>OY978462.1:24422746-27051746 GCA_963854805.1 Plagodis dolabraria
GACGTATTGATCCGTAGAAAGAAGATAGTACCAATATTGATCAAACCTTACTTAAGCCATGGATCAAATAATGTAGTGTTACATATAATATGTACTTAATAACTACATTGTTTAATCAATGAGTATATGTATTATACCCTTTTTGACGTGAATAAGTCTTTAAAATGCTTCAGTAGTTCAAAAAAACGAATGATAACAAAATCGGGGGGTACAGTTTAGTGTTGCAGCTATATATCTATCATCCCCATCCAAATTTCAATTACACCATATAATAAAAAATATTATTACGCTAAGGACTGTAAAATGTAACACATCGCACGCGGCGGAGGGGGTTCCCCGCCATTTTGAGACGTATTCAAACTCCATTATTTTTATTCTGTGGTAGGTACTTAATACCTACATACTTATTGGTATCTACCTACACACAAATCAAAGAGACTAGCTAATGTCAGTGTTCGGATACTACGCATGTGTGCCTCCCGCAATTTGCCATATTCCCCAAGTTGCAGTTCTTCGAAAGACGCAACTGCCCATATTCTGGTAAGTATTATTTCCTTCATCGCGCCTTACGCCTCTCATGGGTAGATATGGAAGGGTGCATCATAGCCCGGCACCCCACGGGGAACAGTATCTACCTATACCTACTTGCTTACAATCCTTTGTAAAGGTCTCAGGATAGTCTATTCTGAAGGATCATCAGGTTGGCTATAATCTCCACGGTTGGCAGGCGTCTTGGGAATCGCAGTTAAAGGTGTTAATTTCTACGTTGGTATAGGCGGAGGTATAGATAGAACATGACTATAGATTTTTCTCTCGTAAATTTGTAATGTAACATTTCCATGTTAGAAGGTTCTATAAGCTGATTGAATTTATAATTTAATATACTTAGGTATGTATTATATTTTACGTAGGTACATTAGGTAGGTACTTTGGTAAAGAAACATTTGAGAATTTGGACAAATCTCACAAACCCAACCGTAGGTAAGTACATAATTAACTATAGTAGGTACTTATACATACAGACTATTTAATGTCTACTTCAGGCACCAGTCCTTGCAATGCGGGTTTACGAGTACATAACAGCAATATTAGTATAACTTGTATGATATTTGTTATGAATTGTAGACCTATTTGCAAGGTAAATATCGCATCTATTATTTTTATAGAATATTTTGTGGATAACTATAGGAAACGTTTATTTCTGTGAGGAACCTAATCTTTCCTAGGTACCTTCTATGAATAAGAAGTAGGTATACAATAATGTCCGTTGAATTCAAACGCCACTGTAGAATCGATACATGTAGACAGTAAAAACCAGGAAAACAGAAAAAAACAGGATCACCTGATTTCCGGGTTTGGTAACAATGCCTAGCTACATATACTTAATCTGTGAACTATGATACAATAATATACCTATTCGTCTCTTAGTTAATTTGAAACTCGAGGGACTCTTAAAATGTTACGAATTAGTTGTGTTCCTCTCAAAACAAACACAAACTTTTATTTAATCTGTATACAACAAACAAATGTGTAACAGTAACTGAAACTTCATTTTCCCAGTTATTGCACTCTCGATTCCCACAGAACAACACGGGTTTATGAAAGGGCTCTACTACTACTAATCTTGGTGTTTTTCTTGACCACATTACGAGCAGCATGGATGGTGGCTGACAGGTTGATGTGGTATACACGGATCTCGAAAAAGCATTCGACCGTGTAGACCACATCATACTCCTGCGTAAGCTTTACAATCTCGGTATCCGTGGTAACTTACTCAGATGGTTAGAGTCATACCTGCGAAATCGTACTCAGGCAGTTGTTATAGGAGGCTTCTGTTCTAACTTTGTTGAGGTTCCTTCTGGAGTACCACAAGGCTCCATTTTGGGACCCCTCCTATATGCTTCTTATCTTTATGATGTAGGTCAGTGTTTTGAATATGCCCGTTTTCTTATGTACGCCGATGACACAAAAATTTATATGAAAATAGGCAATCTCGAGGACTGTATGAAACTTCAGGCAGATCTAAATAGACTGGGACTTTATTACACTGCTAATCGAATTAATGTAAATACAAGTAAATGTTCATTTGTTTCATTTACCAGAAAGAAACGTCCTACTATATTTAATTACTATATTGACAATGTAAAAATAACCAAAGTATTTTCTGTTAGGGACCTTGGTGTACATTTAGACTCAAAATTAACGTTTTCTGACCACATAGATTTAATTGTTAACAAGGCATACAAAAGCCTAGGCTTTATTTTGCGATTTAGTCGCTCCTTTTCTGATATAGGCTTTCTGAAGGTTCTGTATTATGCTTACGTAAGAAGCATATTGGAATACTGTAGCTCTATATGGAACCCTAGCTATGTAACCTACACTCAAGCTATTGAGAGCATACAAAGTAAGTTCATAAAACAACTAAATTTTCGATCCAACTACACTTTTGTTGATTATAATGAAGCATGTCACCATCATCACCTTACGACACTTGAAAATCGCAGAATTCTCGCTGACATGTCTTTTCTACATGGTATCTGTAATGGCTACGTGGATTGCGGTGAGCTATCATCTAAAATGTTGAGTTTTTGTGTTCCGAAAATACGAACGAGACATACTAACCTATTTGCCGCTCCACAGACAAGCACCAATTATGCGCAAAACTCTATCATCAGTCGGTTGCACAATAGCTATAATAAAAGATTTGGATCCGCGGATATTTTCAATGATGGCAAGGAAGCATTTAGACGTGAAGTTCTTAAAATGCTTCACCAAAACTCTTAGAAAATAACAGGCACACGCACACACATCCTCTCTCGCACCCACACCCACATACACCCACCCACACACACACACACACACACATACACACACACACACCCTCACGCACCTTTCACTTACACTACATACATTTATATGCAGTGTAACATTTAAAATCTATCTCATATTCTTACTCTTTCACAACCATTTATATATTTTTTATTTTATTGCCTAATTGTATCTGTTTTACCGTGTTATATATATTGCTATCATTACTTTACTTTATTATTTTTCTATTATTATAATGTGTAATGATGTGACCCACTTGGTGGCTGTCGTACTACGAATAGACTTATCATTTATTCGTAGCTGTCGTATTATATAATTCAAGACTATAAAAATTGAATCTGTCATTGGCTGTAAGATATATAGATAAGTTGTATCTATTTATAACAAGAGCTGTAGATTCTGTTTGAAAAAATTTAAAAAAAAATAAAAAACTTAACTAAGGCCTAGTTTCACCATACTCTGTTAATTATTTGACGCCTTGCCTCCTTTTAACGGACTGTTAACTGAACCGAGTGTCCCACCAACTGTTAATGGATGATTAATTCAGTTAACTTCATAGAACGTAGACTGATTTAACAGCTCTGTTATTTTTAAAGACCCATTAGCTAATGCCTGATTTAGCGTAAACAAACATGGTATGGTGAAATTAGTCCTAAACAAATCAATTCGTGCGGAAGCAAAACTAATCGTTACTAAATACAGTCGACGCTCGATAATTCAAATCTGCGATAATTCGAACCTCTCTATAATTCAAAGTTATCTCGAGTTCCCTTGAAAATATCAACCCCTCAAACGTCCACTCATCTGTACAGGGTACGCTGCAGCCGTCCACGCATCTGCTCAAGCTTTTCATCCCTGGACGCCCCGTGACGTTTTTCTTAAGTACTAAGACGTTTTCCCTAAACTTATACCTAAACTTAAAACCCTCATATCCCCATTTTTTTTTGAGGAGTGAAATGCCTTCGCACTACCCTTCCACCATGGGGGTGGTGGAAGCGGATGTGCGGGACATGAACCCACTAAAAACCCCCCCGTGAGCAGTCTTCCGCCGATTTGGGGCAAGGTAGGGTCGCGTTAGCAGTCTTACTATCTTGCCCCGGCACCATACCCCAATATACACGTACACCATACAAAAACAACGTTTTCATCCATTTAGTTTGAGTAGACCAAATAGCGAAATAATTTTATTTTTTAACAGATTTTGAGGTTTTATGATTTTAAATCGGGTTTATTTGATGCAATTTATAACATATATAATAACTTCTTGGTACCAATGCTACCCTCATCATATAGGCTTTACGGTAAAAGAAATGAAAACAGACCTTTTCATGGAAAATTTCACAGAAAAAGGGCTTTTTAAAACACGACGAAAATGGCGCGAAACAGCTTTTTTTTTCTATTTTTGTCCGAAACTATTATAATAATAATAATAATAATTTATTTTTGCATAAACTTGTTACATTTTAGATGAATCCATAGGCTCCCGAACTAGTTAAAAACTGTGTTTCGGGTGCCAGGGGCTTCTCCCATCTAGATTATTTTAATATTTTATGCTTACAAAATAAATTTAGCAAATATATATGTATACACATATATATATATATATATATACATATAAGTAGAAAGACATAGTCTATATAACTCAAAACATAAGTATATGGAACAATACATAAAGCATACATTATAAATTTATAAATGCTAAGCAAACATATTTTAAAATTAGATGAAACACGCTGATTTTATAATGTATGGGAATTTGTAAAATGAATGATATGTATGTAGGATGTTAGTGTAGTGTATGTGTGTGTGAATATATGTTTGAGTGTATATCATCTCCGCCAAAACACCCTTCTCATAAGGATGGGTTGGTGGAGTTGTGTGAATGTTTTTACTAAAAATATCAATCTCTAAAACTATTTAGCATCCTTTCGATGCCTTCATAATCATATTGGCAAAGCCAAGTAAGTAGCACCTTTTTCACCTCGTTATTACTTAACTTTTTAGCCTTATGCTCTTTATTAAATTTGTTATATAGGAGAGGGACAATGACGTTAAACTGCTTGTGCGCAAATTTGCTCTTGACACGAGGAACAGGACATTTATCTATTCGCTTGCTAGAATCAGGCAATGTTGGAACAACTTTTCTGTGATAACGCCTTAGGCCTTCGTAAATGAATAGCTTCCTGACACTTAGGACATTAGCCTCTTCATAAACAGCAGTCGTTGAGTGTCTATAAGGTAGATACATAAGATCTTTTAGAACGGCACGCTGAGCACGTTCTACTGTTATTAAATGAGTTTTTGCTGCACTACCCCACGTGCAAATGCAATATCTGATTAGGCATTCGCACAATGCCTTATATATACCTATTGCCAGCTGCCTATCTACAACTTCTCTCAGATTTTTAAAAGTATAAATGAGTTTTCTTGTCCTAGATGCCAAAAACATAATGTGAGAGGTCCAGTTCAGTTTATCGTCAATAATTATCCCCAAGTATTTAATAGTATCAACCCTTGATAAAACTGAGCAGTTACATTTATTAGGTATTTGGCTATTTCGGTTGCATGGAAAGGTATGTATTAAGCTAATATCAGTTCCAGGGGATCCTACTTGACTCTTAGTGAAACTCATATATTTAGTTTTACTGGTATTAATATGATTATTTACATGTAATCTATACACCTGAATTATTTCAGATGTTTAGGTTTAGTAGTTGAAAAGTAGTAACGAGATTATTTATTACCTAAGTTTCCATCGGTGAGTGTTTGCGCGGCAAAAACGGTATCGAGTGAAAGTTTTTTATTTTAATTTCGAAAGGACTTCCCGTTAAGTACCGTAGAGTGATGCGGTTTATTGCGTTGTAATAGGCAAGGATACTAGCTTACTAACAACGTTTGAATAATAACGATTGGATATATACAAGCTTCACACTAAACATTTTTTTCAGACTACTGAAATCACAGACGGGACACAAAGAGGGGTAAAATAAAAAAATTAAAAAAAAAAAACTTTTAAATCCTTATCCTTTTTATTTCTTAACACGTTATTGACTTGTTCCCTATACATATGCAAAATTACAGCTTTCCAGGTTCATAACTGTAGAAGTTGTTACGAGATTATTATTAAATGACGTAATATTTTGGCGCCAAAATGTAATTTGAGCAGGTTTCAGATTTTATAAAAATATTAAACATACTTTTCGTTATCTCAGAAAAATATGGATTTTTTTCTCGTATAACCATGAATGAATCCTTTCGAAAACCGTATGGATTACGAAAATCGGACTTACGCAGATTTTAGGACGATTTTGTGAAAGTAGTAGCAACTCGCCGACCGGGTGTCCGGTTTGGACACACGATAGGTATTTCGAACTAAATCAATACATTTTTATGCACTTGGTAATTCAAACGAAAAACAACGCTACGCAACAAAATGACGCATAATTCGAACTTATCGGCGTCAAACACTCGACAATTCGTAAAGAATAAGTCACTTTTTTATGTTATTATGACGGGACGAGTTCGAGGCCCACCTTATGTTAAGCGGATAACCTCTGTCTATAACAGATGCATTTCGTATTCAAGTCACGAATTGCACTGCGTTAAGTCTCATGTGCCTGTAATTTCACTAGCTCATAAAGACTGCTGCCGGAACACACCGTTAGGTGCTTGGCGATACATTTTCTACGTGAGGATGGTCGCTAGCCAGGCGGGCATTCGCAGAATGCCCTTCCACCATGCAATATACATTTTGATCCTCTTACAAGCAAGTCCGAGTAATCCATCACGCCGCCGCGGAGACATCTAAGTACATTGCAGAACAAGTTCAAGCTTGTATCATCGTACACGAGCCGTTTTACTAACGGTTCGAATTATCGCAGGTTTGAATTAACGAGAGTCAACTGTACTGTGAACAATGCTCAGTGCTGTCACGGTTTCCTTATTCAGTGGATTAGCATTGTACAAATATTATGACATAAAGATTCTCGTCCATAAATCGATTAAAATTGAACTTGTCAAAATCGATTATCAATTATATCGACGTCTAATGAATCGGCCCAATTTCTTTTATCTTAAGAATGTCTAATACTTATATTTATTGAAATGAAAAGATCTTGAAAATAAGTAACGTTGTGAAACACGTTGTGTAATAAATAATTAACGTTGAGAAAACTAATACTTATTAATCAAGAGCGCTTCCGTTCTTCGGAGGGCGCGTTATTCCGTCGTCGGTCCCAGTTGTTGTCTTAGGATGGGAGTCATTATAGCATGCATTATGGTAGGGCATTTCGCAATTGCCCGCCTGAATAGCTACCACCTTCAAGTAGAAAAACTGTCGTCAAGCACTTAACGGTGTGTTCCGGCAGCTGTCCTTGAGAGCCAGTAATTCTAGGTTAGCCCACATCATCACTTACCATCAGGTGAGATAGTGGTCAAAGGCTAACCTATCAAGCATAAAAAAACTGCCATAAACTAATATGTCATATATTGTAAGAAAAAATTTAATTACTATAACACATACTCGTATACCTTGGTACTATCTCTGAACTAATTTCATGTAAGTAAGTAAAGGTAACGGTCGTCACAAATAGGTTCGGATTCAAGTGTAAACAAAATAATTCAGCATAGTTCACATATATCGAATATAACACCTATTTATACCGTAATATTATTATGTACTTGGAAAAATGATTCTTTAAATGCAAATTACACACCTTAGACTCTAGAGCAGGTTAGAGTATTAAACAAGTCTGCTACTACGGCACGCTCTGATTTAGACCAACAGCGCGTATAATATCACGTATAATTGGTCCCGATCGATTCTCGGAGTCTTCACATTTGGACTTGACTTGACTTCTTATATTTATGGCTTCTGTGGCATATACCACATTTGGAGGATCCACTTTAATTCATCGCTTAAAAATTGACAGTAGAGTAGTTGAAGACTTCTGTTATCTTTATTTAGGGATGATCGATGTTGCAAAAACATCGATGATGAAATCGATGTTATCATCTCAAAACTTTCACACTGTGTTTAGTTAACACCCAAGTTAAAGAAACTTATTTTAGTCGTGTTTTACTTTAATAAGTTACAAATTTGTTATCCTGTCAACATCACGGGAAACTTCATATGCGGCTCGGTAACAGACAAGAGTTTTGTTCGACCTAGTGCTTAGCAACATAGAGCACAATTTCAAATTATTCTTTTTGTGAATGAACTGAAATCGAGATAATTCCGAGAATATTCACTCGATATGATAGATAGACCACCCGAATGGGAGGGGTACGTGAACAAAACTTTAATTGTTTCTAAGAATAATGTAAAAAATTATGAGTTGCGATACAAAATGGGTATGCATGTAAATTGGGAAAATACTTAATAGTAGCCACTGCATGTTTACAGAAGATCAGATACTTAATTTTTTTTACAATTACATAACATTATGTAAGCTGAACGTTCCTGAGCCCATGACCTTTTGTTGTTTATTTATTACGTTACACGAATTTCTAAATGTTATGATTACAAGCACTATCGCGTGCCAAGTGAAAATCATATTTTACAAATTATTGGAGTACAAAATTTTATGCCCAAGGTGGGAAGCGAACCCATGTCCTCCGATTTCGCACCGGATGCCTATACCACTCGGCATTGGGCATAAAATATTGTACTCCAATAATTTGTAAAATATGATTTTCGATTGGCACGCGTAAGTGCTTGTAATCATAACATTTAGAAATATAGAAAGGTAGCGACGTCATACCGGGGGTTAAGTGTTTGAAAAAACACTTCTTTATTCGATGAGATGAAGTCTAGTAGTTTGGTTGATGGCCGCGGACCTTCCCCTATGTCGGTTTAAGTAATACAATTAACGTTACACGAATGTTTAATATAACACAGATTTTGTTTTTTAAGAGAAATAATAGGTATTAAAATATACATCAATAAATCTGCTACTTGACAAGACTACAGGATGAAAAAACAAGCGTTGCTAGGCAACGTCGTCGATAGCACGATAGCTAAGGTTATATCCATTTTATTGATTTGATACTAAAAAGTTTTTACACAACAATAATAGGTAGGGTTTGCAATGGCAATATCGATGGTTTGCCTTTTATCACCGATGATCATTGAAAATCGATTATCGAAGAGCTTTCTCCTCCCTATCTTTATTATTCTTCTTGGATAATTTTTGTGGTTATTTTCGGTAGTTTTGTCGAACTTCTCGAAGATTTTCTGAATAAACCTCACGAATAAATTTCAATATTTCAACTAATATTGTCACAATTAATAAAGTGAAGATGTCATATCATCTTTAGAAACTTTTAAAATAATATTACCTAACCCGTACATTTTTGTGAACCTGTCGCATACAATTTGTAGAAATCATCCTTCAAATTGTAAAATTTGAATGAATAACTTATCTCACGATGGCACATGCAGCAGAAAAACCGAAGTCCGTGAAGTACATGTATGTGCCTCCACTGGCAGTGAGTTAACTATTTGAACTATTTTTCTTATATTCTTCACTTCTAGCTTTTCATTATGTTACTAAAACGTTTTCTATAAATTTTGTTGTGGTTACACAGCCCGGTAGCTACTGCAGCATTAAATTCGGTTTAAAACTTTTATAATTCCATAAAGATATATAACATAGGGGTAATAAATATAGAAAGTTGTGCAATTCCTAAGATTATGACAGAACAGCCTTTTTCTACAGCATATTCCTAAGTGTTGTAAAATATAAAGACCTATAATATATTCTCGTATTATTTACGGATAAAGAATTTTCTGATATCAATCAATTTCAACATATAATTATGATTTGTTCTGTTGTTGTGCTGCTGTTCTCCTCAAACTCATAAGTTATTATGGCAGCAATGTGAGTATTGAAAGTATTTTATATTCTAGGCGGGCGCACTAGCAGGGATTTCAGTTGATGTGGCATTATACCCTTTAGACACATTAAAGACTCGTCTGCAGAGCTCACAGGGCTTCAAAAAGGCCGGGGGCTTCAAGGGAGTTTACCGAGGTAATTTAATAAAATCTATTGTGTATTTTAGGCTGGTGCCCTGGCTGGGGTGGTTGATACAGTCATACTTTATCCTCTTGATACATTAAAGACAAGGATTCAGAGCGAGAAAGGGTTGTGGAAGGCAGGGGGATTCAAAACTGTTTATCGAGGTATTTATAGGGTAATAGGTTTCATCTGTATATCTCTTAAACAACTAGCCAAGCACTTCTTAACAAGCACCACCATCGTTAACATTTGCAGTACAAGTAATGGCTGATTAATGTTGTTATAGGTTAATGAAAGAAAATGCTAATTAAGCAATCACCACTCATATATAGGATCCAATAAATTGCAGGAGATGGAGCTCTTTTACTATAACTTAACAATAGGTTCCAACAGTTTAACAATACTAAAGTCTTCTGGGTAATGTATCCCATTTGTTTATGATAGATATGAATCATAAATTTCTAAATTCTTTAGCCAACACAACCACCTTCATTATTCTTTTCTATCTTCCACTTCCTCTAAATTCTGGCTACTTGCACGCTTTATCATCAGTCTAATCTTCCTTGCATATAATCTTCTATAAGCATGGGTGTAATGGACAATGCCTTAGATACTTCCATAAGATGAGGCAATCTAGATATAAATTAAATAGTGAATAATAAAATAAATAAGAAGTTTGAAAAAACTTTAGTGGATTTTTATTTGATTTGGTTGATTTACATCCTTAATCTTATTCAACAGGTTTCATTGTTCTCTCTCAGTGTGAAGATTTGTTGGTCCCGTACCTCCGATGCCGATGATTTGCAAAGTATCTTTATATCATCACTTATCTGTTTTATTAGCCATGTGTTTGACTAGATTATTTTCCATGGTGTTACCAGGAGCGATATACAATGTCCCCTTATTTATATAATTTACGTGTCATATACAATTTTGCAGGCCTACTGACGGTGGCAACAAGCTCGATGCCAACCACGGCCTTGTTCTTCGTCTCTTATGAGACCACCAAGAAACTAGTCCAGCCTCACGTAGCGACGCAGTATGCTCCAATTGTGCATATGTTTGCAGCCAGCATTGGTGAAGTGGTGAGTATCTCAACTGTCAATCACTTCTATATATATTATATTCTATAGATGGGTAGTCTGCATCTAACTTTGTTAGTGTACACCCATGTTTGGCTTGCGTAGGTGAGGCAAGGTAAGATACATCCATCTATTACTGTCTTTTTTAGCTCTGAGTGACACTAACAAAGTAAGACGCAGACTACTCACAACACAACACACCATGGATATATGTTGAAATTAAGGAAGATACATAAAATCAACAACAAAACCATCAGAAAAAGAATGAAATTAACAGATGTCCTTGAACATGCTCTGAAAATGACATGGCAGTGGGCTGGACATTTACTAAGTGGAGAGGCCCACCTTGAATGAGAAACCGGGGCAGACCAAAAATGAGGTGGATCAATGCCATTGTCACAGTGGCAAGCAAAAACTGGCTGGAGAAAGCTAAAAATAGGAAGGAGATGGAGGAGGCATAAACCCGGATGGGATCAAGGCTATAAAATAAAATCAAAATGACTAACAATAGTTTAAGAAATTTGATTACTAACATATTTTTTAGAATAATATGTAAACAATACAGTCTTGATTAAATATGCTTTATTATTATTATTATTATTATATATACTATATGGAATGGGATGTTTTGCTATATATATATATATACTGTCCTATCTGGCTCTCAAGGACTGCTGCCGGAACACACCGTTAGGTGCTTGGCGACAGATTTTCTACTTGAGGGTGGTCGCTAACCGCAAGCATTCGCAAAATACCCTTCCACCATGAGGAGAAGCTCAAGCCCTCGGCGGGATTCGATACATGGACCTGCTGTGCGGCAGTCTTAGGATGGCAATCGTTAATCGTTACACCATTTGGTGGTCAGACACAACTGATATTAGAACTAATAACTGAGCAAGTTATGCTACTAGAACCAATGAAATTTACAGTGTTTCTGAAACAAAGGTTTTGTGTATTGGCGCGTCTCTTGCACGGACGACGCGGTACAAATTTTTGTGTGCCAAATTATGTTCGATGTTTAGAAAAACATTGGCAGCAGAACCGCTTTTATTTATTTATTTTTGAATTAATTTCATTTGTTACGGGTAATTGTAAATATTTTTGATGGTTTTTGGCGTAACTTATGAAATGATGAGCTATGGTGTTCAATACCTTTCTAAACTTGATTGAAGCGCTCGTAGCGAAGTTTGCTTAGACATTCTGAACCGATCAGCAAAGCTAAGCAACGTCCGCCACGGTCATGACATGGATGGGTGACCGCTGGTGACATAACTACTGAGCGCTTCCGTGCTTCGGAGGGCACGTTACGCCGTCGGTCCCGGTTGTTGTCTTAGGATGGATGGCAGTTGTTATAGCTTGGTGGTAGGGCATTTTGCGAATGCCCGCCTGGCTAGCTACCACTCTCAAGTAGAAAATCTGTCGCCAAGCACCTAACGGTGTGTTCCGGCAGCTGTCCTTGACAGCCAGTAATTCTCTATGTTAGCCTGAATCTTCGATCACATCATCACTTACCATCAGATGAGATAGTGGTCAAGGGCTAACCTATCATGCATAAAAAAAAAACTAATACCTAGCTATAACTATAAATTTAATCTCACGAATCATGAAAACTGGTTGCCAAAACTACCTAAAAGTGCTGGAACCTTGAGTAAATATGCCGATAAAATTACTGACGCTTAACAATAGCAGGACAGGAAAACTATCCGTGAAAAAAGGCCTATCCATGAAATATTTCTTTGTTTATTGTATTTTGAATCAGTTTAGTCGTACTTAACTCGTATGTACATTAACATACATTTCATGGTTGATATGCCATCATTACTTTACATAGTTACCTCAGTTTTTGAATGTTATATAAATGTACTACCATAATGAACTCACCATTTTCCTCATGTTTTTCCAACTTATTTGGAGTCAGTGTATTTTCTTTTCTTTCTCCAACAACACAGGTATTGTTAGAAATGTAAGCCTTGGTTTTATGGCCAGCAACTTGCCTGTCGTGAAACTTCTCGGTTATTCTCGTTGCTAATACGCTCATCACCATTCGGTTGCGAATGGTGAAGGAATGATATTGAGTCCTGTTACGCGCTTATAATCAATGTACATTAGCTTATAGCTTCTGGGTCATTTGTCAATGAGGATAATTCGGGATTAGTTCGATTATAACTAAACTAGAACTTAAGTAACAGTAATCTCCTGAAAGTGAGACGAATTATACAGGGTTATTGGAAAAATGCTAACAACCTCTTAGGGTTGGCCTCTGCTAGTCCTAACAAACATTTTGAGATGATATTTGTTTTGTTTTGAAAAAATATATATATATATAAGTATATATTTATATATTTTTGTATTTTTTTAAATGTGTTTTTGACGGAATAAACACGATGACTACATGATGTTAAAAGTCTCTTGTGCCTGTAATGTATTATTTCATGTTTTTTATTACTTTGCTCGATGTAAATATTCAAAACTCTATTTAAAGGGAGCACGGCGCGGTCCAGTGTTGCTACGGCGGGCTAACTTGCCCAGGAATAGGCATGAAAACGCTAAAAATTTTTGTTTGGACTATCAGAAGTCAACCCTAAGAGGTTGTTAGCATTTTACCAATAACGCTGTATAGACACACCGTAGTCCGTGCCGTATTATTTTATAAATGACTTGAGACCATTGTTCCAGCTAGCCTGCGTCATTAGAGTACCTACAGAGATCGCCAAGCAGCGGAAACAGACCTACGTCGGCACCAACATAAGGAGTAGCATCGCCATACTTGCAGAGGTCATTATTTTGATAAGTCAATAATAATGAATATATAATAATAAATTTACTGTAAATTGAAGTGCCTAGTATAGCTACTAATGTTATGAGGCTAATAAATAATTATATTCCGGAGCACTGGGCTAGGATAGCGCCCCCATATCTGTGGGCGTCGTAAGAGGCTAAGCGAATAAATATTACGTTGACAGTTTTTTTGGAGAACATAATTGTTTTCTCATGTTTTTTGTTTTATTTGATAAGCAAGCATTTGGATGCAAACTCACAGTCTAAGGCTGCTGCGTAACCACAAGAGATGAGAGGAAGATGAGTGCTCACCATTCCCACGTGTCTGGTAGTTCCTCGGCTTGATGGAAAGTGACGACGCGCTCGACAGTGGAACATGCTTGCCTAGCAGAAACCAGTCACTCTGCACTCGAAGACTCCACCATTATATCTTTCGGGAATCAGATACGCTGGTAGTGTCCCACACTTCAGCCATACGGCATTATGAAGCTGAATTGCCCTCCTTTTTTTGATGTATGGTTAGCATGGGATAGTACTGTATTAGCCGGATTGTCCACTGCTTCACACAGTCTCCTCCATTAGGGGGGGTTTGCCATAATCACGCTTGGCAGGCGTCTTGGGATCACAGTTTAAGATATCAGTTCCTCAGAAGGCGCTGCTGCCCACCTTCAGGTATTTCACCTTTAGTCGCCTCTTATGATACTCCCAAGTAGCAATCGGGAGGTGACATACTAGGCCGGCACCCCACGGGGTCATATTCTTGAAATTTCAGACAACGTTCAAATTCGAATTTAAATGATCCTTGTTGCATCGGCAGGCGTACAAGACTGAGGGTTTCCGAAAAGGCCTGTACCGTGGGTTCTTGTCGACGGTGGCTCGCGACCTCCCGTTCAGCTTCATAGAGCTGCCGATTTGGGAACTGCTTAAGACAACCGTCAGGGACCATAACGACGGGAACATCACCAGCTTTCAGGTAAGACATCAGGCTAGCGCCCGGCCGTAAAACCATACTCAAAATTTGTTACCTTTATGTCCTTTTATTTCTGTGTATTGGTTGCTGAAACATTTTTTTAATGTTATTGTGATGGAACAAGCACGAGACCCACCTGATGTTAAGCGGATTATCCTCTGCCTATAACAGAGGCATTTCGTCATGTCACGAATTGCACTGCGCCCGTCACATAAAGACATACAGTTGTTAAGTCTCATGTGCCTGTAATTTTTCTGGCTCTCTAAGACAGGACCAGACACCTAACACACCGTTAGGTGTGTGGGTAGAGGGTAGGAGAAGGAATTAGGACACTACAGGTTTATTTTAATCATGTGTATCAGTCTTACTTGCTAGTAAACACAGTGTAGTACATAGGTAAGGTTTAATGATCGCACGGATGTGAGAGAGCGATAAGTTTGATTGCGAACGAAGAAGATATGTTTGGGGTTAATGACCGATTTTCCTCCTGCGCGGCAACCATATTAACGTCTTATTTAAACGTAAGGTCGTGGTTAGAACCGAAATTTTATTAATGTACTAGTTTTTCTTTTCAATTTAGTATAGACTAGACTGCGACCACAATCATCTTATTGTTAAGTGATGATTTTGTTGAAGGTGGTTATCGGGCTTTAACTAGACCAGGAACTTACTCTCATGGGCAGTTGATTTGCGATTGATTTCCTACTGGAGAGTGATAGCTAGCTATATTCGCAAAGTGCCCTACCGCCATGCAGTTTTGGATTCAGGGAGAATTAGATAACAACCGGGATCGATAACTTAATGTGCCCCCGGAAGCACGTGCTAGCTCAGTAGTACTGCCGCTAGCGGTCACCCATCCAAGTCATGACCGCATCGGATTTGGCTTAACTACGAACTCTTAGAATATATTAGCACCATTCGGGTTACTATAGCGTCAAGTAAGTTTATAATGAGCCCTACTGTACTCCCAATCTGTATCAACATCCCAATTACATGGAGCGTCGACTTGCTGCTCAATAGTCGCTTTTTTATCATATCTAACAGAAAGATATGGTACAATCCTTTTCTATAAGCCGAGAACTGATTGCCGTTTTGATTTGTTCTGCAGAGTGCACTATGCGGGTCGGTAGCCGGCGGGTTCGCTGCCGGCGCGACGACGCCGCTGGACCTCGCCAAGACGAGGATAATGCTGGCGGAGGAGTACTCCCTCACCAGGAAACTGAGGATACGGCCCGTACTCGCTGATATATACCTCGAATCAGGTGACTCGTCTTTTCATACCCTCATGTTTTGAACTTACAAAATTAACCCATACATGTAAAAAAATTTAAGTGCACCGAATTTTATTCGATAAGTTATGAGGAATTAAAATAAAAAATAATATCAAACTGTATCTCATCCATCATCTTGTGGCGGTTGATAATAATTTGTTAGAGTGCAAAATGTTCATCTCATTCCATTGTCTCGGTGGCCAAGAGGTTAAGGATATGCTCGTATTTTTCATTCCTAACTTTGGCCAACATCTCAACTGATGCTAAAAAAAATATTTATTTATTTATTCAAATAGCACAATGTAACTTACAGACGAAGTCCAAGACATTACAAGGCAAGATGCTGAGTGATGATGCGGTCGAAGATGTTGCTTAGACTAAGCTAGAGAACTGGTAGTAGTACGGGCTCCCAAGGAAATATGCCAATACACACCATTAAGCGATAGATTTTCTACATGATCGTGGCAGCTAGCCAAACGGCCATTTGCTAAACGTTTCACCAGCATGCATAGGTGTAACAAATATATTGTTACACCTATGCATATAATATGTAATATATTAATTCATAATAATAAGATACATATAGTATACAGGGTTATTGGAAAAATGCTAACTCTTAGGGTTGACTTCTGCTAGTCCTAACAAACATTTTGAAATGATTCTTTTTGTCTTAAAAAAAAGTTTTTTTTTTTTTTTTATATATATGTTTTTGACGGAATAATCTCCAGGACCACCTGATGTTAAAAGTCTCTTGTGCTTGTAATGTATTATTTCATGTTTTTTATTACTTTGCTCGGTGTAAATATTCAAAACTCTATTCAAAGGGAGCACGGCGCGGTCCAGTGTTGCCGCGGCTGGCGCTCTCGTATCGGAGAAGGCTTTAAAAAACAAAAAAACTTCATAATTAAAAATAAATAGTTCTCAAAATGTTTGTTAGGACTAACAGAAGTCAACTCTAAGATGTTGTTAGCATTTTACCAATAACCGTGTATATTCATAATTATATACTACTGGCAAAAGTTTGTTCAGGGTGACCAAACTTTTAGTTTCTTCTTTCATAAACTTTCCATGCCTGTTGTCAACATTATCAAAGTTCTCAACATATTGAACAGCATACTGGACGGACATCCAAATGTTGTGCTCTAGAAATGTTTCTTTTAACCGTTTAAATTGTTTTTGTAATTTTTTATATTATTGTATTGGCTAGCCTATTTAAAATGAAATTAACCTGTTGCAGGTGTAAGGGGGCTGTTCGCGGGTGTGACCCCGCGCATGTCGGCGTTCATGCTCGGCGGGTTTGTTTTCTTTGGAGTGTACGACGACGCTAAGAAAGTTATAGAACAATATCTAGAGGGTAGGTAGCACATACGCCTGTCTACGTAGTTAGATTAATAGATACAGAAGTGTTTCTTCGAGTTCTGAAGATAGATAGGAGGATTATAAATAGTGTAATGTATTTATAAATATATGACTAGTCGCAAAACCCATGCTGGAAGAGTGAAGAACAATTATAAAAATAGTGTGTGAAGTTAAAATAAAATGATTTTTCGGTAAAAAAAAATACTACAAGTTATTCTAAATGAGATTGGCAATTGCAAGTGCCATAGGAATATCTTCAATATTATGCGATATAAAAATTTTCAAACATTATAATACGCGATATTAGGAGATATGATCAGTAGGGTCTTATCTGACTCATGAAAAGCACCAGCTTTCAAATGTAAAAAAAAACATCAAAATCGGTACACGTTCTAAAGAGTTGTAACTTTTTTTTTTTAAATACAGTCAAATTAAGAATCTCTTCTATTTTTTGAAATCGGCTAAAAAAATATTTTTCAACGTTTCACTACAAAAGTGATTCGTATCTTTAACTCCGAAGGTGAGAGTCTCCATGGTTTTTTCTTTGACAACACTCTTCGTTTTGCTGCCAGTATTGGCAGTTTATTTATGCTGAACTGTAAGAATCACATTACGATACGGGTAACGTTTTAACAAGTAAATGTAGGTTATCAAATAGATTTTTAATCAATTACGGTCGCACGCACAGAAAGAATTTCGGTCATTGACCCCCGGCGTCCACATCTGTCTTTTGCGTACAGGTATATTTAGTCTTCCACAAAGCCCTTGTTAGTGACTTCTATGCTTGTGCAAAAGCTGTTACTATGTTATATGCTAAAGATGAACGGCTGATGTAAATAAACGAATTCCGAACTCTGCGCTAGTGTGAATAAAGCCTAAGGCCTCCACTGACTAACAGTTTGCCTACAGTCCTGTCGGCCAACTTCTATATTACCGACTTTCTATTAGCAATTTTATTGTTTTTTTAGATTTGCTTGCTCGCCTGGCTAGCTACGTAAATAACCCGATGTTTAAAGTTTTCCATATTGTGAACAGAACGATGTCAAAGGAATATCAAACGGCGCCAAAATAAATGAATCGCTATATTGGAAACGTAAATACACAAGTCTAAATTTGAAATAAATTTCAATTTCGTATTCCTAACCAAACTCCAGATATTCGCCACTTTGATAGATGGCGAATATATGGCATTTGGTTAGGAATGACAAAATGCTAATTTCATATTTGACAAAATGCCAATTTCATATTGTGACAAAATGCCAATTTCATATTTGACAAAATGCCTATTTCATATTTAAGGACCTAAAATTACAACCGGGTGGACTGTAAGTCAGTGGGGGACTTAATTATTTGTGACTTTATGTTATACAGTTTTATTGGTAATATGCTAACAACCTCTTAGGGGTGACATCTGCTAGTCCTAACAAACATTTTGAGATATTTTTTTTATTTTGATCGGAAATAAAATTTTTTTTTAATATTTTTTTGTGTTTTAATTCCTACTCTGAGCCAAGAGCCAGAAGGAGTTCACCGCGGCAACACTGGACCGCGCCGTGCTCCCTTTGAATAGTTTAAAATATTTATGGCGAGCAAAGTAATAATAATATGAAATAATACATTACAGGCACAAGAGACTTTTAACATTAGATGGGCCACGAGGCCCATAAGTACGAACTTATTCCGTCAAAAACACATAAAAATACGAAAAAAATAAAATAAAAATCAAAACAAAAAAACTTTTATCTCAAAATGTTTGTTGGGACTAGCAGATGTCAACCCTAAGAGGTTGTTAGCATTTTACCAATAACCCTGTATATTGTTACCAAAGACGAAGTTCGTCTTAATCGAATTTAATACATTATAACTGTAATTAAGTAATAACATGTTGTATAATGTAATTATCAGAATAAACTAGTTTTGTAGCGTTAATTAGTGACATTAAATGTTACCAATCATGAATTTTATGATGTAAAAATTAAATGTGTAGGAATTAATTGAATTTATTAATTACTTTTTTTATTAATAAATATAAGTGAGAAAGCTGTTTTAATGTGTTAATGTTGTTAGTGTTAGTAGATGTTGATGTTAATAAAATATTATTTTTGATAATCTGTATTTTTATTTAAAATTTTAATGTAATTTTATTTATTTTAAATTTAATTAAATTAAATGAAAAAATATTTAATTAAATTAAGCGTTTATACATTTTCCACTGTAATGGACATCACTTGAAAAATAATTTCTATATTTTTAAAAAAAAATATTGATTTACTAATAATTCGTGTCGAAGTCATCACTTTTACCAGATTATCACCTCATTTCCTAATTCGCTACTATCCACATACATTTTTCGTACTCCCATTCTTCATTCAAACTCAAAACCATCGCCACGACTCGTACTTGCAGATTTGGCGCTTTGAGTGACTGTACGTGCTTCGGAGGTCACGTTAAGACGACGATTTGAAAATAATGACGTTAGAGATCTCAATTTTTCGCAGCAATTACTAAACATTCGGAAATTATTTTTACGTATTTCGTTAACCATGTTATTGACATCATTTTGATAATAGCTTTAGGTACATAATAGGTCAACTTTCATAACAGAGAAAAAGCTATCAAAAACTGCTCTTAATAACAATGATTTGCATTTTACAGCAAGACTAGATCGATTTAAGCCTCTTAAATATCTGTATAGATGAGTCTTAACACACTCTTCAATGTGGTAATTTGGTTTTTGAAAATTTGCTATAGTTTTTATTTTAAGCTATAATTACTGATTTGGCGCATACGGCCTTTTAGCACAAGCTATGTCATGCACGTGCGAATGAATACGTGATCTTACCTCCCCACGCGGAGTAAATAGTATGTGTGAGATTAATTGTTTATCACTGCGTCGTCTTAAGCCGTCAGTCCAGGTTGTTGTCTTAGAATGGAAGTCTCTACAGCACGGTGGTAGGGCATTTTGCGAATGAACACCTGACTGCTATCACCCTCAAGTAGATAGTCTGACGCCAAGCACCTAACGGTGTGTTCCGACAGCTGTCTTGGAGAGCCAGAAATTCTTGGTTAGCCGGAATAACATCTTCGACCACATCATTACTTACCATCAGGTAAGAAAGTGGCTAAAGGCACGGTAATGTTATCTATAAGTACAGTATTTCAAGTCATTTCAACTTCATAGAAACGGACGAAACGCGAGTTACCTATACCTACGGGCCTCGATCTCGGCCTGCGCTCGTACCGCAGACAGTCTCGACGAGTGTCGTGACTACGCCGCAGTGACGAGCGAATGGTTTGTTGTTTTTTAAGAATAACAAGAACGATTTTTTATTCCAACATAAACATGGTTTATTGTTTAAATCTACCTACTGGTCAAGAAAACAACACGCATTTTTAGTGAACACTTCCTGTTCAATTCACAGAGTATTTTATTTGTTTATATAAAAAAAGTATATTTACAATCACAAAACTAAATAGAAACACAAAGTAGGCAAATGCTGAGGGCGGACAGCCCTATCGCATGTTTACGTACAGCGCGGCTGTAGGTACTTATTTCGAAGATTACACTACTGTATAGATAACATTACCGTGCTAAAGGCTAACCTATCAGACATAAAAAAAAAACTTTTATTTATAATCAATATTAATAATATACTTAAGATAAAGATGTAAACAAGTTTTATTAGCTCTTTTGCATTATATTATACTGGCAAGTCCAAGGCACATTACATACTACTTAAATATTTTAAATTCTAATTATGTTTATGCAAATAATTGAATAAAATTTAACTTTTATAATATTTTATATCTAATACAGTTATCGCATTCTACTATTATCTTCGTGAACCTGTTTTGCCTTCATCTTCTACCTTCGTGACTCTAAGCGTTCCCCTGAGCTGGCCAGTCAGTAGCCAGTAGCCTTGGGGGATTCTCCACCGTTCTAAGCTTAATTCTGAGGAGGCGAATCAGAACTTTTTTTTTATTCTGTACTTGAACACTTTCTCACCTGATGTAAAGTGATGATGCGATCGATGATGGAGCGCGCTTACCAAGAAGATACCTTTACACTCGCGTTTCGAAGACCCCCATATTATAATTAACCGGAAGCAGACTTCAGGCAGGGTGTTCCATTCCCTGGCGGTTCGTATTACGAACGAAGACGCGGTGGTGATTCTGAGTGTCCCTGGATGTCCGATTATAGAAAATGGGGGTGGCGCATCAAATCATGCAGTTTCGTGGCACACACCCCCTAATGTACCTATAAACAAGCGACTTTGCGGTGATGCTCGAGACTTTGGAGCCTCTTGCTTACAAGTTGGTCGTCGTTAATGAGTCTCTTGGCTCTCCTCTCAATAGCTGGTATTTGGCAGAACCAACCCAAAGGTGTGAGCAGTACTCCACACACGTCCGGACTTGCGATTGACTGTCCTGGTGTGAAGTTTTGTCTTACCTTAGCCAATTTTATGAAAATATTCTAACCTGAAAACTATCCACGTTTTATCATAACCCATTTGTCCAGCCATTACCGAAGTATGATATCAAAGTGTCAAAGTCACAAACATTCGAATTCATAGTATGCACAACCCGTGTGGTATCTAAGAAAGTAATTTTGCATAAGAAATTATACATTACAGGGACACAATTGAGCTGTGACTCACTCACAATGCTAACTCAGTTGGAAGCGCATGTACCGGCCATATGCGACGGACGGAAGCCGGTTCGAAACTCGTTCGTAGTTAAATTTTTCCGTTAGTTATATTTTTTAAGTATATGTTATGTTATTTCTGAATCATTCTCATAATTCTCAAAATACATAAATTCTCAAAATACCAGATGTACAATCGAGCACAAAAAAATAATTAAATTCAATTCTTTATTTGCACGAATATGGGTACATTATGATCTTAAAAATATTGGTAGTTCTCCATAACAACCTCATGTAAGGTATGCAAATGTAAATATAAATATAAAATGTAATTTAAAAAAATTTAATTATGTGAAAAATTATGTCATTAATTATATTGAAGCTATTGAGTATATATTATATAAAAGAAAAAAAACATAATTATGTTGCAACTATTTAGCATGGTAAATGTAGTATCTACAGGATGCTTTCTCCAGGAAATCTTTTACTGAATAATAACTCTCGCCCACTAACCACTTCTTCAACTCCGTGTAAAATCTGCGACCTCGTAATTCCAGCAAATCTTTTGGAATGGAATTTATAAATGAGAGGTGCCATGTAAGTACAGTTTTTCCTAAACAGTTCCAACTTGGGTTCCGGCATTTTGAGATGCAGTTCTGTGACAGATCGTTGACTTATGCTAGTATGGGTCGGAAATAATGAAGAGTTGGTGAAACTTTACAGTTTCATATTTGTATATACCAGTAACTGTCAAAAGATTGCGAGATTTAAAAACTGGTTTACACGACTCGGCCCACTTCATGATAAATACCGTGCTCTAAATACTTCTTTTGTGCTCTAAAAACTTTGTCTATGTCTTCAGCATTACCCCAAGCAATTTTCCCGTAACGAATAACCGAAATAACATAAGCGTGATATACTGCTAATACCGTATTCAAGGGCGTATTCAGCACAACGTCGCAATCTTCTAAGCGCAAAAGCAAAACTTTGAAGTAGCAACCATGTTTATATGGTTCCTCCATGATAAGTGAGCATCAATATCTATTCCTAGAAATGTTGTATTAGTTACTTGTTCAATAATATTGTCTCCATGTTTTATAATTAAATTATGATTTTTACTTTGTAAGGTTTTAATATGTATTAATTTAGCTTTATTTACATATATTTTAAGTTTATTTAAGTTTAACCAGTCGATAACTTTGATGATGCAATTTTCGGTATCATTCATTAAATTGGATATGCTTTTGGATTTTAATAAAATAATGGTATCGTCAGCAAAAAGTATACTGCTGTGTTCAATAGCACTTGGAAAGTCGTTGACACAGAAGGAATAATAGCGGACCTAAGATGCTTCCCTGTGGTACACCATTGCAAATAACTCGTTCATTAGAACCATAAACTGTTACACAATTTGAAGCTTTGTCTGATGATGCTGATTGATTCTGGTTATCTGCTTTCTGCCTGTAAGGATAGACTTGACCCATTCCTGGGCTGGGCCTCTGATGCCATATTTATATAATTTTCTTAGCAACATGTCATGATTGACAAAATCAAATGCTTTACTTAGATCAAGGAACAGGCCACATGAAAGTGTCCCCTATTAATATTATTAAGTATAAGTACAAGAAGATTGTACATTGCTAGAGCGGTTGATTTACCTTACCTAAAACCGTACTGTTCTTTGGCTACAATAACGTAGTTCTCCAGATAAGATATCATTCTTGTATAAAATACCCTTTCACAAATTTTGAAATTACGGGAACTAAGGATGTTGGTCGATAATTATCTCTAATTTTGAACCCTTTTTGAAAAGAGGTTTAACAATCGAAATCATGAGTTTATTTTGAATCTTTATTTTTTTGATGTTATCCGGCATGCACCCCTGTTCTAAGGAAAGGTTTATAATATAGGCCAGTGGCTCACTTATAGCTGTAAGAAGAAGAAAGAAAGAAAGACAATATATTTATTTGACACAAACAACTTAAATTATTTACAATTTATGCAATATGTAGGTACGTTCAATACAGTAACAATATTAGGAGTTAGTATACCAACATACATAATATTGACCATATATTTATGCGTGTCAAATGGGATCCATCTCAGCATAATGCCGAGTGCACTAAGCACGCGACGCTGGTTTTCGGATGAACCCCTCACGCGGTCGACGTCCTTACGTATTATGTTTACAATATTTAATTACACATTAATACAATGATATTAAAAAAGAACCATATTGTTCACTAACTTGTACGTTAGTACAAATAGTAAAATAATATATATATTTGGTATTTAAATGGATACATAATTATACCTTTAATATATATATATATATATATATTTACATCCTAGAAGCTTTTTGGCGTCATGCACGTGGTGCATTATTACGACGTCCTCCAGTTCCCATTGCTTTTTTTAACATGTCTTAATGAATATTGCTTAGCTCTTCGATTGCCAGCTCCGTGAGATACGTCATTTTCCGATAATTTTATTTTTCGCGATATTCTTCTTGCGTTCGTGCCGCAACATTTTTGAACCCCGAACCATGGTCATAAATTATAGGCGTCCTGGATATATTGATCGTGATTTACCTATGGCATCGACTATTTAGCGTCCTCATAGGATGAACGACATTTGTGAGTGCGACGTTGCCATCTTTATGTTTACTTTCTCTTTCTTTGACAATCGCTTGTATGTACATTTATAACAATTTGGTCAAATCTATATATACGGATGCCCGATATTTTTATATAATTTATTATTATCTATCTACACGTAGGAACAATGGATTTTGATAAAGTTAAGTACACAAATAGTTTATACTAAGATAAAGAAAATTTAGCTCCTGTTTCTGAGATTTTTGCACAATAAATCGCATGTAGTAGCAAGAATAACACTTACGGGAACGATTGTTATTCACTGCCAATTACCTAATCATCAAGATAGAATAAAACTTTACATATAGTCTAAGCAGCAATATAGCTACCTTTGAGAAAGTACCTACCTAACACAAAGTATTAAAGAGTTAAAAGCTCTATCTACGATATAATTATCATTTATCATATAGGCCTGCCTAGGTACGCAACTGTCAGCGATGTCAAATCGACATTGCGCATTGCATTGCATACCTATCTACCTACATAGCTATAAGATCACAACAAATAATAAAGTTAGTACTATGTATCTACCTACGTAAATTCATAGAATAAGTGTAGGTATATATTTGTAGTAGGTATAAGGTAGTACGAAAGTTTATATGGTAAACTTAGCGATGATTGTAGGCACTTACCTAATCAAAATTAACCTATGATTAGTTTTTGAATTTTATTGAAAATAATTTAAATCAGTTACCTACCTACCCAGTCCGAAATTTTTGGGCCTTTTTTTCATATATGTTCTACCAGAATTGGTAGATCCACGATGACATCGTGATTACTGCTTAGAGACAGATTTTGAAACCCTTCCACCATGCGATGAAGTTCATGCACGCGGCGGGATTTGAACCATAGACCTGCTGCGCGGCAGTCCATAGCTATGAGCCATCACTGCTTCCCGTTAAGTGTTAAGTGACAGAATTTCTATTTCAGGGTGGTAGCTAGCCAAGCGAGCATTCGCATAATGCCCTTCTACCCAGTGGTAAAGCTCAAGCCCGCGGCGGGATTCGAACCATAGACCTGCTGCCCGGCAGTCCATAGCTAATGCCACTGAGCCGTCACTGTTTTACAAAATATGTTGTAGTAAATGTAGTAGTTTGTTCTTTTCATATTGATGCCATAAACATACCTATATGTTTCAGAGATAAAACACAATTTTATAAGAAATGTAATCAATGACAATCATGTCACTTGCAATATTGAAACAGTATCTACCTACTAATGTTATTTTAAAACGAAAGATGACTAAAAAGAAAGAACAATAGAAGGATCGCCCTAAATAGGTAGGTATGTAATATATTACATATTTATTTAGGGCGATCATATATTGTAATCTATTCATCATATTATCTCACACGAGCAACGTACCTAACGTATATATAGGTACTACAGGTAACAGGTACCTACTCTCTGCGAAAATTTATTGCTCTGTGAATTTAAAATATTATTTTATCTGAAGAACCTACACACATCGTGACGTAGCTTGAGACACTATCTCCGTCCGTCGTCAAACATAGTAATTCGTTCGGCATGGTTCGGCTTTCATTGATATATCGCAAACAAAAATATTTTAAATAGGTAGGTATGTGTCGAAAGTTTGTGGGTATGTGTGTTACTTCTTCACGCCTAAACGGCTGGATGGATTTGGATGAAATTTGGTATGGAGATAGCTTATACCCTGGATTAACATAAAGACTACTGTTCATCATCACCATCATCACCCTTTTTCATCAGCGCGCGGGTAAAACTGCGGGGCGCAGGTAGTTGGTAGGTACAAATAAATCATGCAGGACAAGATGTTATACAGAAGTACAGAACGGACCTGTGACACTTCACCACAAAAGGCACATATGATTAAACTGTGGCTAGTTTGTTGCAGAATCAATATAGAAAGTGTGATAATTTGACTATTTAGTGTAATAGGTGGGTTTTTTGTAGTAGGTAGTTTGTGTGTAGGTAAAGTAAAGAATAAGTTAGTTTGCATAGTGTACTTATATGTAATATTTATATTTCAGGGTAACCCATATAAGGTAAATAAATAAAAACAAAAAACATGTAGATGTATCACTTTTATTCCGTGTTTTAGAGAGGGAGAGAGTAGACTTATAATACGCTAAGACGCAAGAGCTAGAAATAAGAAGACAAACGTTGATTAATTTTGTCAACAACACCAACAACACAACGTTTATTATGTAGGTACAACTATGGCACTTCGTGCTGGACACACAACTTAGCTAAGCACTTAGAACGCTAATACGCAAGAGCTAGAAATAAGAAAACAAGCGTTGATTAATTTTATCATCAAAAAATTAACAACACAACGTTTATTATATAAGGTTGACATTAATTCATAAACAATACTGCGGGGGATGGTGTAGAATCGATAACGGCATGTGTTCCACTCATGTTTAATTTTCACATACAAAAAAATCAGTATAACTATTTTCTAAGCGCGGCGCGTTGCCTTTTAGTATGATATCGAGAACCGCGGTTTACTTCATTCTCACATGTACGAACGCTACCCGATGTCAATTAGACGCTATGATTATGGCAAAACAGCTGTTTTGCCCTAGTGATAGACGAAGCTGTTTCACGTACCTATTCTGACGAACGCGAAGGCCTTACCGGCCAATCTAGCTAGACTGTCGAATGCTTTGCATAATCGCCAATCGATTAAACTCATCTAAATGATAAAAAAAATTTACTTACCTACATTCTTTTTAATTTCAAGTTTACGTAGGTACGTACTGTATTGTGTTGCAGCTACTTAGGTATGCCATATTGTGATAAACCGCTACCGCGTCGCGCGTTCTTTTGTCGCAAGCCGCCAAAGACCGACTAGGCAGAATAGGTACACAAAACAGCTGTCTATTGTGCCTAGTATAGCAGTTCATTGACTTCGCGTAGCAATCGTGCGTGTGTGTGAATAGAGTAGATACACCGTGTTCGTAGACCGCGGTTGTCTTTGCTAGTATTCCCAAAGCCAACGTGCCATAGCTTAAGCAATAGTACAGACTTTTTGTGTATGTGAATATTAAAAAAGAGTGGAACACATTCCGTTATCAATTCTACACCATCCCCCGCAGTATTGTTGATAAATTAATATCCACATTATATAGGTACAACTTTGGCACTTCGTGCTAGATACACAATTTAGGTAAGTACTTAGATACTGTAATTCTAAAACATCTTAGATTTAGAGTAAGGTTGAGACAATTAACGCACTATTGTTAAAAGTTTATGCCTTTAACAATTTGTCAACTTCGCCGTATATTGTTAACAAAAGTTATTTTCACAACAGATTATCAACTACTATAACTAATCAATGTCACAAATATTAATAAAATCACTTTATATGTCAGCACATAGTGCTGGACGTGAAAATTACTTTAAGAACTAGTAAAGCAGAATTTTCAGACTTAAATTGTTATAATTACGATCACAACAATTACAAATTGGTAATAAAATAACTTTATAATATTTTTATTCAAATTCTCTTGACTATCCCACTATAGTCTGTTTTTTTTTAACAAACGAGTACTGAGTATGTCTCTCGCACATTTCTGATATTGACAGAGTGAGATGGGTTATTGCCGTCATTGGTCAATGTCTTTGTTCTTGTTTTGAAATTGTCAAAGCCCGATCATATTGAATACTTCTAAAATTTACCGTAGAAAAAATTACGTTATTATTTTACGATTTAAATTTGCATGCTGAGTATATTCGTAACGAAATTTTCTGTTCGCGTTCATGATATAAAACAATATTGTAATAGTATATATATTATGCAATTCAACATATAAATCAAATAATTCTACTACAATTCTTGTAATCTTAAAAATGTTCGTCATCCTTCTGATGAACTTTCTGCAGATACGTCAATAATAAATTGTTCAACATATTTTGTACATGATTGTCGGTTCCGTACATTTTTGTTTCTATCTTAGTTATTACATGATTGAGACATGAGCACCATTTTTATCTATTCCCTTTATCTACTCCTTGTAACAAAAGAGTTCAGACTTCATAAATTTTATAACTTTTGTCATATCCTGCCATAGCCCTTCACTTGAAACCAAACGAGTGCAATTGGGTTGAGCTCACAGTGATACGTCGGCAAACGTATGACGAGACGATTTGTTGACTTAGCAACAACATTTTTTCCGAAACTATCTTTGTTTTGCTTACCCTAATTCAAAAGTTGCCACTTTAATATTGATTCGTTACAAGCAATATTTTTCGAATTGCATATACCTACATGTAACTACAGAGTTCGTGTGGAACGAATTTTATGTTGATTACGCGGGCCAATAGCAACGCAGTAAAATTTTCGGTACTCGTTTGCTAAAAAAATAGACTATAGATTTGAATTAGACATCCGTATATAGCAATTGAGCGTCCGTATAAAGCTATTGGTAACAAGCATATAATATGTACATGTTTGTCTAGTCTATTTTTTTTATAAATTTAAGAAGAATATTGCTTAATTAGGTACGTAATAACTTCATTTGTGGGTTAAATATAAATATAGGTATGATAAAATCGGAATTGTATCGTACCATGGCCTGAACCAATATTATATATGGACGTCCAATATTATATATGGACGTCCAATATTATATATGGACGTCCAATATTATATATATGGACGTCCAATATTATATATGGACGTCTAATATTATATATGGAAGTCCAATATTATATATGGACGTCCAATATTATATACGGACGCCTAATAGCTGTATACGGACGTCCAATAACCTGGCTACTTTTATTATAAAAATACGGCACTATGTGAGGCAGTACTGTTTGGCTACAAGTTACTGTATGGTGGAAATTTTGTTGCCAATTGTGTTGCACCATATTGGATTATTCCCATTTGTCCCCACAGATTTCCCCGGGACAAATGGGAATTATTGGCAGTAGGAAGAAATATGTTTAATCAACTTCTCTTGACGATCCCACTAGATTTGAATTAGACTTCCGTATATAGCAATTGAGCGTCCATATATAGCTATTGGTCGTCCGTATAAAGCTAATGGATGTCCGATTTCTCCTTTATATAAAGAATTTACTAAACATATTAAGCAGCTTTTCAGTCGCCAAGCACCTAACGGTGTGTTTCGACAGCTGTCCTTGAGAGCCAGTAACTCTAGGTTAGTCTGAACAACATCCTCGACCACATCATCACTTACCATCAGGTGAGATAGTGGTCAAAGGCTTAAAGGCAAAAACCTATTATTATTTTAAATAACTTTTTGTGGTAATAAACAGGTTAAATTTTTTTTTTTTTTTTTTCTATCAGGCTTAAAAAAATAAATTAAAGCCTGAACCACCGTTTTTCATTCGCGTCTGGTGTTGCGGATGTTTGTCGGCGACGGTAATCACTTACCATCAGGTGAGCCGCCTGGTAGTTTGCCCTACTATCCCACAAAAAAAATACCTTTAGTGGCCTCTTATGACACCCACAGGTAGCAATCGGGGGGTGACATTCTAGCTCGGCACCCCACGGGGCACAAAACGTATTAATATTATTTATGTATTATTTTTCTACTAACAGCTAAACATTGCTATTTATAAAAATATCAACACATAAAGATTCATAAAGATTTCTACCAAACAAAATAATACATGAATAAAAATAACTTTCTTTTATAAGGGTAGTTACTGACTTTAAGCTATTGCAAGTCTAGGCATCGGAGTAAAAAGGTCTTTCGGATTCCACACTGGTGGGTGGTATCGTCATTACATATTTAAGTCTAGTCTAAATGTAAATATGTTGATTAAATTTCAAAATTGAGGAAATTTATAAGTCGTAAATTTTGTAACTAAAATATCGAAAAATCGATATTAGATTATATAGATTATATATTAGATATTATATTAGGAAGAAATATTGTTAATTAACTTCTCTTGACTATCCCACTAAATTTGAATTGGACATCCGTATATAGCAATTGAGCTTCCGTACATAGCTATTGGTCGTCCGTATAAAGCTATTGGGTGTCCGATTTCTCCTTTATTTAAAGAATTTACTAAACATATTTTGCAGCTTTATCATCGTGTTTTAATTTACACTACATATAGGCACGACTCGGGAAGCGAGTCATGGGTACATGAACAAATTACTCTCGTACTCGGGAGCTGGGTGGCGGGCCCTCAAATTGTTAGAACGTATATATTTAATGTACAGTTTATTTATACATATTATATATATATATATATGGGCATTTTGTGAATTCTCGAAGTGGCAAGGGTCACTAAAAAGGGGAAGGTTTTTTACCAAAAAATGGAACCAACTTCAACACTCCAAACAGTGAAATAATTGGTTGAAGTCGGTGCCATGCTAGTTTGAATGAACCAATTGTCATATTGTGCGCATGGTACCGACGTCGACAAGTTATTTTACACTTTTGAGTGTTGAAGTCAGTTAATTTTTTTGTAAAAATCCTTCCCCCGTTTTAGTGATTCTTGCCACTTACGGAAACTATTGTTATTCACTGCCAACTACCTAATCATCAAGATAGAATAACACTTTACATATGTCTTTTTTTTTTTTTTTTTTTTTTATTGCCGATAGGCTAGCCTTTGACCACTATCTCACCTGATGGTAAGTGATGATGTGGTCGAAGATGTTGTTCAGGTTAGCCTAGAATGACTGGCTCTCAAGGATAGCTGCCGGAACACACCGTTAGGTGCTTGGCGACAGATTTTCAACTTGAGGGTGGTAGCTAGCCAGGCGGGCATTTGCAAAATGCCCTACCACCATGCTATAACGACTGCCATCCTAAGACAACAACCGGGTCCGACGGCTTAACGTGCCCTCCGAAGCACGGAAGCGCTCAGTAGTATGTCACCACCGGTCACCCATCCAAGTCATGACCGAGGCGGACGTTGCTTAACTTTGCTGATCGATTCAGAACGGCCAAGCTAACCTCGCTACGAGCGCTTCAAAAGTCTTAGCAGTAATATAGCTACCTTCGATAAATGTGAATCAGAGATCGAGCTACTCGACTGTTTTTAACGTAAGTGACATCGGTGACAATATTATTAAATATGTTAACTACTTACGAAAGTTTTAATAAAACCTTCGATAAAGTAAACCTACCACAAAGTAGTAAAGGGTTAGAAGCTCTATCTACGATATAATTATCATTTATCATATAGGCCTGCCTAGGTACGCAACTGTCAACGATGTCAAATCGACATTGCGCATTGCATTGCATACCTATCTACCTACATAGCTATAAGATCACAACAAATAATTAAGTTAGAACTATGTATCTACCTACGTAAATTCATAGAATAAGTATAGGTATATATTTGTAGTAGGTAGGTATGAGGTAGTACGAAATTTTATCTGGTAAACTTAGCAATGATTGTAGGCACTTACCTAATCAAAAATAACCTATGATTAGTTATTGATTTTTATTGGAAATAATTTAATTTTAAGTTTATTACTATAAATAAAAATCTTTGTAATCACACTAATAAAAAATAGGTAGGTATGTGTCGAAAGTCTGTGAGTATGTGTGTTACTTCTTCACACCTAAACGGCTGGATGGATTTGGATGAAATTTGGTATGGAGATAGCTTTTACACTGGATTAACATATAGACTACTGTTCATCATCACCATCATCACCGTTTTTCATCAGCGCGCGGGTAAAACTGGCTATATGAAATAATTATATTACAATAGTTTTTATATCATGCTCATTCATACAAAAACGTGGCTAGGTGATAATGTAATTGCTATCATTAACTTATACATAGTTATTATTACTTATACTATATAGGGATAAGTGAACTTAAGTTTACATCTGTCACAACCGGTATATTCAAGTGGAAACCTTGGTAGGGATAGGTGTACAAGCCGAGTATATTGTAGAGATTTCATATTTCAGTAAGGTAAAACCAATATCTTGGAGTGACGAGCAGGGATTTTACGGTAGAGGTATTTACAGATACGTAATCTATTATATTATTATTATTTTAATAACAATATTGAGGTGAATTCACATTTCATGTTCTCCTATTGGATGTTGAAATGATGTGAGTGGAGTGTTGTTCCACATAGGGTCATAGGGTGCATGACATGGCTTCTTATAACCTTCATGCCCAGTTCACGCTAAAAGTTGCGGGTATAAGTTGCTACCTACGAAATGATTTCAAAAGATAGCTCGCTATTTAGAACCTGGGCAAAGTTGTTATTTTTATGCTACCAAGTAAGTAAGTACCTACTTAGTAATTAACGTTCACGACGAATTAATACCTACGATTCAGTCTAATAGCAATAGAAAAATTAGCTACAAAAATTACTTATTCAGTCTTGATGATGTATAATATTTTTTTTGGAAAACAATAATTCAACAACAATAAGTTGATTCAATTTTGCTATCATTACTAATGTCTTAGAAATAGCAACCTTTACGACGTTGGTACCTACCTACCTCAAGCAAATATTCTAGAGGTTAGCATCTCAGCTCAGTCCTTGAGAGCCAGTGAATCATTCATTACAATGACATATTAATGATTGAAGATTATAAATTACAGGCAAATGAGGCTGACTGTACGTAATTTTTTTCGTAACATTTACTGACTTTTTAAAAGTTTAAATGAACTCGGGCTCCTAATGATACGCAACGCGTACACCACCTAAGGCGATTATATTGTTTTGCTTAAATATCGTGTGATAATTGTGATTTATTGTTGGATTGTTGCAAACGAGCTGGCAACGTCGCAGTTGTGGACGCCAAATACGCGGATCCATAGTCAGGAACTCTCCGCGATATGCGGCTTTCAATATACGCACGACAGCAGCGCCACACCTGCGCTAAGATTTCGTCGCGAACTTTTTAATATATTGTTGCAGTTATTTAAGTGATATTTTGGCTTCTATCGATATTTGTCCTATGGCTAGTCAGGACCAATGGGACGTAAGTGCCACTGGCCAACAAAGTGGCGTCCAGTATGCGGACGCCAAAAGCAGGTGGACGTCAGTTTAAATGCACTTTTCTCTTCAGAGGACGTCTAATTGTTTGCGGGATGTATATATATATATATGTATGTATATAATGATATATGTATATATATATATGCAATAATAATATACATGTAATAAGAATATATAACTATAAATATAAGAAAAATTGTTTGCAACTAACTACTGTACATACAGCCCTAAGCATACCAGAAGTGATATTGTCGTAACCTGTAGATTTACTCGTAGTGTTATTTAAGTTTTTAAGAATTTTGCATATTTCATCAGGGGTAGTAGGTTTCAAATAGATACTTTGCATAGATGATTCAACTATTGAAATGGGATTGCGTTGAATTTTAGTAGGAGACGGATTATTAGAGGAGTTAATAGTGAGATCTATGAAAAAATTAATAAAAGAATTTGCAATATCAGTCCCAGACGACAATAGTACCCCATTGTCAATTATTGAGTCTATATAATTATTTGGTTTAGATTTCCCCATCTCTTCATTAACTATGTTCCATGTAGCTTTACATTGATTTTTAGAGTTTAACGTTGTTTAAAAGATTGTGTTTATTTATAATTTTTTTTTAGTATTTTAGAGTAAATTTTGAAATTATGTTTTGTCCCAAGAGTTCCTTTTTGTTATTACAAAAAATTAAATCTTAACTTTCGTTTCGTTTTGCAGCTAGTTCGGATACCTCTAGTGATTTTATTGCGCTTATCAGTTTTATGGACGATGCTGATTTTAGTAGTTGGAAAACATAGTTTCTGAAACATCATGAGTACATCATAAAAAACATTAAATACATCACCTGCCAGAGGCTGATTATAGACGTCCGAATATGATAAACTACCTACCGCTGTTGAAAACTTCCTTATATTATAAGGGTTTATGTCATGAATATATCTAAAAATATAGTCTGTACGTTTTTTGTATTTTAATTTATGAAAAGTGGCTACTTGAGCAGTATTGTGATCTGACAGATGGAGATTCTGAGTTTTTGCAGTTAAATATTCGTGGTTTATTTTACCCAAATAAATTGACTGATTTATTATAATTTGTTATAAGTAGAGTTGAGAGTCGGCCTGCAATAGGGTTCTGCCCCAGGCGTCTGCTCTTGAGGAGACCACCATTAAGGTTTGAGTGGACCTGTCCAGACGAAGGTACGCATATACTAGGGGTTAAACTATGAAATTACCGATGTGTACAGAAACATTGAAATTATTTTTTTACTAACTCAATATATTTATTTAGTCAAAATAATTACCATTATTATCTATACATTGCTGCCATCTAATAGGCAGGTCATTTACGCCTATACGATAGAACTCTGGGCTCAGATCTAGATTATACAAACTGTGTGAAAGCATTTTGTTCTGCCTGCGAAGAAAACTTTTTATCACGTAGACAATTGTCCAAATCATGAAAAATATACATGCAATGGACTTACATTTGATCTATATCTTAATAATTACTATGATCATGACCATTAACACCTTAACACCTATTACATCCATCGCCTTAGAAGTAAATAAAAAAACATTAAATTCCTGTATATGATTTTTATTATTTAATGCTCTCAACTTAAATAACCAATAACAAATTTATACATCTCAAATGTTAATCAGTTTACCATACATACCATTAATTTGTTTCTACATTAATATATTATCTTTGCATATAATTTATACAAATCTCAGAAAAAATATCAAAGAAATATTTTAAGAAATTTTAGGTTTCTAGATAAATATTTCTTAGTTTTAAGTTACAGTATTCATAATCTTTGTTTATATTCTTTAATTATATTGTATAAAATTATATTCATACCGATATATTTTTGGGTGCGATCAATATTAACGATAATATCGATATATTACTACAATCGATCACAACCAAAATTTTAACATCTTTGCTTATAAGTACTTTAATAATTAATTTCTATACATCATCTTTACTTATTGTACAAATATACAATTGTATTACTTCCAAGACTTATGATTTGATTTATTGAGTTTCTGTTAAAAGTACCCACAATCTAAAGCATTATTTTTCTTAAGTTTGTAATAATCAACTCTAACATATTGCTAAAACACCATATAAAACTTGTAAAAAAACTTCAAAGGAAATGAAATATTATTTTTATCTATCTGGCAACGCTTTTTAATTGATAGATAGTGTGGTACCCAATATATCGATACATCGTAGCGATTGTGGTCGATATATCGTGAAGAAATTTATTTCACAGTAATTGGGTTGGGTGTTTCGGCAGCCTCAGTGTTAATGCGAATGATACGGTCAATGAAAAGTAGCAAGTAAAAGTACTAGTTTTTTTTTTATGAATTGATTACTTTGATACGTTACTGTAGTGTATGTTATATATGGATTAAAAAATACATAATATTACACAATTTTACGTATACTATTCAATGAAAAGCAAAATCCGGCAACTGTACACGTCTTTGGAAATAAAGATGTGACAGCAGATGTCTACATATGAAAATATAATTAAATATTACAATATCTTAGATCTCACATAAATATGTATGGAAATCACAAAAAAAAAGATGTAAGTACCTACGTAATTATTTAGAATAAACATTTTTTAAACATAATTAATAAACAATTTCTGTGTAGAAGTAAGTTTGTTAAACCAAGTTTATTATTAAATTAAAAGAAAAAAAAAAAGAAAAAACAAATGAAAATTATAAATTAAAAGTAAAAGAAAGATGCACAAAATGTTAAAATAAAAACTAAAAAGTTATATTAATATGCTTTGGAACGTCATAGCCAAAATAAGGATCCAGTAATCTAACTATATATTTAGGAAATCTAAATATATAATAGGTAGTTAATGTATATAGGTATGTCGCGCTTTTCTTATATCTTTTATTTAACAAATAATTCTACCTAACAATTATTTTATTTATTTGACACATTATACCCTAAAAATATATTTATTATCTATACCACATTCCTTTAAATAATATGCCCAAAACAATATATCTACAAGAACTATATAAATAAGGCATTCCTTATGTACTTAAAAATATTTCAACTTTTGCATACAGTAATTTTATACATTGACAATGAAATATGACATCGATATTATTTTCAAGTAAATACTTCTTATTTAGCTAGCGAATAAGGCGGTATATTAATAAGAAATTATAATATTCGAATTTATTTACAACTAAAAACCTACACATTTATTTTTACACCTTTTACACTAAAATAATACAGCCCAAAGTTGTGACTAAAATGTTTACGAGCAGTAACCAAAAGATGGCGCTGGTAGGTACAACTAATATTACAACAACAATTATATTCAATTACTATACATACGACGACTGAATATTATTATTGAAATAAAGTTACACATATATTTAAATTCCCACATGAAATTTTCATTTATTTAAAACACTTTTAAAATTAAAAACAAAATAAGGTTCGTAAAACCTGGTTTCGCGTTTTTTTGATGGTTTACAATCATGTTCATCAGTTTATTCTTATGTGATGTACAATGATTTTATGAATGTTATCATAATGAAAGACTTTAGTATTTATGAATTTTCGGTGCATGATTTCAGTCAGAAGATGGCGCCAACATCGATATACTAAAGACTTTCTTCGAAGAGTTTGCTCTATATAACCTGTCACCAGGCTTTTCATAAGATTACGAATTAAGATTTACACATAAATCTTTATATCTATTATCGACTACGTAATGATAACTTAGTACGTACACTCCAACAGATGGCGTTTATCTAAAAATAACGTTGCTTGTGTGAGATCCGCGATGCGTGCTGTTTTCCCTGGCGGTGTGCCTCCGGAAGGGGTTCCAGGAGGGAGGTCTGCGGGCGGAGGAGCGCGCGGTGACGGCCGTCGACCCGCTGGAGGCCGTGGAGGCTGCTGACACTGAGCCCTGGTTGGAGTTTGACTGCCGGGGCGTGTCGGGGGATGACTGAAAGATATTAACAATGGGATGAGGAAAAATTGCATGTTAAGCTTGTAAAATTTTGAATGACGGTTGAAATTGGCGCTGTCCCATGTACTATATTATTTGTATGTTAAAGTCCATACTACAACGCACACTGTACAATGCCATTGCTTAACATCTGCTTAACACAATAAGTAGATCTCGAGCGTGTCCCGTCACAATAACATAAAAAAAACAGCGGCATTGCCTCAGCTCGGGGCAAGCTCGCGGGTAGTGGCAGTAATAGGGCGAGGCGATGACGTTGATACGGTGCTGAGGTGTAGAGTCTGCGTTGTTCTTTAGCATACAAGCTATGGAAGAATGAAGGCGCATGTTTGAATTTCTCTATTCAAACCACACATCCACTCCGGTGCACGGCGACATCTATTGAAATAGTTTTGCAACACTTAGGTTGGTTATTGGCCATTCGATAAATTTTTGATCTCTACTGACCATTCGATAGAGGTTTCTATATCAATTAACAGTTTAAAATTATATAACTATATACTGCCTCGTTAGTGTGCGGTGCCTTGGAATCTTGCAGCATTAGATTCGATTCCCGCATCGGGTAGTTATTGGATTTTTCATCATCATTTGGTCCCGGTAGATAGCAATACCTTCGCCCGCTATTATTTGGCCAAAATGACTGATTAAATATAATTTTTGTGCCCTGGTTTTGTTAATTTTAACGTGAACGATGCTCCCATCAGCCAGACTACTAGACTGCATCTGACCGAAAAAACTGATTTGTTATACACCCAACTTTCGTGATCATTACTTCGCTTTAATCACTACCCTCCTGAACTTCTAATAATTATATATCGCATCGATATGTTGTTTTAAATAAATAATGATGGTAATGTTACCTTATGTGTATGTTTGTCCATGGGAGTAGCGACCCTGAGCGTGAGCGTGTCCCCCGCGAGCTGGATGAGCCGCACCACCTCCTCGTGGGAGCTCCACTTCACGTCCTTCTCGCCTATCGACATTATGAAGTCGCCCTCTCGCATGCCACCGATCTGGGAAATATATATTTATATTATTTATTTTGCGTGGTGGAAGGGCATTTTACAAATGCCCGCCTTGCTAGCGGCCCTCAAGTAGAAAATCTATCGTCAAGCACCTTACAAAGCGTTCCGGCAGCTGTCCTTGAGAGCCAGTATTATCAGAGAGAATATTATCCGAAATTATCAGAGAACCATTCTTCATTTACTCAATCCACTGATCTGGGAAATATATAGGTATCCCTTTTATTTTTATGTTCGTACCGATCTGGGAAACAATAAAAAAAATTGTATTCACGCATACCCCTGATCCGAGATTTATTAAAATATTTTTTAATTCACGCATACCGCAGATCTGGAAAACATCGATACTTTATTTTTTTCTAAGACTTGTTATGGGATGTACCCATATAGAACAAAGGAAAACGCTTCGAAATCGGTTCAATACTTTCAAAATATCAATATAAATAAATAAATACACTTTATATAAATATAATTAGGAAGAAGTGGTCAAGTGTTAACAAGATTTAAACAAGATTTAAACACAATATAGTAATTACGAAATCTAGAATAAAAATGCACAGTTCCAGCCCAAATTCAATGGCCATTAAAATATTTAATAAATTACCAGTAGGATTCAAAGAAGAATAAAATGATATATCGTTTGAAAAGAATCTAAAAAACCTATTAATAGAAAAATCTTATTATTCCCTTGACGAATTCCTTCAACAATAATATAATGTAAATTAATTATTATAAACAGACCGGCCCACTCCTTACCAACATTGCTACACCCAAATAGGGTAATTATGTGTTACCTATAAGTTGTATATAAGTATGTTTATTTGAGACCTGCATGTAAAACCACATAATTTTGCAATAAATGATTTGATTTGATTTGAAGTGTGAGTTGGGCATTCTAAAAGAATAAAATTTAACTACATCTTAAGTCTAAGTTTGTAAGTTTTCAATATGTTTGGTTAAATAGAGTCCATAAGATAAGGTGCGTAGGTCATAATATACCGAGATTTCAGATTTTATTTAGACCAGTTTAGGGAGATAGTTCCCGTAACAAAATTGATCCAAAATTGACAAGTTTGTCGGTCTCCATTTGTAAATTAGATACAAATGTACTTTTTAATATTTAGACTTTTAGACTATGACACCTCAATTGCTAGGGTGCAACAAGTTTATTTTTCGACTATCTTTTCTTATATTAAAGTGTGACGTCCACTGAAAAACGATTTAGTTGAAATTCTTGTCCAACATTCACCTTTGGATCGAAGTTAAAATATTAAAAATTTAAAGTTTGTCACTCATTCCGTTTACAAGCTAGATTTCAATGACACACAGACAGACGGATTGACAGAGAGAAACGCGGAGTTACGTTAATATAACACTTTTCAAAGAAACAATATGCACACATTTTAATAACTTCAATAAGTAAAAACACTAGAGACTTACGTCAGCCAAAGAATTAGGTTCCACTCCAGCGATTACCACAGGGGCATCCCCTCTCACCGAAAACCCAAAACCCTCTTCCTCTTTCCCGTTCGCCACATTATATTCACTCGCAACTCTTCTCAAAGGCTCTTTTCTTCTCTCCCTGCCATTCTTCATCCTCCCATTGACATATTCCCCTCCATTCTCTGCAGAAGACTTACTCCTGTACTCATAGTCTAGGACTTTAGGATGGTAATCATAGTTGTTATTATAGCTGTTGATGTATACCCCGTTGGTCTTCGTCACTCTATGGAGCTTCTTCTTCTCATAGTCTTCTGAATACTTCTCATCGCTTCTTATTATCTGACTGTAGTAGGTTGTGTTGTCTTCGGATCTGTCCCTTTTCTCGCTGTGTCTGTGTTTCAGACTCCGTTCTTCTTCTTCGTGTTTCCCGTTGCGTTGTCTTCTGGAACCTTCTCTGTGCTTCTGGAGTTGGACTAGTCTGGGGGCGCTCCAGTGGCGCTTGGCTGAGAAGACCGCGATGGGGCCGAGGGATTTGAAGAGGTCGTCTACTCGGTGCTGGGCGAAGTCTGGTGGTGTTAACGCGAGTTGGAATTTCGAGGATGCTGTAATGGAGAAAGAAAGTTGATATACAATGAGTTATACGTTTTCTTCTGTACATTATTGAAGTGAATAGTTTTTTTTAAAAGACTAGCTTTAGTTTAAGGAGGCTCTACAAGAAGCCGAATGTTACGGAACTTGACTGCGCAGACATGACACAATCATATTTTGTTCTCAACTCAGAATATCACAAGGCGAAGTAAACTCGCCGACTTGAAGTTCAAACTCCGGGAAGACCGGTTGGAGTAAACACAAACTCTGAATGTCAGCCTTAGTGTTGGTTTAAGTATAGGTTATGAGTGGTTAGTATATGAGTCTGGTAAGAAGAGATGTAGAGAGAGTAGGCAGTAGTTACGCAGTATGTGAGGCGCGTCGAGCGGGTCGGTGAAGTCGTCCTGCGGCGGGGCGGGGGGGCCGCGCTCGCGGGCAGCGCGCTCCAGTGCCGCGCGGACCACCAGCGCCAGGGGCTCCTTGCTGCGGAGCTCACTACAGGGGAACAACGTTTATCATAACTATAAATAGAACATAATTCACTTTGAGCTATATTGACATTGAATTGATGATGATAAGTATTTTATTAGTACATAATTTATTATTTTTATTGGCATTGAATTAATGTGCATATTTTTCAATTTAATTTAATGTATTCGAAAGTTTTTACTTATAACTTGACAAATGAAACTACTGTTCCTTTTATTTAAAATACTTAGCTATACTAAAAATCTATTTGAGTATCAATGCAATGCCTAGTTCTAGTTTATTTATTGAAAATATTATGTGCCTTCCATTATAGTATAGGTCTTGTTCAAAATTTAATTTTGTATGATCTGAGTTGGTCGAAATAAAGGATTGTTATTATTATAACTCTGACAAATTTTTTTGGTTAGCCTTTTGACCACTATGTCGGTTTAAGTAATACAATTGAAGCAAGAAATTTTGACTAGAAGGCGTGTGCTCAGGTGGCCGAGGGGTTTAGGCATCTGGTGCGAAATCGGAGGACGCGGGTTCGATTCCCGCCCGAGGCATAAATTTATGTGCTCCAATTTTATTTTTTTAATATTTTTTTATGCCTCGTAGGTTAGCCTTTGACCACTATCTCACCTGATGGTAAGTGATGATGTGGACGAAGATGTTGTTCAGGCTAACCTAGAATTACTGGCTCTCAAGGACAGCTGCCGGAACACACTGTTAGATGCTTGGCGACAGATTTTCAACTTGAGGGTGGTAGCTAGCCAGGCGGGCATTCGCAAAGTGCCCTACCACCATGCCATAACGACTGCCATCCTAGGACAACAACCGGGACCGACGGCTTAACGTGCCCTCCGAAGCACGTGCACGCTCAGTAGTAATGTCACCAGCGGTCACCCATCCAACTTTGCTGATCGATTCAGAATGGCTAATTAAACTTCGCTACGAGCGCTTCGCTTCGCTTCTTATAAAACATTAGAAATATATTTGGTCAGTATATTAGTCAGTAATGAATAATATCACCCATGGCTACTCGGATAGAATAGTACCCACCCCCCCCATATCTCCTTGTTGGAGTGATAAGAGGCAATGAAGGGAAAAATATAAGAACCTGAGCAGCAGCGCCTTTTGAAGAATTGCCTCTTACAATGCTATCCCAAGACGTTTGCCAAGTGTGGGGATTATGCCCTCCTCTCCCTAATGAGGGAAGCGTTTGTTCATCGGAGAACATTATGGCTGCCGGTATAGTGAAGAATATTTTGAAAAAAGGTATACTTTGTTCAACATGTGAGAAAGTTGATTTTTAGATTTTTTAGATTAGAAGCCAAAGCCGACTTTAAAGTAGTCTGGAAATTAGGAAATTGAATAAATTAGTTAAAATTAAAATTCAAACAAGCGCAGCAAGTAAGTAATACAGTCTACTGAGCACCTCACGGTAGAGTAATTACTACACTGAGATATCAGTACTAATATTATAAATACGAAAGTAACTCTGTCTGTTACGCTTTCACGCCAAAACTACTGGACCGATTTGAATGAAATTTGGTATGGAAACAGTTTGAGACCCGGGAAAAAACATAGGATAGTTTTTATCCAACTGCGTAAAAAGAGATTTAAGTTTTTGCGCGATAACCGACATACGCGCGGGCGGAGCCGCGCTCGGAAAGCTAGTTTCATATAAGTTTCTACTTCTATAAATAATTCAGTAGATGGCGCCGAACGAGATACCAATAGAATATTTAAACTTAATTCACCACACACGTGCCGGGCTACTTTGGGGATACATACAGGTATGATATTGAATCCACACCTAAAGATCGCACTTGTACTAAACCCCTTGACAAAACCACGCAAATACAAAATGTTTATTTTTGTTCAATACATATAGCTTACTTACTAATGTTAAAGCCCTGCCTGCTGCTTTAGTATAATTACTTACTTACTAATGTTAAAGCCCTGCCTGCTGCTTTAGTATAATTACTTACTTACTAATGTTAAAGCCCTGCCTGCTGCTTTAGTATAATTACTTACTTACTAATGTTAAAGCCCTGCCTGCTGCTTTAGTATAATTACTTACTTACTAATGTTGAAGCCGTGCCTGCTGCTTTAGTATAATTACTTACTTACTAATGTTAAAGCCCTGCCTGCTGCTTTAGTATAATTACTTACTTACTAATGTTGAAGCCGTGCCTGCTGCTTTAGTATAATTACTTACTTACTAATGTTAAAGCCCTGCCTGCTGCTTTAGTATAATTACTTACTTACTAATGTTAAAGCCCTGCCTGCTGCTTTAGTATAATTACTTACTTACTAATGTTGAAGCCCTGCCTGCTGCTTTAGTATAATTACTTACTTACTAATGTTAAAGCCCTGCCTGCTGCTTTAGTATAATTACTTACTTACTAATGTTAAAGCCCTGCCTGCTGCTTTAGTATAATTACTTACTTACTAATGTTGAAGCCCTGCCTGCTGCTTTAGTATAATTACTTACTTACTAATGTTAAAGCCCTGCCTGCTGCTTTAGTATAATTACTTACTTACTAATGTTGAAGCCCTGCCTGCTGCTTTAGTATAATTACTTACTTACTAATGTTGAAGCCGTGCCTGCTGCTTTAGTATAATTACTTACTTACTAATGTTAAAGCCCTGCCTGCTGCTTTAGTATAATTACTTACTTACTAATGTTAAAGCCCTGCCTGCTGCTTTAGTATAATTACTTACTTACTAATGTTAAAGCCCTGCCTGCTGCTTTAGTATAATTACTTACTTACTAATGTTGAAGCCGTGCCTGCTGCTTTAGTATAATTACTTACTTACTAATGTTAAAGCCCTGCCTGCTGCTTTAGTATAATTACTTACTTACTAATGTTGAAGCCCTGCCTGCTGCTTTAGTATAATTACTTACTTACTAATGTTGAAGCCGTGCCTGCTGCTTTAGTATAATTACTTACTTACTAATGTTAAAGCCCTGCCTGCTGCTTTAGTATAATTACTTACTTACTAATGTTGAAGCCCTGCCTGCTGCTTTAGTATAATTACAGTTTTAATATTTTTACGCATGCTCTGAGAGGTGGATGGACGCGATGATGTTCGAATCCCGCACATGACTTAGATTTTTCCTGTGTTGTATGTGTGTAATATTATGACTGTGCTGCAGCAGGGCAGTGAATTTAGCACTAAATATTTAATTCGCTCAAACAATAAATTATACCTACATTGATTGTGTGTTTTTGCTTGTGTATGTGCACATTACTGTATTGTCATGTATGAAATAAAGTGAGTGCAATTAAAGAATGAAATTTAATTTATACTAGTATGTTTTCTGTACCATCATAGAAATTGCTACACTAAAATAACTACTTGATACGTTGGATAAAACAACAGATGGCGCTGATACAAACCGGCACATGCGCTGCAACCGCAGCGCTTCCTCGTACAGCGCGATGGCTTCATTGATGTGGGCTCTCCCTAGCGCGACGATGTCCGCATCTTCCTCTTTTATTGTACCTACGAAACAACTTCATATTATTATAGTTATAAAAGATAAATTTTACCGACGATATAAAATCCGTAATTGTTGTTTTCTATGAGTTTTGTCTTTCACAATGACGGAGGGTAGACACAAATGACAGCTTATATTCGTTTTTCATGAAACAAGCTCGAGGCCCACCTGATGTTAAGCGGTATCCTCTTCCTATAACAGATGCATTTCGTTACAATACAAGTGACGAACTGCACTGCGACACTGAGACATACAGTGTGTTCTCAAGGGCTGCTACCGAAACACACTTTTAGGTGCTCGGCGACATATTTTCTACTTGAAGGTGGTAGCTAGCCAGGCGGGAATTCGCAAAATGCCCTTCCACCATGCATTCTGAGGTAGCATAAAAGTTCTGAGGTAACAAACTTAAAAACAAATTGAGAATCTCCTCCTTTTTTGGAAGTCGGTTAAAAATACGTAGTAGTATATACCAAACCAACCGTTGTGTTCAGCGGAGTCCCTCCGCGAGTAGAGCGTGGCGAGCCTGTCGCGCACGTGGATGGAGTCTGTCGCGTGCAGCAAGCCTAGCGCGCAGTACTGGTGGGCTAGCGCTGTATACAACAATACCTTTATTCAATTCATCACATAATCGTCACATCAACCGAATCCTTCAATGTTGAACAAAGTCTCCCCCATGATATAGAGGGATGTGCCATGATCCCCACGCTTAGCAAGCGTTTTGGGGAATGCAGCAGAAGTTGTCAGTTCTTCAGAAGGCGCTGTGGGCGTCGTAAAAGTCGACTAAGAGAAAAATATTAGAAGGTGGGCAGCAGTGCCTTCTTAAGAACTATGTCATGCACTGCGATCCCCAAGCCGCCTGCCAGGGAGGCTTTGTACATCAGTGGACGATCCGGCTGATACGGTATTGTGACGTCACATTGGTAGCCAATAGAGCGCTTCACACAAGTTTCGACCAGTTACTAATAGAACAATGTAGAATGTAGGCAATTTTTTTTAAAGAAATTGATATATTAACTTTACCGAGTCTGTATATATTTGAAAATATTATGTATGTTCGGAAAAAATTGAGTAAATTAAAATTAAACAGTGACAACCACAATTACAACACTAGGAACAAATATAAATTAACGGTACCGTGTTTTAGATTAGCAAAGACAAATAAAAGGTCCTTTTTAGGCAATTGTGTGCGGTTTTATAATAAAGTTCCCAAACATATTACAACGCTCACAGAAGGAAAATAATAATAATAATAAGTTGCAGGTGAAGAACATTTTGATAAAGAAATCAAACTACAAAGTTTGTGATTTCTTAAACGACAAAGATGCTTGGAAAGTTTCGCCTCTGCCAAGCTATCACCTGTCTCCTACGTAATTTAAACAAATATTGTAATAATCGTATTATATTGTACATTGTTAAAAGATGTTTAAAAGAATGGCCCCGAGTTTCTTGACCGTTCTTTTCGCAGTGGCTCTATAATTTTTTTTTGCTGAACGTGGCAGTACAATATAGAATATTTTAATATTAAAATTTGTAATTGACCTTCATAAGAGCGTCGTAGACGCCTAAATTGAATAAATGATTTTGAATTTGAGGCAATATCAGTATATTTCTCCACTAAATAAGTACATAGAGAACAAGAAGACGCGACGATAAGCAACTTTACCTTTATAATATTCAGTCTTGACGTGGACCAGCGAGACCCACGAGTATGGCACGTAGTTGAACACTCCCTCTGTCTGCATCTGGGAAATGTACCAACGAGTGAGATGTGGCTTAGACTATATAAGCTAACAGTTACATAAAGATAAATACATAGGTAATACTGGTAAGTCAGTATACAGGGCGTCCCACAGCGATGGCACATGGAGTACATTGGAACCTTGGGAAAGTACCTTGAATATTGTAGATGGAACACTTTACTGAAAGAAGACATTATTTGAATTTAAAAAACAATTTAAACTGCTTTCATAAATATTTAAACAATTACATGGTTGAACCGGGAATCGCACCCGTGGAACTCGTTTACACGAGAAAACAAATCAACCTGTAGTTTTATCATACCGATCGAAATATTACATTATAAGGATTATTTTTTGCTGATAACATAGTGTCAAAAATAAAAGGAAGACCATGAATTTTAACATTTGACGTGAAATTTTGTTCAGAAAAATGAAAAGCTGACATTGCCTTAAGGACACAACTGACATTTTCATAAGCATCTATTACTAATAAATGTACCCACTTGAAAATAATTTCCCTATTATAATTTAAGTTCATGATAAAATGATAAAGAAATACGTAATTAGTAGGTACCTGGTTGTATTTTGTATGCAACAAATCGAGCCGTATCCAGGGCCGCTACTACAATTCAACGAAGTTTCGTTTTTCGTGTTACGAGTGACACTTCAGACAACGAAAATCATATTTGCGGTACGAAATTCGTTGTTTCATATAATCTATGGTCGGATCGCATCGTTCAACACAAATTGTGCCCTCTAGGGAATCTCCCATCCCATACTACACTGAGAACGCGATTATGCCTCAATCAATTTTAAATCTTAACTGAGAGAAATTAAAGAACATTTTCACATGATAAGAGTGAGAGTCCTATGTAGTTATGAATCAGCGAGAGGTGTCGCTACTGTTCTAGAAGTTAGATACTCGTATTTAAAATTTACGTTAATTTCTTTTTTCTCCATAGGTATTTATATCCTCATTAGTATTTGTGTTCCTTCTATGAATAAATTATATTGAAAATGTATAAAACATACGAATCAGATTTAAAAAACTTCTTATTCAGAATCTCCTTAGGCAAATGCTTGCTAGTCTATGCTACGAACGAAATTAAACAAAAGTAAGCCAATACGTGTTATGCAGATACCTTTCTTTCGGACCCGAAGTTCGAAACTTCGACGAATTAGAGTCGTCCCTGAGCCGAATGACGCATACATTATTTTGTCGGTTATTATTTCATCGCAATGCGACTGATTATAATGAAATAATTCAAAAATTCACATCAAATGTTAAAATTCATGTTCTTCCTTTTATTTCTGACATTATGTAATTTTGCAAAAAGTAATTCTTATGATGAAATCTTTCGATCGGTATGATAAAACTACAGGGTGATTTCTTTTTCTCGTGTAACGGGTTCGGTTCCTGGTTCAACCATGTAATTATGAATGCAGTTTAAATTGTTATTTAAATTTAAATAATGTCTTCTTTCAGTAAAATGTTCCATCTACAATCTTCAAGGTACAAAGTCAAAGATTTTATTTGTAAGATGTAGTACTTTCCCTCCATGAGGCATCGTCGTGGGACGTCCTATAATTGTGCTCGTTCAAACGTATGTAAGTGTTTTAGCCATCATTTGTCGCATTTGACTCTACCTCAAACAGATTCAGGTTACACTAGCACTGCACTGTTGCAGTTCACCCTACCTGCTCGCACACTTTCAGGTTAAACTACTTGCATCGTTGCAGTTCACATTAGTTCGCACTGTAGCCGTTCACAGTAGCCCGCATAGTTTCAGGCCACACTAGATCGCACAGTTTTAGTTAACACTAGGTCGCACAGTTGCGGTTCACTCTAGCTCGCACAGTAACAGTTGACCGTAGCTCGCACAGTTTCAGTTGACACTAGCTCGCACAGTAACAGTTGACCGTAGCTCGCACAGTTTCAGTTGACACTAGGTCGCATACTAAGTAGAGACTAGTTGTGTCAGTGGTTCGTTACCTTATCGTAGAGCTGTGTGTAGGTGTTGGCGAGGTGCGCGCTCTCCTGCGCGAGGTCGAGGCACATGTGCGTGTCGTGCCGCAGCGTGGTGACGTCACACGCCTCGCGCGCCTGCAGCTGCAGCTTCTCGAATAGACACTCGCGGGCCTGCGCCTGCAGTGTGTACATATACAGGTTTTGTATTATATTACAAGTATTAAAAAAAAGGTTTCACAAAACAATACCAATCAGATAAATAACATTACACATTTTACACTAGCAGCATCTTTAGTAGGTATCTATGCTTAGGATTCCCTGTGTACTACGATTCCTACTTCTGGATTTGGTCCAGGGGGCCAACTCCCACCTTATACGAAACCATCATAAAAAAGTAGCGTTTTGTTTCATGCTTTTAAATACTAGAAAGTAACTTTTTTAACGACAGAGCCGAGTTAAGATGCTGTATAGATAACATTACCGTGACGTGGAGGTATTAAATGTAGCAGTAAGATCAAGTTATTATTACTGCAAGAGGTGAGAGTCGGCCTCCAGAACCCGACAAAAGTTGGCATAATATAGTATACAATAAAAGCTCCTCATTCGCAGTTCCCTTATTCGCAATTTCGGTATTGCTCGGGTAAAAAAATTGTGACTCGTTTACTGTATTCGCGGATACATATTTCTATATACAATATACAATTACCATTCCGTATCCACGGTTCTATATACAAATTACCATTCCGTATCCACGGTTTCTGTATTCGCGGCATATTCACGGAACGTATAGGGTAACATGCCCAGTGTCCGGAAACTAGTGACCGGAAGGGTAGGCCGGACACTGGAAGTAGCCTATTTTTCCTCCAGTGCACCGGCCCCCGATTTTTTTAAATTACTGTACAAAACAACGCATACTTTACACCTAAATTGAGTAAATAGACGTATGTATATGGTATATAACATAAACCTCATTTGATATAATGATTAAAAGAGCATGAACTAACCATTTGAAAACACCAATCCACTATTTTTTTTTTATTATTCTTGTCTTTTCGACATGCTTGCACTCACCTCGCCGTTTAAATGAAAACTAAAACTCCGCTGATTACTTCCAGAAGATACCGCTACGTCTAAGTTATAGATACAACAACAAAGTATTTAAGGAATTTGGTTTTAGAGTCAAAATCGTTTCGATATTCTTAATTTATTTAAAAATGTGTCGTGAGGACGGACATTGGTGGAGGCCGGTACACTGGACAGATTACCCTACCCCGCGAATAAGGAGCTTTTACTGTATTACAAATAGAAAAAACATATATATTTGGGTGACTATGATTTTTATACTTAAATAGTTACATAATAATTAAATGAAAAAATATGTACCTACCTACAATTACATATGTATATTGAATACTATTTAGAATTTTACGTTTTGGGGTCCTACATGATGTGTTTTCGAGCTTGCCACCAACAATTATGCGGCCATATTGGCACCAAATGGCTTGAAGTGTGGCTATAGACGATATCGAATGACTCATGGGTGGGCATTTAATATAGGATGTAGGTACTTGTGTCAACACTCTTGCGCCTTATTTTGTCTATTTTGGTAACTGTTCCCAGGCATTGATCCCAGGAGATGCAAAGTATAAAGTTCGAACAGGACTAAGGCTTTTCCGCCGTCATATTGGCTAAGCAGGAAATTTTGGCAGAATTCTTATGTTTTTATTTCTGTCATTAACATGTCTGACTTTTCTATTGTTTACGTAAAATGAAGCGTACCTTCTAAAACATTACTTAAAAATGTTTGATATTACAATGTTTGTCAAATAATTTGACGTGTGTGAGCCAGTTAATCATGTATGATGCAAATCTACGTGTTTGACATAGGTACATGTTTGAAGGGGTGTTTAAAGCGTCTTTGGTCAAGCGCGTTGGATGCGACCCGGAACGGGGTGTTTGTCAAACATGTTTAAAGTAGTGTTTGAAGCATGTGCGGCGGTGTTGGTGGAACCAGTTAGATCGTATATAGTGCAGTAGTGGGTAGTTAAGGACATATACCCGCCAGCCAAAGCGTGAACTTTTATATAAACTCAACTTGTTATAAAAAAAAATCGCATGTAAATATAGTGTATTATTAGACCTATCGTTTCTGACTTATATCCTTTTTCTTTTGGACAAATATTTTTTTTTCTTATATAGCGTTTAGTATATAGCACTCGTTTTTAGGAGTTTGAGCCAGTTATTCGTAGCTCCAGATTTATTAAAAAAGTATAGTACACATGTATAAATAGTTTCCCATTATAGAAAGTTCATTATATTCCTCATGTTTGTGGTGCAATAGAAATATTAAAAGCATGCTTATTTTTCTTGAAAGAGATACTTAAAGTTGGGTCTTTCTTTTATCTAAAATTACGAGTTTTTGAGCTAGTGTCATTTCAAAACTATATAATTTAATGAAAATCTGATGCACCACAAACCTCGATATTAGGGTAGTGATTACGTAGGTAAAAAATCATTGAGTTTTATTCGCTATTATTAAAATGAGATTGTAGTTGCGTTTTGTATGGGGGCGTTCGTCTAAAATATACCCTTAAGTATATAGATTACCGTCATGAGCGCGGGCAGCACGAGCAGCGTGTCGGCGGCGAGGTCGACGGAGGGCGCGTTGGTGAAGTTCTCGTGTATGTACCGCAGCGTGCCCGCCGCGCGGAGCAGCGCGTCCACCGCCCCGTCCAGTCCCGAGCACGTGGTGCGCTCCTGTGTATACATATTATACACAACCACTATCGCGTGATCAGCGAAAATCATATCAAACTAATTATTGGAGTACAATATTTTATGCGATAGAAAGGTAGCGGAATCATACCGAGAGTTAAGTGTTTGAAAAAACACTTCTTTCGATCAGATGAAGTCTAGTAGTCTGGTTGATGGCCGCACTCCGTCCCCTATGACGGTTAAAGTAATACAATTGGAGCACGAAATTTCGGCTCGAAATGCAGAGTCCAGGTGGCCGAGGAGGTTTAGGCATCCGACGCGATATCGGAGGACGCGGGTTCATACATAAAATTTTGTGCTCCAATAATTTGTAAAATTACACAAACATTATATTCATCACATCAACCGTAACAAAGCAGTAAGTTCTTGAAGCAGTGATGGCTCAGTGGCATTGGATATGGCATGGACTGCCGCGCAGCAGGTCCATGGTTCGGGCTGAGCTTTACCGCATGGTGGAAGGGCATTTTGCAAAAGTCTGTCTGGCTAGCGACCAACCTCAATAAGAAAATCTCTCGCCAAGCACCTAACGGTGTGTTCCGGCAGCAGTCCTTGAGAGCCAGTGAAAATTACAGGCACATGAGACTTAACAACTATGTCTCAAGGTGACGGTGTGCAATTCGTGACTCGTGACGAAATGCAAATGTTAAAGGCAGAAGTTTGTCCGCTAAACATCAGATGGGCCCGAGCTTGCTCCGTCACAATAGCATAAAAAAACCGCCCACCGTTGATCGAGGTCTTCCCCATTGGGGGGAATTTCCATAATCCCCTCGCTTGACAGGCGACTTGGAGACCTCAGTAAAAAAAGTTCTTCAGAAGGCGCTGCTGCCCACCTTCTGATATTTTTCCCTTACTCGCCTCTTACGACAAACATGGGAAGAAATGGGGGGTGACATTCTAACCCGGTACCCCCCGGGGTAACAGTTTGTTCCTCGCAACAAATTATAAACAGACTGAAATATCCAACTTTTATTGCCAATGGGCAGGCATTTGACTAGACAATTTTGCCTGATTGTAAGTGAGATTGAAGATGGTATACTAAACAGAAGGTGGCGTGTGATTCTCTATACAGATATTTTCTTCATGATAATGCCTCTAGGCTAGTGCAATCATTTCTTTACATAAAACTTAAGCCTGCTATAGACACGCACCTGTCATTTACTTTTTTTCAGTAAGTAATTATTACTGCATAAAATATGACCCTGAAAATTATAAAAATAATTCTCGCTTTATTCGTCATGATCAAAGGACCACCCGATAAATTTGAAAAGATTTTAACAAAAAGAAAATGATAGTAACCTATGTATATTTATTACTAATATTTTAATGCCAAAACATAACTGAACCAGCTCAGTTCTGAAGGAGAAACCAGAGGAATACGTAACGTCGGTCTCGTGACATTTCTTCGCACGCAACATCCACTTTAAGAAGGATATTAAGGTGGTAGCGCCTACGTCTATGTCGGGAATATCTACTTATATATGTTTTTTGGTGTTGTTGGTAGCTCGTATAACTATGGAGCGAGATTTTTGACGACACCTACCTAATATGTTGTTTTAACACTTGGTTGAATTAATAACATTTATTAGGGCAAAAATAATTATTCAATATTTGACGGTTTTAAGGGTCAAAAATAGAACCATGTAGGTACATTGTTTCGGAACAAGTATAAGGCCCAACTAATATTCAGCGGTAGCCTCCGCCTATAACAGAGGCATTCCGTCTTCAAGTGACAAACTGCACTGCCCCCGTCACCTCGAGACAGTTGTTAAGTCTCATGTGCCTGTAATTTTACTGGCTCTCAAGGAATGCTGCCGGAACACACAGTTAAAGCACGCATAATAAACGCGTTAGATGCGTGGCGACAGATTTTCTACTCGAGGACGGTAGATAGCTATAAACTAACAAGCGCCATAAAATTATTTAAATTTTGAATTTTCGCCATAGGCGTAGGAGTTTTCCCTTAATCTTGAATGGAAGCTAGCTTTGGAGGACAGCTGCTTGGTGACAGATTTCTTGCTTGAGAGTGGTAGTTATAGCCAGCCAGCAGTTTTCGGCCTGCCAAAAAACCTACGACATACCTACCTGACATTACCTGTAAAAAAAACACCTACAATTGTAAAAAAGACGAGACAGATGACACCCGGGATTAGTCTGACTGCTCGCAAAAAGTAAAAAAAAAGTTTTTAATAGTTTCCTGAGCATATGTAAAAATTAGGACTCCGTCTCCCTCTATATCTTCCAGAGGCAGTCGTAAGAGGCGAAGAAGGATAAAATATCATTTTAGAATGCGGGGAACAGCTAATTCTGTAGTAATAACATCTAAGTCTTCGATTCCCAAGACGCCTGCCAAGCGTGTGGATTAAGTGGGCAATTCTGTCCCGGCACTCCAGGGGGAGGTTGGTTACCTGTTTAGCTCCAATCTGCGTGTAGATGCCAGCCATGTTGAACAAGACGCAAGCTTTCTCAAAAGCCACTGTTCGCTGGCACGATGGGACACCTGGTGAAATGTATATCATATTTATATTACATAGAGGTGATTTGTTTAGGTTCTGACAAGCTAATGCTCATAAAATTACCAGATGATGAGTCCCTTCAATGAGAGTTTTTTTTTAATTTTATAAATCTACACTCTACAGACTCCAGGGTTCGTGACTTTTTTAAATTATGTAATTTTTTATTTAAAATAAGAAATAGAAAACATGCAACATTCTAAACGGGAACAGTGTTAAAAGAATAGTTTTTTTTCTTTAATGTCATTAGCATTATCATCCAGAGCAGACCAGTATCCTCTAGCAGCACCCGTTCACGAGTTGACGCATGTGCCAGCCATCGCCTTCGTCAACCACTTTTGAGGGAAGATGGCGACCCGACACACAACACCGCCGCTAGACAACACCTTTCTGTGAGCATGACCGCTCCGGATACCCGTGCCAACGATTACAATTATGATGATTGATAATTTGGTACTACAATAAAATAATATACAGATATTTTGATTTTTCTCACCTCAGTGTCAGATATTTTGCCTTGAAGTAGTAGTGTGCGAACACTGCTGTGTCTTTTTTTATGCGTTAAGAGCACTGCAGCAAGTGAAATTACAGAACAAGGATGGTGACACTGCAACTGTATGTAAGGACGAGGCATTACGATTACCACCAGGCGAGTTACCTGTCGGTCTCCTCACTTCTTACCACAAAAAATAACAAAGGTGTCTGGGAACCACTAAGCCCCCTTGACGGGAGAAGGTCAACGATGACGTAAATAGCGGAACATTATCAGCACTGTTAAGGATATTATAGGCATACTTACGAGTATATAAGTCACATTTTAGAGTGAGGTAATTGTGAAAATTCACAAATTTCCATTTTTTTTAAAAGCTACATTTAATTTTATTTTTTACCAAGTAATCAAGCAGTGAAGAAAAAACCTTCAGCACGATGTTTTCTGTAGCAATACTGAGGAGGAGTTCAAAGTGACCAAAATCAGGGAATTATCCCGTTAATCCTACTATAGACCACAGTGTCACTTATTAACAGAAGGGATAGTAGAAACCTATCAGAAATAAAATATTAAGGCTCGGAAATTACGAAATAGGGCCAACATGATATGGGAAATCTCATAAACCAGGTACCGGATGGTACTGCAATTTAAATACACGATACTCAAGGATATAAGTAATACTTTCATCGATTTCAAAACATGTTTCCTAATAATTGGCTCGATAGAAAAAAATCTCAAAAACACCTCTGAAAATAGAGGATTCCTACTTTTTCCGCCAGATTTTAGTGTTTTAAAATTTGTTTTTTTTTTCTAAAATATTGATTTTTTAAGTACAATAAATTTCATTGATTATTTTAATCCAAAAAAAGCACAGTTAATGCGTACTGAGCCTGTTTACAAAATGTCACATACGCCCTTTCATTCCGAGAAGCGTTAACATCATGTCGCACTATTTACTCCAGCGATCTACGTATATTGCTATCATCCTCGCTCATATCGCGGTCAGCCGCGTCGTGCGTCGGACCTGCGTCACTTTTCTCGGCGATCTCAATTAAAATAAAACATGGGTAAAATTATAAATAAACGCTTTGGGAGTGCAAAAAAGATGTATAAAAATCGTCAAAAACGCATGATGGACATAATAAGGTATGCATCTATGGCTTCCTTTCTCCATGTACCTATGTATATATCTCTTATATTAATGAAATTATCATATGATTGTGAACCCTAACGCAATAAAATAAACACTTCAAACATTTTACAAGACGTAGGTACAACTTTAGCTACCTAAAATAATTATTATAAGCAATATACAGAATTTTTCGTAATGAATGAAAAATGAATTATTTTAGATGGATCATGATTAATTTATACAGTTTCTGACAATAAGGCACAAAGGTTATGTACATAATTTTCGACTAATCAATCGTCGTTCAAATAGCGCATAGTAAGTGACATCGCTTCGCAATTGAGAGGCACGTGGATCGAATCCAGCGTAAAGAGATTCTTTTTGGTCAAATTTTAATTTTACGACATAATTCTTAATAATACAATAATAATTTTACGTATGTACGTGGACCAATATAATGTGTCTGACAGTAAGGCATAAACGATATGTGTGTAATTTTCGACACCTTGGTCAATGATTGTATAGTGTGTAACTTCAGAAGTCGAATCAGAAGATCGAGTACCGTGGATCGAATCTCACATACCTAGATTCTTTTTGGTGACTTTTTTATTTGTATTACTTTTTATTTGATACGTATTATATTTACGTATAATTAAGTTTTCTGACGCGTATTCAATTTACGATTACAATGCTTGCAAATTTATTAGGTATCTCGAGTTTCCATGTTTTCATATAATTAGAGAGTTTAGTATATCTAATGAACGTGAACATTAAATAGGTACTACCTAATCTAGCTACCTGAACACGTTTTTTTCATAGATCTCGAAAAAGTATGTCTTGGATGGACACGAGTTGCCACAGCGTAATAGTTACAGTAGAACAACATTATCAATTTACTACATAGTAACAAAGCTATGTTGAGTAAACACCGTCCTTCTGTCCACTACTATAGAAAACACAAACTTTCATACATGGAAAGTTATTGAAATATTCATGGTATTATCGAGTACGTAATATATTAGTACATATAAATTAGTAGTAAAAAGATGGCCGTAAACGTTTGATGCGATAGAGATAATGAAATTCTGAAATGAAAACTTAATACAAAAAGAAGAAGCCTAAGCTTCTGCTTTAGAATGAGACTTTCCATGGTTTTCTTGAATAGCATAATAATTAAGAACTGACTAAAAGAAAATGAAATAATTAGCACCATACCAATACTTACGTAAGAACATCGAGTAAGGTGCATTATAGGGGACTTAACTATAACGCCCTTAATAACCAAAGTGTAGCGGATATACTACCAAAGAGAGTATTCCCCAGGACGTTTTGGTGTTAAGGGGCGGCCGGTAATTCAACAAAAGTTAAAATTATACACATTATAGCCATTATGTTTTTAAATGTTACATCTTCTGTGTTGTATAAACAACATATGGTAGCCATATAAAGAACCCCATATATTGTAGGATAGGAGGATGCTTCTTGGTTATTGATACTATCCCATAACTTACTTACCAATAAAATTCTTACCCCCGGTTTCTGAAACGCAAATCAGCGACAAATTATTTTAAATGCTTGTTAATCCATTGTCATACGCAGATTGGGTTGCTAAAAACTTAATGTGACTGTTTGTCAACACTAATGTCAAATCTCCAATTAATCGACAATTATTTCAATTTTGGGTTTCTGAAAAGCTTTTCGGTACGTTAACGGTTTGTCAAACTGACTAATTCTAATTGCCCAAAATCGACCAATTATTCTAAGATTAACGTCTTGATATCGTAAAAATATATAAAAATAGTTTTAAGCATTCCTACCTACAACGTTTACTCTAATAACTGATAAGATAGAACAAGAACAGAATTATATCAAGTATGATTACTCTAAAAACACATATTGCTATTTTTCATACCGAAGGTACTGGGTAGCACTTCACCACTATCTCACCTGATGTTAAGTGACGATGCCATCGATGATGCAGCTCGCTTACCCTGAAGATACCTATTCACGTAATTAACCAGAAACACAGACTCAGGCAGAGTGTTCCATTCCCTAGCGGTGTGTATGATGAGCGAGTATAGAGGTTAGAATAAATGGCAATACTTCTTCCGGGTCTTTGATAAGAATAGGAGTACCGCAAGGATCAATTTTAGGACCTTTTCTGTTTCTAACATATATAAATGATCTGCCTTGCATGGTTAAAAATTTCTGCGATATAGTTTTATTCGCAGATGATACCTCCCTGATTTTTAAGGTAGATAGGAGGGATAGTGAACTTATTCAAGTCAATAATGTGTTATCTATGATCTCTAAGTGGTTCGCGGCTAATAATCTTCTCTTAAATTCAAAAAAGACCAAATGTTTAAAGTTTTCTTTACCAAATGTTACTTATGTTGAACCAAACATTAAGCTTGGCCTAGAAAAACTCTCTTTTGACAATGCGACAGTCTTCCTGGGAATTAAAATGGATTCAACTTTACAGTGGAATCCACATATACATGATCTATCCGGAAGACTTAGTTCTGCTGCATATGCAGTTCGTAAGATAAGACAGCTAACAGACGTAGCTACTGCTAGGCTCGTTTATTTCGCGTACTTCCACAGTATTATGTCTTATGGTGTATTGCTGTGGGGAGCTGCTGCTGAGACATATTTTATATACAGATATAAAATTTTATTATAGATATATATTATTGTTGTTATATATAATAATCCATATTTGTTTATTTGTATTTTATAATTATTTATTGGTATTAACTTATCCTGTCATGTTTGATATTGATTTTGAAGATAGTTTTTTTTCATGCTCTTCTTCTTGTTCATCTGATGCTGATTTTGGAAGTGCATTCAGTGATGACGCTATGCACTTGCACGATCAACTTGCAGCTAAATTCAAGAATTATCATAAATATCTTAATATTATCCATATTAATGCTCAAAGCATTCATGCACATTATGCCGATATGCTAACTTCATTTGATTGTAATTTCATTGATGCTATACTCGTGTCAGAAACGTTTCTTAAACCTTCTATACCGTCCTTTCAGTATCCTCTTCCAGGTTTTGTGCTTATACGCAATGATAGGGTCGGCAAAGGTTGTGGTGGGGTAGCTATTTACTTAAGAGCTGACATCCCATATAAGATAATCGATCAGTCTCCAAGTGCACAGTCCAATATCGCTGAACACCTTTTTATTGAAATTACCATTCATCATTCAAAGATCCTTCTTGGGGTGTATTACCCTCCTTCTCTTAACATTGATTATTTTTTATCGCTGGAGTTAAAACTTGAAAGTCTGACCCCAATCGATCTAGTAGGTCCTCTACCGGTATCGAGGAAACAAAATAGTTATCTGTTTGTTGTTACTTGCTGTTTCAGTAAATACTGTTTGCTATTTCCCATTAAGCGCGCTACCGCCGAAATCATAACTAAAATTCTCGAAGAAGACGTATTTCTAGTACATGGCGTCCCATCTACGATAGTTATGGACAATGGAAAGCAGTTTGTCAGTACTACCTTAAAGCAGATGCTAGACAAATATAGAGTGCCTCATACACACTACACTCCTAAATATACACCGCACGTCAATACTGTAGAAAGATATAATAAAACAATAATGACGGCAGTATCAACTTTTATCAGTAATGATCAACGTATTTGGGATACACTCATACCTAAAGTTCAGTTTGCCATTAACAACTCTGTGAATGAAGTGACCGGATATACGCCATCTTTTCTAGTTCATGGCCGTGAATTGGTTAGTTGTGGATCACACTACACGAATACTATATCAACAGATATTGACAACTTAATATTTCAACCGCGGGATGAGTACGCGGAAAACTTAGGTACATTATCATCTATATTTAACAAAGTACAATTAGCGTTACTACAAGCTCACGATAGAAACTGCAAATCTTATAACCTGAGAAAAAAATCTATGGAATTCAAAATAGGTGATATAGTATTATAGGTATTATTTTGTTAGAAGTTTTGTTGTTCCACCCATCTACACAATAGCATCCACGAGATGTATTTATTATTATTAACAAATTGAAACAATAACTGTACCTACCTACTACATTCTCCATGTGATTTTTTGTTAGTGAAATCTTAATATGACTTGTAGTAATGACACGAGCAGGTACCCTTGATTGTTAGCGGAAACAAAGCCAGGATCTGAATGAACTACGCTACTTGATAAAAAAAAACAAAAATTGGAACCGACTCCAACACCCAAAAGTGTGAAATAACTTGTTCAAGTCGGTACCAGGATAGTTCAAAAGTACCTATTATCACAATATTGTGCACGTGGTACTAGTGTTGGACTTGGACAAGTTAATTCACACTTTTTGGTGATAAAGTCATTTCCATTTTTATTTTAAAAAAAAAACACTTCTTTTATGACCCTTGCTACTTACGGGATCGATTTTCATTCATTGTCAACGACTATATCATCAAGATAAGTAAATATTTTTCAGTTATTGGAGTGTATGGCAAAAACGGCTTGACCGATTTTGATGAAATTTAACTGGAACCAAACAACAAGTATCAGCTTTCAAACAATAAAAGATTTTTTTAAATCGATTCACCCAGTCAAATGTTCTGAGGTAACAAACATATAAGAAAAAACACACGAATTAAGATACTCCTCCTTTTTTTGAAGTCAGTTAAAAATACCCAATAGTATAACCCGCTATTTGTATTTTGATCAGGGGTAAAAAAAATTTTTTATGATTTTCTGTGTAAATTTTACACAATATACTTGTTTTTGTAATAAATAAACCATCTTTTGTGTAACAGCTTACGCCTTGCATCAAAGTAGATACATAGTTCATGTTCATCAAAACCATAGTTCATGTTCATTAAAAATGAACATACACAAAAACTGCAAAAATCAAACAAGTTGGTAATAATCAAGACTAAACTTGTTCTACTGTAGGTATGGTAAATTTATTAACTCTGTCACACTATGATATTTACAGCATACAATCAACTAATGGTTGGTATCATGTATGCGTACTAGATGGCGCTTCAGCACACATCACATTCGTGTGTGACAAGATAGTTTCTACTAGTTCTACTAGAGAGCGCTCTAAATTTTTAATCAAATAAAATATTACCGTTGACTTACGGACGTGGCGCCATGTACACCGCGAAGTAAACACGCGAGGAGAAGTGGGGACAAAATCTAACATCTGGTTTTAGAATTCTGTCCCTTAAACTATATACCAAAGGTAATACGCACCAGTTAGAGAGTCGAACCACTCGAAGTAGACGGCCAGGGAGCGCTCCGGGGGGAAGAACCGCCTCTCTATGAAGTACAGCTGGTTGTAATACTTGAAGAGGAGAGCCACGCCGGCTGTCGACCGGACTGGGGTGCGAATAGCCTGTGGAAATGTGTGAGGTTAAAGACTTATATTCTATTTCTATCCTACAACCTTAGTATTTAGTGACACACTTTTCTGGTAAACTATCACGCCTACAGAGTTGTGCTTTAATATATTAATGTAACTTCATATCTAGAAATGTTATCTGTCAAAAAATTAACATTAACAATTTTGTACGATACGATACGAATACTCTTTATTGCATAACAACAAAAATAAAAAAAGTACATTTACAAACGCAATGAATAACTCATAAAAGTTAAACAAACAGAAATAGTTAATTGGAAGTGTACATTTACAAATATACATAGTTAAATATGTATAGTGGTAATACAATCGGCGGTCTTATCGCTAAAGCAATCTCTTACAGACAACCTTTGGATGGATAGTACAACGAAAACTTGTGAACGGTATTCATTGCATAGAATGTTATTGAACTACAAACGGCATCTGTTACAAAACCAGTTGACATCGCTGCAACAGAACTAAACTCAATACTCGAATACATCGTTGATGACACCACTAGAATCAGGTTATAAAATAAACGCGAGCCCTGACAAAGGTTGGCATGGTGGTCATGGTGGTAGGGCATTTTGCCAACACCTACCTAGTAGCTACAGTTGTCAAGTATAAAATCTTCAAGCTCCTGACCTTGTTAGTATGGGACGCTGCCATTTGAACTGACCTGTCTCATGTCCATAAAATCGGAGATAGCATCTTCGTAAGAGGCGGGATCTTCGCTGTAGTGCTCCATGATGAAGTCCTTGAACGGCTCCCGGAAGTCCACCTCCTTGGTCTCCTTCAGTCCCAGCGGGATCATCGGCATTACGCAGTCTTTGCTGGAAATAGCAAAAATATACCGATATTAGATTATGCCTGTAGAGCCGTAGCAAGATTTTAAAATTGTGAAATTAAAAATCTTGTTGTGGGCAAACACAGATAATCAGAAAGATCAAACACTGAAGCGCTCGTAGCGAAGTTTGCTTAGCCATTCTGAACCGATCAAGAAAGCTAAGCAACGTCTGCCTCGGTCATGACTTGGATGGGTGACCGCTGGTGACATTACTACTGAGCGCTTCCGTGTTTCGGAGGGCACGTTAGCCCTCGGTCCCAGTTGTTGTCTTAGGTAAGCAGTCGTTATAGCATGGTGGTAGGACATTTTGCGAATGCCCACCTAGCTACAACCCTCAAGTAGAAAATCTGTCACCAAGCACCTAACGGTATGTTCCGGCAGCTGTCCTTGAGAGCCAGTAATTCTAGCCTGTTAACACCTTCGACCACATCATCACTTACCATACCGGTGAGATTGTCGTCAAAGGCTTACCCTATATAAAAAAAGAAGAAATTTTATAATTATAATATAATTAAATAATACCTACACAATTAACAAGTACGTTCGTTCAACTAGGTACTCCCACTCCACTATTATTGTTGTAGGTATGATAGGTGATATAGGATAGGATTGGTGTATGAAGTTCATAGTTATTGGGTCTGAAAGTTTCGAAGTTTATATCTCAATAACACGTCTCAAATAATGAAGTATGCTCTATATGTGCTTACTATAGGCAATATGGCCGCGCAGTCGGACGAGCGCGGGAAACCGCCATGCGCCACAACGGCGGAAATGTTTTTATTAACATCTTTCTCAATTTAAATTAAGCATGGGAACAGATTAAATGAATTAGAGCAGTTATATTTTGGAAGAGCTCGTTAACTGTATTTAATGTAACTATGAAATTTGATATTTATATTGAAATTTGGTAGCTGTCGGATATAGCATTTTGCTGTGTAATTTATATTCTTACTCGTATTATATATTATATTCATATAGGGCTGTTGTCGAAAACAATCTCCGTGACGTCACAAAGCCGGCTCCAACAGAAGACCAGAGCGCTAGTTTTACACTAGCATATGCTCAGTTGGAGACCGTTTTACGCCATATATGTAGCTTTGACCTTATTAATAAAATATTATGTCTTTGTTTATTTGCTACTATTGTAAATAAAAATTATTTCATTTCATTTCATTCAATTCCTGCCCTCTCTTTCTGCCTGCCAATCTCACCGAAGAAAACATATTATATTAAATAATTTTGTTACCAATGGGTAAAAGTTGCGAACGTCAAGCGTTTTAGGTACTAGATATTTTATTTAAAGTAAGAAAGTCGCACTAGCTAGCAATAAATATTTGTTCTAAAGTGAACTATGGCTGCCACGAAACATATATTACTTGTATACGCGTACATATCGATACCTACGCACGTATTTACATAAGTAAAACTAATTTGCTAATAGCTTAACAAGACGTTTTCTTGTAAAGCGTAAGACATACTTAGAACTGATTTCTTTGAAGAATTTTTTGCTACATACTGGCACAGCACAGACAACTATTTAAAAAGGCCAAGAGAACAAGAAAAGCGGCATCAAAACTGTGAAAATAGTCGATTATGCACCAAGGGGATAGCGTAGCGTCGTTTCACGGGTGACATTTAAAATCCCGAGCGTAAGGCTGAACACTAAAGCCGACAATCGCGACCATTACGCGTGATCCTAGACTTAATAGAATCCTAGTTGAGTACAGTGAGGGACTAACGATCGACCATGACAGAAGCAGCTAAAAAACGACAAAAATAATAAAAAGAACTAAATACTTTTATCAACGAGGCAGATAGCATCGAACACTCAAGTTTAAACACCTAGAAGTAAGCAATAAGCAAAACTAAGTAGGTACTAGGTATACTAGTATAATATTTTTTGTACTTAAATTTATAAAGTATGTAGTTACTAAAAACATTAACAATAACTTAAAAAAAAAACAAAAAAAAAATTAAAAAAAAAACATTAACATTAGCTTGTTATGGTCAGCTCAACAAATTTTTACTCGATTTTTCTCTGGTACTTAATAATTTGATAGTAAGTAGGTAGGTACTAAATTATTATCGAGTTTGATGCAAAAAAAAAAATCTTATAAACTAATCTGAGCGCTTTGTCGATGCGACGTGTGATCAAAATGCTGGCACATATTTGGCTCAACGAATAAGCATTGCAATTCAACGGGGCAATGCTGCCAGCATGTTGGGCACGCTGCCAACTGGGAGTGGGCTGGAGCATTTGGACTGCCTATGAGTCTGCTATGACTTATAGGTTGTCTAAATGTTTTTATTGTAGTAGCTGTAGTGTTGTATATAGTTTGTAGTATTTTGTTTCATAAAGGCATACCGCCGGTAAAAAAAAAAGTTTGATGCTTAGATATTGAAGATATTTTGAAATTAAATTGATACAGTTCTCAAAACTGTATCAAATCAATTTCAAAATATTATGAAGATATTTTGAGACATAGTTGGTAAGTCTCAAGTACCTGTGATCTCACTGGCTTTCAAGGACTGCTGCAAAGTTGTATTTATAGCATTTTATTTTAGCAAAGTTATTTAGCGTCTCGTTAGATATTAAAACCTTCGCTACAATTAGGGATTTTATATTTTAACTACTCGTTCCACACATGGTTTAGACCTAGGATCCTTCGCTAGCTCAGGTTTCAATACAAAGTGCTCGCGCCAAATACAACAGTAGCCATGATCAAATAGGTACCTATATTTTGGTCGTGTTCTGCTCTTGATAGAAAGGAGGTTAGGTTAGGTTTTACGATTTTTAGAATGAAATCTCCTTGGTCCTGTTTGTGTTGGCCATGGACAGCTCCATTTTAGATATAACCATAGAACATAATAATTATATAACTATAGATCTCTTTGGTGTATTGAGTAGTCTCAAAATTATAGTTTTCATACAAATTTTAAAGTGCTTAATCCTTAATACTTAATAACAAATATAACAAGAAAAAATCAAATTAATATTTTAATAAAACACTTAAAAATATATCTAGCGACAATTTTGCCGAATTTTCCTGATATGCCGACGTGACGTCACAAACGCCACGCAGCCAAACCGGAAGAATTTTCGAGATGTTTCGGTTCTACACGAAGAATCCTCAGGAGGTCTTGACTCTACATCTCTAGCATGCGCTCGTTTGTTATTATTAAATATGTAAAGTAACGCCTCAATCTATTCATCTCTTAATCCTTATCTAATTATTGACGCAGCGGATTATATGTAAATCCTGAAGAACATTATTGCCCGACTCAGCCCATAGTCATACCCAATTTCATCAAAACCCGTTTGGCGCAGTACTACTCAAACACATAGCCGTTCCAACCCATTCTAATAATCCATGACCACACCTCAGCCCATTACTTTTTATTATGACCAACTGCACAATGTTCTTCATTGACATTGATTAAACGGACAAGGCTGATTTTTAAATTGACAATGAAGGTGAAAGCAGTTTTTGCTTCTCAGACCACTTAACAGTTTTTTTTAATTCTGCCTGCCAGTTATAGCTTGGGGCAGTAACAAACATCGGTCTTAAACTTCTATAAACAAAATAAAAAACGTTATGATACAAATTACTTTACTATACATAAGGTAAGTCTAGGAAAGAAGGCCGTATAGGAGAGATGGCCAACAAAAAAAAGTTCGAGATAGAATTCAAAGATGGTGTTACTGTCTTGCTAGTTTGCTTCGTGAATCGGACGCGATCATTTGTTGGTGCGTGATTTTAACGCTCCAACAAACGGCAAAGACAAGTAAAATGAAGCTATTTTCTAAGCTAAGTTTTCAATATAGGTACATAATATGGTAAAGTCGTTGTTTTGTTATGGAACTTTGTATTTATGTATTGACAGTGTATTTATTTTATGATAAATGAACAATGTATGTGGAAAACTTTATTCTAACTTTTTAATTGCCGGTGTAAAGTCATTGACCTATATATACTAGACGCGACATCTCAAATAAGGATTGCCGACAGGTGCAAATATGCTGGCCGGCATACTCTCCCCCCCATGTAGCTGGGCACTCGTAGTAGACAGTTGGGTAGTCGCTTTACGTTATCCTCGTTTGATATGTCGCGGCTAGTATATATAGGTCAATGTGTAAAGTATGTATTTTACAGAGCTCATATTTTATGGCCATCTGTCTTAGACGATTCAGCGAGATGGCCTTGTTTATACAAGGAGAGATGATCAAAGTATTATCTTTCAATTGAAAGATTACCTATAAGTTAGATTTTGATCTCGCTGGTCACCACCACAGGTGTCAGATATTCTGCCTTGAGGCAATAATGTGCCATTACTACTGTGTTAAGGCGTGAAGGGCTCTGTAGCCAGAGGAATTATTCAGTTAACGAAACATAGCAATCAATGTCTTGGAGTGCACCTCACAGCAGGAAGAAAAAGTGACACTAGAACCAATACATCTGTAATAATGGACAGGTGCACTAGCCCCGTGGGGTGCCGGGCTCTGATGTTACCGCCCCATAGCTACCTGTGGGTGGAGTAAGAGGCGACTTAAGATAAAATACCGGAAGGTGGGCTGCATCGTCTTCTGAGGAACTGATATCTTAAACTGCGATCCCCAAGACGCTGGCTTAGCGTGGGGATTGTGGCGATTCCCCCCTTAATGGGGGATGCTGAGTTCAGCAGTGGACAATCCGGCTGATACAGCTACAGCGCTAGGCATGACACTTACCAGGCAGTCCAACAGTCCATCTCGTCACTTCATAAAAAATACAGTCGAATACCCAGTAGCCAATAGCAAAAACCATATTAAAAATACTTAAAAAATGGCCAAATGCGAGTCGGACTCGCGCACAAATGGTTCCGTACCATTAGTTATACAACATTAGACTTCATACTTTAACCTTTTTTTGTATAAACGTACGCGAGTCCGACTCGCTCTTGGCCAACTTTTTGTATTTGTTGTTATAGCGGCAACAGAAATACATCATCTGTGAAAATTTCAACTGTCTAGCTATCACCGTACTTGAGATACAGCTTGGTGACAGACGGACGGACGGGCGGACAGCGAAGTCTCAGTAATAGAGTCCCGTTTTTACCCTTTGGGTACGGATCCCTAAAAAGGTCGAATTGGATATGTAGCTTAAAATCGAATTCATTTTCTAGTACTATCTATCAAAATCTCACTCACTGTTTCTCACTAGATATTGAATACCGAATAGTGCACATTGGTAAGTATCTCCAGATATTAAAGTATAAACATCAGTGGTTTAAAAGCTTACATTATAAGCGTTCTTATTAACTCCCATTAATAGTTTTTGTGCCATAGTCCGCTTCAAATGTCCGCTCAATGCTTGTTGGGCCTTTTTTGTCGTTTCAGAGATCCGTGGAAGCACGTAGGAATCATTATACGAGAATATACGTTATTGTCGTGATATAATAATTTTGTCTTGTGGTCGTATTAAGTTATTATGGTACATTACGCTGTTTGTGTATTATTTTTATGTGGCGAAAGTTGTGTTAGACTTACGTGTTGATTATTTGGGATTTTATTACTAATCTTATGTGTTTTTTAAAAAAAAAAAAAATATCATGTAAGTCTATTTCTCAAGAAGGGTATTGCTTCTAAATTTTTTTTTATGCCTGATGGGTTAGCCTTTAACCACTATCTCACCTGATGGTAAGTGATGATGTGGTCGAAGATGTTGTACAGGCTAACCTAGAATTACTGGCTCTCAAGGACAGCTGCCGGAATACACCGTTGGGTGCTTGGCGACAGATTTTCAACTTGAGGGTGGTAGCTAGCCAGGAATTCGCAAAGTGCCCTACCACCATGCTGTAACGACTGCCATCCTAAGACAACAACCGGGACCGACGGTTTAACGTGCCCTCCGAAGCACGGAAGCGCTCAGTAGTAATGTCACCAGCGGTCACCCATCCAACTCCTGACCGTGGACGTTGCTTAACTTTGCTGATCGATTCAGAATGGCAAACTTCGCTACGAGCGCTTCAAAAATTGTAATATTAACGCCTGCTAATACATGTCCCGGGTTCAAAACCCACTCGTATATATTTTTTTCGGTCGGTTGAGGCAAACCCCCGTAATGAGGGAGGCTTTTTTTTCAATACGTGGATGTTGTTGATGAATTATGAATAGTAAATTACGACAAGTTCATTTTCAAAGTTAAATATAACCTCTAACGCATCAGATCAAGATTAAACATATTTTGACTGTAGAATCCGAGTATGACTTTTCTATGTGACGAGTCGATTATATGAGTAGGGGAGACCGGGTACAAAAGTAACTTTGTACCTAACTTTATCGTTAACAGCCTTTTTCTAATAAATAAAAAATTAAACCATTTAAAATTACAACGACAGGAGTAAATATACTTAGTCATGTGCGGGATGAAAAAATTCATAATATTTTATGACAATTACAGCGACTAGCGCAGTGCGCTGGAGGACACTGCAACTATAATAGGTAGCCGTGACGCTTAACATCAAGCGGGCGACTTGAAGACAACACTATTACTTAAAAAATTAACTAGGTATATAAAAGGTACCTTTAAAATGACATAAACTGGTTCTATTTATGTAAATCAAATCCAAAACTACCAGTTTGTCATTTTGTCAGCTGTAACATATCAGATGATAAATTGCTTCTTGGACGTTATGCTAATTAGGTCCGTGTCCGTGGAGCATGCGTAGAGAAGCATACATTTATTTTTAAAAAAAGTAAAAAATCCACTTCGCATTATTTATGCTTGTTTAAAGTTTTATAGTTTCATTATATATATATATACTCGTATATTTATATCACATCACTTATATAACGTCCTTTCATTTCGCATTATTGTAACGTCCACCACTTCTATATATATATATATAATATGGAATCGGTTTTTACAGCCCTTCATTGATATCTCACTCGAAATATTTTTAACAAAATCAGCATGTTTGTTTTTATGTAAGGTACCTATTATCGCTGGCGCCATCAAGACAAATCTAACGATATATCATACAATAAAATTGTTTAAGCCGTTTAGAAGTTATGGTGGTACAAAGAAACTCAGAAACATACATACATTTATACTCGCATGATGCAAAAATAACACTTCTATTCTTGGGTAGTCGTGTAATAAAAAGATATCACAAGCAGAGAGTCAGGTAAAAAAATCTTAGATCACAAGTCTTTATAGAAACTGACACACGCGGAACCCCAATCACATATCTAGGACCGCTCTTGACCGAAAGGCAAGTTCTGAGTAATGATAACGATTACACATGTAAATTTATTATAAACTAAACGACAGAATCGGTAACGTATTTGTCACAAGACTTAATAGCATAATGATGTATGTCTGATACCATTTTAAGACGGTATACCTATTCTTATATCTTTGCATTGTGGAAAAACATTGCGAAGGCTCACTATTGCTCTACTCAAGTACCTGCCATCCTCAAGTAGCAAAGCTATAGACAATAATTATTTCTCTCGTAAATTTGTAATTTTGTAATGTTGTTGCAAACTTAACAATATTAAAAAAAAGCCATGCCTTGTTCAGGTCTGTGATTTTCTGTCAAGTAGAAAAAGTAGCCCTGTCAAGTAGAAAAGCGCTGCCTTTCTATAGTTGCCCCCTCACACCTATACCGGGCAACCCACCTGGGGAGTTAGGTGCTTGGCAACAGATTTTCTTCTTGAGGATGGTCGCTAACGAGGCGGCCATTCGCAAAATGACCTTCCACCATGCGGTGAAGCTGCGCGGCAGTCCATAGACGATGCCACTGAGCCATCACTGCTTCATAATTATTCGTTATATAAACATTTCGTAAGCGTATTACAATATTAGAATTAATTGACATTAAAGTTTTCAAGGTGAATTCAATCGATTAAAATTATATGAATTAAATCCTATACTTTATAAAATTTCAATTTTTGTGTTCACATCAAGTCAATTAATGATACTTAGGTGGCTAATATAATTTTAATTTACTATTTCTATATATATCCCTTACGTCTATTATTTTCACAAACATTGTAGTGTTCTAACTTATTAGGAAACGGCTAGGACCCGCGTTATATATACCGGAAAGATTCCGACCAGTTTCGGACTGTTTTGAAGTCCTTCGTCTGGGAGTCACGATAGCGCGAAGCGACGAGCACGGGAGTCAACTTTATAAGTTACGCGTTATACTTTACGTTTAAAGAATAACGCGGGTCCTAGCAGTTAGTATGTATAAAACTCGAGATAGTTTTCAAAGTGATTTGACATTTGTGTGTGACATTTTACCGCTTTGAGGCAGTATATCTGGCACTACGGTAGTACACCCACCAAGACGGAATCGTGCTAAAGAAACCTACGACCTGGTGCTTTGATGCGAAATTAGCCCCTCAAACCTTTTTGAAATAAAAATTACTTATGCCAACCACTACCACTACCACACACACACACACACACACAAACACACACACAAAAACTCAAATTTAATGTATAACAGGTAAAACAATCTTAGATGTATAATGTATTATTTGATTCGGGGAAGAGACTGCCCTGCTGCAACACAGTAACTAAGGCAGCAGGCAGGGCTTCAAAGTTAGTAACTAAGCTTTAATTATTGTACAAAAATAAACATTTTGTTTTGGTAAAATTCCTCAAAATTCCTTAGGTAAAAAAAGCCTTTCGGTATTGACGGCTGGAAGTAATTTCAGCAATCACTGTATATGTGCTGACATTATGACTGCATTAGATACTTTGAATGCCTTTATTAATTTGTAGTTTAGGATTTGATTTATTTGTACGTAATTTAAATAAAATAAAACGCGATGCAAGTCGCGGGCGGAAGCATGTAAATTAAAATTCAAAATACACAAGTAGTAAAATTTTACAACGCTCATTTAGAGACGCAAATTCTAAAGTAGATTTATTGCGTGTTCAATTAAATTTGCTATATGTAACTGAGAATTTATTGGCAGTAAATTATTACTGTTTTGTTATGCGATTTACATTTATTTTATTACATTTACGTGCCGCAGCCTACGTTAAATGAACAAATATAATTTCTAGAAATATGTAGGTTTATAGAAATTGGCGAAACGGCCAAACACGCGCCGTAAATGTACTCTAGCCAACGAAAAATATGTGAAGAAATGTAAGTTAAGCTCAAAACCAGAAGAACGCAAACCTTACCATAACGGCATGGTTTAAAAAGTGTACCATTCGGCGCAACAACAATTTGACACGACCAATCGAATGCGACAATTTCTAAGCGCCAAATAAATTAACCTATCCAATTGAATTTGGAAGATTGTGCATGTTTTGTTAATTATGAACTTGATGAGTCTGGAATCAAAGCGGTAACTGTATGAGAGTTGCACTTCTTTACATATTTATTGATGGACAAAGAACTTAAACAGCAGTTTTTTTTTATTGCTGATAGGATAGCCTTTGACCACAATCTCACCTGATGGAAAGTGGTGATGTGGCCGAAGGTGTTATAACAGACTTAACCTAGAATTACTGGATCTCAAGGACAGCTGCCGGAACACACTGTTAGGTGTTTGGCGACAGATTTTCTACTTGAGGGTGGTCGCTAGCCAGACGGGCATTCGCAAAATGCCCTAACACCATGCGGTGAAGCTCAAGCCCACGGCGTGATAACGAACCATAGACCTGCTGCGCGGCAGTCCATAGCCAATGCCACTGAGCTGTCACTGCTTCGAAAGATGATCTTCTGACCACCGGGGTGTTCCAATAAAGTAACTTAACGCATTTGGTAACGTGAATAACGATGGCGGCGACGTTGATAGACCGCCGGTTCTGGTTTGTAGTCGCCTTAGTCTATGGTAAAAAGTTCTTGGGACGGGGTAGGTTAGTCAAGTATACAAAATGTGACCAGTGCTAAATCGCTTTACTTGAACAGACTTTTACTAAAATATGTTTAGTTTGTATTAATAAGAAAATTACATGTTAATCTTGACCACATTATCTAAGGCCAAGAAAAGTCCGAAACACGTGTCCTTAAAACTTTCTCGATGGAATAAAATTGCAAAGTAGGTAGTCGTGACAGGCTTCGAAGGAAAACTATACCAGAAGGTGGGGAGTAGCATCTTCTAAAGAACTGCTATCTTCAAGCGTGGGGATTATAGCAAGGCCCAACAGACGAGACGTTTGTTCGACAGTAGCTGTTACGGCTATTGAAGAAGACTGATACACACTTTTGGTCACGTAACTGTACAATTTTGGAAATTGTATAAAATGTAGTAACGCTTACCTGTCGTTCTGGTACAGCTCCACTGAGGAGTTGAGCTCTGCCAGCTGCTCCTTGAGGAGTTGCAAGTTGGAGTTGACGAAGCTCAACTCCAGAGCCACCGTCTCGCGCAGCTTCCGGTTTGTCGTCGCCTGAAAAAGACCATTTTGTTTGATTTGATTCAAAAACATAATATATGTATTTCCAACAACCAAAATTTATCTAAGCAAGTATGACGGAATGCCTTATGAAGTTATGAATAATAATAATCACAAATAATAAAAAAATGATGGAAGTCCCAATACAAAAACATATTTTTTGAATCATTTTTATTTTTCCTTTATCGTAAAAATGACTATGCATACAAGCGTTAACCTTGATATTATAATAATCCAATATATAACGTATATTAAATAATTTGCCCTTGGGGTGCCGGGCTAGAATATCACACCCCCCATCTCTACCCGTGAGTGTAGTAAGAGACGACAGGTGCCCATCAGAAGGCGGGCAGCAGTACTTTCTGAGAAACTGATATCTTACACTGCGATCCATAAGACGCCTGCCAATCGTGGAAGTTATGGCAAACACTCCCATAATTGAGGAGGTCGTGTTCAGCAGTGGACAATCAGGCTTATACAGTATTAAACAATAATAAAAACCGGTCAAGCGTCGGTTCTTCAAGTCAAAGTCAAAATCATTTATTCAATTTAGGCGTCTACGAAGCTCTTATGAAGGTCAAAATATTGTGCTTGATACTGCCACGTTCAGCAAAAAAATATTTATAGAGCCAATGCGAGAAGAACGAAACTCGAGGCCATTCTTTTAAACGTCTTTTAACTATGTGTTACATATTATTACATACATATTATATAAGTACTAAATTTATCACAATATTTGTTTACATTACGTAGGCGCTAGCTTGGCGGAAGCGAATCAGTCCAAGCACTTTTGTCGTTTAAGTATTCACAAACTGTGTAGTAACATTACGAATTTCAAAAGGTTTTTCACGTGCAACTTGAATTTTCCTTCTGTGAGCGTTGTAATATTATGTTTGGGAACATTATTATAAAACCGCACACAATTGCCTACGAAGGTCCTTTTATTTGTCTTTGCTAATCTAAAACCTGGCACCGCTATTTTATCTTTATTCCTGGTGTTAAAATCGTGATTGTCACTGTTTAATTTAAATTTAATTTTTTTGATATATATTATTTCAAATGTATACAAACTTGGTAAAGTTTAAATATCAATTTCTTTAAAAAGATCTCTCAGAGATCTCTCTGTTCCGCTAAGGATCTCGAACTGTGTTAAAAAACATTATATGGTGACATATTCTGTATTGCTACGGAACCTTCGATGTTGTGAGTCTAACTCTCACTCAACCGGTTAGGTAATGTAAACCTAACGAAACTCTTGTAATTAGTTTAGTTAATGATTGGCAGATCAATGACTTCAGGTGAGTCACAGGCTCAGGAAGCCGAACGTTAACAATAAGGAATTCTCCTTTCTTTTAGTACGACGACCGCGCGCCCAACTGTGAACTCGACGACACAAACAATTGAAAATATCGCTTTTGAGACGCTGACAATAATAATAAATATTTATTGCTTTCCTTTAGAACTATACATAGGTAACTATTAACATTTATAACAAACTAACTATAAGGAGGAAACAAAGCAAAGGGGGGTGGCTCAGCTTGTGCGACTTTGAATTTTGAAAATAACTTGCAGAATTTTAATAGCTGAAATTCCGTCACTATCGAACTGTATAGGAGTGAAAGAGAGTCAGTGATGGTGAATTTGCGATCAGTTTGGATGAAAAACTTAAGCTTATTATTAACACCATACTAGTAACTAAAATAGAAAATGTAACTTGTCTCTCTGGTTTTGCTATCTTATCGTTATATTTTGTTTCACATAGGCACATAAACAATTATGATATTTAGGTTACTATAGGGTCAACTTTGTAATTTTAAATCTATCGAGAAAATTTTATGGAGACGTGTTGTGGAGTCAACTTTGCCCTAGAGCATTGTACCCTTTAAAATTTTACATATAATTTTGTTACTGCTACAGACTAAATATACATATTTTGCAAAAAATCTGTTCAAATAAAGCGCCTTAAGGATTCCGTACCTGAAAGGGAACACGGAGCCCTAATTGAGTGATGTCTGTCTGACAGTCTGTATGACATATTTTAACTCTTAAGCTGAATGAGTTATAAACTTAAAATGAAGGTAAAATGCTGCCCCAAAATAAAACCAAGCACTGAATTAAGCGTACTTGAACTTCTTTGGTCGTAGAATAAATATATAATCGGTCGCCAAGCATCTAACGGTGTGCTCCAGCAGTTGTCCAGTCAGTTCCCATTATCTAAGCAAAGCCTGCAACATCTTTACTTTCTCATAATTAGATGACATAATGGTAATGGCTGGAAAAAGGGTAGCCTATCAGCTATACGTCGTGAAATTGTCCAGTGGGGTGACGAGCTACAATTTCACCCATATCTTCCTGTGGGAGTCAATGGGGCAACAAAGGGAAAAATACCACCAGAAGGTGGAAGCGCCTTCTGAAGAACTGCCATATTACATTGCAATCCCCAAGACGCCCGTCAAGCTTGTGGATTATGTCAAACCATAATGGGGCAGGGTTTTATAAGTGATCGTTGTTGTTACTATACATTAGTCACAGTCCATGTCTTCCATGATGTACTGATATGGAATGAGGTCTTCCTCATCGTAACACAGATTAACATGCAGTGTATAGCTGTGATTAATGTGATTTTTAACAAAGTTATCAGTAATTGTATGATATAATACCCTCATCTCCATTCTACTATTGGACATCAATGCTTACGAAGACACGACATGGTCATTCTTTGTTATCAAGCCCAGAGAAGACACCCCTCAGATATAGATACAAATACGACTATGTCTATTAAGCACCAATATCACAGCGTTTTGCGTCCTCTTTTGTAATGAGAGCAGCAGAATTGAACAACTTGCCAGCATCCTTATTTCCTGTTAGTTATAACATGAGAGTCTTTAAGTCTAGAGTGAACAGGTACCTCAAAAGCATGCTCCATCTAAGACCACACAGTTTTCATCAGGTGAGAACGTGGACAAATACTTGAATATTTTGGTCAAAAGTATTCAGCTGTTCATTAATCCGACTGTACTCATCACAGATTAATTAGAAGTTACTACCTCCAATGGCAGTGCGCGCGTGCCCAACCGTGACTCCCTCACTTACGTCTTACGGTCCGTGAACCCTGACCTTGTGAGAATCAAGTCAACCGAGCGAGCCAACACGTTACCAAGACGTTTTGGCACTTCTTAACGTGAGAATGTTTTAATATCTACCATTGTTTTGCACATTTTAACGTAGGTACAGAGAACTTACAGAGAGAGAAGGTACAGAGAGTTGGCCTAGACTTATTTTGTGCAAGCATTGCATCGGTTAGGCAGTTGTTGAGCAGAGAGTTCTTCGACTAACTGTTTGAATTTAATTATAAGCATAATGTTTAGACTAAGTTGTATCCTATATAGTGTTCATTACTTTAATGTCATTTATAAGATAGCTATCCGTGAGGACCTATAATTGGTTATCTGTTGTTATCAGTTATATATAAGATATTTGTCTTCCTGAGAAATAAACTGTAGTTCCATGAGCTTAGTTTTTTTTTTATGGAATGACAGAACACGCAAGTCACCCTCCTGATGCTAAACGGTAGCCTCTGCCTATGATAAAATGCACTGCGCCCATCACCCTGAGACATACAGTTGTTTAGTCTCAAGTGCATGTAATTTTACTGGCTCTCAAGGAGTACTGTCCGTCTGTAATTCATGCTCGTAAATGGAATGAGTTACAAACCTTATTTTGTATTGAACTATTAACAAAGGATGAATATTAAACTAAAAATTAAAACTAATTGTTTTTCAGGGGGCTTCATTACAAAAGCAGGATGTAATATTTTTTTTTGTAAGAGGGGTCATTGTAGCAAATTTTAGACCATTTTTGTTACGAAGTCTACCTATTCTCAGGCTACACAGCGAATATACCATTTTTCAAAACTAATAAGATCCACCACCCAAACAATACTGAAAAATCCGTTTTTGAATGTAGTTTTGAAGCTGTGATCAACATTTTTTTTAGGGCGGGCGGTTGCAATGCTTTAGCCTTAAAGAGCGAGGTTCGACTCGCACATCGAGAAAATTAAATCTCGTTGGACTCGCACTTCGAATAGTTGCAGCATATGTTATCTAGTTAGTTTTTGAGATATTTGGTTAGCCATACGTGCTTACGTGCTTTCTGGGCCATAAAGCTGTCACATAATATTGACTTGACCCCAATGAAGCACCGAACAGGCATTGTCAATCTATACGTGCAGTGGTACGCAGGATTATTTCCTTACCTTGAGAAAAGTTAAGTTGAAAACCCAATCTTAGTTCCTTTCATTTTTTCAAAATCATTTTCTTGCATTACTCTTATCGCACGCTAAGCAAATCAACAATTTTCACTTCGTGCAGGACTTGATTCAGTGTCTCTCGTTTATACGCAGCGGGGGCTTTAATCATTTCGTATCCAAGACACAGGAAGGAGATGATACTTTTGTGGAATAATTACACTAACCGTCATAGCACAGGGGAAGGTTCAGTCAATAGCAAGAATTTCAACATGACTTCTTCTCGATCAAGCTGCTACTAATTACTTGAAAATCGCAAATCTACAAACCGTAAACTACAAAGGAAATACTATTTACGGAAATTAGTTACTGCTGTCCATATGACAATATTTTTTTAAAAACACCTGTTCAAAAAAGGTCAATTGCTGTTAGCGTACAGTGGGAGATGGCGTTCTTGCTTCTGATAGATTAGGAGATATTATCATTATCATCAACCGGAAAACGTCCACTATCGTAGAAAGGCCTTTATTTTTTTTTATTGACCTGCTGCGCGGCAGTCCGTAGCCAAAGCCACTGAGCTATCACTGCTACAAACAGAGGCCCATAACAGAGGCTCCCCATTTTAGGTAAAATATTTATAATTAATAATGATTATTCATAATATTGTCTATGCACCTGAGTTTCGAGTAGTTTTGTCTTTTTCTCATAGGTAGTGACAAAAAATAGTGTGTGTCGCTCAGGGCTAACATATTTTGTTTCTAGAGCGGCGTATTATTCACGCCCTCGACTTTGGCCATAGGCGTGTAGCTCAGTAAATATGGATGGCAATGCCGTTCAAGGTTCCAATCCTACCACGGGATTATAAGTAGGTACGTCACCGCAAAATGGAAGAGCTTTTGTCAAGTAGAAAATCTGACACCATCACCTAACGGTGTGTTTCAGCAGCTTTGAGAAGCTTGAGCTACTTACCAACAAGCGATATATTGGTCAAACAATAACATAATCAGCAGTAAAAAACTTGTGCGACCCAGTAATGGCAACGCTTGAGAATAATATTGCGGCATCGCTTAGTTGAGATCTTCAGTATATCGACAGAAGTAAGTGTATTTACTCACGTTCCTTGTAATATGAGTTATATTACTTCCTACATTACCGACACGATCGTTTTGCAATGACCACTGCATTGGGAGTAGCTTGTGGGTGTCATAATTATGCGGAAATTGGCGATCTGCGACCTGAATACAACGAACTAATCATTTCACTTGTACATTATAGGAAGTGGAGATATCATGTACAGGTTTGTTTAGACACATAGAACCACTGCAGGCCGAGAAAGAGATATCAATGTCACAGGATCAGTTTTAACCGACTTCCAAAAAGGGAGGAGGCTCTCAATTCAATATGTATATATTTTTAATGTATGACGCGTAACTTTTTACAGAGTAGTCCAAATTTGATATTTTTTTTATTATTAAAAAGGGTACCTATAAAGAACGAACTGATAACCGATGGGGAAGAAAAGTTCTCGAGTACATTACACTTTACATCACACCGAAAAACGTAGAATTGGTAGGCCCTCTGTTGGTCTGACGACATCGTGAAAGTCGCGGGTAGCCAATGGTTACAAGCGGCTAATAACCGTTCTAGGTGGCATACTATGGGGGAGGAATTTGTTCAGCATTGAATGTCTTCCGGCTAATTATGATGATGAAGCAAAAAACTACAATATTTTCAACGACATCTTCTGTCCATTCGCTTGTAGGAGTATATACCGAAACAAGAGATCCTTGTCAAAAGCAAGACGATAGTCTAATAAGAATAAAAACATGGGCAATCAAGTGCTTTGTTCATCATTCTGCTATGACTTGACATATCCCAGTGTATCCCGGTATGATACTACTGTGTTATGTCTATTGGCTAGTAACCGCAGTAATCACGGGAAGGTGAAAGTGTCAATCGTTTGGCGAATAAGTACAGGCGCTGTCAAATGGATTTGAAAAAAGAGACTTACTATAATATCATGATCAGTACTTATCAGTACTAATATTATAAATGCGAAAGTAACTATGTCTGTCTGTCTGTTTCGCTTTCACGCCAAAACTACTGGACCAATTTGAATGAAATTTATACCGTATGGAAATAGTTTGAGACCCGGGAAAAAAATAGGATAGTTTTTATCCAACTGCGCAGAAAGAGGTTTTTGCGCGATAACCGAAATACGCGCGGGCGGAGCCGCGCCCGGAAAGCTAGTGAAGTCTAAAAAAATATAATAAGTACTAGAAACGCATAAAAATACTACAAATGGGCTTAAGGTTTCGAAGCCTTAATCCGTATGTTTTTATTGTTATGACTATAGAAGAATGAGACCCATCTGATTTTAAGCGGTGATCTCTGCCCCATAACAGATGCATTTCTTCACAAGCGCCCATCACCCTGAGTCATAAAGCTGTTAAGTCTCATGTGTGCAGCTCAGAGCAATGTGCAGCGCCATGTTTAAAGTAAACGTATGTTTTTATTGAGGGTATAAACAGCTACAAGTTTTGTCGTCACCACTACCGACACATGCAATATATTACGCGGAGGCATGTGCCGCGATCGCCGGTGACAGTGATTAGCCAGCGATGCGATAATTCGACAAACGGCGGAATTCCAGCGAATGAAGGTGCTTTATGATAGCTCGGAAGGAATGCTTAGCACTTTCCTTTGATCTTATGTAGAAAGGAACTCGCTCGAAAGTAGAAAGGAATGTTAGCTGCAGTCACTCTCATTTAGAAATAAACACAGGGAAGTGAATCTAGACAAGTCTGTTTTAATTTATAAAACGAAAATAGCGAAGATCGTGTCGCCTGCGGTTTCCTTACCGCATCAGTCGGATTGTTCACTGCTGAAAACAGCTAAGTTTTCTATCTTCGCAGGGGTATTTTAAAAATACTCTATCGCCTATTTTCATCAGGAACAATTAATTATTCAAATCAATCCGGTAGTTTCAGAGCCTATTCAATGCCAACATGTTGTTCTTTTCTCTTTATAATATTAGTTTAGACCACAGCTACTACAATATTGAAAAAAATAGATAACCTAAAAGTCATTGCACACTCTCAGGCAGTCCAAATTCACCAGCCCACTACCAGTTGGCAGGGTTTCCAGCACGCTGACTGCATTGCAAAGTTGAATTATATATATTATATCAATATATCCAATACTGTTGCCTAAGCTATATAGTCTTGTAATTGGTATGTATTGAAGGAATTTACTTACAATAAATTAAAAGGAAAGTCTTAAAAGTGAAAACTGGAAAAGATGGACTCTAGCCAAGGGTCTAGACTGAAATCTACGAAGAGGTTTAGAACTTAAATCTCTTTTTATGTGTAATATATAATATGTTTGTGTATTTTCCGCTCAAAAACTTATCAATACAATTAATATTGAAATTATAATAAGAAAGGCTGTTGCTTTGCTCTTTTGATTTCTTACTACACAGTTTGTGATAACATATACAACAAAAAGGCTTGGACAATTCCGCCTCAGCGAAGCTATCGCCTGTCACCTACGTAATTTAAACAAATATTGTAATACTTGTATAACATAGTTTGTAACACATTGATAAGAAACGTTTAAAAGAATGGCCCCCAGGTTCTGCCCGTTCTTCTTGCAGTGAATCTGTACTTTTTTTGCTGAACGTGCCCGTACAATGTAGAATATTTCAATAATAAATTTGTTCATCCATAAGAGCGACATCGTAGACGCCTAATTTTAATGATTTTGGCTTTGACTTTTACAATATCAAGTCTTTCGGTTCGAACCCAGTTCCCATCGAGTTAATAAGTTCTTCAAAGTCAGTTTCAGAGTACTCTCTCATCTATGGTTTCAGTACGACCAACACCCACGAAAGCGCGTCCCTCCAAATTTTTTGAGGGTAGTTGCAATAGGCTTCTATTACTATTTCCCTCCATAACCTGTGAAAAAATAAACTAATATCCAGCTACAACTAAAGCCTAAACCTGTGCCTACCCCTTCGGGGGAAACAAAGGCATGATACATAATATCCAAGCAGAAAATTTGTTTTTTTAACTGTATATATAAAAATTACGTGTCACGTTGTTTGTCCGCGATGGACTCCTAAACTAGTGAACCAATTTTAAATTTGATTTGTGCAATTTGAACCAGATTGAAAGATAGGATAGCTAACATTTCAATTCATAGTCGTAATTACCTGTGCGAAGCCGGGGCAGGCCATTAGTATTATTTATAAATTTACATTAACTTAATTAACATGACACATTTTGGAAATATTTTTAGTAGTAAGTAGTTTTCATTGAGGTCAAGTCGTAAGGTCTGGTTAAGCCTTTGAAGCGATCATTCCCAGATCGAATCTGATTTCAGTTACTAAATGAGCCAAAAGAGGGAAGACCTTCCTCTTGGGTGTGTGGGTGATACCACCATTGGTATCACCCACACACCCAGTTACTGAGGGTAGTAGAGCTCACCTTGAACAGGTTCTCAGCACCAGCCCTGAGCCTCAGCTCCTTGTTGATCTCCTGGTTCAGCTGACAGCGCCGCGTCTGCAGCCGGCCCCGGCACGTGGCCACACGGGGATCTGACCCCTGAAACAATACAGGTAAAGTTCAGATTTGAGAGAACATTTGTGCGTCTAATACTGTCTTATACTGTCGAGAAAGTTTATACACCAAAGCCAAAGAAAGTAATTTAAATATTAGCAAATATTATATTATTACAGAAGTCATCAGCAGACATACGTCAACTGTTGAACACTTGTATTTTCCCCTTTGTCGCCTCGACGTAAGGTTGCCAGTTTACATAATTGAGGGTTGTCAAATTAGGCTTGTTACTAGACTACTAAAATCAATTTAACTGCAAGTATGAAAAAAATATAAGCTCTGCCAAAAATCTACCATTGAAATGACATGCGTATGTTTATACGTTTATACTGCAGTGGTCAATAAGTAGTCAACTCGATATCGGTCAATACGTCTTAAATATAGATTTACAAATTATTGGAATACAAAATGTTTTGCCCCGGGCGGGAATTGAACCCGCGTCCTTCCGATTTCGCGCCGGATGCTTTATCTATTAAGCTACCGGGGGTACGGCTGTGTCGCCGAAATTTCGTACTCCAATCGTATTTCTTAAACCGTCATAGGGGACGGTGCGCGGCCATCAACCAGACTACTAGACTTCATCTGACCGAAAGAAGTGTTTTTTCAAACACTTAACTCTCGGAATGATGTCGCTACCCTTCTATATTTCTATATTATATTATGATTACAAGCACTACCGCGTACTAAGCAAAAATCATAGATTTACAAATTATTGGAATACAAAATGTTTTGCCCCGGGCGGGTTCAATTCCCGTCCGGGGCAAAACATTTTGTATTCCAATAATTTGTAAATCTATGATTTTCAAATTATTGGAGTACCGGGGCAAAACATTTTGTATTCCAATAATTTGTAAATCTATGATTTTCGCTTAGTACGCGGTAGTGCTTGTAATCATAATATAATATAGAAACGTCTTAAATATGTTGCAGAAATACCACATACTAACAAGATTAAATTGTTTATGAAAGTACTAAATTCGCCTCCAGACTATTTATTTTCGTTAAACCTTTTATCTTTTCGTTGAAATTAAAACGGCGTGTTATATATATTGATGAAATCGTTTTTTAAAGTCCTTCATTTTATTTTGATATCCCACTATATGGATTTAGAATTATCTCACAGTATGGCGTCTATTTTACTTTATTTTTTTAAATTTATTATTACTTTTGATGAAGCTTGTGTCACTTGCACTATCGAGACGAATCATACGATATCTCGTACATTACAATCGGTTATGTTTAGAAGTTATGGGCAGTCGTGTAAAAAAACATAACTCTACAAAATTACAAATTTACTAGAGGAAAAATTTAAGTCATGTGCGGGATTCGAACCCACGTCCATCCACCCCTTTAGCCAGGGTATGCTCTAATCCAATTGTCTCGTAAATTTGTCATTTTGTAATGTAATGTAATCCGCAGAGCATGCGTTATTTCAAACATAAAATATTAAAAAGACATAACTCTACACTCGAGAGCAATGAATCCGGGTCACTTAAAGAATCCTAAAAATCTCGGAAACTAAAAATGCTAGGTTAATGCAATAAATTGTATTTAATAGACAATGTAATACTCCTTAAATGAAGGTATTAAAACTTCTTAGTTATTGTAAAGTTATATCATAAAAAAATCAAATTTGAAAAAGGGCCACTTTCGAAGATGGAACTACGAAATTACAGCATTTGGTTTTGCTTTTGTTTGTAATCTGTCATTTATGTGGGTACATAAACCATGTTGATAGTGCTCTATATTCATTATTCAAGCTGAAATTATGTCGCTTACGCCTGAAGAATGCACCAGAATACTTACAATGCTGGAAACCGGCCGGAGTCAGCGCGATACAGCCAGGACTGTCGGTGTGTCGCTGTCAACAGTACAAAGAGTTCTCCGACGTTACGAAGAAACTGGTTCTAATCTACGCAAACCAGGAACGGGCAGAACCAGGTGTACCACAGCACGAGAAGACCGATACTTGGTGAACACCATGCTTCGAAATCGCTTTCTCACAGGAACTGAACTCACCAATCAGTTTCGACGCCTCGGAGGAAGTAACCCAAGTGCATGGACAGTAAGACGTCGGCTTGCTGAATCTAACTTAAAACCCCTTAGACCTGCAAACGGCCCTAAACTGGAGCGTGGGCATCGTATTTCGAGACTAAGATATGCCCAGAGCCACGTAAATTGGAGTATTGAAGATTGGTCAAAAGTTATGTTCTCCGACGAATCAAAATTTATGCTCTACAAGCACGATGGAAGACACAGAGTGTATCGAAGACCAGGGGAAAGATTCAAGCAAGCATGCATCGAAGAAAAAGGAGCCTACGGTGGTGGGTCTGTACTTGTGTGGGCCGGAATTTCTTCTGAAAGTCGCACAGAGCTGGTGATCATAGAAAACGGCTCTTTAACTAGCGTAAGATATGTGGAAGAAATCCTCAATGATCACGTTGGTCCATTTATGGTCAATTTAGGTGAGGATGCTATATTTATGCATGACAATGCCCGACCTCATACAGGTAGGATTGTGAATGACTACCTTCAAGAGATGAACATTACTCGTATGGAGTGGCCAGCGCGCAGCCCGGATATCAACCCGATCGAGCATGCTTGGGACGAGCTAGGCAGATGCGTAAAACAACGAAACCCTCCCCCAATCACGCTTCGTGAGCTCAAAATTGCTCTCACAGAGGAATGGGAGAATATTCCACAAAATCGTATAAGGAACTTGGTGTACAGCATGCCAAACCGCGTAAACGCAGTAATGGAAGCACGAGGAGGCAATACGAAGTATTAAAATTCAAGAAAATCGTAATAAAGTTCAAAAATTTCATGTTTCCTATTTTTGTTTTAAGGAGAGATCAGCAGTTTTTTTCTTTATGTAATTTTGTGTTAATAAAATGTATGGTGACTCATATTTTTTTTACTTTCATTTAAGGAGTATTACATTGTCTATTAAATACAATTTATTGTATTAACCTATCATTTTTAGTTTCCGAGATTTTTAACATTCTTTAAGTGACCCGGATTCATTGCTCTCGAGTGTATTTACAAAAAAATAGCAATAGTTCAACAATTCTATTTAAAAATGAATGGCTTAAGTGCTAGTTATAAAAAGTTTTTTGTAAAAGACTGATAGTCTTTGACCACTATCTCTTTTGTTGGTAGATACGTGGTGATGTGGTCGAAGATGGTGGCAGACTAAACCTTAAAAATAGCTGCCTTTGAATCAGGATTCAAAGCTACAATCGCACAATTGGCAGACGACTTCCACTGCTACTGGACTATCACTTCAGCCATAACTTGTATCAGCCATCTTCACTTTTAATCCTTTATGTATAATTTATCTTGACTTTTTGCTAACTCTAAAAACAAATGTATATCCGATATGCAAATACTGTTCTGCTCTAAAAATATTGCCGTTCATATGGTAATGTCACATTTTGTAATTCACACACTTAGGCTAACTGCTCACGAGAGCATAGGGCATTGATTTATTTAAATAAAAAAGATTTTGCAATATGAGATTTCTTTCCGTTGAAATATGGTTTAAGTTTGTGTATGAATTGGATAGATGGCGTTATAGCAAAAATTTAAATGTTAGAACAAAAATCAAACTACAATCTGAAGTAAGATTGGCAGAACTCTTTATTGAAACAGCACAGTACAGATATACGATTTTACAAAAATTAATTACAATAATGTTACAATTGCCTGCCTTATTGCTTATAGCGTTCTCTTCCAGGCATCCATGTTTGGGAAGGAGCAGTAAATAAACTACTATGATGGCTTGGTGCACTTAAGAGTAATGTATAAAGTTATGCCTAACTAAATTAACGTTTTCTAAATTATTAGTACTAGTTAGAACAATGAACAAAATTAGGACTTAAATAAGTTAATCTTAAAATAGTTACGAGTACAGGTTTAAAACTTAATCCTACCTCCAGCCACCTCAATCATATCATAACAGTAAATGCTTGTTGAGCAAAAAATTATTTTATTTATATATAAATTTCATCCTATAGGCATTTAAATCTCCTTTTCTCTAATTAAACTATACTTTTCTTATTTTACCATGCTTTTACACTCACACACGTACATTCTCATACGCATACCATCACACAAATGAAGTCATAAAATATCCTATTTATTGCCGTAGTGTAAACTTTATTTTAAGCAATGTTTATTTAACTGTTATTTTTAATTTCTTAAATGTCATTTTTTTATTTTATAAAATGTTAGTCTGTATTTTGGCTCTGAGTATAAGGATTTTTTCAATTGTAATGTATAATTTTAAAAGCTATGGATTAATTTTAAAATTATTTACTTAAATAATGTTATATCCGAAATATACATATGTTATGACCAGTATTATTAAATATTTCTATATATTATGATTACAAGCACTACCGCGTACTAAGCGAAAATCATAAATTTACAAATTATTGGAATACAAAATGTTTTGCCCCGGGCGGGAATTGAACCCGCGTCCTTCCGATTTCGCGCCGGATGCTTTATCTACTAAACGTACCCCCGGTAGCTTAGTAGATAAAGCATCCGGCGCGAAATCGGAAGGACGCGGGTTCAATTCCTGCCCGGTGCAAAACATTTGGTATTCCAATAATTTGTAAATTTATAGTATTATTATATGTTCTATGACCAGGGCTAAATTTCTATGGTATCTAAAACTTTTTAGCAGTTGCGAAAGCAATGTGTATCATTGCAAACAGCTTTTTGGATTAATTCTTATTATTATGTTCCTAGCTTCATACAAATCGATGTAGCTGTTTCAGCGTGATGCAGTAACAAACATACATACTAACACACTGTCGCATTTTTAATATAAGTGTAATATGTTTATTCTGATATCTTCGTATTGTGAACCTCCCCTTACAACGGTAAAGCACTCCACGATAAGTGGTGCAATAGACAAAAATCAGCCAACCGATATATTTCCATATTGAATCAACTGATTGCAAAGCGGTATAGCGGTATCCAATTGGCATTTCACTGCTTATTGTTGTGTTATTCTTCAGGCACGCAATATATTGCATGGTTTTAAGACTGGCGCGTATCCGATGGCAACCTTTCTTGAGAAATCTCTTTGGTACTCGATAGCCTTAAGCTAGTATGGGCACAGATTACTTGCTGAATATACACAAACCCAGAAGAGAGGCGAGGACGGATTCTATTTTTTACAAGCACATTTACCTGCTTAATCTTTGGCGATAATGTGTGACTCTTAATGAATTGGGTGAAACTAGACTCAATTTTATCAAATGGAAAAATAAACAGAGAGCTTAAAAAAACATAGTTTTAGAGACCCTATCTTTTTTATTTGCAACTGTGCACCCTTTATAAGGAAAACGTAACTTTTGAACCAAATGAACTTTCATATCAAAATAATAACAAGCAATCACAATGAAATACTTTGTACCGAAAAAAATTGCCATCATTAAAAATACTAAAAAGTTTCCCAAAAATCAAAAATCTTAAAGTATTCCTTAATAATTGTGAAAATTTTCAAAAGATGTGACGTGTTGTCAGCGAAAACATAATTTTAATGTTTTCGCATTCACGTCTATGGAAATAACTGCAAAAACTTTTGGTTTCGGTTTTATGGAAGGAAGGAAGGTCGCTTCCTGACTCGAGCCTCATTGGGAATTCTCGTTTGGAGTATGTCCGCTGTAGTAAGCTCAAGTTACAGGCCGCAAAACTTTTCTCAATAGGAGCTCGCTATGGCTATATATCTTTATATTTTTAAGCCGGGAACTGTAGTGCATAGTACTACTACTCCCATAAAAAACCAGTTGACTGCCCTTCATATTGATGCAACAGTATGATATTGCTTCATTGCGATGCGATCCAAGTGCCGTCGTGTGAAGTATTCCCAAGGGTTCTTTATGTACTATATATAGGCTTCTAGGCCATTATCTTGCTTCATCGTCGAATCACAGACGAACTGTGAATACATCAATGTGTTATATAGTTTTAAAGTAGGAATAGTCCTACTTTAAAACTTTATAATAATATAGTAACTTTTTGTAATGTAATCCGCAGAGAATGCGTTATTGCAATAATAAAAAAACTGGGTACCGAATTCGATAAGTTACTTCACACTTTTGGGTGTAGAAGTTGGTTCCATTTTTTGGTAAAAAGTTTTTTTTACTCTTTTTAGTAACCCTTGCTACTTACGGGACCGAATGTCATTCATTGTCAACGACTATATCATCAAGATATTTAAATATCAAAATCGGACAAGCCGTTTTTGAGTTACAATCCAATACCTGGATTGTAACTCCAAAACGGCTTGTCCGATTTTGATGAAATTTAAATGAAACCAAACATCAGCTTTCTAACAAAAAAAAACATGAAAATAGACGAATTTAGAACCTCCTCCTTTTTGAAAGTCGGATAGGATTGCGTCATCATTTAACAAGTTTCAAGGTAATTGCCAAAATTAGTCTTGTTGTTGAACGTTAACGTATATTGAACTCTAGGTGTCGCTCCATCCCCATTCAATAGTTAAAGAACTCGAGGAAATTTAGAGTTATCAGTAATTGTCATGTTAGATCAGTCGTTCAGAGCATGCCTCGGCTATAGGGGTGGATGACGCGGGCTCAAATCCCGCACATGACTATAATTTTTCCTCTCGTAAATTTGTAATTTTGTAAGAACAGTCTTATTGCTTATTGCGATGACTGCTGGTTGCACCTAGAGTGACTGATGTATATAGGAAAGTAGGGGAGAATTGGGGGTTCTGCATCTGCATCGCTCTCGCTTCGCTCGAGCTCGCGATGCATGACCCCCAATTCTCTCCGTTATATAGATCACAACTGGCATTCTTCTTGATATCAATGGGCTAAGTTCGGATCGAGCTGTTTGCACAATCGTCCATCCTTATTGTAACTTTACAAGATTTAAGGATTCTAAGAGTGCTTATGCATTAGGCACCCCTAGTTATTTTTAATCCGAACGGTTATTTTTTAAAATTAAATAGGATAGGATTTTATTAAAAAGATAGGTAATTTTAAAAACATTTATTTTCTACATTCCATTTCTGAAGACAAATTACATTTCTTAGAGCACAGTATGAAGTATGATATACACAACAATAAACATCGGAACATGAAATATACTTTCTATACAAACTTAGTAAACTAGGGCAACCATAATCCTCTAGATCGAAAATACACTTACTAATTCCGTCATACATTATATTATCTTGTTCTAATATTTTCCTTAGCCATCTAACTTTTTCTGAACCTTTGACATATATTTTACAGTTCCTTAAAATTTCTGCAATATAAATCTTATGATAATTATACGGTATAAGTCCTTCTTTCCAATAAATGTGTCTATTTCTTTCAATCCAGCATACTTGTCTTTTTTCTGTTTTTGTTAAGTCATAAAACGGGAAGGGTGGCTTAAATACAAGATTTATTATTTGTTTATCAAATTGTAGTGCTATTTCTTTTACAATGAATTCATTAGAATCAGTTTTGAAACCTTGTACGTCTACAATTGCATTCATGTTAGTTTACGTACAATATTACTTAGTGGTTTGTATTCAACAAGCCGGTCGTTCACAATAAGGCAATAGGCTGCTGTATTATTTGGAATTTCTTGGGCACTTTCAATTTCTAAACGTACATCCACTGGTCCTGATTTTAAATTTTCATTTTGTCGTGAACAGTCTATTATAAACAAAGGAGCTTTCTCTTTAAATTCGTTAATGTTTAACAACGGATCAGCTGGGAGGTTGTAATAAGACTGACGGAATTTGGCATATAATTCGTATAATATATTATACTTATTTTCATCGAACTTTATGTTTAGTGAATCATAAGGATAATATTGGGAATTTAAAAATAATGTAACGTTAGTCAAATTACAGTGATCAAATGTAGAACTATCTTTAGTTTTGTTATTTTTTCTATTAGTTTGTAAACCAAATATAACATATCGAGGCTTTTCTAATTGAGAAGCCGTTTTTACAGACCATGAATGCTTTGTGGTTCTTGGCAACAAAGGATATTCATATAAGTCCCAATTTCTAAAAGCCATTTGTATAGGTTTATCTTTTTCTAGAAATTTAAGTAATGAAAGCCTTTCTCGGTCAGAAACTTTCACATGTGGTACGCGCCATTGAACTCTCAGTATATCTATTTCAATACTGTCATCTTTATCAATAATAACACTGTTATAGTTAGTGCTGCTTCTATTAAGTACCAGTTCATGTTTGCAGTTTAAAATTATTCTATTATAATCTTCAGCAAACCCTAACATTTTATTAAGTGGTATAACAACACTAAAGAAATCATCTTTGGAATTTTGACCATTTATATTCCAACCCCATACAGCAGCAACTTTGCTCTCACCGTAATTCATAGAAATATATGATTTTATAGTAGAAGAAATTCCAGAGTTCCTGATACGATCTATTTCTACGCCATTTATTTCATATCGAATGTCTTGAAACAGATATGATATTGGATTATTAGTAAAATTGACAGGTTTTTTAGTAGGATGGCCTGCAGCATCTTTTCCAGTTACCGTAGCACGTCCTTCGATGTAAATAGAGCTGGCAGATGGTAGTACATATATGTCTTGTTGTTGGATAGATATGCGTATTTCATCATTGGCTTTAAAACTGTTATTGTATGGATTATATGTATGTATTTCGTAACTCTCAATAGAGTTGTCGAAATGTGGTGAATTATCAATATCGAGAATATTCATATTTTGAAACCCAGAGCTCGTAAAAAATCTTTATTCTTTTTTGTTATTTTTTTTACTTTGGGATTTCTGATACGTCTATGCCTTTTGAAAGCATAGCTGATAATACCGTTTTTTAATTTTGGTTTTGGTGATATAATATTATATTTTTTTGTGTTTTGACCAAATACAATCATTTCTGCTTGCGTAGATGAAGGCTCATCTGAATTTCTTCTGCACCGAAATCAATGAGATTGCCTTCTTGATCAACAACTTTTACTGTAATTGATGATATGTTGTTGTCTTTTACGGGAAAATATATAATATTTTTAGGTTTTTCAATAAACCGAAAGCTTGGAGGAACGTTTGGTACAAATTCATAAATAATGTGGGAAGATAAACCATTAATGTACGAGCCGTGTATTAAATCACATTCGATCCTTATGACTGTTGTTGGAAGAATGTTCACTGGATTCTCTGATACATGCCATTTATTAGCTTCTAGTATTTCTTTTCGAAAACCTAACATGTTTCCCATACTATTTATTACTTGGAAATTAACAGGTTTTGTGCAAAAAAGAGAACATTTTGCAGTATTTGAATTGGATTCAATATTGAGTTCACAGTCATCCAATTTGCTATTTAAATAGTCGGCAATGTCTTGTAAATCATAATTTCCATTTGGAATTTTTAATCTTTTATTTTTTTCACCGTAACTAAATATATTGTTAACATCTGATATATTTGGTATAACATTGAAAACAGAGAAATATAATAATCCGCACTCATAGCTATGATTTAAAGATAGAGGTGGATGAAAAGTGGTTTCTAATATAGATTTCTTTCCAGAAAAACTTAATGAGATAGACATAGTCGTAGACTGTTCTACAATTTATACTAAACTGGAGAAAACATAAAACACATCCACTATTTATTTGTTTGTATTACACCAAAACTGTTCTAAAAATTTAAGGCATAAATGACCGCAGTTATACGTATTATTTTTTTGATGATTATTATAGTTATATAGAATGTTTCCCTTCATCATATATTTTATAAATTCCTTAGGCGGCCTCAAGTTCCCATAGCTATCAAAATATTCAATGTAATCGTCAATTTTCACATAGGCTACCCAATGAGTTCCAGGATTTATTGAGCTATCTAAATTGACGACACCACACTCAATAGGATATGGTCTTTTAGGTAAATTATCTCTCATAAAAACACCTCTAAAGTAAGGAATATTATTACAATATTTCAATAAATCTATATTTGTAAGAGCCCGACTAGGCAACCGTTGATTTAGTTTTTTTTTTTTTTAGATAAGTATAATCCAAAACCTTTTTTATATGGTTTAATGCATAGCCCTTTGCCTATAGTTAAACCTTCCAATTTATCATGATGTCTCTTTAACTCCGAAAGACGTTTTTTTGCAGCTTTGTATTCGTTGTACGTTTTAAGGATTCCGGATACTCCACCAGCCAGACTTCCAGCAGCTGATAATCCCGCAAAAATAGGTATTAAAGGAAGAACACCTCCTGATTTTGGTAAAGGAATAATTCGTGGTAGTTTAATAGGTAAATCTTTCGTTAAATCTTTTGCTGCAGCAAATGCCAGTTCTATTGCCATTTTTTTACATTTTGGTTTCATTTTACGAATCTGCTTTTTAGTGTGAGATACAATGCTTTTAAAATTCTTTTTCATTCCAGAACCAGAAGCAACTTTGGCCAACATTGCTTTATTAACCAATGAAGCTGCTATTTTTTCTCCGGGACTAGCATTAGCAGAAGTAGTCCGTGTCTTCGCCATTTTTAGTAAAATTATATCTGCCTTACGCCGTTTATGTAAATTAGATGAATTATTGTAGGCTATATCGTGTTGTTTGCAATATTCGTCCAGCTGATTGATGCCTTTATCCCCACGAGCCAGTCTTTCTTTTAAGCGAGTTCCTGGTCCACAGAAATTATATCCTGGTAGATGAAGTTCAAATGGCAATTTGTTGATTAATCTATTCAGAAGACTATCTTCCGTCATAACCAGATGGAGACTGAATTACAATTATGTATAATCAATCTTTATAAAACATTCGTTTTGTTAATCCAACTGTTTTCACTGGAAGGGAACCCGAGCCATTTAACGTAACACCTTTTAGCTTTTTTTTTCAAAACTTTTTCGACAAGATAAACATCAGGGTGCTGAGTTTTTTGTAGTTCTTGTATATAAAATGCACCTAGTATTGGACGATGCCTCATGTCCGCTAATAAATAAGTTATTGGGTCAGTGTTTTGCACTTTGATGATTTTGAAAATTTCTGTTGACCAATTCGGCGTATACCCTTTTTCAAATGTGCCTTTATATTTACTTATGCGCACATAATCATTGGCATTCAATTTCTTTCTATATTTTTCTTTAGGGATAGAGGTAAGATTCTTTTTGAACCTCTCCAGTAATATATCTTTATTTTTTTGTTTTACTTGTGCTGGAGACATACCAATTGTTCTATGAATGGTATTGTTGTATATGTCAATCACTTTATTAAGAACTTCGTCATACCATATATAGTTTCCTCTGAAACTGAATTCTTTGTAGAGCTTATTTTTCAATGTTCGGATTAATCTTTCTACAATAGATGCTTTTTTAGTAGAGTAAGTGGAGTAGTGATTTATTTTATAACTATCCACAATTTTTTTGAATTTGTCATTATAGAACTCATTGCCTCTGTCCGTTTGTAGGTGTTTAGGCACTCGTCCTTTATGTAATAAAGATTGAAAAGCTCGAGTGACAACTTCTTTTTTTTTACTTTTCAGTGGATATGCCCATGCGTACTTTGAAAAAGTATCGATAACGGCTAAAATAAAATTATGACCACCGTTAAATTTAGAAACAGCTTGCATATCTATTAAATCAGCTTGCCAAAGGTCATCAATATCTTTCATCACAACATGTCTTCGAGGAAAATTTACCCTTGCATATTTATGAATCTCATTTACCACACTTTTTTTGCTCATGTTTATTATAATGTTTAAATATTACTTCTAATTTATTAACTCGATTATATAATTCAATAAGCAAGTTTGTGTTAGATGAAATTTTATTCAAAATATTAATGAGAGATTTATCAACATATTCTTTGGTTGCGCTGTCATTCAGATCAATTGGATGTTCCAAATTTTTAAGGATCTTATTTTGGGCGTTTAAATTTCCATCACTAGATTGTTTTATAGAACATTCGCTTTGGATTATATAATCTTTTTTCTGTTTTTTATATAGGTGATGGCCGAATTTGTTGACATTCATGTTTGAATGATTCTTAAAGACTAAACAAATATTCGCAACGCTTAGTCATTTTATTCTTTAATTATACCAGCTTCTTTTAACTCTTCTATGATTGAAATAATTTCATTGTCATGATTACTGTTACCAGCATCTCTAGATGCCACCAAAAGCATAAGTCTTTCAATTAATTCATTAGGATCGTCCCAATAAATAAAATCTGTATTTGATTTATAGGTTTTTTTAAAACTTGGGGATTTAACTCCAGTTCCACGCTTGATAGCTTTGTTTTCCACTTCATCTCGATCAAAAAATAAGGGTTTTATAATTTGGCAGTACTTCATGCTTTTGTCTCCTCTTATTTGGCCTAAACGATTAAAATCTCTTTTGTGAGCATTAGTATTGTGTAACATATCTTTATAAACTATTTTATCTCTCTCTGTTACCAAATTTAAATCCGGCTTTTTTTTAAATAAAAGTTCCTTAATACCAGGTGTCATTTCGTAGTTTATATTTCCAAGGGTCATTAAAGAAATTTCATTGTCGCTAGAAGTTTTACCAAAAACCTTAAAAGAGATTGGTATGTTTCCCATGAATAATTGCTTGTTTTCATCCCGTACTCCAAATGGTACATTTAATGTATTATTTTCATCAAGCAAATTTTGTTTTTCTAATATTGATAGAAGGGGAGTGTCTAAATTGGTTACTTTTTTTTCATTTTTAAATGGCGTTGAATGTATTTGTTTTTCTGATTCACTATCGGTTAATGTATTTTCACTTTTAGCAGAGTTATAGCTTTGAAATTTGTCGTCGGGTGAACCGTTGGAATAATTACACAGTGATGAATCATTTGTATCAAAAGTGCATTTAATATCACTTTTATATGAATTAGATTCAGCCATTTTATTAAGAGGATCAGTGAGAGGTTTAAATATTTTATTTAAATTTAAGTTTGTGTTGTCTTCTTCATCCTTTATTTGTTTTATTTTGTTTTTAATTGTTTTAACTGAGGCGAGTATTTGGTGTTTCCATTTTTTTTCCATGTTTTATAACGATGTTAACACATCCATTAAATTATAAGAAATGATGACTTTAGTAGTTATGACTTGTATTTAAATGAAATCAATCGAACTTAATAAATGTATCAAATCCACTTCTGTATCTACCATTATTTAATTCACTATATTTATCTATAATTAAGAATGAGTGCGGATAAGTCCATGTTTTTAAACATATGTTTTTAAATTTGGACCAATCAATGTCTGAATTAACATGTTCATTATAAATATGTTTTAAATTTATATCATCCTGTTTAAAAATTATTAAAAAGTTTGCATTATCTCGTATTAATTGTTTTGGTATTTTCGAATAAGTTTGGGACAAGTAAAAGCAATCTATATTTTTATGCCGTCCCATTGAAAAATAGTTACGTATATTTGTCTGATTCTCGCATGCCACATCGTCAAAAATAAAAACAGAATTTGGTAAAGCAATATCCGGGTCAATAACGTCTTTGTTATCATTAAATATGTTAAATTTTATATCTGGAATTTGATTCAAGATTTCATTTAAAAAGCAGTATTTTGGTTGAAATGTGGTTTTTGAATACAGATAAACATTCTTAAATTTTAAGCCGTTTTTATGTAATAATAAGCCTATCATTACATTGGTCTTTCCACAATTAGATGGACCGCAAATTAGACAGCGAATCGTATTGGGAAGTAATACGCTATGTCTGTTAATTCCGGAATGTGATTTTACTTCTATGTTGTTAATTTCTAAAGTTGTGGGTTGCTTTATCAACCTCATAATGATATCTGACAATACTGTATAGGGTATTTATATTAAATAGATAAATCATTACAATGTCCATTTCTATTGATCGAATGTTAGCGGTTCTAATGTTTGCTTTCCAAGAAATTTAGCTTTTAAAAACAACCTTTGTCCACGTGATCTATTACCAAAAAAGGTAAGTACCTAGTTATATTTTAGTTATTATTTTTGTAATACTTATTAATTCATTGTTGCACCAGCTCCACTGTATAGCAGACAAATTTGCATTGCACTGTTGGTTTACATATATCCTGATTTTGGTAAGTGTTTATTTTAACTTTTTACTAATAATATCAGTTAAAACTAATTGGTAGTTCATATGAAGGTTAATTTAATAAGTATTATTTTATTTTGTTACAGAAACAATGACAAGCATAGTTTTTGCTGACGCTGATCCTTTCTATCTACAAGAGGCTCAAGACATGAATTTAATCTGGAACAGTCATGAACACGATAGAGATATTGTTCGAGAAAATAAAGAAACCAATACAAAAAATAAATCATTCAAAACAATTCATAAGAAAGGAAAGTTAAGTTTTAAGAAAAAAATATCACCAGATTCATCATTCGTTGTCAGAAAAATACCAGGAAAAGGACATCACTTAATAAAAATTGAAATCAGTGAAATTAACACCCTAGCAAGTGATGATTGTTGTGTAAGTGTGCAGTATGTAGTTGAGGATAAATATGATAACATTTTAGACGCAACGCAAGATTTAATAAGTAAGATGACAAAAAAGTTATGTGTCCCAGAACCTTTATAAATCTATCTAATTGTATTTATTGATATTTTATTTTATTGTAATATTATTGAATATATAACCTAATAAACATAGTTACGAGTCACGTACTTGTTTTATTTATCTTGCTTACGCAGGGTTTACCTACACATTATTTCGGTGACCGATGTAAATCTGGATTCGGTCGAACACTAACAATAATCTTATAAAATCAGACAGGAATTAGGATAGGTTAAGAAAAATGCAAGGAATGATATTTTATGCGATTTCAATTTATTTCATATATATTTCACATATATTATATATAGCAAATTATAACTTTTACCAGTAAATCAAGACTTACAGACTATATAACTTTACAAATGTATTACTTATAAATATATATATATAGTTATTATGTTAGGAATTATAGTAAACATTTACCAAAATAAAACGGTTTTCAGTTGACAAGATATATAATTTTGTCATTATTTACAGTTCAATGTTGCTTTTAAATGTCACTTTTATTATTATGATATATTTCTAATATAATACAATATTATTATAATATATTGCTGTAATGTCCCCAAGGTACAGTTTTTACTATATCTTTCGTGATCTGTCTCTTATCATCTGATTTATTTAAAATCAATTTATTCAACCTCTGAGTAAATATTTTATGATTAATTGATTTAATAATGTACATACTATCTCTAAAATCAATATTCCTAAACAAACATCGTTTATATTTTGCCATGTCAAGTTTCCTCGTTACACATTTTTTTGTGCCTTTGGCTTTCTTAAGTGAAGATGTTTCAGTATTTATGCAATAAAGTTTTGCGCGAAGTCCTGTGAATTCTGTAATTAACTCACCAGCCATTTCATCTTTAAAATATCCAGGTTGTTTAATATTAACATGAGGTATACCATATACATTATCTTCTTTAAAATTACTAGTGTCAAAGTATTGTAGGTTAAGTTTCATATCCTTGTAGAAATCATCAGTCCTTATCAAATATAAAAGACTATCAGTATCTGTGTAGCAAAGGCATATATTTTCTCCATACATTTTTTTCATAATCGCGTAATGGAATCTATATAAATGTCTCTTCGCGAGTTCTAGAACAGTAAAGCCAATATATATTGGTCGGTCTAGATTGATTTGTGTTGGCTGCATTTGAATAGCTACCAAATTTTCTGTAAAAATCGAGAGATTCATAAAATTTGGCGCACTTATATATTTTTCAGCGCCGCAAATTTTATTAGTTCTGTTAGAACAATCTTTCCATACATTAACTAGTTTTACATCAACTTGATTTCTTTTGTTTTCTATCGTTTTACCAAATATAGAGTTATTCTGTTTTTTTAAAAAATCCCTTTCAAATTCGGAAGTTGCATTTTGTCGCAACAATGTGTTTAATTCAATGTAAGGTTTTAGAAATTGTTTCTGATCGAAAGCCAATACTCTGTGTATTTTTAATAGTACAAGTCCGTTTCTCAAACATTCTTTTAAATGAGTATAATGTATGACATATTTATATTTATTATGTAGGTTTGCTATTAGCTTTTGAGATTTTCCATTAGGCGGAATACATTTTTCTGGCGCGAATGGTAAATCAGAATGATGATCATGTATTTGTGGAGGATATTCAAGGTCCACTTCAAGTATGTATCCGCGATTGTTACTATCTGGTATCGATTCAATGTTGTTAAGGGTTTTAATTTCGTCTTCATTTAGAAAGGAAAAATTATTGGTAGGAAGACATTTCATCATCGTATATCCATAAAGATTTACACAATCGAGGTACATTAGATAAGAATTGGGCTCGTATTTATTGTAATTAGACAAATATTTATTATTTGCTTTAGCATTTCTGAGAGAACATTGTGCTAAACCTCCTCTAATGCCTTTTTCAAGCATTTGATACATTTCAACATCGGAAATTAAATCAAGCTCAACTTTTGTAAACAATAACATGGCATCCCAACTTAATGAAGGTGATGATACATAATGACAAGGATCTAAGTTGTAGTAAGTCAAGCTCATTGTTCTGAATTTTTCAAAAACGTCACATAATAATAATACATCGCATTTTAAATATAAATCGGTGTACTCCCCTAAATCTTTTATGTTAAATTCATTCCAAATAGTTTGCGCATGTTCGTAATCTTTATCTGATATATCTTCAGAAGAAAGCCTATTAAAAAAACTACTCTTGTCAGGAAGATTTGGTTCATTATAGCGTTCCATCGAATTCAAATAATCATAGCAATATACTCCTTTTTGACACAATAAATCAAACGATTTACTATCAGGATAATATTTTTTTAAATTTTTAAAGTCACTTTTCTGCAGTGTTTTTACTAACTTATCCAAGCCGCAACTAAGAAAATTGAACGAATCAATAAATTTCAACTGAGCGGCATTGTTGGAATCAATTGGTATAAACTTTGTGATTGATATGTATTTTTCCTTTGTTTTTGAAATAAGATTAATACGTCCTATGATCGCAGATAGCTCGGTAATAAATAAATGACAGTCATATCCGGAAAGATTGTGGAATATGATTGGAATAAATTTACATGTCCTAGCATTCAAATTACATCCCACGTGACTCGGACCTAAATAAGCTGAATCAAAATGATCGTGGTCTGCGCATTTTACGTCATCAGCTACAAATTCCTTTTTACACAAGTGACAGATGGTAGCATGTTTAAACGATGCCAGCTCATTTTCAGTTAGCGGCATCATTTCATGTTTAATTGATATAATTTGATATAATTCCATTACATCATTAGTTAGAGCTTCAATAAATTTTTTTACACAATTTGGGCCCCGATAAGACACAAATTTGTTTAGACTCGGTTTAGACTCACAGCATATGTAATAAGCAAAGCAAGTCGCTTGATGTATTTGCACGTTCTCAACATGTTGTGATTTGCTTTTATCCGAATATTCTTTAAGCAAACTTTCAAAATCACCATATATTACGAAAGGAATTCTACGAGTTCGTTCAACATGCGAAAATAATAACTTACTACCTGGTTGAGGCAGAATTGTTTTTACTCTAGCGCAATCGTGATTTACCAGTTTTTCTTGCGATGGAAAATAAATAAAACATTCGTCACACAAAAAAATTCTGCATTTATGTTGTGTAAGTTGTCTATGTACAAGCTTTCCGAAATCTTTTATCAAACAGAAATGGTTTTTCCCGTTTATCTCAATGAGGAGCAGGCTAATATGCGTCAACTTACGATGTTTTGTTTTGTAGAGGGGACCAGATACTATATTGTTTTTATCCAAACCGTACACATTTACCGAAATTAAAGGATTTATCTTTTCGAATATTTTAATATCATTTAAACTCAAAGGAAAAGTCATTCCTGAAGTGTTCAGAATATGTTTATAATGTGGATATGACGACACTCTATTTGGATTATTTTTTGCTGGATACATATGCGCAATTATGCTCCATAAGAAACATCGATCATCTTTGTTTTGAATGTTTAAACATGATTTGGTGTTTTGAATTTCTCGCGGCAATTTCACGTATGAGCCCGCCCGTAATGGATTGTATTGATTAATATTTAATTCTAAATGACTGATAGAATTTAGTGTCCAACCACTCCCCGACATTTCGAATTCTGAACATTTCGTTATCAGCTTTTGGACACATGTTTTATAAAACGATATCAAATCAGAGTTGTAAAAAATCTTTACAAATGGCACATTAAATGACTTAAGGGCTTTTTCATCATTTTTAGGTAAATAATATGACACAAAAAATTCCATGTTGACTTTTAATGCATTGTGTTGGATCAATGATTTTTTTATTAATTGTAAAACTGAAGTAGAGGCTTTATTCAAAAATTCCTCAGGCAGCATATTATTCGAAATAGGGTTTATTTTATAACTTACAATTCTAGATTTAAATGCACTAGCTATAATCTGCACATCTGGGAACTCAGAGTTGATCAAACAGTTTGATTTATGAATACTACTTTTATAATGCGACGAGATACGAGACACCTCAATATTACACTCTCTACAATATACCATTTTGCCTCACTTGTTCCTTAGTAGGTATACTTGATAACAAACTTGAACTGATAAAAAATATTAAAAAATATAGGTAAATATTTGAGGTATTTACTTAATATAATAGTTGCATGAATTGATATGAAGCGATTAACCTGCCTAGATGTCGGTAATAATATAAATGCATAGTTTCGTAATCTGAGATTTAATTTTACTGTTTGCAATTAGTTTTCAGTAGTATATTTCAGTATTTCAGTTTCTATATTTAAATTTTTCAATATTCCAATATTTCAATATTCCAATATTTCTCATTTATAGTTTTGCTGTAAATAAAACAATCATTAGACATAACATAATAATAACCAGTTAAAATTTTATTCATGAAAATAAAACTTACATTTGTTGATTAAAAAGTATTGTAAATGCTTTCCTATTATAAGGTATAAATAAAATAAAGATAACAGTTAAGTAAAGATAGCTAGATAAAAGTGAAATAATTGAATATTATTGCGTCAGTATGTTAGAACATATTGTTCATTGCGGTATCATGGGATACTTAAATGTATAGTTTGGTAATCCTAGTTTGCAATTTACTGTGTAGATATTATTATAATGTTTGCAATTAGTATTTCAGTTTCTATATTTCAATTTTTCAATATTTCAATTTTCAATATTTCAATATTTCAATATTTCTCATTTTTAGTTTTGCTGTAAATAAAACAATTATTAGACACAAAATAAGAATAACCATTTCAAATTTTATTCATAAAATCTAAAACTAACATTAACTAATTCAAAAGTAGTATATATGCAAGTAATTACCTATTATAAGGTAGAAATAAAAATATCAAGGTAATATAATAAAGTAAAGACAAAATGAAACAATTGCGATTGTACCAATCTGTTAAAACATACTGTTCAATGTAATTTCATGGGATACATTATTGGCTGTATAGCCTTGAATTCATTTTTCCCGGCTTCTACAAGTGTTGACAATGCGCGCCATACAGGTGTTTGGGTGTCAGTACACAATTTTAAAGTAACCAGGGCTCTTTTCCAACGTTCTTCGCTAGGCTGACATTCAGCTTCTCGGGAATTATAGACCCTTAACTCGACGTAATACTCCCCGCCACGTGTGAGATCTCGTTGTGTTGTATACCCGCTCGTTCCGCGCTGTGAAAAGAAGCTCCGCAATGTAGCCGCACGCGCTGGTTTCACCTTGCTGCTTTCTCCGATCTCCTGAAAAAAAATCAAACAAATAATAAGTGACCTTCATACGTAACAGTTTATTGATATAACTGCTGTAACAAAAGTAAGTTACATAAATGTTTACAAAAATAATCTAGCCTGCATTAAACAACGCTTATCCACCATCGTAACTAAAAAAATACCCTGCCTAAGAGGGCCATGGTGCCGTAAACAATCATCACACACACACACTGAGTATCACACCCATAAAAATAAGTAAACGAGCGAATAATATTTTTTCATTACCTGTGTAATCGAGGGCTGCGCCAGAGGTAATTCTACGTCATCCGTGTCCGAGCCAAAGAAATGGGATGTCGTCAACAGTTCTGTTGACACCGCCGCTGGCAGTTTTTTCTTTCTCGATGAAGACCCAGCGCCGCTGCTAGCCGTCCGTTTCTTTGATGCGCCTCCGTCTTTCTTCTTTTCTTGAGCCACCTTTTTTGCAGGAGGTTGTGGTGTAGGTGGAGGTGCTACAGGCTCGGACCCCGCCGGTGTTTCGTCGTCCGATACATCAATCTCATCGGCCCAGAAAGGATTTTGCGACCAGCCCGGCCTGAAAGCAATAATTTAAAATAATTATAATAGAAGATAACTTCGCAACGAGTTAACACAACATTGTTTCTGAACATTGTTTTAGCCTAGCATAGCAAAATGCTTTATAAATAAAAAATCCATGAGTTAACACAAGTTAGTTTGCCGATCAACACAGGTACCTAAGTCACATTACACTTTATACGTTTACATCCTCACACTCACAGTCCACACTTAGTTCAATGACTTGTATAGCGGGTGCCAGAAACATTCACTTCACTCATAATCTCACCTTGAACCAGAAATACAAATTTCCCTTGGGGAAGTAAATTGAGCTTCTGTCAGGAATCGAACCCGAAACTCCCGGTGTAGAAGGCAATTACTTAACAACTACGCCAGCATGGCATCTAATTTTTTTCACCGAAGTTATAAGGCAATTTGCACTCACTAATAATTCATTCATACTAACAATAAATACTTTAAGGTCACTTACTTACATAGTTAGGTTCCTTGAAGTTCCGAATATGTAAATAACTGCACTTTTTTTTTGGATGCTGGAGCGTCGTCGCCCACCACTGAATATCCGCTTTTAAATGTAGATGCACCAAATCAGTCCTATTTATAATCTCATTTTATAAAGATGCATTCACAAGTCGAATCTTGACTAAAACGTACAAAAATAAAAAAACAGAAAGGTTAAAGTTTTAACGATTGTATACCTTAACGATCTTGTAAACAAAGTTCATTTCATCTTGTCAACCGATAAACAAATCTGAATGAGACTTTATGCTGTCGTCAAGGGATGTAAAGCGATGACTGCTGCACATTCTCGAGCAACTGGAGACAAAAATCCTATAAGGAAGTGGCAGGTACTTATACCAATTACGAGTCTTTTAAATTACAGATCTCACTTAACTGGTAAACAACATATTTCAATTGATCACCAGTAATGAGAGAACCTCTCGAATAAAACAATGCTTTTTATGAAAATCCTTATAACTAAATCTTTTAGATATTAGTAGCGAAACAAACATCAATAAGTCGATTTGTATTTTTTGACGATACTAAAAATGTATTGCTACTTAAGTAAATATTTAAAAATCACATAATGTTCTGATCACTACTGTTACCTATTTAGTATTTTTATTAGACATTAATATGTAGGTACCTACGTTAAATTTTAACCAAAACGTATATTATAATTTTAATTATGTAAAATCATGAAACGAAGGTTGTATCTTTGAACCATAGGCCGTCATTTATTTATTTATTCATTATAATCAATCTCTTTTTTAACTTTTTTTATTTTCTATACAAGATGATTACTACAAAACATCAAAAGAACCAAAAGCCCGTAAAGTAACCTATGGATAGTGACAATGGAGTCTTATCGCTAAGAGAAATTCTTTTCAGAAATATTTGTATCGATATAATCACAGTAATATTGTTGTTTGCTAAGAAGCTATTTAATAGTATAGATAGTGAAAAGTATAGATATCTTAGAAAATACTAAAAACAAAAACTTTTAAACTCATAGCCCACACTAAATTCATAGACTTGTATCTTAGGTGCTAGAAACATTCACTTCTTCACACACACACACACACAATGACACCCAGAACCAGAAGTGCATATTTTCCTTGATGAGGAGATTTATGCTACTGTCGGGAATCAAACCTAGTACCCGCAACATAGAAGACAAGAACTTACCAACTACGTCAACATGACAGTCTGACTAATCGTATCTTTGATAAAAAAAATATCGTTGAATCACGTACGCTAGAAAATCCAAATATAGGCTGACTTGATAGCCTAGGTACATAGGACTGCACATATCATTGACATGAGTACAAAATAATAAAATGTAATAATCATAAAAAGTCCCCACTTTATACGTACTCGTACGTACTCTAGGTAACATACCACGGCTGTATAACCCACACTTAAATCGGGATACTATATACCTATGCCTTATAAATGTGTCGGTCGCATCTGTTTCACTAGACAGACAAAGTATTATGTTCTGAACTGATCTGTCTTGAACGGTCTAAAATAAAATGAACTGCTCAGATAAACAAATGCAGACTGACCAGATAAAACGATAGCGGTTTATAAGCTAGAGGGAACCTCGCTTTTTTTAATTCAGTGCGACGAATATAGTGAGCGAACATAATACATGTTGTAAAATGCGCTAACGAGACGATTATAGAGAATAAAAACATCTGACACATGATCCGTGCGCAAACAAGTTGTCGGTTCCCTTGTAATTACAATACTACTTATTAATCGTATGTTTGATGTGGATTGGATAGCAGATAATCGAGAGAATTGGGGGTCATGCATCGCGAGCTCGAGCGTAGCGAGAGCGATGCAGATGCAGAACCCCCAATTCTCCCCTACTTAGGAATATCGATTTATGTGTATGTCAGAGATCAATAAACCTTGCGTGTATATATTAAATGTTGAAGTGATTGGAGGTATTACTTATATTGCTTTCCATACAAATTACAAACATAGTTTCTTCTTAGTTTATTTTAGGTACAAAGGTTTAAACTTTTTTAAATTAAGCATGTAATTGAGTCAAAATCTATGCGTCTGGAATGTCAGTTTTCCGTAAATATGTGATATTCATTATTATTTGGAAAAATAGTTTCGTTGGGAATATTTTGTTCACATTTAGAGACAAAATAAATATTTAAAAAAAGTGGCAAAAGCATAGATTTTAGACTCAGGGACATGCATGCAAAATTTCCTATTCATTCACAAAGGTGCGCCTCTCTTCAGTAAATGATTGATGCACACATGTACGGGTAGACATTGTTTGTACACGACGTCGTAGTGTGGGTGAAAATGTTAATGGTACTACAGTAACACAATAACAGAATAGAAATAGTTTATTACCAAAAATAATACAAACTTAACCTTAATAAATAAACCAAACATAGTGTAACAAAAGTCTTAAAATATCTATTTAGGAAGCTTAACAGAGTGCTTGAGAGTCCTGCACTAGGCGAACCTGTATCGCAGGACCCGCGGTGGTTGCGTCACGGTAATGTTATCTATACAGTAGTGTAACTCGGCTCTGTCTTCGAAACAAGTACCTACAGCCGCGCTGTACGTAAACATGCGATATGGCTGCCCGCCTCCAGCATTTTAATTACATTTGCCTACTTTGTGTTTCTATTTAGTTTTGTGATTGTAAATATACTTTTTTTATATAAACAAATAAAATACTCTGTAAATTGAACAGGAAGTGTTCACTAAAAATGCGTGTTGTTTTCTTGACCAGTAGGTAGATTTAAACAAAAAACCATGTTTATGTTTGAATAAAAAATTGTTCTTAAAAATTTGCGACCGAAAAATATTTGTGAGACGTACGAAATGCTTTATTATTATATTTTAAGGTAAGGTTAAAAATCCACATTCTAATAACTACCTGTAATATTATTATAACTTGCTTATAACTACTACCTATTTCACTCGTGTCAATCACTTTCCTTCACTCTATTCACTTTTTTTATTAATTGAGACTTTTTTTTCGCGGGATAAAAGGAAATACTTGTCCATTAAAAAGACACACGTTATGTACCGTCAACTATATGTAGAAAATTTTACTTACTAGTAAGTAAAATTGTTTTATAGTATTAAGTAAAATTATTTTATAGTATTACCTTTCAGTTTCCAGGTAATCATAAAAGTTATCTCTGGATGCGTTTTTGACGAATTATTGTTAAAAAACAACAAACCATTCGCTCGTCACTGCGGTGTAGTCACGACACTCGAGACTGTTTGCGGTACGAGCGCGGGCGAGATCGAGGCGGCGCGTTTCGTCAGTTTCTATGAAGTTGAAATACTGTATAGATAACATTACCGTGGTTGCGTTTAAATAGGGTTAAAACATTTATGGTGCGGTTAAAACATTGAGCGTGATTGGTTATGATAATAATAATCTAATCATTTAATGATCGAGAGAGAATTGGAACAGCGAGTGTGTAATTGTGTATGCGGTATGAGAGAGTGAATGGTGTGTGTGTAATAGATTTGTAATATGTGAATAGATTTGTAAGTATACAGTGAAAAGTGTGTTTGAGGTGTACATAACAGTGAGTATAAGTTGAGGTCACATCAAAGTGTCTTGTATGGGGTGTGTGTGAGAGTGAATTTCTGTACAAGTACCCAAAGTATATTTATGTATTGGTGATAGATGTTAGGTGTGAAATTTCAGCAATTTCTCTGTGTCGTCATGTGTGAGAGTGTAGAAGTATTTTGTTATTACAGTTTTACGTTCTTTTACTCGTTTATCTCGAATGTCGCATATTTTGTCAATTTTATTGTAAATGTAAGGGAATCTGAATTCTGTGAGACGTTGTGCAAAGGTAGTTTTAACGAGAGGTTGTGTGGCACGAGGGAGTCGTCTCTTCGGTGGACTGGTGCTTACTAGGTAGGGGTATTTATGGTGGACTGCGAGGGTGACTCTCTGTATATACAATAATAATGTAATAAAATATGAAAGTTTGGGTAGCAGTAATTGCAACTAAACTCAAAAAATTCGGATGCACGCGCTTTCGTGACTAAAGAGATCTGCACCTATTTTAGAACCTATTTTCAAGTACGGAACTAAAAAAACCTAAGCCTCATCTACATCTACACTAATATTATAAAGAGTAAAGATTTGTACTTTTGTATGTAACGAATAAACTTAAAAACTACTGGACCGATTTGAAAAGTTCTTTTACCATTAGAATCCTTTTTTTCTGAGGGGGGAAATGCCTTCACACTACCCTTCCACCAAGGGGGCGGTGGAAGGGGATGTGTGGGACTTGAACCCACTAAAACCCCCCAGTGAGCAGTCCTCCGCCGACGTGGGGCAAGACATGGTCGCGTTAGCAGTCACCATCTTGCCCCAACGGTAGGCCCGAACTTAACCGGGCCTCCGTGCCATGGAGGCGCCTCCTCGCACCCGTTAGCCTGCGCCGGCGCGGGTCAGCTTGGACATCGTCTTCCCTGACCCGCTCCGCGGTCTCTTTCTGCTTCATCACCGCTTCGCAGAAAGAGACCAACGCCTGCCACGATCATGGCGAGCCACTCACCACCGAGCATGGCGTTTATCACGCTCAGTGTTGCCATTACAATCCTACTTTATCCCTAATGAACATAGGCTACAAAATATTTTCAAAAAGTTTTTTTTTTGTTAAATACCTAAGCGAAGCCGGGGCGGGACGCTGCGCTAGTTTAAAATATTACATTATAATAATTGTGCAACCAACTTCGATAAACAAAGGCGACAGAATATCAAAACTAAACAATTTTCATTGATCAGGGTCTTTACGCACAGCATACCAATGCATTGGTACAAGTACTAGGTAAGGTGTTGCATCAAGGAGACCGAAGGGCATCGCACTAAACTATCGTCGGTACGTGACTTGTTTCTGTTATTGTTTTACGATGTTATTTACGACATACCTATAAGGTACGATGGAGGTATACTGTAGTATGTAAGTACCACGTAAAGCGCCTTAAACATAACTATTTTAATATATTTTTTTAATCACTCAAACGAACAGAATAAAAAATCATTTATTTTTGTTCAAACGTCATCGGCTTAACAGAATAATTTGGCGGATTATACTTTTACATTATTTTTATAAATAACTATTGACTCCCAGCGGTTTCACCCGCGTGGTAACAAATGATGGTGATGATGATAAGTTTCCTATATGTTAAGCACCTTATCTACCACCATACCAAATTACATCAAAATTGGTCCAACCGTTGAACGTGAAGAAGTAACAAAGTATACAAACGCACTCACAAACTTTCACATCTATAATATTAGTGTAATGTGATAATTTAATGTTTTCTTAAAATATTTGTTATAATTCACCTATTTAATATAAATTCGACAACGGAAATTACGAATAAATTTATAGTCTATAGTCATTGTTACTAACATAATGTTAAGTTTCAATTTTAACTTCATTGTGTTGTAATTACTAACGGCTGGGTTTTGTTACCTGATCAAATAATTTTATTATTATTAATATGTATTATTAGAAAGCTCTAATTATTAATCACGCCATCTTACGGTATGTTCTGACAACTATCCTTGACAACCACAGAAAAGAGAAAGATATCTCTATGTTGACTGCCATTCCCAACTCTAGGTATACCTTTTTACCACATTCAACTACACTATCACTTACCATCAGGTGAGATTTGTGAAAAAAGGCTAGGTTATCACTAATCAGCAATAAAAAATCTTTCAAGCTGTGTTTTAGTTTTAACAAATAGCAAGTCAAGGTATTTTAGATTAAAGATGCGACGATTATTTTTGCATTGATTATATTTTATATGTCCATGACATTTCAGTGGCACATATTTAAATAGCATTGGTATTAATTTCTACTCGTTGGTCGAATAGAGAACGCGTCACTTTGGAATTTTTATGTCTAGGATTTTATGCTTGGATAGCTATTGGGTTTTACGACAAAGTTTTTTTCCTGATGGGTTACCATCAGTTCGAAGCGAGGTGTTAACGCGGGCGTCCCGAACTCTCCTTTTAACAATCTGTTTGCAACAAAAAATACAGAATACATATTAGAATAGTGTACTGCTTCATTATCATCACATCAACCGGAACGACCAACGTTGAACAAGGTCTCCCCATTCCCACGCTTGGCAGGCGTCTTGGGGATCAGTAGATGTTGTAAGTTCTTCAGAAGGGGCTGTATCTCACCTTCTGGTATTATTTTCCGTTTGTCGCCTCTTACGACATCCACGGGATGATGTGGAGAGCGGGGGGTTCACATTCAAATGCAGATCCACATGGAGATTTTTTAAACCAGAGTGTTTGAGTCAAAACTAGAGTGTATGAGTCAAATTCGCACATGGCAGGATGTTATTTTTTTTTTGCTTTGAGTCCCCGTTTCTTATAATGATGAGTAAAATTAACTTAAAACATCTATAATATGTCCGTGACATTTAAGTAGCTCAAGTTATAACGTATTAAAATTACATAAGATAATTATGTGGTAGGGCATTTTACTGATGCCCGCCTGGCTATGTTAGGAATATTTACATCGATGAAAGTAATAAAAAATATAAAACAATAAATGACAGGCACAAAATACTTTTAACATCAGGTGGGCCTCGTGCCTTTTTCGTCACAATAACAGTAAAAAAAAACGATTATTATAAAATGTTTGTTGTGTTGGACTAGCAGAAGTCAACTCTAAAAGGTTGTTAGCATTTTTGGAATAACCCTGTATATATGACAACTAGCTTTGCGGGCGCGGCTCCGCCCGCGCGTATGTCTCCTATGTGTGTATTAACCTCTTTTTGCGCAGTTGGATAAAAACTATCCTTTGTTTTTTCCGGGTCTCAAACTATTTCCATAACAAATTTCATTCAAATCGGTCCAGTAGTTTTGGCGTGAAAGCGTAACAGACAGAGTTACTTTCGCATTTATAATATTAGTACTGATATAAGATAATAAAATAAATTAATAACCTTATATAGATACTGTTCTCGTTACTCTAATTTCCATTGCAACTATATAGACTATTCAATTGTTCATTGGGAAATTGTAGAAGTAACGGAATGTTAATAGTTAGTATCACTTTCCTGTTCGTGTGAACAATGCCGTATTAATGGTAAGTACACACTAGCATTCCATGACAGCATCATGGTATCCATTTCACAATGCTGCCACCATCAGCGTACCTCTATCACAGAATAAAAGCAACCAGAAGGATCACTCTGCAAATCATTCCAATAAATAAGCGACTCTAGCTACGACTAGCTCTAGACGAGCAATAAAGTGCACTTCAGCTCGCAAAGCACGAAGTACCTAATATTTATTTTCACCTACAAGGCGTCTCTCTTTCTATCGCATAGCCACGCATACCTCTGATTATTGTTAGTTTGGTTGATTGGGCTGCGATTGGAAGTAACTATTTAGCCATGCCTCTAATTACATATTTTTTACAACGCTCACAGAAGGGAAATTCAAGTTGCACGTGAAAAACATACTGATTAAAAAATCCTACTACACAGTTTGTGATTACTTAAACGACAAAAATACTTGGAATGTTTCGCCTCTACCAAGCTAGCGCCTGTCACCTACGTAATTTAAACAAACATTGTAATAATTTTATTGCTTGGTAAATAAACACATTGTTAAAAGACGTTTAAAAGAATGGCCCGAGATTCTTGCCCGTTCTTCTCGCTGCGGCTCTATACAATTTTTGTTTGCTGAACGTGGCAGTACAATGTAGAATATTTCAATATAAAATTTGCAATTGACCTTCATAAGAGCGTCATAGACGCCTAAATAGATTAAATGATTTTGACCTACACTTTGACTTTTTAGGCAATTTACTATTTTAATATTTTTATGTTTCCAATAACGCATTCGCAGCGGATTACCCACATTACAAAATTACAAATTTACGAGAGGAAAAAATATAGTCATGAGTGCGATTCGAACCCGCGTCATACACCACTTTAGCCGGGGTGGTATTATTATATGTTCTATGGCCGGGGTATGCTCTGACCGACTGAGCTGACACGACAATGAGTCATAACTCTAATTTTTGCTCTCATTCTTTAACCATCCATGTATGGGAATCACTTTACTATTTTATGTTTCCTCCGCTGGATGACTTAGTATTAAGTTATTCCTATTATACATTCTTTTATTTTTATCTAATAAAGTATTAAATAAAATTTAGATTTCTATTTCGATCGTGTCGTGTGAGAGACGAAGACATGGATGCAGCTTACGTCATAGTTGCATAAGTAATTATGTAACCGAGGTCCTCCACCCCTGTTAGATACAAATAAACAATCCCGAGAAGCCAGTTTATTTATTTTTATCCTGGCAATTTATGCCGGCATTGCGTAACACCAGTCGCTATAAAAATTAAAATTCACAACGAACGCCATCTTTGATTAAAGTCCATTACTATAATGGCTTCATACACAGAGATACGAGTATTTTCTTGTGTTCAAAGCTTTCATGTATTTCCGGTTCTATGTTTTGTAATTGAATCCTACCTTATTTTACTGCTGATAGGCTAGCTTTTGACCATTATTTATATCATCTGATGTTAAGAGTTTATGTAGTGGAAAGTGGTAATTCCAAGTTTGATTCCAAGAAATTGATTTTAGTTGATTTTATTCATCGAATATGATATTAAGCGCTATCGCAACTAAGCTAATTTTAGTATAGAAAATGAGGGAAATTTATGGCACAAAACTTTTACATCTAGAGGTTTCTACTAGAACCGGCGAATCCCGGTTTTACTTAGATACACATGCTATTTTTTTTTATGTAAATCTTCACTATTATGTTTAGGAGGGATGCAGTGATTGCCATATAATCACCGCTCTTGGAGGCAACTTGGACATCGCAATTATTAATAGCGACACTTTCCAGATAGGTTTGATGCGTTCTAGGCCGGCACCCACGGGGCAAAAATAGTAGTAACTGTAGATATCAGCCGGATTGTCAACTACTGTACACAGCCTCCCCAATTAAGGGTGGGTTTGCCATAATCCTCATTCTTGGCAGGCGTCTTAGGTAGCGCAGTATAAGATAACAGTTCCTCAGGAGGCACTGCTGCCCAACATCCGGTATTTTTCCCACAGATTTTAGATTATTTTTCCAGAATCTTACGACACCCACGGGAAGATTTGGGGGTGGGGAGTGGGGTTTTAGGGGATGGGGCGTGGGGGTGATCTTCTATCCTGGAACCCCATGGGGGCCGGCAGTGGTACAATGTTTATTAGCACATAATTAAAAAAAACACTTTCCACTATCTCGGTGGCCAATGTTGTGTTAAATATTTTGTGCTGTAATTACATGAAAATTGTTCATGCCTATTGAGTTCCAATGAGTTTACAATTTGACGAGACCGCGTTGGCTGATCTGATGATAGAGGCGCAGCGATCTGCGCTGTCTCTGACCTATCAGAACCTTCCTCAGCGACTAGTGGGTTGATGATGGGCGATGTTTGCACTTGCACTCATTTGATCAGCGTACCAATTAGTTACTTCAAAGATATTTTATGCTGGAACCTGCATAAAACCCGCAAATTATTTATAAAACTGGGTTGGCTTCGGTAAAATAGCGTTTTTTTTCTCGTCATACTGTGAGTTTTTTATTCTTTTGTGCCCATAGAGTAATGCATCAAAAAGAAAATAATTACATTTAACTTGCAGTTTTAATTTCAATGAAACGATAAAACGTTTAACGAAAATATATAATTTGGAGTCGGTTACTTTTTAATTGAATTTATACTTGTTACAATCTATCTCAAAGGCTGTTTTGGACAGATGTCAAAAAAATTACATCAAACGTCAAAACTCGATCTCAACTTTGAGATGCATTTATTAATACGAGCCTAAAAGCACTGAGTATGATCGCATTTCTAACATTCTTTTACAAAATACGTTTGTGACATATAAACTACCGATAATTACTTGAGAAGACACCTTTTAACAAAATTGCCGCCATCACAGAACACGTTCGAAAGTCAGAGGCGTGTCAAACAGCTGTCAAGAATAAGGTCAGTTGCACACGAGGCTGCGTTGTTGTGATTATAGTCATTTGCCGGCTGATGTCGAGTATTTTGTGGTCTAGTTATAAACATCGGAATTATCCCCTGAGGCGCAAAAAATAGTTAGGGACGGAACGCTTTAAAATTAAACTTTGAGAAATATCTGCTGATGTGAAGACCAGTTTAATTATATTTGTATAATTTATATAACTATATATAGCACCGCTGTGCTTTATGTTCACAGCCTGTACACGATGACTTATCAATCTATATTATGTATTCTGATGGATAATTTTTGGATCACGTAATACCCAAAAAGAGACTATCTGTAGACTCCACTATCTGTCTGTCTCTCTGTCCGTCCGCCCTTTCGTATATCAAGGGTCTAATCAAATAAGAGTATGGACCACGAGGCTATAGTGTGTAGTTTTTACAAATAAAAAAAATTAGCGAAATGCGAGTAGGATTCGCACACGAAGGGTTCCGTACTACATTAGACTTCATATTTTAACCTTTTTTGTTTTAACGTGCGCGAGTCCGACTCGCACTTAGCCAACTTTTTTGTATTTGTTGTTATAGCGGCAACATAAATACATCATCTGTGAAAATTTCAACTGTCTAGCTATCACCGTTCTTGAGATACAGCCTGGTGACAGACGGACGGACAGCAAAGTCTCAGTAATAGGGTCCCATTTTTACTCTTTGGATACGCAACCCTAAAATCGGTGTGATAAATAGTGGTACAAGCCTGAAATTACGGGTACTTGGTGTGAAACTTTTACGCGAAGACGAATGTTTTACTACAAATAAAATGAGATAATTTTTCATTGGGTTACAATACATGCGAAGCAGTGATGGCTCAGTGGCATTGGCTATGGACTGCCGCGCAGCAGGTCCATGCCATGGTTCGAATCCCGCCGCGAGCTTGAGCTTCACCGCATGGTGGAAGGGCTTTTTGCGAATTCCCGCCTGGCTAGCGACCACCCTCAAGTTGAAAATCTGTCGCCAAGCACCTAACGGTGTGTTCCGGCAGCAGTCTTTGAGAGCCAGTGAAATTACAGGCACATGAGACTTAACAACTATGTCTCAGAGTGACGGACGCAGTGCAATTCGTCACTTGTGACGAAATGCATCTGTTATAGGCAGGAAAACCGCTTAACATCAGGTGGGCCTCGAGCTTGTACCGTAAAAATAACATATTAAAAACAGATAAGCAGAAAACCAAACTTTTTGCACCTTTGCGTCATCGTCTGAAACTCATACGTTTATTTTTATATTTTTTATCTTATACAATAATTACTGAGGGGTTGTCAAGGTTGTCAATTTAAACCATATCGTTACGGGGTCTACTGAAGAATTAAATACTAGGTATTTGAAGATTCGATACATGTATTATATTTGAATATATCATATTCTCTATTAAACCAACTCACAATGAAGACACCGGTATGAAATTTAGTTTTAAACCTGTTATCAAAAAGAATACACTAATTATTTTAAGGGCTGTTGTAATTTGGAGCCCAGAAAGGGCAAGGTCCGACCCGCACTTGTACAGTTTTTTTATGTCATAGATAAGCAAAATTAAGAGAACCCAAAATAGCAAATACTAGGTATATACAAAACATGAAAGTTTATTCTCGATCATGCGCTCGAAGAGTCACGACCTCCTCACGATGCTATGCGTAGAAGCGACTCGCGTCAAAAATTCTATACACTGAAGTAGGTCCAACTGTTGTTTTTTTTTTAATGCCTTATAGGTTAGCCTTTAACCACTATCTCACCTGATGATGATGACCTAAGTGATGATGTGGTCGAAGATGTTGTTCAGGCTAACCTGGCTCACATGGACAGCTGCCGGAAAACACCGTTAGGTGCTTGGCGACTGATTTTCAACTTGAGGGTGGTAGCTAGCCAGGCTTAATACCTTACCACCATGCAAAGAATGTTCTACAAAGTTAACGAATTACATTTTATATTATAATTAGCCAAACTCAGGTGTACATAAAAAATGGTCAGGTAGCCATGTTACCTAACTGTTTTAAGTCTCGCATACTAATTCGTATGCTCATTATTAATATAAGCGACGCCTGGGGCACTGCACATGTCTAAACTACAACTATAAATTACGGATTAGCATATAAATGTCATATGATTGTTACATGATGGAGTCTCCTTCCACTGCGAATGGTCTACGAATACGTGTATTTATTACAAGTTTTTTAATATCTTGTGATCTTATTATGGAAAAATTAAGTAAAATATGTTTTGCTGTATGCTTTCACCACGTTTTATTTAATTTTTCAGGTTATTGTCATCAGGACAATGAAATATGACTGAAATGCGTAACCTTTTCTTCAAGGATAAACACGTATATCAAAGCGCTTGTAGAGAAGCTTGCTTAGCCGTTCTTAACCGATCAGCTAAGTTAAGCAACGTTCGCCAAAGTCATAAGTTTGATGGATGACCGCTACTAAGGCATTTTGCGAATGCCTGCCAGGCTAGCTACCCCTCAAGTAGAAAATCTGGCACCAAGCACCTTACTGTATGTTCGGCAGCTGTCCTTTTGAGCCAGTTATTCTAGGTTAACCTGAACAGCATCTTCAACCACATCTTACCATCAGGTGAGATCGTGGTCAAAGGATAGCCTATCAATAAAAATATTGATGATAGTGTTGGTATCGAACCAGATAATCTTTTTATAAGGAGTTTTGTCACTGGATCCCAGGAATGTTTAATAGTCTGAGCTACGCAATTTTAAGAGGGTTATTTTCAAGGAAACATAATGAGGCGCTATGGCCTATGAGCCATCCCTGAACTGACAGCAGAGCAGCTTGATGAAGAAGAGATAGATACGTTTTCAAATTCAAAATCATTTATTCAATTTAGGCGTCTACGACGCTCTTATGAAGGTCAATTACAAATTTTAATATTGAAATATCCTACATTGTACTGCCACGATCAGCAAAAAAATGTATAGAGCCACTGCGAGAAGAACGGGCAAGAAACTCGGGGCCATTCTTTTAAATATCTTTTAACAATGTGTTATATACAATATAATACAATAATTACAATATTTGTTCAAATTACGTAGGTGACAGGTGATAGCTTGGCAGAGGCGGAACTTTCCAAGAATCTTTGTCGTTTAAATAATCACAAACTTTGTAGTATGATTTCTCAATCAAAATATTTTTCACATGCAACTTGAATTTTCCTTCTGTGAGCATTGTTAATGTATCCGAAGGCGATAAAATCACATAATGTTATGAAACTGAAGGCAAAACATTTAAATGGTATGCAAGTATGATTATCGAAAGACAGTGTACCGACCCCATCTCAGAAAAGGGATAAGGGTAGGTATGTAGGTAAGATGATGATGTAAGATTTGCTACACCACATGGAACAGTTTAATAATACATTCTTTGACAATACTTACGAAAGAATCTATTAAAATGAAAATAAACAACTAATCATTGATATCGACTAATAATCGACTAGTTCTTTAATCGATATAACTACGATCGATTTACACATATCTGAGTGATAACGGAACTAGCAGACACGCGCCACTGGACTTTAAAAAGAAAAAATCAGCAGTCAGCACAGCATAACAAGAAAAGAAATGCTCAGTCATTGTTTGACTCCCGCACGGTTCGGTGCTCCGGCATACTTTTTATATTTAATTATCGCTCTCACAGCTTAATTGCTTTTCTTATGAGGTTGATCTTTGTTACAATTTCAGATTTATTGTTTTATGGCGTGTAAAGTAGAACTGTTAAGTGGATAAATGACTAGGAGTTGTTGAATACTTAAAAATAATATATTCTCAAATATGAGGTTGATGATAGTGTTACACAAATAAGTTTGAGTCAAATGAGTTTTATTTCCAAAGAGTACTGTAATACCTTAATGGTCTGTGGGCCGTAGGGATAACTTTAGAGTCGCTCAACAAGCTATGGAGAGAGCTATGCTTGGAGTTTCTTAGCGCGATAATCCGGAAAGTGGATATTCGCCAAAGAACCAAAGTCACCGACATAGCTCTCAGAAATTTGCAAGTTGAAGTGGCAATGGGCGGGCCACATTGCTCGAATTGATAACCGATGGGGAAGAAAGGTTCTCGAGTGGTTATCACATTACACCAGAAGATGTAGAGTTGGTAGGCCCCCGACTAGGTGGACTAACGACATCGTGAAAGTCACGGGTAGTCAATTGTTACAAGCGGCTAATAGCCTTCCTTTGTAGCGTTCTGTGGTAGAGGCTTTTGTTCAGCAGTGGTCATCTTCCGGCTGATGATTTAAACTGGTATTCTGCCGAGACGTCCCAGAGATGGGTTGGTGGTTTCATGAAAACCGGACATAAACTTGATGGGTACAGAAGCCGCCCCAATGTAAAATGCCTCACATTTCTCACATTTTCGCATCTAATTTTTGCTTTGGTCTGAATGAATGATACGGAATATAGTTATTTATTTATATATATCTGTTGTCAAGGTAATACACATCCTGAAAATGTAGTTGCTATTAAAAAAAAAAAAAAAAAAAATTCTTTATTTGGAACCATAACAATATTGTACTACTAACATATGAGAATCGATGACACCTGCAGAAGTCTAATAACTGTGTCGCAGATGTCAACGCCCTCCTCCGAAATTTAGACAAAGTTCCTTACTATTAACAATGAACAAAGTATTAATTATACTTAAACCTTAATTCGAAGATAAAATAGGATTCGAAGACAATGAATATATAATGAAATAGAAAGGTAAAAGTACAAACAGAAAAAAAAAAAAAACGTTTGAATAAGTGTGTATTAGTGTGAGCTTGAGAATAAATGTGGGTGCGTGTGTGTATGTGAGAGGGTGTGTGTAAGGGTGTTGGGTGTTTGTGTGTTCTTGTGTGTGTATGTGAGGGAGTGTGTGTGTGAAGCGATTATCTCAATACTATCAAGAGCTGTTCAGTATCTTGATAGGATAATGACTGAAGCCATTTGATACATTTGGTTTTGCATTCATGTAAAGTAAGAGGGTAAATTTTTAGTTCCTTATTTACCTTATTGTACAAGAATGAACTAATATATTGATAATGCCGACCCGCTACCGCTGTTCGTTTCTTTTCAGCATAACATACTATATCATACCTGCGTTTGGTATAGAGGAGTGTTCCATCGAATGGTAGTTGGGAATGTTTCCTTGATACCGTATGGAGGATAAAAAGTTGTCTAACAGTAAGGACTAATTTCTTTTAATTTCCTTTATCTTGATGGCCTACTTAAAAGTAGGTCTATATTTAAAAATATAGTATAGGTTTGGTATTTCTTTTTTTAAAAATTATTTCTATTTCACGCCACAAAACCAACATTTATTTTTTTCTATACAACACTACAGCTACTACAATAAAAGCATTTAGACACCTATAAGTCATAGCAGACTCATAGGCAGTCTAAATGCTCCAGCCCACTCCCAGTTGGCAGCGTGCCCAGCATGCTGGCAGCATTGCCCCGTTGAATTGCAATGCTTATTCGTTGAGCCAAATATGTGCCAGCATTTTGATCACGCGTCGCATCGACCAAGCGCTCAGATAGGTTTTGGAAAATACGATGAGCTCCCGGTCCCCACGGACCCAACGTCTCTACACCAAACGGCTCAAATATGTAACCCATACCGAGGTTAGCATATTTGCGCCGCTTGAGTCGCTCCGCTGAAGTAGCCGCAGCGCCAGCCCTCACGTTGGTTTTTTTTTTTTCTTATACCCATCTAAGTTCCTTGTGTTCCAAATACAAAAAAATGTGAATTCTATTGTTGAAGTCAGTACATATCGTAGTGATTACAACGTATGGATTTAATATGTTCATTCACGTCTGGGAAGTCAGTTTTATATTTTGTCAAAGAGTTTTTAAAAGTTTTGTTTATTGTATATTTACTATACTTACCTAGGTACAGAACTAGGTACCTAAGTAAAAAATATTTGTGTTCGAAATTTCCCGTCTGTAGTGGTATTTCTGTCAGCGTGTCATCACATAAATCAAAATATGTGCTTTGCTGTGAAATGCCAACATTTGGTACATTCACCCTATAAATAGAAAATTTTAAAGATTATGGGTACTCAATTAAATCTAATTAAATTATTAGATTTAATTGAGTACCCAAACTTGGAAGGTATAATATAATAATTGTATAAGTATTACATGTGATACAAACGAAGCATAGAATTTTCTTTCAAAATTTTCTGCCTGTAGTGATATTTGTTGCATCGCGTCATCACATGATTCAAATGTATTCCCTTACATTTTCCCTATAAATAGAAAAAATAGTGGTTAAATTTGAATTCGTTTTAGTAGGTAAATATTGCTGAAATAAAGTAAATACTCGTTTTAAACTACCTACGCAGTTATAGGTATGTAGGTTGAGTATACTTACGAAGTAAGAGTATTCTCTATGTTTTCCATACTCTCGGCCTGGAGGAGTCTTGAAAGATAAATTTGATTGTGTTTGAAACATTTCAGTGTGATTTTAAAATAAATGTATATTGGGGTAAGTAAAATTAGGAACAATTAGTAAGAATAAAATAATAACTCAGACTATTCATATGTACTTTAAATTAAATGATCAGAAAATATGTAATTGTATGAAGAACTTTTCAGGCATCTCTATCAGTACGTTAGCTAAGGTTAGGTAATTTGTCAAAATTATCCGACGGACAGTCGAAAAATTAGCCATAGAGCTTTAATCATGGTCCAGTGCTCTCGTACGGAGGTCAACGTTTCCATTGAAGTGGGGCTTGGTTGATAACTAGCGTTGTCTGAATCATGATTAGAATAAGACATTGTTATAATGATCGCCATGCAAATTGGCATCTCACCATTCGGCAACAGTTTGTAGGGCCAATTTATTGTAAAGACTATATCAGGTATGTGATCTTGTACTTATTTTTTTTTAAAACACACTACCCTCAAATATTAAAAATGAACACTCATTTAATACATTCAATGCCAAGTTAAATAAACATATTTTGGTAAATCACTTGTTATAATGTGTTAGATGGGTAGCTACCAAATTTTTTACAATCGAACGACTTACTTATTTTATAACTTTACTATAATTTATTGTTCTCATGTAAGTGACTTTGGTCTTTTTTGAGAATAAATGACTTTAAACCATTATTTCTCTAAAAATTTTAATAAGAGGTCCAAAAATATTTTTTCTACCTTGTTGAAGTCGGTATCATCCTGTTTCAAAAAACTGATCTCACCTTATCATAGTCCGACTTCCACAAGTTATTTCATACTTTACATTGAAGGAGGTCTGTTCAATTTACTTAGAAAAATATTTTGTCTCTCTTTTTTTAGTGATAAAGATTTCTTACAAGATCGTTCACTGGCTTGAAATAGTGTTCATCGCCAACAGCAAATACCATTTAATCAGCTGAATATTTTTTTCAGTTAATTGATCTACTTAGAAACTACTTAAAAAATTTTGATTAAATTGTATGGTACTATCTTGAAGGTATATCCTGTCCAATAAAATTAATTATCAAAATCGGCATACTCTGTAAAAAGTTATGCGTGGGTATACATAAAAAAATTATTACGTGTCGAATTTTAGGTTAAAAATCTATTATAATAGACAATATGACGAGATGGTTCATTGTACTTAATTTAAATTACGTAGTTATAATTTAGATAATTATTTTTTCTATAAACTACTTCGGTACTTATTAGGTAATTCGTTAAGTGTTCTTAATTATTTGCAATCCACAGAGGTTGATCCAAATCAACAAATCCTGAATCTGAAACTGCAAGACGATCCATTTTTTTCACCGCAATAAAAACTCACACTTTGAAGATATTTACACAGTCACCATTACATAAATAATTAAACACACATCCTTGGATTGCATAACAGTCATTAACACATCGACATATTCCTAGAAACTCGGTAAATATTCATTGTCAGTATCTAAGTAGTGATTGTATATGCCAAGGAGGTCTCCAAGTGAAATGGGTGAAAATGCGTTAATATGCGCTATAGCGTGTTGTATGTGATTATGTCCTTAAGTGTACAGCCATATGTAATACATGTGCCTTTGCAAATACTATAATGGCTGGGCTTTCTTTTGAAAGAGATGTCTAGACTTGTTACATAACATGTGTTACCAGTGGTCATTTTAATTTTAAAATTTCTAGGAAATTTCTAGAGCTTCGATAAGGTTAAAACGTGTTTGGCTCTAAATTATTGTTAATATATATTTATAATCAATTTATTCACCTATTAAACATATCTCTTTATATAAATTAGAATAATTTTGGTTGTGTGAGACATTTTTGCACGAATTTTGTCTTAATTTTTTAAGGTTTTTACTAATAACGGTTATACGAAAATAAGGTTTGTGTATGTATTTGTTATCAAACATTTCGGAAATGGCGTATGGATTCCGATGGACATTTTATTAATGTTGATTTACTGAGTATTTCAGTATATAACTTTTTGTGCAAGTTCGTCCTGAAACTGAACAACTTTATGTCTCAAGATGATAGGAGCAGTGCATGCAGTTTTTATGCTATCTTAACACAAAAAAATGTTTCCAAGGAACTGCAAATGTGACAGGTTTCCACGCAGGCGCATCTCCAGTAGAAGCTAGTTCTATATAAAATACTCTATGGCTTGTTAATAAATGCGTCTCATCGTTGAAATCAATTAAGATTTAAAATGCACTTTTTTTCGTTTCATACATAAAACGTTTAAAATGCAGCTTATGATTAATCTTACCTTCAAGATGCATTTATTAATACAACCCTGTGTATAAGTGTGTGATATAATTAGCTCAAAGGCTAGCCCTTATATTTTTCCATAGAAGCGCGTGGCGCACTCAATAGTAACGTCACTAGCGGCATAGAGTATTATCTATGCTAGCGGTCACCCATCCGCAGCGGATAAGAACGACTTAGCAAGTTACCCTATAGGCGCTTTCAAATCGGCGAATCGAAGAAAAAACTGGCCAAGTGCTAGTAGGACTCGCGCACCGAAGGTTCCCTACAAACATGCAGGTTGTAGTATATACCTAGGTATAGTAAAAGTTACAGTATTTTTGTTGTTAAATGAAACATTTTAAAATTATTTAAAATGTTTTATTATATGATGTAAAAAATGTATGCTTCTCGCAATTTTTCCTTTACTTGTGCTATGGGACGTTACTTCGTACCAAATTTCAAGATTCTGAGTTCACGAGAAGTACCCTGTCAGTTTTGATTCCCTTGAGTGTCGAACATTTGCGATAAGCGGCTGTATCTTTTGATTAGGTTGGCATAGAAGGCTCTATAAATATTGTTTGCTGAACGGGGCAGTACAATGTAGTATATTTCAATATTAAAATTTGTAATTGACCTTTATAAGAGCGTCGTAGATGCCTAAATTGAATAAATAATTTTGACTTTGAAGACAGACGGACAACAAACTGGTCCTATAAGGGTTCCGTTTTTTTCCTTTTGAAGAACGGACCCCTAAAAACGTATTTGCTCCTGAAGTGAAGTAAAAACCAATTTCATTATAATGAGGTTATGTAAATCTGCAGTACAAAGTACACACAAAGTGATGACTCTGAACTATGTCGGCAACAACATTAACTTTTGACCTGTCATTTTTGATTCGCCTCGTTTCTCAATAATAGTCTTATATCACAGCTACCTTCTTGATTCGGTGATGCCATACTACCTTAATGGGTCCCATAAGTTTATTTCACAATAAAGAAAAGTTGTTCTTGAAAATTTATCTTATTTTATTACAGCTAATAGATTTGCTTATGACCACTACCTTTCCTGTCAGCTATGAGTGGTTTAAATTAAGAATTATAATAAATTGGCTAAAACTAGAATAGAAATTGGCTCGAAGAGAGCTAACGGAACATTCTGTCGTTGCTTGGCGACACATTTTCTCCACGAAGATGGTAGCTCAGACAAGCAATCGCAAAATGCCCTACCACCAAGCAAAAAGTTATAGGTGATCGATAATATAACAAATATAAGACGACACCTGATGATTATCTATACCTACATAGGTTATTTTTAATATTGTTAAGTTTGCAATAACGCCTGCTAAGCGAATTACATTACAAAATTACAAATTTACGAGAGAAAAAATTATAGTCATGTGCGGGATTCGAACCCGCGTCCATCCACCCCTTTAGCCGGGGTATGCTCTTACCAATTGAGCTAACATGACACAGGTTAGCTCATGACATGGTTAGAGCATACCCCGGCTAAAGGGGTGGATGGACGCGGGTTCGAATCCCGCACATGAATATAATTTTTTCTCTCGTAAATTTGTAATTTTGCTACATAGGTTATTTTTAATATTTTTGATTGTATTTATTGACATTTGAACTTCAATTGCATTTATAAGAATACTAAGGTACCTAATGATTATTTTATTCATGACTATTCAATAGAAACAACGAAAATTGCGACATATAATAATACATTAAATTGTCATTAAATGATTTATGTAATTGTCCATTAAAACATCAATATATTTTTCGCTGTCTTCTGTCGTTCAGTTATACAAACACTTCTCACAACTTCTACAAAGTACAAACACTCTTCTGTTACGTATATTTTTTTATAATCTACGAACGACTTAACAAACGTATTAACCATTGTCTCCAAGGTCCCAGGTGCCAGTGACTTAGGCCTCTTCGAATGCTGAGTAATTCTTCTCTCTACACTTCAACTTCTCAGTCACTGGTACTTCTCTCAATCTTCTTCTGGTATGCTTATTTTAATGTATGTGGTCTGTGATATGGTATAACATATACCCAGCATAACGTAAGTATCTCTGCCACATTTACTCTCATTTCATCCCCCTCTTTCATATGGTTCTGATTGGTATATGAGTTTAACATGATGATGTAGATGATTACTAACACTAAGGAACATACATAATAATAAATCTAATCTAGGGAGTTGTTACATATTTGAGTCGTTTGGTGTGGAAACGTTGCGGCAATGTGCCCAGCATGCTGGCAGCATTGCTCCGTTGAATTGCAATGCTTATGCGTTGAGCCAAATCGGTAGGCCAGCATTTAGGTCATGCGTCGCAACGACCAAGCTCTCTGATAAGTTTTCGAAAATACGATGAATGCCCCCAGTCCCTACGGACCCAACGCGTTGTATATACGAAAAATCATTGCAATTCAACGGGGTAATGCTGTCAGCATGCTGGGGACACTGCTAACTGATAGTGGGCTGGAGCATCTGGACTGTGTGAGTCTGCAATGACTTGTAGGTTGTCTAAATGCTTTCATTGTAGTAGCTGTAGTGTTGTATATAGTTCTTAATATTTTGTTAATAAAGGCATACTGTACGAGTATCAGCCGGATTGTCCACTACTGGACACAGCCTCCTCCATTAAGGGGGGGTTTGCCATAACCCCCACGCTTAGCGGGCATCTTGGGGATCGCAGTTTAAGATATCAGTTCCTTAGTAGGAGCTGCTGCCCACCTTTCGCTATTTTACGTTTAGTTGCTTCTTATGACACCAACAGGTAGCAATCGGGGAGTTGAGATTCTAGCCCGGCACCCTATTGGTAATAAAGGCATACCACCGGTTAAGAAAAGGACTAACATGTGTAAAAGCATTGTATATATCGTTGTTCTATCAGAGGCACAATTACATAAAGATACTTAAGGTTGGTCACTAGAGCCGAAGTGCGGGTATATCCGTTACTATTGTGTAATATTATTATAAGTAATAGTGCTGCCTTCACCAGTAGATATCTAAGTACCAGTAGTTGTACCGGGAAGCGGCGAAGGCACCGTTATGTTGCCCTAGCGAGCCGGTTCGATAGCCGATGCGCCGGCGCACCGTACATTCGCACTTGCCGTTCACGCTCGCCGTGATATTTGTTATTGGTTCGTGATTTGTTATTTAAAATAATATAACTATAACAATTAGGGAAAACTATATTATTATATAGATAAGTGTTAATGTAAATAAATGACACGGCTGAGATTGTGTGGATATTCCATTATATTTTTTATATTATTTCAGGCTGAGGTCATTGTTTTGTTTTGGTTTCTGCATGACTGCCCAATAAAAGGAGTGTTATGTTTTCAGGGTTTATGTATGTATGTTTGTGAGTATCTTTATTCCACCACAATTTTTAAACGGCGTAATCGATTTTAATGTCCGAGATATCATTAGATTCGTCTTGATAGCGCAAGTGACACTAGGTACATAAAAACTAGAAGTAATTTTTTTTTTCTCTTCCAAACCCATCGAGTGGAGTATCAAATTGTAGGGCTTTATATATAACGGATACATAAGTATATATAACTTTTAGTTTCAATTTAAATGGATGTAAAGCTGTTAACAAAGATAAATAATTTTTAGTCGGGGCTTTTACTTTTTTAATTAATTTATATTTGTTTGTTATTAGGTTTATAATTATTGTATGTTGCTGACAACATATTGTATCGCCATAAGTACGTAGGGTTAAAGAAAAAAAATATGTGGTCTTAAGGCATTTCACGTACATTTTTGTTTAAACGATGTATTTTTCACGTTAATTGATTTGAGCACTGGAAATGGTACCTATATGTTTACTGCTGAAATACTACTAGAGCAATAAGCATTAACATAATAATATATTTTAATTAAATTTTGTTGTGTAGTTTCAAACTTAAATCGACTACTTTAATTACTATGTGTAACAATCACGAAAAACTTAAAACAACATTAAATCGACTAAATAGATAATCGACTAATCTTTATTTTTATTTCGACAGAAACTGAGCATCCCTATTTTGCTGTGGTTACTGCACCAATTAACTATTATACCAAGCGCAATAAATATTAAGCTTGTAGCACTGCTACGCTATGAGTTATTGCCGATTTATAATCGAGTAGCGGAATATCGATACACCTAGCTCAGCCACAATTATAAGAAGGATAAGCAATGCGGAAACACGCCAATTACCAGCGAGCACCCGTCCCTCCATCGCCGTTGTCGAGCCCACTTCGGACTCCGAAGCGGAGATGGAGGTAGATCCGAGTCGCGCCTTACGCACCGACTCGGACTCAGATAACGACGGCTATACCGTCGTAGATAGGAAACGCAAGCGTGCTCCTAAAGCCGCTAGTTGCGCAACTTCCGCCCCTCCCGCCAAGGCACCCGCTAAGGCCCCCGCCTCCGGCAAGAAGCCGACCCCCGCCCCGCGCCCCGCGTCTCCTCCCTCCGCTCCGGCCACCACTGCCGCGTCCCCTCAGGACGCGAGCGCGCGCCGCGAAAAACCGCCTCCGCCCCTGTTCATTCAGGACAAAACCAAATGGGACATGCTGTCCCGTTTAGTTTCGGATCGTGGGATCCATTATACTAATGCCCGCTCCACGCAGCAGGGCATTAAAGTCCAAGTGTCCACCATTAGCGACCACAGAGCGCTAACAAAGCTCCTCCGTAAAGAGAGCATAAGTTTTCACACTTATGCGCTCGAAGAGGAGAAAGTCCTCCGAGTTGTCATCCGCGGTGTGCCCAAGGAGGTACATACCGATTCGGTATGTGCCGACCTGAAGGCACAAGACTTCCCCGTACATGCAGTTCACCGCATGTACAGCGGGAAGGACCGCAGTCCCTACGATCTAGTACTCGTAGTACTAGATCGTACACCTGAAGGCAAGGCCATTTTTAATTTAAAAAAGGTCTGTGGCCTCTCAGGACTCGATGTCCAAGCCCCATACAAGAATGGGAGTCCCTCGCAGTGCCATATACGGGCACGCCTCCCGTTTCTGCTTCGCTCGCGCTAGGTGCGTTAAGTGCCTAGGCGATCACGCGACAGCAGCGTGCACTCGCACCCGGGACTCGCCGGACCCACCCAGTTGTGTTCTATGCGGTGCTCAAGGGCATACCGCGAATTACCGTGGTTGCCCTAAAGCACCACGAGTGAACCACAGGGTGGCAAGGCATAGGCCGACCCGTCCCTCTTATGACCGCTACCAACGGGTAAGCCCTAAACTAACGGTAGTACCTGCCTCACAGGTAATACCCGCGCCGCTCCCAGCCCGTAACGCATGGTCTAAACCACCCAGTATGGTTAAGACCGTCGCTACCGCCCGCGCCCCGGCCCGCGCGCCCGCGCCCGCTCCCGCACCCGCCCGCGCCGCGGCCCCTGCCCGCGCACCGGCCCCGGCTCGCCCCGCGCTCCCGGCACCCGCTGCCAACACCGTTCGCGCCCCTCCCCGCGCCGCTTCCCGGCCACATGCTCCCCCTATGCCATTGATGGCTGCCCCTCTTCAAGAGGCAATCAACCTAGTCAGCGATCTGGCTATGTCGGTTGACATCAATGAGGTACAAGAGCTATTCCACAAGATGCAATACGCTCAATCCCCAGCGGACGTGATCCAATACACATTGGAACACGCAAACTTACTAAGCGCCCTTAAGCGCTTCGTCCCCCAGGCCCCTCCCCAGTACAACCACTATGGGTAGTACAACCGAACGCACGAAACCGTACTCAGTTTCGTTAGCGTCATTTAACGCTCACGGCCTCTTCAGACAACGTGACCTCGTCCACGACTTTTGTTGTACCCACCTTATCGATATCATATGCGTGCAGGAAACCTTTCTAAAACCGGGGAAGGCGAACCCTAGGTTTGCCAATTACAGAACGGTACGTGATGATAGAGTGAACTCCCGTGGGGGAGGCACTCTTATCTATTACAAAAGGTCCCTGCACTGCATTCCCCTACCTACCCCGACTCTTGTTAATATGGAAGCATCTTGTTGCCTCCTAGCTATGACTGGTCATCAACCTATAGTCATAGCGTCCTGTTACCAAGCTTGCTCCAAGCCGATCGTCCGAGCTGACTTAGAAGCCTTATTCTCATTAGGAAGCGCCGTCATTCTGATTGGCGACTTCAACAGTAAGCACATCCTATGGAATTGTAACGTCAACAATCCCAAAGGTATTGCACTTGAAAACCTAATCGCAGAACTTAACTTTGACATAATTGCGCCCACTGAGCCCACTCACTACCCTTATATGGAAGACCACCGATCTGACTTGCTTGACATGGCACTATTCAGAGGCGTAACACTCCGGTTACGCTCCATAGAAGTGGTTCACGAGCTTCACTCTGACCACCGACCCATTATACTGCGACTAGGTCCCGACCCAACGACTGACCTCCCCCGCCCCACTAAGACGATAGTGAACTGGAAGCAAGTAGGCGATGCCCTAAAGGCTATCAGTTCACCGGACCTTGACAAGATCCCTGACGACTTCCTGACAAAAGATGACGTAACCCTTGCGATCGATTCGTTCACCAATCACCTCTCCACCGTAGTAGGTGCATCTGCAAAGGAGGTCATAGTGCCGGACGACCGGCGCCTTGTCATTCCAGCGGATGTGAAACGATTGGTGACGGAGAGTAAAGCAATGACCCGACATTACGACTCTTACCCCAGTAAAGAGAACAAAACTAAGAAACGCCACTTTGAACGCATGGTTCAAAGTCGCATGTCTGAGTTGCGTGATCAACAATGGGGCGATAAACTTTCAAACCTCGTGCCAAGCCACCATGCTTACTGGGACTTGGCGCGAGGTTTGAAAGGAAGTAACCACAACGACATGCCTCCCTTATACAGACCAGTCCCACTAGTCCCAGCGTTCTTTGACGAAGACAAAGCTGAGTGCCTAGCTGATAGCCTAGAGGCTCAGTGTTCCCCTAACGTAGATCACGTTGACCAAGCTCACCTCGATTCGGTGGATGCTGAAGTCGAACGTAAAAGCTCTGTGGTCACCTCTGAACTCCCACCAATCACTTTAGCGACTTACGCTGAGGTGGAGAGACTGATCAAGGCCCTCCGACCGCGCAAGTCCCCCGGTGCCGATGGCATCTCCAACAGGGTTCTTAAAACCCTCTCTCCTCCTCTCATCCATCTCTTAGTCAGCATCTTCAATGCTGCTATGAGCCACTGCTTATTCCCAGACACCTGGAAATGTGCAAATGTCATTGGCATTCACAAACCAGGCAAAAGCTCATCTGACCCCACCAGCTACCGCCCCATCAGCCTCCTCAGTGCCTTAGGCAAACTTTACGAGCGGTTACTTGCAAACCGTCTCCAGTCCCATGCTAAGGAACACCACCTTATCCCAGATGAGCAGTTTGGCTTCAGACCCGGACACTCATGCGTCCAACAGGTGCACCGCCTCACGGAGCACATCATTGAGGGCTTCAATAAGTACCCCAAACCCCAGACTACGCTAGCAGTCTTCCTCGACGTAGCGAAAGCTTTTGACAAAGTCTGGCACAATGGCTTGATCTACAAGCTATACCAATTTGGCGTGCCAGAACGTCTTGTGCTCATCCTACAAGACTTCCTTAAAGCCAGAAGCTTTCGCTATCGCGTGGAAGACACCCTCTCCTCCCCCCACCCAGTCAGAGCCGGAGTCCCTCAGGGCTCCGTGCTATCACCTATTCTCTTTGCACTGTATACCAGTGACATCCCACGCTCTCAGCCCAAAGTATTCCTAGCCCAATATGCGGACGATACCGCCATTTACACCACTGGGTGGCATATCAACAGACAGTCCTATTTCGTCATTCAACGGGCCGTCACCGAGATCGGTGACTGGTTCCGAAAATGGCGCATCGCGGTCAACCCAGCTAAAAGCACAGCTATGTGCTTTACTGAGAAGACACGCTCCCCTTACCCGAAACCGCTTATTTTGTTCGACGAACCCATTCCCTGGGTTCCTAGAACAAAATACCTCGGAGTCACCCTTGATCGTCATCTCACCTTTAACGATCACATAACAACCGTCCGTAACAGAGCGGCCTTCGTAATGGGTCGCCTTGGTCCCCTACTTCGCAAAGAGAGTAAAATGTCTCTTAGTAATAAGAAGACACTTTACACTGCCTGCATCCGCCCCATCATGACTTACGCATCAGTAGTGTTTAGTCATGCTAGTGAGGCCCACCTTCATAAACTTCAAGTCATCCAAAACCGTTTTCTTCGTAATGCAACCGGCGCCCCGTGGTATATCCGGAACACCGAGTTGCATTGCGTTGCGACTTAAACCTTCCCTCTTTAGCGCAGTTCAATAAGGACTGCGCCCGCCGATACTTTGATCGAGCGCCCCACCACCCGAACCCATTGGTTTTCCAGGCATCGAACTACTCGACTGCCTCTTCTATCCCATTTTTCAAACCCCCCCGTCGCCGACCACGGCAGGTATTAGACGACCCGGATGACCCCATCGCAGCCATTACATTGGCAGCTTTAGCGTTATCCGTAAGTCGTCGAGGTAAAATCCCCAGGTGTGAGGTAATTAGAGGTCACACAATCAAACACCGAGCCCGCCGGCGAGCTCGAGGCAAAAACAAGGTCACGATAAATTGCTCTCCAAATAGTCAAAGAGTATTATTCAGTAGGGCCCAATTGTGCAACACTGCAGTTGCACAGAGGCATTTTGCTCCGATCCCCCCCATGTCTCTCGACAGCGAGACAAGCCGAGGTCCGAACCACAGTGGTGCCCTTGAGCTCGCTGTCAACCCCTCCTATAATAGCGGTACGTTTTCGGCGTCCGCAGGAGACGGAGGTAGAAAGCGCTTTTCGCCTTCTACGCCCGTCTCGGGAGAAGTGCCTTCGGCACTTCTCCCTCCCGGGCTATTGTAGGGCCAGGCCCTCGCCCAAAACCCGGTGGAGCTGGACGACCGCACAGGCGGTAGCCAGCATCTATGTCCTCCCTAAACAAACAAACGCCTTACTAAATTAAGTGCACGAGAGGTTTAAGCGAAGCTGGAGGGGTACGCAGCATTGAGGACGCAAAGGGGTAATCAGAGATAACGGATTACTATGAGTATTAGCTGGGATCCTGGCATACATCGCTATCCTTACCTACTTTCATTACATTCTTTATAAATGTTTGTGAGTTAGGTTAGGTAGGTGCTGCTGACCTGACTTTCCTCCAAAATATCTCAAGTTTGTTTGGTATATTATATACTAGCTTTCCGGGCGCGGCTCCGCCCGCGAGTATGTCGGTTATCGCGCAAAAACATTAACCTCTTTTTTCGCAGTCGGATAAAAACTATCCTATGTTTTTTCCCGGGTCTCAAACTATCTCCATACCAAATTTCATTCAAATCGGTCCAGTAGTTTTGGCGTGAAAGCGTAACAGACAGACAGACAGACAGACAGACAGAGACAGAGTTACTTTCGCATTTATAATATTAGTACTGATAGATACATAGTTATTGGTAAAATGCTCACAAAATGCAACAACCTCTTAGGGTTGACTTCTGCTAGTCTAAACAAACATTTTGATATGTTTTTTTTGTTTCATTTTACGGAATAAGCACGGGGTCCACCTGATGTTAAAAGTCTCTTGTGCCTGTAATGTATTATTTTATATTTTTCATTACTTTGCAATAAAATTCTCATCAAAATGTTTGTTATGTCTAGCAGAAGTTAACCCTAGGAGGTTGTTAGCATTTTACTAATAACCCTGTATACCTAGGTAGGTATAGTAATATTAATATTTTGTTTCGTAAAAACATTGTGCATGGTTCGTATACATCATCGATAACAAACAAAACGAAATACACTAAGGTCATCGATCATTTGAATCGAATCGGAAATGGTCACGGTTCACCGCGGCTTGCATTGGAATCGATTCAGGTTCGATTACGCAATCGATATTACTGGTTTATGTAATCGCTAGCGGACATCGGCATTTTAGCTGTTATGAAGTTTCCATTTTGATGTTTCCGTAGGGATAATTGAAGTAGATTTTTAGGCCAGATGTTCCTATGGTATTTTTAGGGTTCCGTACCCAAAGAGTAAAAACGGGACCCCATAACTGAGACTTCGCTGTCCATCCGTCCGTCAGTCACCAGGCTGTATCTCAAGAACCGTGATAGCTAGACAGTTGAAATTTCCACAGATGATGTATTTCTGTAGCCGTTATAACAACAAATACAAAATATAAAATAAATATTTAAGGGGGGGCCCCATACAACAAACTTGTTTTTTTTACCGTTTCTTGCTCGAAACTAATAACGGTGACAGTTAGAGGAGCTTTAACTATTCACAGAATATTAAGTTTTATGTTCTCTTTAAATATAATTAATTAAAATAAAATAAATAATTAAGGGGGCTCCTATTTTAGCCGTTTATTTGTAATGGTACGGAACACTTCGTGCGCGAGTCGCACTCGCACTTGGCCGGTTTTATTTTTAAATGCTTTTGTCACGGATCAAGCAGTAATACTAAGTTAAGGCTGTTAACACCTTCGACCACATCATCATTTACCATCAGGTGAGATTGTGGTCAAAGGATTACCTATAACCAATATAAAAAAAAAAGTTTTGTTTGGTGGAGAACCAACTTTACAGAGTCTGTCGTCACCAACAAATATTATCAACATAATAGTTTCCAAATGATTGGCGTACCTGTAACCAATATCTCATCTGTTGGTGATGATGTGGTTAAAGATGATAGTAAGGTCAAAAAAAAATTTTAACCAAAAAATGGAACCGCCTGCAACACTTCAAAAAGCCTCCAACACAACTTGTTGAAGTCGGTACCATGCGCACAATATTGTGATAATAGGTACTTTTGAACTATCATGGTACCGAATTCAACAAGTTATTTCACACTTTTGGGTGTTGAATTCGGTTCCATTTTTCACTCATTTTAGTGACCCTTGCTACTTACGGATCGATTCTCATTCATGGTCAACGACTACATGATTAAGATATTTTTCAGTTATTGGAGTATAACTCAAAAACGGCTTGACCGATTTTGATGAAATTTAAATGGGACCAAACGTCAAGCATCAACCTTTTGATAAAAGAATAATTATCAAAATCGGTTCACCCAGTCAAAAGTTCTGAGGTAACAAACATAAAAAAACAGACCGTTTGAGAACCTCCTCTTTTTTGAATTCGGTTAAAATTGTTATCTGGCTTTTAAGATCAAAGTAACAATTCTTATCGTTTTCACTAGAATGGGAGGGAATTCTGCGTAAACCGGATAAAAGATAAACACAATGATGTCCAAGAAAGTTGCATATTTCGCGTTAAATTCTCGAAATTCTAGTTTGGAGCGGTGTTCTTATGAATGAATCATCTCTAGGTTTGTAGGTTAGTAGTTAACGCGTTAGTTCTAGCATTCTTATTCAAATTCATAGGCAGCCAAATGACGATAATTTGTATTAAGTCGTAAATTCCCTCTAAACGTTACGGTAAGCATTATTTATTTATTTTTTAATACCTGATAGGCTACTCTTTGACCACTATCTCACCGGATGGTAAGTGATGATGTGGTCCACGGTGTTGTTCTGGCTAACCTAGAATTACTGGCTCTCTCATGTGAGGCATGACAGGGGTCGAGGGGGTTTTTTTTTTATGTGATGGAGTGGCAAACAAGCAGACGGCCCACCTGATGGTAAGCGGTTACCGTCGCCTATGGACATTTGCAACACCAGGGGCGTTACCAATGCGTTGCCGACCCTGTAAGACTCTTTTAACACCCTTTTTGAAGGAATCCATATTGTAGCTCCGTTTATTAAATTTATTTTTTCTCTAGGTTTATCAAAACTCACGAGGGGAGGGGGGAGGGGGGTGTAGTAAGATATAACGAGTATTAATCTTTTCATTAGCTCTTGTACTAGTACAATATATGTTTTTTGCATGATTAAACCATTCCTTTTAATGCCTGTCAAATACACCTGCATTTTTTTCATGGTGGTAGGGCATTTTGTGATTGCCCGCCTGGCTAGCTACCACCCTCTAGTAGAAAACCTGTCGCCAAGCACCTAACGGTGTGTTCCGGCAGTCAAAGTTCTGCGGTAACAAACATAAAAAACAGACGATTTGAGAACCTCCTCCTTCTTGAAGTTGGTTAAAAAACAGTGTGCCTCTATATAGTGCCTCCATATTGCCCTGCAACCCAAATAAATTATGATTTACTCGTAAGCCGCGTACCACACCAAACAAAAGTTGGCAACTTTAGTCACCAACACGTGTTGCCAACATAAACATTGCCGTTGTTTGGTGAAGCCCAGCTTAAGATGTTGAAAATCAGTACTAATATTATAAATGCGAAAGTAACTCTGTATGTCTGTCTGTCTGTCTGTTACGCCTTCACGCCAAAACTACAGGACCGACTTGAATGAAATTTGGTATGGAAATAGTTTGAGACCCGGGAAAAAACATAGGATAGTTTTTATCCAACTGCGCAAAAAGAGGTTAATGTTTTTGCGCGATAAGATAACCGACATACGCGCGGGCGGAGAAGCGCCCTGAAAGCTAGTTAGCAATAATTTGAAACGTATTCAACTGATGTTACCTAATTATTTTCAAATGATCCTCGCATGGTAAGCCACAATAGAATTGCGTTGCGAAATACGAAGACCGTTCGAGGCTGAGCAAGTAACTGATTGAGCAGGATGTTGGGCAATAGGTAAGCCCTTTGGATTGTCGGCACGGCAGCTATGGTCGGTGGTACAGCGGCCGGCTGATCAAGGTTGGAATGCTATGTCTAGGTAAAATACGTTTAAAATACTATGGCAGATTTAGAATAGAATACTCTTTATTGTTACAGCACAACAAAAATACAAGTTAAATTAATAAGTAAAGTGTTACAATGGGCGGCCTTATCACTGAAAATGATCTCTACCAGATAACCTAAGGATGGAGTGAAGCTGAAATCATGTAACTATGCGGCATCGCAGTCCATAGCTTTTTTACCACCAAAATATTAGGTCCACGCCTTTACGATGAATCTACACTAATATTATAAAGAGGAAAGATTTGTATATTTATATATGTATATATACTATATTATTATAAGCTTAAAAAATACTTGACCGATTTGAAAAATTCTATCACAATTAGAATCTTCCCGGAAGAACATAGGCTAAAGAATATTTTCATTTTATAGGGTTCCGTATTCAAAGGGTAAAACGGGACCCTATTACTGAGACTTCGCTGTCCGTCTGTCCGTCCGTCCATCTGTCACCAGGCGACTCGCACTTGGCCGATTTTTTATGTTGACAGTTTGTTAAAAATATTGTTTCACCATTAGAATTCTACATTATCCCTGATGAACAAAGGCCCTGATGAAAAATTATAGAATATTTCCAAAAAGTAAAATTTTTGTGTTATATATGTTAAATAGGCTGCGAAGCCGGGGCGTGCCGCTAGTAGGGGGAGAACGGGCAAAGTGAATATTTTAGAATAATATATAAATAAACAGTAATCTAAGGTATTCGCTTTGCCCGGTCTTCCCCTATTCGTTAAAAAGGCAAATTATATTTTTCAACACACTTAGGTCTTGAAATGCATTGATGTTAGTGTCATAATAGTCTATTACGCACGCGTGCATTTTTCTACTTTACCGCACTTGTGTTTAAATATATATAGAAAAATAAAACAACGTTTCCACACGTCTCACCAAGGAGAAGAAGTTTGTTTCATTCGTTTTTCATATAAAAACAAACCAAAGAGTTTTTTACCTACTGAAGTAAAACTTTACAAGGTTAAGTGAGTTTATAAACCTTCTTATTCACATTATTATTGCAATAAAAAAAAATTGTAAAGTATATTCCGATTCGTTTTGTATTGTATCTAATACTAGTATGTATCAATAAATTGACTATGGAAGAATTAAGGTGGTTCGGTGTTTTCGTCAGCGCCATCTTTATTAGCGAAATTACCGCGTCATTGATACATATTTTTTTTTTTATCAAAATTTTCGTATTTTCCTCGCAAGTGTGTTGAAAAACGTCTAATGACACGCGTGTGGGATGTCGATCATTACTCACTCGCCTACAGCTAGCGCGCTATATCGCCTCGTGTGTAATGATCAACATACCTACCACACTTGTATCATAATATACTAAAATGAACATCTGTAATTCTGGACTAAAGTTAACTCTTTAACATTTTTTTTTTATTTCTGATAGGTTAGCCTTTGAACACTATCTCACCTGATGGTAAGTGATGATGTGGTTGAGGATGTTGTTCAGACTAACCTAGACTTACTGGCTCTCAAGGACAGCTGCCGGAACACACCGTTAGGTGCTTGGCGACAGATTTTCCACTTGAGGGTGGTAGCTAGCCAGGCGGGCATTTGCAAAGTGCCCTACCACCATGCTGTAACGACTGCTATTCTAAGACACCAACCGGGACCGACGGCTTAACGTGTCCTCCGAAGCAAGGAAGCGCTCAGTAGTAATGTCACCAGCGGTCACCCATCCAAGTCATGACCGCGGCGAACGTTGCTTAACTTTGCTGATCGATTCAGAATGGCTAAGCAAACTTAGCTACGAGCGATTCAATAAAATTACCTACCATCAAAACTGAGTACACTTTACTGAAACGTAAGTCAAGGCCGTGAAAATTTAAAGAACGAAATAGGTATTGCCGATTGCTCTCAGTTGAATCTAGTTCGTCCCAGTTGTACAAAAAGCCGTGCAATTATATAGAAACAATGGCTTGCAATCGATTACGACACGAAACAATGTGGAGGCGGTGTTACCATGCTCTCTTTGTCTATGGCACCTTGACTATACCTAGCTAGGTATGGCCGTCTATTACTGAGTAGTGTAAGTGCCGATCCAGAATGCCAAACTGTCTTCTCTTCCCGTGAGTGTCGTAAGAGGCGATTAGTAATATACCGGAAGGTGAGTATCAGCGCCTTCTCAGGTACTGTTACCTTATACTGCAATTTCCAAGTCACCTGCCAAGCGTGGGGATTATGCAAAACCCCGTGGGGGAGGCTGTGTGGACAATCCAGCTGATACAGTATTCTAAACGTGGCAAAAAACTCATTGGGTTTCTGATTCATAACTTTGACAATGGCTTTGAATGCCAATTTCAGAATGGATATAATTTTTTATCACAGTTCGAGTTATAATATTATGACGATAATATCCCTGATTTAATGATAGTATACAGGTATTATAAGAATATAACATTGATTGATATATAATATATATATATATATATATATATATTTATTTATACATATATATAGTAATTACAATAACACACCTAACAAAATAGAAAGCATTGGGTTGAAATCGAATAGAGAACAAAAATATACACGACGACTTGTTCTTCACACGACACACAATATATATATATATATATATTGTTAACCAATTTCCAAAAAACGGAAGATGTGTCGTGTGAAGAACAAGTCGTCGTGTATATTTTTGTTCTTGATTCGATTTCAACCCAATGCTTTCTATTTTGTTAGGTGTGTTAGTAAAGACCCAGCTAAACCTCCCACATGATTTGTTAAACTGTAATTCTTTGAACAATTCAAAATAAAATAATAAAAAGGTTATATGCTATGTGCCTAAAAAGCAGACTACATTCTAAATTAGATTTTTACTGACTTAATTTTTTTCCTCTCATAAACTTCTAATTTTGTAATAGATATATATAACTACCCGTACAAAATATTAAAAGGTTTGAAAGTTAACGACAAACAAACAAATTTACATACACATTATCGAGCCCTCATCATAACACGTGCACTCGTTTCAGTGCTCCTATGCTTGTCCTATTTTCATTAAAATAATTACTATACAAGACAGGTTATTTCAGACGCATCCTATATCATCATCGGAAGAAATAATATATCTTGAACAGCGCAGGTGCTATTTAGGTGTTTCTGTAATAACTGGAATGATGGCCAGGTCTAAGGCACAGAAACCACAAACTGAAGCACCGTGACTTTGTTGCAAGGTGTTGCCATAATTAAAAACTGCAGATTACTTAATTATATTAAAAAAAAACGGCAATTTGTTGAAGTCGGAACAGGCTGATTTAAAACACTGACTTCACATTATCATGGTCCGAATACCACAAGTTATTTGAAATATGATGAAAAGAATTATTTTTTGGCTGGAAAAAACTATTTCCACTCTCTTTTAATACGGCTTACGAAATTGATATTTACTCACCTAAAAAAACATAATACTGGTCATTTTCGACAAGACTTCCAATTACCTACCATGTCATCTAGGTATTGGCATATACTTATTGTTTATTTGACGTTTTAGAATAAGGATACGAGTATAACATATTCAGCTGTGATTTCCATAAGTTAGGAGATTCCCCCCGACGACGATTCATGCCTTGTAGTGGCGGTGGGGTTCAGTAGCCGTAGCTCGTCACCCACGGTGAAGCGAAGAGGAATCAGGGGCCGTACCGACATGGGCTGTCGGTTGGCCCCAGAGGGGCCGCTCCGCTAGGCTTTGTCTCTAAGTCCAGTATGGAGTGGTAAGGGGTAGGCTGCGGTGCTGAATGGGCAGCACCGCATCTGAGGCGGACTGTGGTGTTGTATGGGTGACACAACGGACGGGAATCCGTAAATGCTATTTCACACGTAAAAATAAAAGTGACATTGGTTAAAGAAAAATCTTATCATTTCCACATGAACCATAATCTAAAGAGAATTTTAGTTTACTCATTTTGGTGTTTACCAACCAAACATGGCTTATTCTTTTTAGCTGATATTATAATATCAATAATAGAAGGCAGCAGTGTTATCATAGCATTGTAATAAAAAAAATACAGTTTAAAATGTTAGAAAATAAATTATTTTAATAAGGTTTCCTACTAAATCAAATTCCTAAGTGGTAGCCAAGAAATACAACAAGGTAAATTTATAAAAATATACGCAAGTTTCTTTGTTTGTATATTCTTTGAATACGTTATTCACTCAAGCCCAGATTTGCAGATCTCTTCTAAATGGACGTATACTCTATCAAACCAAAAAACACTCATCAAAATCCCACAATTGGCGGAGTACTTAATCGCAAAACAAACACGTAAAAAAAATCGAGAACATAGGCGATTGTTTTGAATTTGAATGAAGAATGGGAGTATACATATTGGAGTGGAGTCCACATATTATATAGAACAATATAATATGTGGACAGTAGAGAATTATGAAATGAGGTGATAATGCGATGAAAGAGGATGACTCGTCACAAGGCAAAAACTGAGCTCCTATCATATTGTCCCTTTCAACGGTATGGCCAACCCTTGGAGCGTGAAAGGGATAGTACTATAGGAGCATGGTTTCTTGGCTTCACATGTTTCGTGCGCCGTGCTTCCATCTGTTCTTCATTATTTTACTGGGGATACAAGTAAGTCTTAAACATATTAGTTTTATATAATCTCATTCGGTAATATTCTAATTATGAAATGAAATACAGACCTTTATTGGCACACTTTATATACATACTTCTTTAAGAAAATTAAAAAATTAAATTAAAGCATTATTCTCCTAACAAAACAATGCTTTAAAACAACTTTTTAATTATTAAAGTACAATGTGTCCCGACCAAGGAGGTTTCAATTCAATTTAAGTACACATGATCTGTGGTGAGCGCGCTCCGCGCGGGTTTTTATATTGCATTTTATTTAATGTAGCTACCTATAGCCATGAGATTAAATAAAGTAGTGTATGCAACTGCATATAATTAGGTATTAAAACACTCGTGTAATCTTATTTTAAAACTCGCCTGCGGCTCGTTTCAAAAAACTACACTCATGTTTTAATACCCTCTATTATATGACAGTTGCATAAACTACTATTAAATAATTGATACTTTAGCTACTTTTTGACTTGAAGAAATTGATTTTAGCCCTAATACTCGTACATTGTCTTCTGCCCTAAAAATCTACTGAGATCTACGAATAAATATGTAAAGCACCCTCGTAAAGTAACCGCTTTGATTTCGGACTCATCAAGTTCACAACTAACAAAACACACACACTCTTCCAAATTCAATTAGATTAGTTAAGATTCGCTTAGAAATGATCGCATCCGATTGGTCGCGTAAAGTTGCGCCGCAGCCCGCACGGTACACTTTTTAAACTACGCCCGCCGCCGGTGAGATTTGCATTCTGCTGTTTTTGAGCTTGAATTACATTTCTGTATATATTTATTCGTAGATCGGAAACTATTAGGGGTGCTCCGCCACAAACGCTTCAAAACTGGTAGCTCCCTTAGGTATACTTATGTGTAAAGCTTTCCATTACGAATTTGCTTCTATGAAGTCTTAAGTCAATTTAAGCAGGTAGGTATAACCAGTTAAGTATCCCTAAAGAAGCACATAAGGCCGATCAGCGAAGTCAAGTTTCTACGCAGCGAACCTCGACAGCGATGGCCATTTCATTTTCCAGCACTTTCACTGAGAAACTGTGTAATTGCGAAATGCTGTTTGACGATTTGATTAGTACGATTTGGTACTTGACTATTACTTTGTTAGTTTCTAGGATTCTGTAGAAAAAAACGGAGCCCTTATAGTTAGCTTTCATTTAAACAGATCCAACCTTTATAGCGCTGTTTCTTTTAACCAAAATAAAATTTAACTTTGAAGTTAGGATGTAATTTTTATATAATAATAACAAATATTTTCAAAGTATCTTAAGAAAACATTAAATAATATTTAAATAAAACACTTAAAAAGTATAAAATATATATCTAGTGACAATTCCGCCTAATTTTCCTGTTAAGCCTACGTGACGTCACAAACTTCACGCAGCCTAACCGGAAGAATATTCGACTAGTTTCGCTTCTAAACGAAACATCTTCAGGAGGTCTTGACTCACAAAGCGCACGATCGAGAACAACAAAAAAAAATCTCGATCCCAAACGTGAGTGTTTTGCCGGTTTTTGTATAACATTTAAAAATGTGTGAAACTCATGTTATTCTTAAATATGTATTTCCGCAAAGTAACGCCTGAATCGATTCATTAATTTTTATAGAGTTTTTAACAAATAATAAGAATTTGTGGCAAGAAAATTTTCGGATTTTGCACAACGATAATGAGATAAATTTTTGACCATAAAGTCAACAAATACCATCGCGAGTAACCACCTTATTTACCAGATATGGCTCCAGCTGACTTCTTTCTTTATTTTGAGTCGCTAGCCAGGCGGGCATTTGCAAAAAGCCCTTCCGCCATGCGGTGAAGCTCAAGCCCGCGGCGGGATTTGAACCATGGACCTGCAGCGCGGCAGTCCATAACCAATGCCACTGAGCCATCACTGCTTTAAAGTGTATAGTTTGAAGGTTTTTTTTCTAATGATGTACTTAGTTTAATATTACAATCTAGCCAACAATACGGACTAATAAGTGATTTAGCTTGACTTAAACTGGTAAATAGAGTAAAGATAAGAATGTGTCTAATAACACCTATCTTATTGTCTCTATAAGAAGACACTATGTGTTCTTGTGTTCTTTATATGTAATACTCATTTCACTATACTTATCAACGTCACTCAACTACACTAACTCAAAAGGTTTTGTCCTATTTAGCCTTCTCACTATGTCTGTGTTGTCAAGGAGCTGGATTGCCTCAACATTCACGTGGTGGTGAAGTCTATGTTCGTGAGCTTCTGCATGTTTTTTTATTATATCAACAACGACGTCCATTTTAATATACATTGGTGATAAAATAAATTTGGATGAACAACTAACATTTTGTGTAAGATTGATCTTCTTCCGGTACTTTCTTGACAGAGTAACTAGTTTATTTATTTATTTTTTCAGATACGCCAACAGTGTACATATTCGAACATACAGTAAAAAACTTATATTAACAAATTATAACAATGAGTTAAGTCATTATTACATTGGTCTGATATTCACACCTTTTATCAGTACTATTAATATTATAAATGCTAAAGTAACTCTGTCTGTCTGTCTGTTACGCTTTCACGCCAAAACTACTGAGCCGATTTGAATGAAATTTGGTATGGAAATAGTTTGAGACCCGGGAAAAAACATAGGATAGTTTTTATTCAACTGCGCAAAAAGAGATTAATGTTTTTGCGCGATAACCGACATACGCGCGGGCGGAGCCGCGCCCGGAAGCTAGTAGGCATGTACAGCTTTCATTAAAATATCGAGAACAGTGGAAAATGTTGGAGACTTCAAATCTTGGGCAGTGGTAAGGAATGTTCAAGAACATGTTGGATAAAAAAGATGAACAGTCAGTTGAACCATGGATAACCCTATGAAGAAAGAAACTAGTTGACAGAGTATAGTACGACGAGAATATGTACGGACGTTTTGGAAATAAAAAATATCTAAAGTGCTATTTTATATTTCTAATATTCTAATCGAAACCCCGGCCCAACTGTAGTGAATTTTTCCGCTAAAATGTGAACAATTACAATCTAAACGTAAAGAGCGTAAAAAATAAAAAATAAATCGGCTAAGTGCGAGTCGGACTCGCGCACGAAGGGTTCCGTACCATTAGCTATACAACATTAGACTTCATATTTTAACCTTCTTTTGTTATAACTTGCGCGAGTTCGACTCGCACTTGGTCAACTTTTTGTATTTGTTGTTATAGCAGCAACAGAAATACATCATCTGTGAAAATTTCAACTGTCTAGCTATCAACGTTCTTGAGATACAGCCTGGTGACAGACGGATGGACGGACGGACAGCGAAGTGACAGTAATAGGGTCCCGTTTTTACCCTTTGGCTACGGAACCCTAAAAATCGCCAATCGCATCACTGTGAAAAGTATTTTCTCGAATTTTGGAAAAAAAATAATCGCCACGTGCAGCGGGCATTTAAGTAGGATTCCATTGGCGTATTAAATTAAGATTTTATTTTCCGTTGCTTGTAACCTAAATCGCTTCAGTCAATGAACAGTGTTCGCTTTCGTTTTTCAGGTGTCAGCAACGGAATGCACCAAATCGTTGATTAGCTCATATAATTGATCCATATCGCGTGTGTAGATAACAGTTTTCTATTTCTTGCAAAATTACCGCTTGTTATTCATACCTGAAAACATCGGTGTGTGTTGAAACGTGTTGCAAACTTATTTTATAACGCGTTTATTAAACGTGTGCTACTTCCTTGGTATGTTTTGTGATATATGCATAAGTCCTCGGGCCAACTAGCATCTTTTACCAAACCATCTTAAAAGGGAACGTTTTGTTTCATGCTTAAAATTATCATTCCCAGACCCAAACTATCACCAGCTCACAATCGCGTTAAGCAATTTTGAAGCGCTCGAAGCGAAGTTTGGTTAGCTGTTCTTAACCGATCAGCAAAGTTAAGCAACGTCCGTCGCGGTCATGAGTTGGATGGGTGACCGCTAGTGACATTACTACTGAGCGCTTCCGTGCTTCAGAGGGCACGTTAAGCCATCGGTCCCGGTTGTTGTCTTACGATAGCTGTCCTTATAGCATGGTAGGGAATTTTGCGAATGCCCGTTTGGCTAGCTACCACCCTCGAGTAGAAAAATCTGTCGCCAAGTACCTAACGGTGTGTTCCGGCAGCTGCCCTTGAGAGCCAGTAATTCTAGGTGAGCCTGTACAACATCTTCGACCACACAATCACTTACCCTCAGTTGAGATAGTGGTCAAAGAATAACCTATCATCAGGTTGAAAAAAAAATGTTTGATCCTACAAAGAAATAAATATGTATAACGGATGTGCAAGTGAGATACATGATGTTCATAATATAGCGTTATCCCGCTCGCACTTTTCCGGACTACAATGATTTATAGAACGGTCTTAGTTTTCCGACTCACTCATTGATTCCGACCTGTGCCGCCACGCCGTGCACACCTGTCTACAGCTCCGCCAGTATCTCCCAGTGAGACCGCAATAGTCCCCGCACTATTGCCGTCTCACTCGGGTCATCGTTCCGACGCTAGTTGCAGACCAGTGCCTTGGAATACGCAGTCCTGACGAAGTTTTTGTTTTGTGTGCAGAAGCTGAGCAGCCGCCGAACGCCGAGCAACGCGAGCTACGAGCTCGCCGTGCCGTCGCGCAGAGGCGCTCTAAGACGTCAGGCATTACCACCTACCCAAGTCCCTTGTTTCGGACGAACAACATCATATCGGGCTGGTGGTCTTGTTTTGACCGCACTTTTCGGTGCGCATTTCACCACTTTACTACCCGACACAACATAGTAACAGTCGCGTAACAACACACTTTGTGCTGTTAAGCGACGTCGTTCAGGCGTGGGGTAGCGTCAGCCAAACCCGTCTGAACGATCAAATCCGCCATTTGCTGCGGTCGCAGTGTGACACCCTACGGTGACAACGGCCACTGTTGTTGTTTTGGTTTAACCTTGCACCGTGGCCTTTCCCGCTTCACGGGTCAGCCGAAGCAAGCTGGGCTCCGGGATTACTGGCCTTGGGGTCGCCCCTAGTCAACCCCGGAGTAGCGCTTAGGAGCACCCCTCTCCGCCGAGAAAAAAGCTCGGAGAGGGTACACAACTAGGGCACACCCTAGGTACACACTCCCTCTCACACAGTGAGCTCACAAGGTGTGTGAGGGAATTCAAACCCTTGATAGGGCGTCCTGAGTATTCCCCTCAGGATGCAGTCCCGTCCCTCTAACGGTGAGGTGCAGGTCCTTCAGACCTTCGCCCTCCGCCACCCCGATCTGTATGTTGCTCATATGCAACTCCTAGAAGAGGAAGCGAGTGCCCGCCTCACGGACACTCTTATTGCTCCCTCCGGGACTTCAATCCCGGAGGCCAACGTCCCTCCTCTGACCCGGTCCTTCTCAGAGGACAGCCCGCTTTCGCCCGCCCCGGGCCCGGACAATAGACGCACGGTGGCAGCCCCTCCCCGTGAGAGGTCTCGCTCGCGCTCACCGATCGGGAGGCCAGCGAGCACCCGTCCCTCCATCGCCGTTGTCGAGCCCACTTCGGACTCCGAAACGGAGATGGAAGTAGATCCGAGTCGCGCCTTACGCACTGACTCGGACTCCGATAACGACGGCTATACCGTCGTTGACCGCAAACGCAAGCGTGCTCCTAAAGCCGCTAGTTGCGCAACTTCCGCCCCTCCCGCCAAGGCACCCGCTAAGGCCCCCGCCTCCGGCAAGAAGCCGACCCCCGCCCCGCGCCCCGCGTCTCCTCCCTCCGCTCCGGCCACTACTGCCGCGTCCCCTCAGGACGCGAGCGCGCGCCGCGAAAAACCGCCTCCACCCCTGTTCATTCAGGACAAAACCAAATGGGACATGCTGTCCCGTTTAGTTTCGGATCGTGGGATCCATTACACTAATGCCCGCTCCACGCAGCAGGGCATTAAAGTCCAAGTGCCCACCAGTAGCGACCACAGAGCGCTAACAAAGCTCCTCCGTAAAGAGAGCATAAGTTTTCATACTTATGCGCTCGAAGAGGAGAAAGTCCTTCGCGTTGTGATTCGCGGTGTGCCTAAGGAGATACATACCGATGCGGTATGTGACGACCTTAAAGCACAAGACTTCCCTGTGCATGCGGTTCACCGCATGTACAGCGGGAAGGACCGCAGTCCATATGACCTAGTACTCGTAGTACTAGACCGTACACCAGAGGGCAAGGCCATTTTTAATTTAAAAAAGGTCTGTGGCCTCTCAGGACTCGATGTCCAAGCCCCATACAAAAATGGAAGTCCCTCGCAGTGCCATAACTGCCAACTATACGGGCACGCCTCCCGTTTCTGCTTCGCTCGCGCTAGGTGCGTTAAGTGCCTAGGCGATCACGCGACAGCAGCGTGCACTCGCACCCGGGATTCGCCGGACCCACCCAGTTGTGTTCTATGCGGTGCTCAAGGGCATACCGCGAATTACCGTGGTTGCCCTAAAGCACCACGAGTGAACCACAGGGTGGCAAGGCATAGGCCGACCCGTCCCTCTTACGACCGTTACCAACGGGTAAGCCCTAAACTAACGGTAGTACCTGCCTCACAGGTAATACCCGCGCCGCTCCCAGCCCGTAACGCATGGTCTAAACCACCCAGTATGGTTAAGACCGTCGCTACCGCCCGCGCCCCGGCCCGCGCGCCCGCACCCGCGCCCGCACCCGCACCCGCCCGCGCCGCGGCCCCTGCCCGCGCACCGGCCCCGGCTCGCCCCGCGCTCCCGGCACCCGTCGCCAACACCATTCGCGCGCCTCCCCGCGCCGCTTCCCGGCCACAAGCTCCACCTATGCCATTGATGGCTGCCCCTCTTCAAGAGGCAATCAACCTAGTCAGCGATCTGGCTATGTCGGTTGACATCAATGAGGTACAAGAGCTATTCCACAAGATGCAATACGCTCAATCCCCAGCGGACGTGATCCAATACACATTGGAACACGCGAATTTACTTAGCGCCCTTAAGCGCTTCGTTCCCCAGGCCCCTCCCCAGTACAACCACTATGGGTAGTACAACCGAACGCACGAAACCGTACTCAGTTTCGTTAGCGTCATTTAACGCTGACGGCCTCTTCAGACAACGTGACCTCGTCCACGACTTTTGTTGTACCCACCTTATCGATATCATATGCGTGCAGGAAACCTTTCTAAAACCGGGGAAGGCGAACCCTAGGTTTGCCAATTACAGAACGGTACGTGATGATAGAGTGAACTCCCGTGGGGGAGGCACTCTTATCTATTACAAAAGGTCCCTGCACTGCATTCCCCTACCTACCCCGACTCTTGTTAATATGGAAGCATCTTGTTGCCTCCTAGCTATGACTGGTCATCAACCTATAGTCATAGCATCCTGTTACCAAGCTTGCAAAAAGCCGATCGTCCGAGCTGACTTAGAAGCCCTATTCTCATTAGGAAGCGCCGTCATTCTGATTGGCGACTTCAACAGTAAGCACATCCTATGGAATTGTAACGTCAACAATCCCAGAGGTATTGCACTTGAAAACCTAATCGCAGAACTTAACTTTGACATAATTGCGCCCACTGAGCCCACTCACTACCCTTATATGGAAGACCACCGATCTGACTTGCTTGACATGGCACTATTCAGAGGCGTAACACTCCGGTTACGCTCCATAGAAGTGGTTCACGAGCTTCACTCTGACCACCGACCCATTATACTGCGACTAGGTCCCGACCCAACGACTGACCTCCCCCGCCCCACTAAGACGATAGTGAACTGGAAGCAAGTAGGCGATGCCCTAAAGGCTATCAGTTCACCGGACCTAGACAAGATCCCTGACGACATCCTGACAAAAGATGACGTAACCCTTGCGATCGATTCGTTCACCAATCACCTCTCCACCGTAGTAGGTGCATCCGCAAAGGAGGTCATAGTGCCGGACGACCGGCGCCTTGTCATTCCAGCGGATGTGAGACGATTGGTGACGGAGAGTAAAGCAGTGACCCGACATTACGACTCTTACCCCAGTAAAGAGAACAAAACTAAGAAACGCCACTTTGAACGCATGGTTCAAAGTCGCATGTCTGAGTTGCGTGATCAACAATGGGGCGATAAACTTTCAAACCTCGTGCCAAGCCACCATGCTTACTGGGACTTGGCGCGAGGCTTGAAAGGAAGTAACCATAACGACATGCCTCCCTTATACAGACCAGTCCCACTAGTCCCAGCGTTCTTTGACGAAGACAAAGCTGAGTGCCTAGCTGATAGCCTAGAGGCTCAGTGTTCCCCTAACGTAGATCACGTTGACCAAGCTCACCTCGATTCGGTGGATGCTGAAGTCGAACGTAAAAGCTCTGTGGTCACCTCTGAACTCCCACCAATCACCTTAGCGACTTACGCTGAGGTGGAGAGACTGATCAAGGCCCTCCGACCGCGCAAATCCCCCGGTGCCGATGGCATCTCCAACAGGGTTCTTAAAACCCTCTCTCCTCCTCTCATCCATCTCTTAGTCAGCATCTTCAATGCTGCTATGAGCCACTGCTTATTCCCAGACACCTGGAAATGTGCAAATGTCATTGGCATTCACAAACCAGGCAAAAGCTCATCTGACCCCACCAGTTACCGCCCCATCAGCCTCCTCAGTGCCTTAGGCAAACTTTACGAGCGGTTACTTGCAAACCGTCTCCAGTCCCATGCTAAGGAACACCACCTTATCCCAGATGAGCAGTTTGGCTTCAGACCCGGACACTCATGCGTCCAACAGGTGCACCGCCTCACGGAGCACATCATTGAGGGCTTCAATAAGTACCCCAAACCCCAGACTACGCTAGCAGTCTTCCTCGACGTAGCGAAAGCTTTTGACAAAGTCTGGCACAACGGCTTGATCTACAAGCTATACCAATTTGGCGTGCCAGAACGTCTTGTGCTCATCCTACAAGACTTCCTTAAAGCCAGAAGCTTTCGCTATCGCGTGGAAGGCACCCTCTCCTCCCCCCACCCAGTCAGAGCCGGAGTCCCTCAGGGCTCCGTGCTATCACCTATTCTCTTTGCACTGTATACCAGTGACATCCCACGCTCTCAGCCCAAAGTATTCCTAGCCCAATATGCGGATGATACCGCCATTTACACCACTGGGTGGCATATCAACAGACAGTCCTATTTCGTCATGCAACGGGCCATCACCGAGATCGGTGACTGGTTCCGAAAATGGCGCATCGCGGTCAACCCAGCTAAAAGCACAGCTATGTGCTTTACTGAGAAGACACGCTCCCCTTACCCGAAACCGCTTATTTTGTTTGACGAACCCATTCCCTGGGTTCCTAGAACAAAATACCTCGGAGTCACCCTTGATCGTCATCTCACCTTTAACGATCACATAACAACCGTCCGTAACAGAGCGGCCTTCATAATGGGTCGCCTTGGTCCCCTACTTCGCAAAGAGAGTAAAATGTCTCTTAGTAATAAGAAGACACTTTACACTGCCTGCATCCGCCCCATCATGACTTACGCATCAGTAGTGTTTAGTCATGCTAGTGAGGCCCACCTTCATAAACTTCAAGTCATCCAAAACCGTTTTCTTCGTAATGCAACCGGCGCCCCGTGGTATATCCGGAACACCGAGTTGCATTGCGACTTAAACCTTCCCTCTCTAGCGCAGTTCAATAAGGACTGCGCCCGCCGATACTTTGATCGAGCGCCCCACCACCCGAACCCATTGGTTGTCCAGGCATCGAACTACTCGACTGCCTCTTCTATCCCATTTTTCAAACCCCCCCGTCGCCGACCACGGCAGGTATTAGACGACCCGGATGACCCCATCGCAGCCATTACGTTGGCAGCTTTAGCGTTATCCGCAAGTCGTCGAGGTAAAATCCCCAGGTGTGAGGTAATCAGAGGTCACACAATCAAACACCGAGCTCGCCGGCGAGCTCGAGGCAAAAACAAGGTCACGATAAATTGCTCTCCAAATAGTCAAAGAGTATTATTCAGTAGGGCCCAATTGTGCAACACTGCAGTTGCACAGAGGCATTTTGCTCCGATCCCCCCCATGTCTCTCGACAGCGAGACAAGCCGAGGTCCGAACCACAGCGGTGCCCTTGAGCTCGCTGTCAACCCCTCCTATAGTAGCGGTACGTTTTCGGCGTCCGCAGGAGACGGAGGTAGAAAGCGCTTTTCGCCTTCTACGCCCGTCTCGGGAGAAGTGCCTTCGGCACTTCTCCCTCCCGGGCTATTGTAGGGCCAGGCCCTCGCCCAAAACCCGGTGGAGCTGGACGACCGCACAGGCGGTAGCCAGCATCTATGTCCTCCCTAAACAACAACAACTTAGTTTTCCGACATTTTATTGTATACTACACAACAGTTGTCTGTCACTTTTTTAGTTTAATTTTGCGGCATTATTTAAAAGAATAATGAAAATATAAACATTGTATTTATTTCTATTGTTATTTATCCCATTTTTATCGTAATATAGTCAAAATCAAGTTTAAATCCGCTGCTAGAAAGTAATTCTTACAGCTCTAGCATTTCAGAATCAGAATCAGAATCAGAATCATTTATTGCATTTAGTATCCGTCACAATTCAAAAAAAAAAATATTCTCTTCATCAGCAGCGCTCTTATAGTTGTTGGCACTATAAAAATATGTAACCAATTTTCTTTTTTTTACCGGCGGTATGCCTTTATTAAACAAAATACTATGAACTATATACAACACTACAGCTACTGCAATAAAAGCATTTAGACAACCTATAGGTAAGTCATAGCAGGCTCATAAGCATTCTAAATGCTCCACCCCACTCCCAGTTGGCAGCGTGCCCAGCATGCTGGCAGCATTGCCCCGTTGAATTGCAATGCTTATTCGTTGAGCCAAATATGTGCCAGCGTTTTGATCGCTCGAAATCAATCGAAGCGCTCAGATAAGTTTTGGAAAATACGATGAGCTCCCAGACCCCACGGACCCAACGTCTTTACACATCTAAGCATTTTGTTTAAATTTGGTAAAAAAAAATAACAATTTTCTTTACGTGATTGTGTCAAACGAATCGAGGATAAAGCTCGGGCCCCCTTGATATAAAGCAACTGCACTGCGTCCGTCACCCTGAGACATAAAGTTGTTAAGTCATAAGAGCGTCGTGGACGCCTAAATTGAATAAATGATTTTGACTTTGACTTTGAAGTGTCATGTGCCTGAAATTTGACCGGCACAAACTGTCCAAACCGGGGCGGTCGAAATAAGTACGGCTGTAGTACTTCCATAAAAATTACATAAAATCAGAGTAAGCCTCAAGCCACAGGTGATAAATAATCGATTAAAAATCGTATGAAGCAATAATCGATTGGAACACATACTCGTGTATATTTGGCAATCGAACTACGTTAACCCAACAGTCGCGCTCTGGTTACGATTATGATATTACACTAACAGAGAAAGAAATAAAACCTTTCTCTTTCTAATCTCAACTTTTTTTAACAGACTTCCAAAAAAGAAGGAGATAAAACAACAAACCGAGAATTGAGGACATCGACTGTGCATTGTTTTTTTTAATTTTGTTAGGAGATTAGTCCGCAAATTATGAATTGATTTTGATGATTTTTTTTTTCTTGAATAGAGTACACTTCATAGTTAGCTCGATTTTAATTTAATCAATATCGTTCGTGTATTTTTAGGGTTCCGTACCTCAAATAGAAATACAGAACTCTTATAGGATCACTTTGTTGTACATATTTAAGTCTTAACAGAGAAAAATCTAAGAACATTTTCACATGGTAAGATTCTGAGAGCAATAGTTATGGATCAGCGAGAGGTGTCGATAAGTTCTAGAATAGTTAGATATTTAGAATTTACGTTAATATCTTTGTTCTTCTTAGGTATTTATATCCTCATTAGTATTTGTGCTTTATTCTGAACTCGTCTTTGACTACTTATAAGCAAACGAATAAATTATTATTTCATATTTGGAAAATGTATAAACCATACGAATCCGGTTTTAAAAAATGTTATTCAGAATCTCCTTAGGCAAATGCTTGCAAGTCTTTGCTACGAACTAATTTAAACAAAAGTAAGCAAATACGTGTTTTGTGGATACTTTTCTTTCGGACCCGAAGTTAGATAATTCGACGGATTAGAGTGGGGGCCCAGACTTGCTTAGTGTGAAGATCGCAAGTTATAGAATTTACGTAATAATTTTCCTCAGCGATAGACAATATTATATATGTACTTACTAATAGATAAGTTTTTATATGCTAGATTAATATTTACTATAAGTACTGGTGTATCGCCGCAAATAAATATATTTTCATTTTCATAGGTATTATCCTCAAGTAGAATATCTGACGACAAGCACCTACCTGTTGCGTTGCGTGTTAGCTATCCTTGAGAGCTATGTAATTATAGATAAGCCTGAATATGGTGAGATAGTAGTCAAAGGTAGTCTATTAGCTATAAAAAAAGTTGCCGTATCTGTGCTAACGTGGAGACAGTTCCGGGCATCGACTCATGTGCATAATGATTATGTAATATACACTACATAATAGTCTAGTGGACAAACATACATAACCTCTTTAAATATAACTAGTTTAGAGTATGTGCCCCAAACGAGTTCCCAAATGAATCAAGAAACATTTGAAACAAATCAGATCATTAAGTTTATATGTAATTTATGATCTTTGAGAAGCCATTTTTTGATATAGCAATACTTCACGGAAATATGTTTATGGTACTCGTTTATAGGGTCCCGTACGTCATGATGGAAACACGAAAAGCTATTTTACACGACTGCCCAAAAAAAAAGTTATGTTTTCAGCGTTCGTATATGTATTTATGTTTGCTAGTTTCTTTATAACTTCACCGATTTTACAAGCTTTTATTTATTGTCACCTGTCCCGATATTTCTTATATAATTATATATCAGAAGGGTCTTTTCACTATTCTTCAACTTATTTCAAGCTGCAGGTTAAGGGTGGGCCCAATGCCAAAATTACGCAAAAGAAGCATTTTCAAACGCACTTTTTGATGGTAAATAACGTAAATATTACAATAAAAAAAATATAGTAGGTAGGAGATAATCTTGTAGAAGTACAGTAATCGAATAGAAGTTTAAAAAAAACCTCATGGCATAGTTAAAAAAAATTAACAGAAACTGCGCTAAAAAAACTGTTTTAATTCGAATGCTTAGAATTATCAGCGGCAACCCCACTTTATTTTTTATGACAATAATAGTTACACTAATGTTTTACTCAAATAATCGGTTAATTATTTTATTACATGTTTATATTTGGAACAATTACATAAAACATCACTAAAAACTGTAGGTACCCTAAACTTCAATCATCAACTAAAACGTGCAATTTTCGACTTTCGTGCGATGGAACAAGCGGGATTAAAAAATGTTGTTTTCCTGGCATTGGGCCAACTCTTAAACGGCGCCGTTTAGTAAAAAATCTAGTCTGTTTATTGAACGGCTGATTTAGTTGCCTGCGACATACGAGCATAAGCAGCGTAATGATGCCGGTATGAAATGAATGCCCCAATTTTTTTGCTCCAATCAACTTTTATGGATCTCAATCAATTTTTATTTGAATTCTGTCATCGTGATTTAAGGAAATGGTATTTAAATGGCAATAGTCTTAAAATACGATGGAATTGAGTTAATGAACAGCTTTACTGCCTCACTGCCCACAGTCTCCTCTGTTGAGTGGCGTACGAGGTTCTGGATTCGTTTGTTTTGATTGTAATTATGATGTTGTCGAAGGTGAAAAACAGGCATAGCTTAGAATGGGACCTGTCTATTTAGGACGGCATCCGGAAAATAAAGTTAGGTGCTTGGCGCCAGGTTTTATATACAACAATGCTATAACAATTGCCTAAGAGAAAAAATGGAAGTGACCAAACGCGCACGCTCATTAGTAATCTCACTATAGCACCCATCTAAATATAAATCCTGATATATCAGTTAAGAACGCTTAGAAAAACTACGCTACGAAAGCTTCAAAAGACCTTTCATTTTAGGAATATAAAGGCGCAATGATAGCTTGTTTTTTTTAATGAAAACAACTGTATAAAAACGTGGACATCGGCGCATTAATATTGAAAGTGATTGCACCGAAACAGGTAGAATGTAGGCCCCGTCGTCGGCGCGGCGTCGGATTCTCCCATCGGATCTCGGCCGCGGAAGTTACGGTATATTTTGTGGGTCAATTCGATACGACGGATGTCTGATGTGCCGGCAAATACCATCCAACTATATTACTTCACTTTTGTACAAATTTAATATAATTTATACTATCTCCTACATATGTATATATGATATACTATGATGTATTCCGAAGGAGGGTTGACAGGCGGCATTAAAATGGAAGCCAAAACTTTCAACATTGTTTTCATCAGAAATCTTTTATTGGCTATTACCCATACTCCTGGGTTGCAAGTCCCAGGCCCCTCTTGGCAAAAATGCTTTCGTATTTTTGCCATGCTGAATATATATTTTCAGCCCACGCTTCGCTCGACCTTCGCGCTCACTCAGTCTTTTATTTATTCACACTCCATAAATGTGGTCTAAGATGGAGAACGCTTACCTAGATGAAACCTATTTACTCTCGATTTGAAGACACCCATGTTGTATTCATCGGGAAAAAAAAACTGACCATGGTAAGTAGTTCCTCTCTTTCGCAGTATGCACGAGAAAAGTGGAAGCAAAGCGCTTCGTACGAGTCCTGGGAATATCAACCATGTACTCGGGCGCTTCTCCGTCTGTCTGGACGTCCGATGGAAGAAGGGGGAGGACGGAACTAAGTCGTGTAGTTCTTGTGCACAAGTTAAAGTAGTAGCATAGAATAAATGTAGAAGTACGATTCATGAAATTCAGGATTCATTTCGCTCGTAGCAAAGTTTGCTTAGCGATTCAGAACCGATCAGCAAAATCATGACTTAGATGGGTGACCGCTGGTGACATTACTACTGAGCGCTTCCGTAGGTACTTCGGAGGGCACGGTCCCGGTCGTTGTCTTAGGATAGCAGTCGTTATAGCATGGTGATAGGGCATTTTGCGAATGCCCGCCTGGCTAGCTACCAGCATCAAGTAGAAAAATCTGTCGCTAAGCACCTAACGGTGTGTTCCGGCAGCTGTCCTTGTGAGCTAGTAATTCTAGGTTAGCATGAACAACATCTTCGACCACATCATCACTTACCATCAGGTGAGATAGTGGTGAAAGGCTAAATTATCAAGCATAAAAAGAAAAGAAAAAAGGTATTTGTTGAGGAGAACGATGACTTTTTCTAAACCATCTCATTAATTCAGTAAATTTCGTATTCTAAACACGTTTGCTGACATCCTGTCATTGTTGATTCGACAAAACTCCCGAGCATCGTGCATGCCGACTTCCATCATCACAATAAACAACACGGAAACATTCTCGTTACAAATTTTTCTAAGTTCGTAGAGGAACTTTGCTTAGTCGTTCATATAGCAGATGAACTATACAGGGTTATTGGTAAAATGCTAACAACCTCTTAGGGTTGACTTCTGCTAGTCCTAACAAACAGATTTTTTTTTTGTGTTTTAAAGCCTTCTCCGAGCCTTGAGCGCCCGCCATGGCAACACTGGACCGCACCGTGCTCTTTGAATATAGCTTTGAATATTTACATCGAGCAAAGTAATAAAAAATATGAAATAATACATTACAGGCACAAGAGACTTTTAACATCATGTGGTCATCGTGTTTATTCCGTCAAAAACATATAAAAAAACACGAAAAAAAATTACAAAAACATATTAATTTTTTTCTAAACACAAAAATACATTTTTTTTTTTTACACTTAACTCGTTAGCACTTGACCACTATCTCACCTGATGTTAAGTGATGATGCGATCGACGATGGAGCGCGCTTACACAGAAGATACCTATATTCACTCGGGTTTTGAAGACCCCCACATTGTACTTAACCGAAAACACAGACTCAGGCAGGTTACATACCTACATTCTCAAAATGTTTCTTAAGACTATCAGAAGTCAACCCTAAAGAGTTGGTTAGCATTTTTCCAATAACCCTGTATATTGTTATATATATAGTTGATCTGTTATGTACATAGGTATATATATATATATAATTATATATTTAAGGCAACGATGGCCGAGCGGTGACAGCTATGGACTGCGGTGCCGCAAGTACATGGTTCGATTCCCACCGCCGGCTTGAGCTTCAACGCATAGTGGAAGAGCATTTTGCAAAAACTTGCCTAGCTACCACCCTCAAGTAGAAAATCTGTCGCCAAGCACTTAACAGTGTGTTCTGGCAGAAAGAGAGCCAGAAAAAATACAGGCACATGAGACTTAATAATTGTATTCTCAGTGGGGCGGGCGCAGTGCAATTGGTTCGGATGAAATGCATTTGTTATAGACAGAGGTTAGTCCACTTAACATCTGGTGTGCCTCGTGCTTGCACCGTCACAATCTCATAAAAAAACTAGGTTGACTACTCGTGGCTAGATTTGGTGTTGGAATGTTCCTAAGCCAGCAATATTCGCTGCGATCATTATGGGTGACCGCTAGTGGCTTTTAGAACCGCGCTTCCATTTCCGGATGTCGTCTTGAATGGAAGTCGTTATAACATAGTTGGTGGCATTTTGCTTGGCTAGCTACCAACCACAAGTAGAAAATCTGTCGCCAAGCAACTAACTGGTTGTTGTTCTTGGCTTTACAGGACTGGAACTTCTTGAAATTTTCCAAAACATCAAGTATAGATATTAATATACCACAAACAAACAAATTATTACAATTTATACATACATAGATACATAAAATCACGCCTATTTCTTTTAGGGGTAAGCAGAGACCACAGATTTCTACTTGCTTCGATACTTACATATCTCTTTCGCTTCATCTACACTCATCAATCCTTTCATATGTCGGTTTTGGGTACTCCTGCCCTTTTTTCAGAACGTCTTCAATCTGATTTCGTAAATTTTGTCTAGGTCTTCCCCTTCCAATACTTCCGTTGCAATTCAATATTAATTATTATAATTAATTTTTAAACTAACCGAATGGCAAATTATTACTGTAGAGAAATATATATTTTCATACCGTCATCATCACCGTAGACATTTTTCCAGGCAGCTTGAATCCTTGCAGGAACTTTCAGTTGTTAATATATTCACTTTCACAGCACTAGTGGATACACTTTCTGAAAATATTTTCCATTTGAAACCGGGATTCTAGTGAGGTGCTTATTTTTTTTTTGCATTAATTAACAAATCACTGCAAACTATATACCACACTACAGCTACTACAACGAGTGCATTCATGCAGTAAAGGCCACTGCAGGCCCATAGGCAGTCTAAATGCTCCAGCCCACTACCAGTTGGTAGCGTGCCAATATGTAAGGGAGTATGTGTCGTTATAAAACTGAAAAGCGAAGGTCTTTTATCATCCAATTTTATTATTAATTTTAATAACCATTTTTAGATAATATTTATATATAAAAATTACGTGTCACGTTGTTTGTCCGCGATAGACTCCTAAACTACTGAACCAATTTTAAATTTGATTTACACACCGTATGCAATTTGATCCAAATTGATTGATGAGATAGGATAGCTTACATCTCAATTTATAGTCGTAATTACCCGTGCAAAACCAGGGTGGGCCGCTATAGTAAATATAAACATATTTCTTTTCGAATTCAATTTCTTTTGTATAACTATACTTTAAAGACAGCGGGAAGCGACTTTTTTTTATACTATGTAGTGATGATTCCGAGTATTTTTGGACTAGATTATATTAAAATAAAAAACGGATGGGTTATAATTAAACCAAATACCTCAGCCTACGACCTAGAAATCTAGAACTTTTGAATAATGTAAATTCTACTCTTGACCCGGTTTTGATAATGGTTATTTTATGTTAAAATAATACCGTAGTAATCTTTTATGCGAAAAATATATCATACATACGAACATCAACGGATTAAGACATGAGTATGCTTAGTGAATATATTTGACGAGATCAAAAATAAATCGCGGATTTTAATCTCGCACGTTGATAAAATTTTTCGTTACGACGTAATTTAGTAAAATAATTTATTTAAGATTACGATTACCTATTCTGTTTTTGTTTTTTATTGTTGATAGGTAAGCCTTTGATCACAATTTCACCTGATGGTAAGTGATGATGTGGTCGAAGATGTTAATAGGCATTACTGGCTCTCAAGGACAGCTGCCGGAACAAACAGACAGTGCATTTCATAAAATTGTATTTGAGACAAAATATATTATTTGCATTAATAATTTGTAAATAAATGTGACTTTCGCAAGCAATAATGCTTGTAATCATATGTAGTAAAAATATAAATATATACAGTCATACTGCGACCAATTTTATATTTTATAGATAAAATAAATATATATATGTATCTAAATCTGGGGTAACGAAATAAGCGGATGCAAGACGAATGCATGTGGCAGATATGCTAATGTGTGATGTAACTCAAAGATTAGGAGAATATATCAGATGAAAATTGAAAGTAACACTAGTGACAGGAAAGAGTTACAGATTAACGGTACCGTGTTTTAGATTAGCAAAGACAAATAAAAGGTCCTTTTTAGGTAATTGTGTGCGGTTTTATAGTAAAGTTCCCAAACATATTACAACGCTCACAGAAGGTAAATTCAAATTACATGTGAATAACATTTTGATTAAGAAATCCTACTACACAGTTTGTGATTACTTAAACGACAAAAATGCTTGGAAAATTCCACCTCTGCCAAGCCATCACCTGTTTCCTACGTAATTTAAACAAATATTGTAATAATTGTATTATATTGTTTAACAAATTGTAAACAGACGTTTAAAAGAATGGCCCCGAGTTTCTTGCCCGTTCTTCTCGCAGTGGCTCTATAAATTTTTTGCTGAACGTGGCAGAACAATGTAGAATATTTCAATATTAAAGTTTGTAATTGACCTTCATGAGAGCGTCGTAGACGCCTAAATTGAATAAATGATTTTGAATTTTAATTTGATTGGTGAGCGCGCTGTCAACATTTCATTGGAGATAATATAATATACCTACGAGTGTGGAATATTTATGGAGATAGACACTAAGAAATATTTAAACGGACCTCATGAGAAAGGATAAGTTATATTTAAGGGTTCGAAGTTTCTTTAGCCGTTCGTAACCGATCAGCTCAGTAGCAAATCTGCCGCCAGCATCTATCCATGAGAGCCAATAATAATAATAATCTTGGCGAAACTGTAGCATTACCTTTGTTATATTTTTTCAAATTAGTTCAGAGTGGAAGGCCAAGGCTTTTGAAGCGCTCGTGGCGAAGTTTGCGTAACCATTCTGAATCGATCAGCTAAGTTAAGCAACGTCCGCCGCGGTCATGAGTTGGATGGGTGACCGCTGGTGACATTACTACTGAGCGCTTCCGTGCTTCGGAGGGCACGTTAAGCCGTCGGTCCCGGTTGTTGTCTTAGGATGGCGTCGTTACAGCATGGTGGTAGGGCATTTTGCGAATGCCCGCCTGGCTAGCTACCACCCTCAAGTTGAAAATCTGTCGCCAAGCACCTAACGGTGTGTTCCGGCAGCTGTCCTTGAGAGCCAGTAATTCTAGGTTAGCCTGAACAACAACTTCGACCACATCATCACTTACCATCAGGTGAGATAGTGGTCAAAGGCTAACCTATCAAGAATAAAAAAAAAAAAAAAAAAAAAAAGTCAAAATAATGATAAATATTTTTGATATTTTATTCATCGAACAAAATTTAACAAATCAAAAATTGTCTTGGCGCTTTTGTACTGAATGAAATAAAATAAATAACTCTGAGAGTATTTGAATCCTAGCTTTAATATTTGAAAAGCAGTAGGAGCTCAAAGATCTCGTTAATATATTTATGCGAGAGAACAGCCTTAACCAACGTCCACACTGTGGCTACGACTGGGATGGGTGACCGCTACTGACATTATTACTGATCGTGCCCGTGCTTCAGAGGACACGTTAAACCTTCGGTACCGGTTGTTGTCTTACGATGGCAGTCGTTACAGTGTGGTGGTAGTTCAAGTAGAAAATCTGTCACCAAACACTGAACAGTGTGTTCCGGCAGCTGTCCATAAGAGCCAGTAATTATAGGTTAGCCTAAACAACATCTTCCTAATCGAAAATATAACTTAGCTTGTCCCTCTTGATACAGATTTGCAATTTTATTGTTATACTAGCGGCCCGCCCCGACTTCGCACGGGTAATTACAACTTGAGATGTAAGCTATCCTAATTCCTGTCTTTCAAATTGCACACGGTGTACAAATCAAATTTAAAATTGGTTCAGTAGTTTAGGAGTCCATCGCGGACAAACAACGTGACACGTAATTTTTATATTTGTACGGATTTTTACACAAATACATACATCGGTAATTAAAATATTTAGGTTATAGGCGTAACTTCGAGTCAACTCTGCAATTTAATTCTATTGAGATATTTATACGGAAATGAATTTCAGACTTAACTTGCCTTTAAAGAATATGATCAAGATTAACATATCATTTTCTTACTGCTACACACTAAAACAATTTTGCTAAAAATCTGTTCAAGTAAAGTTGTTCAGCAATTGTCAGAGCTTTAAGTATCTAAGGCAAAGCCTCACGGCTTGCATGTGAACCTCAAGTCACCAAAAAATTTTAACAAAAAATGGTACCGACTTCATCACCCAAAAGTGTGAAATAACTTGTTGAAGTCGGTACCATGATGGTACAAAAGTACCTATTATCGCAATATTGTGCGCATGGTACCGACTTCGACAAGTTATTTCACACTTTTGGGTGATGAAGTCGGTACCAATTTTTGTTAAAATTTTTTTTTTCATTCTTTTTAGTGTAACTCAAAAACGGCTTGACCGATTTTTATGAAATTTAAAATGGGACCAAACGACAAGTATCAACTTTCAAACAAAAAAAGAATTTTCAAAATCAGTTCGCCCAGTCAAGAGGTCTGAAGTAACAAACATAAAAAAAAAAAAAAAAAAAAAAAAAAAATACAGACGAATTGAGAACCTCCTCCTTTTTTGGAAGTCGGTTAATAAAGGCCAACACAGTGTAGGTATTATGTATACCCAAGTACCCACTAAGTAAAGCATCACAGATGCAAGTGGAAAGTCCGAAATTAGCCTCGCGCACTAATAAAAACAGATTGAGTTGAGAGAAATGAAAGTGCCTACTTACTTGAGGCTGTGGAAAATATAACACCTTATTTTTATTTTGGGCTTCACACCTCATGGTCAAATAGATTGTAAAACTAGAGGATTTGAATGATTAAATAATATATCTTTTTTATTATACATATCGAGATCGTGTGACGAGGTGTACGATTTTTTTGGCTGATTGTTCACGTTTCATATGTGTATGACATAATAAAATTTAGACGGTCGGAATATCTATTCATAAAATTTATATGGTCTTCTTCACAAAGTATATTTAACACAAGAGCTTCGAGCTATCTGGATATATAGCTAGCTTATATACATTTTCTAAGGGAGCACGGCGCGGTCCAGTGTTGCTAAGGCGGGTGCTCTTGGCTAGAAGGTATTAAAAGTTTTAATATTTTAGATTTTTTTTTGTGTTTTATATTAAAACAAAAAAAAAACTCATAATGTTTATAAGAACTAGCAGAAGTCAATCCTCAGAGGTTGGCATTTTACCAATAACCATTAAATTAAACAATATATTTTTGTAAGTAAATGACATGAAATTGTAATAATAATTAGCTAAAATCAATTAGATGTAGGTACCTAGTAATTTGCATGCCTTTAAGGTTTAAATGTATAGCCACATATTATTTTAGTTAAGAGCTGTACTGTACCTACATTATGGCAAATAAATATTTTGATATTGAATTTGATTTTAAATTTAAATCTGTAATTTTTTCTTATATAATATTTTATCATTCGTGATTATATCTACAAGCATCTCTTTATAGAATTTATGTAATTTGAAAGAACTTAACATAATCATTAAAAAACAATAACAAAAATGGAACCGACTTCTCAACGACACTGAAAAGTATGGAATAAGTTGTTAAACTAGGCCCCATGCTGATTAAAAAAATACTTATCTAGGTATGTCAAGCATTTTCCAGTTAGTTGAGTGTAACTTGACAACTACTTGACCAATTTAAATGAAATTAATATAGGAGCACCTCAAAAGTACCCTTTTCAATAAAAAAAAAAAGGCCAAGTGCGAGTGGGACTGGCACACGAAGGGTTCCGTACCATTTAATTTATTTTAATTTACATAGTAGTTTATTTTTAAAGTAAATATACGACTAAATATTCGGTGAATATTTCAAGTTTCTACCTGTTTTCATTATTATTATTTTTAGCAAATAAACAGCGAAAACCTCTTTTATAGTATGGGAGCCCCCTTAATTATTTATTATATTTTATTTTAATTAATTAGATTTAAAGAGAACATAAAAAAATATTCTGTAAAATAGTTAAAGCGTCTACCTGTCACCGTTATTAGCATCGAGCAAGAAACGGTACAAAAATCAAGTTTATTGTATGGAAGCCCCCCTTAAATATTTATTTTATTTCATTTTTAGTATTTGTTGTTATAGCGGCAATATAAATACATCAACTGTGAAAATTTCAACTATCTAGCTATCACCGTTCTTGAGATACAGCCTAGTGACAGACGGCCGGACGGACAGCGAAGTCTCAGTAATAGGGTCCCGTTTTTACCCTTTGGGTACGGGACCCTAAAAACAAATTTTCATAATCGGACTACTCTGTAAAAAGTGGTCATACATAAAAAAATACGTGTCAAATTAAGAACCTACAAAAATAACCTTCAGCACAGTCTATCTACATCATATTTTAAAGCTAATATACGGTTATTATCCATATAACCGTTAAGTTTTGGCGAGTAGAACCGTTCTACGTATTGTTTATAGATTGTTAAACCGTTGTGAATAAAAACCTCGCTAGTGGGCCAGTACGTGACTTAGTTATGAAATTACAGAAGAAATAATATTCTCAATTAGTTTATGTAGCAACAAAAACACGAAATTAAGTGTAACATCTTCGTTTTACCAATAAAATAACGAGGTCAGGTTATTGTAATTGTTTATTTTACGCAACTATTTACGTCGAACGTATCTGCACGGAAACTATTAAAAAAAACGATTTGTAACGATTGACAAATGTGGTAATAATATTATGTTGTATTTTTAATTTAGGGTATATTTATCTACAGAACAATTCATTACTCTAAGGGCCTTGTCAGAGTGTTCGTGTAAGTTCCGGTTTTACTACCCAGAATCACTATCTTTGCGTTTCACAGCCATCGATTTAGTCTATCCATCGCATCGGTTAAAGCTTGAAACGCGCTGCATGTTCACTGTCATTTTTATCATTCAGTTATTTTATGTGTTGCATGGCAACGCGAAACTTTATTAGGACATTCTGAAACGGGCCATAAGGGTCCGTTTCAAAATGTCCTCTGAGTGAATGACTGTGAAATGCAAAGATAGTGTGTTGTTTAATACCTAAATATGTTCTGGGTAGTATAACCGGAACTTACTCGAACATTCTGAAACATGCCCTAAATAACGTTTTACGTTGCCTGTAGGTTAAAAAGAATAACTGTTAGATAAAAAAAAACTGAATATATTTATAATGAAGAGAGTCATATAATAATGATCGAACTTCACTTAATTGTTTTTAATGATATAGGTACATTACCCGTCACTACTGCAAATTTTCATTTAAACATATTTATCTCTAAGGGGTTACATTAAATGGGCAAACGCTTTGAATACACGAAAAAAGCCGGCTGAGGTTCTATACTAAAAATATTTTTATAGTTAAGTATTAGGTACTCTATATACTTTATAGAATAGAATAGAATAATTATTTATTGTTACAGAAAAGAAAATAAATTACATAAAATTTTCTTACTAACAATATACAACTTATAGCAAAAGGAATACACCCAGTTTCATTTATGGCCACACCTGTTAAATTGTAAACATAACACTGATTTTAGGTGAATTCTAGGTTAGCCTAAACAACATCTTCGACCACATCATCAGTTACCATCAGGTGAGATAGTGGTCAAAGGCTCGGGCATAAAAAAAACCTGAACTGAACTTGTACTTAACACAGTTAATACTAGTACAGGGTACAGGGATATGTATAAAATAAATAAATAAAATAAAAAAGCCTTATATTTCTTACTAAAGAATGCAAAAATAAACTTATTTCTTATTATCTGAGTATACATATATAAACTTATATATGTATACGATCAGATGGGATATGTATACCTACATGTAATTACAGAATAGATTTATGTAGGTATTAGAATATGACTTATGATATACGAAACATGATTGTAACTCAGTTGAGGAAATAAATTTACTATTATTATATTATTAAATAGGTATTTAGGTAAGTAAGTACCGACACGAAAGCCATTTCGTTAATATAATTGGTAGACGAGTTTCGTTAAATCTAACGAGTTATTTTTACTAGATAGTCACATTAGAATTCGTCATCCATAATTAGACTATTAAAATGTACCTTTAACTACAATAAAATAAGTTTTTACCAAAGACTTTGAATAAGTTTTATGGTATAATTCGTTAATAGGCTCTGGTGTATTATTCTCAACACAACACTTGTGTCCGACTAATAAAAACAGTAATTAAAATGCTATTATGAAAGTGCAGCACTATATCACGCGACCGTCGCGCCTACGTATGTGGCACACGTGCTTAAGTCATTTTTAAATGTTTTGACATTATGCATTGCATAAACATAAGGTGGCCATAGCCGAATCTTTGTAGTACATAAAAAAGAAAACGGTTAACTCCAACTGTCAGAAGTGGCGGCTCATAAAACTGCAGCCAAAACTTTTACTTTATATTTTTTTTTTTTTATGTTATTGTGACGGAGCAAGCTCGAGGCCCACCTGATGTTAAGCGGTATCCTCTGCCTATAACAGATGCATTTCGTAATACGTAAATATAAATGCGTAATCTGTTTTAAGTTGTTTTCAGAGAAGGAAAATATATTCCACAATTGAAATTTTCAAGCAGTGATAATGCGAGCGATAATTGCTATGCACTGCTGTACTGCACTGCAGGTCCATGGTTCTATCCCCATCCCTGGCTTGAGCTTGACCGCGTGGTGGAAGGGCATTTTGCGAATGCTCGTCTGGCTAGCTGCTCTACCACCCTCAAGTAGAAAATCGGTCGCCAAGCACCTAACAGTGTGTTCCGGCAGCAGTCCTTAAGAGCCAGAAAAAAATACAGGCACTGTATGTCTCAGTGGGACGGGCGCAATGCAATTCGTTAGAATGATATTCTTCTGTCATAGGTAGAGGTTATAGTCCGCTTAACATCAGTTGGGCATCGTGCTTGTTCCGCTACAATTACAGTAAAAAAACACAAGTGGGAATGGGTAGGATGTATATGATATGAATATTCCTTATATTGACATAGTTTTTTTTCCTGTACTTACTAAATATTGCATAATTTTTTAAGCGTTTGTGGAGGATCTTTTCAATCTTTCTGGTAATTATGAATCAACGTCCCCTGCGGTCTTACATGAAATCTATGAAAGTGTTTTTCTTCCTATTCTTACGCATACCTACTTGGTTTCCTTGTGTTAAAAATAAACGCGATGTAGGTACATACCTATTCGATAATAAATTTGCCATCTAAAGTACTTAATTATTTATTTATTCCACAAGTACCTATCCCCTTTAAAAATTCTTCGGCATAAAACTAACCAATAATAAAACAATATATAACTGTATATATAAATAACTAAAAATGAAGAATGCTAAATGAGAATTATCTAAGCAAACACTCTTTCTGATTTTTTTTCTACCCGCATTATCTTCCCACATTTCTTAAATCTTAATTAAAATTCGAAGCTGCCTACATAACAAATATTATAGGTAGGTATTTAGTGAACAATACAATCTCTCGGCAGCAATTTAACAAAGTGTAAATAAGCCGCTTCGAGGTAGAAATTGGAGAAAGTCCGGTATTGTTTGGTTCAAACCGTATCTAAACATTGATCATTCGTTCACAATCTGTGCTTAGATATTAAATTATATAAATAAGGTATTTGCATCCGCTTTATTCTCATTTCAACAATTGTCTTAGTACCTATAAACAAGTTATTTAAAATTATAAATCTATAGGTATGTATATCAAAATCAACAAGCTAAGATAAAATCACATTTACTAATGAGAAAAATAATTGTCCTGTAATAATTTGTAAATATTATAAGTCCATGTTAAAATATAATACTAGCGGGCAGCCCCGGTTTCGGAAGGATAATTACGATTATAAATTGAGATGTAAGTCCTATCTTTCAATTTGGATTTGCACACGGTGTGCAAATCAAATTTAAAATTGGTTCAGTATTTAAGGAGTCCATCGCGGACAAACATCGTGACACGTAATTTTTATATATAAAGATTTAATATTACACAATACATTTTAATTTAATTTGCCGTTCATAGATGTTATTCAAAACGAGGCCAAGAATTGTGGAATAAACTAACGCTATAGATTACACGGTTATATTTAAAAACTGTAGATTATACCTTACATCTTTGATGTGATGATTATACTGTCACAAAAATATTATGCTTTGCCTTTATAATTAAATATAATATAAATAAACGCCTCTGCGATGCACTAGGCAAAGAGATATACAATTTACCTATAATAATTATCGTAGTCTAGATAAACGAGTTACATTTAACAACTTATTATTATATTTATCTTGACCAGCAAAATAAATAATTCAATCTATATGTTAGTGTCTACCTACGTAGGTACGTAGTAGCTACACCAATTAAACTATGCAATTATTTATTAGGTACGTATGAAGTAAAATTTATTGAGAATTAAATAATAAGTAATATGATTGCCTAACATGTCTAGTTAATTTTAATTATTATGGCTTTATCTACGTAAGATCAGTCACCTCAATAAAATCCTTGCTCCGCATGAATATCACTGTATCGCACTTTTCTAAAAAAAAAGCAATACACAATCGTTCACTTTTCACAAATACTACATTCACTGGAAAAATCGAAATGATTCGACCACTGCAAATGAGTCTCAACACTTCAAAGAGTATAAAGAAGTTTCAAAATAGTTTTTGCTCTAAATCGTTCGATACTTAAAAAGGTTTGATTGCGAAATAGTTTAAGTTTGAAACCGTTCGAATGAGTTGCGTTCAGAAGCGTGCTCGCGGCGCGCGGTCTGCGAGGGAATGCGCCCGAGTGCGCCTGAGCAACGCACAGTGCCGCTGATTTCTTAAGGCCTAGATGGATTTTCGTAACAATTAGTTTATCAGGAAATTGGTTTAAATATTACTGAGTGATGATCAGTTTCATATTTTGTAGGTAGAATGTTGGCCAAACACGCTGACTTTCGACGACTGCTCACTTTAAGATCACCTATTTTAGAGGAATTAGTACTTGTATATAATCAATGTTGGTATGGTCGGTGGCTAAATTCATTATTTAATATATTATGTTCACATACCTACTTAATGCATTTTGAAACTTCTTATATATTTTTATTATTTCGTATAATTGTGTTTTAACAGCTTAATTGTTTTAAAAGTTTTTAAAGCGTTAAACATTTTACCCGTTTATCACTTCACTAATTTCACAGCGACTCGAATCGTCGACGATCAAGTTCTCTCAGGTCGGCTCGACCCTTTGGCTTTGCGTAGAGATGTTGGATCACAATGCATCTTTTACCGTATATATCACGGGGAGTGTTCTGAGGAACTGTTCGATTTACTACCTGCAGCTCAATTTCGCCACCGGACTTCCCGACAAAGCATGATGTTTCATCAATTTCAAGTCGACGTCTGGCAGTCCACAACCTTGCGATTTTCACGGCATTTTTTACCACGCACTGCCATATCATGGAACCAGCTGCCTGGTGAAGTATTTCCGAACAGTTACGACTTAGGAACCTTCAAGAAGAGAGCATATTCCCTCCTTAAAGGCCGGCAACGCATCCTCGAGACCTCTGGTGTTGCGGATGTCTGTGAACGACGGTGATCACTTACCATCAGGTGAGCCGCCTGCTCGTTTGCCCTCCTATGCCATAAAAAAAAAAAACTTGATATTCCGACCATTGAATTTGTTGTTGTAACCTGTAAGTATTGTGCAAGAAAATAGTAATTCTTTTTATTATTACCATGTAAGCATATTTTTTTTTTATTTTTTATATGAACCGAATACGTTAGCGGTGACGGCAAAAATCACATGGCGAGCATCTTAACCAACTAGCCAACATGCTGGCAAAAAATTAGTTTTCAGCCACCTAATTAAATACGCTAGTTATATTATGTAATTTTTCACAATTGCAACAATTTTGGAACAGGATTTTCGACGCAAGGTACGCGCTTTCGTGAATAAACAGATATGTATATACCGCATGGTGGTAGGGAATTTTCTTTATGCTAGCTACCACCCTCGAGTAGTAAATATGTCGCCTAGCTTCTAACAGTGTGTTCCGGCAGAAGTCCTTGAGAGCCAGTAAAATATTATGATATTACAGGCACATTGTTTGAAGCAGTGATGGCTCAGTGGCTTTGGCTATGGACTGCCGCGCAGCAGGTCCATGGTTCGAATCCCGCCGCGGGCTTGAGCTTCACCGTATGGTGGAAGGGCTTTTTGCGAATGCCCGCCTGGCTAGCGACCACCCTCAAGTTGAAAATCTGTCGCCAAGCACCTAACGGTGTGTTCCGGCAGCTGTCCTTGAGAGCCAGTAATTCTAGGTTAAGCCTGTTAACACCTTTGACCACATCATCACTTACCATCACGTGAGATTGTGGTCAAAGGCTCACCTATCAGCAACAAAAAAAAAAAAAAAAAAACATGGTTCTTAAAAACTGGATGTCTAAGAGTGACAGGCACAATATAGTTCGTCACTTGACCCAAAGACACCTGTTATAGGCAGAGATTACGGGTAAATATGGTGGACCACGTGCAGGTATTTGAAGCGCTCGTAGCGAAGTGTGCTTAGCCATTCTGAACCGATCAGCAAAGCTAAGCAATGTCTGCCTCGGTCATGAGTTGGATGGGTGACCGCTGGTGACATTACTACTGAGCGCTTCCGTGCTTCGGAGGGCACGTTAAGCTGTCGGTCCCGGTTGTTGTCTTACGATGGCAGTCGTTGTACAATGGTGTGAGGGCATTTTTTGAATGCCCGCCTGGCTAGCTACCACCCTCAAGTAGAATATCTGTCGCCAAGCACCTAACGGTGTGTTCCGGCAGCTGTCATTGAGAGGCAGTAATTCTAAGTTAGTCTGAAAAACATCTTCGACCACATCATCACTTACCATCAGGTGAGATAGTGGTCAAAGGCTAAACTATCAGGCATAAAAAAAGGTACCGTCATTATCCCATAAAAAAGTCATTTAAGGCAGCGTGATATAAATCACACAGTCATTATCCCATAAAAAAATAATTAAAGACAACGTGATATAAATTACACACAATAAATACATAGACACTTGTAAGTTTTTCCGCACAGTCTTCGCCTTAAGAGGATGCGCCTCACCTGAATGCGGAAACGCGGCTGACCGGTGCGGTGCTGCCTGCGCTGCGCCCGCGCACTAATACTCACTATATCGAGTGTAACGGTGAATAACACCCACAGACTGCTGTCGGTGTGCTTCTTAAGAGATAGGATTCGTATTTCTAGAGGTATTGTTGTTATGATGGACTTTTGTTTCATAATTTACATCTTAAGTAAATTTATATAATTTTTTGTGCAGTAACACATGTGTTGTGTGCGTGTTTGTTGTGTCATATACCTATCTCCGAAATAGATGCAATTGTGATTAATCATGGTACCTATACTATATACATAATAGAGGTTTATGAAGTTGCCGTTTAAACGTAGCGGCCATTTAATTGAAAAAAAAACCAAAATGTTTCAAGAAAGAGATTAAAACTTTTTTGGGCAAAAATTACATTCTATATTCAAAAGTTTTATGACGCGCTACGCGATTATTGGCGTTCAATTGTTTTGAAAAAGGTATACAATATTTATTTTCGCTAGAACATTAGGTAGGTAGGTAGTAGGCTACGACAAATAATGAATATACATGTACTAAAATTTGAATATTTTTTTAAATTTATTACTTAATTACTTTATGAAAGAAATTCAGTCTGTGAGTAGGTACATAGCTTTTGTAAATTTTGCATATATTATATATAAGAAACCGGCCAATTGCGAGTCTTACTCGCAAACTGAGGCGCGAGAGTTATATATAGACCTGTTACTCCTGTAAGTAGATATTATGTAAAAAAATGTTATGGTATTTTTATTGCTAAATGAAATCCATAACATTTGAAAATTATGTAAAATATTTTTATTAGATGATGTTACTAATAATTTATGCGTTTGGCAATTTTTCCTTTATCTGTGCTATGAGACGTTGTTTCGTACCAAATTTCAAGATTCTGAGTTCACGGGACCTCGGTTCACCTGTAGGTTTTGATTCCCTTGCGAGTGTTAAAATTTTGCGTCATAAACGGCTAAAGTTTGTATTGGCTTAGAAGTTTGTTTTTTTCACAGATCCAAGGGACAGTTCACAGTAGACCTGTAGAATTTCAGATTGATACGCGTTCCTGCCAAACAGATGGACAAAAAAGTGATCCTTGGGTTCCGTTTTTTTCCTTTTAGTTACGGAACCCTAAAAATTACTGTGAAAACTGTATTTTTGCTGATACCATTTATTATTTAATATGATATTCACTCTACTTGGGTTGGCAGAAGTATATGATGAAAATAGATAATATAATTATCTACTTAATATCTAATTAAATACATATACTTAATTCTTTTGTTGCAAAAAATGTGTTATTTTTGACATTTTCCTAAGGGAGCGCGGCGTCACCGATTTCGATGCGGTTGAAACCACGGATGGACTTTGACTTTATTTATATAACATATGAATGTATTTTTATGGATCCCCAGTACGCCTGTCAACTGCTCAATAATGGCAAGCCGCCCTATAATGGACTTACCTACGTACAGCGGTTGCGAATGATACGAATTTATACATAAGTGATGTGATGTGACCGAATTTTTTGCGATGTTGTAGTTGCTATGTAACGTATGTACGTTACATACTTTTTGAAGCAGTGATAGCTCAGTGGCTTTGGCTATGGACTGTCGCGCAGCAGGTCCATGGTTCGAATCCCACCGCGGACTTGAGCTTCACCGCATGAGGGAAGGACATTTTTGCGAATGCCCGCCTGGCTAGCGACCACCCTCAAGTTGAAAATCTTTCACCAAGCACCTAACGGTGTGTTCCGGCAGCTGTCCTTGAGAGCCAGTCATTCTAGGTTAAGCCTGTTAACACCTTCGACCACATCATCACTTACCATCACGTGAGATTGTGGCTTACCTATCAGCAATAAAAAATAATAAAAAAAACATATTTTTTTTTATTTTACTTGTATTCGGGGCGCTTATAGCTTTCATTACCAAGTAATATTAATATAAACAAAGAAGAGCCATTTACAAGCCTCCACAGTTAGATTAAGTTTGGATTAAAAAAAAACTAACTTGAGAAATCTCCTCTAGGACTTCTAGGCACTGTCGATGCCCTTTCCTTCCCCCACAAGCCTGAATTAAACCAAAAGTCACCACACCATTCGGTGGGAGTGATCCATATATTTTAAAGTTGCAAATAGAACACATATTTACTTTGAATTTATACATACGTACGATGAACGCACACATATTTATTTCCTTTCACTATGTACATTATATATTATAAATTATTTTCATTCAATATTCTTGAAATTTCTGGTAAAGTCTGGTAAATAAAATAATCTTGTGTCATGTAGCGCCTACAAATTCTATTAGCAATACAAGCTCTGTATATAATGACAGGCAAATTTTCCATCCATCTTTGCTATCATTATAATGTCAGGTACTAAGTTAACAATTTTAGTATACAATAGTAGTAAGGTTAGCAAGGCGACAAAAGCAAGACCCAGGCGTAGGTTATGAACTTAGTACTCTTAGGGCCCGTTTCAGGATGTCCTAATAAAGTTTCGGGTTGCTATGCAACACATAAAATAACCGAATGATAAAAATGACACTTAAACATGCAGCGCGTTTCAAGCTTTAACCGATGGATAGGCTAAATCGATGATTGTGAAACGCAAAGATAGTATATATTCTGGGTAGTAAAACCGGAACTTACTCGAACATTCTGAAACAACCCTTTAGTAACTGCGTAGAAGAACAACAATGAAACTTAAAATTAATTTTAGCATGCCTTATATTGGAATCAACTCATTTTAGTCATACTACATACTCTGTCAAAAAAGTAACGGGATTGGATGATTGGTTTATGTTTATGGCTCCAATTTTTTTTTGTTGTTAGATTGTCACAAAAAATTTTCCGTTGTGTCGCGGGGTTTGAGTTGCAATTATGGACAATAACATCTAACGAAGAGTTTGTCTTTACTTATGCATCGGTAATGGAATTTCGTGTTCGGAGTCACTGAAAATGTTACAGAAGGCTTACGTCTTACGTTACATAATGTATTTTGACAATTCAAGGTCAAAGCTATTCTGTCAGAGGGCTAAAAGTAATTTTCATATCACTGTCATCATCATACCTCATCTAGTAGGCACATGAATGAATAAAGTGCTTGTTGAGTCTCCGATATAAGTTGTAAAATACTATTTGGAGCTTCTCCTTGTCCTGTGTATCAGTGGTGTTCTTTTGCGTATATAGCATATGTAGCGTTCAATAGCATCGAAACGCGCTTCCGCGAACATGTTTACGCGCTACAGAATCGAGGAAGCCTCAAGAGATCGAAAACCGTTATTATAATGGATATGTAGGCACGTTATTTTTATTCTGTAGCGTAGGGCACTGAGTGCTATATACTTATACTATAATATCTAGTACAGAGGCTTCATGTGTAGAATGTCTAGCTATGTATATTGAAAATAACAATAGTACATTATGTACAAAAAAGACTTATAACAGAAAATATTCTAAAATATAAATGTATTAAAAAGTAAATAAACCAAACTATCGTATACAGTTTTTTATTCATTTTACATCGACAAGTGACAATGAGTACATCATCAATGTATTCAAAGTCAATTAAATAAGCATTATTATTTATTGAGGATAACCCAAATACTACTCGTCACATTCAGTCTAATCTAAATGGGACCGACAAAGTACAAGCTTTCAAATATAAAAAATATCATCGAAATCGGTACATCCTGTAAATAGTTACACACAAAAATAAATACAGTCGAAATGAGAACCTCCTTCGTTTTTGGAAGTCTGTTAAAATTTAATATTAATAATAATTTAAAAATGCATATACGACCTCATTGCCATTTAACTCAGTTATTTTTAAACTCATCACAAACAAGAGAGCGCGCAAAAAGTTAAGTTTATTTATTACCCATCTCAAAAGGTAAAAAAATATTGACAAGACATCAAGAAACATTATAAGCATCAAATAAAAATACCAGTTGAATTCGTAAAAATGCAATCGAAAATAAACCTTATATCGCTACTAATTAAGTCTGATATACTTACAAACTCTGAGGTGTATTCAGTACACAGAACCGTTCAAAAGAAAAACTGCAAAATTTTACCGTACTGTTATAAAAATAAGGTTCTTTTTGCTGAAACATTTTGAAGTTTGGGTAATGTCCATCAGGTCCAAAAGACACGTGAGTTTTTTAGTGCAAGTCTAGTACTTACATTGATTGATGATGCGATGCGATCTAGGCAGAGAGGCAACCGGTTAAGACGCTGACAAGTGCTAAATAGCTTTACTTGAAAAGATTTTTAGCAAAAAATATTTAGTTAGAAAATTATATGTTAATTTTGATCACAATATCATCTAAAACCAAGAAAACTCCGCAACACGTTTCCTTAAAATTTTCTCGATAAAATTGCAAAGTTGACTCTAAATTACGCTTGTAACGTAAATATTTTAATTATGTAAGAATTAATGTGTATGACTTATGAATATATTTTAATAAAATAGCAGAACCTTCTATAGAGAGACAAGAAAATTTACATTTTCAATTTACGTTACTAGTTTTGTGTTACTAAGCTTTCTTTCTATTTCACCTAAACTGATCGCGATTTCACCATCACTGCCTCTCTTTCACTCCTACGTAGTCAGATAGTAACAGAATTTCAGCATTTGACAGTGTCTTAATTGTAAGTATATTTTCTTAACAGGTGAGTAGCATATTGTACGTCTATATCACACTGACGTCACATTATATACTACTTGCGGGTTCTAAATCACTGACTCACTGACGGTAGGTGTCCTAAGTATATAGGTTGACCTTACACGGTGTAATACTTTCGGAAGTATGAAATTCCAGCATTTTATTAATATTTATAAAAAGATGACACCGTTCAAGTTCAAACAATTTTAGATCGCCTGCCGCGTGTGTCAAATAAAAAAAGTAGGTACCGATATAATTTTGAAATTAGTTTATTACTAACCAAAAAGGCGAAATTTCCAATAAAATTGCCTTACTCTTTGATTTTACTATCGACGTGAAACCAACTACTGTAATTTGGAAGGAAAATACAGTATTTGCTGTCGGGTATAAAATCAACAAAGTCCGCACTTTAGTAGTGTGCAAACACTACTGTATTTTGACGTAGTGGGCACTGTAGTAAGTGGAATTACTGGCGAACGAGACATGAGAACTAAAGTGTCGGTTTGACGAGCGCAGTGAGACGTAGACTGTGATACTGCAACTCTAATGGGCAAGCGTAACACTCATCATCAGGCTGATGGCTAGTCTCATCTCTTCATAACAAACAAAAAAAGTAAACATGGGAGGTTATTACACCCTAGAATCGGTGTACGGATACATTAAAATACATCTGTATCAGCCGGATGCAAAGGCCCTTCTTCAAGCTTTTATATGTCGACCGACAGGACTTGCCCATAGCAAGATTTGAGTCGGTTCAATTATAGCCTGTCACATTCACAGGTTCAGCAAGGGAAAACAGTTTTGTTAGGTCATCTCCTTGCCTACATGAACGTTGTGTGAAGCTTGCAAGTCAGTCAAGGTCCACCGGTGGGTTCCGCCGCTCGACTAGACATGCCAGACGTGCCTACATCATCATTATTAATTCAGGCTCATTCATTAAATACACTAATTATTATTTAAACAATTAGCAACCGAAGAATGTTGAATACATTAACAATGTATTAAACAGTTCAACCGCGAATGCATGCGCTTTTATTGAATTTAAACCTGGCAAGTACGAACAGGGGCCCAACTCCCACCTTTTACGAAACCATCATAAAAAATTAGCGTTTTGTTTCATGCTTAAAATCATAATACGCGGACACGAACTATCACCGACCCACAATCGGGTCCAGCAATATTGGTTTGATCCTACTTAAAGAACGAATGAAATATGTATCACGGATGTGCAAGCGAGATACAATATGTTTATAATATAGCGTTATCCCGCTCGGACTATTCCGAACCACGATGTTATGGAACGATTTTACCATAGTTTTACGACATTTTTTTGTATGCTTCACAAAAACTATCAGTTACTTTTTATACTTTTACTCATCAAATAAGGTTGCTGCATTTATTTTAAAGAATGATAGAAATAAAAACATTGTACGTAATTTACACATTAATAAACCCATTTTTATCGTAAATTATTCAAAATCAAGTTTAAATCCGCTGATAGAAAGTAACTTTTTTAAGATGGATAAACATGACGGATTTGTCGTTGGAACAGTAATGCTTCGTATTAAATGTCACGTCAGAGTTCGCGAAAACGTCACAAAAAAAGAGTGAACTATTTGTTGTGACGTCATCAAAGCGCCGAGCGATTCCTTTACCGCTTGTAAGCCTGCTTAATTGACGTGGAGGTATAGAATTTTGCAGTAAGATCAAGTTATTATTACTATAAGAGGTGAGAGTTGGCCCCCTGGACTCGTAAATTGAGGGTTTTGTCTGTACACACAATATATTATTACCTATTATTATTTATTATCAGGCAGACAGTTGTAACAACTGATAGTTGCCTGTACCCTGCTACTCTGTACTAGTTCCTCTTGTTACATGAAAGATATTTGTCGAGGCGATTCTTGAACTGAATTACAGTTTGGGCTGAAACTACGTCTTCCGGAAGTTTGTTCCATGTATGACTAATTCAAAATAGTGTTTTTTTTAATGAATACATGCAGGCGTTAGTTTTGGTATTGTGCGGTAATCCAGATTATCTAATATAAATAAATATTTTCGTAAAAAAATATTTGATACATAACTATTTTTTATTTAGTTTAGGATTTTTTGGTACAAGATCCATTCAGAAATGGTCGGTTTTTATTATTATTATTTTTTATCCTGATGGGTTAGCCTTTGACCACTATCTCACCTGATTGTAAGTGACGATGTGGTCGAAGCTAACCTAGAATTACTTGCTCAAAACAAACAGCTTCGGGAACAAACACGCTCCGCAGAAAAAAATAATCTCACTCTAGCATAATTATGGAGTGTTATTGTCTGTGCTTATTGAATAAGTGCAGTACAATTTTAAATAATATTAGAGTCGGTGCCTTCAATGTGTTCAATTTTAGACCTTTAAAAGTTATGAAGTATAAAACAAAAACTAAACTATTTAGGAGTCCGAAATTTCGGCATATTATACCACCAATTTATTATGATTTTTAGTAACTTTGATCAACATCAACAAACATCTTTTTCTGGGCTGTTGCAATCCAAAACCCTAAAAAAGCGAGGCTCAATTTTTTTTATGAGCGCAAAAAATCGCGGCCCACCTGATGGTAAGCGGCTACCGTCGCTTATAGACATCTACAGTACCATTAGTACTGTAAATGCATTGCCGCCACTAAGGAACTTGTTAATCCCCTTTTAAAAAATCCCATGTCATATGTATGAGGAAATCCGAATAAGGAAGGTCGTTCCACATTTTGACTGTTTTGTTACTCGCGCATGACTGCTTTTTTTTTTAAGTGTGTTAATTCTAAAATGATTTTCCCTGATAACATATACCTACAGTTACATCGTGTCATAGATTAACTATAGTTCGTTTTTTTCTCAATAGATGAACTCTGGTTTATCTATGACCGTATGGAATTCGTGTGGCTCCATTTGAACTCGACGGCGCGGCGCGGCGGCAGGGGACGGGCTCGACATGCGCCTGCGCACCGTAAAATGTCGTGTTCCCATATCCGCGAGGTCGCGCCGAGGTCGTTCTACTGTTATTGGATGTTTATTGCAAGTGGTAAGTGCTGGCGCTTCTTTCACTTGGCTTGAGAAGGAATTTCAAATTTTAACTTGTAAATCTGCCAAGTTCAACTGGGACCTCGCTCATTAGAGAGATTATTAGATCTCGCTCATTAGATCTGGCAATCATAACGTTTTTTTTTTACATTTGGTAATTGCCTAATATGTGAATTTCAGTATTATATTGGTTAAATAGAGGATATGCTACAAACATACCAACTTTTCTGATGGCTAGTTTTTTCCAATTAAAATGTAGGCTAAACTAAACGATTTTGTTCGGTTTCTATATTTTTGTTTCTGGTACTCAATTATGTCAATACTATGACACCCCCCATGCTAACATTCAAAAAAATATTTCTACACCGCTGATAATGAATTTTATTGAACGTCTACAAATAAGTAGATTGTCTACTAAGGGAACAAACAACCATTTTAAAGACGAGTGTTCTTTGAATCCAGAGGTGAAGGAAGTACTCTAGAGTAAAATCACGAGTGTAGCGAGGGATTCTAAAGTAGAATTCTGATTGCAGTGAGGGATTCAGAGTTACCCGAGCTTAAAATAGTTGTTAGCTCCCGAGATGTTACTATTTATCACCCTCTCTCTATGAGAAAATAAGTAAGTGTAACTTATTAATCAGAACAGTACGTTTATTTATTTAGATATAATTAGGAAAAAAGTCGTAGCATATAAATAGTCAGAGGCTATTTGAACAATAATTATGGAAATGCATCGTAACATTTTTACCACTACCATCCGTTACAGTTGTCGATTTATTTACAGCTTTCTGTACTGTAACGTCCACTGCTGAACACAGCCTCCTAATAAGGGGGTATTTGCCATAATCCCCACGCTTGGCAGGCGTCTTGGGGATCGCAGTGTAAGTTGGCAGTTCTTTAAAAGGCGCTGCTGCCCACATTTCAGTATTTTTCCCTTAGTCGCCTCTTACGACACGCACGGGATAATATGGGGAGGTGGAATTCTAACCCAGCACCCCACGGGGCTATAATTACAGCTTGAGAATTAGAAATAATATCAGAAAACATCGTCTCAGGATGTAGTTTTTGAGAAATTATATTATTTTTAGGTTGTAAAAAAATATGAAAATATACAATAAAAAAACCTATAAAATATAAAAAAAACAGCCTGTAACTATTTCAGTTCATACAATGTTTGTGATTGACCTTTTTAGTGATTGGAACATTTACTAAAAATATCCGCATTCTAAATTCAAATCACTTTTAGTCCTTCAGGGATTAAATAGCTATTTTAGTCCCTATGTACGAAGAATAAACTAGCTCTTTTCGAATAGATGTGATAAAAAAAATGTTTTTGACTCAACATTGTGCACAAAATATCTTAATTTCCAGGTTTTTAGCTAATTCCGTTACTCGCTAGATCACTGTGACATAAGAATAAAAAAAAAAATATACGTTTAGAAAAAAACCAACCCCAAGTTAGTAAAATGAGGGTCGGTAGGTGAAGATGATAAGTAATCAGCACCCATGACCCGCGTCAGTGATCGTGGGCCGAAGTTGGTCGAACTAATCACTTAAGCTATTGTATGCAAAACGGCCACCCACTCTCAAGGCGTGACTCCTTACCTTACCACGAGATGTCGTGGAATTCGTCAGAGCAGTTATCGATTGATCAGTCGCATATTACATCCGAGGTGACATGTAAGAGGCACACTACATTGAGGGATAAAGGTAGGCAGATCTACACCAATGAGTGATGAGTATGGCCCTGTACGGGGTACTTGTGTGGGTGGATGCTCTCAACCGCGACAACAAGACCTTCCTGTGACGTCTGCAATTGGTAGTCACGACAAGAGCGACATACTCTTACCAAACAGTGTCCTGGACGGTAGCCTGCGTGTTGGCAGTTGATCCCCCTGAGAGTTCCATTGTCGAGGACGTAACATGTATACGGTGGCATGCAAGGATCGACCTTACGCGGCGGTGGGCGGAGGACCGGAGGCTACCCACCGGTCGCTGGGCAGTTGACAGTAGAGGCCTTACGTCAGTTCTTTCAGAGGGTGTCCTCATCAACGATCTTTACTGATCAACTAGGTTAAGCAACTATAAGGAGATGGCTTTACTACTTAGCTTTTATTCTTGCTGTGGAGGGTACATTAAGCCGACGGATCCGTTTGTTGTCTGTTATGTAGACAGCGGTCGTCAGGCTATGTCGGAGGCTTTCGGGTGTCGTGAAGACTCAAATACAGTATGGTTGTAGGGATTTTGTAAATGCTCGCCTGGATAGCTGCACCCTCAACTGAAAAATCTGTCGTCAAGCGCTTATCAGTGTGTTCCGACAGCAGAAGAGCCTATAAAGAATTTCCTTTATAATTTTCAACTTCCGTGAATCTCATAAAGTGTAAGTAAAAGTTACCCGGTCTTGCTCAAAATAAAATATAGGTTTGAATTAATTTAGAATTTCCGGCAAAAAAGTAAGTTATAAGGATCGAACAATAAGTTCATTTTCTACTTGAAGGGTTTTGAAGCACTCGTAGTAAAGTTTGCTTAGCCGTTCTTAATCGATCAGCTAAGTTAAGCAACGTCCGCCTCGGTCAGGAGTTGGATGGGTGGCTGCTATAATAGTGACATTACTACTGAGCGCTACTCCGTGCTTCGGAGGGCACGTTAAGCCGTCGGTCCCGGTTGTTGTCTTACGATGGCAATCGTTACAGCATGGTGGTAGGGCATTTTGCGAAAGCCCGCCTGGCTAGCTACCACCCTGAAGTAGAAAATCTGTCGACAAGCACCTAACTGTGTATTCCGGGAATTGTCCTTGAGAGCCAGTAATTCTAGGCTATCCTGAACAACCTCTTCGTCCACATCATCACTTACCATCAGGTGATATAGCGGTCAAAGGCTAGCCTATAAGCAATAAAAAAAAGTGTAACAAAATTTGTTCGTAGGTAACAAAAGTGAAAATAACTGATCTTGAATGAATATCTGATTCAACAAATTTCTACTCAACTACAAAACAAACGGACAAGCTGCGGTTACGGGAATGGTCTACGTTTAAGGGCAATGTTCCACTGTCCACGATCAAGCTACTTAAGTGTTAATTCGGGTACAGACTACTAACTACGAAGATCTTTACATTGATGCGTTTCTTCTCTGAACCTCTGTGTTCAAACCGTCTCTAACGCAAAAGTAAAGGCGCCATTTTGTTTTACTTTTTTGCTCTCTGTCCCCAGTCAGTGTTGCCAATGCTCAAGCAATCGAGTTTTAATTTATAAATTATCCAATAACCTTACACAGCTAAAATGCCTCTCCGTACACAGCAAGCTCAGCAGTGGAAAGACGCCTTAATCAGATAACAATATAGGCTAACGTTAACCCCAGTTCAAGATCGTCTCCAGAACCGGTTTGTACTTCCGACCAGGTCACTGTTGTGTTAACTGCCTCTACTTTCGTTGGTAAGGTCATGGACGACATGAATTATTACTTTCAAAACCATCTGTTAGGATGGCGCCTCCTTTGTCTAAAAACACTTTTGAGTGGCTAAAAAACTACTAAAAACTTTTAAATGGCTAAAATCGTACTATTTTACTTCATTACTTGTATATAAAATTAGGAAATTACATTAAATTGGTGACAAGTTCCAGTTCTTGTTCATACCTGATATGCTAACCTTTAACCACTACCTCACATGATGGTAAGTGCCGATGTTGTTCAGGCTAACCTAGCATTACCAGCTCTCAAGGGCAGCTACCGGAACAGACCGTTAGGTGCTTAGCGACAAATTGTCTACTTGACGGTGGTAAAGAAAAACTTAAACCAAAAAAAACAGCATGTAACTTGTTCATACAGTGTTTGTAATTTGGACTTTCACTAAAAATATCCACATTCTGAATACAAATCACTTTTTGTCCCTCAAGGATTAAAAAGCTATTTTAGTGCCTGTTTACGAGGAATAAACTAGCTCTTTACGAATAGATGTGAAAAAAAACACATGTATCGGCTTTCTTCTCATGTATTGGAGCCTGCACTCAAAATAAATTTTATTCAACTTCTAGTCCGATATACTATTTTGGGTCAAAGTTTTACACCAAATGTAGTATTATTATATGTTCTATGACCAAATATCAACATTTCTGGTTTGTAACTCATTCCATTTAGGAGCTGGAGACCCGTGACGGACGTACGAACAGACAGGCAGTGTACAAAAACATAACTACAGAACAAATAGAACCAGAAGGTTCACTCCGCAAGACCATTCCAATAAAAGGCGACACTAGCTACGAAGCAGTCCGTCTTCTAGTCGTCTCTCTTTCTATCGCATGTGTACGCATAGCTCTGATCTCTTCTGACGCGGCACGCATGTACAATAATCCCATCCGGACGGATACGCCCCGATGTACCTGTATGGAGTATGGAGAGAGCCAAGCCTGCTATAACCACAATTGATCACTTAAATGCTGAACCTCTGTGATGCTAAATTACAAAGAGGTCGTCTTGGGACGAGATAAAGCTGATAGAGCTCATTGTACACAATTCAATGCCATATAATAATTGTATCTGTATGACTAAAGTAACGGCACCGCAAAGCATTGTCACAAATCTATCATCCGACGGGTCCAAGGGAGTGGTCGATGTGACAATTTGACAACGGCGAGATGGAACGATTTTTGTCCTTAGTGCAACTTGCTAAGAGTGTGTACTGTTATGTTATTTTTGGCACCAAAATAGTGTGCGTAGTGATGAAGATATATAGGTAAAACTGACCATAAAATTACTACATTTACGATACGATAACTCTTTATTGACACCAGATTAACAATACATGTCTTATCGGTTACAGCGAGCTCTTCCAGACAACCTTATGATGAAAAGAAGTAAACCTCAATAATATGGACGCTGGCGTTTTAATAATAAAATAACAAAATTTTATATTACCGTAAAAAAAAAAAAACTGTATAGATGCACATACCTAATGTATTAACAAGGTAATATATAAGTATGCAAATTTGATTATATAAATCTATTAATTTAAGCACATTTAGTAAGTTTTAAAGGTCAAGATTTCATAAAATTTTCGTTTCGTTATACTCCTATTAAACGACGTTGAATTATCTTCCAAACCGATTTATCTTGAATCGATCGATATCTTCAGTTTTTACATGCGATTTTGAAATCGAAGAACACCGTACATATGAAAAGTATTATTTTCTCAAATTTTCTTACATTTCCGATTGCATTTTCATGCCTCCGGTTTCCGGAGCGAACCGTTAATGTCGCGTTGCTTTTCACGCAAGCAATGAGCTGCCGATTTGTGTCCTATAAGTGCCTTAACTTAGTTGTGCGGTTCAGTATGTTTAGGCAAGCTACGCTACGAGCACTTCCACTTATTCTTTATCTACTTTTCTTTCATATATTACTCCTTTACACGCATGTTTATCGACACACGGGTCATTCACCGTTTTTTTTATCCCATAAATGGTGTCCCAGCTCTAATTGTTACACCATTTCTTGCTCAATAGAAAGTGACAAATACCACCGTTTTCGTTTTTCCCATGAAGTGGAATCGATCATCAATCGACAGAGGCGTAAAACTGGTCTAGTGATGTCGATCCAAAGATAAGTGCCAAATCACTTATATATGGTGCTAAAACATAAACTTAATGGCGAGTTTATTTTAAAATACCATTTTATTTTCATAGTTCATAAATTGTACGTAAATAAGACTGGAGAGATATAATATGAGCTTTGACAAAATTTAGGTATTTGCAATTTTCAAAAAAAATTATATAGTACATATGAGAATAACTGAATTAGAAGTACAAGATCTAATAATAATAATACACATTTTAATATTAAACATAAAAATATAATAATATTTTCATAAAAATGTTTGATATTACAAAAAATACCTTTGTTTTTATTGCTGAAGCCTTTGCCAACAATCTCACCTGATGTTAAGTGATGATGTGGTAGACAGGCTTAACCTATAATTACTGACTCTCTAGAACAACTGCCGGATCACACCGTTAGGTGCTTGGCGACAGATTTTCTACTTGACGGTCGATGGGTGTTCTTATAGATACAGTTTTATGGCTTGTTGTAATAATTATCTTTAGACGTAGTTATAATCTGGGCCCTGATGGACAGGCGTGACATTTACCATCATTATTATTAAATGATATCCAACACCCACGCAAGACTGCAGTTTACATTGCTCCTCCATTGCACTATCACTCGATGTCTACAACCAAGAAACAATGGTCTGGTTACCAAATAAACTATTAGGCAGCCAAATATCTCATGCGCGGTGATTCTGTGAGACTTTCACTTAATTGACTGTATTGAGATAATTTCCGAGTTTTTGAGTTAAATTTCTCGAAGGTTTTCGAGATTCGCATCTTTATTTCACATTTTATAAGATCGCCGGAGCGAATCTAATGTACCTACTGCGCTTTTGCTTATTAAATATTCAAGGTAAGTATAATATAGACAGTGATTATGCCGTGCTTACATCCTGCTGTTGAATATCGTATAAGGCAACTAACGGATAGTATTCTTCTAATGAGCAGCATTCTGCTATTCAAGTTGACGTTACCAAGGGTTTTGCTTCAAATCGGGCTCTGAACTGCCTAAACAAAAAACTTAGCGGGCAACATCTTCAACAAAAATATTTTCAATATAAGTTATTTTCACACTGTCCATAGAGCCAAAACCTTATTATATTACATATTTATTTATTCTGCTCAAATGTACTATAATCTAAAGGTCTTTCATATAGCTTAGTTAAGTAGGTAAATTCACCCTGTCAGGGTATCGCAGCCATATGTTATAAAATATATAAAATTTAAATTTTACATTATACAATATCATAGATGAGCATGTAGCGATTATTATTTAATGTCATATCTAGGTCTAAATAATTATAGATATACCATTTACAATTGTGTCCTTTTGTGTGCACTTCCAGATGTCCTTCATAACAGGAATTCTACCATGCGCTTAGAATTTAATTTATAAACCTGATATTATTTATTATCCTGACTACCCCATTTAGCTTATAAGCGTCACCTTGGAATATACGAGTAGAGGTCCTGTTCAATCCCTGGGTAGGTTTTGATTTAGTGGAAGCGACATGTCAACAGTTATATCTCGACCAAAAAATGTATAGGTAATGTTGCCAGCATTCTGGGCACCTTTCCCTCCATCAGAGGTTTATATTCGATTTTTAGTATGATATTTTTTACCTTGATTCATCTTAAGAATGAGATTTATGAAATAATTATGATATCAAAATGTACATTTACAAATTATTGGAGCACATTTTTTTTATTCTGTACGGTAATAAATTCGCAGATATTAAGATATGTCTCTTTTAGGTACTGACATTAAAATAAAATCCCTAGGTCGGATAATTATTGCGTTTTTAGGTTGAGTTTTTCTTCTGTTACAGTCCGGAGTTTAGAACTGTGCTTGTTAGGTGGCAATAGGCTCGACCCCTATTATACGGGATGTCTGGCGAAACGTAGGTCCTTAGTTACCTCGACAGGTCTTATGGAACACAGACATTATGATAATGTTAATATTTTTGTCATTTTTTCCTTATGATATACGACTTGAAAGTCTTCAGGATGAGAGCATATTCCCTCCTCAAACGCCGGCAACGCATCCTCGAAACCTTACTCATTTTTTAATACTGTACTGTAACAGCCGGATCGTCCACTGCTGAACACAGCCTCCCCTATTAAGAGGGTATTTGCCATAATCTCCACGCTTGGCAGGCGGCTTGGGGATCGCAGTTTATGATGACAGTTCTTTAGAAGGTGCCAATGCCCACCTCCCTAAGTCGCCTTTTACGACACCCATACGGGTTTGATATGTGGAGGTGCAATTCTAACCCGGCACCCCACGGGGTTTTTTAAAATATAACCCTAAAAATACACTTGCGAACATAGCCAAGTTAGATAATTCAAATTCAAAATAATTAATTCACTTTAGGTGTCTACGACGCTCTTATGAAGGTCAATTACAGATGTTAATATTTAAATATTCTACATTGTACTGCCAAAACAAGTACCTTGCTTGCTGATGGTCTTACTTCCTCTGCTTTTAAGGAAAGACCGACCAAAAACGGGTATTTCCACACTAGCGAGAGTTGTCTGTGCAAATTTGTTCGTCCGTCTGTATGTTGTAAGAAGTTTTATGGCCACGACAAGACCGCTTACTTGCTGCTTTCTTTTAACTGTGTGTATTAGAGCTAGACCGCTAGAGGTAAGCCTGTGTAACTAAAGGGAAGTGACTTCACAACGTTTTCCGTGCAAACGTAGTTTGGTCATATTTTCAATACCAAGTGTATGCTTCTGATTTGATATTTTTCCGTAAAAACGTGTATTTTTTAAATTATTTGGAAATAATAGTTTTGTATGGTAATTCTTATTTTCACATATAGAGATAACGTATATAATAAATCGAAAATCTAACCAGAAGCATAGATATTAGGCTCAGCAATATGCATACAAAATTTCACCAACTTTGAACACTTGGTATTCAAAATATGACGAAACGTTTTTATGGAAAGCTCCGTGCACTCTACCCTTAAGGGAAGTGACTTCACAGCTAGTTTCGGTTCATCAGTACTAATATCAGTAGTAATGCGAAAGTAACTCTGTCTGTATGTCTGTCTGTCTGTTACGCTTTCACGCCAGAACTACTGGACCGATATGAATGAAATTTGGTATGGAAATATTTTGAGACCCGGGAAAAAAACATAGGATAGTTTTTATCCAACTGCGCAAAAAGAGGTTAATGTTTTTGCGCGATAACCGACATACGCGCGGGTGGAGCCGCGCCCGGAAAGCTAGTTTTAAATACCAAGTGATCAAACTTGGTGAAATTTTGCATATGCACATCCTTGGGTCTAAAAATAAAAAAAAAAAAAATTAATTTTAAGATTTATTTTATCACTACATAATTGTTTCAAATGAGCACTCGCAAAATTCTCACCAGCATGCTATCATTCTAAGACAACAACCGGGACCTACGGTAATTGATAAGGAAATGGTATAAACTACCTTTGTATGCAAAACTACATGTCCCTTAACGTGGCCTGCGAGGTAAAAATAAAATAGGCCACTAGCGGTCACCCGCGAAGTGATGACCGCAGGAATCTAGATGACCGCTTGAGAACAACAGGTGAGCAAAAACTTTATACGATAGAATTTAATCGTATTTTTAAATACACGAACTGACGATTCGTTTGCGCGTTTATGTACTTCATATATTTTTTTAAATTGCTGTTTCACCACAATCTCACCTGATAGTAAGTGATGATGTGGTCGGAGGTGTTAACAGGCTTACCCTAAAATATAGAATAGAATAGAATCTACTTATTGAGCTTCAGTACTGTTGGTACTTTTTCATTTCAGAACAGCCACATCCTCATGTACGCATGTATATATCAGGTTATACACTAAGCTACCTGTTTCCCAACACTGGTATTTCCTTAGCATTCACTTTCCACATATTTGCAGTGCCCAGTGATTAATTAAGGTAAGGAAAACTGGTCAGAACTGTGATCAGGAAAAAACGAGTAAAAAGTATCTTACGACTACATTGATTTGAGTAAGGTATTTTTCTAGGAACATATTAGCTTCCTTATTTCTATAAATATGATTACAAGCACTATCGCGTGCTAAGTGAAAATCATATTTTACAAATTATTGGAGTACAAAATGTTATGCCCCGGATGGGAATCGAACCCGCGTCCTCCGATTTAGCACCGGATGCCTAAACCGTCCCCTATGACGGTTAATGTACAAAATTTCGGCTAGAAATAGCGTGCCCAGGTGGCCGAGTGGTTAAGGCATCTGGCACGAAACAAGAGGTCGCGGGTTCGATTCCCATCCGGGGCATAAAATTTTGTGCTCCAATAATTTGTAAAACCTTAGCTTTCTATTTCCTTGATTCTTAATATTATGTAGATCTTTTAATTATACATTATAATTTATTTATTACTATCTTATCTGTTTTATTATACCTAGATCTTTAACTAAATATATATATACCTAAGTATAAATCTTAATGTTAAGCTAAGGAAGAGCGGGACTACCCTACCTCAAATTTGTAAGAATTATTCAGACGAAATAAAAGGTTTATTATTTATTTATTTATTTATTACTAACTTATATAGCTAGTATATTATATACTAACTTTCTGGGCGCGGCTCCGCCCGCGCGTATGTCGGCTATCGCGCAAAAACATTAACCTCTTTTTGCGCAGTTGGATAAAAACTATCCTATGTTTTTTCCCGGGTCTCAAACTATTTCCATACCAAATTTCATTCAAATCGGTCTAGTAGTTTTGGCGTGAAAGCTTTACAGACAGGCAGAGTTACTTTCGCATTTATAATATTAGTACTGATACTGATTATCATGTTAATAGGATCAGGCTTTCACAAGCTATGCACGATCAACCAAACACATATAACATAAATACGCCCACAAGTTGCAACAGAAACTTCTTGCGCTCTGTCTGATATTAATAACAAAATATTTACTCAACATAATAAGTAATTCCTATCTTAACATAATATTTGAGTAAATGAATGTAACTAACCGATTTGTTTGATAAAATTGCAGACTCAAATCAAATATTGAAGCTAGCAAGTCGCCGTGCCAGAGCGTTCGTTTTGCAACATCGCAAGGAGGTCGTCGCTCCACATTGCACTTTTTGTTGACATAGCGCAACTGTATACACACCGAGTGTTAAATCAAGATAAAACTTAGGACTTAGCCTTTTATGATGCTGATGAGAGCTAAATAGCTTCATTTTAACATTTATTAATTATCTATTTGCTCAAAAAATTGGTAGGAACATACAAATCAAATCATTTATTTGCAGAGTACAGGTAATACAAATGTGGTCATAATAATATTATTGTTCGCCATACTCAACCCTGGTGGGGTATAAAAATTAAAGGTACATAAATTTATCCATCAAATTAATCAAATTATAACAACTTTATATTTGTTTATATACAATCACATTGTATATTCATACTTACTCATACATTGCTCAAATGTCATTTAAACCACACTTCATATAAGGTAAGAAAATATTATTATAACTACATACTATGCATTATATTTCATGTCCCATTAAAAAAAAAACGTGTCATAATACTAAAATTCTATTAATTTACATTGATGTGAAGACTATCTTATCATTCAAATATTCCTGAATAGCATAATACAAATTGGCCGTATGTATTAAATCTGTTTCATTTAATTCAGATTAATGATGTGTAAAACTTATAGATACTTACGAGTATCAAGATAGAGTATATTAGAAATGCTGTCACTGCTATCAGGTACTTGTAACCGTTGGCTAGCCGCAACTCTTCGATGTCGTCAGTCCACATAGTAGAAAGCCGAAGACATCGTAAATTCAAATGTGCGGTCTCTACCTTACCCTCCCCGAAACTAATATAAAGTTATATCTATTAAAAGAGCAACTTACCCGCACAAAAGGGTTCTTCTTGGGTAGTTCATGGTCCACCTCATCTCTCGCCTCATCATCTTCCCCGGAGCTGACTCTCACGCACGTCTTGTGTATTGGCTCACCCATACTCGCACATCATACACACACATACACTTTACACTTGGAAACACTTCTTTGAGAACTTTACACTTGTATCTTTGGCTAATAATTAAACACTTAGAGCTTCAGAATAATTTACACTTATAATTTTCACTTGGTAACACTGGTGTGGAGTAATATGAAAGGAAAAGGAAACACTGTTGTAAATCACTTTGGAATACTTGAATCTTCACTTTGGTTTGATTTTGCCTTGAAAGAAGTTTCACTTTGGAAATATTACACTTCAGAAGAGTATTTGAACTTCTGCAAGGGTGATCTGCAACAAAAGAAAAACTAGTTTATACATCGGATAACACCACGTAGCCAAACAGGAAGACCTATTTTTCGAATCCTATATAAAATTTATGACGTCGCGTCGGTTCAATAGGAAAATTAGGCCGAATTATTACTAAATATATGTCTAAATACATGTTATAAATGTTTTTTATAATATATTAACATAATGTTTTCTTAACTTATTATTAAAATATTTGGTTCCCGCAAAGTAACGCCTGAATCTATTAATTGTCGGATAATATATTATAAATTTATTATTCAGTTTCGATTTGATGCATTTTTACATTGTGCAAAACATTAAAGAACTAGAAAGGTGACATCCTAACAACTGGACTTTGGATGAAGGACAAAAATTCGCATCTAGAAATAATTTACCGAAATATGAAGAAGAAACAATATACCATGAAGCATACTAAGTACCTATGTGTTACTCATTTATGTTTTTAGATAAACACATATTTGAAATTAAAGTACCTATTAAATACATATTATAAATTTTATTATCCTAGTTTTTATATTAAATTAGGGCCACAAGCAATAAGGAAAGCTAGCAACCCATTTGTCGCTGAAGACCTAAAGACAGCTTAAGTACCTCAGCCTACAAGTAATTGTTTAAAAAGCATTGTATTTCCAAGCAATAATTTTTATTTCACTGTTGATTGGCTGAAATGCGAATATAATCATCTTCTTTTTATACTTACGTACATTAAGTTTTTGTATTGAAACCACTCCTATCAGCCGCTTGTTTACTAAAGTACTAAAATTTTGATAATGCCAAAACAACTAAACCATTATCATTTAATACCTGTGTATCATTTAAATATGTTAAAGAGTAAACACACGTTTGACTCGAGCGAAATCTGATAACGTTATCAGTAAACAAACTAAAATATGACTTGAATGACATCAGGTGTTCAATTCTAGTTTATGCGATATAATTTCTACGTTAGACATTAACTCTATGGGGATATATTGATATACGATGCTAGAAGTTTGCGTTGAACTGAGGTGTACACATTTTTACAGTAGGCTATTCCGATTAAATTATTTATTGAGCTTGCAAAATTCGTTACCAAGTTTTCTTCGACAATACCAATGTTGAAATGCCCAAATAGCGACTAAAATTTAATTGAAAGATTTACTAAAAATCTTCACTCTTTGTATTCTAATAAGTTTATCACTTTGTTATTCGATGTCACTGGGTATTGAGAATTGATTGAATGATTCTTAAAATATATTAAAAATATATTACTTTAAATATCTATTCTAATTTTATAAGTATGTATTGAAATTAAATTGATAAGTTAAATAAAATTTGGTTGCCGTTCATTTCTTTAGTCCACTCACGACCACGGGCAATGCCATAGTCACGACCGCGGCTACTTCGATAGTCACGGCCGGGTTAAAGATATGTTGTCATCGATGTAAATAATAGGAGCTACTGCTTCAGTACAATTAGCTTATTACATAAGGGTTTAACTAGTCATCAGCTATGTATGTGCTCTAGATTGGAGACAAAACATTTTGGACACAAAACAAAAATTAGATTTGAAATTTCGAACAAGGATGTGGTGTTCATGTCTCCGTCTGTACCTTTATGGTCAATCTGAATATATTATATTTAATAGCAAGGCTAGTGATTGATAATTAGTCAGCATTTGATAATTCTTCAACACAGCTTTGTTTAGATTACATAAGGTGATACACAGTACATGGCAGAATGCGTTTGAAACATGACCGCCGGAAATAGGAAATAGGCACAAAATGAAAAGACAACCTTTGAGAAGAATATCGAGACAGCAAATATAACTTAACCTAACAAAAGTGATTCAAGAAGAGTCAAAATAAAGCAAAATGCCTACCAGCTAATTCAGACATTATCTGTCCTATTCGGTGTATTCCTGCAGACCGGGAAGCATACTGGTAATATCAATCGAAAAGACAACATAATCAAAAGGTTACCCTCAATATCCTTGCAAGGCTGCAACCATTCAATGTTGTTGTGTACTTTCATTCCCTGTTTGACTATTTTCATAAAATATCAGTTTTCTTAGGGTCAATTCATATGGCGCCAAATTAAACATTCTATGGATGCGTTTTTTACAATGATGATGATTATTCGAGATAATTTAGTAGACAATAGACATAAATATGTTTGTCTAAAAGCCGAGAAATATCGGTAAAGTTAGAATAGCCCTACATTTGATGACATGTTACTCGTGAGTAATTAGACGGTCCTTGTGAATGAGTTTCGTAATCAGGTTTTGGGTAATTGCGTCAATTTTTAAACTAAGTATATTGCGCAAATTTAGGTAGAGCGACTAATTCATTTTTTTAGGGTTCCGTACCCTGTTGGCAAAATGGAGCCCTATTAATATCAGTAAGGTGTCTGTATGTCTGTCTGTATGTCACGGGTTATTATAGCTCGTAACTGGACTGCCAATGTTAACAATTTAAGGCCATTTTAGTTATTTCAATAAATTTAAAGTAATTAGTTATTTTTTATTAGGTACATTTTACCGGAATTTTGAAATCTCTCATTAATTTTCGATACAGGAATTATTATAGTATTCTTTACTTTTAGGAAATTTTGAGAAATTTTGGAAATCGGTACAAAAATGACCGAAAACAGCCTGTTTTATCTCAGGAACCGAAAAATTCAAATGTAACTTGAATCCATGTAATTGAAAACAAATGTATGGATACGAGTAGAACTACCACTTTATCAGGTGGTAGGTCTGTGTAGCAAGATACGGTCATGGTGGTACCACCAATGTGTCAGATATTCTTCGTCGAAGCAGTGGGGTGCAAAACATACTTTATTAAGACCAAAGTCGAAAAAGACTGACTTCAAAAGCTATCTACTTTCATATAATGTATTAATGTGAAAAAACGTAGGTTTTGAATATCGTCAGATCCTTACCGATATTCACAGTCGCAACAAAACTTCGAGTAAAAAAATTGTTTGTAAAATGAAGTTACTGAACAAAATTCATATTAGTATGTAGGTACCTAAACGACATTGACGATTTACTTCAAAATGTGTCAAGCCATAGATTAACTTATCGGTGTACTTGAACGCTTTTGAAATCGAAGAAGGGAGTCAATCTGGAAATGTTCATTACTTACTTGAATTTTCTTGTATTTCTGAACTATTACTGTAACTCTCACTTACCAGCATGTGCTGATATGAGCCTTATTTCAACATTGGCCTGTTTGGTAGAGTGAAAAGCGCAGTGCAGTGTCAAACAGAACGAGAAAGGTGACACTGCAACTGTAATGGAAAGGCTTGATGATTACCATCGAGCATGCAACTTGTCTAACTCAGTCTACCTCACCAAATAATATACAAAAGAAAGAAAAAAAAGAGTACAGACATAGGTATTCTGTAAAGTATGGTAATATATTCTTATTCGTGTGTATGTAGTAAGTACTACATACACACGAATAAACAAATTTATAAACATATATTATAAATTTGTTTATTAATGGCTGGACGTATCGTTGACAGTATTTTGGTGTAACAATGTTAAAAGGCTAATTTAGGCCTCAATTTTGCCGAAATACATATTCAAATTTTATTTGCAAGTATGGCAGAAATTGTGCTGCTTTTATCGCTGTGACTAACTTTTGCACATACTTTGTTTATTGATATATTACTAATTTTTAAAAAAGCTGTATAGACCTACCTTATATAGCCTAAATATAAAGCGGTTTTATCCTTTTTTCATAAAATGATCAAAAGCTAAAGCCAACTAATGTTTCTTTTAGCAAAAGATAGTAAAGATTGCCTGAATCCATTCATTTTGGCTGGGACGTTTACCAGCAGGAGGCAAAAACGAGGTTTGATATTTTAGTAGAGGCTAAAATGAGCTGAACGCACGAGTTATAATCTGACACTAGGTTTTTCACTTTTTAATCTCGTTATAATTAACATTTAACAATGTTATGTTTTAAATTGAATTATTTCCACAAAATAATGATCTGTTTTTATTAAAGACCCAGTCCAACTAATATTAAATATATTACTATTTTAAATACAATAATATTTTATGCACATATACTTAAAAATAAGACTTTTACACCCGGCATAAACAAGAACTTTACTAGCAATATGAAGTAAAAAGATTCATAACGTTTTCTGATACAATGGAACCAGCACGTTACATCCATTTTTATACTTACTCAAGCCACATCCTTCCGAAAGCATGTATATCTGCATGTGCTGCATTTATTTAGTTTTGATTCATGCACCCCATGCGTGCAAAGTGTCAGGCATAAGTCAGATCGTGACTCATTAATGATTTCCGAGTAGTAAGGATAGGGATTCACGCACTCATTAGCTAAGAATGTTGATACATGATGCAATAGACCAGGTGATTAGAATAACACGCGATTATTTTGTAAACGTGGTAAGTTATGGAACGAAAACACAAAAAGGTTGTTTACCTTATGGAAAACGTGATGCTTAGGATACCATTTTTTTAGTTTTCTGCACCCAGAAGGCACAAGGGTGCCCTATTGATGCGATTTGGCTATTTAACATAAAACATAAACATTGATTGACATAATATCGTTTACAATGTTAATTTTGAAACCTCTGATTCTCGACGAAGCTTATCACTGTGTATTGAAGACCAGATCCTTCTTATTTAAGAACAATGTGTGACATAAAAAACAGAAATCATACCATTATATTAATATTTATCTGTCTGTATGTCACGGGTCGGTAGCTCGTAAACGGATTAAAACACAAATATGTAAATTTCATATAAATTTTATGAATTACTGACCCAAACAGGACTGTTGCAGTCGAAATTCAATATAATTATTTTCCTGGAAGGCTCTGATACACAAGATGGTGAAGTCCGAAATAAAATCTTTCTGCACCCTTAGCATCTGAGGTGCCATCGATAAGAGCTCATTAAGTTGATTATATATATTTTTAAACTAAAATTTGGAGAAATGGGCTGTCGAAGTGGTCTAAATAGACAATTTTTGCTACAAAGTCTGCAGTCTCAGGAACGAAACTTGTAGGAATGTCTAATTTTCTGTATGTTACGAACAATCGTCTGTTAGATTTATTATTTAGTTTATAAGCTGTGAAGAAAACGATAATTTTATTTTTGAAAAGACGCATCGTTGCCGATTACATTACAAAATTTTAACGACAGGTATAATAATAGTCATGTGCGAGATTCAATTTATTTTATTCGATTTATCCGCGGAGCATGCGTCGTTACAAAAAATATAATATATATATACAGGGCGTCCCACGGCGATGCCACATGGAGGGAAAGTACCTTGAATATTGTAGATGGAACATTTTATAGAAGGAATACATTATTTTAATTTAAAAACAATTTAAACTGCATTCATATATATTTCAATAATTACATGGTTGAACACGAGAAAAAAAGATCACCTGTAGTTTTGTCATACCGATCGAAAGATTACAACATAAGGATTATTTTTTGCTGCATAACATGGTGTCAGAAATAAAAGGAAAACCATGAATTTTAACATTTCCTCCATGTGGCATCGCCGTGGGACGCCCTATATATAGGGTTGTTAAAGCTAATTGCAAAAATTTGTCCTATTTGTGGTATAACGTAAGTTGAACTATAGATGTCGCTACATCCGATACGATAGTTAAGAACGAAAAGACTAATTAGTGATTTATATGTCATGTTGGCTTAGTGGTTACAACATTCCCCAGCTCTAGGGATAGATGGCGCGGATCCCGCACATGACTATAATTTTTCCGTTGTAATTTTGTTTTCTTTTATGGTCAATAATAGGCAACACTAAAAAAGAGGGGCCTGACTGAGGGGCTATTTTTAACTGATAGTGTAGCTTTTTTCGTTCCATATCATCCCGTTGGACGTCGTAAAAGGTGACTGAGGGGGGGAAAGTGCGCCTAATGAGCAGTATTCCACTAATCACATTGTTTTGAGTTGGTTGTTGTTGCACGGTGAGCGCATAACTGTGCCCAGTACCATATTAATCATGTAATGTATGATTAAGATGTATCTGTATGAATGTAAATAACCCGAATGATAGTGCTATCAACGAAAGCAATCCCAGGAAGGGTTGACAGGCTATAAAGCCATTATATAGGGACAGCCAGACAAACAACAAATTTACATTAATAGGGCCTGTTTTACAGACTTCTAAAAGATCCAAATAAAACAAAAGAGGTTTTTGCGACCTTCTTTAATATCACCATCATAAATACAGAAGGTATTCTTCAAGGATGTGACGTCATTGCATAGATAAGGAGGAAAATTTAAAGCAAGGATAACGAGTGCGCTGCTCCAAATTCAACCTTATCACAACTGGTTAAAGGCTATAAAACATGTGCTATACAAGGCGTAGAGGCTAAGGTGATTTCCCATATTTTTTTATATTTTCCTTGTGTTTTTCCTCCGGACATTACTGCCCGTATGTGTTCGTATATATAATTATTCTTTTCCATATAGCTGGTAGGTTCGGTTTTGACCGATATCTTATTTTATGGTAAATGATGATGTGTTTGGGGTCAATGACTTGGTTATAACAGAATGCTGCAGACGCTAAGATAGATACAGTAAATAAAATAAATACAATAATATTCGGGGGTATTCACATATGTTTTAGGACGTACAATTTTCTTCCTATTTGAATCGATTTTCCAAAAAAAGGTTTTTTTTATGTTTCCCAATATATCAGTAAGTTGTAAACGGAACCGAATTGTAAAAATAATGAATAAATGGTTAATCATTTGTTCGATGCGATGCGATGAGGCATATATACTGTATGTAAATAGTGATTAAAAAATACTTTTTATCCTCACACTTAAGTCTTAATGACAATAAACAAAAAAGTTCATATAATAATAAGAAATAAAATTTTGTTTCTCAATAATCTGTCGCCAAAAACCTAATGGTGTACAAGAAAAAAATGAGTTGTGACTCGTTGTCATGTTAGCTCAATTGGATTAGAGCATACCTCGGCTAAAGGGGTGTATGGACGCAGGTTCGAATCCCGCACATAACTTAAATTTTTCCTCTCGTAAATGTTTAATTGTGTAATGTAATCCGTAGAACATGCGTTATAGCAAAAAAATATTTATAACAATATTTTTATTTGGTCACAAACGTTTTTATAAATTCATAGAAACTGTAAATATTATATTAAACAATATAGTAAATTTAAATGAGATTCTCGTGAGTTTCAAACATATTTAGATATAATTATTTAAATTAAATTAACCAGCAAAAACACTCACGTTGGGGAACGAAAACATCGACACGGTTTTTGATCACATCAAAATAGTTATTTTTAAATTGACATTTAAATTGACATTTTTTTATGTACATTTTCATAATATTAAAAGTACATGGAGTTTACAATGGGGTCCCAAATTATAGAGCGAGTATAGACCTATTCAACTTGTGAGCGCACGTGAGCAAGAAATATCGTCTTGAGGGGGCCAATTTCGATACCGCGCGGAATGACCGATACCGTGATATACCTAATTTTAGGGAAGTTACAAAATGTAATTATAATCGAAATGATAACAACAGTGGCCATCAGCCACCGTTCATTGATACAATAACAGAATAATGGCAGCCTTGAACCAGTGCGGCACGACCTCGCGTAGAAATGCGCGCCAAACAGAGCGTGCCTGTGTAGCTGTGTTGTGCGATTACTGACAATTAATATGATTCCCTACTATACACTAGGTAGCTCCTTAAAGAGATATCCACACATTTCCGGGTCATGGCTATCCGTGCTCCGATTTGTCCGTTTCATTGTTCTCGTCAGGGACATGTCATTCGTCACCCGTGTTCACATATCAGGGAAATCTCAAGCGCTCGTAGCGAAGTGAAGTGCTCTTAGAGAAGTTTGCTTAGCCATTCCGAACCGATCAGCAAAGCTAAGCCTAGGTCATGAGTTGGATGGGTGACCGCTGGTGACATTACTACTGAGCGTGCACGTGCTTCGGAGGGTAGGTTAAGCCGTCGGTCTCAGTTGTTGTCTTAGGATGGCAGTCGTTATAGTATGGTGATAGGGCATTTTGCCTGGCTAGCTACCACCCCCAAGTAGAAAATCTGTCGCCAAGCACCTAAAGGTGTGTTCCGGCAGCTAACCTTTCGAGCCAGTAATTCTAGGTTAGCCTGAACAACATCTTCGACCACATCATCACTTACTATCAGGTGAGATAGTGGTCAAAGGCTAACCTATCAGGCATAAAAAAACGGTAAGTATCTGTGTAATTAGTTTCATATTTCTTTAGCGGATACGCATACAACACGTTGTCCTTATTCAACAATGAATAATAGCAATAGCGCTAGATGAAAAAGAAGCAGATCACCAAGAAGACTATCATAACATAACTTGGGTATGTGAGCTCTGGGAAGATAGATAAACTGCTGCTAATGTGGATTTGAAAGATCTTATAGTATACTAGCGGCCCGCCCCGGCTTCGCATGGGTAATTACGACTATAAATTAAGATGTAAGCTATCCCATCTTTCAATTTGGATCAAATTGCACACGGTGTGCAAATCATATTTTAAAAAAATTTAACAAAAAATGGAACCGACTTCAATACCCAAAAGTGTGAAATAACTTGTTGAAGTCGGTACCATGATGGTTCAAAAGTAGCTATTATCACAATATTGTGCGCATGGTACCGACTTCGACAAGTTATTTCACACTTTTGGGTGTTGAAGTCGGTTCCATTTTTTTTTAAATTTTTTTTTCAATCTTTTCAGTGTAACTCGAAAACGGCTTGACCAATTTTGATAAAATTTAAAATGGGACCAAACGACAAGCATCAACTTTCAAACAAAAAAAAGAATTTTCAAAAACTGTTCACCCAGTCAAGAGATCTGAGGTAACAAACGAAAAAAAAAAAAAATACAGACGAATTGAGAACCTCCTCCTTTTTTAGAAGTCGGTTAAAAATTGGTTCAGCACTTTAGGAGTCCATCGCGGACAACAACGTGACACGTTACTTTTATATATATATATATATATAAAGATTATTTTATCGTACAAGTTCAATCAACCTTTCTGTGCTTATGTTGTCAATCGTTGTCGTTAACGTACATAGGTAAAAATCGGATAACACTGTCAGAGCGTCTGTGCGTCCGAGCGTGCTCCGTCCGGGACACTGACGATCCGGATCCACCTGACACGGAGCTATGACAACAAGTTCGTACAAGATGGATGTAACCGATTTTTTCCCGCCCCCGGAAAACGGCCGAGCCGGTACCTGGAAATGTGTGGATAGCGCTTTAAGGCCTGCAGAGGGCTGGAGAAGAGATTTTTTGAGGAATACTTGTAATTTCTAGGTTAAGCCTGTTAACACCTTCGACCACATCATCACTTACCATCACGTGAGATTGTGGTCAACGGTTTACCAATCACCAATAAAAAAAAATTAAACAAAAAACTTCTTTTACGTAGGGTAGACCGGGGGCAATAGTACCACGTTGCAATAGTAACACTGTAAATATCTCTGTAAGTATTCATGCTGCTTATGTGTGCGAACGTCAGACGAAGCGTCGAACAGGTTCGGACTCGTTCACCAGTCGGCGGCGTGATCGCGGCGATACGGACGTATTGGTCGGGAGTTTTTGAATTTCACCTCGTCAAAGTAAGTTTTTTCTCTCGTGTAATTAAATTATTACTCTATCGTAGCACGAATTTTTGAATAAATATTGCTATCTCGCCTTTGCTGAGGTATTGAACTAAGCAATTGAGTATAATTTATGCCTTATTGTGTGTGTTTTTATGAGGATTTATGCTAAATCTCCAAAACGGCTCCTTGGGGGCAAACGTAACATGATTGTTGGGGTCAATAGTAACGTTACTATTGACCTCGTGTTACAAATGACCATTGGATAAAAAAACTGACTTCTAAAAGGAAGGTTTGTTAAATTAGTCATTGAAAAAAAAAAATTATGTTCAACAATTATTTTTTGTTTATTTTAGTATTTAAACTTCATGGGTTTCCATTTTAATTCCAGAGAGAAGAAACAGAAAGGAGAAAAAGATCGAGGCATGTGAAAAAGAACACAGAAAAAGGGAAAGGTAAAGGAAAAAAGTGTTAAGAATCGATACTAAAGCATTTATTGACAAGTGCTAAAAACTGAAGTAAAAAAAGAATAAAGGAAACAGAACTGAAGTATGCTCGGACAAGTTCTTTGACGCGTCATGTTAGCATTAGTAGACATAAAAGTAGATTGTTTACTAAGGAAGCAAACAACCATTTTAAAGGCGAGAGTGTTTCTTTGAATCTTTGAGCGGAACGAAAAATTCTAGAGTAGAATCACGAGCGTAATGAGGGATTATAAAGTAGAATCCTGAGTGCAGCGATGGATTCTACTCTAGAATCTCACACTCTCGCTTTTAATTATTTTTTATATGACTGTGACAAAACAGGCATGAGGCTCACCTGATGTTGAACGGATTATCTTCTGCCTATAACAGATGCATTTCGTCATGTGACGAATTGTACTGCACCCGTCAAGTTGTTAAATCTCATGTACCTGTATTTTTTCTGGCTCTCAGGACTGCTGTCGGAACACACTATTAAGTCCTTCGCGAGAGATTTTCTACTTGAGGGTGGTAGCTAGCCAGGCGGGCACTCGCAAAATGCCCTTCCACTATGCGATGAAGCTCGAGCTCGATCGAACCCCGGACCTGCGGCACGGCTGTCCGTAGCTATAACCGCTCGGCCATCGTTGCTTTAATTAGTGTCTGCACACTACTGCGTCTAGTTAAAATATCTGACACTGTTATAGTACCCACCAAGACGGTCTTTTGCTAGAGATCTACCATCTGGTCTGAACCTACATGCTAGACATAGGATCCAACCAAGTTTCATAGTATTATTATATTCGTATCTAGACGATTTGTAGACTCTTCAGTTTCCGACTTTCCTGCAACATACCATCATCTTTCTCCGCATTACAACTGTACGAGTATTCTGCCAACTGTGACCAAACGCCACTCCTGCGCATGTATTAGACTCGGCTGCATTAGTTACATTAGCAACTCGTTGCGAACTTGAAGCGCTCGTAGCGAAGTTTGAATCAATCAGCAAAGTTAAGCAACGTCCGCCGCGGTCATGACTTGGATGAGTGACCACAGGTGACATTACTACTGAGCGCTTCCGTGCTTCGGAGGGCACGTTAAACCGTCGGTCCTGGTTGTTGTCTTAGGATGGCAGTCGTTATAGCATGGTGGCAGGCCGCCTGGCTAGCTACCACCCTCAAGTTGAAAATCTGTCGCCAAGCACCTAACAGTGTGCTCCGGTAGCTGTCCTTGAGAGCCAGTAATTCTAGGTTAGTCTGAACAACATCTTCGACCACATCATCACTTACCATCAATTGAGATAGTGGTCAAAGGCTAACCTATCAAGCATAAAAAAAACGCTATAGATCAATACAAAATATAACTAAATGGAATTAAAATAAGGTTCATAACGCTTTGTAACATGGCGCCTGTGACATTTGCTTTGATTGATTTTTAATTGCTACACGGAAAAAAATGGGTCCTGACAAAGTGTCAATCCAAGAATAATATTATTCTCGGGAGTACTGTTTAATCTCAAGTACATATTTACTTAAAATAAAAATAATATCTTGAGTGAAGTTACGTCGTTTTCTCCAAGATAAATAATATTATTCTTACTTTATATTTTTACATCAAGATTATAACTATTCGTTAGAGATGTTTTTGCTCTTGACTATAGAAAATATTATATTTTGAATGAAATATTTTATGAATTCTCATTCTGAATATGTACGGAGTTAGCATAAGAATTCTGAAATTTTATCCAAGAATAATAAAAGTTTTATTGGATTAAGAAAATATTTCCATTCCTTCAACAACGATGCTCTTAATACAAGAAATTTCTTATATTCATTTAAAATAATTATGAGAAGTAAATAACAAGGATAAACATATTTCCGAGCAAGAAAATAATTATCCTCTTAAAAATCTTTGTTTTCTATATCTGAGCCATATTTTATTTATTGAACTGTGAATTGGTATTGTCATGCTGAGATACATTGGATTTACAACAAAACAATATACTTGGTATAACCAAGACAAATATCTCAACTGCAGAAGTGACCTATATTAGATAGAGAATGTTAAAGTTGTCAAAGCAAAAGTAATTGATTGTTGATTGTGGAATGTGTTTATCTTAAGTGAAGAAATCAAATTCTTGATCTTTGTTTCATTATTCTTGATACTTATTTGATATTGTATTCTTCGGTTAAGAATCTTAGATTAACATGAAAACAATAGCATTTATTGAACCAAGAAAACACATGTCCATTATAGACATAAACTTATTTAATCTGAAGAATTTTAAAGTTTTCAAGCCAATAGTGATAGATTGTTAATTATTATAGTAATTCATCTTCAGTAAAGAAAAACAAATCTTGATCTTAAATTTGAATTCTTGATTGATATTTGATACGGTATTATTAGGTAAAGAGACATTATTTTTCAAACAAAACAATCTTATTTTATAACTAAAAAACTAAATTTTGATTGCAGATGGTGGCTTCTATTAAATGAAGAATTTTTAAGTTTTCGAGGCAATAATGATATATTGTTAATTGTTGAAGTTATTCATCTTCACTTCAGAAAAGGAATACTTAACTTAAATGTAGCTATGTTCTTGGTTGATTTTTGATACGATATTATTACGTTAAGAGATATTGGATTAACAGCCAAACTATATACCACTTTGAACCGATAAAGTACATCTCTACTGCAGAGAGTGACTTATCTTATGTGAAGAATATTAAAGTTTTCAAAGCAAAGTGTTAGATTGTAAAATTAGTTATAACGTATCTTTAATAAAGAAAACCAATCTTGGCCGAAATTTTTTGTTTTTGATCTAAGAATATTTACTTGATGCAATATTCTTTGGTTAAGAAACAGTAAATCTGCTGCAGTCCTTGAAGACAACCAGCTGAGCCCGACACTTTAACCTGGGTAATTTACAAGTCACTAGCTAATATACATAGATCCAACTAGCGGGCAGCAGCTTTCTGAAGAATTGCCATCGTACACAGCGGTCTCCAAGAGGTCTGTCAAGCATGTGTTACAGCTCTTATAAGGGGAGGCATTCCTTTAACATTCCAAGCATTCCTTTTTTGGAAAGAGTTCAGCGTAAGTTTGCCAGGTCCCTCTATAAGAAGATATACGGTTACTACCCCTTCCTTTTCCCATCCTTGTTTGTATCTGGTATGGTAGGGCTTGTTACTCTAGAGCGCAGGCGCAAGCTTCTACTGATTATGCATTACTGTATGCTGTTGCGCAATTCAGTAGATAATCCCTCAGCACTATCTCGAGTAAGCTATTATGTTCCACAAACAAAACTACACTAGCGTAGGTGAGCGTCGTCGGCACCGTCTGTTGGCATTTTCTAGCAAGTTACGCACCCGATATGCCAATAATGCACCCACGGCAAGGGCAGTAAATCTTATAAACTGTTTCCTCCTAACTGTCCAAAAAGTCGACATCCATGTCGATCCCTTTAGAACTATTTATAAGAATATTATGTTTTGTCTAAAATTGTAAACGGTTTGGCTCCTTAGCTGTAAGTTTACTTTTTGTAATATATAAATAAATAAATAACGAGTGGATGTTATGGCTGTTGATGATAATGATGACTTCTATAAAGTAGTTAGATTTTTTAAATTTATTCATCCTTTCTGCTACCAATTGTATTGTAAAGTCCACATTCCATTTTGATACGATGAACCTATATATACTGTGAACTCAGTGAGGAATTCACTATCGTAGTTTCAGAACAAAACTGACTTGACATTTAATATTGAAAAATATGAAATACCCAACTCGTTAAAGTCGGGAACATGCTAATTGAAATTTGAAACACTCTGACGCTCACACTTTAATTGACTTCCACAAGTAGATATAGGGTAGGTATTTAATATTTTTCAGTCTTAGAAGTCACACAAATATATTATATCTACAAACTTGTAGATGATATCCATCATGCTGTATCAGCCGAATTGTGCACTGCTGAAGAGTCATTAAAGGGATGTTTGCAATAATCGCCACGCTTGGCAGGCGGCTTGGGGATCGAAATCATACCTACGTTAGATACGTATGTACATATTTAAACATAATTATGGTTATAACAAGAAAATCGAATTCTAGGTTAGCCTGAACAATAGCTTCGATTACATCATCACTCGCCATCAGGTGATATATAGTTCATAGTAGTCAAAGCTAGCCTATCAGGCATAAAAAAAATAAAGTTTTCATCACTAGCTTTTGAATCAAAATCATGAATTTTAAAGTAAAAAGACAAATTTCCAGTCAAGAATAACGGTTTCTTCATTCAAAATGTGTGTTTTCAGATCAAGTAGTCAGTTTTTAGTTTGAGAAGGGGTTTCTCTATTTCCGATTTTATTCAGTGTTGCAATTTTTTAGTTTTGTCTAGTTCTCCCTTGTTGTGGGTAAACTACGGAACGTAAAAATACTATTAATTATAATCAATTATGCATGCCGAATAAACATCATGAAATTCATATTATGAATAGGATATTTAAATTATCATTTCAAAAGTATAAGCTTACTCGGCTAATTCGTACTGGTAGACTAATATACTCGTAGTATAACGGCAAAATGGTAGGGTTTGAACCCCGCTAGTGCCCAAATATATTGGTGCTAGTGTTTTAAAACTGTCCGATTATCACCTATAAGCACATGAATACGGTTATTTATTCATGTGCTTATAGGTGCTCGGCTTCACATTTCCTAATTCAAAGTGGTTGAAAGCTAGCTAGGTGAGCATTAGTAAAGTACCCTATCACCATGTACTGAATCTCAAACCCGCTGCAGGAACCCATAGACTTCGTTAGTTATGACATTAAATCAAAGTCTAGTCAAAGTCAAAATCATTCATTCAATTTAGACATCTACGACGCTCTTGTGAAAGTCAATAAGAAATTTTAATATTGAAATATTGTACTCTGTACTGCCACGTTCAGCAAATAAATGTACAGAGCCACTGCGAGAAGAATGGACAAGAAACTCGGGACCATTGATTTAAATATCTTTTTACGTAGGTACCTACTATATAATAAAATTATTATAATATTTCTTTAAAATACGTAGGTGACAAAATTGTCCAAGTATTTTGGTTGTTTAAGTAATCATAAACTGTGTAGTAGGATTTCTTAATCAAAATGTTGTTTCACGTGCAACTTGAATGTTCCTTCTGTGAGCGTTGTAATATGTTCGGAAATTTTATTATTAAACTGCACACAATTACCTAAGAATGACCTTTTTTTGTCTTTGCTAATCTAAAACCTAGCACCGCAATTTATCTTTATTCCTAGTGTATTAATCGTGATTGATATTGTTTAATTTAAGTTTTCTCAATTTTTTACAATTTACACAATATTTTCAAATATATACAGACTCGGTAATAATACAACAATAGGTAATCATCTATACTGGCAGTATTTAACACTGATCGTCAACCTACATGAAAAGTTATTCGAATGTAAAATAATATTTATATGTACTTATGTTAAATAATAATGATAATATGATTAAGTTTCGGGACTTTATATGGATGATGTTGGCTACACACAACACACTGCGCTGCGAGCGAAAGGCGCACGCGTCGTTTAATAGCATTTTCGTAAATTTTGTTTAATATAGTGTTATAAAGTGAATATTTTTCAAGTTATGCTTGAGATAGCAACCTAATTTGTGCTCAGTAAGGTAAGTTTGTTCCTTACTTTATAAATAACTGTAGATAGAAAAAAAATATCCATCATAGGGGCTGCTAGATTTTCTTTGCCTGGAACGTGCTGTTTGGATACATTAAGTACAGCCAAGTTAACGGACGGTAAGCAGGTAATACATAATTGTATTACATACCTACTGATATAATGACATCAGTAACAGACAACTCTTTATGATAAAGTTCAACATCAGCCTTGTTGGTAAATAATCCTCAATTTGTATGTGTGTCTATTCCTCGTTAATTATTCAGAATGGATTTCGATGTATATATATATCTATCTATTCTCTCTATAATGTTTTACATAGGTATACATAGATTTTCTTGTTAGATAAACCGGCATTCAAGAATATACAATGTGTTTTTTTACATTTCAGATCAAAAATTTACCAATGAAACATAAGTGTTATACTGCTCAACTCAATACCCCCAAGAGGAAGGCTACCACGTTTTGGAGCAAATTCAGAACTTTGTTATTGATTTTCAGGTAATTAAATCAATTGTAATTATGTAATTTAATTATGTATGAAAACACATATCTATTACACATATAATATATTTTTATTATTATGTTAGGAAGTCTCAATCAAATATTCATTCCATTCCATACTAAAATATAATATATATATGTCAGTATTTATTACACAAAACTTTTGAAAGTGTGTCGAATCATATTTCATGATTATGTACAGTATATAATAAAATGCACTGTCTGATTAACCGCTAACTTGCAGTTTAGATGATATAAGTGATAATAATCTAACGGGACGGGGTCTTCTGGAAGCTGATTTTGAAGACAGTTCTAATTTTAGGTTTAACCTGTTTGCCATCTTTGACCACTCAACATTATGTGAGATTATGGTCAAAAGATACCTATCGTCTATAAAAGCTTTATGTATTTTGCAATATTTTCATTTATTCTCTTTTTTTTAGAATCCTGGAGATGTCCAAAATAAAAGGGAGGAGGTGAAGAAAAATGCTCGACTCAACAAGCAGTGTTCAATCATACCTCATAACATATAATGTGGTGCTGATAATAATGAGAAAAAATATTATCTGGTGGTAGATTAGGTCAGATTGAATTTTAAGTCACCTACATTTCACGCATTTCTACCAGAGTACCAGAGTGGTTTAATTCTCAACTACATAATAGGCATTTTGTATCATTTGTATTAAAGGTTTTCAATGTAATGAGGACGCTGGTGAGTGAATTCCGAAATTATATCTATATATATAATCTGTTACATTTATGACATGTGGATTATGGTAAATGGTTCTGTGATGTAAGATATTCTTGAAATCTAGCTTAGAGTTTATAATTAGTTTCATTGATTTTATGTTTGAGTGTTTATCTGTAAGTGTAATTCCTAAAAAAAACGAATAACGCCAAACCATGTAGTTAAAATAATGTAAGCAATTACAAAATGTGAATAATTTTAAAGTATAATTTTTTAGTACATATCTTGAAATTATTAATAACCACTCCGAGTCGTTAAAATACTTATATATTAAATAAAATTATGTATAGTCATTATGATAATTATTATATAATACAATTGTATGCTTCTTAATTTATTTTATAAATAAATAATTATCAACAGAAAATATTTATTGTATTTTATTTATTTTTACGATAATAGATGTTTTTAGTCTATCACTTTTAGAACTACTTTTAACTATTATCCTACTTTACTTGCAGATTTGAAAGGCGGAGATCAGATTGGTAGATCTGTACAGTGTACCAGGCTCTGTATTCTGTAAGTGAGTTTTTGTTCTTGTTTACTAACTGGACGTTTTATATGAATATCTTATTGTATTAATGGAAAATATCAATTATCAAAATATCATTATATTATGTTAAACCAAGAACTGAAACTTCTTATAGTAAAATGCATGGTGCTTTTTTACCATAGGAAGTCTCAGTTCTTTGATTTCGAACCAAGATAATTGATATTTTTAACAAAATACTATCTGATCTTCATATGAAACACTTTTATGAGTTGAACCAAGAACTAAGACTCCTTCCAGTAAAACGCACTATTATTGAACCAAGACAATAGATATTTTTCCTAATATATTATCTGATCTCCGTTTGAAACATTTAGACATTTGAACCAAGAACTAAGACTCCTTCTACAAAAATAACCTATTATTGAACCAAGATAATGGATATTCTTTACAACATATTATGTGATTTCCGTGTGAAACATGGAATGACTTGAACCAAGTAATTAAACTTCTTACAATAAAACGCGCCATTATTTTACTAAGATAATTAAGATCTCAATGTAAAATATGTAATTATTTTGAACAAAAACTGAGGTTTCTTATAGTGAAATTCCATTGTCGAGTCAAGAAATCTGATATTCTATCCTGTAGAAAATTCTGTCTTCGTGCAACATACATATTCTTTTGAACGAATCAATACAACGTCTTCAGGTAAAACATCCATTAGAATACTAAGATCTAAAATTACTTACATTAAATATACTTAATATTGAAATGAGAACTGAAAATTGTTTATTGAACTTTGGTTTCTTAACATAAATAAGTCACAGTATTCATATAAGAAGATTTTTAGTTCGACCTAAAATAAATTTTCTTGTACGTAGAAAACTCTGTTCTTGGTCTAATAATAATATTTATTCAGAAGTATATATTTTACTTGAAGTAAGAATAATATCTTAACTGAACTATTTATGTACTTGACAGTAGAATATTTTTTTTTCTTATTAGAATCTAATGAATGAGTGAAGGAATGCGTTCATTTATTCAAGTAAGGATTGTTTTAAATTTGAGAATTTCTGATTCTCTAAATAAGAACAATGATGTACTTAGAGAGAGACATGGCTACTTTCTCTTAATAAAAACATAATAATCTTAGTAAGAGTAAATAAATACTTACATGAAAAATGATTATCAAGACAAATATTTACTAATCTCAAGAATATATTGTTTTCCCCATATATGAAACACGGAATGTCTTGACCAATAGATATATTCTTGATTTGAAACAATTTTTTTTTTCCGTGTAAGGTTAACCTTTGCCCAAATCTCACCTGATGGTAAGTGATGGTGTGGTCGAAGGGATTAACTGGCTAACCCTAGAATAGCCGACTCGCACTTGGCCGATTTTTTTAAATTAATTAACACTTGTTTGTATCTACTGCTCTTTTGAATAACTTTAGCATACAGCTTCAGGAACCGGTGATATACATTACCGGCACTAAACCTACTTTCGTAAATCTCAAACCTACTTTCATTACTTATAAAACAATTTCAGAAAACTCATATAATTATAACTTTAGTGTCCATAAAGTGTTATTGAATGAACGGAATTATAGCAATGGATGGTTCTAGAAATCGGTCCACGACTGTAATTTCTATTCAGAAGTTATTCAAAGAGAAAATTTGTCTTAATGTTTGCGAATGCTTGCCTAAGCAAGCTAAGGAAGTATCCCACTAGAAGTACCTAAATCTGTCGCCAAGCACCTAGCGGCATATTCTGACAGCTGTCCTTGTGAGATTTAATTCTAAGCAAGCCTGAACAACGTTTTAGACATCGTCACTTATCATCAGGTAAGATAGTGTTCAAAGGCTTAGGATACAAAATACATAATAATAATGTTTATTTCAGTTACCAGAAAATACACAAAAACACATTAAGCGACCAGAGATTCCTTTTAAGCTAAGAATGCCTGCATTAGGAGTCCCTGCTCTTTCATAAGATACAATTTCTAAACTTGGAGAGAATTGTGGAAAAAAAAAGTATGTATGGGTGTGTAAGGGTGTATGTGAGGGTGTGTGCGAAGGGGTGTGTGAGGGGGTGTGGTGGTGTGTCCTGTGTATGTGCGTTGAATTATTAATGAACCCTATTGAAAATGAAGAAACATTTCAGTTTCTTCATATGTAAGCGGTGCTACCCACTTGATCATACATTTTTTACATTCAAATACCCTTTTTGCATATAAATCTAATCTCTTTTTGTTAGCTTTATTGTATACTTTAAGCGAATTTAGATTTATATTTTGTGGTTTGTGCTAGCGAGATATTTCTTCTTTTTTTTGATTGTCATGTAAAATACAATGTCGTAAAGATATCTACAAAAACAAATTACATAATAATTATATTCATATTTATAATAGGATTTCTAATGAAGTTAAATCAATGAAAGGTAATTTATCGATTATATGACTGGCAATTATGTCAATGTTTTTATAGTGTAAAGAAGTTTGTAGATCTAAATGAAAAAATTACATTTTAATATTTCCACGCCGGCATGCAGGCAGAATACAAGAACAAATCGACAGTGTTTAAGATTTTTATGACTATGTATTCTTGTAAATAAATAATTGATTTGATTTAAAAAAAAAGTTAATTTGTTTGGTACAAGTTCTTGGTATGTTTTCCCTTAAAAAGACTTCAACGCGTGTTCTAAATTACGTGTTGATGCCCGAGAATTGGGTCGATATTTTACTAACGTATGATAAGGTAACCATAATGTTTAGTAACATAGCTGAAGCAATGATGGCCGAGCGGTACTAACTATGGACTGCCGCACCGCAGGTCCATGATTCGATACCCACCGCGTGCTTGAGCTTCACCCAAGGCGGGATTTTGCGTATGCTCGCTTGGCTCGCTACCTCCTTTATAGAAAATCTGTCACAAAGCACCTAACAGTGTAACAGGCCTGTAAAAATACAGGCACATGACACTTAACAACTTGTATGTTTCAGGGTGAAGGGTGCAGTGCAGTTCGTCACTTATGACGAAATGCGTCTTTTATTGGCAGAGGTTACCGCTTAACATCAGATGGGCCTCGTGCCTGTTACATCACAATCGCATGGAAAATCGTCTGCGCCAATGTATTAACATTTACACAAAATATATTTCAATTTCAGTTTTGTAACTCATGCTCTTGACTTTAAAAAAAATAAATATTAATAAATAAAAAAAATAACAAAAAATAGAACCGACTTCTAACACTGATAAGTATCAAGAAGTTATTTCATACTTTTCAGTCTCAGAAGTCAATTCCATTTTTTATTATATTTATTTGTAATTATATTTTTTTATAAATTATTTTTTTTACCTTTCTTGTACTGGTTGAAGATCGATTTCCGCTCACCTAATATGTAGATATATGGTGACCAGCCATCGACAAAACTTGCAACTACCTAGTCATCTAGGTATATCAAGCATTTTTCAGTTAAGTGTAACTTAAAAACTATTTTTATGTAATATATATGGCTGACTACCTCAGTATATCCAATTCAAAAAAAAAATATCAAAATCGGACTACTCTGTAAAAAGTTATCCGTATTAAAAAAAATACGTGTCGAATTGAGAACCCTTTGCGCATTAATCATAATCATAATAATGTTATTGGTAATACAAATTACAGGTCAAGTATTGATTTCATATTTTACATAAATAGAAATAACACATAAAATTTTTGTCATATACTTATTATTTGATAAAAATAAAATCAAATTGTCATAACACAATTTGTACCAAATGTAAATATTAAATTATTCATTGAAAAAAACATTTATTATACTAAAAATTCGTCAAAGCTATATAACGTCTGTTCAATAAGCCAGCGTTTTAGAGGAGAATTAAAGCAGGCCATACTTGGCGCAGTGGTTACTTCTCCTGGGAGCTTGTTGTATACTGTAGGTTCCATAACATGACAAGTTTTGGAGGTTTTCCCTAGCTCTGAGATAGACTACAAAGTTTATTCTTATTCCTGGTGTTGTACGAATGCTTATCACTGTGTTTAATGTAAGAGTCCTGGTTTATCCTGACCTGTGGAGTATTACTTTGGGAGCTCCAACCACATAGGTCGGCCCGACACTTAATAACAAAACCTTAAAGCCCAAAACAAACTTCTCTGCGTCAGGGATTAAAAAATAACATACTTACGTATTGTATAACAAACTCATATCAAAATTACCAATATCCATTGTCTACTAAGCCTCTAGTTAGTAGTTATAGTCACGACCGACTAACTGTAGCCACGTAGAGCCACAGTTAGTGCGAGGGAGATGGCTACAACGGCGACAAGTGAACGAAACGAGAGAGGAGATGCGATCAATTTGTGCACGAGTTAGTGGAGTGTGACGAAGCAACTAGGGCTGTCAGGTGGTGCTACAATCATCGAAACGTCTAAAATATGTTACGAATAAAATATACAATTATGGTATATTCATAAAGTGTAGTTACATATTAATTATTATATTAAAAATAAAATTAGTGTGGTTGATAATGAAACAAGATGGACGTTATCAATAGTAAATTTTTGTTTCTGAAAGAGGGATGAAATGGCTTACTATTAAAATAGGCCTGAAATACGCACCAGCTCACTGCCTTAAAATAAAAGGTCATGTAAATGATTAACATCCCATGTCATACATATGAAGAAACGAATGAAAAAGAGAGTGAGGTTTCTCATGTTCAGATTTGTTTCAGGACTTGGGGAAATATGACGTATTCGGTCTTCAGCAACAATGCGAATAACACAGACACGCGGGCATAATAGACGGTGTTCTTGCTGATTATGGATGGAGTGAATTCAGACATATAAGAAAAGGCACCCTGGTGTATATCTTTTGCCAATTTCTTTGTTCTTGTCTGAGAAAATACAACCATAACAGCAAAAAACTGGCGAGAAAAATTTTAAAGTATCGGATTGAGGACCAGCCGAACAACATAAATAACTGGTCATCTGTTCTATGACATGAATGGTACATACTCCTCGTACTTATTCTCAATAATATATCTATCAGACTGATTAAATTTTCGGTATACTTATGATATTACAGTGACAACTTCGTTTGAAATAAACGACATTGTCACTCTAATAAAGTTATATGTATTTATGGAGGCTTTAAAGCCCTTCATATTCACTCATTGGATTTGGAAGAAAGAAATCTCAAGTTTCAAACATGCACTGATTTTTTGTTTTCACTATTTCAAACATGAACCTTGAAATACAACACTTTTTTGGGGACTCGGGTAAAAAACACGAAATTCCTTGCATATCAACCCTAAACTGCCCAATCGTGCATGACTCATCTACACACACGTGCATGCTCGCACACAAGCGCATCGCATTATGCATGTAGACATATAAATACGCTACTTCCTGCACTTTTACGGTGTCCGGGGAAGCATGGTCAAGTGTATGGCTTTATAAACACAGATTACGTAACAGTTGCTACGTGTATTGTTTACTAATGATTGCCATAACTATATATCTACCTATTAGGGGTTCAAAGATTGGTTTTGTAACGTAGTTACTATCATAAACTCAGCTGGATCGTCCACTGCTGGACACAGCCCCCTCCATAAAGGGGAGTTTGCTATAATCTTCACGCTTGGCAGGCGTCTTGGGGGATCGCAGTTTAAGATATCAGTTCTTCAGAAGGCGCTTCTGCCCACCTTCCGGTATTTCACCTCTAGTAGCCTCTTACGACATTGTAGCCCGGCACCCCACGGGCAGTCCAGCACCCCACGGGAAAAGTGATTAGTATTGTTTTATGTGTCCTATCTTTCGCGGTACTTTTTAAACAGTCATACCTAAGTAGAGGTGGCAATTTCACTGAATGTATTATTTTATTATGGCGAATTTAGTGTAGAGTATACAATATAGAGCCAGTACTATAAGTTCCAATAATATTTAATTAATTTGTTTTAATAGTATAGTAATTAACAGACGAACGAAGACGAAGGATAGCCGAGGCTAAGTAAGTAATAGAATATTCTTCCGTTTTCTATTACAGAACACTAAAATAATATTCTAAGTATATGGTCATTGAAAAGTGAGCTGGGGGTCATAGATATATTACGCATGTAAAACCCCGCCTTTTTAGAAGTCGATTATAAACTACGAAATAGGTTTCACTTTTAGTATTACTTAACCGACTTCAAAAAAAGGAGAAGGTTCTCAAGGAAAGCTGATTATTGTTGTTTGGCCCCATTTAAATTTCATTAAAATCGGTCAAGCCGTTTTTGAGTTACACTCCAATAACTGAAAAATATTTTTCTAAGTTGATGATATAGTTGTTGATAGTGATCCCGTAAGTACCTATAGCAAGGGTCATTAAAAAGTGTTTTTTTTTCCTACTTACCAAAATATGGATACCAACTTCAACACTCAAAAGTGTGAAATAACATGTCAAAGTCGGTATATACCATACGCACAATATTGTGATATCATGATACCGAATTCAACAAGTTATTTCACACTTTTGAGTGTTGAAGTCGGCTCCATTTATTGGTATTTTTGTTGTTGTTAGTGTATTGCATACAATATAGAGGCAGTGCGAACGGATATCTAGACGCCATAGGGCCCGTTTTCTAGTACAGAACACTAACAATAATAATCAATAATGTAATAAGTCTATGGCCAATTAAAAAGGGATGATTGATCATAAATATATTACGCATGTAAAACCTCCGCCGTTTTAGAAGTCGCTTAAAACTACAAAATGAGTTTCAGTTTTAGTATTAATTGTAATGTCGACACTAAAGACTACGATAAAAAAACGGAAACAGCAGCAATTAGTGTTACAAAAACCTGCGCAGACGCAGAGGAAAGCGACCGCGCCGGAAATCGATCGCATCGTCCCGAAGGTCGTCACGAGGTTACTGCTGGCCGTGACCAAACTGTATTTTATAATTAAGATTTTTGTTGGTACTGTCTGTCGGTGCGATGCTTTGGCTTTTTTATTGCTGATAGATAAGCCTTTGACTACGATCTCACCTGATGGTAAGTGATGATGTGGTTGAATGTGTTAATACTGGCTCTCTAGGACAGCTGCCGGAACACACCGTTTGGCGACAGAATTTCAGCTTGAGGGTGGTCGCCTGGTTAGCGACCACTTGGGCATTCACAAAATGCCCTACCACCATGCGGTGAAGCTCAAGCCCGCAGCGGGATTCGAGCCATGGACCTGCTGCGCGGCAGTCCATATATAGCCAATGCCACTGAGCCATGACTGCTTCAAAATGGCTGATATGGAAAATCGATGTTTTAAAAAAAACAACTACAAACGATAAATATTTTAAAACAAATTATTAACTAACAAGTACTTAAAAAAGTAAAAAACAACGCAAGAACTGTCTTCGAAGCGCGGAATCCCTCAAAAGTAAACGCCACTGATGATGACCATCTACGTCGTGATCGCAGCTAACATTGCTTAACATACGTGATCGCCTAGGCAAGCTGACCTACGAGCGCTTAGAAAATGGAAATTATATCTCGCTACCTCGTTAAACAAAGATAAAGCTAAGTACACATTTACGTGAGGAAAAATTTAAGTCATGTGCGGGATTCGAACCCGCGTCCATCCACCCCTTTAGCCGGGGTATACTAACCAATTGAGCTCAATTGTCATACCAATCTAAGATGACTTATAGATGTCGCTCCATCCCAATACGATGGTTAAATAACGATAGGAAAAATGTTAGTTATGACTCATTCTCATGTTAGCTCAATTGGTTATAGCATACCCCGGCTAAAGAGGTGGACACGGGTTCGAATCTCGCGCATGACTTAAATCTTTCCTCTCGTACATTTGCAATTTTGTAATACATATAATCCGCAGAGCATGATGTGTTATTACAAATATAAAAATATTAAAAAAGGATAAAGCTATTGCTATGCCCTAATCCATACATGATTTAAAAATATAATGGTAAGTGCCATAAAACACACACACACAGACACACGCTCACACACACACATACATACACACAAAAATTACATCATGCATGCCATACTCGATGAGGAAGCCTAACCAGCGCCGCCACATCTTTCTGAAGCAAAACTCAAAAGTGAGGGTTGGCGCCGCGGCTACTTCGCAGCTTCGGCTGGGCGACTCAAGCGGCGCAAGTTATTAGCAAATTTACTAAAACGTATCAGATTACTTGGTCGATAATCCAAGTATTATACAATGCTAGTAAGCATGCTACTTGTGGGCAGCAATGCAATGAGTGGCCTAGAGCATTTGTAGCTGGACTGTATTGTACATACATACATGGAATTTGTTTCACAGAGACCTTCGAAATAAACACCAAAAAAAAAACTTTCAAAAGGAAATGACAATGATATCAAACATCTTATCCCTGGGGCCTCCTAACGCACGATGTATAAAGTACTCGTTGGTATATGATATCATTTATTTGCTAATTCTTATCAACAGATAACAATGTTTAACATCACACACTGGCTATGTTACGGAGAGTTTTGTTGAAGCTTGAGCTTCACCGCATAGTGGAAGGGCATCTTGCGAATGCTCGCCTGGCTAGCTACCATCCTCAAGTAGGCAATCTGTCGCCAAGCACCTAGCGGTGTGTTCCGGCAGCTGTCCTTGAGAGCCAGAAAAATTACAGGAACATTAGACTTAACAACTATTTCTCAAAGTGACGGACGTAATGCCATTCGTCTCCTGACGAAATGCTCTGTCTTTTGTCTATTTTGACGAAATAATCTGTTATAGACAGAGGATAATCCGCTTAACATCAGATGGCCCTCGTGCTTGCTCCGTCACAATCACGCAAAAAAAAACTGCTTAAATTTTATAGGACTCAAATCATTATCATTTCGAAAGACTTGTACTGCATATCCTTACCAAGTATCAAGTACTGAAGCAAAACAACAATACATGCGGAAGTGTGTAATTTTGAAAACTGTCAACTCAAGGTTATGGCATGTTATGTTGATGGAGGTCACATAATATGTAGATTCACCATAAATTCAGATAGAAAAAAAATAATTTACAACTTGGCGTTATGGATAATCTGTAGCTTATCAGGCCATCATTGATTCATAAACTATCGCGATCTTGAGCTTCTTAACATGTTGATAAGAGTTTTTATAAATGATCGATTGGATCCTTTGTTTCCAGAACTCAGATTCCCACCATAGCATCGTCCGCCGGTCAACGGCCATGAGTTGGATGGGTGACCGTTACTGACATTACTATACTGAGCGCCTCGTGCTTCGCAGGGCACGTTAAGCCGTCGGTCCCGGTTGTTGTCTTAGGATGGCAGTCGTTATAGCATGGTGGTAGGGCATTTTGCGAATGCCCGCTGGCTAGCTACCACCCTCAAGTTGAAAATCTGTCGCCAAGCACTGAACGGTGTGTTCCGGTAGCTGACCTTGAGAGCTAGTAATTCTAGGTTAGCCTGAACAATATCTTCGACTACATCATTACTTACCATATGAGATAGTCAAAGGCTAACATATCAGGCATACAAATTAAAGAAATAATAAAAAAATACCTATATATTGACAGAAATATTCATGACGCTATCATTATTTTCTTATGCTATCGATAAGGAACAAGCCAGGTGAGCCCCGTGCTCACCTGGTATTAAACGGTAACCCCTGCGTATAACAGAGGTAGTTTGTCACAAATGGCGAACTGCACAGCGGCCATCAACCCTGAGGCAATGTTGTGAAGTCTCATCTACCTGTAATATCACCGGCACCCATCCCCTTCAAATTGGAACACAATATTGCGAACATTACTGCTTGGCGGCAGAAATTGGAATGGTAACAACAGTACTTCCCCATATGAACTGCCCAAAGAATTCTACTGCTCAACTACTATTCTAAAAGATGTCGAGAAGCACAGTCCGCGTGTATACAAACAACAAAATCTTCAATCTTTTCATGATTTACCAACACTCCAGGGGCCCGATTCTCTTAGCTATTGAACGGCGTTAACGCAACTGAATTGCATGAAAATTGTAGTTTTTGACAGTATCCGTAGTCTGGACGCTATTTAGGTTCGATCGCACGTCAGTGGCTTGCTATCAATAGTTTTTGACATATTTGGTATGCTGTAAGCTATTTTGTTGCGATTGCGTTGCTACAGTGGCATAAATTCGGTAGTCTGTTCCATATTTTGATGTTTCTTACAACTGACAGATGCTGTTTTAATGCAATTGAAGTGCTATTGAACAGCTACACCTTTTGAGGCTAAGTGTTCGTGTCGTTATTCAAAGTAATTTAGATAAAAATGAGTGTTGTGAGGTTTTCCACGCTGCGGTGACGAGTTTTAGTGCTCGCAGAAGAAGAAGATCGCAGGAGACGACTTGCGGAGCGCCGAAACCGCCGCCCCGAGCCCGCGCACTATTGAGGCTCTATATTGACCACTTCAGCGATATACCCGAGGTGGAATTTCTGAAAACATTTTGTCTCGGGAAATCCGCATTGAGGGAAATAATTGACGTGGTGTTGCCGTTCATGCCAAAGGAAACAGGCGGGACGGGAATGGCTCTGAATTGAAGGTGATAAAGATGTGAATTTAATGGTTACCTATCAAATAACGCATCTTCGCCGCGTCGTAACGATATTATGACTCAAACCAACTCTTCTAGGTAGTCATCGCGATGACATTTTGTGCTTCTGGGTCCTATCAATCATTGGTAGGCCAAAGCGCATTCTACAATGTCTCAGACTACTGTGTCGGGCAGTACTACTGTGTACAGCCCTGGGTCGTCTCATTACTCCTATGTGGATTTCCGACCTGTGCCGCCACGCCGTGCACACCTGTCTACAGCTCCGCCAGTATCTCCCAGTGAGACCGCAATAGTCCCCGCACTATTGCCGTCTCACTCGGGTCATCGTTCCGACGCTAGTTGCAGACCAGTGCCTTGGAATACGCAGTCCTGACGAAGTTTTGTTTTCTGTGCAGAAGCTGAGCAGCCACCGACCGCCGTGCAACGTGAGCTACGAGCTCGCCGTGCCGGCGCGCAGAGGCGCTCTAAGACGTCAGGCATTACCACCTACCCAAGTCCCTTGTTTCGGACGAACAACATCATATCGGGCTGGTGGTCTTGTTTTGACCGCACTTTTCGGTGCGCATTTCACCACTTTACTACCCGACACAACATAGTAACAGTCGCGTAACAACACACTTTGTGCTGTTAAGCGACGTCGTTCAGGCGTGGGGTAGCGTCAGCCAAACCCGTCTGAACGATCAAATCCGCCATTTGCTGCGGTCGCAGTGTGACACCCTACGGTGACAACGGCCACTGTTGTTGTTTTGGTTTAACCTTGCACCGTGGCCTTTCCCGCTTCACGGGTCAGCCGAAGCAAGCTGGGCTCCGGGATTACTGGCCTTGGGGTCGCCCCTAGTCAACCCCGGAGTAGCGCTTAGGAGCACCCCTCTCCGCCGAGAAAAAAGCTCGGAGAGGGTACACAACTAGGGCACACCCTAGGTACACACTCCCTCTCACACAGTGAGCTCACAAGGTGTGTGAGGGAATTCAAAAACCCTTGATAGGGCATCCTGAGTATTCCCCTCAGGATGCAGTCCCGTCCCTCTAACGGTGAGGTGCAGGTCCTTCAGACCTTCGCCCTCCGCCACCCCGATCTGTATGTTGCTCATATGCAACTCCTCGAAGAGGAAGCGAGTGCCCGCCTCACGGACACTCTTATTGCTCCCTCCGGGACTTCAATCCCGGAGGCCAACGTCCCTCCTCTGACCCGGTCCTTCTCAGAGGACAGTCCGCTTTCGCCCGCTCCGGGCCCAGACAACAGACGCACGGTGGCAGCCCCTCCCCGTGAGAGGTCTCGCTCGCGCTCACCGATCGGGAGGCCAGCGAGCACCCGTCCCTCCATCGCCGTTGTCGAGCCCACTTCGGACTCCGAAGCGGAGATGGAGGTAGATCCGAGTCGCGCCTTACGCACTGACTCGGACTCAGATAACGACGGCTATACCGTCGTAGATAGAAAGCGCAAGCGTGCTCCTAAAGCCGCTAGTTACGCAACTTCCGCCCCTCCCGCCAAGGCACCCGCTAAGGCCCCCGCCTCCGGCAAGAAGCCGACCCCCGCCCCGCGCCCCGCGTCTCCTCCTTCAGCTCCGGCCACCACTGCCGCGTCCCCTCAGGACGCGAGCGCGCGCCGCGAAAAACCGCCTCCGCCCCTGTTCATTCAGGACAAAACCAAATGGGACATGCTGTCCCGTTTAGTTTCGGATCGTGGGATCCACTATACTAATGCCCGCTCCACGCAGCAGGGCATTAAAGTCCAAATCTCCACCATTAGCGACCACAGAGCGCTAACAAAACTCCTCCGCAACGAGAGCATAAGTTTCACACTTATGCGCTCGAAGAGGAGAAAGTCCTCCGAGTGGTCATCCGCGGCGTGCCCAAGGAGGTACATACCGATTCGGTATGTGCCGACCTGAAGGCACAAGACTTCACCGCAGTTCACCGCATGTACAGCGGGAAGGACCGCAGTCCCTACGATCTAGTACTCGTAGTACTAGATCGTACTCCTGAAGGCAAGGCCATTTTTAATTTAAAAAAGGTCTGTGGCCTCTCAGGACTCGATGTCCAAGCCCCATACAAGAATGGGAGTCCCTCGCAGTGCCATAACTGCCAACTATACGGGCACGCCTCCCGTTTCTGCTTCGCTCGCGCTAGGTGCGTTAAGTGCCTAGGCGATCACGCGACAGCAGCGTGCACTCGCACCCGGGATTCACCGGACCCACCCAGCTGTGTTTTATGCGGTGCTCAAGGGCATTCCGCGAATTACCGTGGTTGCCCTAAAGCACCACGAGTGAACCACAGGGTGGCAAAGCATAGGCCGACCCGTCCCTCTTACGACCGTTACCAACGGGTAAGCCCTAAACTAACAGTAGTACCTGCCTCACAGGTAATACCCGCGCCGCTCCCAGCCCGTAACGCATGGTCTAAACCACCCAGTATGGTTAAGACCGTCGCTACCGCCCGCGCCCCGGCCCGCGCGCCCGCACCCGCAACCGCCCGCGCCGCGGCCCCTGCCCGCGCACCGGCCCCGGCTCGCCCCGCGCTCCCGGCACCCGTCGCCAACACCATTCGCGCGCCTCCCCGCGCCGCTTCCCGGCCACAAGCTCCACCTATGCCATTGATGGCTGCCCCTCTTCAAGAGGCAATCAACCTAGTCAGCGATCTGGCTATGTCGGTTGACATCAATGAGGTACAAGAGCTATTCCACAAGATGCAATACGCTCAATCCCCAGCGGACGTGATCCAATATACATTGGAACACGCGAATTTACTTAGCGCCCTTAAGCGCTTCGTTCCCCAGGCCCCTCCCCAGTACAACCACTATGGGTAGTACAACCGAACGCACGAAACCGTACTCAGTTTCGTTAGCGTCATTTAACGCTGACGGCCTCTTCAGACAACGTGACCTCGTCCACGACTTTTGTTGTACCCACCTTATCGATATCATATGCGTGCAGGAAACCTTTCTAAAACCGGGGAAGGCGAACCCTAGGTTTGCCAATTACAGAACGGTACGTGATGATAGAGTGAACTCCCGTGGGGGAGGCACTCTTATCTATTACAAAAGGTCCCTGCACTGCATTCCCCTACCTACCCCGACTCTTGTTAATATGGAAGCATCTTGTTGCCTCCTAGCTATGACTGGTCATCAACCTATAGTCATAGCATCCTGTTACCAAGCTTGCAAAAAGCCGATCGTCCGAGCTGACTTAGAAGCCCTATTCTCATTAGGAAGCGCCGTCATTCTGATTGGCGACTTCAACAGTAAGCACATCCTATGGAATTGTAACGTCAACAATCCCAGAGGTATTGCACTTGAAAACCTAATCGCAGAACTTAACTTTGACATAATCGCGCCCACTGAGCCCACTCACTACCCTTATATGGAAGACCACCGATCTGACTTGCTTGACATGGCACTATTCAGAGGCGTAACACTCCGGTTACGCTCCATAGAAGTGGTTCACGAGCTTCACTCTGACCACCGACCCATTATACTGCGACTAGGTCCCGACCCAACGACTGACCTCCCCCGCCCCACTAAGACGATAGTGAACTGGAAGCAAGTAGGCGATGCCCTAAAGGCTATCAGTTCACCGGACCTAGACAAGATCCCTGACGACATCCTGACAAAAGATGACGTAACCCTTGCGATCGATTCGTTCACCAATCACCTCTCCACCGTAGTAGGTGCATCCGCAAAGGAGGTCATAGTGCCGGACGACCGGCGCCTTGTCATTCCAGCGGATGTGAGACGATTGGTGACGGAGAGTAAAGCAGTGACCCGACATTACGACTCTTACCCCAGTAAAGAGAACAAAACTAGGAAACGCCACTTTGAACGCATGGTTCAAAGTCGCATGTCTGAGTTGCGTGATCAACAATGGGGCGATAAACTTTCAAACCTCGTGCCAAGCCACCATGCTTACTGGGACTTGGCGCGAGGCTTGAAAGGAAGTAACCATAACGACATGCCTCCCTTATACAGACCAGTCCCACTAGTCCCAGCGTTCTTTGACGAAGACAAAGCTGAGTGCCTAGCTGATAGCCTAGAGGCTCAGTGTTCCCCTAACGTAGATCACGTTGACCAAGCTCACCTCGATTCGGTGGATGCTGAAGTCGAACGTAAAAGCTCTGTGGTCACCTCTGAACTCCCACCAATCACCTTAGCGACTTACGCTGAGGTGGAGAGACTGATCAAGGCCCTCCGACCGCGCAAATCCCCCGGTGCCGATGGCATCTCCAACAGGGTTCTTAAAACCCTCTCTCCTCCTCTCATCCATCTCTTAGTCAGCATCTTCAATGCTGCTATGAGCCACTGCTTATTCCCAGACACCTGGAAATGTGCAAATGTCATTGGCATTCACAAACCAGGCAAAAGCTCATCTGACCCCACCAGTTACCGCCCCATCAGCCTCCTCAGTGCCTTAGGCAAACTTTACGAGCGGTTACTTGCAAACCGTCTCCAGTCCCATGCTAAGGAACACCACCTTATCCCAGATGAGCAGTTTGGCTTCAGACCCGGACACTCATGCGTCCAACAGGTGCACCGCCTCACGGAGCACATCATTGAGGGCTTCAATAAGTACCCCAAACCCCAGACCACGCTAGCAGTCTTCCTCGACGTAGCGAAAGCTTTTGACAAAGTCTGGCACAACGGCTTGATCTACAAGCTATACCAATTTGGCGTGCCAGAACGTCTTGTGCTCATCCTACAAGACTTCCTTAAAGCCAGAAGCTTTCGCTATCGCGTGGAAGGCACCCTCTCCTCCCCCCACCCAGTCAGAGCCGGAGTCCCTCAGGGCTCCGTGCTATCACCTATTCTCTTTGCACTGTATACCAGTGACATCCCACGCTCTCAGCCCAAAGTATTCCTAGCCCAATATGCGGATGATACCGCCATTTACACCACTGGGTGGCATATCAACAGACAGTCCTATTTCGTCATGCAACGGGCCATCACCGAGATCGGTGATTGGTTCCCAAAATGGCGCATCGCGGTCAACCCAGCTAAAAGCACAGCTATGTGCTTTACTGAGAAGACACGCTCCCCTTACCCGAAACCGCTTATTTTGTTCGACGAACCCATTCCCTGGGTTCCTAGAACAAAATACCTCGGAGTCACCCTTGATCGTCATCTCACCTTTAACGATCACATAACAACCGTCCGTAACAGAGCGGCCTTCATAATGGGTCGCCTTGGTCCCCTACTTCGCAAAGAGAGTAAAATGTCTCTTAGTAATAAGAAGACACTTTACACTGCCTGCATCCGCCCCATCATGACTTACGCATCAGTAGTGTTTAGTCATGCTAGTGAGGCCCACCTTCATAAACTTCAAGTCATCCAAAACCGTTTTCTTCGTAATGCAACCGGCGCCCCGTGGTATATCCGGAACACCGAGCTGCATTGCGACTTAAACCTTCCCTCTTTAGCGCAGTTCAATAAGGACTGCGCCCGCCGATACTTTGATCGAGCGCCCCACCACCCGAACCCATTGGTTGTCCAGGCATCGAACTACTCGACTGCCTCTTCTATCCCATTTTTCAAACCCCCCCGTCGCCGACCACGGCAGGTATTAGACGACCCGGATGACCCCATCGCAGCCATTACGTTGGCAGCTTTAGCGTTATCCGCAAGTCGTCGAGGTAAAATCCCCAGGTGTGAGGTAATCAGAGGTCACACAATCAAACACCGAGCTCGCCGGCGAGCTCGGGGCAAAAACAAGGTCACGATAAATTGCTCTCCAAATAGTCAAAGAGTATTATTCAGTAGGGCCCAATTGTGCAACACTGCAGTTGCACAGAGGCATTTTGCTCCGATCCCCCCCATGTCTCTCGACAGCGAGACAAGCCGAGGTCCGAACCACAGTGGTGCCCTTGAGCTCGCTGTCAACCCCTCCTATAGTAGCGGTACGTTTTCGGCGTCCGCAGGAGACGGAGGTAGAAAGCGCTTTTCGCCTTCTACGCCCGTCTCGGGAGAAGTGCCTTCGGCACTTCTCCCTCCCGGGCTATTGTAGGGCCAGGCCCTCGCCCAAAACCCGGTGGAGCTGGACGACCGCACAGGCGGTAGCCAGCATCTATGTCCTCCCTAAAAAAAAAAAAAAAAAAAATACTCCTATGTGTGGCATAGCCACCCACTTAACCAACAGTTAATGATGCTGAAGAGAAAAGGGGAGCAGGTGTTTTTGTTGGGTAGTCATGAACAGTAAAATTCGTTAATTTAAAATCAACATATTTATGATCATTATACATACTTATAACTTATATATTAATCAGATTGTGAATTGTAAATATGTATATTCTCTCAACAACAAACTTATTTACTTACTAGTTTTTAGTACCTACATATTTACTCTAAGTATGGTATAAAGGTTTAATTGTAAATATGTTAATTATAAGGTATGTTTAGACTGCAGTTTGGCCTGGAATTTGTTTAATAAAACCTCATTAACCTAATTGTATTTTTTATTTGTTTATATAATAGAGAATGAGCACATAATTTCAAACAATGTATTCGGATAATTAATAGATAGCCTCGTCGGTGGCGAGCATTTCACTTGGTGATCACAGTCAACTTTTCACTAATAGCATCAATGTCAGGCAGCAGGCAGCCTCTCGGTTGCCCGCGCGGGATCCATCGTCGCTTCCGTCGCTTCTGCGCTCAGCCGCTCCATATTAGCGAGACTGGATGACGCCTCGCGCATTGATAGATCTACAAACAAAATGTTGTTTTTTTTATTGAAAGTGTGTGGAATATTATATAATTTAGCAACTACGTTTTTATTCTTGATAGGGTAGTGCTTGACCACTAATGAGGCACGAGGCAGACTAGCACTTGAAATTTCCGTACCACCATGCTGTGTATTTCCTTACAATGTTACCTTCAGAGAAAAAAAGCCATTGAAATACTAAAAAAAATACTGGGTTTTAGATGGATATAAATAAAATAACTTAGGTGATATTAATAAGACCAAAATATTATATTTACCAGCAGCCACCCATCACCCGTTTTAACGGTACAGTTGGGTGATATGCAATTAGCATCTCTACGCATTCTGCCCAGAGACGCTTTGATAAACTGCGTCCCTCCGCAGAGCGTGAGCACCGTCCCAGCGCCAGCTCCGGGTGCGCCTCCACAAACTCCACCAAAACTTCTAATTAGTCAATGCCAACCATGGTCACAAAATAATGTTGAGCTTCATACTTTTTATCCACGGCAAATGAAATGAACTCACTTTGTAGAGGTGTGACTAATATATTCGTATTAGGTATATGTAATAGGTTCAAGACAGAAGTTTAATATTAAGTAGGTAATATGAATTGTGTCGTAATAGGTTATTCAAATAATAGTGACGGCGACTGAGTGACGCTATTTTTCCTTACAGTTGGCTGTGACTTGCCATCTCATTCTCACTCATCGCGAGAGAATGCGACGCCGACATTCCAATTTGAAATGAATCCTCGGGGCTTAGACCTTGCGCGCGGTGGTCTTCGGTGAAGTTATTGCATGTGTTGTAATACATGTCACTTCTTGTATAGGAGCTTCGTGGATAATCAAAATAAAACCAGGCAATGGATATCGATAGATAATAATTAATTATGCAATGTTATGTGTTAGTATTTACCTATTATTGTAACGCTGCCTATTACATACTATTTTTGAACTATACTATAAATATATAAAAAAAACATTAAAAACAAAAGGAACATAAAAATAATCTATATTTATAATGTAAATACAACTTATAAATCATTGTAAATTTCGTGACTTCGTTCACAGTCCTAGGTCTGTTAAGGTATTAAGGCAAGTAAATCACTGTATATTTATATCAATAACGTGATCGATTTGTCAACTATTACACATGATATTTTGACCAATAACGGTTAAATTGCGCGTCTCTTATGAACGAATAATATGATAAGTTGTCACTATTATTTGACTATTACCCAGCAATAGGTTAGATAACATAATATTGGCTAAGCGTTATATTCGATAATAGGAATATGATCCTATTATAACACCTCTATAACTTTGTACTGTTTGTTTATTTTTTTGGCAAAGACAATAGATTATTTCTTGCATATTCTTTATTTTCTATTCAGGTATTAAAAACTCAATTTCCGTGATATTTTGGAGGATTTTAGATAGAAAAATAGCTAAATGATTTAAATATATTTATTTAATGTAATGTTTGCTAGAAAACCAGTGTATTGATGTTTTGACTGATGCTTGATGGATAGAAGTTTTCATTATTATTTCAGTGGCAACATTTGCAAGCTATAGCACAGCCATACGATAACGACGCGATTGCTATACAACTGCGATTAGGAGCTAGAATTAGCAGACTACCGAATTTGACATTAACAGCAGTTCGATCGCAGAAGCATCGCAGTAGTGTGGCGTTTGGTCAATAGCTAAGAGAATCGGGGCCCAGATAGTGTTCAGAGACTTAACTATCAGCAACATGAAACAAGTCAAAGAGACCTGGTCCTTCTCATGTGGGTAGTCCCATTTAAATGTGAGTGAGATCTGAAATGATGTTGATGTTAGATGATGAATCTCACTCCATGATCTGTATTTGAGTTATCCCTGATAATGCCTATTTTATATTTCAAGCCGGTTTTTGTTTGTTACAATTTTTACTTTGGTGTTACAGAATTTTAATTTAATACATGTATACGGTCCTAAAAATACAGAAAAGAGGTATTTGCCGCAAAGGTTCGCCAGTAGAATTAATAATTATCATGTCCTATTCATTAATAAAAACATATTTTAGCAATTAGAAAATTATTTTTACAAAACACTGCGCTACGTTACCTACTTAGTTACTCATGGTAACACCAACGTGTATCACTGTGACAAATTGTCCATTGTTTTAGACCAACAGCTGTAATGGCAACACCGGCTAATGGTGGCGTGTTATGGGAAGACGATCAGTGTTGCTAGCTCGCAGGAAACCTATTGTTTTCACCCGAGTCTTGTTTACTGATTGAGAATGGGTGTTAGGCAGGAAGCAAACTGCCTTTTGTGGTTTAACATAGTGTTTATTGCTTTTATCATATTTTGTTTCTATCTCTCTTTTTCAGCGTGCTGAGCGAAAATCACATTTACAAATTATTTTAGGTACAATTTTTTTGTTCCGGACGGGAATCGAACCGCTTCCTCCGGTTTCGCGCCGGATGTCTATTCCACTAAACCACCGGAACCCTACTCATTCGAGCCGAAGCGTAGTGCTTAAAATTGTATTACTTTTACCGTCTAAAAGGACTACTGATGAAAAGAAGGGTTTATTCAAAAACTTAACTCCCGCAATTAAATCACTCACACTAAAAAATTAAACCGCACACAATTACCTAAAACTCTTCTTTAGGTATTCTTAATTCCTATGATTATGTTATAATCGTATGTTTTAATTTTCATGCAAGCTTAATAATATTGTACATTGTTATTGCCCGAAACCCTAAAATCGTATCTTTGTGGTTTTCGTTCCACGAAGACCAGAACTTCGTGGAACGAGACGCGCTGACGTGTTCTCGAGCCCATGTAACTTGAATCTTTGGGGGAGGCATTGGTTCAGCAGTAAACGTGCCGACTGATACAATAAAATTCAAACTATAGGTAGGTAATAAATTTTCCTCGTGATGCCGACCGGCCAGGGTCACTGATGATGTAGGTGCAACCAACCGTGACAACCGCGTAGCGCCATTCCAGTGGCATCATTGTCATTTATATTTTCTTAGCGATTTCCCACACCATTTGTGGTAGGTACAAGGCAAAGGCCGTCGAAGTACGGACAAAAATCTAACCATCTTAATCATTATGAAGAACTATTAAAAATTAATTCCCTATAGAATTTACTATCAACAGTGTGTGCGAGGATAACTACGGCTTTTCGATTTTAGATTATAACTCCTATATTGGACCCCCTCAGGGGGGGAATTTCTATAAACGTGGATGTAACTGTCTTTTAATTATAAACATTATTCTAAGCACCAATTTCAATATTAACAACTTCTAAAATGACGGACTTCCATTCCCACTTTCACCCACTATCTAATCTTATTAGGAGATAATTCTTCTAAAATCTCTTCTTAGTGCTCACTTAAGCCAATGTGTCGCAAGATCGTACGATTAAGGACTCCAGATCTCATGAGGATGCTTCGTGTAGAAACGACACGCGTCCAAAACTCTTCCGGTATGTACTATGGCTACTTGGCGTTTATGAAGGCGAAACTGTAGTTATATGTGTATTTTAGAGTGTGTCTCTAAAATATTAATTTAAACTTTCCATATATATTTAAAATATTTGTTCTTATTAATAAATAATTGAATCGGCTTAGTTTTGGCAGTGATAACTGTTGAATACTAAACGTCGAACACGTGAATTTTCTTCCGTTCTTCGCACGCATCTTTCCATCTGAAAGGGCCATTTACATTATATACTTAGAGCTAGTATGTAACAAAAAAAAAACACCATTTAGATATGATTCAACATAAATGTATGCTGTAACGTGGCGGCTAAGACAAATATATTTGTGTACACATCGAACGTAGAATGGAACCGTCAAAGTCAAAATCATTTATTCAATTTAGGCGTCTACTACGCTCTTATGAAGATCAATTACAAGTTATAATATTGAAATATTCTAATTGTACTGCCACGTTTAGCAAAAAAATTATAGAGCCACCGCGACAAGAAAGGGGAAGACTCTAGGCCCTTCTTTTAAACGTCTTTTAACAATGTGTTACATACTATATAGTAAAATTATTACAATAGTTGTTTACATTACGTAGGTGACAGGCGCTAGCTTGGCAGAGGCGAACCAGTCCAAGCATTTTTGTCTGATCAGCAGGGCCGCGTTCCAAGCCTCAGAGTGTAGTTATTGGGTTGCATTATCTTACTCCAAGATTTGCAACGACCAGGTTGTTTTATATCATCAAATATCATTATTTGGCGGGGAAATAGCAATTTATATAGACTTTTTATGATGTTTGAAAAGCAATAACTACTGTTACCTGCAAAATACAAAGCCTTAATTCTCTCATCAAGACATGTCAAGGTCACGTCGGTTAAAGATCGACCGCTTTTTATAGTTAAAAAGTTGCGCTCTGCTCGGAGGTTGTGACTTGTGTTGTGAGTGACGTTAGAGTGAAAAGTTGCACCCCGAGTGCGCTCTATTTTATTGTGTGCTCTAACCAAGGTTCTGAACGGACTCCAGCTTGACTTTACATCGCAATAAAAGACAATGTTATTTCTGGCGTAGTAAAAAGATGAGTCTGTCACGGTTGGTTGCGTCTGCATCATCAGTGACCCTGGACGTCTGGCATCACGAGCATTAGCATCACGTTGAGAATATTCGATCACAGCTTTTAAGACTATTGTTTAATAAGTAAATACTAAATAGGAGGCTAAGGTCAGACAGAGCTTGGAACTTGATAATTATTAGAGTTGCCGCGAATAGTCGAATACCGATTAATCGTCATTCACTTTAGCGAATAGTCGAATAACTCGACATTACTATTCGACATCAATAAGGCACATTAAATATATTTCTAACTTCTTCTAAGGTTGTGAGAAAGGAAAACAATTAGGTTAAAGAAATCTGTTTCATGTTGTACATACCTACATATATGTTACGTAGTAATTTAATTTTATTAAATTATTATTAACAAATTTATTTTCATGAATATGATAGGCACAGGCACATATTACAGATAATAATTAATACTGTGTATTGTTTTATTAAGGAAAATAATAAAAAATCATTATTTTTAGCTCATTAGCTTTTTTATCGATAAAAGTTTATTTTAGACGACTATTCGCCGAATGCCGAATAATAGCTATTGCTCGGTATTCGACGACTATCAAAAAAATTACGAGTAATGCCGAATACCGAATAATAGCGAGTATTCGCGGCAACTTTAATAATTATATATTTTGACACGACTGCCCAAAATGGAGTAGGTACTTATATCTTGTAACAAAATTTAACCAAAACTGAATACTTTGAAACGTTTATATTTGTCAGAATAAAACGAAAAAAGTTAATGCTTTACAAACTAAATGAGTTTTATAAAACTACACTACACTATACACATAAAACAATTAGCAAAGTACGCCATAGTCAATAGTTATTTAGTCGTATACACGTCACTATTTTTTTTTCGTTTTTATCGCTGATAGGCTAACATTTGACCACTATCTCACCTGATGTTAAGTGATGATGTGGTCGAAGATGTTGTTTAGGCCAACCTAGAATTACTGGCTGTCAAGGACAGCTGCCGGAACATACCGTTAGGTGCTTGCCGACAGATTTTCTACTTGAGGGTGGTAGCTAGCCAGGCGGCATTCACAAAATGCTCTACCACCATGCTGTAACGACTGCCATCGTAAAACAACAACCGGGACCGACGGCTTAACGGGCCCTCAGAAGCACGTGCACGCTCAGTAGTAATGTCACCAGCGGTCACCCATCCAACTCCTGACCGCGGCGGACGTTGCTTAACTTAGCTTATCGATTAGGAACGGCTAAGCAAACTTCGCTACGTGCTAAGCCAGCGTCAGACCTGGTTCACGCCGCACTTAGGTACAAAGCTACAGCTACATTGGTATACCCATAGAGATATAAAATGGTGTACCCGTCCGGACGGATGGGATTATTGTACGTGTCGCGTCAGAAGAGATCAGAGCTACGAGATAGAAAGAGAGACACCTTGTAGATAATATAAATATTAAATACTCCGCGCTTTGCGAGCACGAGATTCCGACCTGTGCCGCCACGCCGTGCACACCTGTCTACAGCTCCGCCAGTATCTCCCAGTGAGACCGCAATAGTCCCCGCACTATTGCCGTCTCACTCGGGTCATCGTTCCGACGCTAGTTGCAGACCAGTGCCTTGGAATACGCAGTCCTGACGAAGTTTTTGTTTTGTGTGCAGAAGCTGAGCAGCCGCCGAACGCCGAGCAACGCGAGCTACGAGCTCGCCGTGCCGTCGCGCAGAGGCGCTCTAAGACGTCTGGCATTACCACCTACCCAGTCCCTTGTTTCGGACGAACAACATCATATCGGGCTGGTGGTCTTGCTTCGACCGCACTTTTCGGTGCGCATCTCACCACTTTACTATCCGACACAACATAGTAACAGTCGCGTAACAACACACTTTGTGCTGTTAAGCGACGTCGTTCAGGCGTGGGGTAGCGTCAGCCAAACCCGTCTGAACGATCAAATCCGCCATTTGCTGCGGTCGCAGTGTGACACCCTACGGTGACAACGGCCACTGTTGTTGTTTTGGTTTAACCTTGCACCGTGGCCTTTCCCGCTTCACGGGTCAGCCGAAGCAAGCTGGGCTCCGGAATTCTGGCCTTGGGGTCGCCCCTAGTCAAACCCGGAGTAGCGCTTAGGAGCACCCCTCTCCGCCGAGAAAAAAGCTCGGAGAGGGTACACAACTAGGGCACACCGTAGGTACACACTCCCTCTCACACAGTGAGCTCACAAGGTGTGTGAGGGAATTCAAACCCTGGATAGGGCGTCCTGAGTATTCCCCTCAGGATGCAGTCCCGTCCCTCTAACGGTGAGGTGCAGGTCCTTCAGACCTTCGCCCTCCGCCACCCCGATCTATACGTTGCACATATGCAACTCCTAGAAGAGGAAGAGAATGCCCGCTTCACGGACACTCTCATCGCTCCCTCCGGGACTTCAAACCCGGAGGCCAACGTCCCTCCTCTGACCCGGTCCTTCTCAGAGGACAGTCCGCTTTCGCCCGCTCCGGGCCCAGACAACAGACGCACGGTGGCAGCCCCTCCCCGTGAGAGGTCTCGCTCGCGCTCACCGATCGGGAGGCCAGCGAGCACCCGTCCCTCCATCGCCGTTGTAGAGCCCACTTCGGACTCCGAAGCGGAGATGGAGGTAGATCCGAGTCGCGCCTTACGCACTGACTCGGACTCAGATAACGACGGCTATACCGTCGTAGATAGAAAGCGCAAGCGTGCTCCTAAAGCCGCTAGTTGCGCAACTTCCGCCCCTCCCGCCAAGGCACCCGCTAAGGCCCCCGCCTCCGGCAAGAAGCCGACCCCCGCCCCGCGCCCCGCGTCTCCTCCCTCCGCTCCGGCCACCACTGCCGCGTCCCCTCAGGACGCGAGCGCGCGCCGCGAAAAACCGCCTCCGCCCCTGTTCATTCAGGACAAAACCAAATGGGACATGCTGTCCCGTTTAGTTTCGGATCGTGGGATCCATTATACTAATGCCCGCTCCACGCAGCAGGGCATTAAAGTCCAAGTCTCCTCCATTAGCGACCACAGAGCGCTAACAAAACTCCTCCGCAACGAGAGCATAAGTTTTCACACTTATGCGCTCGAAGAGGAGAAAGTCCTCCGAGTGGTCATCCGCGGTGTGCCCAAGGAGGTACATACCGATTCGGTATGTGCCGACCTGAAGGCACAAGACTTCCCCGTACATGCAGTTCACCGCATGTACAGCGGGAAGGACCGCAGTCCCTACGATCTAGTACTCGTAGTACTAGATCGTACTCCTGAAGGCAAGGCCATTTTTAATTTAAAAAAGGTCTGTGGCCTCTCAGGACTCGATGTCCAAGCCCCATACAAGAATGGGAGTCCCTCGCAGTGCCACAACTGCCAACTATACGGGCACGCCTCCCGATTCTGCTTCGCTCGCGCTAGGTGCGTTAAGTGCCTAGGCGATCACGCGACAGCAGCGTGCACTCGCACCCGGGATTCGCCGGACCCACCCAGCTGTGTGTTATGCGGCGCTCAAGGGCATACCGCGAATTACCGTGGTTGCCCTAAAGCACCACGAGTGAACCACAGGGTGGCAAGGCATAGGCCAACCCGTCCCTCTTACGACCGTTACCAACGGGTAAGCCCCAAACTAACGGTAGTACCTGCCTCACAGGTAATACCCGCGCCGCTCCCAGCCCGTAACGCATGGTCTAAACCACCCAGTATGGTTAAGACCGTCGCTACCGCCCGCGCCCCGGCCCGCGCGCCCGCACCCGCGCCCGCACCCGCACCCGCCCGCGCCGCGGCCCCTGCCCGCGCACCGGCCCCGGCTCGCCCCGCGCTCCCGGCACCCGTCGCCAACACCATTCGCGCGCCTCCCCGCGCCGCTTCCCGGCCACAAGCTCCACCTATGCCATTGATGGCTGCCCCTCTTCAAGAGGCAATCAACCTAGTCAACGATCTGGCTATGTCGGTTGACATCAATGAGGTACAAGAGCTATTCCACAAGATGCAATACGCTCAATCCCCAGCGGACGTGATCCAATACACATTGGAACACGCGAATTTACTTAGCGCCCTTAAGCGCTTCGTTCCCCAGGCCCCTCCCCAGTACAACCACTATGGGTAGTACAACCGAACGCACGAAACCGTACTCAGTTTCGTTAGCGTCATTTAACGCTGACGGCCTCTTCAGACAACGTGACCTCGTCCACGACTTTTGTTGTACCCACCTTATCGATATCATATGCGTGCAGGAAACCTTTCTAAAACCGGGGAAGGCGAACCCTAGGTTTGCCAATTACAGAACGGTACGTGATGATAGAGTGAACTCCCGTGGGGGAGGCACTCTTATCTATTACAAAAGGTCCCTGCACTGCATTCCCCTACCTACCCCGACTCTTGTTAATATGGAAGCATCTTGTTGCCTCCTAGCTATGACTGGTCATCAACCTATAGTCATAGCATCCTGTTACCAAGCTTGCGCAAAGCCGATCGTCCGAGCTGACTTAGAAGCCCTATTCTCATTAGGAAGCGCCGTCATTCTGATTGGCGACTTCAACAGTAAGCACATCCTATGGAATTGTAACGTCAACAATCCCAGAGGTATTGCACTTGAAAACCTAATCGCAGAACTTAACTTTGACATAATTGCGCCCACTGAGCCCACTCACTACCCTTATATGGCAGACCACCGATCTGACTTGCTTGACATGGCACTATTCAGAGGCGTAACACTCCGGTTACGCTCCATAGAAGTGGTTCACGAGCTTCACTCTGACCACCGACCCATTATACTGCGACTAGGTCCCGACCCAACGACTGACCTCCCCCGCCCCACTAAGACGATAGTGAACTGGAAGCAAGTAGGCGATGCCCTAAAGGCTATCAGTTCACCGGACCTAGACAAGATCCCTGACGACATCCTGACAAAAGATGACGTAACCCTTGCGATCGATTCGTTCACCAATCACCTCTCCACCGTAGTAGGTGCATCCGCAAAGGAGGTCATAGTGCCGGACGACCGGCGCCTTGTCATTCCAGCGGATGTGAGACGATTGGTGACGGAGAGTAAAGCAGTGACCCGACATTACGACTCTTACCCCAGTAAAGAGAACAAAACTAAGAAACGCCACTTTGAACGCATGGTTCAAAGTCGCATGTCTGAGTTGCGTGATCAACAATGGGGCGATAAACTTTCAAACCTCGTGCCAAGCCACCATGCTTACTGGGACTTGGCGCGAGGCTTGAAAGGAAGTAACCATAACGACATGCCTCCCTTATACAGACCAGTCCCACTTGTCCCAGCGTTCTTTGACGAAGACAAAGCTGAGTGCCTAGCTGATAGCCTAGAGGCTCAGTGTTCCCCTAACGTAGATCACGTTGACCAAGCTCACCTCGATTCGGTGGATGCTGAAGTCGAACGTAAAAGCTCTGTGGTCACCTCTGAACTCCCACCAATCACCTTAGCGACTTACGCTGAGGTGGAGAGACTGATCAAGGCCCTCCGACCGCGCAAATCCCCCGGTGCCGATGGCATCTCCAACAGGGTTCTTAAAACCCTCTCTCCTCCTCTCATCCATCTCTTAGTCAGCATCTTCAATGCTGCTATGAGCCACTGCTTATTCCCAGACACCTGGAAATGTGCAAATGTCATTGGCATTCACAAACCAGGCAAAAGCTCATCTGACCCCACCAGTTACCGCCCCATCAGCCTCCTCAGTGCCTTAGGCAAACTTTACGAGCGGTTACTTGCAAACCGTCTCCAGTCCCATGCTAAGGAACACCACCTTATCCCAGATGAGCAGTTTGGCTTCAGACCCGGACACTCATGCGTCCAACAGGTGCACCGCCTCACGGAGCACATCATTGAGGGCTTCAATAAGTACCCCAAACCCCAGACTACGCTAGCAGTCTTCCTCGACGTAGCGAAAGCTTTTGACAAAGTCTGGCACAACGGCTTGATCTACAAGCTATACCAATTTGGCGTGCCAGAACGTCTTGTGCTCATCCTACAAGACTTCCTTAAAGCCAGAAGCTTTCGCTATCGCGTGGAAGGCACCCTCTCCTCCCCCCACCCAGTCAGAGCCGGAGTCCCTCAGGGCTCCGTGCTATCACCTATTCTCTTTGCACTGTATACCAGTGACATCCCACGCTCTCAGCCCAAAATATTCCTAGCCCAATATGCGGATGATACCGCCATTTACACCACTGGGTGGCATATCAACAGACAGTCCTATTTCGTCATGCAACGGGCCATCACCGAGATCGGTGACTGGTTCCGAAAATGGCGCATCGCGGTCAACCCAGCTAAAAGCACAGCTATGTGCTTTACTGAGAAGACACGCTCCCCTTACCCGAAACCGCTTATTTTGTTCGACGAACCCATTCCCTGGGTTCCTAGAACAAAATACCTCGGAGTCACCCTTGATCGTCATCTCACCTTTAACGATCACATAACAACCGTCCGAAACAGAGCGGCCTTCATAATGGGTCGCCTTGGTCCCCTACTTCGCAAAGAGAGTAAAATGTCTCTTAGTAATAAGAAGACACTTTACACTGCCTGCATCCGCCCCATCATGACTTACGCATCAGTAGTGTTTAGTCATGCTAGTGAGGCCCACCTTCATAAACTTCAAGTCATCCAAAACCGTTTTCTTCGTAATGCAACCGGCGCCCCGTGGTATATCCGGAACACCGAGTTGCATTGCGACTTAAACCTTCCCTCTCTAGCGCAGTTCAATAAGGACTGCGCCCGCCGATACTTTGATCGAGCGCCCCACCACCCGAACCCATTGGTTGTCCAGGCATCGAACTACTCGACTGCCTCTTCTATCCCATTTTTCAAACCCCCCCGTCGCCGACCACGGCAGGTATTAGACGACCCGGATGACCCCATCGCAGCCATTACATTGGCAGCTTTAGCGTTATCCGCAAGTCGTCGAGGTAAAATCCCCAGGTGTGAGGTAATCAGAGGTCACACAATCAAACACCGAGCTCGCCGGCGAGCTCGAGGCAAAAACAAGGTCACGATAAATTGCTCTCCAAATAGTCAAAGAGTATTATTCAGTAGGGCCCAATTGTGCAACACTGCAGTTGCACAGAGGCATTTTGCTCCGATCCCCCCCATGTCTCTAGACAGCGAGACAAGCCGAGGTCCGAACCACAGTGGTGCCCTTGAGCTCGCTGTCAACCCCTCCTATAGTAGCGGTACGTTTTCGGCGTCCGCAGGAGACGGAGGTAGAAAGCGCTTTTCGCCTTCTACGCCCGTCTCGGGAGAAGTGCCTTCGGCACTTCTCCCTCCCGGGCTATTGTAGGGCCAGGCCCTCGCCCAAAACCCGGTGGAGCTGGACGACCGCACAGGCGGTAGCCAGCATCTATGTCCTCCCTAAAAAAAAAAAAAAAAAAAGCTTTGCGAGCTGAAGCTTTATTACTTCCCGGCTAGAGTCGCTTATGTATTGGAATGACTTTGCAGAGTGATCTTTCTGCTCGTTTTTATTCTGTGCTAGAGTGAGAAAAATGTCCGGCAGCCCATCTGTCATGGATCTATAAGTCTGTTCTCTCATAAATATCAACATTACCGGGCTCTTTGAGCTCGTACTGCTTTTCAAATATTAAAGCTAGGATTCGTATACTCGCAGATATATTTATTTCATTTCATTACGTACAAAAGCGCCAAGATAGTTTTTTGATTTGTTAAATTTTGTTTGATGAAAAAAAAATAACAAAAATATCTCAATTTTGACATATATTTGCCTTCTACTCTGAACCAATTTGACTTATTGATTTGATACTTACATTAAAAGATATGACAAAGGTAGTGCTACAGTTTCGACAAGACAAAAAAGGGGTTACTAGAATGGTACTCTATAAATTAAATGATATTGTTTTGGCGGTTACGACATTAACTTCCAAGCAACTGCGGGGCCCTTGTGCGGTGCGAGGGACGAGCCGTCAGTCGTCACTGCCGTCAGTGCCACTCATGCATTACTAGACGACGGACCTACGCTACTCAGTGATCGTACCACGTATCGTATCATCCCAAGAAAAAGATCATAGCAAATATATAATTATGTAACCAACTCCTACAATCGATGCCATTGACGGACGCACTGTGTCACAGAGTAAAATGCTTACCCGCAGAATGCAATGTGTGCTTCTATTACCCATGGGACCGAACGACAAGCATCAGCTTTCAAACAAAAAATATTTTCAAAATCGGTTCACCCTGTCGAAAGCTATGAGGTAACAAACATAAAAAACATACAGACGAGAGAACCTCCTCCTTTTTTGGAAGTCAGTTAAAAGACAAAAAATTTTGCTCAAAAAATTTTTTTACTAAAAAATAGAACCGACTGTACACTTAAAAGTTTGAAATAGCTTATAGAAGTCGGTACCTGGATAGTTCCAAAGTACTTATTATCACAATATTGTGCGCATTAGGTACCGACTTCGACAAGTTATTTCACACCGAAAGGGTGTTGAAGTCAGTTCCATTTTTTGATAAAAAAAAAGATCACTTATTTTATTGACCCTTGCTACTTACGGGATCGATTGTCATTTTCAACGACTATATCATCAAGATAGGAAAATATTTTTCAGTTATTGGAGTGTAACTTAAATACAGCTTGACCGATTATGATGAAATTTTAAATGAGACCAAATGACAAGCATCAGCTTACAAATAAAAAAATATTAACAAAATCGGTTCACCTAGTCAAAAGTTCTGAGGTAACAAACATAAAAAAATACCAGACCAATTGAGAACCTCATGTCTTTTCGAAGTCTGTTATATATGGTCCCATTTCCCCCGTTCCATGTGTTCCACAGAACCCTAAAAAGTAAGTATTGGAGATAGTTGACTGCCCCTATTCTATGCGTTATCGCCATTCTCACGTTCTTGGCTGGGTAAATAAAGTTTATCTATTGCTTTAGTATCAAGTGCACCTAGATTACCTACCACGGAACTATACAAAATATAGAATGGCTTATACAAAGTTATTTTCGGCACATAAAATCTGCCAAATATATTATGTTTTAATTGAATTATAATTTGTGTAATATGTATTAATTGAATTATGTTACTATATAAAATATATCTACAAATTGTAAAATTTTAATTACAACATCAGCACTGAAAGAAATTCTAGTATATAATCCGCCGAAATTTTCTTTCAGAAAAAAGCTCATTAAAAGGTTTTGGTCTGAGTTTATACAACTGCAATTTCTTTAGTATGAAATAAAATCTGCGATAAAATAAAACACATGTATTGCACCGCACATTTCAGAAAAGATTAAAGATGACAGCTAAAAGATTGCGCACCGCTTACCTTTCTTTTTTTTAATCGATTTAAATAAAGGAGGAGTTTCTCGATTCGTCTGTAATTTTTTTATGTTTGTTACCTCAAAACTTTTTACTGGGTGAACCGATTTTGATTTTATTTTTATGTGAAAGCTTATTTAAATTCATCAAAATTAAATGTCATCAAAATTGGTCAAGCTGGTTTTGAATTCCACTCCGATAACTGTTTTTTTTTTCTATCTCGATGATATAGTCATTGCCAATGAATGACAATCGATCCTGTTAGCAGCAAGGGACACTGAAAAGGTTAAAATTATTTTTTTTACCGAAAAATGGAACCGACTTCATCACCCAAAAGTGTGAAATAACTTGTCGAAATCGGTACCATGCGCACAATATTGTGTTAATAGGTACATTTGAACTATCATAGTACCAGCTCCTCTTCAAATCTATTATAAATAACATTTATAATATTTATTGAACAGCCTACTTACCTTTCTTCTTTTCTAATATAGCTGTGCCTATAGTTGCTTGTTCACGCCCTTCTATATACAAATCCTTGTTCTGTGGTATGCACCAAGCTGAATGTGCTATAAAACGACTTCTTTGATGAGAAAGTGTTACTCCATTTGTAGACGTTTTGTTTACGTCATTTATCTATGCATACTCGTACTGTCTTTAATCTCTATATTCGAGTTTTATCACAAATAGGTTATTCTAGTATTTACAAGTTCTCAAAGAATTCCACCAGTTGATTGGATAGTTGATGTTTTAATTACAAACTATGAGGAGTTTCAGCTCAATTTGACGCGTTCTGTTTTATTATTACCTGATACCACCGCCATGTGTATCGAATTTTGGAAAATCAAACCCAAATAAAATATAAAAACGATATAAAATTTAAAAAGCATGGGCCAATCAAAACAAAAAAGTTTTTGTGAATATTGGTACTCTTATGGGTTAATATGTAAATTTATATGATATTGATATATAATAATTTTTATTATTTCTTAATAAAAATGAACAGTACATATACGAATACAAAAACAAATAAATAATTTAACTATATATACTTATGACCTAAAAATTTTACACTTAAATATTGTGAGCTCTGTTTTCTAGCAGGAGGCAATCATAAGTTGAAAACAGCTCAGGTCACTGTCCACGGGTAGAGTACCTAAAAGGCTGGCAGCAGCAATTAATTCAAAATATTCTCTGACGTCATTGAACAAGTTATGTAACGAATAGGTACTTGGCGACTTAAATGCCCTTGTCTTAGAAACAATAGTTATAAAGACAAATAGCTTAACCTATTGTTCTGAGTTCTTAGACACAACCTTGAACTAAGCTGAAAATACTTAGTCTAAGAAAAACAATTTTACTCGTATATCTCTGACGCAGATGATTATAAAGTAAGTAGGTACATACCTACTCAGTTTGATTTAAGATGCGATTTAATTCTGATTTAATTAAGCCAAAATTTGAATTTGAACAATGGACACAATTTTTTAGAATACTGTTGTTTTTATGCTTGGTTATTTTGCATACTTTTTCATCTTTCTGGGTACCAGTTATTACCCAAAAGCAGATTCATAGTAGACTACCTACTGTAATGATATGACTTATTACTTTAAAGGCGTATCTTCTGCATGGTGGAAGGGCATTTTGCGAATGCCCGCCTGGCTAGCTACCACCCAAGTAGAAAATCTGTCGCCAAGCACCTAACGAAGTGTTCCGGCAGCTGTCCTTGAGAGCCAGTAATTCTAGGTTAACCTGAACAACATCTTCGACCGCATCATCAATTACCATCAGGTGAGATAGTGGTCAAAGGCTAGCCTATCAGCTATATAAAAAAAAATCTGTAAATGTTTATTTTTATGCATTGTTACATTTGTTACGGAACAACCGCGATGCCTACCTGATGTAAATTGGACTAACCTGCCTATATAAGGTGCATTTCGTCATAAGTAGCGAATAGCACTGCGCCCGGCACACTGAGACATATTATCTACATTTGTTAAGTCTCATGTGCCTGTAATTTACTGGCTCGGAACACACTTAAGTGCTTGGAGACAGATTTTCTACTTGAGAGTGCTAGCTAGCCAGGCGAGCATTCGCATAGTAATATTTTAATTGTTTTCCAATAGTTTATTCAATTATTTGATATTAATAAAAATCTAATTTGCTAATAATTTGTCCATGCATAAAATTTGTTACTTATAGTATATCGTTACTATATATATTACTATATGATCAATGTTTAATAGATAAGTTAAAATAAGTGAATGTAAAAATTATTAATAAAAGGATTATCAGTTTATCAGTCTTCGCAAAATGCCCTTCCACCATTCGGTGCAGCTCAAGCTGGCGGTAGGGATGAATCCATAGACTTTTTATTTAATACAATGTAATAAAGATAATATTTTCTTTTCTAAGTGTTATGAGCTAAGTTTTGTTACTAAGCACCTAAGGATTCATTATTTTATCATCGTTAACGTTCGAGTAACTTTGAAACCCTCGCTACACTCAAGATTTTATATTGGAATCTCTCGCTACGCTCGTGATCTAGAATACTTCGTTCCGCTCTGGATTCAAAGAAGCACTATCGCCTTCAAAATGTTTGTTTGCTCCCTTGGTAAACAATCTACTAATAATCTAAGATTTTTTTAACTGTAGATGAGTTGTGAGACTTGTGCTGCCCATATTTACTAGACGAATGCAAGGTAATTACCGTAGTCGCTACCAGTCTGACACATCCGAGCGTCAAAACGTTGCCGCTAATCGTGGTTTTTATGAGTAAGCAGAGGACAATATGCCTTTCTGTTTCTTTAGACACTGCACACATTTTAAAGGCACTGTGAGAGATGAGAAAATTGTTTCATTTCACGCGTAATTATTGCTTTTATTGTTGAAATAGATAATATCGTCATTTTGTTTTATCTTAGGAACTAATCACAATGAAATGGATGAACGAGATATGTGGATCGTTTAGTGTGAGCGAGTGAATGAGATCGCAGCGTTATGATGATCGGAACGTCTCAGTTCGGTGGTAACACACATTGCTTATTTATCCCTTTCTAACAACAGATATGACGCATAATATTTGAATGTTCTTTCCTTGTCATGACAAACTGCATATTATACCATCGAGATATACGTTACACTAGAGAAGACATTTGAGACAAAAGTCTCTGCCAATTTTGCTAATTTTAAACTTAAATGCGCTTCAGCGCTTTACGAGATCGGACTGCAGTCAAGAACTAATTATATCGTCTAACCAAATATCCAAATACGCAGTGCCACAACGCTTGTAGGTTAATGTTTCCTACAAAAGTTCGCTTACAGCGCTTAAGCTAATTGCATCATCTAACCAAACTATTCAAACATGCAGCGCTAGACTACTTTTGAGGTATGGTTTCTCTATATCAAAGACTATCAGCACACATAACGGACATGGCTTTTGTACCTACGAAACATTGTGAAGAGTATATTCGCAAAAAATTAGTAAAATAAAAAGTTTAAAAAAATAAGTATTACTGAGGGTCACTAACTACGATATTCAGTTTTTGAAAGTGATAATATAAGATCAAGATTAAAAAAAGTTAATCGTATTTTGCATACAACATTTAAGTAAATAATATTAAAATATAATACATAGGTAATATATTTTTTAATTAAGTTTTTTTAATATTTTTGAATTAAAAATATAAATTAGAATTTGGTGTATTTATTTAGTAACTAATTTTAAGAGAATACCTACGAGTAATTGACATAATAAAGTTATGAAGGGAACAATAAATATGCTCCTTGGAGTGTTCCAGCCATTTGGGAGTTATGTTGATTAATAGACACGTAAAATTTTTTTCATCGTGAGTAAAAAATAGGTAATTTACTCAATGTTGCTAGTTGTCATAACAATAGGTAATTTACTCAATGTTGCTGTCCACTTAATCTATGAATTTCACTCCGCAGCTCCGTCAACATGTATGCCTACGCTGTGACGTGAAGCATTGTCTTTCGCGATTACAAATCGACAAAATAATAATGTATTCGGTCGTGTTTAATTCCAAAATCTGAACTTACTTGTGACAAGTATAAATTAATTTAAAAAGTAAAAAACCCGACTGCAAATTACTTATTTTCGTTGAGCGAATTATCGTTCCATTGCAATTAAAACTGCAAATTATATATATTTATGGAATCGTTTTTTAAAGCTCTTCATTTTGATACCCCACTCGATGGGTTTGGAAGAAAAATCTTTTTTTTACCTCACAATATGGGGTCTTAAATCCGCCAGTTTGTTTTTCTATTTATTTTATGTACCTAGTGTTACTTTGGTTATCAAGACGAATCTAACGATATCTCTTACGTCCAAATCGGTTAAGCCGTTTAGAAGTTATGGTGGAATAAAGAAACTCACAAACATACATACATACATGAACCCTGAAAACATAACTCTCCCTTTTTTGGGCAGTCGTGTAAAAAGTGTTTCCATCGCTATTATTTGTTTTTCCCGACTTGTTTCAGCAGTATCTAAGGACGCAGGATGGCATTTTGAATACACAATTTTCGTCGAAAAGCGTGTGTGATCTCTATGAGTGCCCAGCTGCGTGTGGGTGAGGACATGCCGGCTGGCTTGTCCTACCTGTTCGACTTTGCTCGTTTGAGATGTCGCGTCTAGTATACGAGTATATAGAGGTCAACCATGTGCGTAGGTATGTAGATACGTAAATTCTAGTAAGTTTTTAGAGCAGTGGTGTCCAGATATAACTACTCTATGTATATCAACTCCCTGCTAATAATACTATTAATGCACTAGTGTTTAAAATACAACTTTTATGCTCTTAAGCTTGAAAAGCCTTTTTATCCCGCTTAGGTACATCGGGAATATACGAGGACTGTACAAGCATTATGATTAGATGAGTAGATTTTTATGTCAAATTAGGCTTAGAAATTTTCAACCCTCGCTCTTAGAATACTTCCTTTATAAAAAAAGGTACATACCACATAAATAAAAAATGACTTTCATAGATTTGTGCTAGGTGGAGTGTATATATAAGTGGAATAATTAGAACTAAGAATTAGTTTACACGACACGTGTTACCTTGAATGTGTACGTGTTTGTTATTTACACGTTAATGCTAATAAATATACATTCAATGAATCATAATTGCATATATTATTTTACATTTAAAAAAAAAATATATTTATAATATCTTTAATGATGACAAGTATTTGCTTCGTGTTCAATCTATGCTGATAAAAAAAACACTACGTCACGGCTTTATTACCCATTCGATTCTTAACTCTTAACACAGACTTAGACGGTAACAGAGAATTTTTGATTGCATGCCAAATGAGCAGCATGCTATAACTTCTGTCAATGTGTGAGGTGTTGCTGTGCAGTGACAAAACTATACAATAGGGCTCATAGGTCTATCGTCGCTCGACTGACTGTGTTACTCACATATAATTATTATATATACAGTTATAGTTACATTATATATTCAGTTATTTAGTTTATTTAACGTACAAAAACTGTAGCTACTCTTATGATAATTAGTTAGTAACTCATTATTGCAAGTAGAACTTTGTATAAAACTTTATTATTTAGAAATAGAAAAAGAAATACTCTTTATTTATGACAAAAAACTGACAAAAACATAACAAACACAAACCAACTTAAAAAAAAATTTATTTCGCTTGTTCTGTTCAAATTAATTATGATAATTTGTGGTTAACGATGTTGGTACATATAATTGTTATATATTCCTAAAACTACACTTCTGTAATCCTTTGTTATGTACTGTTTGTAAAAGTCGTGAAAGTAGTTGATCTTAGCGCCCAAATTAGACGACCTGATGATAACTGCCCTTATATTATTAAGACCTGATGCGCAACGTAACGTAACCCTAAAAAAGCGAGGCCCAAATCGTACGTAGCCAGTTTTAAGGTTTAAAAAAAGCAATACTTACCTCCTTTTCTATTAGTATTCTAAATTACATTACTCATTGAAATAACAAACAAGTCGCAGAACGTTTAACACGAATGCCATGTATGAAGCAAGGTCGACGGGACACATGCCTCTGTTAATTACTGTGTGTATTATGTAGGTAGATAATAAGTTAGGTTAATTGTCTTAGATGTTCTTAAGTGCGCACACCATATAAAGCTGTTTACGTCAGGTCGTGTTGGTTTTTATATTAAACAAAATTAAAAACTGTCTCGCTCTTTTAAGGTAATGCAATGCAAATTTTTAAATTGATTTTGTCACATCTTCAAAACTACCTTCAAATCGGTGTATCAATATTTATTAGTTAAATCATAGAGAAATAAATTCATTAATCTATGGATAAATATTTTTTCCCGCCTAAAACGATAGCGTTTACCGTATGACATAATAATATATAGCAAAGGTTTTGATTAGATTCTATAGAATTAACTCTGGCCGATAATGAAGGCATCTCAAGTTGAGATCGATCTTAAGATGCTGTTTTTAGATGCTGTACAAAATTTATCGCCGGTGTGTTCCGGAAGCTATCCTTGAGAGCCAGTAATTCTAGGTAAGCATGAACAACATCTTTGACCACATCATCACTTACCATCAGGTGAGATAGTGGTCAAAGGCTAGCCTATCAGTTAATATATATAAATTATATAAGTATAAATAAAAACATCTCAACTTTGAAATGCATTTATTAATACTTAATTTAATGGCAGACCCCACACATACAAACTAAATAGGTACCTACTTAGTAACCGCTGATGTTTTTCTTACCGATTTGAAGATAGCAAGTTGGCGCTAATTGTTTTGAATTTGCGCAGTTCGTGCAAAACAATTTTTTGTTGTTTGCCTGTAAATAAATCGAGATGAGCTTACGTCATATTTTAATGTTTTAAGTATGTACCTAAATTTTTATTTTTTGCCACAGGTTAGCTTCTGCCAATCGATTTTAACTCCTTGATTAGATGCTAAGCGTGGATGTGATAAAAGATGGAAATCAAAAAGGGAACTGAGTCTGGATAACTCATAATAATAATAAATTTATTTAATAATAATAATAATAAATATTTATTGCTTTCCTTTAGTACTATTACATAGGTAAGTAACTATTAACATTTATAACAAACTAACTATAAGGAGGAAACAAAGCAAAGGGGGGTGGCTCAGCTTGTGCGACCCGAAATATTCATTCCGGGTGGCGCTGATTTTCAGCCACCCCCGTTTCCTTAGGTTTTGTACGGAAACATTGTAATGGGGCCACGTTAATTTCTTACACTTACTGAGCATAAGTACATAAAAATTAAATTATTGCAGAACAAAATATATATATATATATATTTATAAAATTTACAATATGAGCAAAAAAAACAAAGAAAGTAACAATGCAGTGAGGTCTCTTATCTCGTGTGTGTTTTGTGTGTGTGTGTGTGTGTGTGTGTGTGTGTGTGTGTGTGTGTGAGTAATGTATGTGTGGATTTTGCATATGAGTTAAGGCAGTCCTTTATAGGGTATATTTATCCCAATTTTTCAAATTTACAAGTTTAGTACTAACATTAATACTAGGCACATATTTATAGTATCTTTTATACTCGTAGTGCTGTAGAAACCAATATATAGCAATGCCTACACTAAGATTAATCTTGTGTTATAGGTTGGCTATCCTTTCCGAGATCACGCACATATTTAAAGAGTATTCGTTAAGATGTACTCGTATTGAATTTTCAAATAACATTATTTTAAACAATATAGGTATACTCAATAAAATATATTAATTATTTTAGCATGCAAGATTGTGGATATGTTCTGTGTAAAATGACAAAGAGTGTGAGTGAGGACAGAAAGAACACTCCTTGGATGTACCTTGTGCGTGTTTAGGTGCTTGGCAACGGATTATCCTTCAGGGTGATAATTAGCCAAGTGGACCCGCCATCATAAAAACGCAACCCTTTACTTACTTTTTATTTTATGTCGTTATACCACGTGGAATTTTAATAGGGTCTCCATTACCACGGTGTTTCGATCTTTGATTGCCATTTTGAGGTTGTATAATATATCTAAGATAGCTTTAACCCTGTATTAACATTTAATTATATTTACTTACTTATTTCGTTTTTGTTGAGTAACAAATGTTTAATAAGTTATATCAACAGATAGAACGATAAGACATTGAATACTTACTACGAGTACCTATGTTAATAAAGTAATCCTTAGCATAGATAAATAATAGGACAAGATGGCTATGTTTTTGTGTAACTAACAATAGTTCACAAAATGTTGTTAGATTTCGTTCTCTTGGCTCACTAGAAATATTTTTTACAACATTGACATATCTAATATTTTTACTGTTCTGGTTATTTAAGTCTATAAATATATTAACAATATTTTTTTTATATCAATGCGTGCTAATAAATAACTAATATTTATATATGTCCTTAGCCAACTTACGTATTATTCAGTTAACCTACAACTTGACTTCGACGGTTCTGGAGAACGCTTGCATATTTTACAGTTTCAATTTCTAGGGACTATTATTTAAAATACATACTAGATGCAATAATTTAGGTCTATTAAATATAATTATTATGTTATATAAATAAAACTTATACTATAGTACCAAGATATTACCTTATAATTTAAAAGGTTTTTATTGTGATAAATACAATACCTAGTAAAGCCACATCTGTATTTCTATTCATTATTAACTATATTTGTATTCATTATAAGTCTTTATGATATGTACCTACTAGAATATATGCATTTAAGTATTTAAATGTAGGTAAAAATATGTTATAGATTTATAATATAGATATAAGTAAAATTACATCGACAAATAGGGAATCGCGTACATAGATAAAGAAATAATTTGTAAAACTACCTAGTAAAACAAATTGTAAAATGGAGAGTTTGAGACCGACGAAAAAACACTCACACAATTTAAAAAGTAGGATTTCTCGTCCATGTTTTCGTATGTGGAGAAAACTATGAAATTATTTATTTAATCCTCCGCCTTGCATATTTTCCCCAATGCTGGGGGTCGAGACCACTTCATGGTTTTAAAACTTTCTTCCTATTTTCCTCCACTTGCTCCGACTTTCAGCAACTTGCACGGCTTCTGAGGCTTTAATGTTCAGCGAGGTTCGGATTAGGTCCGCCCAGCGCATAGGGCACCTCTGGGTCGTTTTCTCTCGACTTTTCCACTTTAAGTAGGTTGTCACCAGGTTTTCGGGCGATACGGCTATAGAAGTCGAATATGTGCCGTCAATTGTAACATTAATGTAATTTATTTTTTGTAAATTCATCATTTATAATATGTACTGTGGTGTTTCAATAAAGAGTTCTATCTATCTATATCTTGCGGAGGCACACATTCGATAATCTTGGCCTTTTCTCAATTTATTTAATAGGAAATATAAAGTACCTAATGTAATTTTTGCATTCAATCGGCTTGCGAATAAGCTAATACAAAATTTAAAAAAAAAGAAATAATTGGACTACGAACGGGTATGGAATCCGTCTCCCGAAGACGGTTAAACAACAAGAACTAAAGAATAAATCCGAACTATGGCTCACTTTCACCATGGTCAAACAGACTCAGCAACAACAGATCAGCTTAGAACCTACCCCGGCCCGATCGTGGTTAAAATTTTTGCTTTCATTGTAAATTGTTTGTTTTGAAGCAGTGATAGCTCAGTGGCTTTGGCTATGGACTGCCGCGCAGCAGGTCCATGGTTCAAATCCCGCCGCGGGCTTGAGCTACACCGCATGGTGGAAGGGCATTTTGGAATGCCCGCCTGGCTAGCGACCACCCTCAAGCAGAAAATCTGTCGCCAAGCACCTAACGGTGTGTTCCGGCAGCTGTCCTTGAGAGCCAGAGTAATTCTAGGTTAAGCCTGTTAACACCTTCGACCACATCATCACTTACCATCACCTGAGATTGTGGTCAAAGGCTTACCAATCAGCAAAAAAAAAAAAAAAAACTTGAAATATTTTATTCATATATAAAACGAAAAATCATGATACATAATGAATCATGTCACGCTCTTGTTCAATCGATTTTAACGCGTTCGAACTATAAATCCAATTGTTTCATATCACGACATCGATACATGCCTACTTTTCTTAAAAAAGTTTCTAAACAATTACATAAGGGAAGTATTTTCTAAACTTGGTATTTAAATTATGAAGAAACTTCGTTCTCCTAATCCTTCCATGTGCTAAATGAATCTCAATACCCATTTTCAAATTTCGAACAAAAGAACGCCTAAGGATTTTTTTAAGATTTTGGTACATATAAGTAGAATGTAGCTTGATGGTTGTCGTTTGGTTTAGCCAGCTTGGTCGATGCTACGAGTGATCAAAATGCTGGCACTTATTTGGATCAACGAATAAGCATTGCAATCTCGAGGCAAAGCTGCCAGCATGCTGGGGACACTGCTAACTGGTAGTGGGCTGGAGCATTCGGACTGCCTCTAGCCCTGCAATTGCCTTTAGGTTGCCTGAATGCTTTCGTTGAAGTAGCCGTAGTGTTGTATTTAGTTTGTATTGGTTGTTTATATATGCATATTTTTTATATAAGAACCTTTAGTTCCAAAGTTTCAGTTCCAAGAAAATTGAATTTCAACATTAGGTATGTACCAATGGCAGTAATTGTACTTTTATGTTTTAAAGGTATTAGGTATATAAACGCCGATTAACTACATCATTTACATATAACAAACTAGCTTTCCGGGCGCGGCTCTGCCCGCGCGTATGTCGGTTATCGCGCAAAAACATTAACCTCTTTTTGCGCAGTTGGATAAAAACTATCCTATGTTTTTTCCCGGGTCTCAAACTATTTCCAAACCAAATTTCATTCAAATCGGTCCAGTAGTTATGGCGTGAAAGCGTATCAGACGGACAGACAGACAGAGAGACCTAGTTACTTTCGCATATATAATATTAAAGAACTGAAGTACTGATAACTGTTTTAGAACTAAGATTGTATTTCAACTCTCTGTTTTAGAAAACAAATACACCTAGCATCCGGTCAAGACACCCTCATTGAACTCTAAGGCCTAATTTCATATCCGGAAAAAATCATACCTTAACGTCAATCCTAGACGCAGATCATTAATTTGTTGGATTCTTGTGGATAAAAAGAAAACTCCTTTTTGTAAACTTTTATGAGATCGGACAGTAGCGTGGACATAGAAATAATATGTAATCAGCTGTAGCCTATGAAGTATCTCTAGGATACTTGCTCATAGGAAAGTGGCGATATTTGTTTTTAATTGATGGAGCTATACCGCCAAGTTCAACGGTATATATTTTTAAGAAAAAAAATCTTGTTTAAGAGTTTTTTCTTGTAGATACTACAACTGTCTGCCTGATTTCAAATGTCATAAAAGGCAATACCATAACAAATTTAAAATACTGCAAGTCATCATTGTCAGTTAGTTAGCCGAGTATTTTTTTGTATATATCCTCACTTTTTTTCGCAGTAGTTTCAACAAGTAAATGAAAAAACACATTGGGCAGGAGCAGAGCGTCGCTGTAGAATCTCGGGGTATTAGATACGTAGGTACGATCCTCGCTACGGACAGTTAGTGGGTTTTTGACAAAAATAAACATAGGTTTATTTGTAATTTTGTAGTTCAGATAAGTAGTAGGCAGTTAACGGTGATATGGTCACATAACTAGGGCCTAAATAGGCAGTTAGGTACCAAACCAACTAGGCTGACCGAGTACCTAATTGATAGAGATTATTTTACAATTAATATTTAAAATATTAAGTAAGTAGATATTTATGGAGTTCTCATAAAATATCTCAAAAATCTACCTATAATAATATACTGAGATAGAAACTACCTTCCTACTTTGCTTTTAGATATACCTTCATAATGCACAACAATAAAACAATACCGAGGTACATACCAAAGCTTAATTTCGTAACTTATATGTAAGTAATAAAATATAGGTACATAAAGAGTGTACTCACCAAAACATTTTATTCGTATTAGGACAGCTAACGATCCGTTTCAAAACTTTTTTGCAATTTCCTTACAAATGCTTGGTAAAAATGAACCAATTAGTTCTAGCACTAAACGCCTACTAAAAATATGATTTATCATAATTCTAGTTTTCCTAACGTAAACATGATAATAACATGTACATGCATAGTTTTCTACGCTTTTCCACAACAATAATGTTAATGACTATCATGGAATGCGGTCGTATCTTTCATAAGTATTTAATGACAAACCAATATGTCAAAATCACTTAAGCCATTACGGCATTATCAACCTACCTTTGGTTGCTTATCGTCTCTCAACTCGAGGTGTGGATCAACATAAAAACACCATGAAAAAATATCACAAAAAACTTCACGTTTCAATAAAACCTTTTTCAATTGTTAACCTTTTTAATGGCTCAGATTATAAAAGAAAAAAAGAGTACGGTGAAACACTGGCTGTTTATAAAATTCGGAGTATTTTGACAGTTCGGAAAGGAGCACGCGTTTTGGCGGGAAAACGCGTGTCTTGCGTCGATTCTGCGCCGCGGCGTGCGCTCAACTAAGGTTTTACTTTTTAGTTTTCAATCGGCTCTTTCACAATCACAGATGGAGTTATCGCTAAGTTTAATAACCATTGCGTGTTTATGTTCGCTTCATAGGAAGACTTTATTCAATACTGTTTTGTAAAACAGTAACAGACGCAATTGTTAGATGGGGGATGTGCGGCAACGAGGTTAGTACCACCATTGAGTTACCATAATATATTTAGAGAAAGTGAGTTTGTATAAAAAAATAAACAAATTTCAGTAAATATAAATAAAAGGCTGTTGAATTTCAATTACACAAAATATTGTAAATGATTATAATACTAAATAACTAACTTAGATGTAAACATATCTATATAGGCAAGCTATCCTGCCGTAATCGCCCCGTTTCGGGAAAGTGTGGCAATGCACAGTTTTTGCTGAAAAATAAGTACTTAACAAAAGTACGTAACTAGATTTTTTAAGGAGATGATAAACAAATTTATCTTAAATTAAGTGTACTGAAATATGTGGTGTTTGGAGCAGACTGTATTAATTCTATTAGAATGTTTCTAACTAATTATTATATTAATTAGTTGTATTTTGTTGAATATCTTCCATGCATCATTATATTTCCATTATAAGAAACTCTCTAAGTTTCATAAGTGCCTTATTTCTACATTTCAATACTAATCTGTTCAATTTGCTTTGTAAGCAGAAATGTATTAAATTTATTAAAGCTAATTTTTTGAGTTCTTCGCAAATTACCATTTTAAGTAGTTCTTCCCGCATAAGGTACAAAATGGTCAGATTAAGTAGGTACTTAACTGATCCAATCGGAATTGTATTGGGGACATTAATTTCACTGAATACTACTTTCTCCACATATCATACCGAAAATAAATATTGCTCCTTGGTGGCTAATACAATTAAAACTTCAAAGGGTTTAACTTAACTTAATCAAAGAATTTTCCTGATTTTTTTAACTCAATTAGCAGTTCATATTTGAGACTGTTTCATGTTTATTACAAGAGTGGTTACTGTCTCCTGTATATTTAGTAAAAACTAATACAAATTAGTGAATATATAATAATATAATATAAAAATAATATTTAAAATAATCAATATTATATATACATGTAATGCAGCAATGTAAACGTATAAATAAAAATACCGCGTAGACTATCGCTTGCTGCATACCCATTGCTTGCTAGTTACGATTCCTATATTATATAGCTTAAAGTATAACGACAATGTATGTCGTAATGAGATAAGGCTTTATAAGGTTCTGTTGTACCTGTCAATCACAAGTTAGTTTGTGTACTAAATTACGTCATTTGTTAGGCTTGATTTTTGTCGGAAAACTATATGCTATACCTATTGATTACTGAACCTCTTAGAAGTTTTCATTTCTTCGCGTATTTTTATATGGGTAAGTAGAGAGCAGCAGGTCTAGCATGGAAGAGAGAGATATCTCCCTGGGAAGAGGGTAAAAATCTTCTCACCTTTGAATGTTATACTACTCTCTGAGCTTATGAATATATATCCACGGTGGACAAATCCTTTCTTCATATCAGTACCGTCATACATAACAATTTACTATAAAACTACCTAGGATAAGTCAATAGTCACTTTTTTAACCGACTTCCAAAAAAGGAGAAGTTTCTGAATTTGTCTGTTTTTTTATGTTTGTTACCTCAAAACTCTTGACTGCGTGAACCGATTATGAAAATTCTTTTTTTTGTTTGGAAGGTGATGCTTGTCGTTTGGTCCCATTTAAGTTTCATCAAAATCCGTCAAGCCGTTTTTGAGTTACACTAAAATAACTGAAATATATTTACCTATCTTGATGATATAGTCGTTAACAATGAATGATAATCGATGCTGTAAGTAGCAAGTGATACAAAATAGTGTAAAAAACTTAATTAGTGTAGATGTAGATTAGTATACTTAACTAGGTACGGATTTGTCGTGGGTGTTACACAAAATATGGTGCGATTTACAGTACGCATCCGACATTATATTATTCAATTAGTAATTGTATACCCACTTCCTAGGAACAAGGATAACTTCTCCCTTTCCTATATCTACTATTTCATTAACAGACTTCCAAAAAAGAGCTGTTCGGTCATCACACAGGAACACTGCTTTTTTCAGGGATCCAAAGTATCCAATGTGTTAATCTAGTTTATAAGGTATTTTGGTAGGAAATTTAGTTTATATCTAACCATCCCCTTGAGCGTGAAGTCACAACAAGAATGATAGATAGATTAACTCTTTATTTAACACATTAAAGTAAACTTAAAAATATTTGACTTAAAACTAGTGAATAATTGGCGGCCTTATCGCTCAAAGCGATCTCTTCCAGACAACCGTTGAATAAAGAAGAGCAACAAGCTCAAATGTCGGATAAAACACGCAGCCTCATACTCATTCAATAACTTTCGCATTTAGAAAATTAGATTTAGAAGTAGTGATAGCTCAGTGGCTTTGGCTAGGGACTGCCGCGCAGCAAGTCTATGGTTCGAATCCCACCGCAGGCTTGAGCTTCACCGCATGTGGAAGGGCATTTTGCGAATGACCGCCTGCCTAGCGACCACCCTCAAGTAGAAAATCTGTCGCCAAGCACCTTACGGTGTCTTCCGGCAGCAGTCCTTGAGAGCCATGATAGGGCTTAACTATAAGAGGATAGTTTTAATGTCTGTTTAAGTATGATAGGCTTTTATCACTATAGACTTACAATGATGTATGCAGTATTTTAAAATTTTCTATGGGGACTTCGGAAATCTGACAACAGGCAAACATCTGCGATTCAATTATACAGATGAATTCAGTGGTATAGCTCCGTAATAATAAGTTGTTTGCACAAAATTTGCATGCAAACATGGGTAATAAACACAATTTCTATGTTTTCAGCTGTTGACATATTATGTCATAAAAGTCAAACTGGAAACTTTTTCTCCTTTCCAACAAATTTTAATAAAACATTTAACGTTCTATAGACAAAGGTCCATAGAAATCCGAATTTTAATTGTTTATATTATAGTATAAAATAAAATTATCCGAGTATTAGTTTAACTCTACTTGATTCAACAATTCACCCTAAAAAGTATCAAAATGTTTTATTTTCGGTATGGTTTTGAGGCCGGGCAAAAAGTCCTGAAAATGTACCACCCGTTTGAATGGTGTTCCACAAGAAAGGGTGGAACAATTTAAATATGGAACACGTCGTTGCTACTGATCTCAAGCACATTGCAGACTACGAACGTGAACGAAGGGCATTGTACGTAGCAGCGAACACGCTGGCTCTAAAGCTTGCACGTTACTCGGGGGAACCGAAGGTTTCACTCCTTCGAGCGTTCTGCACCTTGCGGGCGAGGTATACCCGCTTTTCATATTACTTCGAAAACAATTTGCAGCGCCTCAGGCATGTTTGTGCAGGCTCGTGTGGACTGTTTTTTTTCTTTTATGCCTTATAGGTTAGCCTTTGACCACTATCTCACCTGATGGTAAGTGATGATGTGGTCGAAGATGTTGTTCAGGCTTACCTAGAATCTAGGCTAATCTAGGCTCTCAAGGACAGCTGCCGGAACACACCGTTAGGTGTTTGGCGACATGTTTTCTACTTGAGGGTGGTAGCTAGCCAGGTGGGCATTCGCAAAATGCTCTACCACCATGCTATAACGACTGCCATCCTAAGACAATAATCGGGACCGACGGCATAACGTGCCCTTCGAAGCACGGAAGCGCTTAATAGTGTGTCACCAGCGGTCACCCATCCAAGTCATGACCGAAGCGGACGTTGCTTAACTTTGCTGATCTGTTCAGAACGGCTAAGCAAACTTCGCTACGAGCGCTTCAAACGCTTTGTGTTTCCACGCGACCATGTGCGAACGACCACGAGATGTGCCGCGTCTCCGATGCGCAGGTGCAGGCCAGTCATGAAGAATACTCTCTTCATGAGGCCAGCAATACAGTAGCAAAATAGCAGAACTTGAGGTAAATCAATTTGAATAAATATGATCATTCGCTCTCGTCTATCGTAGGTATATATTTTTTGTAATCCATATTTCTTTGGATTGTAGGTATCTATTGATATAGGTTTTTAGAAGCAATGATGGTCAAGCGGTAATAGCTAAAATATTACATTACATATAAAGAACGCTTTTTCCACTAATTTGGGGTACATGTAGTGTTATTGATTAAAATCACACCACTATTACTGAACATCCTCACCTTACAAAACTCATCGACATCGACATGCACAAAATGTTTGCTATCATAATATGCGCAGGAGTCGTGCGGATCTATTTAGGAAAAGTATTTACGTTAATTTTATCATTTTAAACCGCATCGCAACAGTTGAAATGGTAATAGTAATAAACTACACTTTATAACGTTTCCCAGCACGTATTGATTCGTTTGGAAGGCGGTCGTTTCTGGACGAACAACACACAAGTATATTTTGTCAACAATGTAAACAACTTGCATTTCTAACGGCGTTATTTGCATTACACCATGTCAGGTTTCTAAACTGTCCATATTATACGAGTGTTTCTCAAAAACAATATAGCCCGACTTATGGGATACTTGTAACCTTTTTATCTCTAGAAACAACAAACTCCTAAAGGAGATATTTTCATTGTACGAGTATTCCTTCTTAGACTTATAGCATCGATGTTTGTAAGCTGTTAATTAAATTAAGAAGTATTTTTATATAACTTTTAAAAAACAAATGAAGCTAGCCTCGTTTTATTTTCAGTTTTAGTCTCAAATCATGGGCGTAGGTTTCACAAAGGTTAGAAAGAGATGGTCGGGTACTGGACATTAGTCATTCTTGCTATGAGTAGCATCCATCCGCGGTGTGAGCACCGCGGATGGATGTCCGCGGGGTGAGGTCTGTCGAGGGAGGATGATGGTTTTGGTTCGCCGAGGACGGAATGCGAGTGAGAGTCACTGAGGCAACGCTACCTGAAGAAGCCTGTCACCCAGTCGCGTGCTTATTTATATTTTTAAATTACGACAAAAAAATTAAGAATTGAACTAAGTAAAACTAGGGCAGAAGCGCCCCTAGAGTTCCAATATGCGGAAGACGGCACGCAGGGAACCCTCCTCTCTCTCCTCTCCAACTCCTTCATGCGGCCCTGCTGAAAATCCGCGTGGCGGCAGTGCCACCATTTTGTCGATGGATACACCTACCACCGGTATCTGAACTCATGCTTGGGTTCACAGGAAAACCCAATGACACAGACGGTATTCGTTTATACAGATTTTATAGTATTCGTTGAGAATTATTAGTTGAGTCAAACTGTTTAAACTTTTAAGTCCGACAGGTAAGTGTTTTGACATAGCACTGTACTACCAAAATATAAATCGCTTCTCTGGCAAAATACTTGAAATTGAAATGCTCTTAGATAAATATCCTTTTGATATATTATGCTTTACTGAAACATGGCTAAGAGCTGATACAATGTTATTTAATGTTAAGAATTTTAGTGTAGGCAGTGCGTTTAACAGATTATCTGCAGAAGGAGGAGGGTGTATTATTCTTGTAAAAAATAACTTAAAATTTAAAGAACGCCGTGACTTAGTCAGATGTTCTGTTGAACGTGTCTGTGAAGTTGCTTGTGTGGAGGTGGACAGGCATCTTGTGTTGTGTGTATATCGACCACCAACAGATCAAGGTCATGCTCAACATTTTGCAGAATTTTTATCCACTATGGAAAGTATACTGCAGAAAATCTCTAAATGCAGAAAACCCATATTTGTATGTGGTGATTTTAATATAGATATTTTAATGAATTCTAAAAATAAGACTGATCTTATTTCATTATTTAAGTCATTTAATTTGAAATTTCTGTTCTGTGAGCCCACTAGGATAACAGACACTTCATCTACCTGTATAGACAATATATACTCAAACTGTAATATTAAAGAAAAGTTAATATTGAAAGGTGTTAGGTCTGATCATGAGGGCCTTGCGATAAAATTTGATGGAAATAGAGAAACAGAGAGGTATGAAGTTGAACATAGGCCGTTAACAACCAGTAGGCTAGAAACTCTCAGTACCAATACCTATAGAAGCTAAGCTTGGCATAACAAGTTTTTCTCACTGTGACCCGAATGACATCTACAATAACTTATTTTCTTTAGTAAATATTGAGTTTCAAAAAGTTTGTACAAAAATAAAGAAACAAATAAATGTAAAATTGAAGTTTGGTGATTGGGCAACTAGAGGTATTCGAAAAAGTAAAGATTATTTGTTTGATCTGTATCGCAGGAAAAATTTTACATCTTGCAAGCAGTTTCATGATTATGTTAGGAACTATTCAAAAACTTTTAAGTCTGTTTGCTTGTGTGCTCTCTCTCTATTAGATTAGAGATCTCTTTTTATTAGAGATAAAATTAGCAAGTCTAAAAATAAAATAAAAACCATTTGGAAGACTATAAATATTGAAACTGGTAAAAATAAACCTAGAGATTCAAGATATGTCTTAACTATTAATAAAAATCAAATCTCTGATCCAATACAAGTAGCGAATATATTTGAAATTTTTTTTTCTAACTTACCCCTAGAAGTCACTAAATCATTGGACTCTTATTCCAATGTAGCAGAAGCCCTATTAAAACATAATTTTCCCTGCAAAACACCGGACTTTTCTTTTAGATACACGACAAACTTTGAAATTATAAAGACATTCAAAAGTTTAAACATAAAGAGTACTGAAGACTTGTCGGGTATGTCAGTTAAAGTGGCAGAGTCTATAATTTGCATTATCGCGCCGTACTTAGTAACAATATTCAATCTTTGTGTCGGTAGAGGAGATTTCCCCGACTTAATGAAACTATGTAAAATCACTCCAATTTTGAAGTCGGGGGCTGCATCTGACCCTTGCAATTATAGACCTATTTCCATCTTACCTGTTCTGAGTAAAGTATTCGAAAAACTTATGCTCAAACAACTTTTATCTCATTTTAATGAGCATAATATATTGAATGAGAATCAGTTTGGTTTTACTAAGAGCAGATCCACTACAGATGCAGGTGTTCAATTGATGTCACATATACTTGAAGCCTGGGAGAGTTCACATGATGCTATTGGCGTATTTTGTGATCTTTCTAAGGCATTCGACTGTGTAGAACACTGCACTCTGATTCGTAAGCTTTCACACTATGGTATTCGTGGAAAAGCTTTGAATCTAATAGAGTTATATCTGTCAGACAGGCTACAGATGGTTGGAATAAATGGCAATACTTCTTCCGGGTCTTTGGTAAAAATAGGTGTACCGCAGGGATCAATTTTGGTACCTTTTCTGTTCCTAGCGTATATTAATGACCTGCCTTGCATGGTCAAAGATTTCTGCGATATTGTTTTATTCGCAGATGATACCTCTCTGATTTTTAAAGTAGATAGGAAAGATAGTGAACTCATTCATGTAAATAATGTGTTACCTATGATCTCCGAATGGTTCGCCGCTAATAATCTTCTCATTAATTAAAGACCAAATGTTTAAAGTTTTCTTTACCAAATGTTCCTTATGTTGAACCAAACATTAAGCTTGGCTTAGAAAAACTCTCTATTGACAAAGCGACAGTCTTTCTGGGAATCAAAGTGGACTCAACTTTACAGTGGGATCCACATATACATGATCTAGCCGGAAGACTTAGTTCTGCTGCATATGCAATTTGTAAGATAAGACAGTTAACAGACGTAGCTACTGCACGGCTAGTTTATTTCGCGTACTTCCACAGTATTATGTCGTATGGTGTATTGCTGTGGGGAGCTGCTGCTGAGATGGAAACAATCTTTATCTTACAAAAGCGTGCAATTCGAGCCATATATGAAATGGATCCTAGGGAATCTCTAAGGGATCTTTTTAAAGAAATTGATATATTAACTTTACCGAGTCTGTATATATTTGAAAATATTACGTATGTTCGGAAAAAATTGAGTAAATTTAAATTAAATAGTGACAACCACGATTACAATACCAGGAATAAATATAAAATTGCAGTATCAGGTTCTAGACTAGCAAAGACAAATAAAAGGTCCTTTTTAGGTAATTGTGTGCGGTTTTATAATAAAATTCCCAAACATATTACATCGCTCACAGAAGGAAAATTCAAGTTGCATGTGAAAAATATTTTGATTTAGAAATCATACTACAAAGTTTGTGATTACTTAAACGACAAAGATGCTTGGAACGTTCCGCCTCTGCCAAGCTGTCACCTGTCTCCTACGTAATTTGAACAAATATAATATAATATATATATAACAAATATAAACCTATCTGAGCGCTTGGTCGATGCGACGCGTGATCAAAATGCTGGCACATATTTGGCTCAACGAATAAGCATTGCAATTCAACGGGGCAATGCTGCCAGCATGCTGGGCACGCTGCCAACTGGGAGTGGGCTGGAGCATTTGGACTGCCTATGAGTCTGCTATGACTTATAGGTGTCTAAATGCTTTTATTGTAGTAGCTGTAGTGTTGTATATAGTTCATAGTATTTTGTTTAACAAATATTGTAATAGTCATATTATATTGTATATAACACATTGTTAAAAGATGTTTAAAAGAATGGCCCCAAGTTTCTTGCCCGTTCTTCTCGCAGTGGTTCATAAATTTTTTTTGCTGAACGTGGCAGTACAATTTTGAATATTTCAATATTAAAATTTGTAATTGACATTCATAAGAGCGTCGTAGACGCCTAAATTGAATAAATGATTTTGAATTTGAATTTATCCCCCTCATAAGTGCAGTGCTGAAAATTTTGAGAACAGTTTCCCCCACATGAGGCTTTTTTGAACTTTTACAACCCCCATCTCTAGGTAGGCAATTTACATTTTATGTTAGGGTGTTATATTTTTTATTTAGTGAAAATACTGATGTATCTAATATAATAAGTCTTTCCATGTATCATACAAGCAACCCAAGTCTATAAAGCCCTTCAGGCCATCATTTTTGCACTAGACCGTTCTTTTTATCTTGTTTTTGTTGGTTCACAATAAAATATTACCAACCAATTCTAGTACACCTTTTTTATTCTCCACAAAGCCCTGCCTGACTTCCCGAAATGTCATTCTGAAATAGGTAGGGTTCAGATTAAGTATAAGAGGTCCTTGTACACAAAAGCCTGATGTCCTGCCACTGATGTGACTCCGTGCAACCTTTTTTACAACGTACCTAAGTACTATTCTTTTTGTTTGTCATTCCTTCTGTTTGTCACGCCCTTATAGTAAAACGAACTGACGCTCAAGGGAACCTACATACATATATTTCCCTGATAACATCGCACATTTTTTCCTACTTAACATCAATTACCATAATTTCTATTTTATATGACAAACTGGCATCCTTTTAGTTATTTAATATGACGTACAGTATTATAATATGTTCTACGATACAGACATTAATTTATACTCGTAAACGCAAAATATTATATAAGAGTTTTTTATTTATTACTAGTAAAGTGAATATCTCGCCCAGCACCTAACTGTGTTTTCCGGCAGCAGTCCTTGAGAGCCAGTGAAATTACAGGCACAGTATCTCAGGGTGAAGGGCGCATTACAATTCGTCACCTGTGACGAAATGCATATGTTATAGGCAGAGTATAGTCCGCTTAACATCACAGGTGCGTCTCGAGTTAGTTCCGTCACCTCACATAAAAAATAGTTATTTGTTATACAAGAGTGCAAAGTTGCTTTTTAACCGCGTGTTCAATTTTGATGACCGAGCAAGCGAAGGATTCTAAAATTGAATCACGAGCGCAGCGAGTGATTCAAAATTAGAATCCTGAGCGTTAGCAATCAAAAGAGCACGAGGTGAAAAATCTTTGCACTCGAGTGCAACACGTAACTTTTCATTCCACCTCAGCGAGGAAATAAAGAACCGCGTACAAAGCAAATTGAAAAAAGAACACCAAGAAGGTTCCGAGTCTGAGTTTTTAACAAATTAAAAAAAAGTTGTATGATATATTCGGCACCATAGAGGTAGCAGTAAAAAGGTTTAATGTTTTTTTTTAATTCACAAACTTATGGCACACGAATTTCTAAATTCAATTTACTTTATCCTCTAGAGAATAAAAACTTCTTTTCCACTCAGATATTGAAGATTAAAAATACTCTTTCCGAGATGGTGGGATGAAAAAACTATTTTTACCTAGCTCTAATAGCCCATCTTTTTCAGTTCATCTTTTAGAACTAGGCTCAGCGACTGATCAAGTGATTTTATTAGTGAATTATTTCCTTAAGCACCACCTAGCTGCCTCCCTTGTGACAAAATGCTGGTGGATACTGGTGGAGCAGCCACCTGGCTGCGAAGAAAGTAGGGGAGTAGGGGCATGAAAGAGCCATGTTTTGAAAAAGCAACTTGCAATATAACCGATGTTTATGAACGAATATTGTTACAACTTGTTTTTTGAATGTCCTAATGTTACTTAGTTAAATATAATTTTCTTACTTTTATTTTGAAGATAAATGACCAAATTATAATATCAAGCTCTCAACATTTTGTTTACTTATATTTTTAATAGTTCTATTAACCAGGATAAGAAACTGGCTCTTTCAATCCACTTCTCCCCTACTTAGTGCACATTTACAAATTATTGGAGTACACAATTGATGTGATTACCGCTCAGCCCGCGAGAGAGCTTGTAATTATATTTATAAATATAGAAGGGTAGCGACATCATTCCGAGAGTTAAAAAGCACTTCTTTTGGTCAGATGACGTCTAGTAGTCTGGCGCACCGTCCCCTTTGACGGTTAAAGTAATACAATTGGAGCGCAGAGTTTCGTTTCGAAAGAGTAGGGTTGCGGTGGCCTAGAGGAGATAGGCATCCGGTCTGAAATCAGAAGACGCGGGTTTGATTATCGTTCGAAATAAAAAAAAATCTCCATCAATTTATAAATTTGCTTTTCGCTTAGCACGAGATATTGCGTGGAATCATATTAAGAAATACTTAGTGCACGTCATAATATCAAGCTGTCTGACACAATTGTCTAGCTTTAATTTAACTTATGTTGTAGTTCTAGCCTGAACAACATCTTCGACCACATCATCACTTACCATCAGGTGATGGTGGTCAAACGCTAGCCTATTAGCTATTAAAAAAAAGAGTTCCTAGAGACGACACCAATAAATGCTATAAGTACATTTTTTTTATCTCCTATATATTATATACTTATCTTTAATTCCTTACTTTTGAACTTTACGTACGTAACACGAGTGGAAATTTAAAAGTCCGTTTTAAAATTTTAAATTTCTTTATTAATTTTTACATAATTATACTGGGGCAAGTTTTGAAGTTTAAAACCATTAAAAGTTTTTTTACGTTTTAGTACAGATACTTACATATGATATGACAATCTTTTTGATATGCATAATTTTTGATAGTAGGTATGCTCAGGTATTTCACTTATTATGAACTAACGTAAAATTGACGATAAACTTAATTTATAAAATTAAGTCATACATATAATACTTGAGCAAACCCACAATATTTTCTAATAAGAATGATCAAAAATTTCCAAAATGCTTTTGTGCGTGGTATCAAGAATCTAGCGTAAGTACTTTTATACTCAGTTTTTTATTTATAATTAAACTTAAACCTATTAAACTACAATATAATTATATCTACACGAAAACTAACATACCTATGAGTATTCTAAATCCCTTTGGCAAATTTTAAAATTTTATTTACAATTTCAAACGTAAATAATTTTTTTTTAATACAAACAATTTCAAATATAAATAAGTAAACAAAAAAATTACTTATAATTAAACAGTCTTTAAAGAAATAAGTTAATTAATTTTAATAATTTTTTAAAGAATCTTCTATAACATCTATGTAATGCTTTTGGCTACAATGTTCTGCTCACTGTCATCCTACCCTCAAAATATGAATACAGGAAAACAATAATAATTTAAAAAAGTACTTAAATAATATTATTATGTAAATATAGTTATTAATTTAGACATTTTTACAAAGTACCTAGCAGTAGTTTTCTCTCAAATCCTTATATCAATTACATTTGACACTTTCAATAAAAATGGAAATATTAAGTCATTATGTTTAATAATAGAATAGTATTTAAAAGTAGTTCAAGGTATATTGGTAAAGATTTCATTGAATTAAAATAAAGTAAGTATGTAGTAAGTATTTATATGTACTTAGTACGTAAAAAACAAAAAATACGACAATAACAATTGCATATGGCAATAAAAAAATTAACTAAGCCATGGAGCAAAAGGCACTCAAACCATTCAACTCCAAACAATTAATCTGATAAAAAACACAAAGAGAGACGAAACAAAAATTATCTCTCCCCATCTCTTTTTAACAACCTGTTGTACCTAAAGATTCTATTTCTATAGCTTTCAATGGGCCCCCGTCGGAGCATTCTGGAAACAGCAGCTCTTGTGACTGCCGCCTTGTAGCTCTCCGGTGACAAAATGGCGGGAGTTTCGCGCGTTTTTAAGATGTCCGGCATAATGGCGGCGCTTGGCAAGATGGCGGCGTCAGATAGCATTGCATCAATATCACCAGTTAACATGGCAATCGAATCGGAAGACGAGTAGTTTGTCATTGGTGTGCAGAGAGGAATGGCGTTAGACCATTTTCTATTCCTAAGAAAAAAAATAAAGGTCAATGCTTGTTGTGAGAATTAATAATCCAATATACCAGATTCGAAGCACGCTGAGTCGTATGTTCATTTATTTTGTACACGCCATCTATATAAAAGTGCAGTACTCACTTCAGACACCTCAACATGGGTGCTCCCTTCAGCCGGTAGCCCGGCTCGCAGGTGAAGGTGACCGTTTCGCCGATCTTGTAGTAGAACTTGACGCTGGACATCCGACCCGATATGGTGGTGCCGGGGTATGTGCAGGCTTGGGCACCTGGAATAACATGTTCAATAAATAGCGTTTCTTCTATAAAAAGAGATTGTACTTTTTACAGACGCAAATGTCAAACGAAAGATTTGCAAGCTTAAGGAACTAAAAAGGTTTAGTACTGGGGAAGACATTTCAATGTGTCGTTTTAATGACTATTGAGTTTGGTGAATAGCAGCTTTTTTTTATTTCATTTTAACGGAACACTTACGTGGCCCGCCTCTGGACATTTTGCGAAACGCCCCGTAATAGGCGAGATACGCTTTTGTTCAACGGTCGACGTTAGGTATGGCTGGTGATGATGAGGTTAACTAAGTATCCTAAACCATGTTTTTTTTTATTATTTTCCATATACTGACTTTTTGGCTTCTACTCCTTCATTATAAGTATAAAATAAATATTGATCACGAGGAGTCGCATCGCGACACGTCAAGGAAGACTTTCAAATCAGCATCTTATATTGAATTACTCACAAGTTGGTGGCTTATCGCTCCACCGGCCCGAGTCCTGGCAGACGAGGATAGGACGTCCATGCAGTGTATGCTCTGGGTTGCAATGGAACTGCAGAACGTCACCAGCTCTGTACGGTGCTCGGCCCAGGACGTACCCTGAGGCGGGTGGTGGCAAGGCTGGACAGGATACCTCTGCAATCAAAAAGAAGTTTTAAAAGGACCATAATAAAAGCGGAGATCTCGGAAATGGCTTTATACATTTTATTGTGCTGAAAATACGAATACCCTGCACACACAGAAAAAAACAAACGACATTTTATTTGAACCCCAAACATATGTTATAATCTTAATCTTAAATCAAGAACGTTGATAATCTGAATGATTAAAGCTAGGTAGTCGATTTTGTGCTCTTAGCGGTCAATTGCACATCATCTATTTAGCAAGAAGTATATGAGTCCGTAATTCGAATCAATAGAATAGACGGCACGCTGCCATACTACATATATATATAATAATATAACGCTGCATTAGATTGACTGATCATATTTGCGAGCAAAGGAAGTTGGTTTTCGGTTCCACTTGTAGTTATGTTTTAGTAGGCGTAATAGTTCTACTCTTAAAATCAATTTTCTTAATTACTGTTCGAGGATATGGACCATAATAAAATTCGTTACAATTTGAAGAATAACTGACACAAGTTTGGTACCAAACTTGTTCACCCTTACATTGCGCACAGAAGTTATTCCCAGAAAACCTCCTTGATACACAGAAAAGGAATTCACCCGGTTGGCGTGAGTCAAACACACTGTCTCTGGAGTCACTCGTAGTGTGTATCCACAACACACGCTGGCAGCTGCCACCAGCCGTCCCCCTTCTCCTGCAGAGAACAGCCACGCTCACCTAAAGGCGTGCTTAGGACATCTCAAATACTCACCTCGACAAACAGGAAAAGGCTTGGCCCAACTGGCGTGAGGCAAGCACACTGTCTCCGGAGCCCCTCTTAGCGCGAAGCCAGGGGGACAGCTAAAGGCAGCCCTGCCCCCCACTCCTCTAGAGACTATCGCAACCCGAGGGGCTCGCTCGCCCTCAGCCAAAGCCGTGTCCAGGACTACGTCTCCGCATTCTACACCTGACGTTTAAATGGAAATATTATTATATTTCCATGGCAACAAAAAGACACTACTGTTCTAAATGTTGGTAGGGAGTACGACTGTGCTTTCGATTGCTCAAGAAACCACTATATCGTCCGTCCGTCCGCACCGTCACTATATCAACTGAGGTAACTGGGAGGCGGTGTAGAACACTGGCACCTTTTGTATCTGTCAATAAATCACCAGTCCTTGTTAAAAAACTATCAATTTGGACAAACTTAATGGTTTAAAAATCACAGGTTAAAGGCCAAAATTTCTTGAAGCTAATTGGCAAGGAGCGGTTCACTATTTATAGACGAATTTTCTACACGGTTAGCGATCAATTTTGAATCCGTCCTATTGGTCCGAATTTAGAAAAAGGTAAAAAAATACACGAAAATATGCAGTCTTAAGCAATACTTATATGGGAGCGATGCTGATCATTCTGCTTGTAATACAGAACAAAATTAGATATTAAACAAAGTTCAAGCACAATGTGCGCTGCTCGTGGTGGCGTTTTGTTTTTCCAAAAAGCACGAAATATAAAGAAAATAACTTAATACTTTTCACATAAATGCGGTTGCACCATTTTAAAAATTTCAACACGGATTTATTCAGGTTATAATTGGTTACATTTTATATGGGAAAATTCGCTAAACACCAGAAGTAACGAAAAAATACTTGAGAACAGCTGTTTTTAATATGTATACCTATTAATCTAGTTGTTATGAAAAACCTTCGGCTCGTATTAGTTGCCGAAATATCCGTATATAGTGCATATTGTTTCAGAATCAAAACGATGATTATCTGAAGAGGAGTTTACCTTCAAAGTGACCACAATCAGGTTATCGCCCACTGTTAGGACGGCGAAGGCTGGATTTCCTATCCAGCGTGTGTACTCGTAATACATGAATCATTTACTAACTTGAGCATATTTATTGGTATCCATATATAGTAATTATCTAGTTTCCTGGACATACTTATATTGGTTTTAAATACATATCTTAAATGAAATGAAAGCGAATATACGAAAAATAATTCTCGTTGAAAAGGAGCACGATATTATGCAAACGCATATAAGGCAATCTCCTTTTGAAGGCTTTTCGGACAAATATTCGTTTTGGACAAATAAATAACTGGCTTGTTCAAATGCTGATACACAAATTGTCGAACGAATTTTCACTATCAAAGGCCTGAAAAAGGTGCATGTTTCAGGATGCGTAAACATTTTCGAAAGTACCCCTTGAAGATGCGAGGCCATTATAGTTAACGAAGGAGACTGGACACCTTCTACTGAACAAATAATGACCTGTCTTTTAATTTTATCATGCGTTTAATTTTGACGATCCTGTTGTGTTAATTTCCAATAAAATACTTTAAAGAAGAAAAAATTACTCTCGCAAACAGGCAGCGGTGAACTCCAGTTTCCTGAGGCCCTGCAGATCAGGGTCTGGGCTCCCAGCAGCGCGTTTCCATTGGCGCAGTGGAACCTGATCTCAGTACCAAGGCGGGTGCCCAACGCGCTGGCTACGAGACCTCGACGGATGGGCAGAGGAGGGCAATGGACATCTGTAGGGCAAAAAGTTTTTTTATTTAATAGATTCAGGCGTTATTTTGAAATGTTTCTAGTGGGTATGTAAGCTGAAGATCTCGGCACTGGAGTATGTTTTTTTTAATACCTTCATATCATAACATGTTTTGAAAAATTTCCCAACACAAAAAATCCATATAATTATTGAAATTGATCACAAAATTTCATGATCACAGAATTATTAAGAAATGAGACTTGTAGAGGAGAACAGATGGACATGCCTCAGATAGATATACGAAAACGTTTATCCCAAATTGAAACGCAGGAGCATAGTATGGGCATGTATGAGCTACGTGCTCACTAAATATAAAATAAGTTTTGACCGATTAGACAAAGATGTGTCGTGATTGAAACCGTGCTTCAACTGTTTAAATGATGTGAATAAGTAGCTTACTAAGACGTAATTAAGTAGGTCAACATTATGACTTACGACTAAATGTAACGTGACTTTGATTTGACTCCAAATTTCGAACGAAACTTGAACGTGTTTATGCACAAATGATTCCCAGTGATGGAAGACCCCACATAAAGCGATTCTTCCTTAGGCATCTTTACAAGGGTGTACCTTCAACGATGATCTCCACCTGATGACTCTGGCGAGCTGGTGTCTCACAGCGGTATATTCCAGAGTCTTCTTTGACAGCGCTGATGATGCTGAGCCGGTACTCCAGTTGACTGTCTCGCCCAGGGTCCGTGGTCCAGCCTTCTGCGTATTTCTTGTCTAATCTGGAAGCAGAACATGTAAGAACTAAGTATACAAAGCATAAGTTGTTATAGCAATGATGACATTTCGAAGCAGTGATATCCGAGCGGTAATTGTTATGGACTGCGGTGGTGGAGGTCTTGGTTCATCGCTGGCCTGAGCTGCTCAGCATGGTTGAAGGGCATTTTGCGATTGCTCATATGGCTAAGTACTACTTTCGAGTAGAAAATCTGTGGCCAAGCACCTAACAGAGTGTTACGGCGGCAGCCCTCGAGAGCCAGTAAATTACAGGTTGTAATGACATCTGTGATAGGTTACCGTTCTTTATCTGGTGGGGCCTCGTGTTAGTTACGTCACAACCCCAAATAACATAGCATGGTGAATTTGGAAAATGCTTGCCTGGCTAGCTTCCACCCACAAGTAGAAAATGTCACCAAGCACCACAATAAATGTATTATTATTAAGTACTTAACTCTTAGCTATGCACCGCCATGCTGCTTTCGTTTGCCCCGTGGGGTGCCGGGTCAGAATTACACCTCCCCATATCATCCCTGGGTGAAGTAAGAGGCGACTAATGGAAAAATACTGGAAGGTGGGCAGCAGCGCCTTCTAAAGAACTGCTAACTTACATGCACTGCGATCCCCAAGAAGCCTGCTAAGCGTGGGGATTATGGCAAATACCTCCTTAATAGGGGAGGTTGAGTTCAGCAGTGGACGATCCGGCTGTTACAGTACAGTACTTAACTCTTAGACATTTTTTATTGCTGATTAGAGAAACCAGCCATGTACCACTATTTCACCTGATGCTAAGTGATGATGCGGACGAAGATGGTGATCAGGCGTAACTGGCTCTCTACAAACCGTTTACTGTTAATATACTTATACTTACTCGGGGTCAAAAAGCGTGACGTTCCACTTGGGGTTTCCGAACCTCCTCATCCACAAGCACTCCATGTGGAGACTGGTCCCAGGGTACACCAGCAGCTTGCCGTCGTTGGTCTGCGCGATAGGGCCGTTGGAGTACCGGAACAAGATTGTGGGGGGCTTATCCACTGAAAGGACAGGGTCGGGCTATGAGTTCCTTAGGGGGGTTTACATGTCATTGGAAGGGAGAAAGTGAAGAAAGAAATAAGAAGTACACAGAATAAGATACTATGCCATATCCCAGGTAGTAATCTGATGTAGTGTCAATGTCTTCTCATGGTCATTCTCAACGAGACTGACGTCGAAATGACGAACGAAGACGACCAATACGACATAAGTATAATTGATTGATAATATTATTTAAGCATTTACGATTTATAACGGCCGATTATAATTTGGAATTGACACCAAAATACAAGCATAAATTCAAATTAATTTCAATCAAATAAAAAAAAATCTTTTAGTTATTTTTGTTAACTATTATGAAGTCATAATGATATTTTCTTACTACTTATATTATAAATTATATCCCCAGTAGGTTAGGAATACAATTTACAGCTTAACGATATTTTTGAAGTACGAAAAGGTTTCCGTCTACTAGGACACGAACTCTGGGCCTCGGCGTGGGAGTTTGCCATAGATACACTGCATCCCGCATGAATTAGGTTAATGCGGGAAAAAAGGGAGATGCTTTGATATTACGTTTACTACCAATCATAGACTTAGGATTTTTTTACTGTACATAAGCCTATTGTTTTACCGGTAAAAGAATTAACCCGTGAATCGTAAATCGCTGGGACAATAGTTCACTAACAGACGTCAAAATTCTGTCAAAGTATATCGCTTTTAAAGTCGGTCTAATTCGACTTTGCCTTTTTTTCTCGATATATGCTTCCATAAATTTAACCTATATTTATTATATAGTACGGTTACTTGAGCTTGTTGAGTAAGGTTTTATCTGCGGATTTTTGGCCAGCCGTCCATCTTAGTGAACTCCTAAGCACCTGTCTCGACGTGAAAGGTAGTTATTGTAGTAGGGGGCTCTCAAAGAGAAAGACCATGTCCCAGCAGTATGAACACTATGTGCTAACACGGTATCTAATACCATTTCGTAATTCATGTGATTGTAAAGTATTTATTTGTGTGGTATCATTTCAGTTATCAAATTTAATGGACCGCACGCCAGAGTAAAGTTGATTCTCCACTTCACGGAGAAGTGCGTATTGTCCCCGCCAGAGTAAGGCCCCTATATAACAATATCTATTATGTACTAGAGATGCGAACGCGTAACAAATCATACATACATAAAATCACTCCTCTCTCCCGAAGGGGTTGAGGCTGAGACCACAGATTTCCACTTGCTACGATCTTTACATAACTCTTTCGCTTCATCTACATTCATCAATCCTTTCATATTTTTACATAAGCGTAGGTTTATTCTTGACCTGGCGTTTTTTCAGAACGTCTTCAATCTGATTTAGGAACGTCCCCCTGGGCTCCTCTTTCCAACATTTCCGTTAATTCGCTTGTCCGAAACAAATCATCATATCTACAATACAATTTGCTTATCGTCCACGTGAGGTTTTATCCGTATAAAAAAATCACAGTTCACACCACTTCTTCACCTATACCCATATCGTATACACTTCATTTTGATCCCCAAAAAATATACTACTTTAAAAATGTAGCCCTTAATTAAAAGATTCAGGATTACAAAATCACAAATTTACGAGTGCAAAAATTTAAATAATAGTTATTAATAGTTATTGCAAACATAAAAAAATATTAAGATTCAGAATAACTTTGGGAAAATCAATATTTTAAAATGTTATATGATGTATATAGGATCACACGAGTAGTTAATGCTGTATCTCCATCCACATACAAAAGTTACGGTAGGGTCTGTAAAGTTTGAAACTATAAGGACATGTTGGAGACACTAAAACACCCAAGTTTCGTATGTGACAAAACTTGTCAAATTTTGTTTGGTGGAGAGTAGTTTTACTAACGATGATCATAAATATTTATATGATAGTATAATAGGCCTCTAACTAGTAGTTAAATCTGGAGCTATTTCACGTTATTGGTTTTATATTAATTAAACTACGATATAGTACTATATCAGCTGGATAGTCCATTGCTGAACACAGCCTCCCCCATTAAGAGAGGTTTGCCATAATCCCCATGCTTGGAAGGTGTCTTGGGGATCCCAGTTTAAGATATCAGTTCCACAGAAGGCAATATAGTGCTGCACGTGAAATGCTTGCGTAATGTATAAGTAACACAAATCCACCTATTAATCCTATTAAGTATACAGCGCCTTTATATTATCGAATAGCAAATTTTGCTGACAGCGGATTGTAAATAATTATAATAACATTTTTTCAAAGGGAAAACATACTTTTATGTTGTATTAAGGCACCATGTAATGTTTTGTTCTACGAGTACATTATTTGGTATTCTATGCCAAGCGTAGTAGTCTAAAATAGAATAGAGCCTAGCGAGGAATTAATATAGGCATGCCGCCGCCTGAAAACAAAATATTTTCGCTGTGTTACATACACAAGAAAACACTCGAAGCACGTATGAATCTCAGTCCATTTTATATTCTGTGCTAAATTAAACATTATGAATCAATAATTATTATGTTACTTCATATTATTCATTGATACATTTTACCTAACTTTACATTACAGAAACGCGAACGTGGTCCAATCAGAACAAACCAAAGAAAACTCGCACAGGAACCTAATTTGAATTTTGTTCCATTCCGCTAAAGCTAATTAACTATATTTGAACAAGTGTGATCACAAGATAGTTTCCTTAATTGCCTTAGTATAATGAATGCACGAACGATGGTACGTGTAATTTTTTTAAGGATAGAGTATTCAGGATCAAGCAAGTACCTACCAAACACAAACTTTTATTCTGTGGATTTCCGCCATTTTGATTTCTGCCATGCTTGAAGTCCACCTAACATTTCTAGGTAGGCTTTATAATTAATTATTTTAAAAATGTATGAGAATTACTTCTTAGAAGTTAGGTCCATATACATATAATAGTTACTTATATATTGTAGAAAAGATGAAAATATATGCAATTTTGCAAATAAATTGTAAGTAAACGACCTATAGTTTAAACATCAGAAAACAGTAGGTACGATTAAGGTTAAGCTAGATTATATACTCTTCAGGGTGGAACATTTATCGGTGAAGAATTGTTCCGGCTTCCAGGTCCGTGCGATGCCTATATGGCCTTTTTTAAAACACGGACCGACCCATTCCCTTCTAATTAAGTAAAAATCACAATAAGTACTCGATATAACTAACTTTATACTAATATTGTGATCTATTTTTAATGTTAATAAAAATGTTCCACCTCTAGTATTAATCATATAGACACTTACTGGCATAGTCGTTCTGTTGGTTGAGGCCAATACACGAAGGTTTGACTCCATCCCAGACGCCTCCGATGCACTTGCGAGTCTGTGAGCCCAGCATGTAGTACTTCCCTATGTCACTGCATCTGCAATTTCAAAAAATAAATCTAGTCCGTATAAGCTAGATTGAGTTCTTAAAGATTTATATTTGGCCACATCTTACCTGTTTAACCTAAAATTACAGGCTGTCAAGCTACCAGAGCCGGTCTGCGGTCTCTTTCTGCACCACCACCCGCCACGATCTCTTCCAGCCGTGCATGAAGTTGACCACGGCTGGCCGAGAGAGATCTCTCTACCGAATGCTAACTCCCTCCAGTAGAAAATCTATCGCAAAGTACCTATTAGCGTGTTCTGGCAGCTGTTCTCGAAAGCCAGTACCTTCTAGATTAAGTCTGTATATCGTCCTCAGCCTCATCAATAGTTATCAACAGGTGAGATGGTGGTCAATACTGTATCAGCCGGATTGTCCACTGCTGAACACCCCCATTAAGGGGGTGGTGGCTGTGTGCCATGCATGGGGATTGGTCTTCCATAATCGTTACGTGACGCTTCTACCAGCAGTTTTAAAGTAGTGACAGCGTAGTGGCAACTGCTTTCGACTGACGCACAGCAGGGCTTTGGCTTGAATCCCGCCGTGGCCTAGAGCTTCACCCCATGATCGAAAGGTATTTTGCGAATGCCCGCCCACATACCGCTGCTACCGTAGTATTTCTACTTGAGGATGGTACCTGTGTAACGGAACATACCTTGAGTAGGAAGTTCCGTCACTAAATACTAATAATATAATTGAATGTGGTACAGAACCTAAAGATCAGAAATAAATTATTCATCCTAAGTAAGAAATTTTTATAGTCAATATTTGTGTATGCTAACCTTTTTGATGTCTTAAATCTGGAATGAGATTGTGACCTCATTTTATGTTTAAAAAGAAAGAGGCATAGAATAGTTTGAAAATGTTGAGAGGATCTGTCAAGAATACAAAATGACATAAAAAATTAAAATCCTCATAGTATTTTTTAAGTAATTTTCGCTTAAATCTAAAATATAAGAAATAGTTATGATTTGCCTTCTATGAGAAGATACTAGAAAGAAATCATACTAGAAAAACGATTTATGGAGAGCATAAAAATTATGTGGAGAAAATTTATGTACGTAAGTTTATATTGAATTATTTGAGTATTATAAAATTTACGGGATTGATACACTATTTAACTAGTATACACTAGTATTCTTGGGTCTATCAGTTCTAATCTACTGCAATAGTAAATTATATTGATTTTGTGTCCTAATCCTACCCCAATGTTTTCTGAATATTGTTCCAGAAAATTTATTTTGTCTAAACTAACTTATAAATGTGTATAATTATTCTACTCAAGTATTTAAGTTGATATAACGAATGCTTTAAGTTTGTTCAACCAATATGGATTGACACCTTTACGACAAGAATGAGGCATGTAAGTCCTCGTAAGTATATATGTAAACAACAATATGAAATATAAATTATATTCAACCATGATGATACATTGTTGAATATTGGTGCAAATGCGACCACAACTTCAATAAGTCTTTCTGCTGTAAGGATGAAAGATGTTATATTCGACATGAGAAAATCAGAGGGAATATAAATAACTCCTCTAAACTTTATATATTCATATTTGAGTACTTGAGTCAGAGTATAAATATAATTCACTTTTGATATCACAAACACGTGATTTTACAAAACTTAGGCAAAGTGAGTCCTAAAATATATAACCACAATTTTCATTGAAATCAAATAATAATATGGTAATGAATCACAATACATTAAATAACATTCTATTTCAAACCGAAAGATATCATATCAATGATATTAACTAATTAGACATTATGTCGAGTACGAAATATGTAAAAGTAAATTGAGAATAATCACTCAATGACACTCATTATATGGATATGATGAATTATCCAATAATGTGTTCGAATTAGGAAGTTAAGCAGTATTTGATTTAAGGAGAAGGCTTTACCTAAGTGAACCGATGAGCATTGGCGTCGTGCGCCGTAAAGAAGGCCTTCTGAAACGTACTCCAGGGGTTGCAAGTCCCTGGCACTTCAGAATTTGAACTTTTCCTTAAAACTGCTAACTAAAATACGATGGATCCATCTACTTATCAAAGTTGCAACTTATCAAATAATAAAATCTTACAATAACAAAATGTTATGAAATACCTATTTGCTAGTTTACTTCCAATAAACGTTATACTTACAAAAAGTAATAGTGTCTATCAGTCTAGTCCATTCTCCTACTCTTTTAATTAGACCAATTTTAGAATAATTCTATTTACTTAATCAAATTTCATTAAACAATTTTGTGCAATACTTTATCTTATATTAATATCCATTTTACTATATGACGTTGTGAATATAAGTTGAGGAAGTAAATGGTCAAATTGTATTTTAGAATACAATATTCAATATTTCGTAGTTTTCTTTATATTTCCGACAGATTTAAGTTTGTTTAGATATATATATTACGGATTTTGTAATATATAATTTAAATTAATTTATATTTTTTCTTTCCTATTTAGATCTTCAAATGATTGAAGTCGCCTAAAATATAAGGTGATTACGGAGTTTGTTGATTATCCATTTTGGTATATTTCCTTTATCAGCCTCTCTCACAAAACATAATAATAATATAATTAATTCATACATCTTAGTTTCCTAGAGTTAAAGTCAAGGTAAGCTAACCTAACATAGTAAGGTATTTTAGAGAAAATATCTTCTTCTAATATATTTCACTAACTATACTAGATAAGCCGTTATGCATCTTAGGTTGTTATTGTTAAGCTTTAATATATTTTGCAATTTTTGGGGAAATCTCAGGAAGTCTTAGGAGTCATGACAATATATTATTATGAGTACAAAAATTCAAGTAAATTCTAGTTTCATGTTGTTTTCCTTACAATAGCCAAAACATATCTAATGTATAGTTGTTTAGACTACGCTATTTTGAGCCAAATTCTATACTACTTACTTTATCTAGATTTTATGTCTGGTTTTCCCGATACCTATTTTTAATTTGAGACTATCTACAATAATAATTTATACACGTGATTTTAGATTTGGGATCTGTACAAATTACCTCAGGATTCATTTATCTGCTTTTATCTATTTGTATAATAAATTCATTGTTTTTCATTTAAATTTCCCGTAATTTCTATTTTGTTCTAAGAAACAATTATTTACTCCCCAACAAAAATTATTTAGCCGTTTAATGAATTAATACTCTAACGATTTAATTAATTTTATACGATTTAATACCGTATTGGTACTTCACTTATAATTGCTTTTCCTGAAATTATGGTTTAGAAATATAATACATTTATCTCTTATGTAACGTCTCATACAATGATTTACCTAGTTTTAGACTTAGTTTCTCTAATAATTTACTATTGGTCTTAGATACCTAATTCCAATTTTAAGAGATATTTATTATTCTCTGTTCAATAATTCAGAATGTCTACGTTATTCTAATAATACATTCAAATTCTATTCCTTTACATCATCAAATGAACAAATAATATTCTAAATGATATTGGAATGATTAGCAATTATTTTACTATAAGAATACTATTGTATAATAACTAATATAATAGGTCCATCTTTATGATTCTTATTTTAATTATAAATTTTAATTTGATAGATTTAAATGTTAGGTTAAGGAGATACTATTCAGGAGTATTATCTGTTAGGTTAGACAAGTTCTTTCTTAATTACCTTAAAAGAAAATGGATTACTACAAAAGGTCACTTCTTAAGGTCCTACCACTATACTAGACGATTCACATGCCATATTTCAAATCACAATAATTTTAGATTAAAGAAAAATATTTAATATGTTATTTTAGGCTTCTTTAGTAATTCAAAAATTTGGGATCAGAATTTTTAGTCAAGCACGAACGCTTAAGTTAAAGCAAAAAATAGGATCAGTTTCAGTATAGGGATCAGTTCAGTTCAGTGTAAGTTAGGTTGTTTTAGTTAGTGTTATTAATGTTTCCGAGTCAATTTATTATTTAATTTAAAATGTATTAATTTGGTGATTCAAATATAGTTATTTATTTAAAAAAAATTGTATAGGATCCTGGGGCGGTTACACCTGTCGCCAAGTGTGTTATGGCAGGTATCCTTGAGAGCCATTAACTCTAGGTTAAACCTGTAACACCTTGGACCACATCATCACTTACAATCAGGTGATATTGTAGTCAAAGGTTTAAACTAAGACAAAGGCATAAAAAGGGCAGGCGAAATATCAGTTTTGTCCCAAAAAATAACGGGTCCGTTCCATATCACCTGATTAGCTATACTTTTGTACCTGGAAACGATAACAGCTCCCGGTGAAAACTCGACGTTCTCGGTCACCTCCAGGTCGTTGTAGAAAGCGACAACGTTTGGCTCGTCGTTGGTGAATGTGCAGGTGTTGTTGCTCATCAACTCCTCGCTCTGGGCTTCCAGCTCATCTGGAATATTAGGAACATAAGATTTGATTGAAGCACTCGTAGCGAAGCTTCCCATAGCATGGTGCATTTTTGCATGTTAGTAGGGCATTTTGCGAATGCCCGCCTGGCTAGCTACCACCCTCAAGTAGAAAATCTGTCGCCAAGCACCTAACGGTGTGTTCTGGCAGCTGTCCTTGAGATCCAGTAATTCTAGGTTAGCCTGAACAACATCTTCGACTACATCATCACTTACCATCAGGTGAGATAGTGGTCAAAGGCTATCGAATATAAAAAAATAAATAAAGCCGTTCTTAACCGATCAGCATAGCACTTAATGGTGTGTTCCGACAACTGCCGATGACAGCAAGGTTATTCTGAATAATTTTTGAACGTATCATCATTAGTCATGAGGTGAGATAGTGGATAAATGCTAGCCTCTCAACAATAAAAAAAAGACGTAATTATTCTGCTTCTTCTGAAGACGTACCATTGATGCCCCCCTGCCAGATAGGTCGACGATTTTAGGAGAGGGAACTTGAAGGAACTTGATCGGTGCAGTAAATAACAGCTTATAAAGTGATATTCAAAATAACTTCATTTCCCTATAGCCTCACTGAGTGTAGCGAGCATATTGGAGGATGTTTTTTTCTTACACCGTTTCTCTTCCTCACCACGCCTCATTGTCTAATTGGAATGGAAATAAAAATGAACTTAATTTTTGAATTCGATTCCATAATGGGCATCGTTGTCATAGGAAAATTACAATAATATGTCAACATGTTATAATAAGACCTCACTTTAATTAACAATATTAATAAAACATGCGTGAATAGGTTAGCAGAAACACCAAACGTGGTCAATTCTTTTTCTATGTGTTTAGAATGTATCAACGCGTTTTAAACTTAAAATACTTTCATTTTATTACTGCTCCCTTAAATACTCTAAGAAAAATCGAATATTAATTTGATAGTTTGTAGTTTTGTTTACTTACCACAACTGAAACTCTTTCCCACCCAGTTTCCCTGCTCGCAGATCAGCTTCCACGTAGTTTTCTCGCCCATGATGGAGGCTATGCACCTGAACGTGATCTCTGTTCCGTGAGGGTATCCTTCCACTCCTAAGGTTCCGTTGACCTCAGCGCCATCGCGATAGACCAGCGTGCCTTGGACCCTTCAAGGAGTTCGCATTAGCAATTATTCTGGGACGTAGTTTAGTGTATTCACATTATAAGGTTCCTCCGCAAGGTACTTGAGATTTTAGAAATTTAGAAGAGAAGTAAATTGAAAAGTTTCTTATACCATTTGAAATATGTAATCTTTTTACTTTTAAATTAAAAACGATTGAAGTGGGATATTGTTAAAACAAAACGTATCACAAAAAATCATAATATCTCTATTTCATTTCCATATTCATGCCATATTTTATAGAATTGCAGAATGAAAACATTAATAATAAACTTTTCAACTTCATACGTTAAGATAAAGTAAATTCAAGAGATGGAAAATATCCTCAGTTTTAAATTATTTACAGATATATTTCACCGAACCAACATGCACTAAAATATATATATTTCCAAATAATTTGCAACAAAAACGAAGCTGGGCCAAGACAGAAAAAGCCAAAACCACGGCCATACTATTAGCGTTCTTACCAACGTATTATATTACGTATAAAAAGCACATTTTCCTAAAGAACCTAGAAATACTAAGCCCTGTTTCTGGAGGATTTGGAATATGAAAAATCCCGTGGAATTCAAAAATTGAAGTATTTAAAAATTGTATATTGAATTTATCAAAATTCGATGAAGATGATGTTGTAACTGATGTTTTGAATGTAGTTATTGATGATTATGAAAAGATTTAAGGTGAAGAAGTCAAAAAAATAAAAAGTCCGAACCTATGCGGCTCTCACCAGGGCTTGGCATCCCTGAACGCCTGGGTTCCTTTCAGTCTTTCCAGCCAGCAAATAAGAAATGCAGACTTTGCAAAAACATATTTTTTTCCGATAGATGCAATCTCATCCTCTAATGGATGACCATGATATTATCCGACCATTAAAATTGTATTCAAGATATAATGTAGAAGAGAGAAGTAATGCCAACAACAGAATCATACTATTTAAATTCGTATATCGTGTTCTAAGGATTTCAGTCTTGAATACATCTTTCTTGATCATTTACATACGAGTACATACACATCAGACACTAGCAAATAATAATGTAAAATCAAATCATAAATTAAGCATGAAATTAAATGACTCGGCTCATGAGTCGAAAATATTTTTTGTGATTTTTGAAAGCTACACCAATATTTTCATAAATTAATAAACAAAAAACATCGAAGCTACAACGAAAGCGTTTTATTAAATAATGTCACTTACAAACTTTAAGACACTGCTTTAAGTTTGTAAGTTTATAACTTCATGTTTGCTAAAATAGCAATAGGTGTTGCGAACCAAGGCACATTTAGCACTTTGAAGGTTCTAAAAGACAATTAACATAGTGGTGTCAAATTAGGCCTAGATGTCGACGAAACAATTTTAACAGTTATGAAATTTCGCTTTAAGTTCTTCGTTCTTTTGGTAGGTATTTCAATATTCTGTAGTACAGTAACGTATATTTAAAAAATCAAAAATGTATCTACCTCGCCGGCGGACCACAATCGGTGATAGTAGTTCCATCCATATCAGGTTCTAGTTCAGAAATGTCTTCTCTGACGATGTCTGATCCACTTTGAAATTCTGACGTAGGCCGAGGTCTACTCAAGTTTGCTATAAAATTAACAAATACATACGGTTATCAACCATCTTCCACTGATATAGCGTGCTTTATTATCGTCATACTTTAAGTTTTGGAAGTCAGCAGACGTCAATATTGACGATTCTAATTCATTAAAATAACAGTAGATATTGTTGACAGTTGTCAGAATCATACTTGTATGTTAAAATGGTAATTATGAAAATAATATTAATGAAAGTATATTTACCCAAAGGCCTGCAGAAATCGTGAACGGTAGGCTGCAGTCTTCCTAAGTGACAGTTCAAGGTAGCGGGGGGAGACCTTCCAGCATCACACGCTATGTTAACTGACGAAGCGTGGGCAACGGTGAGGCCTGCTCTGTAACCGGCCTCATAGGTCGCTCCATGCAGTAGGGGCAACTCACAAGGTGCTGTAAATATTGGAGAAAATATATAAAAAGAAAACTGAGATAAACAAACACAAACCCTTCAAGAATCTATTTTTCTTCCAGTATAATATGCCGTGTTTGGAAAAATTTTCTCAACTTTCGGACAAAACCTTAAGAATTTGTAATAAAGTAATTTAATATTTTTTGAAACAAACTTAATTAAGCCAGAATTTTAAAATATGTCTATTATTTTTGGAAAGTAAGTTAAAGTGTCTTTACCCGCAACACATTCTGGCGTACTGGTTACAGCCCATTCTCCCAGCCAACATCTTAGATTTGTCGGACCCTGTACATTATAGCTGCAACAAATTATAACTATTAGGCAACATTCAATTTACAAAATAGTAGAGATGAGAACGATATAACTGATATTGCTGATAGCCAAAAAAGACAAAGTACGTACTGCTCGTAGAATTCGATATCAAAATTCAATTAAGATAATGAAAACACGAACTTAAATTATGTATAGGAACATACCCGTATTCACAAGAAAAATGGACCACCTGTCCGTTTGGAACAGGGTCGGTTTCATTCAGCTCTTTTTCTTCATGTGAACCACTCAACACTTGACTGGCGGTATGCATTTTACCTTCAGCCATTGTGTAGATTCCGTACTCTGTCGAAGGCACATGGCAGGGCACTGGAAAAATTATGAAAAGTTATTAAACTAGAAGTAGTAACAAGGTAATACCAAAATCCAAATGCGATACGGAAAGCACATGAGCAAATATTACATAAATCAATCTAAAACAGCAACGATGATCAGGCAACACAAGTCAAAGATAGACAAGAATAAGATGATATGTTTATGCATCGCATGCCCATGACAAAACGTGAAATCAAATCAACAATTGAAACTCACATGGAAAAATAATAGCCTCCTGAATTAACTCTTGAAGAAAAGAAAGAAAGTTTTAAAATTACATGAATGATAACATATTATGGAATATACTGTATTTTTACGATTTGTTACATTTTGAAACTTACAAATTTCACAGTTGGGCTTCTCGGGTTTCCATCTACCTCTTACACATTTAGCTGTAGCATTCTGGTCTAGGTTAAGTCCGTATCCTTTGCCACAAGCAACTCTGACTATGGTACCTGAAAAATTTATAAATCAAAGGCACGTTCTTATAATTATAGTATTTTAGCTTGCGCTTAGTCATTATAGAGGATCAGTTTTAATACAGTAAGACGTTTAATTTTGAACGCTAACGTCTATGGTAGGAAACTCAATTTTTTTTTAGTTTTGTATCAGCCATCGAACTTCTAAGTTCCTTAATCACGGAAAGGTTTTTATTGTGTATTGTTAAGCTAAAATCACCACCTATAGATAACCGCTTCAGTGGTGTTGCTGGTGTTTTTCCTGTCCGAAGAGGGATATTTAGATATACCTTCTTGAAAAACGTGTCCTGCTGAACACTGCGGGTATAGTTAATACTTATATTTTATAATAACAATAATTTTATTAGGAAATAAATACTGCGAACTATATACAACACTACAGCTACTACAATAAAAGCATTTAGACAACCTACAAGTAATAGAACCCCGCGCTGGACCTCACAGCGTAGGGGAGCGCCCCGAGCGGCGGCTAGGGGAATGGTCGGTAGTACAGCTTAGCTGGCTACCGGCTAAGTCCGATGGACTTGCTGAGCAAAGATGGATGTGGTCCTCCAGCACTTCGGGGGTTGTGCGGCGGGTTAACAACCCTCCCACGTCAAAAAACTGCTGTTACGAAACCGATAAGAGAATTTAACCGATCTGATCCCAAAACTAACGAAACACGGCGAGATATAATGGAACTCCGATTAGCTACATGAAATGTGCGTTCTTTTTATAGACCCGGCGCCCTATATCAGGTCCACAAAGAATTGCAAAGATATAGTGTTGGTATCACAGCGCTCCAAGAAGTTTGATGGCCGGGAAAGCCGGGACGGAAACTTCAGACGAAAAAAGTAAAGATGAATTCTACGACCATCTAGAATTAGTGTATGACCAACTCCCTGCCTATGACACTGGTAGGTGACTTCAATGCGAAAATAGGACCAGAAGAGGGAAACTTTCCGTCGGGGCATATACGTTAACGAAAGAAATATTGCAGAATCTGCCCTTGACACGCAACTTGAACTCCAACAATTGGCCAACATAGCAAACATGCAGAATCCAACGATAATGGTGTACGTCTCATCAGCTTCACGTCGTCAAAAGGAATGGTTATCAAATATCCTCACAAGAACATTCATCTAGGAACGTGGAAGTCTCCAGGTGGTAGGACAATCAATCAAATTGATCATGTTCTTATAGATGACCGACATAAAACTACCATTCAGGATGTAAGATCACTTAGAGGTGCCGATTGCGACAGTGATCATTATCTGTTGTGTATAAGAATAAAAGTTGACAAAATTAAACACAATATAAATGTAGAACCTACTAATGTTGAAAATATTAGAAATAACGAATATAGATTAAAATTTCAAGTAGAAATAAGAAACAGTTTCAAAGATTTACCAGTAGAAGAAAGTATTGATACTGATTGGGAGAATATTAAACATATTGTAAAAGAGGCTGCTGTAAAGATATTTGGTCGAAAAAGAGGAAAAAGAGAAGGAAATGGTGGACCCAGGAATGTGAAGACATAATAGAGCAAAGAAGGAAATATAGAATTCTATCTGAACAGGACGAGTTGTGGGTAGATAAATACGAGGAAATCAAAGCAGATGCGAAGAGAATCACCAAAAAAGCTAAACGAAAGCACCTTGACAATATCGTTCGGAGAATGGAAACGCTTATTAGTTCAAACGAGTCCAGGATGTTTTACAAGGAGGTAAGATCTTGCAGGAAAGGATATCAACCTACAACTCAGATGCTTGAAGATGATGATGGCCGGTTGATAACGGATTGCGAGGAAATAAAGACCCAATGGCAATGCTACTTCCCACGACTGCTTAACTGCTCTCCTCTCGACGAAACTGTGCCACACACTAACCATCTTAATGACACCGTGGTGGAAGCAATAACCTTTGATGAGGTTCGAGATGCTATCGCAAGACTCAGAAACAACAGAGCATCGGGAATAGATGGGCTGCCATCTGAGGTGTAGAAATACGGGAGGAGGAATAGTCCAAACGTAATTGTATTTGCTGTTGACCAAAATATGGGAAGCGGAAGAGCAGCCATTGGAGTGGGATACAGGAGTAATTTGTCCGGTCCATAAAAAAGGCTCTAAGAAGAGGTGTTCCAACTATCGTGGAATAGCACTACTCCCAACTGCATATAAAGTCCTATCATACGTGTTGTTGAAAAACTACAACCTTACGCGGAAAGAATCCTTAGCGAGTATCAGTGCGGCTTTCGCCCTAATCTAAGCACTGTGGATTAGATCTTTCCGCTCAAGCAGTTGATGGAAAAAAGATGGGAGTAGGCACAGAGCTTACATGTATTGTTCGTGGACTTCGCTAAAGCATACGACAACATTGACCGCAAAGCCCTGTACGAGATACTGAGAATTTTCAACATACCAAATAAGCTTGTCTGTCTGATCGAAACTGCCACAAAAACCAGTAATATGAGAGTACGAGTAGGAGGCGCGCTGACGAAAGCTTTCCCTGTAATTACAGCTTTAAAACAGGGGGATGCCCTGTCGCCTATGCTCTTTAACTTGGTTTTAGAATACGTTGTTAAAAGCATTCTAGCACTAGATGTTGGATTGGAATTGAACGGTAGGCATAAAGTGATAGGATATGCTGATGATTGTTGGGAGGAAAAAGTGAGGATGTCCAATTAGCGACCAAGGTCTTGGAAACGGCGGCAATGAAATTGGGTCTTAGTATCAACTATGACAAGACTGAGTATCTCCACATGAAGCGATATACTAACAGACGCACCAAACCACAAGATCTACATGTCGGATATACCATTTACAAAGGTGTTGTCAAATTTAAATACTTAGGCTATACTGTCAATAACTCGAATTCCCGAGAGGAGGAAATTGACATCCGCGTCCAAAGTGCCTTGCGTTGCCGCGCTGCCCTGCATAAAGTTTTGGTGTCCATGCTTCTTAGTAGACGCACGAAAATCCGCATCTACAATACTGTAATAAGGCCAATCCTAATGTACGGATGTGAGGCCTGGACACTGACACTTAAAGAAGAAAATAAGCTTCAGAAAGCCGAAAGGAAATTCCTCCGAAAGATTCTTGGTCCAAAGCAAAGGCCGGATGGAAGCTGGAGAATCCAAAAAAACGCCGAAGTCGAAGAGCTCGTGGCCCAGCCGAATATAATTGGAGTGACCAAAGGTCATAGATTCCGCTGGCTGGGCCACCTGCAAGGAATGGGGGAGGACCGAGAGGTTAAAAGAGCCTACCTGAGTCAACCAACAGGCCGACAACCGGTTGGACGTCCCAGATACAGATGGGTGATGCGGTGAGCGCTGATTTATGCGAACTTCACGCAGACAACTGGCGTGAAACCGCACAGGACCGGAACCAGTGGCGTGCTCTCATATCGGAGGCCAAAACTCACTTTGGGTCGCTGAGCCAGTGGAGTAAGTAAGTAAGTACAAGTAATAGAAGACGACGCGAATTTATTACATTTATTAATCAATTATTTTGATTACATTTATTACGTGTAACTGTGAATTTTAATAATCCGTCAAGGATTTAGGGGTGACGTAAGGAATTATGTAGAACATTTACCAAACCTAGCTATTAGTGCGAATAAACTATTTAAATTTGGATTTTTTCGCCGCAGACGAGTTATCGCATTAAGCCTATAAATTCTGAACAGTTAAGGTAAAATATTTACCAGAGCTAAATGTGTTGTTGGGATCCCTTCCATATTTCACAATCTCAATATTAACATAAGGTTCACTTTCTATAGGCTCACAAGGACTCTTTGGTCTTCCTTTCTTACCGCCACCACCACCTCCACTGTTTTCTGCCTTACTACCTTCGCTTCCATCCTTAAAATCTACACCCTGTCCCTTTTCTTCACTGGAAGTTTCTGTTTGCTGGCGATTCCTACCACCTTTACTTTCTCTGCCTCTGCAAAAGAACACAGTTATTTCATTCATATTTTATTAATTACAGTTTGATGACTTTAAATAATTCAATCTTACGTTTTTGGTACTGTTGCTGTGGTTTGATTTAATCTATCAGTTTTTCTACTAGTTCTTTTTTCTCTTTTATCCAAAACATTATCAACTTCAGTAGAGTTCGTTTTATTGTATTGCAAAGGAATAACAACCATTTCAATATTTATTTCTTTGTCTGTGGCATTTATAGGTTTTGATAAAGGTATGACTTTCAGTAAATCAACGCCGATTTCATTATTCATATTTATATCGTCTACAGTCGGCTTCAACGTCCAATTCTCCCTTGCAAATTCTTCAAAATATACATTTCGTTTTCTTCTTACTTTAGGTACAGTGTTAGTCGATTTAGTCGTCTCTATTGCAACGGTTTCTTCACCTTCTAGTTCAGTATCTAATTCTTTTTTAACATCTTCAATATTCTTATTTAAAAACCTTTTACTTCTTTTATCTAAATACTTTTCAAAATATTCGTGTTTCAATTTATTTATATTTTCTTCGTTATCAGACCTACCATGAAACATGCCTCCTTTTAAAACTGTGACATGTTGCAAGTTGTCCGGCTCAGAGGATTCATCTTCGTACTCAGAGATATCCTCATGTGATAAGCTTAGCTCTGGTTCGTAGACAGGTTGGTACGAATACAACCTATGACCTATAGGTTCTCCATGAACATTATATACAGTGTACACAGCTGTAGGCATATTTTCTGTACTTTCATCATCATCCTTTGTGATATCGTCTTCAAAATCTGTGTCAAATTTCTTCATTATTTTAAAATTTGCATGTCTTAAAGTTGGTTTTTGCTCCTTGTGATTGTATTTGTCGTATAATTGATCTAGGTAATGATGTTCAGGGTCAGTTTGACGACGTAAATTGTCATAGTATTGTCTAAGGTAAGCCGATCTGCGATGCCTGATTTCCGGTTCTGTAATGGATCTTCGTCTTCGACTCCATCTAATACGTGGGTGTTGGTAGAGTGTACATCTGGGAAACAATGAGTAATGTTACGTAAGCAGAATTGCAGTAACAATTGATTTCATAAATATTTTAGCATTTTGCATACCTATACGGAAAAATGGTTTTATTATTTTAGTATTGCACCATTATTGGAAGAACACAAATTGAGTCAATTAGGATTCAATAGGTGTGTTATATTACTACTATTCTTTATAATATGTAACTGATTTGAATAGTATCCACAGATTGTGTCAATTATTCAGTGACACAATCTGTGGTACGCCATTGGTGGAATACATTATATTCTACATATTAATCAAATGTTTTATTAAGTATAGATTTTTTTATCAGGTACTTATATGACAATATGATATGAACAAACACAAAAAGAAAACGAAGCAACTCAAGTTTTCGTGGGAGAATGAAATGATGTAGACGTATCAGTATAATCTTATAAACAGTTTCTATATCTATAATTACTGTAACAGGCAGATCGTCCACTGCTGAACACAGCCTCCCCTATTAAGGGGGTATTTGCCATAATCACCACGCTTGGCAGGCGTCTTGGGGATCGCAGTGTAAGTTGGCAGTTCTTTAGAAGCCGGTGCTGCTCACCTTCCAGTATTTTTCCCATAGTCGCCTCTTACGACACCCACAGGAAGGTGCAATTCTAACCCGGCATCTCACGGGGAACTATAATTATTTCAAATAAACTTCCTTGGATCTTAGACAAATACATTTGATAATGACCACTCTAACAGAGTATTTAAAATTCCAATTACAAAATATTTGATGCAAAACTTTCTGTTAATTATTATTAATTGTTTAGATTCCGTCCTTACTTTGGCAGTTCCCTGGGACTCCAGTGGCCTCCAACACACGTAGCACCTGGAGGTCCCTCGGACAAAACATAGCCTTTCTCACACTCGTACATTATTTGTTTGTTATTCACCACCTGGAACCAGTCGCACAAGTTTTTAAAATATAACTTACTAACAAAATAATTAAGAGCAATACATCTCTTCATGAGCTATATTGTACATCGTATGTATTATGGGACCTTTGATTTTGATATTCTTATGCAAACAATGATTTTGAATATGTTCATTTGAAACTGGTAAATTACTGTTTATTTCTTTGACGAGTGCAAATGTGATACTATGTTTTTACTATGTATTTATTTGATTTGAGTTGGCAGTATTTTGGAACTGTTGCAAGCACTACGGTAGCTGAAGAATTAAGTTTGCCACACACTTTTGTGTCATCATCAGTCTTCAGTCACGATGACGATACTGTGATGGCAGATGATTTACGTTGCCAATGTAACAAATACACATGTTTAGCTCTTTCGGCCAAATAACCAACACAAATTGGCATCATCAGTAATTCTGTCTATTTAATCCCGGGGGAAATAGAGTAATATTTAGTATTAACTTTAACGTGTTTATCTCCGTGGCATTGTAGCTTATAAACGAAGGAAGCGATTCTGATGAAAAAAATATTTGTAAGGTGACGTGATCGAGAGTGTACTAAACCATGATTCAAAAAAATCTATTCAGATCGATCTGAAATTTAGTATCTTATCAATTAATTGCCAAGACATGGTTCAATGGTGCAGCATCACCTGATCTGGAACATGCCTAACATTCACCAATTTAGATGAGAAGTATTGTGTTTAGGCTCATTGAAGTGTTTTGAATTTATTATATATACCTATATATGTATAATAAATTCAGAACACTTTCAGATCACCATATACCTATATGGTGATCGGGATTGGTAGACGCCAGTTATAATATCAAAATAAAAAAAACACATGGTAAGTATCCACCAAGTCATATTTTTAACTTCAATTTGGATACAAGTTCATCTATAATTAATAAAAATTAATTGCAAAAATGCTATTGAATTTATATTAAGTATAAAAGTTTATACTTTTATTAATAAGTTTGTATATAATATAATATAGCTATAAACTATTTTCATATTTAGCTCTTACCTTTTTCACGTAAGGTCTATAATCGTACAATCCCATGTTGCCCACTAACAGAACTTTTCCGTTTTCTATGTATCCAGGGAATGGGCAAAAGACTGAAAAATAGAAACATGGGAATATTATACCTATATCATCGGTATCTTATTGGTTGGGGAAGTAATATAAATATTAATCAGTATTAATAATACAATCACTTTTGCAACCTCTGTAATGTGATGTAACAAAAATGTAAGTAGATAGGAATCTACATATCTAATATTCCATAGTTCTTCTTCTAAATTGTAGTATATACAAAAGCTACTTATATCAAAAAAATACTTCTAATTTATTTTTATTTTTTTACGCAGTTTTGTTTTGATGGTTTTTATAATCTTCCCATTGGCCACTAGGTCAATGGTAAAAATTATGTCAAAACGACGATTTATTACGAGATTACGAGTAAAGTTTTTTGGTTACTTAAGTTCCTTTATACATATGTAAACGAAAACTTAAGTAACTTAAAAACTTTACTCGTCTAAAAATAATACATTTCGTAAAAAAAAACTTAAACATTGTCAAACTGGTCTAGAGACCACAGTACACGGTAATCGTAGCTACAACACATTGCAGTGTAAAAATATGTTAAAATTATTTTTGTTATATAGTTGTTTTTAATATACAAAATAACGTAATTTGCATAACTTTTATATGCTTTTTAGCGACATTACACTTTGTTCTTCGAAGCAAGCAAATTCAAAGATAATATTATTTCTTCAGTCTGCACTATTTGTTAACGACATTTACTGGTATTATAAAAATAATAAGTATATTGATTAATTGTAGGTAATGAAGCCAGCGTTGTGGGCTCCTTTGCACCAGGTACAGTGACGGGCGGGTTATTTGAATAATTATATTTGACCATAGTTTAAATCACATGAACAAATAACCGTCTTTATTCATGTGGTTTAAATTATATATGTATGGTTTTCTCATTTTGTATAAAATTTTTAAAGATTTTAATATAAAGATCATAAAATAATGTTACCTACTTACGTAGTAAAAATTGAAAATTGGCTATAAAACAATTAATTAAGGCGAGCGAAGAGAGCCCTATCACTATTCCACAACTTGAACATTTTGTGGCACACTTTACTGAAAAGCTATCACGCCTATAGATCTGTGCTTAAACATAGTATTTTAACTTAATATCCAGATGTGTTATCTGTCAAACAAATATAATTTTATACCTTAGCCATTAAATAAAAATTAAACGTCAACAATTTTGTATTCAATTCATAGAATGTTATTGTACTACTAACGCCATCTGTTAGAAAACCAAAGATTTACCACCGCTGCAAGAGAACTAAACTCAATACTCATATACATCGTAGTTAATATACTTGATACTAGATGACACCTCTAGAATCAGGAAGTAAAATAAAAGTGAGCCCTCACAAAGCTCAGCTTTTTGTTAATAACTTAAGTACGTATTTTCTTATCACATATTGAATTAAATTCGTTCACTGCTATTAACTTATTAGATATCATTACGAATAGCTTCCAGAATACAACTTTGTGATATCAGCGAAAGAAAAAAGTATTTTGCCCGACAGATGACAATAGTCACGCCTCCTATAACATTGAACTAAAACGTTTCTATATAAATGTGGGTGTATTCTGTACCTCTCTTTGATGTTCATTCTTAATAATTTGCATTAAATAATTGACGAATGATATGACGTTTTCAGTTCTAATTTATTCTCTAAGTTTCTCGTACCTTCCTCACACTTCGGGGTCTCCCCGCTCCAGTTCCCAAAAGAACAGACAACAATGGGATTCCCCTTCAGCTCGAAGCCATCCTTACAACGAAACCTGGCCTTCATCCCGTGCTCGGTCTTAGGAGCGATCACCATCCCGTTCCGAGGAAACTTCGGCATCTTCTTACATCTGCAATTTAAAATAATCACCATTTATATTTTACAAATCATTGGAGCACAACATTATATGCCCCGGGTGGGAATCGAACCCGCGTGCTTCGATTTCGCGCCGGATGTCTAAACCGCTCGGCCATCTGGGTACGCTAGGAAATTTCATGCTCCAATTGTATTACTTTAACCGTCATAGAGGACGGTGCGCGCGCGGCTATCAACCAGACTACTAGACTTCGTCTGATCGAAATAAGTGCTTTTTCAAACATTTAACCACGTAATGTTATCTATAGATAACATTGGATGGCTTGGGTAGAAGCTGGCGGGGGTAATGCGAATTCGAAGCGCTCGTAGCGAAGTTAGCTGTTCTTAACCGATCAGCAAAGTTAAGCAACGTCCACCGCGGTTATAACTTGGATGGGTGACCGCTAGTGACATTACTACTGAGCTCTTCCGTGCTTCGGAGGGCACGTTAAGTCGTCGGTCCCGGTTGTTGTCTTAAGATGGCAGTCGTTATAACAAAGGGAATTTTGCGAATGGCCGCCTACCACCCTCAATTGAAAAACCGGCGCCAAGCACCTAATGGTGTGTTCCGGCAGCTGTCCTTGAGAGCCAGGTGAGTTAGTAGTCAAAGGCTAACCTATCAAGCATAAAAATAAAATGCAATATACACCCCAAGCGGGACATCATGTGCAGGACATATCACCCCCAAATAGAATAAGAATAAGGGACCTACTGTCTTATAAAATACATATGAATGATTAACCTTTGATCTTCATCTGAGCTATAACATTGGTAAATGATGTTATGGTCCAGAATGTTACAAATAAGTGTTTAAACTAAACTTGCACTTAATTTTTTGAGCTCCTTACAGATGACTCACCTAGCAGGTTGACATCGAGGTATTTGGGTCCAAGTGCCATTATTGCAGGTCACCGCAGCATTATTTGACGGAAACTCATAGTTCTTCTCACAATCTACCAGTATTATTTCGCCTGAAATTTTTCAGTTAGTAATGAGATAATAAGCGATAAAAGATATACAGAAATCCAGATCGTAATTTTGATTGAAAATCTATTCGTAATCATGTTTGAAATTTTGATAGTAATTCTGTTTCAAAATTCTGATAGGGATTGAAATTCTGAAAGAATGTAATTGTATTTGAAATATTGGAGTTAATCGTTTTGATTTACATTCTGTTTGAAATTCTGAAAGTGATGCTATTTAAAATTCTGATAGTAATTAACTTTGACATTTTGAAAGTAAACATCATGTCAGTTTGAAATTCTGACAGTAATTATGTTTGAAAATATTTAATTCTGCTATTAATTCTGATAGAAATTTTAGTATACCATGCTGCACCATAGATGAACTGCCTACAATCTGTGTGTTTGCTTCGTATGTGCTGTTTTCGCCTGTTTTATTTTCCACAAGTACTACTCTGCCTTGAGAAACGTGGGGTACTACGCATGGAGCTGTAACAAATAAATAATTTTTACTTCAGTAGCTCAAACATGTAGGTTTTGCTGCCTAAAATCAAAGAGCAAAATGCGATTTGTGAAAAAAACATTAAAAAAAACATCTCAAAATGTTTGTTAGGACTAGCAGAAGTCAACCCTAAAGGCTTGTTTAATTTACAAATAATCCTGTATAAGTAGGAATGGAGAAATATTGTTCATAGAGCCATGAAGGCCTTTCAGGGCAACCAAGTACACGACCAAGAAGAAGACCTAAACAGTGTGAACAAAAACTTACGAATATTTTTTTTTGCCAACAAGCCAACACAGTTTAACTCACCCAAACACATGGGCAGCGGATGACTCCAAGTGCCATCGCTCTGGCATATAGCTGAGCCATTGCCTTCCATCTTCATGCCATCCTGGCACCGGAATATAATAGATGCTCCTAACCCAGTGCCTGAGGATATGTTCTCCAGCCAGCCGTTCCAAAGCTGACCGGGGTGGCCACAGTTGATTTCTGGAAAAAGATGTCGTGACAGTTACGAATAATATTGTGCCTGGTCCGAAAACGCGACAATATTTCTCTCGTTAGAAAAAATATATAAATACAGCTCTAACATTTCGCCTAATCAAATTTTGTGTCTATATATAATAAATCATATCCATACAAATTTTATTTTATTTGTGATCAATATTATTTTCTTCCTCAATGATTTTTGGCAAACAAGGCCTGTAAAACTCATAGTAAGGTCGCAGTCACGATGATGAATATTAGTACCAAGTGAGTCTGAGCGCAAAGCATCTTCAGGAGGTCTTGACTCACCGAGCGCACTACTAGTTTCTAGAACATACGATCTCGACATGTTCTCGATCGTATGTTGTAGAAACTAGTAGAACTACTAGAAACTAGTCGAATATTCTGCCGGTCAGGCTGCGTGGCGTTTGTGACGTCACGTATGCTTAACAGGAAAATTAGGCGGAATTGTCACTAGATATGCATTTTTATACTTTTTTAAGTGTTTTATTAAAATATTATTTTATGTTTTCTTAAAATACTTTTAAAATTATTTATTATTATTAACTGTAATAAGTTATAATAATATTCAAATGTAAAATATATTATCTGCACTCCACATAACAAATTGTGAGGGTAAGCAAAAAAAAATCTTCATAGACCTTTGCATTCACCTGAATAAGATTCATGAAAGTTATCACCATTCCATTAACAATAAAATATTTTGCTGTTAAAAAAGATAGTTAAAAGGGATTAACCAGACTTAATCGCGATAAAAACATGTATATATATTACCTCGACATTTCAACCAAGTTGCATAGATCGTTTTACGAGCGGATTTATACTGTGTTAAAGTCGCGAAAGAAATGGAGAAAGTTACTACTGCAAAAATGATATCAATAAAATTACCTTTACACATCGGCTGAGTCCCTGACCACTTCTTATCCGCTCCACACCTTCTCGTTGCGTCTCCCACAAGGCGGTACCCATACTTGCACTCGTACGAAACCACCGAGTTGTAGGCGCACGATGTGTACACAGCTTTACCGTGTCTTGGCGCCTCGGGCGGCGGACACTGCACCTGTGTGACCACTAGATGGCGACACGTGTCGCTTTAACGTAACTCACTCAACAGGGCAACAGATGGCGCTGTTACAAAATTAGTCAATACGTTACAGCGAAATAAATCTAGTAGGTTTGTTAAGGTAAACTTTAAGAACTGTAGTATATATTAATAAGCAGTTTCATAGCCCTTTTCAAGTAATAAAATATAGTAGTAGCAAGTAGTAAAACAAAATAGGTAGCATATTTTTTACGTTTCATAGTTAAAAGTCATGCAATTCAAAAAAGAACCATGCAAACAATAAAACAACGATTTTGTTTTTTACATTTATTTGACTACAGCATAGTATAGAATAGAGATAAGAAATTCTTTATAATAAATTCTTGTAATTTCAACATTAATATTTAAAGCTTCTACTACATTATATCGACTACATTAGCTAATAGAGCTATAGGCAGTAAATTATTGTTTTAATCTTTTTTTTTTATCATGGCCATAAAGTTTTTAGAAGAAAGGCTATAATTATTATAGAATTTGAATGTTATAACAACTCTATACGTTAAATGCTTGAAATCTACGTAATGTGGTTTTATGCCCCCTTATCTCCTTCTAGCAGCAGGAAAGGAGAAAAAAGAATTTAATTTCAGTTTTATTTAACTACAATTAGTGGTAACCCTACTTTAGATACTGATTCTCCAAGACTTGCTACATATTACTAAATTTAAACAAAATATCCAATATATGAATTAGCCATATTTGTAAAACTATATGTCAGAAAGTGCAATAAATAAGTAATAATATAGATTAAGACTGCTAATCGTCTTAAACAAAACACCGAAAACATTGATATAAAAGAAGAGTTGATCAGTTATTTTAATTAAATATACAAATAAACTCAAAGTTCTAAGTAAGTGAAATCTCGTTACTACAATCAATAACATTGTAGGCACAAACATGTAAAATCTTGCAAGTAATTTTTTTCCAATTAATAAAACCAATTTGGCTAACAAAAGACCCAATAAACAATTAACAAAATTTTACACAAACAATGGAACCAATTTCATAAGTACTAAAACCAATATAACAAATAACAAAACCAATTTCGCAAGTAACAACACCAATTTTGCAGGTAATATAACCAATTTCGCAAGTAACAAAACCAATTCTGGAGGTAACAAACATCGTAAAGTGGGGTTACCATTAAACTAATTGCGTCATGACAATGAAATTGCTCGTAGCCATGATAACTCGGATATTGAAGCGCCATGCTGACTATTCCTTGATGAGAGAACACTCGGAAACACGATGACAAACCATGCAACATTCCTTATATATGAAGACACTGAAAAACGGCAACTACATTGTCACGAAGCAATGCAAGGAGTTTTTGAAAAATAAGATATTGTTAAACGGGTATGGCGATGAATCTGGTATTATTAACAATTGCTTCCATATGACGTTTTGCTGTACCAAATTATTATAAAAAAATGGGGTGGGGCTGTGTTATGGACACGACCGCTTGTTGTATATATATATATATATATATATATATATATATACGTCTCAAAATGGAGGGCTCCTCCCTCCGCGCGATGTGCTACAGTGCTTACTTAGTGTTATAAATTCTTTGAATCTTTAGCTATCCAGAGGTGTAATGTGTTGAATTTGAATTTGAAATTTGAATTTGAATAAACAAATAATAATGGTTATATAAACGTTAAAGGTAAGGTCAACTAACATAATTTTCCGACATTTTAACCCATATTGTGTATATTATGACATACCTTTGACTAAATTCACCGCATTCAACACCGCATTTGAATGCAGATCTGTGTACATGTTATCCACAATAGATCATGGATTGCATAATTGAATTATATTGGACTGTTGTGTGTTGAATGTTAGTATATTTGGATAATTGCATGAGATAAATTTATTGCAAATTTGCTATGCTTACAACGAAATAATTTTATTAATCAACCGAAATATTTCCCAAAAACGTACAAGATAAGTGAATAAGATCAAGATAATAAAGCTTCTTGACTGGATTTTTTACACAAACATTACCAGCAGCTAAACACAGGAGTATTCCGAACCACTATCATAGCCGCTCCTAGAAGTTGGACTCCTGGAAGGAGGACTCCTGGAAGGAGGTAATCTTAATAATGTGTGAAATGGCTGAGCGCGTTTAGGAAAACAATATTTAAAATGTGAACACCTGATTGCCTTGATGAGTTTCTAATAAGCAATTAATTCAATACGTTTGACAATCAATTACGTGTAATCATATCCGCACATGTGTGTGTATAGAGGAATGCAATTTCGTGGATTGGTTATTGATCGAAAGGTTAACAATGTATTGGTAGGTATATAAAAAATTACTTCTACACATGATTTCCTAACCTATCAAGTTATATAGTAGAAGCATGGGAAAAGTACGCAATAGAAACATTTTAACTTCCATGCGCACTTGGCCAATAGTAACTGTCCAACAATCCTTGGAAACGGAAACAGACAGTTAAATCATTTACCAGATCCATCACCATCCCCTAAAAAGTCCAAAATGTGGTCTACTTACGGACACAGGTAGGCAGCTCTTTGGGAGCCCAGGCTCCATCGGCCTGGCAGTAGCGCTCAGCTTTGCCGACCAGCTCGAACCCTTGTCCACACTGGACCACGGCTCGGCAGCCGAAGGTGTGGCAGTCGGCGGTCACCCATCCATGAGGCACGTCGCCTGGCTCGCCACAAGATCGAGCTGAGTCCCAGAAACAATGTACATTGTTATGACGATTATAGATCAAAAGCCATATTTGCTGCCACAACATTGTGAACAGAAATCAAGAATCTTATTACACGATAAGCCGGAATTGGTAACAGGGTCCAGTATAAGAAAATTGATACTGGACTGATCGCTCACAGAAAATCTGAAAGCTTGTACAGTATTTTCAACAAAGCGAGCTCTGTACGTGATGATGTCCTCGACAATGTACCTAGCTAGGATAGGTATAGCTAAAGTATGTCAGGTACTTACGTTCACAGCTAATATCAGGTCCGTACCACGAAGCCTGTCCGTCGATAGCCAGGCACTTGGCCCGTGGAAAGCCGTTGGTGACGTAGCCGGTGTGACAGTTGTACTGCACGGTCGCGTCCAGGTCAAATGTGGCCTGTTCTGGTAGGGCGGAGTGCCGCGCGTGCTCGATGGTTGGTGGTTGGAGACAGTAGACTGTGGAAGACATTTTAATATAAGTTTAGGTTGCCTAAATATAAAGAGGTTTGTTCTCTCAGTTTTGAATGTAGTTGAAGTAAGAAAAACTTAAATTTTCAGTTTATTTGTTAAATTTCTTGTTAAAAAATTTGTTAAAAACTCAGCTCAACACACTAGCAGTAGATATGCTATATTGGGCTTTGCTACAATAAGCTGCCTCTATGGTAGACCATTCAATAAGCTAGTGTATGGCAAAGGTTAAGTAGCCTCAACTCTCAAATAAGTGTTGGTTAGAGGAAGATAATTTCCATCTCGAAGCATTTGTGATAAAATTGTCTTGTGCAACCAGGAAAGCGATAAATTTTTTTTAATTAAAAAAAGTTCTGTGGGTGTTTTCAAATTCATTAATAAATATCCTTAAGGATCCCTTACTGTTCTCCTTGCAAGCTGGTGGCTGTCCAGCCCACTTGCCGTCCGCCTGGCAGCTCCTGCTCTGCAGACCCACTACGTGGTACCCGTGTGGACAGGAGTACACTGCTCTGTAACATTATAGGTGGAAAAATTTAGTATCATTACAAAATATGTAAGTGTACGTCAGGGAAGGAAAATTAACAAGCGCATTCATAGACGGTTTCCGCGTTAAATCGCTTATACTTAGACGTGTCGTCAAAATCCATATTCTATTAAAATATAATTTGGTTTGTAGTCAAACTTAGACATCTGGAAAATTAGTTTATAGGGTTCCGTACCCAAAGGGTAAAAACGGGACCCTATTACTGAGACTTCGCCGTCTTTTTCGTCCATCCATCTGTCACCAGGCTGTATCTCAAGAACGGTGATTGCTAGACAGTTGAAATTTTCACAGCTAGATGATGTATTTCTGTTGCCGCTATAATAACAAATACAAAAATTTGGTAATAACAAATACTTTTAAAAGTATCCTAAAAAACATAAAATAATATTTAAATAAAACACTTAAAAAAGCATAAATTATATATCTAGTGACAATTCTGCCTAATTTTCCTGTTACCTACGTGACGTCACATGTTATTATTAAATATGGATTTCCGCAAAGTAACACCTGAATCCATTCATTACAAAAATTTGGCCAAGTGCGAGTCGGACTCGCGCACGTTAAAACAAAAAAAGGTTAAAATATACAAGTCTAATGTTGTATAGCTAACGGTACGGAACCCTTCGTGCGCGAGTCCGACTCGCAATTGGCCTTTTTTATAGCTGATAGGTTAGCCTTTGACTACTACTCACCTGATGGTAAGTGATGATGTGGTCAAAGATGTTGTTCAGGTCAGCCTAGAGATCTGGCTCTCAAGCACTGCTCCAGAACACACCGTTAGTTGCTTGGCGACAGATTTTCTACTTGAGAGTGGTAGCTAGCCAGGCGGGCATTCGCCAAAATGCCTTAAAACCATGCTATAACGACTGCCATCCTAAGACAACAACCGGGACCGACGGCCTAACGTGCCCTCCGAAGTACGGAAGCGCTCAGTAGTAATGTCAGCAGCGGTTACCCATCCAAGTCATGACCGAGGCGGACGTTGCTTAGCTTTGCTGATCGGTTCAGAATGGCTAAGCAAACTTCGCTACGAGCGGTTCAAAAATTAGATTCGAGATAAACTATTATTGATAAGAGCGAATACAAAGTTACTCTTGATTGCCTAAATATCATTAGGAAGAACAAGCGACGGATAATATGTTGCTGCTCTATTTACTTTTCGTGTATTTTGAACTGTATATATTCAAATTGTTGGCTAAAAATAAACTAAATTACCCATTATATCGCACTTCAGGTTTATAAAAATCATCTAGGGCAAACAGGAGTTGGCATAAAAGGTGTTATCTGTGTCTGATTGATTATACAAGATTTATAATTAGTCGCTAATTAAATAATTATAAAGCATATTTTTTTTAGAATTTCTAAAAAAGTTATTTGTTTAAAGCAAAACATTTGATATATAAATATTTTGAGGCCCATAAGCCTCGAAATAATTATTTATATGAAATGTTTTGAGACTCAAAAATCTCAAGTTCATTATATTTAAAAGAATCTGTTACATTCCCCGCCTAGATAAAGAAGAGATCAATCGATATCATGCTTAGTTTTAGATCTAAAAAGCTCCAATAAGGAGTAACCATCGACGTTTGTATGGACAACGTTTATACCTTCTTACTGTCAAAACATGAGTTTGATAACGATGTTTTTAGGTAGTCAAATGTTTTGGAAATCGGGCTCATTACAGCTTTTTAGGCGCGCCGCGTATGTGTGCGTAAGTAAGGCACGCCAACAGCATCCGTCCCCGTCCGACGGCCGAAGAATTACTAGACGCCTTCTCGTAAAAAAAATACCGTTAGTTTAATTCGGTTCAAAATGTCTTTTAGTATATGTCAAACTTACGTTAGTTTTAATCAACGACTCTCCGTTAAGTACTTACGCCGTACTAAGAGTTTATTTCGTTTTTGAGATGTACCTTTGGATTTATTTTCCGAGAAAATTTTAAGTAATCGTATTTCCAAAGTGTATGATTTATAGAATGAATCTTTAAATATAATATATATTAATTACATAACTCAAAAGTAAGAAATAAAGATACAGCAAGGGATCAAACGAACCACAATTATGTATCGCTGGCTCGGTGCAGGCTTAATTAAACTATAGTAATTTCTATGTAAGTAATCACTAACCTTTGGCTTAGCTTGTATTTATTATAATATATTGTATATACTTTCACATTTAATAGCTAGCCAATGTTTGACTGATTCAAAAGTGACCTAGTAAAATTTTGAGTGCTGGAATGGCATGGATAGAGCCATTTTGCCTTGGCCGAAAGAATGCTGAAACGTACCCCTGGATAACTGGCAATAGTTATATATACAACGCTGGTCACCTTGTGTCATTCTTCATACTATAGGAGATCTTTGCAGATTGATGGTAAGTATGTTATGTTGTGTGTAGGTCTCTCTACTACTCACTTGTCACCAAACAATCTTCCGGTCAGTGTAACTTTCCCGATCTCTGGTTGCTCGAGTTCAGGGCATTCACGGTCTAGAACAAAGAAATAAGGCGTTTTAAAAACCATTTCAAGTAGGTACCTATTATACATACATAAATCGTTGTAGAGAGTATCAGCGGTCAAATAATTAATCGTGTCGTACCGTAGCCTGTTTAGTCGTTCTTAACAGATCAACTAAGCAGTTCGCTGCGGTCATGACTTGGATTGGATTGGTGACCGCCGTGGCATAACTCGTATAACTGAGCGCGTACGTGCTTCGAAGGGCACACAAAGCCGCCGGTGCCGGTTGTGTGTCTGATGCTGCAAGTTACATCATGATGCCCTACAGCTGTCCTTGAGAGCCAGTAATTCAAGATTAGCCTGACCAACGTCTTCTACCACATCGTCACTAACCATCAGATGAGATAGTGGTCACAGGCTATAATATCAATTATAAAATAAATAAAAATGATAATAGATTTTTTAATATTGTAAATTAACTATTTTTGTAATTAACTAATTTTGTTTTCTTTACATGTACTGTAAGACATTGCTCACCAAATGTTATATTCTAGAGCTATGTTATGGTATACATTAAGGTATCCACCCTATAGGATTTGATTTCTATATTGTTATAAAAACTAACGTGAGTTGTCATGATTATATACTAAATACATAGTTAATGAAGCGCTCGTAGCGAAGTTTGCTTAGCCATTCTGAATCGATCAGCAAAGTTAAGCAACGTCCGCCGGGGTCATGACTTGGATGGGTGACCGCTGGTGACATTACTACTGAGCGCTTCCGTGCTTCGGAGGACACGTTAAGCCGTCGGTCCCGGTTGTTGTCTTAGGATGGCAGTCGTTATAGCATGGTGGTAGGGTATTTTGCGAATGCCCGCCTGGCTAGCTACCACCCTCAAGTTGAAAATCTGTCGCCAAGCACCCAACGGTGTGTTCCGGCAGCTGTCCTTGAGAGCCAGTAATTCTAGGTTAGCCTGAACAACATCTTCGACCACATCATCACTTACCATCAGGTGAGATAGTGGTCAAAGGCTAACCTATCAGGCATAAAAAATAATAATAATAATACTCCCTTCAAGTAAAAGGGGCACTAATAGGTGAGTGGATTATAATTGTTCCCCGTATTTACATACATAGATTGGCCATCCTGTGACTTCCAGGAACCCAGCCGAATGCGCCACGACGTACGTGGCAAAGTTTGGAAGCCAAGGGGATTCTGGAAAAACCCCACTGCTCACACGTTTTGTGGTAGCAATTAATGGCCTTTCTAATACACTGGCTCTTAACTAAATATACCGCAACGGTCTTTACTGCTCGAACACCTTTTGAAGCGCTCGTAGCGAAGTTTGCTTAGTCATTTTTTTTATGTTATTGTGACGGAACAATCTCGAGGACCACCTGATGTTAAGCACACCGTTAGGTACTTGGCGACAGATCTTCAACTTGAGGGTGGTCGCTAGCCAGGCGGGCATTCACAAAAAGACCGTCCCTTCCACCGTGCGGTGAAGCTCAAGCCCGCGGGGGGATTCGAACCATAGACCTGATGCGCGGCAGTCCATAGCCAATGCCACTGAGCCATAACTGCTTCAAAAAAAGTAAGTTAAGCAACGTCCGCCTCGGTCATGAGTTGGATGGGTGACCGCTGGTTACATACTACTGAGCGCGTCCGTGCTTCGGAGGGCACATTAAGCCGTCGGTCTCGGTTGTTGTCTTAGGATGGCAGTCGTTATAGCATGGTGGTAGGGCATTTTGCGAATGCCCGCCTGGCTAGCTACGACCCTCAAGTTGAAAATCCGTCACCAAACACCTAACGGTGTGTTCCGGCAGCTGTCCTTGACCTTGTGATTCTAGGTTAGCCTGAACAACATCTTCACACATCATCACTTAGCATGAGGTGAGATATTGGTCAAAGGCTAACCTAAAGTATAAAAAAACACCGTTCGGTTATAAAGACTAAACACCGTGAGTGCTTGTTGATATTTACTTAGTTAATAGTTTTGATTTCCTTGTGAAATCGCAAAATGAACGTTCTTCTCCCGATCACGTTGATATATAAGTTTGCTTTTTTCACATCGGAAGGAGGCTGTATACCAAAGTAATTATTATATAATATAACCTTTAACTATTGATACTTTTACACGTTACCGTGTTTTTTTTTTTTACCTAAAAATGGAACTGAATGCAACACTCAAAAATGTGAGATGAAGTATGTTCCATTTTCAGGTTAAAAAAAAATGTATACACGTATAGCACTTAGCTTCTGCATTGTCACATGGTAACTCGACTTTAATTGCGGAAAGTCTTTCTTAATTTCTAAATATGATTTCAAGCACTATCGTGGGCTAAGCGAAAATAATATGAAACAAATTATTGGAGTACAAAATTTTATGCCCAGGGCGGGAATCGAATATACCATCTCGGCATAATAGGCATAATAGGCCATGCCTAATAGGCATCCGACGCGATAACGGAGGACGCGGGTTCGACTCCCGCCTTGGGCATACAATTTTGTACTCCAATAATTTGTTTGATATGAAGTCATCCTTAACTTCATGTTGGCTATCATAAATGCTTTGCCGTTTCGTGCCATTAGTCACCGTTGGCATTTAGACTTTAGGTATTTGCCTATAAGGGGGTCACCACAACAGATAAAAGTCAAATGCATACAACCTCGTAAATCCACCCTTAAATTAAAAATACCCTCGAAAGGCTGCCGCCGAAAAACGGCGTCAACATAATACGACAGATTTAATCTTGAAATCTCCCTTCAACCCCTAACGAAATAACTGGCATCATTTATTTCAACCCCAATTTGGTGGCACGAAATAAATTTTTGTCATTCATCAACCCTTTTTAGGTATTTAATTAAAATTGCCTTTGGAGAAATCCTTAATGGCAACGTATTTATTGAAAACAGTAGATCAAGTTTAAGCACTAGTGAAATTACAGGCACATGACACTTAACAACTGTGTCAAGGTGACGAGGGCAGTGCAATTCGTGACTTGTGATGAAATGCATCTGTTATAGACAGAGGTTAGTCCGCTTAACATCAGGTGGGACTCGAGCTTGTTCCGACACAATAACATAAAAAAACAACATATTCCAGACCCATGAAACCTAAAATGAAAACTCCTAAATTTATACAAAGTATATGTCTGTATATTACCGAACGAGTAAACAAAGTCGTCACAACACCACAATAAGACTGTCGCAACAAGTTTTGATTCCATTTAATAGGGGTCGAGCTTGTTGCCATATACTAAGCAAAGTACCAGACTCCGGACTGCTTCTCAAAATTTATTTTTTCTATTATACCTCAAAATTCTTACGAGTTGCTTTACGCCGCTCTCGGCCAACGTGGCAATGTACATATATTGAAACTTAGGTCTTTGGCGGTATTATTACTACATATTTTTATTTTTATTTTCTATTTGACTATGGTTTTCCGTAAAGTAACTTAACAAGTCTACTTATTTAAAATACAGTTTGTAGCAGTATGAAAATCACAAGTTAATCCTTTTCGTATTCTCTAGGGCTAACCTTATTTCAAAACACATGTGCACCTTAAAATTTTCTCCTTAGAATAAAATTATTAAATTTATTCTAAATTACGCGTTATGTAAATATCTTAATTATTCATATATAAAATATACATATAGTGTAAAAATAAGCTTAATAATAACAAATATTTTAAGAGATCATTAAATTAATATTTTTATAAAACACTTAAAAATATATCTAGTGACAATTCCGCCTAATTTTCCTATTAAGTCGACGTGACGTCACCAACACCATGCAGCCAAACCTAAACAGCTAAATCTATTCATTAAGCTTTCTCTTGTTTTTCACCCAAACTGATAGCGATTTTCCACGCGTCGCTTTCACTCTTATGCAGTCCGATAGTGACAGAATTTCAGAGTACTCTCAGATCTAGTCTCAGATGGAAAATAAGCCGTCAGCCAGATTCTATTTCTACACCAATCCTGCAAACATCTTCAATCGCATAACCACATAATAAACATATTAAACAAAAACCTATAATTGTCCTTACTGCCACAACTTCCGCCGTACTGTACTGCAACGTAACCAAAATTAGTTATTTATCCTTTTTGAACGAAACCTCTCCTATTGACGTCCCAAGAAAGAGATTTAATTACTAATTATATTTCTGGTTATAAATTGAGCCAAAAGAGTTTCGGCGGGAAAATCTGAAATGTGTAGTTTGGTAAATTAACATTTTCAGTGTTATATAATTAAGTATTAATGTGAAAGAAATGAGGCATTTGTTTTATGTTAATAATTTCCCAGTGTAGTAATTCATTAAATATGTGTACAATAATGGCGCGTTATTAACAGTTAGTATGTATACGTGCCCGTGGGGCAAATTGCCTAGTCCTATTCTAAAAATATTACATAAAATTGAAATTTTAATTCAATACACGGTGTATGTTCACAAATAAATCTGGTCTGCAACTCATTCTGCTGTGACATGCAGATAAAGGTAATATGACCCTTTATCAAACTTCCAAAACGAGGAGATTTTCAATTCGATGTATTTTTAAACGTATCTTTTTTTAATGGTAATTTTAATTTAATTGTAATTGCAACTCTTGTCTTTGGTGAACAGTACTTTAGGCGACTGAATCATCTTGTAAGCAGTATGCACTACAAAGAGTGAAAAAAAAGACGTGTGGCTCGGAGACTGCCGCGGTAAAGCTATTACATAGAATTTTTTTATCAACTTAAGCAATTATAAATCTCGACACGTTAGTTGTCAAAACCTTTTTTACTGCCAAAATTTAGTTCCTTTTACGCACTGTAGAGGCGCTGATCAAATATAGTATCACCGCTGTGCCCACGGATTTAGGAAGGGATCCTAAATCCGTGGCTGTGCCGGTCGGAGTGGGGGGTGTTAGGTTATTTTCGTTACGGAATTTCTGGTTTCGGTCTCCACGCTCAAGGTCCGCGAAAGAAGCTATGCAATAGCTTAAAAAACTTATTTTCAAAAAAACAGAACCGGCTTCCGACACTGAAAAGTATGAAATAATTTGTGTATTGATAATGTGAGGTCAGTATTTTGAATCAGCATGGTATCGACTTCAACAAATTAACTTGAAAATATTTTCGTAGGCGTTTTGTCACTCCCTTAAGCATGGAACTCTAAAATGCATCCACCGTGTGCTCTTTGAAGCTTCACTCTGTACAGAATATACCACAGTGGCTTCACTCAAGCGCAGTGAAGTGGCGCGAAGCAGCTTTCAAGTGCATCTTGCTTTGATGTCAGTCTTTTTGTACTCTAGTTCAAGGTCATGTTGTTCGGTTTACCGAATATAACATTGCCAGAAATCTAAGTAGGTACTTAATATGTATATTGCCACGTAGGCCGCGTGGCGTAAACCAATTCATTGGTTTTTTTTATTTGTGTAGCAGTCCGGTGTTTGGTACTGTGCTTAGTAGATGGCAACAAGCTCGATCCCTATTAACAGGTCTCAAAACATGTTATGACAGTCTTGTTGTGGTGTTTGTTGCCCTTGCTTACTCGGTCGGGGATATAAGAATATTAATAATATTTTTTTTTATTAAAAAAGTGTCATCTTTCCGAGATATACAGGCGTGTACTATATATCAAGTTATCAACCTTGAGTGGGTTGATACCTTGATACAGAGGTTGTTGTTTTTGTAGCAGTGATGGCACAGTAGCATAATGGACTCCTCCGTGGGAGGTTCATGGTTCTAATGCCGCCTCGAAATGCTTTGTATCTCTGAATGTCTATTACCTTGAAAATTCATTATTTAGATTTTTTTGCATATTCCGTGGAATTCGTATGATTGACATTCCATTGTACCTATAATATGAAACATACGAGTACCTATATGAATATGAATTAAGGTTAACATTTTTTTATCTGACGTCACAGATGGGATTAAAGTTACTAGGGAAAACAGTTGTCGTACGAAACGGAATATTTTTTGATTCAAATATTAAATATTTTGTACCTAATTTTTAAAGCAGTATAAAACTGGATTTAGTTTGGTATAAAAAAGGTTTAAGATTTGCTATAAATAATAGTGGTATGAAAAATTGGTAGGAAGACGAAAGCATTCTCCGCGGGTTTGTGCTTACCGCACGGTGGTAGGGCATTTTGCAAATGTTAACCTATCTAGTTACGTGTCATGTGGATCACAATTATGTACTTTAGTACATAATTGTGTCAATTCTTTTAGAATTCATAGTTCAATCACATATTCGTTAAACACTAAGAATTATAATTCTAGAAATTGGATTATTCTATTCAAACATTATGGTTACTTCAACATCGGTTAAGAGAGCACTAAGACTGACAGTAAATCTGCGATGTCATGTTTTAAGGACTGTCATTCGTAACCGTTATACTGTACCTAACCGGCTATTTTTCTATGGTTTCAACCAGATTTATAACCAACACCAAAAAAAGGAGGAGGTTTTCAATTCGACTGTATTTTTTGTGTGTTACCTCATAACTATATACAGGATGTACCAATTTTGATGTTCTTTTTTTAAATATTTTTAACGCATGTGCTGCGGATTATATTACACATTTAAATTTTTTTTTATTCGAAAGCAGGTGCTCGTTTTGTGGTCCCATTTATATTTGAGTGAGATCTGATGAGTAGTATTTGAGTTATCCCTAATAATGAGTATTTTATGTTTGAAATCTGTTGTTATTTGTTAAATAATTTAATGTTTATAATAAATTGTATAATCGCAATGGAGAACAAGAAATGCAATATAGAGATTTTTCATATTATTTACACCAATATGCAATACATCTCAGCCATCATAAAATTGCAAAAAAAAACACATTCTTAAACTAAAACTAGGCTAAAGTATTACCATACCTGCGTGGCATTTTTCCACCTAACTTTTCAAACAATTCTTATTTGTCTTAAAACTTGTACGCAAACTTCTACAGATCCATGGATTATTTACACGAATGGCGGCGCCAGTGACACTTGGAATTGGTTTGCCAACAAAATCCCTATACTTCGAACTTTTTAATTCAATAAGAACCAAGAGAATCCCGCGAGAGATAAAAACAAAGTGTAGTAAATACTTTATAGAGCGTATGGTTCAGTATAACGCTATCGTAGATAAAAAAAAATATAGCTGATAGGCTATCTCACCTGATGGTAAGTGATGGTGTGGCCTAAGATTTTGTTTAGGATAACTCAGAATTACTTGCTCTCAAGTTGCCGGAACATACTGTTATGTGAGTGGCGACAGATTTTCTACTAGGTATTAGCTAGCAAGGCGGGCATTCGCAAAATGCCCTTTCACCATGTGGTGAAGCTCAAGCCCGCGACGGGATTCGAACCATGGACCTGCTGCGCGGCAGTCCATAGCCAAAGCCACTGAGCCTTCACTGCTTCAACATAGCTACGGGCACATTTTAGTTCCCCGAGGCATAGGTTCTGTTAGCCAAGTTTTAGTCCTATATCTAAGGTAAGGTATGGGAGTCGTAAGGGGCGACGAAAGGAAAATTTCAGGTTCGCAGCACAGCCCTTTAATAACGCTATCACCAAGACGCCTGCCCAGCGTGGGGATTATAGCAAGCCCCACCCTCCTGGAGGGGACCATAATTCAAAGGTGGACTCAAGGCTGTTGATGATGATGTATTTTACGAGCATAGTTTCACACTCTTAGCTGGAACTAAACATGTATTTGTCAGATTTAGCTGTATTTTTGCGTAAAACGGAACGCACACTGTGCCGGAGAGAAGGGGAATCCCCGCGCAGTGTGTAAACTTCGGTTCGGTTTTAAATTTATTCTAACGTAGTTTCTAAAACACAGATTTCCCCAATCTGTGTTCTAAAAGTCGGTTTTTCTTTAATATTGTTATTGCTGTGTTGAGTTGCGTGCGTAACTAATTCAGTGTATTAATAAAAATGCCTTGCCAAAGAGAAACGATTTAAATGTTGATTTCTGAAAAAAGACCAATTAAACTCATTTCATTTAAAAAAATAATTTGTATTAGGTAAATTGTAAATTAGATCATGATTTAATCGTGCCGCCATTCCTGCTTAATACTAACTTAGTAGGTACTTAAATAAATGCATACAATTAGATAAATAATGAGGTATTAGTCGAGACCTCTAATCTAAGTGTCAGATATTTCTATTGGTGAATGCTTTTTGACCTCATTCCTGCTGCAAGCTTGGCGGTTTTCATTTCATTGCTCATCCTTATCTTATGGATGCGTTGACTGAAACAGTCCGTTTTTGAGATCGTTACTGCGACGAACGTGCATAGTGGATCAAGAAAAGGGTCACAAGAACTCTTTCTAAAGGTGACCATGTTTTTGCTGCATGAGGAGCGCCCAAAGTGTTTCAAAATATCCCTTAGGTAACGACGTTGACCGCTTTCTATTACGCAGGCTGTTTGGTTGCTTATCACTTCATATTATAAGAAACAATTAGAAAATAAAAAAAACTGCCCTGTATAATTTTATTGGGATTGTGATTATTATTGTACCCTATTAATTAAATCTGAATCTGTTCAGTATTTAAAGAGTAATGGTGGAATATAAAACTCACATACACACATGAACCTTAAAGGCTTCTTGAAAAACCCTTTTCAAAATGATGCAACTGCAATATACACTATTGGCAATTGAAAATATGCACATAGAAATGGTTACATAGAAATACAGGCGTAAAAAAGATCAAGCGTTTCGGGACCGAACGGTCCCTTTGTGGTGATTTTCACGGATAAGCTTGGGACCAATCGGTCCCGGACATCAGAATCACCAGGCGCAGAGTCGAGACCATAACTAAGTTGTATAGGTTCTATTCTAGGTTTATTCTATGTATAATTTTTTTTAGCCTTAGCCTTTGACCACTATCTCATCTGATGGTAAGTAATGATGTGGTCGAAGGTGTTGTTCAGGCTAACCTAGAAATATGTAATATACTTTAGCAAATTTTTAACTACCTACACACAAGATTTTTATGATTGTTTATACTCTGGAAACGCTAGATATTTGTCATAGTAAATAAATAAATAGTGAGCATGCTATAGCACGTCGTACATACGCGCACACATACAAGCCGCGTTTGGTACTGTTTTATAAAGTCACACTGCTTGTCTGCTTTTACTATCTACCCTTCGGCGTCTCTTAACTAGTCCCTAAGGAAAATATAGGGGAGCTCAATTCGAACCCAGCACCCCATGGGCAACATATAACATATAAATAGTCAATGTAAATTCTTCAACGAATTATTTGTACGAGAAATATAATGCAGCATTCCATATTTATACGCCATTCTCAAAGCGGTATTATACAGCATACAATTCAAATCCAGCGAAATTGAATTAAATTTAATAAAAACTTTCAAATTTTCATAAGCACACACTGGCTCCCGTTTCCACGTCTCGGTATTCAAGCTAAGCAGCCTCTTTGTATTCGGGACGCGTTGTATGCAAATATCGGTGTACGGAACCCAGGCTCAGTCGGTTGGCGGCTCGACCTTAGCGAGGTGGCATGAAGGATTGGCATCGATAAAAGATTGCCGCGTCATTTTTGAATTTGCGATAAAGCTGGGAACTCATACAAATGTTTAATTCAAGTTGATAATGTTTCGCCAAATTCGATCGAGAATTCAATCGATTATTAATTGTTCAGTAGGTCATCATTTTCAGAACGAAAACGTTTGTACCATTTGTTTTTTAATGCATGATAGGTAAGCCTTTGCCCACTATCTCATGTGATGGTAAGTGATGATGTGGTCGAAGATGTTGTTCAGGCTTGGCGACAGATTTTCTACTTGAGGGTGGTAGCTAGCCAGGCGGAATTCGCAAAATGCCATAGCACCGAGCTTTACCTACCAACTACTATCCTAAGACGACAACCGGGACCGACGGCTAACGTGCCCTCCGAAGCACGTGCACCCTCAGTAGTAATGTCACCAGCGGTCACCCATCCAAGTCATGACCGCGGCGGACGTTGCTTAACTTTGCTGATCGAATCAGAACGGCTAAGCAAACTTCGCTACGAGCGCTTCAATCAATAGAATACTCTGCAACATATTTTATTTCTCTCTAACTCGGAAAGTGTTTCTTTGCCATTCAAAATCTGTTTCATCAATTAATGTTTTTTTTTTATATCAATCAATCAATTCAACAGGACGTTATTTTAAAACAGTTACAAAAATACAATTTCGAGCCTAGGTCAAGCAATATATTAGGTGTTGTAACACTACAACTTCACGATACTAGGAAACTATGTACACGAAAAATCACAGATTATCTACTTATATTAGGACTTATATATATATATATCTCTTTTACCCAATGAGGACTCACCCTTAGCATAGACATGCCCTTAGGTAGATGACACGTTGGATTTGAGCTTATCGATAAAAGATTATCATGTCAGGTTTTGGGACGGATTTATGATAATGAGATAGCTGAAGCGGCGTTTATGCAAATAAGGGTTTCGTGAGATGACATATATTATATGCTTTGCTATCATCATAAAACTAAGAAACTTTAATAAAACGAAGCGAACGTACTTCTTCATATTCAATCAATGCGTATAACAGACGCATTTCGTCACATGTGACCAACTGCACCCATCCTGAATACTACATGAATCTGCACACTTTCCCAACTGGTGTTAACTGCGATGAAATATAGTTTGATTGAAGGGTGTTAAGCAGTAACTGCCTGTAACAGATGCATTTCGTCACATGTGACCAACTGCACTGCACCCATCCTGAATACAACATGACCACGATCACTGCAAAGTGTTTGAAACGTCGGGACAAAAACAATGATAAATATACGCGATTTAAACCGTTTAAAGTTGTTTAATTACTATGTGTAATTGTGTAACAATCCCGAAAACCTAAGACAACATTGCTTGAGGTTACCTCAAGCAATCTAAAATCCAAACTAATCTAACACAGTCAAAGTTTCTTGGAAGTTGCTTTGACATTTCGTTGATAACTGGGAGCTGAGGACAATGACCCCGAGCTATCTAATACATAAGGCTTACCCATTCATGCAGACCCTACGTTATCACGTCTGGGTCCCGTCACGGGCTACGTTGAGAGACAAAGGGCCCAAAACGGTAATAGACAGTCTGATGGAGGTACCGTTTTACGTATTCTATGAAATATACGGGTGTATATTACCACCGACGTTGAAGGGCTCGTAGCGAAGTTTGCTTAGCCGTTCTGAACCGATCGGCAAAGTTAAGCAACGTCCGCCTCGGTCATGACTTGGATGGGTGACCGCTGGTGACATTACTACTGAGCGTCCACGTGCTTCGGAGGGCACGTTAAGCCGTCGGTCCCGGTTGTTGTCTTAGGATGGCAGTCGTTGCAGCATGGTGGTAGGGTATTTTGCGAATGCCCGCCTGGCTAGCTATACCACCCTCAAGTTGAAAATCTGTCGCCAAGCACCTAACGGTGTGTTCCGGCAGCTGTCCTTGAGAGCCAGATATTCTAGGTTAGCCTGAACAATATCTTCGACCACATCATCACTTACCATCAGGTGAGATAGTGGTCAAAGGCTAACCTATCAGGCATGAAAAAAAACCGCAGATGTAGCTGGTCGAATAACCAAAGTTTGTACCTAACTAGGTACCACACTCAAGGAGCAAAAGAATCTTCTCTATGTTTTAGCCGACTTCCAATAAAGGAAAAGGTTCTCAGTTCGTCTGTTTTTTTTTATTATGTTTGTTACCTCAGATCTTTTGACTAGGTGAACCGATTTTGAAAATTCTTTTATTGTCTGATAGCTAATGCTTGTCGTTTAATGCCATTTAAATTTCATCAAAATCGGTCCAGCCGTTTTTGAGTAACACTTCGATAACCGAAATATATTTACCTATCTTGATGATATAGTCGTAGACAATGAATGACAATCGATCCCTTAAGTACCAAGAGTCACTTAAAAAAGTGGAAACTACTTCAACACCCAAAAGTGTGAAATAACTTGTCAAAGTCGGTACCATGCGCACAATATTCTGATAATAGGTACTTTTAAACGATCATGTTACCGACTTCAACAAACTATTTCACACTTTTGAGTGTTGAAGTTGGTTCCATTTTATGGCTATTTTTTTTGTATAGTCTATGCTTTTCCGTCTATTTCACCTGAGGTAAGTGATGATGTGATCGAAGATATTGTTCAGTCTAACCTAGAATTACTGGCTCTCAAGGACAGCTGCCGGATCACACCGTTAGGTGCTTGGCGACAGATTTTCTACTCGCTATTCGCAAAATGCCCTACCACTATCAAGTCTATCCGTTCTTTATTTGAAATTACATTAAAATTCTACCGATATTGAATATTTAAAGAAAACTCCTAACAGGTATTGACCTTAGAACTTCTACCAAGATTTACCCATTCATTGAAATTCAAAGTTAAATTATAACGCATGTGCTACAGTGAGAGATGAAGGTCCGTAAACCCTTATACACGGTCTAAAGTACAATGTAAGTAATCTTTGTAAACATACGGTTGATATTACGGCCATAAACGTAGTTAGTCCTATAATAAAATAAAAAACCCTTTTACTTGTGTCTGGTCCTAAAAGAAATGTGTACATGAAGAACATTTAATTTTCTACATTATATCATGAGGAATGGAAAAACCGTCAAGACAAAAATATCACAGACATTTTTTTACGCCTCAGGTAAGTAAGATGGGTCTGCTTATAAGCCAAATCATTTCTCTGATTTCTCTTAGCCTAGTCTTTGACCAAAATCTTACCTGATGATGATAGGTTCGGAAAATGTTAAAATTCTTATGGCAGACTGGGAACTGGCTCTCAAGTACTCCCCTTTAGGTGCTTGGCGACAGATTTTCTACTTAGGTATTAAAGCCAGGTGGGGATTCATGAAAAACCCTACCAGCCTACCACCATTCAAAATCATAAACCCTTTGATTCTCGAGTATGTGACATTTACCTAAGACTTTTCAAAACAAGCCATCAGTATCAATTTAGTACATTGACCTCTGAGACACATGCTAATGTTCATCGCGTGTTCAGCCATTAGTCTCTGACTAGACTCATTAGGGTCTGCCCTAAATTAAACTATTAAACCGTCTGGGTCACATACATTTGTAGCAGAAGTTACGTTGTATATGTTCTATGCCGTAGGATCGAATACGGGCACAGATATGTAACTCCTATAAAATATTATTATCTTTCTACCAGTATCCCTTTTGGGTGGGGTTGGTATATCATGTGTTCTCTTACAATATAAAACTATATACCTAGAACTTATTACATGTACGAGTATGTTTTCTCTAAGAACACATACCAAAGAAATCGTTATTATAAAAGTTTTGCCTTAGTTTTTTTAATTAATAAATTCTACCCACTACAGACTTGTGGCCCGCACGCTTGTTGGTTTTTTTTATACATATAATTTTTTTTTACTTTTAGATCATACTCTAACTTATCAATATTCTTCCTGAAGGGAAGTTTTGAAGCGCTCGTAGCGATGTTTGCTCAGCTGCTCTTAACCGATCAGCAAAGTTAAGCAACGTCCGTAGCGGTCATGAGTTGGATGGGTGACCGCTGGTGACATTACTACTGAGCGCTTCCGTGCTTCAGAGGGCACGTTAAGCTGTCCGTCCCGGTTGTTGTCTTAGGATGGCAGTCGTTATAGCATGATGGTAAAGCATTTTGCGGATGCCCGCCTGGCTAGCTACCACCCTCAAGTTGAAAATCTGTCGCCAAGCACTTAACGGTGTGTTCCGGCAGCTGTAATTGAGAGCCAGTAATTCTAGGTTAGCCTGAACAACATCTTCGACCACATCATCACTTACCATCAGGTGAGATAGTAGTCAAAGGCTAACCTATCAAGAATAAAAAAAAATATAGCCTAGTGTTAGTTAAAAAAAATATCTCAAAGGTAAAGTGAGTCTACACTAATAGATATAGGTATATTTTCCCCTTATATCTAGCTTGTAAGTATATTATGTCTTAGGTGTTAGGGACGGACGCTTGCCTGACGCCAAAAATAAACGGATGCAAATTATGACTGTAGATGTAAATATTTAACAAGTAATAAATGTTATAACAGATACTGTGTACGTAGAGAGAAATGTGTTTTTCCAAATATGATTACAATTACTATCGCGTGCTAGGCGAAAATCACATTATTTCGGCTCAAACGACCAAGTTCCGGTGACCGAGTGGTTTAGGCACCGGCGTAAAGGTGTACCGTGAATTTTTTGTGAACTTTAAAATCTAGTATTACTTTACCCGCTTCATTATCCCGTATATACTCGTAGATACTCACTCCTCTTGCCACATAAACCAGTAATAGAAATCTCTCGGCTCGACAACACATTACAGTAAGTAACATGAGTTATATACGAAAAGGCTAATGGAGACAATGAAAATGTAGGTTATGCCAATGTTAACAATACTAACTTACGCAAAATGTATTCTTGTGGAATTTGCTGTTTGCGTATCATATAATAATCGTTAATAATCTCGAGAAGGGGCATATTTTTTGTGCTTTTATAGATCCCATTATAAAGATTGTGCCAAAGATCAATTTATGGAACACATACGGATGAGCATTCCGGATTTTGTCAGATCCCCGCATAATTAAAATATTTACAAATAAACCCCGACTTTAAACATAAAATACGCGTTATTAGGGTTAACTCAAATACTACTCGTGACATCTCACTCAAATTTAAAAGAAACCAATGCGCCATGACAAGCACCAACTTTCAATGTAAAAGTATCATCAAAATCAGTGTACCCTGTAAAAAGTTATGAGGTAAGTAACACACACCAAAATACAGTTGAATTGAGAACTTGCTCCTCTTTTTGCAGTCGTTTAAAAAGTAGTTTGACTGGAGGTCACTACTCTATACTGGATGCATAGGTTGTTCATATCTCTAATTTTTTATGGTATCTACGAAATATCAGGCCTGACTCACATCTCAATTTAGGTAGGTAGGTACATAGTTATTTTATTTTATTACAAAGCTGCGGGATTAATGTACGGTGCGTGCCGCGTCAGAAGAGATCAGAGCTATGCGTGGATATGCGAAAGAGAGACGCCTTGCCTTGTAGGTGAATATAAATATTAGGTAATCTGTGCTTTGCGAGCTGAAGTGCACTTTATTGTAAATATATGTATGTTTTATTATGTCCCCACGCAGAGATCGTGATACTTGGCGATTTCAACGCCCACCATGCTGAATGGCTTGGTTCGCGCACCACCGATCATGCGGGGAGATCTGTTCACGACTTCGCTTTAGCGTATGATCTTACACAACTAGTCATCTCGCCTACTGAACTGTCACCAAGACAGCTAATTTTGAAGTGGTAGTTCTGAGTCTGACCAGTAAAAGGAAAATACTAAATTATAAAATTATACATCAACATTAATTCTCACGCATATATTTCTTCATTATATACTGCCACGTCAAGCACAGAAAGCGTTTATTGCGCCACTGCGAGAAGAACACGCAAGAAACTCGGATCTATTCTCTTAACAATGTGTTAGAAAAATATATTATAACACTGTACGTATATCATTAAAAAAAATACACTTAAACTTTTCTGTTTCACTTATCACTTCCTACTTGGTCTACACTAGATCACAATTTTTCGTCCTTTCGAAACGACTTCCGAGACAAGACTATCTTTAAATTTTCAATGTAATCGACTTCAACCTTCAAGTGTGAAATAACGTGTCCCGATTTTTGGTAAAAACATTTTTAACTTTTGTCCTCTCTTTTCAGTTACCCTTAGTACTTACGGGATCGATTGTCTATCATTTTCAACGACATCAAGATAGGAATATATTATGTTTCTTTAAATTGACAAAAAAGTAGTGCAAAATTAATTTAAGGTAGTTTCAGCTTCAATTCGTTTCAATCAATAAATATATCATTATACAATAATATTATATTATTTTTTTATAATATTAACCTATGATTCGCTCTAACATACGAGGAAGTTTTCTTACAAAAACAAAACATTTCTTAGCAGTTTCAAAGTTAGCAGTTTCAGTAGACAAAGTTGTTTGTTTTATGTCCCCTATACTGTCGACTGGCATCAGTTGCTCGCGACATAACTTTGTCAGAGGTGCTTTAAGGTGTAAACTCACGTATATATCACACTATATCAGATAATAAAAATTGAAACATCTTTATCGCACTTGTGACTTGGTTTGGCAAACATTTCACACAATCATAGAATTTGCTATGCGTAGGTGTATTATGTAGCTTTTAACATTCTTAAACATTTTCGGTAAATTTCCAATTGATCGTGGCAGACATTAAAATAAGCCAATTACGGCCAGGATCACGTACCTGTCAAATACTTCCAACCTTCAGAAACCTGCCCTCATTTCGTATAACTTTACAATCATTAAAATCTTAAATCCACGACCGACAAGATAAAGCTTTCGCAATGCCTCCTCAATTTCCTCAAGTGCCGAATCAGGCAAACTTTCTACAAACTTTGGCTTAAGTTAAATCTCGGCAGGTTTGCTTTTAATGCTAGGCTTACACGAGCATATTACTTGTCATTAGAACGTATCACTTAGAACTTGCTTAGTGACAAGTGAGAAGTAAATTTTTGCACGTTGGTAACGCGTAGATAAGATTAAGGACCTGGGGTTGACACTGGACTCACAAATCAACTTCAGAGACCATTATACTAACAACTGTAAGCAAGCTTACAAAATGTTAGGGTTTATTATGCGTGTTTCCTACAATTTTAAAAATATTAATGCTTCACTTGCCCTGTATACAGCATATGTGCGCAGTAGATTGGAGTACAACTCAATTGTATGAAATCCCTACGTAACTAAGTATTCTATCATGATTGAGAAGATACTTACAGTGCAAATGTGCTAGATACATCTATAAAAAAAATTACGGATACTACCCGTACATGTTTCCATCTCTTTTTGTAACTGGTATGGTCGGGCTATACACCCTAGAACTCAGAAGTAAGATGCTTCTCGTCATGCATTATTATCAAGTGGCTCGTAACAAAGTTGATAATCCGATAGCCCTAGAGCAGCTGGGGCTGTTTGTTCCACCGCACTTTGGTTGCGGTGCTAACACTGAGCAAGGTCCGCGGCGCATTCGCCAATTGTTTGCCACGCCAACTGATCTGACCACTGTTCGTGGTAAGAATGCACCAACAGCTAGAGTAATCAAGTTGCTCAACTCTATGTTAGCTCAACATCCAGAAATTGACATATAACATATAATTTAAAAACATTGACATATAATTACATTTATTTCGTAAATGTGTAATTAAATACCTCAGTGGTTTGTCTATGTAATGTGTTGGACTTCATTTCTGTGAATTACATGTGAGAATGAATAAATAAATAAATAAAAATAGCAAGATGGTTCGCCATCCGGAAAATGCTCATTGCTGGACAAATACTTCCCTACTTCATACGTAATCAGAAATCACCGCTTTACACGAGGTGGGCCTCGTGTATGTCGAAAACATATTTAAAAAGGGAGTTATTTTTTTCTCAGAAGGCGCTGCTGCCTGCTGGGAAGCTATTGGAGCGACGTCAAAGCCCGGCAACCCACATGCAGAACAGAGAATGGTATTAGTGACACGGTGTCCGTTGAACAAAACACTCGGTGTGGCTGTTTACATGGTCAGCAAAAGACAAGTGTTTAGTACATTATTGCGGTGTTGTCGACTGACAACCTGTCGTCTATCCACTGGTAGTTTAGTCAATAGCATATCTTTTACACAATTATACAAAGTATAATTTACAGCACGACGATTGACACCTAGCAGCAAACTAATGACATATTTGCGAGAGTAAGTGAAGATGTCAGTATGTATGTTAAGTACTCTTTCACGCCAAAACGTCTTAACCGATTTGGATGAAACTTGGAATATTGATAGATTAAATCCTGAATTAACGCAATGGATACTTTTCATCATCATAATCATCACTTTTCATCATTTTCTATGATGGTGAATCCGCGGGGCACTTGGTTATTTAGTAAAACCATGTAAACTAAGCCTTGAGACTATACTATGAATAGATTCGGGCGTTCCTTTGCGGAAATCCATAGTTAATTATAACAAATATTCCAAAAATATTTTAATTTTCTTATTGAGGTTTAGAGTCTTCACCGACACAATCGAGAAATTTTACTCTTAAATTTCTGCTGAGGATGCTTCGTGTAGAAGTGAAACGCGCTTAAAATTCTTCAGGTATGGCTGCGTAGCGTTCTTTGTGACGTCACATCGGCTTACCAGGAAAATTAGGCGGAATCGTCACTAAATATATTTTTATATATAATAAATGTATTTCCAAAATATTTACTGAATGTAGTTTTAAAAATTAATTAGAAGATTTTTAAAGGTCTCATTTCTGCCTCATTTTGCTCAAAGGCTAAAACCGAGCCCTTTCATTACTCTGCTGTTTAAGGTGGTATATCTAAACTATATAATTATAATTACATAACTATAATATGTATTATAAAGAGGAAACATTTTATCGTTTGTTGTATTGAATAGGCACTGAGACCACTGGACTAATTTGAAAAATTATTTTATTATTAGAATCCTACATTATTTCTGATGAAAATAAGATAAGTACTAAAAAATTAAATCGTATACACCTGTGGGAAGCCGGGGCTGACCCCCTAAATACGAGTATTTATAATTAAAGAGATTTAAAAGCAATGTTTGTCGTTTACAGATATAGTAGTCAGATGCTAGCCTATCAGATAAGAAACAAAACGACTCTACCTATTATCTGAGCTCAAAACATATCTGACGAAGCGTGGGTGTTATACACTTGAAACTTTGAAAGCGATCGGGCTTATGAAGCTGCTTCAATTTACAGCACAATGCCTCTTCTGAAAGTACTTAGTAAGGCTTACTATATTTTGAATGGATATTTACACCGTATCGCAGCTATGATAGGGTCACAGGCTTCTGTCAACGTTTTTCTTCGTCTTCTGTATATTGTCTTTTTTTGTGACGGTATTAGCGCGAGGCCTGTTTGATGTTAAGTGGACTAACCTCTACCTTCAACAGATGCATTTCGTGACAAGAGTCGAATTTCACTGCGCCCGTCACACTGAGACAGATAGTTGTTAGTATCATGTGCCCGTAATTTTACTGGCGCCCAAGGACTGCTGTCGGAACACTGTTAAGTGCTTGGCGAAAGGTTTTCTACTTGAGGGTGGTAGCTAGCCAGGCGAGCATTCGTAAAATGCCCTTCCACAATGCAGTAAAGCTGGCTTGACAGAGGTAGGGATCGAAGCGGAAGTCATGTTATTACACTATTAATAACTCAAGAACGGCTATACCGATTTGCCTCAAAATTGGTGGGTCCGTGTCCTGCTTCTAGGCTACCCGCCTAGAAGCAGGACACGGACATTGGATACTTTTTCACCCGTTTCCCTGTTCCCGTGGGAAAACGTGATATAACAAAGCGCAAGAGACATGGAATAACAAAACGCAACAGATAGAAAAAAAGAAATATTTATCAGTCAAAACATCAGTATAGCCGTTAATTTGTTAAAAGTGGTATAAGAAAACGCAACTGACAGCTAAACGTAATGTTGTCTATGGTTAAGTATGGTTGAAAATTTGACAATTAGTAATTTTGAAGTTGAGCGGTTGATGTGTTTATTTCGTGGTTTCCGATATATTTTATATAATTATTTTTATATATTTTATATTTTTTGCCGTTATTATCATTAAAAATGTCGCGACCAAGACAATCGATCGAATCGAAATCTCTAGATGAGAATTTTCTATTTTATTACTATATTTTCATACACTTTCATACGTAATTAATTAAGGTAATTACGAAAAATGTGTATTTAGTGTCAATTTTGCAATATTTTTCTATCGAGAAAATTTTAAGAAAACGTGTTTCGAACTTTTCTTGGCCTTAGACACTGTGGTCAAAATAAACATACTTATAATTTTTTTCTGCTACCAACTAAATGCGTTTTGCTAAAAATCTGTTCAAGTAAAGCTATTCAGTACTTGTAAGTATTTGAAGTTAAGGTGTATATTATACATACGAAGAGAATTTTCTAGATATATTTAAATGTAAGAATATCCCAAAACAGACGTCAGAAATGAATCCCCAGCGGAGGACCAGATTTTTGACTCTCTGGAGAAAGGCCCCCTGTTCCTGAGTACCTACCTAAATCGCACAGGGCGTGATTGAAGAAATGGAGCAAGCAGAACATGTCGATGATGCGACATGTTATAGTAAGAATCTATGATATCAAAAACTTTAAAAAACATTACGTATATCAGACAACATGGGAATAACTTTGTAATGCAGTAATCAATTTTCAGGAAAAACTTAATCAGCCTTCCTAGGGGCATGTTCCTTGTAAAGCCAATATGTTCCTAAGGAGGCAACAGCATTAGTGTAATAATCATTTAAAACTATATTGAGTTGCTAAAGTGGAACAAAAACAACAATGTTTAACTTTTTTGACAAAGTACAGTATAATGTAAGTAACAATGCAAGTATTTTTTTATTAGAAAAATCATTTAAATTCAATGTCAAAGAATTAGGATGACAGCGTTACAAAACCAATCTCAACAAAGTGAGGACTGCACAAAATGGTGGTGCGAGCTATATGGCATTGCGTTTGTGGGTTTGGACTGGTCAGATGTATACAGGGTTATTGGTAATATGCTAAAAACCTCTTAGGGTAGACATCTGCTAGTCCTAACAAACATTTTGAGTTTTGATTTGCATAAAAAAAATGTTTTATTTTTTATTTTTGTGTTTTAATGTCTACTCCGAGCCAAGAGCGTTCACTGCGGAAACATTGGACAGCGCCGTGCTCCCTTTGAATAGAGTTTGGAATATTTACGTCGAGCAAAGTAATAAAAAATATGAAATAATACATTACAGGCACAAGAGACTCTTAACATTAGATGGGCCTCGTGCTTATTCCGTCAAATTATTTTTTCTTAGTTTTTTTTGTGAAAATGTTTGTTAGGACTTGCAGATGTCAACCTTAAGAGGTTGTTAGCATATTACCAATAACCCTGTATATGTGCCTAGAGTGAACTTGCGATCATATGATGCTAACCGGGATTTTTTACAATTGGCCTTGCAAAGGGCATGGCCCTATGTGGCTTACCTAAGGTACTTGCTGCAGTGCTTTTCACACTGTTTGCTACGGCTAAGCAAACTTCACTACGAGCGCATCGAAAACTTTATAGATACGTACCCTATCTTCCTTTTTCTATTTAAATCGATGCCCTGAAGCAAACCATTTCAAAAACATTTTAAATTCAAACTCATGTCACGTCGAGATGGATATTCGCTCGAATAATGCTTATCCAATATTTGTAACGCCTAAAGGCACTTTTCCAATGTATGTCGGGGTTTTTGACGTGGATAAACTGCCATTGTTACAAAATACAGCTTTATCCCGTGCAATCTGTCGGGGGACAATGGAATAGCAATCAAGGAAATAAACTGTTTTTAGTGTAGTAAAGGAAGGTAAACGTATTACAAAATTACAAATTTACGAGAGAAATAATTATAGTCGTGTGCGGGATTCGAACCCACGTCCTCCACTGAGCTAGCATGACACATGACTCTTAACCCTAATTTTCCCTCTTGTTCTTGAACTATAGGTGCCGCTCCGTCCCCATGCGATGGTTGAAGAACAAGGGGAAAAAAATAGATCTATGAGTCATATTATGTCATGTCAGCTCAGTAGGTCAGAGCATACCCCAACTATAGAGGTGGATGACGCAGGTTTGAATCCCGTACATGAATATAATTTTTCGTCGTAAAACTTGTAATTTTGTAATGTTGCCGTTTATATAATCCGCAGAGCATGCTATAATGGCGGATTTTAAACGCCAAATTGTGACATATTTTTTTTCCAAATTCCCTGGAGGGTTTCAAAATGAAAGGAATTTAAAAAAGCGATTCAATAAATATATATAACATGCAGTTTTAATTGCAATGGAAAGATAAAACGTTTACGGAAATAAATAATTTACAGTCGGCTGTTTTATTTTTTTAATTAGTTTATACTTATTACTAAGATGCAGTAAAGTATTTAGGTCACATATGCCTACAATAACAAAAAAAACACGAGATACTGTCTCCCTACACATGATACCCAATGACCTGTTTTATATTATTTGATTTGTCCCCCATCCACCTCTAGGCTATATCCAGACAGGGGTTGTAAATGTACCTAATATAACGTACCTATACATAAATACATGAGACTCATTGAAAACGGTCGTCCTTGCAACGTCATGCAACGTGCGCGGTGGTTGTTAATTGGATGGGTGACCGCCAGTGGTATTTGTTAGCTGTAACAACTTTGGCTTTGAAAGTTTTCTTAAAATATTTCTTGATATTTAATATATCCATATATAGGATGGATATTATTTCAGAGGCACTGACTAAAAATCAGAATGAGCATATTCATTCTTTAAATACCATATTATTTAATATGACATGTCGTCATAGTGACAAACTTTTATTTTTTGACTGTAATAAATTTATTACTAAATTTATGTTGACTCGGGATAGGATGTACCTACCTAAGAAATATAAAAATCTGATTGCTACTTTGGTAGCTTATAATATTGAGTCGGTTATAGGAAATATAACCAAGTCTTCTATTGACGCTACAGATTTTAGTACATGTACTAATACAGAGACAGACTATTTAAACTTTTAAGTCCGACAACAGGGAAGTGTTCTGACATAGCACTGTACTACCAAAATATAAATCGCTTCCCTGGCAAAATACTTGAAATTGAAATGCTCTTAGATAAATATCCTTTTGATATATTATGCTTTACTGAAACATGGCTAAGAGCAGATACAATGTTATTTAATGTTAAGAATTTTAGTGTAGGCAGTGCGTTTAACAGATCATCTGCAGAAGGAGGAGGGTGTATTATTCTTGTAAATAATAACTTAAAATTTAAAGAACGCCGTGACTTAGTCAGATGTTCTGTCGAACGTGTCTGTGAAGTTGCTTGTGTGGAGGTGGACAGGCATCTTGTGTTGTGTGTATATCGACCACCAACAGATCAAGGTCGTGCTCAAAATTTTGCAGAATTTTTATCCACTATGGAAAGTATACTGCGGAAAATCTCTAAATGCAGAAAACCCATATTTGTATGTGGTGATTTTAATATAGATATTTTAATGAATTCTAAAAATAAGACTGATCTTATTTCATTATTTAAGTCATTTAATTTGAAATTTCTGTTCTGTGAGCCCACTAGGATAACAGACACTTCATCTACATGTATAGACAATATATACTCAAACTGTAAGATTAAAGAAAAGTTAATATTGAAAGGTATTAGGTCTGATCATGAGGGCCTTGCGATAAAATTTGATGGAAATAGAGAAACAGAGAGGTATGAAGTTGAACATAGGCCGTTAACAACCAGTAGGCTAGAAATTCTCGGTACCAACATAGAAGCTAAGCTTGGCATAACAAGTATTTCTCACTGTGACCCGAATGACATCTACAATAACTTATTTTCTTTAGTAAATATTGAGTTTCAAAAAGTTTGTCCAAAAATAAAGAAACAAATAAATGGAAAATTGAAGTTTGGTGATTGGGCAACTAGAGGTATCCGAAAAAGTAGAGATTATTTGTTTGATCTGTATCGCAGGAAAAATTTAACATCTTGCAAGCAGTTTCATGATTATGTTAGGAACTATTCAAAAATTTTTAAGTCTGTTTGCTTGTGTGCTAAATCTCTTTTTATTAGAGACAAAATTAGCAAGTCTAAAAATAAAATAAAAACCATTTGGAATACTATAAATACTGAGACTGGTAAGAATAAACCTAGAGATTCAATATGTCTTAACTATTAATAAACATCAAATCTCTGATCCAATACAAGTGGCGAATATATTTGAACATTTTTTTTCTAACTTACCCCTAGAAGCCACTAAATCATTGGATTCTTGTCCCAGTGTAGCAGAAGCCCTATTAAAACATAATTTTCCCTGCAAAACACCGGACTTCTCTTTCACATACACGACAAACTTTGAAATTATAAAGACATTCAAAAGTTTAAACATAAAGAGTACTGAAGACTTGTGGGGTATGTCAGTTAAAGTGGCAGAGTCTATTATTTGCATTATTGCACCATACTTAGTAACAATATTCAATCTTTGTGTTGATAGAGGAAGTTTCCCCGACTTAATGAAACTAAGTAAAATCACTCCAATTTTGAAGTCGGGGGCTGCATCTGACCCTTGCAATTATAGACCTATTTCCATCTTACCCGTTCTGAGTAAAGTATTCGAAAAAATTATGCTCAAACAACTTTTATCTCATTTTAATGAGCATAATATATTGAATGAGAATCAGTTTGGTTTCACTAAGAGCAGATCGACAACAGATGCAGGTGTTCAATTGATGTCACATATACTTGAAGCCTGGGAGAGTTCACATGATGCTATTGGCGTATTTTGTGATCTTTCCAAGGCATTCGACTGTGTAGAACACTGCACTCTGATTCGTAAGCTTTCACACTATGGTGTTCGTGGAAAAGCTTTGAATCTAATAGAGTCATATCTGTCTGACAGGCTACAGATGGTTGGAATAAATGGCAATACTTCTTCCGGGTCTTTCGTAAAAATAGGTGTACCGCAGGGATCAATTTTGGGACCTTTTCTGTTCCTAGCGTATATTAATGATCTGCCTTGCATGGTCAAAGATTTCTGTGATATTGTTTTATTCGCGGATGATACCTCTCTGATTTTTAAAGTAGATAGGAAAGATAGTGAACTCATTCATGTAAATAATGTGTTATCTATGATCTCTGGATGGTTCGCCGCTAATAATCTTCTGTTAAATTCAAAAAAGACCAAATGTTTAAAGTTTTCATTACCAAATGTTCCTTATGTTGAACCAAACATTAAGCTTGGCCTAGATAAACTCTCTATTGACAAAGCGACAGTCTTTCTGGGAATCAAAATGGATTCAACTTTACAGTGGGATCCACATATACATGATCTAGCCGGAAGACTTAGTTCTGCTGCATATGCAGTTTGTAAGATAAGACAGTTAACAGATGTAGCTACTGCACGGCTAGTTTATTTCGCATACTTCCACAGTATTATGTCGTATGGTGTATTGCTGTGGGGAGCTGCTGCTGAGATAGAGACAATCTTTATCTTACAAAAGCGTGCAATTCGAGCCATATATGAAATGGATCCTAGGGAATCTCTAAGGGATCTTTTTAAAGAAATTGATATATTAACTTTACCGAGTCTGTATATATTTGAAAATATTATGTATGTTCGGAAAAAATTGAGTAAATTTAAATTAAACAGTGACAACCATCATTACAACACTAGGAACAAATATAAATTAACGGTACCATGTTTTAGATTAGCAAAGACAAATAAAAGGTCCTTTTTAGGTAACTGTGTGCGGTTATATAATTAAATTCCCGAACATATTACAATGCTCACAGAAGGAAAATTCAAATTGCACGTGAAAAATATTTTGATGAAGAAATCCTACTACACAGTTTGTGATTACTTAAAAGACAAAAATGCTTGGAAAATTCCACCTCTGCCAAGCCATCACATGTCTCCTACGTAATTTAAACAAATATTGTAATAATTGTATTATATTGTTTATAACACATTGTAAAAAGACGTTTCAAAGAATGGCCCCGAGTTTCTTGCCCGTTCTTCTCGCAGTGGCTCTATAAACTTTTTTTGCTGAACGTGGCAGTACAATGTAGAATATTTCAATATTAAAATTTGTAATTGACCTTCATAAGAGCGTCGTAGACGCCTAAATTGAATAAATGATTTTGAACTTGAATTTGAATTTGAATTGAATTCATCAACAATACTGCGGGGGATAGTGTAGAATCGATAACGGAATGTGAGTGGAACACTCACATTTGCACACTGGAGTGTTTAATTTTCACATACAAAAAAGCCTGTACTATAACACAATACGGCATACCTAAGCTGCTTCAACACAATACATTGCGTACCTACGTAAATTTGAAATTAAAAAGAATGTAGGTAAGTAACATTTTTTATCAGTTAGAAGAGTTTAATCGATTGGCGATTATGCAAAGCATTCGGCAGTCTAGCTAGATTGGCCGGTAAGGCCTTCGCGTTCGTCAGAATAGGTACGTGAAACAGCTTCATCTATCACTAGGGCAAAACAGCTGTTTTGCCTCTAACGTCTAATTGACATCGGGATTCGGGTAGCGTTCGTACGAATGAGAATGGAGTAAACCGCGGTTCTCGCTATCATATTAAAAGACAACGCGCCGCGCTTAGTAAATAGTTATACCGATTTTTTGTATGTGAAAATGAAACATGAGTGGAACACATTCCGTTATCGATTCTACACCATCCTCCGCAGTATTGTTGATGAATTAATATCAACCTTATATATTAAGTATCAAGATATATTTCCGCAAAGTAACGCCTGGACATTCATTATTTTAACTTCTACAGTCTGAGTAACTACGTTAGAAATAAAATTCATTCTGAAATAAAAGTCTATAGGTATCTACTTACGTCGTGAACAACACAAAAGAAAGTCCAGAATCCGGTGCCATCCGGAACTAGGGGCGTAAATTCAGTCGAGTAAATACGGAAGCGCGGTCCTGTGTTCAAAGGACAAAGGAATCTTGTGTTTTTGTTTTGTTGGGTTACCGGAAGGTTAAACTCGGGTATATAAAGGGTTAAACTTAAACAGTGAAGTTTTTATCGAGACACTTTGAGTTGATGTTATTGTCTGGCAAATTGTCAGTTATTTTTGGTGTTGTACTAGTATTTTCTTGTATTTCACGACGAGATGACGCCACGTTGCCAACAGCGCTACTGCATTTCTTTCTCAAAGTTGCTTTTAATAGGTATTTCAACGAGGAAATTCTGCGAGTTCTGTTGGCACATTGCCGAATCTTTCAAATGATTGGTTTTTACACAGTTTTGTTTTTATTGGATCTTTTATTACATTAATGCAATATATAAGAGTGCAAAATATGGAGTTATTGTTAATATAGTGTTTATCAAATAATTATGAATATTAATTATGATGACTAAAAAATAATGCAAAATCGACATTCCTCTGCCAGTAACGAAAAAACTTAACAATACATCCTGTAAACAATATTGCATATAGTACTACGAATAAATATTTATTTGAAGTAGATAAAGTATTTTTTATACAAACTGGCCAAAGGCTATCCCATATGCAATAAAAAAAAACAAGTAAGTATGAGGCCCAGCCGATTACGCAGTATCCTATGCCTATAACAGATGCATTTCGTCACGAGTGACGAACTGACCGTCCTATCCTGAGACATGTTGTTGTTGATTCTCTTGTGCCTGTTATTTTACTAGCTCTCAAGGACTGCTGCCGGAACACACTGTTAGGTGCATGGCGACAGCTTTTCTACTAGAGGGTGGTAGCTAGCCAGGCGGGCATTCGCGAAATGCCCTTCCACCGTGTATTGAAGCTCAAGCCGGCTACGGAGATAGAACCATGGACCTGTGCGGCACCGCAGCCCATAGCTGTAACTGGTCGACTATCGTGCTTCAAAAATTGTGACAATGATGAAAGTATTTATTTATTTATTTCTGTTCAGCCAACAATTATTACATTTTTACATATACGTCATTATTTTCTACTATAGTACACTGCTTAATGTATAATCTCTTAAATGCTAACACGACATGCTATTAGTAATTACATGTAATTTAAATATTAATGATATTAAATTGTTAGTTTTAAAAAATAACAATAAGTAGAAGGTGCGCTGCTACGCACTTTGACTGATTAAGAAGTCAGTTATATATTTGCGATACCGACCTAGGTGTTCCATGCAAATATTACCTATTGCCAGATACTTTTACGTCCAGCGTACACAAAATACAATAGAAGCCCATTGTCAAGTATTTAAATTACCCGCCATGTCTCCCATATTAATTAAAAACATTCATTTAACTGGCAACATTCGCGGTAGAATAAAACAGCGCACACGACGTTTGTTTACGAGTGTAAAACAAACGGCAGCGCTTATTGCCATATAAATCACTCCGGGAGGTGCACTGTTTTGAGTTTATGCTTACTAGGGATGCGATACGGACTTGAGTTTTTCAGTCTTCATCCATATTTCAAGACTACTCATTGTTTATTAAATTTAGCATAAACAGAACGTCTAACAGGTTCGCTCACAGGTTGAATAAACCTATTCTCGCCCTAAAACTTGGAAACCCTTGTAAACCCCAGATAAGAATTTAATAGAACATATTTACAAAATCTAACAATTTTTAAAATATTTTTTTTGTCGATGTTTTTTACTCACAGTTTTTGTATAACAATCTTAGGATGAACTTTTATGAGTTCGTTACCCAGTTTAATAAAGGACAAAAGTGAGCCAAAAAATAATAAACAATCTGCCATAGAAAACATTTGACTGCGGGTTGGATAGTATTCAATGATATACGGCTTTGCTGGCTAATAGACCGCTAAGTTAAACGCAATGGGAGCATAACGTGCTTAGTTTAATAGGTAGGTAGTCTCGTTTTGAAAGCAAAACGTGAGCAATGTAAAATTATTGTTTCCACCACATCATGGAATTAACTTTCACATCCCATCAACAGCGGTTATATGTCCACCGATAAACAAATCCTCTAGCGTGGCAGGCGTCTTAGGGATCATAGTGTAAGATGGCAGTTCTTCACAAAGCACTGCTGCCAAACTTCTAATGGTCTTCTTTTCTCTCGTTTTATGACTTCCACAGGAATATATAGAGAGATAAGTGGGAGGCGTAACACTGGTCAGGCAACCCACATTTTATAGCATTGATAGTATTAATTTGACTTAATTGGTTGCCCCTTATAACGTATCGTTCTTCCTTTAAGTTAACTTTTGTTTTTAAATAGAAATAACATTGACAAAACAAATGTATTTTCAACTGGTTTTTCTAATACGGTTTCAAAGATACAGCTCTTCAGAGCTAGGACAGACTTACAGTATAGACTAAGTCATAAAGTCCTGTTTCCTCTAACAGAATCCTATGAAAGAAACAAGCACCAAATTAGTGTATAATCTTGCCAGTCTTGGTCTTACTATGAACTACCTACATATATTCAAATGAACCAAGACTGACCTAATTTTTAAGATCTTTCCCATTACTACGGAAGTGAGTTTGAAATTTTTAATAAAATGCCAAAAACATCATCGCCTATGTAAAATATACCGCGGAATGATAAAGCGCCGGTCTGCTGATTTCGGAACGATGAAAAATTGTAGCTCTTTGATTTATGTCACCATGTTTAAAGGAAAATTCGTTGGAGATTTATGAATATTTTAATGGCTTTTCTATTGTGTTCATGTTTGTAAATTACCTACCTACTTTGTTGTCGTATAGACTATATTGAATCTATGGTATTCTCTGTATCCTCACTCTCTCCTGTGATCGTAATTGGCGAATGAAGAAAAAAATGTGCCCATAGCAGAGCTTGCCTAGTTATCCTCAATGCTACGATCATCACTTCGATAGATTTCGATAGATCACTCTCGTCATCAGCTCTTTGAGGTTCAACGGCTAGATCCTGATTTAGTGAGGCCACTAAAAGTTGTAAAATCGCAAGGTTTTTCCATTCCTCACCAAAATGCTATGTAAGGAGAGACTGCACGTCTTTCAGTTTAGCAGTATTATTGCGTTCCGGCAGCTCAGAGCCAGCTCCCTTTTCCAGGTTACGCCTGCTTTTCTACCTACAGCGGACCATTTATATAATTTGTTTCTCACAAAATCTGATTGATATTTCAATCAGATTTTGTAAACAACTTCAAACCGAAAAAATAAATAAACCCAATCATCGTATACAGTTTTTTTTGTTCATTTAACATTGACAAGTGAAAATGAGAACATCATCAATGTAGTCGAAGCCTTATTAGGGATTATTAGGGATAACTGAAATACTACTCGTTAGATCTCACTCAAATTTAAATGTGACCACAAGACATGTACCAACTTTTGAATATATTTTTTTTAATGAAATCGGTAATAGGTACACCCTGTAAAAAGTTATGGGTAACAAACACAAAAAATACATTCGAATTGAGTATTCAGAGACACCACAGAAAAGAAATAGTATTTTATATCTCTATGAGAGACACCATTTTCAACTGACTTAAAAAAATGTAAGCTTTTTGTGCATGTTGGTTAAAAATGGGGGTATGCGATTACGTATTTCAAGTTTCTTGCCAGTTCTTCTGGCAGTGGCTTTATACATTTTTTATCTGAACTTGGCAGTACTGTGTAGAATATTTCTATATAAAAAATTGTAAGTGACCTTCATAAAAGCATTGTAGACTCCTAAATTGAAAAATGACTTTGATTACAAGATTTAAATTTATTAGAGGAAAAATCAAAGTTATGTTTGGGATTTAAACCCGCGTCCATCCACCCCTGTGGCCGGGTTATGCTCTGACAGACTGAGCTAACATAACAATGAGTCTTAACGCTGTATTTTTTCCTATGATTCTTAAGCTATCGTATTGGGATGGAGCGACACCTTCCAGTCGTCCGTCAGACCATGCTCCGCCTAAATGGGTGGATGGACGCGGGTTCGAATCCCGCACACGACTTTAATTTTTCCTCTCGTAAATTTGTAGTTTTGTAATGTAATTCGCAGAGCATGCGTTACTGCAAAAAAATAAAAATAAAATGACTGACTTTAAATGAGGATGGTGACACTGCTACTTTCATGGACAAAAATGACGCTTACCATCATGCGAGGGACATGTCTGTCTCGACACTATAAGATAAAACCCCTACTATATATTATATTCGATGAGAAAACGGCGTCCTAATGTACATATATATCAACAGCTTAGTTGAGATACCTGAACATCTTGACTGCGAGATTAAGCAAGGATTACCGCCGACAAGGAGATATATTGTAGGTACCTGTTGAAGGATGTTCGTCACTAATCACCTCATCAACAACTTTACCTTGAACGTAGCAGGAAAATGTTACCATACGACAATACAGTTGCCTCAGGGCAAAAGTTTATATTTTTTTATGCCTTATAAGTTAGCCTTTGACCACTATCTCACCTGATGGTAAGCGACGATGTGGTCGAAGGTGTTAGCAGGTTAACCTAGAATTACTGGCTTTTAAGGACAGCTGCCGGAACACACCGATAGATGCTTGGCAGCAGATTTTGTACTTGAGGGTGGTAGCTAGCCAGGCGGGCATTCCCAAAATTCCCTATCACCATACTATAACGAGTGCTATCCTAAGACAATAGCTGGAACCGACTGCTTAACTTGCCCTCCGAAGCACGGAAGTGCTCAGTAGTAATGTCACTAGCAGTCACCCATACAAGTTATGACCGCGACGGACTTTGCTGATCGGTTAAGAACGGCTAAGCAAACTTCGCTACGAGCGCTTCGAATATAGTGTAAACAAGCTTTTCTCTATAAAAAAAACTAAACAATGTTTTATTATGGTCTTGTTGAAAATAACTACGAATATAAAAAAAATATTCGTCAAGACAATTTTAATGAGCCCAAACTCGATGAGGCTGTGTCGTTTCATTGCGAAGTTCCACTGACCACCTTCCAGCTCCATCATCTGATCAGCACCATATCATCATAATATTGCATTGTCACACGATTTACACATGTATGGAAAATTTCAGCTCAATCGGTAACCGGTAAAGGGTTCAAATTTAATTTGCAAGATTTGATGACAAACATCGGAACAGGTGAAACTAAATTAAAGCTTGTAGAATACAATCAGTTGCATATAATTACGTGCACGTAGTGGAAGCTTGCCTAGTCATTCTGCACCGAACGACTACCTACGTTAAACAATGTCCGCTGCGGTTGTGACTTAGATGGGTATGGGGCAAGAACAAATGACAAAACTGGATCAGATGAAAGTCGATTATCGCGTGAAACCATTAACCTCTTTTTGCGCAGTTGGATAAAAACTATCCTGTGTCCTTCCCCGGGTCTAACTCCGATTTCCATACCAAATATCATCCAAATCGGTCCAGTTGTTTTTAAGTTTATTCGTTGCATATAAAAATACAAATCTTTACTCGTTATTATATAAGGTGACTATTAATTCATCAACAATACTGCGGGGGATGGTGTAGAATCGATAACTGAATGTGATCCACTCATAATTAATTTTCACATAAACAAAATTAATACTAACTATTGCCTAAGCTGTGGCGCGTTGACTTTGAGAATGATAGCGACGACAACACTCGCGGCCGCCGTGGACTAGACTCACACTTATACACACGTTCTAAGTATTCTAACGCATTGCGAGGGCAATGAACTCGGTAGGTATACCTACGCATTGCGAGGGCAATGAACTCGGTAGGTATACCTACGCATTGCGAGGGCAATGAACTCGGTAGGTATACCTACGCATTTCGAGGGCAATGAACTCGGTAGGTATACCTAGAACGTGTGTGTATGTGTGAGTCTAGTCCACGGCGGCCGCGAGTGTTGTCGTCGCTATCATTCTCAAAGTCAACGCGCCACAGCTTAGGCAATAGTTAGTTTTAATTTTGTTTATGTGAAAATTAATTATGAGTGGATCACATTCAGTTATCGATTCTACACCATCCCCCGCAGTATTGTTGATGAATTAATAGTCACCTTATATTAGTGTGGACCTATAATTGTTTAATAGTTGATAGTTTAGATGTATACCTATACATCTAACTACTTATGAGTAGTGTTAGGTTAGCATATGTATATCACATGGGTAACCGCTAGTAGACGTCGGTCCAGGTTATTGTCTTAGCAGTCGTTGAGAATTTTGGCATAACTTAGTGTTATATTAACTTTCTTAGCAGCAATCAGTGCCCATATGGGGCTCTTAAAAGGCCCAAATTACCTTAAGGGAAAATTTAAAGGGGATTTCGGGACTCATGGCATAGTATAAAAAAGACCAGAAAGATCTCTCCGCAAAGTCATTCTAACAAATAAGCGACTCTAGCTACGAAGCAATAAAGTGCACATCAGCTCGCAAAGCACGGAGTACCTAATATTTATATTCACCTACAATGCGCCTCTCTTTCTATCGTATAGCTCTGATCTCTTCTGACGCGACACGCACCGTACAATAATCCCGTCCGAACGGATACACCAATGTACTAGCTTTGCACTTTAAGTGAGCCAGGCTTGGCTGTCGTACGCCATTTAGCGAATGCGCCTACCTAGCTACCATTCTCAATAAGAAAATATGTTGCGCAGCACATATCGTTGCTTATTTCAGCTTTTGGTCCAAAACCAAAACATTTTTTAAAATTTTTTGCATGGTGGATAGGCATTTTGCGAATGCCCGCCTGGCTAGCTAGTTTTATGGCAGCAGTCCTTGAGAGCGAGTGAAATTACAGGTACATGAGACTGAACAAATATGTCTGAACGTGTCGGGCGCAGTGCAATTCGTGACTTGTGACGAATTGCATCTGTTATAGGCAGAGGTTACTCTGCTTAACATCAGGTGGGCCTCGAGCTTGTTCCGTCACAATAACATAAAAAAAATATGAAAAAGCCAGAAAAAATAACAACAAAGTATCAAGATTCAGTTCTCTCTTTCCCTCTCATCAAATCCAAGGTTTATAAAATGTCTCGAATCCAAACAGGGTCTTATACTAAATTATTCATACGGAGATTACTGAGCTTATCCAAGGTTTATGCAAAATACCCTAGCACCCCTCAAGACGGCGGCGAATTATTAACATTGAATATTTATATGCATCTTGAATATTACAAATATACTTTGACGGGGATGAAAAGATCCTCTTTTGATTTTTAGGGTTCAGTGCGAGAAAGTGAAACCCTTTTACGATGCTTAAATGCTCTCAGTTCCTCCGAGGGTTGTATGTTTAATTCTTTAAAACCGTTTAGAATTAATATGGTACTTTAAAAAAACCGACTTCCATACTTGAAAGTAATTCGACGCAATTTGGTTTTATTTGCTTCGATGACATAGGAATTTTAACCGACTTGCAAAACTGGGATGGTTCTCAAATCTACGTTTATATTTTTTTTAGACCACGACCACATAACTTTTTTCAGATATTTTTTTTATCAGTAACGGCATACCTCCTAAATATTCCTATATAAATGTCATCAAAATTGCTAGAGCATTTTTAAAAACCAAATTACCAAAAAATATATTTAAAAAAAGGACCGACATGCAATACTTAAAAGTATTTAGTAAGTATAATTACCATTTAAAATATCTTGTTATTTTTGTATAACAAAACAAAATACTAAACCGATTTTGATTAAAAAAATGGGCCCACTTTTAAAGTTTAATGCACCAAACAAAAACAGGAATCATCGAAATCGGTTCATGAGCTGCAGAGTAATCGCCTTACAAACATTCAATAAATGTACAGTCGAATTGGAAACAGAAGTTGTCAAATGAAACAGTGTGGTTGATAGTCGCAACCTATTAGCACAGGTCGTGGGAGGTCACCCATCTGATAACTCGAAGAGACATTTTTTTTATCAAATATAATTTGGCTCCTTCAGGACATGAGTCTTGAAATCCTTAACTCCCGCTAAATTACCGGTCCACGGGTATTCACGGACGGTAGCAAAAACAAAAAAAAAGTTGGCGCAGCCCTCACATGGTAGGAGGAAGGATAAGAGTCAAACTTCTCCACCTTCACCTAGGACTCCTCCTGCACAGTATTCCTGTCTGAACTCTATGCACTCTCCAAGGCAGTTCAATCTGCAAAATCCAGCGGATCTCAAATAGTCAACATTCTGAGTGACTCTAGATTTTCACTCGATTTCTGGAAAATCCCACATTAACCCACCCCTGACTAAATCCATCAAAGAGTGCATGAGAGAAATGAGAATGGAGGGAAGTTTCCCTATTGAAAAGTTGTCATAGCTGTTTTTAATAGAATTAATTTTATTCAAGTTTTTTTTATCCCATTCACTCTTTTCAAAATCGAATGAATTTCATCTCAACTGATAGTTTTTAACACACAGAATATGCCTAGGTAGGCTTGCTGACTTATGTCTGTGCATGGCTACCTGGCAAGCAGATGTGAACAGGTAAGTCAATATAGGTAAATACACCGATATGTTAACAAATTGAAATCGTTACTTACGAGTATTTTAATTACAAACCCAATTGTATAGCTTCCCTGCAAAAAATCGTATATGAAATAAAAATTTATTCAATTAAAAATAGCTATGAATACTTTTCTATAGGCAAGTTATCATAGGCATGATTGTTAATAAATTATGTTTAATAAAAATAAAATACATCTCATCAAGTAATCTGATGAGTGTAGGTCGATCTTCACCGGCTCTTAGACTATATCTAACATTAGAGCATAAAATTCGCGTATAGCCAGACACGGGGACTCGCGGTTTCGAATCACAATCGAGCCGAAAAGTTTAGGCTTAATATTTTATTTTTGTTTGTATATTAAACCAATATTATTGTGCGTTGGTGCGGAACCGCCGGTGTGCAAGTCCAACTCGTGCTTGACCGGATTTTATCATTTAGCTATGGCATATTCATGAGGTATCAAAGATAAATATATTATTTGCATAAAAGATTTGTAAAAATCTGTCGCTAAACTGGTACAATTATTTCCGGGCAACAGACTTTTAGAGCAGTTCCCATTTAATTTCTAGCACCTTCGACCACATCATCACTTAGCAACAGTTGGGATAGTGCTCAAAGACTGGAATAGAGTATCATTTCCGTGCAAAAATATCAGTGACAAAAATTACTCACTCGTAATAATATAAATGTTTATTTCCCGACAACTAGCTACTCCCCGCGGTTTTACTCGGATAAACAATGATGATGATGATAAATAGTATCCTATGTGTTAATTCAGAACCAAAAATAAGCATTTATAATTATATTCCAAGTTTCATCCTATCGAGTTTAGCCGTTTTAGGGTGAGGCACGTACAAACATACATACTCACATCTTTATCCGATCAAAAACTTTAGCAGTTTTATTATTAGCCTGATTACATGGCAGAGTCTATAAAAGAGTTTCAAAGTGTTTAAGGACGAATTGTCATACGTCATAATATGTCATGTTGGCTTGGCGCTCAGAACATTTTTTTTTATTACTGATAGGTAAACCTTTGATCACTATCTCGCCTGATGGTAAGCGATGATGTGGTCGAAGGTGTTTCGAAGGTGTTAACAGGCTTAACCTAGAAAGACTGGCCTTCAAGGACAGCTGCCGGAACACACCGTTAGGTGCTTGGCGACAGATTTTCTACTTGTGGGTGGTCGCTAGCCAGGCGGGCATTCGCAAAAATGCCCTTTCACCATTCGGTGAAGCTCAAGCCCGCGGCGGGATTCGAACCATGGACCTGCTGCGCGGCAATTCATAGCCAAAGCCGTCAGCTGTCACTGCTTCTTTGGCTATAGGGATAGATGGTATGGGTTCGAATCCCGCACATGACTAATATTTAACTTAAAATTCTGACATTACCATGCATGTACATATATGAAACCGCACTTTTTGTTAAAAATAACCTAGATTACTTTAAATCGGTAAGAGATGGACACAAGTTAAACTTTAGAAATAAATCCCAGTTGTGCATCAGAATGTCCCATACGACACTAATGCACAAAAGTGTATTTTGTATGGCTCCTAAAATTTATAATAAAGTACCAGAAGCATTAAAAGCGTGTAATATATCGAAGTTTAAACATAATTTGAAGACATTACTCATTGACAAATGTTACTATAGTATAAATGAATTCCTAGATGATAGAAAATTATATTTAAAATCATGACATTGTATTGTAATTTTTAAACATTATTTTAATTGTTATTCTGAAATATTTATTTTGATTGTACTGTTGACTTATTTTATTACTTGTTTCTTATTTTTGTAAATTTTTTTTAAAAAAAAGGACTATATTATTATGTTTAACGAACCCTTTATTGTGTTGTTAATATTTGCATGCCTTATATAGGCGAGAATGTACCTGGGAATTACCTTTTTCAACCATGTTACAACTTGATAACCTGCATTCTGACAAATAAATGAATTTGAATTTTGAATTTGAATATTTCCTATCGTTGTAATTTTGTAACTAGGAATTTGCTTTGCGAGCACCGACGTGGCTTTATAACCATTTAGATTCTGAACTCAGCATTGATTTTTCAATGTGGATTTGAGCCTTCAAATGGTTGCCAGGTCCATCACAAACCACGTCCAACCACCGAACCCAGGTGGACGCACATGTACCCAGTTCGTGATCCCTGAGAGATCTTTTTAAAGAAATTGATATTTTAACTTTACCAAGTCTGTATATATTTGAAAATATTATGTATGTTCGTAAAAATTTGAGCAAATTTAAATCAAACAGTGACAATCACGATTATAACACTAGGAATAAAGATAAAATAGCGGTGCCAGGTTTAGATTAGCAAGGACAAATAAAAGGTCCTTAGGCAATTGTGTGCGGTTTTATAATAAATTACCCAAACATATTACAACGCTCACAGAAAGAAAATTCAAGTTGCATGTGAAGAATATTTTGATTAAGAAATCTTACTCCCCAGTTTGTGATTACTTAAACGACAAAAATGCCTGGACTGGTTCGCCTCTGCCAAGCTAGCGCCTGTCACCTACGTAATGTAAATTAAGTATTGTAATAATTTTACTATATAGTATGTACTTAACACATTGTTACTAAACGTTTAAAAGAATGGCCCCGAGTTTCTTGCCCGTTCTTCTCGCAGTGGCTCTATAATTTTTGTTTGCTGAACGTGGCAGCACAATGTAGTATATTTCAATATTAAAATTTGTAATTGACCTTCATAAGAGCGTCGTAGACGCCTAAATTGAATAAATGATTTTGACTTTGACTTTGTCTTCGTGGCTCTTTTCCTCGTATTTTAAAACCAAGTGTACAAACTCGGTCAAATTTTACATGCATATTGCTAAGACTGACAACTGAGCTTCCGGTTAAATTATAATGGGTCTTATTTACTTATAATTAAACTTACCTAGGTGTCATTCAAAGACAAAAAAAACAAAAAAAAGAAGTGTCTTCCAATCTTTCATTTTCTCACTATCCTATTCAAACTTACCCAAAAACGAAAAAGTCCAGCAACGAAATCGTATAAATTATTTGATATTTTTATGAGTATAGGTTTGGTTGTGTTAAGCCTGTTCTTTTGTCCACTCTTTATGTCCCACATGCAAACATGTAAAGCCGGCATGTAGGTTATCTTTTGTAATAAACCAGTAGCCGTAAATACAGCTGAAAAGATGGTTTTTCGCGCGGAAAGTGGCACGCGTGGTGTGGCCATGCGTTTCCGCTTCCGATGCTCAATGTAAATGTGTAATGGGGAAGGTAAAAGGTTTTTAGGATCAATCTACATCGAAATGTCAGCGGCAAATTTATTGTCAAACAATTTTCGACTTTGTCTTTATCTGTACTTACAAAGCTTAGTATCGTTTGAAAGACTTGCATAAGTCGCGCGACTGCCCGCGGCCCATCACTGTCTAGACTTTCATCCTATAGTAGGTTGCAGTTAAACTTTAACACTAAATTTAGGTTACTATAAGAGAAATAAATAAATAAAAATATATTGTTTCAGTAGCTGTAGAAAAGTTTGTGCAGTTCGTCCGGGGAAGTCCTGTCACCATATTATTTGTTAATTTAGTTCAAAATTTCGTATTTTATGTTATTAATAATTTCATATTTAATAATTTTCAGTATTTCTTCGCATCAATACACGCGAGCCACAGGCCATAAAACAAAAGAAAATGTTCACTTTAAAACTTTACCTCAGATCATAGAACATAAATAATACCTTAGATGTACCACACCCCATACATTGCGAAAATAGCTAAGTCAAATCTACTTCGTACCATAACGTGCAATACCTAAAAGTCTCTGGTAGCGCACCACGAAAGTAATTATTTTAATTACTTTCGTGGTGTGTGCGCACGCGTTTCATACAAAATTTTACACTCGATGCAAAAAACTATTTTTGCTTCATTTTTACAGTAGATTTTATTATTATTTTTAATATATAATTCTACCGCCAAGCAGAAATGTTTATATTACTGTGTTCCGGTTTGATGGGTATAGGTGCCGGTAAAATTATAGGCACATGAGACTTAACAACTTTATATCTCAGGGTGACGTGCGCAGTGTAGTGTGCCACTCACTTTTTTTTTAAAGTTAGGTTTAAGCCGACTTTTTTTTTATTGCTGATATGTAAGCCTTTGACCACAATCTCACCTGATGGTAAGTGATGATGTGGTCGAAGGTGTTAACAGGCTTAACCTAGAATTACTGGCTCTCAAGGACAGGACTTTTTACAATTTATTTACCTAAAATGCCTTTTCTTTAATAAACTTTTGACAAAGGCAAGATAAAGTATTAACACTGAAATCAAGAGTAGCGTAATTTATGACGGTACCTTTTCATCCCTGGCCACCTTTAATTAACCCTTGCGTCAGTTTCATAAGATCCCACATCACAGGGTACGCATGGCCGCCCGAGGTGCTAGGGCGGGGATCTTGTATTACAATCTTTTAGTCTTTAATTATTAATATTCATGGTATATTAATGTATATTATATCTGTCACTATTCTACAACTTGAACATATTGTGGTACACTTTACTGAAAAACTATGACACCTATAGATTTGTGCTTTAACATAGTAATTTAACTTCATACCTAGATGTGTTATCTGTCAAAAAATAATAAGATAATCATTAAAAGAACTTAACATCAACAATTTTGTATTCATTGGATATAGAGTCGTCGAGAGTTCTTCGACCTCAACATCTCACTTACTCTTACCATCAGGCCAGGCTATATATTGACCGAGCGAGTGAAAAACGCAAGCGAAGCGTCGCCATTTCAGCTTGAGTTAAAATAATTTCGTGTAACTGTCTGGATTTCTAATTGTTCTCCTCTACATGTCACATTGAAATTTTCATTCTGATTCTGGTAAAATTCTGTGAGCAGGTTGGATATTAATGTGTATTTTTTGTCGGTTCAGTTGATTAGAAATTTAACAAGACGGTGGAGATGGGGGTTGAAAACGTAAAAAAATACGTATTTCCGTGGCAAGATTTTCTGCTCACTGTCCCCCTAGTATTTATAATGACAATTTCTGTTTATAGAAGAAATTATAAACCATTTTTATAACCTCTTTCCCCGCCCTATCACCGTGGCCTTATAAAGAATGCAAGAGGTCAAACGTGTACGCGCCCGGGGCGATGCCGTGTGAAAAAATCACTTTTTATTTACACCCCCGCCCTTGTTCCCGAGTAATGTGTGGCCACAGGTAGGGCATTGAAGCGGAGCAGAGCAGGGTTAAAAATAAGGGAAAGTATTTAGCACGGCTGAGCTCCGCATTGTAGACTGATAAACTGATTCTTTACATTGGGTTGATTTGATTTTTTGTGTATTAGTATGTAATTATTTTTTAAGGAGGTAAACCCGGTTTGTGGAGATAGTATACGTGTACTATGCACGAAAAAATAAATAAAACATGCTATCGTATACAATTTTTGTAAATTTTACATCAACTCGTGAAAATTAGAACATTGTCAATGTTGTCGAACCTATTAAATACGCATATTTAGGGATAACTCAAATACTACTCGTCAGATCTCACTCAAATATAAATAGGACTACATAACAAGTATATATATTAAAGATAAAAAGTGTATATATAAAATAAAATATATATACTAAGTTACAGCTTTCGATTATAAAAAAATCATTAAAATAGGTTAAAAAAGTATGGTTTGGTTTTTTAAGAAAATATATTTATTTATAGCAGTAATATATCTATATGTGAATCTTGATCATATTCTATAAGGCCATGTTGATTCCAAAACACGTTGCTTGTTAATTTACTCGAAATTATAAAATTGCAAGGTTATGGCAATAATTATTCATTGTTTATCTACAGACGTCATAAAATTCAGCATAGAGAATGAAATAGATGCCTGTACGGTTCTGTAACATCCGGATCGTCCACTGCTGAACACAGCCTCCCCTATTAAGGGGGTATTTGCCATAATCTCCACGCTTAGCAGGCGGCTTGGGAATCGCATTGTAAGTTGACAGTTCTTTAGAAGACCCACCTTCCAGTATTTCCCTTAGTCGCCTCTTGCGACACCCACGGGAGGAAATAGATGAATAACATAATAATTTCATAATAAAATAGAATAGTAGAGAATAACTGATGATTTTAGAGGTTTCTATGTGATGTTGCATACAATTGCATGTGAAGCCGGGGCGGGTCGCTAGTAACGTATAAATGATAATAATAAGTAGGTAGGTACTATGGAAGTAAAGATAATTTCATTCAATTCCGTTTTACATTACGAGGAAATAGCTCGATATTATGAGGAAAACAGGAGAGGAAAGCAAAAACACCCGTCAAGTGTGAGTCTGACGCTCATGGGTTCAGTACCTCGTCTTTAAATCGCAGAGCATATCTACTATACTTTTTAAATATATTTAAAATAAATTTACGGCAAACTTTAAGTAATTACGTAATTTTAACATAAAAAACAAACACTTTTTTTGTTACATAGTATTTGTTTTAGATTTGCCAACTTTTTTTTTGCTGATATGCTAGCAAATACGCATGGCATGGTAATTGATCCTTGTAAGCGATAATCCGTGTAAGTTGTTGTTCAACCTGGAACTACTAGCTCTCAACAGCGCCAGAATACACTGTAAGGTGCTTGGTGGCAGAACTATCAGAATCTATTCAAGGGTGATAGCTACCCAGGTGTTTACAAAATACCCTACTACCATCTAAAGTGTTTAAAGTAGCTCAGTAGTTCAACTCAACAAGTAGCTCAGTAGTAAATACCACTATCGGTAATTCATCCAAGTGATGATTTAAGCGGACGTTGCATGCCTAGATGATCGGTTAAGAATGTCTAGACAAGCTCTGCTACGGGCGCATTTTTTCCTTTTCGCCAATTACGCGTGAGGGTACGAAACGCACCATAGATTTAATATATAGAATCTACCACAACAAAGTACGTAGCTGCTTTATGAACATGAACACAATAGAAAAACCATTAAAATATTCATAATCTCCAACGAATTTTCCTTTAAACTTGGTGACATAAATCAAAGAGCTACAATTTTTCATCGTTCCGAAATCAGCAGACCGGCGCTTTATCATTCCGCGGTATATTTTACATAGGCGATGATGTTTTTGGCATTTTATTAAAAATGTCAAACTCACTTCCGTAGTGATGGGAAGGAAATTAAGAATGAGGTCAGTCTTGGTCTTGTTTCATTTGAACACAGTTCTCAGTAAAACCAATACCAAAACTGGAAAGATTTGAACTAATTTGGTGCTTGGTTCTTTGATAGGACTCTGTTAGAGAAAACAGATCTACTGGGTTTTTAAAGCCCAAAACCCAGTAGATTTGGTGAACTGTTGTGACAAGCGGACATAAGTATAAACAGGCGAGTAATCAGTACTAATATTATAAATGCGAAAGTAACTCTGTCTGTCTGTCTGTCTGTCTGTTACGCTTTCACGCCAAAACTACTGGACCGATTTGAATGAAATTTGGTATGGAGATAGTTTGAGACCCGGGAAAAAACATAGGATAGTTTTTATCCGACTGCGCAAAAAGAGGTTAATGTATTCGCGCGATAACCGACATACGCGCGGGCGGAGCCGCGCCCGGAAAGCTATAGTCTTAAAATATTTTTTTTAAGACGAAGTTAAAGTTACTCCTTCTGAGTAAAGCTTATTACACGGTAGATGAATTATACCTAACAGACAAAATGAACGTACCTGCGAGTACATAATTAATTAATTTTTAAATACATTTTAATTTTTACTTAATACATTTTTAAATAATAGTTGTAATTCTAGTATTGTAATTGACTTGTAAATGACATTTTACTAATAAACGATCTGTATCTGTATCTGTTATTCCGTTAAAATTAGTTTTTTACACGACTGCCCAAAAAAGAGAGTTATGTTTTCAGGGTTGTTATATATATATGTGTATGTTTGTGAGTTTCTTTGTTCCACCATAACTTCCAAAGGGTCTAGCCAATTTCTATGTAAGAGATATCGTTAGATTCGTCTTGACAGTGCAACTGACACTAGGTACATAAATATTTATAAAAAAATCTAATTGGCCGATTTAAGACGCAATATTGCGCGTTTTTTTACCTATCGAGTGGGGTATCAAGATGAAGGGCTTTAAAAACGATTCCATAAATATATATAACTTGCAGTTTTATGTTCAATGGAACGATAAAACGTTTAACGAAAATAAATAACTTGCAGTCGGTTTTTTTACTTTTTAATTAATGTTGGATTTAATTGTATATTGTATAATGGTAGATAGTGTTCTTCCTATTACTGGAATTATCTGCCTGAGTGTATTGCTGTGGTGATTGGTAGATGTGATAAATAAAACAATATTTCCCTATACTAGTCTATTCACTGAGATTACATGTTAGGTATCTATATATATAAAAGAAAGTCGTGTTAGTTACTCCACTTATAACTCAAGAACGGCTGAACCGATTTAGCTGAAAATTGGCAGGGAGGTAGTTTAGAGCCAGGAAAAGGACATAGGATACTTTTTATCCCGTTCGACAGCATTCCCGTGTGACTTGACATGAAACGTCAGTCATTATAAAACGTGGTATAACAAAAAAGAATCAGACTTGGAATAACAAAACGCAAATGACAGCAATGTAATTGACGTATAATGACAGATGTGTAATGACGTATGGATGACAGTTTGATATTTGTAAGAAATCTATATATATAAAAGAAAGTCGTGTTAGTTACTCCACTTATAACTCAAGAACGGCTGAACCGATTTAGCTGAAAATTGGCAGGGAGGTAGTTTAGAGCCAGGAAAAGGACATAGGATACTTTTTATCCCGTTCGACAGCATTCCCGTGTGACTTGACATGAAACGTCAGTCATTATAAAACGTGGTATAACAAAAAAGAATCAGACTTGGAATAACAAAACGCAAATGACAGCAATGTAATTGACGTATAATGACAGATGTGTAATGACGTATGGATGACAGTTTGATATTGGTAAGAAATTAATAATACTTACTTACTACTACTTACTTACTACGATGACGCATCGACCCAAGCTGGATCCTGGCCTCCGATAACAAGAGACGCCATTCCTTGCGGTCTTGTGCTCTTTCTTGCCACTGGATTGCATTCAGTTTTCGCAGGTCATCCTCAACCTGGTCCTTCCAGCGGTACTTGGGGCGCCCGACCGGCCGTCGGCCTTTTAGTTGTCCCAGGTATACCCGTTTTATGGCGCGATCCTCTCCCATTCTTTCCACGTGGCCGAGCCAGCGAAGTCGGTGTGCTTTCAATTCGCCTATAATGTTGGGCTCGGCCACTAGAACTTCAATCTCGGCGTTCTTCCTGACTCTCCTACTTCCGTCCTCTCTTCGGGCCGGCCCAAGAATTTTACGGAGTACCTTGCGCTCTGTTACAAGCAGCTTGTTCTCTTCCTTTTGAGTGAGTGTCCAAGCTTCGCACCCGTACATGAGGATTGGTCTAATGACTGTTTTATATATCCGTATTTTTGTACGTTTGCTGAGGAGCTTGGACACTAAGATCTTGTGTAGGGCTGCACTACAACGGAGGGAATTTTGTACTCTGACCTCAATCTCTTCCTCTCTGGTGTTGGTGTCGGTTATAGTGCATCCCAGGTATCTGAATTTGTCTACTCCCTTGTAGACATTATTACCTACACTAAGACCTACCCTAGGGATACGCGTGTTCTTGTAACGGCGCATATAAATGTACTCCGTCTTATCTCGATTGATTCTCAGGCCTACCTTCTCTGCTTCCTTTTCCAGGACCTCGACCGCTTCCGCCACATGTTTTTTACGTTCGCCCAGTAGAGCCAAGTCATCCGCGTACCCTACCACCTGATGCTGTCCATTCAGTTTTACTCCGCCATCTAATAGTAAAACGTTTCGTATGACGTGTTCGAGAACTAAATTAAACAGCATGGGTGACAAGGCATCACCCTGTTTTAGCCCACTAAGAATGCCGAACTCCTCAGTCAAGTCTGCGCCAACTCTTACTGAGATTCTACTCTCGCCTGTAGCAACCTTTATCATCCTTATGAGCTTTGACGGTATATTAAAGTTTCTTAGGATAGTGTAAAGCGCCTCTCGATCTATACTGTCATATGCCTTTGCAAAGTCTACAAACAGTGCATGGATGCCCTGCGCATACTCCCACTTTTTTTCCATTAGTTGTCGTAGTAGGAAGATCTGGTCTATGGTGCTACGGTTGCGCCGAAACCCGCACTGGTAATCACCTATTAGAGTCTCAGCGTATGGTTCCAGTCTTCTAAGCAACACGAAAGACATCACTTTGTATGCCGTTGGTAACAGAGCTATCCCTCTATAATTACTGCACTTCTTTCTAGACCCCTTTTTGTGAATTGGGCATATGACTCCAATGTTCCACTGAGATGGTGCTTTTTCTTCTTTCCAAATCTTAGCCATTAGCTCATATATCATGGATTGAGCTGCTTTTCCACCATACTTCCACAGTTCTGCGGGAATGTTGTCAATTCCTGGTGACTTATTGTTTTTAAGGCTCAATATAGCTCTCCTGACTTCCTCGGGTGTCGGCGGCGCAACTGCTTCTTCATTTGGTGGCCGCAGTTCTTGGATCCCCTGAGCTGGTCGTGGACAGTTAAGTAGAGACCGGAAATAGTCTCGCCACATATCTTTGACTTTGGTCGTATCTGTCACAAGATTTCCAACTTCATCTTCCAAAAATTGGTTCACATGCTGGTATCCGATCTTAACAGACTTGACCTCCTTATAAAACTTTCTAGACTCATTTGACCTTATCAGTTTTTCCATATTGTCTACTAGACTGTCCATGTGTTCTCGTTTTGCGGATCGTATTAGATTCCTAGTTTGGCATTTTAAATCTTTATATTTATCATTCCATTTATTGTCTTGTTCTGCTAGTATTCTATGATTTCTCTTTTCTTCAATTAAAGCTTTACATTCGTCTGTAAGCCATTTTCTGCTTTTTTTACGTCTGATATTCCCTAAAACTCGTAGCCCTACATCTTTGATGGTATTCTTACATGTGTCCCACGCGTCATCAATATTATCTAATAATTCTAAATCTTTGAAACTATTTTTCAGTTCTAATTGAAATTTATCCCGCAATGTTTTGTCCTTAATGTTATCAATGTTTATTCTAGCTTCTTGGGATTTTATTTGGTTTCTAGATATTTTAATCCTAGCTTTTAATTTTGCAATTAACATATAGTGGTCAGAGCAACAGTCTGCTCCTCTGTATACTCTTACATCCAAATTAATAATAAAACTATTTTATTAAATCGTGAAATAAATGACGCATTTAATCGAGAATTGGAACGGGAACGTGAATATGATCACCAGGAATTAGATTTAGTAGTTCAAACGAAAGTACCCCTGTTGAATTACCAACAAAAGGAAGTTTATGATACTTTAATGAAGGCAATCGATGATGAAAATGGTGGTTTATATTTCCTAGATGCCCCTGGTGGAACTGGCAAGACATTCCTCATGTCATTAGTTTTAGCAACTGTTCGGGCTAGATCTAACATAGCGGTTGCAGTTGCTTCTTCTGGAATAGCAGCCACATTGTTAGAAGGATGCCGTACGGCTCATTCAGCATTCAAATTACCGTTAAATCTTCAAACTATTGAAGAACCAACGTGTAATATTGCAAAACACTCAGCAATGGGCAAAGTTTTAGCGGTATCGAAAATCATTATCTGGGACGAATGCACAATGGCGCATAAATGTGCATTAGAAGCACTTAACCGAACATTAAAAGATTTACGCAATGACTCGAGACGTTTTGGAGGAGCAATGATTTTACTGTCTGGCGATTTCCGCCAAATACTGCCAGTAATTCCAAGATATACGTCTGCCGACGAAATAAACGCTTACGATAATGATAGGAAAATTCAAAGGTGAAGAAGTTCTCATTCCGAGGATACCGATGATCCCAACCGATATGCCGTTTGAATTAAAAAGACTTCAATTTCCGATACGTCTTGCATTTGCCATGACCATCAACAAATCACAAGGCCAATCCTTAAAAGTTTGTGGTTTAAATCTAGAACATTCATGTTTTTCCCATGGTCAATTACACGTGGCATGTTCACGGGTCGGAAGACCATCTGCGTTGTTTGTTTTTGCGCCTGATAATAAAACAAAAAATGTCGTGTATCACAAGGTACTTAAATGAAGAGCAACCTATGTACTAAAATACAGAAATAATTATGAATGATTAATGTAGGTATTTAATTTTTTTTGTATTTTTTCCAATTAAAAAAAAACTGCTTATTTATTGCCTTTAAGGCGGAACAAAGTTCGCCGGGTCAGCTAGTTACTTATATATTATGACTACTCAGAATAACATACTTACATAACAGAAATAACCTTATTTCATATCGCTTTATATATTTATAACATCTAATTATCTCATTACGACTGAAAATGTTGCTTTTTACAAATTAAAATACACTTTAAATTAATAATATGCCTTTTTGCAGCATATCTCTTATGGTTATTTAAATTAAATAATAGTTTTGCATTGTCTAATTAGGCCTGGATTGTTTTTCAAGGCTTAAGCCTTTTTTCAGCTTTTTGGAAAACGTAAATAATTACATTATAACGATATTCTAAGTGAACTTACTGTACATACTTACCAATTTATACATTGGTATATTATATCTGCAAGAGTTAAGTTTTGCAACAAAATTGACTTTTAAAAAGGAACAGGCTTTATTATACAATGCACATAGGCTTATAAAATCACTTTTCAGTTTAATATTATAAGAAATAATAACAAAGATACAGTTGCCCTTAGCTGTGAATTTTCATTCATTATGTCTTCTATAACAAGAACCCAAAGCATTGACACTATGGTTATTTTGCTAGAGGCTTTATTATATTATGGAGATATATATATATATATATATTTATATATAGGTATGTATGTAGTATAGAATATTATCCGTACATATATAAAAATTACTTGTCACTTTGTTCGTCCGCGATGGACTCCTAAACTATTGAACCGATTTTAAATAAATATATAATTGTAATTAATTATTTTATATAAGTAATATATTTATATTACAAAATTACAAATTTACGAGAGAAAAAATTATAGTCATGTGCGGGATTCGAACCCGCGTCCATCCACCCCTTAAGCCGGGGTATGCTCTAACCAATTGAGCTAACATGACATTTTTTCACTCGTAAATTTGTAATTTTGTAATGTAATTCGCCTAGCAGGCGTCATTGCAAACTTAACAATATTAAAAAATATATTTATATGTTTTATTAGTTTCCGCGTAGGAATTTTTTTTTACTTATATTATTTAGTCGCACCACCGTTAGTAAATAGTATATTGTGAGCTAAGTTGCTCATTATACACGAGGCTGTGGGTTGCAGCCCGAGCCGTAGGTGAGGGCGTAAATCAGCCAAGTGTATAATGAGCAAGTTGCTCACGAGTTTCATACGCACTTTTTCAACACCCTTGCGAAAAAATAATTGCACAAATGCGATACAAACAACGAACGAAAATCATGGAAAATAGCGGGCAAGTTTCTTTTTTGCACGCGGCATATGTATGGTGGTTGATTAGTTACATATAAACCTCTTTGTTGTTACAAATTTGTATTACCCAGTTAAATTGAATTAATGCTCTGTTTACTCGCATATAATTTGCAGTTAGGTACTAACTCAACTTTGTAGGGATAAATTACCCGCTAAATTTAAAATGCTCTGTTTACTACATAATCCGCGGAGATGTGAAGAAGGCCGGCTAGTCCAGCGGCGGCGCGGGGGTATGTTAAGGTATGCTTACATAGCAATTCGAAAAGTGCCACTGTCCTGTTTTTTTATTATATACGGAACTCTGAAACGAGATATGAAACTCCGAATATTTTTAAAACGTAACATAGCTGCGAGGGAAATCGTGTCACGGACAGACCGTTAAGTACTTAAGGGTAAACAACGGCTCGGAGTTTATTTTTAATTTTCCGCCGAGGACAACTTCCGTCGTTTCGACAAGCATCTATTTGGAATCTCTAGGACCTGGATTCATTAAGCCTGGAGAGGACACCTAACAGGTTTTACTAACTCTTAAAAAATAGGTCCATTCTCTTATAAAGACTTAAAAAAATTATTTGAGGGTGTAGGACGGAGGGATTTCGTTTCTATATATATATATATATATATATATATATATCTCGTTTATGTGAGTGAGTGAAATAGAACTCGAAGCAGTGATAGCTCAGTGGCGTTGGCTATGGATTGCCGCGCAGAAGGTCCATGGTTCAAATCCCGCCGCGGGCTTGAGCTTCACCGCATGGTAGAAGGGCATTTTTGCGAATGCCCGCCTGGCTAGCGACCACCTTCAAGTTGAAAATCTGTCGCCAAGCACCTAACGGTGTGTTCCGGCAGCTGTTCTTGAGAACCAGTCATTCTAGGTCAAGCTTGTTAACACCTTCGATCACATCATCACTTAGCATCACGTGAGATTGTGGTCAAAGGCTTACCAATCAGCAAAAAAAAAAAAAAAAAACTATGCAATATTTGGAAAGTTTTAAAAATGAAATATATACAAGTGACCTTATTAAAAACGGTTTTTTTTAGTTACATTATAACATGATTGCAAAATAATAGCGCACGTGGCGAAGTGTGCTTAGCCGTTCTTAACCTATCAGCAAAGTTAAGCAATGTCCGCCGCAGTCATTAGTTGTATGGGTGACCGCTGGCGATTAATGTCTTAGGATGGCAGTCGTTATAGCATGGTGGTAGGGCATTTTGCGAATGCCCGCCTGGCTAGCTACCAACCTCAAGTAGAAAATCTGTCGCCAAGTCAACCTAACGGTGTGCTCCGAGTTCCGACAGTTATCCTTGAGAGCCAGTAATTCTAGGTTAGCTTGAACAACATCTTCGACCACATCATCACTTACCATCAGGTGAGATAGTGGTTAAAGGCTAACCTATCAGGAATAAAAAAAAATGTATAATACCATTTACTATTATGACACAAAACTTGTATTACAAAAAGCGAAATTTTAAAGCTGAATTCATATTTTTTTTCTATGGAGTATATAATGGAATCGTGTTTTCGGATCAGGCATAGTATTTACCATATCCTCAGAAATATCATATATATTTTATTCATATCTGTTAATCGTACTCCCTTAATATAAACATGTTGATTATTTGCCTGTTTCAGACTCATTTCACCTTAACATTACAGAGTAAATATGAACCAGCTAAAGACCCCGAGTGGTTCCACGACTTTTTTTCATTTACTTAAAGTTAAAAAGTTGAACATCCCGCTAACAAACTCATCCGTTTAATTAAAAATTCAGTAATTCAATTAAATCTTTTAAAGCTTTATTTGAGATTTCAAAATTTCTTGCACAGTTTTTACAGCTGATAGGTTTAAAGAGTAGTTGATTTGACTATCAGCTCACGAACTGGTAAGTGATGATTGAACTTTAACCTTCGCTGTCAAGGACAGCTGCCCGGGTAGTAGTAGCCGTAGAACTCTTTGAGTACCAGCTCGTCCCGGGAATTACTGCCGCCTAGCACCTATTTCTAGAGCCAAGCAGTAACGCTAGCATTACTGTGTTCTGGTTTAAAGGGTGCCCGTGAAATTACTGGCAAGTTAGAGTTAACAAGTTTGTGTATCAGGGTGATGGACGCAGTATAGTTTTTGTGGCGAAATGCATCTGTTACAGGCAGAGGATACTAATTAATACTAGGTGGGAGTCTGGTGCTTAGCGACAGATTTTGTTCTTAAGAGGAGGAATCAGTAAAACGTACAAGCCTAGTCAATGATATGTTCAATACATGAACACAAAATCACCGAAATCAGGCAATATTAAGATGTAGAAAAGAGCTTTTTCTTTTTTTATGGAGAAGTACGCGCTATTGACTAGCTACCAAGCCAAGCAAGCATTTGAAAAATGCTGAAGCCCGCGGCGGAGTTCAAGCCACGGAGCTTCTGCAAGACAATCAATAGCGATGCCTCTGGGCCATCACTGCTTTATGCTACTTCACAGATTAATTCTTTTCCTAGTCGATTACGACAACCAAGAAGATATGGAGCAGCCCTTATATTCGTATATCGGGAACTATACATCCATTTTTTTAATTTGTAACTGATAGATAAGACTTTAACCATAACCGCCCCTGATGATAATACTATGTAGTAGAAGATACTGTTCATGCTTACCTAGAAAAAAAATTAACATTATCATTCAAGGACAGCTTTCGCAACGCACCGTTAGACGTTTAGCGATAGATTTTCAAATTTTGGGTGGTAGATAGCCAGTTGGGCATTCGCAAAATGCCATACCACCATGCTTTAACCACTGTCATTCTAAGACAACAACTGGGAACGACGGCTTAAAGTGCGAAGCACGTGCACGCTCAGTAGTAATGTCAATAGCGGTCACCCATCCAAGACATGACCGCAGCGGACGTTGGTCAACTCTAAGAGCGCTTCGTATCTTTTAGCCTATTCCAATGTGTATTATGTATTATATATATATCTGGAGCATCCAACACACATTGGCGACTAATTTTCTACTTACCATCATATAGAATCTTCTTGGCGGATTATTAACTAGGAAATCAAACTAAGCCTTAAATATGAAACTATAATTACTCCATGTTTTCGAAATACAACAGCGTTCATAGTAAGGTAATGGAAGTACATAATCTTAATTGGAAATCTTCAAAGTTATTAAATTCAAGTTCCCAACTTCAGTAAATTTAACGAAGAAGTTGCTCTTAGAGACTCCATTTAAATTTGTGGTTTTGTAATAATTGTGGTTGAAGGCGTTAATACAGCTTCAAATATTTATTATCTTTACCTATTTAGGGTTCTGTGCCCAAAGGGCAAAACGGAGCCCAAAATGAGACTGGAGTAATATTTAGTAGTTTGGACCTGTGGGTCTCTAGTTCGTAAAGGGAAAAAGATAAAAATAAGGCTTGCAATCCGGATGTTTGGATATCCGAATTATCCGGATATCTGCCAGTTGCTGATAGGTGGATGGGTGACCGCTAGTGATATTACTACTGAGCGCTTCTGTGCTTCGGAAGGCACGTTTAGCGTCGGTCCCGGTTGTCGTCTCTGGATGGCAGTCGTTACAGCATGGTGGTAGGGCATTTTGCGAAGGCCCGCCTGGCTAGCTACCACCCTCAAGTAGAAAATCTGTAGCCAAGCACCTAAGGGTTTGTTCCGGCAGCTGTCCTTGAGGGCCAGTACTAGGTTAGCCTGAACAACATCTTCGACCACATCATCACTTACCATCAGGTGAGATAGTGCTCAAAAGCTAGCCTATCAGCTTTAAATAAGAAAATACCAAGAATTCAAATTTAATATAAAAAAACGCATGATTTTGCCTTTGCTTCTGCGAACGGGGGCTTTGGGCAATTGCAAACTTTTCCATGTAATTACAGCCACAGTCAAATACGTGGTGTTAAATTAGGAAAACTGGGTGATAAAATTGCTCTAATTAGTTTTTGTGTAGTATTGACCGACGACAGAAAAGCGGGTAACGATGCACTGTAAATTTTGCGAAACACAAACACACACACTCACTCACACACTTAATATCACATAAAATTGTTTTAATAATATCTTGCAATCATATTACATTTTACTTTTTCTGTACGTATGATAAACCTGAGGAACTAAATGTACCGTAGTTTTTAAGGATATAGGTACCTTCAACACAGTTTTTCTCTAAAACTTTCGCGGTTACCGTCGTGTTTCATTTAATGTATGCTTCCTTTTTGATTCCCAGACGCCATATTAATTGTATTTGCCTAAAGCCACTTCGCCCAGAGAGAAGTATATGTATTAACAAATATAAAGGTCTTTGCGAGACTGAAAATCTGAAGTTGAATAAATAACATAAGTCAAAATCAATTACAAATATGAGAAGTCATTCCACGTCTGTATTCGTTGCCATTTCAAATGAGCAGAGTTCTTGAACGCTAATTAAGCACGAGGGAATGCCAGTACTAATTGAGTTTTCAAATCATGTGCTAGATTACGGAACTTTGTGAGTCTGTAGATGCATATAGAGCAGTGTTCGGCGATGTTTATACTTTTATGTTTGGTTTTGGCTGTTGGTTTAGATAGATACGTAAATCACAGTAGGTAGCTTGTTAGCTTAACCTAGGATGGGAACAGCATACCGAGGTGCATTTACTTGAGAGTAATTCGCAAATGCCTTGCCAAAGGACAAATAAAAACGTTTATAAAAAATCGTAATATCTCTATGCCTTACTAAAGTATAAATAAAGCAAAGCCAGTGGTTATTATTAGGTACGTATATCCTAATTTATTCACAAGTTGGTGGCTAAAAGTTAGTAAAGCTAAGTTCTGCTTTCCTACGCGTCGACTTTTTTGTGGCCACAGGTAACCTGAAAGCTGTGCTACACAGTTCGCAACCATGGTTTCCGACCAATGTCCTTGGCAGGCGTCAGTTGTTCACCTCTAAATTAAAAGGTTTTTATATTATTTTACTCTAGACACAGAATAAATAGGCCAGATACAAGAATAAATTCACTATATAAAGAACATTTATAAATATTTCTGATATTATATTTCTAAAATGTTCAAAATTACAAAATAATATACATACCTTTTTTATTTTTCTATGCTACCTGCTTAAGATAATAACCTAACCTTATTTTGTGCTTAATTAAGCATTGGGTCTATACATTTTTTTTACCCTTTTTTATTTTCCTTTATGATTTTAGCATGCATTTTATTTGGTCGTGCTTTATACGTCACTCAAAGATAGAAACATGTTATAGGTGCGCATTCATTATGCGTACGCTCTCGCAGGATGCAGCTACAACAAACAAATTTCACTAACTGTTGGCAAAAAGCGTCCAAAAGTCAAACGAAATCTGGTGTTTAGTGGAGTGCCATAGTTAGAGGCTGGTTGTACACTGTGTAGCACAGCTTTTACGCTTCTCCTAGGTTCGCTCTTTGTCACAAACGGCCACACCTAGTTAAAGTCAGTTAAAATTTTGTAACCGCTCTTCAACAAATTTTCGTCTCAAATATTTTAAATAAGTAAATGATTTTACTTAATTGAAAATTTACTGTAACACAATGGCGGTACCCATTTCAAAAGAACAAAAAGAAAGAAACTTGAGAGTTTTGTCTAGTATATAACTTCATAGCTTCATTATCAATTAGAGCCTTTTACTAAGCTCTCTCATAAAAGGACTAAAAGCTCACTCAGCTTTTTGTTCAAATTTATCTGTAGCAATTCGACTTGTCTAAGGCCGCCCTAAAAACGGCACGCCCCGCTAAGTGCGCAATCTTCCGACTAATTACATGAAAGGGTTTTTTTATCGCACAGTTTCCGGTGCTGCCAGATGGTGTAAGCTGTTGAGTTCCCGAAATGTGGTGATACCATTGTAACTAAATTTTAGGTTGGTTCTTCTTGTGTGGTCCTTAGTATCTTCGAGATCACACAGAATAAACGAGTAAAATAAACGGTACCGACGCCTCATGAGTGATATACGGGTAGGAGCTGACGAGATACCCGTGACCAGCGATTTCACTAATACGCAAAATTTATTTCTGCGACGACGCCCCATAAAAAGAAAAGTCTCATGGATTTCAATAACGTTTACTTATGATGGAAAATTATACACGGTGGTAGGGCATTTTTGTTGGAGCTTATTAACCTATATAAATAAATAGTCACTACAATAGTTATATTTTGTCTATAGTCAAGTTTAAGGTCAATGTTAAAGGGTTAATTTAATGTAAAATTTTAATTTAGAAGATTATGTAGATTTATTGTAGATATTATGTGTAGATTATGTTGTAAGTGTGTATGATCCTAGTTGATTGAAATAAGGAATATTATTATTATTATCACGACATTTATTTAATTACATAATTTTAAATTATGAATTAAATTATTTATTTAATTTATTATTATTATTATTATTTTGCGAAAGCCCGGCTAGCTACCACCCATATGTAGAAAATATGCCGCCAAGCATCTAACGGTATGTTCCAGCAGCTGTTTTGCAGAGCTAGTAATTCTAGGTTAGCTTGGACAACAGCTTCGACCACATTACTTACCATCAGAAATCAGATGAGATAGTGGTCAAAGGCTAGTTTATCAGCTATGAATAAAAAATAAAATAAAATGGTCTAAATTTCCCTTCAGAGACGTCAGGTAAGCACATTTTTTTTGTGGAAGACATATATGCTGACTACCGCATAGTTAAGCACAGATGACAGAATATCCTTAAGGCTATATGACCACCAAAGATGTGCGAGTACGATGACAGTGTAAGAGAAAAATATCCACCAGTAGGAACGCTTCATTTAACTAGCCTCGCTGAGGGCAACGCTCCTATTGGCGGATTTATTCCACTTGCTACGCTCATTTCCCTCGGACGTCTTTAGTGAAGACGCAGCCTAAGAAATGTATTTAACAAGAATTAATTCTTGAAAGTAATTACTTGAGAACTGAAAGTGGGATTAGGCTGGCTGAAATTTTTACAATAGATACAACAGCTGATACAGGGTTTTTTTTCAAACCGAATTAGATTTAAAGAAATCTCACTCGTTGTTTAGGAATTCAATAAGCTGTACCTTATTCGCCAGCAAGTAAACACTTCGTAAGTATCCAAATAATGTGATGTCACTGAATTCTTAATTATCGAAGTTAACAAACACGAGAAAAAAATATAATTCTTTGATTTTAAGGTACTTCTGTGTACATAGAGAGAAAACGAAGTCTTTACCGCAGTTTTGACATGTACAATGTGTATACTTGTTATTTCAGGCGACTGTACATGAGAAAATGACAAAGAAATAAAAAATTGGAACCAAATTTCAAAATTTTCTTTGTAATTTTGTTGATACTCATATTCAGCAGGCGTAAATAAAAAAATACAAGGATAGAATAATATACATGGTCATAGGTAAAATACCGAAACCACCTTAGGTCGACAATTCCAACCATCGGACAACCGCCAAAAATATTTTTCATTTCTCATTATCGGAAAGTAGTGTTTGTTTGATCAGAGTAGCGGTGGGAGAAACTCATAGTAAATGCTTCCTTCTCTAGGGCCGGAATGACTGGTAACCATGGTAACCATTGGTGTAAGCAAAGCTATATGTCTAAGATTTTTCGTTGTAAAATACTCTGTTGCTATAAAACAATAGATAACAACTACATTTTGTAGGGTAGTAACTAAATATAAGGTAATTATAAAAAAAAACTAACTAAAAATATCCCTAAATTTCATTGTTCTAACTCCTAGTGTATCTTTATATCTTCTACTCATGTTTATTAGTTTTAGTAAATATTTAGGAAAACTACTATTTTTTTCCCTTCTCATATTGTAGTAGAGTGTTTAACACGGATGTAAGTCATCGATTCCTACTCGGACTATAGCTGCCCTCGCTGCGCTCGGGCGTCTAAATACCTCGTATGGGAATCTTCGATAAAATATACCCTAGATTCTGCGCGAACGCTCCAAAGTTAACCAAACAAAACTGTGCTTATAATGATCTCAAGCACAGTTTTGCCGTCAGTGACGCGCTGATCGTCGAGTGAAACAATGCCGAAGTGCTCTGTGAATAGTAGCAAAAATAATACACTTACAAAGCGAAAAATACATGGGATTTCCTATTTTCGGTAAGTTTTATACATATTTATAATATTTTAAGTGATAAACATTCATAATTATTTAATTATCACCTCCAAATTAATACATCAATAAATTAAATTCCGTTACTCCTGTCACGCAGTTGTCTCTTTCGCACGCATAATAACATCCCATGCAAGACAAGAACAAGTGAGCCCTAATTCAGAACAAGTCTATCGGAGTCGTCATAATAATCTTGACTGTACACAGGCATTTATTTTACATTTTCTAACTTCAAAAAAGGAGGTTATCAATTTGACATGTGTGTATGAAATATTATTAGAACTGCAATATATTCACTTATAATATGGATTAGTGCTTACAAACATATATACAATATTTTTATGTGTGTGTGTGCATATGTATGTATGTTTTATGTACTAATACGTGTAACAGTGACTTGGCTTACTGATTGCAAAAACACCACAAAACCTTTTTCAAGTTCTAGTGTTCCGGTTTTTAATTGATGTTGTATGTTAATAATTTAATATCGAAATGTCCGAGCCACCTGCACAATCCTGAATGCACGAGGTTTAGCGTGCACTCTTATTATTACAGATGATTTTCAGAATGTATGATATGAATATAGTATGTAAAGGTAGTTTATAAATATTAAATGTATTACGTATACAATGTATAACATTAACATTGTATTAACATTCATAATTACTCAAACACGTTTACTTTATACATTTTAAGAACTGCAATTCAGGTCTGATACATTATATGGTTATATTATTTGTTTTTATTGCTTTTTGTTCTGTGTGGAATAAATAAATAAATGTTAATAAAAATTAAAGCCGAATAATTAATATTCTGATTTCATTATAACAGATCCCTTTTCTATCTCCCAACATCCGCATATAATCTACTACACACCTTTTCAACCCGGGCAAAACCAGGGTATATAAGCTAGTTGACTAATACGGATAGTTAAAATTTCAATTATAAATGTCACCAAACAAACTAATTACTAAATAATATTTTTAGTACGAGATTAGGAGTAAGCGACTCCATTGTATTTTATGTGCTATCACAGCAAAGGGTAATAAAATTTTACGAGCTCTCTTCAATGGCGCAGAGTAAAAGTGCTATAAGTTTATTACGAGTAATTGAAAATTAAACCTTATGCAACTGAAACAAGGTTGAATATTGTTAAATAACTTAAATAGATTTACTACGTTTTTGTGTAATTTTAAGGTTTTTATGTGTATCTCAATAGACAGAAAGGTATAGGATAACTTGAGCCGTTTATATGCGTTCTGTCAATACGAAAAGTTGCATCTAGGGTATATTTTATCGAAGATGGGAATGGATTCCTTTCGAACCTTGTATAACAATCTACTATTTATTTTACCTTGGGCTTACGGCAATATCATAAATGACATTAAGCCTGCACCGAGGCAGCGATATGTAATTGTGGTTAGTTTAATCCCTTGCTGTATCTCTATTTCTTAATTTTGAGTTATGCAATTAATATATATTATATTTAAGGATTCATTCTATAAATCGCACACGATTATTTAAAGTTTCCTCGATAGGAAAAAATCCAAAGTTATATCTATAAAACTAAATAAACCCTTAGTACGCCGTACATTTTTCAAATAAGTATTTGTTTCTATTATACGAAGGAAATACTTAAATTCACGTACGTTTCGCTCATTTTAACCAGAGCCGCGATGCTTTGTCCCTATCCGCTTTAGTAAATCTTCGGCCGTTAGACGGGGACGGATGCTGTTGGCGTGCCTTACTCACGCACACATACGCGGCGCGCCTAAAAAGCTCGATGCGCTGAACATTTATATTTTACGGAAAAGCAAAAGAGTATTTTTTTTAAACATTATCTAGGTTAGCATCTGAGACAGGTTTAACAAAATATAAGCTGCACTAAGTTAAGTGTTTATAAATATAAGCTGAACTAAGTCAGGTTTCACGATTCTATGGCGCATCGGAACGGAAAGTCAATTTAAAATCGATTGCAAAATTTGTACCGAAACAAGAACTAAGTAGTTTCTTTGACTTTCTTTGTTGTCTATAGAGAGAGAGTTAGCTAATAGAAAGTTCTAAAACCTCTTCAACTAAAAAACGGGATCCTTTGCAAAAGGCTTTTCTGCTTTTATATTTTATCGTAAGAACTAATCCCACTAACTAATTAGGTTTCTTGTTCAAGAAACTTAGTTTCTTGCGCAAAAACTTACTGGGCTGAGTGTTTTTACTAAAGTTTTGCTAATAAAGTAGTAACAAGAAAAAAAAATTTTACTTTGTATAATTTTACAGGATAGCCTTTGATCACTACCTCGCCTGCTGGTAAGTGATGATGTGGTCGAACATGTATCAGTCAGATTGTCCTCCGTTGAACACAGCCTGCCACAATCCCCACGCTTGGCAGGCGTTTTGGGAATCCCAGTAGAGTAATCAGAACATAGAGGGCACTGCTTCCCACCATCCGGTATTTTTCACTTATTCGCTTCTTAAATTAAGAGGATTCGGGAGTAAAGAAAGAAAAGAAAGAAAAACCTGATTTTCCTTCCTACAATGTCCTTCCCTTTCTTCACAATTGTTTTACAGCTTGTACAACCATTATCGAATGTATCAGTCTCAGGAAAATGTACTTCACTTTCTCATCCTTTGTTCGTAAAGGTAATAAACTGCGTTCCAATCATTCTTGCTCGAAGGATAAATTCGCTCGACGACAGGACCGAATAGCTGCGATGCTTTCTGCAATGCCGTGACAACCCTAAGCTTTCAAGAAGTGCAATATTTACGTGACGGATTCTACTTTATTACAGCTACCAAAAGGAGTGTATTGTTTTAGGGTCCATTTATGTACACACATGTTGGTAGGTATGTTAGTTTCACCACAAAGTTTAAAAGCCAAAACGATTTGGATGTACGGGGTATAGTTAGAATATCTACGTAATCCCGTGTGAAATACATTTTTGGCTGTACATTTGGCTAGAATTTTTTTGGCATAGCTGTAAGTTTTTTAGTTATTTTTTAATTTTCCTTTTTTATATTTAAAAGTATATTGATGCTTGATAGTGATGAACTGAGCAATGACATAATTTATTTAATATATCCCAGTACTAAAATATTTTAATAAGGTACAGAAGTTTAGTAAGCCCCAGCGTATAATAAGGTCCATATAAACAAAAATGATAGGTTTACAGCTTTACAGTAATGTAAAAGTATTGGTTAGTGGCATTTTAATAATACTTACTAGTTTACAACACCGATCTGGTATTAAATTCTTAATACTTATTGTTACTTACATAAAAAATATTGAAAACCGCGACAAAAATAAGCCTATAAGCTTCGCGTAATAAATCCCGGTTCTTTCTTAAAAGTTTTAATTTTGGAAATATAATTCTTCAACAAATAATATACTTAATGAACAATATATCTACATAACTTGTTAATTGATGCGACCTTACACTTTTAATGTAGGTACCTATATCAAATCTTATTTTTGAAATTTCATTTGATTTTATGGGCTTAACTCATGCACAACGTAGATGTTACGTGGCTTCTAGTACCATAAGTTTGTTTATATTACAGTAAAAACACGTTGCATTATAATATGCATCTAATTTATATGATCGTTAAAAGTTATAAGTCACCTACTCTAGCCGATCAAGCTATATTAATTGTTATATTTAATTGATTTTAATTGGGCGTTATTGCCTGCAGGTACTATTATCTGCAACAGAATTAATGAGCGTGTGCTTTTGGCGAGAAAGTAATGCAGAACGAAATATGATAAATGCAAAGAAAAAATAAATACAAAACGAGTTTATAGGAGGATGAAGGGTTTAATCACAGAAAACGTTATCAATATAATGATTAATGTACTGTGCTATGTAAGTGTACATGTTCAGATTGGAGAAGTTCTGAGAAAGAACAGACTAAGAACCTGATGAATTTGACGAGTAAAGAGAGCAGGAGAAATAATGCTAATATTACAAGTGGTACTCCGTGATCTCTGCCTACCTCGCCAGGTACAGACGTGACATTATGTACAGTATGTATAAATGTATATATTTGGATGGCGTATCTCGGAAACCGTAACAGATGGAAATGATAAAAGATATTGTTACGGTTGTTTCAATTAAATGTGATAGGGAATCGGGAGAGTCATAAATCCAAAGATTAGTTAATCCCCTGATTATATTTGTTACAAGAATAAATTAATTTTATAAGTAAAAAGCCGACTGCAAATCATTTATTTTCATTCAATGTTTTATCGTTCTATTTAAATTAAAACTGCAAGTCACGTGTATTTATGGAATCGTTTTTTAAAGCGCTTCATTTTGATGACTCGATGGGTTTGAATGAAAACAATTAAAAATTATCTCACAGGTGTCTAAACTCTGCCAGTTTGTTTTTCTATTTTGTTTTCTATTAGTGTCACTTGCGCTATCAAGACGAATCTAACGATATCTCCTTCATTCATATTGGTTAACCCATTTAGAAGTTATGGTGATATAAAAAAACTATAAAACATACATACATAACATGAACTCTGAGAACATAACTCTCTTTTTTTAGGCAGTCGTGTAAAAATCGCATCATCCAATAAAATCTTGATGCTACATAAATTACTTATATACATACCTACAGGCATGCATGCAAGTATATGTATAAACTGATACACATGTAATCTATAACGGCAACATTGCATTGCCATATAATACAAAGGGGACTATCCGCACGGCAAGATGGATCGTAGTTATTTCGGCCCGTGTCGTCGAGTGCATTGTCTCACAAGCAATATTTCCGGAACGAAGCGAACTATTGGGCTATATATGTATATATACTAATAACTTCTACATTGTTTACGATGTCACAGAATTAATAAACAGTAACAACGTAATAAACTTGTGTTAAACTTGTGCCATGATCAGTTTCAGTGACTTATAGGCTGACTTTATAAACTTAAAAATAATGGACCGATTAGAAAAATTCTTTCACCATTAGAATTCTACATTATCTTTGATGAACATATGCTATAGAATATTTTTTAAAACTGTGATTTTTTTTATTTAAATTGTTTAAATACCCGTTCGAATCCGGACTTGCCGCTAGTACTCCAGGTAGGCACTGCCTACTTTGGAAACCGTGGATGGTGTTATACCTTATGTATCTTCAAATTCAAATTCAAAATAATTTATTCAATTTAGGCGTCTACGACGCTCTTATGAAGGTCAATTACAAACTTTAATATTGAAATATTCTACATTGTACTGCCACGTTCAGCAAAAAAAAATTATATAGCCACTGCGAGAAGAACGGGCAAGAAACTCGGGGCCATTCTTTTAAACGTCTGTTTACAATTTGTTATAAACAATATAATACAATTATTACAATATTTGTTTAAATTACGTAGGAGACAGGTGATGGCTTGGCAGAGGTGGAATTTTCCAAGCATTTTTGTCGTTTAAGTAATCACAAACTGTGTAGTAGGATTTCTTAATCAAAATGTTTTTCACGTGTAATTTGAATTTTCCTTCTGTGAGCATTGTAATATGTTCGGGAATTTTATTATAAAACCGCACACAATTACCTAAAAAGGACCTTTTATTTGTCTTTGCTAATCTAAAACACGGTACCGTTAATTTATATTTGTTCCTAGTGTTGTAATTGTGGTTGTCACTGTTTAATTTAAATTTACTCAATTTTTTCCTAACATACATAATATTTTCAAATATATACAGACTCGGTAAAGTTAATATATCAATTTCTTTAAAAAGATCCCTTAGAGATTCCATAGGATCCATTTCATATATGGCTCGAATTGCACGCTTTTGTAAGATAAAGATTGTTTCCATCTCAGCAGCAGCTCCCCACAGCAATACACCATACGACATAATACTGTGGAAGTACGCGAAATAAACTAGCCGTGCAGTAGCTACGTCTGTTAACTGTCTTATCTTACAAACTGCATATGCAGCAGAACTAAGTCTTCCGGCTAGATCATGTATATGTGGATCCCACTGTAAAGTTGAGTCCACTTTGATTCCCAGAAAGACTGTCGCTTTGTCAATAGAGAGTTTATCTAAGCCAAGCTTAATGTTTGGTTCAACATAAGGAACATTTGGTAAAGAAAACTTTAAACATTTGGTTTTTTTTGAATTTAAGAGAAGATTATTAGCGGCGAACCATTCAGAGATCATAGATAACACATTATTTACATGAATGAGTTCACTATCTTTCCTATCTACTTTAAAAATCAGAGAGGTATCATCGGCGAATAAAACAATATTGCAGAAATCTTTGACCATGCAAGGCCGATCATTAATATACGCTAGGAACAGAAAAGGTCCCAAAATTGATCCCTGCGGTACACCTATTTTTACCAAAGACCCGGAAGAAGTATTGCCATTTATTCCAACCATCTGTAGCCTGTTTGACAGATAAGACTCTATTAGATTCAAAGCTTTTCCACGAATACCATAGTGTGAAAGCTTACGAATCAGAGTGCAGTGTTCTACACAGTCGAATGCCTTGGAAAGATCACAAAATACGCCAATAGCATCATGTGAACTCTCCCAGGCTTCAAGTATATGTGACATCAATTGAACACCTGCATCTGTAGTGGATCTGCTCTTAGTAAAACCAAACTGATTCTCATTCAATATATTATGCTCATTAAAATGAGATAAAAAGTTGTTTGAGCATAATTTTTTCGAATACTTTACTCAGAACAGGTAAGATGGAAATAGGTCTATAATTGCAAGGGTCAGATGCAGCCCCCGACTTCAAAATTGGAGTGATTTTACATAGTTTCATTAAGTCGGGGAAATTTCCTCTATCGACACAAAGATTGAATATTGTTACTAAGTATGGTGCGATAATGCAAATTATAGACTCTGCCACTTTAACTGACATACCCCACAAGTCTTCAGTACTCTTTATGTTTAAACTTTTGAATGTCTTTATAATTTCAAAATTTGTCGTGTATCTAAAAGAAAAGTCCGGTGTTTTGCAGGGAAAATTATGTTCTAATAGGGCTTCTGCTACATTGGGACAAGAATCCAATGATTTAGTGACTTCCAGGGGTAAGTTAGAAAAAAAAATTTCAAATATTTTCGCCACTTGTATTGGATCAGAGATTTGATTTTTATTAATAGTTAAGACATATCTTGAATCTCTAGGTTTATTTTTACCAGTCTCAATATTTATAGTCTTCCAAATGGTTTCTATTTTATTTTTAGACTTGCTAATTTTATCTCTAATAAAAAGAGATTTAGCACACAAGCAAACAGACTTAAAAGTTTTTGAATAGTTCCTAACATAATCATGAAACTGCTTGCAAGATGTTAAATTTTTCCTGCGATAAAGATCAAACAAATAATCTCTACTTTTTCGAATACCTCTAGTTGCCCAATCACCAAACTTTAATTTTCCATTTATTTGTTTCTTTATTTTTGGACAAACTTTTTGAAACTCAATATTTACTAAAGAAAATAAGTTATTGTAGATGTCATTCGGGTCACAGTTTGAAAAACTTGTTATGCCAAGCTTAGCTTCTATATTGGTACCAAGAGTTTCTAGCCTACTGGTTGTTAACGGCCTATGTTCAACTTCATACCTCTCTGTTTCGCTATTTCCATCAAATTTTATCGCAAGGCCCTCATGATCAGACCTAACACCTTTCAATATTAACTTTTCTTTAATCTTACAGTTTGAGTATATATTGTCTATACAGGTAGATGAAGTGTCTGTTATCCTAGTGGGCTCACAGAACAGAAATTTCAAATTAAATGACTTAAATAATGAAATAAGATCAGTCTTATTTTTAGAATTCATTAAAATATCTATATTAAAATCACCACATACAAATATGGGTTTTCTGCATTTAGAGATTTTCTGCAGTATACTTTCCATAGTGGATAAAAATTCTGCAAAATTTTGAGCATGACCTTGATCTGTAGGTGGTCGATATACACACAACACAAGATGCCTGTCCACCTCCACACAAGCAACTTCACAGACACGTTCAACAGAACATCTGACTAAGTCATGGCGTTCTTTAAATTTTAAGTCATTTTTTACAAGAATAATACACCCTCCTCCTTCTGCAGATGATCTGTTAAACGCACTGCCTACACTAAAATTCTTAACATTAAATAACATTGTATCAGCTCTTAGCCATGTTTCAGTAAAGCATAATATATCAAAAGGATATTTATCTAAGAGCATTTCAATTTCAAGTATTTTGCCAGAGAAGCGATTTATATTTTGGTAGTACAGTGCTATGTCAAAACACTTCCCTGTTGTCGGACTTAAAAGTTTAAACAGTTTGACTCAACATTTGTATTAGTACATGTACTAAAATCTGTATCGTCAATAGAAGACATGGTTATATTTCCTATAACCGACTCAATATTATAAGCTACCAAAGTAGCAATCAGATTCTTATATTTTTTAGGTAGGTACATTCTATCCCGAGTCAACATAAATTTAGTAATAAATTTATTACAGTCAAAAAATAAAAGTTTGTCACTATGACGACATGTCATATTATATAATATACTATTTAATGAATGAATATGCTCATTCTGATTTTTTGTCAGTGCCTCTGAATAGGGAAAAGCACATAACATAATTTTAAATGCACTGAGGCTTATCTTTGCTATTATCTGTTTCCTGTCAATACCTAAACTTTGGCCTAAGTACACAATAACTATGGTATTCCTATCAATTTCAGAAGCCATAATTTTCTTCTCAATCTGTGCATAAGAAGCACAAGGCATGCAGTAATTTTCGACAGGGCAGTGAAGTGAATTACCTAGTAATGAACCAAATTTTTTGCCTATTGCATCTGAAAATACCAAAACCTTCGTAACCATATCCTGGTTAGTGGTGATACTCTGATTCTCCCTCTGCGCTGCTTCTGTGTATGTTTTGTTCAATGGCAGAGGTGTATGGCAAATTGTTGGTATTGCATGGGGCTCTCTGGTTGGTTGAGGCTGACCAAGAGACTTTGAGCATGCACACTCAATAGTTCTCACACTCTCCATATTGGTGGTCACGAGATCAATTAAACTTATAGCTTCATTGTAGTGCTCACTAAGATGGTTTTGAGCTGATAAGTAGCTAGAGAAAATATTTTGCAATAATTTATCTTTGTCTAGCAGCTCAGAGCGAAGACTCAGAGTATCATCATCATACAATTGTTTTGTGATTTCTACTTCATCCAGATAATTTTGAAGTTTTTCCTGTAATAGTAGCTTATCTTTCACCAAATTCACATTTTTCTTGAAATAGTTTAGGTTTTTAAGTTGTTTTTTGCACTTAAACATCAGTTTCTTAAGCTTAAAATACTTTTTGATTTTTTTATGGCTCTGAAAGACTGGAATTTGACTACATATAGTGTTCTCATCAGTCAAGTCAATAGTTTCAATTGGTGGCAGGGAGCTTGCTGATTCCATGCCACTACCGACCAGCTCATTATATAAATTTAAGGTGTCAGCGGCCTGTTCACTGAACTTTTTCTAATCTTGATTATTCGCGTCCAATAAACTTATTCTTAATTAGTTCTACCTAATTTATTGAGTGACTAATGTTCTTCTTATAACTTGCCAAATGATGTATAATGTCAAATTTACATATATAATGTTACATTTAATATAAGTCTATTGTGTCTGATGTAAATAATGTAGTTCTTTTAATAGCCTAGACTCACCAGGTTTGATGCAGGACATGCCACAAGCTCCATCGCAGAGACATTTCTTCTTTTTGCTCTTGCAGTCCTCGTCGGAGGAGCACTTCCGAAGACATTTCTGTCCCTGGGTAGAAAAGAAATTGTCAGTAGTTCCCGCTTGACATTTTTAGTAAATGTTCATGTTATACAGCGGCAAAACCAGTGAGTGTTTGCCATCCCTGCCCATATCCAAACTAGCATAGCAAACCACAAAGCGTTCTCCACGCCAGGGTGTCGGGTTTACAATCCAAGATACTGAAGAAGGCAAGTTAAGCTGATAATGAAGCAATGTAACCCAGAGGTAACAGCTATGGACTGCTGCAAAGGGTCACCATGCTCTTCATCTCAGGGTGACTATGCTACAGGAAATTTTGCTAAATCATGGCTAGCTCACCTTGACCTTTGCCAGAACACATCGTTAGATTCTTGGCTACAGATTTTCTATTTGAGGGTGACAGCTAGCCTGGCGTATACCCATACGAAAATTGCTTTTATCATGAACAGCCACAACGGCTACCATCTCCACGAATCTCCACTCTTGGCGTCATGGGAATCACAGCGTAAGATGGCGGTTCTTCAGAAGGCGTTGCTGCTTTCTAGTATTTTTCTTCCGTTGCTAACTACGACTCCTATATGACGATACTGTATCAGCCGGATTGTCTACTGCAGCCTCCCGCATTACAATTTGCCATAATCCCCACGCTTGGCAGGCGTCTTAGTGTGAGATCAGTTCCTCAGAATGCGGTGCTGCCCATCTTCTGGAGTCTTACCCTTATTCATTTCTTACGACACCTAAGGGTAGAGATGGTGGGGTGACATTCAAGCCCTGCACCCCACGGCCAAATATACGAAGATATATGGTGCAATTCTAACATGGAACTCCACGGGAAAAATGCATTAACACCAGACAAAGTGTCGGAGTATTCAAACCATCCGAAGACCTCTGACATAGCCAACAGGTGGAAATAACGGCTACACGTGTCGAAGACTAATGATTCATAGAACATGGAGCTCTGGGTGCTGCTGTGTGTAGTACGTACCAGTAAAGTGGCCTGTTCTTCGTCCCTGGGACATTGCGCGGAGGGGGAGTTCCGGGGGTTCTTGTACACCCGGCCGTCATCATCAGCGTCAGCCCGGCTCTGTGCCGTTGGCTCATCATCATCGTCCTCGTCATCAGCTGACGTGGGGTTCGGGAGCGACGATACTGTGAACAAGGATGGGAAAGATCATAAATCAAGGTCACAATTTGAACAGTTTATGATAGACATTACAAAAGCATACAATTGCACGGTGGACATCGTTTCACAAACATACAATTTGTATGGTAATAGGTTTTTTTTAATGTTATTGTGACGGATGTTAAGCAGACTATCCTCTGCCTATAACAGATGCATTTCGTCACAAGTCAAGAATTGCACTGCGCCCGTCACCTCGAGACATAGTTATTAAGTCTCATGTGCCTGTAATTACTGCTTCTCAATGACTGCTGCCGGAACACACCGTTAGGCGCTTGGCGACAGATTTTCTTAGAGGGTGGTAGGTAGCTAGCCAGGCGGGCATTCGCAAAATGCCCTACCACCATGCTTTAACTTCTGCCATCCTAAGACAACAACCGGGACCGACGGCTTAACGTGCCTTCCGAAACCCGTGCACGCTCAGTAGTAATGCCACCAATGTTGGTACCGCTCAAACTGATACAAAACATTCTAAGTTCACATTCTTCTGGTCTGACTTCCAGATGTTATAAAGGTTTAATTTATTTAGCATCTATGTTTATATTGCCAGCACATAAACTGTTGTCCAAAGATTTTTTTCCATTTCAAGAAAAACAATCCAACAATTAATTAATGTGTTATTCTCGATACACTACACAAAAACACGTAAAAAAACTTGGTTTCTTGGTTATCGTGGCTTACACATTTATCCCCCGCAGGGGTCCGGAGGGTATTAGGATTTGAATCAATGAAATGTACAAATCAAAGAATCACCAGAGAAATGTATTTAAAATTATATTTCTAGCATTTTTTTTTGAGAAATCCCCAATACTTTTCCGACCGAGAAGTGATCCCAAGACCCCAGACTACAATGCGACACTTTCACCACTGTACCAAAGAGGCAGTCTATACCTACAGAGGGTACAAATATACTACATCATTTATTATTCCGAGTGCCCTATGTACAAAGAGGTCCTAATTAAATAGCCGAAGGCGAACAAGATGGACGACCTCTAATTACTTTCTATTTCTTTTCGTGAAACAAATAATGAATAAAACGTTTCTTTGATGTTTATTTTTATCATTCAAAGTCCGCTTGAAAATTACCATTGGTAGGAAAATGGAGTCACATTTTTTTAACACTTTACCAATAATAGACTAATTTAACAAAAATACAAAAGTTAAAACAAAATTATAGTCATGTGCTGGAATCGAACCCGCGCTTTCAGGGTTAGAGCGAACCCGGCTATAGGGACGGATGGCGCTAGTTGTCATTTTGTAATTTAACATGCTAAGCATGAGTCACAGCAAAAATAAAAATACTAAAAATGCTTCTGTTTGTTTTCTTTTTTTGTTTTCTGCCTTAGACACTATATTTATGACTATAATTAGACAGTAGAATTTTAATTAAAAGACCCTTCAATCACTACGAAAGGTTCTTCAATAAAATTGCGTGTCATCGAATAACGCCGTGACAAAATTGGGAAGCCACTTCTGAAAATATATTGATAGCGGGAGATTAGCCTAACCACAGAACTACGAACATGTTTTTCACATTTAAAACTCGAAAAGTTTTTATTTATCATTCGAAATATCTCTGGAAAAGTGTTTTTTTTCCCCTACCGTAGAAAGGGTTTTTGAAATTTGAACCTCTATACAATATAGAGAAAAATAAGTTTACCTTAGCAATTACGAATTTTAGTAATTTTAATTATAATTTTTACCATAAATTAATAAATAAATTAAAAGTATTCGCACAAAATAACCTGACTGATTACCACCCTCAAGTAAAATAATAGGTGTCAAGCTTCCAAACTGTGTGTTCCGGCAGCGGATCTTGAGAGCCTGTTCAAGTTTCTTTCAGTTTACCACATTCGACTGCATCTTCATGTACAAGTAGACGAGTAGAGAGAGACATTTTTTATGGGATAGGGAGGCATACGATAATGCTTCTCCCCTGGTGGTAAGTGATCACCGTCACCAACAAACATCCGCAACACTAGAGGTCTCGAGGATGCGTTGCCGGCCTTTAAGGTGCGAATATGCTCTCTTCTTGAAGGCTCCTAAGTCGTATCTGTTCGGAAACACTTCACCTGGTAGCTGGTTCCCTAATGTGGCAGTACGAGGTTGAAAATGCCGTGAAAATCGCAAGGTGGTGCATGTTTGAATTTGGTCAAATGGCAGTATATATACGCGAGGTTATTGTAAACGACAAAATGCAGTTTTGCAGTTGAAATGTGACTGAATAGAATTATAAATAGTTTAGTTTCGATTGTCGTAATCAGTTCATGTTTCTCTACTTTGGCCGCAATACAAGCAAAGCAATTGGATTTATCACATACATAAATTCACCTTAGGTGTACCACTCCCCATAGATTAGGAAAATAACAAATTCATTTCCTACCTTCCTATATCGTGGAATATACCAATATATACCAAGTTGCGTCTCCATTAGCGCACCACTACTAAACAACAAAAATACACTGGCGCAAAACTAAAATTTTACACACGACAGAAAAAACTGTTTTTGCTTCAAATTTACAGTAGATTTAAACAGTTAGTCGTAAAAAGCCGCGTTATGATTTGCGGATACTATAAAACAGCTAATCATAACTTATAAATTAAGGTTTATTCGAAGTTAGGTTAGCTTATCTATTGTTAAATTAATTTCTTGATTAATAAGCGATATGCGTTAATATAAAATTATATTTAGTTAAGTTTTCTTTTAAAGTGACAGTTGATTGATTTACTGTTGGTCAAGTGCAAGCATGCAGCGCGTTTAATAAATGTTTGAATGTTTTAATAGATAAGAAATTAATTAAATGTTTAAATCAAGAGTTAAAAATCGTTGAACAAATTAACGAACGATTGTTTATTGCAACAATTAATGCAACGTTTTATTTGTATTTAATAGTTGTAATGACTTCGCAATGACCGCGCCAGGCGCCATTTTGGATACAAAAGGCCGGCTGATATGAGGCCATGTTGTCATGGATAAAAGTAATTAATTGGTTTAGGTTTTAAGGTTATTTAAAATTCTGTTATATTAGTGATTTTATCTGATACCTTTATATATTATTCATTTAACTATTCAAGTTTTTTTCTTATGAAACGTGAAGGTAAGTTGAGTGAGTTCATTATTAGCGATGAGTGAGCCTAGCGGCGGAGACTGTGAAGTCAGCTCTGATGACGTAACTATCTCTAAAACACGTACCTATGGCCCCGGTCACGGTGTTCCGAAACGCGAGTTCTACCAACGCGCCTCGATTTCGGCCTGCGCTCGGCACGCAGACAGTCCCGAGTGTCGCGACTGTGCCGCAGAGACACGGTAATGTTACAGATAACATTACCGTGCCCCGGTGCTTCGTTATAAATGGTACAAGTGTGTGAGGTAGGTAAAAATGAAGTTTTCACCACTCCAAGAGGGCCGTATATGTATTTCAATTAACAACTTATTTTTTTGTCAGACAAGTTGTTCTTTTTAACTGGCGGTATGCCTTTATTTAACAGAATACTACTAACTATATTCACAACTACAGCTGCCTTCTACAATTAAAGCATTTAGACAATCTATAAGCCATTGCAGACCCACAGGCAGTCTAAATGCAGGCCACTACTAGTTATTTGTTAAATAAGTTGATAAAGTTTGTTTATAATACAACTATTGTTATTTGTAAACTATAAAAGTTGAAACATCAACTTTTGGAACAAAAATCAACGCGAAAACTAGTACTGAAACTAATGTACACCTATCAACACATAATATATTTAATCTAATTTATTTTATTCAAAATAAATTGCACTTCTTAATTTTTGACGTACAATTATAATATTACGTAATAATAAAAATTCATATCACTATACTGTCGCCATATTGAATTTTTATTTATATATTGCATGTAGGTATCTGTCGGGATGATATGATTTTTAAGAAACACCATTCGTGCATATCTGTTGAGACATAAAAGTTATTGTGGGAACACATACATTCATGTACTCGCCCTAAAACTTCAAACTTTTTTAAAAATATACACGCTGGGCAGTCGAGTTAAAAAAAACAGGTTTTTAGCTGCTCGGCTTTATTCTGAGCCTAGCATTAGAAAGGTTGGTAGATGTACCCGACGTCGTTACCTTTCGGTTGAAAATGGCGCTAAGATAGCAAAAAGGTCTGTATGCAGTTATGACATATTGTTCATTCTGTCTTGCAGTAATTTTTCAGAGGGATATAAAACGGTTGTCTTAGGTTTTCGCGATTGTTACACATTGTAATTAAACAACTTTAAACGGTTTAAATCGCGTATATTTTTCATTTGTTTATCCCGACGTTTCAAACACTTTGCAGTGATCGTGGTCACGGGGTGACTGAAACGTCGGGATAAAATAATGAAAAATACTTATACGCGATTTAAACCGTTTAAAGTTGTTTAATTACTATGGATATAAAACGGTCCAGATATTGGTAAGCCTAGAATTTATGGGGTCGAAAGTCAAAAGGCTAACCTATATCAGCGATTGGCCCTTCCTACCTCCTAACGCTCGTTCCGTGGTTATCATCCACGTCAGTAAAATTGATATAGCGCCCTCGAAACCGGGCCCTATCTTTACAACTTCACCTATATTCGATATCCTGCCAATTATAATTCAAAAATAAATCTTAACGGAAAGGGTTAAGGTTGTATTTTGAGCAGCGGGAGGTTGTGAAGGCAATTTATCATGAAGCCTTTGGAGCACTTAATTTTGCGGTTTTCGGAATCATTTCTGACGCAGCTCTTAAACAGATAAGCAGTTTTAGGGTATGTTTTATGAGCTCTGAGTTTTGAGTCGTTGGTTAAGTGGCTTTGATATTTGGAGGCCCTGGGTTCGATAGATGCAAAGACTTACAAACATATATTTTTGTAACTTTAAGACTTTCGCGACTTGAACACATAGTTATAAGCATTTAACGGGACTTAATCGCGATAAAGTCCGCTCGTGACCACGACCAATGCAACTTGGTCGAAACGTCGAGGTAAATAAATAAAAATATACATGTTTTTATCGCGATTAAGTCCCGTTAAATACTTATAACTATATATTTTAGTGATATAAAGTGACGAACGGAATTTTCACCCGCTTTATAATAAGTGATATTGTGTTACTTGTCATACCGGCATAAAATCAAACATCTCCCCTAGACTACAGATTTTCACTTGCTCTACTTACATACCTCTATCGCTTCATCTACACTCATCAATTATTTCATACACAAACGTCGTTTTAGGATAGAAGTTAGAGGCCTAATTTCACCATACCATGTTTGTTTACGCTAAATCAGGCATTAGCTAATGGGTCTTTAAAAATAACAGAGCTGTTAAATCAGTCTACGTTCTATGAAGTTAACTGAATTAATCATCCATTAACAGTTGGTGGGACACTCGGTTCAGTTAACAGTCCGTTAAAAAGATTAACAAGGCGTCAAATAAATAACAGAGTATGGTGAAACTAGGCCAGAACGTCTTAAATCTGATTCCGGAACGTTCGGCTCGGTCTTCCCTTCCAACATTTCTGTTCACTTATCCTCGGTTTACTTATCGACATTAAAATACTGGCCAAGTGCTAGTTAGACTCGCATACCAAGGTTCTCCATAACAACTCAGAATATACCATTTTTTTTCCATATTTTTTTTTTATAGCTGACAGGCTAGCATTTCACTACTATCTCACCTGATGGTAAGTGATGATGTGGTCGAAGATGTTGTTCAGGCTAACCTAGAATTACTGGCTCTCAAGGACAGCTGCCGGAACATACCGTTAGGTGCTTGGCGACAGATTTTCTACTTGAGGGTGGTAGCTAGTCAGACGGGCATTCACAAAATGCCCTCAAAAAGTAAGTTTTAAACAGATCTTATTTAGATCAGGGGCAACCTCAATGCTCAGATTTATGCGGAGAGTATTGTTTCAGAAGTGATCATCCGTTTGCGAAGCCGTTTGGGTAATTCGTTCTAATGCATTGCAATGTCTAATGCACGTCCACAAACGGCTAGTCCAACTCGCAGTTTTGCCGATGCGAGCATCAAGTGGCCTGCTCCATCGCCAGACCTCAACCTCATTGAACATGCATGGGATATGCTACAAAGATGAGCTCTGCCAAGTATGGATGCCGTGCATGCATACCCCACAACAGCTTTTTGACTGGTTACAAAGAACGTGGCGGTCATTCTTCAAAGTTATTTTGATCGACTGATTTGAAGCATGCCAAATCGCTGTGCTTGTGTGATTAGTGTAAATGGTAGAAACACAGATTAGTAATACATATAAGTTTACAATAAACAGCAAATTTTTTTTACTATTTTTTTTCGTTTTTCTGCCAAACAAGTCGCAGGTATAGTTCAACCCTACAAAATATACCTGATCCCTAGGCACTTTTGATGTGTGTAGTTGATCGGTCAAGAACGGCTAAGCAAACTACGCCACAAGCCCTATTAGATGTAACATTGCAATGGACTTTGTGATGTAATAGTTGTACCCTTCTTCCTAGGTATATAGTTTCTAGTAAACAACTAGTTTCCCCATTCCGTAGTCATGGTAACCAGAAACCTATACCTACCAGCACAGCTGTACCGACGAGTTTCCGGTAAAAGTGAGTTAGTGTAACGATAGGATACGTAACGGTTAGGGTGTGGATTGCCACGAGCGTAGCGACGGGCGGGTAATGATCGCTGTTTTGATTTCTGACTTCAAGTTCACAAGTAACAAAACACTGTTTGTGAAGCAATGATGGCCGAGTGGTTATAGCTATGGACTGCCGCGCCGCAGGTCCATGGTTCGAATCCCCACCGCCGGATTGAGCTTCACCGCGTGGTTGGAAGGGCATTTTGCGCCTGCGGCTAGCTACCACCCTCAAATAGAAAATCTGTTGCCAAGCATCTAACATTGTGTTCCGGCAGCAGTCCTTGAGAGTCAGTAAAATATATGCAGGCACATGAGACCTAACAACTGTGTCTCAGAGTGACGGGCCCAGTGCAATTCGTCACTTGTGACGAAACACATATTTTTTAGGCAGAGCTTCCAGGATCTCAGATAAATATGATCGCATCCGATTGTTGCGTCAAAGGCCGCATGGTATACTTTTTAAACAATGCCCACCGGATGCTAAACGCCATAGAAAGCAAATGACTCTTGTGCTTGCGCTGGTTTAACCTGTGGTCAATTGTATGCAGCAACGAGCATCCTTCCATACTCATTTTCACCATTACATGAGATGTAGTCGATTAGCCTAACGGCTATAAAAAAACTTTCCTTAAATGTATTTATCGCTGTCGCCGTTCCTCTCCTCTCAGCCCGCTGCCCGTAGCGTGAGAGTTCTCAAGCGTAAATAAACGACGACGTCTCCGCTCAACTGAATCCGACGCTACAGATATTATTCCGTTTCTTTGTATCATTTAACGTGATTTTATTGCTACAATGCGTTTTAATTAATTAATTCTTACCTACAGCAAATTATATTACGAATAGATTTATTTACCTGCGTATAAAACCAGACGTAACAGAATAAGAACCAATGTTTATCCAAATCCTAGATAAGAACGATAATGAGCATGCTATAATCACATTTACAAATGATTGGAGCACAAATTTTCCTGTTCCGGACGGGAATTGAACCCGCGTCCTTCGATTTCGCGCCGGATGCCTAAACCACTAGGCTACCGGAAACATACTCTTTCGAGCCGAAACTAAGTGCTACAACTTTAATACTTTAACCGTCATAAGTCATAAAGAACGGTTCGCGTTCATCAACCAGACTGATAGACGTCATCTGATCGAATCAAACACTTAACTCTCGCAATGATGTCGCTACCCTTCGTATATCTAAATATATTCGTAGTTTGCCTTTAAAGATTCATGAGGATTGTATTCAACGCATCAAGGTGTTTCCCGTTGTGTACAAGACGTTGCTTGACCCATTTTTCTCTTTTACTATCCCCCAGAGAAGAGCTTGGATTTTGTCTGGGTTGGATAACATCTGATTAGTGTATATAAGTGTATGAAAGGCGCTCGCCCCCTATTACATGTGACCAAAAATATATCTGGTGAGTAGACGTGGTGTTAGAGATCACCGGGCGAGGAAGTCTTGGCTTGAAGGAAAATATAAGCAGGCGATCTGTTTTTTAGACCTCCGTAACTCAAAAGGAACCCTAATAAGATCACTGTATTCTCCGTCCGTCTGTCTGTCAAGACCTTTTTCTCAGGAACGCGTAGAAGTATGAAGTTGAAATGTATATCATCTCTGATTAACGGCTTCTTTCAGCTGTAAAAACAATCCTTGGCTAAATACCCTACCACCATGCTATAACGACTGCCATCCTAATACAAAACAGGGATCGACGGCTTACCGTGCCCTCCGAAGAACGGAAGCGCTCAGTAGTAATATCACTAGCGGTTACCTATCCAAGTCATGACCGCGGCCATAATGATTCAAAACACTCTGAGATCACATTTTCATGGTCCGACTTCAACAAATTATTTCATACTATTCAGTGTTTAGTCGGTTTAATTTTTGTTAAATGATATATATTTTTTGTGTACTGTATGTAGGTACTTCTAATATATTACATTATGTAATTTATTACATGGTACTGTACTGTATTTGTACGGTTTGATCTGTGTGTTAGTGCAATTCTTATTTCTAACTCGACCGGATTTTTATTTGTATACTAGTTGAAACTGTTGAAAGTACTACATCCCCACGGAGAGAAATTAAACAATTTTTTTTATTACACAGTTAAAAATGGACCATAGCCAAGAATGGCAAATACAGAAGTTATTTAAAAAGCCGTATATTTTCCCGCGCTTGTGGCTTGGCATGGCGCTGGCCCGATGTGGTGACTGATTTATTTTTCTTTGTAGAATGCACAGAGTACATTAGTGCGCTCTTTGTAAAAGGAGAATTTACTTCGCGTCTTCGTTACTCTTTTGTTACAATTTGCAGATAGTGTTTGCAAAATCGTAATAAATCACATAAGTGTATAACAGGGTTTGTGTGTAGATAAAAGCTACAGAAACGCCACCTTGAGTTTAGAAACATTAAAATATTGACTTTGAACATTTCCATTAAAATGCTTAATTTTGGGAGGGTATTAAAAAACCCGTTTCTATAGGTATACTATAAGCTATATTATATTGTATATGAAAAAGAAAAAGAAACTTGGTATATGATAGTTTCTTTTTCTATATTTTTAAAAGAATATGTATCGAAAATGCGTCGTTTATGGTCTAGCGCGCGCAAAAATACCCCTGCGTTGAATGAGTCTCAATGTTAAGCGACCTCCAAAAAAAGGTAGGTAGGTAAGGTAATTAATAATAATAATAAAAAATAAAAATATTTTAAGAAACATTAAATTAATAATTTAATAAACACTTAAATATCTAGAGACAATGTATAATTTTTTTCATTGTATCCAATCTGTTTGATTATCTTTACTTTTGTGTTGCATAACACCTCCAAGTTTTTCTAATTAAAATGTAAAACGTTTTTCAATTCCGCTCAATTGACAAAAACAAAAGGAATATAAACAAAACAAAATAACCACAAAAGGAATAATAAACAATAAAAGGTGATTTAACCCATTCAAATTCATTTATAAGCTTAACACAGGCACAATAAGAGTTAGTAAAAGATGTTGTAAGTTTTAGGTACTTTTTCAGGCATGCCAAAACGATATTTAAAAAAAAGCCAAGTGCGAATCGGACTCGTGCCCCGAGGGTTCCGTACAAACCTGTAGGTATATAGGTAAAAGTTAAGGTATTTTTATTGCTAAATGAAATCCATAACATAAATATTATTAAAAATATTTTTATTCTATTACGTGTAACTAAAAATGTAGGTATGCTTTCCGAAGTTTTTCCTTTATCTGTGCGTTGACGACGTTGCTTCGTACCAAATTTCAAGATTCTGAGTTCACGGGAAGTACCTACTCTATGTTGTGATAACCTTGCGTGTTGAAAATTACCTGTATAAACGGCTGTATGTTTTGATTGCGTTGGCTTAGAAGTTTGATTTTATCACAGCTCCAAGGGACATTAGACTTGAGTATTTGATACGAATTTCTGCTTGATACCTCCACGCGCTCATAGCGCGTGCGTAAGTTTTATTTTTGCGTGCGGCAAATGTATGGTGGTTGATTACATATACAAAGCCTTAAACCTCTTTGTTGTTACAAATCTGTATTACCCGGTTAAATTGAAAATGCTCTGTTTACTCGCATATAATTTGCAGTTAGGTATTAACTTAATTTTGTAGGGATAATTCTTTTTCACACTAGTGTATAATATTATTATGCACGAGGGTGTTATAGTTCGGTTTATGGCCCTAAGAACGATATAATACAGCTCACTTTACGAGCAAGGGTGTTGAAAATACTATTATATTCTTCTTGACGGATAAAAGAGTTTCTAAGTCAGTCTTTTGCGTCTTTCAGTGAAAAACATCTGTCCCATGTAAACCAATCGATTCGAGCCCAGTAAGCCTTTGTCACAATAATCCTTTCCACGTGCACCGTGGGAGATTTAATTAACCTCGCACGCTGAGAGAGTGGGTTGAATATGATAAAGTAATAACAAAATTGAATTAAAACGCCCCTGAAGGTGTCTTAAGCCCAACGCGTAATAATGTGAAGGTGTGAAGGCGGGCATTATTTTTTATGAATCCGGACTTATTTCCCTGGATTTTCCTTTATGGGATAATCCAAGCATACCTGTAACCTTAATATGGTGCATTGTAGGTACAGTCCCCGACTTATGAATACAAGGTCTCTTCCTCATTTCTTTTATAAATGGTATGTGTTCCAGCAGCTGTCTTTCTTATCTCTCACACACGCATATATACACGCTCACTTAAACACGACGTAGATATAGCTTACACTTTACATCCCCATCACAAATAGACATAACACACCTCTCTCATTCTCACACACATACAAGCTGTTCCTTATATATAATAATAAGCTTTATTCACAAAAAAGTGTACATGAGCAGTGATAGCTCAGTGGCTTTGGCTATGGACTGCCACGCAGCAGGTCCATGGTTCGAATCCCGCCGCGGGCTTGAACTTCACCGCATGGTGGAAGGGCATTTTTGCGAATGCCCGCCTGGCTAGCGACCACCCTCAAGTTGAAAATCTGTCGCCAAGCAATTGACGGTGTGTTCCGGCAGCTGTCCTTGAGAGCCAGTAATTCTAGGTTAAGCCTGTTAACACCTTAGATCACATCATCACGTGAGATTGTGGTCAAAGGCTTACCTATGAGCAATAATAAAGAAAAAAAAAATGAAATCGTTCTCAAAAATTAGCTAGTAAAATTTGATATTATAATTGTGCAAGAGTATCTGCTGATGAACTAGGTTCATCACCCGTGTTTCAGCATACTGCGCTCTTCCCCTGGACTGGACTGATACTAGCAGGTCTGTCAAAATGAATATGAATCTATAATACCATTCTTTCTACAACCGTAAGCTACGAGAAAATGGTATGTTCTTCACAAAATTAATTTATACATTATAAACCAATGACTATTTATAAAAATTGATGTATGAAATTGAATCATATATGATTTTAATATATAAAATGTATCTTTAGAAATCCTTTAGTAATTTGATATGTACAAAATTATTATTTTCCAATGAATCCAATGAATATATGTTATTATTAATATTACAAAACTAATATTTACATACACTCAACTAAAAATAAATACTTGTATATTACTAATATTAAAACTAAAACAAAAAACATGTTGCTTACCAATTATAAAAATGGAAAATCTATTTTAATTCGGCTTATTCACCACCTTAGGCCACCAAACCCCAAAAATCGTTCCACTTCAACCCCAAGACGATTTGTAGGCATGATTAAATATTCTGTATTTTGTTCCACTCCAACCCCAAGAATTAGAGGTAGCGTCAGTAAGTCAAAATGTAAATGAAAGCGACAATTGCACAACTAGAAAAGATCATCGGCATCGAACTATAAATTTAGTGGAAGCATGGCACCGGAGAATAACGAAATACAGAAGAAACGACTCGTACACAAATTAAAGGAAGAAGCATAGTACTTTGAAAGATATCGGAAACCCGTCCTCCGAAGTAAACATTGATATAAACTTAAAAAATATTTAACTGATTACAGAGAGAAAAATGAGAAATATCGAACTTATTTGGATAACCAACTCTATGTTGTAAAGTGATAAGTAATAAATATACATATATATATAAATTAGTTTACTGCATAGAATTAAAATCTGAAGCTGTAATCTTATAATAAGTTTACTGTTAAGTAATTCTGATCTGAAGCTGTGATTTTATATAATTAGAATTAGTGTACTGTTAAGAAATTCTAATCTGAAGCTGTTATCTCTTATATTTTAGCAATAAGTTTACTGTTAATTCATTCTAATCTGAAGCTGTGATTTTGTCTTTAACCCATTTTATTTCTAGTGTATAGCATAGTTTTAAAATATTTTTTTATGGTGAATCGTTTTTATAGGCCAATGATTATATGTGTCTTTATAAGCCTCTAAAACTAATGTATTTTATTTATGCATCCTGAAATTTTGCTGTTGACTCTACTAAAACTGCTTTGGGGTTCAAGTGGAATTGAAGTATGAAAATATTTCTTAATTTAATTTTATACCTAAAATCGCTTTGGGGTTCAAGGTGGAATGAATGTATGGACCGCAGAGTTTTGAGAACAATGGCTTTGGGGTTGAGTGGAATAAGCCTTTAATTCTTACTGTCTTACTGATAAGACCGCCCATTGCTAACATAGTTTAAGAATATGCTATTTTTAAGATTGTTTTACTATATACAATAAGGGTGTGCAATAAAGAGTTGCATTGTATTAATTTTTATTTGTATATAATGTATTTCTAAACATAATTACAAGCACTATCGCGTGCTAAGCGAAAATAATATTTTACAAATTATTGGAGTATAAAATTTGTTTGATATGATTTTCGCTTAGCACGCGATAGTGCTGGTAATCATATTTAGAAATATAGAAGGGTAGCGACATCATACCGAGAGTTAAGTGTTTGAAAAAACACTTCTTTCGATCAGATGAAGTCTAGTAGTCTGGTTGATGGCCGCGCACCGTCCCCTATGACGGTTAAAGTAATACGATTGGAGCACGAAATTTCTATAATATGTATTACTTACCATAGAAAACGGTGTTTCAAATAATATTGTCAACACATAATTTTACGTGAATTTCTAATTAACGATAAGACTAGAACTAATATTTTGAAATAATTCACATTTTTTTTTAAAAAAGGAGGAGGTTCTCAATTCGTCTGTATTTTTTTTATGAATGTTACTTCAGAAATTTTGAAGCGATCGTAGCGAAGTTTGCTTAGCCATTCTGAACCGATCAGCAAAGTTAAGCAACGTCCGCCGCGGTCATGACTTGGATGGGTGATCGCTGTTGACATTACTACTGAGCGTGCACGTCGGTCCCGGTTGTTGTCTTAGGATGGCAGTCGTTATAGCATGGTGGTAGGGCATTTTGCGAATGTCCGCCTGGCTAGCTACCACCCTCCAGTAGAAAATCTGTCGCCAAGCACCTAAAGGTGTGTTTCGACAGTTGTCCTTGAGAGCCAGTAATTCTAGGTTAGCTTGAACAACATCTTCGACCACATCATCACTTACCATCAGGTGAGATAGTGGTCAAAGGCTAACCTATCAGGCATAAAAAAAGAGGAATCGATAATTCTTTTTCATTTGAAAGCTGATGCATGTCGTTTGGTCCCATTTAAACGTCATCAAACTCACTCCAATAAATGAAAAATATTTGCCTATCTAGATTATATAGTCGCTGACAGTGAATGACAATCGATCCCGTAAGTAGCAAGGGTTACTAAAAAGAGTGAAAAAGTTTTTTTATCCAAAAAATTGAACCGACTTCAACACTCAAAAATGTGAAATAACTTATCTAAGTCGGTATAATCGCGTACGATATTGTGATAATAGGTACAGTGGTAACAATACCTTTGAACTATCATGGTACCGGCTTCAACAAGTTATTTCACACTTTTGAGTGTTGAAGTCGTTTAAAGTTTTTTATTCCCACCAAGGTGAAGTTTTCTATTTTCTAGTTAAATTATTGCCTAAACACCAGTGAGTGTAAGCATTCGGTATATACTTAATGTGACAAAAATAAAAGTGTAAGGACAGCCTTACTCATAGACTTGTCAAAAAATACAGCATAAAAATGTTGAAGCAATAATAACTATGGACTGCGGTGCCGGATATCCATGGTTCTATCACCAACGGGCGGCTTGAGCTTCACCGCATGGTGGTAGGGCATTTTGCGAATGCTCACCTGGCTAGTTACCACCCTCGAGCAGAACATTTTTGGCAAAGCACCTAACAGTGTAATAAGTATTTAAGGGGACTTAATCGCGATAATAACATATATACTAGTGACTCTCCGAGCTGTAGACTATTATTATTATATTAATGATCTGCCTTGCATGGTCAAAGATTTCTGCGATATTGTTTTATTCGCAGATGATACCTCTCTGATTTTTAAAGTAGATAGGAAAGATAGTGAACTCATTCATGTAAATAATGTGTTATCTATGATCTCTGAATGGTTCGCAGCTAATAATCTTCTCTTAAATTCAAAAAAGACAAAATGTTTAAAGTTTTCTTTACCAAATCTCTCTATTGACAAAGCGACAGTCTTTCTGGGAATCAAAGTGGATTCAACTTTACAGTGGGATCCACATATACATGATCTAGCCGGAAGACTTAGTTCTGCTGCATATGTAGTTTGTAAGATAAGACAGTTAACAGACGTAGCTACTGCACGGCTAGTTTATTTTGCGTACTTCCACAGTATTATGTCGTATGGTGTATTGCTGTGGGGAGCTGCTGCTGAGATGGAAACAATATTTATCTTACAAAAGCTTGCAATTCGAGCCATATATGAAATGGATCCTATGGAATCTCTAAGGGATCTTTTTAAAGAAATTGATATATTAACTTTACCGAGTCTGTATATATTTGAAAATATTATGTATGTTCGGAAAAAATTGAGTAAATTTAAATTAAATAGTGGCAACCACGATTACAACACTAGGAATAAATATAAAATAGCAGTACCAGGTTTTAGACTAGCAAAGACAAATAAAAGGTCCTTTTTAGGTAATTGTGTGCGGTTTTATAATAAAATTCCCAAACATATTACAATGCTCACAGAGGGAAAATTCAAGCTGCATGTGAAAAATATTTTGATTGAGAAATCATACTACAAAGTTTGTGATTACTTAAACGACAAATATGCTTGGAAAGTTCCGCCTCTGCCAAGCTATCACCTGTCACCACGTAATTTGAACAAATATTGTAATAGTCATATTATATTGTATATAACACATTGTTAAAAGATGTTTAAAAGAATGGCTCCGAGTTTCTTGCCCGTTCTTCTCGCAGTGGCTCTATAATTTTTTTGCTGAAATTTCGTGAAAATCGGTTGAGAAATGCGACCTGTAGAGGAGAACAACCGGACATAAAAAAGCATTTTTGTGTAAGTTAAAGAAGACGCTTCGCTCGAACTAAGTTCTCGCTCGGTCAATTATTTATTGACATCATATTATCATGTTTTATCGCGATTAACTCTCGTTAAATACTAATAATAATGTGTTAAGTCGCGAAAGTCTCAAATGTATATCACCTAACAGTGTGTTCCGGCAGTAGTCCTTGAGAGCCAGCAAAATTACATTCACATAAGACTTAACAACTGTATGTCTCAAGGTGACAGGTGCAGCGCATTACGTCACTTATCATTTATAACTTGTGTAATAGCAGAGGTTACCGCTTAACATCAGGTGGGCCTGGACCATGTGTCATCACAATTTCACAAAAAATGTCTACAAGATTTGTTGAGATAGAATAATTTGACATAGACCAAAGTAGAGTATCAATAAACGATCACTCATTCCCGATTCGTTCCCCGACATATTTTTTGTCGTAGCAAATTGATGGGCCCATTGATTGATCAGGTCTTGATTTATTTTGGGATATATATTACTTATGTGATTTCGTCGAAATGAGCGATTTCAGTTATTAAAAATGAGGAAAATATGATATAGTGAATCTGCAACTATATTATGTGTATGTATAGATAAATTAGCACTCACACACGCACACATAACACACACAAAAACTTACATACAAACATCTCCACGAACATTCTCATTATCATTATAAACATACCTTTGTTCTATTAATTTCATTAAAGATTATAGAATAAGTTCATAGAATATTATTATATATATTGGATAAATTAAAGTAGAACTTAGCAATGCATTCCACGGTAACTTTCAACTCGATTCAAGATTTTTCTTTGTGAGGACTTTACAAGTCATGTATAGTTTACTGAGTAATACTATTTTGAACTTCAGTCATGCATTGTATTTATGTGTGCGTTTTAATCATCAATAAACTTATTATTGTTACTATGTATATATTTATATATTTTATACTTACCATGCTCGTAAAGTTCTTTTTCCGCCTCCTGTTGTAAGCGGATTTATACAGCTTTTTATGCTCTAGTGCATATACTGCTTTTTAAGCAGAAGTGCATACAAATGATTTACTCTCAAAATAGGACATTGTTCATATATCGGGTTCAATTTGAATTTTACTACAGTTTACAATAACTTAGTTTCATTTTCTCGCATTTGATGTAAACATCCTAGTCCCTAGTGTATAACTCGTAATTTTGAAAAATATAATTATAACTCGGGCATTAAAGTCATTTTAGCCTCGACTTAAATATCAGTCTTCACCTTTTGGCTTGTAACGTCTCGGCTAAAATGACTTGTTATATACAATCGTACAATCTACTGCCCGTGGGGTGCCAGACTAGAATGCTACCTCATGTTATTTCCTAAGATGATAATAATTAATTACACTTTAGCGCCGCCACATCTTTCTGATACCAAGGTGAGAGCTGGCGCCGCGGCTACTTCGGCGGAGCAGCTCAAGCGGCGCAAATATGCTAACCTAGCCTACCAGTAGTGGTTACAAATTTGAGCCGTTAGGTGTATTATGCGACGTTGGGTTCGTGGAGACCGGGAGCTCATCGTATCTTCCAAAACTGATCAGAGCGCTTACGCTTGGTCAATGCAGCGCGTGATCAAAATGCTGGCACATATTTGGCTCAACGAATATGTAAGCATTGCAATTCAATGGGCCAATGCCGCCAGCATGCTGGACACGCTGCCAACTAGTAATGGGTAGGAGCATTTGGACTGCCTGTGAGTCTGCAACGACTTGTAAGTTGTCTAAATGCTTTTATTGTTGTAGCTGTAATGTTGTATATAGTTCGTTGTATTTTGATAAAGGCATACCGCCGGCTAAAAAAAAAGTATTTGGTTATTATTTCTATATCAACAACTTCTTTTTTATATTTTTCCACGCAGCAACATCCGCAGTAATCAGTTACACGTTCACAAACTAATGTTCCTTATTCCCTAAGGTCACAAAACAAATCGTACATCGTCCCTACATAAGTACCGCTTCAGCTATAGTCATAGTTTCTGAGCAATATCACCACAGTTTACCGTCATAGTTTCTATGTACTTATCACAGCTTACAACAATAGTTTCTACGTACTACACACAAAGCAGAACAGGGTCTGGTACTTGTCCCGGTGGAGTTAAATCGACGGGATGAGGGATGTAGTGTCTAATTATTTAGCAGGATTAGGGATGTTCTGTGTATACTCGATATCGACTATTTTGTACCTACAGCCATAGATAATGAAATAATAATTCATAATCTAAGAATGTTGGGTAGACATAGCTATGTTTATAATTCACATAAGTCCAAAATCTAGTAAGCACAAATTAGACTCGAACTTTACTAAGTATTGTGACAGTGGAAATAGATCAACTGCAGAAAATTGCCAGAGTGAATCAAGTACACTACTTAAACTTGAATTACTATTGTGATCATTTATATAGCAATACTTATTTTATTCTACCTTATACAACTACTTAGCATTTTTATCCATGGGATGCCGGGCTATTGTGTCACCCCGTTATTTCTTCCCGTGGGGGTCGTAAGAGGTAAGTAGGAATAACACCGAAAGGTGGGTAGTAGCGCCATCTGAGGAACTGCAATCCCCAAGAACTTCTGCAAAGCGTGGTAATTACGGCAAACCTCCCTCTCAATGACGGAGACTGTGTTTAGCAGTAGGTAGCTAATCTGGCTGACACAGGAAATCTTAAAAAGCAAAGCTAAGCTTCATGTAATGCAGCACGCAATTACGATATTTTCAGATATCTCGAGCATAATAATATATTACGATAAGTAGTCAATTTCTGGTCCTTTTTATTCTCTGTCATCATATAACAACAAAATACACAAAATTATTGAAAAAGTCTTGGCATCGATATTATGGCCATTTGTGGCACACATGTGGTGATAATAGCATTTTGAAAAAAGAAGACAATATATTATAACGTTCGATGCATTATCGATAGTTTTATCGGCAGACAGCCAAGTATTCCATCTCTAATTCACCTTTCCGTCCCGGGAATTACCCCGGGGCATCCCGGAGAATGGGATCGGCCGTCCCGAGTTAACGTTTGTCATTGGGGCATTAATCTTGTACATGGGATAAAGCCAGTTGATTTATTTATTGGCAATTGGAATAGTTTAATTTGTTGTTGCATTATTTCGTTGGGTATCGGGGTTCAGGGTTCTGTACACGAAGGGCAAAATGGAGCCCCATCAATATCCTCTGCCTGTGTCACGGGTTACTAGCTAGTATATGGAAATGTTACAACCCTGAAATAGATCATATTTTATTGTATGTATTTCTGCGTAGGCCAGAAAAATATAATGAAAAAGAAAAGATTGAAATAACTTAATAATAACAAACATTTTTTAGATATTTTAAGAACACATTCAATTGATATTTAAGAAATCACTTAAAAATATATGTAGTGATCATTCCGCCCAATTTTCCTGTTGAACCGATATGACGTCACAAGCATCCTCTTGGACTTTTCTAATTTATAAATTTAATGTTTGCTTAAAATATTTTTAAAATATTTGTTATTATTAAATATAAATTTCCACAAAGTAACGCCTGAAGCTATTCATTATCTTAACGAAATATATTTAGCCCCAAGCAATGGATAGGCGAATTTTATTCCCAATATCGCCAATGCCACCCCAAGGGGGCACGTTCGGAGTTTAAATTTCTAACGTTCCTACTACATATTTAAATTAGTGGTTACCAATTATGGAAATGCATTATTTTTATGGTACAATTATCATACGGTCCAGTCTCTCGTACTCTCTCGTTTAGAATCCTATTATTTTTTCAGTTTATTTATTTTTCTTGGAGGTTTGGTCTATATTCGTAAGTCTTGTCATCATATTCTCATAGATAACTTTATGGCATCATAGTATGATAGATAATTTTAACAAAGACTTGTCCTTTAATTCAGAAATAAGTAATTGTAGTACCACTCAGGCTTCTTCCCATGATGTAGAAGCCTGTAGACTAAGCCTGAGTACTGTTGCATGAACTATCCAAGAAACATTGGCATCTGTAAGAAGTGCTTTCTGTCAAAACTCTTCATTTCGGATACATTTCTTACGTTAGGAATACTTCAGTCTCCGAAGAAATATAAATTTCTTATTTGTGACACAAACAATGCGGTGACACTAAGATGAATAATTAAAATTTAAAACCTCTACATAAAATGTTCACAAATTGGTCACAAATCAGCATAATGCTGGTTGTTAGCCAGTGTAGCGCTGGTCTTCCTTTGGAACCATATTATGGTGACGTCACACACACACATACACACAACAGTTCGCCAAATGGAAAAAAACAAAATATAAAACTAATTATTACATTATACAGAAAACTAGCTTTCTGGGCGAGGCTCCGCCCGCGCGTATGTCGGTTATCGCGCAAAAACATTAACCTCTTTTTGCGCAGTTGGATAAAAACTAGCCTATGTTTTTTCCCTAGTCTCAAACTATTTCCATACCAAATTTCATTCAAATCGGTCCAGTAGTTTTGGCGTGAAAGCGTAACAGACAGACAGACAGAGTTACTTTCGCATTTATAATATTATATAGTACTGATAAATTAACAAATAAGTAATATTAGGTATACCTTTACGTATATAATTTAAATTCAGATTAAGTACAATAAAAATATAAAGTAATTATAATTAAATAATTATTAATCAGTGTTTGCATTACTCAGCCTTAATTATATTGCACTCGTGTCATGTCGAAAAGTTTCAGTCAAAGTCTCAGAAGTGCTGTGACTAAGTAGTCTAAGTACCGAATGTTTTCGATACATTTTCGATACCATAACCTCAAATAATCGTTACCGATACCTATAAAAACGAACGTTATATTTATTACCCACGCGGATAACGTTATTATTATCGTTATATAAAATAGGTCAACAATTTTCATGATTCAGGTAAAAACTTAATTTAACCTCAAGCGTTCGACGATAAAGTCCTCGTGGGATAAATAAAGCTATTATATATTATATTATACAACGGCCGTAACAACTCCCACGGCGCGACATATATTATCCGTTCACATGAGAAACGAGAGCTTGCCAACATTTTGTCTAAGGTACTAGGTTCTTTATGGATAAGCTCAGAGTCGCTCAGCGAGCTATGGAGAGAGCTATGCTTGGAGTTGCTTTGCGCGATTAAATCTGGAACGTGGATATTCGCCAAAGAATCAAAGTTACCGACATAGCTCTCAGAATTAACAAGTTGAAATGGCAAAGGGCGGCCCACACTGCTCGACGAGCTGAAGACCAGTGGGGAAGAAAGGTTCTCGAGCGGTTACCACATTACATCGGAAGACGTAGAATGGGTAGGCCTCCCACTAGGTGAACTGACAACATCGTGAAAGTCAAGGGTGGTAAAAAAATCGTTACAAGCGGCTAATAACTATTCTATTATAGTCGCTCTATGTGGTTGTTCAACAGTGGACATCTTCCGGCTGATGATAATAATGATGACTAGGTTCTAGGGTTTCATTCGGACAAATAATATAACAACACAATTCAATAGATTTATTCAATCTAATAATTGATTTCACTAGAGTAAAGACAAAAAAAATCCTCTCGTAAATTTGTGATTTTGTAAGATAAGAAAATAATTTTCGATGCCATTATTTGGACTAAGATGCAGTGTTAAACACCCATTTTATTGACATCATCTTAATCAATATTCCTCTTCTTTACTTCTTGTCGCCTAAGTATAGAATTTTTTCTCCCACAGTCACGGCCAGACATGTTGCGTTTACTATTTGCTTCATCCTTAAAAGCATTGCACCGTATGCAAGGTTGTGTCGTTTCAAGATTGTCAAAACGTATATAAATAATAATAAGATTATACCATACTGATAACCTATCTGTATTATGTTGCGTCAAGCATTAGAAAAAATAAACTTATTATAGAAAAGTTCTTCCATTATTTTCATAATTAAAATTGTAAGTAATAACAAGCACTTGTTTGGTTTTAATCTCTTATAAATACAATGTTTTCACAATCCAACCAAACATCCTACTGAAACAAGCCGCCAGCTCCACACCAGCACCTGCTCAAACCGCTTATATTGTTATGTTAAAAAACAGTATATTGTTCAGTTTTTGCCCCGCCTTCTGTCGCTGTGCGAAACAGATAGTATTCAGGAACTTGCATTGTTTCGTTTTTTAGTAACGTTAATGTGCTGGAGCGCTTTATTAACATAACAACGCACCTTCGCTATCTGCAGCATATTTTAATGAAATTATGAATAAGATTTAAGAATATGTACTTTTACTTATTTTAATTTTATTTTACTTTACTTGGCAATCAAACAGCTTAGTTACAGATAATAAGTGATGTTGTGGTCAAAGTTGTTAATTATTATGTAAACTCTAGGTTTAAGCCTGTTTAACACCTTCGACCTCATCATCACTTACCATCAGGTGAGATTGTGGTCAAAGGCTTACCTATCATCAATAAATACAGAAATAAAAAAGATATGTTCAAAGATAAATAATTTACGTTAACCTAAAATAGTTCATAATATTAGACCTTACTTATATATTCATATAAATAATTTAGTTCAACATTAAATTATATATACAGATTATTGAAAAAAAAAACCAAAATATTAACTCATATAATCTTTAAATAAATAAACTATTTACTTATTCTCACGTAAGCTCACACCTTGTTTCCAGTCTTCTTTATAATCAATTTCCCATCTCCACGTAATAAAATAAAGGAGTTTGCCTCAACTGGGCCCGTGGGAGGACATAGTTGTACGTTAACTTTACGACTGGTCCGTTGAGAGGAAGGATCGATAGGCTAAGTGCCAGCTACATATCATATTAACGAAGTTGGTGCTCCTGGGAACTCTTCGAAGTTTACTTAATGGATATTGGTAATATATTTTAATGTGCTGAATGAATCATTTTATTCGTAAAGCGTTCTTTAAATGGATACTAAACGGAATTTGCTGGAATGTTTTTGAAAAGTATTTTGCCATGGATTAGGAATTATTATGGTATAGGAGGGCAAACGAGTACGTGGGTCACCTGGTAAGTGATCACCGTCGCCCATGCACATCTCTACTTCCATTTAAAGAGAACATAAAACTTAATATTATGTGAATAGTTAAAGCTTCTACCTGTCACCGTTATTGGTATCGAGCAAGAAACGGTAAAAAAATCAAGTTTGTTGTATGGGAGCCTCCCTTAAATTTTTATTTTATTGTATTTTTAGTATATGTTGTTAAAGCGGCAATAGAAATACATCATCTTTGAAAATTCAACTGTCTAGTTATCACCCTTCTTGAGACACAGCCTGGTGACAGACGGACGGACGGACGGACGTCTCAGTAATAGGCTCCCGTTTTTACCTTTTGGGTACGGAAAACACCTTCAGTAATAGCTACTTAAAAGTTTGTGCATTATTCAATAAATATCAGAATAATATATATGCGTTCTATTTTTGCAGGATATTTTTGGGCTTAAATATTAGAAATATATAGACATCTTACATATTATTCACTACCCACTAACAAAAAGTTGCAAGAATTAAAAATAGTCTAATCAAATATTTTTTTTCATTTCTTATACTCGGAAAGCAGTGTTTGTTTGATCTGAGTAGCGGGTGGAAGACGATGCTTCCCACCTAAGGGCGGAAAAAACTCAATACAAAATTGTGGTTTTATGGACTAATATTTGATAAAAATGAGTTCAAGCGATTATGTAATGTTAACCCCAGATTCGGTTAAAGATGAGGCAAATACAGTTATTGAAAATCTGCCAGAAATTTCAAAGGATAGATACTTAAATACATACAACGATTTTATGAAGTGGCGTGCAGACAAGATAATTAAATCATTTTCCGAATGCGTACTTCTTAATACATATTTCAATGGACTATCTAACAAAATACAGCCTTCTACGCTATGGAGCAGGTATTCAATGCTCAAGAGTACACGTAATGTAAAACACAATGTAGATGTGAAAAAAATCCATAACCTAACATCGTTTTTGAAAAGACAGTCTCAGGGGTTCAAAAGCAAAAAATCTAAGGTTTTCACTTCATCCGAAATAAAAACATTTATAAATGAAGCCCCTGATGAGATATATTTGGCAGTGAAGGTAAGTTATTTTACTATACTATCAGGAGGTCGTTTACTCTAAAAATGAACGTCATTCCAAAGTCTTTACTCTGATAGGTATGTATTATAGATAGTTGGCGATAAAAGAGACACTGACATTAACCAAATTACGCATATTGATTGAAAGACGTAGCTGCCGTTTGCTTGCTTAACATTTTTAGAGTATAAGATGTCTGCGAACTGTTTATTTTAGCTACATAACTACCTGAAAGATACATTCTGACAATATTATGTTTTTGACAGGTGGTATTAATACTCGGTATAAGCGGCGCCTGTAGAAGCAGTGAGCTGACAAATTTAACAATTAACGACGTTGAAAATCAAGGCCAGTTATTGCTAATAAAACAAAAACAAACATAGAGCGCACCTTTGTAGTACGAGAAGAGTTCACAAATATAGTAAAAAAATATCAAAAGATCAGACCTAATGATGTTAAAACTAATCGCTTTTATCTCAACTACCAAAAAGGAAAATGTTATAAACAAGTGATCGGTAAAAACAAAATATCAGGTATGCCAAAGCAAATAGCAACATATTTGAATTTACCAAACTGTGAGCAGTATACGGGGCATTGTTACAGTAGAACGTCAGCAACACTGTTAGCCGATTCAGGAGCGAACTTGATAATATTAAAAAGACATGGAGGGTGGAAATCCAGCTCAGTCGCCGAAGGTTACATTAAAGATTCTTTCCAAAATAAAACGAAAATTTCAAGCAAAATAAATGTGACTATAAATTTACGGCCTAGTTGTTCACAACCTACAACTTTAAGGGAATGCCATGGGTTTCACCGTCTAATCAAATACCAGAGTTTCCTACTTTTACTGACATCCAGAACAGCCAAATTTGTCACAATATATCAAACAGCGTAAATGTTCCACACAAAAATTTAAATATAACTTTCAAAAATTGTACTAATTTTTCAATTAATTTTAAATAGGCACACTTTTTTATTTTTGTCAATAAATATTTTACCAAGACTAGTTAGTATCTTTTGCTTTCCTTATATTCGAAATGAAAAGTAGAGTGCTTAACGCGGTGAAAGTAATCAATTCATACTCGGACTATAGCCATACAGCATATAGCCATAGGCTATAGTCTAAATACCTCGTATGTGAATTGATTACTTTCGACACTTGTATAACAATCTACTATCTCTATATAGTGCTAATGCTATTGTAGCCATATAATAAATCAGAATAATTATAGTATCATTTAATTAGGTGTCACGATTATTGAGGTTCTCCAAGGACTTTGATAATAATAATACTTCCTATCCTGATTTATTATGTTTGAGTAATGTTACTAAGAAATTATAATAGTGTAGAGGTAACCTTAGGATGCAAATTTTAGCGCATCCCTTTCTCCATTCACTAACGCGAGAGCCAGACGTGCTCACTTTGATATCGTAAAACATTTACAGCTCCCACAGAACGGCTCTAGACGGCTATAGTAACCGATATAACCGATATAACAGCTGCCGTTACTGCTATAGCAGTTTATACACTAATACGATATCGATATAACGCTTGTAATGAAACCACTCTAGTAGTACCTGTACCTGTTATATTGAAGTGTTATTATAGAGAATATTATCGTCAAAACTGGTATTGTATACTCAAAATTTGAAGGCTTATACAGGCAGTGGTCACCAACGACAACTACCGGTACACACATTTCTGGTAGGTGTTTGACGATAGATTTTCCATAGATGTTACCTAGCCAGACGAGTACTCGAAAAATTATCGACCACCAAGCAAATTTCCGCGAACGGCTATCAGTAGCGCCTTAGTACGTTGATAAAGTTAGTCTCAAAAACGCAAATTTTGAATATGTTTTATAAATATTGTTCTAAAATGTCGCTTAGTCAAATTTTTGTCTATATCTCCATAGTAAATCGGAACAATACAATTTTTATTTCTATTTATTGTATAGGAAACATGTGACGCAGTGCAAGAAAGATTTATTCCGTTTTTAAAAAGCTTACATATTCGTATATGTGAAATTATATTTAAAAATCTCTGATTCGCTCACTCACATACGTGGTATCTCTGTCATAAGCACTCGGTCTGACATTTTCAAAGACCACTTAGTCTTAAGCAAAGTCCACTGCGGTCATGAGTTGGATGGCTGACCGCTAGTGGCATTACTACTGGTGGCGTACACTTGCTTCGGAAGGCACGATAAGACGTCGCGTCGGCACGGTTGTTGTCCTTTTTTTATAGCTGATGGGTAAGCCTTTGATCACAATCTCACCTGATGGTAAGTGATGATGTGATCGAAGGTGTTAACAAGCTTAACCTAAAATGATTGGCTCTCAAGGACAGGCTGCCGGAACACACCGTTAGGTGCTTGGCGTTAAATTTTCTACTTGAGGGTATAATCGCTGCCATTCGCAAAATACCCTTCCACCATGCGGTGAAAAGCAGGTGCATGGTTCGGTCCTGCCCGCGGCGGGATCCGAACCTGCTGCGCAACAGTCCATAGCCAATGCCACTGAGCCATTACTGTTTCGTTGTCCTTGAAATATCATTAATTCTAGGTTAGTCAAAACAACATCATAAGGTAGCCTATAAACATCAAAAAAAATTTTTAGCAAAAAATGGAACCGACTTCAACACCCAAAAGTGTGAAATAACTTGTTGAAGTCGGTACCATGATGGTTCAAAAGTACCTATTATCACAATATTGTGGGCATGGTACCGACTTCGACAAGTAATTTCACACTTTTGGGTGTTGAAGTCGGTTCCATTTTTTGTTAAAAAAATTTTTTCAATCTTTTTAGTGTAACTCAAAAACGGCTTGACCGATTTTGATGAAATTTAAAATGGGACCAAACGACAAGCATCAGCTTTCAAACAAAAAAAGAATTTTCAAAATCGGTTCACCCAGTCAAGAGATCTGAGGTAACAAACATAAAAAAAAAAAAAAAAAAAAATACATTCGAACTGAGAACCTCCTCCCTTTTTTGGAAGTCGGTTAATAAAAGAGTTCATCTATATATCCTTTACATCTAAAAATCAACCGATAAGTATAACATCGAAATGGGTATTTTTACACGGTCACTGATTTTCATCCGGTCCGTCGGTTTTCGGTGAAATACGGTTGGAATAAAAACTCTCGGATTTTAAATGAAATGGCTGGAATCCGGGATTATTGAGGACGGCGCGTGCAATTACCCGATGTATCGAGCTTCTACTATACTTTTGATTTTATTTTGATGAATTCGCTTTTATAATATGAAACTTCTGTGTATATACGCTGTATTTTTTTTAAAATTTTATACGATAGCATAATAATAATCTTTTGTGACTTTTGTAATTGATAGCTTTGGACCACAAATCTAATTTCAGTTCCTACAACACAGTCGTCTCAAACAAAATTCTGACTATAGTAAACAAGCATTTTGACTCCACACAAGCCTGACAAGAGATATACTACTTTAATTAGTAATATTTTAGTTACTCTAACATAAATACATACCTATGTGTACTTTTTGTATTTTTACAGGAACTTCCAAAAAAGAGTGTCATATTTTCAGGGTTCATCTATGTATCTAAGTATGTTTGTATGGGTTACTTTATTCCACTATAATTTCGAAACGGCTTAGCCGATTTTGTCTATAATATATCATTAGAATCTTGATGACGCCGGTAACACTAAGTAAATAAAAAAAATAGAAAACAAATTGGCAGATTTTAGATTAAAGTTAGCAATAATATATTTATTCTACTGTCATGATTTCAGTATTTCAACGATACCATTTATTTAAAAGGTGTTCAATTGATGGAAACTGTTTTGACTAGCATTGAATATTTCATTTAAAAGTAATTAATTTGATTTCCACAAAGAAATATGACATTCAAAAGTGGAGGCAGTTTTGGGGAGTCGTTCGGTGCAGAGTTCTGGTTCAGTCAAGACGTAGTAAAGATTATAATATTGTCGTGGTCTAGTCTCGTGGTTAAGCCTACCCGCATTGTGGAATATAAGATAAGTAAATACAGAGAGTTGAAATACTTAGAGTAGTTATATCCGAACACCACTGCTCTAAAAGCTTACTAGAAATTTACCTATGTAAGTACATACCTACGCACATCTATATGCTGTTTGTAATGACAAGGAAAGAACTTCAAATATTATGCGTCATATCTGTTGTTAGTTAGTTGTTAGAGATAAATAAGCAATTCGTGTTACCACCGAACCGCCAAGAGACGTTCCGATCACCAATATGCTGCATCTCTTTCACTCTCTCACACCAAACGATACACATATCTCGCTCATCCATTTCATTGAGATTCGTTCCTAAGATAAAATAAAATAACGATATTTTCTATTTCAACAATAAAAGCAATAATTACGCGTGAAATGAAACAGTTTTCTTATCTCTCACAGTGCATGTATAATTGGTGCAGAGTCTAAAGACACAAGGAAGGTGTATTGTCCACAGATTATTCCGAAAGAACACGATTAGCGGCGAGGTATTCACCGGACGCTCGGAAGTGCTAGACTGGTATTGACTCAGGCAATTACCCAGAATTCGTCTAGTAAATATGGAGGGCATACGAGTACAACTGATCTACAGGTAAAAAAATCTTAGAGTAAATATAGCAGTTGTAACATGGTAAGTCAGTGTTTTTATTACACTACCAAACCCATCGAGTTGGGTATCAATATTAGGGCTTTAAGATGTACAGTCGTTTTTTTTTTACTTTTAATTAATTTATACTAGTGCTACATGCATAAATTAACTAAGATATTGTTCAAAACTAATATATTTTTACACTAGCTACTTTTTATGTTTCTTTCGAAGTTTAAAATTTGTGTATAACAAACATAATCGAATTATCTATTTACATTATTTGTTTCATAAATGCAATATTTGTCAAACAAATTAAGACAATTTTTTTCCAACAGGAAATTTGTATAGAACAATGGACATGAGATTAAATCAAACAATAGACTTAAGTGATATACCATTTACTTTGTCGTTTTATTGAATGACCTATTTGGCTGGAAAAATACACTTATTACGTATAAGTATTAAAATTTGTTCAAATCAATCGATTTATAGTGAAATGACGCAGAAACTATATAGAGCACAAACGTGATTGAAATAATATTATAAATAACATTATCAAATGATTCAACTTGCATATTTGCAAATCAATAATTGGCAGTATTGTATTTCTATATATTATGATTACAAGCACTACCGCGTACTAAGCTAAAATCATAAATTTACAAATTATTGGAATACAAAATGTTTTGCCCCGGGCGGGAATTGAACCCGCGTCGAATAGAAATACAGAAGGGTAGCGACATCATTCCGAGAGTTAAGTGTTTGAAAAAACACTTCTTTCGGTCAGATGAAGTCTAGTAGTCTGGTTGATGGCCGCGCACCGTCCCCTATGACGGTTTAAGAAATACGATTGGAGTACGAAATTTCGGCGACGCAGCCGTACCCCCGGTAGCTTAGTAGATAAAGCATCCGGCGCGAAATCGGAAGGACGCGGATTCAATTCCCGCCCGGGGCAAAACATTTTGTATTCCAATAATTTGTAAATTTATGGCAGTATTGTAGCTTTAGTTAATCAGATGTTGTTTCTACATCTAATATCACAAAAAAAATAGTTTGTTTTATCGCCTACTAAGAGAAAATGGCACAGAATATAGTGTACTACCGAACATCGCAACGTATATCGCACGTGAAAAGCATATTGAGTAAAAAATCCCACACACAGTTTGTGATTATACTTAAACGACAAAAATGCTTGGACAATTCCGCCTCTGCCAGGCTATCGCCTGTCACCTTAATGCTAACAAATATTGTAATAATTTTATCATACAGCGTTGTTGGAAAAATGCTAACCACCTCTTAGGGTTGATTTCTCCTAGTCCTAACAAACGTTTTGAGATGTGCTTTATTATTTTTTTGTTAACTAAAAAATGCTAACAAACCTAAGAGGTTGTTAGCATTTTACCAATAACCCTGTATAGGTAGTAAGTATGTAACACATTATTAAAAGGCCTTTAAAAGAATGGCCCCAAGTTTCTTGCCCGTTCTTCTCGCAGTTGCTCTATACAATTTTTGTTTGCTAAACGTGGTAGTACAATGTACTTAGAATATTTCAATATTAAAATTTGTAATTGACCTTCATAAGAGCGTCGTAGACGCCTAAATTGATAAATTATTTTGACTTTGACATCTTCAGAATATAGATTTTCCAACATTGTCTATTCAAGGAGAGCTGGCGTCAGGAAGACGGCCCGTACTATTTTCCTATGGATCAGAGTTTCAAATTCAGATTCTTTATTCACCTTATATATATATATAAGGTGAATAAATTACGTAGGTAATGGTACGTAATACCATGATACATCATTTCTTAATTTATATATTAAAAAAATTTGGTCTTTAAATAATAAAATTACGTCTTTTATATATTCACAATACAGATTTCTAATAATCAGTACTAATATTATACTGTGTTACGCTTTCACGCCAAAATTACTGGACCGATTTGAATGAAATTTGGTATGGAAATTGTTTGAGACCCGGCAAAAAATATAGGATTGGTTTTATCCAACTGCCCAAAAAGAGGTTAATGTTTTGCGCGATAACCGACATAAGCGCGGGCGGAACCGCGCCCGGAAAATAAAACAATATTATCCCATATTAAAAATTTCTAGTCAGTTTTGATAAACGAGGATTCCTTGATTTTCATAGTCATAAAATTCATTTTAATTTGTAGAATGGGTGGCTTTGGAAAAATTGTTTTTATTCTGTCTTCAATTCTAGCAATGGTAATTTTCATAGTGATTAAACAAAGACTAAACTAAGTGCCTACGCACTTAGTTTATTATACAATTCTATCTTTTTACACTAAATATTTGAATTACTGTAAAAAATTACTTGTTGAAGTCGGTACCATACTGATTCAAAACACTGTAAGCTTCCATTTTTAACCTATGCTGTTTTTAGTAATATATACTTCTAACAAGATCAATTTTCACCACAGCTAAGATACCCCAGAGATAAGTATTCCTATCGGTCTTACTCTGCAACTAAGTTGTCTTTAGGGACAGAAAAAATAACGATAAAATTGTAAATATCAGAGCTCGAGCGTACTAAAATAGTATGTAAATAAATGTATTTCTTATTATTATGCGCTCAGAAGTTAGATCTGTGCGCACGTGTCTGCAAATAGCATAATATCAATAAATTACGCATGATAATGCAATAAATATGACTTACTGCTCCGTTAAGTGGCGTCGGAAAATTGCGAAACTTACAGCTATAAAAAATTAAGGCAATTCATTTCGCCAGTAGGTAAATTGATCAATAATATATATTTACTTGAGATTTTAACAGGCCAAGTTAAGGTCTAATCTGAGCTGAAAAATTTAAATCGGACAACAACGTCCGTTTTTAAAGTAAGCATTATTTTCTCTTATTTTAACGCATATTGGAAACAAAAGGTAATAATCGCCACGCGCAGCGCGCATATTGATGGAACTTTGTTGGATTCATATTTTGTTTTATAATATTTTCTGTTTCAAACTCCAAATTCATTTGCATCGCCCCGTTAGAAATAACAATTATTTTTTGCGATATATAGGTTGGCTAAGAGTCTCCTGTAGTCACAATAATCCATAACATGTTGTAGAAACTTGCTTGCTTCACGGCTACATCATCCACGCTCCATTTCGCTTCACACCGTAATCCGTCAGAAAATACAGCAGTATAAATAAAGATGGATGCTGGCACGGGGCCAGGAACATCGATCAGCTGATATCCGGTACACTATGTACATCCGGGTCAGTGGGTACAACCGGAATGAATCCAGGCGAGTCGGCCGTGGCAAGTTTTATTGAGCATACTGATGAATTGGCTGATATTTCGTCGGATTTTTAGCACCTCAGCAGGCTTGTGATTATTGCAGTAGCTACAAGTTCTTGTCTGCGAATACGTGTGAGATGATGTATTCGAATTATAATTATATCCAAAGAGTTATACTTCAACATGTGGTACATTTGATATTGCAGTTTCTATAATTAGTAAGAAAAAATCAGAACAGAAATAAAGTGAAGAAAATGAAGAGGAATCGAACATAGGTACAATGCCTATACACAAACATATCATCACTTTATTATTCCCCACAGGAGTTAACAGAATTTTCTAAATACTTATGTTTGGTCAGATTTTCTGCCTAGACACAGTAGTGTGCAAACAACTGTGTTTAGGCGTGAAGTTCAATGTAGGAAATGAAATTATTGGGGAAAGGAGACTTACGAAGACTTCAAGATTCTGAATCAGCGCTGCTCGGACACCAACATGGCCTAATAATAATATAACACACAACTTTACACAGAAACTGTTTTTCGGTTACTGGTTTTCTTTGTGCCAAATTTAATAAAAACCTCTTTTTATGATTTTGCGTAATGGACATAGGCAGGTACAACTATAATATCAATCTTAGCAAAATTTATTATATTTATCATTTAAAACATAGTTAGCAGATCAAAGCTCTTATAAGAGAACTTGCAAAATAATCATTACATTCTTATTACATGTTGTATCGTCTATGTACCTATACAACCCGAGAAAAATAACGAAGAGTTTATTTGTATTTTACACACTGTAAAGTATTTAGATCTTATTATTAGCCAAAAGTATTCAAATTAAACCATGAAATATCTTCTCCTTAAATTTTTTACACAATCTACATTCATAAAATACTATATATACTATAAACTTTCAATAAAAAACTATTCAAAATCATTTATTCAATTTAGGCGTCTGCGACGTTCTTATAACGGTCAATTAGAAATTTTAATATTGAAATATTCTACATTGTACTGCAACGTTCAGCAAGAAAATGTATTGAGCCTCTGCGAGAAGAACGGGCAAGAAACTCGGGGCTATTATTTTAAACGTCTTTTAACAATGTGTTTACAATAAAATACAATTATTACAATATTTGTTTAAATTACGTAGGTGACAGTTTGTCAGAGGCGGAATTTTCCAGACATTTTTGTCGTTTAAGTAATCACAAACTCTGTAATAGGATTTCTTAATCAAAATGTTTTTCACGTGCATCTTGAATTTTCTTTCTGTGAGCGTTGTAATATGTTTGGGAATTTTATTATAAAACCGCAACAATTACCTAAAAAGGACCTTTTATTTTTCTTTGCTAGTCTAAATCCTGGCACTGCTATTTTATCTTTATTCCTAGTGTTGTAATCGTGGTTGTCACTGTTTAATTTAAATTTACTATTTTTCTTCCGAACGTACATAATATTTTAAAATATATACAGACTCGGTAACATTAAAATATCAATTCCTTTAAAAATATCCCTTAGAGATTCTTTAGGATCCATTTTATATATGGCTCGAATTGAACGCTTTTGTAAGATAAAGATTGTCTCTATCTCAGGAACAGCTCCCCACAGCAATACATCATACGACATAATACTGTGGAAGTACGCGAAATAAACTAGCGTAGCTACCTATGGCTACACAGCATAACAAATGCCGCTATGATCCTATGACAACATCATCCATCCTCCATTTTGCTTCGACCTGCCTGCTTTAAATGAAGATGAATATTGGCACAGAACCAGGAACATAATATGTCAGCAGATATCTTGTATAAACTTCATTGAAAGTAATTAAATATAATTAAAGCGGCTCATGCTGTTATTTAAAACCGATTGCCGTGTATTTTTGATAAATTGTATAGTCATGCATTATTTTTTGTAAAACGTGGTAAAAGAGACATGTCTCTGTTAATTATCCATGATTCAGACTTGCCTCCGAATGCCTCAATATAGCTGTATCATATCACTATAGTCAGTGAAATTGAATATCTTTTACGGCAACACTATGTTTTTTTATGTTATTGTGACGGAACAAGCTTGAGGCCCACCTGACGTTAAGTGGACTAACCTTTGCCTATAACAGATGCATTTTGTCACAAGTCACAAATTACACTGCGCCCGTCACCTTGAGACATAGTTGTTAAAGTTCCATGCGCCTGTAATTTATTGCAAAAAGACATACAAATCGTAAAGTTTCTGAACGATATGTCTGGAATAATATCTTGAGAAATACCCGATCATTTACCTCAGTACATACTGTTATGTGTTTGTTTATAGGTATGTTTAGTGGTCTATGTCGTAAATCGTTACTTTTATTGTCTGTGCGTGCAGCTTTTTTAAAGGGGTAAAGGAATCAGTTTGAAATTAATATCAAAATACAGCCTACGTTTCTTTGAAGGCGTAAATGTTTTAATTTGTCCTTTTTGAGGGTCTGTAAAGTAGATATACTGTTTTTTAATAACCACAAAAATATGTCTCAATATTCGTTTGTCGTCGTTTTTCACCCTTACATATAACACAAAACATAAATATTGCTGTATATATGTTTTTACAGTGATATATCATTTTACGCTGACCGACTTGAATCTACAACGATCGAGCTCTCTCCGATCAGCCCGAACCTTCGGCACTGCGAAGAAACATTGAATCTTATACGACATCTATCACGGGGAGTATACCAGGAAAATATTTAGAGCCAGCTGCAATCTGAAGTATTTTCGGACCAGTACGACTGAGGAAGGACATTTAAGAAGTGGGCACATTCCCTCCTCAAAGGTCGGCAAAGCATCCTCGAGACCTCAGGTGTTACGGATGTCCGTAGGTGACGATGATAACTTACCAACAGGTGCGCTGCCAGCTTGTTTGGACTCCTATCCCACAAAAACAGTTTTGTCATCTATTTCATAGTCAGCCTACCTAATGCAGTCTCTATGGGAAAGTCCATCGATGGTAGTAGATATAACTGCTTCCTTCCGGTTAAAAATGTCGTAAAGACGGTAGAATGATTGCGCATAATGTGTACCAATATCCTACACGTGTCAATATGAGTATTGACATGCTGTTAATTTGGCGCAAACATTTTTTTTTTATTCTTGATAGATTATCCTTTGACCACTATCTCACCTGATGGTAAATGATGATGTGGTCAAAGATGTTGTTCAGGTTAACCTAGAATTACTGGCTCTCAAGGACTTCTGTTGGAACACACCGTTAGGTGTTTTGGGCGACAGATTTTCTACTTGAGGGTGGTTGCTAGCCAGGCGGGCATTCGCTAAATGCCCTACCACCATGCTATAACGACTGCCATCGTAAGCTATAACAACCGGGACCGACGGCTTAACGTGCCCTTCGAAGCACGGAAGCGCTCAGTAGTAATGTCACCAGTGGTCACCCATCCAAGTCATGACCGCGGCGGACGTTTGGTTCAGAACGGCTAAGCAAACTTCGCTACGAGCACTTCAAAACATACTTGGATATATAACAGTCAGTAATTTATTTGTAATGTAAGAAGACATATAGACACGTATATATATGTACACTCGTACCTCTATATCTCATTAAATAAGAACATTTTCACCTTGACACGATATGTCGCCATGATACAATATGCATACACATCGTATTCGCATAACTACATCCGGATTTTCCTCAGTTGGGTGAGCCCGGAGATAAATTCCGGATGCGCGTCAAAATCCCGGATGTACAATGTGAGAGAGGTAGATTCATCATTCGAGTAGTATGCGTTGCGATGAGAAATTCATCCTGGTTTTGATATATTTAAGGTGCAACTTGAGGTGACTGAACCCGGATGTAAATTTATTAAAACTGGTAATGATAATTTATATATTGTGAAAAGTCTATGTGTATGTACGAGTTATATGTTATATACGAAGTATAGGCATGCGAAAGTTTATTTTCGCATAAAACCTTAACAGTAGTATGTTTAATTTTAAGATGTTTTTGAATGTTACTGCGTATTTTTTCATTAAGCAAAGTTCTAAAATTATTTTACTTAACAACAATAATTCTTATCACACTTACACATTATTTGGGCATATAATTTTGATCTCGTGCAAGATTCGTCTGTCTTAGTGGCCCCGGGTGTATAATTCCTGATTTATTCGAAAGACGTTTCATGAGCCATCCGAGATGATAAAAATATTTTATACTAGCTTACCAACCGCGGCTCCTCCCGCGCGGTTATCACGCAAAAACATTAACCTCTTTTTTCGCAGTTAGATAAAAACTATCCTATGTCCTTTCCCGGTTCTCAAACTATTTCCATGCCAAATTTCATCCAAATCGGTCCAGTAGTTTTTAGGTTTATTCGTTGTATACAATAATACAAATCTTCCCTCTTTATTACATTAGTAAAGATACGTTTTCTTACTATACGATAGAGCTTGAAGTCTTTTTATAAGCACGTTTCATGACCTATCTTTGGTCAAATGTATTAAGGGCGAGAATATTCTGACCAGGCACACTTCCACTGTAACATAAAAAATATTTTTCAGAAAAGTTAAATAATAAAAAGATTATGTGATTGTGTTCTTACGACCCGGGATCGAACCACGGAGCCCATAATGTCAAAGCAGCGCTTTCAAATCATCATCAACAGCCATGACGTTTCTCGTTGACTAAAAGCCTGCTCCGTAAGGGGAGGACATTGTTATAATCCCCAACTTGGCACGAGTCTTGGGGATGGCAGTGTAAAATGACAGGTCTTCAGAATGCGCTGATGACAAACCTTCTGGTATTCTCTTCATCGCCCCTTACGACTCCCTTAGGGAGATATGAACTGAACATCTTGATAGAGGATGTACATAAACAGCAATTGTGGAAAATATAAAATGTATCTAATAGAACCATTTTTGCTTTTAGTTCGCCGATGTCCGATGTTCACTCGCATGGCTGGACACTGCTAAATCCGGCTTTAGTAGTGAACTTTGTTTATTTTTTTCGGAAACTATACAGTGTATCAGGACTGTTTGGTAATTCATATTTTTTACAACTTGAGCACTCTCATATGTTCGTTCGTAATGATGTGGTCTAGTTAGTAAACGTATCTAGTTAGTAAAAAAGGTTTAACGTAAGATAGGAATATGTTTTTAAGGACAGTTGCTGGTACATTCCTATTTTGGTGCTTGCGGACAAACTTTCTTCTCGCAAGGGTTGTAGCTATCTCAAAATGCTCTACCATAATGCTTACATAGTTTTTTAACTTTCAAATATCCAGGTCCCCAAATTAGCAGCTTATCTAGAAATAAGGTTTATATAACTGCAAGCCTGCAACTAGATAAAGGCAATCGCTCCGTCCGAAAAGCGAGAATATTAGAAAAATAATAGTGCTATTGTTCTGTTTAAAAATCGTAAATATAATCTAACAAAGTTCCGTAGCCGAAAGTCAAGACGGAGCTTTATTAATGAGACTATCTGTACGTCAATCTTTCTGTCCATTCATCCGTATGATATGGATCTCTAACTCGTAAACAGTATGAGTTACAAAATAAACATTTCGTCATATTGAGTAAAATGCTGACCTTACAAATATTGAATTATAAATTCAGTTCAATATACAATTACAAAATGTTTCATAGGAATCAATAAATGAAAAGGGCGCCATGTACACTGCGATCCCCAAGACGCTTGCCAAGCGTAGGGATTGTGATAGGCTTTTGTTGAAATCTCTGAAATTTTGTTACATTAATAAACAAATACCTACTGAAATCGCAAATATGTAAGTTAATGTAAGCTGCGATCTAAGTATCTACCTACCCAATTTTTTAATGGACTTTTGCTATGCGGAATTCTAAAAGAGCGAAGTCCAACTAGCACTTGGCCACTTTTTGTATTGTTTTATATAAAATTCTCATATAAAAGTAGGTTCCAACTGCAGGTATCTAATAGGTCGGTTTTAATATAAAGTTCAATTTATGATTTAAGAACACTAAGAACCTGAAGAAGTCACATCCATACATAAGCCACAGTAGGGCTCATTATAATCTCCTTTTATCCGACTTCAAAAAAGGAGGAGGTTCTCAGAAGGTCTGTATTTTTTTATGTTTGTTACCTCATAACTTTCGACTGGGTAAACCAATTTTGAAAATTATTTTTTTATTTGAAAGCTGGTGCTTGTCGTTTGGTTCCATTTAAGTTTCATCGAAATCTGTCAAGCCGTTTTTGAGTTACAGTCCAATAACTGAAAAATATTTTCCTATCTTGATGATAAAGTCGTTTGAAAATGAATGACAAACGATCCCGTAAGTAACAAGGGTCACGAAAAAGAACATTTTTTTTTCCACTTTAATTTCCTCCAACACTCAAAAGTGTGAAATAACTTGTCGAAGTCGGTGCCATACGCACAATATTGTGATAATAGGTACTTTTGAACTATTATGCGGTACCGACTTCAACAAGTTATTTCATACTTTTGAGTGTCGAAGGCGGTTCCATTTTTTGGTTAAATTTGTACACTTCCAATAAAAATCGCTGCCGTCCCAAACATGAACTATAATTTTTCTTTTCGTATTTTGTAGTGTTGCAGTCAGTTAAAACATGTCATAATACACCCATGCTCTAGGATTCTTTGTACTAGATACAGGATTCATAAAGACACCACAAAATATCCAAGACCCTGGGAACTGTGTAAAAAATGTACTGCACCCAGGATTCGAACGTGAGCTTTGACATTAAACTACACTGTAAATTAAACTAATACGATAAAATATTGCGTCGCCATTTCTAAAATATTAAAACAATATATTTCCGCACAGCCCCTTTCTAAGGAAATTAGTGAGAAACATAATCCCTACTCTAGATCACCATGTGTCTCCAATATCTTGGAGGAGCGCCAAGTCGCCAGAACCGCTCGTAATTCGATGCACTTTGAAGCTTATTAACCGGGTCACTGAGTCCGGATATCCGGGACGACGCAAAAGGAATGGACTAGAATTTTATTGGATAAATTTGTCTTGGAAATTTTGTTTGTTAAGTACATACTCAGGCGACACGATCGCCTTATTAAATATAATATTTTATTGTGAACGTATCAATCGCACTCTTAACTGCTAATCATGCAGACATACAGACTCCACATAGACACCTCTTCTTTCTGTTATCTGTGCAAAAGGCAAGGGTATAAGTTGTTTTGCTGTTTTTTTTATACAGCGATATACGATATTTTATTTTATACACATTTATCGATATCGTTAGGTACATGTTTGTGTTAACGGTGCCGTAAGCCGAAGTGGTCTTTGAAAATTATCAGACTGAGGGCGTAGGACGGAGAGACCTCGTTTCGCATGCAAGAGAGAGAAACAGAATAACGCAATATTTAAATAGCGCGATCGAATTTTTTAAAGTAAATTCATAAAAAGCTTTTAAAAATCTTTTTGGTACTTTATCATGTGGTTTCTACTTAATAATCCTATATCTCTATACATATAAAAATCAATTGCTGTTCATTTGTCTCGCTAAAACTCGGGACCGGCTAGGCCAGTCTAGTCCAGGGAAAGTTTAAACGGTGAGAAAATGTGAAAAAGTAGTGATGAAGATAGTAAAAACAACCATTTTATCATCCCATATAAACAGTTCTACCTATAGCTAGAAAAACAAAGTTTGTGGGTAAGCTGGTTACAAATAAAAATTGAATTGATGTACTATATAGACACACTTTAGTTTGGTTGCCAGAGCTGAGTAGATGCCGTCACCACGCAGCGCGCCGTCGCGTCGTTCTGGTCTTCTTACTGTCGATATTAGGTACAGTACGATATTAGATAAAGGTTTTTTGTAACTGGCAAACAGTCTGTATTATCTGTGCCCAAGGGGAGTGGGGCTGCCAGTAGATAATGTGGCTTTTCCAGGTTTTCTTTTCAATTATTTTTGCATCACTAATTAGTTTTCACAGCTGGTTTTCAGGATAAAAATTCTATGCAAGTGCATTCTTTATGTATTTGTTAATTTTGTACAGTTATGAACTGTTCCCTATCTTACTGTTAGATGTCGAAAAGGCGACTAAACTTAGACCTAACACAAATTTTCTCCATGAAGGGTATACGTCAGGAAAACTGCCGACCTTATTTTTTTCTATAATAGGTTCTTGAAGTGGCTTTTGTGTTATTAACGAAAACATATGATTAGAAAATTAATACTGATCCCTCAATAGTTGATGAGTATAGGAAGATCACAGATATATTATATTATCATACTAACTTATTTTAAGTCTGCTGTGTCAATAAAATATGTTTTTGATCAATAACTAACTATATAATAGTTTTGGTTTCGCTCTGGCCGTCCTGACAGCCATTTTTGGGAATTCCCGTTGATAATATATACAAGCATATCATGATGAGGAAAAATGGGAAACAAGCAGGTATTGTTCATTTGTTGCATTAGCTCGTTATCACATTGGAGTACCCCAGTTGGACATTTTGGCTGACTTATCGCTACATATATTTTCTGTTTGTCGTTAGTAAATAACGATATCCGTAAAGTATCTACTGGTTATCTTATAATCCTGTATCTTAAGCCAGTAACTGTACGACGAAAGGCAAATTTGAAACTACGAAACCTAAATCAACAATCCTACCAATAACCCAACTCCATAAATACGATTCCAATTACGAACAATTCGTAGAACAATTTCGTTGAACAATTCCAAATTGAATCGTTTGGAAGTTGGCAACCCCCGCGGCCATTACCGACTTGCAAATGTCCATTGAATCACATTTTAAGTTAAATTTTAGTTTCTGATAGAAATTGCACAAAGTTGCAGGCAACGGTTTGAATTGTAGATTGTAATTGTACACATTGTAAAATTGTACTAAATGAGTGAAGTTGGTGCGAATTGAGAAATGTAATTTGAGGGAAATGGTGTGCAATTTCATTTAACTTTTAAACAACTTTCAAAAAAATGTGACTCTGTTTTTTAAGTATGTTTGTTACGTGATTACTCAGCCAATTATGAACTAATTTAGATACATATCCGTGGGGTGCCGGGCTTATATGTTACCCCACATTGCTGTCTGTGTCGTAAAAGGCGACTAAAGGTAAAATATCGGAAGGTGCAGCGCCTCCTGAGGAACTGATATCTTACACTGCGGTCCCCAAGACGCCTGCCAAGCGTGGGGATTATGGCATACACCCTCATAATGGGGAAGGCTGTCTTCAGCAGTGTACAACCCGGCTGATACAATGAAGTATACCTTCAAGTTAGTCCCATTTAAATTTCAATAAAATCGTATCAAACAAATTATTGGAGTACAAAATTTTATGCCCAAGGCGCGAATCGAACCCGCGTCCTCAGATATCGTGTTGGATGCTTAATACCGCCTTGGGCATACTATTTTGTACTCCAATCATTTGTTTCATATGATTTTCGCTTTATACGCGATAGTGATTGTAATCATATTTAGAAATATTTATTAAAATCGGTTGTGTAATTTGTTGTTTCAATTCACAAAAAAATGGATTGGCGTACTGGATGATTTAATCATAATTGCAACTCTTGTATATTTAAGACAAGTGAATGATCTTGTATGATAAAAAACGAGTAAAAAATATAAAAAAGCGAAACTAACTTCCAACACGAAAAAGCATGAAATAACAAAAATAAGCAAAATATTACCAGGCCAAATCCAAAATGGCCACCGTCCAAAATACGGTCATCATAAATTGCACCATTTTGGATTGTTGACGGATTTCATTGACTGTTTTCCTGATTGTCACGCGGTAATCAGAAACACAGTTCCCAGAGAGCACAGTTCGACGAAAAATATTTTTTATTATCCAAAATCTAGGTTTACCTTAAATTTAAATATACTTTTGCTTGTTTAGGTTAGGTTCGATTTTTAAAACTAAGCGAAATCTTCTACATTTCGTTGAATATAATTTATTTTTTCGGTGAACCGTTCTCTTGGCGATAATAGTTAAACGGTACGGAGCCCAAAAAATACAGTCAATTTGAGAATCTCCTCTTTTTCTTTAAGTAAGTTAAAAATAAAGAAATAGGGGGTGTAAAATTAGTCAGATAACAGTAAAATAGTTTTGTAACACGGTCTTACTTTAAAATTATTAAATACTAGCTTTCTGGGTGCGGCTCCGCCCGCGCGTATGTCGGTTATCGCGCAAAAACATTAACATCTTTTTGCGCAGTTGGATAAAAACTATCCTATGTTTTTTCCCGGGTCTCAAACTATATCCATACCAAATTTCATTCAAATCGGTCCAGTCGTTTTGGCGTGAAAGCGTAACAGACAGACAGACAGACAGACAGAGTTACTTTCGCATTTATAATATTAGTACTGATAAATCGGAAATTTTCTCTGCAACCCAATCACATTTAAGTGACCTAAGTACCACCGTTCATTCTTTTCTGACGGTCGTATTTTAACTCACCTTGTTTCCCAGATCGAATAAAGTTACCATCTACAACTTTGTAAAGAATAGGATTTCATACGTTATCAGGTCGTTCGCCAAATTTAATCAGAATACGTTGGCTGAGTCCTTTGTTAAACGAACCTGGATTTTCGCTAAATTGTACGAAGCGTCTCGGTAATTCTAACATTTCTAACTAGGTTGGATTTGAGAATATCATTTGTAAATTCGGTTTGAGAGCAGAGAGAAAGATTAAAAAGATCTCTTTTATTCTTTTGCAGTGTGTAATGCTCGTCCTACTTTTATCGCAATGGTATGGGGTTGGTATGTGTTTATATATAAATATATATATATATATTTGACCGACTTCAAAAAAAGGAGGAGGTACTCATTTCGACTGTTTTTTTGTGTTCGTTACCTCAGAACTTTTGACTGGGTGAACCGATTTTGATGATTCTTTTTTTATTTGAAAGCTGGTGCTTCACGTGTAGTCCCATTTAAATTTCATAAAAATCGGTTCAGCCGTTTTTGAATTACACTCCAATAACTGTAAAGTGTTTTGCTATCTTGATGATAATATAGTAATTGACAGTAAATTACCATCGATCCTGTAAGTAGCAACGGTCACTAAAAAGGTGTTTTTTTTTTTTTTTTTACCTAAGTATGGAACCGACTTCAACACACAAAAGTGTTAAATAACTTGTCGAAGTCGGTACCATGCGCACAATATTGTGATAATATGTACTTTTGAACTATCATGGTACCGACTTTAAGGAGTTACTTCACTCTTTTGAATGTTGAAGTCGGTTCCATTTTTCGTAAAAAAAAATTACTATGACGTATGCTCCGCGGAATACATTACAAAATTATACCTAGAGGAATCTACCCCCATCCGATGGTTAAGAATGAAAGGACAAATTAGAGTTATGAGTCACATGTCATGTTGGCTTAGCGGTCAGAGCATACTCCGGTTATAGGGGAGAATAGCGCGGGCTCGGATCCAGCACATGACTATTTTCCTCTCGTTATATTTTTGTAAAGTTGATATATGTTACTTCGGCTAATGCTACATGTGGTGTTTAGGCATTATGTGTATTCTGTGCAGTGACATAAGGGGGTCATCAACCTTTGCCGCCTTTGTGAGGCTCTAAACTAATATATGTCTAATTAAAAGAGCAAAAGGTAATACGTCCAAAATAGTAAAGGAAATTTGTATGATGGTTCCCATACCGAGCATTCACTTCGGCCAGACGAGCGCGGCACGTATGGCGATCGTGCGTAGTATGTATATATATCGAACCAATTTCCGCAGTAAGCCATACTGATATAAAACAACTAACTCCCTCGGGAAGCTATTATGTTCCGCAAAACTATACTAGCGTAGGTGAGCGTAGCTTCGGCGCCATCTATTGGCATTTTCTAGCAAGTTACACCGTCATGCCATGCGCCCACGGCAAATACGAGGTCCGAAATGCTGACATCTATGTCGATCCCCTTAGAACTATTTATAAGCATATTATATTTTGTAGTCTTAGGATTCGCGACTGTTAGACATAGTAATTAAACAACTTTAAACGGTTTAAATCACTTATATTTATCAATATTTTTGACACGATCGTGGTCACAGGGTGACTCACGGGATTTCACCCCGTGACCACGATCACTGCAAAGTGTTTAAAAAGTCGGGACAAAAATAATGATAAATAGGGTATACGCGATTTAAACGGTTTAAAGTTGTCCCTTTAACATCAAATTAGACCCCGGGGTCTAAAAATTTTCCGTGCGTTAGAGTCAAATTAGACACCGGTGTCTAGTAGAACCGTTCGCAACGTTCAGCCTTATATCTCGAAAACTAAGCCGTATTTTTGAACGAAACTTTCTATGGAATGAAGATAATAAAACAAAGAATGCATTGGGGTGCTTAATCAGATCTGTGCCGAAACAAAATGTGTAGTGTTCACAGTGGGAATGTTTACTACGAAATTGTCAGTGCCGAGAAATCGCTGTCAAAGTTTGATAGAGATAAAAAGTAGTGAAATATTGTTAAATTGGTAAGTTGTTATGTAATTCTTATTATTGAGTGTTTATATCATCGATATACATAACAGGAATTATGTATTTATTGTGTTTTGTGCTCATAATCGTAAATTTATTTTGGAGCGGTCCTGTCACCGGCAGCCTATTTTACAAACGAATTTTTTTTCAAACGCCCGTAGAATATGAAACAAACATAAGAAAACATGTTATTTATAGATATTACAATAGCCTAGTTCATTGGCTTTCTAAAAATGTGACTTTCACTGATAAGGGTCCAGGGACGCGTCAAATATTACAACATTTGTGGAACAACTCCCCGCTCACGTTTTCGTCGCCACAGTCGCTTGGGCCATAATAGTCCGTATAGGCTTATAGGCTCGCGGGAACTATGATCGCAAAGGGTTAATTACTATATTATATTTTGTCTATAATTATAAACGTTTTGGCTCATAAGCTGTAAGTTAACTTTTTGTAGTAAATAAATAGCTTGACTGAAACATTTCTTTCATCTTAGTTTTCAGAATTGCACGTAGGTACTTTATCTGAATGTTTTTAGGCACAGAGTAGGTACTGAAATTTAACGTGAAAAAACGGCAGCGCCGCGCCAGCTCACTTGATCTGTGGTTTTTCGCTAAACAACATCCTTCTAATCTATACTTATAATAAAACTGTAACAGGTCCAATTCTGTACATGGAAGATATTTTGAAAAAAAGAAATGTACAGTACTCTGTAGCTGATACTGATGCCGAATCTGTATCACTCCAAAACTACTGAATGGATTTCAATGAAACTTAGCATGATTGGAGTTCATACTACAAGGTAGGATAATTTAGCTTTTTATCCCGAAATTCAGCATGGTTCCCTTGGGAGAGGGGATGAAAGTCAAAATATACAGTTGTAATTTATTAACGCGTAGTCCGATTTCATACGTTCTTTTTAGGGTTCCATACCCACAGGGTAAAAACGGTCTGTCCGGCTGTCCGTCCGTCCGTCTGTCCGTCCATCCATCCGTCCGTCTGTCACCAGGCTGTATCTCAAGAACGGTGATAGCTAGACAGTTGAAATTTTCACAGATGATGTATTTCTGTTGGCGCTATAACAACAAATACAAAAAGTTGGCAAAGTGCGAGTTGGACTCGCGCACGTTAAAACAAAAAAAGGTTAAAATATGAAGTCTAATGTTGTACGGAACCCTTCGTGCGCGAGTCCGACTCGAACTTGGCCGATTTTTTTAATTAGAATAGTGGTGCTTTAAAAATTATCACGTAAATATTTCAAAGTCATCGGGTTTGCAGTTCAGAAATTACAGATATCACAACCTAAATATTACGTTCCAAATAACTTGACACCCAAAATGTACAGAAACCTTTGAACGTACGGCTCATCTTAAGCTGGCGTTTGCACTTTATCGTATATAATAGATAGGTCTGTGTCGGACCTCTCCAAAAGACTGATTTTTCAAACGATAAACTGATTTTTTTATTAAGATAACCACAACTTCCCTACGAATATTTTTCATAACATGCAATGCTCTAATCAGTCTTTTTTTTTTTTACGCATGATGGGTTAGCCTTTGACCACTATCTCACCTGATGGTAAGTGATGATGTGGTCGAAGATGTTGTTCAGGCTAACCTAGAATTACTGGCTCTCAAGGACAGCTGCCGGAACACACCGTTAGGTGCTTGGCGACAGATTTTCAACTTGAGGGTGGTAGCTAGCCAGGCGGGCATTCTCAAAGAGCCCTACCACCATGCTGTAACGACTGCCATCCTAAGACAACAACCGGGACCGACGGCTTAACGTGCCTCCGAAGCACGGAAGCGCTTAGTAGTAATGTCACCAGCGGTCACCCATCCAAGTCATGACCGCGGCGGACGTTGCTTAACTTTGCTGATCGATTCAGAATGGTTAAGCAAACTTCGCTACGAGCGCTTCAAAAATCTATTCCTATAACAGGTTGCAGAAGGCGGGTAGGGAAGCGCGAGGGGTAAGACGCTTACATTTATCTATTTATACTTATAACAATACTGTAACAGGTCCAATTCTGTACATTGCAGATATTTTGAAAATATGTTTTGAGAACAATCTGTAGCTGATACTGATGCAAAAACTGTTTTTTTTTTTTCTGGCTGTCTGTCTGTATCCCGGCCGCGCATCACTCCAAAACTACTGAATGGATTTGAACGAAACTTAGCACGATTCGAGTTCATACTACGAAAAAGGACATACGATACTTTTATCCCGAAATTCAGTACGGTTCTCTTGGGAAAGGGGATGAAAGTCAAAATGTACACTTAGTTGTAATTTATTAACGCGTAGTCCGATTTCAATCATTCTTTTTTTGTTACAATAGTGGTAATTTTATTATTTTCCCGTAAATATTTCAAAGTCCTCAATTTTGCAGTTAAGAAATTACAGATATCACAAACTAAATATTTCGTTTTAAATAACTTGAACCGCGGAATATCGGCACACCACGGGCAGCATGGCACCCTTATTTAGTTTTGCAAGCTTGCTACTATAAACTCTAAAATGTGGTACATTCACCACAATCAGTTTTTAAAACTACATATCTTTCTTTTGTTTTGGATACATTTCGGAGACTGCGCAATGGAAGTGCACAATGTTGTCTTAGGTTTTCGCGATTGCTACACTTAGTAATTAAACAACTTTAAACGGTTTAAATCACGTATATTTATCATTATTTTTGTCCGGACGTTTCAAACACTTTGTATTGATCGTGGTCACGGGGTGACTGTCGGGACAAAAATAATGATAAATATACGTGATTTAATCCGTTTAAAATTGGAAGTGCACCACCTTTGTAGATTGTTATACAAGGGTCGAAAGGAATTGGTAACTTTCACCCGCGGTCAGCTCTCTACTTTTCATTTTAATTTAAAGAAGGTGAAAAAAGTAGCTTTTCTAAAAATCGTTCATTGAAAAAATAACATAGTTACTAAAAATTTATTGAGAGGTTAGAACTATTTGGGAAATTTTACGTAAAATTTTGTTTGGAATATTTACAGGCGCTTATGGCCCGAATAGGAATCTCTCTGCTTTTCACTACTAATATAAGGAATAACGATGTAAAAATAGTATGTTTTTTTATATTATTTAATAGAGCAGTACCTTTTTAAAATTAATGCGGCTATAGTCCAAGTAGGTATCGATGACTTCCGTGTTAAACTCTCTACTTTTCATTTAAAATATGAGAAGGGTAAAAAAATAGTAGTTGCATGGTGGTAGGGCATTTTGCGAATGCCCGCCTGGCAAGCTACCACCCTCAAGTAGAAAATCTGTCACCAAGCACCTAACGGTGTGTTCCGGCAGCTGTCCTTGAGAGCCAGTAATTATCTAGGTTAGCCTGAACAACACCTTCGACCACATCATCACTTTCCATCAGGTGAGATAGTGGTCAAAGGCTAACCTATCATGCATAAAAAAAAAGTTTTTCTAAATATTTACTAAAAATAATAAACATAAGTAGAAGATACAAAGATACACTAGAAGTTAGAACAATGAAATTTAGGGAAAGTTTTAGTTAGTTTTTTTTTAACCTACACTTTTTACCTTATATTTAGTTACTACCCTGCTAAACATAAACATTTGCTGTCATTATATAAACTTTTATATATGTTAGGTTAAGGTATATATTTTATGGGCCTGTGTTATTTATAATGCTAAGTTGCCTGAAATAAATGGTTTATTATTATTATTATTATAAACATACTTAGTTGTTATTAATTGTTTTATAACAACAGAGTATTTTACAACGAAAAATCTTAGACATATAACTTTGTTAACACCAATGGTTACCATGGTTACAAGTCATTCCGGCCCAAGAGAAGGAAGCATTTACTATGAGTTTTTCCCGGCCTTAGGTGGGAAGGAGCGTCTCCCACCCGCTACTCAGATCAAACAAACACTACTTTCCGAAAATGAGAAATAAAAAAAGAATCGATCTACCGTCAAACAAACCGCCGCCGTTTTAAAGTCGAAATTCTAAAGAAACGCACAAGGTACTTTGCTTCAACATTTATTGTGCGAACCGGGAAAGAACTCTCTGAGTTACTTAACTACTGTCTTCTAGAAAATACAACCCGGGAGTTTTGAAATCCAAAGTAGAAAGCTCCATTCTGAGCTATGGTTTACTATAAGAGTGCTTCACCGCAGACCACAGTGTTGCTTAATATGAGATAAACAGTGCACAAATGTGAATAATTAGTCTGCAGGTACGGCAATCGCGAACGAAGTCGCGGGTACAGCTAGTACTTATAATAAAGTACATAATAAGTACAGCTATTTTCGACGGAAAAATAAAAAAGTGACAGCTTTGATATTGTGTTATAACTGAAAATTTGTGTTTTATATTTCATAGGTTGGCCTTTGGCAAATTTCACTTGAAGGCAAGTGACATTGTGATCGAAGATGTTGTTTAGGTAGCCTAGAATTACTGTCTCTCAAGAACAGCTGCCGGAAATCACCGTTAGGTGTTTGGCGATCAACTTTCTACCTTTACTAGTAAAAGTCTGTCGGGGGTAGCTAACCAGCCGGGCATTCGGAAAATGCTACCTACAACGACTGCCATCCTAAGACGTGCCCTCCGTTGTACGGTGCGTTCTGTATAGTAACGTCACTGGGGGTCTCCCATCCAAGTTATGACCACACGGACGTTAACTGAGTTGATCAGTTATGAATGACTAAGCAAGCTAAGCAAACGAAAATTGTAAAAAGGTTTATTGTTGCGGTAGTTTAATGGAAATTGAGGATTTCCATTAAACTACCGCAACAATAAACCTTGCGATTTTCACGGCATTTTCTACCTCGCACTGCCACATTATGGAACTAGCTGCCTGGTGAAGTATTTCTGAACCGATACAACTTAGGAGCCTTCAAGAAGGGGGCAAATTCCCTCCTAAAAGGCCGGCAACGCATCCTCGAGACCTCTGGTGTTGGACACGTTCGTGGGCGACGGTTATCAGTTATCACTTACCACCAGGTGAGCCACCGGCTCGTTTGCCCTCCTATCACATAAAAAACAGTTGATGGTGTATCGATCTATGTAGATATTCTATGGAATCCATTAAGGATACATTTTTGTTGTAAATAAATAGTTTTCCAGGCACGTCCGACCGACGTGCTTCGGGAAACTGAGGTAAAAAATGTGGGCCAAAAAAATCAATGAATTTCTTTCTGTTCGTGCTGTATTAAAAATACTGGGTATCCGGAAAAAATACAAGCGAATTTAAAAATGGAGCTTGTATATTGTGTTTCAAAAGGAGGCTTTATTTCAAAGGGACATTCAATTATAGTTCATTGTCCTTATATGTTAATTATCTGATCAGTCTTTAGGGGACAAACAAATTCGAACTATGAATGATTAACCTTATCAGTTCAGATTGCCAGAATCTGCGGAGCATAATACCAGTTTCACCAAACAGCAGATTATCATAATATAAAATAATCAAAATAACATAATTTTATTGAACAAATAAAACTTTAACTGACCAAAAAAGTCCAGTTTTCTCTTGATATAATCAGAAAAATCTTCTCCATATTGAATCACTGGTCCATGTAACGACCGAGTGGCTAACATATTTTTTTTGAATACTAAAATTCCTGTATCTTCCCGTGCTCATTTTAGTAATAGATAGTAATTTCAGATATGAAGGAGGTCTTCAATTCGACTGTATGTTTTTTTTTTGTATGTTTGTCCCCGATTACGCGTCAGCTACGAATTAATTTTGATGATATTTATTATACCTCCAAATTGGGCAGTTTCAAAGCATAGCCTGATGTTTCTGAAAATTTAATTACATACCTGGATTATTTAATGGTAGTAAACTCTTCTTGGTGAACAGAGTTTTAGGCGGTTGAATGATGCATAATTAAAATGAGTGAAAAAAAAACTGACTTCTAACAATAAAAACCATACAATAACTTGTGTAAATCGGACCATGGTAATGTGAGGTCAGTGTTTTAAATCAGCTAGATACCGACTTCAACCAGTTATCTCATACTCTTTAGTGATGGAAGTCGCTTTTTTGTGTTTTTTCATCTTTGTGGTTTTATAAGCTTATTCGCGTTTGCAATAGTTAACTACAATGCCGGCGCTAGATATAATCTACCCTATTCATTATATATAGTATAACTTAAAATACTTTTCTAAGTTACCATCAGTTCTCACGAAGTTACATAGAAGATTTTACATAAGTGTGTGAAACATATAAAAACTGACTTGATGAAAATATATGCGAGCTATAAGTGATGGAATGTTTCTAGAGTTGCGTGATTCTAGAACCAAGATGTAAACTGCACGGAAATCAAGCTACGGCGCTCCACTTGATCCTAACAACAGTGCCTTATCACAGTGCAATAGAGTGTATTATTGCTTAAAATTACTCCAGCCATAACACCAGAGCTCAACGAGTGATAATGCTTCGGCCATCATCATCGTAGCCCAGGTCCAGGCCTTCACAGCACAGTTAGAATGGCAGCCCTTGATTGTTTTAAGGTCGTGGTCTTTATATTGTAAACAACAATGCCGGTAAGGATGACCGAGGCTGAGAGAGTAGATAAGTTAAGCTCGACGCCATCATAGCATGACCAGCAGTGCAGTCATTACGGACAAAGGCTTGTACAGTGCTTTACTCAAACAATCCAAGTAATTTAAATAAAACCGGCTTAGTATACCTCTATGTTATAAGTATTTATTTTTGGACCTATTTGTCGAACGAAACTCGACAATAATGGATTTTCAAAGGAAACAGCACGTGGATAATACACAGAAAAAAATAATATCTTAGGCCAAGAGAGTTTATTTGGTTCAAGATCTTTTAGGTTTTCGATATAAGGAAAGTCGAAAATGTCTTCACCTAAGAAATAAAATGTTTTGTATTATAGTTCTTGGGCCAACAAATATATTCTTATATCAATATTGAAAAGTTTCTTTTTTTAATTTTTTAAATATATCACTTCAAGACGGAAACTATTTCAAAACAAGAAACATTTTTACATTACAATATGGAAGAGCTCTTTTTTTAAAAGGTAAAAAGTTGAACCCAAGAGCTAACCTATTTTATTTTAAATTTTTATTTCGTGTCTCAAAACCAAATAACTATTTTTTGAAAAGCTTTATGTTTTGACCCAAGAGCGAGTATGTCTTACTTGAAATATTCTATTATTTCTCTCAAAACTGAAAAGCTCTTTTTTTCAAAACTAAATGTATTGACCTAAGAGCGAATTTGTCTTACTTGAAATGTTTTATTTCATCCTTCAAAACAGAAAAGTTCCTATCTTGAAAGCTAAATGTGTTAAACCAAGATCGAGTATATTTCTACTGAAATATTTTATTTCATCATGCAAAAGTGGAAAGTTATTAACCTAAGAACTCAAGTATTTTAATGAAAGTATCAGAATTCTTGATGTAAAATTGATCAGTTTTGAAGGAAGGATATTATATATTTTGACAAAATGTATTAATTTTTAAAATAAGAAGTTAGAAAAACTTCTATGTAACTTTAATTTTTACGTTAAGAATCCAAATTCCTTGTACTTAGCCATGGAATGATTTGACTTGAGATTTATGTTACTTTTATCGAGATAGTTATATCTCTAAACCGAAACTTAATGTTTTAATTCAACAATTGGAATGTATTGATTAGATATTAATGTTACTTGTATCAAAATATTTACTTATTTGATAGATTTAGTTTACCTATATATATATATATATATATCGAAAGTAGGTACATAGAATTTTAAATAGTTAACATAGATTAATTTGTCAAAAATCATTCTCATTTGTATACAACTATAATTTATTATTCGGCCATGATGGACAGTGATTTCTCTTTCGTTGTATATTCGTAGGTTTTTTTTCCAAAAAATTGAACTGAATTCTACACTGAAAAGTGTAAAATAACTTGTCGACGTAGGTTACCATGCGCACAATATAGTAATAATAGGTATTTTTGAACAAGCATAATGTTCCGAATTCAACAAGTTATTTTACACTTATCAGTGTTGAATAGTGTTACATTTTTGGTAAAAGAACACACAAATACACAACGAAGGAGTAATTACAAGCCCATCATGTAGTCATGACCGAAGAAATAATAAGAACTGTATACAAATGATAATAGTTTTTTACAAATTATTATATGTTAACAATTTAAAATTCTATGTACTTACTTTCGATATACACACAGGTAAACTAATTCTATCTAATAAGTAAATATTTTGATACAAGTAACATTAATATCGGTATAACTATTCTAAATTTTATCTACCGTAATGTTACACACTTCACGGAATGCAGATATAAGACTTATTATTACCTTCGATATACACATAGGTCATTGGATTACAACTAATTGAATTAAAGAAGTGACAAGTTTTGATATCAGTAACTTATGTCTAGTTAAACCATTCCAACAGTTGAATTAAAACATGGGTAGTAGATAAAAATATCTTGATAATAATATAACATAAATCTCAAATACAAATTTACCAAACCTATTTGATAGGGAACAAAGCATAGGCTAGCAATAGAAACTAAATTAAGATTCATATAATTTATTTAATTATTTAAGTAATTATGAACCACTTTTTTAAAAAACATAAAATAAACCACTTCTTTATAAAAACTTAATACTAATTGCTGCACCCGCTGAGTAGGGAGTAGGTTCACACGCACGACATGGGCAAATATTGTTAGGTATATGTATTCAATTGAGTGTCAATGTTAAATTATATTCTTCTGTTATTTACTTCCGAAGTTCTCCAGAACGTCTGGCGATACATCCCAGACTGGTAACAAACGACGTATATTTTCTTCCATCGCAACGCAACGGGATGACAATTTTCAGTAGAAACCTTTGTGTATTTATAAACCACTGCAAGAAACTTAATCGAAACACTTCGGTGGGCACTGCTTTTCTTTACACAAGTCAAATCTCTCACAATACTACGTTGTTGTAAATTAACTTATTTCAGTATAACCGCCACGCTGCGCGCCGCTGCCACTGGACTCGATTATATACAGTGTTGCCATATGAACTCCAGATCTAGTTGCCAAATATTAAAGCTATAATATAGGAGTTCGTGTTCAAGTAATTCAAAGCCAATATCTACGAGTTTTGGCTTAGGGTTATAGGGCTGTACAATGTATACATAACTTTATTGTTACACCCTTCGAAAAATATAGTTTATTTTATCGAAGGTTACACCACAAGAAGTGCAATATTACGTATGCATGAAATTACTGAACTAAAATTTCTAGCGTAGGAAATTAAACCTTTCTTAATAAGGAGCATTATTGCGTATGAAAATATTATACTTAAAAGGCTTTTGCCTTGTAAGTAGTGTAATTGAATATTGTGAGTGTTTCTTATTGTTATGGGAATAGTTTGATTTCCTGTGGAGTTCAATTGAGCCGGTTAGACCCCCACAATACTTGCAAGTTGGTAGTCGCCATGAGTATTTTCTATGGCGTTGTATCGTAGCGTATACGTACAGGAAGGGCGTGGGCACCGATCTCTCGAATCAAGCTGTCGTTAATATACTTTTAAAGACTTGCAAGTATTTGGGGTCGGCACCTGGTTGGCGTACATGCAAGAAAAAACCAGCTTTTAAACCTGTTCGCGTAAATACCCATTTCCCTAGCTAACGTCACGTTAGTACCTGCTATCAATTATTCTGTGCTAACGTTCCGCAATCAAATTTTGGACGTTCTAGAAAAGGGTCAGATCAAGAGTACCCAAAACCGACGTGCATGTATGAAAGGATTGATGAGTGTGGATGGAGTGAAAGAGGTTTGTCTGGATCGCAAAAGTGAAAATCTATAGTCATTGCCTACCCCTTTGGGAAAGAGGCGTGGTTATATGTATGCCTATGTATGTAGTATATAACAACATTATTTGGTTGTGAAATATCAACACGAGCTGATAGGTATTATACGGGTTAATAATACGCAGTGAATAAAACGAATCCAATTCATAGTATAGGTACTATATTAATTTATGTCCTGTTCGTGCGTTTTCGGCTTTGATGTATGAATTAGAAAACATTTGCACAGGGCTATAATGTACAACCTTTATGTACCACAGCATATTAAAAATGTCAAAAGTTACAAAAAGAATAAATACATCCTTCCTAAATATTTTCACAGAATCTTACTTTCTATTGAAAATTAAAATAAGTTAACCGCAATGCACTTGTAATTTTTCCCACGAATCTCGCGGAAACTCAAATTTTATAGCAACACTGACCACTACTGGAATTATCGAGCCAACCAATCATCACTGTTCTCATTAGGCAAGATTCATGTTTCTTCCATCAAGAATCAAAAATCTTGATTTGATTAATTCGATAAATCTGATTCTTGAATGAAATAACTTTCTTATCGACTTTTGACCGGTATTTACCTACTTCTTAATGTTTCTTCCATCGAGAATCAAAAATATTGACTTGAAAAATTCGATAAATCTGATTCTTGAATGAAACAACTTTCTAGCTGGCTTGTGACCGGTACCTACCTACTTCTAAAATCATCGCCTAAAAACCTAGATAGCAAATTAGATAATTAATAGTTCAAATAAGTAAATAAGAGCAAATATATTTATGCTTAGTAGTAGCAGTAGGTACACATTTCTAGGTTAGTACAGAATCCTAGTAATATTATAAACGCAAAAGTTTGTATGCATGGATGTTTGTTACTTTTTCATGCCTAAACGGCTGAATGGATTTGGATGAATTTTGTTTGGAAGATAGCTTATACCATGGATTAAAGCATAGGCTACTTCTTTATTATCACCATTTTCATAGTTTTTATCACCACGCGGATAAAACCGTGGGGCGCAGCTAGTACAAAATAATATAAAAAAAAGACAAAATAAATACTGTCTAGGACTGATATTGTTAACATTTTATATTTAGCAATTATATATGTATTATGTGTAGGTATTGTAATGTATGTATACTTATCTATTAATAGTACCTAAGTAAGTACTTAAATATCTAATATTTTTATACAGTTACTACTTTTTATGGATTTTAATCCAACGTATCTATATTGTACTTAAGGTGGTACTATTATGTATACTGTGATTTATTAAAATACGGACTATTTTAAGATATGCTCCCCAACGACACTTGAAGATTTCTCAAAATAAAACGGAACTGATTTCATTCAAACACTTTTCAGTTATTTGAGAGTAACTTAAAAACTACTGAACCAATTTTGATAAAATTTTAATGGCACCTCTTCGAAAGTATACCCTATTAAACAAAAAAGATTTTTGCAAATCCTTTACAAATGGATTTTATAAATGACGGAGTTATGCCCGAACATACATAAAAATTAAAAATAAATACAGTAAATTTTAGTTGTGATTTATCGGTTTGTTACAGCCTGAAAGTTTGACATATATAGACTAACTTGAATTGTCAAACTTTCAGGCTGTAACAAACCGATAAATCACTACTTACATAGTATAAAACAAAGTCACTTCCCCCTTCCGTCTTTCTGTCCCTATGTATGCTTAGATCTTTAAAACTACGCAAGGGATTATGATGCGGTAATTTTACAAACAGGGAGTTTTAGATGTATACATTCATAATATAATAAACACTGAAATTTTAGATATTTTTAATTGTGATGACGTAAATAAACACATTTTTTGCGTTTATAATGCAAACGCTGGCTGAACCCTACGAGATAGATCAAAATAATGTACTACAGTAACACCTTAAAAAGGGCTACAAAAGAGTTCGCAATGGTTATATGTTTATCTCTTAATAATAACCCACAATTACCATTTTTTTATCCTTTACTTTTTTAAATAAATAATGGCTAATTTCGAAGCGATTTTAAGCAATACTGCATATTTATCCTTATCCAATTAATACCTTAAATACATTGAAGTGAATTTAATATACTAAGATCAATATGGCCATATACTGCATGTTATTTAAATGAATATTTTCGAAGATGTTACAGATTATATAGCCCCAGGTAACGGCCTGCTTTACCCAAATTAACGCAAAGTTTGGTTCTTTTTACCAACGTGACTTGGTCCGGTTTTGTCTGTACTATTAATTTTTATTTTGGGAGGGTATTTTTTATTGCAATTGCAGTATTGTACCCAACTGCAAGTACCTAAGAGTTTCTATATTATTTCAAGATTCTTTTCCCATAAGTACCTAAGCCATTCCTTTTTCATACCAAATAATTTTTTTAATGTTTATCAGTCTTGGTCTGATCCTGCCTGTAGGTGCTATTTTGTTACATTGCGCCCATTTATTATTTGTAACTTTTTAGCAGAGTTTCTTTTTTTTATAAAAATACAAATTATAACATGCCTCATGCATCAATATTCTTAGACATTATTCTAAGAATATTGGAAAAACGCTGACAACCTCTTAAAGGAAAAAAAAAACTTTTGTTCTACAGACGCCAAGCATCATAGCAAACAACTTTAGTTCTATGACTTTTCTCGCCTGCTTGCCGCCGCTGCCGCCAGGTGAAACGCGACGGAGTCGCGTAGATACTTACGTTGTAATATTGTGCCTGTCGGAAACTACCTAGCTATTCACTCTGATATTAAAGACTTGACTGGAACGACCGAGAATGGAATGATGGATTCCAATCTGGGCCACTGCCATGGCTGTAGTTCACTATAGTTCTGATTCTTGGTCGAAACAATCAGCATTTTGTATCAAGTAAAAAATGTTATGCTTTAATAAATCCTTACTTCTTCACACCATGTTTCACTGACTGTTGATCGAAAAATATACGAATTAATACCAAGGAATTTAAAGTTTAGCCATAATTATATATATATAGTTTAGCCATATTATAATAAACTTTATTCTTTACTGCATGTTTATCTGATTCTTGGTTGAAATAAATACCATTTTATACCAATTACTTAGATTTTGCCGTAAAAAAATCCTCATACCTCACTGGAGTCTGATTCTTTTCCGAAGTAATAATTATTTTATGACAAGTAACATATGTTTTGCATTAATAAATTATTCATTATTTAATTATATTTACTGCACGTATAATTGAGTCTTGAACGAACTATTTTAGTATTTAGTATCAAGTAACATATTTCTTGCCGCAATAAAATCTTAATTCTTCACTATACGTTTAACTGATTCTTGGTCGAAACAATGGCTATTTTATACCAAGTAACGTGTATTTTGCCATAAAATTGTCCTAGGCCTTTAGTGTATGATTCACATAATCTTGTGCCAAAATATTTATGTTTTATATCAAGTGGCATGTCTTTTGCTACAATATTTATTAATTCTTCATTGGAAATAAAAACTAAGTATCTAGCCAAATATGTATCTTTTTCGACACAAGAGTTAATTCTTAAGTCAAAACTTCGAAGCTAAGAAAGTGTCGTTTTTAATATAAGAAACCAGTATGTTTTTATTCAAGATATACATTTTGAAATAAGTAATAAAATTCTTATGTCAAGACATAAAATCTTGAAATTGTAGAATGTTTAATATTTGAAACGTTATTGAGATTATCTTACACCAATATATTTACATCTGTGATTAAGAAATATCAGTTGAAACATATTTGATTCTTGGCTCAAAAAAGTCTTTTTTTCTGTGTACTCATCAGCAATTATATTCCAAATACGAGTAACTTTACTAGTAGCGCGAAATGGTCGACTTCGCTCAAAGCCAATTGTGTATTAATTGTGACTTATGACAACATAAAAAGCATTTATAAGTCAATCAATTAAAGTAACCTATTTGATGTATTAATTTTGTACCATTTTTAGGAGATTACATTATATAATATTATACTTGAATAAGCTTTACGCATCATAGATTATAATAATTTCAATCAAAAATGCGCTAAACGGGTGCTAGAGGTGCTAACGAGATAAAGTATAAACATTGAGCTGAATATTTCAAACAATTGGAATATAAAAACAATAAGTCGTCTGTCGTATACAAATTTAAAATACAACAAAGTGAATAATAAAAAAATACAGTTTTTTTTCACTGTAATAGTTTCAGTGATCGACGTTTTATTTATTAGCGACCACTGATACAACTAGGCTAGAGTAGCAGAGTAGCAACCGTGACAGAACCAACAGATAAAACAAAAATGCCAAACCAGGATGCTGTCAAACCGTGGATCACTGTTCCCCATCCTGATCCGTATCCTTCATTTGAGTCGAACTAAGTTCGCAGCATTTAAAAACTTTGACCACCTGATCGACAGACGAAACTAATTAATGGCACGTTCTTGAGAACAGTGCATCTCTGTTCATTAATCCCTAGTCCTTCATCTTAAAATTGTATAATTGTAAATTAAGCATGTTAAAAATATTTGCACGCCATTTAGGCAGAGTTTCGTTGGAACTGTATTTTTATGCTAATTTAGCTTTGCAATTATGTACCCAAGACTTATACAAATAAATATTCATTCATTCATAGAGTCAAATTAAGTTTGCAGCATTTGAAACTTTGACCATCTGATCGACACTCCTATACCACTATCTGGAGAACAGTGGATCTGTGTTCATACATACTCGTACCTATTCCTTCATCCTAGAGTCAAACTATGTTCGCAACATTTGGAACTTTGACCACCCGATCGAGAGACGAGACTCCTATTCCTACCAAAACTACGTATATCATCTCTTCGAAAGTTACTATCAGTCGCTAAGTTAGTTAAAACTTAATTTCATTCACGTGCTCCAAATTCTATAGCTGTGCTCTTAAATGCTAGTGGCCCAACTTAAATGAAAGCGTCTCGAAACGTTTATCTTAAATCTCTTGGCTGTGGTCTAAGTTATATAACTTCAACGTTTAATCAAACTTTGGCATTGACTGTGGCTATCAAAACCATGCACTTTATGATGTTGTTGTTGCTAGCTAGTGATCCTGCGAGTCTGCTTCTTCTTGCCCCGCTCCCATTCGGAGCGGGATCGGTGGAGAGGGCAAGTAAAGTTTCAAAACAATGGGCTTTATTACCTGTCATCTGGGAACTTAATACTTACAGTGGCGGCGATGCGATTGAAGTTTTAAACTGATCCCATCTTGTTCGAGGACTAATATATTGTTGTAATTCTGAAGCAGTGATGGCTTAGTGGCTATGGACTGCCGTGCAGCAGGTCCATGGTTCGAATCCCAGCGCGGGCTTTTGTTTTACCGCATAGTGGAAGGGCGTTTTTCGAGTGCCCCCCTGGCTAGCGACCATCCTCAAATAGAAAATCTGTCGCCAAGCACCAAACGTTGATGTTCCGGCAGTTGTGCTTGAGAGTTAGTAATTCTAGACTAAGTCTTTTAATACCTTCGAGCACATTATCAATTACTATCAGGTGAGATTGTGGTCAAAGGCTTACCTTGCTCTTTTTTATCAGTATTTAAAAAAAACCTGATTTTCTTGTCGTTACCCACACGACATACAAGATGATTAACTGAACACTTGATCCATCATCGTGTATGAAGAAGATGACAAAGCTTGCGGCATACTTCAGTGTATCTCGCAACGTTCACTGATGCGGGGAAAAGGGTTCAGGGTCTTGGTTACCCTCTGCCCTTGGCTCTTATCAGTCCATTACCATGGACCGTTCATTTATTCACGAGTATAGCGTGTTCTTGGTGTCTGTGAGGGGTGTTCCTGCCGGGTTCGCACTATGTGTCCCGGCGATCTCCACTACTAAGCCACGCCGGGTTGATCCAGCTGGTGGGAAGCCCAGCGGACCGATCGGCGACGCGGACAGTGCTAGCCAGCAGGCCCACCCCGAAAACTTGTAGTAGAAGTACGCTTCTACTGCGTACGCGCGGTTCATCTCGCACATTGTGACATAGCTACAAAAAAAACCGCGTCCATTAGCTATTGAACACCACCCCTCACCCCTTCTAGTACCACTAAAAACTAATATATTTATGTTTAAAGTTGATATTCCGGCCTGAATAACCTTTTATTATCGTCTTATCTCGTCATACATAAATACAAGATGGTACATAATGCTTTACTGAATTCTATTAATTAATTAATTTCAAAACCCACACTACAAATGAATTATATTTCGTGGGCGTCTGCTTCCTAAGCGGTAACAGTATTAATAATTACCTACCCACCGTCGAATACAATGAATTAGTTATTTCTGTTCATTTATACAATATAATTAATAATTTATAAAGTTATCACATAGGTATTGTGAAAAAGAGTATTGGCGTAATTTCATAGTTCTTCAATCATAAGATGATTTTTAAATGCCCGCCTGGCTAGCTACCACCCTCAAGTTGAAAATCTGTCGCCAAGCACCTAACGGTGTGTTCCGGCAACTGTCCTTGAGAGCCAGTAACTCTAGGTTAGTCTGAAAAACATCTTCGACCACATCATCACTTACGATCAGGTGAGATAGTGGTCAAAGGCTAACCTATCAGGCATAAAAAAAAAAATAGCAGCCCCTTTACACCCCTTTAGGGGATGGATTTACATTGTGTTTTTATGTTTTACCTACAAACACATGTTAATCAGTTGATAATAAATGTTTTTGTGGATATATTGGTCTGAGGTTAGTTACAACTTGGGACCCTGTTGTTGCAGAAAAATCAACTTCTTTTAATTAACATGAATGTTAGACGTACGATAGAGTGTTCGTAATCAGCCTCCTTTCATAAGCCTCCATAGCTAGCTGGTAGGACTGACGATTACGAACAAGCGCTTAGATGGCGCCTCTAGTCAAGAAATAAGTTAATTAATAGTTTTTGTTAAGAATTTATTTAAATAGTAGCAATATTAATGTTACACATGCAAATTTTTTTTAGTTTCTGATCCCCAATTTAACCACTTTAAGGATTACATTTCCCAAAACCTTTTTAATCATCATAAACTATCACAAAAATAAAATAACACTCTGCCTCAAGCATTACGAGCGCTTCAGAATCAACAACAGTTTCATATTTCAGGTCCAATTGCGGCCAATTTCAGCAGATCATAACTTTTATTTACCCACCCCCAACAATGAATTCGTAAATTCGGCCGTCGACGCCAATAACCCGAAATTACCCGGAATTTCGGACACAGTCCGCAAAGAAACTAATCATGCTGGAATTGCTTGTTTTTCGGACGTGCTACTTTTGTTAGACAGTACATAAGCTTTCTTCATTCTTTTATTTCATATTGTACACACATCAAAAGTGCCTAGGTATCATATATATTTTGAACTATTACTGACTTGTTTGGCAGAAAAACTAAAAATATTTGAATTTTTGCTATGTATATTGTAAAATTACATTAATTAATAATCTATATTTCTACCATTTACACTAATCACACAAGCACAGCGATTTGGGATGCTTAAAATCATGTCCTTATGGATTGAGGAGCCACTCCAGGTTTTAAAAGTAAACTCTCACCCTCATTTAGTAGCAAATCTTAAAATTTTGTAGGACAAATTCTAGAACTTGTAGTATAATGCATTAAAAGTTATATCAATTTAAAAGTGGCTCCTCAATCTAAACATCTGAATTGAGGAGCCACCTAGAACTTCGAAAGTGATGGTTCAATATATCTGAAAATTTGGTATCATTTAGTAGTAATTGTGTATGTATACCTACTAAAAGTCCGAGTTTCGTACAGCTGAAATTAAAAAAGATACGATACATTTAGTGTGGCTCCACAATCTATATATAAGAGGGTGGATTTCCAACCATGTGATCGGTCCATTATTACTTTAGACTTTATTATCATTAAGAAGGGAGAGTATTCAAATTTGTAATATAGGAATAAAGTAGTAAAACTGAGTAGATTTGGTAAAACAACGCATATAAATTGGCTCCTCAATCCTGCCGCTCTGCATACAAACAATTTATTGTACCTACTTGAAATCACAACGAAATCAAAAGCCAATGCCACTAATATTTAGTAGTTATGACTACTAAACTATAAAGAACAATTCATCGCTGCATATATTCGGAATCTATAATAAAGAGTTAATTTTCAATATTCCTTAAGGATTCACTAACTTAGAGTGACCATAATTTAAGAATGTAACTATGACGAGTAGTTAAAATTTAATTTTGAAACATTGACCATAGATACACAGATTTCTCATAAGAAGGTTTAAGTTACTAAAGAAATAGAAACTTTGTGCATATCGAGCCGCAGCGGTCGGTAAAATATGGGAATGGCGCCGCCATCCCGATGTTTTATTTAAGATACCGGGCACGGATGAAGGTGGGTAAATTATATAGGTAGGAGTAGAGGACACTGATACAAACTTTTTTTTTAAATAATATGATACACTAAAATGTCATTGTTCCAAAATATTTGGAGGTAAAGATCGCCATACAAGAACAATGAAAATAATTAAAAATTAAGTAATTACGTGTGTATACGCATCCTATTGTATTCAAACAATTATAGTTCATAGGTAGGTTGAACCGCTAGTAGTTAAGTAGATAATTGTTCTAATAAGTTTTATTTTGCATGGTGGAAGGGCATTTTTGCGAATGCCAGCCTGGCTAGCGACCACCCTCAAGTTGAAAATCTGTCGCCAAGCACCTAACGGTGTATTCCGGCAGCTGGCCTTGAGAGCCAGTCATTCTAGGTTAAGCCTGTCAACACCTTCGACCACATCATCACATACCATCTCGTGAGATTGTGGTCAAAGGCTTACCTATCAGCCATAAAAAAAAAAAACTAATGTTATGTACCCAGATATTTAGAAGCTATTGTGTTTTTCTGCTAAAAGTAATAAAGGATTAATATATAACCTCTACTAGCTGCGCCCCGCGGTTACACTTGCGTGGTGATATAATATTAGTTCGATGAGGATCAATTTGTTACTAATAAATATACATTAAAAATGAATTATATTTTTATATCCCATGCATGTTCAATGGGCTTGAGGTGTGGCGATGGAGCAGGCCGCGGCAGAACGTTGACGCGAGCATCGGCAAGAGTGCGAGTTACGACTAGCCGTGTGTGGATGTGCATTAGATGAAATTAATTATTACCCAAACGGCTTCGCAAAGGGTTGATCACTTCTGAAACAATACTCTCCGCATAAATCTGAGCATTGAGGTTACCCTTGATCCAAATGATTGATGTGTGTTTATCATAAAATAAGAACTGTTCATTCTGATATGAAAACTAGTCTGGCCATATATACTGTTACATAAATTTTCAACTTATTAATTATTTTGAATTTGGAACGCATTTGGCTTGCTCTAAACTTAACGGCGACATTCTCCAAAAAAAACTCTAGAGCAAGCAGTGGCAAAATTTCCCACGGAAATAGAGCATAAAACCATAGATTCGACAGATTAAAGGTCTGTATAAAAGGCAAAGGTGGCCATTTCAAATAGTGATTTTTGAACAAATTTTCAGGTAACGCAACAATAAATGTGCGTCAAAATCATTCTTAAGTTAGAAATTTTTGATATAATTTTTGTGCACCTTTTTTGAGTTCTATAATAAAATTAGTTTTGGCCCGCGGTCTTTTCATTTTTTCATTTAGATAGTGAAGATGATCACAATAACTGTCCTCCTACTATATAATATCAAGTTTCATAAAAATCAGTCGCTCTCAACAAAAAAGTATAAATTAATTAAAAAGTAAAAAACCCGACTACAAAAGATATATTTGTTAAGCGTCTTATCGTTATGTTGATATTAAAACTGCAATTTATGTACATTCATGGAATGACTTTTGCAAGCCCTTCATTTTGAAACCACACTCGAAAGGTTTTGGAAAAAAAATATATATATATCTCATAACATGTCGTCTAAAATCCGTCAGTTTACTTTTTGATGTACCTAGTGTCGCTAGCGCTATCAAGAAAAATCGAACAATATCTCTTACATTAAAATCGGTTAAGCCGTTTATGTTAGTGTTGTTATGGTGGAATAAAATAACTCACAAACATACATACATGAGCCCTGAAACATAACTGTCTTTTTTCTGGCAGTCGTGTAAAAATCAGAGTCAAGTCTCTGTCTCTATTGTTCTTTGTTCTGTTTACGCAGTACAGTTAGCACATAAACAACGTACAAGTATATTAAGTAGTGCCGTCGGCACATTATCGGCCACTGTTGTTGCGATCGTTATCGGAAAATTGTGAGTGAAAGGTCACCTGGTTTTCTCATTAGATTTGTTATTTTCTAGCGCTCGTAGCGAAGTTTGCTTAGCTGTCCTGAATCGATCAGCAAATGTAAGCAACGTCCGCCTCGGTCTTGACTTGGATGGGTGACCGCTGGTGACATTACTACTGAGCGCTTCCATGCTTCGGAAGGCACGTTAAGCCGTCGGTCCCGGTTGTTGTCTTAGGATGGCAGTCGTTATAGCGTGGTATTGGCATTTTGCGAATGTCCGCCTGGCTAGCTACCTCCCTCAAGTAGAAAATCTGTCGCCAAGCACCTAACGGTGTGTTACGGCAGCTGTCCTTGAGAGACAGTAATTCTAGATTAGCCTGTACAACATCTTCAACCACATAATCACTTACCATCAAGTGAGATAGTGGTAAAAGGCTAACCTATCAGGCAATAAAAATAAAAAATAAAAGTGCAGGAGGATGTGACGTCATATCGATATCGTGGTGTCTGATCAGCGGTGAACCGACAGTTTGCACGAAAACCGTGCATTGTTGAAGCGCATATAATTTGCACGATTAAAAAAACCCGTTTTATTCTATGCCGCAGTGTATATGTCGACATTATATTGGTTAAATAAAAAAAGACACTAGTTATTCTCTGAATGTTGTTTCCTGTTTATTTAGTACGGTCAGCACATAAACAACATATAATAACTAGTACCGTCAGCATATTATCGGCCGCTGTTGGGATCGTTATCGGGAATGTGTGTGAGTGAATGGCCACAACACCTGGCGTTACCCCGTCGCCCCGTCGTGAATGGTTAGCCTTATACTATTATAGAAAAATATTTTTAAAGAAAATCTTTATTTTCTCTTAAAAATTACTCAATTCCTACTACGTGGGGACTTAAGATTAGGAGGATTAGGAGTGCAGTGCTTAGTTGGGTATTTTATTAGAGAAAATAATATCAATTAACTCAGATAAATCAATTAACTTTTATACAATAATAATAATATTTTATTTGCTTAAATATAGGCACTACAAGATATATGAGGTCTTGCAGATTTGTGTCTCTGGACACTGTGAGCGAATACTGCGTGAATAGGGAACGTTATGATTAATATAAAAATTTCTGACGGTAGACCAAATAATTCCTTAATAACTCATGTGACAATTAAAATCAATTAGTCACCCCGTGACCACGATCACTGCAAAGTGTTTGAAACGTCGGGATAAAATAATGAAAAATATACGCTATTTAAACCGTTTAAAGTTGTTTAATTACTATGTGTAACAATCGCGAAAACCTAAAACAACACTACAAGATATATCTATTACACTATATATTGAAAAGGAAAATGTACCTACCAGTAAGTCCGTCTTTATAGTACGTTTCCAGTCTATGTACATCTGTACATAATCAACTTAGTGATTAGAGGTTAATCCCTAGGATTATTATTTACTGTAGGATACCCTGAGTTTGTGAGGACTAGTTCACTTCCAGGGTGCTAGTAACATAACGTTACTTCGTGCGCAGTGTTCTATGTAAGATTCGTGAAATGTATCATAATTGTGTGTAATTTTGAATAATGACTAAAGCAGTGATCAAGAAATGTGAATCACAGTAAAGCTGTTTCCTTTTTGTATATTTTATTATGCGATAGAAGAAAAATTTAAACATTTAGTATTCTGTTAATTATTCACAAAATGTAATGTAATTTTGTTCTATCTTTAGTCATTTTGTTAAGTCATACAAATTGAAGCCTATTATAGTCGTGTTGATAATGTTGTAAATAGTTAGATTTTAGTGCACATCATTTTTGTACACCAAAATTTAAACAATATTATTTAAATTTAATTATATGGTATATATTAATTCTAAGCAATATCTCTCTATTTACGTAATCCAACGATAAAAGACGGTTTGTTATATTGTTTCTGCATACGCGTTTCGTATCATAAATTACCTTTAGTATTTTGTAAAGCTGATTATAAATGGTCCTAAATAATCTTGACACATTTGCCCTATTCTTCCAAATGTCTTCAATGAGTCCCATTTGGGTGTTCTCCTGGATCTAGATAGGGATTTGTTTGTTGTTATTATGGCTGATTTATGAAACTTCAATGCAGTGGCTAAAATAAAAAGTTGACGCACTCTGAGTTCGTTGGTTTCTTGGTACAATTTATCAGTTGGGTACCTAAAAAGTTTTTATGGGCAACTTTTAGTACAGCCCGTTGTGCACGTTCTGCCCTCATAATGGGGGTTGCATACGCTGCTCCCCATGAGGTTATACAATACCTGATAATTGACTTACATAGTAATAACTATATGGACTGCCGCCCGTGCCGCAGCTCTATGTTTCGAACCCCTCCGTCCGCTTGAACTTCACTGCACTGTGAAAGAACATTTTGCGAATGCCAGCCTAGCTAGCTACCACCCTCCGTCGAAGTCGAAAATCTGCCTAGCACCTAACAGTGTGTTACGGCAGCAGTCCTTGAGGGCCAGTAAACTTATACCGGCACATGAGACTCAACATCTGTATGTCAGGGTGACAGGCGTAACAAAATGCATCTGTTATAGGCAGAGGTTACCCCTTAACATCAGGTGGGCCTCGTGCTTATACCGTCACAATAACATAAAACAATAAAAATTAAACTTTATTTTTGAAATGCTTTGTTTTTGTAAGTATTTAATGCTTAATAGTGCTGGGGTAGAATCGCATCCCCCCATATTTTCCCCATATTTTTTTGGGAGCTATAGGAGGCGATGAAGGGATAAATACTAGAAAGGGTGCAGCAGCGCCTTCTGATCCCGACGCCTGTCAAGCGTGGGTTTACCCACATAACTAACCATACCCACCCATAACGTCACCGTTGAACAGTGATAAAAACTATCCTATGTTTTTTCCCGGGTCTCAAACTATTTACATACCAAATTTAATTCAAATCGGTCCAGTAGTTTTGGCGTGAAAGCGTAACAGACAGACAGACAGAGTTACTTTCGCATTTATAATATTATTAGTACTGATAACTGAAACCCAAACATATATAACAAACCGCCTATCATAGCCAACCCTTATTGGGAATGTTCCCTTTGCTTTTCTCAATCCGGGATCTTTTACATAAATTTATTTATAGGTGATAGGTTAGCCTTTGACTACTATCTCAGTAGTAAGTTTTGATGATCAAAGGTTTATTCAGGCTAACTTAGGATTACTGGCTCTCAAGGACAGCTGCCGGAACACACCGCTAGGTTTTTGGCGACAGATTTTCTACTTGAAGGTGTTAATTACCCTGATGCAAAACAAAATGCCCTATCATCATGCTTTACCGTGTAGTGCGGACTTTGCATAACTTAGTTGATTGTTTAATAATGACTATGCAAGCTACGCTACGAGCGCTTCAAATATTATATCTATCTACAGTGCCACCGAGAACACAAAAAGCGCGGCCATTCTTTTTCATATCCACTTGACGACAATATCCCTCAAATTCGTAACGACGAAAATTCAGTTAATTTGATATAATTAAATGACGCCACATTAAACCTCATTTCGTAATTATATTTATTGCACAGCCATCCTGCCTCTGACAGCTCGGCTTTGGTGAATATTGAAAGCGCTTACATCTACCCAGAGATAATGATATTACGGAAAACCCGCGGTAAAAGGCGCGGTTGGCGGATGATACAGGTATATTTATCTGGCATTATTACGTGGGGAAGTCTTGGCCATAGTGCACATCCAGTAGGGTAACTAATAACTATGCACTGGAACATCGAATCTTTTAGCACATCAATAAAGACACGAACAGAATGAAAATTACGGAAACTTTTCCCGCTTACTGAACGGGTTCCAACTGGTTCTGTAACCGAGGGGGCGGCTCTGTGGTCGCTGCAACCCCGGCGTGTCTTGTCAGTGACTAATTTTTAGAATAATTTAACATTGCCATTCGTCGTATTTATGTTCTATTTTTGTACAATACTGAAGAAAGTTTTATTTTGTTTCATTTTTTAAAAATGAGGAAACAATGTTGTCATGATCACCTAAAAATTATTGACGATTCAACTTCGACGAAAGAGGCCTGAGACCTGATAAGTGTTTTTATATATTTAAAGTAAAAATAACCTGTCATTGTCATTTGAAACTTTTTTTTCTTCTTATTTTCTATTCTTCCTTAATCAATTAACTAGGTAAACTTTGCGTGACGTGATATCAAAAACTTTTATAATACAAGTAATAGGTACTTTCTGGTGTGTAAGTTGAAATAACGGGATGAATAATTCTCTACACACACGTATCTATATATTTCCAGAATTCCAGTCATCCCCATTGGCCACTGGCATTGCGTAGCACATTCAGAGGATTGAAAATGAATTTCAAGTAACCATTGGGAATTTCCGGAACATATAACAGGATTGGGCAACCTTGTTGGGGATATCTGGAATACACTGGTTAAGCAAGGTTCGCTGCGGTTATTATACAATAATGGGCTCGAATACAACACATTATTATTCGTGTCAAATGGAGAAGATGCTTTTTTGGATTTAATCTAAACATGAAAAACACTTCTAACCTTTCGTACACTGTGGCTCTACATCAACAACAAAGAAACGTGCAATATTAAGAATAAATGGATTCATAGCTTTCATGTTTCCATATTTTCCTAGTCTTTCTCCCTTTGAAGAATGCGTCTATAATAATATTGTGAGCTTGCAGCTTTTGTTTTCTGTGATTTAAGTGTACAAGTGAAAATCTGTGTACCTACGCTAAACACACATGAGTAGATTTAAGTATGTAGGTCTTCGCCTTCCTTCTTAAGCAATTGCGTGCGGTTTTATAGTAAAGTATCAAAATATATTATAACGCTCACAGAAGGAAAATTCAAGTAGCACATGAAAAACATTCTGATTAAGAAATCCTACTACACAGTTTGTGATTACCGACAAATATGCTTGGACAATTCCGCCTCTACCAAGCTATCGCCTGTCACCTGCGTAATGTAAACTAATATTTTAATGATTATATATTATAGTTTGTAATTATAACACATTGGTTAAAGACAGATGACATCTCATCTGTCTTTAACCAATTCTGGAGAACACGCTACTGCCCATCTTCTGGTATACAGGGTTATCGGTAAAATGCTAACAACCTCTTAGGGTTAACTTCTGCTAGTCCTAACAAACATTTTGAAATTATTTTATTTTGTATTTTTTTTACAAATAAAAAAACATTTCAAAATGTTTGTCAGAACTAGCAGAAGTCAATCCTAACAGGTTGTTAGCATTTTACCAATAACCCTGTATATATCCCTTCATCGTCTTTCTTCTCTACTACTACCTCAAGAAGATACAAGGGGTGCGATTTTTCCCGGCACCCCACGGGGTATACCGGATTACCACGGGAGCTAACCCGGTAAACCCGGCATCCGAACCTTTTATTTCAAATTAATTTTAGTGTGAGGTTTTAGGGAACTATGTTATAAATTACATATTCTTATAACCTATACAATGTACGATTTATTAACATTGTTAACATTAGCTCATGTTTTGGAGATAAATAAAGATAATAAACTTTTTTTTTTAATTGTATTTTGACGAAATAAGCTTGAGGCCCACCTGATGTTAATCGGACTAACCTCTGCTGTAACAGACGATTTTCGTCACAAGTCACGAGTTGCACTGCGCCCGACACCTTGAGACATAGTTGTTAAGTCTCATGTGCCTGTAATTTCACTGGCTCTCAAGAACTGCTGCCGGAACACACCGATAGGTGCTTAGCGACAGATGTTCTTATTGAGGGTGGTCGCTAGCCAGGCTGGCATTCACAAAATGCCCTTCCACTATGCGGTGAAGCTCAAGCCCGCGGCGGGATTCAAACCATGGACCTGCTGCGCTGCGGTCCATAGCCAATGCTACTGAGCCATTACTGCTTCAGAAAATCATTAATTAATAAATAATAATTTCCTATTACAAAATTACAAATTTACGAGAGAAAAAATTATAGGCATGTCCAGGATTCGAACCCGCGTCCATCCACTCCTTTAGCCGGGGTATGCTCTAACCAATCGGGCTAACATTACAATATGACTCATAACTTTAATTCTTGCTCTCGTTCTTCAACCATCGCATCGTATCGGGATGACTAAGTATGGATAGATTCAGGCGTTACTTTGCGGAAATCCATATTTAATAATAACAAATACTTTTAAAAGTATCCTAAAAAATATTAAATAATATTTAAATAAAACACTTAAAAAAGCATAAAATTATATATCTAGTGACAATTCCGCCTAATTTTCCTGTTATCTACGTGACGTCACAAACATCACGCAGCCTAACCGGAAGAATACCCGACTAGTGTCGCTTCTAAACGAAGCATCTTCAGGAGGTCTTGACTTACCGAGCGCACGATCGAGACTAAATGTCTCGACTAAATTTGTTATTATTAATGACTAAGTATATTTTTTTCTCTCGTAAATTTGTAATTTTGTAATATAATTCGCCTAGCAGGCGTTATTGCAAACTTGACAATATTAAAATAATTTCCTATGTTACGAAAGTGTTCACATCTGATATAGCTAAGCAAAAAGCCATCGTTAATGTAATCGCACGGCAGAGCTCTGAACAATCCGCGGGGAGCACTCGGTCGGCGCGGCGCGGCGGCTTCATTTAACTTCCAAAGTTACGAAAGGCATTACAAAGTTCCGATAGCACTTCTGGTCTAGGTCATTTCCTAATCTCTTCAACATTATCTTACCCTTATCCTGGTGCAAGAGTGCGATCGTCACAACTTTTTTGCACTACCCTTTTGTCTTCCGTTTCGAAAGGAAAATCTATAGGTAGTAATTTTGAAGTAAAAACAGTCTTTTTACTGTAGAGTGTAAAAATTAGTATCAAGCGAGTGTAATTTTTAACCGACTTCAAAGAAGGAGGCGGTTCTCAATTCGTCTGTTTTTTTGTGTTTGTTACCTTAGAGCTTTTGACTGGGTGAACCGATTTTGATTATTCTTTTTATATTTGAAATTGATGCTTTCCCTATGATCCTATTTAAATTTCACCGGAATTTTAAGTTACACTCCAATAACTGTCAAATATTTTACTAGCTTGATTTACAGTCGTTGACAATGAATGACATTCGATCCCGTAAAATACAAGGTCACTAAAAAGAGTGAAAAAAAATTCCAAAAATGGAACCGATTTCAACACTCAAAGCAACTTCAACTTCAACAACAACCTCAGAGTCGCTCAACGAGCTATGGAGAGAGCTATGCTCGGAGTTGCTTTGCGTGATAAAATCCGGAACGTGGATATTCGTCAAAGAACCAAAGTCACCGACATAGCTCTCAGAATAAGCAAGTATAAGTGGCAATGAGCGGGCCACATTGCTCGACGAACTGATAACCGATGGGAAAGAAAGGTTCTCGAGTGGGTTCCATGTTACACCGGAAGACGTAGAGATGGTAGGCCCACACTAGGTGGACTGATGATATCGTAAAAATCGCTTTGTGGATTTTGGGGAGGCCTTTGTTCTACAGTGGGCGCCTTCCGACTGATGATGATGATGATCAATACTATCTAGACCTCTGTGTCCAGCTATACAGTTACAATTAAATATCTAGTTAAAACGATTCGTTACTTTCGGTCACCATCTGGAGCAGACCTGCGCTCCATTGAAACTTTGTAATACCGTCCATTACGTTGGTAATAAAGTGGGACCCATTATTTGTAATATGGCTTCTGAGGCAAGTTGATCGCTGGACTTTTCTGTGTATTATCGTGCAGGGTTTTACAATGTAGATAAGTATTTAAAAAAATGTAACCATAAAATGCAACTGCTTGACTCAAAAGTGAGAAATAACTTGTAAAAGTCGGTATCATGATAGTTCAAAAGTAACCATTATCACAATATTGTGCGCATGGTACCGACTGCGACATGTTATTTCACACTTTGTCGGTCCCATTTTTTTAATATTTTTTTTTACTCTATTTAGTGACCCATGCTATTTATGTGATCGATTGTCATTCATTGTCAACAACTATAATATAATATAATATTATATAATCATCAAGATAGGTACATATTTTTCCGTTATTGGAGTGTAACTCAAAAACGGCTTGACCGATTTTGATGAAATTTAAATGGAATCAAACGACACGCATTAGCGTTTTAAAAAAAAATCAAAATCGGTTCTCCCAGGCAAAAGGTCCGATGTAAACATAAAATACAAAAAAAATATAGAGTAATATAGAACCTCCTCCTTTTTGGAAGTCGGTTAAAAATGTGACAAAACCACAATTGTACGGAAGTTATTATAGTCAATTCGAAGTGGCAGCGGCTGCACGCTGGCTGTTTTACTGCGAAACCATTTTCGACTTTGTCTTATATCACCCCTAATATGTATAGTATACGATGAAAGGGTTAACGATGATGGGCCGCGGCACAGTATAAAAAATCGGTCAAGTGCGAGTCGGACTCGCGCATTTTAAAACAAAAAAAGGGACTCGCGCACGAAGGATTCCGACTTCCGTACCATTAGCTATACAACATACTTCATATTTTAACCTTTTTTTGTTTTAACATGCGAGTCCGACTCGCACTGGACCAAAAGTTTGTATTTGTTGTTATAGCGGCAACAGAAAAACATCATCTGTGAAAATTTCAACTGTCTAGCTATCACCGTTCTTGAGATACAGCCTGGTGACGGACGGACGGACAGCGAAGTGTCAGTAATAGGGTCCCGTTTTTACCCTTTGTGTACGGAACCTTAAAAAGGACCAGAAGGATTACTCCGCAAAACCATTCCAATAAACAAGCGACTCTAGCAACGACGCAATAAAGTGTACTTCAGCTCGCAAAGCACCTTTATGGCGTCTTTCTTTATATCGTATAGCATAGCTCAGATCTCCTCAGACGCAGCACGCACCACAGAATAAGCCCGTCCAGACGAATACGCCAATGTACCCGTAGTTTAGTACCTAAAGCGCGAGTGAGCCAGGCCCAAACACAGATGACAGAATTTCTACTTGAGGGAGCTGGGTAGCTACCACGAGGAGCTAAATTGCCCTTCCACAATGCGGTGAAGCTCAAGCCAGCAGCGGTGGGGATTGAACCGTGGACCTACGACATGGCAGTCCATAGCTATCGCCGCTCGACTATCATTATATCAAAAAGTTTAATTATTGTTATTTGCTGTACTTGATAAATTAATTTGAATATTAATCCTAAAAAACTGGATTGTTCATTCATATCTTATTGAGTTAAATCATACGTTTAAGTATATTTTTTTCCGTGATACTTCGACTTTTTAGTGCGAACATTCTATAAAATGGACCAGTGAACGAAGTGTGATATTCTATCGATTCTTTTTTTATTTTAGCCACAGGGGTGTCAGTAAAAAATCTTTAAATTTAAAATTGTCATAAATAAGGTAGTTCTTATTTTGTTCACGCTAAAACTCAATTTCGTGTCACACTTGTGAATGAAATGGCAGTAGTTCTTAATCTGTTCAGACTAATATTTAAGTTCCTATAACGCTTGCGAATGAAATTATCATAGTTCTTATTCTATTCACACTAAAATTCAAATTCGTATAAAACTTGCGAATGACAGTCCTTAAAATTGACTCTTGTGTTCAATTGTGGGAACCTAGGTACGTTTTACGCAAATTTTGTTGTCATGTAACTTAGTGCTCTATAAATTGATGCGATTTACCTACGATTAAAAAGAATACTCACATTACTAGAATTTCCATACGAATGTTGATTTTGTTACACGCATGTGGATTTTAGTGTGAACAGAACAGATTAGAATTAACCATGGATTAGAGATTTTGAAATTTGGAGATTTTTTTGTGATATCTACAGCAGAATATCGATTATACTTAGGTAATTCATTAAGTATGTAGGTATAGCAGGACAATAAATATTGTTCTTAAATTAGCGTATCAGAAATGTATTTAAAATATTTAGAATCATCATAATTAAAATATAAAATATACTCCAATACTTTAAATTAACCGGCAAATCACTCGCGTTTGGGATCGAATACATGGAACCGAATTTTGAACATGAACTAATAATTGATACTCGGGTCAACGTATTCAATTTCTTATGTGAGTGTTTTTGTCGGTTAATTTATAATATTGAAATATGCGTGAAACTCACGAGAATTTCATTAAAAAAATACCTTCTATGTTTTAATTTTATTCTCTCAAGTTCTTGCAGACCTTATAGAACGTCATTAAATGGAGTGGCCATTACTTCCGCAATAAATTCGTCTTCACTTTCATAAAACCGGTTTCGATCGGTCTAAACTGCCTATGCCCGGCCCGATTAATCCCGGTTGTATATCACCAAGATAAAACCCATGGATAACCGGATATAGATTGACCACGTTGATTAGATTGATAATCGCAGAGAAGAGATAAATAAGGGTATTAATTTTTAAATGGGTGGTAAGTAAAAACCGATGCTGTAATTACTAAATGTTGCGAAGACGAGAAGTTTCTTCTTGTTTTATATATATAATTGCTAGACAATGTGTATCGTTGCACCGCCAGTATACAAAATATTATAAAAGTCTGAATGCTTACAATAAAGTGTCACAAAGCTTGGCCTTATCACTAATATTGATCTCTTTCAGGCAACCTTTGCATACAGAGAAAATTCAGGAATACCAAGATGGGGTGTATAGAATCGATTATATTCATTATATTTTATATTTATATTATGAAGCAGTGATGGCCCAGTGTCATTGGCTATGGACTGCCGCGCAGCAGGTCCATGGTTCGATCCCGCCGTGGGCTTGAGCTTCACCGCATGGTGGAAGGGCTTTTTGCGAATGCCCGACTGGCTATAGCGACCACCCTAAATTTGAAAATCTTGCGTCAAGCACCTAACGGTGTGTTCTGGCCGCAGTCATTGAGTGCTAGTGAAATTACAGGCACATGAGATTTAACAACTTTGTCTCAAGGTGACGGGCGCAGTGCAATTCGTAACTTGTGACGAAATGCATTTGTTCTAGGCAGGGGTAACCGCTCAACATCAGGTGGGCCTCGAGCATGTTCCGTCACAAAAACATTTTAAAAAAATATGTATATAGGTACAATAAAATCAAAACAATAATAATAGGCTTACTAAAAGTAAGAATGAATAATACAAAATTTAGGTAACTTATTCGCGCTTAACTAAGCGCTATAAAATTTGGTGGATGACTAACTAGTAATCCATCAAATTTTATAATATGTGTATTATATTATACTTGATACGATCGATACAAATCCCCAAAAATCTTTGGTAAAATTATAGTAAAATAATGAGTAAGAATCAAAACATAAGAAAAAGTTTCCATACAAAACCTAGATTCATAAAATCTTAATAAATTACGATTTGTTAATGTTATTTTATAATTTTTTTCTACCTATCGCTAGTGTAACTCGCTCTGCAGCGATACTAATTATGAATTAAATAAAAAAACAATATTCAAAACTGTTTTTTTTTTCAGCAAAGAATGTACACTAAATTAAATAATATTTTCATATCATATATATTATAAGACTATAAGCATAGCAAGTTTAATGTTTGCATATAATTACTGTTTATATAGAGCAAAAAATTAAAAAAAACTCTTGTATAAAGACGCCCTTTTATTTTTACTTTTTGGTATTATTAGGTAATCGTCATACTAAGAAATATTCTGTAAAAGTTTCAAACAGCTACGAATCCCACAAAAGAAAAGGTCAGACTTCAAGAACCTACAAACACTCGGTATTCCAATAATTCCCTCAGAACAAGTTGCAACGATACATTACTAAGTTTCAAAGAGCTATAGGGAATAAATACATGCATTCACCCTCAACTAGTTCTCAACATGCCTTCCAACCAATATCCTAACTTTTTACCTGCATCAAGAAACTTCTCAACAGGGTTGAACTATTCGCAATACATCCGGTAAAAACCCGGGTATACTCGCACCGTCCTATCGACCGTTGCTTTTGCCGAGCAAACACATTTGTTTTTTACACGGAAATGAATCTGAAATCTATTTGCTGGGGTTATCCGGTTTTATCTTGTTTTATCCGGGTCTGTTGAGGTAGGTCGGCCGTGATTTTCAGGTGAAGCCGGAGGGTTAACCTTTTTGCTGCGTCAGCCATTGTTAAATTAACAATACGGACACTTCTTCTTACCCCTATCTCACTCATACGGGATTGATACATTTCTAACACAAGCACATATTTAATTATGAAAGCCATGGAAGTAAAAAGTACTGCGTACAACTAGTACTTATATTCTAGGAAAGTCAGTATACAATGTAACTTTAAATATATTAAGTCTATAATAAATAATGCTTCGGTTACCTAATTGTTTTTTTATGTTAATATGACGGAACAACTCAAGGCCACTGACGTTAAGCTAACCTCTGCCTATAACAGATGCATTTCGTCACAAGTCACGAATTGCACTGCGCCCGTCACCTTGAGACATAGTAGTGAAGTCTCATGTGCCTGTAATTTATCTGGCTCTCAAGGACTGCTGCCGGAACACACGCTTAGGCGCTTGGCGACAGATTTTCTACATGAAGGTGGTAGCTAGCTAGGCGTGTATTCGCAAAATTCCCTTCCTGTTGTTGCCTGGCTAGCAACCACAATGAATTCGTGACTTGTGACGAAATGGATCTGTTATAGGCAGTGTTAGTCCGCCTAACATCAGGTGGACCTCAGCTTGTAACGTCACAATACCATAAAAGAAAATAGGAAGCGAGAATATAGCCATCTGCTGGGCACACTCCAAATTGCTATAGAAAATTAATTTGTAAAATAATAAAAACCACATTACTTTTCCCCAATAGAGTCAGTAATATTATATTAAATGGGACCATTGCATATCAAAGGAGTCGGTTGTTTTCTGAACAACTGGGCCGGAATAATTTAACGAGCAGAATACCTACGTGTCACATATTTAATGTATAAAGAGAAAAGCTTTATTTATCGCTATAGTGACATTACTGCTTTACTTTGTTTAAAACAGTAAGGAAATTAATATAAGGTGTACCATAAACATTATTTAATTAAAATAGGTTTTATTTGAATAAATATTTTTTATCACAATATTGAACCGTCTACACAAAAGATAGATTTATTAACCAACTTCAAAAAAGGAGGAGGTTCTCAATTCGGCTTACCTCAGAACTTTTGACTGGGTGAACCGATTTTGATAATTCTTTCAAGTTTAGTCAAAAGTACCCATTATCACAATGTTGTGCGCATGGTACCGGCTTGGACAAGTTATTTCGTGTCGAAGTCAGTTCTATTATAAGGTAAAAAAATATGATTCACTCTTTAGTGACCCTTGCTATTAACGGGATCTATTGACATTCACTGTCTATGACTATACCATTAATGATAGGAAAACACTTTTCAGTTATTGGAGTGTACTCAACTCAAAAACGGCTTGACCGATTTTGATTAAATTACTTTGCCTGCAGGAGAAAAGTCTCCTCCTTTTTTTGAAGACGGTTAAAAATTGTGATTAAGAGTTTTTTTTAACGGACCTGACGTCTAAAGCAAAAATATATGAAATAATAAAAAAAAGAAAAAAATAGCATTCTATATGCCTATAGTTACCAAAAACTGGATTATTGCCATGTTAATGGACTTCCACTTCCGAAATCAAAGCTGGTTTTAAACAAAAAAAAAATTTTTTTAGTATTTACTTAGGTTGTTGTACAGAACCTTCTCAAATACTTTAACCTAAAATGGGTATAAGAGCTATAGGTCTGTAGGAATTTAATCGGGAATAATACAGGATTCTAATGGTCAAATAATTTTTCAAACCATTCCAGTAGTTTTTAAGTTTATTCGTATATACAAATCTTTCCACTTTATAATATTAGTGTAGATAAGTAGCTACTTTGCACACCACCCATCTTTTGTGAGAACAGCGCAAAGGAGCGGGAGATAAGTACCACTTGTTATAGAATATATGGATGCGAGCCAAATGGGCGGGAAACATTTAGCTAGTAGCAATGGGAGATTTACTGACCACTGTCTAGCCGCCGCCATTTTGTTTTGTTTACCATCTTAGTTGAGCTCCACATTATTGGGATTTTCTACGAAAAGTAGGTCAGTGTTTTTTTGCAAAATACATCTTCGAACTATCTCACATGTATGTTGGTAAATGATGATGGGAAATAGGATTTAACTATAAACTACTGACTCTCAAGAACAGCTGCTGGAACACGCTGTTAGGTGAGACTATCTGCTGGTAGGCACGTATTTGATCAATACTCAATACAAATTTGAGTGAAAAAATATAAATTTTCGAAATACTAACTAATTTATGAGAAACGTTTGTTGTGCCTGGATTTCGACGGTTCCATTTTTGTAAAATTTTTTTTTTTCATTCATTTTAGTGACCCTTGCTACTTACGGGATCGATTGTCATTCATTGTCAACGACTAATATCATCAAGATAGGAAAATATTTTTCAGTTATTGGAGTGTAATGTAAAACAAAAACGGCTTGACCGATTTTAAATTTAAATGGGGCCAAATGACAAGCACCGGCTTTCAAACAAAACAGAATTGTCAAAATCGGTTCACCCAGTCAAAAGCTCTGAGGTAATAAACATTAAAAAAAAATGTTGAATCTTTGCATTTGAACCTTTTTTTGGTTTAACGTGCGCGAGTTCGACTCGCACTTGGCCAACTTTATGTATTTGTTGTTATAGCGGCAACAGAAATACATCGTCCGTGAAAATGTCAACTGTCTAGCTATCACTCTTCTTGAGATACAGCCTGGTGACAGACGGACGGACAGCGAAGTCTCAGTAATAGGGTTCCGTTTTTACCCTTTGGGTACGGAACCCTAAAAAACAGACGAATAGAGAACCTGCTCCTTATTTGGAAGTCGGTTCATAATATAAAGGGTGTCTCAGTAAGAGTGCACTTTTTCATTTTAAAATAAAAACAAGTATTTTATGACAGAGTTGTGTTTTTTCTTTTTTTATGTTTGGTAGATTGGCCTTTGACCACTATCTCACCTGATGGTAAGTGATGATGTGGTCGAAGATGTTGTTCAGGCTAACCTAGAATTACTGGCTCTCAAGGACAGCTGCCGGAACACACCGTTAGGTGCTTAGCGACAGATTTTCAACTTGAGGGTGGTAGCTAGCCAGGCGGGCATTCGCAAAGTGCCCTACCACCATGCTGTAACGACTGCCATCCTAAGACAACAACCGGGACGGCTTAACGTGCCCTCCGAAGCACGGAAGCGCTCAGTAGTAATGTCACCAGCGGTCACCCATCCAACTCATGACCGCGGCGGACGTTGCTTAACTTTGCTGATCGATTCAGAATGGCTAAGCAATATTCGCTACGAGCGCTTCAAAAAATCGTGATATTTATATTATATTGTAAAGAAGACATGTTCCGATTAAGTATGTAATAAAATATCCGGCAAATGACCCCCACGGCTCCGATGACAGGCCATTACTCTTTTCATGAAATTTTCCATGACTTTTGCACAGAGATGTGGCTGTATCTCACCGATGGCGCGGAGACGCGGGGCGCCGGGCGGGGGTCGGCTTCTTGCCGGCGGCGGGGGCCTTAGCGTTAGTGGTGGATAATATAGCATCTAGCGCCATAGCAAAGCGTGTTATTGCCTTGTAGCGCATACAGCGCGCTTTGTATATTATTCTCTTCGCGCTATTAATATAACGTTTAGCATCAAGCGTCCACTAACGTGGCTGGGTAGGCCTATAACGCGGATATGCGCAAAGCGTGTTAACGCGACCGAAACCGCGCGATGACTGAAGCTTGGCGCTATGCCGCTATCCGCTATACTGTCACTATAACAGTATAGCGGATAGCGGCATAGCGCCAAGCTTCAGTCATCGCGCGCTTTCGGTCGCGTTAGCACGCTTTGCGCATATCCGCGTTATACTGTTGCGCCTGACGCTATTGTGACGACACCTAGCATATGCATCTTGCGCGAGCGCCTTGTTTCGTTATAACGATAGCGTATAATAAAGCGCGCTATTCGAATATAGTTTATAGTCTCTAGCGCGTTGGTGCTGTATAGCGGATTTGAACAATACTAAGCGGATAGCGGCATAGCGCCAAGCTTCAGTCATCGCGCGGTTTCGGTCGCGTTAACACGCTTTGCGCATATCCGCGTTATAGGCCTACCCAGCCACGTTAGTGGACGCTTGATGCTAAACGTTATATTAATAGCGCGAAGAGAATAATATACAAAGCGCGCTGTATGCGCTACAAGGCAATAACACGCTTTGCTATGGCGCTAGATGCTATATTATCCACCACTAGTTATAACGATAGCGTATAATAAAGCGCGCTATTCGAATATAGTTTATAGTCTCTAGCGCGTTGGTGCTGTATAGCGGATTTGAACAATACTAGTAGGTAGCCGTCGTTATCTGAGTCCGAGCCAATGCGTGAGGCGCGGGTCGGATCTACGTCCATGTCCGTTTCAGAGTCCGTAGCGGCCTCAATAACGGCGATGGACTATGGAGGGACGGGTACTCGCTGGCCTCCCGATCGGTGAGGGCGAGCGAAGCGAGACCTTTCACGGGGAGGGGCTACCACCGTGCGTCTATTGTCAGGGCCCGGAGCGGGCGAAGCCGGACTGTCCTCTGAGAAGGACCGTAAGAATCGTTATATTCCTTCTTGAACTACTATGTAATGAAATCAAAACGATTGCGTGTTTTAACAATGGTTAACTCCATCTAGTGGCGGCATTTGACATTGTGCTTTTTTTTAGTTTGCTATTGGAATCGTACAGTTTATTCGTTTTGTTCGCAAAGTAAAATGGATTAGTAACTTGATACGATCGGCATTCAATTTATTAATAATAGGTCCTTGTTATTATGAAATTTGCGTTTCGTTTAACTAGCTACTTTAATCTCACGCGTTTGGTTATACCGGTACTGGTATATATATATATATATATATATATATATATACCGAATTGGGTAGCACTTGACCACTATCTTACCTGATGTGCATCACTTACCATCAGGTGAGATTGTGGTCAAAGGCTTACCTCAGCAATAAAAAAAAAGAATCTATACGATTCTAAGCTAACTATCGTATGTTGAGAGAAAAATACATTTGTAATGCAAATATTTAGAGAACAACATTTTTGTTTTGTTGGGTATCAAATTCACGGCTTTACCGCTTGGCCGTCGAGAGTTGAGTGAATTTTGTGATTTAATTTTAATATTTTAAAAGTCATAGAGAAGAGTGACGGAGAAATAAGAATAAGAATTAGAATAAGAATAATTTATCTGTTCAAAACACGCGTATACATACATAATATGAATAACACATGTGCATGTTAAAAACAGGTAGAAAGAGAAAGATTAGTGTGCTTCGATCGTGTTTTGCCCTAAGGCGTGCAAATTTATGGAGCGATGGCATGCCAAAATAATTAAACATTAAGTAGTACATCAGAATAGTAGTTAAAATATTATATAATGTCAAAAAAAGAAATGTCAATTAGGTATGTTAATTACAAATTACAATGGCATTAAAATATATCAAAAAATAAAAAAATTAAATAATCACATATTATATTACCAACGAGTCAATAGATAAGAATAATGTCATACAAATAAGAAAATTATAACTAACAGCTAAAATTTGTCAAAAGCGAAGAGACCCTCAATTTTATAAAAACATTTATCTAATAGATATTTTCTGAGTGCCTTTTTAAACAAGTTAATATTTAGGTCCCCTATTTCTTTAGGCAGCTTGTTATATACAAGTGGACCCATACATACTATACTGTTAGTCATAGAAGTTGTCTTAGCTACAGGCTTACAGCATTTATTTTGGTCTCGTCTATTTCTTACTACATGGTCTGACAGTGATGAAAATCGGTCTGGGTTACCTTTAACAAATAATGCTACTTCATATATGTATAATGACGGCAGTGTAAGAATTTTATGTTTTTTAAAATAGGGTATGCAGCTATCAGTCTTTTTTAATCGAAACATCGCTCTAATGCAACGTTTCTGCCTCTTAAAAATAATCTCCTTATCGGTAGAGTTGCCCCAAAATATGATTCCGTATCTTAAAATGGATTCAGCCAGTCCGTAGTAAGCGGTAAGTAATGCATCAGTATTTAGAGTATCCGAAAGTTAACTTAAAGCGTAGGCAGCGCTATTGACTCTTTTTGACAGATATTCTATCTGGGGTTTCCAGTTCAGTTTCTTATCAATTTATAACCCTAAAAATTTTGCCTCATCTACTTCGTTAATAATATTATCATTATATTTTACCATAATGTCAGATTTTTGTGAACCTCTTTGCTTAAAATGTATAACATTTGTTTTGTTTATATTAATTTTTAAATTATTATTGTCGAGCCACGAAATTACAGAGGTCAAAGAATCATTAATTTCAGTTTCATAGGTGTCAATATGTTTACGCGGTATTGTAATTGTGCTGTCATCTGCAAATAATGACATTTGTTGGGTCGTAGCGTTAGGTAAATCATTTATATATATTGTGAATAAAAGTAGACCCAGGACGCTGCCTTGTGGTACCCCATAAGTTACAACACGTTCGTCTGATCGAGCTATAACTTCGCGTGTCGTTTTATAATTCATTCTAATCCAAAATATTACCACGAATTCCATACGTCTCCAATTTATTAGTCAAAATTTTGTGGTCAACGTAGTCAAATGCTTGCGTCATATCGCATAGAATAGTGCATACTGGTGAAGTTTTATCGACACATTGTAAGACTGGTTTTAAAAAATCAAAGATAGCCATGTCATTCACTTCGTTCGTCATAATGGATTTATTTTTCCGGAATCCTTTCTGTTCAGGACAAAAAATATTGTTTGTCTCTAAATATTTATTGGGTTCATAATAAAAATACTTTTCAATAATTTTAGAAAAAATGGAAACTAGTGCAATTGGTCTGTAACACTCCAGTCGATCCTTGCTTCCTTTTTTATACAATGGTTTAATAATAGCAATTTTGAGAGATTCAGGAAACGTGCCTGTGGTAATACACAGGTTGATTATGTAGCTTAAGGGTGCACAAAGATGTACTTTTACATTCTTTATTATTTTGGTTAAGACCTCGTCATATCCTACACTATGAGTGTTTTTAAGTTTTCAATATCATGAGGTATACTCGGAGCCATAAACATAGAATTTTTATGAGTTTTAATAGGGCTAAATAATAAAAATCAAAATCAAAATTCGCGTCTTTCCAGCCGACCCTGTGGCCGAAAGTATATGGCACCTGGTTCGTAAAGCTGGGTATGCGGGTTCGAATTCTACACGACACGAAAATTTCGTGCTTTCAAAATTTTGAAAAGTAAATGTTTTGAAGTTTCATGAAATTGAACAAAAATGTGCGAATTTGACTGCTTTAGGATCCGAGCAAATTAGGGGTCCCTGTCTAATGTATAAAATTCTCGTGTCACAGTATTTGTAAAAAAACTCCTCTGAAACTCGGCGGGTTGACCTGTCCTTATGAAATTTTGTGTGTTTAGTAGGTCTGAGAATAGGACGGAAACTATTTTTCAAGTAGACAATTTTTTTTTTTCATTTTAAATTGCCTATATTGCAAGACAACGTTTGTCGAGCCAGTTAGTTACTTTAAACATACATACATTATATAGGTGGATTGCCATCTAAAAAAACATCAATTAAAAATACAATGAGATCTCCATACACACGTTTTTTAGGGTTCCGTACCCAAAGGGTAAAAACGGGACCCTATTACTGAGACTTCGCTGTCCGTCCGTCTGTCACCAGACTGTATCACAAGAACGGTGATAGCTAGACACTTGAAATTTTCACAGATGATGTATTTCTGTTGCCGCTATAACAACAAATACAAAAAATTCTAATGTTGTATAGCTAATGGTGCGGAACCCTTCCTGCGCGAGTCCGACTCGCACTTGGCCGATTTTTTAACGTGTTTTTGTTTTTGCTTCGTCTGAATCTCTTCTGTTTCTTCTGAAGACGCTGCTGCCCACCTTCTGGTGACTGCCGCAAAGAGATATGGAGGTTGCAATACCAACCGAGCACCCCGCGGGAACATATTTGACTAGGTACACGATATAACGAATCACCGTTTTACAAAACCTTTGTTGTTTTGCAAAAGGCCCTATTTATATACTCGATAAAATCTCGGTTACATTCTGAACACAATAGCTAAAGGAATAAACCTATTGTTATAAAATTGGAGGAGCTATCGAGATGTTTCTATTGCGATATATTGCTTGTTTACAGATGATTAATTTACTTTTGAGTTCCGTATATATAAGACCTTTAACGGAACTGTTTTATAATCATTATGTCTGTCTGTCAGTCTTTGAAATTGGGTTTGTTTTTGAGGTTGGGCACCGAATAACAAATCTAAATTAAAAAACGCGACTGTTGAATTGAATTGAATTTCTAAACTGTAATTCATTTATTTTCATTCAGGGTTTAATCGTTTCATTGAAATTAAAACTGCAATTATAGATATTTATGGAATCGAGTTTTAAAGCCCTCCATTTTTGTACTCCAATCGAAGAGTATGGAAGTAAAAAAATATTATTTCTCAACAAAGCGTCTAAAATACTCCAGTTTGTTTTTTTTCTTTTTATTTACACATTGTCACCTGCGCTAGCAAGACAAATCTAATGATATATTATACATTTTTTTTTTTTTTTTTTATTATTAACACATTCTATACACTACAGACTCGTGGTCCGTACACTTGTTTGATTTTGTTTCACTTAAATACATTTCTTAATTTTACATCATTCTCCAGCTTATCAATATTCCTCCTGAAGGGAAGTTAGCCTAATGTTAGTTATAAATTATATTTATACATATATATATATATATATATATCATAAAGCTAAAGTGAGTCCATGCTTATATGTATATTTTCTCCTTATATCTAGTTTGTATAGTAGTATATTACGTTATTCAGTATGTCGTTGAGGGTCCGGCCACAGATTCCGCCGATGCCCTTGATGTTTTGATAAGAGCCTCCACGATCTCTTCGTTTCTGTTTCGTATTGCCATTTTTAGGTTGTGATCGACTATGTTTTTATAGTTTGCCTCTGTTGCCCGCCTGACGAAGCCTCCAATGGCGTCCGAGCTGTCATCGGTATAGTAAACGCAGCATTTTGTATGGCGTGACACTGCTACTACCGCATGAGAAACACTGTCTCGGAGCTTGGTGACTCTTTCCCTCATCTGTATGATGATTACCGACTCATAAGTCAATCCCTGCGCTTCGTGTACGGTTAAGGTGCAGGACCCTGAACCAGACCCATATCCTTTGCTGACAAGGGAGGCTTTTTCCTCCTGCGTCAGCACTAGATAGAGGGTGTTCTGGAGGTCAGTTGGTATATTTGCACCTGTATAACGTTCTAGCTTCAGGGAATGAACCTGGGATCGCGATGAGTAAATGCCCGTGTACACCTCGCTGAGGGCGTATGCCACATCCAAGGGGTTTCTGTGGGTGCAGAATAGTTGTTGACTAATGGAAACCAATGTCTTTGGACTACTGTACCTTATATCGAAGAGGTTCTCTCTGTCAATATAGGGCAGTTGGTTGACATCTCCGATGATGACGACATCCTCAGCCTCCAGCAACCGTGCAGCCATTATGATGGCCCCAAAATGGTTCATGTGAGCTTCGTCTATTAAAAGACGTTTTTCTCTACGCTCCATGAACCCATTGGCCAATATGGAGGCCAAGGTACGCACTTTGGATTTTACTCCGTCGCCGATGCGTTGTGCTACCTTGTCTCGCAGATCTTTGGCTGCTTCGGTTGTAGTGGTGACTAGGATGTCCTTTTCAGCATCGAAATTGTCAACTATCCAAGTTGTTTTCCCACATCCTGGAACCCCATTTATCCATGTGATGTTTGGCATCGTCCATATCTCACGTGCTGCTGCTGGATCAAGTGCCCCCGATATGGTTTTAGCCATATCGAGGATTTTCTCCTGCAGCATTATTTTTGTGCACCGGGCTGTTACGACGATGGGATCGTTTGGTGGTGTATAAAAGATACCGATTTTAATGTATAATATACCTCCGATATATTATACATTAAAATCGGTTGAGCCGTTTAGAAGTTGTGGTGGAATAAATAAACTCACAAATATACATACCTACAATGTAATGTATATTTGTGAGTTTCTTTTACATGAACCCTGAAAACATAACACTCGTATTTTTGGGCAGTCTTGTAAAAATTACTAGAAGGGTCACTCCACGAAGCGATTACAATAAATAAGCGGCTCTAAATACAACATTAACCTCTTTTTGTGCAGTTGTATAAAAACTATCCTATGTGTTTTCTCGGGTCTCAAACTATTTCCATACCAAATTTCATTCAAATCGGTCCAGTTGTTTTGGCGTGAAAGCGTTACAGACAGACAGAGTTACTTTCGCATTTTTTATATTAGTACTGATTCCGTTTTGCGCTTACAATGCATACGTTTGACGTAAGAATGTAGCTGTTCGGAAATCAAAAGTGTTCTGACAGCAGCAGACGCACACAAGCGCATCGGAACGATTAGTAGAAGCATAGAGAAAAGTACTAGTTTTCTCTATGGTAGAAGTGTGCACGTATCGCTTAACATATAGGCCGTAGTTTTGAAATTTAAAATATCTGGTGAGCGAGTGATCAAACTTGGTGATATGTCACACGCATGTCCTTGAGTCTATTATCTATGATTCTGGTTTATCAGTTTTCCGTAAAATAGTGTATTTTCAAAATGATTTCCAAAACCTTTTGGAGTTGGAATTCTTATTTTAATCTTATTATAAAAACTAACGTGGTTTATATTCACTATACACACGGGATAACTCGCGTGAATAAGTCAGATAGCTCCGACTAGTTTAAACCAGATTCAGTGGTCTTATTGAAGGAGAGCTTGGGACGCCGCGTTCACGTCTGCTTGGTACTTAAATCTCTACATAAATTTTTTTTTTTCTTTGCAAAACATTTTTTTTGGAGCGACTTCAACACCCAAAAGTTTAAAATAACTTGTTGAAGTCGGTACCATGATGGTTCAAAAGTACCTATTACCACAATGCTATGCGCATGGTTCTGACTTCGACAAGTTATTTTACACTTTTGGGTGTTGAAGTCAGTTCCATTTAATTTTTTTTAATTTTATTCTCTCTTTTTAGTGACCTTACGCTACTTTTTGCTACTTACGGGATCGTTTATGATTCATTGTTCACGACTATATAATCAAGATAGGTAAAAAAATTCCAGGTTTTTTAGTGTAACTCAAAAACGGCTGAACCGATTTTGATGTACTTAATTTAAAATGGGACCAAACGACAAGGATCACCTTTCAAACAATAAAAGTATTTTCAAAATCGTTTCACCCAGTCCAAAGTTCTAAGGTAACAAACATTAAAAAAAATACAGACGAATTGAGAACCTTCCTTTCTTGGAAGAATCTTACTTTTTTGGAAGTCGGTTAAAAATGGAAAACAGGCAAAACAGAAGTAAAGATATTAGGCTCAAGGGCAAGCTTGCAATATTTCACCGCGTTTGTCCACTGTAAGTATTTGAATTGTGACTAAACAACGTTTGTACGTAAACCGCTTCCTGCACTCTTCCCAGCGCATGGTGGTAGGGCACTTTGCTAATGCTGGCCTGGTAGCACCCTCCAGTAATTAAATAATTCGTCGCCAAGGGCCTACAGTTCTCATTTAGCATCTTTGACTTATAACATTACTTATGAGGGAGATTTGGATTCGAATGGACCCCCAGCGCCGTCCTTATCTATTACCACTGGGCTATCACTACACGACCCCGTGGAGTGCCGGTTAGAATGTTACCACCCCCAATTCTACCTGTGGGTGTCGTAAGAGGCAGCTAAAGGTAAAATACCGGAAGGTGGGCAGCAGCGCCTTTTAAGGAACTGATATCTTAAACTGAGATCCCCAAGACACCTGCTAAACGTGGAGATTATGGCAAGAACCCCCCCTAGATGGCTTTGTTCTGCAGTGGACAATCCAGCTGGTACAGAACAGTACAGTATCATTTTAAGATAACGAGCGAGCTTTGCCATTCAATGATGAAAATATGAACGCTATAATAACATCTACTCCCTCGGCAAAGCAGTATAAGAGCCTGTATTCGAACAATGGACGTACGACCTTGCACCCAGCGCTTGAGATGAATAGCGCTTTACAAAACCATACAATGTGTATTGTAGCTTTGAGTTTGGAGAGAAAAATTGATATATTTTATCAAAATACAGGTATATATATTAAAAGTTGCTGATATTTGATATTAGTTTTGATATTACTTGTCAAAAGTATACCTATCAAAAATGAAAAGCGGAAAAGCAGAGCAATAATGTAATAGAAATGAAGTACCTAAGTTTAAGTAAGTTTTTTGGAGAGACCTTTAAGGCAAAACGGAACCCTATAAACCAGATTCCACTGTCTGTCTGTCCGTTTGAAGTGTAAAACGTTGACCCAAAGATGAACATTGGACTAGAATATTATCAAGAGGTATAAACAATGATGGCCGAGCGGTAATAGCTATGGACTGTCGTGCCGCAGGCCCCTGGTTCGGTCCCCACAGCCGGCTTGAGCTTCACCACATGGTGCCACTCTCAAGTAGAAAATCTGTCGCCAAGCACCTAACGATGCGTTCCTTGAGAGCCAGTAAAATTACAGGCACATGAGAGTTAACAACTATGTCTCAGGACGACGGGCACAGTGCAATTCGTGACTTGTGACGAAATGCATCTGTTATAGGCTTAACATCAGGTGGGCCTCGAGCTTGTTCCGTCACAATAACATAAAAAAGGTGCATACAAAAGAATTAGAAAAAATAAAATCTTTTCAAAGCCCATGCTCGTAAAATTATTGCGATGTAAGCGAACTAAAATTACGGTATTTTAGGCTCTAGTAATAGCCTGTTTTAAGCACAAGTGCATAAAAGTGTTTTCATTATTCAAGTAAGTTCAGTTTTTAACTGACTTCCAAAAAAAGGAGGAGGTTCTCAATTCGACTGTATTTTTTGTTTTTTTATGTTTGTTACCTTAGATCTCTTAACTGGGTGAACCGATTTTGAAGGTTCTTTTTTTGTTTGAAAGCTGATACTTGTCGTTTGATCCCATTTTAAACTTCATCAAAATCAGTCAAGCCGTTTTTGAGTTACACTAAAAAGACAGAATTTTTTTTTTAACAAAATATATTGAAATTTTTTTTTTACCAAAAATGGAACGACTTCATCACCCAAAAGTGTGAGAACTTGTTGAAGTCGGTACCATGATGGTTCAAAAGTACATATTATCACAATATTGTGCGCATGGTACCGACTTCGACAAGTTATTTCACACTTTTGGGTGATGCAGTCGGTTCCATTTTTTGTAAAAAAAAATTTAATATAATTAATGTAAGAGTTTGCCTGGGTCTTTAAAAATATGAATAGATCAGAAGTATTATTGAAGACCCAGATATTGTTTTAGAAGCAATGACACTCAATATAGAACATTGTTCAAATATCAGTTTAAATTTTAACTAAAGATCAATTGTTTAATTTCCTCGCAATCGAAGTGAAAATATATGTGTATAACTCGTGAATAAAACACATTTTAGCCTCGACAAAATATCAGTACTCGCCTTTGGCTCGGGCTGTTAAACGTTGCTTCTAAAATTACTTGTTTTCTGTACTCGTTGTGCAATTTACTTTTTTCCACCCTTTCGTGTAGTAGTAGCGCAAACAATTTTAGAGGCTTTGCTTCTGACGACCAGAAAACTTCATCATAATAGCTGAAAACACCTAATTAAGAATATAACATCTGCTCTATAACTATATATATATATATAAATATATATATATATATATTATATAAGGTATACTATACAATACAAAAACTCTTTATTGTTTACCAAGAAAATTTAAACTTAAGAGTAACTAACATACATTTTCTAAGGAAATACAATGGGCAATCTTATCGCATGTAGCGATTTCTTCCAGACAACCTTTGATAGTTAAAATAAACTGTGTTATAAATAACTAGCTTTCCAGCCGCGGCTCTGCCCGCACTTATTTCGGTTATCGCGCAAAAACATTATCTCTTTTTACGCAGTTGGATAAAAACTATCCTATCACCTATGTCCTTTCCCAGCTTCAAACTATTTCCATGCCAAATTTCATCCAAATCGGTCCAGTAGTTTTTAAGTATTCGTTGCATACAAAAATACAAATCTGCCCTCTTTATAATATTAGTTAGATATACCTAACCATAAGACATACATATAATAGTATTGAATTACGCACACTAAAACGAGAGTCATAGATTACTTCATGAAGATGCACATACTCGTATGTACAGCTTGTACACTAAAACAATAACGTTCAAAATAGCGTATTCCTAAGACAACTCCGTCACTGATCCCGTGCTCTACTCAGCGTAATACTTAATAATTAACATAATCATAAACTGAACATTGTGGTAACAACAAATACACCCATTAACAGACCCTACCCCTTAGTTTAATACACCGCCACACCTGTTTAAAATCAACAAACAAAACGACACAACTATGTACTGAACTAAGCACTTACCGACTGCCAAAGACACGGAGAGGAGAATCGCCAAAATCACGTTGTGTTTCATTTTTCAAGCGAATCACGACGCACTGTTCAAAAATGGAATGACATTTTTCGCGAAGGGAAACTTGCGACCCGACCGCTCGTCTCGGGCGCTGAACGCGTTCTGGCTGAAGCGAAAGGGGGGCGAACAGAGAGGGGTGTTACACCCCCTTTGTTTCTCCCGTTTGAGCCCATCCCCGGTGTTCCCAGGGCAGCGTTTGAGGGGTAATCGAGTAATGGGATATGAATGGAGTTATTTTCAAGGATTGATGATATCTGATGGAAAGTTGAGGGCATTGGCAGAGCGTCGGCACTTTCCTCGGCAGTAGTGGAGATTAATTAGTGGTCTATATAACTCGGTTGTTATACCAGGCGGTACAGGGGTCCAACTCCCACCTCTTAAAAACTATTATTAAAAACATACTTCATTGTTTCAAGCTTTAAATATTAATACTGAGATATGTACCTTGTCCGTTATGAAACAGTAATACTCTTATAGGAAATTATTGCATCAATGACTTGATTCAATGTGTGTAAGCCGCTATCATTTGAAGTATGAAGTTGAAATTCTAATATAAGTTTACTTTCATCATATTTGGTAGTGTGCAATAAAATTTTAAGTGTAAGGTTCAAATATGACTGATTTAAGGTATAATAGTTGGCCCCCAGGTCTCTTTAGGAAGAGGTTGTTTTAGTTTTTTGTAATATTTTGGGATCTACCTGGTACCCGGTGGGTCCAAGTGTCAAATATTCTGCTTTAAAGGAGTTGTATGTAAACATTACTGTGATTATGCGTGAAGGATACTGTAGCATAGCATTTATAATTATTCGGGAATGGATACTCGGAGTGAGGAGTACAGTACAGTGTCAAGCAGAACGAGAACGGTGACACTGAAAATTTTATGGACAGGCGTAACGCTTACCATAAGACGGGCAACTTTAACGTCTCTTAAAAAATACTTATAAATGCGGTAGTTATTTTAGGACACCAATAAATTGGGAGCTGACACAAAACTTTAGGCTTCTACGGGCAACTTTTGCCTAACAGAAATTATGTATAACGCGTTGATTTGCTGAAGAAAATCTTCCAAACTCATCGAGCGGGGTACAAAAACGATAAATGGCTTTAAAAACGATTCCAATAATGATTTATAACTTCCAGTTTTAATTTCAATGGAGCGATAAAACATTTCACGAAAATAAATCATTTGCAGTCGGGTTTTTTACTCTTTTAATTAATTTATACTTGTTATATTTATGTCCATAGGCCAAGGTAACCGCTTACCATCAAGCGTGGCGTATGTTTATTGGCCGCTCAAAGTCATAGTGTAACTACAAACCATTAAAATATGTTCCTCTGTCGTGCTGTTCTATATCATCATCACCACATTAACCGAAAAGTCCATCGTTAACGTTGGTATTGTTTGTTGAAAGGGGATTGCCATAATCCCAACACTTGGCAAATGTCTTGGGGATAGTAGGGCAATTCTACAGAAGCCGCTAATGTCCACCTTCCAGCATTTTTCCTTTCTTCGTCTCTCACGAATCTCACAAGAAAGAAAAGCCAGCAACAGTACAGCACATATAGCTACGGGCACGGGGAGTGTTGTTAGATTTTTTTCTATTATTGTGACGGAACAAGCACGAACCCGTGGACTAACCTCTGCTTATAACAGATGCATTTCGTCACTATTTACAAACAGCACTCCCGTCATTCTGAGACATACAGTTGTTTAGTCTCGTACTCGTATACCTGTAATTTTACTGGCGCTGCCGGATTACACTGTTAGGTGCATGACGAGAGATTTTCTACTTGAAGGTGGTAGCTAGCCAGGCGAACATTCGCAAAATGCCCTTCCACCAGCGGTGGTGGGATCGAACCATGGACCTCCGCCATCGCAATCCATAGCTATTTCCCCTCGGCTATCATTGCTTCAAAAATAATAACTTAATCAGTACTATAATATTATAAATGCGAAAGTAACTCTGTCTGTCTGTTACGCTTTCACGCCAAAACTACTGGACCGATTTGAGTGAAATTCGGTATGGAAATAGTTTGAGACCCGGGAAAAAACATAGGATAGTTTTTATCCAACTGCGCAAAAAGAGGTTAATATTTTTGCGCGATAACCGAAATAGGCGCGGGAGAAAGCGCGCCCGGAAAGCTAGTTTAGAAATAAATGTATTCGTACTTAGGTACTTTATGGACATTACCGACCCCACTAGCATGGGAAAAGGGTAAGAAGCTGCTGATTAAGAGAGCCTGCGAACAGAAATAACGTAGTCATTTAATCAGCGGCAAGCCAATGTCTTTTACAAACGCTTCCTATAATCCATTGTTATGTTGCTGACACCGATACTTTCGCTTTCACTTCACATGCATCATCGTGCATAATGATTTAACAACACGTCATGACTTCAGATTCACTGATTCGCTGATGCACTCTCTTAGTAGTTTGATATCTTGAGACAGTTGCGATTTTGGTAAAGGTAAGTGGTGATATATTAAACCTATTTCGTCGAAAGAACGAGGTCAGGTTTCTCAAATTCCAAGAGAATAGAATTTGAGAAACCTGACCAAGATCAACGTTTCAGGTTGTCCTGTTTTCTCCTGCCTGCCTGGTGACCGACGGACGAACGGACGGACATAGAAGTCTCAGTAATAGGGTCCCGTTTTTACACTTTGGGTACGGAACCCTAAAAAGGAAGAGGTTCTCAATTCGACTATTTTTTTGTGTATTTTCCAATATTTTTTTACAGAGGGTACCGATTATGATATTCGATAACTCATATTTAATATTAATGAATATTTTAAGAAACCATCAAATGAATATTTAATAAAACACTACAAAAAAATTAAAATATATCTAGTGACAATTCTGGGTAATTTATTAATATAAAAATTATATTTAGATAAATAAACTAGACTTTTTTTTTACCCCGAACTGGGTAGCACTTGACCACTATCTCACCTGATGTTAAGTGATGATGCGATCGACGATGGAGCGCGCTTACTCAGTAGATACCTATTCACTCGCTTCTTGAAGACCCCCATATTGTACTTAACTGGAAACAGCCTCAGGCAGAGTATTCCATACCCTGGCGGTTCGCATGATGAACGAAGATGGAAATCGCTTCGTTCGGGTAAATGGAATATCTACCATATAGCGGTGGCGCTTCTGAGTATCCCTGGATGTCCGGTTATAGAATGGGGATGGAGGAATCAAATCATGCAGTTCCGTGGCACACTCCCCGAAATGTATCCGATAAAAAAGGCATGTATTAAAATATTCGTTTTAATTTTGCAAAAACAGTAAAGACAAAAATCAGTCATCTATATTATTGATTGATCCTCTTTCGTTGAAACATAAAATAAATTTTCATCCCACCATCTCGGAAAGAGTATTTTTAATCTTCGATATCTGAGTGGAAAAGCCGTTTTTATTCTCTAGAGGATAAAGTAAATTGAATTTAGAACATCGTGTGCACTAAGTTTGTAAATTAAAAAAAACATTAAACCTATTTACTGCTACCTCTATGGTGCCGAATATATCATACAACTTTTTTTAATTTCTTAAAAACTCAGACTCGGAACCTTCTTGGTGTTCTTTTTTCAATTTGCTTTGTACGCGGTTCTTTATTTCCTCGTTGAGGTGGAATGAAAAGTTACGTGTTGCACTCGAGTGCAAAGATTTTTTACCTCGTGCTATTTTGATTCCCTCGCTAACGCTCATCAAAATTGAACACGCGGTTAAAAAGCAACTTTGCACTCTTGTATAACAAATAACTATTAAACAATATTTATTTAAATCTGTAAAGAAACTTTAGAACTACGCAAACATTTTTGAGATGTGGAAATCAAATAGCTACCTACGTATCTAATATTGTGATACATTTTATCTAAATTATTACATTATACTTTTATAACCTGGGCATTGACGCCGGTCGATTAATCGGTTTTATTAGAAAATTCTTCTAGCGCATCGCCGACCGCAGCCGTGGCACGCTCGCTTCGCTCTCGCTTCGTTGAGGTCACAACACAACACAAGTAAACTAACGCTCTTCTTCGATCCGCTCGTATGACTTGTCAACAGAACAATGTCATCAGTTTATGTCAAAAGACCAATAACTAAAAGACGATCAAATATTGTTCTTGTATGCCAAATGATAACATAATTATTATGTAACCTTAAATGCAGTTCATTTATAATTTATCCATAGATCAACTAATATAGACGCAATAACATAGGTATATAAATATGAGAAAGAATAAATAATTTGTTTTCAAAAGTGCTCATGTATATTAAATCAATTAGTATTAAGAAGATCATCATAATATTGTCCCTTAAAAAATGGAACCTAGATAAATACTATACAAACCTAAATAATAGCATAGTATGATATAAATATGGTCAAGTTAGTAAATGATTTATGTATTAGACGGCCTTCACCGTCCTCTTGATACCATATTTAACAATTAGCTTATTAATTTTTTATTGTGTCCATAATATGAACATCGTTATTTTCTCTAGTTTTCCCGTATTTTAGACGAGTAAATTGGCGTTTTAACGTCACGTTTCAGTGCGCCCTTGCAGGAACCTTACTCCAAATATTTTTTTAATATTATTGTGACGGAACAAGCACAAAGCCCACCTGATGTTTAGCGGACAAACCTCTGCCTATAATAATGCATTCTTCACATGACGAATTGCACTGCGCCCGTCACCCGGAGACATACAGTTATGAAGTCTCATGTGCCTGTAATTTCACTGGCTCTCAAGGACTGCTGCCGGAACATACTGTTAGGTGCTTGCGTGCGGATTTTCTACTAGAGTTCTGCAGCGAGCGGCTACTTTGGCCATTGTTATCCCTATAATATATCCATAGATATGCTGTCTATGAACGTCCACCCTAAATCCCTACCCTAAGTATATATATATATACTTAGTAATATATAATACCATATATAAGTATATATGTCTAGTTCATACAAACTCATATTTGTGGTGTTTGGCTTAGGGCCAATTTCACCATTAATAGATAAAATTATTACGCGGATAGTAATATACTATATATTATCCAAATTTAGTCTTTTTATATTAAAGAACTTCAAACCAACTTGTTTTTTTTTTTGGATTCCTGTTATGGAAAATAGTAAACTTCCTTGATTTTATAATGTGATACCGCTGCTGTCGACAAAGATTTAATATCAGCTGTAGCAAAGTGGCCACATTTGTTTTTAGTTTATGGAGCCATCCTGCCAAGTTCGACGGTAGGTATATCTTCTTAAATTTAGATCCAATTTTTCCCTTATCTACAGCCGTCTGCGTGATGATAAATATCATAAAGTCAATACCATGGCAAATTTAAAATACTGTAACATCATTGGCTGTCTATAGCGAGAAAGGTCTATCATATTTTGTTGGTTACCGAGATTAAAGTTATTCTCATATTATTTTATACAGCCCTAGTTTGGTAGAATCGACTCTAAGTGTATTATAATCGACCGCTTTTCCTACTAACAATCAGGGTTGACCCATATTCCCAAGCACCGAACCACAGTAACATTACCGTGACCGAACGGTGTGTTCTGGCAGCTGTCCTTGACAGCTAGTAATTCTAGGTTTGCCTAAATAACAACTTCGACCACATCATTACTTACCATCAGGTGAGATGGTTAGCCTGTGACCATTGTCAAAGGCTAACCTATCAGGCATAAAAAAATTAGCACATTACGACTTAGTGCACTGAGTCACAGAATAAAAACTGAGTGCTATTAGTTTAAGATGAGCCGACGGCGTGCTACATGTACTGGGGTGAGAACGCAGCATGTATCAATCAGTACAAGTCAGGTGGTCAGAGTTTAATAGGATAGCTCTTGACTATTATCTTAACTAATAAAAAGTGACGATGTGGTCGACGATGTTGTTCAGGCTTACGGCAAGAATTACTGACTCTCAAGACAGCTTGGCGACAGATTATCTACTTGAGGGTGGTAGCGAGTCAGGCGGGCAGTCGCAAAATGCCTTACCACCATCCGATATCGACTGCCATCGTAAGAATAACCGGGACCGACAGCTTAACGTGCCCTCCGAAGCACGTGCACGCTCTGTAGTAATGTCACTAGCGGTCACCCATCCAACTCATGACCGCAGCGGATATTCCTTAACTTAGCTGATCGCATCAAAAGCTCGTCTTTGGATTATCTGCGAGTTTAAATTATCTATAGTAGTAACAAGCAAACGTTGTTTTTCCATATAAATTATTTCAAGAAAATATTACTAACTCATTTTTAAACTTGGTGTGGAGGTAGATGAAGCGCTGCATTAACAGACAGGATCATCATTTATGATGATGATGATCATCATCATCATCATAATCTATCATCAAGCAGTTGAAACCGCAGGGCGTAGCTAGATAATTAACAATAGTGATAGCCATACAGTAAACATTATGTATACATCAGAATATATCAATATATTATACATCTTTTACCCGAAACCAGCAAATCATACTACCTTGTCCTATGATACAACCTTGAGTCCAGTCTGCTTGACAGGCGTCTTGGATATCAGTTCCTCAGAAGGCGCTGCTGCGCTGAATGCGCTTCCGGTATTTTATAGTCGCCTCTTACGACACCCACCGGTAGCAATGGAGGGTGACATTCTAGCCCGGCACCCCACGAGCATAACACATACAACAACAAGTATTTGGTCGTCAAATAAAACATTAATATACAAAACTATGCATATATACTAATGCGTATTACTTGTGCAAACGTTCCACTTTCTTATTCAAATATGCAAATAACATGCGGAACTCAGGGTAATGTGTCTTCTACATATTTCCTTTGTGAAGTGGAGACACTTCCTCTATATTTCATTTCAAATAGGAAGTCACCTACATTTAGAATAGCCCTCTTATCTTCACGTAACTTAGAGTAAGGTTTATGTTGGTAGGGCATTTTGCAAACGCTCGCCTCGCTTATTCCACCGGCAATTTCTGTTAGCAAGCACCTACAAGTGTTGGACTGTCCTTGCGAGCCATTTCCCAGTCTATCCTTAGCCTTTTTATCTCCTTCGACCGCATCATCACATACCATCAGGGGTATCTGATGATGTGGTCGAAGGAGTCTACCATTTCAGTAAGAGTGTAACAAGCTCTGGCTGTTCTCCCATATGGCTATCCATAAAGTATCCAACTGAGATGGGTCTTAGTCGCCTACTGGTATGCTACTCTATGCACATGACAATATTCTTCCATATTTCTTATTGCGAAGAGACATTCTATGGAGTATATTATATTTAAACTGAAACCCAGCCAAAAACATTCAAGTAAATACAATGTTCACGTAACTCTAGCAATGAAGACGTTAGTCTTCTTTATATATATCATAAAAATAGGAAAAAAACCGGCCAAGTGCGAGTGGGACTCGCGCACGAAGGGTTCCGTACAATTATCTGTACCTAACCTAATCTTGCAAGAAAGTGTCTATACCTGTCACCGTTATTAGTATCGAGCAAGAAACGGTAAAAAAATCAAGTTTGTTGTATGGGAGTCCCCTTAAATATTTATTTTATTTTATTTTTAGTATTTGTTCTTGTAGCGGCAATAGAAATACATCATCTGTGAAAATTTTAACTGTCTAGCTATCACCGTTCTTGAGATAGAGCCTAGTGACAGACGAACGGACGGACAGCGAAGTCTCAGTAATAGGGTCCTTTACCTTTTGGGTACGGAACCCTAAAAAACTAAGATAAGAGTACACCTTTACATTGAGAGCAATGTACAGCAATCGTCGTAACTAGAGAAATAATATATTACCTAATTGATACATAAGTTGTTCTGTTAACTTACCTAAAAATTGCTAACAGCGACATCATTCCTAAACGGACAATCTGGCAAACAACTTCATTTTTGTGTGGTAACTTACATAAAACAGGTGTAGGTATGAAGTGCTGCTCTGGCGAAAATACGTGATATGACAATGGACATTGTAGTTCTGGAAAATGCTCACAGGTGGCGCTAATATAAAACATGAACATTATGAATGTGCAATTTTTTTTCGCAATGTAATGACATTGAGCGTAACAAAATGTTATATCACTTTTCATGCTTAAATAGTTCTTGTACAAGCCACGTGTAGGTAGACTAAAACTATTTTTCCTTTCAAAATTCAGGATTCTTTACTACGCCTCTTCCGACTTCCACAGGAAGCTATGAGAGCAATTAGCCCGGCATCACCGGGATTAATTATCTATTTGTTTTTTACCATTTGAAATAGTTTTTCGTAACGTTAAATTAATTTACATAGTTATTTCTCAAAAGTAACTTATCCATGAAGTACCATAAAACTAAAGCTAAAAGACATTTTATATTTATTGGAAGAAAAGAACGAAAAAAACTCTCCTACAATATGTATGTAACACAGCATTGCAAAAATAATTGCTGGACAATTGAATATCATCAATGAGCTTATTGTTATTTTTTTAATATCTAATAGCCATAGACCACATCTCACCTGATGGTAAAGATGTTGTTCAGGCTAATCTAGAATTACTTGCTCTCAAGGACAGAACACACCGTTGCGTTTTTGGCAACAGATTTTCTACTTGACGGTGGTAGCCAGGCGGGCATTTGCAAAATGCCCTACCAAGTACCACGATGCTATAACGACTGCCATTCTACAACCGGGACCGACGCGACGACGGCATAACGCGCCTTTCGAAGCACGGAAGCGCTCAGTAGTAATGTCTCTAGCAGTCACCTAACCGCGAAAGACGTTCTTAACTTAGCTAATCTGTTAAGAACGACTAAACAAACTACGCTACGAGCGCTTCAAAAACTTCACATTCACCACAAAGTCAATTCACAATACATTGAAAGTAAGTATACTAGCCACAAGCTTTTTACATACGGGGGTTTGAATACAGACCTTTTTAACTGACTTAAAAAAGGAGGAGGTTCTCAATTCGTCTGTTTTTTTTAAACTGTTGACTGGGTCAACCGATTTTGTTCGGCGACGCAGCCGTACCCCCGGTAGCTTAGTAGATAAAGCATCCGGCGCGAAATCGGAAGGACGCGGGTTCAATTCCCGCCGGGGCAAAACATTTTGTATTCCAATAATTTGTAAATTTATGATTTTCGCTTAGTACGCGGTAGTGCTTGTAATCATAATATATAGAAATTCAGAAGGGTAGCGACATCATTCCGAGAGTTAAGTGTTTGAAAAAACACTTCTTTCGGTCAGATGAAGTCTAGTAGTCTGGTTGATAGCCGCGCACCGTCCCCTATGACGGTTTAAGAAATACGATTGGAGTACAAAATTTCGGCGACGCAGCCGTACTCCCGGTAGCTTAGTAGATCCGAAAGCATCCAGCGCGAAATCGGAAGGACGCGGGTTCAATTCCCGCCCGGGGCAAAACATTTTGTATTCCAATAATTTGTAAATTTACGATTTTAATTCATTTTTTAATTGGTCGTGGGTTTTTATCGCTTGGTCCCCTTTAAATTGCATCAAAATCGGTCAATATTTTCCTATCTTGATGATATAGTCGTTGACAGTGAATGACAATCGATCAAGAGAGCAAAAGAGCAAGGGTCACTAAAATGGATGAAAAAAAAATTTAACCAAAAAATGGAACCAACTTCAACACTGAAAAGTGTGAAATACTTGTCGAAGTGAGTACCATGCGCACAATATTGTGATAGTAGGTACTTTTGAACTATCATGGTACCGACTGCAACAAGTTATTTCACTCTTTTGAGTGTTGAACTGGGTTCCACTTTTTGGTTAAAAAAAATCTTACATCTTTACCATACTCACCGTGCCATACTTTAGGGACTGTGCCGTGTATTTTGGCGGAGTTTCGTAAAACGATATATTTGTCCTTGCCCCTATTTCGCTGTGGGACTCTTATCTTGCTCAATCTTATATCGAAACAGCTGATCAGCATCAGATCACATAGATTTATGCCCTTGAGTTTGAGACATGCGATGCTATTTTATAGTTTCGATATAAAACTATATTACAACATTATTTTGTAATCGTAAGATGATATTTGAAAGGCACATAATGAGCAACGTGGGAATATATATCTTAAGTACTTAGGTGCAACTTAAGTACTTTAGTTACCTAGTGGATGTGTAATGTAGTATTTGTAATTCACTTTTAGAGCTTTTTTTAGGCATCAGTTGCTGTGATTATACTAATTATAGTACAAATTATCATCATCATCAGCCGGAAGACGTCCTCTGTTGAACAACTGAATGGGGGAGGCCATAGAACGCCACAAAAGAAGGAAGCGTTCGTAACGAAGTTTGCTTAGCCATTCTGAATCGATCAGCAAAGTTAAGCAACGTCCACCGCGGTCAGGAGTTGGATGGGTGACCGCTGGTGACATTACTACTGAGCGCTTCCGTGCTTCGGAGGGCACGTTAAGCCGTCGGTCCCGGTTGTTGTCTTAGGATGGCAGTCGTTACAGCATGGTGGTAGGGCACTTTGCGAATGCCCGCCTGGCTAGCTACCACCCTCAAGTTGAAATCTGTCGCCAAGCACCTAACGGTATGTTCCGGCAGATGTCCTTGGGAGCCAGTAATTCTAGGTTAGCCTGTACAACATCTTCGACCACATCATCACTTACCATCAGGTGAGATAGTGGTCAAAGGCTAACCTACCAGGCATAAAAAAAATAAAAAAAGGGCTATTAGCTGCTTGTAACCATTATATACCCGCGATTTTTATCGAGATGTCGTCAGTCCATATAGTGGGGGGCCTACCAACTCTACCTCTTCCGGTGTAATTTGGTAACCACTTGAGAACCTTTCTTCCCCTTCGGTTATCAGTTCGTCGAGCAATGTGGCCGCCCATTGCTACTTCAACTTGCTAATCTGAAAGCTATGTCGGTGACTTTGGTTCTTTGGTGAATATCCACGTTTCGGGATTTAATCGCGCAAAGAAACTCCGAGCGTAGCTCTCTCCATAGCTCGTTGAGTGACGCTGAGTTTGTCCATAAGGGCCACAGTTAAGGACCACGTAAGAATCTTAAACTTTGGTACGAAGCAAAGTCTTATAGCAAACGTAAAGTAAAAATTGCGAAATGCATATATTATTAGTTAGGTACACGATATAATAAAAATAATTTTAATAATTTAAAATGTTAATATGGATTTCATTTAGCAATAAAAATACCTTTTCTTTAACTTTTATACCTAGAGGTTTGTATGGATCCCTAGGTGTGCGAGTCCAACTCGCATTTGGCCGGATTTTTATGGTTTTAACGAGCATATTTTTCAGAAAATATAAATATATTGGGTGTTGGGACGATATTGCCTGTGAGGTCTTTTTTAAGAAATTGATATTTTAACTTTACCAAGTCTGTAAGTATATATTTGAAAATATTACTTATGTATATTCGTAAAAATATGTGTAAATTTAAATCAAACAGTGACAATCACGATTATAACACTAGGAATAGAGGTAAAGTAGCGGTGCCAGGTTTTAGATTAGCAAAGACAAATAAAAGGTCCTGCTTAGGCAATTTTGTGCGGTTTTATAATAAATTGCCCAAACATATTACAACGCTCACAGAAAGAAAATAATAATAATAATAAGTTGCACGTGAAGAACATTTTGATAAAGAAATCCTACTCCACAGTTTGTGATTACTTAAACGACATAATTGCTTGGACTGGTTCGCCTCTGCCAAACTAGCGCCTGTCACCTACGTAATGTAAATAAATATTGTAATAATTTTACTATATAGCACATAGAGATATAAAATTGTATTTCTCTTTTCTGTGATATAGTATGTGAGTTTCTTGCCCGTTCTTCTCGCAGTGGCTCTATAATTTTTTTGCTGAACGTGGCATTACAATGTAGAATATTTCAATATTAAAATTTATAATTGACCTTCATAAGAGCGTCGTAGACGCCTAAATTGAATAAAATATTTTTACTTTGACTTTGTTATTTTTCAATATATGTACAAATAAATGATTATAATCGTTATTATTGCTAGGCTGATGACACTAGGTGGACTGACGACATCGTAAAAGTCATAGAGGTAGCCAATGATTCTTCTTCTCAGTCGGGCACTCTTGACAGAGTGGTTGTGGTTGATAAGATTGTGGTACATGGTGGGTCTTCAACGTCATCAGTCGTCTTGTTGGTGATCACTGATCTGGCAATGCTTCTCCATTTTTTCCGGTTGGTAGCGTAGCGCGTGCACTCAGATATGGATGATTGTGTAGCCGTTTTGATCAAATCAGTCCAGCGAGTGGGAGATCTACCTCAAGCTCTCTTTCCAGCTACCTGCAGCTGGACCACTAATCGTTCCATCGAGTCTTCATTCCTGGAGATGTGCCCGAAGAACTTTAAAATTCGTAATTGAACAATCGACGATAGCCTAGTCTTGATTTTAAGTTCATTAAGTTACACGTTTTTGTGGAAGGCAGTCCACGGGATCCTCAATAGGGGCCTCCAACACCTCATCTCCAGAGCGTCGATTTTACGGCGGTCCAGTAGTCTCAAGGACCAGGTTTCAGCACCATAGAGGAAGATTGGCCAATGGTTACAAGCGGCTAATAGCCGTTCTATGGGGGAGGCCTTGGTTCAACAGTGGACGTTTGTCGACTGATTTTGATGTCCTCATTACGCTTATCAATTGTAAGGGACAACAAGACGACAGTTTTCATTTTATACATTGCCCCCATCCATCCATCCGTCTATGAGATCCATTGAGACATAAATGATTATCTTCTGTCCTGTTCTGTTGCTATGTCCTATAAACGAGAAAAGCAAGACTTCAATATATGTGTGGCGCTGTCCCCATTGCGGGTAGTGGGCGAGTTACACAAACAAGGGAACATATAATCTCGAAAGAACATAGAATCACAGCACAACGAACCGAGTCCTATAATTCGACATAACGTACGTTTATGCGTTATGATAACATAACAATGGTGCAATATAAAGCATTTCTCAACGACGCACGTTACCTACACGCCTTGATTCTACGTTGCGATTAGGACTGCAATGTGGACAATACCTACTTAACTACGTATCTACTGCTTTTATATTCTGTGGTATTGTCATAGTTAAACCAAGCAAGTAGGTTGACTTCATAGAAAGCTACCAAATGCGGCTTGTACTCGTATGTGTACGCGCCCGTACGCAAGTGCCACAGCATACAATATTGTATGTACCTAACATTTTTGAGATGTATTTTTTTTTAAATATATCAACCATACTGCGGGGGGTAGTGTGGAATCGGTAACTGAATGTGTTCAACTCATGTTTAATTTTCACATACACAGAATCAGTGCTAACTATATTAACTATTGCCAAAGCTGTGGTACGTCTACGAACGTGGTGTATATTCGTTCTTTCATCAAAATCAGTCAAACCGTTTTTTGGGTTACACTCCAATAACTGAATAGTTTTTTCCTATCTTAATGATATAGTCATTGCCAATGAATGACAATCGATCCCGTAAGTAGCAAGAAACACTAAAAAGGGCGAAATATTTTTTTTTACCGAAACATGGACACGTCAAGTTTACACACTCAAAAGTGTGTAAACTTGTCGAAATCAATACCATGCGCACAATATTGTGATAAAAGGTACTTTTGAACTATCATGGTACCGACTTCAACTAGTAATTTCACACTTTTGAGTTTTGAAGTCGGTTCCATTTTTCGGAGAAAAAAAATTACATTCGAGTTGGTTCACCGAATTCGGCGATTCGGTTTCTTTAAATGCAGTCTCCTCACGGTATACAAATACAAATTCAAATGTATTTACTGCATGAAAATGGGTGGAACAAAAGTTCTCCATAATCCATTTACAAAAGCTATAAAAAAAAACATTATTACCATCCGATTGAATACGGCCAACCTGAACCTACGGGATACCGTTTTTACACTATTCTTGCTGCATACGGTCTTCCCGAATAATGTAAATGGGCCATAATGCGGTAGATTTACGAATCTCTCATCTACGCGTAGTCTGACACTCACTTAACCGCTTTTTACTTTTAAATTTATTATCAAAAGAAACTACATATAAATTATGTTGGTATCAAAATAATGTAAAATCACAGATGGTCTGTGAATAAAATAAACTCGATTTAATCCCGTAAAATCAGTTTAAGTTAAATCTAATTTATAATAATGAACAACACAACAACAGAAGAAAAATAATCGCAAATGTTATTATCGAGTATAGAAAACAATAGATCGAAATGAAACCAACGTGATATAAAAATTGATTTCAAAAATAAAGATATGACTAAGCAAACAAATTGTAAAGCAAATTCTTGACGTCAAAAAATATTTATTTTACAAAATTACAACGGGAGAAAAATTATAATCATATGCGGGATTCGAACCCGCGCGAAATAATTTTGTAATGTAACGAGCGGAGCATGCGTAATTACAAAAATAAAAATATAAGTTTAAAGCTAATTGCTAAAATTAGTCTTGTTTGTAGTACAACGTAAACTATAGGTTTCGCTCCATCCCCATTAAGAACAGACCATTAAAGGGCTATATTTTTAGAACGATAATAGGCAGCTAGTTAAAATTTTCACAGTAAATGCGTACGGCGGATTTCCTAATAGGACAAATAATAATAAGTTTTTTATCGGCCGATCCCAGCGCCGGGCAGTGCTCGTCGACATTACCATCCCACATGACGAGAACCTCGTGAAGGCCGAGAAGGACAAAGTCAGCATGTACCTTGACTTGGCTCACGAGGTAACCGCCATGTGGAATGTTGACTCGACGATCATTGTCCCGATAGTCGTTTCGGCGAACGGCCTAATAGTGAAGAGCCTCGACCAACACCTCAAGAGGCTCTCACTAGACGGTTGGATCAAGGGTCAGATGCAGAAGGCAGTGATACTCGACACGACACGCATTGTCCGAAGGTTCTCTGCAGCCCTAACCGCTGGTAGTTTGGGCCCTGCCCCGCTGCCGGCGGCATCCTAATTTTAAGTTTTTTATAATATTTGTTTCTTTTTTTATATATGAATATTGTAGAAAAATTAAAATTATGTTATAAAATAAATGACGTGAATAATAAATTTAAATAAAAGGGGGCCCCTAGCTTGAAACGTGTTCATTTAAACGTTTTGTCTATTTGCTCTATCGTAAAAACAGTATTAAACACAACCAACAAACTTTTTTATTATTTTTTTTTAATCTTTATTATATAAGGACTTTTGAACAACATGTTCATGTCAGCCCTGTAATTACCTTATCATAATATATAAACACAAACCAAAAATTATAACTAAAGTGTGCACAGCACGGTGACCTCTTAACTAGCTTTTCTATACCTAATGTTCTGTAATGTACTCGTACTTATAGTTAATATACTAAATTATAAATCATTTTTGCTTCATTAGAATTAGGTACAGATAATAAACAATGAAAAATACCGATATTATTTACAGTAATATTCAACTCGGTTATTATTTTTTCTCGTTCAGCTTTGTTGCGGCCACATTCCACCAAGACATGGTACGCATCCTCCGGCTTATTGCAGAGCTCACAGTTAGGTGACTCGACCTTTCCCATCAAGTACGCAAATTTGTTGAGTGGCATGTGCCCGGAACGAAGTCTGTGAGCAGCAACAATCTGCTTTCTGCTTATGTTACCTAAAAACCATGGTGAACTAGGGGGTTGGCTCAGAATTATTTTATACCATAGCCCTTTGGTTTTTGACCGTTCATCAAAATATTCCCGCCAGTTATCAAAACAAAGTTTTTTATAGATGTACATAATTTCTGAATACATTGGTAGAATAAATACTTCAGTGCCATTCGTCGCGGCAGACTTTGCCAAATGGTCAACTTCTTCGTTCCCTGCTATTCCTATATGTGACGGTATCCACTGCAATACAACCTTTACATTGTTTTTGTTAAAGTCATGTAAATATTTTAAAATTTTGAATGCTATCGATACTCCAACGTACCTCACACCACATCGTAATATATGTTGTAGTGCGCTCTTACTGTCGTAACAATATTCGTGTTAGCGGTGACTTCGTGCTGAATGTGGTTTAGAGCTTCCGAAATTGCCAACAGTTCTAAAGTCATAATTGACACATTGGATAAATTTTTAAAGCATTCTCCTTCTTTTCTATTTGAATTATAATAAGCGGCTCCGGATTTATCGGCGCTTTTTGACCCGTCTGTGAATATTCTATACCAGTTGCTATACTTCATATTTATCTCGCCTAAAACTTCATTTTTTAACGCGCTTAGATTGTAGTTTCTTTTAGCATTCCGTACGCAGTCTAAATAAGGTCTGATAAAGCATCTTGTGTTAACTTTGGATGGCCAATCTTCCAACAAAAACATTTCTAGGGGATATGAAGATTTAATTTTTTCTTGTTTAATATGATCAAGCGTCTTGGAAAGCAAAGGTTTCTTTTTATTATTCCAGTAATTATTGGAGTGTAAACTGCTCAGAGTATTTAAGAGCTGTGTAGTCTCTCCATTACACCAAGATTTTGCTTTTAAACAGAACTTAAAAGCCAGATACTTTCGTCTGATAAATAATGGAGGTATACATATCTCGCTCTCCATCACGTGAATTGGAGTTGTTTTAACAAAACCGCCTATAATTCTTAAAGCTTGATTTTGGACCTTGTCGACTTTACTAATATGTACGCTTGCACTATTATCATATAGAAAGGAACCAAAATCTATACGACTTCTTATAAGGTTAATATAAAGTCGCCGTAAGTGCTTAGGATGTACACCCCAACTAGTACCTGCCAAAACTTTTAATATATTCAAAAATCTTTGAGTCTTTTCATATACTTCTTTAATATGTCTGTTCCATCGAAGTGAACGATCTAGCCATATACCTAAGTATTTTATGTTTTCTTCACAGTTTAAATTGGTGTCATTAATTTTCAGCTGAATATGGTGCTTTCTCCGCCCTCTACTAAATAAACAGAATTTGGATTTAGTTGGTGAAATATCTAACCCTATACTATGAACAATATCTGACATCATATTTAGGGCATGTTGTATGTCTTTAACGCAGTTATCTATTTTACTATTGCTGGTATATATAACAAAATCATCCGCAAACTGTTCAATTTTAATATGCATATTAATGTTCTTACAAATTTCATGCGTCACAATATTAAACAAAAGTGGAGAGATAGGATCTCCCTGAGCCAAACCCTTTGAGGTCCATCTCTCCACTTCTACTGTTGTACACGTTTCGTCTTTTATTTTTAAATGTCTTTCCTTCAAGAATTCCCATAAGTAGTTTGTTATGTTCGACCCTACATTTAATTGATCTAGAGTTGATACAACTTTATCGATAAGTACATTATTATATGCATTTTCGAGATCTAGAAAACATGCTAATGTAGGAAAATTTCTAGTAAAACCGATCTGAGTGTATGTAACTAAACGTGTCACAGAATCCAAGCATGATTGCGCTTTTCTAAAACCGGTTGTAAATGATGATAATATATGTTTGTTTTCGATATACCATTCAAGTCTCTTGCAAATCATGGAGTGAAATATTTTTGAAATACAAGACATTAATGATATGGGTCTTAATTTAACACCATTATTATTATTCAGAATTTTAGGGATAGGTATTATTTTAATGTCTCTCCATTGATGTGGAACATAACCAGTACAATAAATACTGTTATAAAGGGATAATAATAATGTTTTTCCTGTCTCTGGTAAATTATATAACATGGAGTATATTATCCTCACCAGATGCTGTATCTTTCTGTTTTAGGCATGCCAATAATTCCTGCATTTCAAAGTTTTGGTCTAGTTGAAAATTCGACGATACAAGTTCTGGTTTATTAATTCCTACAAAGTCTGGAGCTAATTGAAGCAATAGCTCAGCCTTTTTGTCGTTCGATAGGTGAACTTTATGTTGCCTAATTCCCTTAATCCATCTCATTCGTTGCCACATCTCGGGCATGGAAGTAGCTACGTTAGTTGAATCACACCAGCCTCGCCAATTTTCAGTCCTAGCATGTGAAATATCCTGCTTAACTATTGCATTCTTATCCTCCAATACCGTCAAATTATCAGGCGTAGGATTACGTCTAAATGAACTTAAGGCTAACCTTCTTTGGGCTGTAACTTTAGACAAGTGTTCGTTCCAGTATGGCTTTGGTTTGAAGTTACTCGCTGGATCCTCACAAATCCTTAACCAAGGAATGCTTCTATCTGCCGCCTCATTGATTATACATACAAAATTATCATACATTTCTTGCACACTACCAGAACTACTAGGTTTTTTATGTAAAATCTCATCAATAAATTCTCTGTAAATAATCCAATTAGCTTTTTTAAAGTTACGTTTTTTAGTAAATTTAGGCGTATTTGTATATGATGAGCTTATTTTAATAACAAAATGATCACTGCCTAGATTTTCATTTAGTACCTGCCAATTAAAGTGAATTGCAATATCCGAGGAAACGAAGCTGATATCTGGCGATGTGATCTGCACTTTATTATTTACAAGTTTAATCCTAGTAGCATTCCCTGAATTCAATGAGATAAAGCCTTGGTCTGTAGATGAATCCAAAATTTGCATACCTCTTGTGTTTACTTTATACGACCAGTTGGTATGATGTGCGTTAAAATCACCTGCTATAATAGTTTTATTGTGAAATAAAGAAAATAGTTCTTCCCAGTCAGTTTGAATAGTGCGCACAGATGATGGACAGTAAACGGCAATTAGATTATTAAGATACTTACAGTTTAAAATCTTCATTGCTAATACTTCTATCTCAGAGTTACTAATACCTATAGAAACAATTTAAATTTTTATAGATTTGTGTATTAATATGGCAACTCCACCATAGTGGTCTTCTCTGTCACGCCTATGAATACTATACTCACTTATATTTATATAGTCATCGTCACTTAACCAAGTTTCACTCAATACAGCTATATGCACCTTATGTTGATATAATAAACACTCAAATTCTGCCTTTTTGGGTTTTATGCTCTGAGAATTCCACTGAACTATGTTTAAAAAATTCCTATCCATCTTATTGCTATCCATTTTTTATTATGGACAGGAATTTGTCAACACAATTCCCGAACTTAAATATCTCTGCTATGTAAATATAGCATTCTTCTACAATGACAGATAAAAAGTTAGTGATCTTCTCTTGGAGCATATTCTGATAAAACAATTTCTCTTAATCTACTAAATAGTCTCATAAAATTCAATCTTTTCTTTTTATTGTTTCCTTCTTCTGTTCTTATTTCCTGATCTTTTTGTAATTTTTCTCCAGTTTTTATATCTGACTCCATACTAGTGTTTTCCATATTTTTCATGGTATTAGTATTCCCCTTTTTAAGTTTTTTCTTACTTTTTATATTAACTCCTTTCCCTCGCAAAATAATAGATTCATTTGCAGAACTTTCTTCTCCTAAATCATTACTATCCGCATATAATAGTGTATTTTTGCTTAATAAAGCTTCTTTATAGCTATGATTTTCAGTTTCAGGGAAGTAAGTTTGCTGTGGTATTTCGTCTGAAAATCTACTTTTTTCTTCCTGTATGAGTCCTGTGACCTCTTTCTTATCATTTTTTTCTTTTGCTTGGTACATCTCGTAAGCCCTTTTATATGTACAATTTTCCTTAGTCATTATACTCCTTATATCCTTTTCCTTCTTAAAAACAGGACACTTAGATTTTTCTAAGGACATATGTTTTCCTTTACAATTTATGCACGAGAATTCCTTTGTCTCACAATTGGCATGTTCGGAACCACATTTAGGGCAAAACTGTCTATTCAATGGACAATACCTCACGACATGGCCGTACCTCCAACAGCCTGAACATTGCGTGACAGCGAAGGTGTATGGCTCAACGACTAACCTGCAACCATATGCTATAACATATGGAGGTGTAGTAGAACCTTTAAAACATATCCGAATGGTTTCGCTGTCCACCCATTTCCCTTCGTCGTTCTGTCTCTTTAAGCGCTTTACTGACTCGATATCATATTCTGATTTTAATACTTTCTCAACTTCCTTAATATCCATATCAATTTCTATTTGTCGCACTATTCCATAGCTCAAGCGTACTTGGTCTGACCTTTGACATTTAAAGCCTTTGTTTATCAACTCGTCACAGCTCAACAAAGCATTTGCACATTCCTCTGATTCAAAGGTAATAACCGCTTTGTAGGTATTTTTATATTTAACTTTAATAACTTCCTTAATATTTTGGCTTCTTAATAGTTTAGCCAAGCCCATTTGTTTTGGTAATGGTCCCATAGAACTTATGGTCACCTCATATGTCTTGTATTCTGACTCCGTCACGTTATCCTGAGTATGGTTCACGGTCTCGCTAATCAATGATTCATTATCGTATCCATTTCTCGGCATAGTTATATATCTTCTTAGGTTTTCTCGTAACTTCTATGAACCCGTCATCCGCTTCGTCAGACCCGCTACTTCTCAATCTCTTGAGTCGCTGCACCTGAGCATCCGATAACAAATCCTCTATCTCATTAATCTCATTCTCTTGCTCACAAACGCTGTGATCCGACGCGTCACACATGATTGCGTCGAACAATAATGCACCGCACGGTATGCGTGCGCTCGCTACACCGCACTCCGCGCCACTGAAACCAACAAACTTGGTATGATAGTACAATATATCATACGTACTTCACGCCTAACCAACGCCTCTTGTTATACAAAGCGCAGGTTAGGCCGCACATGGAGTACTGCTCTCATCTCTGGAGCGGTGCACCGAAGTATCAGTTAGACCCACTTGACTCCTTACAGAGAAGAGCCGTCAGACTTGTCGATGACCCAAAATTGACCAACAGGTTGGAATCGCTGAGCGTACGTCGTGACGTTGGCTCGCTATGCCTGTTCTACAGGTACTATAACGGGGAATGCTCTGAAGAGATTTTTGACCCATTCCTCCTTCACGCTTTTATTACCGAACTGGCCGCTATCGCCAGAAGGGCCACCCACACATTATAGATACGTGGAAGTCTCGCACTACCCGATTTAATCGTCTGTTTCTGCCATGTACCTGTAAGTTGTGGAATGCTCTTCCCTCTGAGGTTTTTCCTCAGGTCTACAACCTAAACCGCTTCAAAAGAGGCGTGAATAGAGTCCTTTCTCTCAATGGTAGGCAACGCTCCAGTAATGCTGCGGATATTACCGGTGTTCATAGGCGGCGGTGACCACTTACCATCAGGTGGACCGTCTGCTTGTTTGTCACCTTTAGTATAAAAAAAAATAAAATACAATAACAAATACTAAAAACAGCCAAGTGCTGGTTGGACTCCAACCAAGGTTCTTAATCTATATAAAAAAAACAAGTCTTTTGGTACGTTCTTTGATGGAACGATACCCTCGGTGTGTGAGGCTAACTTGCACTTGGCCGGTTTTATTTTAACTGCTATATAAAATGTAGTTAGTGCAACCAGTAAATTACACAGATTAGTATACGAGTAATCACATAGGCCATACGTCGACTCTGCTCGGGGAGGTGTTACCCTGTAATTTTAACACCGACAAAAGTTCAACATTTCTAAATAGCGTCCGACCTGTCCTTACGAAGTACTATATCACTCAATACATTTAAACAAGTTTTTGTTGTTCGAGAATCATACAATCATACCTAACGGTCAGAAAAGAGGTGTTACATACATATTTGGAACACGTTACGGTACATGCAAGTTTCTTGTGGTATTTAAGGATCACAATAAAATATTATCTAAAGCTGAGATTTGAGGCATTTGCTAGTGATACCAACATGAATATTTTGGTAAGATTTTTTTTTTATAAATTGTTTAATTAAGTTTTTTGTACTGTACTGTATCAGCCAGATTGTCCACTGCTGAACACAGACTCGCCCACTAAGGGGGGATTTGCCATAATCCCCACGCTTGGCAGGCGACTTGGAGATCGCAGTTTATATCAGTTTCTCAGCAAGCGCTGCTTCCCACCTTTCGGTACCTACTTTACCTTTAGTCGCCTCTTACGACACCCACAAGTAGCAATGGGGAGGTGACATTCTAGCCCAGCACCCCACGGGCTTTGCCCCCCACACATTTATATTTTTCATAGGGGTGCTGGGGCTGAATTGTTTAATCAGGAAAAAGTTTTTTTAAAAAAAGGTAAACGACTTCCAACCCTAAACTTTTTCATTCATTTTAGTGATACATACTGCTTGCAAGATAATTCACTCGACTAAAATACTGATCAACAATAAGAGTTGTTATTACCATGACATCATCCAGATACCCAAGTACCATGAATATATTTTACAGTTAATCGATTAAACTTAAAAACTACTGAATGATTATGATGAAATATTAATGGGACCAATTTATAAGTATTCTCTACTTAACAAAAGATGAATCATCAAAATCAGTTCATAATTAGCGGAGTAATAGCGTATCAAATATACAAAAATCATACACTCGAATTGATTAGCCCCTCCTTTTTTGAAAGCCTGTTAAAATCCCAAAAATCTTCTGACATGCGAAACGAACATAGAGCCTTGATTTCTATTTCTTGATTTCTATGCTACCACCACTCCACCAACGACGCGGCATGCACTAGAGATATTAATTTTACTCCTTCGGTCATGCATTATAATTAAATTGAATATTATTTGTGCTTCCGTTGGACTAAATCCAAAATCTAAAGATAATAAGAATGCGAATGTTGTTTGGCACGAACTAAGATAGAACTCCGGGAAAAAGTACCACCACAGCAAATAGAACAAACATCGCCGTACTGAAAATAGTAGATTGTTATAAAAGGGTCGAAAGGAATCAATTCTCATACGAGGTAGTCTATACGCCTGAGCTCAGCGAGGGCGATTATAGTCCGTGTAGGAATAGATGATTTTCACCCGTGTTAAGCACTCTACTTTTCATTTCGAATTTAAGGAAAGTCAGAAATAATATTTTTTCTAAATTATATTCATTAAAAATAATAACATTAACATATAAAAAATTAATTGAGGGTTAGAACTATTTGTGAAATTTTAAGTAAAGTTTTGTTTTGAATATTTACGGACGGCTATAGTCCGAATAGGAATTGATTACTTCACGCTGTGGTTTTCACAACTTATATTAGGAAAACATAAAAATAGTAGTTTATTTTATAATATTTATTTTGATTATAATAACATGAGTAGTATACCTATTTAAAATGAATGTGGCTATATCCAAGTAGGAATCAATGACTTATATCCGTGTTAAACACTATACTTTTCGTTTAAAATATGATGAGAACAAAAATAAGTAGTAGTTTTTCTAAAATAGTCACTAAAAATAATAAACTTGAGTAAACATAAAATTTATGGAGGAGTGACAACAATTTGTGAAATTTATGGAATATTTTTGTTAGGTTTTTATATATATTTCTTTTTATGCAACATTGAATATAATGGCACGAAATATACCGAAATTTGAGATTTCTATAACTAGTTTAGTGTTTATCTGAAATTAATTACATATTCTGAAGTTAAATTTATTTCTTTAGATACAAAAATGTCTCTGTATAAGTCGATTAATCAACAACAAGCTCGGGGCCACCCGACGTAAAGCGCTAAACTCTGGCTTTACCGCTGCATTTCGTCACAAGTGACGAACTCACGTGCCCGTTTCCCTGAGACATAGGTACAGTTGTAATTTATCTGGCTCTCAAGGACTGCTGCCGGAACACACTGTTAGGTGCATGGCGACAGATTTTTACTTGAGGGTGGTAGCTATTTATACAGCCAGGTGATCATTCGTAAAATGCATTCCACGCCATGCAATGAAGCTTAAGACAGCGGTAGATATCGTACCGTGGGCCTGCGGTACGGCAACCCTTATAGCTTTTACCACTCTGTCATTGCTCGAAGTTGACGATTTTTTTTCGTTATTTTCAAAGTCACGCAAAATTCGTGACACGTGACTATCCCATTTTGATGATTATTTTTGGGTAGAATTCTATCCAAAAATACAGGAACCAATTTGCCAATAAATTGGCAGAAATAATTGAACCCATTAGGGCGCGTTCACAAATCACTGGAGAAATGTAAAACTTACCCGAGTGCTGTCGAATGACGTTGGTGAATTTTTACATTCAGAAGCCTAACGAAAATCAAGTAAAATTCAGTTGACATTTGAATATGTTACCCGATGAGTATGATAGGGTGAGGATTTTCACTTCTTGCATAATTCTTTTATCCATTATAAAATAAACATTTATTATGAAATATTATGTTTATTTCATGTCTGTGAACCGTTTATGCTTATTTTATTATACATATACTTTCCAAGTTTTAGTGATTATTTTCGACTGTGAAAAATTGAAGCATAGGGTCGGGAAATAATTATGGCTACTAGTTACTCATGAGTTATACTCTATGCTCTTTCGGAAACTCCTAAGTTAACGTATTGTACCCAGATTTTACCTTGAATGACTATAAAGTTTTACACTGGTGAGAAATTACTCTTTACCGAACGTACCTTAAATTACGTCAATTGCATTCAAGAAGGTCTGAAATTAATATCAATTCAATGAAACAAATATTCGCTATTATGATTATACGTTGACCTGCGGCTTTATTGTCTAATTAGAATGGTAATCAAAATTATAAAGATTGGCATTTTGAAATTCAATCTCCTTAATGGGTATCGTTTTCAAAGGAAAATGTCAAAGTTATGTCAAAATTAGTTCATCTCTTGTGTGTGTGCGCGTGACACAATCCATATTGAATCAAAGAATAGAGTAAAAACCTACGAAGATATATGTAAAGAAATATAAGTCAAGCTCAAAAACAGCAGAACGAAAACCTTACCGCGGCGAGCGTCGTTTAAAACGTGCACCGTGCGGCGCAACGTCATTTATCTTGACACGACCAATAGGATCATTTCAAAGCGCCTATCAAATTGAAATAGGAACATTGTACAAGTTTTGTTAATTGTGAAATTGATGAGCCCAAATTAAAACGGTATCTGTATGAGAGTTACACTTCTTTACATACCTATTTATACGTAGGAAAAAACTTTAAAAAAAACTAATCCGACAAATTTTAAAATATTAAAAGGAAGCATAACCCCAGCGTGTTTGAATAAGCGTGACGCCAACTTGATTTTTTTCATATATTTCTGTACGTGCGGTATTTTTTTTACATTGTATTTATTTCTTTAGGTACCCTTTGTCGTTTATACAGTACGTAATAAATATAGTTTCATGAATAATAATGACCTCGCATCGGAAAATAACTTGGTCTTATTAATAAATAATGATTTTCAGTTCCAATGATAGCGAAGTTATGGTAGGTTAATAAAACATATAATATTTCCTTATATTTTTACAATGTGCATAAAAATAAATTGTATATTGATACATCAAGCATGCAAACTGTTATTTTTAGAAAAAACAAACGCTCGTTTATGTTGTTATTCATCGCATGGTAATGAGTGTCGTATTTTCTATTTCAAAATTAATTTAACATTCAATCCCCTTCAAAGACGCGAATTACCTAATTATTTATTAAATCGGTACCTACCTACCACTTATCTATATTATTCCACATAATTTTAAGGGTTCAGTGTGCAAAGGGCAAAACGGAACCCTTTAATGTCTCACTCCTGTCTGTGTGTCGGTCCGTCTGTATATCACGGGTTTCCAGCGCGTAAATTATGTGAGCTACGAATTTATCAAATCAAATTTTATATTAGAAACCCAATTTGGATTCCAATACAGAAGAAGCCGAATTTTTTTTTCGCATTAACTTGCGTTGTGTTTAATATTATCTATCAATCCATTATCATCAGCATCATCTTGCCCCTCTCCACCACTAGATGTTGTCGGTCAGCTAAGCGCACTCTTCCTTATCACGTGACAAGCGCAAAAGCTGTTCTAGGCTTTGACCACTATCTCACCTGATGGTAAGTGATGATGTGGTCGAGGTTGTTCTTCAGTCTAACCTAGAATAACTGGCTCTCAAGGACTGCTGCCGGAATACACCGTTTGGTGCTTAGCGACAGATTTTCTACTTGAGGGTGGTAGCTAATCAGGCGGGCATTCGCAAAATGCCCTACCACCATGCCATAACGACTGCCATCCTAAGACAACAACCGGGACCGACGGCTTAACGTGCCCTCCGAAGCACGGAAGCGCTCAGTGATAATGTCACCAGCGATCACCCATCAAAATCATGACCGCAAACCGCAACAGAAATTCAATTGCCCTGCGCCCGACTCCTTGAGACATAGTTGTCAAGTTGCCTGTAATTCCACTGGCTCTCTAGGACTTCTGCCGGAACACACCGTTTGGTGCTTGGCGACATATTTTCTACTTGAGGGTGGTCGCTAGCCAGGCGGACATTCGCAAAATGCCCTTCCACCATGCGGTGAATGAAACTCAAACCTGCGGCGGGATTCGAACTATGGACCTGCTGCGTGGCCGTCCATATCCAATGCCACTGAGCCATCACTGCTTCAGAACTGCTACAATGAGGTATAAGCTCGCACTTTGTGCATTTTCTCATGATTACGTTTTTGTTCACTGTTTATTAACATTGTTACAAAGTTTTTGCACTTCCTTAAATTGTTGTTGCTTATCATCATATGTTATTTGACAGATCATAACATAATCATTTTGACCGGAGGGTCATCCAAAGGTAGCAAAATGACAATGCTACTTTGACAATGTTGACTTACATAGGTACATACATTTAACACAAAAATATGTACCTAATATGTTTGAATAGTAATTACTATTCAAACATATTAGGTACATATTTTTTTCTCTCGTAAATTTGCAATGTTTGTAATGCGCAGAGCAGGCGTTATTGCAAACATAACAATATTAAAATTATAAGGTTGCGTCACCATTTACAAGTTTAAAACCAATTGTAAAATTGGTCTTGTTTGTAGTACAACGTTAGTTGAACTATAGGTGACGCTCCATCCCAATACGATCGTTGAAGAACGAGCGCAAAAATTAGAGTTATGAGTCATAATGTCATGTTAGCTCAGTCGATCAGAGCATACCCCAGCTATAGGGGTAGATGGACGCGAGTTCGAATCCCGCACATGACTATAATACTAATAATTTTGTAATGTAATCCGCAGTGCAGGCGTTGCAAATATAACAATATTAAAACATATTTTTTATTGATTATTGTAGCTACAGAAAAAAATACGGTAAAACTAATTTTATGGTGAAAATTAATGAAAAAAAAAACAATCTTTTTCCATGCACTCTTTTCCCTGGACGAATTCAATTTTTTTTAATGAGTTTTTGACGCAATAAGCACGAGTTCCAGCTCGTATAAACCTCTGCCTGTATAACAGATGCATTTCGTCACAAGTGATGAACTTGCATTGCGCCCATCAAGTAGAACACACTTGTGTCTTTGTGTTTCAGTTTCAAGTGTGTTCTACTTTGTTAAATTATTTATTAGACATCGGCTCTGTGTCTTATATTGTGTAAGTACCTGATAAAATGTTTCTTTCTTTTCTTTTCTTTCCATCACTCTGCGACATAAAGTTGTTAAGACTCATGTGCCTGTAATATCACCGGCACACATACATTACGGCTCACATTGACACACACTAACACAATACATGAACTACAGAGAAACACCATACATGAACACGAACAATAACAGACTCCGCCATAAAAAAAATCTAAGTCACGAAATAATTTATTAAAAGTCATCTAAACCAAAGATTATTAAAATACACTCGAGAGCAATGAATCCGGGTCACTTAAAGAATGTTAAAAATCTCGGAAACTAAAAATGATAGGTTAATGCAATAAATTGTATTTAATAGACAATGTAATACTCCTTAAATGAAAGTAAAAAAAATATGAGTCACCATACATTTTATTAACACAAAATTACATAAAGAAAAAAACTGCTGATCTCTCCTTAAAACAAAAATAGGAAACATGAAATTTTAGAACTTTATTACGATTTTCTTGAATTTTAATACTTCGTATTGCCTCCTCGTGCTTCCATTACTGCGTTTACGCGGTTTGGCATGCTGTACACCAAGTTCCTTATACGATTTTGGGGAATATTCTCCCATTCCTCTGTGAGAGCAATTTTGAGCTCACGAAGCGTGATTGGGGGAGGGTTTCGTTGTTTTACGCATCTGCCTAGCTCGTCCCAAGCATGCTCGATCGGGTTGATATCCGGGCTGCGCGCTGGCCACTCCATACGAGTAATGTTCATCTCTTGAAGGTAGTCATTCACAATCCTACCTGTATGAGGTCGGGCATTGTCATGCATAAATATAGCATCCTCACCTAAATTGACCATAAATGGACCAACGTGATCATTGAGGATTTCTTCCACATATCTTACGCTGGTTAAAGAGCCGTTTTCTATGATCACCAGCTCTGTGCGACTTTCAGAAGAAATTCCGGCCCACACAAGTACAGACCCACCACCGTAGGCTACTTTTTCTTCGATGCATGCTTGCTTGAATCGTTCCCCTGGTCTTCGATACACTCTGTGTCTTCCATCGTGCTTGTAGAGCATAAATTTTGATTCGTCGGAGAACATAACTTTTGACCAATCTTCAATACTCCAATTTACGTGGCTCTGGGCATATCTTAGTCTCGAAATACGATGCCCACGCTCCAGTTTAGGGCCGTTTGCAGGTCTAAGGGGTTTTAAGTTAGATTCAGCAAGCCGACGTCTTACTGTCCATGCACTTGGGTTACTTCCTCCGAGGCGTCGAAACTGATTGGTGAGTTCAGTTCCTGTGAGAAAGCGATTTCGAAGCATGGTGTTCACCAAGTATCGGTCTTCTCGTGCTGTGGTACACCTGGTTCTGCCCGTTCCTGGTCTGCGTAGGTTAGAACCAGTTTCTTCGTAACGTCGGAGAACTCTTTGTACTGTTGACAGCGACACACCGACAGTCCTGGCTGTATCGCGCTGACTCCGGCCGGTTTCCAGCATTGTAAGTATTCTGGTGCATTCTTCAGGCGTAAGCGACATAATTTCAGCTTGAATAATGAATATAGAGCACTATCAACATGGTTTATGTACCCACATAAATGACAGATTACAAACAAAAGCAAAACCAAATGCTGTAATTTCGTAGTTCCATCTTCGAAAGTGGCCCTTTTTCAAATTTGATTTTTTTATGATATAACTTTACAATAACTAAGAAGTTTTAATACCTTCATTTAAGGAGTATTACATTGTCTATTAAATACAATTTATTGCATTAACCTAGCATTTTTAGTTTCCGAGATTTTTAGGATTCTTTAAGTGACCCGGATTCATTGCTCTCGAGTGTATTTAATTAGGCTATTAAAATAATAGAAAACATGGGGAGAGCACTGTAGGCTGAAACACGATGAACCTAATGTGGTAACAGACGCACTGTATATTTTCTGTATAACTTTCTAGCCATACAAGTTTCAATAACTATGTTAGTAAGTTCAATGAATAAATGATAATTATTTTGAACCTTTTCACTGTAGTAAGTCGAATTGCTATCTTATTTTAAATACTGGCCATTCATTCTCAATCAATCGTTCTCATGATTATACTCGTGGTGTAAAACTAAATTTGTTGACTGTATAATACCGTCAACAAATTTCGTTTTACACCATTGCTCGAAAATTTCATATGCATATGAGTGATTGATCATCATGCATTTTGCATTTTGAAGCGCTCGTAGCTAAGTTTGCTTAGCCATTCTGAACCGATCAGCAAAGTTAAGCAACGTCCGCCGCGGTCATTATTTGATGGGTGACCGCTAGTAACATTACTCAAATAGGTCAAAGGCTAACCTATCAAGCATAAAAAAAATGCAAATTAAAACAGCGAGCAACGTATCAGCGGTCATAGCGAAGATTGGTGATTGTTAGTGGCATTTATTACTGACCGTGCACGCGCTTTGGAGGACTCGGTTGTTGTCGTACTATGGCAGTCCTTATAGCGTGGTGGATGGGCATTATGTGAGTGCCTGCCAAACTAGCTGCCACCCTCAAGTAGAAAACATGTCAAGCACCTAACAGTGTGTTCCGGCAGCAGCCCTTGAGAGCCAGTGAGTAATTATGAATTGATGGACGCACTGAAGTTTGTTACTTTTGACGAAATGCATGTGTTATACACAGAGGTTACAGCTTAACATCAGATGGAACACGAGAGAGTTACGTCACAACCCCAAAAAAAAACATTAATTATAAAATTAAAGGAAATAAAGGTATGATAAAGATAAGTGTCTTCCTTGCACTGGACAGTGTGAACCAACTTGTGGAAGCCGGCACCCTATGGAAGTGATAACGAACACGCACGATATTGAACACGAATGTGGAAATCTAATCTAAATCTATATTTTTAATTTCTCGCAGGTTTAAAAAGTTGAGAACTCCTCGAGGACTAACTGCCTTTGACTTGGGCCATAGAACATATAATAATACTACGTACTTGGTCTGCCAATTGCCATCCCCTTGCAGCCTCTGTATTCTAATTCTTATCTTACATCTGACAAATAATTCTCTTAGTAAATTAAATTAATTCGATTGAAGTCTGCATTTAATAAATCGTGATATAGATTGAATATCCCCTTAGTATATAATATATAATCTCCGTGGGGTGCCGGGTTAGAATTGTACCTCCCCATGTCATCCCGTGAGTGTCTTAAGAGGCGACTAAGGGAAAAATATTGGAAGGTGGGCAGCAGCGCCTTCTAAAGAACTGCCAACTTACACTGCGATCCCCAAGACGCCTGCTAAGCGTGGGGATTATGTCAAATACTCCTTAATAAGGGAGACTGTGTTCAGCAGTGGACGATACGGCTGTTACAGTACAGGACATAATATACTTATTATTTTTAACCGACTTCCAAAAAAGGAGGAGGTTCTCAGTTCGTCTGTATTTTTTTTTTTTTTTTTATGTTTGTTACGTCAGATCTCTTGACTGGGTGAACCGATTTTGAAAATTCTTTTTTTGTTTGAAAGCTGATGCTTGTCGTTTGGTCCCATTTTAAATTTCATCAAAATCGGTCAAGCCGTTTTTGAGTTACACTAAAAAGATTGAAAAAAAAATTTTAACAAAAAATGGAACCGACTTCAACACCCAAAAGTGTGAAATAACTTGTCGAAGTCGGTACCATGCCCACAATATTGTGATAATAGGTACTTTTGAACCATCATGGTACCGACTTCAACAAGTTATTTCACACTTTTGGGTGTTGAAGTCGGTTCCATTTTTTGTAAAAATTTTTTTTTAGTGAAACAGTTTTAGGGTAAGGGGTTGAAAGGGGACCCATACTAAGGCTGATACTCATTTATTACAACATATTTAGCAACATGCAGGTCTTATTTCACATGTTTGTGTGTGTAATACATATGTTTGTGTGTGTAATACATATGACCCTATAAGGATATGGCAATGTTAGGAACGGAACGATCTATATATATGTCATTCAATTTGAAAAAAACGTCTAACGGTTTTTTTAGATTTAAGTAAGGATTTTAGGGTTCTAATAAAACATTTTACCTTTTCTATGTCTTTAAGCGTATTAGGCATCTTATTATATATATGTATAGCCATTGAGTTAGGGCCGGATCTGTACATCTCTATATTGGACTTTGGTTTTATCAGTGTGTCTATATTATGATCTAATATTACATGGTTGGTCGGCGCATGTTGGGAATAAAGATGGGTATGGATATATCGAACGGCATAGAAAACATTACGATTTTATTGTTCATGTCGGTATGGATCCCTCGGTAAGGGAATCCAACCCTCACTTGGTCGGTTTTTTTATATTATGATTAAAATTTTATTCTATAATTTTCAGATCTTCTTACTCATCATCGCCGCGTTCCTTAACAACGCAGCATCAGCACCACAGCCCATTTCAAGAGAAGCCCAACATCCCGTCGAGCTAGCCATGCGTACCCTTCCCCAGCTTTCCAGAGCTGATGAAAACTCACAGTACCCTAATAAGGGGGAGTATATATGCGAGGGAGGTGTTTGTATAGCGAGAAATGAAGGTTGTGACGATTGTCAGTTTTCTCAACCATTAGACTTTGACGAGGATTTTTAATTATTTTTAAAGATGTAATGTAGTGTACCATCAAAAAGGTACAAAAACTTGCCAAAAAAACAACTAATTCTGCTCTTTTATACGTGTGAAATAAAACCTTTTTAGTCTATATTTTTTAATATACCTTTAAAATATACCTTCAGTAACAAAACACTACAAATAAAATACTACGGCTACTACAACGAAAGCATTTAATCCAAATGCTCTGCTCTAGCCCACTACAAGCTGGCAGCGTGCCCAGAATGCTGGCAGCACTGTCCCCTTGGATTGCAATGCTTATTCGATGAGCCAAATAAGTGCCAGCCTATTGATCACGCGTCGCATCGACCAATCACTCATCTATCTATCTCTTTTTTGTATCTGTGACCCCATGAGAACTCCATCCTTGATGTATATGTTGGAAAATGGAAGAACACTGATCATCATCGGTGTTCTAGTGGATTATCCTAAATTATTATTTATTTGTAAGTGTATTAGTACCTGTTAGTAAGTGATGATGTGATCGAAGATATTGTTCAGGCTAAATAAAGATTTCAGGCTCTCAAGGACAGCTACCGGAAAACACTGTTAGGTGCTTGGTGACAGATTTCCACTTAAGAGTGAAAGCTAGACAGGCCGGCATTCACAGAAGTCCTAACATCATGCAAAACCTAGCAATTTGTATTTTCCAAAATTAATAATTTAATAGGTAGTACCCCTGTACAGTTTTAACACAAGAAGTGTTAGGAAAACAGTTAATTTTCAGCAGCAGCGCCACTACAGCAGGCAGCGCTGCTGGCGGAAATGGAAATTGACAAACATACATGGGAGAATAGACACTACCAACATTGTAAACTGTGAAAGATCTTAATTAGTATACCAACTTACATTAATCTCTTGGATAATAAACTTTTGTTGATTTTTTTTTAATCCTCTTGTAATGATGAATCTCATTTTAGTAAATAATACGGGATAACTCACGTGAATAAGTCAGATAGCTCCGACTACAGTTTCAACCACATTCGGTGGTCTTTTTCAAGGAGAGCTCGGGACGCCCACGTTGACGTTTCGCTTAGCACTGATTCACGTGAGTTATCCCATAATATTTACTAAAAAGGAGTGAAAACTTTTTTTTTAATAATGGTGAATCTTGAATGTTGTGATACATTTTCTGTATTCCATATCATTTCAATAGTTACTAAGTAACTATTTCTTCGAATTTCATCTCCATTCCCACTTTTAAGATAGTAGCCATAATCATACTTCCATGGTGGTAGGGCATTTTGCGAACGCCCGCCTGGCTAGCTACCACCCTCAAGTAGAAAATCTGTCGCCAAGCACATAACGGTGTGTTCCGGAAGGTATCCTTGGGAGCCAGTAATTCTAGGCTAGCCTGAACAACATCTTCGACCACATCATCACTTACCCCAGTGTAATATCTACCATGCAGGGTACATATAAAATGTTCTTACATGTGTTCGTTCTCCAAGCCCCATGAACCACCGTAGTTAATTAAAATTCCTTCGAAATGTCCATTTTAGATTACCCATATTATTAGTTACGGGCCTCACACAAAATTAAGACCGTATGTTAAGGGACATATATAAGGGGGAAACAGTGTCGAAATATAGGGAGCTCAAAATCCAAAAAAAAACAAGATTTTATCCCATAAGTAATAGTAATATGAATAATGTTAACTGCCGTGAAAGTTTCAAAAACTTTTCCATTCTGGAATTCAAATATCAAAATATAAAATAAATTACGGATTAGATTACCAAAACTGAAAAGTATGAAAGCTACGAAAAATACATTAATTATTCGTAGTATGAAAGACTTATTGATGTCGGCACCATTCATAGTCGGACTAGGAGTAGTAGATACTTACTCTTACTTCCTCCTAGTACTCAGATAATGGCTAGTTTTTTTTTGCTCCCTATGTCGGGATGTGGACTCGCACGTCTTGTACATTTGCTGGTGTCATGTCAACCGCTTATTTTTCAAACTTTAGTTGAAAGTAGGTTTAATTTTTATTTCTTATTTTATTTAAATCATTTTGTATTGAACACTGATTACAAAATCTTGCCTAAATACTGTGCAAAATCAATAAGGGTTGCAATAACTATTAAATAAATAAAAAAAAACATCCAGGTATTGTAACTTTCAGATAATTGACTATAACTTAAAAAAACACTAGGTATAATTTAAATTGATCAAAATTGTAAAGATGTGCTTTTGAAATTGTATGTAAAAAATACATTCAACTCATAAAGTAGCGGCACCCTGACTGAAGTGAAAAATAAAATTTCTGATTTATGCCCTTTGGCAATGCTAAGGCAAACCGTCAAAATTGACATACCAAAGTATAATTATATCGTTGAAAGTTGGTACTATCCTCTTTCTACGGGTTATATTATCTTCCGTAGAATGACAATAGGGAAACCTCTGTGACCTTACCATCAGTAAATAATTCAACGTCTCCAAGCAAAACTTAACGTTTAGTATTTGAAAATTTGGACGACGGAACCTTAGGAGCCGATGCCAAGCCAACACTTTATCACGGTAATATTATATTTTATGACTTACGCTACTTATAAATAGACAATTTTCGTCTTATTTGCATTGAACTTTTTCCAAATGCTAACTTTATGTTTGTGATACAAATATATATGTAATAAATATTTATGTGAGATAAATAGCAACCGATCAGTCTCTTTCGTTTGTTTCCCACTCAATCCGTGCGCGACTCATCATTGGCGAAATTTTGGCAACACCGCAGAAGCCACTCAAAAAAGAAGTTGAAGTTGAAAAAAGTTCGCTCCATCTATTTCGGAACACTGATTCTCACCGAAATCTCTATCACTATGTCAAGGCATTTGTAAACTTTTGATTTGTTAAAATTGAAAAGCCTCTAGCAGAAAAAATTTAAACGAACGTACGAGTACGAATGTACTTACTACTTATGGGGTGATTCAGATCAATCAGGAAATTGACGGAAAATTAAACAAAGGATGAAGTAACTTCAATCTCAATGCCCACTGCATGTGAAGACCTTTTTTTGTCCAAAAAGCGCGAAAATTAAGGAACATAGTAGATAGGTACAATCTAGGATGCGACTGTACAATCAAAAAAATTCAACATAGATTTGTTAATAGGTTACATTTTATAGATATATTAAAGGTTATAAATTCGTCAGCGTTGAGAAGGAGTTACAATAATAATTATAAAAGCGCTTTACTTGATTTTTCATGCAGTTTTAAAAATCTTCAGACCTGGATCTTAATAATGATCATCTGAAGGGGAGTCAGGGAATCGGCCCCTTCTATAAAATTTATAAACACATTGTAAAACCTTCAGCAATAGGCAATATATGCAAGTTTGTACCTATACCATATTTGAAAGGCTTTGGATATGCTATAAATCACTGGAAGACGTTAAGTGCTCATATTTCACACAAAAAGTAATTAAGATCTAAAGTGCAGTGTAGACATAAAATAGCCACGTAAACGGTAAAACACGCATAATTATGATATAAATAACTGTGTGTAAGTATGTATAACCTCGTAAGTCGTATAGGCTTACGTAGGTTAGATAGGTACTTATTTGACAACAATAAGTACCGGTCTCTCACTGTGTATCTAACCTTAGGTGACTAGTCCATGATAGTCTGTATGCGTAGGCGCTCGTAGCCTCACATACTAAAATTAAAAAGTTTACGTCAAAGTTTTCGCGCCGAAATTATAATGCACAGATAACAAATAATACAAGTTCTTATTAAGTTTTAAAAATAGTTCTTATTCGACACGTTTTAAAATGTGATAATTAGAACTTTTTGGTGAAGATGCCGCAAATGTGCGTAGTTTTGGTTTTTCTTGCGATTTTGGCGGCGCCAGTGAACTTGGAACAGAGGATGGATGTGGGATTTCCTGCAGGATTATTATCAGTTTGTATGTGTTTTGTATTTATTTTACCTTTTATGTGTACATTTTAGTTTTTTCGTACGGTGTTATTAATTATTATAAATACTGGTGAGATAATTATCAAGTTTTAAGTAAACATAGTAAATAGCTAACACAAATCTGTAAAATAATGACAACTGAGTTCTTCTGTAAAAGTATAGAATAATAATTTCTTATCTGGACCACTGACGCGATACTTTAGTAATAAAATCCTTAAGGCTCCATTACGTCATGTTTACTGCAACAAATCATTTTTTAATATTTTAAATAAAAAGTCTAGATATATTTATACATAGGTAGGTAGTAGAAACATTTCATTTTGTCAAATAGTTACTATAATAGTTAGTAATTAGTAATATATAGGGATTTAACCTACTAAAACACGTTGGCCTGTCAAGAACAACCGTAACTTCCATCCTAGAAAGTGTATCCATGGCGGCATTATTAGTAGGATCTTACCAAATTTGGTTGCGCCGGTAGGAGGCTCGAGCGGAGAAAGCGAGCATTGATGACATGGTAACCTTACTCCATAGGTTGCAAGTCCAGGCACCTGGACTTGGGCCTCTTCCTCTGCAACGCTATGGACCCGGCCCCTTAATATGGTGAATCCATGGAATGCTAAGTAAATTCGTCTCACCGTTCCCTATCACGTGGAGCCCATATCGTCAATTTATGAATGAAATACAATAGTTATTACTATATATGATGCGCATGTATTGAAAAACTCAATTTCAATAAAATACAAATTAAAAAATTGAATTACTTTTATAATTTCTAATATTAACCTAAGTGCTAAGGCTTTGTGATAGGCCATGGCGAAAGACCGTCTGGCTACCTACTACTAGAAAATCTATCGCCAAGCACCTGACGGTGCTGTCCTTGAGAGCCACTCATTCTAGGTTGGCCTGAACAACATCTTCTACCGCACGATCACTTACCATCATGTGAAGTAATGGTTAGCCCTATCAGCAAGTAAAATGCATTTGCATGGTGGTAGGACATTTTGCGAATCCCCGCCTGGCTTGCTACCACCCTCAAGTAGAAAATCTGTCGCCAAGCACCTAACGGTGTGTTCCAGCAGCCGTCCTTGAGAGCCAGTAATTTTATAAGTTAGCCTGAACAACATCTTCGACCACATCATCACTTACCATCAGGTGAGATAGTGATCAAAGGCTAACCTATCAGACATATAAAAAAAAATTATATCCTGCAAGATGTTGTTCATTGAAGAATCTTGCGACCGTTTAAATGGACAAAGTTTTGAATGATGGCTCAGTGGCATTGGCTATGGACTGCCGCACAGCAGGTCCATGGTTCCAAATCCCGCCGCGGGCTTGATCTTCGACGCATGGTGGAAGGGCATTTAACGAATGCCCTCCTGGCTAGCGAGCACTCGCAAGTAGAAAATCTGTTGGCAAGCACCTAACGGTGTGTTCCGGCAGCAGTCCTTGAGAGCCAGTGAAATTACAAGCACATGAGACTTAACAACTATGTCTCAAGGTGACGGGCGCAGTGCAATTCGTGACTTGTGACGAAATGCATCTGTTATAGGGCTTGTTCCGTCACTATAACATTTAGAATATTACAACGATAGGCAAATATAATATAATAATATAAATATACAATATCCCGCACATGATTTTTTACTCTCATTGTAAATTTGTAAAGACCTGAGTATTATTTCGAAATGGGGTGATTGTCATGAGATTCTTAATATATATAGGGACGGCCAGACAAACAACGGACTGGACTTTTCGTATTTCCCTGTTTTCTTCTCCAAAACTGAGCCGATTCAATTGATTTTTGGAATTAAAGTTGTAAGAATGAATATATATCAGCTCCTGTCATTTTTGTCAACAGTAAAACGGGGAATGTTTAACGATTTTCAGATTCATATTTTCTTTAATAATAATTAGTTGCTGAAAAAAGGAAATGACAGGGGCATGTCTATAGCAGGACTAAATTTTATGTGGAAATAATGGTTGCTCCAAAGGCATTATCCAGAAAATAGGGCTATACTTACGTATGGAGTATCACAGATCGACTTCTTCATATTCTGAAGAGAAATTTTCCTGTGATTGTAAATAAAAATAATATGTTAAAAAACAGAAATTGTTAATAGAATTAAATAAAATTATAATTTTGTTTTGAAAATAACTTCACACATAATTTGACACACACATTTGCTAGGTAGGGATTTACTTTAGCTACCGCCCTCAAGGAGAAAATCTGTCGCCAAGCACATAATGGTGTGTTCCGGCAGTTGTCCTTGAGAACCAGTAAATCTAGTTTAAACTGAACAATACGTTGAACCACATCGTCACTTAGTGTCAAGTGAGATACTAGTCAAAAGCTAGCGTATAGCTATAAATAAACAGACAGTAACTATTCAGCTATCTATGGCCGCGCCTATAATGCTCTAGACTTGTTCTACAATGTAATTCTTACTACAGATGCTAAAATACGTACAGTCGCCTGCAATAATAAGAAGTATACACATTGTAATTTTCAAAATTGTGGCAAAGATTTCTGTTTTTCTCTATGTTCACAGATGTATCATGAAATCAAAGAATGATTTGAAGTTTTTTTTATTAATGTTTATGTAAGCTACGATTATTAAGAATTTAGTAACATTGCATTATATTGAATATAAAAGTATACACTTCGTAGTGTACATTTTTTTTAAATACATCTGATTGCAGGCGACTGTACCTCCCTTCAAGTGATAGTCAGCTAACCATCTGAAGTGACGCAAATGCATTCTTGATACGAGCTGCAATCCGTCGCAGTGGTCGCGTTTTGTAATGTACTTACAATCTTAAATGCACGGTAACGTTTCGCTCGATTTAGGGAGCATAGCAAATATTCTAAGAAATGTTACCTGACTGTCAAGGAATGGTTATGTTTTTCGCGCGTAACTTGTATTTAAGTATGTTTGTTTGTAAATTTATTTACTACCTCGTATCTTCCAAACGGCCGTATTCGTCTTAAGTATCATTAGATAGGTTTTAAAAAACTGGCTGATTTTTGGCGCGAAATATTAATATGTTCATAAAAAAAATAGCCAAGCCTATAAAGTAGGGTATCAAATTAAAGAAATTAAAAGGGGATTACAAAAATATGTCTAAGTTGTTTTTTTTTAATTATGTTTTCTGCGACACTAAAATGTCTAAAATAAAATAAAAAACGAATAGCCCGAATGCACCTAAAAGACCGGAATTGAAAATCTGCAAACTTGTAAAATTTGTAGCCCTCTTTTTATGAATAAAAATCTATTTGAAATTCTAACCTCTATAAAAGTGAGTAAGTAAAACGAATGTATTTTAAATATTATTTATTTTAGTACTTTTTAAAGCTTAATTTTTTTCTATAAACTAATCCAAATGTACTGCATTTTTTTATCTGTTTTTCTTTCACGTTCAGACATTTTCCTAACTGAAATGAGGTAAAATTGTGCGTTGCAGCAGTCATTTTTTTTTTTTTTTTTTTTTAATGGTTACTCGATAACCGACAAACGCGCGGGCGGAGCTGCTGCCGGAAAGCTAGTATTTTATAAATTGAAATAAACAGGGTTTTCAGAATCCTAGTCTGTTCAGGTCCTAGTCTTTCTACTAACATCACTTGCTGTCTGTTCAACCGTTAAGGATCATCCTGTTTAGCTATGGTATATAAATATATATACTCGTAGAATTAATTTTGTACGAAGGTATTAACAAATATTATTAAAATATTGTAAAAAATATTCAATTAATATTTTAACATAATACTTAAAAAATATAAATAATATATCTAATGTCAATTCCGCCACATTTTCCTAAGCCGACGTGACGTCACAAACGCCATGTAGCCAAACTGGAAGAATTTTCGCCGCGTTTCTTTTCTACACGAAGCATCATCAGGACTCTTAAACCTATAAAATCGCACGATTGCGAAATAGTTTAGGGGCTAACACTGCAGCGTACTTCACAAACACTTCTTTCATGTCTTGTCCATATGGCAACACTTAAGGGCTGGTCGCACGCTACGATAGGCGGGGTACCCGTGGCGGCATAATGGCGTGCGAATAAAAATTATATGAAAGTTATAACTTTTTTGCATTTTTTACCTACGACGAATTATTTGATGTTATTTTCTATTCTTATGATAACTATAAAGAAGAGGAACGTTTTCATCTCGCGTATTCGTATCTCAGTGGTAAGTATAGCCATAGATCAAATAAAATATAACCGGTATAGCATGTTCAAGTTACGGCTTATCATATGCAATTTTTCTTCAATATGGACATGTACGGTTTGCACAGAAGATGTTGAAAGAGCTAAGTAAGTAGAGTAGTTTTACAAAAACACTGAAAAGTATGAAATAACTTGTTGAAAGTCAGTAAGTACCATGCTGATTTAAAAAGCCGACCTCACATAAGCTAAGAAATCTAAGAATGATCAAAATCGTACTATACTGTAAGAAGGGAGGCGTCAGTTAAAAGTAGCCACATTCAAGACCTATGTAACATATAATATGACCTAGTCATGTAGAAATCTTGTCAATACATCACAAATGTCACAATCGTGATCTTATTATTATAAGGTTAACTATACATTATTTATTCGTAGGTATGTTAAAGTCTCAGACCGAATAAAAACTCCAGACAGAATTTTTTGGAAAAGAGCAGTGAGGCCGGTAAAACTACGCCTCGCCGTGTACAAACACAATTACACACACACACGTACAACGAAACTACGCCTTGACTCGTCAGTCAAACTATCGCAGCGCGTGGAAACTACACGAAAAAGATTCCAATAAATTTGCTAGTCAAAATGCCGAATTGTGTTGTGAAAGGGTGTAGAAAACAAACTTCAAAACATAAAAAGCAGGATGGAATCACATTTCACATGTAAGTAACGTGGAAACCAATTTTTTTAATTAATCAAAATATAAACAGAGGCAATTGCTTGAAACATAGCAAGTGTTGCCGTTATAATGCATATAAGGTTTACCCTATTATTGGGTAATTTTACATAACGCTATAAAAAAACTAATGATTAGTTTTTTTATAATAGTTTATCCATGTGTTTTAACGGACAAGGAGTCCGAAAGGGAGAAGGTTCTGTTGGACTGTATTTTTTTTTAAATATATGTAATGTTGCGACGTTATATCTTTATCAAAATCGGATCAGTGGTTTATTTGCAAATTAAAAAGATGGTACAAATTTATTGTCACTTTTCAACTGACTTCAAAAAGAACCAGGTACTCAATTCAGTTGTATCTTTTTTTTTAATTTTATAGAATTAATATGATTATATGTTTATTACCTTATATTATAAACCGGCATTTATGAACCGTTTTTTTTTTGCAAAGCGAATACCTTTAATTAATACTTATAGTAACTTCATTGCTATTGGATTTTCGGTTTCGAAGATACAGAAGCCAGTTATGATTTTTTTGTTTAAAAAAACACATTTCCATTGAAGTCTTTTGTTGATAACGTGTATAGCGTTGTTGTGTGTAAAGTTGAATTATAACCTTATTATAAACCCACTTGTTACTCGCGTTTGATATACGGATCAATGAAAAAAAATTAAACAAAATATGTGTAGTTTCAAATTTCTTTGTTTATTGTTTATGTTAGCCGTATGATACCTCTTGCGAATAGAAGTGTCTTATTGCTGGTAAGAGTTGAATATAAACAATTTTTAAGATTTGATAAACAGTGATATTTTTACATAAGTGTTTCAAGGTTAGTAAATAATATAAAATGAACTTATTTTGAGTATTTCTTGTAAAACCGTGATTATAGTAACTTTTTAAATTTCTAATTGCTTTATAAAAAGTATGTATATTTATTGATTGATTTTTTGGCATTACGTATCTTTTATTTGACGGTACAGTTGGTGTTATATTAAACAATAGTAATATTAATTACACTGTTTGGTTTGTTTTAGGTTGAAAACAAAAAAAATAGTTCGAATGAATTAGAATGAAATAGTTGAAGCGTTAGAGTGCGATAAAAATCAACCGGTGCCTGACACGATCATAATTTTTAAATTGGACTTCTTTCTTTTCTTTTGGACTTTTTTAAATTTTTAATTTGGGCGGTCCCTTACTTAAAATAAAAATATTTTTACTGTATAAACGTATATTGTATTATACTACCTAACTAAACCTATAAAATTATTTGAAACAGAATAGATACATTATCATACCTTCATAGCAGTACATATTACTAGCGTTACGTATATCAAACACCATTTTCCAGCGTTCCCGATACACTTAAATTTTTATTTGTATTTTTTCTTAATTTAAAGAGTCATAATTAGCACATACGAGTATATGGAAAATCAAGGTGATACTATGGAAAAAAGGAAATCCGTAACAACTGGGCTATTATTACAAAGGCAAATTTCCGTCGTCTTTCAACTGTTCACGCTTTACTGGAAAGTGTGTTTAATTAATATAATTCAGATTTCCGAATCGAGATCAAAAAATGAAACAAAAATAGATCGGAATCATTCGGAAAAGTAGGAAGGAACTATCATGGCAACCAACTTCCAGGAGCGTAGTTTGTTCAGCACATTTTGAAATCATTGATTTATACTACACAAAGAAAGGGTTACGTCGTGTGGTAAAAACTGGATATCCAAAGGTTATTTTCTAATAATTAACATATTCGACACTTGAGTAAGGTATGTTGATGATATTCATACAAAACTGACTTGTTTTGTCCATCAGATTTTACCAAACATAACAAAAGGATTAGATAATGCGAACCTAAGCCAATCTCCAAATGTTGTAAGTTTTTACATAATACTTAAATTAAATAAGTAATTAAATACCCATTAATTTTATTTTTGAAACACTTTTTCCATTCCCTGCCACACTACTTTTACCGACCCCTTACGTCGGAACTAAGTCGTTGTTTTTATAGGGTAATTAGAATAAGCATGGCAACACCGACACCCACACCACATGTTTGGAAAACCGGCCTCACTTCTCTGTTCACAAAATTCTGTCTAGAGTTTTTATTCGGTCTGAGGTTAAAGTATAAAAAATCCGCATTCTAATAATAATTGTATATAGCTTATAACTACCTATTTCACTCGTGTCATTCACTTTCCTTTACTCTATTCACTTATTTTAATAATCGAGACATTTTTTTGTGGGATTAAAGGAAATACTTGTCCATTAAAAAGACACACATTATGTACCGTCAACTATGTAGACCATAAAATAATTTCACTTGTAAATTATTTTATAGTGTTACCTTTCAGTATCGAGGTTATCTAAAAAAGTTATCTCTGGATGCGTTTTTGACGCACCAAAAACCGCACAATATATCCTACTCATCATATTAAATATGTAATATGTATATGTGATTCGTCCGTTTATATGAAGTTGAAATACTGTATTGATAACATTACCGTGGTCGAGCTTCGTAATTCCCGTACCACCTGTGAAACATACCAACAATGTTTTTCATCACATTTGCGAGTAAATAATTATGAATTATTACTTGAATACACTAGTCAACACAACTATTAATACGAAATACGAAAACTTTTTTTTAAGGGGATGGCGGGCTTTTTACCCACAACACGGATTATACAAATGTTTCGTTCAGATACGTTAAGGTCAAATACGTAGGAATACAGCCATGAATTGTACAAACAAATAAATTCGACGTTGTGATACAAAAAAACTATTAAAATCGATTATTAAGAAAATTAGTTGAGTAACATTTCAATCAATCAATCATTTATTTGTCAGAATGCACAATAATTACAATTTCAGATGTTAGGAAAATATATAGCAATGCATTCAACCTGCAAGCAGGTGTACAAATATTAGTATTTATTCCTAAAAATATAGTTTCTTTTTTTAAACAATAAAATACATTAAATTATTATACATTAAAATATTCTGTCATGCTATAAAAACAATTGTCCAATAACCAATTGTGCAGTTTAGTTTTGAAGCTGTTTCCGGTCAAAGTTTTTAAGTTGTCCGGTAATTTGTTAAAAACAGTAATAGCCATATTATAAACATTTTTTTCATAAATAACTTTTTGGCATAGAGGATGGTATAACAAGTTTTTATACTTCCATCTTTTTTGTCTTGGAATAACATCACTTCTTTTTTGAAAATAGGTTGGATTTGCCTTTACAAAGATACACAGGTCTCTTATATACATACACGGTAGGGGAAGTATATTATTGTTTTTAAATTAATTTAGCGAGATTTCAATGAAATTCCTGTTCAGAAAACATTTTAAGACAATTTTTAAATTGCGTGTAAACTCCTTGCTTGAACTTCCATGACCTGTATGGTGTACTATAGATTTTAAAAAACTTAACGATTTTACTTACCGACCTTGGGTTTCATGATAAAACGAAAGCTCGAGGGTGTTTCGCCCAAGTTAACCTGTTTGTTTAGATACTGTTTACGTGCAAGTGTGATGAAAAAATATAAATGGCTACGTAGCATAAAATATAATAATATAACGTGCTTCGGACGGCAAAGCCGTCGGTCCTGGTTTTTACCTTAGGATGGCAATCAAACCCACTTTCACGGGGAGCCACAGATTTGATTATGGTACTTGTGCTCTAAAAAAATTTGTAATTAAATGTAAAATACCCGATTTCCGCAGAAACTCAATTTGCTTGTTTGTCCTCCATTCACGTACAATCGTATACAATGTACCTATGACGTCAATGCGCCTTAGCCCTGCCGTATCTGCATGACCTGCCGCAGATTTGGGAGTCTCGAACAATAGGTAAACAATTGTCAAGCCACTGGAATAATAATGAGATGTTGATGTAAACAAAAAGTTGTCCTTGCATGTCACGCAGCGGCAAAGGTGCAAAGTATGGGAGGTTATTTTGTGGTTTAGAGTTACGTACGGAATTTAGGCAATCGAATTCTTACTATAAACAACTATTGTTCGAACTTTTTCAGACTTTTTCTTTGAAATTTACAATATAGATAGGGTCCCATTTTCTACTATGGAATTAAAGTGTTATAGAGCCACTGCGAGAAGTACGGGCAAGAAACTATGGCTATTTCTTTTTGAACGTCGCTGAAGATATGTTACAAAAATATATTAGGTATAAAATGATTACAATATTTGTTTAAATTACGTAGGACACAGGCGATAGCTTGGCAGAGGCGGAATCGTGCAAGCATTTTTGTCGTTTATATAATCAATCACAAACTGTGTAAGCTTTCCTAATCAAAATGTATTTCACGTACAACTATAATTTTCCTTCTGTGAGCGTTTTAATGTGTTTGGGAACTTTATTATAAAACGGTACACAATTCCCCAAGAAGGACATTTGATTTGTCTTTGTTAATCTAAAACCTGGCATTGCTATTTTATCTTTTTTCCTAAGAATAGTGGTGGAGTATTTATACTTATGAGCGCTTGGTCGATGTGACGCATGATAAAAAAATTGTATGAACGAATAATCATTGCAATCAAACGGGGCAACGCTGCCAGCACGCTGCCAGCTGGTAGTGGGCAGAGTCGCTATATAATTATAGCACTACAATACTTAACTAAAATATATCCTAAAAGGAAAAATAGGTTTTAATTGTCGGTAACTATCACAAAAGAATAATGATACCACGGAAGAAAAAAATATGCGTTAGAATCTCTCTCGTTGTTTTCAACGTGGTCCTATATTTTAACATATTGTATGCATGGTTTCCCTTCTGGCAAATTTCATGAAGATTAAATGTTATGGATAGAAGATTACTTTATTAGTGTTAAGCTATGGTGTCTATCACTGCTTTACCGGTAAATATAGATACAAGCCAAAAGCCAAAAACTATGTCACGGACAACTATACTCTGTGCCAAAAAGAGACGCCATTGCATTAAATTAGGTGATTTTCCAGCCAAATCTTACCTTGAGGTATGATGCTTTCTTTTTGGGGCATAGCATTTTTTGTACGAATGTTTAATGATATCCCGGAATAAGTTTCGCTTTTACACGATATTTCAAATTCAAAATCATTTATTCAATTTAGGCGTCTACGACGCTCTTATGAAGGTCAATTACAAATTTTAATATTGAAATATTCTACATTGTACTGCCATGTTCAGCAAAAAAATTTAGAGAGCCACTGCGAGAAGAACGGGCAAGAAACTCGGGGCCATTCTTTTAAACGTCTCTTAACAATGTGTTATATACAATATAATACGATTATTACAATATTTGTTTATATTACGTAGGTGACAGGTGATAGCTTGGCAGAGTCGTAACTTTCCAAGCATCTTTGTCGCAAATTTTGTAGTATGATATCTTAATCAAAATATTTTTCACATGCAACTTGAATTTTCGTTCTGTGAGCATTGTAATATGTTTGGGAATTTTATTATAAAACCGCACACAATTACCTAAAAAGGACCTTTTATTTGTCTTTGCTAGACTAAAACCTGGTACTGCTATTTTATATTTATTCCTAGTGTAATTTAAATTTACTCAAATTTTACCATTTCATATATGGCTAGAATTTCACGCTTTTGTAAGATAAAGATTGTCTCTATCTCAGCAGCAGCTCCCCAATGCAAAACACCATACGACATAATAGTGTGGAAGTACGCGAAATAAACTAGCCGTGCAGTTTAATATATAATGATAGTCAGAAGATGTGGACTTTTCTACTGTTGACAATTCACGAACCAGCTTTAGACATTGTTTCGTGTGGAAGCGAAATGTGTGTTAAATCGTCGTGAGTTATGTAACTTTTCTGACATAAGGCTATCACTCTGAGCTGAAAGTTCTGGCGAGTGGCGAATCACTAAGAAGTACCTAAGTATCTTCTTCACCTTGTTTTTAATACTTATTGCAAAGAGAAATCTAAATGTTATGGACAGAGCCTATACGAAGCCAATCGAATCGATTGCGGCCTTAAAACTCAAATTCCGTCAGAACGAAATAGACCTGCCATTTTGCCAAATCGACATCTATGTCAGCTTGCTCGTGGTGGGCATTTGCAAGATATCATTTTTCATTCAGAATTGCAAACTTTTCTCTTCGTAGTAAAAATTTGAATCATCTTCATCTAAATTCTTTGTTTTATTTTGTGTTAGAAAACAAAGTTCTTGTTGAAAAACTCTTTACTTCACACTGATTCGAGACCGTACAAAATATGTAAAATTCCTAAATCGGAATAACTCAACGAAATTTAAGTACGAGTACGTACGCACGTTAAATATGTCGATCTAAACGGGATTTTTAAATCAATTCAAATACTGCGGTCTTTGCGCTACCTAAGTCAGTGCGACTGGCATTGTTATCAGTAGTTTCTGGTGCTGAATCCATATAGGTATAGTCTCCACAGTAAGAACGGCTCCAAATTTCAGTCTCAATAAACGAGGACAAACTGTCTACACCACAATGATCTGTGGTCTGTACGGACACAGTGAAAGGATCCTGAAGTTGAGTCACTGCTACATTGTAATTACGAGTATGATGTATCGCTAGGCCATCTTGCTGTGTCAGGTTTGACCACTATTCTTTCATATATACAAATATAATCACGCCCGTATTCCCCGAAGGGTAGGCAGAGGTGTGTAAATCAATTAGGATTTGGTCCCATGTCCCCACTGGGCTCAGATTCAGGGTCATACAAAATGTTTTCTATAACACACTAGACGACACACAAGAACATATTACGAATAATATGCTTACGCGAACAACATATAAGACGGAACCACAAGAGCATATTGTATGAAACCCTGGCAGGGCACTAAGATGGTATATATACAGCTCTGTTATTTGTCTAATGCACACAACACCATACTCACATGCACGTGAGAAGTAGTGGTTGGCTGGTCATTTGGCGCACTTTTCCCTTAGTCTCCTCTTAGGTGTTGACCCACGAGAAGAAATGGGGAGATGACAATCTAACCCGGGACTCCACTGGGTAATATATACAAACCACCAAATTTGGCAATGGGCCACACCTATAGGTAAATCAATTTCTGGAAATAGGCCAATGCGGGTTCAGAGAGATTATCGATCTGTCTATAGCAATGTGCTCTTCTATATGGCTGGTGGCTAGTTGATGGACTAAGAAACTAAACTGCAGAATTTGACCACTTATAACAGCTGCCCTTTTTGCCGACTGTTTTTTAAAGGCTGATAGTCTATCATTCGGCCAATATCTCACGTTACGTTAAGTAATGGTGCATTCGAAGATGTTGCACTGATCCACCTTTGCTGGCTCTCAAGAACAGCTGCCAGAACACACCGTTAGGTTCATGGCGATAGATTTACTAGTTGCGGATGTTAGCTAGCCAGGCTTGTATTTGCACTACCATGCAAAACGTCTATAGCGTGAGACATTCAGGAATTTTTATGATTTGTTGCTAGGTCATCTGACTATTATATTGAGTCTTTGGATTACACCCCCAGTTTTTGAGTTATTGGCGCTTTGATGATCTTAAGCTGTTTGAGAGTTACTCTAATCTCGTATAGTCTCATGTCCGGGATGTCTTTGATATAGTGTCGGATCATTTTAACTCTCTTGTCCTGAGCTGCATGGCAACAGGTTCTCGTATCGAGGTGAATAGCTGTCCATATAACTTCTGAAACTCTCTTATAATCTCCGGTTTAGATGAGATGACTCTGCCATCCTCGATCTTCATCTTCGTTTAACTTTATTTTTAATTTATAGGCTATATATTAGGTATATTATATATAATATAGTATATATAATATATTAGGCTTTACTTTTTTTACCCGCACTACCACAGACAAATTTACACCCTCTAGCGCAAAATAAATAATTATACCTACCCCTAAGTCAAGTACTATATTCGATAATTAATTCATTAATTATTTTCCAGCATATTACCACACTGATAAGTTGTGACAATACCTTCGTCACAGATTAAAATTATCTCCACCCCCACCCCATACGCTCAAAGTTAGACAACAACTAGTAATAATACCTCAAAACTTTTAGAATAAATGCTAAGGTGTGGATACTAAACAATTTGAAGTCAGATAAAATATGTAATACTCCAAAACTTCCATTCAAACAACATAGTTTGGTTCCATTTGCTCTTGTTTATCCTTGTCAATTGACATTCACATTATAATTTAGCCAAGCACTTGCTGAGGTTAGGTGATGGATGAGTGATGACTAAGTAAGTGAAACTGACCCACAGCTGAGGCACGGTAATGTTATCTATATAGATAACATTACCGTGCCGTATATAGATAATATTACCGTGGCTGAGGACACTCCACGTCGCTCTTGAGGAAGGAGCAAGCCGAGCAAGCTTATAACAATCAATATAACTTGTATGACTTGAACTTGTAATGACTTTTCTGACAGTTAATCCATGCAAATTTTTGTTCTGGTTAGTAAAAACAATAGAATTTCAATCATAAATGGACGATATCGACCACGCGGATGCCAATGGGTACATCTTCTTCCTCCTAGGGTACATCAGAAGAATTATAAATCCAATGCCACAGATTATCTACTAACCAATACTTTCGGCAATACCATACTTTTTCCTCCAACCTTTTTGCAAATGCAATGTCAACTTCAATGCTTCAGCTACCAATGCCTGCATAAAAACTGGGTATGTCTGGGTAATCATTGACCTATCTCGATGGTATATATAAACAAATATTATAGAAAAGGAGCAGTTTTAAGTCAAGCAGTTTGCTAGACGAACACTACGAACCCGGATTTTATATGGGCTAGGATCTGACATGACTATTATGTAATTTTACTCGTAGAAATTAACGTTTGTAATACACAAATTAGATTAACTCCAAAGGGATAACATTGAAAGTAAATATAAAATACAACTAGGACGTTCAACTCACAAAACCAAAAACGATAATCTATCGTATAAGCAAACATTTCTTCAAATAACTGACCAAAATATCAAAATAAATATTTTGAGCGAATCAAAAATGGCCCGAAAATAACACGTAACGCGCACGTAATGTTGACAATAGATACTAGCGACAAAAAAAGTGAATAGGACAATCATGATGATTATTAATATAATAAATATTTTTAAAATATTTTAGGAAATTATATAATTAATATTTTAGTAAAACACTTAAAAACTATAAAAACAAAACAAGAAATTCTCGACCGTGAGCTCGTAGAGTCAAGACCTCCTAAGGAAGTAGAAGTGAAACGCATCGAAAAGAATAACCCCATTGTCGAAGTTACTCCAATGCATCTTACTACAATACTTCCTAACACATAGTATACAGCATATAGATGTATATCCGATTCTCTCAATAGTTTGCATTTCCGAACTCAGCTGCTTTGGAATTAGGTCAGGCCTTAGATCTTTGGGTCAGACTGTTTGCAATGTACACTACGTCCAGTAACTCAACTCCACGGAAACAAACACAAAGTCAACTCAAGTACCTCATCATTTCGGTGACCAGATTTATGATCTGAGTACTTTTAATGCTCCAACTAACTCCGAGTAGGTTACTCCGAGATTTCTGGAACGAATTTTTTTCATAAGTAAGTATACAGTCAATATCAGAGAAATTGACAACCCTATATAACGCATGCTGTTCGCCAAAAAGTCTGATATTTGAGTAGCATCTAATTGCCCGAAAATCACGAATCCTGTTCACTTGCAACTGACTCTGATCTCGAAACATGAATCACAAAACAGGGTCGAATGTTTGACTATATCTTTAACATTTTTAAGCGACCAAAAAGAGAAGGAAGGTTTTCGAATAGTTTTTATGTTACAATCTATTAACTGTAATAAGTATTTGCCAATATGTCTATACTAACTAAGATGATTCAATAATCGCAATTCTTGCTAATGGTTACCATTATTATGGGCGGTATATACTTATGACTGAAATAAATAAAAAAAAACTGAACCGACTGTCAAGTTCTAACACACAAACAGTTCACAGTAAGGTATCAAGTCACCAAATTTTAAATGTACAACATTTTAATATTTGGCATATCCTAGATGCCCCCAAAGCTGAACTGACAGCTAAGGTGACATCTGACAAACGTAGCTTTACAATAATTCAAGGATTTTATGATAGCTACGGTAATATTATCTATACAGTATTTTAACTCGGCTCTGCCCTTTAAATAACTACCTACATCCTCGCTGTACGTAAACATGCGATAGGGCTGATAATAGTATGATCTAGGCAATTGTTTAGACGGGTGGGAAGTGTGTATGCCGGTAGCATACCATGTGAGGTAATAGTAGTTAAGTAATCATCAGCAAATGGATCATTACTATCTTTTTTTAAGTTGATGTTAATATCTCCTACTATTATTGCAGTCCTATAGTACTTATACTTTGTAGGGTTGTATCAAGACTATTTAGGAAGTTTTGGATACATTTGTAAGAGGGTGATCGATAAATAGCTATAAGAGCTACTTTGTTTGACATTTTAAAGACCAGACAATTTGATAATAAAGCAATTAAAAGTAAAATTTGAAATTAATTGTTTGCGTTTCGGTGTTGGAACCATGTTTATAACCTAAACAACACATGGCGCGAATGCAGCACAGAGTAGCTTTTACTAGCGTGTACACGTTAACAGGCAGTGCTTATAACTGCAAAAAACATCGCATCGTGGCGCCGCGAGCGATTTGGCAGTTCGGATTATAGCGACGTTCGGATTAGCCAGGGTACGGACAATCGCGGCTCTACTGTATACTTTTTTTTATATAAATAAATAAAATACTTTGTGAATTGAATAAGAAGTGTTCACTAAAAATGCGTGTTGTTTTTTGACTAGTAGGTAGATTTAATCAAAAAACCATGTTAAAGTTTGAATAAAAAATCGTTCTTAAAAATTTGCGACCAAAAAATGCTTGTGAGACGTACGAAATGCTTTATTATTAAATTTTAAAGTAACTATTAAAAATCCGCATTCTAATAACTACCTATAATATTATTACAACTTGCTTATAACTACCTATTTCACTCGTGTCAATCACTTCCCTTTACTCTATTTACTTATTTTTATTAATTGAGACATTTTTTTTCGGGGGATAAAAGGAAATACTTGTCCATTAAAAAAAACAAAATTAAATCACATTAAAACATTAAAAAAATTGAATAAAAATAATTGTCCATTAAAACACATTATGTGCCGTCAACTATATGTAGACTATAAATAAATTTTACTTACTAGTAAGTATTACCTTTCAGTTTCAAAGTTATATCTGTATGCGTTTTTGACGAATTCATGTAACCAAAAAACAGCACAACAAATCTTACTCGTCATATTTAATATGTAAATATATAACTTGAACTTATTTTTGGTGAAAAAGTCGCGCGGTTATTATTAAAAAAAGCAACAAATCATTCGCTCATTTCTGCGGCACAGTCGCAGTTGAAATACTGTAGAGATAATATTACCGTGGTGTGGGTTTTAGCTCAACATGCGTGTCATTCAAAACAATATGATGAATAGGAATTTTGAACCTCCGGACCACAATCATATACATATTTACTTACGTGTAAATTTACAGGTTATTCTAAATTTGGTATTAATCTAACTACCAATCGCATAGGTAGTGACGTGATCGTATAATGGTGGAAGGGCATTCCATTTTTTTGTTTTCTCTCGATCCTTACTGTTATACACGTGTATACACGTGGACGTGAGGTCAACGCTGTCTGCCATTAGTCTAAATAACGACTATGACAAAATCTGTGTCTATATGTACATAGAGGAAACAATACAGACTAATATGTATGTAGGTAAAGTAAAATAAAAATCCTGCGTAGATTAGCCTGATATTGAATTTGACGAATTGCCGATTTGCGAGTATTAGACTTGACCAATGTTGTTCAATCCCCTGCAGTCTGCACCGTTCAAAAAGACTACATATTTCAAAATAGACTTAGGCATTTATTATATTAGTGTGTGAAATATAGTTACATTAACGAAATGTAGACTAAGGAAAATATGACACTATGAAGATAAAATATAATTATAATACTAACCGGAAAAAAAATTGTAACCGGAGAAAAAAATACTTTTCTGTATGTTTCCTATTTCTTACTTAAATTGGATTGGTTTAGTTCAATATATGTATATTGGTTTTGTTTATAATACGTAGATTGTTTTTTTTATAGTAGACTAGCTTTCCAGCCGCGGCGCCGCCCGCGCGTATGTCGATTGTCGCGCAAAACCACTAACCTCTTTTTGCGCACTTGGATAAAAACTATCCCATATTCTTTCCCGGGTCTCAAACTATTTCCTCTTTATAATATTGGTATAGATTGGATACAATTGGCTAAAAGACGCTCTTTGTGGCGTGCTATTGGGACGTCTGAACTGACACTGTTGAGCCAAAGGACCAAATGCCTTTGGTTCAACAGTGGTGTCTTCCGGCTGATGATGATGATGATAATAAATGTGTCGTAGCACTCTTGAAAACATTGAGCGTTGGACGCTTGAATCTGCTCGATGCTAGAAATGAGCAGTGTTTTTAGAGTTCCATACCCAAAAGGAAAACGGAACGATGACGAAACGAGTTACACACCTGACATTTTAACTATATTCTAAATATTGTTTAAGCCAAAACCGATTAGAATTAGATGTTCAAGATAAAAAAATGGAGGGCCTAAATGGCAATGTACAAAATTAGGCCAAGTGCGAGTTAGACTCCATGAGCGAGGGTTCCGTACCACAGAACGTATTACAAATAATTACAATATGATCAATTTTCCATATAGGTCGTGCGTGAGTCCTAGCTGGTGTCCGACTTGGTCGGTTTTTGTTGGTAAATGTTAAATTTTTATATCATATTTTATACACCAAGCTCGATGCTTGTATGTGTTACCGTTTATATAAGAGAGTAACAAGAAATAACATTTAAAAATACAAGTATTTCTTGTATGGGAAATCCCTTATATTTTTATTATTTGTTAGCCAGATTTTGAGCTTCAATACACCTTAATGGTCCTAATTTCAGCAAATTTGGTTAACAGCTGATGGAGATATCATACATACACTACGAATAAATGAGACTTATCATTTATTCGTAGCACATACACGTATAAAAAAGCGTTGAATTATGGAAAATGGAGGAGTGAGCATTAACTACTAAAGAAGTAATATAATTGGAGCACAAAGTTTCGGGTCAAAAGTCAAAATCATTTATTTAATTTAGGCGTCTACGACGCGTTTTTGAAGGTCAATTACGAATTTTAATATTGAGATATTCTACATTGTACTGTGAGGAGAACAACGTGCAAGAAACTCGGAGCCATTCTTTTAAACGTCTATCAACAACGTGTTACATACTTTGTCGTATCGTGTGGTTCGTGGAGTGAATTAAGCGATACTTACGACAAATATTTATTATAATAAGGTGTCCTGGATAGTCAGCGGGCAGCATGTGAAGACCTTGTGACCAGGCCGTCTTTGTGCTGATGGTGGCTAGTACCTATTCGAGAGGAATGCTTCGCTAGGGGGCATGGCTGATGGAAACAATCTTTACACTTTACAAAAATATTATTTATTATACCAAAAATTACAATGTCTAACTCTATAGTCCTTTTAAGCCGAGCACTGCTGCTTACTACTACGCGCGGGGAAAATACGGAAGTTTGTCGCGCACATGGGGGTCTAAATTTGATTATTTTGGTACCTTAGGTTATGACGAAGGGAGGTCCCGTCCTTTATGCATGCCGTTCGTTGTTTCCCAAAAATATGTTCTCTTTTGCTCCGTTTAATTCCTCATGGATTCGTGTCGCCTCGTGGCGGCCATTATGGTGAGCAGCGTCCGTTCCTCAAAGTTCAGCGAAGGAAGCTGTGTGGCGCCAACGGCACACGTTTCCTCAACGCCTCTTAAATTTTCCTCGTATATTATTTGTAATGAAAATTAATCTTCAATATGCCTTGACTTGGCACTTAATTTCTGGAACGCGAAATGTGTATACGCACGTACATTCGTGCAAGAAGTAACGAGGTGTCTACTTGTCATCGGCGGATGAGGGGTATATATACCAGCTTGCGGGAGGCAGGGTAACACCCGTTAGTTTGATCTTCCTTCTCGCTTGCTCGCATGTGCTACCTCTTTCCTTTTTTCATAACCTCACTTTATTATTGAGTATTCTTTGTAATATTAAATTCTAAAGCCTAATCTGAGTATACAATTCAAAAGAGGAAAATGCCAATACTAATCTATTCAATTTTCATATACAATAGCCCTTGCAATTTTGACAATTATCATCATGTGGTCGACCCAGCTTTTCAAATGACTACAACTTTTAAACGAGGATTATTCTTAAATTAATTTATATTGTTACCTGACCAGGAACAGGTGTTAAATATAATTTCATAATGAGCCTGGACGGTAAAAAGGAAATATCTTGAAAACCAGAGACTGTTTCCAAGTTCATTGACAAAACTTGTTATTGTTCTCAAATGGTCAATAATCTGTTAGACATGCAATAATTATATATTAGGGGTAATCATGGGTTATTGAGAGATCGCCTCGTGATCTTTTCCAGCTTCCAGAATGCCGGGAAAAGCAGGACTTTATTATTAAACATTTTGATTTTATTATTTACTTTTCGCGAGCAATATATTTTCGAGGCGACTATTCCATCGCATTTTTATCAGGCGCTTGTGGGATCTCAGACCATTCTTCACATTCAAAACGTTAGAATATCTTTGCCGTGACATTCTCTCAATATTCCTAACTAATCAAAACATACCAGGTTTGGTCTTTCATACGTACATTCCGCAAACAAAACATTTAAGAGGCTTCGGTTTATTTATATTTCAATACATCTCCCAGATTTACCTAGGTTTGAGGTGCTATCTAAATAGTATGCTTTGCTCGCCTGTTTATTTAGGCGTTCTCACCACCGACTAGATAATTCTTATTGGAAATATAATGCAATAGGATAATAACACTACAACTTTTATAGTAGTTTATGCAACTGTCATATAATAGAGGGTATTAAAACACGAGTGTAGATTACACGAGTGTTTTAATACCTAATTATATGCAGTTGCATACACTACTTTATTTAATCTCATGGCTATATTCAGAGAGTTGAAAAAAAATCTTGGGCTATATTATTATTTTTTACCTGTATTTCAACTCTCTGTGGCTATACGCTTTTTTTGATTTTTCTGGCAAAAGACTATTCGTCAGTTTCGTGGCTGTTTCTAGAATGTCAGGTGGAGTTAAATCATCAGTATCGTGGGTGTTGCTTGACTTTTTTGGTACTAAAGTTTTATCCAACAAAATATTACTCAAATTCGTATCTACGAAATAGCGCCAAAATGGAAAAGGTCTGTTATTGGTCTATTGGCTCGGAACCAGCGCAGCGCGTTGCGCGCGAGTTAAGGAACCCCAATACACCCAAATTAGCTTTATCAACAAAACCTCACCACGAGATCAGCAATAGCTAAGTAGGACATGAGGCACTGGTGGGGAAATGCTGAATTGTAGAAAACTAGTATATAAGGTTAATATATTGTAAATTAGAATTAATTATTATTTGGATTAAGACTACGTTGTAACTCTGCTTGTTGAAATAAATTATTTTTTTTAACAAAACCAGTAGTCGGCTACTTAATTCGCGCATCTCGCTCACCATAGATAAAGTGTACTTAAATTGAAATGAAACCTCCTTGGTCGGGACACATTGTACTTTAATAATTAAAAAATTGTTTTAAAGCATTGTTTTGTTAGGAGAACAATGCTTTAATTTAACTTTTTAATTTTCTTAAAGAAGTATGTACATAAAGTATGCCAATAAAAGTCTGTATTTAATTTCATAATTAGAATATTACCGAATGAGATTATATAAATATTGTTAAGGTTGCAATGACGCCTGCTAGGCGTTTAATTTGTAATTTTATAGTGTTACATACTTAATAAATAATAAAATTATTACAATATTTGTTTAAATTACGTTGATGACAGGCGATAGCTTGGCAGAGGCGGAATTCACCAGGCATTTTTATCATTTAGTAATCACAAACTGTATAGTAGGATTTTTTCATCAATATATTTTTTACTTGCAACTTGAATTTCCCTTCTGTGAGCATTGTAATATGTTTGGGCACTTTATTATAAAAACCGCACACAATTACCTAAGAAGGACCTATTATTTGTCTTTGCTTATCTAAAACCTAGTGGCCAATTGGAATAAACGTTTGGTGAGAATAAGCAAATCGAAGGACGCGGAATATCTTCCCACCTAGGACAAACAAAGATGTGCTCCAAAATGTACCTAACGGTGATTTAAAACTAAATTAATAATTAGAATTTAATTGTTGAACTATACGCATTGCAGTGAATAAATAATAGCACACTTCATAGAGTATGGCAGTGTTGCAGTCGTAAATTCGCCGTGAGGTCGTGACATAGGTCGTTTTTCAGACGACCTACATTGCCGAAGCCACCTTAATAGGTTTCGAATGACCTACAGCACAGGTCATTGCACCAATGGAATGGTGCTGCATTTGCGGTGGGAGGTACCATCATGAATGTTAACGAAAACATTAAATAATAATACCTAAGGCAAATTGGGATGGGAAGTATCTTAGCCTATAAATTTTCAACTTACAATCTCGGAATGATTTCGTATACTTATAATTATAAATCTACGTGCATAAATGCTGTTTATTACAGTTACGCCATAGCGTAGAAAAAGATTTGAAAATTCCAAACTTTCTAAACGGTATAAAAAAAAATTCGAATGTTACAAAATTACAAGACCTAGCGCTACACACAATTTTTAACCCATATATTTTATATCCGCTACTTACCATGACGCCAGTGATGTGCGCCCAATGCGCATAAACACCACCATTGAAACAAGTGGTGGTATTTGCGGCTCAAAAACAGGTATTTTCTGAGTTGCATTTCAAGACATTCAGCAGAGTCATATGGAACAGAGAACAAGATTGCCATTAAAAAATCACAAAATAACAAGAGAAAAAATTATAGTCATGTACGGAATTTTCCTCCTCTTGTAATTTTGTGTCGTAATCCGCAGTTGCAAAAATATAGCAATATTAAAAAAAAGTACTGTTCGACTTTGTTCGTCTTATCACTTCATAACATTAAAAGAAATGCCATAAATAACATATTGATTAAGTGCGAGTCGGACTCGCGCACGAAGGGTTCCGTGCCATTATCTATCCAACTTTAACACTATATTAACCTTTTCTTAGTTTTCACCATAGGTACGAAGTCCTGGCGTGTGCGACTCCAATTTGTACTTGACCGCTTATTAGTATTTGTTGTTATAGCGGTAACAGAAATAAATCATGTGCGAAAATTTTACCTGTCTTGCTATCACGGTTATTAAGTTACAGCCTGGTGACAGACAGACAGACGGACAGTGGGAGTAGTAGTAATTGGGTCCCGTTTCGGAATTCTAAAAACAACCGGCAACTGTATCGATGTAAAGTGATTGTCCGAAATGGAACCTAATCATCATCTTCATCTGTTCCAGGTCCTGGGTCCAATAAGCTGGCTGTCATCCCAAAAGCACAGATGAAATACCTCTCCTTCATAGTGCAAGGCAATGGCAGGAGTCGCCAGAAGTATACCTACTGGAACGCTAAGAATATAGCTAAGGACCCTAGAATCAATTTTAAAAGGTTTGCAGACCTTTTTAATAGTTTCTATTGAACTTGCTAAGTTCGTACTTACCTTCCAGTAAAAAACCTCCACAACTTTATTGCCTAATACTCGTAACTAACATTTTTAGAGAAAAAAAACGACTTTAATTGTGAAATACGCATCGCTAGGGATAGGGACTAGGGAACTCAAATACTACTCGTCATTTAACTGGGGCCACATGATAAGCACCAGCTATCGAATATAAAAAAGACATCAAAAGCGGTACACCCTGTAAAGCTATATGAGGAAACGCACAAAAAAATACAGAGAATTTAAATCTTCGTCCTTTTTTTGAAGTTGATATAAAATAAAAACATATAAGTTGACGGTATCTAAAAGTAACAACATTTATAGAAACTTATTTTGATCTGATGAAAGGTAACGAGCCTATGGCCATCTATTGGGCAAAATTTGATAAGTAAGAATGTCGATTCAAAGTTCCCAATAGAGATAAAATTTCTGCCAAATATTTGACACAGATCAATGCCTTGGTGACATCTGATTTTATTATTTTGGCAGGCTACCCCTAGCCCAGAATCTCAATTTCAATTCCTTATTGCAACCTTCGATCATTAATATGTCGAAGATTGCAACGTATACAATGTGGTCATCATGCTGGTCTTACCATGATATAATAATATGTATATTGTTTTCTTGGATTATGGGACTTAAATACATTTTTACAGAGTAATGCATATGATTCATTTTGGATATACCAACAGAATAGTAGAGCGACCGATCTTTTTCATAGTTTCATTTAAAGTCACATAGACATTCATTTATGGTATAATAACACTTAGTAATCAAGTTTCTTGAAAGTATTGACAAAGTTCGTTCTTCAGTTTTATTTGGTAGCGTGTCAAATATTTTTATTTGGCAATAAAAATATTTAATTCGGACCAGCGCTTTGCATGCTAGTTTTAAGCATGGTAGTATGAGGCTATGTCTAAATCTAATGGGATATTGGCTGGTGGTAATTAAGAATAGATGGTATGTTTTAACAAACATACATGTTTCTACATCTCACTTGATGGTAAGTGATAATGCGGACGGAGATGTTCTTCAGGTCTAAAGATGTTGATGAATTACTGACTCAAAGACAGCTGCCCGAACACATCGTCAGGTGCTTGGCGTCTATTCTTCTCGAAGTTGGTAGATAACCAGGCAAAATACCCTAGTACCATACTATAACGGCTGCTAGAAAGGACAAAAGATATTCACGAGGAAAGACTGAAAGGTTAACGTGCCCTCCGAAGTAGCGTGCAGCTTAATAGTAGGTAAATGCCAATACCGTTCACCGATCCAAGTCTTTACCGCAATGACCGTGGCTTAACCTATTTGATCGACTAGGTAAACTTCACTACGAGCACTTCGAATTAATCTGGTGATAGAGACATTGGAACTCCTCTGTGGAACAGTTACGTAATTTGAAAAAGCCTTCAGAAATTACGAGCGAACACGCGTTTTGGTAAATTATACCAGTTTAAGTTGTATACTGATGGATTACCGAATTATCCCTTACGGCTGGTGGTAAAAACATATCCCAGGCAATTAGCGTGTGCGCTAAGGGCCGGTCTTGGAAGAGAGATGGAAATGCGTCCCAGGTATACCAGGAAGAGGCGCATTCAATACCTGTCCAAAGCTAAAATATTGCGCTGTCAAAATCCGTGTCAATACGCCATTATGAAATGACTAGATCTATTTAGTGAACGATCCAGTGTTATCTAGGGTACCCTTACTTAAGATACTCTTTACCCATCCTTAAAACATACATTTATGAATTACTTCCAAACTGTTCCAGAAAAACACTTCTCCTCGCTGTTGGATACCTGGACAGCCCACACTTCGCCATTGGAACAATGTTAGCTAATGAATACGAAGCCCTGGGGTACAATATCATACTGGTGGACAACCTGAGGTTCGCCACTGTTCATTATTACCTGTAAGTCACAATCCTCATAGCATTGTCTTTTCTCGGATAGCCCCAGCTTTTCTACAAGATGTTCATCAAGTGCTGAAATTGATGAAAAAAACAACAAAAAGTTTATATCTAAGTATAACCTAAGTTAAAAGTAAGAATAGTAATATATAGTCATAAGTCTAGCAAAGAAATCATCTTAGTTTCCAAAACTTATCAGAGCGCTTTGGCTCAACAAATAAGCATTGTAAATTAACGGGGCAATACTGACAGCAGGCTGGAAACCCTGCCCAACTGGTAGTGGGCAGGAGCATTTGGACTGCCTGTGAGTCTGAAATGACTTGTAAGTTGTCTAAATGCTGTTATTGTAGTAGCTGTAGTGTTGTATATAAATCGTAGTATTTTGTATAAGTACACTACCTACCATTAGCAATGTAGATACTTCAGCATAATTACTGCACTCTACGAAGTCAAAAAAAATTATTTAGCCAGGCTTTACGCAGGTAACATACCGGATATAAATATATTTAATATACTAGCGGCCCGTCTCGGCTTCGCAGGGGTAATTAACTACAAATTGAGAAGGAAGCTATCCTATATTTCAATTTGAATCAAATTGCACACGGTGTGCAAATCAAATTTTAAATTCGTTCAGTAATATACGAGTCCATCGCGGACAAACGTGACACGTCATTTTTATAAATAAAGATAATAATTCTATTTCAGAGCTACACGTCTCATGCGACCGGTAGGGAAGCTGGTTGCCCAAGTTTTAGTTCAACTAACTAATGCTGGATTAGACCCTGGCAAACTGGAACTCCTCGGCTTCAGTCTGGGTGGCCAAACCGTCAGCTACATCGCCAGAAGCTACCAGCAAATGACCGGGAGAAATGTATCCAGCATAGTCTCTTTAGAACCTTCTGGTCCTTGCTTCAGGACCTTAGATGCGACTGATAGACTGGACGCTTCAAATGCTGACTTCGTCCAGGTCGTCCACACGAATATCGACGGCTACGGCATGGCAACACCTATGGGCCATGTTGACTTCTACGTCAATGGTGGAGAGTACCAACCTTCAGATATTTCGTTGTACCCTTGCACTTCAACCTGCAGCCATTTCAGAGTTCTGCCTCTTTGGTTGGCAGCCTTGAAGCATCCAGGGAAATTCTTAGCTATAAAATGTAGTAATATACAAGAAGCAAGAGATAGTAATTGTTACCACAATGTTCCTGTAGTTGTTAATCAGATGGGTTTAGGAATAGACAGAAGTAAGACTGGGATATTTTATTTGTCTACGGGTAAGGGACATCCGTATTATTTAGGGGCTAAGGGTTTAAAAGAAGAGTATGCTTATTGGAGAATAATTTCGAATATAAACGACGGTAATGACACAGAGGTTTATACGTGAAAATGATTTATACAATCTAATGTTATATACTATAGGTAACTTATGTACAGATCTAATAGTCTAAAAATGCACGCCCCTCTTCGAAACATAGTTATTTAAATGTGTTTACTGTAAACTTGACCCCGCACTCCTCACGCACACTGCGATGACTGAAGAACCCATAATATTAAAGAGTTTGTATGTATTGCGTTTATGCACTATTTTTAGTGTTCCGTACCCACAGGGTAAAAACGGGACTCTATTACTGAGACTTCGTTGTCCGTCCATCCGTTCGTCTGTCATCAGTCAGTATCTCAAGAACGGTGATAGCTATACAGTTGAAATTTTCACAGATGATGTATTTCTATAGCGGCTATAACAACAAATACTAAAAATAAATATTTAAGGGGGGCTCCCATACAACAAACTTGATTTTTTTACCGCTTCTTGCTCGGTACTAATAACGGTGACAGGTAGATGCTTTAACTATTCACAGAATATTTAGTTTTATGTTCTCTTTAAATATAATTAATTAAAATAAAATAAATAATTAAAAGGCTCCCATACAATAAAAGAGGTTTTCGCCGTTTATTTGCTAAAAATAATAAAAATGAAAACAGGTAGGAAAAGAAATATACAAAATCTTGAAATATACACCGAATATTTAGTTGTATATATACTTTAAAAATAAACAATCACTATTTAGGGTTCGTACCTACACAGCTCAATCGGACACTGCGAAAAGTATCTGTAACTTGCAAGATTAGGTTACAGATAATGGTACGGAACCCTTCGTGCACGAGGCCCACTCGCATTTAGCCGGTTTTAATGTTTGTAAAGGCATTGGAGGGGCGTGTAGAATGATCTCTACTCACCTTAGAGACAGAATACGTTATCTTTCTAAGACCTAAGTATTTAGTATTTTAAAAAACTTTGTGATAGCGTTATATAGATTATAGCCAGTTATTTCTTCTTCTTCTCTTCTAATATAGATCCGTATAAGCGTATTATGTTTGGTGTCAGAAACTTGTTGGGTGTTAATTGTAAATATTGTGAAACCACATGGAAATGACACTCAATGCAGAGTTTTAGGAATAGTCTTGACATAAACAATAACTAAGGAGTTTCGGTGGGAAATTGTAAATGTAACATTTTTTAATTTTGGTATCCTATATTTGTATTTTTTCGAATATTCAGGTGTAGTTTTTAATATGTATAATATAGGGGAATATAATATTTAGTACACTAGCAAGTAATTTTACTTTTAGTGTTCTCGTCCAATCTCCTTTGACGGTTGAGTAAGTATTAGTATCTGACTATCTGTCATGACAGCCAACTAGCTGTTTAATAAACAACGCGAACGTCTCTCGGCTGCAGCACTATTGTGTTAATTTTTGGAAAGTCATCAGTTGAATGTCATTGTATTATAGTTGACTAATTGTTTATATAGAAAACATTAATCTTACTTGTATTAATTAACACAAAAAAGTTACTTGAAAACTAACTTTTTTCGGCACGCATGTTCTGGAGTACTTGTTTATAGGCTAGGTTTGGGAAGCAAAAAACAATACCTACAAGTAAAACAGTATTTATACGGTATATATATATATATATATAAGTTGAATGAAGTTAAGAATTGTTTGATGTTAATAGGACAAAAATACTAAATTGGCATTGATATTAAAAGGAATATAAAAGTACCCGTAATTTTATTTAACAAGATTGTCTGAAAACTTTTATGTTAAGATTTGGAGAAATAAAATAAAGATTCCGAAATGTAATTACAAATCCTGAGTAAGGATATCATTGTTTACAAAATATGCTATGGCTTCTATTCACACCATATTCTTAAACTTCCTCCAGCCTGTGAGGAAAGACAAAAACTCCTCGAGAGATCCTCGAGACGTTATTTAACTTAAATTCAGCTTAATATCTCATACAACATTAAATGAACTAGCTGTCAGATGCTTACACCATTTATAAAGTGACTAGTATGGATGGGGTAAAGTCTTTTACAAAAATAACGACGAGCGAAGCAAGGAGGAGCGTATAGGTTACCTGGTGACTAAGCTAGGCAAGTAGTTAAACGTTAGGGACCTTAGTGAAATATTTTTAATTTTTCAATTACGCATGCTTCGCGGACTACAACAAAATTACGAAACACTTCCCTTTATTTTGATACCCCACTAGACGGTTTTGGAAGAAAAAAATTTTTGTTTTTCTCTGAGTATGGCGTCTTTCAGTAGTCTTTCTAAGTTTGTATAGAAAGAAAGCGCTGTGAGAACACCTCTCTCTGAATTAAAAAAAAAAAACATAAGTACATACCGTCATCATGGAGGTAATAAGTACTACGGTTGTACGTAGTACTTATTACTTCCATGACCGTCATACATAAAACGCACATTCACCGAAAACTTCGCCTGTACAATTCATGCGAATCCAATCTAAGCAAAAAACCTTTACACCGGAAACGCAGCCTGAAAGTAATGTTACCAATATTCTTAAGTTCCCCGTGGACGTGGGAAATACTTACCCCATTTAGACTTGCCTATCTAATAATTATATGTGATAGCTTTATTTAATTGTACATTGTTTAATTTAATAGTGTATTTCATAAATTTTAGTTATAGTTAACATGTGATTATCTTACGTTCTGTTTTCTCTCGGAAAATATGTTTTTATTAATTCAGAGTTTGAAGCGCTCGTAGCGAAGTTTGCTTAGCCGTTCTTAAGTGCTCAGCTCAAGCTGTCCTTGAGAGCCAGTAATTCTAGGTTAGCCTGAATAACGATTAAATAAAGGCTAACCTAATATAATATAACTAGCTTTCCGGGCGCGTATGTCGGTTATCGCGCAAAAACATTAACCTCTTTTTGCGCAGTTGGATATCCTATGTTTTTTCCCGGGTCTTAAACTATTTCCATACCAAATATGATTCAAATCTATCCAATAGTTTTGGCGTGAAAGCGTCACAGACAGACAGACAGACAGAGTTACTTTCGCATTTATAATATTAGTACTGATAAATAAAAAATAAGAGTTATTTATTTATCTTGTGCTAATATTATCAAATAAACTCTATTGTTTACAACGTGTGTTTCTATGAATATTTAATGGGACACTGATATTGAAATTTATAGAAATGATGTCCGAGCAGTGATAGCTATGGACTGACGTGCCGCAGATCCATTGTTCGCCGCCGGCTTTAGCTTCAACGCATAGTGAAAGAGGGTTTTGCGAATGCTTGCCTGGCTAGCTACCACCCTCAAGTAGAAAATCTGTCGCCAAGACTAAACATTTCGTTCCGGCAGCACTCTTTGAGAGCCAGTAAATTTAAAGGCACATGAAACTTGTAACAACTGTATCTCTCAGGGTGACGGGCGCAGTGCAATTCACCACTTGTCTAGTTGCCACGAACACTGTTATAGGCACAGGTTAGTCCACCTAACAAAAGGTTGGCCTCGTGCTTGTTCCGACACAAACACATAAAAAATATAAACTGCTACATAATAATTTGGTGCCTTGATGAAATAAATTGTACCATCAATATCCGTTAAATCGGAGTGCCCTGAATTACCAAAGACACCGTTTTGTGTGCATACTAAGTTGGTTATCTTCATTATAGGTTTGTAAGTTTATGTTATAATTGAGCGAGCGAGTACTTAGTTCGAGCGAAACGTCTCTGCTTCAACTTATATTATAAATAATAATAAATATATTTGTTATTTATATTAAACATCTAGATTTTTGAATTTCTTGATCCATTCTCCCATTAGCATGCGCAGTGAACCTTTATTCAATTGTAAGCTATGCAAGAGCAGACTCGCGAGGTCTACAGCTTAGAGCGCCACTAGTAATTATATACTCATAAAAAAATATTAAGGATGCCAGAACACATTGTTAGATACTTGGTGACAGATTTTCTACTTAAGGGATTTTCTAGCCAAGTGGGTATGCGCAAAATGACCTTTAAAGTTCAAACGTGACGACCATATCATACTGGACGTTGCAACTATAGCCGCGCTGCCGAGCTTGGACCGTGCACGCTGCTTCATATGAAGATGTTGGAAACTGCATCTAAGGAGTGGCCTCGTCGAATGAGAGCTTAACGGAGTTGATTGGTTGGGAATGACCTAGCAAGCTACGCTACGAGTGCTTCTAAAGCTTAGCTGTTCGTTATGGAGAGCTGTGGTCAAGCTGTCCCATAGATAAAATTAGTAATACATTCAGAAAATGCATGCGCTTGGTGCCTATTAATTTAAAAACACTCCCGGCGTGACATATGTACTAACTCAATTTTTTTTAATATATATAGCTCCCAACTTCCAAAGTCTTCGAATAATATTAATAATATATTAATACATAAAATATAATTCTTAAAATAAAGAAAGAAAAATAATCAGATATAACGAACTTTTTTTTGTCTCCCTTGTTAATTCTTGTTTTGTATCTTACGCCCCTTAAGCCAGAAAACTCCATCTATAGCACTGAAAACTAAATTCGATTTATATTAATTAGCCGATTTATATTTAAATAATAGGTATCTTCAAGTGTTTTGATGGTAACACTGCAAATAGTATGTCATAAGAAATGACACTTGACGTGACGGCCGCGCTGACGGACAGAGAAACAGAAGGGGAAAGAAAATCCTTGGCGATCATCTTTTCTTCAATCTTTCAAAATGGTGTTTCATTCTCGCGGGTTTCCTTCTAATTTTCCCCTTTTATTTGTGAAATGAGCTGTATGATAAGATAACGCAAGCAACAAACAGACATTTCTTCGTAGTGCTATAAAAATTGTGTGTTACAAAAATTTACTGTGATAAATCAATCGTGTATAATAATTGCGGCTGTGCATTGAACAAATCAATTTTTTGTGTAATGTTTTGTATTCTTTTTGGGACAACTTATGTAAGTATACTGTTATTTATTGTTGTTTAAAACAGCCTCATCCTCTTCGCAAATCCATTAATGTGTGTTTTACTATTACATTAATTTGTTCTATGTAATAAATCACCAATTGCTATGTACCTGTCTTATTCAGCCAGTAGTGTTTATTTTTGCTTATGTTGTCACGCTATCAAGAAATAAAACCAGTTTTTACCAACATCAAGGTCGCCCATACGCTATCGTCGTCAACGATACATGCAATAAATAACTGTGCGAAGCCATATATTCTATTTTTCTGCTACACAAACTTGGCATTGAACTAATATCTTGATTTGTATGTAATTGATGTTGCCGAGGTGTTCATTGATATGTTTTACGAGTAGGAAACGATCCAATGAGTAGATTGAAGAGCTGTTCAAACCATTATTTATCTTTATTTTTTTATATGCCTGGAATATTTAATATATACCTTAATATAGTATTAAAAATTAAATAGTGGGACTTAACTCAGATATGTACCACTATTTAAGTTTTGGAAAACTATTTGTATATAATATTAAATAATGATAATATACCTCTGTAGGGACAATTCTCAAAAACCCATTTGACATATGAAGAAAGTCCTTCATAAGTCCAGAAAGCCTGCTAAATTAAGCTATTTATATTAGTAATAATTGTTGCATAATTTTACCTAACATCTTTTGGTACTGTACAAAGTAAAACTCTTTGCAGTACATCTGCACAATACTGTACGATGTTGAATATAGTTACATACAATGTTTATTAGGAAGGGGCTAATAGTATTTAAAAGTAGGTAAATGCCTGTCATGAATATTTTAATACCAAGGCTTCAGTAGATTATGCAGAGTTACCTAGACTACATTGTTAATTGACTCTAAAAGAAGTCTAGTAAAATTTGTTAACTTCCCTTCTTTTACACAATTCTACAAAAAAACTATGTATTCCGGTTTGAAATGTCTGGGTACCAGTGAAATTACAGTCACATGAGACTGTCGGTCCCGGATGTTGTCATAGGATATGATGATTAAATCATGATGAAGGGCACCACAAATAGAAAAATCTGTTGCCAAGCACCTAAGAGTGTGTACCGGCAGCTGTCCTTGAGTGCCAGTAATTCAAGGGGGGCCTGAACAACGTCTTTGACCACATCATCAGGTGAGATAGTGGTTAGCCTATCTGCTATATTTAAAAAAAAACTATAAGCCTGAGGGAGATGATAGTGCAGTTTGCCACTTGTGATGAAATGCATCTGTTATAGGTAGAGGTTATCACTTAAAATCAAATAGGCCTGGTGCTTGATCCATCCCAATAAGATAAAAAATATATTATTAAATTAGAATTCAAACATGCAACCTTTTCTCTCCAATTAAAGCTACTGTGGTTAATGAGTCACAACTCAGACATATCATTTCATTTGTTTTTTTTTTCCATATGGAGACAGAACATGATCTCAAGGTCAAGGTTAACAATAAAATAATAAACACTTATGCTTTGCGGGCAATAATTTCTCTTTAAGAAGGTAAACCTCTAGCTGACATTCACTCTACCTGCAGATTGAATTTGGTTATAGTTATATCCCCTACAATTATAATATACATGTTGGGAAACTTAATAAAAGATATCCTATGTGAATCTGCAAGCCATAAGCTGTAAAAAAACAGATTTTTTTGGTAATAATTTTCCCACTGTATGCAAACAGTAGTCAATAAATTAAATAAAAGAGCTTTCATTAAGAACAGGACACCACTAGGACATTATAATAAAAGTTTTGGGTATGGCTTAATAGTTGCTCACCTTTCTGATGCAAATCCTCATTAGAAATGCTCTTGTTCATTGTATACCTACTACCTGCCAGGTAATCAGGGTATTGAGATGGTGAGGAACCATTTTGTGGGAGTAATGTGCTGCAGCACCCCACTCACATTGACTTAAATATTGCTTTGAGTATGAGTTTGTTCAGTGGCAATGCAGTAAAGAAGCACATGGTCCACAATCTTATCTTTGCCTACAAAACCTGTCCAGAGAGGATGTATACATGATTCAATGAATGAGATAGTAGTGACATTCACTGAACCATAGTTATTTAGGTAGATATTATAAATCTATGCTCACTTATTTTGGTTACATTATGATAACATTTTATTTTCTCAATTTATCATTCCCGTCTTACAAATTAAACCATATGCAAACAAAACACTGACTTAATTTATAAAGTATTTTATTTTTGTATGTTTACAAACTTTAAACAGGTGTTTCATTTGTTACATTAATTACTAAATAAGTATCACTATATCGACCATTAACTTACATTTCTGTCTATCTCCATACTCTCTGAGAAGGCCATTGATATTGCTGTGGAAGTATTCTGATCAAAATTTTTACTGTAAATAAATTAACCTATTATTTGTTGAGCGGGCAAAACACGATCTCTGGGGCAAGTTGAGGGATAAATCTGGCATAGTGTCTGTGGCTAAATCAATCCAGGGGTAGCTAGATATGTGACATAATTATATGTACCTACTTATTTCAATATGTATGTATTAAATAATTGAGTTAAAATTTTCAGTCACAAAAATATGTCAAGTGCTGTATTGATTTAAAGGGCTTTATTTGAACTTTTAAAAACAAGTTTATGATTAATTTAAGATCTAAAATTTAAAGTCCAACAAAAATGTGTAAAATTCTGTACTGACTCAAGTTTTAGTTTGTGGCGAGTCAACTATTTACTTAGTTTATATAACAGTAACACCGTTACTGTCACTGTTGTCACCCAAATATGTATTTAATGTGTATTTGGCTAGGTAGCCGTAAAGAAGTGGAAATTTCTTATACAATCTAGATTGAGTGAATAAATGTCGTGAGGGTAGTATAATATTGTAGTACCCACAGAAATTCAGACAATGATACTATAACTACAAACTACTCATACATGTATATATAACAGTTACTATAACAACAAACTCGAAATTCGCATGAAAAATCCATTATCAAAAAATCACAGAACCTAAGAAACAATATACTCCTATATACTCCTTATAGATCTTCAGTCAATAAAAAAGTTTATAGGCACTTGCCCCACCGCTTACCATAGTCAAAGACAATTAAGTTATTTACTAAGAAAATATTCTGCTGCCGCGTCAGCAAAAATGTTATAGAGCCACAAGCAAGTAGAGCTAGAAAAGTAGAAACTAGAGATGTGTTGGCGATCAACGAGTATCTAATAGTATTTCTAACTCGCTGGGCTATAAGCCCATGAGTGAGTGCGATGGCTGCTCGGGGCGGAGTCGCAGTAAGCGTATCTACCATACGGCACAGAATAAAAAAGACCAGAAGGATCACTCCGCATTGCCATTCCAATAAATAAGCGACCCTAGCTACGAAGCAATAAAGTGCACTTCAGCTCGCATTGCACGGAGTACCATTTATATTCACCTCCATGGCGTATTTCTGTCGTATAGATAGCCACGCATAGCTCTGATCTCTTCTGACGCGGCACGCACTGTACAATTATCACGTCCGGACGGATACGCCAATTTACGTGTAGATTTGTACCTAAAGAGTGGTGTTGGGCATGCTAGCGGCGAGCGTGTTTACCACGAAGCGAAGCAAGAACATCGCTGAGCAAGAATAGGTCTTGTCGCCGCGATAAAGTAGTGGATAGCGAGTTGTCCCCGGCCGGCAGCGTCCAACATTCAGAGATCAACTATTAATAGGTATACACATCTCTTTTGTTGACAGTAGACATCTGTATCTTTTGTAAATTTTGCGAGAATATAGTCGAAGCCTACTCGCTTTCTCGTCGTGCTAGTAACTACAAATGACGTCAGTTTATAGACTTTTGTGAAATATGGGTTCGGAAGCCTGAATAGTGACTTCACGTCGTAACGGCTCAACTAATTTGGATGAAACTTGTTATACTTAAAGATAGTTTCATAATTGTCTACGCGGGTGAAACCACAGTGCGCAACTAGTTATCAAATAGTGTAAGTACAATCTTTCTGTGTACAATAATGATATATTATATGATTTATATTCTATGCACTTTCTTGGGTGGCCTATTGTGACGTATAGTCTCTTGATCTTCCGAGTAAGAAGAACAAATATAGGCAGATACTTACGAATGTGTTTAGGTATTAGCAAAGTCAACTTCCCAAAGATAAAATGAACAAATAACAATATGGCGTCATTCGTCGTCACTGGTAAAACAATCAATTTTACGAAAGCCCTATTCGTTGAGATACGATATACTATTTCCCTGTTATTTACTTACTCCTTAGTGGCGTAGTGAACCAAAGTGGGTGTTGGCCTCCGATACAAGAGAACGCCATCGGTCTTGGTGCCGCGCTGCCTCTTGCCAGTCGACAGCTTGGAGCTCACGCAGGTCCGACCACACAGCGTCAATCCAGCAACTTTTGGGCTACTTGGATCTCCAAGATATGCTTTCCTAACTTCCCGAATCTTCCCCAATTCTCTGTACGTGGCCCACCCAACGGAGTCTTCGGGTTTTGGTCTCTCCCATGATGTTAGGCTTGGCGATCAGTACTTCGATCTCCTGGTTCTTTGCAAACGCCAGCTGCCATCATCATGTTATGCCGAGCCCAGGTTAGTGTTCCAGATGAAGTTCGGATTCGCCAGCCACGTTCGAGCTCATGCCAGAAGATAGCCAAGGTCACCATCGTTGAAAACGACGCGGACGACATCATCATCATCATCAGGCCGGGCCCAGAATTGCGCTTAATGTTCCTGATTTCACTGTTGCTAATCATTTAATATGACTATCAAATCAAGTTCCTATCGTCTCGACTTGTACCTTGTGTCACGGTAATATATAGACAATATTACCGTGCTTGTGTCATCCATTAGTCCGACACATGAGCAAAAATCCATTTCGCGACAAACTTTAGAACGAATAGCGAAAGTTCGAATGCTCCCTTGTGTGACACACAGATAATAGCACCCACTTGCCTAAGATAAGATGAACAAGTCCCGACTTACTCGTAAAGGAACGTCACTGGCTCGTAAAGGAATCAATATAGCGGATGCCCTGTTCAATCAGATAGCACATTTCGGATTTCTCCAACCTTTTCTATCGGGATTCGGGTGACAAAAAGGGCCAGAAGTTTGTATAGATACTTTTCCTATAAAAATATAGTATTGTTTCAACTTGGACATAGAATCTTGGACATTGAAGCGGTCGTAGCGAAGTTTGATTAGCCGTTCTTAAGGGTATATTTTAGACGAACGCCCCCATACAAAACGCAGCTCCAATCTCATTTTAATAATAGCGAATAAAACTCAATGATTTTTTACCTACGTAATCACTACCCTAATATCTACTTTGTGGTGCATCAGATTTTCATTAAATTATACAGTTTTGAAATTACACTAACAACTCGTGATTTTAGATAAAAGAAAAGACCCAACTTTAAGCATGTCTTTCAAGATAAATAAGCATGTTATTAATATTTCTTTTGCACCACAAACATGGGGAATATAATGAACTTTCTATAACGGGAAGTTATTTATACATGTGTACTATACTTTTTAAATAAATCTGGAGCTACGAATAACTGGCTCAAACTCCTAAAAACGAGTGCTATATATTAAACGCTATATAATAAATATTTTAATTATTAGTCCAAAAGAAAAAGGATTTAAGCCAGAAACGATAGGTCTAATAATACACTATATTTACATGCGAGTTTTTTTTAATAACAAGTTGAGTTTATACAAAAGTTCACGCTTTGACTGGCGGGTATATGTCCTTAACCGATCAGCTAAATTAAGCAACATCCGCTGCAGTTATAAGTTGGATGCGTGTACTTCGGAGGGCACGTTAACCCGTCGGACCCGGTTGTTGTCTTAGGATGGCAGTCGTTGTAGCATGGTGGTAGGGCATTTTGCGAATTACCGCCAGGCTAGCTTACCACCTTCAGGAAGAAAATCTGTCGCCAAGCACCTAACGGTGTGTTCCGACAGCTAGTAATCCGAATAAACACACTGAAAATGCTGATCATTGAACAAAAAAGACATTTTACCAATCGCTTGTTGGTGTGTAAAGCAAATGGCATATGATATGTTTTTTTTTGTGGTGTTGTGACGGAACACGCACGAGGCCCATATCATATTAACTGTAACCTCTACCTATAACGGTATTTCGATACAAGTGACGAACTGCACTGCGCCCGTCACCCTGATACATGCAATTGTTAAGTCTAGACGCGATCTGTCTTTCCTTTTTTTTCAACAACTAATATTAATAAAGAAAATGTGACCCTGAAAATCACAAAAAGTACCCCGTTTTACCGCCACGATTGAAAGACCTCCAGACAAATTTGGAAAAAAATACATTATAGAAAATAATAGGAACGTGGATACACTGTTTCTTAACATGTTAATCCCAAAAAATAATTTATCAGTTTACTTTAAGAGGAAAAAACAGAATTATAATGATAATGTACTGTATCAGCCTTCCCCCCAGCTTCCCCCGTCGGATGCCGTGGCAGAATTGCACCTCCCCATATCATCCCGTGGGTGTCGTAAGAGGCGACTAAGGGAAAAAATACAAAAAATAGGGAAGGTGGGCAGCAGCGCCTTCTAAAGAACTGCCAACTTACACTGCGATCCCCAAACCGCCTGCCAAGCGTGGAGATTATGGCAAATACCCCCTTAATAGGGGAGGCTATGTTCAGCAGTGGACCATCCGGCTGTTACAGTCACTGTATCAGCCAGATCGTCCCCTGCTGAACACACCCTCCGTATTTGCCATAAACTCAACGCTTGGCAGGCGGCATGGCGATCTCCAGTAAGTTCTTCAATCGCAGGACTCGTTCCCTCAATAAGATTATCATTAATTCAAAATCAGCTCACTAATCTAAAACTAAACAACATAATACTCGTATCATTAAAAACCAAAATCTTTGTGATTACATGGTGACCCTCGCATGCTATGACTTCACGAGGTGAGTCTGCCATTTACGGCTATGACATCATAGTTATAGCTTAGCTCATTTGCTGTCTGACTAACAAACTATAACCGTTTAGTTGTTGATATATTTTATCGAACAATGTGTGATCAAAGAGAACTGCTACTTATATAGAGACATTTATGGTGACAAATAAACACTAGCTGAGTACCCAGCTGTTTGGAATTGGGCCTCCAGATGGCTTCTTCTATGTCGTGTCGATGGTTTAAGGGCCGTGTTTGTTTAAACAGACTTCCAATGAAAGGATAAAGTTCAATCTACGCTAAGTGTAATATGATGTGTATTTTAATTTTAAAGCGCTCTTGGCGAAGTTTGATTAGCCGTTCTTAATCGATCAGCTAAGTTAAGCAACGTCCGCCGCGGTCAGGAGTTGGATGGTGACCGCTATAGTGACATTACTACAGAGCGTGCACGTGCTTCCCCGGTTGTTGTCTTACGATTGCAGTCGTTACAGCATGGTGGTAGGGTATTTTGCGAATGCCCGCCTGTCTAGGTACCACCCTCAAGTAGAAAATCTGTCGCCAAGCTCCTAACGGTGTGTTCCGGCTGTTAAATTACAGGCACATGAGATATAACAACTATGTCTCAAATTGACAGGCGCAGTGCAACTCGTGTCTTGTGATAGACAGATAATGCATCTGTTATAGACAGGTTAGTCCGCTTAATATCAGGTGGGTCACGAGCTTGTTGCGTCACAATAGCATAAAAAAAATTGGATGTAAGTAACCAGTATTCGTGTAGATCAGGACTAAACAGACGTGTCTCGTGAATATTCTTTTATATAATCGCTCCATACAGACAAGCCCATACATTACGTATTGTGTGTTTCTGTCTGTCCATATACAGACAAATACACAATACGCACATAAGTAATGATGTGTATTTCTTGGAGACTTTAGTAGATTTTCCAGCGAACGTCGGGTGTTTGTTCATTTGGGCCAAGGGCGCGTCTTTATACGGAGTTTCTAAGGGGAGACGAAGTTTCTCCCGCTTCTTGATAAATGTTTCTGAACTGTTTCAACGGGGTTGATGTTTATTATGAAAGTATGTACTTAGATAGATATAACTCTTTATTGAAACACTACAGTACAGATATATGATGAATTTACAAAAAAATAAACATTAATGTTACAATTGGCGGCCTTATCGCTTATAGCGTTCTCTTCCAGGCAACCATGTTTGGGAAGGAGCAGTAAATAAATTATTATGACTGCTTGGTGCACTTAAGAGTAATGTATAAAATTATACTTAACTAAATTGACTTTTCTAAATTATAAGTTCTATATAATTCATTACACCATTTTTAGGGTTCCGTACCCAAATGTTAAAAACGGGACCCTATTACTGAGACTTCTCTGTACGTCCGTCTGTCACCAGGCTGTATCTCAAGAACGGTGATAGCTAGACAGTTGAAATTTTCACAGATGATGTACGAGAATTTTTATTGCCGCTATAACAACAAATACTAAAAATAAAATGAATATTTATGGGGGGCTCCCATAAACAAACTTGATTTTTTTACAGTTTCTTACTCGATACCTATAACGGTGACAGGTAGACGCTTTAACTATTCACAGAATATTTAGATTTTTGTTCTCTTTAAATATAATTAATTATAATAAAATAAATAATAAAGGGGGCTCCCATACAATAAAAGAGGTTTTCGCCGTTAATTTGCCATAATGGTACAGAACCCTTCGTCCGCGAGTCCACTCTCACTTTACCGGTTTTTGTTTATACCATAAATACATACATACATATCTATACAAATAATCAACTACGAAACTACGACATATGCTTAGCCGTAAACTTATAGAAGCTATTTAGGGAGGTATATTCTTTTACTACAGTTGTTTTTATTTTATGGGATTGTGAAGTATAAGGTTAAGCGTCTGAATATGATAATATAGCATAATAATTAAACATGTCAAAATTTGTTCATCATAGTCATACTATACAATTGAGTAGGTACATTATTAAATGAAATTTAACTTAAAATGTCAAGAAAATTAGAAATTGCTAGATAATTATAATAAATAAATTATTATTAGGGCCTTAAAAAGTCTTTATTGCAGTAGAACTTTGGTTTTCGTTTTAAACATTGCGTATGGGAGCTCTTTAAGCGATATTGGTAATTTATTGTACACAGTGATATACACGTGGCAAAGCATTTTTTATGAAAGAGAGACAAATTTATACCTTGCCTGTGCACAACAATTTGGTAATACGTTCATTATTGCTTGGCGGTAAAAAGTCACTCCGTCTTCTTATAACATGTTTCTACTTCGAAGAACAGCACGGTGAATGGTTTAAAACCCGCACGAGATATTTTTTTGTATCCTTCTCTCGCGATTAAGTTAGTTCGCTTTTAAATCTCTATATCTTCTGTATATAAAAATCAATTGCGGTTCTTTTGTCTCGCTAAAACTCGAGGGCCGATTTAGCTGATTTTGGTTTTGAAATGTTTATCGTAGTCCAGGGAAGGTTTAAACGATGAGAAAATGTGGAAAAATGGCGAGGAAGATAGTAAAAACAACAATTTTCCCATGTAAACTGTTCTACCTATACTTTCCTGTCAAACATTTGACGATCGTTAAAACCTAATATATAGCTGACCTAGGCCCGAATCCCTCACAAACCTATTTACGCGTTGTCAGCAGTATTTTTCTCTATATAAACGGTAGCTTCCAAAATTAAGTGTTCAGATTTATTGTGATAACTCCAGGAGTCACCAGACTCAGTACCAGTATACCTTTCAGGTGGAAACTCTGCCCAAATTAGTAGTTGTAAGTCAACGTGTACATTAATAATTTTATTTTTTCAAATAAAATAAATGTGTGTGTGTCCATAAGTTGTTTTTTTTAAGACAACTGAATAGGTCCAACAGTTCGTCCGTTTGGATAGATCGAAGTACACCGGACCGGAGTATAACAATAAAATACTACTTTATATGAGTTTTCCTCTCGTGAACATAACATACATAAGTCTATGTATAATCCATAGATACAGGTACATATATGTACAGTAACAATATAGATCTCTACAAATATGTTAGTACGCAACTCTAACCAGCTTATCTCAAGGATAGCCCCGATTAATGCCCACTCTGCTGACACACACACGCTGAAACACCACCTATCTTGTGATAAAAAACTCGCGTATCAATTTGATTCAATATCTTTGTCTTATGCAGATAATAACGCCAGTACAATGTGTTTTTTTAAAAGTGTAACATCGGAAAAATTATAAAGTTGTTTTGTTGAAAATTAAGTGCAATTGGTCGCGTTCTAGTCAACTCAGTGATGTATTGAATCTAATAATTTTATGTATAGTTTTCTGGTTGTAAATAGTGAATACGGTTCGCCAGACGGTCTAACTATCCCTATATATGTATATAAGTCATAGTCAAAATCATTTATTCAATTAAGGCGTCTACGACGCTCTTATGAAGGTCAATTATGAAAATTAACTATCTATTCTACTACCGCGTTCAGCCAATAGGGTTTTAGAGCCACTGCGAGAAAACGGGCAGGAAATTAGAGGCTTTTATTTTTGTGTATTTAAATTTTTTAACTTATATCTATTGTGAAATTATTAAAATATTGATTTAAATATTTTTTTTATGTAATTGTGAGGGATCTAGCACGAGGCCCTCCTGATGTTAAGCGGTAACCTCTGCCTATCACAGATGCGTTTTGTCAAGTGCCAAAACGTATCTGTTCTGTGCAGTTGCCCTGCTCCTGTCACTCTGAGATACAATACGGACATTATATGACATACATAATGAACGTCACGTCATAATGTAATAGGAACTTTATAATCGCACTCAATACCACAAGGAGAACTTAGTTGTCTTCTTTTATGTTATTGTGATAAGCACGAGGCCGAGTGAACTAACCTCTGCCTATAACTGATGCATTTCGTCACAAGTGATTACTTGCATTCGCCCGTCACATAGATGTACAGTTGTTGAGTCTCATGTGCCTGTAATTTTACTGGCTCACAAGGACTGCTGCCGGAACACACTGTTAGGTGCTTGGTGACGGTTTTTTTACTTCAGTATGGTAGCTAGCCAGGTGAGCATTCGTAAAAGTAGGCGGTGGGATCAAACAGTGGTCACCGCAGTCCATATTAATAACCGATAGCCATCAAGTGCTTCAAAACGTTGCACCTTTTTAAATGTCGTATCAATTTAATTGATCGTACCAGTAACAGTTTAACTTCTACCAAATCATGGCATATTCTGACCGCCGTTCTCTGTCAGAATATTATTTATTTTGCCACAGTCCACCCATTTCTTTTACGCTCATGTCAAATCCTCGACAAATTTAAGTCAATTTATCGTAGAGAACATCACTGTCAACCTCAGCACATAAATGATGCCCTCACGCCATCTGTTATTTAAGGGTTGAAACAAACCAATCCTTACTCAGCGGCTATACATTTCTTGATATCAGTTTATGATTTCCTCGTTAAGAAAATTAAATTTCAGTTATCTATCCGAGGTAACACGCTGACAAGTGCTAAATAGCTTTAAGTAATTGAACATATTTTTTTTAGTTTTTAGCTTCGATAAAATATACCCTAGATGCAACTTTTCGTATTGACAGAACGCATATAAACGGCTCAAGTTATCCTTTACCTTTCTGTCTATTGAGATACACATAAAAACCTTAAAATTACACAAAAACGTAGTAAATCTATTTAAGTTATTTAACAATATTCAACCTTGTTTCAGTTGCATAAGGTTTAATTTTCAATTACTTCGTAATAAACTTATAGCACTTTTACTCTGCGCCATTGAAGAGAGCTCGTAAAATTGTATTACCCTTTGCTGTGATAGAACATAAAATACAATGGAGTCGCTTACTCCTAATCTCGTACTAAAAATATTATTTAATAATTAGTTTTTTTGGTGACATTTATAATTGGAATTTTAACTATTCGTATTAGTCAACTAGCTTATATACCCTGGTTTTGCCCGGGTTGAAAAGGTGTGTAGTAGATTATATGCGGATGTTGGGAGATAGAAAAGGGATCTGATATAATGAAATCAGAATATTATATATTCGGCTTTAATTTTCATTAACATTTATTTATTTATTCCACACAGAACACAAAGCAATTAAAAACAAATAATATAACAATATAATGTATCAGACCTGAATTGCAGTTCAGATACCTGCGTGTTACAGCAAAATGTATAAAGTAAACGTGTTTGAGTAATTATGAATGTTAATACAATGTTAATGTTATACATTGTATATGTAATACAATATTTAATATTTATAAACTACCTTTACATACTATATTCATATCATACATTCTGAAAATCATCTGTAATAATAAGAGTGCACGCTAAACCTCGTGCATTCAGGATTGTGCAGGTGGCTCGGACATTTCGATATTAAATTATTAACATACAACATCAATTAAAAACAGGAACACTAGAACTTGAAAAAGGTTTTGTGGTGTTTTTCCAATCAGTAAGCCAAGTCACTGTTACACGTATTAGTACATAAAACATACAAAGATATGCACACACACACATAAAAATATTGTATATATGTTTGTAAGCACTAATCCATATTATAAGTGAATATATTGCAGTTCTAATAATATTTCATACACACATGTCAAATTGATAACCTCCTTTTTTGAAGTTGGAAAATGTAAAAATAAATGCCTGTGTACAGTCTGAGAAAATAAAAGATTATTATGACGACTCCGATAGACTTGTTCTGAATTAGGGCTCACTTGTTCTTGTCTTGCATGGGATGTTATTATGCGTGCGAAAGAGACAACTGCGTGACAGGAGTAACGGAATTTAATTTGTTGATGTATTAATTTGGAGGTGATAATTAAATAATTATGAATGTTTCTTAAAATACGATAAATATGTATAAAACTTACCGAAAATAGGAAATCCCATGTATTTTTCGCTTTGTAAGTGTATTATTTTTGCAACTATTCACAGAGCACTTCGGCATTGTTTCACTCGACGATCAGCGCGTCACTGACGGCAAAACTGTGCTTCAGATCATTATAAGTACAGTTTTCTTTGGAGCGTTCGCGCAGAATCTAGGGTATATTTTATCGAAGGTTTTTAGCGATAAGAAAATTATGTGTTAATCTTGATCACATTATCAAAAGCCAAGAAAATTCTGAAACACGTTTATATATTATAAAATTGCAAAGTAGACCCTAAATTACGCTTGTAACGTAAATATCTTAATTTTTTACGTATGAATGTGTATGAAAATATAAGTATTAATAAAATAGAGAACCTCATTAAGAGGGACAAGAAAATTTAGAGTATCGATTTACGTTACTAGTTTTGTTTTATTAAGCTTACTTTCGGATCTTACCTAAACTGATTGCGATTTCACCATCGCTGCCTCTCTTTCACTTCTACGCAGTGCAATTGTGACATAATTTCAGCCTCTGAAAGTGTCTTAAAATGTTCTTTAAATACATGCAATTCCTACCGCAAACTTTACGAAATAGCGATTCAGTACTGCACCATTATCTTCCTATCTTACCCTTGTCACACGTTCTGTAGGGTCGGCTCAATATGTTTTCTCTTTGAACATAAATCATAAGTGAGCATTTTTTTCACAGTTTTGTAAATACCTCTCCTTAGGAATGCGCTCGTTGGTGGCTTAAGTACCCGCTATCGGTTCGTAAGACGTGTCATGTTATTCCCCCACTTTAAGCGCATAACATGTTGAGTAACACCCTACTTGCCTCTATGTAAGTAATGGCACGCTGTCCATTAGGAGGATTTTATCTTCTCTAAAAGCCAGGACAGTACTGATCCAGTTCAGTGCAGTGTTAAGTGTCAGTGCAATCTGTCAAGTACACTGCACTTAAAGTCAAAATAAAATCACTGTTTTATCACAACACTTTGGTAGGAGAATAGCAGTGAGACAGAAGTAGAACTCTTTGTAAACGAGTTTGTCCTGAGTAGTATTGCCATTATTAAGTATGTAAGTATTATTTAGCTGTATCTAATGTTCATTAATATTACCGTATTCCAGTTTGAAGGGTTTTTTTTTAAGCGCTCGTAGCGAAGTTTGCTTAGCCATTCTGAAACGATCAGCAAAGTTCAGCAACGTCCGCCTCGGTCAGGAGTTGGATGGGTGACCGCTGGTGACATTACTACTGAGCGCTTCCGTGCTTCGGAGGGCCGTTAAGCCGTCGGTCCCGGTTGTTGTCTTAGGATGAAACTCGTTATAGCATGGTGGTAGGGCATTTTGCAAATGCCCGCCTGGCTAGCTACCACCCTCAAGTAGAAAATATGTCGCCAAGCACCTAACGGTGTGTTCTGTCTTTCCGCTGTCCTTGAAAGCCAGTAATTCTAGGTTAGCCTGAACAACATCTTCGATTACATCATCACTTACCATCAGGTGAGATAGTGGTCAAAGGGTTAGCCTTTTTATCAGGCATAAAAAAAAGAAGGATATGGGCTCCGGTGAAATTAAATTACAGGCGCATGACGCCTCTTGGACGCATTGCAGTTCGTCAATCCTGCCGAAATGCAGTTATTTGCTGAGACTACTTACTGCTTTTAACACAGGATGGCCTCGCGCTCGTTCCGTCGCAATCACATAAAAAAATCATATGCTCTATTTATCTGATATCCGATACGTTTGTAATTAAAACAAATAATTTGGCACACGTGAAGTAAAGTAACACATCAGTGACGATAATTACGTATTAACTATTAACTATACTGTAATTTTATATAAATGATAACTAAATCCTATAGATAGTTATTTTATGTTTATAATACCCAGTGATTCGGTGAGTAATGATGATAAACGTTGTGATTACTACGTAGTTCAGTGATAATGGACATTGGTTATTGTAAAACATGAAACTGAAGAATCCGCTAAGCTTGGGTATGTATGCACCGAATGTTTATCTTATCTATTCTTGTAATGATCATCTAGAACAGTGGTTCCCAACCAGTGGTCCGCGGACCACCGGTGGTCCGCAGGAGTCAAAAATTGATCCACAAGCAAACGGCAAGAGCGCTGGTGGCACCAACCGAAGAGCGGAAAAAGTGGGGATCGCCGAGGAACAATTATATAAATAATCTTCGCGCCTTTATTTGCAAACTTCATTTTATTTATTGTTTTCTTAACTAATTATATATGCGAATAAGGTTTGTTGCTAATTAAAAAAGAGGCCAGAAATCAATTGATAATAAGTGATAATAAATGTTTAAGGATGTTATGCTATCGTCAGCTGATTGGTCGTCCTAAACTGAGCTATGAAACAAGACTGGCTAGATATAATATACAAAAGTTAGAAACACGTCGTAAATATTTCGATTTCATTTATCTTTATAAAATAATTCACTCCATATCGGATACCCCAGAGCTACTCTCTCATATAAATTTTAATATTAAATATAGAGCACGCAGATCCAATCAAACAAATCTTTTTGCTCTACAGACTTACAAAAATAACACTTCCTTCTATAATCCGCTAGTAAGAATGGCTCGTCAGTATAATAAATGTATTGGTGATGAAATAGAGATTGATATTTTTACTCCCAAATTCTCATTATATATTAGAACGGTCAAAGATATTCTTTTTACCCAACCCATTAAATCAGCCTCAACCTCTGGGTTGAGTCTGGTTGCTCTAAACAATAGTTAAGTAATGGCATAGGCATGCAGCGCGTGCATCCCAGCGGCGGTAAATTGCTCGCGGTTGTGCGTTGTCTGCATGTTTTACAATTTCTTCTTGTAATATGTATTTACTATTAACCTCAAAGTCCCCTCAATCGTTTTTCTTTGTGTACACATGTTTTGAATTACAATCTAGTTCTTAACCTTAAGTATGTTTCTGTGTATCTGTTATGATTGTAATTTGTGTTGTGTACGAAATAAATAAATAAATAAATGATGATTTGCGTTTAGCGTTCTGCAATAATATTAGTCCCAGGATTAATGATCTTGTGCAGAAAATACAAGTTCATACATCACATTGTTTCAAAACTTTCCAAATTAGCTTTCTACTTAATATTTTACACATTCTATTAAAATACTAATAATATAATTTTAATAGAATGTATAAAATAATGCATGGTACTATTGAAATTTTTGATTAAACTTTATTTTCGGATTAATTCAGTTCTTTTTTCTTGTACATCGTGGTCCCTGCAGGCAAAGAAGAAACAAAAGTTGTGCCTGTTCAATAAAGGGTTGGGAACCACCGGTCTAGACGCTTGCCAAGCGTGGGCGTTATAGCATACCGAATGTGCAGAGGTTCAATGATAGACGTTTAGGCTGTTTTTCCAGCAGTGATGTGAGCTATCGATGCGTGTGGCATCCGCCAATCAGATCGCTCGATTTTATAGCATAGCTTGACATTTTGTCGTAACTTAACAAATCAAGCAATCTGATTGGTGGATACTATACTCTTTCATAGCCCACATTTTTGGCGGAAAGGCAGCCTTGGCTAGTGTCTTTGTAGCTCTTTCCTTACAGAGGTAGTTTTGCTCATATTTTAAATAACAAGTATTCTAACTCGTCGAAAGTTTGCATGCAATGCATGCCCTTGAGTCTAATATCTATGTTTCTGATTTGCTACTTTTTCGTTTTATTATTTTATTTACCTAAAAAACTGAAATTAAGAATCCCAATACAAAACGATTTTTCTAAATAATTTAGAAATACACATTTTTACAGACAAGTTAATCTATGGTTTCTGTTTTTAAAGACAAAACAAAAGCATAGATAATCGGCTCAAGGACACGCATGCTGAATTTCACCGAGTTTGAACACTTGGTATTTAAAATTGATGAAACTACATTTGTATGGAAAACGCTATGAATACACTAGCCTTAATGATATGAAATATCCGTAACAGTGATTTAAAAAAAAATGCACTCAAATTTTCGTGGATTCCATATGTCGCCCCCTCCCCTTTAAGGCGACGACAAGTGCTAAATAGCTCTACTTGAACTGATTTTTAGCACAACATGTATATACTTTGTAGTAAAATTATATTTTAATCTTGATAATATTCAAAGGACAAGTTAATCCCGTGACACGTTTTTGTAAAATATTCTCGATAAAATAAAATTGCAAAGTTGATATAAAATTTTGCCTGTAACGTAATATCTTAATTATTGTAATTATTATTACCAACGGGATATTTACCGTGTTTTTGGTTAATTTTGAGCTCCCGATATTTCGGCACTGTTGCAAACGCCATGATCACATAAGGGCAGTCAAAAATAATGATATCGGAAAATCAGCCATAGCTCAACACCTTCTGGAGCATGGTTATAACCACTGGATTGAGTTAGACAACCCACAGTTACTCTCGACAAAACTCCACTACATACCGAGAATGGTAAGAGAAGCGATCGAAATAACGAAGTATCGAAATTTCAATAGGGAAGATGGGTTTCAACTGTCGAGAACATGGAATCCAGTGGTTAACCTATGCGAGAGCCGAAGAAATGTTACAAATAGTTCACAACCTGATACCGTTAGTTTTGTATGTCGAAATTTAAATAGTGGTGTGAGTGACAATGACAATAATAGTATCGCCTTGCCGAAAAGACGTACTAAATAGGGGGTAGACTGGTTCGTCTGCTCTTAGTGCCTACTATCCACTCACATAGGCTTCAGTTTACTCGTGATCATGGCGCTTGCAACAGTGCCCAAATATCGGGAGCTCAAAATTAACCAAAAACACGGTAAATATCTCGTTGGTAATAATAATTACAATTTTAATGACCGTGACATCTTAATTATTACTCACTCACTCATAATGTATATTATGTATAAAAATATAAAAATTAAATAGCAAATCCTTATGAACAGGAACAAGTGCAGTTGTATTTTCAATTTAAGTTACCTACTAGTTTTGTGTAGGTTTATTTAGTTTTTTTTACCAAAATCGTGATTTGACACCGCTGCCTTTCTTTCACTCCTACGCAGTTCGATAAAGATAGAATTTCAGCATTTGTCAGCGTCTTAAGACTTTTTAATAATTAGATCCAAAGGTTCCCCGCGTAAGGTGGTAGCTAAAAAGGCGGCCTTTTGCAAAATACCCTGCCACTAGCTGCCAATCCCATTATGGTGGGATTCGAACTTACGTAAGCCCGATTACAGGCTTTAAACCAACACTCCTAAGTAGCAAAACGTTCAATAGCGTGAATCGTTCAACTATATGTTTAGATAGATATAACTTTATTGAGACACCATAAAACTTATTAAGATAAAATATACAAATAATAATAGAGTTCAATAATAGGCGTCTTATCGCTTAGAGCGATCTCTTCCAGACAAACTAGCTAAACGTTTAGTTAACTATGAGCAAGTTTCCATCTAGCAATACGTCTAATTAGTAAATCGTTTAATTCTCATAATGTCTGTAGACGAAGCTACCACTACACCATCACTAATGCCGCCTGAGATATGAATTGTTGCAACGGTTATTTCTTTGTTTCAGGTGATTTAAGATGGTTGCTGTTTTCGTGTAACGTCAAAGACATGAACCAGGGCGGGAAGCACGCCGGCGAGACTGGCCGTCTCGAGAATAAACGTAAGATACACTATCCAATCTTGCTTGGCAGGCGTCAAGCTTCACCGCATGGGTGAAGAACATTTTGCGAATGCTCGCGTTGCTAGCTACACTTATGTAAAAAATCTGAAAGTTGTCGCCAAGTCCCTAACAGTGTGTTCCGGCAGTAGTCCTTGAGAGCCAGTAAAATAACAGGCACATGATGAGACTTAACAACTATATGTCTCAGGGTGACGGGCGCAGTGCAGTTCGTCACTTGTATCGAAATGCGTCTGTTATAGGCATAGGTTACCGCTTAACATCTGGTGAGACTCGTAAGTGTTCCCTTACAACACCATTAAAAAAAACAAATGCCTACGATATGCCTTTTGCACATCAACAAGCGATATCTTCTTTGTTTAATGATTACCATTTTCAGGGTGTTCATTGGGATTCCATAAAACAACACAGTTATCATACATACGAGTGTCATATAACCGCAAGGAAAATTAAACCATAATTATGAGGGGTTTAAAGTATGAAATTGCCGATTTGTACTGAAAAATTGAAATTCTTATTTTTTAAATTAAAATAATGAAAGTTTCCATCACGAAAGCGTTTAGACCAAACTCGCACGGTGCGTTCATTAGCAGTCCCCTCTCCAAACACAACATTGATGTTGCGAGCTGTTTCTGACGCGTTAGTTCAGCGTCGAAACTCGTATTCAAAAATCATTCGAATTTTCGAAGTATCCATCTTTATTGTCTAAGCTGAATAAAAAAACAACTGAAAGTCAATAATCGATAATTGCACATTTTTAAAAAGAAGAACCTCATAGGTACTAATTAACAAAGTTTGACTCAAAAATATCAAACCATGAGGGTTCTATGTCAATTCGAAGTACCTATTACACTAAAACGGCAGTTTCATACTTTAACCCCTATTATTTCTAGTAAGTAAAATCCATTTCTGTTACTGAGGCATCGTTAAAAACCGCGACGCTCGTTAAAAAACCACTAAGCAGGATATCAAAGTTTCCACAGAAGTTTCGTTTCAAAGGGAAGCTGTTCGCCGCTTAGTTAAAAATACTTTGTGTAATAATTAAGATTTCTTAGAAAAAAAGGGACCCTGTTACTTGAAATAACTATCTAAAGATCCATATTAGGTAGCTGGTTGAAATTTCCACAGATTGTATGTTATTATGGCGGATTGCTTAAAAAATGGGCAGTAGTTTGATGTCGACCAGCAGTGCAAGTACCGTAGTATGGCTTGTTAAATTATCGATTCGCTATGATCACTAAATTTGTCGAATCGTATCGCCTGTTGCAAGTATGGTACCGTTGTCGATAACTCTTATCGACGTCTTACGATCGTTAAATTGTGGACCATATGTCGATTACGAAATGGCAACTTCGAAATTAGACTGTTTTTGCACAGATTATTAAAACTGTTCATTCATTATGGAAATGAGTTTTTCTGAATATAGTTACAATGAAAGCATTTTTTAGATAAAACAGATATTTACAGTATGTTTTTGTTGAATACAAAAATGTATAGGTAATTGTAACTAAATTATAAAATTTCTCAGTATCGGGTTGAAGTTAAATCAAAGAGAAAAGTATGGTTATGACAGCTCACTAAAGCTATCTTCCCGATACGAATAGATTTTAAATTTGGGTTTTTGATAATCGTTGTTATTTTTATGTCGTGTACCTATTCATGACCAATAAAACATCTCATAATTATTCTGCCCGCTGCAAAAGAAATAACCAAACACGATGAAAGTGCCAGTGAAAATATATTTATTATTGTTATTTTCCTAAATAACAATAATACCTTTCGATATTCGAAATAGATTCTTGAAGCACTCTTCCGAAAATTCGTTTGCTTTCTTTGTAGATAGGGTTGTTAGCATTTGTCAACCTCTTCCCTGCAGCATTTGCACAGCACCGCTCTTTTCAATAACAAAAGGAGCCCAAAAGTTTATTTTAAAATTCATCTCGTTTATAATATTAGCAGGATTCAATATATTAGCCAAATTCTCTTACCTTTAACCCACATATCCTGAAAACACCGATTTAGTTTTGAATATATTGTGAAACACTAATAAATATATATTTTCTTTTACGTGCAGAAATATAAATGCCCATAAGAGCGAGACCCAACTCGCACTTGGCTGGTTTGTTAAATATTAGCATGTTACATTGATCTTCTTTTTAAACCTGACAAAACAGTCGTTAAAATTTACAAAATAGACGATCTCAGACGATATCTTAAAGTTCCATGCTAGGGCTATCGTCAAAATTCGTTAAATTTTAATGATGTTTACCGAATTTAATTACCTGCCGATAGTTTAAGTAGGTTTCATACTTGCAAACATCGATATAACCCGTTTTATCGAATTTAGACGATTTTAAATGTCAAATTTAGCGATCGGTAAGTTCGGTACTTGCGCTGCAGTTTCGCGACTACAAAGCGCGCTCGCGCATGCACTGAATATATCGTGCATCTAGAGTGGGCAGTGACAGAAAAGTTTAAAAGTATTAGATACGTCATGCAAGAGGTATATAACCAGTATGCTATAAACATGTCACGAGAAGAAACGCAAGCTATGGACTGCCGTGCCGTATGTCCATGTTTGAATCCCCACCGCGGGCTTGAGCTTCACCTAATAGTGGAAGAGCATTTTGCGAAAGCTCGCCTGGCTACCTACCACCCTCAAGTAGAAACCCTGTCAACGAGTACCTTACTGTATGTTACGGTAGCAGTCCTTGAGAGCCAGTAATGTTACAGGTATATAGTTAGGATTGTCCTAAAATCGTGTGCACCTGAATTGACTCCTGTTTTGACACGTCTCTTCCGCCTCTCTCTACAGACTGGTAAAGTGCCGAAATCTGGGTAGCTTGCAAATATGCAGCCTGTGCCCAAGAAGGGCAGTCGTGCAGACCTTGCTAACTACAGACCCATTTCAATCACTTCCATATTTTGTAAAAGTATGGAACGTGTATTGAATAATAGGCTCCTGACTCCTGACATACCTGGAAGCAAATGATATCCTTAGTGATCGACAGTACGGATTTCGCCGAAACCGGTCTAATGGGGACCTTCTTGCGTATGTCACTCATATCTGCAGCGAGGCCATTTATATGCACGGAGAAGCGCTTGCCGTCTCTCTTGATATTTCATCAGGCCTTCGACAGGGTCTGGCACGACAGTCTTGCTAATAAGCTTCCATCGTATGGGTTACCCGCTGGCCTGTGCTCTTGGATTTCCGACTTCTTGAGGGAAAGATCGTTACGAGTTTTCCTTGATGGATGTTCGTCCGATCAATTGGCAATAAATGCCGGGGTACCTCAAGGGTCGGTTCTCTCTGCTACCCTCTTCTTACTGCACATAAATGATTTGCTCAAACCCGGTACCGTTGGGTATGCAGATGACAGCACAGTTGTGGAGAGGTATATATCCGATGCACGGGCCGGCGATGTACAAATCCAGTCCCATAGAGAGGCGATGATCGAGCGAATGAATTTGGCCCTAGAGGCAGTCTGCGAATGGGGTGATGCCAATTTAGTCAAATTCAATGCTTCAATGACCCAGGCGTGTCTTTTTAGTGCTAAACAGAGTCATTTATCTCTCACTCCTCTTCTCCGAAGTGTATCTGTTCCGATAACAGACCAACTCGAGCTATTAGGTGTAACTCTTACACCGAAACTAAATTTTGGGTCATTTATTGAGTCCAGGGCTAAATTAGCTGCGAAAAAACTGGATGTTCTTAGGAAAGTGCGGCAGTATTTCACATCGGGACAGCTTCTAAATCTCTACCGAGCTCAAGTCCGATCTTGTATGGAATACTGCAGCCATCTCTGGGATGGTTCGGCTAAATACCAGCTCGAAGCCTTGGGCTCCATAGATAATCGAGCAAAGAAACTCATTGGTGACGATGCGTTGGTGGAGGCTATACTCCAAAGCCTGGAGCATAGACGCAAAGTTGCCAGTTTATCGGTGTTTTACAGGCTTCACTTCGGAGAATGTGCGATCGATTTACATAACCTAATTCCCTCTTCTCCTTTCTTTCATCGGACAACAAGACGCACTGGAACACGGCATCCATGCATGGTCGATATCCCGAAAATACGCACAAAGCGTTTTAAATCCTGTTTCATAATGCATACAGCCGAGGTATGGAACACCCTACCAGCGTCTTTGTTTCGAGAAAGATATAATCTGGAGTTCTTCAAGATCAGAGTGAATAGATATCTGTTAGGCAAGTATGTTCCATCGTCGACTGCGTCATCACTTTCCATCAGGTGAGATAGCGGTCAAATGCTTGCTTATCTAATTTTAAAAAAAAAGCATATGAGACTCAACAACTGTATGTCCCTTGCTTGTTCCGTCACTCACAATCTCATAAAAAAGTTCAGATCGTAAATAGTAATCCCTTACATGGGTGTAATTGTTCCTCTCATTGTAATTTTGTAACATTGATGGTAGGTGTATAAAAAAACAGCAATTAATAAAATCCAGGCAAGATGAGTCAGACATATTATATTCATATTTCATTTATGGACCTTATAACATTGTACGTTATATTAGGTAAGTCAAATTGACAGTTATACAAATCTAGGTAAAAATAATTATTATAATCATAAGCTCTAAATTGAGATGTCCAAGAAAAATTATAAGTAATATAAATAAAAATAAATGTCAGAAAATTGTGATAATTAAATAATTACAAAATATACATTTAAAATCCGTATTTGGTTATATAGTTGATCTCATTATAGCCTAAGCAGTCAAATTGATTGGTAATTTTATCTAATTATTTTTATTCAAATTCAAATTCATATATTTCGGACAACAATAAATCCACTTTGTTAGAAACAATATTAAAAATTAGTTTTTAAAGTTAGTATACACTCAAAATTAAAATTAAATAAAACTATTACACAATTACACTAACGTTACACTTATTTAATTGGACATCCCATACAGACGGTTTTATTGACAGATTGGTTGTCTGACCAACTTGGTTGTTCGCACAAAATGTCTTACAAAGGGAGAACATGGACTGTCCACTACCGTCCTCAGGATGCTGTTGTTACTATCACGTACTCGTCTCATTAATGATGCTACCTTTTTTCTCATTACTGCTTGAAAACCATCAGTTTGAGTCTGTACAAACTTTTCTGAGGCGCTACAAAAACGGGGTAGTCCCAACATCATCCTAAAGACGTTATTGTACAGAACCCGTAGAGCATCCAGCGACTTTTTCTTATAGTTGACCCATAGACCACCCGTGTAAAAGCCTTGACAATACGCCTTAAAAAGGGTGATTTTAACTTGTTCAGTACAACGGGCAAATCTACGAGCCAACATATTACCTCTAACCGCCAAAGCCCTACGCTCCCTCTCTATGTCTACATCATCCTTTAGGTCGCTGGTAAGGAAATGTCCCAAGTATTTAAACTTTGTAACTTGCTTGATGTTCAAGCCGTTTAAGGTAATTGGAAGTACAATTTCGGGATACTTACCAGCGGCCCCAAAGACCATGTACTCACTTTTATTGGCATTGTAAAGGAGTCCATGCTCTGTTGCATAGGACTCACAAACGTTCAAATATCTTTCGAATAGCTCCCGCAGTCGGGCCAAGCAGCACCATGTCGTCCGCATAGCTAATATTATTAGTACTAACCCCTCCCACTCGACATCCGGCACGCATGCTGCTGAGCCCGACTATGAGGTCATTCATATACAGGTTGAAAAGTTTAGGAGAAGTCAAACCTCCTTGCCTTACTCCACACTCCAACCTGTATGATTCAGAAAGAGTGTTTGACCACTTGACATTATTTATTTGGTTATTGTACCAATACTTAAATATATTCAGAATTTCCCTCGGCACACCCCTGTCATAGAGTTTTCTCCAAAGCACATCATAAGACACAAGATCGAAGGCTTTGGAGAGGTCAAGAAAACAGGCGAATACCGGGGTTTTGCGATCAGTTTAGTATTGCACAGTATGCTTGAGGCTTAATATAGCACTTTCCGTCGATAAACCGGGTCGAAAACCAAACTGTGCGTCATGCAGGTTTAAATATTTTTGTAAGTGCGAGTCAAGCATACTGTCCAATACCTTAGCAGCAATTGTCGCGAGAGAGATAGGACGATAGTTCCCCTTGTCCGAGATATCTCCTGTCCTGTTCTTAATGACGGGCACTATTATGGTTTTCATCAGGTCTGCTGGTAGGTATGAGTGGCTCATGCAAAGTGAGAACAACAAGGACAGAACCCTCGGCAAGTGGACTCCCGCGTGTTTCAAGTGCTCGATACTAAGCCCGTCATGGCCGGGAGATTTGCCTCTGTTCATTTTCAATATAGCATTTTTAATATCGCTTGTTGAGAATCGAAGCAGTGGCTCCTCTCTCCGGCTGCCGGGCTCAGAGACAACAAGCATAGTGGACGGACCCAGTGGAGACCGCACCATGAAATGTTCCATGAACATGTTTGCAATCTCCCCTGGTTGGTTTTTCCCATCAACACATACCGGGAGGCCAGGCCTGGTATTCAACTTTCCGGTTGATTTCCAAAATTTACCAAAATCTTTCGTAGCTCTTTGTTTAGCTATCATGTCCATCTTAATTTGTTCTTGGTTATTTTGGCACCATTTTAAACGTCCTTTAAAGATTCTGCGAGACTCACACATTTGCTCATATATCATACCAGCAGCTGGTCTATTGTACAGAATCCAAGTTTGAAACTTAAGCCTTGCCACCCTATGCGCCTCCCTTACATGATTGTTCCATCCGCACACAACTCTATTTTTGCGAGGCTTATCACACAGCTTTTCTTTCGTTTGTACAGCGGCGTCACACAAAATCTGCACAATTTTGATATATAAATCATTTATGATACATTTGTGCCCGACTAAATTGCAAGACTTATAGCTACACACCGTTAACTCTTTGGGAAAATCAATGTCACGTAATCTGTTGTTACATATATGATGGTATCTTTCAATTTGCTTTGTATCCCTCTCCCCCCCAAACAATTGCGTTACGAGGTACGTCGTTTTTCAAACACTTTGTACTAATCGATTTTAAATTACACTAAACATGTAAGGGCAAATGATCCGACGTAAACACATCTTGTGAAATACCTACATCCACAACTGTACTCCAAGCGGAGAGAGACACGACGCAATGATCCAACCAACGTGTGCTTCCATGAGAATCGCTAATAAAAGAGTAGCTACTTGAATCCACTCCGAGTTTTTCAACATCTGCACAGACCCAAGACTGTTCTAAACAAAATGCGCTGAGTTCCTTATAAAAAGGTTCATTCGGATGTGCATTAAAATCGCCTAATAAATATATACATTCTACATCGTCAGTAGCTAAAATTGCACTTATTTCACCCAGAACTTCCGTAAATATAGGCAGATTTTCAGGAATGTCTACAGGCATGTAAACAGAAAATACAATGATACAGCGACCCCCGAGCGTAGCTTTAATAGCGGCTAAACGCGGATTTCTGCAGTTAATTACCGACACAGATTCAAATATGTTCTTTCTCCATAGAATAGCCACGCCTCCGAATGGTCTTCCTACCAATACACCTGCGGACGTGTCTACAGCCGACATTCCTGTGTATTCAAAATTATTAGAAGTAGTACCTAACAATGGAATGTCGTGCGGAAGAAGCCAAGTCTCCTGAAGTGCAATTAAATTTGACTTATCACAAAAACTTCTAACACTGTCAATCGATCGTTTAATCGACTTACAATTAAAACTAGTAAATCTAAATAAGTCATTATTATTCAGTCTATCCATAATTAGAATAATTAATTAACTTTAACTTGCTCACCAGATTTTGTTTCATACATGAAATGCACAAAACGCCTAAAAGTAATACCGTCAGGCCAAAACTGATCATTAAGAAATAAATCTAACTTATTTTTAGATACATACAGTTTATACGCATTATATTTCTTTGTTGATTTCATATTTATCATTTTTAAGGATGATATATTATATGAATGACTTTTCCGTTAGACGCATGCCCATGAATTCTTTTATATAATATAATGGATGTGATTCAAACAAAGATTTCATTTACTTTTTAAACAAGGGTAGTTTATTAATCATAGATATTTTATTGTGGACAACTTGTTTTTTTACTTTAATTAGTCTAGTTTTCAGTATAAATATTTTATCTTTATTTCGCAAATTAAAATTATGTACATCTTGGTTTTAGTCATTTTATCAACTTCTTGGTGTTTGTTCATACGCTAACTACAAGTGAATGAAGTCTCTGAATGAAACCTCGAAAGGATGAAAAAATAAGAATATCCCGAAATAATTGTTTTCTATATTATAAATTCAATATAATCAAGTTGCAAGTATTTTACCCCTAGTGCGCGAATCCGACTAACGTTTGGCCGGTTTATTTTTTAACACAAAACCTTCAGTGACTCGTCTCTTTTCCTATAGTTAAAAGTTTGTCAGTACAAGCCATTTCCATCCCGGGTGGAACCCCCGAAGCGGGGCAGCTCCACTGAAAGTTGACGATTGAACGAACATGAATCGCCACTTTAATAGTTCTGCGTTTTTTTTCTTTACTTTGTTCAGAGAAATCGATATCGAAGTATTATTTTATCCTGCGGGAACGTTCGGGTCTATAGCGGGAAATTCAAAGCTTTACTTAATTATAGTTATAAGTATTTAACGGGACTTAATCGCGATATAACATGTATATATTTATTTATTTACCTCGACGTTTCGACCAAGTTGCATTGGTCGTGGTCACGAGCGGACTGAAGAGGCGGGTGTCGACGTCTTGAAAGGCGGGTATTTTCTCTAACTACCCGCTTAAGAAATGTATCGTCTCGACACACAACGTTGACAACATGCACATGTCTTGATGAAGGCAAAACGCGTTTGGTGCATGTCATTGTGCTGTCATCCTTAACACTGGATTCCGGGATGCAGCTAGATTAAAGTGTTCAAGTCGCAAAAGTCTTAAGGTTACTTTGCTTAATTTTTTTTGTTGCCTTGGTCATCTTGCTATTGTATTTGTTAACATCACGTTATATCGGGCATGGCTCACTCCGCACAAGTACAAAGCTACAGTTAAGTAGAATATAACTCTCGTAGAGTCAAGACCTCCTGAGGATGCTTCATGTAGAAGCGAAACGCGTGAAAAGATCTTCCGGTTTGGATGAGTGGCGTTTGTGATGTCACGTCGCCTGAACAAGAATATTAGGCGGAATTGTCACTAAATATATTATGTATATTGTTTGGGTGATTTATTAAAATATTTTTTAAATATTTTCTTAAAATATTTTAAAAAAATATGTTATTATTGAATATGGATTTTCGCATAGCAACGCCTGAATCTAATCATTATCTAAAGCTACAGTTACCCAGGCAAAATTCGGTTCAGTTTTAAATATACATATTTATACTATAAAATACTAGCTTTACGCCCGCGCGTATGGTTATCGTGCAAAAACCATTAACCTCGTTTTGCGCAGTTGGATAAAAACTATCCTATCTCACGGGTCTTAACCACTTCCATACCAAATTTCATCCAAATCGATCCAGTAGATTTTAAGTTTATAAATACGAATCTTTCCTCTTTATAATGTTAGTGTAGATATTTCAAAGTGTACCTCTTAAAAAAATAACAAAATATATGCCCTAGCAAGTGCATTTTATATTCACTAGCAGACTTATAGACTAGATAGAGCATAGAAGACTTGACTCCGCTTACATCGGGCATAAACAAAAACTTTACATTAAGCATGGAATGTGAAAAGAGTATTTCTATCTCTGTATAAAAGTACTTCACTCACTGTCTTTTTACAACATGCGGCACACACAATGTTGCAATTCCTGTATCAATTTCCTAACATATATACCGAGTCACTTCAAGCGCAGGTTATACTCAGTACATTTATTCTGTGACACAGTTCAAACTCGAATTTGTAATACCACAATTGAAATTACGATACATACTATTAAAATATTACGTATGAACCTCCCAATTGTCCGAATGAAGCAATAAAATCGATTCAAAAGCGCACCATTCAATTGTAAATTACTTATTTGGTAATTATTCACGACAAGACTCTGGTGCCTGGCGCTGCCATTAGCAATGCTAAACGCGTTAAATCATTGAGCAGTAACCATGTTAGTATATAACGTGTATATTAATTCATCAACAATACTGCGGGGGATGGTGTAGAATCGATAACTGAATGTGATCCACTCATAATTAATTTTCACATAAACAAAATTAATACTAATTATTGCCTAAGCTGTGGCGCGTTGACTTTGAGAATGATAGCGACGACAACACTCGCGGCTGCCGTGGACAAGACTCACACATACACACACGTTCTAGGTATTCTAACGCATTGCGAGGGCAATGAACTCGGTAGGTATACCTACGCATTGCGAGGGCAATGAACTCGGTAGGTATTCTAACGCATTGCGAGGGCAATGAACTCGGTAGGTATACCTACCGAGTTCATTGCCCTCGCAATGCGTTAGAATAATACCTACCGAGTTCATTGCCCTCGCAATGCGTTAGAATACCTAGAACGCGTGAGTATGTGTGAGTCTTGTCCACGGCGGCCGCGAGTGTTATCGTCGCTATCATTCTCAAAGTCAACGCGCCACAGCTTAGGCAATAGCTAGTATTAATTTTGTTTATGTGAAAATTAATTATGAGTGGATCACATTCAGTTATCGATTCTACACCATCCCCCGCAGTATTGTTGATGAATTAATATACACGTTATATATATCTTTATATTTGAAAATTACGTGTCACGTTGTTTGTCCGCGATGGACTAAACTACTGAACCCATTTTAAGTTTGATTTGCACACTAACCTAATGTAACCGGAGTAAGTATATATATATATATACGACCACTGAACTCAAGATTAATCTCTTTTACTTTATTCTTATTTTATCACAAACGTCTTCTTTGACTCTGTGAGGTGCGCGGATAGCTAGATGCTGTCTTACTTATACTTCAAATCATTTCCTAATATAACTCAAATATACAAAAAGAGTACTACTGTATCATTTTGTTCGTCCACTGGTGAACACAGCCTCCCCCATTAAGGGGGTATTTGCCTTAGTCCCCACGGTAGGCAGGCGGAGGGGGTATTTGCCATAATCCCCACGCTTGGCAGCCGTCTTGGAAATGGCAGTTCTTTAGAAGACGCTGCTGCCCACCTTCCAGTATATTTCCCTTAGTCGCTTCTTACGACACCCACGGGAAAGTCTAGCAACACAGAAACCGTCTTGAAGTGGAACTCGGACCTGAGGATATCAATGGTAGATAATAAGTAGCTCCATTCTTCGCACATAATAGTCGAGACCGTTTTTAGTATGACAAGTAATAGCACAGAATAAAAACGACCAGAAGGATTACTCTGCAAAGCCAATCCAATAAATAAGAGACTCTAGCCGCGAAGCAATAAAGTGCACTTCAGCTCACCTACAAGGCGTCTCTCTTTCTATCACATAGCCACGTATAGCTCTGATCTCTTCTGACGCGGCACGCACCGTACAATAATCCCGTCCGGACGGATACGCACATGTACTGTAGCTTTGTACCTAAAGTGCGAAGTGAGCCAGGGCTGGTAATATATACGTTTGAGTGGGTCACGAAGGGGAATATGAAAATTCATGGCCATGGCCAAAAAAGAAAACACTGGTTAGTATTCTATTAAACTAGTACCTACTTTGTATATTCTAGTACAAAGTACTAGTTTAATAGAATACTTTCAACAAGTTACTACTGTAATATTCGAGTAATTTATCGCGTTGAATATTGATTAGGTTGCCAATTGTTTAGTGCATACGAGTGGTGTAAATGAGGATGCAGTGACGTCTGTTGAAATGGGTATTAATGACCTACTGAAATAATTTGGCAATAGGTTTAGGAAGTATAAAATCGCAAAGTGCGAGTCGGACTCGCGCTTGGCCGATTTTTTGCTGTTATAGCGGCAACAGAAATACATCATCTGCAAAAATTTCAACTGTCTAGCTATCACCGTTCTTGAGATACAGCCTGGTGACAGACGGACAGCGAAGTCTCAGTAATAGGGTCCCGTTTTTACCCTTTGGGTACGGAACCCTAATAACCTTATTCTCCTTTCTCCTTTTGAAACTATGATGGCCGAGCGGTAATAGCTATGTAATGCAATGCCGCAGGTCCATGGTTCCATCCCCACCGCCGCCGGCTGGAGCTTCACCGCATGGTGGAAGGGCATTTTGCAAATCCTAGCCTAGTTACCACTCTCAAGTAGAAAATTTCTCGCCGAGCACCTAACAGTGTGTTCCGGCAGATGTCCTTGAGGGCCAGTAAAATAACAGGCACGTGAGCCTTAGCAACTGTATGTCTCAAGGTGACAGGCGCACAGTTCGGCACTTGTGACAAAATGCATCTGTTATAGACAGAGGTAAGCGCTTTATATCAGGTAGGGTTTGTGCTTGTCCCTTCACTTCACAATCACATAAAAATAAATACCTTTCTGTCGTCTGATCTTTGGTGTTATTATCTAATTTGAATGGTACATAACGAAAAAAATTAACTAAAACATGGAACCGATTTCAACACGCAAGTAGATAAATAAATGAATCTTTATTCGGAACTTCAACATACGAACAAAAACAAATTAAAAACGATGACACTCGCGAAAGTTTTAGATAAAAAAAACTGTGTTGCGAATATCAACGCCCTCCTCTTTAGCAACTAGGGTACAATAAGTTCCACAGACTACATAGAATCAATAAGAATTAAGCATATTGCAAGCATATTTATAAATAACATTATGTGTGTGTGAGGGTGTGTGTGTGTGTGTCTGCGCGAGGGTGTGTTCGTGTATGTAAGAGGGTGTGTTTTTGTGTGTAAGTGTGTAAACATATAAAGTGTAAAATAACTTGTTCAAATCGGTACTATGATAGTTCAAAAGCACCTATTATCTGCATAGCATAATATTGTGTGCATGGTACCGACTTCGACAAGTTATTTCACACTTTTGCGTGTTGAAATCGGTTTCATTTTATTGGTATTTTTCACTCTTTTTAGTGACATTTGCTACTTACAAGTTCGAATGTCATTCACTGTCAACGACTATATCATCAAGATAGGAAAATATGTTCAATTATTGGAGTGTATCTCAAAAACGGCTTGACTGGTTTTCATGACATTTAAATGGGATCAAAGGACAGGCATCAGCTTTCAAATAAAAAAGAATTATCAAAATCGGTTCAACCAGTCAAAAGTTCTGATCTAATAAACATTTAATAAAAACAGATGAATTGAGAAACTCCTCCTTTTTGGAAGACGGTTAAAAATGGTGTTCAGTTTGAAATTGGAACTCAGTTATGGGCATCGTTTTGAAAGGAAATGTCAAAGTTATGTCAAAATCAACTCCATCTCTTGTTATAGAATAAGTCCCCTGGTCATCAAGAAGGCAGCATACGCGGTATCCGTACCTACATGATCTATAATCGAAATATTTCCACGTTCCGTTTTCTAACGTCGTTACGCGTACGGGTGAGGTCAGGGGGCGATTCAGAGCAATTAGGTTCTTGTAATGGATAATAAAACAAGACACGAATGAAATACAGTCCAAACTTAATGCGCGCTATACGTGGCGGATACGACCTTTTGTTTATCTGGTTTTAAAATTTCCAACACGGATTTGTAAAGATCATAATTGGTTATTCGACAATTCGTTATCTTTGTTCTTGATTATGGCCAACCCCCCCATAATAAACAGTCTGGACTGCCGCGCAACAGGTCCATGGTTCGAATCCCGCCGCGGGCTAGAGCTTCACCGCATGGTGGAAAGGCAATTTTGCGAATACCCGCCTGACTAGCGACCACCCTCAAGTAGAAAATCTGTCGCCAAGCACCTAACGGTGTGTTCTGGCAGCTGTCCTCGAAAGCCAGTATTTCTAGGTTAAGCCTGTTAACACCTTCCACCATATCATCACTTACCATCGGGTGAGATTGTGATCAAAGGCTTACCTATCAGCAATAAAAAAAAAAGTTGGGCAGCAGCGCCTTGTACAGAACTGCCATCCCCAAGACGCCTGCCAAGCGTGGGAATTATGCCAAATACCCCCTTAATAAGGGAGGCTGAATTCAGTAATGGACGATCTGGCTCATACAGTAAATGTTAATAACGCCTTCTATTTTCTAAAAGTTCGTGTAATTTAATGAAATTATTTAATTCACGAGTAATCCATGATTAATTTGATTACTCTTTGCGCCGCGAGAATTTTCGCCGAATGTGCGAAAAGCGTATACGAAAAAAACCTTCAATCATTTTCAATTGGTCGTCACGTCGCGTCGGTGTACCTTGATTAGGGGTATTGTCATGGTGGTAATGCTAATTTTTTTTTCGTCTCTTATTGTAAGGGATGTTTAAAAAAATTGAGAAGCAAGGTAAATGTGAAAACTAAATACGCTTCTTAAGACGCGGTGCGATTACTCTTAATGAAACTAATAACTAACTCTTAATATGCGATAATAACAAATACTTTTAAAAGTATCCTAAAAAATATTAAATAATATTTAAATAAAACACTTAAAAAAGCATAAAATTATATATCTAGTGACAATTCCGCCTAATTTTCCTGTTATCTACGTGACGTCACAAACATCACGCAGCCTAACCGGAAGAATACCCGACTAGTTTCGCTTCTAAACGAAGCATCTTCAGGAGGTCTTGACTTACCGAGCGCACGATCGAGACTAATATGCGTTTTAACAAAACCTGAAGTCGTAATTTATTGATAGAAAGATAGATTATTATGACAGTATGGAAACAGTAGTTGATAACCTTATAAGTGGACTCCGTAGAATAGACAAAAAGCAAAGATGTGTAAATAAAAAAGCTTGGATATACTACATCTACATAGCATCATATCTGGCATAGGCCATTCTTAGTATGTGATACTGGTAAACCCCTCCTAACAAAGCTGTCAAAATTAGACATTAAAGTCATTTTCGATAGAGCCGCCTCCGTTATTTGGAGATCCTTGAAGAGAGGAGGACAGGTCAAAGTTGTGAGTTTAAATGCAAAAAAAACATAGTACCTCAATACAACATTAAAATTTCTAAAATGAACGTTCATATTCCATAGAAAACGATACCAATGGCATAAATCCATGTTGGTTTTCTAATCGATTAATCTTAAAATCTCTTAAAATTTAATTGTTTTATTGTTTGTCATTTTTACCATGTAATTGCATCATTGTTGGATCCTAGAGAGAAAATATTTATAAATAAATAGTTACTTCAAAAACAACCGCAGGAAACTTCATATGGTTCTTAGATAGATAGATAGATAGATAAACTCTTTATTGCAACACAAAGCTTAATTTAAAAATAAATAAAAAACTTATAACTAAAGATACAATATAACTAAGTGAAACAATGGGCGGTCTTATCGCTTAAAGCGATCTCTTCCAGACAACCCAACAATATTGGAGATTTTGACAGTATATGGACAGGGTTTTAAGCTAATGTTACTAAAACAGTAAAAAAATAATAGTTAAGGATCTTAATTAAACAACACAAAAATGAATTATACTATACATATATATGAAAATATACGTACGCATAAGAATTATAGAAACATATATAGATATACATAACATACAATAATTATAATATATATATATATATATATATATACATATACTTTACTTACATAAATATTTTTTAACATATACATATAAATACAAAAATATACCTAAATAGACATTTAAAACATATTATAGAAAAAATAAGTTCAGTAATGTTGTATGTACATATCCAAAGTTATAGTGAAAGATAATAAGTTTTGACCTGATTTTTAAAAGATTCCAATGAACGAGCACGTTTTATTTCAAGTGGTAGAGGATTCCACAGTCTAACAGCTTCAGAAGTAAAAGAACAATGATAGAAGGAGGTTCTACTTACGGGTGCCTGCAGCAATAAATTATCTGATGACCGTAACGATAAAGCATGGGTAGTATGGAGGAATTTGAAACGTTCCTTGAGGTAGGGTGGAGAAGTAGGAAGGAACAAAATTTTGTAAAGGAGATGTAGTATATGAGCATTCCGGCGAAGACGAATAGGTAGCCACTTGAGCTTGGTACGAAATTCGGAGACATGATCATATTTGCGTAAGCCGTATATGAACCTTATACAAAAATTTTGGATTCGCTCAAGTTTATTTAGCTGATCTTGTGTGAGATCAAGATAGCAGACGTCAGCATAATCAAGAATAGGGAGTAGCAAAGATTGTGCAAGCGCAATTTTAGTGGTGGTAGGTAAAAAGTTGCGAAGTCTCCGTAAAGCTCCAGCAGATGCAAACATTTTACGACTGGTTTGAGCTATTTGAGCGTCCCATGCTAGAGTTCGGTCGATGGTAATACCGAGATTTTTAACATTTTCGCTAAATGGAATGACAATTCCATCGAACACAACTCGCGGCAATGAGTCCCAGTCAACCCTGGAGATCAAGCGGGAACTTCCTACTATGATAACTTGAGTTTTAAGAGGATTGACTGTCAACCCATATGCTTTGCCCCATTGCAGTAAACGAGCAAGATCCCTATTTGTATCTTCTACTGCTTCAGGCAAGTCAAGCAGTGACGAATGTGAATATAATTGAAAATCATCTGCGTAGAGGTGGTAGGACGAAGAAATGTTTTGAGATATTGAATTTATGAAAATTGAGAAGAGAAGAGGAGACAAGACGCCACCCTGAGGTACACCAGAAGTGGTGTTACACCAGGAAGAAAAACGATCTTCAAGGCGAACCCGCTGACGGCGACCGTACAGGTAAGAACGAAACCAGTCAATCACCGTTGGAGATATGTTGTTTGAGCGAAGAATGGCAAGAAGAATATCAAAGTCAACAGTGTTAAAGGCACTGCTGAAATCTAACAGTGTCAGCACAGTTAACTGTCCATTGTTCATTCCAAGACGAATATCGTCAGTAATTTTGACAAGTGCAGTAACTGTGCTGTGTCCCGGACGAAAACCAGACTGAAGGGGATTCAAAAGATTATTACGAGAAAAGAAACTGTTAATTTGGTTATGGACTAATCGTTCAAGTACTTTCGACAAAAACGGAAGTATTGATATGGGACGGTATTCTGAGTAAGATTTAGGATTAGCTTTTTTTGGCAAAGGGATTATATGAGCTTCCTTCCATAGAGAAGGAAACACACCGTAGGAAACAGAAAAATTAAAAAGGTAACTAAGTATAGGAAGAATTAAATCTAATATAGGGACCAGCATATTTCGACTGATTCCATCAATTCCAACAGCAGTAGAAGTTAATGAGAGTATGCTCTTCTCAACATCACAAGCGGTGAATTGACTAAAGGATAATGAAGGTAGGTCAGGGTTTGTCAGGTTAGAGAGAGAAAATAAAGTATCAGCTTTTGATGACGCGTCCATAATAGACGGCTTGACAAAGTGTTGGTTCAAAGAATCTATGTCTAAGTTATTTGGAATAGATTCCTGTCTAGATTTACCAACCCCTAAAGATCTCAGAAACTTCCAAACTTTCGTAGGATCCCTTTCCTGAACAGACTCATGAATATGGCGTCTTTGGGCATCTCTACACACCACATTGCAGTGATTCCGTACTCTGGTATATCGAGCTTTATTCGTTTCAGTTGGAGAACACTTGTATTTAGTTTTTGCTACTTCTTTTTTGTGTTTTAGTATTTTTATGTCATCAGTGAGCCAAGGTGCAGGTGTGTGTTTGATTTTAACTGCTCTTAAAGGGGCATGGACATCATACAGTTGGATAATAATTGAATTAAAAATTGTTACTTTTTCATCAATTGAATTGGCATCCATTACTGGAGTCCAATCAATTTTTTTAGCGTCATTCGTAAAGGCATCACGATTCATTCCACTAAAATTGCGTTGCAGAATAATTGTAGGTCTTGATTTAGGAGGACGAATCTTATATGACAGAAAGATTAAGTCGTGATATGAAAAGTTATCAGCTGAACATTGACCATGCTTAGCAACAAGCTCCAATGAAGACACCATAATGAGGTCCAGACAAGAGGGAGCTGAGTTTGGAAAGTGATGAGTAGCGTTAAGAGGGAGAATGTGCATGTTGCTAGCTTGGACAAGTGTTTCTAATAAAGAAGTGCGATGATTACGTTTTAAAAGGCAAGTATTGAAGTCACCCATAATTATGGTGTGATTGTAGGATGGCATAAAATCTGTCAAGACCTTTTCAAAAGAAGGGAAGTAGTTGTTGGTATCAGAATAGCTATAGTAGGCTCCGAGGAGAATTTTAGTATGTGAGAGAAGAATTTCAATAAAGAGATGTTCGCCACCGTCGAGGGGAGGTGGTTGAGTGGATGTGCTAATAATTGAAAAGGGAATATGGGCACGGATATAAATGGCTACACCACCACCACGACCACCTGTACGATCATTGCGAATGAGGTTAAAGCCGGGTAAAGAGTATGAAACTGAGGGAAGAGAAGGCTTAAGCCAAGTTTCAGAGACTAGTATAGCGTGAATGTTTTTATTATCGAGTGACGCCTGCATATCAGAGATGTGAGCCGGAATGCTCTGCGCGTTAATATGAATAATGTTAAAATTTTTCGGTACATCAGAGAAATGAGACTTCAAGGTTTCTGACAGAGACGGAATGCTCAAAAAACTGTCATCATTACTATTAGATGATAAAGATAAATAATGATCATCGCTATTATTAGATATGTCTAACATAATACAATTAATATACTATAAATATTATAAATATAAAATATATAAATATAATAATATTATCTAAGCTACCAAAATTAAGTCTAGTACCTTCCCGGCACTATCCACATTCTACCTGCCGGTTACTTAGTAATAAATAACACTACTTTCTGGCAGCAGCACGTCTTGTCTTGGCTGACACAGAGGCCGAGCGTTTCATAATCGGCTCCTTTGGAGCAGCGGTGGTGACACTACTTACGCCCTGCACTTTGATATTATCTAGCTCCGCCACACAGGCGACCCGATGTCTTATACCGTCGTCACTCAGCACGAAGACGAAGCCCTCATGCGACCAGCACTTGGATACACCGAACCGCTGCCTTGCCAGAACAAAAGTATCGTGCCGTGGCTTCGTTAAGAACTCGGATAGAGTGATACCAGAGCTCTTGAGATTCTTCTTTGCTCCCCATATTTTACTACGCATTGAGTGATCACGAATTTGAAATAATATGGGCCTAGGCTTGCCTGTATCTGATGAGCGACCCATTCTATGAAAGCGAGTGATGTCCTCCAACTTGAATCCAGACACTTTCAACCTTTGCACTACTGTATCGACTATGACTGTAGAAATGTCTGCTTTATTGTCTTCGGGAATGCCATGTAAAAGAAGTACATTTTTACGGTTGTGCATCTCCAAGTGATCAATACTTCGTGCATTTACCTCTATTTGTGTCTGTAATGTCCGGAGAGAACTTAGAACAAAAGCTTTGAAAATTGAAAACTCAGCAGCTAGACTTGGTGCATCTGTTGATAATGGAGAAGATAATTTGAGCTGTCTTTCTTCAAACTCTGCCAGCTTCAAATGAAAGGTTTGGGTCAAATGAGAGATTGATTCCTTGATGGCCTCCATTTTGTTCAGTGTTATAGTGATCCAAAAAACAAATTTGTGATTTCCAGTTTATGTGTGGTTGTTTGTTAAGATAACACTACCCGGCAGGTATTGTAACTCAGACTTTAATTATACATATAAATTGTAAATAATAGGTGTTAAATACTATTTTTACTATTTTAATTAAAAATATGTAAAATAATTTGATGTATTATTTTCAACTACCCGCCAAAGAAAAAAGTTATATAGCTATGCTTAGTTATATAGCTAGGCTAATTGACGGAGAAGATAAAGTAATTATAGAACTCATAGATATTTTATACTAATTAGCTAAGTTACGATAACATTTCGCTATCATTATTACTCAACACTTCTCATACAAGCTCATATTTTGTTAATGTATCGCGATCGATCGCCTGTAAAATGAATATATTTAATTAATCAATGCGGCCTCTAAAAAGCGTCACAAGTATGCTGCTTTAGAGGCACAATACTTGTTTGTACCGTTCGCAGTGGAGACGATGGGCAGCTGGGGCGCAGACGCAAAAAGCTTGGTTTACCAACTAGGGCGCAGATTAAGGGATAAATCTAATGACTCCCGCTCCGGCTTGTACCTGGTGCAAAGGTTGGCTATCGCAATCCAACGAGGCAATGCAGCCAGCGTTATGGGCACCTTTGCGCCAGGTACAATGAGGGGCGGGTTATTTGATTAACTTATTATATTTGTGACCGTGCTAAAAAAAATATTTTATTTTGGGTGTTTATATGATTAATTTTATAATTTAATATTAATCAATAAATAATCATACAACAAAGATTATTTTAAGACTTGAAATGGCAGGAAATTAAATATTATTAAGAAGAAATTAAACATATACACGTGAAAGATTTTCTTTAAAACAAATAACCGATTTATTAAACTAACCATATATTAGGAATCTGGCATACTATAGAAACTCTACTCTGGTAGATATATTATAGAAACTATAGAAAACTGGCTGAAGACCAGTCTGCAGCCTGCGTGTGTTGCCAGTGGTGACTTGTGGCATTGAGACGTGATCCTGAACTGTAGCCCTTTCGGAGAAGCTCAGAGTCGCTCAGCGAGCTATGGAGAGCTTTGCTCGGAGTTTCTTCGCACGACAAAATCCGGTACGTGGATATTCGCTGAAGAACCGAAGTCACGGCTTTAAACAAGTTAAAGTGACAATGCAGGTCACATTGCTCGACGAACTGACAAACGAAAAAAACAATCATAGCCCCCATGAAGGGCATACATTTTTTAATCACCAATGATTTTACTAACAGTCACAATATTCTTACTTTAAGTGAATAACACGAAACTAAACATAAATAGTCCGTCGTTTAGTGAATCAAACTAATATGGCGTCCGTTTAGTGACTCGTAGCTATACCCGTACACAAGTAGCTAGTCCGATCTATTGTGAAGTTGGTTACAATTTATAACTGTTTTAATAGTTTTTATGATATTTTTAGTTAAGGCCAACTTTTGCCCATTTCGCCCTAGGTTAATAACATTTCTGACATCAATGTTGTCTCAGAGGAATTCAAATTCAGCAACATCTTTATGGTGGGTGAGCAATCAAGCAGTATTAAGATCGAGAAAGAAAATTAAGAAAGACATCATGAAAACCCTTTCTTGAACAATGCTTAGATGAAAGTAAGTGTTATAGTGAAGATTGTGTCCCAACAGTCTTTTAGTGGGTCTGTATAAATGGTTGTTCACTTGCCATTTCTATCACAGAACAGAAGTGCATTAGTATTTTGGGTGGAAGCCACCAAAAAAACTTGTTACAATATCGCAAGGCAATCGTTATAGCCAGGCCCTTACGGTAGGATGTAGGGAGAACCTGTCGATAAAATCTAACGACGTGAATGATGAGCCTCAGGGGTCAAGGACCACCTTGATGGCCTCGTTATTCACTTCATTAGACAAGTCAGTTTCATAAAAGATTACGGATCAATGTCAGGCCTTCCTAGATATTGCTTCCGATTTGACATGTATGAAAAATACTACCTAGACTCTAGAGTATGTCGATGTAAACCAAACACATTTATCTACTTAAAAAAAATTAAAACGATAAAGCTCAACAAATAAATTACCGTTAAGTGTTTGGCGTAGTAGCTAGCCAGGCGTAGTAGCTAGCCAGGCTAGGGCATTGGCAAAATACCCACCATGCAAAATGTTCTACTACAATGCAAATACCCTGAAACCATGCAAGACCTTGGCCTGTCCAGATCAACTAACTGCCTTCTTAGTCACTAGATAATTAACTGCCTTAATTCTTAGACGAGTATTCAGCAGGGCATCAGTGTTATAAGGATTACTTTGGCTAGACGGGGAAGGAAGCCCTTGTGTGTAAGGAGTGTTGATTCACTATGTGTATACGATATAAACAAGCGTAGTTTGCCAATCCCAGTCCTCCTCAAGCTTCTGCCCTTATACGCGATGGACACGGCACCAATACGTTTAACCTGTAGTACCTAAGTCATTTGTCTAAGTTAAGGCTGGTCTATGTTTGTGACATGAAAGGGTAGGGTATTATCCGACGTGGCTTTTTAACGTAGCATTACCTTGTTTCCAGGAGAGCGTAGACGTGGCGCTGCAGGGCGGGCGGCGGCGCTGCGACGGGCCCCTTCCGACTCGGACTGCTCCGGGGAGACGGCCTCGCTCTCTGCGGACAGCGGGGACCGCGCGCCGCGCCCCACGCCGCTCGCACCGCCTCGCAGTGGGAAGACTCGCAGGTACACACATCCCTTTAATATATTATGTGTGACAACAAGCAGACGGTCCGCCAACGGTAACCGCCGCCTATGGACATCTGCAACACTAGCTGCGCTGCCGATGTGTTGCAAATTGCAAGGAACCCCCGCTTCAAAGAGTGTTTCGCTGTTGACAGTGAAGATCCGATCTCGGACCTTTTGCTACTGCTCGTTGGGTGAGCTGCAGATACACGCTCGAACATACCTCGACAACAATAATGGGCAATGGAAATTCGGGCAATAATATCATTTTAAGCTTTCACCAAGCAGCCTTCCTTGTAATAAGACACGTTGCCTTGTTAATATTTTTACTATACCCATGTTTAGTGTAGTGCGTAGCGCCTCTCATGCGCGCTATCACCGTAACGATTCTCCTTAGTCGGATAGAGTGGTCGTTGATGTACAAATTTATGTGTACTTAATACCTAACGTTTATGTAATCACAGTTAATGTACTCGTAACTATGGACAATGTGTGATCAAATGCTATTATTTATTTGGCACAAACAATAAGCATTGCAATTCATCGGGGCAATGCTTCCAGCATGCTGGGAACGCTGCCAACTGGTAGTGGCTTTCGTTGTAGTAGCTGTAGTGTTGTTTTAGTTTATAGTGTGTTGTTAACACAGCTTATAGAATACGGTTGTGATGTGTCTTAATGTAGTTATATAGTGAATTAAATTGTTTTTACCACATTATCTCAACATTGTACAAATCTTCGCTGACATCGTCAGACTGATGATAGATATGCGTTTGTTAGTTTAATAAAATAAAAGGTCAAAGTCAAAGTCAAAACTATTTATTCAATTTAGGCGTCTACGACGCTCTAATGAAATTTTAATATTGAAGTATTCTAATTGTACTGCCTCGTTCAGCCAACAAAGTTGTATAGAGCCACTGCGAGAAGAACGGGCAAGAAACTCGGGGCCATTCTTTTAAACATCTTTTAACAATGTGTTACTTACTTTCTAAATACATTTTATTTACACTTTTACTGGTTCATCAACTATTAATTAATATTATTATAATTATAATTCAATATAATTTATAACAACTGTCAAAACCCTTTTAACAAACCATTTTAAGAACCACTACATATAAACAAGGTTAGTCCAGTAATATCATAAAAGAGAATAATAAATTACTTAACTTTCACAAAATCTTGATCGGGCAGCACTTCGTCGTTAAAGACTACTTTGAAAATGTATTTAGACACCACTGTGAGATCTGAGTTGTTCACTCTGAGCTTGCTTAAAGACGACTGACTTGCTGGGCAGAGCCCCTTTCAAATAACAACTTCGGCAGTCAATATCAATACTTTTAAATAATTACAATTTTGGTTTACTATTAAATTATTTGATTGGAATGTACTTATAAATAACTATTTTTATCATAGGTATTATTACATTAATCTCATTATTGATTTTATACAATTATATGTATTGAACAAATTTAATATATTTAATATGACTAACGTCAAATCAAATACCCTTAATTTAAACCTTAAATAAATGTACAATGGTTCAACATGATACAAATACTTATTAATTGTTCCTTGTAAGTCCTATTTTATTCAACATATTAAAATTAAAACAAAGGACATTGGCTAAAACGTAAATCTAACGACACAATATTTACCTATGCTATCACGTTCATATGTGGAATTTCGGGAATTCTGACAGTGCTGGATTTAGTTGCCATTTTAATCAGATCTGTCCAAGGTTTAGTTGAATGGCTACGCCCCCACTTCCGAAATAGGAGGAGGTTCTCAGTCCGACTCTGTTTTAAGGGTTCCATATCCAAAGGGTAAAAACGGAACCCTATTACTAAGACTTCGCTGTCCGTCCGTTTGTCACCAGGCTGTATCTCAAGAACGGTGATAGCGCTAGACAGTTGAAATTTTCACAAATGATGTATTTCTTTTGCCAAGTGCGAGTCGGACTCGCGCACGTTTAAACAAAAAAGGTTAAAATATGAAGTCTAATGTTATATAACTAATGGTACGGATACCCTTCGTGCCCGAGTCCGACTCGCACTTGTTGTTTTGTTATTACGCGAATACTCCATCAATAATTATAAATTTCGATGATTATTTATTTGTTGGGTAGAATATACCTTCAAAATGGTCTCATTAAAATTTCATTAACATCGGTTGAGTAGTTTTTAAGTTATAGTCTATTAACCTTACCAAATATTTGCATACCTGGACGATGTAATTGTAATTGAACTCTTGTCGACCAACAGTAATTTAGGCAAGTGACAATGAGCTTATAAGCAGTATCATCATCATCACATTAACCGGTTTGTCCACCGTCGCTCGAGGTCTCCCTATTTGGAGAACTTGTTATAATCCCCACCCTTGGCAGGCGTCTTGGGGATAGCAGTAGGAGTCATCAGTTCCCTAAAAGTCGTTGCTTCCTACTTTCTGGTATTTTTTCTCTTTGACACCCACGGGAATAAATGGGGATGGGGTGATATTCTTAGCCGGCACCCCACGGCGATGTGTAAGCAGTATGCCTCACAATAAAGAGGGATTAAAAAAAATAGAACTTTTGACACTGAAAAGTATGAAGTAGCTGGTAGAAGTCAGACCATGATAATGTGAGGTCAGTGTTTGAAATCAACATGGTACTGACTTTATCATGTTATTTCATACTTTTAAATGTTGGTAGTCGTATCCGTTTTTTTATATATTTTTTCCTGTTAGCTGCCCTTGATTGTACCACAAGGATAGCTACTCGACAATATATAAAAAGCGACTTAATGGAAACTGGTTGGTGTAGGGTAAGCCGATTCTTTTTTTTTATTATTTATAGCTGATAGGCTCGCCTTTGACCATTATCTCATTTGATGGTTATGTTATGTGGTCGAAGATGTTGCTCAGGCTAACCTAGAACTACAGGCAAGAATAACTTCCGGAACACACCGTTAGGTGCTTGCCGACAGATTTTCTATTTAAAGGTAGCTAGTCATGCGGGCATTCGCTAAATGCCCTACTACCATCCTTTAATGACTGCCATCCTAAGGCAACAACCGGTACCGACGGCTTAACGTCCCCTCCTTGGCCTGAAGCACGTCCACACTCAGTAGTAATGTAACTAGCGGTCACCCATCCTCATAACTCATGACCGCGGCGGACGTTGCTTAACTTTGCTGATCGGTTATGAACGGTTAAGCAAACTTCCCTACGACTTAAGGACGCGCCATACCAGCGCGGAAAGATGGATTTCGCCAATGCGACCGAATTTACAAGTAAGGTCCCGCTTCGCAAGCAACGCGCTTCAGTCGGATTATAGTAAACGCAGCTGTATTGTACGTTTTATATTTCCACGCAGGGCGCTAGCAATCAGTAGGTAGGTATATAAACTGTGATTGCAGGTAAGTGAAATACAGAATTTGTGATTTTCTCTTTATTTTATTCTATTGCCCTAGTAAGTTATAAATATATACTTACATAATGTTTACGGTCATTGGTTGTTCATATATATTGTGTAATGTATGTAGGTAGGTATTATTGTATTGTAATAAAAGTACTTTCATTCAATTATAATATCTTTATTGGAAAAAAATATAATAAGAACGTACTTTTTTAGGTATTTTTAAAACCGATAGGTATAACAAAAACCTATCGAACAAGGTTGCAACTACCTAGTGAACCTCGGTAGGTACTTAATTATTGATTTTCATGATAATAAACAGTTCATTAGCTATTTACTAGGTAATTTATAATAATTAGTTCTAAAAGAATAACCATGAATAAGCACGTAACCAAAATAGTAATACCTATCAATCATGGTATAATACCAACTTACGTAGGTTCGTATGCAGTACTAACTATCTACTTAGGTAGGTACGTATTGTCACGGTAATTTTTATTGATACTATTACCGTGGTATTGTGATATAGGTATTTACCTACTTTCTGCATAGAGTAGGTACGTTAGTCTGCTACTCGAAATATTTATAAAATAAAATTCCGTTCTGATCCCGTCCTATTTTCCGTTCCATTCTGATCCCACTTGTTTTATTGTCCTGTAGCCCTAGCACGACACGAATAACTAGGCAAAATTTCTCCGTTTCTTGAACGTATCGAAATGTCACCATTTTATATAGGATTTGATCAGCGCCCCTACAGTGCGTAAAAGGAACTCGATTCGTTTACGTTACGGTCTATAGAAATGTTCGTGCTTGGGCTACAGATTTAATAATAGTTAACGTGCTTAAGTTAGAAAGATGCACACAATAGCATAAATTTCAATGTACGAATTCTCAAACTACAAGGATAGCAGAAGCTCGTGGGAGTTTCATACTTTAGTTCTCTTTGAATCAAACTGGATTGTTGTATGATTTATTTATTTATTAAACTTAAAGTACCAGGAAAGCAGAAGTTCACAGGAGTTTCTACTGTAGATTTCGTAATAGAAAAACTGTATTTACACAATGCATTATACATATGGGCTAAAATTAAACTCAAAAAAGCACAGACCTTAAGTTATCGATTGAGCTAAATTGATCTAACCAACCTTATCCACTATGTTATATTTTGAGTAACTTTTTTGAATTGTTTTAAATATTTACCTACAGTTAAAGTTTGCATCTTTTTCTAAATAATATAGAAGCTGATATTGGGGTGCTTTTTGGCAAAGTTGCTGTTTAATTCAAAATGCCAAGCTTCCACAAAATTCGTCATTCAGTGATGTTCTTTATGTGCACACCAAACGTCTATGAAACTTTCTTCTTCCAGCCATTGGGTTACCATATAGTCATTAAAGACTTCTGCAGTACCTGGAGATGAATAATGTAATACCAGCCTTCTCCGATGCTTTGTATGGGTAGTAACGGCAATAAAGCTGACAGTGCAACATGTCGTCGTGTGTCTTAGTAATTAAACAACTTTAAACGGTTTAAACCGCGTATATTTGTCATTATTTTGTCCCGGCGTTTCAAACACTTTGCAATAATCGTGGTCACGGGGTGTCATGGTCATGTGTCTTTTTATTTTGTTAGATTTAGTGACTTTCCTTTCTTCCACACACTCTGTTAGAAATGGAAGTAACATTTTTTTACTTCAACTGATGAAAACACCGACGATATAGCATTTATAGCTGCTATTTTAAAGTTTGTTATATATTCTTCTGGCTGCCATTCTGGTATATTTGCTTTAACCATTTGAAAAAAATATTTTATAGGTATCTTTACAGCACGAGTGTAATCTATGTCATCTTGTTGAGTTTGAAATACAGTAATACCCCGACTTAAGCTACCCCGTTTTACGCGAATTCGGAGAAACGCGGTTTTTCATTGTGATTGCCGCGCGCATCAGTTCTCTCGCTCCACCCTCTCACTGTTCAGTTTGCGACAGGTTTAACGTGTTCCACGTGGAACTGTTCTACGTGGGCAGTGCATTTTACTTATAATCTCTATTTATGTCATCTAAAAGAACGAAAAATTAGTAATTTGAGTTAACAAGAAAAGAAAAACACAGCTTTTGGAGTGTTAACTGACTGATTATATTGAAGCAAAAATTAAAATTTGTGAATTGGCAAATAAATTTGACATACCGGAATTGCAAACTTAACAGAAGCACTCAATTCAATTGAAAAGGGGTTGAACATTTTAGAAAAAATAGATTCTAATGAAGAATGCTTTTTTACTACAAAACAGGGAATAAAAAACTTACTGGTACGCTACGAAGAAATTTTGCGTGAGAAGAAGAAAAATTTAACTATTCAGGCAACATTTTTAGAATATATGAAGCCTTCGACATCAAAATAACTTTGGTTTAGGATTCTTTATTCATAACAATGTAAATTTTTTTATTGTCTTACACTTCATTCAACATTTTACTTCTAAATCATAGTTTTCTCTTAACTCTGGTCCCGATTAAACATACTTTATATATATTTATATGCAAAGTTGAACCCCGACTTACGCGAATTCAACTTACACGACAATCGCTCGGACCCACCTACCGCGTAAGTTCGGGGTATCACTGTATTCAATTGATATACTAAGTAACTAGTTAAGAACAATGAGAACAATTTTATAATAAACTAGCCGGCCCGCGCAACTTCGTTTGCGTCACATAAGGGTCAGAGATAGAACGAACGCCAGAAATATATTTTTTGTATGTTTGTAATGTTTGCGTAAATATCAGAAACCAATATATTTGTATGTTTGTAAAGAGTACTGATTATTTTCCATAAAATAACATTATTTCGCATGCGCTGCGAAAAGTATTGATGATACATAAAAAATATGTTCTACATATTTATAGTATTCATCATTATCTACAAAAAAGTCCGCGACGGTATATATATCTTTTATGGTTAACGAAAAATAACCTTTTCTTTCGTAAAAAAATATTCTAAATAACCTTGTTCTTGCTTATTTTTATGCTTATTCATTATTACCTACCTATACCATACTGGTGCGGTGAGAATTTTGAAGTTTTATTTAACACGGTTTGAAGTTTTATTTAATGGTTGTTGTTCCTCACTTGACATAGATATGTATAGTATGTCGCGGACTTTTTTGTAGATATTTATAAGATCTAAAATTAATTACAGCACTTTATGGTTCTATAATTTATGGTTTAGGCAGCGTACGCAAAATAAGTCCTTTTCTGGTTGATTTTTTACACCTTGTGTCCGAAAAACCCAAATATTTTACGAAACACTTTTATTTTTCAAAATAAAATTTAGTCTATGTTACTCATGGATAATGTAGCTTTCAAATAGATAAAAAAAATTTAATATCGGCCTAGCAGTTTTTGAGCCTATTCATTACAACCAAACAAACATACAAACAAAGTTTTCCTCTTTATAATATTAGTGTAGATTTCTAGCAAATATGCAAAGTAATATATATGACTTCTTAATACTTTTGCCCTCTTGGTACTTTGAAAATTAGTTACTAAATATTATTTTTGTGAAACTTATCTTGCAAACCGTAATAATTAAGTGCCTAAATATATTAAAGAGTAGGTAGGATCAGGACGGAATAGTAAAATAATTAAAAATTTACGGATCCCATTTGAAATTATAAGTGGGATCAGAACGGAAAAGAAAATTAATAAAAAATATAACTGTTACCATGTGGTATCTCTTCGTGGGATCGAAGTGGAATACACCAGCTCGTAACTCACATTCACGAGCTCAATAAATTAATCAATTTGATTTCTGAATATTTTTTTTATAGCATAGATAATAGATAGGTATAGATGTTAGTAGTAAACTTACATAGGTACTTACTTACCTATTTTCTACATAAGTAATATCATAATATTAAGTAGGATAGGTACGTGCAGTACGCATAACAGTTTGTGTAACCACCCCAAAGTAGAGAAATGCATTGCCAAGCTCCTAACAGTGTGTTCCGTCAGCAGTCCATGAGAGGCAGGAATAGTTCTAGGCCTAGTCCGGGTAGCATCCTCGACAACACCAACAGGTGTTAGCTGTAAAAAACCAAGTTTTATAATGAGTAAGCTTAGATACCTCAGTACTTATGTTATAATCTTCTCTGTGTAGTTACATACCTACATAATATGGGTGAACTTGGTCAAGATTTGTACAGGTATGCACCAACCTAACATAGATTTGGTAGATATTAGTATCTGAATACCTTATAGATCTTTTTATCCCAGAAAATATCCATTAGCATAATAAAATTGTTGATAGGGGAGGGGTAAAACCGCAGGGGTAAGTCAGGTAGGTAAGTACTTATATGAACAATCACACAACGCGGCATTTAGATATATATATATAATATATATATATATATGGTTCTAAATTTTATTATGTAGGTGGTTCGTAGAAGGTAAGTACAAATACCAGGCTAGTTACCAACCTTGTATGGTACAGTTCCGATTTTTGATTGCCAAAGTCGTCACCGTACTATCTATTTTGTTCTGGCAGACAGGTCAACGACCCCATTGTCGCATGATCACAGCGATCAGATGACGCCGCCCGTGCGTTATCCACGCTATCTTGTGCTTGAGCAGCATCGGTCACATTCACTAGCTCAATGGACGAAGCGTTTTGGTTTCTGTAAAGAATTTAGTAGAACATAAGTAGGTATAGGAAGGTAATTATAGGAAAAGTTAACTTACCTACCCATAAGTAGGTATTGCATTCCAATCTTCATAAATAGTAACACCAGACCACTTAAACCAGCACAAAAAATATTCAAAGAATAACTGAGAAGGTTTTAGGACATATAGGAAGTTAAAAAAAATACAAATAGGTACGTAGGTATACTTACTTCTTTTTCTTTCTCATTAAATCATAATTTTTATTTGACATTATCACATACTTTGACTTATTGTACTATTATTATTTAATTTTTATTTTATTGCAATACTACTAATAATTATATTTGTTTTTACTAACCCTTGATTACGATTTCACTAATATTTTAATGACCGTTATAATGTGATTAGGTATTTGATTTTAAGGTATTTTGATATGATATTAATTATATGTTTGAATGTACATTTTATGGTTTAATAACTGAAATAAATTATTATTATTATATTATTATTTTACTGGCCCTCTCTTTTAAATATTTTTTATATAGTCTGTTTCAAATCCCCTGAGAAACTCGTGCATTGCTCCCCCGGTATTATGTAAGCGCCGAAAAAAGCGATAGATATCGCTTTCCATACAATTATGCATCGCTTCCTTGTCGTTTATGCGTTTAAGCGCGTTTCGTGGTACAAGGTAGTGTCCGAGACAAGGTCGATCAGAGGCGGTAAGGTTGAGAGTCGCTGCAGTCCGCTCAAAGGTCAATGGCCGAGTTTCGCAGAGGATTTGAAACAGACTATAGGACCAAATTTTCTTGGTTTTCTCATCGTCACCGGCACAAAAAATATAATACCAGTATCATGTTAGTTAATAAACACAGACAAAACTGCGTAAATTATTTGGAACGCGGTGGCAGGAAGCCGAACAATACGTCCGCCTCGCAGGAATGCCGGGGCATACTGACTAAAGATAGAAAGAAAAAGCATGCAATGGATAACGAACGCTTACGAAAGGGACAGATTGCCAATGCGATTAGCAACTACAGCATTTTAAAAAGGTCAAAAGCGCCGTATCAAATAATTGTTAATTATGAGAAAAGTACACATTTAATAATATAATTGGTTTAAGGAACTAAGGGAATAGTTATTCTCTATTTATCAAAGCAAAAATCATCTTGTATTATCAACGAGTTTGTGATATAAATAACAAAACGTGTGTAAAACACACATTTTTAATAATTTTTTTCTATCGAGGTTTTTTTTCCAATCGTGTTTTCAGGTTTAAGGAACCAAAGAAAAAAGCACAAAATTTCAATATAAAATAGCATTTTACCCGTAGGTCTCGACAATACCAAGCTTTATGGGGTTTTTGGTGAGCAAATTATATACGGCACAACCTTAATAAGACTTAATTTAGAGTTTTCTAATTAGCATTGAGAAATACGGCAAACCACCCCTCCCCCCCTCTAAATGGGGAAGCTGTGTTCACCAGTAGACGATCCGGCTGATACAGTGTAGTAGTTCCAACTACACTCCAAAAATGTAGAGGGGAGGTGTGCCTTCGTGATTAGAAAGGTGTATACTTAGTTTAACAAGAAAGGTGTACACTTAGTTGAAGCAGTGATAGCTCAGTGGCTTTGGCTATGGACTGCCGCGCAGCAGGTCCATGGTTCGAATCCCGCCGCGGGCTTGAGCTTCACCGCATGGTGGAAGGGCATTTTTGCGAATGCCCGCCTGGCTAGCGACCACCCTCAAGTGGAAAATCTGTCGCCAAGCACCTAACGGTGCGTTCCGGCAGCTGTCCTTGAGAGCCAGTAATTCTAGGTTAGCCTGAACAACATCTTCGACCACATCATCACTTACACACCATCAGGTGAGATTCTGGTCAAAGGCTAACCTATCAGCAATATTTTTTTTTTTATAATAAAACATTATAATAACAAATGTTTTAAAAATATTTTAAGAAAATATTAGTTAATATTTTAATAAAACACTCAGATAATGTAAAAAATATATCTAATGACAATTCCGCCGAATTTTCCCGTGACGTCACGTCGGCTTAACAGGAAAATTAGAATTGAATTGTTGAATTGGAATTGTCACTAGATATATTTTTTACATTATCTGAGTGTTTTATTAAAATATTAATTTAATATTTTCTTTAAATATTTGTTATTATTAAATATAAATTTCCGCAAAGTAACGCTTGAATCTATTCATTAATAAATGATAAAACTTTATTTGTTTTATAGTCGACGACGAGGCAGCGAGTGGGAGGTCCTAGAGGGGCTGAAAGATGGGCAGCGCTTCGAGAAGAGGCCCGACGTCTTCAATGGATACCTGCACAAGAAGAGGAAGTGGCCCCTCAAGGGATGGCATAAGGTAAAAGCTTACACATACATTTTAGAGTTCCCGAAACCCTATAGCGGTACGCCGCTGTCTGTCCGTGCGTCCATATGTCACGGACCTCTAGCTAGGCTACGGGCTAGCTTTTTACCACTATTTCAACTGATGGTAAGTGATTATGTGGTCGAAAATGTTGTTTAGGCTTTCCTAGTATTACTGGCTCTTAAGGAAGTTGCCGGAACACACAGTAAAGTGCTAGGCGACAGATTTTCTAATCTAGGGTGATAGCTAACCAGGCACGCATTCGCAAATTGCCATACCACCATGCTATAACGACTGCCATTATAAGACAACAACCGATACGCGACGACTTAAAATACCACCCTGAAGCACGTGCACGTTCAGTAGGAATACCACTAGCGGTCACCCATCCCAGTCATAACCGTAGCTGACGTTGCTTAACTTGGCTGATTGTTATGTTTATACTTCAGTAATAATTGAACGTCCCGATTGTAAATTTTCAGTCTATAGAATATTTCAAAGTAAACTTACTAATTATTTCGTTGTAAAGAAAGCGTGTCTGCAAATAATCGAGTAGGTACTTAAAATTCGGTGGCGTTGCAAAAACTATTAATTTTAGCTGATGTCGTCACGCGCATTTGACTGATATAAGCATCTACGTCATTACGGCGACTAAATAATACGAAGCGGATATGATGGAAATAGTCATTTATTTATATACATAATATTTTAAATTGTAAGTATTTATGATCGATAGATATATTTAAAATCTTCATTGAATCATCATAAATAATTCCCAAGGCCTCGCTTCGTAGCGGAAGCTTTCCTATAGTCGTTCCCGCTCAATGTTCTCTGCAATCACACTTGGATGGGTGACGTTTACTACTGAGCGTGCACGTTTTTTTTTTTATTTGATTCTGACGGAACATACACGAGGCCCAACTGATGTTAAGCGGATTATCCTCTACCTATAATAGATGCATTTCGTCATGTGATGAATACCATAAGCGAACAAACCCTCCGAAGCGCTTCCATGCTTCGGAGGGCACGTTAAGTCGTCGGTCCCGGTTGTTGTCTTAGGATGGCAGTCGTTACAGCATGGTGGTAGGGCGCTTTGCGAATGAAATTGGGAGCCAGTAATTCTAGGTTAGCCTGTACAATATCTTCGACCACATCAGGTGAGATAGTGGTCAAAGGCTAACCTATTATGCATAAAAAAAAACTAATTAGACAATAGGGTTTTGCATGGTGGTAAGGCTTGTTGGGAAGGCCCGCCTGACTAGGTACCACCATGAAGTAGAAGATATATCGCCAAGCACCTAACGGTGTGTTCTGGCAGCTAACCTCGAGAACCAGTAATTCTAAGTTAACCTGAACAACATCTTCGACCACATCATCACTTACCATCAGGTGAAATTGTGACCAAAGGCTATCTTATTAGCTATACAGGGTCATTTTTCCAGTGTCCCTGTATTTAATATATCGTAAACGTGTATTGTAGTGGTTAAAAACGCGACCTTATTACTAACTTAATATAAAACTCTTCATCGTCCGATCCTTGTCCCTTATATGTGGTGTCGGCACATGAATTCATCTTAAGAACAATGATAATAAAAATAAATCCAATTCTAAAAAAAAATAAGTTGGCTGCGTGCTCAGCTCTCTATGACATTTCTTTATATATTTATCGTCATTTTCGAAATAAGTATGATTTCAAGTATCACTATCATCTTTTTTTAGTAAACAATACGGGATAACTCACGTGAATCAGTCAGATAGCTCCGACTATAGTTTCAAACACATTCGGTGGACTTTATGATGGAGAGCTCGGGACGCCCGCATTGACGTCTCGCATAGCACTGCGGGCGGCAGCTCGTAGCGCGCGTGACGTCATAGGTTGGTGCGAGGGGAGGGTTCTGAAAAATTGTACGTTCTTTTACAGCGATTCTTCGTAATAGACGGCGGTATACTGGTCTACGCGCGTTCACCAACAGACGTGGCGCGAGGTCGACTGCACGGCTCGGTGGACGTCGGTCTTTCCGTCATATCGGCGAAGGCGAGAAGACGTCGAATAGATATAGACGCGGATGAGTTCATATATCACCTGAGGGCGAAGACACCGGAAGTTTTTCGCACATGGTTGAACGTCTTGAAAGCTCATAGGTAAGTGTGACAAAACATAAGTTAAAGTGAGAATTAGTGTAAGTTGGAAAGTAAGAATAACTGAAATTTCAGCGTTGTAATGTGTAATGCAAAGTGAGTGTAAGTATAAGTAAGAATGTGAGAAAGTGTGAGAATAAGTGAAAGTCTTACTGTAATGTGTAATGCAAAGTGAGAATGAGTTTAAGCAGGAATGTGAAAAGAAGTGAAAAGAAAATGGTAATGTGTAATCAAAAGTGTGAGTAAGTGTAAGTAGAAAATGTGAGAATAAGTGAAAGTCTGACTGAGTGGTAATGTGTAATGCAAAGCGAGAAAGAGTGTAAGCAGGAATATGAAAAGAAGTGAAAAGTAAGTGGTAATTTGTAATGCAAAGTGAGAGTAAGTGTAAGTAGGAATGTGAGAATAAGTAAAAGTCTGACTGAGTGGTAATGTATAGTGCAAAGTGGGAGTGAGTGTAAGTAGGAATGTGAAAATAAGTTAAAGTCTGAGTGTGGTAATGAGTAATTCAAACTGAGAGTAAGTATAATTCGGCGGGAGGTATAAGTCAAATTATTAGAAAGTAAGTTTTAAATACAAGACTGTGTATCATGAAATATGGCTGGTAGTAGCCAAGACGAATCTACAGTGTCTTAGGGTCAAAGTCTGTTCAATCGTAGACATCATACGAGGGAGGGTCAATAAGTCCGTGACTTTTTGAATTTCCCGCCTCTTATCTGAAATGGCAAGACTGCTCCTATACAAAGCTATCTGTCAGCTGACTCCTGGCAAAATTTGGACGACCTTTGTTATTTAGTTTGTGATAGGCAGCCATTGAAAGCAAATGGAAAAAAGTTAATTTCACGTGGTCATTAAGCATTATATTTTGCGGAAAAAAGTATCACTCCAGCCAAGGTTAAGCTTGATAAATACAATGTTAACTCTGCACCAACAATTTCAATGGTAAAAAAGTGGTTAACTGAATTTCTTTGTGGCTGTACAAGCATGGAAGATGCCGAACGTTGTGGACACCCAGTTAAGGTCTCAACACTCGAAACAATCAAAAAGTTCACGATATGGTGTTGGTCGATCGGAAATTGAAAGTGCGAGAGATTATGAAATCCATATGCATCTCAAATGGCTCAGTCGTTTCAATTTTGACTAATTACAATCGACCACAAACGCAATCGTGTGACAACTTCGCACTGTTTGGCGTTATTCAACCGCAATATGGGCTAGTTAATGCACCGTTTCATAACCGTGGACGAAACGTGAATCCACCACAACACACCAGAGACCAAACAGCAGTTAAAACAGTGGGTTTCTCGGCGTGAATCGCCGCCAAAGAAGGCCAAGTTGGGTTTGTCAGCCAATAAAGTCACGCCGACCATTTTTTGGAATACAGGCGGTATAATCCGCATTGATTATCGTCAAAAGAGTAAAACAATCAATCGCGAATATAATGACAACTTATTGTGTTGATTTCATAAGGATATGCAAAAAAACAACAACATTAACCAAGAAAAAAATGTCTTTTCCTCCAGGAAAATGCAAGGGTGCACACATGTGTAGTTTCCATGGCAAAAATCACATTGCACAATTTGCGCGTACAAAAAATCGTAAAAAGGGGGGTAGACAGATGTCTGTTCATGATTTTTAGTTTCTCAAATACTCACCCACTCGCATTTTCCAGTCATCCTGCCAACAGCGTGGAAACATTAGCAGCTCACTGTAATATTAACAAATATTTTTAAAATATTTTAATTAAACTACAAATTAATATTTTAATAAAACACTTAAAAAATATAAAAATGTAAAATAATTTAAATAACATGAAAAATAAATGTAACTAGTGTCACTATATTAAATAAGTTTTAATTCCCTTTGATCTTAATATCGTGATGATGACGAAAATTTTAAACAGGATTAGCCTAAAATGCGAAATGGCTGTCAATGAAACAGCATGGAACATACCGTTAATAACGTGATTGACTATGAAAGTTTAAAAATGTACCTTAGTTTATATAGTTTCCTAAACTTATGTTCCATATATATTCTTCTCCAGGTTATACCGCCAGCACTTGCTGACGTTTGGAGCTCGCGAGTCCGTCCCGAAGATCCACGCTCCGCTGGAAGACCTGCCCGCGACTGACACGTCATCACGTAAGTGTTATCTTCGCTCTGAAACTTAGGCCGGTCCTAGTAATCTTCCCTAACAACGATCTACGCGTGCGTATATATCTTGACTCTTCCTTCAGTACTGAAAAAGCCTTTGACAACTATCTCAACTGCTGTGTTTTGAAGATGTTATTTGTCTCAACAAAAATGGGGACTGGCTTTCGTAGCATGTTGGTGGTGCATTTTGTTTGCTTTCCTGGCTAGCCACCACCCTTGAGTAAAAAATCTCCTAGCACATATTGGGGTATTTTACAGGTTCTACTTTTAAACTGATTGTAGCCGTGGTTTTAAGAGCGTCTGGTAGCTGGTATGTTCTCAAGAGACGACTTATGACGCTGAGCTATTTGAATAAACAATTCTTAAGATGATATTGGATACACTGCGCATATCAGCTAAGCTTGTTTTAAGCTCCTTAGTAAAAACAGATAAAAGTATTCGTATCGTAGCAGTAAAAAAACATTTTTATACACATAAGATTTGGATCTTCATGTATTTGAAATTTTAAGGGGTTCCAATGGGGCTCAACTTAGCAAGAATAGACCTTACCGGGGAGGTAGTAACCGCTTAAGATCGGGTGTGCGAATTTGCACACCTGTTGCACATTCATCTAATACCGCACCTACCTCGCAAGCTCGATGTTTAGAGAATAATCTCAGGTCGATCGAATATTCATCTTAATACTATGATTCTGGTTCCGGAACTTATGAACGTGTATTTTCGGATACGTGTATTATTGTTTGGCTATCAATCACATAAATATGATTGATTGGGTGATCTTTTTTTTAGATGTGGTTGACATCATGTTTTATAATTAGACTAATTACGGTACTATGATGCTGATTTAGTCTTGGGTGAACGCTCTTAAGATTACGATGAGGATAGGAGTATGTACCTTGATGTAGTCTGTTACAAACATCGACGACACGCACTAACGCATAAGATAGTATTCAAAGGCCATACATAATTATTTATTTGTATTCGTCACTTCACAGATAACAAATGTGTAAGATTATTTGGACCTTACTGCCTTAAATATAACTAAGTAGAAATTCATTAGTGGTTTGAAAGATTGAATTTGTGAGGTCGAGTGTGGTTAGTTAGACAGTTTGAAATGTTACGACTAGGTTTGAATTTATGCATGTATGAATGGTAGAATTAGATAGTGTTATTGGCTTATTTTTCACCAAAAATTACTTTGAAATGTGTATAACTTAACGATGTACAATACCATATGTTCTGATAGTGCTGAGACATAGATATGAGGCTTTAAATTGATTAATACTAAGAATATGTTTTTGTCGTTATATTTTTAAGCTAAATGACACTAACTGAGAAATAAGTTCTCTGGACGAAGTATGTGGCGTTACTCCCTGTTGTAATAAGCTATGTCAAAGATTGTTCAGTTTTGTGTCTGACCTTAACCCCCAATAATATAACCTTTCCCCTTTCTTTAGATTCGTCACTTACATCAGAAACATCAACTGAAACATCGATTAGAGTAGAAAATCCTGATTCAAACAGTCCCCCAATCTCCGATATGCCAATCAATGTTGAGTCTTCCGTGTACAGTCAAAAAGATCAGAATTCAATATGCCAATGGCAGCAAAACTTATCCAACAGCAGTCTTATCCCACTCGATTTTGATCCATTAACGGAGAAGGAATTTGATTTAAAATTGCACAATTACAAAAGTATGTGCTCTATGCACTGCGTGCAAAGGAGGTGTTTGGAAGATTTAAAGAGAAGGAAATCGCCTGACAACTCATTGAATACAACCGATGCGGAAAAGCAAATCACTTACACAGACTTAGAATTAAATTCGTTAAAAAATTCACAACAATTAAATGCCCCTATCCTTAATGGTTCGACACATTCTCAAAAGCATAATACTCAAAATTCTGGGCCAACCGAAAATCCTAGAGCGTCAAAAGAAGGCAACCACAACATGTATTGCAATAAGGTGCCAGAACAAAAGCGATCACCATTTCTAAACAGTAAACTACCATCAACGACCACTTGCTTTTTTTTCACGCGAAAGAAACATGAAGTGAACACTGTTGCAATAATGAGGAAGAGTAAAAAGTGCACAAATCTCGTTAAGTACAAGAATCTCTGTGATGAACCACCATTAAGAATGCAATCAAGTAAATGCATGCTTCTAGGTAAGTATAAATTGACAACCAAACCCGTCCACAGTGAAAGGACGAGACGTGCACACAAAACAGTAGCTTGTGAAGCAGCACGTAAAGAAATTAAAAACAACGAAGTTCAAGTCCAAATCGACAGTAACAGTAGTAATAAAAATAAAGCTTCTATCACAACAACGGCGGATTATGATGAAATAACAGAAAAACTTATGGTTTCTATATTCCAAAAAAATGAGGATGGTGAAAAAGATGTCAAATATTATATAAATCAAGTCATCAAGGACCTATATGATGTTAAAGTGGACCAAGGAATGCACCCCGTGAAAGCACTGTTTAGGAATCTCTTAGAATATTGGTTAAAGAATACTTCTATTACACCGTTCAGAGAAGCAATGACTAGCAACAAATCCGTAGACAGACAATCTAACAAACATTTTACGAAGGATGAATATTTGTCAAGCTTTGTTTTAAGAACTAAATGTAAAGAAACTCAATTTCATGGGCTCAGTGATGTAATGGCGCAATACAAAGTAGATAAAAATGCCAACACAGTGAGACAAAAAGGCAAGGATACTAAATGTGAGTTGAAAATTCCACCAAAATGTCCAAGCCCTAGAAGAGACACAGAGAGTTTTGAAAAAGAAAGACGCGTACAAGAATTAGAGAGATTATTGAGAAGCACAGTTTATATGTGTGAAACGGTGCGTAATAACACAAACAAAGATAAAGATATTAAAATTACCAAAAAATTGATCAACCATTTAGGAAAACTGTCTAAATATAACGACCTCAGTACGTCTGATGAAAGACCAAGCATGGAGAAATCAAGTTCTTCCGCAGAAATACCGAAAATGCAAGAAACTATAAATCATCTCATTAGCGAAACTTGCATACCTCCAGATGTAGCAAAAGAGTTCTTTGGAGCTTATTTAGATGTACTATTGCAAGACAGTAACAGCAAGAGTACGACCACGTCACAGTCTAGTGAATGGGAAAAGCAGTCTCAAGAAAATACTGCATGTGATGTCGTGGCGGAATCTGTTGTTAAAAAAGTGTCCAAAAGTATTACAACCTTAGACGAAGTTGTAACCAAAAATCTTAAAGATAATTTACCGGCACAAAATGATAATATTACAAATATTGATGAAATGGATCCAGGACAAGTTTACTTAAGAGATATCCTGGATAAAGTCACAACAATTTTCTCCAAAGTAAAAAAGGGTGAAGAGAGTGATTTTTGGCAGCATGAGAAACCAAAAGAAAACCCTAAAACAACTGATAGTAAAATTCAAAAAACAGTCAAAGATGAATTGGGGAGACCTGTTTTTAAACACTCTGAAAAAAAACTTGTGTATGAAAACTGTGATGAAAATTCTATCGTCATAGATCTTTGTAGATACGATCTCGAACATATTTCAATGTTCAATGATCCAGATTTAAAAGGCATTATGTCCATTACAATAAAATTGAAAGAAAAACCTCCAAATCATGGTGAATCTAAGCAAACACATTTGAGTCTTAAATTTGCTGACGACGCGAAACCAGTTATTACTAATATAGAGAAACCCAATGATTGGATGCCATACATAAAACCAGATGATTCCACTTCAAATGAAGTATTTGATAAGCTTCCTCTAGAAACAAACAAAATTACCTGTTTAAGCTTTGAAGCTAGCAGAAATGTTACTAATCTAAAACCCTTTTTGAGTAACAGCGACGGTACTTCTAATGCTGAGCGTCCTCTCAACGCAAGCTATCATTCAATAGAGGAAAATAATACTACTAATGCGAAAGATACAGTTGTAAGAAATTTACAAAATGAAGACCCACAATCGTGTTACATAATGTCATTTAAGACAAGTGCGCTTGCTTCTAAACTTATGCCCAAAAAGAAAACTGTTAGCAGAGAATGTGACTGTGAAAGTGCCATTATAAGACCCAAAGAATATACTGCTCCTAGCACGTCATCTGCTGCCAATAAACCAGGAACAGATCCCACAGCGTTTGACAAGTCGCCGCCGAAAATTATCGACGAAAAATTTATTCTATTACTTTTAGAGAACCTTACATTCCTTTCTAGAAATGTACCGAGTTTACACAAAGAAATTAATACCCTATATATTAAATTGAAAAAAAAACACGACAAAACAGTGAAGAACTCTAATAACGGACAAGGTTTAAGTATATTAGGCAAAATTTACAGTGAAGATCAATGTTCCAAGGACGGCGATGACCGAGGAACTCAGTTCGATCCGAACGTAAACGAAGATACTAATTATACTCAAAATGTTATAAGAGATGCCTCCACTAATACGAACATTTACAAATTCGAAGAAAAAGCAGTATGCACTTACACACATGTACATAAATTTATTCATTCTGAAATCCAGACCTCGGAACCAATCGAAAAAAAGTGCATCAAGAAACACGCAATAAAATTAAATGACAATTCCCGTGAACCAATTCGAAGTGGCGCAATCACAGAAGTCTCTATAATTTCAACAGGAAAGTGTAACAGGGATTGTATGATCGTAGCTGAAACCGAAACGATCGATATCGATTCGGCAGATCAAGGTACCTCCAATCGGGATTCAGGAAAAATTATCACTAAAGAGTGTGCAATGACAACATGTATAGAATACGTTTTAGACGCCGGTGCAAGTAACTCTCCTACAACGCAAACACGGTATATATTAGAAAAGGAGAAAAAGAAGAGAAATTCTTTGACGATGCGACAGCAGTTGATCAATGAAATATCGCTCTTATCCTCTTCAATTAAAGTTTCGGCTCAATCGCAGACAGATACTCTCTTGTTACGTTGCGGAATGGAGAAACGTTTAGATAAAGATTACGACGTCTATAGGTTGTATTTGAGCAAGAAAAGCGCAGTGAAACCGTCCAGCTCAATGACAATACCGTCTAGTGTGCATGTTGAAACAAGTGATGATCTAAAGACCCTGTACAGATGTTCCAGTGATCCTTCCTATTGCTCTGGTTAGCACAGTCCTGCATAGCCATTTACTTATAGATGACATATGTTGTTTGGGTGTATTATTGCCATCATAATCATCAATCGTAGTTTAGATACGAACACGAATTACTTTTTCTTCAGAACTGTTTATTGAAAACGTAGATTGTGTATTTGACAGGAGTCCTCGTATGTTTCTTAATGATTCCCATAGCCAGTTTCGGTTATCTGGACATTTCTGGATAGTATTAATGAATCCTTAGTTACAATTTTTAGTTAGTTCTAGATAGATTCATGTATTGCGACATATTAGCCCCTTAGATCAACAATATTTAGGTGTGTATAGTTTTTTTATTTAGAATTAGTTAGCTCAAATGCATGAGGTCCCTTTACATGTGAATCTTGAATTAAACTTTGTCCTAATTATATAGTAGTCAACGGTTTTTACTTTATAGTTAGACTATATAATATGTAGGCTATACAGCTCGTGCAGCTTTATACAAAGTGACTGCTTTAACATTGTGCCCCTAATTATTGGGCTTTAACTTTTTCATACCAATTTTTGTATGAGCTCATGTAGTTTATTCTTAGACATTCCATACCTATTCCTTATTGTATCTACGTTTCAATGAGGTATTTCGCCAGATGTTAAACAAGCTTAAGGAACGTCGATAACTGAAGCACAGTTCGTTAAACACCTGACAAAAAGGTATTCTCATGTACGAGTATACACAATTTTATTTATATGCTCTTGGAAGTTGACTACTAGATAATTGATTGTTTGATATCCCATGCACATTTTATACCCCGTTTGTAAGTTTGAGTATTGAGTGCTATAGAGACTTAAATGAATAGGTGGATTACACCAAAGAACAATTTACTCGGGTATAGGAATTGTACTAATAATACTTGTAAGATTTGACCTTAAAAATCTATATGTCATTGTCATCTCGTCACAAAAACCAACAATTTTCAGAGACGAGCATTTAATAAATTGAGTAGAAATCGTCCAAATCTGAAAACTTATATTATAATTATATAACTACTTCAATGAGGTGCGCGCGCGGAGTATCTTAGTGTAAGCTTGTAACTTCTACAAACTTAGGGACCGTACAACGAAAAAATAACATTCGTCTTACCACGGTTGACAATAGCCTAATAACCATGTGGTTATAGATTCATTGGTCGTTGCACTATGTTATTAGACGCTACCGGTATATACTGAGCTCCTTGCACGGTTCCGCCGCATCTGTGCAATTGATATGCGAGCTCTGTTAACTGGTTATATTATAATTAAATGTTTATTTATGTTTTCGAACCTCAGTACATGATAGCTTAAATCTTACTAACACTATACCTGTAGTCTAGTTGTGTATGTTGTCTCTAAAGCACCCAAGTAGCCCCCTGACCCCTCACGTATGTTTCCGTAGGGCTGTTAAGCCCGACCACGCCGACGATCCGCGGCCCGCAGGCGGGCTTCGTCTCGGGCACCCCGGGAGGCCGACTCGCTGGCTGGATCATAGGTAAGAACTCATTCTCATATATATTTATAAATCGGAAATAGTGCCGTACCCATTGTCCTAGGTGAGTGACGTAAACCGCCTATTCGCGATTCGATGCGATGCTACTTATTACGACACAAACAAATCCCGAAAATGGCAAAATATAGATAAAGTACAGAAACTTTTTATATGTAATGTATCGCGTCGAGTCGCTTTGCCGCATTTTACACTCACATAGGACAATGTTACCCTTATTATTCATACCTGGAGACCAACTACCATCTATTAATACGGTCCTATTTTAAACCTCCAGTTACAATTGCAGTTCTAGATGATTGAGCGAAGAAGATGAGTCTTAGATTTGATTTAACATTTGCATTTTGAGAATCAGAACCTCGGGTTGATACATCGTGTAAACTAAAAACATGCTAGTTACGAGTGTGTTTATAAATCTCCAGCTACCTTTTGTAACATATTGATTTAATGTTTTCTAAAAATATTTATTTTTATATGGATTTTTGCAAAGTAACGCCTAAATCTCTTAATTGAATTTGAGATTTATAGTATGCACTCTAGAAAATCGGCACCATTAATACTAAATATAGAGAATAATCGCTTAGCATGCTACGGATTCTCCGCTGCTGGTGTCGCGTCCATCGTGTGAAGAAACTGTGTGCCCAGGTTGTTTCAGACAATACTGAACAGGCTGACCTGCGGCTGCGTGGGATAATCTAGCTGCACCAAAGAGGGATCTGGCGCAGAAACTCTATGGGGACGAGATTAAAGTATCATTGTGTGCACTCTAGTATGGATTTCCTTACATAGGATGCTGCTTGAGTCGAGGGAATGTTGATATGTTGCCGATTGTATCAGTGTTCACCAAGTACAAACTCATATTTAGCCCTAACCCATTTCACTGTACACACTTTTACTGTAAGTGCCATCTAGCTAAAAGCTTTTTGGTAGCATACTTACTAGTACTAATACGAGAACTAGTGTTCTCGTCCGATCAAAGTTAACCAAAGTCCGCTGCGGTCATGACTTGGATGTGTGACCGCTAGTGACATTACAACTGAGCGCGCACGTGCTTCGGAGGGCACGTTATGCCGTCCCAGTTATAGCATGGTGGTGGTACAATTTATATAAGTAGAAAATCTGACGCTAAGCACCTAAAGGTCAGAAAAGAAAAAAAATCGAATTCTTTGGAGTGCTACGTGCGTTCTAAAGATTGCTGACGTCACTGACGTTTTTCTACCTACGAGAGTCTATTGTCCACTCGTTGTAATGTTCGTGTACCCGTCTTTCAGAATCGGGTGGTCCCCTCGAGAACGCGTCCAAAGAGCTCGGGCAGGCGCAGCTGTCGGTGCAGCAGCTGCAGCGGCTGCTGGACGCCCTGGAGCTGCAGCACCAAGTGCACCACGACACAGACGTGAGTACTCCTCGAAATAACATGGTAAAGATTACTATAAGTTATGAAGCCGCCCTTTGTGTGAAGTTGGTGTGGAACGTTAGTGAGTGTTTAATTTTTCCCACTTGAAAATAGAGTCTTCTAATTTCCATGTATGTTCGCTAAGGAAGCACAACCTTAACTTCTTCAGGTTCTTCCTGTTCTTAGAATCAACTCTTGCGCCTCCAGATGTGCCACTTGTATAACCAGATAGGCTCGTATGAATAAATGCGTCTCAAAGTTGAGATCGATCATAACATGCAGTCTTGACGTTAAATGAATATTTGTTAAAAGAATGCATTTAAACCCTGATTTTTTGTCTGCCCAATACCAGCCGCAAACCGCTTATACCCCAAGATAAAAAGGAGTCCTATATGAACCCAATTAAAAAAAAATCCGAGAACTAGTGCTTATACTTTACACCTCTTTCTCGCTCACACAATGGAAATAAACTGTTATCTTAAATATGCCACTGGAAATATCTAGTGCCATTTTTGCGTTTTGTTATTATAAAACGTTTCAATATATATATATAGAATCTCGTTAATTCAAACCTGCGATAATTCGAACCTCTCTATAATTCAAAGTTATCACGAGTTCCCTAGAAAATATCTTTATAATTCGAACTAAATCAATACATTTTATGCACTTGGTAATTAGAACGAAAAAATCAACGCTACGCAACAAAATGTCGCGTTAAATCGAACTTATCGGCGTCAAACACTTGACAATTCGTAAAGAATAAGTCACTTGATCCTCTTCGTCCGAGTAATCCATCCCGCCGCGGAAACATCTAAGTACTAGTAATTGCAAAACAAGTTCAAGCTTGTATCATCGTACACGCCTTTGTTTTGGTGATGATTAGTTTCACATACACTGCCACACGAATTGGTTTCTTTTCTCTGAAAAATTATGAGCCATTTGATACTTCAACACTCGGCTAGATTTTCTTCTTGAGACTGTTAGCCAATCAAACGAACATTCGCAATATTCCCTTCAAACATTAACTGCTACGCACCTGAAATATCAATTATATATGACTACTATAGCATGTGAAAAAATTGCATCTGTTCTGTGTTCCTTGATTTTCAGATTCGCCTGATAAATAAAGTCGAAGTCGATGTGTTGTAAAGAAAACCTATTTTTCATAAATCGTAACGTTCTCTGTGCCCATAGTAAGACTTTTGTTTATTAATTTGACAGTATTAAGTTTAGATAACGTAAATCCATTTCTAAATAAATTCGTAGTAAGCGGCAGTACAGTGTAGAATTTTTCAATATTAAAAATTGTAATTGCCTTTCATAAAAGTACCTTAGACGCCTAAATTGAATAAATGATTTTGACTTTGATTCTTCTTGTCTTTGTGTAACCTTTGCATATTTGTAACTAGTTTTCTCTGTATGAGTTTTTAAACTGTCCAACGAGATATTTACCGTGTTTTTGATTAGTTTTGAGCTCCCGATATTTCGGCACTGTTGCAAGCGCCATGATCATGAGTAAACTGAAGTCTATGCGAGTGGATGGTAGGCACTAAGAGCAGACGAACCGGTCTACCCTCTTTCTTGTATGTTTTGAAAGTAACCAAAAACACGGTAAATATCCCGCTTGTAATAATAATTAAAATAGTTTTCTCCGGTTATATAGGTCCCACAAGAACTGCTTAGTAGTGTCACGGTAATGTTATCTATACAGTATCTTAACTCGGCTCTGTCGTTGAAATAACTACCTGAATTAGCTGAAAAAAAGCTGGGTGTTCTCAGAAAAGTGCGGCGGTATTTCACATCAGGACAGCTTCTAAACCTCTATCAAGCTCAAGTCCGGTCTTGTATGGAATACTGCAGCCATTTCTGGGATGGTTCCGCTAAATACCAGCTCGAAGCCTTGGACTCCATAGATAATCGAGCAAAGAAGCTCATTGGTGACGATGCGTTGGTGGACGCTAGACTCCAAAGCCTCGAGCACAGACGCAAAGTTGCCAGTTTATCGGTGTTTTACAGGCTTCACTTCGGAGAATGTGCGATCGATTTACTTAACCTCATTCCCTCTTCTCCTTTCTTTCATCGGACGACAAGACGCACTGGAACACGGCATCCATATATAGTCGATATTCCGAAAATACGCACAAAGCGTTTTAAATCAAGCTTTATAATGCGTACGGCCGAAATATGGAACACCCTACCAGCGTCTCTATTTCCCGATAGATATAATCTGTAAGTCTTCAAGAACAGAGTAAATAGGTATCTGCTAGGCAAGCATGTTCCACCTTCGACTGCGTCGTCACTTTCCATCAGGTGAGGCAGCGGTCAAATGCTTGCTTATCTATTATATAAAAAAAAAAAAAACAGGAAGTGTTCACTATAGGCAGTCTTAAAATTTGCTAACGAATTTGTGAGACGTATGAAATGCTTTATTACTAAAGTTTAAAGTATTAAAAATCCGCATATAGCTTATAACTACCTATTTCACTCGTGTCAATCACTTTCTTTTACGCTTTTTTTATTAATCGAGTATAGTTTTACTTACTAGTAAGTAAAATTATTTTATAGTATTACCTCTCAGTTTCCAGGTTATCTAAAAAAGTTATCTCTGGATGCGTTTTTGACGAATTCATGCAACCAAAAACAGCACAATATATCCTACTCGTCATATTAAATATGTAATATGTACATAAACTTATTTTTAACGAAAATATCGCGCGTTTATTGTTAAAAAAATAACACACCGTCCATTCGTCACTGCGGCACAGACGGGACTGTCTGCGTACTGAGCGCGGGCCGAGATCGAGGCGCGTAGGTATAACTCGCGTTTCGTCCGTTTCTATGAAGTTGAAATACTGTATAGATAACATTACCGTGGTAGTGTCATGGTAAAACTAGAAAAGTAATTTATCTTCAAAGGATACCGGTACCGCCAAAGGTACTTGTAAGTATGTGTGCGTACCCATGCGCTGCATGCACACTACGACAAATGTCTAGCTTAGCAAGCGTGCTCAAGTCGGGGCCGCATCGCATCGTAGTCGCTATCTTACCGACTCGCACCGATCGATATCGCCCATTGCGGTACCGATCGGTGCAATGAGTATATATAAATAACTGTAAAGTACGACTAACGGAAAAATGTCAGCAGATGATAAGTAGCGCCTTCCAAAGTACTGATACCTTCTACTGCTCCAAGACGCCTCCAAAGCGTGGAGATTATACCGAATCCACCCAATGGGGGTACATTGTTCAACGTAGACGTTCCGGTTGATTTGATAATGAATATACATTATAAATTAGGTTCCTATATAATTTCGAAAAGTGGACAACCCTGAGTATCAAGGCAAGAGTTGTTTTCTTTATAGGCTAGTCTTTGCCCACGATCTCACCTGGTAAGTGAAGATGTGGTCGAAGATGTAGTTCAGGCTAACCTTGAATTACTGGCTCTCAAGAACTTAAGCATATAGACTGTAGATGTCTGTAGACAGTAGGCATTTGATTTTTCAGTTAACTTTTCTGGATTTACTATGCTAGAAGTAGTATTAATATGATTTATTACATTTGTAATTAGTTACAGATTTTTTACACACATTTCCATTTTCCCTCAGGTATCACTAGAGGGCGCCTCTCCGAACGTGAAAAAAGACCGTCGTAAATTCGGGCTGCGCAAGAAGAAATCTAACAGTAAATGTGCCTCGGTGGACCTCGCGCCGCCGCACATCGACCCGTCCAGCTCTCACACGGTACTATATCTTACTGCCTACTATAGTCTATTTTTTTTAACAAACGAGTACTGAAAATTTTACTGCGTTGCTATTGGCCAACGTAATCAACATAAAGTCCGTTCCACATGAACTCTTTAGTTACATGTAGGAACATTCAGTGGAGTCTTCTACTACCTGCGCGTCGATAAATATTGCTTGTAACGAATCAATACTAAAGTTGCAACTTTTGAATTAAGGTAAGCAAAACAAAGATAGTTTTGAAAAAAATGTTGTAGCTAAGTTAACAAATCGTCTCGTCATACGTTTGCCGACGTACCACTGTGAGCTCAACCCAATTGAACTCGTTTGGTCTCAAGTGAAGGGCTATGGCAGGAAATAACAAAAGTTATAAAATTTATGAAGTCTGAACTCTTTTCTTACAAGGAGTAGCTAAAGTGGATAGATAAAAAATGGTGGTCATGTCCCCATCATGTGATAACCAAGATAGAAACAAAAATGTACGGAGTCGACAATCATGTACAAAATATGTTAGAGCAATTTATTATTAACGTATCTGCTGAAAGTAAATCAAAGATGACGATAAAATTTAAGATTACAAGAATTGTATTAGAATTATTTGATTTGTGTATTCTAGTGCAAAATATATTATACTATTACAATATTTTTTTATATCATAAACGCAAACAGAAATTTTGTTACGAATATACTATGTATGCAACTTTAAATCATAAAATAATAATATAATTTTCTCTACAGTAAATTTTAGAAGTAAGCAATATGAACGGCCCTTAACAATTTCAAAACAAGAACAAAGACATTGACCTATGACGGCAATGACCCATCTCACTCCGTCAATATCGGAAATGTGCGAGAGACATACTCAGTACTCGTTTGTTAAAAAAACTGACTATAGCTTCAACCCCCGACTTGCAAACCGCGCTAGGTGCAAAAAGCACTTATGCAAGCAAAGTTTTATAAAATTTTAACCTTAATAAAGAAATAATAGTTTTCCTATTGTACTAAGTTTTACTTTAAATGTATATAATGTGTTAAGATACCAGATTGCCTAGGCAGGCATGGTAATTAGCAGAGTTCTTCTACTTAGATAACCTGTTGATTTGAATCCTAACTGTCCGCGATACGCGGGGCTAAAATTAAAACAAGGACATGTAACTTACATGAAATTTTTTGTCCTTTCAACAATTGCACCCTTACGCTTTGCATAAGCTTTACATAAGCGACTGGCCAGTTTGCTTAATCCAGTACCTACTTACGCGCTGGGGGTGATGAGTTCATTTACACGACACTTCAATGTCCACATCATAACTGCACTGCAATTTATAATACTTGGAAAGTTCTATTATTCCCAAAAAAATCAAAAAGGTAAAGTAATTCTTCAACAAAAAGGTATTTTTCATCCCACCATCTCGGAAAGAGTATTTTTAATCTTCAATATCTGAGTGGAAAAGCCGTTTTTATTCTCTAGAGGATAAAGTAAATTGAATTTAGAACATCGTGTGCACTAAGTTTGTGAATGAAAAAAAACATTAAACCTATTTACTGCTACCTCTATGGTGCCGAATATATCATACAACTTTATTTTTATTTGTTAAAAACTCAGACTCGGAACCTTCTTGGTGTTCTTTTTTCAATTTGCTTTGTACGCGGTTCTTCATTTCCTCGCTGAGGTGGAATGAACAGTTACGTGTTGCACTCGAGTGCAAAGATTTTTCACCTCGTGCTCTTTTGATTCCCTCGCTAACGCTCAGGATTCTAATTTTGAATTTTAGAATCTTTCGCTTGCTCGGTCATCAAAATTGAACACGCGGTTAAAAAGCAACTTTGCACTCTTGTATAACAAATAACTATTTCACACATCTAACCAGAAAGCCTCTTTGCAAAGAGAAAAGCTTCACAGACAAACGAGTACATTGCGCCACTGCAAGTTGCGTTCGGAACATAATGAATCAACACCAATTTATATCTATGTCATTTGAGATGTTTTATAGCATCTAACATTTCATTGCTTTAGTGAGGTGAAAAAAAATTTTCGCTCGCCGCTAAAGTTATTTTGCGTCTCGTACTTTTCAAATCTTTTTTACATTCCCTATTCAGATCAAACATAGAATGCTTTAGTATCTTTTGCTTCCTCAGGTTTGAAATTTCAATACAAATACTCGCGCCAAATAACATTCCTAATTTTGCAGTCTTGCATAATTAATAAATATTTTTCGGGTTGTTCCTAATTTTCAACAAAATTTTCTGAAAAATCAAATATTATGTTAGGCTCGAAATCTGAGTATTCGATCCCTAATGTAAGTATTTTTCAGTAACTTAATTGAGATCATTAAGACTTTAGGCAACCAAGTATTCACTTGGTCTAGGTTTCGTTCTATGTTTGATCTGAATAACGAATGTAAAAATAGATTTGAAAGGTACGAGACGCAAAATAACTTTAGCGGCGACCGAAAATTTTTTTTCACTTCGCTAAACCATTAAAATGTTAGATGCTATAAAAAATCTCAAATGATATAGATATAAATTGCTTCTTCAAGGACATGTCGTTGAAAGCGTTAACGTTTTTTTTCTGATACACTATCAATGAGAACATCCCAAAGCTGATTAGTATAAGGCAGGCCCGGTACAAACTTAACCATTTTTTTCACAATATTCAGCGTTTAGTTTGAGAGAAACGTATATACTGACCTCACATGTAAATACAGACATCACGAGTATTTTATTTTTTATATATCTGATGATAATCTAACCTTTGACCTCCATCCTCCTAATGTTAAGTTTCTCCATTTTTTTATGTTATTGTGACGGAACAAGCTCGAGGCTCCTGATGTTAGGCGGACTAACCTCTGCCTATAACAGATGCATTTCGTCACAAGTCACATTGCCCTGCGCCCGTCACCTTGAGACGTAGTTATTAAGTCTCATGTGCCTGTAATTTCACTGGCTCTCAAGGACTGCTGCCGGAACACACTGTTAGGTGCTTGGCGACAGATTTTCTACTTGAGGGTGGTCACTATGCCCTTCCACTCTCAAAAGAAGCTCAAGCCCGCCGCGGGATTCGAACCATGGACCTGCTGCGTGGCAGTCCATGGCCAATGCCACAGCCATCACTGCTTCAATGCATAAAGGGTGGGTAGCAATCCAGGTGAACATTTGTAAATTGCCCTATCACTATGTCAAAAAAGAAGGAACACCTGTCTTAAGCTGATGTCGATTGTGTTTTGTTGTCTACAGGCCCTCTCAAGCCTATCAGCCCTGACTGCGCCCCCGTCGCCCGGCGGCGGAGCGTCCTCCATGCCCAACTCCGCCGCATCACTGCCCATTGGTGAGCAATGCAATGCATCTGTGTTTACTTATAGCTTCTGTCCAGGATACAATCTCATTACGCTATTATTTTGTCTCGGTACTTGTGACTTTTTGAGTACTCCAACGATGTTTGGTCCCATAGAAGTTTTTGATCAGTATTAGAAACAGGATTGATTGGCATCAAAAATTTTCTCCCTAGCTGTATTTTTTTATTTTTTTTAATAATAAATGGATATCAAAATTCCATAAAAATTATGGATAGTCTCCTAAAACCATTTCCGAGTAGCTGCAACGGATAAGATACTTCTTACTGCCCCGCTAAAAGTTTCCACCCTGTATAGAACAAATGGTGCATGAAACAAGTCATTTTAGCCGAGACTTTTACCTTTTAAGTCTTTAAGTCGAGGCTAAGATGGGTTTTATGTATAAGTTATACACTCGGTTTTTACTTTAATTCTGAGGAAATGAAACAATAATATTTCTTTATTTAAAATTAAAGATAATACGTGAAATATTGTTCTATTTTTGGTATAGTTAATATTCTATTCTTTAAAATAATGCACATGATTATTGATTACAAATATATAAAAATATGCGGGAGTTGAATTCTGAGTAATGTTTGTTAATGGATATGGCAATAGTGGGCTTAGTGTGAGTTTTTCTCACGCAATGCCGCAAGCGTTAACACAATTTTATGTGGCGATAGCGCACCGCCCCTGGCGGCGCGTTAGTGAAACTAGCTTCTTGCCGTACAAAATCGCATTTACGCGCTCGCGGGCGTATCACGAGAAAAAATCTCACTAGCCCGACGGTATCTCTGGGCGGTCAGAAGGAGATAGAGAGAGATTGAACAAATGTCAATGACATCGTCAGAAATGTATTGTCACTTTGTGAAGTGGGCTACGGGAGCCCTCGGTGCGCAAGTACGACTCGCATTTTATTTTATTTTTTTCAAGTATACCTTAATGCTTGTTACGTTAGTGCGATATGGGTATTGTATCTTGGCCAGGGTGTATTTAGTCGTGACGTGTTAGTCGCTTACGCTGCTGTGTGTTGTGTGTGTGCTAGAATATGTCAAAATGTTTTTGGTAGATAGAAATAATACAAAAAAATTAAAATGTAAAAGTAAAATGTTAAAAAAAAACTGTTTTTATGTTAAGCGCTACGCTTACCTACTCTAATAATAACAAATACTTCTAAAAGTATCTTAAGAAAACAATAAATAATATTTAAATAAAACACTTTAAAAAGTATAAAAATATATATCTAGTGACAATTCCGCCTAATTTTCCTGTTATCTACGTGACGTCACAAACATCACGCAGCCTAACCGGAAGAATATCCGACTAGTTCCGGTTATGTCAATGGTATAGCCTAGTGATAAAACTATTAGGTCTACCACTCGCTACTCTCTATATGCCAACTCGTTTCTAGCTATACCGGCTTAACGCTCATCGCCGGCAGTGGAACAAATGCCTTTCTTCAAACAGTCTTCATACTTCATGGTAGGATAAGAACCAATTACGGCAACTTCATTCCAATTCTACTGTGAACCTGATTGGTAGCCGCCACTAACTTAGTTTGGTAGTGAGCAATCCTTCTAACACTCTGGGTCTAAATCAGCGAAAAAAAGATAACGAATCAAAATTATTAAAATGGACGAGTCCAACAAACTTTTATTTGACGGAATGTCATGGATCTACAGTCCAGATGCCGGACCATTGGGGGGCGGGAAAATTGACCTGAACATTTGAATATTAGTTTGGAATTAAAAATAGAACGCCGTTACATTGTTACTTTATTGGTTTCGTTGCATCAGTTGTGCATATTCTACCACGCACCCGTCTGTTAAATAATAGTATTGTGTAATTGTTGTTATTTTTAGGAAACCCCGAAAACCGAACCCAAATTACCTGTCCCTGATACAAAGTAACCAAAGGAGTACAAGATTTTTTGTGAAGTGTACATATTGAATCATGTTTTCGTTAATTTTGGAGTCCTGTTTGTTTTTATTGGTATGAATTATATTATATTTTACGAAATGTATGTCTTTACTGAAGGATTCTACGAGATCGGTAAGTTATCATGCGCGGGCGCAGCATGGCTGTCACATTTGACGTTTCGGAAACAAAATGGCGCCACATGCATAAGTAAATGTCAGTGTCACTTGCACGTATGGCTAAAGGCATGTCGGCTCAGGAATCGTGGCTTACTGTCAGTTTAGATACAGCTAAGACCATGCTAAAACTATGCTTATACAATACGACATTGCTAAGTCACACAATTAAACTTTTCACTTTAAATGAAGCCATTGCATTCTATTTTTATATATTTTGTGTATTTGATATATTGTGAATGTCCTCTTCGATTTCTCTCGTCCTGTTTTTATAAAGACTTTATTTTGCATCTTTAAAGTTTTTTCTTTAAGAAATTACCAGTAATTATATTGATAATTGGATTAAAAAAGTAGGCGCTATCTTTTCGGCTTACTTTGTGTGACAAAATTACTTGATATGTAACTGATTCTAACAAATTATTTTCTCGTTTTCCCTTCCAGCGTTTCTTTCAACATATCTGGCATCTACCTTAGTTCGTAAGAGTTTTTATTTTATTTCATTATTTTTTAAGTCCCTTTTTGTCCTAATGTTCACTATCACAAATTTGACTACATAAATAAGGCCTGGGATCGTTTCCTGATAAAATCTCCATATTGGTGTCTTGGTATTTTATATCAAGGCAGCATTAACGATCTACCTGTGTACAAATATGTGCCTTGATGATTGCATTGGAAATTTAAAAGAAAGTTTCTTTTGGTAAAGCGCAAAATTAAACGAGTATATATTGGCCTTGTATTTCTTCCTTACGCTAAAAGCTAATATGTGACCAGGCCTTAGAACATGGCTAGTGCTTTCGCTGTCTAAATCAAAAGAATATCACATGAAATGCATGAAACTCGATAGAGTTTAGAAACTACATCAGTAAAGAACCTTAGGGCTTACTTCAGGTTGAAGTCACGACATTATGTATATACAAAGGTAGCGTACCCCAAATCTCTTAATAAATTGCTTTAATTTTACTTAGTGTTCGTAAATATTGTGCAACAAAACAAGAAGCTCACTAAAAACATAGAACAATAAGAATCCAAATGAAATAACTGTGCTCGTTTCTATGAACCAGTAAATAACATAAAAGTATCAAAATTACATTTAGTGCTGATGAGAAAGCAGAGGATGCTGTTTAGTGATCTAAACTGGAAGCTTGCATGTTGTTAGGAAAATTTAAATATATGACTGGCTTACTACCTCAAGTAGACCCTGACATTGGTGTGTCTTTGATAGCTGTCGACCAGATCAGCCATCACTTACCAAGGCCGAGAAAGTCGACAAATGCTAGCTTATACAACTATAAAAAAAAATACTATAGATACATGGTCAATTCTCATGACGTGGCTAGAAAATATGAGCACAAATAAAAATGTGTTCATATTTTAAATATCTACGATCGAAAAACAACCAACGTCAAAACTTGCCAAAATACTTCGTATGCATTTGAAACGTGGAAATAATCATCGGAACGCAAATGTTTCGAAAGAAATATCACACTTTCGATGAGTAAATTGTTAAATGGAACTAAATGAATTCTTTAATCCATGTTCGCAAGCGCGCCGATGTTTGTTCAAATGTTTGTGGTTCCGTTACGGTGAATGAACTGTTTGCAACTTCTAAATTGAATTACTCTGAAGTGTGCTGAATAGTACCGATTCGTCGGTGATAGAAAGAACAGTATACTCCAGCAGTTTAGTTATACTGCTGCAAGAGTAATTAAACTTTATTACTTAGGTGTAATACGGTTTTAATTAGTCTGAAATAAATTGATCATTCTCAAAATAGCAATAAAGATGTACGTGTGTATATTCAATCAAGGCCCCTGTAATTCTGTCATTTAGTGTAAGACAATAGGCGTTAAAGGGTTAACGCTGTAATTTAGTGTAAGAATCTATACTGAATATGCTCGACATTTATTTATCGACAGTGCCATGTCAGATAAATGTGAAACTTTTGCCGTGTCTTCTATGATTCACTACATTATACGAGTCATATATTTATGAAACAGTAGGCGAGAAACTTTGTTAGCACGTGAACTGAATTCTGATCACGTCTTCCATATGGAGGTCAAGGAGTTATTATAAAATTGTTAATGCACGCTAGAGTTGCAAAGAGGCACGCAGGTTAGATAATTGTTTGCAAACATCGATCGAGACTAGCCTTTGTTCATTTAACCTTGATGCCTTATCTCACTTCCGAGCTATCACTGATAAGAGAAATCTCTTATACAATCTGATTTCATCTGCTACTCTCAGTATACCGTGATCTTGCAAAGAATATTGGACTCTATGTGTTTAAGTGTAAAGATAGTTTTATCTACCTCTGTGAGAAACTGAGTATTGTTCGATCCAGTGCAGTGTCCAGTCTCTGAAATAGAAGATCGAGAATGTAATGATCGAGTAATACAAACCTTTATAAATTTGTTCTGCTCCAACATATGCGTTTAGACAAGGACATGCTATACAAAATTTTGATTATGAGATAATCTTCTTATTTTGGGTCTTGATAACAGGTGCTGAAGTGTTAACAAAAAAAATATTTATATTGAATAATTTCTTTGTTTTGTTATCTAAATACTCTAATAATAATATAGTAAGATTCTCATAACTACAGTTCCAAGGAATATTATTTTATTAGAAATATTGAAAGTGCTTCTTTGTTGAATAATAAAAAATGTCTAGTGACAGTGGTGGCGTTCTAGTGCCTTTTGCGAAAACGGTATGCCAGTATATCGTTGAATTTCTGAGGGAATACGAAGACCTATGTAAGTTTTTAACTAGTTAGTAGCTAATACGTTCATACTTAAATATAGTATTAGACTACTAGTATAGTAGTACTTACTTGCGAACCATTTTGAAGTAGACAATTATTGTAAACCAGGGTATCCTGTCATTACCAGTCAGTGTCAATTAAAAATATTTTCAAATTGGTAGATAATTTATTTTCTTATAAATTAGCATAGCATTGGATTCTGGAAACTTATTTTCATATAATTAAAATCGAATTTCAAGAACATTAAACATTTATTATGTATCAGCATTATTTAAAGATCATGCAGCATTACCCATACTATATAAATTCATAAATATTTAACTATATAGACTCATGCATCACAACCATTTTGTAAACTTACAAAGAATGTGATTTGAGTATTTTGAGAGGCCCCTGCATGAATTATTAGTGATAATTTTAGCAAACAGTACATAAAAAAGTAATAATCTTAATAAAAATACTTGCGTTATGACATTATGCTCTCTAAAGACAGTCGGAAACAACAACCAAATCAGAAAATATATTTACGATTTTTTTTTAAAGGTAACTAAAAGGGCTGCAAGATTCTTTCCATTAAGGATGCAGTAGTGCAAAGCCACAAAAGCCGATCTCCGAAACTCCCGATATACATAGTACTTTTTACAGTTCACCGTTAGGATAGATTGTATTACTCTTACAGTGAGCCAGAAGGTGGTACTGCCAGAAGCCAATTTTCCTACAGTGGAAAGGTGTAGATCCATAGAACTAGCTTCTGTAACTCCATTCGAAATGTCCCAAATCGGTACCGATTATGTTATGTAAATATTTTTTTCTGTGTAGTTTATCACTCCGCAAATATAGCCCTTTACGAGGACCAAATCCTTCGGAAACCTTTATTGATTACGTCAAAAAAAAATCAACAAAATTTCGATACACTCCGCCTGAGCAGCTTCAATTGTTTCGTCCAGTGAAAAAAAATAAGGAACGGGATATTTATGCTATGCTTTGTTTCCAGATTAAATATATAGCATACAAAAAAGTCATATCCACAACTCTTTAATTGCGTGCACGCTTCTTTTACGGGTGTTCTCCGCGTGAAGCTCGAGCAGGCTTCGGAGATACAAGTACCCTCTTTAACAGCTGGCTTTTAAATTCAAACTAAGTATATCTATCAAATGGATTCCAGATAGCTCCACTCATTGCACAACCATCTGGTGACTATTGTCGGGCAATCATTGCCCGTGTAAGCGTACCTTAAACCTAGAAGTTTATGTGTTATTGGTCGCACTTAATGTAGGTAATGGATAAATAGAATTGAATGCTTATGTAAATAAGATATCGGCAGTAAACTCAGTAAAAAATCTGGTATAGACAAAGATCTGTCTCGCTTCAAGCTTATATATAGAACAAATTAGTGCCATGATAAATATCCCGTTTCTTCACTTCAATCCAAAATTTCTACAAAATTCTTCACGCTGCCTTCGAAAACGCACTTCATGCTTCATAGAATCATCAAACACAGTGTAACGCCTAGCCAATGTTTTGTAGCATGCGCAGCTGCCCGTCCCCAATCGTTGCCTGGTGCCGAGTCTCTGAACGCGGTCCCTGGACCTGCTTCTCTCACCAGTCTGACCCCTGATCATCAGCTGAGGGAAGACTTCACTGTGCTGGCTAAAGATCTAGTTACAAGCTTGAAGGGCATCGTTTCTGGATTGGTGAGTTGAATACTTTACGAAAATGTATATGAAATATTATTTCGATATGGTGTCAATTATCTTTAGTTGGTGGCTATAGCACTACCGTATAAATGGAAAGGGACTTGCCGCCTATTACATCAGACTTAAAACGTAACAGCCTTAAGGAGGGTGCTTCTCTGCTGTAGTTTCTGGTTTTATTAATTGGAAAAATTAATAAAACCAGAAACTACATAATTGGAAAAACACATTTAAGTGCTGAATAAAATAAAACTACTTACTTTGATTGGGGAAGTCGGTAGGATTTAACTATAAGTGTTTAAAACACTGTTGATCCAAAATTTTACCAAAGGAAAATTTACAAGTTAATGAACATGTAGGTAGACGAATGTCACAAAACCACTTATAGCATTTCAAAGGATGAACGCGATGGACTGCCGTGCAGGTTATTGACGTGCATGTCACGCAGTGGCCGGTAGCGGTTCCGCAGACACGCAATTGCGCAACATCAAGCGTTATACAACAGGTTTTGTGACAAATAGACTGTAATTTAAGATCTCCTACCCTGATATCGGTAATTCTGGTTTGTCCCAGGTATGCGAGCGCGGCCGCCTCCGCGCGGCGCTGGAGGCTGCGGAGTCGAGCGCTAGTCCCGGAGGCGGCGTCGTGTCAGCTCTCAGGACCAACCTCACTTCCGCTCTGCAGCAAAATTCCGGTGAGAACTGTCTCTATACATATTGAATGTATGCATATGGAGTAGAAGTGTTCTTGATTGGAAACCGCAGTTTGGCAAACGTAGCGTAGGATATTACCATAGTAAAACCAGAAGAGTAAATTAACTCAAGGTCTGTAGGATATTTAAGTATCTACTCTAGCATAAATACACATGGTTGTACATATAAGTTTTAAGTTATCTATGTAATATATATTATAACAAATCAATACGTAGATACCTCCAGATATGATTCTTGCTATAGTTATTAATTGCATTCTCTTAAAATAAATCAATATTCGCAGCGGGTACTTCCCTACGACATGGAAAAAGTTCTTAGTTATACACTATATCAAAACATACCTAACTATAAAATTTATTAAACACTGTAGTAAAACACTAATAGGTAACACTATAACTGGTTATATGAGCTGAAATTTATCATTAGGTACTTAATAAATTCAAATGTTCAATGAATAACTTAGTGATGTGAGCAGAAGGTATATGAGCGTCCGCCGCGGCAAGTTTTACGGGCTTGTGCGGTGAATGCGTACACACAGCGTACACGCGTTTGGTACAACTCTGTGAAGATCATACTTTTCTGGTTTTACGATAGTATGACCTTCGGCTAGTTGAAGTGGTGACAAAATGTCAGATAGCAGTCGGAAAAGAATAGCCGAAAATAGGTCAGTGCTTGCAACAAATATATATGTATTTTATCAATCATATTGAAATTGTTGTCCCATCTACACCCGTTACTAGACAAATCGTTTAAAATTTAATTTTGTGAGACTGAATGTATAAAAGTGAGTGACGTTTCGCAAATGTTCTAATGTTATAAATTTGTACGTAAATAATGACGAGTTAAGTTTTCCGTCCAGAACTGCGCACGCGCCTGTCCCGGATCCACGACGCGTCAGACATCGCTGAGATTATGTCGATAGCTAACTCAGATGGGGTGAGTACTGATCTCAAAATATAGTGCAGTTATAAGATTTTGTGAATATTAATAATTTTTTGTCATGAAATAAATATGTCAAAGTGTTATCATAACAACTTAATTATATAGACTTAATCAGTGTAATTGTATACACTGATTTCCCCAGTGTAGTTGTATCCTACCGTCTTCCCCAATATCCGTATTTTTTTTTAATGTATTTTTTAAGCACATGTCGTTCGTTAACACATATATTTCTTCACGAGGCTATTGCCATATGTATGTATAAAATAAATTTATTCTAGTTAATATTCATTGACCTAATAAAATCATTAAATTTCCAATAACATATCGCCATTAACAATAAATTATGTGCTATAAATATTGTCAAAGGTTTAAAAGGGCTACGCTACAAATAATATAAAAAAACTATGCAAAGAATGTAATTTAACTAATCTAAACTTACATTATTTCAATTACTCCCCTATATGGTAAACCAGGTTGGTAATATGTAAAAATACGGCTAACGTTACGTGACATATCATGAGGCTGTAGTTACGTTTGAAAAATTTGCGAATATATCAATGAGTATATCGATAGAATCGGTCCTCGCAAAATAACGGCGAGTTTTTTTTTGCCTCTTATATTGTATGGGTCCTGTAATACGTTGCCTATTCATGCTTGCAGGTGAACCGCCAATTTCAGCAGTCGCTGAGCTATAGCTCATCATGCGTGTCTGCTTCGGAATTCTTCGATGCTGAAGAGCATGAAGATGATGATGACAAGCAGGAGGAAGTCATGCCGACGGATGAGGTAAGTCACAAATCAGGAAGAATGAACGAGCCCTTCAAAAAGAACATTGTCTCTTGTATTTCCCTGAAGGGCAGTATATTTTTATTTATGGATGATAGCCTACACTTTGACCGCTATCTCACCTGATGGTGAGTGATCACTGGTCGAAGATGTTGTTCAGGCTAGCATAGAATTACTGGATCTGAAAGACAGCTGCCGGAACACACCGTTAGGTGCTTGGCGACAGATTTTCTACTTGAAGGTGGTAGCTAGCAAGGCGAGAATTCGCAATATGGCCTTCCACCATGTGGTGCAGCTGAAGCCGGCGGTAGGCATCGTACGATGGACCTGGGCACGTCAAATCATAGCTATTACCGCTCGGCTATCATTGGTTCAAATAAGACAAATAGCAACTGTAATTGGTTCCAGGCTGGAGTGATAGAATTGGACGGAGACTCCTCGTCTGAAGCGGGCTCCCTCAGCAGTGAGGAAGGGTCGGCCAGCTCTGATAATTCTGACGGTGCGAGTGAGTTACTTACTCTATGTCTTAAGTAGCTGTACTTCAGCAACGTTGCAAAATAAAATATATTTTCTCCTCATAAGCTCGGAAAAGTGTTGTTTATCATTCAAAATCTGCATGGAAAAGTGATTTTGATTCGCTAGCTAGGTTTTTAGAATTAGAACCGTGTTTAAAGTTTCAGTAAAATAATTTTGTTTCAATATAATAGTAGTGACTTCTGCAAAAATCTTTTAATTCTGATATAAAATGGCACAAATTTACTATATAGCATCCAGCATTTCCTCGCTGGAGTGAGGTGTAAAATTGTGTTTTGCGCTTGGCAGCAAAGTTATTTTTCGTTGCTTTACGCTCAGGATACAATACTTGAAATTATAAAATATTCGCTTTGGTTCTAGAATCCTTCTCTTACTCAGGTTTCAATACAAGTGCTCGCGCCAGATAAGAACTTTACAGCCTTGACTCGGAAAGTAGATAATATATAATTCAAAGTGCGGAGAGTAAATTAAACCGCTCTGGAGAATTTGCAGATCGCCCTAAGGGAGGATATAATGTCCATATCAATACAATATGGCGGCCACAAATAGGTGACGCAGCAATTTCACGTCAGATCCGTAGGGGTCAGGAGCTTTTATTTTCCAAAACTTATCAGAACGCTTGATCGAAGCCTGATCCAGATGCTACCACTTATTTGGGTCTTCGAATAAGCATTGCAATTCAACGGTACAATACTGCCACCATGCTGGGAACGCCGCCAACTATTAATGGGCCGGAGCATTTACACTGCCTGTCGGCTGCGATGGGCTTTTCTTTGCCTTAATGCTTTCATTGTCGTAATAATATATTAGTGTTGTATTTATATATTATTGTATATTTGTTAATAAAGGCATACCACCTTAACTGACAAAGAAAAATCTTTTATGTTGAATCATAAGCATCCGCCTCGTGGCCATTTTTTGCTGTTATTGCCTCCAAGATATATTTTATTAGTATTTTTTTATATCATAAATTCTTTTTAAATGCAAGAAGGAGCGTCTCAGCTGTTGGTTATTATCTCAAGAGACATCTACAGATGCTGCATTATAAATAATAAACTAACCTTGTGATTATATTTGAGATCTCGCTATCAGCTTATGCCACAAATCAATTTTAGTTCTCGATAGAGAGCGAAACAGAGCGGCCTTAAGATGAGTCTTATCATGCTGATTCTTGGTAACCGTTTTTCAGAGTTGTTGTTAAGTGTTTATTAATTAGTCCTGAAGTAAGATGGTGACCTGATGTACAAAGCGTACCAGCTGAAATTGGTCCCTAGATTGTTGTCGAGAGCACGTGTGACGAGACGAGTGGGTCGGTCTATTGTAACTGCGTGTAGAGTAAGTGTATCTTCCTGGTTCAGTGCTATCAGCGGAGCAAGTGACGCTGCGGCACACAGCGAACGGCACGTCCCCGCGCGGGTCGAGCTGGGCGCGGCGCACGCGGCTGCCGGCGGCGCGGCCCTCGCCGGGCGGCCCGAGCCTCTGGAACCTCCTCTACAAGAACATCGGCAAGGACCTCTCGCAGATATCCATGCCGGTCACCATTAACGAGCCTTTGAACATGTTGCAAGTAAGTTTATATAAATAGGAATTAAATGAAGGTGGTCGGCGAGTATCAAAAGGAAAGTCTCACAGTGACCGGAACAACATTTATAATAGCTTATTGTCTGTGGTTCTGAGTTTCAAAAAGTTTGTTCAAAAATAAAGAAACAAATAAATGGAGAGTTGAAGTTCGGTGATTACAGGTATTCGTAAAAGTAGAGATTATGTTTGATTACTGATCAGGATCAGGAAAAATTTAACATCTTACAAGCAGTTTCATGATTATATTAGGAACTATTCAAAAATGTATAAGCCTGTTTGCTTTTGTGCTAAATCTCTATTTATTAGAACCAATTAGGAAGTCTAAAAATAAAATATTTAGACTTCCTAATTGGTTTTCACAGCAAATCACCGGACTTTTCTTTCAGACACACGACGATATTTGAAATTATAAAGACATTTAAAAATTTAAACATAAAGAGTACCGAAGACTTGTATGTATGTCAGTTAAAGTGGCAGAGTCTATAATTTGCATTATTGCACCATATTTAGTAACAATATTCAATCTTCCCCGACTTAATGAAACAAAGTAAAATCACTCCAATTTTAAAGTTCGGGTCTACATCTGACCCTTGCAATTATCATATAAGACCTATTTCCATCTTACCTGTTCTGAGTAAATTATTCGAAGAAATTATGTTCACACAACTTCTATCCCATTTTAATGAGCATAATTTATTTAATGAGAATCAGTTTGTTTTCACAAAGGGCAAATCCAGAACAACTGCAGGAGTCAAATTTATTGGAAGGGAGAGTTCACATAACATCTCGTTTGTGATCTTTCCAAGGCATACCACTGTGTAGAGCACTGCTTTCTGATTCGTAAACTTTTACGCTATGGTATTCGGGTTAAAGCTCTGAATCTTATAGAGTTATATCTGTCACACAGGCTACAGAAGGTTAGAATAAATGGCAATACTTCTTCCGGGTCTTTGGTAAAAATAGCTGTATCGCAGGGATTAATTTTGGGACCTTTTCTGTTCCTAGCGTATAATAATGATCTGCCTTGCATGGTCAAATGGTATTCCCGGAAGACTTGTTCTGCTGCATATGCAGTTCAGCAGTAAGATAAGACGGTTAACAGACGTAGCTACTGCTCGCCTAGTTTATTTCGCCTACTTCTACAGTATTATGTCGTATGGTGTATTGCTGTGTGGAGCTGCTGCTGAGATAGAGACAATATTTATCTGACAAAAGCGTGCATTCCGAGCCATATATGAAATGGATCCTAAGGAATTTCAGAGGGATCTTTTTAAAGAAATTCATATTTTAACTTTACTAAGCCTGTATATATTTGAAAATATTATGTATGTTCGTTAAAAAATTAGTAAATATAAATTAAACAGTGAAAATCACGATTACAACACTAGGAATAAATATAAAATAGCGGTGCCAGGATTTAGATTAGCAAAGTCAAATAAAAGGTCCTTCTTTGGTAATTGTGTACAGTTTTATAATAAAGTTCCCAAACATATTACAACGCTCACAGAAGGGAAATTCAAGTTGCACGTGAAAAACATATTGATTCAGAAATCCTACTACACATTTTGTGATTACTTTAACGACAAAAATGCCTGGACAGTTCCGCCTCTGCCAAGCTATCGGCTGTCACCTACGTAATTTAAACAAATATTGTATTAGTGTAGTATCCTACCGACTTCCCCAAGAATAATTTGAGACACAGCAGATAAGAAAGCATCTGGTAGGGACTGATTCGACATATCTGCCTTTTCTTTCGAAGATATTTAGGCAAGAAGATATGCTATGTTACACCACAGATTATTATATATACCTACTATCGACCTGCTGGCTTTTCTGCATGTGTCTGTCAATTGGTATTTGATCATCTGATGTTTTCCCATGTGCATTTTGCTAGCTACCAATTAAATATATTGTGTGAGCCCAGCAGTAATTTAAACATTTTGAACAGATAAGAACTATGTCACTTGCACATTAACTATTAAGGTTAAAAAGTTACAAACAGAAATTTTAAAAATACGTTTGTTTCTTTTTTAAATATATTGATTGTTTGTTCCCAGCGTCTGTGCGAGGAGCTGGAGTACTCCGAGCTGCTGGACTCTGCGGCGGAGTGCCAGAGCTCCGTGGAGCGCATGTGCCTCATCGCAGCCTTCGCCGTCAGCGCCTACGCCGCCTCCGCGCACCGCGCCGCCAGCAAGCCCTTCAACCCGCTGCTGGCGGAGACCTACGAGTGTGTGCGGGCCGACAGGGGCTTCCGCTTCCTCGCTGAACAGGTTATACACACATACACATACATACGTACATACACATTAACATCCGGAAAGGGCATTTGTCTCCTTGATTTAGTACATATGTCTGGTACGTTCGTGATGTCAATTGAATTTCCAACTGAAAATCAGTTCAACCTGACGTTTGCTCAGTTCTAATGCAATTAATGATGCCATGTTTTTCCGGATTGCAATCCCTAAAACCATCGAGTACAGTTTTTTTTTTTGATAATTTTATATCGACAGTTGAAAATGAGAACAGCATTAATGTAGTCGAAGCCAATGAAATACGCATTATAAAGGATGACTCAAATAAGTAGTACTCGTCAGATTTTGCTCAAATTTAAATAGAAACACGTGAGATACTCCAGTTTTCGAATATAAAAAATACATCATTATCGGTACACCTAGTAAAAAGCTCACACACAAAAAAACAGTCAAATTGAGAACATCCTCCTTGGTTTAAGTTGGTTAAAAAAGCTTTCTTCATGCGAAGTCTGATTTCTACAATTAGGTTTGTACAAGTTTTCATATATTAGCACACATCTCAAAGGTCGATAGTTTCATAGAAGTAGCATGTACATCTCACAAAGGGATCCTTAAGAAAGTATTGTATTCTTCCCCAGGTGTCTCATCACCCACCGATATCAGCATGTCACGCAGAGTCCCCCCGGTGGTGCTTCTGGCAAGAGGCGAGGATCAAGACCAAGTTCTGGGGCAAGTCCATGGAGTTCCAACCCACGGGCAGGGTCCACGTCAGGCTCAATACCACTGGAGACCATTATACTTGGAACAAGGTGAGCTAATATAATAATAATAAATAATATATCTATATTTCAGGCAACAGGATTGAATGACCCATAGAAATATATACCTTACAGATTAACATAAACAATATAATTTAATAAAAAACAATTTTAAACAGTTTTCTAGGCCTATCCTCCCTATGGCGCCTGTATACTACGCCTTCCGGCCAGAAGTCGGGAACTAGGAACGTATCCTTATTCTTCGCTGGAACCCGAAGCACGTATGATTTAAAAGTTTTCACCCGGCTGGATTCCAGCCGCTGTAACGCCACTTCAAATGGTACTCGTTGTCTTTCACACCTCTCTTTGATGTACTGAAGTACTTCGTTCCCGGATGTTGTTGGGTCCAAACGTGAGAGATATATAGCGATGGTCGGCTCCACAGCATGCAGTATAGTTTTCTCTGCTGTAGGCGTAGCTGTACCACGATTGTTGCGCGTCGGTCTAACTCTCGGCTTCTTCTTCACGAGAGTGAATCCTTCATTATCGATATGGGTGGCGGGCCTCCCCGTACTCTCATTCTTCGTAAGTGGCAGCGTACACCGATAACGATGTGCCGCTTGTGCATATGATTTATTCTGCTTCCCGGATGTTGGTGGTAAGTCGGAAGAAATTATAACTTGAGTGGGAGTCTCCTTTAACAGGCAGGTCACATCGATTGAGGAGAAATCTACCAGTGGTAACAAATGGAGGTCCCTGGCGACATAGGTAACCGAAATCTCATCAGGATTTGTTTCCTTGAAAACCCTGAAGATGTCTTGTAGGTCTTTCTTGCCGCTTTCATCTTTTTGACGTGTTCCTAGACGACACGATGTCTTGGCAGTGTCCGCTAAGACCTTCTTGGCTGCGAGGAGGTCGGCCTCCTTGTAGCTAGATATCTGCTGCAAACTCATGACGTCCAGCTAGTTCTGCACGAAGGCCAACAACTCGTTGACCGCGAGGGTGTCCGAGCGCGCAGATCGCGCCATCACGGTATTGCAGCGTTCACGTAAACGCTGCGCCGCGCGGAAAGTAGGTCGGCATTGGAGAAGCCGTCAATTGATATATGAAGCGACTGTCCTTGTCGGAGGTATAAACAAGCGACTCAATAATAATATAGGAGAGACAAATTTCATTTTCATCTCACAGGTTCTGAAAGTTGTTGTTTGTCATTCGAAATCTGCATGGAAAAGTGTTTTTTACCCGCAAGCGTGGAAAAGGTTTTTGAAATTCGAACCTCTATAACATTTAATATTTTTTATTTTTACAATAACGCATGTTTATATATAATAATATGAACATACGTTATAACGTTTATATATAATATATGCAATGTATTAGCCGGGATGCCGTGCTAGAATTTCACTTTATAAAATATCTTTATAAAATTTCCAGAAAATCCATTTATGTAGATTATTACCGAATGTAGTCATTTAAATTTTTATTTTTAATTTAAAGTGATGCAAATTACTATATTATTTAAGCTATTTTTCTTGCGCCTTATATTCCCCTCGCTGAATTGAAGTGTAAGTGTGTTACGGTCGACAGCAAAGTTTTCGCATCTTGTGCCTTTGAAAACTTCTGTAGTAAAAGTTAATGTACGTTGATAAAATATAGAAATCACATAGTTAAGATAATACCAGTGCAGACAGTACAATATTCAAAATATTTTATATATACTCAGAAGTCAAGCAATTCCATGTTCGTAGATTTCGACTTCGAACGGCGGCATGTCTTTCATAACAAAATACTACGAACTATATACAAAAGTACTACAATGAAAGAGTTTAGATAACCTACTAGTCATTGCACATTCACAGGCAGTCCAATTGCCACAGCCCACTCCCAGTTGGCTGCGTGCCCAGCATGCTGGCAGTATTGCCCCGTTGAATTGCAATGCTTATTTGTTGAGCGAAATAGGTGCTAGCATTTTGATCACGCGTCGCATCGACCAAGCGCTGTGATAAGTTTTGGAAAATACGATGATAACGATATTGTGTTTAAATGAGTAACGTGTTTGTTTGTTGTCAGGTGACGACGTGCGTACACAACTTGTTCGGCGGGCAGCGGTGGGTCGACCAGTACGGGGATATGCACATCGTCTGTGTCGGCACTGATATATCTTGTAAACTCAACTTCATCAAGGTACCTATGTCCTATTTCACTTATCATCCTATCTGTATCGTGCTTATGTGGGATTGAAACCGTAAGTGTTTAACCTTAATATTCGTTATGGATGGATTTCTTGTCAGTTAAACATCCGGGGAGTACAACCGCCTTGTCGATAATCACTGGTGGCACTAATATCGTGTTAATGTCGTCGTACCATCAGGCGTTTGTCAACTTGATCCTCGCCTGAGGATCTGAAAAAAACATTAACCGGTTTTGTCCATCTCAACTTTGAGATGCATTTATTAATTAGGAGCATTAATATGTATAATGTATTGTATTCCAGGCGAGTTCATGGTCTCAGAGTCGGCACGAGGTCCGCGGGGCGGTGACCGCGGGCGGGGGCGGGGGGGGCACGCGGGTGCGGGTGCAGGGCCGCTGGTCGGAGGCGCTGTACGCGGGGGAGCCGCCCGCCGCCAGGTGTTTATGGCGCCCTGGTATGTTACACAACACTACATTGTACATTGTTCGGTAAACTATATAATCGGTTTTAAACCCCATCTCGGGGCGAATAGTGTTCATATTCGCGCGGACACGAATCTTGTTATTCATTGCGAGGACGCAACTAATTGAGAATGTGTGCGGTGCGACGCGGCCGCCGCCGGTCACTTTCTTTAATTTGAAGGTCAGTTCCGCAGCAGAGTTCGACCGAGGCGTTCGGCTCACATTTTCGTAAGAATTGCACGCGGCGTGTGGGTTTTTAAAGTTTTTAAAACAGGCGGTCCTGTATTGTGCGTGATTGTGGTTAATCAGTGAAATTTGATTTTGGGTTCGGACACCCCGTTATTTCTGACGCCGGGCGTCATTGTATATTACAGTGTGAGCTTGTGAGCTAGTGAGTAGGCAACGGCAAGGCGGAACCCTACTTTAGCTGATACCGTGCTTCGACATCGGTTGGAGGTTTATTCTAATATAATTCCTTATTAAGTTCTGGTTGATCAATCAAATCATTTAAGGTGTTGAGATATAGACCCCCTTCGACGAAGCGACTGGCGAGCCGCCGTTAAGGGGTTAGTTCCCGCCCTTTTGTTTGCACGCGGATATATATTGGCTGGTGTCTTCCTGTGACCTTCCACACGTGTGGGACTACGGGGATTGAAAAGGGCCCCCGCGCATACATACATCGAGGGGAGAAAACGATTATTATTTCTGTCTGTCGAGAGTACTTAAACACACTCGAACAATTATTGAAATGCACTTGAAAAGTGGCGGGATACGACGTGAATTCGAATAACAGCTATTTTTTTTAAACACGGTGCTGTGGTATTGAAAGGGGCGTGCCTGATAATGTTCTTTTTTTGAAAAAGAAGTTGCATTATGAAATTTAGTACAAAATTATAACACTCGATTGAATGGGTACTATGAATCGGGATATTTTGATGTTGACAATAAGCTAGCTGTTCTAGAATCTTTTATAGAGGATTTATAGCATGGGTGTAGATAAAATATAAAAAGCAAGCTGGATGCGCGCACGATAGGGCGTATGTTACCAATGCGACCTTGGCAGGATGCATTGTCATTAGGAGGATCATTACGCACATTCCATCCTAACGATCCTCCTTTGAGGCACTTTACTGAGCTGTGTTATGTTGTTGTTTAGGTGCGATGCCGCCGGAGAACGAGATATACTACGGGTTCACTCGGTTCGCGATGGAACTTAACGAGATGGAGCCCGGCATGCGGGAACTGTTGCCGCATACTGACACTAGGTTCAGGTGCGTTATATCTGATTACTTAACGAGATGGAGCCCGGCGGGATGCGGGACTGTCGACTCTAGGTGCACACGCTGCAGTATAACAGAGCACGTCGGTTGGTTGCAGACCGGACCAGCGCGCGCTGGAGGAGGGCGACGTGGAGGCCGCGGAGGCGTCCAAGCACGAGCTGGAGCAGGCGCAGCGCGACCGCCGCAGGGAGAGCCCCGCGCACTGCGCCGCTTGGTTCCGGTCAGTGCTACTGCCTCCATCATCACATACAGACACAACCTGTGTTCATCTTCCATTCACATATTAGTCTTGTTTGTAGTTCAATTCAATTTAGCTGCAGATGTCACTCCGTTCCCTTGAGACGGTTAAACGATAGGAATGAAAGGATAAATTTGAGCTATGACTCGTTCCCTACGATAACTTAGTTGGCAGAGTATGTCCCGGCTATAGCGACGGCTGCGCGCAGAATCCCGCTCGTCGTTAATTTTTATCCATAGAAGATATGCCGATCAAGCCCGGTTCCGAAAAGGCTTTAGCACCATAGACCACATCCACAATGCTCCGCCAGATTATACAGAAGACTGAGGAGTATAATCGGCCGTTATATTTAGCGTTTGTGGACTATGAAAAAGCCTTCGATTCAATCGAAACCTGGGCTGTACTGCTGACTGCAATCTCTTCAGCGATGCCAAATTCACTATAGACGAATCTTCTCATCGAAGCGCTGAAGTGTTTGTATAGAAACGCCACCATGTCGATGCGACTACAGGACAAGAGCACGGAACCAATCCAAATGCAGCGAGGCGTGAGACAGGGAGACGTTATTTCTCCGAAACTGTTCACGAATGCGTTGGAGGACGTTTTTAAGCTCTTTTAACTGGAAAGAATTTGGCATTAAACATCTATGGCGAATACATCACTCACCTTCGCTTCGCCGATGACATAGTCATAATGGCAGAATCGCTTGAAGAACTCAGTACAATGCTCAGCGACCTCAGTAGAGTTTCCCAGCAGGTGGGTCTTAAAATGCACATGGACAAGATGAGAATTATGTCTAATGTCCATGTTGCACCCGTACCAATAGTTGTTGGGAACGAAACGCTCGAAGTTGTTGACCATTACATATACCTGGGACAGACAGTCCAGTTAGGTAGGTCCAACTTCGACAAAGAGATCGCCCGAAGAATCCAACTCGGATGGGCAGCGTTCGGGAAGTTACGCGACATCTTTTCATCGAAGCCGAGGGGGATATATCCCGCAGAGCATGAAGACCAAAGTCTTTAACCAATGTGTGTTGCCAGTGATGACTTATGGCACTGGGACGTGGTCCTTAACTGTGGCTCTTATGGACAAACTCAGAATCGCTCAACAAGCCATGGGGAGAGCTATGCTAGAATTTCTTTGCGCGATAAAATGACGTAAAGACGTACGACCCCACCAGGACAATGACATCGTTAGTCGCGGGTAGCCAATATTTAAAAGCGCTAATAGCCGTTCTTTGTGCCGTTCCATGGGGGAAGCCTTTGTTCAACAGTGGACGTTTTCCGGTAGATGACGATGACATTATATGCATCTCATACTCGAACACGGATAGGAACTCTTATTTTAAGAGAAGAAGCGACTCTAATAGTCTTGAAACTTTGTATATTAGTGTAGTGTTTTTCTGACGGTTTTATCTTTATTTGTTTAATTCTTTATAAATATCCATGTTTCTCCACTGACGCGTTACGTTAAGTTTTAGCTTTCATTTCTGTACTCACCCCTACCATACATAGATATTCTAGTATTAAATCTGGGTTGCCCAATCCATCTATCGTAAATGGTTTCTAAAGTCAAGTGTCGGATATGTCTGGACTTAACAGCTTAACTTAGGACATAAAAGTTTGTTTGTCCAACCTTATCTGTAGAATCATATAAGTCGTATTTGTTTGCAGTAAGACAATAGAAGACGGCGAGGAGACGTGGGTGTTCAGCGGCGAGTATTGGAAGGCGCGCGAGGCTGGCTTCAGTGATGACGTAGCGCCCAGGATATGGTGACCATGCCTTTTTATATACGTGAGTATGGACTTTGGACTGCGCAACATCTTCCACAAATCCTTCCTTTTTTTAGGGTTCCGTATGATATAATCCGTTTCCTATTACTAAGCCTACGCTATAATATGTCCTTTACTGTACTGTATATTTTGATTAGTATTAGGTGGCCAGTTGACATTTTCACAAAATATATATTATGCTGCAGTTTTGTTTTGGGCCTGCTAATCTAGTGGTCATAAGACCACTATCTCACGTGATGGTGAGTGATGATGTGGCCAAAGATGTTGTTCAGGCTAAACTAGAATTACTGGATCTTAAATACAGCTGCCGCTATACACCGTTATGTGCATGGCGACAGATTTTCTACTTGCGGTGGTAGCTAGCTAGGCTGGAATTGCGAAATACCCTCCCAGCATGCTATAACGATAGTCGTCCTAATACAATTGTCTTATTACAATTTGAAGCAATGATAGCTCAGTGGCTTTGGGTATGGACTGCCGCGCAGCAGGTCCATGGTTTGAATCCCGCCGCGGGCTTGAGCTTCACCGCATGGGGGAAGGGCATTTTTGCGAATGCCCGCCTGGCTAGCGACCACCCTCAAGTAGAAAATCTGCGCCAAGCACCTAACGGTGTGTTCCGGCAGCTGTCCTTGAGAACCAGTCATTCTAGGTTAAGCCTGTTAACACCTTCGACCACATCATCACTTACCATCAGGTGAGATTGTGGTCAAAGGCTTACCTATCAGCAATAATATACGGGACCGAAGACTCCGAAAACGTATATATTATCTCTTTTCTACACTCTCGTCTCTCATATCGATCGTATCTCTTGTGTATCACCCAAAATGCAGTAACACCCCACTCTTGTCGTCATGCGTGGTATCATGCTGCTCATTAGGCGCATCCGAACGAAATCCAACAGAAATATATTATTATATCACTGAACTGCCTCTCCTATTTAGGGGGTATTTGCCAAAATCCCCACGCTTGGCAGGCATCTTGGGGATCGCAGTGTAAGATAGCAGTACATCAGAAGGCGCTGCTGCCCACTATCCAGTTTTTTCCTTTAGTCGCCTCTTACCACACCCACGGGATGATAGGGGAAGGTGCCATCCGAAGCCGGCCACCCCACGGGGAACATATATCTGAAATATATTATATAACAGTTTATTAATATAGGTAACAAACAATAAACATATGTTTGACATTGTTTCAGCGCATACCGCAGTGCGAGGTGCTCTGCTAGTTGGTTGTGTTTCTGCTTCCGCTTAGCGTTACCATAGAGCTTCACGATTATAGCCTTTATCGTCAATATTGAAGCGCGTGCGCATATTAAACAGTATCTCAGTAAATTCTAACATTTTAAATCAATAGATTCGGGCGGTATTTTTGCGGAAATAATACCTAACAAATATTAAGAAAATATTAAATTTTATTTTAGACAAATACTTTAAAAAATTAAAGTGTATCTAGTAACCATTCCCCCTAATTTTATGTTTTAAGTCGCGTTAAGCCGACTCTGGCCTTTTTTGTCTCGAGGATCGTCAGGTACTATTGGCTGTATGGTCTGGATCTGCATTCCATGGAGTACTGTTACTATTAATATTAGCCCGAAATGTGAAATGTAATGTAAATAATTTATTTACAACTGCAAAAATATATCAGGTGACTAAAGATAATTAAAAAAAAACACTAGGTACTGGTTTGACATCATAACAGAAAATCACAGCTAATATATATTGTTAACAAGAATATACTCGTTTATGAAGACAGAAGTAATAAAAAAATTGCATAGTCACCATAGATTTCCCGACATTATGGCCCTGTAATATTGTCAGTCAATAGTTAGCGACGGCGTCAAGTTCGCCTTCTACTACGCACAGTACAGTCGCCTGCAATAAGAAGTATACACTTCGTAATTTTCAAAATTGTGCCAATAACTTCTGTTTCTCTTAATGTACCCAGAAGTATCTTAAAATCAAAGAATAATTTGATTATTTTTATTCATGTTTATATGAACTTTAATAATTATTAAACTTAGCGACATCGCGTATTTTGAAAATTACGAAATGTATACTTCTTATTGCAGGCGACTGTACATTACAGCACCTAGGTGCCTTTGTTGCACCATCCCACAATGTTGTACAGCACCAGTGCAACAATACAAATACCTCACAATGGTGCTATATGACATTGTCGAAAAAGCTTTGCAGAGACATAATTTAAAAAATGTGTACAGTCGTACGTTTTGAGGAGAGACGCCTGTACAGATAAACGTAAAAAATATACAATAACATATATTTGAATAAACCATGAACTTATATTTTACTAAAACAGACAATTCCTCCTAATTTTCCTAATAAACCAACGCGAAAAAAAAAATATTATGCGCTCGAAGAGTCTAACCTCTTGAGAGACACGTTTTGCTTCTTGTAGATGCTTCGAAAATTAGTGTTGGAAATTAGTACTAGATATTTTTTAAGCTTTTTTAAACGATTATCCAAAATATTAAGTTAATGTATTTTAAAATTCTTAATTTAAATATGGATTTTCGCAAAGTAATACCTGAATCTATTCATTATGTATAAAGCAAAGCCTTATCTATTCACAAAATCTTATCGAAATCGCTACAGCCTATCCGAGATACAATAAATATATATATGACTGTTTAATATACGCACAGCGCTTACTTTACAATATGTAATGTTACCACGGCCGTCATGTGATTAGTATAATAGTATGTAATAAGGTCGATATTCGCTTGTACTCTAAACGTTTCTACTAGGAGAATGTGTTTTAAGCTAATAGGTATAAGGTGGAAAAGGATGAAGTTTTGTGACTTATTTCGTTCTTTATAGTTTATGAGTGTTTAATAAAAATAGAAAAACGATGATGTCGTCTTGTAGTTGTGTGCAATAATAGATAAACTTAACGCTAGGCTGTAGACAAAATATTTTTTTTTAATTCTAAGAAGTATTTGTGAAGCATAATCAAGTGCTTGGTTGACATAACATTATCAAACTAAGAGAGCATTATTATCACCTTGCTGTCAGGTGCTTTAACAAACTAGGATACCGTGGCCAGTAGCTGAGGTACGAATTTCGCGTTCCTAATTATTTTAACCGTCACTGTGCGTCCATTTAAAGACTGTCTAATTTAAAAAATGCTGTAAACTGAATATTTGTAAAAACGCTTATATTTTTAATTTAAGCTAATATGTTGCATATAAAAAAAATTGTCGAAGCATCGATTAATAGTTATTACCATTTAGTACATCATCAAAGCACACATGTACAGAATGTACTGACTCGCACATAAACAAGGTGTCAGTTTTGACAGCATCGCTTACGGTGAATTCATTTTGTAATGTGGTCCTTGAAATCACAAGATGGCGTATGTGATGCCGTGAGCGGTCTAACCACGATTACGACCTTTACGAATTGTTGTTTAGCACTAGACCGCAGTGAATACATATAATAGTTATTTCGCAGCTAACTGTCAAAAGCGTCATTTCTGAAACGGAACGGTATACAATCGCTTAAACCTCTTTTGTGAGTGACACGGGTGGCAGACTTTTTGGTCAAAGCGTTAAGTATGTATGTATAGGCCAATTTCCCTACTGCAGCATCGAAAACAATAATTGTGCACAACTATTGGACGTCATCGTTAATTTACAGCAAAAGTAACGAATAAAAACAACTAACCTATGTTTTTACTAAAAGGTCTATCCGTTGTTGGATGGTTGGAAAGTAATGGATAGATTGTTTATATAAAAAAAGTATTGGTTATTTCGACAAAATAGTCAGGTATCATTTAAAAATTTAACTGGCTTAGTATTGTGTTTAAGATTTTTTTTTCAAATTATATTAAGTATATAATTATAATATGTGGCAAAATAGTAAGTTATTCACGACAGCTGTGGTCCTAAAGTGTGGCTTTTCTCGTGAGCGCGTTAACGCTAATTGGTATGGGAAAGATCAAGATTCACTACCGCGCCGCCAGGGGCGCTGTGCTTTTGCCATACAATATAATTAACGCGTTAGCGCGTTCAAATTATTCCTTGAAACCCGCATTAGGCGAACAGAGCCAAATACGATTTTAATGAATGAATTAAAAAATGTTTTGGTAACATTTTTCTTGGTTATTATTCGGCTGTGTGGTGGACAGAGATGTGTGGGGAAGATGGCCGGTGTGTGAGTAAATTCCTCCAATAGGAGCTCTTCCTTTTCCTAGCCTCGCTAAGCGCTGCGATCCGATTGGTGCTTTTCGTTTCTCTAACACCACACATCTCTGGTACATACAAAGTATTACACGGCCTTAAGTTCACATAAAACCTTTATGTAGACCTACAAAATAATTTCGGGAAGTCAGGACTATGCAGCCCCTCAGTGGTTTTAATAGGCATGGTACCGACTTCCACAAGTAATATTGAGTATTTTTTAATGATTGCTTTTTGCCACTAATTAATTATTAATGTATTATGAAATGACATATATTTTGTGTATTGAAATGAATTGTATTAACATTTTTTTTGTTAAGTTTTTGTTTTTGTAAATCAACTAATGTAGTATCGTAGATACTAATTTATTTTATAGATTGTTATTTTCTTTTTATTTAGAGAAAAAAATGTCGGTACATACCTAGCGTAATGTGGCTGTGAAATGTTTCCATTGTAAAAAAAAAATGTTTTTACGCAATTTGTCCTCTGCAGGCGGTTAGTGATTGATCAATCCGGCATCAGCTGTCTTACATGTTATTAGAATGGCGTTAATAAGTACCCCCAATTCCTCTCAAAATAATTTCCAGTTTCAGAGTTAAAATGTCAAACTGAAGTGCATCTCCATTACAGAACGTTTTCACTGAGGAAGGCGCACAGTAGGTGTACGATTGTTGCGCATCTTGTACGTGTAGGGCTCGTTTGTACACGGCCCCTTAGTGTAGTGTGGGTGTACATGCTAATGGTACATACAGATAAACAAACAAATGTTACTTATAATGAATAGATTCAGGCGTTACTTTTTGGTAAATTAATTTTTAACAAAAACAAATATTTTGGGAAAACATGAAATTAATACTTTAGAAACACAATTTAAAAATGTATGTAGTGACTATTCCGTCCAATTTTCCTATTAAGCAAGACGTCACAAACGTCACACAGGCAAACCGGAAGAAATTTCGACGCCTTTCGAATCTACACGAAGTATCCTGAAGTGGTCTTGACTCTTAGAGCATAAGATCGAAAACATCGATCGTGCGCCCGAAGAGTCGAAGTGCGAGAGAAGACTTCTGGCCGCGTGGCGTTTGTGACGTCACGTCCGCGTCGGCTTAGCAGGACAATTAGGGGAAATTGTCCCATAGTTATATTTTTTTATATATCTTTAGAGTGTTTTCCTAAAATATTATTTTAATATTTTCTTTAAATATTTCTTATTAGTAAAATATGATCGCCTCGGTAAGCAGTAGTTGCAACTAACAAACAACTGAAGCAGCGCGCCTTCGTTGGTGGATAAGTCTGTATCATTCTAGTCAATATTGCTGCTAAACTGATTTATTTGATTAAAATATTAATTGATATATTGTATTGTAGTCCGACTGATCAATCAACAACTGTCTAGTAACTAGTTTAGTAACGTCTACCTTAGTGGTTGATAATATGACGCAAATGTATAATGTATAAATGTTTAATAAAAGTGTTTATAATATTTGCGCACCGATTCAAGTGCCACAGGATAAAAATTAAAAAAAACCGTGTATATTTAAAAGTGTAACAAAAACGTTATGTTAATATATAATTACGCCCATGATTCTCGTCAATTAATAAATGTTTGATTAATACTTTAGTAGGATATACGCGTTGTAAAAAAAACATTAAAGAGCCTTAATCCTAACTACAAATTTCTGTCGAGCACTGTTCAATATTTCAATTGCAAATTGTTGAAAAGTGCGAGGGTGATTGTTGCAGTGAAGGTTTACGCACTTTACAGGAATTTAAAAAAAGTGTTAACTAGTCACGCAAATGTGCGTTATTTGCACTGTTTGCACGCAAACGTTCGGTTCATAACATGCTAAACTTGCACCACGATAGCAATAGATGTCGTCTACGACAACGCTCACAGAAAACAGGTAGAGCGGCGTGTGCACTAACGTCAAACTCAAATTTTGACAGATATGTGAGAAAATCTCCTCCATAGAATCTTATTTGACAGTTGTTGTGGTTCGAATTTTATACGTAAATAAATCTTGTTTAAAGTATAACGCCTTATAATGTAATACTACTACATAATGTTATAATTAAAGTGAAGGTTATTTTGGGTTAATTGCAAATTGACAGTTGAAAGATGTCATAAACACGGCTACTAATCGTTTCAAATTGTTAAAGTACACAAAGCAGTGAATATATCTCTGATCTGTGGTGCATATTCCCGTATTTCAATAATGAACCGTGCGTTTGCATCGTATTCAACGGCAGCAGTGTTTGCATGATATAAACCGTAGTCGACCACCGTAGTCCCTTGGTGCGATATACGTTTAGAAACATGAGCAGAGGTGGGGTGCAGTGGGGAGGGGATGGAAAACATTACACCCCCTTCCCAGTTAAATCTAGAGTACCTCGTATCAGATGTGTGTCGCACCAAGACACGGTCGTGCGACTACTTGCCTTATATGCCAATAGTTCCCTACATAAATCGAGCATATAGCTGTTAAATTTGTGATTCGTATAGCACAATAAAATAATTATTGAAAATATAAGTTACGTATGTTTAAATCGAGGCATAGACGCATAGTACATACAGACATAGTATTACGTAGAATTAAAAAGACACCTAAACTATCTATAGATAATAAATATGAGTCGTTTAATGATTGTTGGTGCTGATTCACTCGTAAACTAAGTTTTTTTTGTTATTTTTACTAAAATTTGAAGTATGGATTTCTGAATCTGTTTTTGAGTTTTCTAAAGCCCGATTTACACAATGTCAAGCTCAGCACTGTGGGCAAAAAACCTGGGGTTGTAAAAACCACCTTTATTATTAAGGTTGCTTTTGTTTCTGTAAATGTTAATGACTTCCTGCTGGCTTACATTTTGGCATACTAGCTCCTACTTATCTATTTGGGATTCGGTGACGAATGGCTAATGTACAAACCGTACGATACTAATGTGAAATAAAAATAAAAAAAACGCGTTTGTCAATTGCCGATCTAGAGTAAATTCATAATGTTCAATACTTACTATTTTCTGACTTGTGTTATTTTTTGTGAGGCTATAAATACTAAAATCGGGCTGATAAATTCAAAATTCTTTGTTCTTTTGACAGCTCTATGCTTAAATTCTCTTCGAATCGCTTGAAATGTACCTAAATTAATTTAATTATGATATTGAATGTGTAAGATAAATTTCTCTTCATACTTATAGGCTATTCAATGTTATTGCTAGATATGAATTAATAGATGTTTGTCCTATCTTGACTTTGCTCTATTTTTTTTTAGTACTGTTAATGTTTTACAGTCACACTTATATGCCAACCTCCATTTTAATAATTTTAAAAAAATTACCCGCTTTTTTTTCGCCCACGTTCACCTCTCGCATCGTGCCGCTACATATAGAAAAGTAAATATCAATCAAGCGGTACATCAATAATATATACTGGACGCTTTTGTTTCTTCTGAAAATTATAACAAATGTTGTATTTATTGATATCGTAAACCAAAACCTACGGGTTCGTCCGGGAACCATAAGTAAACAATATTTGTAAAGTCTTTGCCTTTGTACAAAATTTTAACACAACAGATTTAGCAATTGACGTATCGCGAAGTGACAGAGTGCTATAGAAAACTTCGCCTTAAAAATTAGCAAGGAATTAGCCTTAGCAAGTCTGTCTACATTTTCTCTTATCAACTTAGCAGTTGATACGAGAAAATTTAGACGTCAGTTTAGCAACTGATAAAGATTAATTTTGCACAAAGATAGAGTGCTAAATGGGACGTAACAAATTATAAAAAAAACTAATTCAAAAAAGAAGTAAACTTTTTTTTTTAATTAGTTTTTTTTATTAACTAAATTAAGACTTGGGCCTTGACTTATCGCCACAACTATTGTTATTATAGTATTGTACGTTACTGGCACTTGACTCCAATAACTAAAAAAATAGCAAATTGAACTTATCTTCACCATGTGTACAAAAAATGCGCAGTTCGGTTTGAAGGAAAATGTATAGCAATCGTTTCGCCCTGCTCATGTGGGACATAACTTTATAGACTCATGGAAGTTTATAAAAGCGTTCAGTATGTTTACCAACTATATTGACTATTTATATAATATAATATGTATTATGGACTATTAGTCCAACATATGTACACGTATTTGGTTTTTGTTAGTACGGGTTTTTGGTTGTTTTTTTTAAATAATAATTGTCACAAAGTGTAATATTCGACAAAATGTCTTACCTTTGCTATCAACATAAGGCCTTATTTACACGATACTACTTTATTATGGAATGTGTCATTCAGAAGAAGCGGTATTCCATGACTTAGACTCTAGTCTCTGTCTTTACATAGCAAAACAGTTCAATATTAATTATATACAAAACCAGTATCATAAAAAACAATTGCCGTTCGTCTAGGAGATCACGTCATTCGAAAATTAAATAAATTGCTATTGAAAGCTGTGACTTAAATTATGAGTGATTTAATTTTAAGCTATGGTGGCCCAGTGGCAATGGCTGTTAACTGCCGCGCAGGTGATCCATGGTTCAAGTCCTGCCGCAAGTTTGAGCTTTTGAGGCTTAGTAGAAATATGTCGCCAAGCACTTTACGGTGTACTGGAATTCGTCCTTGACCTTCATATTGGCTCGGTTATGATAATAATATAACTGAAATATATTTAGTGTAAAAATACAATGCTTCTTCCAAGTCTTTTTTAACAGTTACTTCACCTTTTATAGTTTTTAGTGACTTTTGTAGTTATTTCCGAACTTTGACAATGGATACTATGTAAAACGCGGTGCTTTAAAAAATAAATAAAGTATAGCGCTGCGGGTACCTAATCAATGTCGTAAGAAGTTATAAGACAATGTTCAGAATATCCGTTGTTATCCAAAAGCAGCGTCGTGTAAATCAGGCCTTATGTTAAATCAAATAATAATGTACCTATCCATTTGTCACTTTTAATGAATTGACAATAAATAATGATTTGTGTATAAAATAGCTATTTAATGTTGAAACTGTTGTTATTATAGTATTGATATTAAATTATGGGAAGCGAAATTATTATGACTTGCCAATTGTCAATGATATCCAGCTTACAGCTTGCATTATAAAGACATATATAAAGACACCTAATTAAGTACCCAATTATAATAGATATAGGTACTTGTTTATCGTAAGTTCATTAAATGAAACAAAACTAGAGTGAGGCTATCATGGTACATGGCAAAATGATATTTAGCGCATTGATATAAAGTCCATAAAATTTCGAGCCTACGTGCCATATGACACAGTTTAGTTCAAATACCTCCTCATCTATTTTAAACGATATATTTTTGTATTGTAATAAATATTATTTTCGAATAGACGCGCAGTTCATTATCACAATATTGAAAACTGTTCTGTAAAATTAATAATGTTAAGTATAATCAAATCGTAAAGCTTAAATAACCAATATTTAATTTCAGAATAACTAGTAACTCAAATTATGCTTAACAATAACATTCTGCGAAAGGTAGCTAAGTTGGCAGTGGAACGATGAAACGGTATTATAATGCTAAGCATTGATTTTGTTAGTAGTACCATAGATAAATTAACAGTAGGTACAAAACTATTATTTCTCTATGGTAGTATTCACAAGTGAGTTCCCGTAGGTAGTACGAAAACCAGTCTAATTAAAAGTTATCCTTGCTTGGTACTACGTGGCCCTGTCATGACAAAACGCCGCGAGCCGAGTTGCAGCATTATACAAGCCTTATATACATAAGCTAAGGTAAATTCGGTGCTTAAAATAGTCGAATTCATATACCTAAGCGTAGTTCAAGTGTGGTCCGAGTGCCATTAACAAATGTTCAATTTTATTATATTACACTGTAACTTGAAGATTCTTTTTTTTACTGTTATGCTAGATAAGTTGGAGCGGAACCTAGTATCTTATCAAGATAGGGCAGCACTTGCTAGAGCTGTTTGGTGCGTTTTGTCAAAATAGTAACCAGGGGTTGTATTAGTAATTAGTTTCGTAAAATCTATTGTAACATGATTATTTAACTTTGTACCGTTTATATGATTTCTAGAAAATCTACTATTTTTATGACAAATAATGTAATGGTGTAAATTAGTATTTGAATTTGATAAAATTGATAATGCGTCAAAAGTAAAAACTTAACTAAAAATAAAAAAATAATTAACGCGGTTAAAGTAAAAAAAGATGTGTGGCACTCGGAGACTGTCGCGGTAAAGCTATTACATAGCATTTTTTATCAACTTATACAATTATAAATCTCGACACGTTAGTTGTCAAAACCTTTTTTCTGTCAAAATTTAGTTCCTTTTACGCACTGTAGAGGCGCTGATCAAATATAGTATCACCGCTGTGCCGGTCGGAGTGGGGGGTGTTAGGTTATTTTCGTTACGGAATTTCTGGATTCGGTCTCCACGCTCGAGGCCCGCGATAGAAGCTATGCAATAGCTTACAAATTTAACCGTTAACAAATGTAATACTAATGTTACCATTAAACTATTTGATTTTCTCAAATCGGCAATTCTAACAGCGTTTTGTCATTGGGGGGCCGTTATTGGTATTCCAATAATCCCAAACCGTGGGTAACATTTTGTTGTCAAGCCGGCTTAATTATGACTAAAAAATATCTTCCAAAATTTTACTATTAACTAAATAGTATCGTGGCCACTAAATTAATTTTATTTATAACATACCAGTTATACTCGTGTGTAAGTGAATATGTATACCTATTTAGTAAATGATGTATTTTAATTGATATGATAATATGGCTAGTGACAAATTGTATTGGTTTAAGGTGGCTAGATTATTGCGTAGTTATGATTTTTATTTCAATAAATCTACAACTCACTTTATTCTATTTTTATTCGAACTTTCTCGTAAGTATTGAACGTCGGTGGTGATTAAACGATGGTCGAGGTGAGAGCTTTATAAATAACTTCTTCTGTGACACGCTTATTTAGGAAATATTCCCAATACGTCGTCGCTTTCCACGACGCGACGCCGCCACTCTGTGTATGTACCAGATAATTACACTACGCTGCACTGGCCGCTGTATTATTCCCCCTACGTCTCTCCTTGCAATGTTTTTTTGTATGGTGGTAGGGCATTTTGCGAATGCCCACTTGGCTAGCTAACACTCTCAAGTCAAAAATCTGTCGCCAAGCACCTAACGGTGTGTTCCGGCAGTAGTCCTTGAGAGGCAGTAATTCTAGGTTAGCCTGAACAACATCTTCGACCACATCAAATCTTACCATTAGGTGAGATAGTGGTGAAAGGCTAACCTATCGGCATAAAAAAAATGCAGGATACTCGAATGGAAAGGGGTTCAACACATTTGACTACCAAAACGTTATTAATTAGCAACACGGATTTAGGAAGGGAGGACTCCCTTCTGAGCGAGCTGGAAAGTAGGCAGGCTAGAACTCCTCAGCGGGACGGAACGTTGGAGACATACACATCGCATCCTTAGCGTATTTTGGTTTGTAGAATTTGGCCCGAGATGCACTCTGGGGGCCTAGGAAAAGTTATAAAACCTTTTTTCTTGTAGTCTGAACTCTGTGGGTGGTACCCGTGGAACACCCAGGTGTTCTACGAGGTGTTCCACGGGCAAGTAGGTACCGGTATTAAGTACTAAAGCGTTATTATGAAAAGACAACAAATATGAATTTGTGTGGTATTTTTTTTGGGATAGAAGACGTACCTTACAGGATAAGTACTAACTGGCTCACAAGGCTGCTGGAACCCAAGATTAGATGCTTGACGACAGATTATCCGGTACTTTTCTACTTTAGGGTGTAGCTAACGAGGCAAGCATTCGCAAAATTCCCTTTCATCATGCGGTGAAGGTCTCCATAGCTATTAGGTACTGCTTGACTATCACTGCTGCATAACAGGTAGGGATACTTAAAGGTACGAAAACAAAACATGGTAATTGAATAATTTAATGATATTTAAAGAACTTCATTTTAATAAATCTATGAGTTTGTGGTACTTATACCTATTAATAAATAACTTATACTTATAACATTAGTAGGTACATGTTTTAATTTCTAATACAGACAAAACTTTGTTTTTATTTTTTTTGATAAGCAATAATTTGACCGCTGTGTCACCTGATGGTAAGTGACGACGGGGTCGACGGACGGTTCTACATGCTAGATATCTATTCATTTTGTACTAGAATATGTATTCCAAGTTTATTTCGGGAAATAGAGACGATGATAAGTTGGAACACCGTAACACCCAATGACATATACAACCTCCACAGTCTTTTCTATGCATTAAAAACGTTGCTTTGTATTTTTGGAATATGAACCATATACAAAGGCCGTGTTCCTGTGCGTCTTGTTGTCCGATGAAAGAAAGGAGAAGAGGGAATAAGGTTGTGTACATCGATCTGTTGTGTAGACCTATTCAGTTGTCTTAAAAAAACAACTTATGGACACACACACATTTATTTTATTTGAAAAAATAAAATTACTTATTTAGACGTTGGCATACAAGTTCCCGCATCTCACTTTTGATACTAATTTGGGCAGAGGTTCCACCTGAAGGATATACTATTATTGAGTGTGGTGACTCCTGGAGTTATCGCAATAAATATGGACACTTAATTTTGGAGCCACCGTTTATATTTATAGCGAAAAATACAGCTGACAACGCGTAAATAGGTTTGTGAGGGATTCGGGCCTAGGTCAGCAATGTATTAGGTGTAACAGATCGCATATTCATCCAAGTGAAGCCTGCAAAATATTGTGCCTTTCTAGCAGCATTCGAGCGGGGAATATAGAGATACAATTTCAACAGACAGTGTTTAAAGTTACCCATCGGTAAAGAAACTGACACTGAGTAGTTCTCTGGATCTTTGGTCATCATTACCTAAGGATGACTAAAGATCCAGAGAACAGCCTATTGCCTTGACCTCAAGGCAATAGGCTGTACAGTCAGCAACGTCAGGTACTCTTGCAGCTCCATTAAAAAGCTGGTGATAAGGTTCAAGTCCAGGCTAACTTGTGCGCCCCTTTTCCTTCTTTAGTGTACTGGTATGGGAAAAGGCACTTATGAAAGTCCCCTAGCAACGCAAGTTGAACAGAAAGGTATCGTTGTTGAGCTATATCCGCCGCCACAGTTAGGTAGTCTACCTCCTGATACTGGTGTGCGAATCATCAATATAGGAATCATGGCGCAAGTGTGCGCAGTATGGGTAACTGTGCGAATACTTCCTCAGACCGAATAAAAACTCTATTTGGTCTGAGGAATACTTCATAGTTTTATAATCGTTTCAAAGTTACTCCCTTATTTATGTGTTGGTGTTTCGTCTTCCAGAACCAGACATATCTCTATATTCAAAAAACCTAAAACGCATAGTACTTACTGTACCGTGGGAAACGAACATACCTACCTAAACATCACACAATAAAAACAAACAAACATTGTGACCTTATAAATGAATTAACCAAAAACGGTTATGTGGTTAATTTATATGCTGTAGAAGTTGGAGCAAGGGGTATACCAGCGAAATCCCTACATAGCCTACTTAAAGACCTTGGCCTGCCAAGAACAACCGTAACTTCTATCCTAGAACGTGCAACTAAGGCGGCATTAGTAGGATCCAAATTTGGTTAGGTAGGGGAGGAGGCGCGAGCGGGAAGGGGAGCATTGATATATCTTAAAGAGGCCTCTCAACCCTGCTCCTGGGTTGCAAGTCCCAGGCCCCTCTAGCCTCTTCCTCTGCAATGCTATGGACCCGGCTCCCGCACGGTGAATCTATTCAATGCTAAGTAATTCATCTCATTCAGAACTACAAGAAACTCTCTGGTGTTGTATATTTTAAGCTATTTTGTCAATATCCCTTAACAAATATTTTCATATAACCTATCATTATTTATTATCAATAAACTTGTATTTCTGGGTAGGTACATAAATACTACACAATATTATTTACATATCAATGTGTCTACAGTAAGACTAGTTTAACATGTGCAGTACAAAGTGAAAATGTTGAATTAACTAGATATTTATTTTTTTATATGTTTTTGGAGGTAAGTGCGCGTAGGAACTGTTTGGGTAAGAGTATGCGCGCATATTTACTTTCTGTATGATTATGATATTTGTGTTCACCTAAGTATTGACGCTAAGGAGTGATGAAGCAAGGTTGATTTATTAGCTATTTAATGTATTCACATGCATGTGTTTGTCTTGCTGGTGTTACGGTGGCTACCTTCAGAAAATGTAATTAATTTTTATTGTTATTTTACTTCTTTTATCATTAATTATCACAAATTTCTTTAAATTTATAAACACACTACTTGAAATTATGTTACATACTTATCTTAGTTTATATATGACATATTTTGTCAAAGTTTACTATATTACATAATGCAACACAATTACATCTATGCAGTTCATGTAGTAGAACATAAATTTACAATCACCTGGCCTTTAAGATATTTACTGACAGTTTATACAAATAATAAATTAATATGTAATAAATAATTAATTTGTAAATTTATTATGCACTTGTTGTACATGTTCTTTAACTTCACCGCCACTCATAGCTTTGAAATCACAAAAATTGCATGCATAAGGTTTCACACCTTTGTGGTTGGTTTTGATGTGTCTCTTTAGTTGACAACTTTCTCCAGTTTTATAATCACAAAGCTGGCATTGATGTGGTTTTTCACCTGTGTGTTTTTTCATGTGCACAGTCAACATTGTACGTTGTCCGCACTTGTAACCGCAAATGCCACAAGTGTATGGTTTTTCACCAGTGTGTATTCTCATATGCAAGTTTACAGAGCCTAATCGGACAGATTTATAGTCACACATTGTACACGAAAACGGTTTCTCTCCGGTATGTCGTCTTATATGAAATGTTAAAGTGCTCCTATCCCGACATTTATAATCGCACATCTCACACGAGAAGGGTTTTTCTCCTGTGTGTGTTCTCATATGGCGAGTTAAGTAATAAGCACGCGCAGTTTTAAAATGGCAAATGTCACAAGTAAAAGGTTTTTCTCCAGTGTGCTTAAGCATGTGTCTTTTAAGTATAGAAACTTTCAAAAATTTATTATGACAGATTTCGCATTCATATGGTTTCTCTCCGTCATGTCCTTTTTTATGCAGTATTAGGTTTTGCTCCTCTTTGCACTTAAATTCGCATATATCACAAGAATACGGCTTATCTAAGTGCATTTGAATATGCCTTCGCATGCTTGTTCTTAGTCCAGTTTTGTAATCGCATTGGTCACATGAATATGGTTTCTCTCCTGTATGTGTTACCATATGTTTTTCTAAATCTTTTCTATATACCACTTTAAAATCACAAACATCACACTTAAATCTTCTACCATTTTTGTGGACTCTTAAATGGCTGTTTAAGTAACGTTGCTTCGTAGTTATATAGTTACACAAGTGGCATGCAAATGGTTTATCAATAGAGTGTGTCTTTAAGTGTCTTCTCAAATTACTTGGTTGTATAGTTCTGAAGTTACATATGTTGCATGCATATGGTTTTTCTCCAGTATGTATCCATATGTGATGAGTTATAGTTTTTTTTTCACCAAATACTGCATCACAATAATCACAAATAAAAATATTTTTCTTAGGATGGGTCCGAATGTGCTTTTTCAAAATTTCTTCATGCTGTGTTTTATAACTGCATATGTCACATGCATACAATCCTTCACTATTGTGTTCCTTTGTGTGATGCTTTAAATCTGAAAACTGATCACATGTATAATCACACACATCACATTGATATAATTTTTCTTTCCAATGTGTTTTGATATGTTCTTTCAGAGATACAGCAGAGGTTGTTTTAAAGCTGCACATATCGCAAGCATGTTCCTCTTCAATGAAATCATAATTAAAGTTATAATTATCTTTAATTTCGTTTTTTTCTTCATTAGTATGTGTTTTCACATGCTGTTTGAAGTCAAAAGCTTTTTCACATATAAAATCACACAAATCACATTGAAAACCATTATCTTTGGTGAGAGCACTATTCTGGTTATCTTCTGAACATGGTTCACACATTTTGATTTAAACTGGTCTTGTGAAAATAGATAGTTGTCCTTTTTTTATGGGATGAACACATGTAAGGTTGCACAAAGACACTTTCCTTTATATCATGGTCAGTTAGATATAGTTTATATTAATATATAATAGATTTCTCCAATAAGAATCATTTGATATTAGCTAGTGTTATGACTTATGAGAGAGATTTGTTAATTGGTTTGTACTTGATGATATGGTGAATCTTTATCCCAAATGAGAAGACATACATTATCCACTTCAGTAATAATTAGAACGTGTATAGTTTCATAAGTCAGTATTTTGTGGAAGAATCAATAGGTTGAAAAATTACACATTATATATGAAATTTCTTTTTATGGATTGATTTCTTTGAAGGCAACTTCTATAAGTTTTGTTCATTTGTACTTTAGTGAATCACTGAGTAACTTAGTACTGTGTCATGTGAATCACATTACTAAAGATTACAGTATTCGTTTCCCTGTTATCTTAAAACAGTTCCAACACATTTTGTGTTGTGGTTGATTCAATTTATTCTTCTATAAAATTAGTCAGTAAATCGTTGATCGAGTTGACTGACACTCAACAGAGAACTCTTTTACGTTTTGTATTGCAGAACAATATCTACCAAAGTCGGCAGATCGTTTAGTAGATAGTATACTTTACAATAGATAAAACGAGCCAACAACACAGCAATATGGCCAAGATCAAAAACAAACTAAACAAAAAAATCTGATAGCAGTACCTACATAACTACATATTAGTAGGAGAGCAGTGAGCACGATATAAATCGATATTTCATAAAATATCGATATATGGACACGATATATCCTTTCCACCCGATAAGAATAACCTAGTATCGATATTTATATGAAATAAAATGAAATGAAAAATAATTTATTTACGACAGCAGCAATTTACACCAAGTGACAAACAATAATTTTATAAAAATTTACATGAAAAATTGGAAAGTAATCGCTACGTGTCATAAATCGGTCCCCAACTCAGCATATGCTAGTATAGTACCAGCGCTGGTCTTCCGTTGGGGCCTGTCTGTCTGTTGACGTCACGGAGGATTTACAAAACAACAGTTCCAATAAAAAAAAGTTACATAAAGACCACAAAAACGACTATGTTTATAAAAATATATATGTAAAGATCAACTCCATCAATAAAAGGGTTTTTCAAGAAATTTTTTAAACTGTAGCATAATTAGAATGTAAGATACTATCAATTTAGCACACACGCAAAAATAATAATATATAATATAAAGGTAAATATAATAATCTTTTTAAATGCATAAGTTGCAGCATGTATTAATATGTTTATACAATCCGTTTCTCTATCAATAATACATTTTTGACAACACTATTATCTCAAGCATTACCAACGTGCAATTGCACAATTTAAGAATTAATCAAACAATTTTACAGATGTCATAAGGATTTTGTCACTACAAATAGGTGAGATACAATAAAAAACACCAGTTTATGAAGCACTTGTGTCATGCCTTTGATCTTCTTGGCTTTGTTGGTGGTTAAGTATGAAATGCTTTAAGTTTGTTTTAAACATAACAATATTTTGCAGGTTCCTGATCGGTGACGGAATATTATTCCAGCATTTGGATGCAGCATAGCGGAAACTACCACGAAATACAGCAGTACTATGGCGTTCTGTAAAGAGCTGTTTCACGCATTGCCGCGATCCAAATGACGTCCGTTTTGATACCCATGATAACTTTTCATACAAATATATCGGAGTTTTATGTTTTATGATACCAAAAAGAAGGCAAGCTAAGTGCAGCTTGCGACGACGACGACTTCATCTTAATTATAAAGTGTTTATTTAGGTATGGAGTAACATGAGCCCTGTAAGGAATGTCAAAACAGAAGCGGGAACAAGCATTCTGGACTCTTTGAATAAGCTTCTGTTCTGAGTCTTTGCTAATAGACGAGGACTATACACTACATCCATATAGTTAAGTTTAGATAAAACAAGTGACTCCACTAATTGAATCCGTAACGACTCTTTAAGAAATGGCCTCATTCTATATAAAACTTTTAGTTTATAAAAACAACTTTTTACTGCATTTGCCACATGCTTTTCGAACCGAAGTTCAGAGTCCATGTGCAAACCCCAAAAAGATTGCGTGCGTCATAGACTCGCTCTATGGGCTCACCTTTAAGCATTACGCTCTCGGATGGCCTCATACTAGTTATTTGATATTTACTTCCAAATATTATGTATTTTGTTTTGGTGGGATTACGTAAGAGGCTATTGTTATTTGCCCATATAGCTATACTAGTAAGGTCGTTATTAAGCGCACGTATTGTATCATCAACTTCAGAAGGCTTACAAGAAATGTACACCTGAATATCGTCCGCATATATATGAAACTTACAACTTTTAATGTGATTCCTTATATCAGCCGAGTATAAAATAAATAAAATTGGCCCCAATATCGATCCCTGAGAGATGCCTCTCTGCACTACTACTCTTTCCGACTCCAAACGAGATCCGTCGTTTCGACTGAGTTTAACATACTGCATACGATTGGTGAGGTAACTGTTGAACCACCTTTTAGCCTTCGAGTCAAAACCATAAAAACCTAACTTAGATATGAGAAAATCGAGATGTAGAGAATCAAATGCCCTTGAAAAATCTAATAATACAAGCAAAGTACACATTCCTTTATCTTGTGCTGAAAGTATGTTGTCAGTAACATCCAGCAGAGCAGTTGATGTACTGCGCCCCTTTCTAAAGCCAGACTGGACTTCAGGTAATATATTATGTGTTTCAAGAAATTGTGTTAATTGAGAACAGACAGCTTTTTCCAAAACCTTAGATAAAGATGGTAAAATACTTATGGGTCTTAGATCTTTAAGGTCCACTGAATTTAAATTTTTAGGTAATGGTCGCACAATTGCAAGCTTCCACATGTCTGGGAATGTCGATGTAGCAATAGATGTGTTGATTAAACTTCTTATAGTCTCAATAGCATAAGGAAATGTCATTATTAGCATGTCTAAGGTTATACCATCACAGCCCTCTGCATTTGATTTCATACTTCGAATCATCTTGATAATCGTGTTCAAGCTAACAGGTTTGAGGTTAAATATCGAAACATCAATCGATATTATTCAACCGATAGAACACCCTAGCTCACTTGACATATTTGACCAAAACCTTTCCGAAAGAGCAAAGTCGTTTTTACGGCAAATTGATCGTAAACGCAGTTACACCACTTTAATTTTATCATTTTCAATTAACTTTGAATTGTATAATATAAGTACATACTGCTAATTATGCTGATCATGATGTGTACACATATTAAGGAATATAGTCTGGCTCGTAAATGTTAACCTATATCATGTATGTTCTTTTAGTTATTGTATTCTGTTTTGTGTCTCAATATAAATAAACAGATACTGATTTATGGTTGGCAACTTGAGTAAAAATAAAACGTAAAACCACGAATTGTGAATAATTACGTTTCGAAGGTTGTGTTGTAAACAAAACCTTCGTAACTGCATTTTTTATCAAGGTACAAAAAGTATTGTGAATTCAAAATAAATAAAGTTGATTTGTTTCTTTACCCTAACTGTTTTTACTTATAACAACCTGAGCCTTATCAAATATTTAATATTATAAACTAGCTAAATACAACAAATACATTTCTTACGAAATATCGAAGATATCGATATATTTCTACGATATATCGCGAAGTATCAATGGAACACTACGATAAATAAAATTATATGGAAAAATATATCGATACCTTTTTGTATGAACATCCCTACTACATAGCAAACATCAACGAATGGTAAGTAGGGATGTTCGATGATCACCGCGATGTTAAGAGGCGAAACGATGTTACAATTTACAAAATATCGTAACATCGATATCACATGATTTTTATTTAGTGAAAATATTAAAAAGCCAAAATTAAACACATTTTCCCTTATTACTTAAACTTTTTTAACCTTTTATGGTAACATCGATGTCACAAGAAACAAATTTCGAAAAGTTATAAAACTTTTTAATGGAAATTTTATTCTGAAAATTACAAACAAAATGAAACACACACGTGATATACCGGTAGCGCTAGGTTTTTAGGTTTAAAAAATATTAAAGTTGTTTATTTTTTGGATATAGTTTCCTGACCATTTGCCAAACCTAATACAGTAGTTTGTGTCATATTAGGTGCTTGCTTAGGTAGAAATTTAGGTATTTGTCTTTGCGAACATTATCCGACGAAAATAAAATTCAAGTTGAAAATTTGTCTTCCATGATAATAACAAAGTAGTATTAAATGTACATATGTATTTTGTGTCATTTCTCTCCATGGAAATACTGATATTTAACCAGTACCTACTATGGTGCCTAAACGGTTTTAAAAGAATATTATATTAGGTCAAATGGATGTTACTAGTTTCAGGTCACTGGTATCCGTTGTACATAACGTTTTGTGTCGAATTCATCCATGGCATTAGAAAATGATAAATATATATATATATATATATATTTATTCTAGAACACCCCGTAAAAGCCACAAAAGAAAATACAAGTTATTACATTTTACGTCTTAAATATTATCATAGATTAAAGAAGCACTTTTCTGAATTTGTGTCGTTTATATCCATGGAATATTATGCGTACATACCGTAATAGTACCTACAGAACGCGTCGCCGCGCGCCGCTTCGTACGCGCCCGCTTGAGCCGCAAACATTCTTTTTTTTTGGTGTTTCATTACCATTTCAATTGTAATTTTTTTTTTGACATTGTTCTAACATACTGTCCGTTTTTCTACTTATACTGGATGAAAATGACACAAACTGGGTTTGCACACTACGTAGGCTATCTTAGACACGATGCCATTATATTTTTAAACTTTAAAATATTTTCGGAAGTTTTGATTTGAATCAAACAAATTAGCCACAAATCATTGAATTGGTGAAAATGCAAGTGACAGATGTAGCACAAAACGCAATAATAAGCTTTATAGGTACGACTGTATCCACATGCAAGAAATTAGCAACTTTAGATTTTTTTTGACTTATGACCCCAAAATAGCCTAGCGCTACCGGACTAGTGACACACGTGAAGAAAACCATAGAATAATGAATTGAAGAAAACACTAACATTGACAGAAAGTACTTGAAGAGAGGTCAAGAATCAGACCCATGATATGAAAAAATAAATAAATAAATAAAATAACAAGATATGGCATAAGGACAAGTATCCAAAGCCATTTAAAATTAATTAACTTTTTGGCGGGAAGTCGAACTGAAGGCGCGCTTTTCAATTTGCAAATTAAATTAATTTCTTTTTTCTTGTTTAATTCTTAATATTAAATACAATCTACTGGTAAAATAGAGTAAGCGTACCCCGTTTTTAAAAATGGGGACGCAAGAAGACGACGAGCAGGCGTCCTGCGATCGAAAAAGAAGATATGAACAAACTCTGAATAAATCAGAGGACGATATGTATAAAATGTATTTTAAAGCCAACTATACTAGACTTTTTCATGAAAAGAGCGCAGTTGACTAGACTGTATATATAGAAAGTAAAGAAAAAGAAGGGATATTAAAACTAACACAATTGTTCGTCGACAACATAAAAGGCATCACATGAATAAACGCATATAACATTGGCGTTACATTCCAAAAGCCAACAGCTTCCTCAAGCAAGATAGCTTCCTCAACAAACACAAACTACGAGCCTTCATCCCAGCTCATCTAGTAGAGAAGGTGGGCATTATCAAATATGTACCTACGGACATGTCTAATGAAGAAATTTATAAGAATATTACCTGCGACGCTGACGTAATCTCGGTCAAACGCTTCACGAAAAAAGACGCCAATAAACAACTTATACCCTTAACTACTGTGGCAATTACCTTCTCATCCACAACATTGCTCAAGTCAGTCTTCCTGAATCTCTTCCGATACCAGGTACACACGTACATTCCACCCCTCATCCAGTGTTGTAAATGCTTCAAATTCAACCACTCCGCAAAAGTATGCCGTGGTACACAGATGTGTTCTACATGTGCGGGAGCTCACTTGTTTAAAGAATGTCAAGCGGAGATTTCGATGTGCATCAATTAAAGCGGGGGTCATCTAGCCATCTCTCGTGATTGTCCCATTAAAATTAAGAAGATGGAAGAAAAGCGTAATCAAATTACAAACCAATATCGCTCATTTGCCTCTGTTGTAGGCGTAAGTAAGATAAATGATAATATTTTACAGCCTTAAAACAAACATCTGTAGAAAAAAACAATGTAAATACCACAGCAATAAACACCTACAGTCTTAACATATCTCCTACAATTTCCAAAAAACAATAAAGATAATACTAGTACACAACTGATGTAGAACAAATTGCAAGCAATGAAATAATCTTAAATGCCATTGTATAATCTTTGATTGCCTTGGCAAATTCCAAAAGTAATGAAGCAGTGACATCTACCAAAATAAGGGATAACTTCTTGAGTAATTTGCATTAATTTTATGGATTTTAGGTCCTATAATGATATACCAAATAGAAAAACGTATTTAACAATAGCTCAATATAATATACAAAGTGTAAACAATAAAAAATGATTTTTAATTAATTTTTTATATGAAAAAAATATTGATATTTGTATGAATAAAACTTGGTTTAAGTCGGGAGTATTTTTAATGTTGCAGGTTATAATAATGTCCTCCAAAATGGTCCTAATGGTCATGGAGGTGTGGCCATATTAATTAAAAACTCTTAAGTACCTACTCAGTTGTCAACACGCCGTACTATGATTTTCCACAAACAGCTGAAATTATTTTTAAAACAGACAATGGCAATCTCTCTTTATTGTGTGCTTATGCTCCACCTAGACGTGGCCGGTTCAAATGTAGAAGGTTGAAACAGATTATCAATGATTTGCCTAAACTAGTCATGCTTTCCGGTGATTTGAATGCACATCATGTAGCATTTGGCTGTCTCACTTCAATCTCCAGAGGTAATGATGTATTCAATTTATTAGATGAATGTGATCTTTGTATCCTAAACACAGGATCTCCAACCACTGTAGGTACTTTACTTCATAATCCTTCATCAATTGACATCTCATGCGTAAGATAATGAATAGATTCAGGCGTTACTTTGCGGAAATCCATATTTAATAATAACAATAATTTCTAAAATATTTTAAGAAAACATCAAATTCAAATTAAAATTCAAAATCATTTATTCAATTTAGGCGTCTACGACGCTCTTATGAAGGTCAATTACAAACTTTAATATTGAAATATTCTACATTGTACTGCCACGTTCAGCAAAAAAAAATATAGAGCCACTGCGAGAAGAACGGGCAAGAAACTCGGGGCCATTCTTTTAAACGTCTGTTTACAATGTGTTATAAACAATATAAACAATTATTACAATATTTGTTTAAATTACGTAGGAGACAGGTGATGGCTTGGCAGAGGTGGAATTTTCCAAGCATTTTTGTCGTTTAAGTAATCACAAACTGTGTAGTAGGATTTCTTAACCAAAATGTTTTTCACGTGTAATTTGAATTTTCCTTCTGTGAGCATTGTAATATGTTCGGGAATTTTATTATAAAACCGCACACAATTACCTAAAAAGGACCTTTTATTTGTCTTTGCTAATCTAAAACACGGTACCGTTAATTTATATTTGTTCCTAGTGTTGCAATCGTGGTTGTCACTGTTTAATTTAAATTTACTCAAATTTTTCCGAACATACTTAATATTTTCAAATATATACAGACTCGGTAAAGTTAATATATCAATTTCTTTAAAAAGATCCTTTAGAGATTCATCAAATTAATCAAATTAATAAGACACTTAAAAAATAATAAAATATATCTAGTGACAATTCCACCTAATTTTCCTGCTAAACCGACGTGACGTCACAAACGCCACGCAGCCAAACCGGAAGAATTTTTCGACGCGTTTCGCTTCTATATGTAACAGGTGCACCATCCGAGCGCTTTAATACAAACAAGCAGATTGGTCAAAGATATTTACTGAAAGTGAAAAATCATTTGATGTTCTACCTAAATCTACCTAATCTAATCATATCATATCTCATGATCAACCTAACATCATATAAAATGAAAAAGCCAGTGCCTTAGACAGTGAATGAGCCATTGCAGTTAACAATAGTAGATTTGCCCTAAGAAGTTATAGATCACATACTACAATAGAAAACTATAAAGAATACAAAAAAATTGATGCACTTAAAAAGAAATTAATCAGTCAGAAAAAGAAGGATGGCTGGAGATCATTGTGTTATTGTGTGGTTAGCATGATTTGGAATTATATCCGTAGATTTAAAAGAGCTGTTTGTAGAAAACCTTCAAAAAACTATGAATATATTCCATACTTTATGGACAATTTTGCTCCACTATCTCATCCTGAAAAAGAAATAGATATTTCAAGGTTAAATAACATTTTTGAATCGCATGGTAACATTGATAACACAATATACTTCTTGACAGAACCGTTTACTATTAATAAATTCACCGTAGCTTTAAAATCAAGAAAAGACACTACGCTAGGACTTGACGATTTTTCTTACAAATTGATTCGAGAATCACATCTTAATGCACAAAACATACTGCTAAAATTATACAATTTGCTGTGGAAAAATGAGTATATCCCTGAATCATGGAAAACTCAATGTATAATTCCAATTCTAAAAACAGACAAACCCAAAGGTGCTTGTAACTCTTACATACCTATATCACTATCATCCTGTATTGCGAAATTATTTGAAAACATGCTTAAATTAAGATTGGAATACTATTGTGAAAATTATAATATCTTACCTGATCAACAATTTGGCTTTAGAAAAGGTAAGAGTGCAGTAGAAAATTACATCTATTGAGTGATGAGGGATCACAGATATTAAAATTGTTTTCATAGCCATTCCTCTACGGCTTGTGCCTTCCTTGATGTTTGCGGTGCCTTTGATAATGTCAATCCTACAATACTTGTACAGATTTAGTGTGAATCTGGTATACCTGGAAAAATTTGCAAATGGATATTTCGCTTTCTCTATGATAGAAAAATGTATGTCAGATACAATAATATTTTACATGGACCAAGATCTGTTTATAAAGGAACAATGCAAGGTTCGACAATCTCTCCCTTATTATTTGGGCTATACACATCTCAAATAAATAGATATTTGACTAATCCTTTCAGTCAAATGTTTGTTATTTGTAGATAATATTGTTGTTTATAGTATAAATAAAGATGTAAATATTGCAGTTAGAGACTTAAATAATGGTAGGTATGCCTCAAACGCACAATTTTTACGATAAATTAAATTTAAATATAAATGTTGGAAAAAGTGGAGCCATGATTTTCAGCAAAATATATGTAAATATTAATGATATTCTGCCAATATATTTTAACAATAGTAGCCTAAATTGGTTACTTGAGAAAAAGTTTCAAGGCATATATTTGGACTCAAAATTGAAATTTGAAACTCATATCAATTACATCTTAGAGAATGCTATAGCAAGGGATTAAATATTTTACGCTCTCTGGCTGGTGTGCATTGAGGTTAAGATCCCAATATTCTACCATTGTTATTCAAAAGTATTATCAGAAGCCATTTCGATTATAGTTCATTAGCTTATATGACTGCAAACATCAGCTATTTACGAAAATTAGATATTGTCCAAAATAAAGCATGCTGAGATTGCGTCGCAGTCACGAATGGACGGTGTGTAATTTCCTTTAACAAAAAATAAGTTCATGTACATATTTTATATGACGAATAGGATATTATATTGTGCTGTTTTTGGTTGCATGAATTCGTCAATAACGCATCCAGAGATAACTTTTTTAGAAAACCTGGAAACTCTGAAAGGTAAGACTATAAAATAAATTTACTTACTAGTAGGTAGGTTACCTACATAATGCGTGTCTTTTTAATGGATAAGTGTATTTCCTTTTATCTCCTGAAAAAAGCTAACTGGATTAATAATTAAATAAGTGAATAGTGTAAAGGAATGACACGAGTGAAGTAGGTAGTTATAGGCCGTTCATTTCATGAATCACGATACGGTAGGTACGCCTGTGTTAAAACCTCGGGGCATGTGTGTTTTGTTTTGTTACTTTGTATAAGTTAAAATAAAGACGTGGTATTTTATCAGTACTAATATGTATTATATAATCAGTACTTATATTATAAATGCGAAAAAAACTCTGTCTGTCTGTCTGTCTGTTACGCTTTCAAGCCAAAACTACTGGACTGGACTTAATTTATGAGACTGATTTATACTTAGACTGAATAATAATTTATCTTTTTCTGTGACCAATGGTTGTGCTCACATTATCTTAAAATTGTATTACACATATTTCATATTAGAATAGAATTAAAATTATACAACAAAAATTCGTTGGATTACTGAGGTTATAATAAATTATAGCTTAAGGGCTCGTTTGAGGATGTCATAATAAAGTTTCGGGTTACAATGCAACACATAAAATAACTGAATGATAGAAATGACAGTTCACATGCAGCGCGTTTCAAGCTTTAACCTTTGGATAGGCTAAATCGATAACTGTGAAACACAAAGATATTTTATATTGTTTTGTTTAGTAAATATGTTCTGGGTTGTAAAACCGGAACTTACTCGAACATTCTGAAACAGGCCCTAACTGAAATTAAAGAATTTAACAGAGTCAATAATTGTAACGTTTTTCAAAAAAACCTTATTAACATCATATTTATATTAGTAAAATAATATGTTTTGCCACTTAATGCCTCCACAGTCTGTGAGAGCTAGTCGACTTCAACCGTGTTATAGTGTAAGCATGTTAAGGTACAAATTGCATAGGAGTTTATTTGAGTTGGTAAACAGCTTAGAATGTTTAATTATTAAAAACAATACTAGCTGTTACTTTACTGAAGTATATATATATCCATTGTTTTTAATTTCTTATATTTTAATGTTTTAAAGCCAATTATTTCCAGGTCAGGGTAACAGGATTGAAAAGGTTATGAAACACTGTCTAGAAGGAGTCAACAACCTGGGATTGTAAACGTTCTGTACTTTCATTACTTATTTTATATATCCCTGGCGAGAACGTAACAAACCAGGGAAGATACCCGGAAGTTTGTGCCAGTTCATGATGGACATGCCACTATCCATATGTTAAACTTAATGTTAATCGCGGAAGTTCGTAGAATATTCTGAGAACATTTTTGTCCCTTGTATACATAGAGATTGCCCGTTAGTCGTCGGTCGTGCCGGGTTAGAATGTCAACCCCCCCCCCCCCCCCCCCTTTCTACCTGTGGATGACGTTACAGCTCCCTTCCTAAATCCGTGCGTAAGAGGCGACTAAAGGTACCCCCAACATAAGCCGCCCTACACCAGCACATATTACGTGCAGTATACCAAGGGGTTCATGTTTGGGCCAGACATTGGTTCCTCAACAAATGTTGCCCAGTGGCTACCACTACCTATGGCTGGAGGGAGGAAGAAGACCACTGGATACCACACTGGTCTGACAACCATGTTGTAGCCAATATTTATTTGAAACTAAAAGTAAAACAGGATGCAAAACTCGATGTCAATGCATGAAGAGAGCGTTAAAGTGAACCCAATTGTGTCTTTTTTGAACTGTCAGCAATGTTAACTTGCACTTTGTTAATTCGGTTGATTTTAATACAACGTAAAATAATATAATAATATTTTAAAAATGTATTCGATCGACTTAAAAGTTCAACACATAGTGATCATCAATAATGAGTACTTATTGAGCAGTTTCGATGTTTTGTGGTTGCTTACTTTATCATTAGAAATTTTATGATAAATACGATACAAAAATATATATTTATCACAGGCATAGATAGATATTCTTTGTTGCATACAAAACAAATATTTACAACAACGTACAGAACATGAGATGAACAAATATTGGCGGTCTTATCACTATAAGCGGTCTTTTCCAGACAACCAGTTAGGTGAGGGATTGTTAAAAAAGGGCTAGATGGTATATATACTGATTACACGCAATAGTTAAATATATAGTAAAAAAAACTAGCCTATTTAGGATGTTGCCGGTAAAAATAAAAAGTTAGCGGGCGACAGTTGATTTTTTAAAAATATTTATTTATAGTACATAGTACATAATAATTATATTTTTTCAAATCTGCATAAAATCGGCTTTCTTATCGTATTTTTTATTTGTATAATAAAGGTTAGAAATTCCTTACCATCAAGGAATCCCAGTTGCGATAACACTTTTTTAATAACATTCACAAATTTATAAGGCCCTTAAACCAATTTTCATTCGGAAATAAAGAAAATGTGGTACGCAAGTGAACTGACTAACAACAACTGAAAGATTGAAACAGGCATAGTTCTGCAAGCGCTCTGCTGCTAGTACGCGTCTTTCACCTCGTAGCATATTTGACTTAGCGGCGCATGATCTAGAATTTTTTTTTACTATTTATTGTTAGTAAATGTACATAAAAGTTATATTATTTAAAATCTGCATAAAATCGGCTTTGTTATTGTATTTTTTATTTGTATAAAAGATCACCAGTTTAATATTTAAGGTAACATGAAACAAAATATAGTACTTGTCATTTTTAAATATTGTTAAATTATTCAGAAACTGCATTTGAAATGGCTTTTTTTGATATTAGATATGGATTCTACGTTATCGATTTATATGAAAACGATATCACATTTGACATATGTGCTAAACCTGGACAGTTATAATTTTTATAATGAAGCCGGGCGGAGCGGCGCTTTAAATCTCTCCCACCGCCCCCAAAGGGGGGGTACCGGAGGGCTACCGATCTTAATTGGCTTATTTTTACTCAAGTATCAGATGTGCGAAGTTTCATACTTGTGTCAAATAAAATGTAAGGTGAATGCACTAACAAGTTGTACTAATTGACATGGTATGATATCGAGGTATCCAGATGTAAATTTTAAGAGCACAAAACGTTCATGTTGGTTGGGTGTCGAATCCGCGTCGCCCGGTTGTACGCGCCTTAAGGCTGTCGAATCTGCGTCGCCCGGTTGTACGCGCCTTAAGGCTGTCGAATCCGTGTTCTTTGCCATTATAAGATCTCGTATTATGTCCTTCTGGAACATAATTAACGAATAATGGCATCTTTAAGTGTCAAAGTAAGATTTGTGTTGTCTTTTTTTTGAACACTGCGAGCTAAGCATGCGAATGAATATTTACACTAAAACGTTCATAATTGGAGTTCTTTGTCATCTCATAATAAACCGTATTCCGTGGTAATAACAATGTGATCACACTGTTCTTCTTCTTCTTCATTTTTGTATGGTCCCATCCAGTGTACGCTAGAGGTGTGTACCGGAGGCAATTTCAGCCTCCGGAGATTTTGCGGAGATTTTCTTGAATAACCGGTGTTTCTCCGGTTGTTCTCCGGATAGTCAGTATATTTTATTACTGATGCACAGAAAGTACTTGACATCCAATCGAAGTAAATGTGACCAATAATAGTAGTATGCAACTGTCATATAATAGAGGGTATTAAAACATGAGTGTAGTTTTTGAAACGGGCCGCAGCCCCGCAGGCGTGTTTCAAAATAAGATTACACGAGTGGTTTAATACCTAATTATATGCAGTTGCGTAAACTACTTATTTAATCACATGGCTAATTTTTTTGTTCAACAATTGTTTTGTTCGTTTAACTCCATCCTAAGGTTGCCTGGTAGAGATCACTTTTAGTGATAAGGCCGCCCACTGTAACACTATGTTATTATTATTTAATTTGTAAACTTTTATATTTCATAAGTGGTGTAACAATAAAGAGTTTTCTATCTATCTATCTATAAGCTTTCTTGATTTTTCTGGCAAAAGAAAAAAGTCTGTTTTTGGTCTATTGGCTTGGAACCAGGGCGTTGCGCGCTCAGCGCGCTCTCCGCAGATAATGTGTATTTAAATTGAATTGAAACCTCCTTGGTCGGGACTCATTGTACTCTAATTTTTTTTTTAAATGTTTTAAAGCATTCTTTTGCTAGGAGAATAATGCTTTAATTTATTTTTTTAATTTTCTTGAAGAAGTATGTAAATAAAATCTGCCAATAAAAGTCTGTATTTCATTTCATAATTAGAATATTACCGAATGAGATTATATAAAATATTTTTGAATGCAATCCAAAAAAAAAAATACTTCTAATCATTAAAATACTTACCTACCGAGAACAAGTGTTTTTCGTGGGTATAAACGGAGGAGAGCTCAATGGGGTAGTAGTAATAATGGTTTCCCGTGTAGGTTAATAGAAGCAAAACGCATGTATAGTACGAATGAGATGAAATGAAATTAATATTATCATTTTATGATATTCATATGAGTAGTATCGAACGAAGATACATCCCTACCCTAATCGCGGCTGAATCGCGCGTTCAGAAATGGTTGCCCGTCATATAATCAATTAACCGGTAGTTAATAGAAACACCGATTAGTCTCCGGTACCCATCCCAACCGGTGATTATCCGGTTTTTTGAGAACCGGTGCACACCACTAGTGTACGCCTGATTTTCAGCCGTGGCAATGACATTATGACGACCACGGTAGAGTTTGGTACTCTGAATAAGGAAACCTAGGTTAAAGAAACCTAGGTTTCCTTATTCAGAGGTTTGGTACCATAGATATTTTTTTTTCTTAGGTTGGTACCTATGTAGTTAAGGTAGGTATACCCAATGAGGATACAACAATACAATACGGTATACCTACAAAATTTTTAGCAGCAGTAAGTGCAACTCTTTGAGGATTTCATTTTTTTGTACGTTATTGTGACGGAACAAGCTCGAGGCCCACCTGATGTCAATCGGACTAACCTCTGCCTATAATAGATGCTTTTCGTCACAAGTCACGAATTGCACTGCGCCGTCACCTTGAGACGAGTTGTTAAAGACCTTGGCCTGCCAAGAACTACCGTTCCTTTTAATCCTAGAACGTGCATCTAAGGCGCCATTAGTAGGATCTTACCAAATTTTGTTAGGTAGGGGAGGAAGCTCGAGGGGGAAGGGGAGCATTGATATATCGTAAAGAGGCCTCTTAACCCTGCTCTTGGGTTGCAAGTCCCAGGCCCCTCTGGCCTCTTCCTCTGCAACGCTATGGACCCGGCTCCCGCACGGTCAATCCATTCAATGTTAAGTTATTCATCTCATTTAGAACTACACGAAACTAGTGTTGAATAATTTACGCTATTTTGTCAATATCCCTTAACAAATATTTTCCTATAACCTATTATTATCAATAAACTTGTATTTCTGGGTAGGTACATAAATACTACACAATATTATTTACATATTATCAATGTGTCTACAGTTAGACTAGTTTAACATGTGCAGTACAAAGTGAAAATGTTGAATTAACTAGCTATTTATTTTTTGTAATTTTTGGAGGTAAGTGCGCGCAGGAACTGTTTGGGTAAGAGTACATGCAAATATTTACTTTCTGTATGATTATGATATTTCCTTTCGACACATTTCACACCAGTTGTGTTCACCGAAGAATTGACGCTGATGAGGGTGATGAAGCATGGTTTATTTATTATATGTTTAATGTATTCACATGCGTTTGTCTTGCTGGTGTAACGGTGGCTACCTCCAGAAGATGTAATGAATTTATATTGTCATTTTATTTATAATCACAAATTTCTTTAACACACTTGAAATAATATTACGTACTTCATACATACAATCACCTGGCCTTTAAAATATTTATTGATCGCTTAAATAAATAATAGATTAATATGTTAGAAATAATTAATTTGTAAATTTATTATGCACTTGTTGTACATGTTCTTTAACTTCACCGCCACTCATAGCTTTAAAATCACAAAAATTGCATGCGTAAGGTTTCACACCTTTGTGGTTGGTTTTGATGTGTCGCTTTAGTTGACAACTTTCTCCAGTTTTATAATCACAATGCTGGCATTGATGTGGTTTTTCACCTGTGTGTTTTTTCATGTGCACAGTCAACATTGTACGTTGTCCACACTTGTAGCCGCAAATGCTACAAGTGTATGGTTTTTCACCTGTGTGTATTCTCATATGCAAGTTTACAGAGCCTAATTGGACAGATTTATAGTCACACATTGTACACGAAAACGGTTTCTCTCCTGTATGTCGTCTGATATGAAATGTTAAAGTGCTCCTATCCCGACATTTATAATCGCACATCTCACATGAGAAGGGTTTTTCTCCTGTGTGTGTTCTCATATGGCGAGTTAAGTAATAAGCACGCGCAGTTTTAAAATGGCAAATGTCACAAGTAAAAGGTTTTTCTCCAGTGTGCTTAAGCATGTGTCTTTTAAGTATAGAAATTTTCAAAAATGTATTATGACAGATTTCGCATTCATATGGTTCGTTATGTCCTTTTTTATGCAGTATTAGGGCTTGTTCCTCTTTACACTTAAATTCACATATATCACAAGAATATGGCTTATCTAAGTGCATTTGAATATGCCTTCGCATGCTTGTTCTTTGTCCAGTTTTGTAATCGCATTGGTCACATGAATATGGTTTCTCTCCTGTATGTGTTACCATATGTTTTTCTAAATCTGTTCTATACACCACTTTAAAATCACAAACATCACACTTAAATCTTCTACCATTTTTGTGGACTCTTAAATGCCTGTTTAAGTAACATTGCTTTGTAGTTATATAGTTACACAAGTGGCATGCAAATGGTTTATCAATAGAGTGTGTCTTTAAGTGTCTTCTCAAATTACTTGATTGTATAGTTCTGAAGTTACATATGTTGCATGCATATGGTTTTTCTCCAGTATGTATCCATATGTGATGAGTTATAGTTTTTTTTTCACCAAATACTGCATCACAATAATCACAAATAAAAATATTTTTCTTAGGATGGGTCCGAATGTGCTTTTTCAAAATTTCTTCATGCTGTGTTTTATAACTGCATATGTCACATGCATACAATCCTTCACTATTGTGTTCCTTTGTGTGATGCTTTAAATCTGAAAACTGATCACATGTATAATCACACACATCACATTGATATAATTTTTCTTTCCAATGTGTTTTGATATGTTCTTTCAGAGATACGGCAGAGGATGTTTTAAAGCCGCGCATATCGCAAGCATGTTCCTCTTCAATGAAATCATAATTTAATTTATAATTATCTTTAGTTTCATTTTTTTCTTCATTAGTATGTGTTTTCACATGCTGTTTGAAGTCAAAAGCTTTTTCACATATAAAATCACACATATCACATTGAAAACCATTATCTTCAGTGAGAGCACTATTCTGGTTATCTTCTGAACATGGTTCACACATTTTGATTTAAGCTGGTCTTGTGAAAATAGAAAGTTGTCCTTTATTTATGGGATGAATAAACATATAAGGTTGCACAAAGACACTTTCCTATATATCATGATCAGTTAGATTTCTCCAAGAAGAATCATTTGGTATTAGATAGTGTTATGAGAGAGATTTGTTAATTAATTGGTTTGTACTGGATGTTATGGTGAATCTTTATTCCAAATGAGAAGACATACATTATTCACTTTAGTAATAATTAGAAAGTGCAGTTTCATAAGTCAGTATTTTGTGGAAGAATCAATAGCTGGAAAAATTACACATTATATATGAAATATCTTTTTATGGATTGATTTCTTTGAAGGCAACTTCTAAGTTTTGTTCATTTGTACTTTAGTGAATCACTGAGTAACTTAGTACTGTGTCCTGTGAATCACAGTACTAAAGATTACAGTATTCGTTTCCCTGTTATATCAACAGTTCTAACACATTTTGTGTTAAGGTTGATTCAATTTTTTCTTCTCTAAAATTAGTTTGTAAATCGTTGATCGAGTCGACACTCAATAGAACTCTTTTCCGTTTTGTACTGCAGACGGGAGCCAATAATACACGACCATGATAATGTACGACCAATATTGTACGGACGATAATGCACGGCCTGATATTACGTGTACATGGATTCGTAATATTTGGTCGGCTTTTATTGGTCGCGTATTATTGCCCGTACAAAATCGGTCCGTACTGATAATGCACGGCCGATATTGTACAGCCAATAATTCATGTACATGCTCCAAATATCGGGTGTGCTTTATCAGGCCGTGCCAATAATGTACGACCGAATATTACACGGCCAATAATACGAGACCAACCATAGACAAATAAAATCTCTTTCATGCCTCGTTTAAAGTAGGCGAGTGCGAGCGAAAGAATGAACGCATTAAAATTGTTAGGTTCGGATTCGTATGATTTGTACATTTACCACCACGATATATTGATTCTGTTTCCATAAACCTCAGACCAAATAAAAAGTCAAGACAGAATGTTGTGAACTGAGAAGTGAGGCCGGTTTTCCAAACATGTGTGCGTGTGTCGGTGTTGCCATGATAATCAAATTACCTTATTAAAATAACGTTACCAATTTAATAACGTAATTAGTGTATTAATACAGCAATAGGGTTCCGATGTAAGGTGTCGGCAAAAGTAGTGTTGTTAAGTAGGGGAAGGTAATGGAAAAAGTGTTTCAGAAATAACATTACTGGGTATTTAATTTACATGCATTTATTTCTTGTAACTAATTAGTGACGGGTTTTTTATGCAATCGGGGAAAACAGCACAAAGCCCACCTGGTGTTAAGCTGTAACCTTTGCCGATACAGTTCGTCACAAGTGGCAAACTGCACTGTGCCCATCACCTTGAGACATAAAGATGTTAAGTCTCATATGCCTGTAATTTTACTGGAACATAGGTACGTGAACATTACTGCTTGGCGGTATAAATAGGTATAAATAAATATAAGTTGTTGGTTTGAAAATATTGCCATGATAGTACCTTCTTACTTTTCCGAATGATTTCGATCCAATATTGTTAATTTTTGGACTCAATTCGGAAAATGAAAAAATAATTAAACAGTAACACTGGTAAGTGAACAGTAAACCGTGAACAGTAAAGAGGGGACTTAAATTTGCCGTTGAAATATCAATAATAATATAGTTATAATTCAACTTTATACACAACAACGTTAAAAACAATGGAAATATGTTATTTTATAACGAAAAAAAACATCATCTACTTCAATATCTTCGAAACCGAAAATCCAATACCAATGAAATGAATATGAGTCATAATTAAAGGTATCAGCTTTCCAATAAAAAATAAAGTGACGGAGTTATGAAGTAACAAAGATTTAATCAAATAAATTAAATTTAAAAAAATACAACTGAATTGAAAACCTGGTCCTTTTTGAAGTCCGTTGAAAATGGACTCGCAATATCTGTATTTAAAAAAATACAGTCCAATTGAGAACCTTCTCTTTTTTAAGTCGGTTAAAACACATTGATCAACTATTAAAAAAAAAACTAATAGCAATACGTTGTGTATTATCACCCAATAATAGAGTTAACCTTATAGGCTTAATAACGGCAACACCAATGCCACCACGCCGCAATAGTTCGACTGACGAGTCAAGGCGTAGTTTCGTTGTACATATGTGTGTGTACTCGTGTTTGTACACGGCGAGGCGTAGTTTTACCGGCCTCACTGCTCTTTACGCAACATTCTGTCTTGACTTTTTATTCGGTCTGAGCCATAAACATAACTAATTTGTGACTATAGCTTATGCGTTCTACGTTACATATAAATATGTTTGAGAAATGATTATTTAATTATATTCGGCAATCATACTTTTTCAAAATTACAATACTACAAATTAGACATACTTTTTTACCGGAGGTATGGCGCTATCAACAAAGTACTACACATTAACAAACAACTTAACAGCCACTTCAAAGAAAGCATTTAGGCAACATAAAGGCCATCACATACTAATTGGAATCCTTTTAATAATTGATAAAATATATCGATACTAGAAGTATAAATCTTACAGTATACAAACCTTATTATCGTATATATTAATGACCTAAATTTTATATAATAAACTAAATAACTAAAATTGTAAACTGCAATGTAGGCAATTATAAAAATACTACAAAGAAATCATACTACTATTAAAACTTGAACAATATACAGATGAAAGAAACGCATTTCATTTCAGGGACCATTTATTCCGTCGTCAATAAAACCTAAAAACTTTATGTAAGTAGGTATGAATAATTCTTTTATCTAAATATTTTTTGACGAATTATGTTATAAAAAAACAAGTTTTTCTAGTACTGTATGAAACTTTTAAATTTTGAGTCTCTACAATGCCTCTTCCAAACCAAGAGCGCCCGCCACGGTAATACTGGACCGCACCGCTCTGGCTTTGAATATAAACATCGAGCAAAGTGATAAAAAATATGAAATAATACATTACAAGCACAAGAGACTTTTAACATCATGTGGTCCTCGTGCTTATTCTGTCTCAAAATGTTTGTTAGGACTAGCAAAAGTCAACCCTAGGAGGTTGTTAGCATTTTACCAATAACCGTGTATAATAAGAAGTGGTCTTAAATTTACCACTCAAACGTAGCCATCTCTTAAGTTTTAAAAAATATATATTATGTTCGCTTCTCAATGAGAACGAAACACATCACAAGTGCTGAACTTCGTAATTATCTAAAGTGCTAAAATATTATTAAGGCCACCTTCATATGCATTGGAGCCTCACTGAAAAATCATCTTTGGCTCAACGTTCTACATACAGTATGAAATTTTTAGTTTTCTAACTCATTTCGCTTACGAGTTAGATACTCTTACCATAACATACGGACGGATTGACGGACGGACAGACAGACATTGAATTCTCATTAATAGGGCTCCATTTTCTTCCGTTGGTTTACTTTTTAAGTTACTGTCGGCACATCTTCGTCGTATATTAGCTAATAAATGCATAGATGTTGATTCCGCCCTATGAACCCCGTGGCGAGGTAATTAGAATTCTAATGTTATGTTGTTTTCCTTGTTTTCAGGTTCCATATGATCCAACTCAATGTACTCTTTCATAAAAGCTTTGTATTTCTGCGCAAATAATTCCTGTTTTTCAAATTTCCTTTCTAAATTTTTCAATTGTGCATTGGCCATGGACTTTGAGGAACCTAATTTATGTTTTAAGTCGTCTTTCAGAGGTATTCTCACTTCGTAACGACCATCTTCCTTCCGTTTTGTTGTTTTTAAATAAAACTCTCCACATTCTTTATCTTCCACCGATAAGTTTACAGGGTCATGGATTTCCTCTACTTCCCAAAATTTTTGTGTCTCCTCTATGTTGTTGATGATTACGTTACATTGATAACCCGTGTTGATGTTTCCGCATAGTAGCCACCCTAATTGTGTTTGTTGGTCTCAATTATTAATAAAAAAAGATAGAGTAAAGGAAAGTGATTTACACGCGTGAAATAGGTAGATAATCAAGTTATAATAATATTATAGCTAGTTATTAGAATGCGCATTTTTAATACTTTAAAATTTAATAATAAAGCATTTCGTACGTCTCACAAATATTTTTCGGTCGCAAATTTTTAAGAACGATTTTTTGTTCTTACATAAACTTGGTTTTTTGATTAAATCTACCTACTAGTCAAAAAAACAACACGCATTTTTAGTGAATACTTCCTGTTCAATTCAGAAAGTATTTAATTTGTTTATATAAAAAAAAGTATATTTACAATCACAAAACTAAATGAAAACACAAAGTAGGCAAATGTAATTAAACCGAACATGATTATAAGTTTTCCTCCCTTACATTTGTAATTTTGTAAAGTAAAAAGATCTTGAGCTCGTCAAAATTTAAACTTGTTACTTACTTTTAATATACACAAAAAAAAATTGATAGCATGTAGTTTGTAGTTTCTAACTAGGTACTAATTTATTGACTATTTATTAACTTATTAGGAAATGGCAAAAAAACAGTTAATATGGATAAAACTCGCCATAATTTTCAAAGTGAAGAAACACTGATCCTATTATTTTTATCACTAGATTGCCTCAGAAAGAGAAGAGTGAATAATTATGGGCGTAGCACTGTAGGAAAAAAACTCAATTTCATCCAAATCCGGATATTTGGGTGAAATTGAGTTTTTTAAGATTTTGTCCAGCATCGGTGGTTTAGGTAATCGAAGTCTAAAATCTGACCCATATTAAATTAACACAAGTTCTTATTTAAAACATTCAAGATAGGTAGATAGGTACTGTTTTGTTTATGTTGTGTTACGTGTTTTAAGAATAATTAATATTTTTGTAGGAAATAGCATTATTGTAGTAATGTAAGATTTCAAGTTCGTACAAGATGAAAAACTCGGCAAGTCAGTGTGGACAAGTGTGTGTAAGATAATGAGTTCGAGCGTACGTCTTTCAGGCTCCTTTTGACTTGCTCTCTATTTGACGCTTACAAGATTTAACACGAACGAATTCATGATCAAGTTACAAGTCCAAACATGTTCCCGATAATTTACTATTTAACGAGCTTGCGCTTAGGTTGAAAGTTCATTTGCGTTTTGAAATTCGTTGGAGCTTGAACGATAATTACTCATATAAGTACTAATTTATTTCAAGAGATTACAAGGTTAAAATATCTATATTAAGTGAAGTAAAGTAACTGAAAAAGAATTTACAAAATGCTGAGCTCCTTACGCGAGTTAATAGCGTAACCATACAATATCTGCAGTTTATGAAAAATTAACAGGGTAAGTACTGAGTCGTAAGAGGTGACTAAAGGTAAAATACCGAAAGGTGGGCAGCAGCGCCTTCTGAGGAACTGATATCTCAAACTGCGATTCCCAAGACGCCTGCCAAGCGTAGGGTATATGGCAAATCCCCCCATTAATGGGGGAGGCTGTGTTACAGACAAATGCAGTTTATGAATAAATAAAAGTGTCATACGGCACAGTGCCTCAGCATTGCCCCACTGTGTGATAGTGATTAGTTGAGCTATCTGTAGATTGTTTGCAACAGTTTGCAGTTGCCTCAGTTGTTTCAATTGTAAAAATTTACCAGTAAATTTAACAGTTTAGCATTGTTTTTTATTTAGAAAGTTTCTTAGTTTTTTATATGCAGGATTACTGAGAGTTTTAAGATGGCGGACACGAAAAAAAAATGCAGACTACAGCTTGGACCACTTGAAATTCGGATTTATTGCATCTCCATCAAATCAACACTTGCCGATGTGTTTCATATGTGAAAAAGTATTCAGTACCGATGCCATGAACCCTTCAAAAATGGATGACCACAAAAAAAGTAAGCCCTTGTCATTTTTTCAAGCACTTAAAGAAAAACTAGACATAAGGCCATCCATAAGATCGATGTTTGCGTCATCAGCTATTAAAGACGATGATGGTTTACGAGCGTTTTTAACAATTGGAGAGCAGCTTATCTTACCAGCCATTGCGGAGGTCCTTCATAATAATAATCATTTATTTCTCCATATTCATGTGTAAAATAGATTTTAAATAATTAAATATGTACTAACAACATGCAACCCTGGTGGGCATTCTAGAGTTTATTGGACTCTGGGTAGAACAGTTTAATAACTATTATCTTAACTAAAATTGTTCAAAAGTGACCGAAATTAAATATTTATAGCCAATGGGTCTTATCTGTAAAGAAGTCTTGTAATGAGTAGTAGCATTTTTTAATAAGATATCCTTTAAGAGTATGGAAAAAAGTTGAATCTTTTTGTAGACATTTAAGATGTTTCGGGATGTGATTATATATTTTTATAGTCGTAATATGGGTACCTGAACCGCACATTATTAAGTTTGAATTTGGCAGGGCTAGCCTTTCTTTGTGCCTTAAATCATAAGGTCCGGTATAGCAATCTTCAACTTTATCAAAGAATTGAGGATATTTTCTCACAAACTTGCAAATTTCTAGAATCTGGAAGCTCAAGTTAAAATTTGGAGTTCAATAAAGTGTGGCTTGCAACTTTCAGTGAGTGAGTCTATGTTTGCGATAATTGTTATAAAGTTGTTTGTAGTGTAAGTAAGTTTCCGACATCAGTGCTATTTTCCACAAAATGATGCCGTACTGTAACCAGACGTGACCATACGTAAAATAGGCGTATACGTATTGCCGTCGCGATGTTCGTTGTTTTCTTTAACTCCATTAATGCAAATTTAAAACTGCTAAGTTTTAATTGAATTTTTTGAATGTGCATTTTCCAAGTTACACATGTATCTATTTCTATACCGAGTAATGAAAATTAGTCAATACCTACATTCTAACTTTTTTAAATTGTAAAGTATGGTCTATTAGCCAGTTAACTATTTGGGATAAAATTGAATCTAATTCTTTATTCAAAAGTCCATTATCACTTGGCACCGGAATTAAAATAGAAATATCGTCAGCAAATAAAATACACAGCTCTTTTATTATTTTAGGTAGGTCAATAATATAAATATAAAAAACTAAACATCCGGTCACGCTTCCCTGGGGAATCGAAATATTTATGGTTGTTGAGTCAGATCTGAAACGTTTTATGCAGCCTGTATGTAAATCAAAACTTTCTATTAACATGTACCTACTGTTTGCGATCTTTTAAGTAAGAGGTAAACCAATCATGAGCTAAGCCCCTCACTCCTATACCGTAAAGTTTATTTAATAAGACAGGATAAGAGACTTTATCATATGCTTTGCTCACATCAAGCAGCACTCCTATCGCGTATCGTTTTGTGTTAATAATGTTCAACGCTTCTTGCATATATATATATATAGATAGATAGATAACACTTTATTGCACTTTTAAAATTATTAAAACTAGTTACAAGAAATATTAAAATAACTTAAAAATAGTACAATCGGCGGCCTTATTGCTATGCAGCAATCTCTTCCAGGCAACAGTAGGCTCAACAGATACTTGCATGTTAATTTAGATGGAGGTATAGACTAAAGTGCGTTATGTATGTAATCATAATAATTAATACTCAAAATACGTATACTATATAAAATATACGTCAGTAAATGTAATATTAAACTATATATAATAGATAAACTAGGTATATACAGCAAGAACAGTCGACCGTCTTTTCCTAAATCCGTTTTGGCTATCATCAAATATTGAGCACTCTTCACAAAACGAATAAAGTCTTTTACATATGGCTTTCTCGAATATTTTTGAAGACGTAGCAGCGCTATAGGTCGATATTGGCTTGCACATGTGGTGTCTCCCTTTTTAAGAAGAGGGCTTTATAATTGAGATTTTTAACAAATATGGAAATACCCCCTCGTAGAATGACTGGTTTATCAATAAAGTATAATGCAATGATAACTGTAGGTATAAATGAAAAAAAAATGTGCACTTTGTTTTCATGGGTATGACAACAAAGATATGTTTCAAATCACAATAATACCCAAATGTCCGGGATTTTATGGCAGCCCTAGGTAAGCGTAACCTTTTACGTACGTGATGTTCAAATTTGTCAATATTCATATTGCTAACCACAGAAAAGAGAAAGCAATAGAAAGGTGAAGGGGGCGTGGCCCGCGAGCCTAACATACTCCTAAACAGGAGTATTAACGTCAATGGACTATAATGCTACTGACAGTCGACCCGGAGTTAACGCGCCGTATGCATCTCCGTAAATGTATATGAATATGCCGCATTGTGCTGTTATAAATTGCAGATTTAATAGCGATGTCACAAATGAAAATATCCTATCACCGGAAAACATAATAAATTGACCCTAAATGTTTTATATTTCGCTGATGAACTAAGTCGGTGCAATCTGGCATATACTGATTGATGTTTTTTTATCGACAAAATGTTGTCGATAAATTGTTAGTCACTAAATGTCACCTCATTCCAATATCTAATTTGGAGCCTTCTTGTTAGACCTACAAGGTGGGGCAAAAGAAATCACTCTATTGGAAGATGCTCTCATTTTTGCAAATGATCGCCAATGTCAAATCTGTTTTGACATTTGTGGACTAGACAGATCCAGAATACAAGTGAACAAGCCATGGAGCGAGATACTTCCCAAGAACGCGGAATAATCGTGTCTATTTTTTTGGATGTCGAGCGGTCGCCGGAAACATCGACTAGACGCCGTGCCCCGCGATTAGCCATCAGCTGGACGTTCCTAAGGCGAATTTTGGTCAAAGACCTGCGCACGTTCCCGTACAAAGTCCAGTCCGTGTATCAGCTGCTGCTTGCCGACCGCCAAACGCGCGTAACCTACGCCATCCTCAATCTCGAGGAAGAAGTTGACGATTTTTCGACCAAAATCATAATGAGCGATCATTTCCACTTTTTTGTGGGGTTTTTTGAAGTCCCGTGTTTACGTGAACAAGACCGAGACTCTGGAAGCCCTCAAGGACAACATTTGACGCGAGGGCGAGAATCTGTCGCCCGAAGTTCTCGCCGAAGTGATGAAAAATGCCATAAAACGAGCCCGTATGGCGATCAATTGTGACGGCGCCCATTTGGCCGATATAATCTTCTCGACTTAACCAATAAAATTATAAAGGTTCAAATAAATATAATCAAAAAACAAAATCGAAGTTTTTCATTTCGAAAAAAAAGAGAGCCAAACAACGTCGGATGACTTCTTTTGGCCCACCTTGTACAAAAGCAATACCCATCTGTTCCTCTGCTTTTAGTGCATATAGAACTTTTATCAGGACGTATAAATACACGTGTAGATCAGAAGGTTAACATCAATTAAATTAACAAATTATTCAAATATTTTCAAGAACATGCAATTTTTCAAGGTTAGTATTTCAACTTAAACTCTTGTTTTGTGGCTCCTTTGGGCACCACCACAATTTCGCCAATGTCACGTAGTAAATACACGAGTTTATTTTGGGACAACAGAAGGAGCGATATGTGATTCACATTTCCTTCGTCCAAACCACATTCACAGATCCCTAATCTTAAGTTAATAGTATTTTATATCTCTATGTTGCTAACCGTTAGTGTGACTCTACCCGCCACACTATCCATACAAACGCTCTTTCGTGATTATGGTTTCGTTAAAAAGTTTTTCCCAGATATTTTGAACTAATGTGTATCTTGTACATTATATTTACGCTTCTATTCAAGTAAATTTTCAAAAATTTTTGTCTTGATTTCAGTATAATCTTCTAAAAATCTCATTTTTTGCACTAATTCTACCTGAATTTTGGCCCATTATTATGTACTCATTAAATGTAATATTATAAAATCCATCTAAATAGAATCCTCGAAAATTTATTGGAGATTCTAAATATTGACATTTTTTTTACTAACTTGCAAGGCGTATTCAAAACGACGTATATCCTGAAGTAAGTTTTCTGAAATTTCCGTGTGCTTATTTTCGTTCAATGGTATCGTGTTCTCACCTTACATGAGTCAACGAGCGGTATGAGGTACGCGGGTGACGAGTCGTGCAGGGTAGTAGTGGGACGCGGGGTGAGACGGAGGCGTTCATTGAATTGAATGATTTTACTACTCAAAATATTATTTCGATGTTTGTATTGTACTGTAGCCGCCTCACATCAGCCGACATTATTGTTAAATAGGTAGACATACCTACTCTTGCAACTGACACGGTTATAATAATGAGTTACAGTTTTAGGATTTATCAAATTATCATACAGCCACTAAGTATTTCACGCGCGCCTGACTAGCTGCCACCCTCAAGTAGAAAATCTGTCGCCAAGCACTTACCGGTGTGTTCCGCATTGTGTCCTTGAGAACCAGTAATTTTGCGTGGTGGTAGAGGATTTAGCGAATGCGTACCTGTATAGCTACTACCCTCAAATAGAAAATCTGTCGCCAAGTACCTAGCAGTGTGTTACGGCAACAGTTTTTGAATATACCTACACTGAAAATCCTATTTGAAACTATTAATGTTATTGTTCCCACTTCCCGTCATTCATATCAAATAATATAGAACTAGTTAGCTAATAAACCTATAATTATCTAAGCAGTGTGAGCGTCGAGTCTCGCAGTACTGCTCCCCCCACTCCCCCCCGCAGCGTGCCGCGCCGCCGCATTACCGCACCCCCGCCCGCCCGCTGCACTCTCATTGACTATCATAAAATACATATACCGAAATGGAATTCGGTAATCGTATCGCAATTATGCTAACAGATACAAGTTACCCTTATTTCATTACGGTATTTACCGAAATCGTATCGGTTAATACCCATACCGTAATATCCCTGATTTGAACCGGTCTTCCGCTGCAAAATCTATTAAATGATAGAATAAAATAATGTACCTACTACGACTTTGCAGAACACATCATTATCTACAAAAACGACAGCATATGTCTAACTATTATAGTCATGCCACAATAAGCGTTCTTTTATTAAAAAAAAATTATTTAAATGCCACCGCTAGAAAAGGCTCTTTATTTGTATCTTGGTAGCAAGAGACTCCAAAGTCTCGAGCATCGCCGCAAAGTCGCTTGCTTATCGGTTTTCTATCGGATACATTTCGGGTAGTGTGCCACAGAACTACATGATTTGATTCCGCCATCCCCATTCTATAACCGGACATCCAGGGATACTCAGAAGCGCCACCGCTATATGGTGGATATTCCATTTACCCGAACGAAGTGATTTGCATCTTCTTTCATCATGCGAACTGCCAGGGTATGGAATACTCTGCCTGAGGCTGTGTTTCCGGTTAAGTACAATATGGAGGTCTTCAAGAAGCGAGTGAATGGGTATCTTCTGGGTAAGCACGCCCCATCGTCGATCGCATCATCACTTAACATCAGGTGAGATAATGGTCATGTGCTACCCAGTTCGAAGTTACAAAAAAAAATTGGTATTAATACTTATCAAAGTAAATTACTTCATGTTCAAGACTGTTTCAATATCTTTATATAACTTTTTAAATTATTCAATTCGGACATTTTATTGGAAATATATCACGAGTTTAAAAATGTAAGTATTAGAAAAAGTCACTGGGATACCTACACTGGGGGCCGTACGGGAGGGGAATCAATGTCAAGAAATGAAGAGCCGACATCTAGGAATGATACGGTACACTATCATAGACTTTTTGAACGAAATAATCAATTTGATTATTCAAAAAGTCTCTATAATTTTTAATTTTGAAATTTTCGTTACATTCCCGTACGAAGCCGGGGCGAGCTACTAGTTCTAAATAAAGTCATAAAATCTGATTATGTTGGCTATAATGTCTTTATACTTACCTTTATATCTACTATACATGTCGTCTAAATAAGTTTAGGTATTCTATTTTGATCTACTAACGTTACCTCACTTAGTAAAAAAACGTATAAAAACACATGTCCAATGACATGCGTTTTTATACATTTTTTTTACCCAGTACGTACGGGTACATACCTAACTCATTATTACTTATGCATAAATAAATATAGGTAACTACTGCGGCACAAAATATATAACAGAATAAAATGTAAGTACATATAGTTGTCCATGCGTCCATTAGACAGACGTGATGCGACGCGATGCGAACCATTAGCGAGCGTTCATTACGCTATACAATATTATATAGTAAACATAAACATAGTTTTCTCCCTCTACGTTAGTAGTAATACGTTCATATATCTGTGCTCGAAATCTTGAATGAGCAGCGGAAATTCCCGAGTTCCGTCCGAAATCTCAGGCACTGTCTCTTTTTTTTCGCAGTGCTTCGCACTCAGACCAAGCGTTGGATGAAACAACATGCTTTTAGACCATGCTTGCGTTGTAGTTAGGTGGGTGGGGAAGGGGCCTCTTAAGAAGCATTTACAGAAGATGACTAATCAAATGGACAGTCTTGCTTTGCGATAAGCACTTTTACCCGCGCACGGATTCACCAAAAACACACCACAGAACTCGGGGGTGTTTTATTGAAAACACCCTCCGATTTCCACCCCTCTTAGAGGGCGAAGACTGCCGCCCACATAGACAGCTTGAACCTCGGCTGGCCCGGAACTGCAAACGCAGATGCCGCAGCCGACGGTTTAGTTGAATCGCGCGGATCGTAGCAACCCCGCTGCCATGAGCTCGCCGAGCGAACATCACGCTCAGGCCGAGCCTGGCCGCAAATGCCCAGCAGCCCCCAGAAAACCCCGTGGACAGCCGAGGACCCCCGCACGTGACAGATCCCTGTCTACGCGGAGGGTCCCCTCTGAACTCACCGACGCGGAGCGCTATAGGGAGTTCCGTCGCTCCATAGACGAAACGCTTGAAGCAGCCCGCCAGGAACGCCTGAGCTGGGAAGCAGAGGCCAGGAGAGACGACTCCTCCTCCCCCCCTGCAGACTCAGCCAACCCAGTAGTGGTCATTTTGGACTCCCCAGAGTCACCACCTAAGCATCCTATGCCCGTCGACATCCAAGCTCCACGAGTGCGCAGGAAGCGCAGTGAAGAGGCTGAAGAAGAAGCCGGCAAGCGCACCTGCGCCCCAACCCCAGCCCGCCTGGACTGGGCTTCGATGGCCGCCCAAGACGACGACATCCTAGTAACCACAACGGCGGCTAAGCAGAAAGCCGCATCCTATGCTGCCGTAACCACGGCCGCACAAGGGCGCGCCAAAGCCACGCCGCCCCTAACCACCACAGCGAGGAAGACAACCGCCCCGCGTCCCCCTCCCACCTCTCACCGAGGAGAGAAAGGGACAGCAGATATCTTTGTTTCTCGCCCGGATGCCATGGCATCGACATCCCGGGCCCTCCCACCGAAGATAGCTACAACCACAACGACGGCTACCGCCTCTACGACGCCGACAACCTCAGTACAACCGACGCCCCCCGCACAACCTCCCAAGGTGCGGTACCCGCCGATTGTACTAGAAGCCTTCCCCAACAGCACGAAGCATCTTCGTGCTATCAAGGAGAAACTAGGACGAGTGCCATCCGTTCGCCCCTTTAACAAGGGCGTACGCTTTACCCCAGCGGACAGCGACGAGTACCGGGTCATCCAAGCCTATCTCACAAGCCTGGACGAGACAGAAAGGATGACCTGGTTCTCCTACTCACTCCCAAAGGAACGCTCCCTCAAGCTGGCAATCAGAGGACTGCCAGCCGATACCAATCCAGAAGACATCCGACTCGAACTGGAAGAACTCGGGTACGAGCCAGAAAATATCAAGAAGATCTCCGCAAGGCAAGGCAGACCAGGCTGCATTTTCTTCGCGGCCATGAAGAGGACGGCCAACCTGGCCCCCGGCATTTACGAAACAGACGAGCTTTTGTGTATGCCGGGGGTGAAGATTGAATCATGGCGTGGGAGGAGGGGCCCAGCACAATGCCACCGATGCCAGGCATTCCGGCACTCCTCCCACAACTGCTTCCGGCGGCTGGCGTGCGTACGGTGCGGGGGGGAGCACTATGCACGCGACTGCCCACGCCCACTAGATGACCCCGCGACGTGCGCTAACTGTGGCGGTGCGCACACCGCGAACAACCCCCGCTGCGCAGTGTTCCGCGAGGAGGCGCGGAACAAGCGCGCGGGCACAACGGCGCTCACGGTTCGAGCCCCAGCCGTAACCTCGCGACCACCGCTCACCACGGCCGCAGACAACGCGACCACAACCACCACCGAGAAGACCGCACCGACTTCCCTTATGGCCGCCGCCAACGACCCGCCACCTCGAGGCGCCGACCACACGGGAAAGAAGAAGAGGAACAATAGAAAAAAGAAGAGAAAGAAGGGCTCACGAATTGGCGCACCCCCGCCAGTCGTCCCTTCCCAGAGCGAGAGCACCCCCGCGGCCCGCGCACCACGTGCCCCGGCCGCGAGACCAAGACGCCGCACTACTTCTGTCTCGCTCCCACGTGCGAGCGAGACAGACACGATGAAACGAACAAGGACAGCAGCGGAACTCGAGATCATCGAGTCCGCCATAAGCACCCTCCATGAGGTGCTCCAGGCGATAAGGGAGGGAGTGGACCCGATCCCGCTATTACTAGCGGGGGTCGGCAAACTCCTTTCTGCTCGCTAGGAAGCACAACTGGAAGACCACCATGACGCCGCGTCGCCCAGGCTCCAAGGGCCGGCCAGGGCGCGCCTTACATCCCGCCTCCCGAACGACTCGCTCACCGGGACCCCCCGGTGGGCTGAGGTTGACTAGGGAGGCAGAAGATACCGGACTGACCACATACCCAGACCAAGAAGCGGAGCCAGGTTCCCTGACTCCAACCCCACGACGCGGCTGTTACAGATACAGCCGGCGATTGACTACCGCGCTCAGGGGCCCCATGTGCCCGAAGGCGCGTCCGCGCGGCGTACCCACGCTGCGCGCAGAAACAACGATGGACTAATCAAATAAATTTAAGCCTGCACCGAGGCAGCGATACGTACCTATTTGTGGTTCGTTTGATCCCTTGCTGTATCTTTATTTCCTAATTTTGAGTTATGTAAATTTTAACATATTTTAAGTATATTTAAGGATTCATTCAATAAATCATACACTTTGGAAACACGATTAATTAAAATTTTCACTATATAAAAAAAAAAACAAAGTTACATCTAAAAAACGAAATAAACCCTTAGTAAGGCGTAAATGCTTAACGGAGAGTCATCCGTATTTGAAAAATAATAATAACAACATGTTGTATATAACGTATACATATAATTGTTTTTACTATACGAAGGCAATACTCAAATTCACGCATGTTCCGCCCATTTTAGTCAGAGTCACGATGCTTTGTCCCTATCCGCTTTAGTAATTCTTCGGTCGTCGGACGGGGACGGATACTGTTGGCGTTCTTTTAGAATAGATATTATCTAGACCTGTATTGCCAGTATTCCGTGAATTTGTTTATAATAACTTAAATCATCTTCGGTCACCATTGTCATTGTAGGCGTTTTTTTAAACAGCAATTCAATAATTCCTGGTGTCTTAATGTACACTTTACTACCTATTGAGATTTCTTTTGGCAAAAGATGAATCCGAGAAGCACATAGGTGCATGCTAAAGATAGCTTCATTTTGCCACGTTCCCATCTAACGGAAAAATGAACTTCTATAAAGGCTTTAGAAAGTTCACGCCATGAACAATCGTTTGAGCTGAATGACTTCAATGATGAGGCACTTGCATTTTTATCGTCATTTTCACTATCAGCTAACTCGTCGCTTAACTCTTTAGCTGTAGAGTCTTATAAGATTCGAGAGGCTCATCCAGAGAGTCAACATCAAAATGATTATCTACACTTATTTTCTTGTCTCGTGCAATTATTGGGTTAACATCATTACCGTTATTATTATTATCATTATGTGGTTTGCTGCTATCTTGTTAAGTAGATATAAACAGATTCCAGTGCGTTGTTGGTAGCAAGTTTATAATTTTTCATCATATTCACTTTCTTCTTAACAGCATCTATAGATTTTATAATTTGTTTTTTTAATAATCTTTTCTCATCTATTTTTATAGGCTACTAAAAAAGTAGTTTGCGTTTTGAAGAGCAAACCATTAGTGAAGAAATATTTTGATTTTTTCTCATTTTATGCAAATTTTATTCAAGTATAACGAACGTATCACAGTTTTTTTCTAATGTATCCTTTATTTCTTTCAGAATCCTTGTTTATAACTAAGAAATTATATGGAACACTCCAAACGTTTGCACACAAATAACGAAACTGATTCCAAGGCATATCAGTGTTGATGTGTTCATCATCAACATGTCTCAGATTAATATCATCTTGTTTAAATAAAACTAAAAGGTTTGCATTGTCCCTGATGAGTACAAAGTAACTCATCTCAACTCATCTTGCTGTAAGCTTGGTTTAAATAAAAACAATCTATATTTTTATGTCAACCCATAGCAAAATAATCACGTATATTATTTTGTTTTTCACAGGGTGCTCGTACATGATTGAAAATTATAATCGAATTGTAAATCATCAGATTGTTTTACGAATAACGTGTTTAAACCGTAAAATGGTTAAAACAGAACTGACATTTTTACTACAGACTTCGTTATTGTATACTATAGAATCATTGAAATGATCTTAACATCGCACACTATTTATTATCATGTTATACAAATATTGGGTATTCTGCCTACGAAGTGAGTGGAGGACTATCGTCAGCAGGGCTGGCGATGGACCGAACACGAATGGAGTGGAGCAGAATTCCCAATATATAACTACTATCTAAGGGTCTGGACCGTGCACTGATTTGGTAAAAAATAATTAAAAGATTTTGATAATAATATAAATGTTATGTATTTTATTAAACAGTTAGTACTGAACCCTGAGTTAGGATTTAGACTTCAATAAGACTTTCTATATTAAACGCAACTTATTTTCTTTCCGTACTACACATGTTGTATTGAATTGTTTACCAAACAATTTCATTCTTAGTTTCAAATTTTATTCCCACAAATCTTGTACATACTTACATTCGTAGAAATTTAAGGAAGGTTTATAACACTGTCAAATATATTTTGAATATACCTTTTCAAGGTATATTATACCTAGGTACTTGACAACATATATAACAAAAATATAATCAAGCCTATCCCCGAAAATTTAGCTGAGGTGTTAAACACCCACACATCACCTATATAGATTTATTAATTTAGTCACAAAATCACCTTTCCGTCCCAGAAAGCGAACCAAGACCTTGAGATTGCTAAGCGACCATTAAAACCACTCCGCCAACGGGGTAGTCTACATATATAACGAACCAAGATTTTTATGCACAAAGCAGGTGTACAAACTACAAAACTAAGTTAGTTGCCTATATACAATTATGGTTAGAAGTACATAATCGAATATGGATACCTACATAGTTATAGGTGTGCTAATGTTATGTTTTAACTGGAGAGTACAAATGTTGTCTTTTAACTGGAGAGTACAAAACATTTTTAAAATTATAAAGGGACTTAAGAACACTAATAGTGTAGGATACGATGACATATCTACGAATATAATAAAATCTGTTGGTCATTTAATATGTGGACACATTAACTATATAATTAATTTGTGCATTAGCAAGGGCGTATATCCAGATGCCCTAAAACCTCTTTGATAAAACCACTTTTCAAAAAAGAGGATAAGGAACAGATGCAATATTATAGACCAATTGCACTTGTTCCTATATTTTCAAAAATACTTGAAAAATACATTTATATAGAAATTAACACCTATTTAGAGCGTAATAAAATTCTATGTAATGAACAAAATGGTTTTAGACAGAACAAAAATATCAATTTAGCTATTTTCAACTTTTATCGCAATGTGCTTACAAATGTCGATAAAAAAAATCCAGTCTGTGCTATATATTGTGATATGACGCAAGCGTTTGATTATGTTGATCATCCTATATTACTAAATAAACTGGAATTATATGGCATTAGGGGTAATAATAATGATTTAATAAAATCATATTTAAGTGGTAGGCAGCAGTTAACTGAAATTAATCGAATTAACATTAATACCAAGAGTGAAGAAACTTCACGATCTGAAACACGAAAGGTCGTATATGGCGTACCACAGGGCAGCATATTAGGACCACTTTTGTTCATACTATATATAAACGATCTGCCAAGTGTTACTTCTTATCCAATGACTCTTTTTGCGGATGACAGTACAGTCACTATAGCATGTAAAATAAAAGAGTTTTATCCAAATGAAATAAATGAATCTTTAGTTTCAATTGTACAATGGCTTGACAATAATAATTTAAAAATTAATTTAAGCAAAACTCAGATCATGCATTTCAGCCAAAGACTTCATGTAGATAATATTGATGTTCATTATCACAATAATTTAATAAAAAACGTTGATTGTGTTAAGTTTCTAGGCTTGATCATTGATCATAAATTAAATTGGAAGGCTCATATAGAGGAGTTAAGCAAAAAATTGAGTAGCACTGCTTATGCTCTACACAAAATTGCTCGGGTAGTTAATACGGATGGTTTGCTTACGTCCTATCATGGGCTGGCAGCATCCCTTTTAAGGTGTGGCATTATCTTTTGGGGAAACTCAACTGATATTGAAAAAATCTTCAAAGCACAGAAGAGATGCATCCGGTCTATGTTTGGACTACAAACTACTGATAGTTGTAAACCTTTCTTTTTAAAGTTCAAAATCTTGACACTTCCATCTTTGTACATTTTACTGGCTGCACTATTTGTTTATAACAATCCTCAACTTTTTCAACGATTAGCAGACAGCGTAAAGCGGGATAGGCGTGATAATAGCCAACTTTCATCACAGCTTCATAATACAGCTTTAATGAAGAAAAGTTTAATGTGTATGGCGCCAACCATTTATAACAAAATCCCAAAATCAATGAAAAACAGTAGTAGTAATGTATTTAAAAGCAAGCTGAAATCTTTGTTGACAGATAAATGTTATTATAGTGTTAAGGATTTTTTGACTGATAAATTTTAATCAATTCACAATTCATTTTGACATTTAGATTCCGACCATAAATAATAAAATATTTTATCCTCTTTTGCTGACATTTATCCTATTCGCATTTCAGGTTCCTTTTCATTCTGACATCGTAGGTACAAATCAGATAGCACTGTAATAGGTACTATTATAAATTTATCTGTAATGAAATTTTATCCTTTGTAATTTTATAAAATTAATATTAATTAACAATGTTATTTAATCACTTACATGACCTAAAGTAGACTACTGGCTACATATGACTTTTTTTTTTTACTTTTTTTTTATATTACTTTGTGAATTGTATTATTATTCTTCACATTATGTTTGACTGCTAAATCTACCTGCATGCCTTTGTATCTCGAATGTTTGTACGCCTTTCTAAGGCAAAACATGTGGATCTTTTACTTTTATTGAACATCAATGCATTACTGTGTATTTACCCATGTTTATGCAAATAAAATTATCTTTATCTTTATCTTTATGTTAGTCAATGAGTTAATATATCAAGGTCTATTATTAGGTTCACTTAAGTTGACTTTGTGTGTAAACTGTAGAGATGAGAAATGAATTTACAAATATTTGCTCGGAGCTATACTTTTTGAAATATAGCAAAATCTTAGTAAAATCAACATAGAAAATTCACCTATAGTGTACCGCTCCCCATACTTTAGGAATACAACATAGTCAAATCCACGTCCCAATATAGAGTGTAGCCTATCAAAATTTGCGTCTCTGGTAGCGCAAACTAACTAAACAGTTTAAATAGTATCGTCCCATAACAAAATCTTACATTAGACAGCTAAAACCTGTTATTGCAAATATTTTTGTAAGAAATTTCATATATTCGTGTTGTCTTTGTTCGTTTCCTAATTGTGTGGTGTTTTTGTGTTTGGTAATTTGCAGCCGCTGGTGGCGGACCGAAAAATTATCACAAGCATGTGATAATTCTCTTACGATTTCATTCTGACAACAAAAGCGTAAGCATCTTGGAGTAGCGATGACACCCTACTCCAAAATGCTTACACTTTTGTTAGGTACTCACTGTTTATAAGTATACATACATCAGCAAGGATGGACTTAGGTACATTTAGAGAGCATGTCCAGTTCTGAGAAGTATATAGCATGTCAAGTAGCAGGTACTAGTGTACCTGAACACACATATAACAAATTAATTAAATTAAACATGACTTATTACAGTGAGCACCTAGGTACCAGTGTCTGTTTCTTCCTAGCACTTTCTAATCTCGTTCAATACCCTGCTTCAGGACAAGCGCGGCTTCATTACCAAAAGAGTGTAAATAATACTTTCTATTGCTGTATTACTGTGTGATTTGTTTCCAGAACATTTTCTCATATCAACCCCGTCCATAAATTAAATATGTACCTAGTTTATTCAAGTACATTAATGTGGGAACCCATAATATTTTAGAGAGGTTCTTAAACCTATAATATTGTAAGTATTGACACACCCCATACATTATTCTTACATGAATATTTTTGCTGTCATTCATATATTTCCCGCAATTAAGTAGTTGGAATTGCCATATGAATATAGCATTGTCAGTTCCCATACTGTGTAGGTACAGAAAATGTGTCATATTATAAATAAATAAGCTTTAGAACAAAGTAAACATCCCAAAAACTTAATTTTGATATAAAGCTTATATTTTTTGTAACAGTAAACTGATTGATTCGTTTAAATGATAATATGAAAATTTGAGTATCTGTGGAGGTGTATAAATTTTTTTTATAAAAACTTATATTTATTTCACACATTGTTTAATTAGGTACAATTAAAACAGTGGCCCTGACTTTTTTGCCTAATTTTCTCACCTATATAATCCTAGCTTGCTGAATGTGGCAGTCATTTTGTGATTGACTCAAATGAGTGCTTGAATAATAAGTACAATGATTTCTACTTTGACTTTTATTCCTTAATATTACAACTACAATAATGAAAAACCAGTTATTAAATTAAAAAGTATGTAACATTTTGATGCCTGCGACTTCAGTGGACTGAAATGTATATTTCCAATTGCTGCGTACAAACAGATCAGCATGCAGTAAGTAGATGATTATGTAAAAATTTGCACAACTTTCCTGTGTTTCATAGTCCCCAGTTTGCCAAACATTCATTATTGTAAGGTCACTTATTGATGAAATTATGATCTCAATGGATGTGCCAACACTGATAGTATTGTAGAAGTGAGCTGTGAGTGAAGATATTTTGAACTGTTCTAAATATCTTTTATTAAGATATTTGGAACAGTTAAAATATCTTTTAATTTAAACATGATATACTTTTATACTACCAAATTCCTTTTAAGCTGGTGGTACCACATTTTGTCCTATACATTAATCTGTTCCACTATCCTTTGATACCGGGCTACCTCAAGGAGCGTTTTAAATTCATATATCAGCATTCCTTTTCCTAGTTAGTAGCAACTAAGCTCAGCTATATCTACTTATCATAGCCTTATGCCTTACGAAACCTGCAACTTACTAGTGTAAGTTGCAGGTTCCGACATGAAATCATGGGATTAACAAGCAGCCTGATGTGACTGGAACCTGAAACAGATAAATTTCACATGAAATACCCCGATGTGGCTAGAATGCAATCGGCAAAATTATAAAACTTCAGACGAATGCTTACGAGCAAAACAATTTCAATTAGTGCGGTTTTTAACCCTGGAATCATACATCTTTTGCTATGCACATGCGTGGTGGAGTAGTATAAGCTCATAACACTCGTGTTTATCAATCGTTCACATATTTATTTTATACTAAAATTTAAATAAGTAGACCTCAATTTTTTGAATTTTCCAAACCATATACGTAACGAAAAATGGGCACAGAACACTGAGAAAAAATAAAGATTGAACGTTGAATGGAAATATTGACATTATTATCTGCGATCAAAGGTACTGGAACGTGCAAACGAGGCTCTTTCTTTGACATTTCTATATAGTCTATGATGTACACGTATTATCGGCTGTACATTATCGCCCTGTGCAAAAAGTGTCCGGCCCGTATTTCACGGCCAATAATGCACACCCAATAATTCATGTACATCAAATAGCTTCCATTTTATGGTCGCATATTATTGGCCGTGTAATATCAGCCCGTGTAGATAATGCACAGCCAAATATTGTACGACCCGTATTGTACACCCCGATAATACGAAGCCAGTCCACGTAATATTGGCCGTGTATTATTGGCTGTGCATTATTTGGTCGCGTATTATTGGTCGTACATTATAGGGACCCCTGCAGACCAATATCTACCAAAGTCGGCAGATCTTTAGTAGAAAGTACTAGAAACCACAGACTGAGTAGTAGAACAAGATAATATGGCCAAGATCAAAAACAAATTTAACAAACTAGACCAAAAAAATCTGATAGCAGGAGCGCGTTCCGAACCTCGGTTAGAGCGCACTCGGAGTGCACTTGCACTACGGTTTAAGTCACGCAAACACTGCTGTCAGTGAATACATTGCAAAAGCTTGGTTCATAACTAAAATACGAGAATATGCACTGTTTGCGCGCAAACGATGTGAACCGATATGTAGCCGCGCTTATAACATCTGCTTACTGTCAATTTGCTTTTTCGCAATTGACCCAAGGCATTCTTTTGTAAACAGATGTTTGTACGTTCAACATTCTAACGACAACAATAAAAATCTCCTCATCTATCTGTCAAGATTTGAGTTTGACGTTTGTGCATACATTGCACTACCACTTTTCTGTGAGCGTTGTTTGCGGCCGGAGGTGACGTCAAAGATAACGTCATTATGCTATCATGGTGACTGTTTAGCAAGTTATGAACCGTTCGTTTGCGTGCATATAGTGCAAATAGCGCATATTTGCGTGAATTGAACCGTAGGGCAACCCTACGGCGAAATTTTTTAACCATCAAAAGCGGTCGTCAAAAGGTTGAATCTCTAACTGACATGACCTTGACATTTCTTGATGAGAGAATTATAGGCACTCTTTTGTATTTTGCAGGTAACGATAGTCATTGCTTTTCAAACGTCATAAAACGTCTATAAATTTTGCTAGTTCCCCTCCATAAATCGATTGTGGTTATAAAACAACCGAGTCGTTCTGAACCTTGGAGTAAGTTAAAGCAACCAAACAACTACTTTCTGAGGCTTGGAACGCGGCCTTGCACGAGAATCGTTGGCTGAGACATAGAACATAGATCAAATAGAAATTTGATCTATCTTAATATATCTTTACCAGGAAGCTGGTATACCAGCTTCCTGATCTTTACATAGATGTTAAGTCTCTGTACCTGTAATTTCACTGGCTCTCAAGGACTGCTGCCGGAACACACCGTTGGGTGCTAGGCGACAGATTTTCTACTTGAGGGGGTCGCTAGCCAGGCGGGCATTCGCAAAATGCCCTTCCACCATGCAAAAAAACTGTAAGAGTAAAAGTAGAAAAAACAGTGATTTGAAGTTTTTTCATTTCCTGCAAAATTGTTTCATTCTTACTGCGACTACTAAATATGGTATGTAATGTAAAATTTCTTTGGTTATATAACGTATCTACCAAATTGGTTTTTACTTCCGATATTTTTGAGCTTTCTTTGAAACTAAATTGTACACCAAAATACAGATCACTGGCTTTTTCTTCGGCATAGAAAATAATTACTTGATTTCAATCTACGAAAAATGTAGGCCTATTAGCATCGACAGTACCCATTATAAGAAAACTACGAACATACACTGTACGAACTTGATAACCATAATTTATTCAAGAATCATTAATCTGTGTAACTTAAATCAATTTCAGGTGATTTTCTTTATTAAAAAAAAGGGTGAAATCTATTAATTGTTATTTTACTGCTCCCCAATTTCCTCAAATAAGGTATAAAGTTTGAGAGCCGTTGATGACGGTATGCTTGACAAGCTTGTGTCCCGGTCACGGACAACCAGTCTCGGAGTGTAATACCTGGCGTAGTATTAATACGCCACAGAGGCCATAAATATAAGAAGACAAGACAAGACATACCTGTAGTATATTATTGTACCATGGACTAGGTAATCTCCATAGAGAAAAGTAATATACCGGATATGATGAAGTTTTGTTTTTTTTTGTTCTCTCGGAGTCGGGATTTTGCGTCGCACGAATTTGATGAAGTTGATTGTTCTGTCATCTAATGGTTATGTATGGGACTAGATAAATCATTTCCGACGGCATTTTTAGAGGGTGCTAATTACCAAAAATCACGGAAAATCCGACATTTCAGGAAAGCGTCCCGAGCATGGTAATCACAAACAAACAAGCAACGTACAAACATCTGTTCACAAAATAATGCCTTGAAATGCAATACTTCTATTATCAATTATTGATGTGAAGGTTATTTTGGGTCAATTGCGAAAAAGCAAATTGACAGTTAGCAGATGTTATAAGCGCGGCTACATATCGGTTCACATCGTTTGCGCGCAAACAGTGCATATTCTCGTATTTCAGTTGTGAACCAAGCTTTTGCAGTGTATGTAGTGACAGTAGTGTTTGCGTGATTTAAACCGTAGTGATCACGCAAACACTACTGTCACTGCATACATGGCAAAAGCTCGGTTCATAACTGAAATACGAGAATATGCATTGTTTGCGTCTGATATAGGTACTCGTATGTAGCCGCGCTAATAACATCTGCTAACTGTCAATTTGCTTTTTCGCAATTGATCCAAAATATAATTATTGATAATAGAAGTATTGCACTTCAAGGCATTCTTTTGTGAACAGATGTTTGTACGTTCAACATTCTAACCACAACAACAAAAATATCTCATCTATCTGTCAAGATTTGAGTTTGACGTTTGTGCATACATTGCACTACCACTTTTCTGTGAGCGTTGTTTGCAGCCGGAGGTGACGTCATAGATGACGTCATTACGCTATCGTGGTGTCTGTTTAGCAAGTTATGAACCGACCGTTTGCGTGCATACAGTGCAAATAGCGGATATTTGCGTGACTTGAACCACAGTGATACTCGAACGGGACGACGCCGGGCACCCTTGCACAGACTAAAAAAACAATGATCTCGCAACTTTTGTAAGAATTTTTATTGTTGTACAACAACAATAGATATTTTATTAACCCTGAAGAATATACTGTACTCCCATGTTTGCATAGTTAATTTGTGCTTATCCATGTTATACGAGTACACTATATGAAGTAAGATTAGTAAGAAGTGCGTGGACGTACCCAAACGGTAAGTTAGTTTGAAAATAGCGGTCTCGTTTGTTGGTATCTCGATACACGTATTTGTTTTGTGTATGTATTGTCATTATGAATACAGCTTATTTAAGCTGTGTTATTAGGTTATGTAAGCAATAATGCTGATACTGAGAACATATTTTAGTGTATATACAAGTGTAACACAACATGCATATGTGGCAGGTGATTGACCTATTTATGTTATAAAGTGCAGATGGGCTAGCTAGACAAAGCTGTGGCATTATTTTGAAGTGATAAGCTCGTTGCGTCGATAAGTGCCTTCTGTACCTTTAGTAGTTAATTAATTTTATAGAAAAGGTTGGTGTTACACAGTTAAAAACCAGTCGAGGTAAAGTTTTTCTATCATGTTTATATTTTTATGTTCACAGTACACTTAATAACCTATTTGAGATAGTCAACATAACCACACCTGGTCGCATTGGGCTTAAACTTGGTTGAGCCATCTTCATAATGGGGCATCTTTAGCCTTTGGTAGTTACCTCTAAAACTGGGTTGTAAATTGTATTTTATCCATCTTGCGAACCCGACCTAAAATTACACCAGTTCACTTGCTTATTTCTATACCAAATTTCAAAGAAATTAGTTTATATGAACCAATAGATAAGTCATTATTATTAGGTTTGTGGGCAATATTGAATTGCTGCTCTGACATACCACTTCTGGTATGTATATTTATAGTACATTACATCTACCATCTTTATAGTACATTACATCTACCATCTTTATAGTACATTACATCAGCCATTTATACCAAAGTAAGTTCTAAGTTGCAGATGCAATTTGGGTAGTTTTCTTGTTGGTGCTGAATCTATGAAGTTATTACTAATTCAAAGTTGATGCAAAATGTTATTTCGGATAATTTCAACTGTGGTCTTTTATCACAGTAGCTCATTAAAGCACTAATCATGTACAATGTTATTTACTACCATGAATACATTCTCTGCACAGGGTACTGTTGGTACTGCCACTAATACCAAAGGTTTTAATGACAGTACTAACGATTTAACCAATTTGCATATGCACACTCATGCTGTTTGCATTATCAACAATTGGGACTATGCAAAAGCATGCATATGGCATAATTCATCTAACTAATCAAATACAACCTCTATCTATACCATCTCAAAATGAAGGGGGATGAGCCCATAGTGCTTGTCTGCCAGGCTATGGGTACTGTTAGCGCTGAGCGGTGACATCATCGATGATATTAGCCATGTCACTTCACAGTTCATACTTTACTGAAAACAACACACATACTGTATGTACTGTTTGCACTTTACAGAAAACTAATTCACACACCACACTGTATAAAACTGTTTATGCTTGGATCATGTGGTCTAAAGATTAAAGCACTGCATCTTGTTTGAACTCAAAGACTGGTCAGCCCGGACCCCAACCTTATTTATACTCAAAAGCCATAGTTCCAGAATGATCAATCCTATTGTAGATAGAAAAACTGGGGCAGAAACTATGTTAATCTTTACGTTAACAATATTTTATGAAATTCCATACAAATTAACTACTAGGTACATACATTGTGATGGGCTTTGTCATTTAGTGGCTTCCAGGTGGGTAGAAATCTCTTAGACTTTACAAAATTAGGAAAGGAAAAATTATAGTCATGTGCCTGATATGAACCCTTGCCATCCACCCCTATAGCCTAGCTCTGACTGCTAAGCTAACATGACATATTGACCGGGTATGGGCCGAACTTCGTCATCCGGCCGAAATTCGGTTTATTTGTCGAACATTTGGTGCAAATCAACCGATTCTTTTTATTACACTTACACTATCATACATAATAGAAATAAATTAAATAACATATCTGTAATAATAACAGTGAAATAAAATTAGTCTGATATAGGTACTCATAGTAATTTATTAGAATATAGAAGGAAAAGTTATCATCAAACTTCTTAAGATTTTACTATAACAATCACAAAATTAACTTACTAATTGCACTTAATTTAAATAATTTATTTATTAACATGAACATATAAAATAAGTTGAAATACATAATACAACATACAGTTGAAATTCAATCAATGTCAAAATATTCTAAAACTAATCAAATAACCCTCCCCGGACCATTCCTGGTCTTGGTCACTTTATAATCAGCTTAAGATATCTTTCCTACTTAATTAAACAACAAAATTGAACTGCTCTCCTTACTAATTTGCCATAGATATCTATATTTCTACCAGTACAGTTGCAGTGACGTATTTTCGACTCGGAATCTGGTATTTGGGCTTTTTGGGACAGCCATCAACCGATTAAATCCAGCATCATCTTCAACAGACGTTGGTTGATTGTCCACTGCAATCATTTCTACTATTGGTCTGTGCTTCGACTTTGGGTCATCTATTTTCCACTTACTTTCGAATGTCGTTCGTAGAGGACTCCATCGGCGCAGGTACCTCTTCAGTAGTACTTGACGACTGACGTTGAAGCACGATGTTGTAATTGGGCAAATTGTAGACGAGCTGGTGACGTATTTACAACTGACCGGAGTGCCTAAAGAGCGTGCCAGACAGTTCGCGACCATGGTCCCGAACCATGGTCGCGAACTGTGGAGATGATGGTTTGCGACCAAATTACGTTTGACTTTCCAACGCCCTTGGATTGCGAGCATGCGTTGGCGACCGTGGTTCGGGACCACTATTTCTCACTGTGTAGACGCCGGTCGCAAACCACGCGAGGGCAGTATGCCGCTGCCGCCGGCCAGAGCGCACGCATGGCGGGAGCGCACGCATAGCGCGTTTCCCTCTTTGAGATACTATTTTTCTTCCAAATTTCATATATACACTCGAGAGCAATGAATCCGGGTCACTTAAAGAATGTTAAAAATCTCGGAAACTAAAAATGATAGGTTAATGCAATAAATTGTATTTAATAGACAATGTAATACTCCTTAAATGAAAGTAAAAAAATATGAGTCACCATACATTTTATTAACACAAAATTACATACAGAAAAAAACTGCTGATCTCTCCTTAAAACAAAAATAGGAAACATGAAATTTTTGAACTTTATTACGATTTTCTTGAATTTTAATACTTCGTATTGCCTCCTCGTGCTTCCATTACTGCGTTTACGCATGCTGTACGGCATGCTGTACACCAAGTTCCTTATACGATTTTGGGGAATATTCTCCCATTCCTCTGTGAGAGCAATTTTGAGCTCACGAAGCGTGATTGGGGGAGGGTTTCGTTGTTTTACGCATCTGCCTAGCTCGTCCCAAGCATGCTCGATCGGGTTGATATCCGGGCTGCGCGCTGGCCACTCTATACGAGTAATGTTCATCTCTTGAAGGTAGTCATTCACAATCCTACCTGTATGAGGTCGGGCATTGTCATGCATAAATATAGCATCCTCACCTAAATTGACCATAAATGGACCAACGTGATCATTGAGGATTTCTTCCACATATCTTACGCTAGTTAAAGAGCCGTTTTCTATGATCACCAGCTCTGTGCGACTTTCAGAAGAAATTCCGGCCCACACAAGTACAGACCCACCACCGTAGGCTACTTTTTCTTCGATGCATGCTTGCTTGAATCTTTCCCCTGGTCTTCGATACACTCTGTGTCTTCCATCGTGCTTGTAGAGCATACATTTTGATTCGTCGGAGAACATAACTTTTGACCAATCTTCAATACTCCAATTTACGTGGCTCTGGGCATATCTTAGTCTCGAAATACGATGCCCACGCTCCAGTTTAGGGCCGTTTGCAGGTCTAAGGGGTTTTAAGTTAGATTCAGCAAGCCGACGTCTTACTGTCCATGCACTTGGGTTACTTCCTCCGAGGCGTCGAAACTGATTGGTGAGTTCAGTTCCTGTGAGAAAGCGATTTCGAAGCATGGTGTTCACCAAGTATCGGTCTTCTCGTGCTGTGGTACACCTGGTTCTGCCCGTTCCTGGTCTGCGTAGGTTAGAACCAGTTTCTTCGTAACGTCGGAGAACTCTTTGTACTGTTGACAGCGACACACCGACAGTCCTGGCTGTATCGCGCTGACTCCGGCCGGTTTCCAGCATTGTAAGTATTCTGGTGCATTCTTCAGGCGTAAGCGACATAATTTCAGCTTGAATAATGAATATAGAGCACTATCAACATGGTTTATGTACCCACATAAATGACAGATTACAAACAAAAGCAAAACCAAATGCTGTAATTTCGTAGTTCCATCTTCGAAAGTGGCCCTTTTTCAAATTTGATTTTTTATGATATAACTTTACAATAACTAAGAAGTTTTAATACCTTCATTTAAGGAGTATTACATTGTCTATTAAATACAATTTATTGCATTAACCTAGCATTTTTAGTTTCCGAGATTTTTAGGATTCTTTAAGTGACCCGGATTCATTGCTCTCGAGTGTAGATAGTAATTTTAAAACGTAGAAATAAAGCGATATCGTGTGTAGTTTGCCCTTAGGTGGATGCGTGTTATCGGCGCGGGAGTTTGAAACACACTGGTCCCGAATAGTGGTGGATAATATAGCATCTAGCGCCATAGCAAAGCGTGTTATTGCCTTGTAGCGCATACAGCGCGCTTTGTATATTATTCTCTTCGCGCTATTAATATAACGTTTAGCATCAAGCGTCCACTAACGTGGCTGGGTAGGCCTATAACGCGGATATGCGCAAAGCGTGTTAACGCGACCGAAACCGCGCGATGACTGAAACTTCATCATCATGTAGTCTTCTCAGACAGCGTAGCTGCCTCAGGTAAAGGGGTGTCAGGGCGGTGCCCTCTTTCCCCGGCTCTTCTTCATCTATAAAAATAGATGAGTCTCTTTTTTGACTATGTCAGGTGTCATGACTCGGCCGCCCGGCGGCCACTATGTGTCTGGGCGATCACGGAGGCCCCGCCAGGTTAATCCCGCTGGTGGGAAGCCCAGCGCGCCGATCAGCGACCAAGACAGTGGTCGCCGGGGGTTTTGTCATGTCCGTTGTGACATCTTCTCCTTCTTGGCTTCTTATTTGGTTTTGTTGGATTAGTTCTCTTGGTAGTGGTATCGTCTTTTTGGCCCTTGTTATTTCTGGCGGTCTCGCGTGGAGCGGTGCTATGCCCTTAATGTGGGCGTGTCCGTAGGTGTCTGCTCGTCCAAACATATTTGTTGAGAGGCGTGTGATGAAGGCTTCTAAGTTTTCTATTTTCAGATCGCGGGCCACCGTAGAGTTCCGCACATAGCGTGGTGCGTTTACGATGGTCCGGAGGCACTTGTTTTCGACTGTTTGAAGTCTCTTCTTTTGTGTCGTAGATAGCTGTGCGTACCACGCCGGGGCCGCGTAGGTCAGTCTCGACCTGATGTACGTCTTGTATATCATGATCTTGGCCCGGAGTGGTAGCTTCGATTTAAATAACGGTCTCAGTTTCGCTATTGCCCTTTTCGCCGAAATTATAGTGGTGTCTACATGTTTGTTGAAGTGGAGGCTTCTGTCAATGGTAACTCCCAAATATTTGACACTTGTTGACCATTCTATGTTCTGTCCCATTAGTTTTGGTTGCGTCGGCAGGTTGCATCGGCTTGTAATTAGGGCTTGTGTTTTCCCTATATTTACAGTGAGCCTCCACTTCCCCAACCATTCTGGCAGGGCATCTAGTGTTGGTTGGATTCTCTTTACGGCATTTTCTCTCTTGAACGATGCCGCATAGTAAGCTGCATCATCCGCGTAAAGGGCCAGCTTCGCGTGCCCAACGACAGGGATGTCGTCGGTATACCACGCGTAGCAGAACGGGGAGATGCAGCTACCCTGCGGGACGCCCGCTGAGACCGGCTTCTCGGTCGATAATGCGTCTTCAACTGACACCACTATCGTTCTATTCGCCAGGAAGGATGCTATTACTTCGACGATTCTCCTAGGGGCTGTCGATTTGGATAGCTTATAGAGTAGGCCTTCGTGCCATACCTTATCGAAAGCTTTCTCCATGTCTAGGAGAATCGTCACCATGTATTCCTTCTTGTTTGAGCAGACTGCCATTTCGTTAACTAGCTTCGTAATTTGTAAGGTTGTGGAGTGTTCTGCCCGAAAACCAAACTGCTCTTCTCTGGGTTTGATGTGAGGCGTCAAGTAGAAGAGAAGTAACCTCTCGAACAGTTTTGACATTGTGCTCAAGAGGGTGATCGGGCGGTAACTTTCCGGTTTTCTGGTTGATTTCCCTGGCTTGTGCAGCATGATCACCTTACCCTTTTTCCACGCTGTGGGGAAATGGCCGGTGCGCATAATGCCGTTGTAAATTCTTGTAAGGGCGGTGATCGTCTTCACAGGTAGGTGTTTCAGAGCTTCGTTTGGTATCTGGTCTAAGCCAGGGGCTTTCTTTGATGGCAGTCGCTTGATGAGTCTTGCGACCCTTCCTGGCGAGAAGAATATCTTTTCTTCTGTGTCAGCGTCCTTCTCTGCGGGTGGCTGACTGAAGTACTGCAGGAGGTGCTCTTTTACAGTCGCTTCATGTTCTGGATATGTCGCTGGGTTGGGCTCAAACTGCGTTTTGAGGTGGGTTGCAAATATCTCGGCTCTACTTTGCGCTTCGAACATTAGGTTTCCATCTGAGTTTAATAGTGGTCTCGTGGGTACCTTTTCTGTGCCTAGGCTTCTGCACAGGCGGTGGACAGAGGGGATTTCTTCACTCACACTTTCTATGTGTGCCTCCCATGTATCTCCTGCGTATATTTGCAGTTCTGACTTCACTTCTTCTACTAGGGCGTTCATCTTAGTTTTCAGTCGCGGACACCGAGTCATTTGCCACTGTATTCTTGTTTCTCTTTTCTCGCGAATGAGGTTCCTTATCCTGGCAGGGAGGAAGTCTCTGCTCCCTCCCTGTTCGGAGGTGTGCGATGCTGTATTGAGAGACAGCTGAATCGCAGTGGTGAGTTCATCAGTGGCTCTATCGACATCTTCTGGTGTCATTATAGGCCTCGTATTGGTCCTGTCTTGGACGTACGAGTTGAAGGCCTCCCAGCAGATTTTCCGTCTCCTCGCGGGGGCGGCCACTCTGCTTGGGAGGTCCTTCAGTGTCAGTAACACAGGCCTATGGTCAGATGGTAGATCGGGGAGCACCTCCTGAGTGGGCAGCGTTTTAAAGCCTTTCAGTATGGCTAGATCGATGACATCTTCAGTTCCAATTTCACTATAGTGCGTCGGATCTTCCGGCCCAATGACATCGTAGCCATAGTCCACCGAGTGTTGGAGTAACTTCTTCCCGTGGCGGTCTGTTTTTGAAGAATTCCAGATCGTGTGCTTCGAGTTTGCATCGCCGGCCATGAGTGTTGGTAGCTCTGAGTCTAATATCTTCTCCAGTTCTATTGTGTTCCATTGCGTGCTGGGCGGCCGATACATCGCAAACACTCGATGGTTTTGACCGGCGATGTTTACGAGTATTCCTAGTGCTTGGAACGACTGGAATTCTTCTACTGGGATTAACTGGTGAACGATTCTTCGGTGGACTATGACTGCCAGCCCCCTATACGCTCTGCCCTGTTCATTGGTTTCATCTTTCCGGTAAACGAAATAATTGGGAATCTTCAGTTTGTTTTCCTTTTTTAAGTGCGTCTCGCTGACCAGTATTATATCTATGTCATGCTCGCGGAGAAAGTTGGTCAGCAGTCGTGCTTTCCCCGCGAGCGTACTGGCATTCCAGTGCACTACTCTAATCCCGGTGTGACCCATTTTGGAGTATGCGCATCAGGCCTTGGAGGGTTGCGGTTTCTGGATCGGTACCCTGCTGTACCGCCTCCAGGATTTCTTTTAATACGCCTATAGTTTGCCCGAGTGAGTCCCGGCGAGGCGCTTGTTTGTCTGTGGCTTCTGGCCTTTTTGGTTGTTGAGCGGCGGTTTCTTGTTTAGCCTTCTGAGCGGCTTTCTTCTTTGGTTTCTTTTTCTTTTGTTTTTGTTGGACCTGTGGCTTCGGAAGGTTGGCCGGTGCCATGAGTGACGTGGCCGCCGTCTCGTCTACGGTCGTAGGTATGACCGGGGCAGTGCCTCGCCGGACTGGGATCGTTTCTGCGATCGTTCCGGCCCTTTTATTGCGTGTCTCTTGTTTAAACACGGGACAGGCTGCATAGTTTGCTGGGTGGGTGCCCTGACAGTTTGCACATGTTGCAGGTTCCTCTCTGGGGCGCGGGCATTCACTGGCCATGTGCTGGTCTCCACAACGTACACATGCCTGGGCCCTATGGCAGTTGTGTGACGAGTGCCTGAACTTTTGGCACCGATGGCACTGTGCTGGTCCTCTTTTGGCTCGCCAAGCTTCTATGACGACCCCTGGCATCATTAACAGCTCAGTGACCTCGTATATAGCAGGGGTCCTCACCCCTGCTATATACGTTTTCTTTAACTGCACGTGAAAAATGCTTCCAGGGCGGCCTTGTCTGCCCTGGATATTCTTAATGTATTCTGGTTGGAATCCCTTGGCTTCTAAGGCTTCTTGTATTTCTTCCACGGGGGTGTCATATGGCAGTCCTCTCAATGCCACTTTCAGGCTTCGTTCACTCGGCAGAGAATAAGAGAACCAGCTTATATTGTCAGTCCTTTCCAGTTCAGTAAGGTATGACTGTATAACCCGGTACTCGTTTTCATCCGTCGGGTTGAAACGGATGCCCTGTCCGTACGGGCGTCCGTTGGGTGCTCTTCCTAATTTTGTGGCCAGTATTTTGAAGTGCTTCGTCCAGCAGTCTATATGCGCTCGACCACTAACGGCGGATAACTTGGTGGCTTCGTGGCAGTTTGCACTTGCTGGCTCTGTGCCATCGGCGCTTGGGCGGCTGGGGCGGGCGGCGCGGCTCGGGCGGGCGGCGCGCCGCGGGCGGGCGGCGCTGTTTGGGCGGGCGGCGTGGGGGCGTGGCTGGGCGGCGGGGCTTGCTTGGGGGCGTGGTTCGGCGGGAGTGGTACGGCGGTATGTTTCTGTCCCGCTCTTGGTGCGAGTGGTGCGGCCTCATATTGCCGTCCCTCTCTCACACTCGACTGCCCCGGTTTTTCTGCGTGCGCAATTTGCGCGAACGTAGGGGCCTTCGTGGTTGTTTTCGGTAGGGGCTGCTGCTTGGCGGCCCTTTGCGGTTTCGGCGTCTCTGTGATCTCCATCTGCTTATGTTCTGGGCTGCGCTCTCTTACGACTGTCCTTGTCTTAGCGGCCGGCGGGGTCGCCGACAAGGACCTCGTGCGCGGGCGCTTCTTTGACTCGCCTTTCTTGGCGGTGGTTGCTCGTTGGGTAGCTTTTTCTCTATCTAGGATCGCTGCCGCGTCGAAGTTAGCAGGTGGTAGCGTAATGATCGATTTGGCAGCGAATTCTAGCGCTACCCGGTCTTCAATTGGTAGTTCGGTGTCTTCTACCTCGGCTTCTTGTAGCCGTGTGTATAGGGCCATCCAGCGGATCATCCCCTCCGAGAATAGGCTTCCGACTTTAATAAGTCGGGCGAGTGTGAGGATATCACGCTCGTACCATCCCTTAGGTGACAATACAATCGCTGGTGGCTGTTCAGTCACGGTTAGGTCGTCTGACGACATGGGCGGCACCAAGGGCTCAATCTCAGTGCAGGCCGCTGCGGCTTCAAGTGGGCTTGAGAGGTGACTTCGCACATCTTGGCTGCGCTGGTCCTGAAAAGGACCTTTTTTGCCTATCTCGCTACGCGAGGTCGACGGCAGAGCATGGGTACATACTTTATGGGTCTGGCCCTGAGAAGGGCCTTTTTTCGGACCGGAGTCCATGACCAGCGGCTACTGGGGAATTCCGCACGCGACTTTGGTTCAGATACCACTGTTACATGATATCTGAACCGGCTCTCGTTGGCCAGATATCCCCTCAGTAGTCGTGACCACCGGCGCAATCGAAGTGATTTTTCTAAGAAAAATTACCGAGATTGCATGTATGGTTGCAGAAAAAGTCCGTGCGCATTCAGAAAATGGCCGTCCCTTGGCCACTATAACAGTATAGCGGATAGCGGCATAGCGCCAAGCTTCAGTCATCGCGCGCTTTCGGTCGCGTTAACACGCTTTGCGCATATCCGCGTTATACTGTTGCGCCTGACGCTATTGTGACGACACCTAGCATATGCATCTAGCGCGAGCGCCTTGTTTCGTTATAACGATAGCGTATAATAAAGCGCGCTATTCGAATATAGTTTATAGTCTCTAGCGCGTTGGTGCTGTATAGCGGATTTGAACAATACTAGTCCCGAACTGTGGCGCAAATTCCGACGGTGGTTTGCAACAAGCCTCTGGCCAAGGCCAATGGGCGGAGCCCGTGGTCGCGAACCGTGTAGATCCTACTTAAAGGGCCCGCGGGGTAGCGTGTAGTGCGGGCGGGGGATATTTGCAGTGAGTGAGGGCAGTGCTGTTTACACAAGTCACAACATGAAAAAACGCGGCGAAATTAAACCGAACTTCGGCCGAATTTTTCTTTTATACCGTATTCAGTTCAAACCACATTCGGCCCATCAGTACATATGACTCATAACTAGGGCTGCCATCCGTCCAGGTTTCCCCGGATTTGTCCTAGTTTAGAGGGCGTCCGGTAGGGGTTTTCAAATAGCGCCACTTTTGTGTCAGGGGAATCCGGATTGATTGAAATATAAGCAATTGATTGAAACTTTGGTTAAGGCGAGGCTTTCCACAGACTTTAGGTATGTTATGCGAGCGCGACGTATTCATTTACGCGACACAGAGTTGTGTGCGATGCGCCGCGCGCACGCTTTTAGCTCTCCAGGTAAGGTACAGTACAGTACGCTACCTACGTAGCGGAGATCACGTCAGTATGACATTTTAGAATGGAATTAACATTTGTCGTGTATTGGCACATACGCCGGAAAAATAATCGGGTCCTGTAGGGGTTCGGTCAGTACAGTAGTGTTTATATATCTATACAGGATGTTAGGGTCATTGTGTACCTACGGTTATTTTAGATGGGTAAATTATCATTCTTAAGAAAAACATTTTTACTTGTGAGAACTACATTCACTACATACTCTCAAACTATTTCCATACCAAATTTCATTCAAATCGGTCCAGTAGTTTTGGCGTGAAAGCCTAATAGACAGACAGACAGAGTTACTTTCGCATTTATAATATTAGTACTGATTATAAAGAAAGCCGTTTAATGTACCTATTCATAAATGGTAATTTGGTAATATTAATATATTTTAAATAAATAAATATATATATACATAAACTTCATTAAAAGAACACATTAAATGTCACAACCATGTCATGTGAATTGTAAAGGGATGTTCCATCGACAGTGTGTCAACCTGACATCTGCCGGGAGTATGCCTAAGCATTGGCTATGCCCAGGTTGTACCGTTGTCTTACCACGAAAGGACAATACTAACACACCAGTAAAGGAACAAGGAGAGCAAGTATCCCCCAAAGCCACTCAGGAATACCAAGATTGCAGCGAAGAACAAGTCCTTAAAGAGATACGGGCTCTTAGAAAGGACATGAAGACCTTCCGACAGGAGTTTGCAAGCCTCCGCGATGAAATCCGGGAAGAGTTGAAAGATTTAAGAGTCATGTACCAGGGATGCGAAAGTAGACTGGAGGGTTTGTCCGAAAGGTTGAACAGTAATGAGTCAAGACTCACGCAACTTGAAACGTCCTGTAAAGAGACTGAAGATCTCAAAATGCAGATCTATACTTTAAAACAAGAGCTTAATATTAAGGATCAATTGGCACTTCAAAATGATGTTGAGCTAAGCGGCATCACTGAGCATACTGGCGAAAATGCTATTCACATAACAGGATTGGTCATGACTAAGATCGGTCTAAAACTAGACGAACGCGACATCGTTGATGCTCGCCGCGTAGGACCGGTACGTGTTGATCAACTAGGCAAGCAGCGACCGCGCCCTATTGTGGTGCGCCTGGCTCGACGCGCGGTGCATGAGCAAGTGTTGCGGTGTGCGCGCGCGCGCCGTTCGATCACCACTGGCGACATAGAACTGGCGGGGACACCACGCCCTATCTATATCAACGAGCGCCTAACAAAGGACAATAGGTTGACTTTTGCGCGGGCTCGCACACTATGCAAACAGTTTAAGTGGAAGTACGCCTGGACGCGAGATGGCAATATCCTTATCAGAGAAAGCGATGGAAAACCAGCGTTTCGGGTTCGCAGTGAGGGCGATCTTGATAAAATTTTCAAACAGCGACTTATTATTAACTAGAGTTTTCAATTTTTTGGAATGTCTTATTATCCATTTTGTTTTGGCATTAATAAGCGGAGCGCGCTTCGCTCTGCATTTAAGCATAAATAATAATAATTTTATTGGTATGAAAATACAATTTAATTTATCATGTAGTCGTAATTCCGGGTTGGAAAACTATAACATACGTACCATGTTGTTATATGTATTGTCTTCATATTTAACCTTATTTGATCATTTCCTCTCATATTATATAACGGTTGTTACTTACATTACTATTAGGAGTCTTTTCACACAATTTTTTTTTTCTCGTACACCTATACATGTAAATATAACTTCATACTACACTTACTACAAATTACTATCTTACATTACACGCATACAAATCAGATCAGAACATGTTCAAGTATTTATATGTATATTATTGAAAACGGATTATGGTTAATACAACTAACGCAAGTAAAAATTTGAGACTTTGTCTATTAAATATACGATCAATCAACACGGGTAGAGATGAGTTGGAAGCGACTGTAGAAGTTATCAAACCTGACATACTAGCCCTAAATGAAACATGGCTTAAAGATGGTCAAGAAACCATTGCTCCACTCCTTTCTGGGTACTGTTTTAAGCACAAAGCACGTAGTTCAAATAAAAAAGGAGGGGGAGTAGGTATCTACATAAAAAAAGGATTACGTGCTCGTGTCCGCGCCCATCCCGAGTCACAGCTTGAGCAATTATGGATGGAAGTAACACTCCCAGGTGCTCGAATGGCTGTCGGTACGGCCTATAGACCAGAAAGTGTCACTGTGGATACAGCTTTAGATGCTTTGAATGAGTCTCTGGGTTCGTTTGCCCATTGTACCTATGTCTGTTTACTGGGGGATCTTAATATCAATTTATTCAAAACAGAATCCTCGCAAACTCGCAAACTGACGACATTCTGTACACAACGAAATCTTGAACAACTAGTAAAAGAATCTACAAGAACGACAGATGGAACTGTTAGTTTGATAGACCTAGTCATTACAGACACACCTGAAAGGTGTAAAAAAATTTCTGTACTACATAATAGAGATTTGAGCGATCATGGTATGGTAATATGTGATTTTAACATTAAAAAGCAAAAGCCTGTTGCGCGTTTAATACAATCTCGGCAATTCAATGAAATAAATCCAGATATGTTTAAATTGGACCTTAAATTAATACAATGGGAAAATATTTTAAATATACAAGATGCACAGTTAAGCATACGCATTTTTAATGAAAATATTCTGAAAATCTTTGATAAACATGCTCCCATAAAGCAGTTACTAATTAAAGACACTTCAAGCCCCTGGATTACCAATATGATTAAATTTATGATGACACTTAGGAACAAGGCTTTGGTTAGTGCTCACAATAAAAAGACAGATTCGTCAAAAAAATACTACAAAAGTTTAAGGAATTTAGTTACCTGTGCAATGGAACGAGAAAAAACTGCTTTTTTCACTTATTATATAAACAAAAATGTAAATAAACCCAGAAAGATGTGGAAATACTTTAAAAAAATAAAATCTATAACTAATAAAAACTCTGTATCCATACCTGACAGTCTTTTGAGCCCTAATTTAATTAATAACCATTTTTTGAATATCCCAAGTAATGGACAAATTGATAATGACGTCTATAATTATTTTAATACAAATAAAAAATCAAACAGCGTTTTCTGCCTTCATCCTATAAGTGATGAAACAGTAGGAAGAATTATTTTTAATTTAAAAACAAATGCAACTGGATATGATCATTTAAACATGCAAATGGTTCAGCTTACTCTCCCAGAGACTTTACCTGTGATCACTCACATCAACAGCTCTATTATTACGAGTACTTTCCCTGAAGCGTGGAAGCGATCCTTAGTAAAACCGATTCCTAAGTCTAACTCAGTCGAGCAGTTACAAGACTTACGCCCCATTAGTATCCTTCCCGTACTATCCAAAGTCTTAGAAAAAGTAGTTCTGGCTCAAATAGAAAACTACGTGTGTCAGGAAAACATAATACCTAAGTACCAGTCCGGTTTTCGTAGTCACCATGGAACTGAATCTGCACTTTTACAGGTTACTGATGATCTTCTCGCGGCATCAGATTCTGGACTTAGCAGTGTACTAATCTTATTAGATTTTTCACGTGCATTCGATTGCATTAGTCCGGAACTGCTGGTTGCGAAGTTATCATACTACGGATTTTCTGACAAAACGTGTAAATGGTTTGAAACGTACCTTATAGGCAGAGAGCAATATGTGGAAGTTGAAAATCAGGATGGCAGTAAATCAATCTCTAGTGTAGAAAAAGTACCCAGAGGAACGCCTCAAGGATCGATTTTAAGCCCAATCCTTTTTTCTATATTTACAGCAGATTTACCAAAACACATCAAAGTATGTAAGTACCACCTTTATGCTGATGATACTCAGGTATATCATAGCTTCAAGCCTGAAAATGTAGCCGATGCAATGTCACAAATTAATGATGATTTGGGTGAGATTTATAAATGGGCGAATCGTAATTCCCTAATCTTAAACCCCACTAAATCCAAAATGCTCGTGTTAGGCACTAAAACTCAGATAAACAAGGTCCTGGAGTATGATCCTAAATTAATGGTGAATGGTGTTGTTATACCGATAGAGTCAGTGTCAAGAAATTTAGGTCTTATAATGGATAGTGAGTTGAGATATGTTAAGCATGTAAATGAAAAGATCAAAACCGCTTTTTTCAAACTCAAAGTGTTGTATAATATAAGAACATACATATCAGAAGAGATAAGGATCCTTTTATGTGACTTATTAGTTCTATCTCCTTTTAACTACTGTAGTGCGGTCTATGGTCCTAGAATTTGGGTTATGACTGAAAGAGCAATCCAACGTGTGCAAAATGCATGCGCTCGGTTCTGCTTCAGTATACCTAGAAGAGACCACGTCACCCCTCATCTCGTAGAAAAAGGAATACTTAATATGAAGCTACGCAGGGAACTCTATCTGGCATGTCTAACACAAAAAGTTCTATGGAACAAGAAACCAGAATATCTTTTTGAAAAACTCTCATGGAGCAAAGATATTCATTCCTTGAACACCCGCTCTAAGCTACAGAATACTCTGGTCATCCCTAAACATAAAACCGCTGGTTTTAAAGGTTGCTTCAAATACAGGGCATCAAAAATTTGGAATGACCTCCCGCCACCTTTGAGAATGAAGACAAGCAGCAACACGTTTAAAATAAAATTAAAGAGAGTTCTTTTGGATCGCCAAAGGCATAATTTTGAAGCAACATTTAAAACGCAGAGGAACGAAGACGAAACAAAAACACTAAATCATCACTTGACCTCAATTATACAAACAGCACATATACACCCTTACACGCAAACACACACACACCCTAACACACCCTTACACCCTCACACACACATATGCACCCTCTCACACACACACTCACACACTTACACATTTCAACCGAATATGACGTAATATATGTGTACTATACTTTATGATAATATATTTGTATATTGTATATAAAGATTGATAGTAATAGGATAAGTCTTATATTTTAATTGGCCACGAATTTTTGTGTAATTTAGTTCTATGATTGTAAGTTGTCTCTGTAACTATGTATCTTTTGTTAATTTGTGAACCGCTTTTTTACCTCCTATGTTTCTCGGCAAACATCCGCCCGAGTAGGGATATGCTGAAAAACAGCGCAGTGCACGCTCTTGTAAGTGAGTGATAGCACTGCATAATGCTGAGCATAACCCTTTTGCCTTATGACTGTTATTAATTTTTATTATTCTGTACATATTTTTATTTTGTAATAAGGCAATAAATTGATATTTTATTTATTTATTTATTTATTATGTGAGATTCCCAGAATTCAGTAACACGTCTGTCTGTTACAGTTGTCCTATTAACTAATGACGTCGAGTGATATAGCTGCGTAAAAATAAGTTTGATATTAGTTATTTTGTAAAACGAGTACCCTTTAGCTGTCAAGACCGTGGCTCTTAAAATATGTATTTATGAATATGTCTTCGCAGATTTTTATTAATACGGTGTGTTTAATAACAATTAATCTAGTGATTGTTTAAAGATGGCTACTTTTGTTTAATCTTTGTGGTTATAGCATGGTGCGAATATTTCACATCCATGGACGTCACAACCGTGGTTTTCATAGAACCACGGTTGTGGCGAGTGGCCCATGGTCGAGACAGAATCGTTTAGTTTTAGTTAAGTTTTTTTAAATTATTATTTTCAGACCATGTATTCAACATAATAACAAATCTCAAAGAATTATATCGTGCGTTTAAAATATAACCAAATTTCACAATATTTTTGATATAATTTAGGCTCATTCCAATTAACTGTTTTGCAAGTTTAATATAAAAGATATTATCCAAAACGATACTTGTTAAGTTGAACGCTTATAGAGAGCATTTTTGAAACTAAAAATATGTATCAACTGTCTTGGTTATGACAGGAGCCCCATTGTAATAAATTTCATAAAGCTGTCCTTTACAGAGTGCTCAATTCAAAGTCAATGAGTACAAATCTTTCTTCATAATCATCGTTCATCAAGGCAACCATCTTCAGGCAGATATGTGCCTTCTAGCAAAATTGGCCAGAAATAAAAATAAAATTTGCCAGATAGTGTCTATTATTGAAGATACAGTAGAACCATATCCCGTAAAACTAAAAAAAATTAAGTCATAAAACAGATATTTAGATATAATGTGTCTATACGCGCACTATTATAAATCAAAATGTTATTTGGAATTAAAAATTGATAAATGAATTTTAAGTTATTATATAAAAGTAGTTTATGAAAATTGTAAGGTAAGGTTTTTAACATATTTCTAATAAATTCAGTTAGTTAGTATGTGTGTTAGCTTCTGAACCGACTTCAAAAAGTAGGAGGTTCGCAATTCGTCTATATTTTTTATTACGTGTGTTATAACAGAACTTTTGACTGGGTGAACGATTTTGATAATTCTTTTTTTATTTAAAGCTGATACTTGTCGTTTGATTTCTAAGTGAAATTGAACGACAAGTATGAATTTCTGTAAAATCAGTCAAGTCATTTTTGAATTACACTCCAATAACTGAAAAATGTTTTCCTATCTTGATGATATAGTCTTTGACAGTGAATGACAATCGATCCAGTAAGTAGCAAAAATCACTAAAAAGAGTTTAATTTTTTTTTAACAAAAAATGGAACCAACTTCAACACTTAAAAGTGTGAAATAACTTGTCGACGTCGGTTTCATGCGCAAAATATTGTTATACCAGGTACTTTTGAACTATTATGGCACCGACTTCAACAAGTTATTTCACACTTTTGAGTGTTGATGTCGGTTTCATTTTTCGGTAAACATTTTTTTATATTGAGACATTGCATTAGTATTGGATTTGTTAGTAAATTTAAGTAGTATTTTTTATTATTATAGAAGTAATATGTAACATTAAGTGATTTTTAATACTGGATGGATATAAATTGAATTATAAGTAAAAACGTAAATCTGGCTGTATGGAAACTCATGTTACGTCACGACTATGGTACTCAATGTCACCTTGCGAAAATGTAAAAAGTTTTTATGTGTGATGATGATATACATAAAAAAAAAATCTAAATATATATTTTATTACAGTTGAGTTGAGGATTACCCAGATAACAAGTATAAAGAGATACAACAGAATAAATTGAACTCATATTTTTTGGCATTGGACCTAGCAATAGTGATAACAATTTAATAACCTTAATTTAACCATTGTGTACATATTAATAGTACATGGTTCGCAAATTGCGTTAAAAACTACACGAGTTAGATATAGTTTCAAACAATCAATTACAACATATCTAGATTCCATTCATCAAAATTGGTTTTCCTGATCCTTCAGGAACCGTTCGGAAAATCGAGATAAAGACTAGAATACGTTATATCATCTAAATCCATTCAGCGGTGTTGGAGGTAAGAGGTTAAACAATTTTTTTGTTGAAAAATGGGCTTGACTTCAACACTCAAAGGTGCGAAATAACTTGTTGAAGTCGGTACCATGATAGTTCAAAAGTACATATTATTACAATATTGTGCGCATGGTCCCGACTTCAACAAGTTATTTCACACCCTTGAGTGTTAAAGTCGGTTCAGTTTTTGGGGTAAAAAAAAATTGCCCCATGTTAGTGTCCCTTGCTACTTGCGGAATCGATTGTCATTCATTGGCAATAACTATACTATCAAGATAGGAAAATACCTTTCAGTTATTGGAGTGTAACTAAAAAACAGATAAGAGTACAACTACACCGCGGTTTCCACAGACGAGTGAAACTAATTCTTCACGGTCGTGAACTACAAATATTTGTTAAAGAAGTTGGAGTTGGTTACCCCTCACTACGCTTAAGTTGGCGGAGTGGGCACCTAAAACGTATTCGCTAAAATAGAGCAAAATTTATGAGTTCGTCTGATATATGAGTTCGACCTTACTAATAGGCGTGCGCCTAGAGCGCTTGTAATGACTAGTCCTATCCTAATAGATGCAGTGTTCATTATGGCAGACTAAGGGCTCTCGTTTGTGACTGAGGTTGATTAATTATCAGTAATACATAATTAATGATCGATTAAGTGGCTTCTGCGGGCTTGCCACAAAGTTGATAAATTGAATGTTGATGATTTCATTTAATCATAGTCACTGACAACTTTGTGTATCATTCTACTACGAGTATTAATAAATGCATGTTTTTTTTTATAATTATTGACAGGCTAGCCTTGGGCCACTATCTCACTTGATGGTTATTAAAGATGTGGTCTGGGATGTTGTTCAGGGTACCCTAGAATTACTAATAGAACTCTCAAGGACAGCTGCCGGAACACACCGTTAGGTGCTTGGCGACAGATTTTCTTCTTAAGGGTTGTAGCTAGCCAGGCGTGCATTCAAAATGTAAAACGCCCTACTACCATGCTGATACTACTGCCATCGTGAGACAACAACCGGGGCCGACGGCTTAAAAAATGGCTTGAGCAATTTTGATGAAATTTAAATAGGACCATACGACAAACATTAAAATATAAAAAGAATCATATAAATCGGTTTATCAGTAAAAAGTTCTGAGGTAACAAACATTTAAAATAAATAGACGAATTGAAAACCTCCTCCTTTTTTGAAGTCGGTTAAGAAGCTAACACACATACTAACTTTTGAATTTATAATATATATTATTGTTATCATATAATAATTAAACAAGGGTGGAGTAAATCTATACTAAAAATAATAAAGTACAGATTTGATTATCAGTAATGAAGTTAATACTCAAAGCCCAGTGTATACCCATACACTGGGCTTTGATTATTAACTTCATTATCTTAGACCCTGGGTATGTATGATATAAAAACAATAATTTCATTGCATTTTAGCAAGCTTATTGAACCTAGAAATTTATCAAAAAACTAGTTCAAATCACGGGTGTGACATATCATGGTCGTGACGTGACATGAGTTTCCATACAGCCAGATTTATGTTCTTACTTATAATTTAATTTATATCCATCCAGTTTTAAAAATCGCTTAATGTCACTTATTATTTCTATAATCATAAAAAAGACGAGTCAAATTTACTAACAAATTCAATACTAATGTAATGTCGCATATATTTATTTTTACCGAAAAATGTGCTTGACTTCAACACTCAAAAGTGCGAAATAACATGTTGAAGTCGGTACTGTGATAGTTCAAAAGTACCTATTATCACAATATTGTGCGCATGGTCCCGACTTCGAAGAGTTATTTCACACTTTTGGGTGTTGAAGTAGGTTTGATAAATAAAAATACTCACCCGTTTCAGTGTCCGTTGCTACTTGCGGGACCGATTGTCATTCATTGGCAATGACTATATCATCAAGATAGGAAAAAACCTTTCAGTTATTAGAGTGTAACTCAAAAAACGGCTAGGTCGATTTTGATGAAATTTAAATAAAATCACACGACAAGCATCAACATTCAAATCAAATAAATCATCAAAATCGGTTCGGTAAAAAAAACGGACAAATTGAGAACCTCCCCTTTTTTAACTGACTTCCATAAAAGGAGGAGGTTCTCAATTCGTCTGTTTTTTTTACGTTTGTTACCTCCGCAACTCTTGACTGGGTGAACCGATTTCAAAATTTATTTTTTGTTTGAAAGCTGATGCTTGTCGTCTAGTCTCATTTAAATTTTATCAAAATCGGTCAAATCGAGTATTGAGTTACACTCCAATAACTGAAACATATTGACCTATCTTGATGATATAGTCGTTGACAGTGAATGACAATCGATCCCGTAAGTAGCAAGGGTCACTAAAAAGATTCAAAAATATTTTTTTTTTTACCAAAAAATGGAACCGACTTCAACACCCAAAAGTACAAAATAACTTGTCTAAGTCGGTACCATGCGCAGAATATTGTGATAATAAGTACTTTGGAACTATCACGGTACCGAGTTCGACAAGGTATTTCAAAGTTTTCATTGTTGAACTCGGTTACATTTATTTGTAAAAAAAAAACAGCCCTTTTCTTCATATTAACACACATACTAACTTTCACCATACTAACTTTCACTACTTACGAAATCTATTGTCATTCACCGTCAATCAGGAAGTCATCAAGATAAGCGTAACGAGTCGATTTTCTAAAAGTTAGCCCAGCGCATGTTTTATTTTGTTGTGTTTGATATTCATTTTGATCTTGTTCTGTGTGGCGCTGCGTAGGTCGAAAAAATTGACACACGTCCTACGTCGACGAGCTCTGCGAGCGCACTGGTGGTCAAGTAAGCGAGCTCTGATACCATGAATTCATGTTAAAAAATCATATAAAATTAACATGATAACTTTTTAACATTTTTATTTATGATTTAATTACTTTTATTGATTAGTAATGCATTAAAAAATAATTTAAAATTAAAGATTGGTAAAAAGGGAGTCAAAAATCGTTTTTCAATTCGAAATAGAGGTAACTTTAAGATTTTTTTCTATCGAGTGAAGTTATTTATTATGTGTATCAGATTTATGATTTACCTCAAGAATATGCTTAAAATTAACATATATTTTTTTCAGTTTAATAACCGAGTTTTTTCTTTGAGAAAAGTTAATTCTTGTATGGCGTTTTTTGGCCAGGATCGCCTTAAAAAATTATTAAACTCATTTAATGACTCTTGTTACTTACGGGATCGAATGTCATTCATTGTCAACGACTAAATCATCAAGATAGGTAAATATTTTTCAGTTGTTAGAGAATTTTGAAGAAATTTAAATGGGACTTTTAATGGTGGATAGGAAAGATAGTGAACTTACTCATGTAAATAATGTGTTATCTATGATCTCTAAGTGGTTCGCGGCTAATAATCTTCTCTTAAATTCAAAAAAGACCAAATGTTAAAAGTTTTCTTTACCAAATGTTAGTTATGTTGAACCAAACATTAAGTTTGGCCTAGATAAACTCTCTTTTGACAATGCGACAGTTTTCCTGGGAATCAAAATGGATTCAACTTTACAGTGGAATCCACATATACATAATCTTTCGGAAGACTTAGTTCTGCTGCATATGCAGTCCGTAAGATAACACAGCTAACAGACGTAGCTACTGCTAGGCTCGTTTATTTCGCGTACTTCCACAGTATTATGTCATATGGTGTATTGCTGTGGGGAGCTGCTGCTGAGATAGAGACAATCTTTTTTTTACAAAAGCGTGCAATTCGAGCCATATACGAAATGGATCCTAGGGAATCTCTGAGAGATCTTTTTAAAGAAATTGATATTTTAACTTTACCAAGTCTGTATATTTGAAAATATTATGTATGTTCGTAAAAATTTGAGCAAATTTAAATCAAACAGTGACAATCACGATTATAACACAAGGAATAAAGATAAAATAGCGGTGGCAGGTTTTACATTAGCAAAGACAAATAAAAGGTTGTTCTTTGTCAATTGTGTGCGGGTTTATAATAAATTGCCCAAACATATAACAACGCTCACAGAAAGAAAATTCAAGTTGCATGTGAAGAACATTTTAATAAAGAAATCTTACTACACAGTTTGTGATTACTTAAACGACAAAAATGCTTGGACTGGTTCGCCTCTGCCAAGCTAGCGCCTGTCACCTACGTAATTAAATATTGTTATAATTTTATTATACGTTTCTTTTGCGTAAAAATTACAGTCATGTGCGGGATTCGAACCCATTCCATCCTTTTAGCCCGGGTATGCTCTGACCGACTGAGATAACATGACAATTGTCATGTTAATTCAGTCGGTCAAATCAGAGCATACTCTGGCTTAAGGGGTGGATGACGCGATACCGCACACGATTATATATTTTCATCTCGTATATTTGTAATTTTGTAAAATTACGAGAACTTTTGATTCACATAAAAAAAATACGGTTTTGGGTACTTGATCTACAGAAGCAAACAAGACAACTTAAAAAAATTGATACAATGTAAAACTTTGTAGTTTCTAACTAGGTATCTACTAGGTATTTGATTATTTACTAAACCAAATATTTTAATTATTTCTAATTTGATGCCAAATAACACTGCTCCTCATTATTTTTATCACCAGATTGCCGCAGAAAGAGAAGAGTAAATGTAATGTGTAGTAATTATGTTTGTAGCGCTGTAGTTTTTGCACAAAGAAGCAGTTTATATGAAAAAAAATATGAACTTTGTTTTCATGGGTGTCCGGGAATAAAAATCAATTTCACCAAAAGGTCCAGGTTTTTTAAGATTTTGTCCGGCATCGGTGGTTTGGGTGATGGCAGCCCTACTCATAACTCTAATATGTCCTCTCGTTCTTAACCATCATATGGAGTTGGAGCGACACCTATAGTTCAACTTATATTGTACAAGGCTAATTTGCAATTAGCTTTAAACTTACTCTGAGATTTGTTTATGCCTGGGTTATTCTAGATTGTTCAAGCTCTTGCGCTATAACAATATTTTTGATAAATTCATACAACAAATATATAGTATGTATGTGATCGGGATGTAGGTGTGACTATTAATTTTTATTTGCTGGATTGGATAAGCTATTTAAAGATGGTTCTGGTATTTAACATGGTGTAATGATGTTTTCACTATATCTGAGTAACCCTTTCAGCTTGAATGGATTTTACTAGCTATTGTATCTCCTAGCAATCTCAATTTTAATGATAATTTCTGGTTTTATTGAGTCATAAATCCACATTTATTGGCATATTTAATCATATCTTGGTTCTGCCTGTGGTTTTTTATAGAATTTGTGTTTCTCTTGGAAAATATTTCTTAAATTAAGACAGTATTCTATGTATATCAAACCCACCACTTTATATATTGAACAATAGATGGTTTATATAATTCTACACTGTCATGTGTTACATGTAAAGAAATTTCCATGCATCTTATGGCTTTTTCATTTGAGTTTTTGCATGGTAATTCTCCTGGGTAAGCGCGCTCCATCATCGATCGCATCATCACTTAACATCAGGTGAGATAGTGGTCAAGTGCTACCCAGTTTGGAGTAAAAAAAAAAAAAAAAAAATGGGTGGTCATTAAGATTTAATTACATTTTTTACTCAGTTGTTTTACATTATTTTTAAAAAACTGACCTTAAAAGGAGTTTTACGTTTTTAGGGTTTATGTATTTATGTATGTTTGTGAGTTTCTTTATTCCACTATAACTTTTAAATGGCATAATCGATTTTAATGTATGAGATATCGTTAGATTCATCTTGATAGCGCAAGTGTAAATAATTAATTAATAATACCTAAATACTATACTTATACATAAAGGTACATAAAAAATAATTCCAAAAAAAATGGTGGATTTAAGTAATAAAAAAAAACTCACAATATAGTGTATATTGTGAGTAAAATTTTTTACCATTTAAATTTTCCATTTCATTGGGTATTCTGTTTTATAGGCAAATACAATTGTTGTAAAAAATGTTGTGTACATATATAACTTTATAGTAAGGAGGTTAATACAATAGGTGGGTGAATTTTATTCTCTTTTGTTGTGAAAATACCTCGTTTTGCATTTGGAAATATTACATTTTACACACAATTATTACAAATAGACACATGTCTCTAATATACACGCATGGTAGTGGGAGATGGTTACATGCTTTGAAGGGTGTTCTACAACTATACAAAAATAATATTCAGTCACTTCAACTTGGACATAGCTGCAGCTCTGTCAATCACAGTAATAGTCTCACAAACGATAATAAGTATCCTTAAGAGACTGCTTTATGCAATCCTAATGTACAATAGGCATAATTTAGGGCCATTATTGACTGGAACTGTTTTTACTTACATAGTGCAGTGTTAGACAAGATTTTGTTAGAAACAGTTCTGTCAGCCATAAAAAATAAGGAGGATCACTATGTAAGAGCTAACTCTACAAGTTTTAACGTTGCTGCCAACCAATGTTGTCGTCAATTGTATCAACACTAAATGTGGCCAAGTGTGAGTCGGTCTCTTGCACTGAACATTCCGTAACTTCCATACTGTCTTTAGATTTTACTAATACATGCGTTTTGGTGAGCCTGAGATGTTTATAGAGCTCTCATGGCTTCTTTAATTTCATCCCAAAATTAGTTTGATCCCTGGATAAAGTAGATGGGTCTGCCGAAAGTGCCCCAACCATAATTTCAGTCTTTATGACATTTACATTTAGCTTTGTTAAACAAGTGGGGATTTTTATACAATAATATAAAGTTAAGTTTAACATAGCTCAACCTGCCATACTTCAACAGAGATTTTTGCTGCAACCAAGTTAAGGAATTATAAAGGACTAGCTTTCCGGGCGCGGCTCCACCCGCGCGTATGTCGGTTATCGCGCAAGGACATTAACCTCTTTTTGTGCAGTTGGATAAAAACTATCCTATGTTTTTTTCCGGGCCTCAAACTATTTCCATACCAAATATCATTAAAATAGATCCAGTAGTTTTGGCGTGAAAGCGTAACAGACAGACAGACAGACAGAGTTACTTTCACATTTATAATATTATAGTACTGATGTGTTGAGAGTAGGTTTTTGATAAAGATGGAATATGCTAGTGTTGTATTTAATTGTAAAACATATAGCAATAAAAAATGTTCCTATATTAAGTTCGCAGGATGTCAAACTCGTCGGTGAACCTCAAGTTCCGATGGGGCTTGACTGCATCAGATCCGGAGCAAAACCCAGTCCTCATAGTGGGTCAAGTGCCCCACTTGAATGCGCTCACTTGGGAGGAGGTGCGGTGCAAGCTTGAACCCAGGGTGTCTGAAGAGGTAAGACTTAAATACTTTAAACTTAAGTAAGTAAACTTACCTTTGAAATTTATGTTTCTTTGTGAAGTATCTGAAACTAGAAGTTTTTGTAAGTGCCGACAACTGATATCTTCATTCTGTACAGCAGAATTAATTCCCAGTGATACATTCCCGTGGGGTGCTGGGCCAGAATGTCTCCCCCTCTATTGCTACCTGTGGGTGTCGTAAGAGGCGACTAAGGATAAAATACTGGAAGGTAGGCAGTAGCCCTCTTAATAGAGGAGGCTGTGTTCAGCAGTGGACGATCCGGCTGATACAGTGCAGATGGTTTGCCAATGGTCTTAAGTTGAACTGTGACCTTTAGAAGCATATTTTGTACCATAGCTTACTTAGTCATTCTTAACCAATGAACTAAGATAAGCGACGTCCGATGCAGTCATGGCTTGTATTGGTGACTACTAGTGGCATTACTACTGAGCGCTTAACATGCTTTGGAGAGCATGAGCATGTTAAGCCATCAGTCCTGGTTGTCTCAGAATGGCAGTCATTTTAACGATTTTGCGAATGCCTGGCTAGCTCTTAAGTAGAAAATCTGTCGCCAAGCATCTAACGGTGTGTTTCGGCAGCTATCCTTGTGAGCTAGTAAACCTAGGATAGCCTGGACAACATCTTCGAGCACATCACTTACCATCAGGTGAGATAGTGGTGAAAGGCTTTCCTATCGGATATTTATAAAAACATATCCACCTACGAAATTCAACATAAGCCTATTGCACACTTAAAACATTGTGATGTGATGAAAAACTATTTGTGTATCCCTTTTTTATATACCAGGCATGGAAACGAGGTCTCTCATGCGTGACGGCTTCCCCCGGTGACAGTACAGAGATATGGCCGCGAGGAGCCACCGTCGCCACTCTGCCAGTGAGGGCCTCGCGCCACTGTGCGCCTTCTCGCTCGCACGCGTTGGCCAAGCTTGTGCGGAGTGTGCAGCCGAAACCTACTGAGTATATAGTGGTGAGTATTTTTTTGTTATTTAGATTTGTGCAGGATTCGGTAAGTAAGCCTTCATGGCCAGTTAACGGGACCGAACTGCAGGTGAGGTCCGGTCATATACGAGGCCTGGATGGCTTCCTTACTGGTTAAGGCTTGTATAATGATTTTCTCATAAATGAAATTACTAATTACAAACATAAAATCCCATACCATACTTCTACAACATTACTAAGTACAAAAAGCAATCAAAATCAAATCAAAAAATCTTTATTTCAGACATAAAACAGTGTAAACAGTGTGCAATGTGCATACTTTTTCTGCTTCGGTGTCACAGACTATAAAATGGCTGTTTAAGGCTCCAAAAATAGATCTATCTCATAAAATGTCATACCAAAAAGAGACATAAATATATATTTGGAGCCTCCCTCCTATAACCATGTTATAATGACTAGACTCTAATCTGTGTCTGGTACTATGTTTTTTTTCTAAGCAGATTTAAAGAGGATGACCTACTGGCCAGTAAGTAAATTGCATACTTACTTACTGGAGATTCCAAATGTAAAATCTCGCTTCTTACTGGACAGTTGTGAATAAGTCTCCGGTAGAATTCACTTTCTGGATACTTTTTAGAGATGTTATGGCAACATTGCATATCATATTTGAGAAAAAATAATTGTACGTCTGAATATCGTGTTATATCTGGTGTCAAATCATCAACATAATCTTTGTGTGGCTTTTGCGGGCTTGTCACAATTTCGTAATGTCGCGTGGATAGGAAAAAAATGTGATAGGTGGCCAGACTTTGCGTGACTTTTTGTTGACAAGAACGTCAATTTAGCATCCGGGCAAAGTTAATCTGGAGACAACACAAATCATATACCTGGACAACACAAATCATATACCTGGACAACACAAATCATATACCTGGACAACACAAATCATATACCTGGACAACACAAATCATATACCTGGACAACACAAATCATATACCATACAGCACAAGTAACCTATAACCACTCAGCTATCATTGTTTCACTAGCTAATAACTCGTATTAGTATATGTGTATATTTTGTTATTTATGGACACATGATTTTCGACGTATATTCCAGTTGGTTTGCCGCAAACGCGACTTGGTGGCTAGCGCGGCGGCCATAGCGCGCGCCCTGCCGCAGTACTGGGCGCGGTCGGGCGCTCCGCCCCTCGCGCCCCCGCCCTCGCCCTCACCCCCGCCCCCGCCCGCCGCTCCGCGCCCTCTCACCGTAGAGATACTGCTCGCCAAGGAGGACAAACAAGGTGATTGCATATACAGTACTAGCTTAATTTCAGAACCACCGTTGTCTTTACTCCATACTGACCACCCACATTTGGCAGAGCGTAGCTTTATTGTCTAACTAGAATGATAGTGCTAATTTCAAGTTCCATGTGAAATCATTTTGTTAAGAAATCCTACTCCACAGTTTGTGATTACTTAAACAACAAAATGCTTGGACTGGTTCGCCTCTGCCAAGCTAGCGCCTGTCACCTACGTAATGTAATGTAAACAAATATTGTATACTACAAATAATTGCATGATATAGTATGTAACACATTGTTAAAAGACTTTTAAAAGTATGAGTATCTTGCCCGTTCTTCTGGCAGTGGTTTTATAATATTTTTTAAGCTGAATGTGGCTGTACAATTTAGAATATTTCAATATTAAAATGAATATTGATCACAGGAGCTGAGCATGCATCAGAGCAGACACGATCTGCTTGATTGTAAATATTGAAGAATGTCATAATTCAATAATTTAATGGTTTATTTATTATTAATTTTCTACTCCTTGTCAGATGGTGAACCAGAAGACGACGCCCTGGGTCCAGCAGACCCGGCGCTATTAGATATGTCACTGTCAGCAGCCGAGCTAAGCACGGTGCAGGATGTAGCGGACGCTATCAGGCTGGCGGCCAGGATCACTGATACGCCTTGCAATATTATGGACGTCGATAAGTTTATTGAGGTATACTATCATCTTTTCATCGTAAAAACGGGACCCTATTACTGAGACTTCGCTGTCCGTCCGTCCGTCCGTCCATCTGTCACCAGGCTGTATCTCAAGAACGGTGATAGCTAGACAGTTGAAATTTTCACAGATGATGTATTTCTGTTGCCGCTATAACAACAAATACAAAAAGTTGGCCAAGAGCGAGTCGGACTCGCGCACGTTAAAACAAAAAAGGTTAAAATATAGTGTCTAATGTTGTATAACTAATGGTACGGAACACTTCGTGCGCGCCTCCGACTCGCACTTGGCCATTTTTATTCCGTGATATTGGTAAATTTTCATTTCTAGCATCTCTGGTAGATACGTGGACTTGCAGTGCGATTCCCGAATGGGGTTGTGTTTTGAGTTTTTATGAAAAATGAAGTCTCAGTATAAAACTATGCCCAGTAGGTAGCAATAGATTGGCCCATTTATACACGTGTAATAGATATGTTCGGTCAGGCAGTGGTCCATAGGTTAAGGCTTGAGTGTCGTCGCTTAGTAGACATTATATTAATGGTGGTCCTGGTAGTTGTATGATGTGATTATTAGTTACATTTGTACCGAGATACATGTTGGAACCAATAAATCCATTTGAGTATCGCTCTTGGACATACACGTGACTTGGCGTCGAGTAGCCAACCCCTACGCGCCCGTTGTCAGTTTTTGTGACACAATAACGGCGAAGAAAATAGCTAGCCCATAGTCTTTCATTTGTAAAATCTTTCTATTACACAACCCAATCTGTTTCTCTGGTCAGTGGTAAGTAAGGAATCAATGTGTTTTTTTTATCCTTTCGTAATGGAAACAGCACGAGGCTACCTGGTGTTAACCACTGTCTATAACAGATGCAGGTCGTCACACTGCACTGCGTCCATCACCCAGAGCAATAAAGTAGTTAAGTCTTACATGCCTATAATTTCACCGTCACCCTTCAAACGGGAACTCATTAAGGTGAAAATTACTGTTTGTCGATAGAAATAGGTAGTACTTCCCCAGACGGACTTGGACATAGTGTGTTACTGCTACTAATATTTTCTTAGTATGTGTAGCGTCGGCCCGTGGGGTGCCGGGTTAGAATTGCACCTTTCCATATCATCGCGTCTGTGTCGTAAGAGGGCGACTAAGGGAAAAATACTGAAAGATAGGCAGCAGCGCCTTCTAAAGAACTGCCAACTTACACTGCGATCCCCAAGACGCCTGCCAAGCGTGGGGATTATGGCAAATACCCCCTTAATAGGGGAGGCTGGGTTCAGCAGTGGACGATCCGGCTGTTAGAGTACAGTACATTATGTGTAGCGTATGCACGACTTGCAACTCGCAGAAATTCTGATTGAGCGAGATGCAATGTGTGTCGAGGTGCGCTCGTCACCCGCAACTACTGTTTACAGTCGTATCTTAAATAACTACCTATCACGTGGGGGTCACCACTGTAAGGTTCTCAGATATGGTGATCTGGTGTCGTGGCGCACGTCACCTATCAAGGTTTATATGTGAGCCCTTATTTCTTCCATCTGAATGTCCTTGACTGTCTACTGGGAAGGTTAAATTAAAGTACTACATTTCGGTGATCACCGTTAAAAGAATAGTTTAATTATAATTATAATTTTGGAGATTATAGATAAAGAAATTTCTTTTATTTTTTATTTTTTTTAAAGAAATTTCTTAATTTTGATTTACAAGACCAATGTTTTATTTTAAACTATAAAAACTAATGATAGTTAAATATATGTATATAATTATTATTTTTATATTTATTATTGATAATTTAATTTTTGTTTCTAAATATAAACATTTATTAATTTTAAGTATTGGCCGTCAGAATTACTATTTTAGTTACATAAAAGGTAACACTACTAAGGTGGCATGAGGTACTTCTGCAATATCATCTAATTGCGCTCACGTTGCATGTGTCCATACACTATCCATCAATGTTCTGTGTGTGTTCATTTAGTGAACCGAAATTATATATAAAAAAAAATTAAATGGTTTTGCATCGTTTGATTGTGGACAGTGGAGTGATAGAACAGATTGAACTCATTAGTTAAACATGCAATAGTGCTTAAAATCCTATTTAGAAATATGTTGCTACAGAAATTAAAAGATTAATCAGATAAGTGCATTAAGCTTATCATCATCTTTTGAAGCGCTCGTAAGCGAAGAGTGCTTAGCCATTCTGAACCGATCAGCAAAGTTAAGCAACGTCCACCTCGGTCAGGAGTTGGATGGGTGACCGCTGGTGACATTACTACTAAGCGCTTCCGTGCTTCGGAGGGCACGTTAAGCCGTCGGTTCCGGTTGTTGTCTTAGGATGGCAGTCGTATAGCATGGTGGTAGGGCATTTTGCGAGTTCCCGCCTGGCTAGCTACCACCCTCAAGTAGTGAATCTGTCGCCAAGCATCTAACGGTGTGTTTCGGCAGCTGTCCTTGAGAGCCAGTAATTCTAGATTAGCCTAAACAACCTCTTCGACCACATCATCACTTACCATCAGGTGAGATATTGGTCAAAGGCTAAACTATCAGGCATAAAAAAAAACTTGATGTTTCAACAAAATTACAAAACCTTAATACAGTGGTTTATTTTACAGTGTCTATTGATCAATATTCTTAATTTGTATATATAATAGAAGTAATTTTTTTACAGGAAGCATGTGCCGTTGCCAAAGATCTGGACATTCCTGAGCCCACAGTGATCCGTGGGGAGGAACTCAAGGCAAAAGGCATGGGCGGGATCTACGGCGTGGGGAAAGCTGCCGCGGTCCCCCCCGCCCTCGTGGTACTCAGTTATACTGCCCCCGGGGCTACTGAGACTGTCGCCTGGGTCGGCAAGGGGATTGTCTATGATACTGGCGGACTTAGCATCAAGGGAAGGGTGAGTTTCGTTTTCAATAACATCCTTTTAATAGACAGCAAACTATAAATGTATAATATTGTATATGTAAGTGCTGTATGGATTACCAACACATTATAGGTAGTCCAGGTTAAATAAATAAAAATACGGAAGTTCAGTTTTTTTTTTATTAAAACACTTATCATTCTTCTAACATTCAAAAGAATGAAATAACTTGTTGAAGTCGGTTATATGTTGATTCAAGTCACTCTAGAGCTCCCATTTGCATGATCCAACATCCACAGGTTAGATCATAATGTTTAGTGAAAGAAGTCAGTTCCGATTTTTTATGAATGAAATTTTTTCACTTGTTTCTTTTAGTAATATATCTTGCTTTCGTTCCTATTGTTTAATACTAGTGTACCGTCGCGTCGTCCGAGCGACTGTAGCCAAACTGAACTGAGTTGAACTGCTAACAAGACTAATTTTTAAATTAGCTTTAAACTTGTTTAAAATGACGCAAACCTATAATCCTTACATTGTAATTTTTGCATTAACAACTGCATATCTTTTGTATACAATTTTGATAAAATCTAAGTGACACAACATCTGAAGTACGACCTACAAAACAAAAAAAATATCTTCAAAATCAATTCTTTTCAATCTTTTGGAGAGTCTAGTATAAGTCAGGTTACAATATATTTTTATATCCGTTGTCAGACGTCAATGGTGGGCATGAAGGGTGACTGCGGCGGCGCTGCAGCGGTGTTGGGTGCTTTCGCTGCAGCGGTCAAAGCGCAGCCGACAGTCAACCTACACGCCGTACTCTGCCTTGCGGAGAATGCCGTCGGCCCTCTCGCTACTAGGTAATGCAGCTTTATGATACATCATCCACAGGCATGACGTCAACTGATGAACAAAATACCTCCCCCGTCCCTGCATTAGTTTGCCATATCCCCACTAATGGCAGGCTACTTCGGGATCGCATTGCCCTCCTGCTGTAATTTTTCGCTTCGTCGCCTCTTACAACTCCCACATAATGATATGGGGGTGTAATTATAGCCCGAAACCCCACGGTGACGTATAATAATAATAATAAAGCCTTTATTTTTCCGTTATTACAGGTTTTCTTTTTAACATTTATCTTATCTTATCTTACACACTAACAGATCCCTTTCGGGTATAGGCCTCCTCCCAACTCTTCAATTTTTCCCTGTCCTTGGCAATATTTATCCATTCTGTTCCAGCTATTTGTTTTATATCGTCTGACCATCTTTTCTTTGGTTTCCCCACTCTGCGTTTTCCTATTGGCCCCTTCCATGTTGTTGTTCTCAGCGTCCATCGTTTATCTTTATATCTGGCAATATGTCCAGCCCATTTCCATTTAGATGACATATAACCTAGACATATTTTGTTCAGGAATTCTAGCCAATAATAGATTTTATATAGATATTCATTCTGTTGTCTTAGGTTTTCGCGATTGTTACACATAGTAATTAAACAACTTTAAACGGTTTAAATCGCGTATATTTGTCATTATTTTTGTCCCGACGTTTCAAACACTTTGCAGTGATCGTGGTCACGGGGTGACTAATTGGTTTTATTTGTCACATGAGTTATGAAGAAATTATTTGGTCTACCGTCAGAAATTTTTATATTAATCATAACGTTCCCTATTCACGCAGTATTCGCTCACGGTGTCCAGAGGTCTTGCAGATTTGTGTCGGCCATGAGATTTAATTAATTTAATAACAGGATCCCAAGCAGGTGGTACTTGCCAACCATCATCTCTATTGAAATTTGGGTACTTTTTGATTTCAATAGCCTCGCGTAACATTCTTGGCATAAACCGGGTCTCTCTGGCAAGGATTTGTGGGTTGTCGAACCGAATGTAGTGATTGGGTTTGTCCTGGGCATGTTCACAAACCGCAGACTTGGTCGAGCGTCTGTTCTTCATGTCAGCAATGTGTTCTTTTACCCGGATACCAACGCTCCTCTTTGTTTGTCCAATGTATGACAGCCCACATTCACAATCAAGTTTGTAAACACCTGCATCTTGTAGGGGAATATTGCACTTAACAGGTCTTAAAAATTGGTTGATCTTCTTGTGCGGCTTGAAGTAAGTTTTTATTGAAGCTCGTCTTAAGATATTACCAATTTTGTCCGTGACACCCTTGATGTAAGGTAAGATGGCAGGTTATCGCTCAACTGTGGAAGGCTTGGGCCGGCTTCTGTGACGCATACGTGGCTTGTGATTATTGCTTCGCAGTACTTGTTTTACATACTGAAGCTCCTCCTTGAGATGGTCAGTGTCGCAGATGCCATGTGCTCTCTGTAACAAAGATTTGCCTACGGTAGCCAACTGACATGGATGGTGATGGGAGTTACCATTGAGATATTTATCTGTATGGGTAGGTTTCCTATACACTGTATGACTTAGGGAGTTGTCAGGATTCCTGATGACTAAAACATCAAGAAAAGCTAAGCATTTATTGAGCTCAGGCTCCATTGTAAATTGAATTTTATTATGTAAAGAGTTAAGATGGTTAAGAAATGCAGAAACTTTATTACTGGGGAGGATGGTAAAAGTATCATCTACGTACCGTTTATAGATCTTCGGCATAGCCACAGCTGTGGAAAGAGCTCTCTCCTCGAAGTCATCCATGAAAATATCGGCAACAACGGGGGAGACTGGAGAGCCCATAGCTACACCATCAATCTAATAATAAACTTAATAATAAATAATAATAAACTTTATTCATACAGAAACTAAGGCTACACTTACATGTAATTTATGATTATAACTAATTTAAATATAGTTAGGTACAAATAACATGTATTGTGTAAACAAGTATCCCTGAATCTCACACTAGGTTGGCCCTGTGTTGTGGGATTCAGTCCCTTTCTAACTAACATAATTAATAGCTAAGTTTAAGACCTTAAAAAAAAATCTAAATAAAATTAAACAAGACATTAATTACACTTTATCTTCGTTTCGACAGCTATCTTATATTAAAAAAATATTGCATGTATTTCTTTCCCGTTATACTACTCGTGTTTCTTCTACTGTTTTGTGTGGAAAAGTTGTTAATTTGGATAGTGTGAGTGATAAGTGTTGAGTACAAGTAGAGTTGTAGATTCGATTTATATTTTGCATAGCAGAAGTTTAAATGATTGGTAGAAAGGGGCCTGGTCCATTACAGATGGTCGCTTGAAATTTAGAGACAAAGTTGGAGATGTTGAAATAATAACATAAGATGGAAATGTCGAACATATTTTTTTTTTTTTAACTCAGGAGAAAACAAGAAATCAGCAATGGAGCAGGCCCCCTAATGTCATATGTTGAAAAAACTCTCCGTACCTTCGTATTTCAATGTGATAAGCCAATAAGTAACCATTTTTTTACAGATGAAACGAGATGCATGTAAAATATTCAATGCCATATCTAATTTTTGGTACAATTTGGGACCTTTGTAAGAAAATGCGCGTTTGCCTACTAAGGTACTCCTACGAGGAATCGTCCAGTTATTGCGTCGAGATGGCCGTATAGCTCTGATTATGGTATCATGTATGTAGAACTTATTTTCCCAGAATAGATAGCCAGATGTTAGGCAATGTTCCAGTAATTCTGCATATTCCATGGGAAGGTCATTCTCACTAAGTCTTTTCTTGACAATTTCAATGCAATCACGTACAGGTAGGCTGGTGAATAACGACTGTACATCAAAGCTGACCATAACTTCATCATCAGTCAGTTGTAGATTTTTCATTTGACTGACAAAGTGGTAAGAATCCTCGACATGCGCACTAGTTTGACCGCGAAGTGGAGACAGTATCTTAGCAAGGTGTTGAGCTAGTTTGTATGTTGGCGAGTCAATTTGGTTTACGATTGGGCGCAAAGGAACGTCTGTCTTGTGTATTTTTGGTAATCCATACAGTTTTGGTGGTTTCACACACGAATGTACCAATGCCGTGACGTCTAACCCAAGAGTATCGGAGTATTTACAAATTATTTCCTTAGTTTTTGTTACCATTTTAGCTGTTGGATCGCTTTTTACTGGTTTATATGTGCTTTCGTCCGACAAAAGTTCTTTTATTTTTAGGTTATAATCCGACGTATCCATGATCACAGTGGAATTACCTTTATCTGCTCGAATAATGGTTATGTCTTGGTTCTTGCGTAGGTTGGTAAGTTCAAGATATTGTTCACGAGGTAGATTCGGTGTGGGCGCTTTACTTCGACGCAAAACAGCAGAGATATCTTGGCGTAACGCTTCCAAATCTTCCTTTTTTATACTGTTTTTGGCAAGACAATGTTACTACATTGTCTCTCTCTTTCCACAGCTGTGGCTATGCCGAAGATCTATAAACGGTACGTAGATGATACTTTTACCATCCTCCCCAGTAATAAAGTTTCTGCATTTCTTAACCATCTTAACTCTTTACATAACAAAATTCAATTTACAATGGAGCCTGAGCTCAATAAATGCTTAGCTTTTCTTGATGTTTTAGTCATCAGGAATCCTGACAACTCCCTAAGTCATACAGTGTATAGGAAACCTACCCATACAGATAAATATCTCAATGGTAACTCCCATCACCATCCATGTCAGTTGGCTACCGTAGGCAAATCTTTGTTACAGAGAGCACATGGCATCTGCGACACTGACCATCTCAAGGAGGAGCTTCAGTATCAAATCAAATCAAATCAATCATTTATTTGCAAAAATACAATACTTTCATAATATTTACAATAAGCTCTTATTTTTGTATCGACAATTGTATTCTGCCTGCAAGCAGGCGTGCAAATATTAGGTTAGTTTATACATACTAACACGAATATAAAATAATAAAGTTAAAATACAAATTTAAAAAGTAAATAAAGTCAAGTTAGGTTTTCAAATATTCAGACACAGTATAAAAGCATTTGTCTAACAGCCAATATGTCAATTTAGTTTTAAATACATTGCCCTGCAGAAGTTTTAAATCATTTGGTAATTTGTTATACGCTATGATACACATGTTGTAAACATTCTTTTCATAGATCCTTTTATGACATGGAGGATGATATAAGAGGTTTTCATATAAAGCCCTTTTCTGTCGTGTGAAGACCTCACTGCGTTTTTTGAAGTAAGTTGAATGTGTTTTAGCAAAAAGACACAATTCTCGAATATACATACATGGTAGTGTAAGTATTTTACATTTTTTAAATAAAGGTTTACAAGTGTCTAAAAACCATGCCTTGTTTATAACTCGGATGCATCTCTTTTGTAGTTTAAAAGCTGCATCCGAATCAACAGAGTTTCCCCACATAATAAGGCCATAGCTGAGGACTGACGACACATAGCCATGATAAGCTGCTAGGGCTGCTTCTACAGAAACTGTCTGCCTCAGTTTTTTGAGAGCGAAAACAAAACGGCATAGTTTCTGACAAACTGCATTAACATGAAGTTTCCAATTTAGGTTTCTATCTATTAATAATCCCAAAAATTTTATAGATTCAACTTTGTCAACTTTCTGATCATTATAACTTATGTCAAGTCTCATTGGAATAGTATTGTATGAATTAAAGTGAATTATTTTTGTTTTATTGATATTAATACACAAATTATTATTTTCCGTCCAATTCATTATGTCAAGTAATGTTTGACTTAAAACTTGTTGCACTGATTCGTGTTTCTTACATTTAACAGACACTGTAGTGTCGTCTGCAAAGAGTATGCAATTCTGTGAAGTCGCTTCAGGGAGGTCATTTATATAAATCAGATAGAGTAAAGGACCCAAAATACTTCCCTGGGGAACTCCTCTGCAATTCTGAATGGGATTGGAACAAAATTTTTCTTTGATAAAGCTTTGTTTATTATTTTTTATTACTTTAGTTACCTCAGTATGTTGTGTTCTGTTTTGTAAGTAACTAGCCAACCAATCTAATGCTTTACCCCTTATGCCATGATCTTCCAATTTATTTAAAAGTTTTTGATGATTGACACAGTCAAAAGCTTTTTTTAAGTCTAAGAACAAAGAAACCACTGAATACCCATCATTTATACTCTCTGTTATCATTTTAACCAGATTAAAGGACGCTAGGTTTGTAGAATGACCTTTACGAAAACCAAACTGCACGTCTTTTAGTATGTTATGCTTGGTTAGGAATTTATGTAGTCTTTCAAGCATAGCCTTTTCCAGGATTTTTGAAAAAATAGGAACTATAGAGATGGGTCTGTAGTTATTCGGGTCTGATTTATGTCCGGTTTTTAGTAATGGCTTTACTATAGACCTTTTGAGCTGATTTGGGAATGCACCTTCACTGAAAGATAGATTAATAATATGCGAAAGAGGATAGCAAATTATACTACTGCAATATTTCAATACATTTGTTGTGATTTCATCATATCCGCTAGTTTTGCTATTTTTAAGGTTCATAATAATTTTATAGATTTCGGAAGGGTCGACAGGATTTAAAAAGATTGTATTTGAGTTAATTCGGTTATTTTTTTGTTTAAAATAGTTGCTGCCTATAGATTGATAATCAGATGAATCTATGAAATACTTATTTAATATATTACTAATGTCAATTGGGTTATCATATGTCAAATTGTCAAAATTTATTATGTCAATATTATTTTTTGATAAATTATTAGATAAACTATTAGAAATGGCATTCCATGTAGCTCTACATTTATTTTTGTCCTTCTGAATTCGAATTAGATTAGTAATTCTTTGGGATCTTTGAACACATCTCCTAAAAATGTAATTGTATCTTTTGAATTTTGTTTTTACATTAGTATGTAAAACAAGTACTGCGAAGCAATAATCACAAGCTCCCACGTATGCGTCACAGAAGCCGGCCCAAGCCTTCCACAGTTGAGCGACAACCTGCCATCTTACCTTACATCAAGGGTGTCACGGACAAAATTGGTAATATCTTAAGACGAGCTTCAATAAAAACTTACTTCAAGCCGCACAAGAAGATCAACCAATTTTTAAGACCTGTTAAGTGCAATATTCCCCTACAAGATGCAGGTGTTTACAAACTTGATTGTGAATGTGGGCTGTCATACATTGGACAAACAAAGAGGAGCGTTGGTATCCGGGTAAAAGAACACATTGCTGACATGAAGAACAGACGCTCGACCAAGTCTGCGGTTTGTGAACATGCCCAGGACAAACCCAATCACTACATTCGGTTCGACAACCCACAAATCCTTGCCAGAGAGACCCGGTTTATGCCAAGAATGTTACGCGAGGCTATTGAAATCAAAAAGTACCCAAATTTCAATAGAGATGATGGTTGGCAAGTACCACCTGCTTGGGATCCTGTTATTAAATTAATTAAATCTCATGGCCGACACAAATCTGCAAGACCTCTGGACACCGTGAGCGAATACTGCGTGAATAGGGAATGTTATGATTAATATAAAAATTTCTTCATAACTCATGTGACAAATAAAACCAATTAGTCACCCCGTGACCACGATCACTGCAAAGTGTTTGAAACGTCGGGACAAAAATAATTACAAATATACGCGATTTAAACCGTTTAAAGTTGTTTAATTACTAGATATTCATTCTGCCATTTTTGGTCGAGTGGTGTGCATATTCACTTTGGTATTGCAAGATCCTAGGTTAGATTCTTGGTTTGTGTACTCATTGCTGTTTTCAGAACATCACTACACCCTATCTTTTATATATTATGCAAAGGTACACTGGATTGATTCAACAAAATGCCTCTGTTATGAAGTTATGATTGATTTTACTTCTCGAGTTGCTCGTGGGGTGCCTGGTTAGAATGTCACTCCTCCATCTCTTCACGTGGCTGTTGTAACTCGCGACTAAGGTTAAAATACCAGAAGGTGGGAAACATCGCCTTCTGCAGAACTATTTTCTTACAATGCGATGCCCAAGACGCTTGCCAAGTGTGAGAATTATACACCTTTAATGGCTTAGGTTCTATCTTAAAGTGTTGCTTTAATCCTAGTGTCTTGGGTTTGATTCCCAGTTCGGACAGTCGTTGTTGATAATATATAATGCAATGTTATTGTTAGTAGACTATTCATATGAATTAGTCTTCAACCGACTGCATAATTTTTTTATGTAATTTACAATCTATAATGTCTATCAATTGTTTATTGAAGTTTATTTGACTATTAACATTACAAAAATTAGCATTGCGGCAAGCTAAAGGCCATTACAGGCCCACAGGCAGTTCCCTAACAGCTGGCGTGCCCGACATGCTGGCAGTATTGCCCCGTTGGATTTCAATGCTTATTTTACTTATTTCCGTTTCAGACCAGACGACATCCACACATTGTATTCAGGGCGAACCGTAGAAATTAACAACACTGACGCTGAAGGTAAATATTTTATTTATTTATAATTTAAACAAAAGAATAAATGATTTTTGCCTCAAGCAAGAATCTAACGGTCTACCCCCGGAGTTTACGCACCGGATGCTTTACCAGAGTAAATGTGATGTCAGAATAGCATGATTAAAATGACCTTTAAAAATATTAGTACTCAATTTCGGTACATGATAACTCTATGAGAGTGAAACTTCTTTACATATTTATTCATAGGTTTTACTAGTGATTTCCTTTCTGTAAAGAAAAGTGTTTATTTCAGTTTTTTTATATTCCAAATAGGTTTGTGTTTGACCACACCCTGCCTGATGTTAAGCACTGATATGAACTTTTGTACCACCAGTTGTACAAAAATGTTTATCAAGAAGTGGTGTGCACAGGCTTTGTTCTTGGCAAATCTTGTATATAATAGCAATGAATAAGGTAGATTTTTGGCCCCGAATTAGCCTTGTGTTTCCTTATTTTGCATAAATATTTTTAAGTTATATGCGGTTTACATTTTTTTAGTATTTTAAAAATCTAAATAAGATCACCTGAAGGCAAATCTTCTAGGCTAGTGATATTGCAGTCTCTATTGATAACATATTTGTTTATTGTCAGGTCGGTTGGTGCTTAGCGACGGAGTGGTGTATGCATCCAGAGATCTGAAGGCTAATACAATAGTAGATGTCGCCACTCTCACAGGGGCACAGGTTAGTTATATAAGATATTTTTTTTGCTATTTCTTTCATCTACTAAAGTGTGCTACTGTAACTTACGTAGTCGTTCTTAACCAAAAATTCTAAATCAAATATGTAAAGCAACGCCCGTTGCGAATATGACTTGGTTGGGTGACCGCTAGTTGCATTTCTACTGAACATGCAACAGCTTTCGGAGGACTGGTGGTAGGGCATTTTGTGAAGGAAAGCTATCCTGAATTACTACCACCTTCAATAGAAGATCTGCCGCTGAGCAACTAACGGTGTATTGTCCTTGAGAGCCAGTAAGTCTAGGTTAGTCTGAACAACATCTTTGACCACATTATCACTTACGGTCTGGTGAGATGTGGGAAGGGCGAACATAAAACCTACAAAATGTTAAGCGAATTATGATTTATAAGAGTTTATGAAAAAAGGCAATAATGGAAGTCTTGTTTTATTAATATTATTTAATTTACATTTAAATATGACTTCGGATTTCTGCATTTAATAATAAAAAACATCGTCGGGAAGAAAATTCCAGGATAAATAGTCTAACTATAATAGTAATAGTCTTAATAGTAAATAGTCTTACTAGTAATAGTCTTAATAGTAAATAGTTTTACTAGTAATCGTCTTCCTTGTAATCTTACTAATAAGACTATTTAGTAAGACAACTGAAACTAGTTGATCAATTCCCACGTTATGTTGTAGGGCACTGCGACGGGTAAGTACCACGCGGGCATCGTGTCCAACAGTGGGCGCGCGGAGGCGCAGTGCGTGCGCGCCGGCCTCGCCTCGGGGGACCTCGCGCATGCACTGCCCTTCGCGCCTGAACTGCACTTCTCGGAGTTCACCAGCGCCGTCGCCGATATGAAGAACAGTGTCGCTGTAAGTATTATACTAACGTTCCATAGTTCGAATCCCGCCGCGGGCTTGAGCTTCACCGCATGGTGGAAGGGCATTTTGGGAATGCACGTCTGGCTAGCGACCATTTTTTTCTTGAGGGTCAAGTAGAAAATTGTCGCCAAACACCTAGCGGTATGTTCCGGCAGCTGTCCTTGAGAGCCAGTCATTAGTAATTCTAGGTTACCTCGGACAACATCTTCGACCACATCATCACTTACCATCAGGTGAGATAGTGATTCAAAGCTAATCTAAGACATAAAAAAAAACCTGTTAAAGTAATGGCGATGGCAGCACAAAGTTTCGGCTCGAAAGATCGTGTTCAGGTGGCCGATTGGATAAGGCATCTAGCGCGAAATCGGAGTACGCGGGTTTGATTCCGCCCGGGACATATAATTTTCGCTTGTAGTATTATTTAGATATATATTATGGCATTATGGTATTACTTAGCATGTATCAATGCTGATAATAAAAAAAAAACACTATTTTTAGCAACCTTCTACTTACGTGATCGATTGTCATTCACTGTCAACGACTATATCATCAAGATGGGAAAAAACTTTTCAGTTATTGGAGTGTAACTCAAAAACGGCTTGACCGATTTTGCTGAAATTTAAATGGGACCAAAAGACAAGCATCAGCTTTCAAATAAAAAAAGTTATCTTAATCGGTCCACCCAGTCAAAAGTTCTGAGGTAACAAATATTTAAAAAACAGACGAATTGATGACCTCCGTTTTTTGAACTCTGTTAAAAATTGTAACTGTCATAGTTGTAGTTGCCGTACTGGTAACACAGATGGCGTTTATTTTTCCTACAACAAAACTTTTTTTCAGATATTTGTGACATACCTAAAGATCTATATGTTCTATTAATAGGGTATTTGTTTATGTTTTTCCAGGACCGCGGCAACGCGCAGCCCTCGTGCGCCGCGCTGTTCGTGCTGGCGCACCTTGGGTTCGAGTTCCGCGGCGCCTGGCTGCACGTCGACATGGCCGCGCCTGCGCACTGCGTTAGTCCCAAACTATAGACCTCTTACACCTAGTCACCACTGCCAGTAGTCAAGGTCTGCTGTACAGACGGTCCATAGTACGAATCCCGCCCGGGCTTGAGCATGCGGGGTAGTCCTAACTACTACCCTCAAGTTGTAAATCTGTCGCCAAGCACGTACTGGTGTGTACCTGCAGCTGTCCTTGCGAGTCTGTACTCTGTAATTCTATGTTATCCTGAACAACATATTCCTAAAGCAACAACCTTACAAACAACCAACGGTTTACTGTGCTTCGGAGGTGTGAACTGATGCCAATTTTTGAATTTTGAATTTTATCACCATGCTATAACGACTGCTTTCGTAAGACAACAACCGGGAACGACAGCTTAACGTGATCGCTCAGTAGTTATTTCACTAGCGATCACTATCTGCTCATATTATTTAAGCATCATTATGGGACAAAGCATCCTCTATAGAAAAACCAAATTGAAGTAAAACAAGAATAATTTTCTACTTCGCCTGTAAATAGTTTTCGATGGCCCCATGATTCTAACGTTGTAATTTTTCCATTGAAACTTGTGAAGCTTATTCTTCGAGCAGATGATTAAACAAAAATTATAATTGTCATATGTTCTTGAAGGTAGTTTTACTTTTCTACTTTATTATTAAAACTAAAGGTAGATTAAAATATACCATGACATACTCCTCTCGCTTGTAATGGCTACCTTGCTGAATATACGATCCAAAGTCAACATGTGTTTATAATTAATATCAAGACATTATAATAGTTATATAAAAATGTTTTGTTTCCAGGGTGAGCGAGCGACGGGCTATGGCGTGGCATTGCTCAGCGTGTTGTTCGGAGCTCACACAAAGAGTAAGCTGCTTCGGGCACTCAGTCCCGGACCAGTCGCTACTGCCTCATAGGAGTTGGATTGAAAGATGGAATGATCACCCAAGAATTGACTGTATATGTCTCAAACTGTTGATGATTTGCACCAACCTTCTTAATTACATTCTATACAAATCTAGCCCACAGAAACTATTTTATCAAATAATTTACTTGGTTTAACTTATCTAAGAGTGAGCGTGAAAAGAGAATATAGCAAGCATAACAAGGAAAATCTGGGACAGCCAAATTTTTTTTGGTAGTCCTTAACTCTAGATCTGTATTGACCTACTGAAAATGCACGTTTTTTGCACCATATAAATATGTTCATATTCCTCATTGGTGCATATCATCCATAAAAATCATAAAATATGTTCAAGTATAAAAATTGAGAACTGAAAAATGTTAGTTAGCTCTGCCAATATTAAGATAAATAATTATTATAAGCGTAATATTTTTATACACAAGATTGAAGATGTTTTCTAAAGTCAAAAAGGCTATGATTTGATTTTCAATATTTTTTTATCTTAATAGTTTTTAGTAAACTTTTTATATATATTTTACATATTATGGATTGAAATTTTCAAATATTCAGTACAAACTATCATTCTAATCCAGTAGGTATAGAATACCAATGTAAGCCTTACGACTCCACCATACCATTTAAATTATATACAGCAAAGTTGTTATTTAACTGCATACAGTTACCAAATTGCCTTGTCCCTAATATTGTATAGGTATACTGTCCCCCTTTTTTATAATCATTGCACAACTACATGACGTATCAATTGGCAGTATGGTGCAAAGTTGCCTTGATCCCTCTACAAAGCCTGTCATTCGGCTCTCAGTCACACATTATCTACCTACGCTCTAACAAAAAGACGTTTTTATAATAAAATTATATTTGAAGAATACCTCACATGAACTGGTAGTTGTTCTACAATAAATTAAACAGGCAATCTAACAAAAAAAAATTTAATATTTAATACATACCTTCACTTAAAGCTTTTCTGTATAGTAGGTTTTTGTATATGGTACACATTACATTCAACTTTCGTTTGCCATGCTGCTGTTAGGAAGTTGATTTTATTGTAATGCATAGTGTACATTAATTTATGGATTTGCCTTAATTATGTTTGATGAAGTTATGTCACTCCATAGGGGGATATGTGTATCTATGATAATACATAGTTTGTGTTATAAATACTTATTTACCATATTATTGTTCAAAAATTATATATTGCGAGGAAATAATTTCAGCTTTGTGTTCTGGCTGCTGTATTAGAGCGAGGACATGTTTCTATTAAAGGTTAAGCTTGAGTAGTTGGTTAAGCCTGTTACATCTACGGCCACGTTATCACTTACCATCAGGTGAGATTGTGGTCAAAGGCTATCCACAAGTTATAAAAAAAACATTCAAGTTTGTGCTGAAAGCCTAAGAAAAATAATTTATAATGAAAAGCACTGCTTTTATTAAAGACAATAATCTATTTTTTATTGCTTCTGAATAGTCTTATGGATGGCAAAAAAAACATCAACTTATGTGGTCCATTGAGGGTAGTTTCAAAATCCCCACAGATAACCCAGTTTATCTAGGATTTTTAGTTTCGTCTAAAATACCATACTACTTAAATTTTTAGTATGGTGCTTCTGATTATGATTCCTGCATGCCCGCTTATAGATACTTATTAATTATTAAGCAATAATTTAAAATGTGTTCAATTTAACCAAAACATGTATACAATACAATAAAATGCGTTTATACTTTTGTAGGATACACATTCCTGTACGGAATTATATTGTAACCATTGTAGTATGAATGCATTTGTTTTCTATTTCTTGATTAAAGGTTATTTTGGTACTTTTGTTTCTTCTTTAACACAACAAATAATGATGTTAAGTCACAAAACCTTTTTACAGGCAGAATTATTCCCAGTTACCACCAAATGAAATGATGAAAATTTTGAAGCTGTTATGACTCAGTGGCTTTGGCTATGGACTGCCGCGCAGCAGGTCCATGGTGCGAACCCGCTGCGGGCTTGATCTTCGTCGCATGGTGGAAGGATATTTTGCGAATGCCTGCCTGGCTAGCGAACACCCTCAAGTAGAAAATCTGTAGAACTTGTTCCGAAAACACTAACTGTAACAGTTGATAAGGAACATAATCTTTAGATGTATGTCTACCTAGCTAGCTACCTTCCTTAGTTCTCAAAATATATTAGCAAAGTATTACATTCTCAAATGATTACATTTTGGATTATAAAAGTGAAAAAGGTTAGAGTAAACGTGCTGTCTGTTTAGTGACGCGTAATAACATAAAAATCACTTGAGTAAATAAAAAAAACAAATTTTATTTGGTTAACTGTATTTACTTGAATTAGTATACCAATAATTATGCTGGGTATAACACTTGATAATGTATAAAAAAGCCGGTAAATCCATATACATTGTATACAATATTAAAATTTTGACTCGTTTGTATTCATTACAAGTAGATAAAAATAAATGCACTTATTGCGCCTTCTACATGGCAACATTGCTAAGTTTTTGGCAAAATCCTTACGAAAATACAGCTACATAAATAAATTGCACAATATTGTAGCATTATTACTTAAATATTCAATAATGTAATGGTGAAGAAAATTCATAAAATAAATTAAACTTCTAATCTCAGGTTCATATAATATAAATGCAAACTTTAAAAATAAGTAAATATGGGAACGTAATTTTGCTTTCTCAAGAATTTAATTTTGATAATTCATACCATACATCGATTTATAAAATTTTAAATACAAAGTAATAAATAATGAAATTTTGATATGCAATGCAATCAAAATACATGTGGAAAATGTTCATAAGTCCCTAATGCCAGTGCCGTAATTTGCTCCTCCTGCCCTGTTTAGGGCATCTTTGAATTGATCGATGTCTATTTCCGATTGATTTTCCAACTGCAGCTCCACTGCAAAATTCTGGAAAAGAACAATAGTAATATTAATTAATTGAACAAAATATCAATTAATATTTGACCGCTGCCTTGCCGAAACGCCGCCGCCGCGCCGCCCTAGATTTTTAATCTATAGATATTTTAATCTACTTGAATGGCTATAAATAAATGCCGATTAAGATTGTAGTAGGTGGCGTGAAACTTTTAAAACTCTTAAAACAGCTTATCGAACTTGTATAACCCGGTTTAATAAAGAAAATAATCTAAAATGCTAATCTTGTTAAAATGTTAATCATTATCTCTCATGTGCACAATATACCTAGACAGCAACATCAAAGTGAGAGGTGAGAGAAATGATTCTCGATGCCAATTTAAATTTTTCTTCAATAAACCGTCATACTTATCAAGGTTTGGTAACGTATTCGTGAACTATATCGCTCGTACTTATTACCTAGCTTTAAGAATATCGAATGCCAATGCAGTAATTCCATATTATACATATTACCCGCTAAAACAGTCAGAAATATAAAAAAATACTGTTATTAGGAATTCAATTACCTATATTCTTTATCAATATTTTTTTCCTACAAGAAATATGGCCCAAGTACAAGGTTCACTTTATTATACAAGGAACTTTAAATCAGCATAGCAACAACTGATATGTGAAAGATAAAAATATTTGTGTTTATTGTGAAAACTAGAAACTATTTATTATAAATCGGCATTTTATTAAAGTTACTTAGTTGGTAACTTTATTAAAACGTTGTTTTAATAAAGTTACCTACTCACAATATAACCATTTTAATACATATTTCATTAGGGCCGTGATAATATTACAATATTTTTTTCGTTCTTGTCCCATTTTACTATCCCAATTTGTTTTATTTAATACCGTAACACCGTAGTTTTGCTATTATAGTTTCCATGGATTGGCGCACAGCGGATTAAATTACTTCATACCAGTGTCAGGTCAGTAGACTCCACCAATAAATCACCACCCAATTTAATTACATATTTAGTCGTAATTACAATAATAATAAATTGTAGTAATAATAGTAATTGTAGTACTGATTTAGTGGAACGGAACGTTATTTTCGTTCGGCAGCTATACAAGTTGATAATCAGCATAGCAAGACCGAACCAATTCGTTCAAAAACCCTCTTATGCGTTGTCTCCCGTTATTTGTATTTGTAGTTTGTACTCACTAATAGTTAAGCTGTGGCAACGCGCGCGCAAACTTACAAGATAAAAAATACAACTCATTCGTTCTAAAATATATTTATTTCAAAACAAGAGGTCACGACGAAAATGTAAACTGAAAAGTTTATTTTATAAAAATGGAAGATTTATACGATAAAGTGCCTTGCAGAGAAAACCAGTTAAACGACTTTTTCGATCTCCTCGGTGACCGCGATGAACCGTTGCCTTGTTCTATTTTTATTAGTGGAAGCATGGCCACCGGCAAGAGTTTATGCGTCGACTCAGTACTTCGTGTTTTGGGCTACAAATACGTTATTATTAATTGTATTGAATGCTATACGCCTAAAATAATGTACGAGAGCATTTTGTCGGGCCTGGAAGATGAAAATGTAGACGTAAAATGCGATTCGATGCTTGATCTAATCAATGGTTTGAACAGACTTCGAGGTGAGATGGATGCATTCATCACGTACACACCGGTAGTATTGGTTTTTGATAGAGCTGAAAGACTTCGAAGTATGGATCTAATTGTTATGACTGCACTTTTCAGTCTACGAGAACATTGTAACCTCAACATTTGTACAGTTTTTATCACACATTTAATTTATGAAAATTTCTATTTCAAAATGGGAGTACGAGAACCAATAAAACTATATTTTCCGAACTATAATAAAGAAGAATTATTCAAGATAATTTTTCTACATCAAAAGAATTTCATACACTATTTAATAACCAATTATGAAGTAGACGAAGACATAAAAATTGAACTTGAAAAACCAGAGTTATTCGCAAACTTTCTTAACGCATTCCTGAGCGTGTTCTACCGACCGTGTCGAGATTTAATTGAATTACAATACATGGCTCGGGTAAACTTTGTAAAATACTGTGAACCAATCATACGGAATGAAATTCTGGCAACAGATCTCACAAAACTATGGCGTCACATTTCTCCAATACTGAAGGTGAGCCTAGAACTGCTTTATTTGCGTACAAGCAATTCCAAACCAACAAAACCATCTCCAGGTAAAGAAAACAACACATCAATAAACTTAAAAACCAACAATTTTGAAAATACTCTGAAAGAAGAGTTGACCTCAACAAAAACATTTGCACAAAGCTTCGAGTTACCTTACTATGCAAAATACCTTCTCATAGCTGCTTACTTAGCCAGCTACAACCCACCAAAGGAGGATAAACGTCTCTTTATGAAGAATCACGGAAAGCAACGGAAGAGGTTGCAGCAAGTCAGAGCTAAAGCAAAGATATCAGAAAAACTGAATACTCAATTAGGGCCTAAAGTATTCACATTAGATCGGCTCCTGGCCATATTTTATGCAATATTAGAGGAAAAGATTGGTCTCACTAGCAACTTATTAGCACAAATTGCAACTTTAGTTGAATTAAAGTTGATAGCGGGGAATAAAGAGATAGACCTCGATGCAGCAAAGTATAAGTGTATTGTTGGTTATGACTTCATATCGGCTGTGGCTCAAACTGTTGGGTTCAATGTTAGAAAATACTTGTACGATTTCATTTGATGTTTGCTTGTGTGGCTGATCTTATTTATTAATTTATTCTTTACAATTTCTAATAAATATTTTTTAAGAATTTCAAAATATTTCTGTTACATTTTAAAGTAAATATTTAGTAGCACATTTTACACTCTTAAGTGGGTAAAGTGGCATTTAAAGTGTACTAAAGTATGCACGGTGGAGTTGTGTCTTCGACTCACAACTATTATTGCCAAGGCTATTTTTGTTATATTACTTGTATTTTGCATTGTAAGTTGAGAGAAACAATCTTGTTTCCTACACACTTGCTCATTGCATTACAAAAGTTTAGACTTTGATACATTTTACCCACATGAAATATGCTAATACATAGATTTATATTATTAAAAAAATGTAGTACAAGTAACAAACAAAAAATCCTTATTGATTTTTATTTCATTGTGAGGCCCACTGATGTTAAGCGGTAATTTCTGCCTACAACACATCAATCCTACAGGCTTTCAGGGACTGCTGGAACATAAAGTTAGACACAGATTTTCTTCTGAAGGGTGGTATCCAGCCATGCAGGCACTCGCAATATGCCCTTCTGCCATGCCTCATGTGAAGCTCAAGCAGGTGATGGGGAAGGAACCATGGAGCTGTGACACTGCAGTCCGTAGCTATCACAGCTTGACAATCATTGCTTCAAAACTTTATTAATCATTCAGATTGTAGAGCTAGTATTACATCAGTGACTATTAATACAGATAGATAATGCATTTTTTTAAAGCGTTCTTATCTATTTCTTATAAGAACTTAATAACAAAATTATTGATAATTTTATTGCATGTTCAGAACTCATGTTGACTTAAAAATGGGCCGATACAAGATAACCATTCTTTGTAAGTGTTTTTTAACTAGAATGCAATCTTATCTTAGTAACTTGTGGTATTATCATAACTACCTACCCAGTTGAGGTAAAGATATGAAACCATGCAAGAATGAAATTATAAATTTATACATGAAAAATAATTTTAATGATAATGTAACCAAGTTTCAACACTAAAAAGTCCAAAATAACTTGTTGAAGTCACTACCATGCTGATTCAAAACACCTACCTAACATTATCATGGTCCACAAGTAATTTTATATGTTTAATTGTTGGAATATACATTTTTTTCACTCTTTTTAGAGATGCATACTGCTTACAAGATTGCCTAAAATACTATTCAACATACACACTTATAATCACGCCTGTATTCCCCAAAAGGGGTAAGCAGAGGTGTGTAAACACCCACGTTTCGCCAATTGGGTTTTGGTTGTAATAGGGGGCGAGCCTATTGCCATTCAACGCGCACAGTTTAGGGTCATACAAAATGTTATCTCTAACCCATTGGACGAAACATAAGAACTTATTACGAATAATATGTTTACTCTAATAACATATAAGACAGAAACACAAGAACATATTGTATGAAACCCTGGCAATGCACACAAAACCCTTCTCAAATCCACGTGAGAAGTGGGATGCGGCTCATTTGGCGCACTTTTCCCTTAGTCGCCTCTTACGACCAAAGGAAGAAATGGGGAGGTGCCATTCTAACGCGGCACCCCAAAAATAATATTCAAAAAGAGTTGCAATTACCATGCTATGCAAATACCATCTAGGTAGGTAAATACACTTATCAGTTAATTGACTATAACTTAAAACTACCCATCCGATTTTGATGAAATTTAAATAGGACCAACTTAGACGTATACTGTACACAACAAAAAGATAATTATCAAGATTGTATGATCTAGCTAAGCATTGTCATACATAAAATTTGTGTCAATTCGAGAGCCTTTCTTACTCTTTTTGGAAGTCTGGTAAAATATGGATTCAAGAGTCTTTTTCAAGAGGGTGGAAAACGTACCAGTGACTCCTTCGATATTGTATATTTCCATAAGTCTAGTATACGTTATACCAACAGGCTGACTGTCTGCTTATTGGTCTACTTGTAAGTGGGGTGCCACGCCAGAAATGGGCGTACTGTATTAGCTGGATAGTCCACTGCTGAACAGCTTCCCCCGTACGGAGGGTTTGGCAAAATCCCCACGCTTGGCAGGCGTGTTGGAGATCGCAGTGTGAGATATCAGTTCCTCAGAAAGTGCTGCTGCCCACCTTCTGGCGTGTTACCCTTATTCGCCTCTTAAGACACCCACGGGCAAAGATGGGGTGGGTGACATTCTAGCCTGGCACCGCACGCTTGTATGCGGGTAGCTGCCCATATTATTCTTTTATCCAGATTTCTAGAGAATGTATCTAGCTCCTTCATTTTAGGGTTCCGTACCCATAGAACAATTAAGAAATCTTTAAAAATTAAGAACTATTAAGAAACCTCCATTGTTTTTCCGTTATAAAGTTTTTCATTATTTTTTTTATTTCTTCACGGTATATGTGTTAATATCGCAGGTTGCCTCAAACAATAATATATATACAAAAAATGCCACAATTTTAAGCGGGTCCCTAAAAAAGAAATCTATTATTTTTATCTTATTTATTTGCTGGGGTATCATGTAACACCAAATAACAGAACAAACTCTATTGTAAGTAAAAAAAAAAAATAAAGAGTGGTGGATCCCACTAAGGGTCTAGAACTGTATGACAAAATTAATGACGATTTTTTTGGTAATATGTGAGCGAGTCCGAGTCTGACCTGGCCGGTTTGTTTGAGGGAACTGACGGTTGAGTTCCCGAGTTCCTGTTGGAGAGTTAGTAACAAGAACACTTACAGATAAGATGTCCTTGATGATGGCCTTGTCGGTGGACATCTTGGCGCGGTTGATGACGGACACGTTGGGGCCCACCCACGTGATGAACAGGAATTTCTTGCGTTTTGACATCTCATCGCCCATTTGCAACCTGCGAAATAAAAGTAGAGTTTAATTCAAAGCGAAAATCATTTAATTATGACTTTATTTTTGCCTCGAGCCGGTCGATCGTGTAACCTCTAGTTACCGCACACCTGGGGATGTTACCTGGACGACTTGCGGATGACGGTAAAGCTGATGCCAACGTAATGGCTGCGGTGGGGTCATCCGGGTCGTCCAATACATATCACGAACGAAGCCTTACATTACAAATATACAAAGTGTGAGTGGTATTAGTAAGGCACAGATTACTAGCATGTATATAAGAGTAGGTATAGTGATACATAGGTAATATTCGTATTTCTGTTCGTTATGTCATCGCCCCAGTTTACGGAGATTACACATCGAATCCCATCCAACATTAACATAGCAATGACGTTTGTGACGACCATGGTAGGGTTGGTACAATAGATAATTTTTCTTAGGTTGGTACCTATGTAGTTAAGGTAGGTATACCTACAGAATATTTAGCAGCAGTACAACTCTGAGGATTAAATTTTTTTGTACGTTATTGTGACGGAACAAGCTCAAGGCCCACCTGATGTTAATCGGACTAACCTCTTCCTATAACAGATGCTTTTCGTCACAAGTCACGAATTACACTGCGCCCGTCACCTTGAGACATAGTTATTAAGTCACATGTGTCTGTAATTTCACTGGCTCTCAAGGACTGCTGCCGGAACACACCGTTAGGTGCTTAGCGACAGATTTTCTACTTGAGGGTGGTCGCTAGCCAGGCGGGCATTCGCAAAATGCCTTTCCACCACTCAAGCCTGCGGCGGGATTCGAACCATGGATCTGCTGCGCGGCAGTCCATAGCCAATGCCACTGAGCCATCAGTGCTACAAAACATTCATCCGAAAGTATTGCCACCATCCCTATTTCTACACCAAGAAGTATTTTTTTACTGAGACAAAGTTGCTGTCTCATGTGCCTGTAATATCGCCGGCACCCATTCCGTATGCAGGGTAAGCATGCCGCTGAAATTACAGACTCTACGGTCGTTTCTTCATTGCTGAAGGTCGTGGTCACTCTTGGCTAAAGATTAATAATATAAAAGAGGATCGGACACTACGGCATAGAATTTAGACGAAAGAGTGGTGCCTCTGATCTGGTCAGACCATCTAGTTGGTGACCGTCCTCTTGATCTCTTTCCTGCGATGTTGCCAACTATAACCAGTTTTTCCAGACTATCGTCACCACTCCTGATTATGTGTCCAAAATATGTGAGAATGCGCGGATGACATAGTGTGGACAAACGAGTCTCAATTTTAAGTTGCGTAAGAATTGATGCATTGGTCCGCTTTGCAGTCCATGGTATTTAGCATGCGCCTCCAGCACCACATCTCAAATGCATCAATCCTTTGTCTTTCTCTTGCTCGGATGGTCCATATTTCTACGCCGTATAAAAATATTGGAAAAACCAAAGCACGTACAAGACGGGTTTTGGTTTTATTTGTGATCCCACGATTTCTCCGTATGGCACCAAGTCGGGTTATTGCATCTTTGGCCATACCAATACGTCGTTTGATCTCAGTTATGTGACTTAATAACTTTATGTCGGGGACGGTGACCAAATGCATCAGTTATAGGCAGAGTTTACCTCTTTACACCAGGGGGGTTTATACCTGGTGCTCGTTCCATCACAATACCATGAAGAAAAGAAAAAAGTCTGAACTGTGCAAGAAAGTGAAAGTTTCAAAGAATCGTATCGTGTATTTCGAAGCAATTATGTAAAAATAGCTGTCCTTGAAATCAAGTTCCCATTCTGGATTAGGCATGTTTACCAACCTCAACCGCATCATCACTTACCAACAGGTGTCAAGTCCTAATCTATTAGCTGGTAAAAGGTATGAGCACAGAATGCTCCATGAAGTCTGAAATTATGCGAGACAGGGAAAGTTTCATATATATGCAAGTCATAACAAAGTATAGTTTAGGGTTTTATTCTTCTGGTATTTTTCCCTTCGTCAAATTCAAATTCAAAATAATTTATTCAATTTAGGCGTCTACGACGCTCTTATGAAGGTCAATTACAAATTTTAATATTGAAATATTCTACATTGTACTGTCACCTATTACTACTCCCACAGGAAGATATGGGGGGTGCTATTCTAGCCCGGCACCCCAGGGGCTACACTTCAAATACTACACTACTTAAATTCAAATACTATACTACACTATGGTTTCCGACTTCCCCAAACTTCTCCATACTATCACATCCCGACGACTCACCCTTGCATGTGACGATACTCTTTTAAAGGATATTAAATTTAAAGTAGCTACTTATTACATAGTAGCAATAAAAAACTGTGTTGCAAACTTATTCAGTTGGTTGGTTAGATACTGAAAAAGGAAAGTAATTATTTCGAAGCTGGTTACAAAAGACAGTTTCGATTTCAGGTGAAGACATCTTAGTTTTATTTTTACAAAACAAATTTAGGTAGGTACCGTAAAAGTTGCCTGCCTCGAACGTCATACACAGTACAGACCTGATCAGACTGATAGAATTCAGTATCATATAATCGTAAAACTACAATATTTTTATGATTATGTTAGTAACAAATTAAATAATTAGGCTTCTGTTTCACGAAGGCGCGCCCCTCCTTATTTTTTGAGTGTCGTTGCAACTGCTACTGTCTACCCAGGCAATCATATTTTATTTTTTACTTTATGTATTCCATTAGTATTTACATCCACAGCCAGGCTTGGCTCACTCCGCATTTTAGGTTCAAAGCTGACAGGTCCTGACGGGATTATTGTAAAGTGCGTGAGGCGTCAGAAGAGATCAGAGCTATCCGTAGATATGCGATAGAGAGAGAAACGCCTTGTAGGTGCATATAAATATTAGTTATTTTTTTACCTGATAGGTTAGCCTGATACATTAGTACCTCTATCTCACCTGATGTTAAGTGATGATGTGGTCGAAGATGTAGTTGAGGCTTACCTAGAATTACGTGTCTCTCAATGACAGATGCCGGAACACACCGTTAGGAGCTAGGCGACAGATTTTCTATTTGAGGGTGGTAGCTAGCCAAACGAGTGTTTGAAAAATGCCCTACTATCGTGCTGTAATCAACAACCGTTACCGACGGCTTCACGTGCTCCAGGAAGCAGGTGCACGCTCAGTAGTAATATCAGTAATAAGCAGTCACCCATCCAAGTCATGACTGCAGCGGACGTTGCTTAACGTAGCTGATCGGTTAAGAACGGCTACCCAAATTTCGCTATGAGCGCTAATGTACTTTAGGCCTCGTCTGTAATGCTAAATTATGAGACAGGTGGTACTGTTCTATAAACTTTCGTGAACTAAACTCATTGTTATAAATCAATAACGGGTCTGAGAAAGGTCAGCATAGAATTTGGTCGCATAATCGAGGAATCCTAGTTCTACTCACCGCGCACCGCCCAAACCCCGGTGGGTATACATACAGTCGTCCCTTCGTTACTTGATTACTCATGTGCTTCGTATAGGTAGATCTCATCTCAGGTAGCCCTCTGCCAGGTGTGTAGGCGAAAGTTGATCATTATCTTTTTGTAAAATTAAACTGTAACGCACCAATTAGCGATGAGTTGCGTGCGTGCGTTAATGTTATAATTATCATTTATAATTCGGTACAAGAGAAACGAAGTAATTTAGGTATTATTTTTCATTTCTGTTTGGTCGCTTTCATCATCTGCCCAACCTGATCCCGAAGATGTGGGGTCAGAAAATTGTTTTCTTTAACAACGCAAAGACGAGCCTAAGAATTTATAATTCTAGAAAGTTCTTTAAAAATTTATAGCTGGCCCCTTCCTGACGCGAGTATTCCCTAGTTTCTTGGGAGTGCTCACTCTTAATAGTTTACCCACTACCTTTCGGCGTAGTATTCATTTCTATCATGATGTTCACCGTGGAACAAATGCGTCCCATATTAGTGGGGGGTTCGACATAATGACCACGCTTGTTAGGCATCCTGTGGATCGTAGTGTAAGATGGGCTGTTCTTCAGAAAGCGGAACTGCCCACCTGGTAGTATTTTTCAGTATCATATACCAGTTCATATTCATTACAAAGCAGATTAAAACTTACCTAATGTATCCGAAAGCTCGCTCGTCGTCGGAGAACTGCCCTCGAAACTCGGGGAAGTCCGCGCCCCGCGCAGAACACACAATCCTTGCGCCGTCGAACTTGAACACCGCCCTGGAAAAAACAAGGCGGTTATTTGACTTAATGACGTCAAAAGAACGACATCACTCAAGGAAACAAGAGAGACGAATTATTTAGCAAGTGTTGATTTGCTGGCCAAATTGTTACCAAGAAAATCTGATGGAAATTATAGAAAAAAATCCTTTCACGTTTGCCACTAACTTACTGTTATTTAATGAAGCCCATTATTTAAATACAGCTTTAGTTAGCAACAAAATACACGTGAATACGTAATCGCGAAACCGCCGCCGTTTTTCTATTATTGCAGTTACATTTTGTTAGGAACAAATTACATAATTGGGTCACTGGTTTCTTAAGATAGCGGTGCCGACACATAGTGGCCACAAGTATAATTACGGATCCAAAAATACGGCCGTCTTTACGATGATGACATGTGGCAAGTTCTGTCATTTTTTGAAGCGATACCAAGGATGCTCTTTGCCGCTGCGACAATTCAACTCCACCGGACTTTATTATAGCTTTGGAGGATTAAATGACGAAGGCACTTGGCCTCAGACAGGTGCAGCAGGCCTTAAGTGCGTTTTACCTCCGCCTCCTGCCAATAACGTACCGCAACAAAAAGAGGAGTTGACAACAAACTCAAGGGCACCACTGTGGTGTGGACCTCGGATGGAGACGATGTTGAGAGAAGTTGGCGAGATCGGAATAATTGCCTCGGAGTTGTACCGTTGAGAGTGGATATCTACTCCGTGTGTATTTGGAGACACTAATCAGAGGATGCATCACTGCTACGACCATCTCTTTTTAAACTAACAATCAGAACGTTTCTCGTCACCGTCACCGCTATCGATGATCAAAAACGTTGACGAATAATCTGTCTTGAAGGCCGTCATGCACACTATTTTTTACTTTATTACGATGTCAAATATAGCTCATTGGAAACCATGCCATTTTGTTAATAAAGACAACGTTCTAATGACGTCATTCATCGCTGTATTACCGCGACGTAATCCTTGGACCGTGTCAGAATGTCACCTCCCCCTTTCTTCCCGTGTGTTGCGGTCCCCAATCTATTGCGATCCCCAAGACGCCTGCCAAGCGTTGGGATTATGGCAAAACCCCTCTATGGGGGAGACCTTGTTCAATATTGGACGTTCCGGTTGATGGGATGATGAATCCTAGGAAACCAGAGCTTCAATGACTGTCCATTGCCTAAAGCTACGGCATTGCACGGTTACGGTCCTTGAAAGCCAGTTCCCAGCCTAGCTACCATCATCAACCATACACATCAACTCTTGGTAATATACGAAATGTTGGTCAAATATTAGCTATAAAAAAAAGACAAAAAAACAATCAATCAAGCGTACCGTTTTCAATTTAGATTTATAAATGGATTTGTCGTTCAAGAGTTTACTTATCATGTCTGAGAAATTACATTAGTATCTAGAAGTTATCAAGATAAACAACAGGTAAATAAGTAAATAGCAGATAAGGCGGCTGGCGGCGAGCTGGTTTGAAAGTTATATAAAAGCTATATAGAATGGTATCACTCAACCCAATTTAATGTAGGTAATCTTCTTCTTATAGTAAAAAGAACCGAACTTTTTCGCACTAATGAACCTGCCACCTAAAGTGATAGTTTCGTACCATCCCCAGCTCGAGGTTGTCCAATCAAATCAAAATCAAAACATTTATTTCATTATTACAGGTTATATTATAGAAATTGTCATAATAGGTAAATAATTGTCTGTAATATACCATAATTGGTGTACAATATTTTACAATAATTATAAAATTAATTATTTTCAATAGGATTAGAAGACCTTAGTTCTCAACAACCCTCCGACCGATTTAGCCCATTTATACAAGCTATGAGTATACCTTATAGCTTGTATAAATGGGCTAAATCGGTGGGAGCTTGCCTATCAAGTTTCACAAAGTTCGGAAAATATTCTGGCGCCCAAGAGACTTCTTCTTCATTAAATATTTTATTTATTTGTAGCTGATATGCTTATCTTAGACCTGATATATAACTATCTCATCTGATGGTAACTGATGATGTAGTCGAAGGTATTGTTCAGGCTAAATTAGAATTACTGGCTCAAAGACACTTAATATTTTATTTAAATCTGTAGTAACAGATTTTTTACTTGAGAGTTGTAGCTAGTCAGGCGAGCATTCACAAAATGCCTTACCACTTAGACGACTGCCATCCTAAAACAGCAACCGGGACCGACGACTTAACGTCCCCTATGAAGCAGATGCACGCTCAGTAGTAATGCCACTAGCGGTCACCCATCTAAGTACGCTACGATCGCTTCAGTAGTCGCTTCAAAAGTAGATAAATCTTGCCTCCTATAGAATACAGATTGTGAATGCAGCAATATGTGAGAGAATAGGGTTGTAGCGCCTCTGGAGAATGGTGAAATTGGAACCTGCTGGATGATAGAGACACGGCAGCTTACCATTCTGTGGGTGTGGTGTCGGATCTGACGTCGTCGTAGGCTGCCCGTATCGTTTCCCGATCTATGCCAGTCGTCATTGTTACCTGCAAACAAACATTTTTTTTCTTTTAATTGACTTGCTTGATTAATAATTTAACCTTGGACGGATTGTTCACATCGCCTACTCCAATTTCTAGGTTAAATTTTCATTCTTGAACGGAATTCAAGCATAGTTTAGACTGTTATCGCATTTTTATTAGATTATATATTTTTATTAACAATTTCTATGCTTAATGGGTAATGATTAAAGAATTGGGCTGAAACAAAGAGGATATATGTATATATTGTTCTGCCTTAATACTTTTCGATCGCATTTCACCTGCCATGTCCTATTTTGAATCTAAACCATCGAAGGACCCACTTAAACACACATACAACATTTTATCCAAATCGTAGCCGTTTCGGAGTTCAGAGCAAAGCAATAGTAAAAGAACAACGTTTGCTTAGGACATGACTTCAATTTTTCCTCTCGTAAATTTGTAATTTTGTATTAGAAATGAATTCAACTTACAACAACTAAACTTTATTCTTAACTTCAAAATGGGATTCTCATATGCATCATCTGTCGGAGACATTTAGTTCTGTTGCATATTCCGTTCGTAAGATAAGGCAGTCGACGGTCGTAGATGCTCAACGGGTTCATTTCGCGTATTTTCACTGCATATCGTCGTATGCTGTACTGTTGTGGAGAGCAGCTGCTGATATAGTGACAATCTTTATTTATATTGCAAAAGCAGGCAATCGTGCTCTTTATGAAATGGATTCTTGAGAATTCTGAGGTTATTTTTTAAAGAAATCAACATAGTAATTTCTTCTTTATATTCTTGAAAATACAATGCTTGTACGAAAAAAGAAAAACATAAACGGTAACAAAATGTCAATGGGTGGTTACAACACTAGGAATTAGGATAAAATAGAGGTGTCGACTTTTTGGTTAACAAAAAAAAACATATAAAAAGTTCTTCTTACAGTCACCGATTTAACAATAAAATTTGTAGACATTACAGTTCTTACAGAGGGAAAATTAAAGTTGTATGTAAAACATACAATTACTTTTAAGTTAGCCTGAACGACATCTTCTATGTGGTCCATCAGCTATAAATAAACTTAAAAAAAAAACCGAAACCAACTTCCACAAGTTATCTCGTACTTCGATGCGTGGTGGTAGGGCACTTTGCGAATGCCCGCCTGGCTAGCTACCACCCTCAAGTTGAAAATCTGTCGCCAAGCACCTAACGGTGTGTTCCGGCAGCTGTCCTTGAGAGCCAGTAATTCTAGGTTAGCCTGAACAACATCTTCGACCCCATCATCACTTACCATCAGGTGTGATAGTGGTCAAAGGCTAACCTATCAAGCATAAAGCATAAAAAAAAAACTTCTTAGTGGTGAAAGTCGTATAAGTAAGTATTTTATTTAAAAAAACGTTCTTGTTAATAGTGCCTACTGCTTGATTCACTCGCCTAAATTACCGTTCAAACCAGAGTTTAAATTACCATTTATTCATCCAGGTACACTTTTCATCTTGCCAAACTACTGAACCGATTTTGATGAAATTCAAAAGCCAAGCCTCCGTCAGCCGCCTATGCAAGATACTTAATGTAGTAAAACATTGATATCGACATAAGTTACCTACCAATTTGTAGACATTGAAATAGAATGGTAACGAGACTAAGTAGTTTTTTGCCCATTCATCTCGCAGTGACTCTATATTGCTGAATAGAATTTTTAATAGTAAAACCACATAAAACTTTATAATATATATTACTCTTCATTAAGAGCGTAAGTGTACCACTAAATTGAATAAAGAATTTTAACACACGTACAGAAGAAATATGTATTACCTATATACGTATAAATTCCAAACTGTTCTCGCGTCAAAGAATCTTTTCCCAAAAACTAAAATACCTAGCATTGTTTCACAAAAAGCGACCGCTCTCATAATTATTGAGCATTAAGTATTCTCAAGATGATTAACGAGCAGTATCTCTGTACTCTTACAAAAAGAAAGTAATATAATTTCTCATCGCGACGCGCGGCCCGCCGCGATGGCCGACTTCACAAACTTTTTTTTTTGATCGTGACATTGTATACAACTGGATTTCCGATCGATACGCAATAATTATAAAATAACCAGTGTCTTCCATTTCTACCGCATAGTATTTGATCAAGTTTCTTCCTAATTATCTTACGAGGAGTAACAAAAACAAACACTTTTCCTTTTTTTATTAAAAGAAAAAAAAATCATTTAAGTTTAAAACTACGTTATGATTCGGCTTGTTAAGTATTTGTAGGTTAAAAAGAGGATACAGTACATAACTTATTATACCAGTTTCAGGTTCCTAACTAAATATCTTTTATGATATAATTATATAAGCTAGTGACACACTCGTTAACAAAGATTGTCAAAAATTGACATCTTTAAGGCTACATTGTAATTTTCACATTTAGGGATAAAATAAAGAAATCAAAAAACTGGAAAACCACAAGCAGATATTAGGCTCAAGGACATGCATGCAAACTTTTACCGAGTTTGAACATTGTGGAGGGGAATCTTGCGAATGCTCGCCAAAATTCCAGTAAAACCTTAGCTTACAGTGAAAGAATCTATTAACCTTGTCCTATTGAAAGATAATCTAATCCCTGGGAAATTATTTGTTCGTAGATCACCCTCCTGTCCCAGATTGCCAGCTCTTGTGACGAAGGGGCGCCATACAGTGCCGTCTCGTAATAAATAATTCTATCAGTAGCCCTATACAATGTTTAGGCAACTAAATTTAGATTTGGGTCAGTTGATGATTATGGCTGGTATGTGATGTGAGTGGCATCCATGATCCTTTAATCAGACCCTTTTCGCTTCCAGACCCCAAAAAACGGGTATAAAAATAGACAGTCGCTCTCAGTCTCAGCAAAATGATTTCTGTTTATATTTCGAGCTCCTAAATTTGGAGCATTTAAAATATACGGAATTCTAATTCCTCAATAAAAATAAGGAAATAATACTTTTTTTATTTCTCACTAAAGTGGAAGACCAACAGCCGTTGTGTGAAACAGAATTATAAATATTTATACATGTATATTATATACTGTGTTGTATAACATTGGGCCAAAACAAGCACAAGGCCCGGCTGTGGCTCAATCATACGAGTATAATTTGTTACTAACAAATCTAATTAAAATCACAGAGAAATTGTGGTTTTGCGATTGTGTATTTACATTTGTTACTACCTAAAGCTGCTATTTACTGAAGTCCATCGATGTTCAACTGTTTTTTAACATAAATTACAAAGCATATGCATGTTGATCATTATTAACATTTAGATATTACCTCCTAAAACCACAATTAATAGTACAATATCAGTTTCCCACTAACCGAGGGCTTTGTCGCCTGTAACACAGTTTAAATACTAGCGCTTTTGAAGCGCTCGTAGCGAAGTTTGCTTAACCATTCTGAATCGATCAGCAAAGTTAAGCAACGTCCGCCGCGGTCATGACTTGGATGGGTGACCGCTAGTGACATTACTACTGAGCGCTTCCGTGCTTCGGAGGGCACGTTAAGCCGTCGGTCCCGGTTGTTGTCTTAGGATGGCAGTCGTTACAGCATGGTGGTAGGGCACTTTGCGAATGCCCGCCTGGCTAGCTACCACCCTCAAGTCGAAAATCTGTCGCCAAGCACCTAACGGTGTGTTCCGACAGCTGTCCTTGAGAGCCAGTAATTCTAGGTTAGCCTGAACATCATCTTCGACCACATCATCACTTACCATCAGGTGAGATCGTGGTCAAAGGCTCACCTATCAGGCATTAAAAAAAAAAAAAAAGCTCACGCGACAGCAGCGTAAGTACCGAACTTACCTATCGCTAAATTTGACATTTTAAATCGTCTATATTCGATAAAACGGGTTATATCGATGTTTGCAAGTATGAAACCTACTTAAACGATCGGTAATTAAATTCGGTAAACATCGTTAAAATTTTGACGAATGCTAACAACCCTACCTATCGGAATTTTCGAAAGAGTGCTTCAAGAATCTATTTCAAACATCGAAATATATTGTACTCGCTCTTCGTGTAAGGCTTTGAGAACGATATTAGAAGGATGCGATCTCACTGTTTTATCCGTACACATTACACAACTGAGTACCTAAGTAGGTATATCACTTATTGAATACAATTATTGATTTGGTCTGTTTTAAAATTCTTTAAAGGAATAGTAGGTATAGGCATAATATGCTTTTCTGAACTATCGTGTAAGTAAAGACTAAATAATCTTCCGGTTTGACTGCTTTAAAGTTTTCCTTTTTACATCTTGTAATTTTGTTATTTAGGAAAATAACTATAATAAATATATTTTCACTGGCACTTTCATCGTGTTTGTTTATTTCTTTTGCAGCGGGCAGAATAATTTTGTGATGTTTGATTGGTTTTCGAATAGTTACGCTACATAAAAATAATAACGATTATTAAAATTCCAAATTTAAAAACCTATTTGTATCTGGAAGATAGATTAAGTCAGCTGTCATAACCATACTTTTAACTTTGATTTAACTTCAACCCGATACTGAGAGATTTTATAATTTAGTTACAATTTTCTATAAATTTTTGTATTCAACAAAAACATACTGTACTTATCTGTTTTATCTAAAAAAAAATGCTTTAATTGTAATTTATTTCAGAAAAACTCATTTCCATAATGAATGAACAGTTTTAATAATCTGTGCAAAAACAGTCTAATTTCGAAGTTGCCATTTCATAATAATCGACATATGGTCCACAATTTCACGATCGTAAGACGTCGATAGGAGTTATCGACAACAGTGCCATACTTGCAAAAGGCGATACGATTCGACAAATTTAGCGATCATAGCGATGCGATAATTTAACTAGCTATACTACAGTACTTGCACTGAGGTTCTTTATACAATCCTTGTGTCCAATAATCAAACCTTCACTAGCCATTTAAAATTGTAAAGACAATGTATTGTAATAGCTCAGTAAGTTTTGGCAATAAACCTAATTATTATTAGCTGAACCGATCAGCAAAGTTAAGCAACGTCCGCCTCGGTCATGACTTGGATGGGTGAGCGCTGGTGACATTACTACTGAGCGTTTCCGTGCTTCGGAGGGCACGTTAAGCCGTCGGTCCCGGTTGTTGTCTTAGGATGGCAGTCGTTACAGCATGGTGGTAGGGCATTTTGCGAATGCCCGCCTGGCTAGCTACCACCCTCAAGTAGAAAATCTGTCGCCAAGCACCTAACGGTGTGTTCCGGCAGCTGTCCTTGAGAGAAAGTAATTCTAGGTTAGCCTGAACAACATCTTCGACCACATCATCACTTACCATCTGGTGAGATAGTGGTCAAAGGCTAATCTAACAGGCATAAAGCAAAAAAAAATCTGTTAATAATCGCCTCAATTAGTAAAAAATGTTAATATTTAATCGCTACAGGGCCATGTTGCTTTGATTTTGTCAGTAACAAATTACACGATTAGCCAGCGGTAACCCTTCCTTAAAAAATGTGCATTTCAATTGCACTGCGCCCATCATCCATACAGTTATGTGATTGTTATGGAACAAGCACAAGGTCCACCTGGCAGGTTGGTAGCCCAGCAAGCTGGCAGCATTCCCATGCTTGTTAATTGAGCCAAATAAGTGCCTGTATATTTAGGTACTTTATAGTATCATTACGCTTTTCATGTCCTGAAAGCTGTATATCAAGGAGATATCTAAGCAGTTACGTTTCTTCAGACAAGTTTTTAGTCATATGGGGTTAGCCTATTGCCATCTAAGAGTATAATCCAAATTCCGAACTGCTGGTGAAAATTTTCATCTAATATTGATATTATAACGCAATTAATATACATGTATGTAATCAAAGCCTTAGGCATTGTGTTTCAATCGAAAAAGTCTAAAAGTAACGTCCAAATGACCTACCTTAGAAGAGCAAGAGATACCCGAATGACACGACTCTACGTCCTGAACATCGCTGTGACCAGAATCATCTTCTTTCCCTTCCTTAACAATAGCATAGAGCTCATCTATCCTGTTCTTCAAAGCCTTAACGTCAGCTTTCATCTTCCTCCGATCCATCGCCATCTCTTCTATCACGACAATCTTCTCTGAGAACTGGCTGAGAACCTTCCGCAGCTCCTCCACATTTTTCGTCAAGAAATCAAACTCGGCAATGATACTGTTTTGACTTTCGGACAGTTTCGTTATGCTGTCCTGCAAGATTTTATAACTACCCTCGGTCGGCGTGGACTGGGCGTTATCCATTTCGGTGAGGTTTCGCGTTTGTGCAGGTCAATTTAACATGATATGGAGGAAAATTAGCAAAAAAATAGAGGTTCAAGAACCGTTATTTTAGAATAAACAAAGTTACTTTACGATTTTAGACGGTGTCAATATTGACAGGTTTTGGTTTTTCGCTTTCGATGGTGCTTCTATGTTGGGCAAGCAAAGAGTTTAGTTATATAGAGGAGGTTTACTCATTGGAGGTTGGGTGTTAATTTAATTATCAAGGCATTTTAAACATAATTTTTGATTTAAGTCCACCATCGATATGTGCAAAACGCCATTGAATAACTCATCTTTTAGCAAGTGATAATATGGTCGAAATAAAAATTATTATAGAAAACAAATTTCAAGTCGTCCATATTTTAAGTCTAATTAGCCTATTAATGTTGTGATGTGGTTTGGCCATGTACTTCATGAAACAATGATTCTTATAAAGATCTCTATCGAGCAAATGTCTTGATTCAATGCGTTCAGACCGCTCTCACTTTGAAGTTCTAATGTAAGCTTACTTTAATGATATTTGGCAGTACGAAATAAAATGATAAATGTAAGGTTAAAATATGACTGAATTAAGAGATGGTAGTTGGCCCCCTGTTCACTCACAACGCGCCCTGCCACAGTCACTCGTAGACGCCTAAATTGAATAAATGATTTTGACTTTTTTTGACTTTTGAATCTCCTAATTTTTTTGGATCTCGGTTAAAAATTGTGTAGGTAGTAGTAGTAGTTGCAACTACCCTCAAAATATATGGAGGGGCGCGCCTTTGTATGTGGATAGGTCTACAGTCTATAACTCTATACTAAGCTACATAAACGGCGCTATCGACGCGGGTGGGCGGTACGGGCATCACTTTCCTTTAGGAAAACTATCTTACTGGAACTGTAGGCGGAGTGTGGTATAAATGATGAGAGAAAAAGCTCATTTATTAAATTAAAAAATATTTTTCACAAAAAACGGAACATAGGCTATAGATAAAGAATCTATTTAAAAAAAAAATTAAATACCCGTGCGAAGCTGGGGCTGGCCGCTCAACCGATTTTGATGAAATTTATATGAGACCACCTTGGAAGTTGTTGCCGCCAAAACCATATAACATGATTCAATTTTCGCGCGCATTAGCATCCTACCACAATTCTCTTTCTTTTGGTTTATCGCGTTGGCAGTCATATCCCAAGATCCCTCACTTCTATATTTTATCCCTTTCCCACGCACGCCTACAGCATATTTGCTTCTCGCTTATGATGCGATGCATCCATTGCATCAGTACGTTGTCAAATCTCGTCGAGGCAACTGCTAACCGCAGAAAAGTACGGCAGAGAAACTGTTATCCGAACAGTTTACAATTTAACGTTTTGTATAGACAGAAATATAGTGAAATAGGACTAAAGGTGAACACAAACACAAGTGTCGTGAGGTTTTGCAGTGAAAGCGCCACGTCCAAGCTAGCACATTGCTGGCGTGCGCATTTGGCCAGACAAGGAGTAGCAGAACTATACCAGATCTTCACAAGCGGCGGAGGAGCACGCGAAAGGAGACAAGGTAGGCGTGCTGTCCTATTTTCCTGTAACCCTGTGTTCTTTATCCTTTAGCTGCCAACCGGTCTACCCTCTATCTATATATCTGTCGCCGCACCTCGAACCAGCCCTATAGAAAGGCATTTTTAAATACAGTCCACACCCGCCGGAGTCTCATGATTTCTTATCTTGACTCCACGCTCCAGATTCTTAGGAACCTGGACCATTGAGAAAGACCTTCTCAATTTCCCATAACCACCCCGCAAGTAGGCGTCATAACATCGTGGCGCCTACATTTGGTCCTTCGAGCCGGATTTCTCATATTCTTATCCGCCCTGCCGAACGATTCTAGTAGCCACAGATTCGTCTGGGTCACCCCGCATTCCAATCTAGATTCATCTAGATATCTACCGCATAAAATATACTAGGTTTCAAATAACTGCCTAGGCACGTTCTTACCGCATCTTAACCGCCCCTTATAGGAGTTTCCTTTAGTTGTCATTATTTAATTTAACCGCATAATACATAATTAATGTCAAAGTATACCTAATCTATCTATTATATACAAATTGTCTCCCTATATTATATATCTAATAATATTTCTCCATACATTCTGTTCAACAACGCCTTTAAAGATATAAAACTCGTACCTTCGCCCGCTTGCTATTTCTAACTTACGGTAGGTAGGTATCTATATTGTTTCCTTATCTGCTCGACGCGTCTGCGCTTGCAGCTGTGACTGCAGTTATATATATTGATTCCTATCTTACAAAGAATTCGAGTAATTGTCGTTATAACGTTATTAGCTAATAATGGCGCCGCCAAAGAAGGTCGAGTCAGAGTCTGAGTCCAAATCTAATAACGATGTAATTGTTTTAGAAACTAAACGAGATACGCTTTTCGAGTTTATTCAAATTGTATATGAAAACTCGAAACAGGCACATATTAGTGAAGAATGCAAGGAGAATTTTCTGAGTTCAGTCGAAACGATTGAAGATATTCGATCTGAGTTCAGACAACTTGTCGATGAGCATAATCGCGCACAGCTTAAATTTGATCCAAATTTTAAGCCCAATTTTAAATCGCTAAACGCGTTTGAAGATTTATATTGTCGAATCAAGCGTGTATTGAAGTGTGTTGAAACCAAACCGTCGAGCGTGGACTTTGATCACGATCTGAAAGGTTCCACTGATCGAATAGGAATTAAATGTAGGATGCCGTCATTGCCATCCATCGAACTGATGTTTTTTGATGGTGATGTCAGAAACTGGCCCTTATTTTATGCTGGATTTAAGTCCATGGTACATGACAATACAATGTTGACAAACGCGGAGAGGTTATATTATTTGATAGGGAAGCTCTCAACTAAGGCCCAAACAGTGTTCTCGGGAATAACACCGTGCGCTGATAATTACGATACAATATTAAAATGTCTCGTTGATAGGTACCAAGACACACGCATGCTTGCATCTACGTATTTAGATCAGATGTTAAATCTCAAACTGAGCGGGCCCGCGTCTTCGGCTAAATTCCAAACGTTTATGGATCAGTTTGTTACCGCCGCTAATGCGCTAAAAAACTTAAAGCTCGATAATTTGACAGATTACATATTGTTACATATAGCATTGAAAAAATTAGATGAAGAGACAATCCGCGCATTTGAATCTCATTATCGCACTGAAAGTTTACCTACGTTTGTTCAGCTGTCAGATTTTATTAGAGGACAATTTAAAATATATCATAACACGCAAACTAGTATAATTATGTCAAGTAGTACTTCAAGAAATTTAAACAAACCGCGAAGTCATGTACCTAACCCGCAGGCTCACGTAGCCGTGTCCGCTGCGCATCGGAAATGTCTTTGTGATAATTTCACACATGACCATTTCTTCAAGTGTCCTAAATTTAATGATTTAACGCCTTCCGCTCGATTTCAATGTGTAAAAGAACATAACGCGTGCATTAATTGCCTTAGTTTGAAACATAAAACCCGCGAATGTAATTCAACCTTTAAGTGTCGCAATTGCAACCAAAAACACCATTCTTTATTGCATTTTAACAAGGCAAACAACAAAAATACGTCTGGAATCGAACCCGTGCCAGAAACCAACTCCGCTCCGCCGCGAGCGCCATCGCCTACGTCAACACGTAATGCGAACGTAGCATCGCTGCATACATCCATTGCCGCGCGAGTGCCGGACACCGCGAGTAGCGATGCTTACACCGCGCAATGTATGCCACCCGTAACGGTATTATTATCGACCGCTCAAATCGTTATCTATGATAAAGCAGGTAAGGCACATTTAGTTAAATGTTTACTCGATTCTGCTTCAACGAGCAGCTTTATAACTTACGAGTGTTGTACGCGCTTGGGTTTGAATTATAATACAGATACGCAGATGATTGTGCGAGGTTTTGGGGGTTCTGAAAAACCTATAAAGGGATGTACAGACTTTAAATTTTATTCACGATTTTCAGATAAGGTTCATTTTCAAGTATCGGCACTTGTTGTAGACCGCATCACGGATAACTTGCCTTCGCTACCCGTGAATGCATCTGCGTTCACGCATATTCAATCGCTTCCACTCGCTGACAGCACCTTTGCTACGCCTAGCGAGGTTCACGTACTTCTCGGTGCAGATATTTTTCCGCACCTGTTGATACCGGGTTCGGTACATAGCAGTGTGGACGGAATGTTGCCCGCTATGGAAACTGTTCTGGGTTACATAATTATGGGTTCTGCTCCCATATTGATACCTAAACATACTTCCGCTTGTTGTGCGGTTGTGCAGCATTCATTGGATCACCTACTGAAAAGGTTTTGGGAACTCGAAGAAGTAACCGCTCCGCCCGCCCACAGTCAAGAAGATCTTGAATGTGAGAACCATTTTCTCGCCACTACTACGCGTGATGCTAATGGCAGATATACCGTCGCTTTGCCGTTTAGTGACGATGTGTTTAAATTAGGAAATTCGTACTCAACCGCATACAGACGCTTTCTGTGCTTGGAACGGAAGTTGTCTTCGTCAAATACGCTGCGCGCTGCCTACAACGATATCATTCGTGAATACGTTGATAAAGGTTATATCACTGAAATAGGCCCAATTGATAATGTCGCTTCTTTCGCATCCTATTTCGTTCCACATCACTGCGTGCAGCGTGAAGATAAGAAGACCACAAAAATTCGCATGGTTTTAGACTCCAGTAGTAAGACCAGCACAGGGCTGTCACTTAATGAAGTACTGCACGCAGGCCCTAATCTACAGGGTGATTTAAATAATATACTTCTTAATTTTCGTCTTTTTAAAATTGCGATTTCAGCTGACTGTCGTCAAATGTTTTTACAAATTGGAATGCACGAAAATGATCGCAAATATCAGCGAATTCTTTTCAGGTTTCATCCACGCGACCCAATATTGGTCTTCCAATTCAATAGGGTTTGTTTTGGAATGAAGTCGAGTGTATTTCACGCCATCCGCGTCATTCATCAGCTCATTGCCGATGAAGGGCACCGGTTTCCCATAGCTGCCGCAATAGCATCAAGCTCCACGTACATGGACGATGTATGCTTCAGTATAATGGCGGATGATTCATCACAGAACGATGAAGCCGTCGCTGTTGCCGCATGTACGCAACTTATCGCCTTATTCAAGTGTGGTCAATTTGACCTCGTTAAGTGGACCAGTAATGCTCCTAATGTTTTACGTGCTATTCCTGCCTCTCATCGTGCATCCGCAGATCTTGAGATCGACAGGGGTGCCACTCCTCATAAAATATTGGGCACGCATTGGGATAGGTCTGACGATGTTTTTAATTTCAGGGTTGCCACACCTGAACCAGGGTGCACCAAACGGATAATTTTATCTGTCGTCGCACGTTTATGGGATAACTTAGGTCTAGTGGCTCCCGTCATATCGTATGCCAAGCTCCTCATTCAGGAACTTTGGCTTTTGAAATGTGACTGGGACGACACGCCTCCTCGACGCATCGTGACATTGTGGTCGCAGTTTTGCAGTGAACTACCTGCACTGAACCGTATACGTATACCGCGTCATTTAGGGGTAGTCCAGGGTTGCACGGCTAACCTTTTGGTATTTTCGGACGCAAGTGAGCGCGCCTACGGTGGAGTTATTTTCCTTCAGGTTGTGATCGGTGAATATAGGAGCGTTAGGCTCGTATGTTCTAAGTCCAAAGTCGCACCGCTTAAAACTTTATCTATCGCAAGATTGGAACTATGCGCCGCTGTTTTGCTGTCAAAGTTGATGCGTAAGGTGCTAGACAATTTCGAACCACGCTACAAAATCTCAAATATCTACGCCTTTACAGACTCGAAGGTTGTTCTGTGTTGGATCAACTCTTCCCCGCATAGATGGCAAACGTTTGTCGCAAATCGCGTCGTCATGATTATTGATAATATACCTGCTGTTTGTTTCCATCATACTGCAGGCATTGATAACCCTGCGGATTGCCTATCGCGAGGCCTTTCCCCCGCAATGTTAGTTGACCATCCTCTATGGTACTCGGGACCGCCATGGGCTTCGAAAGACGTCTTTGAGTGGCCAATCGTAGAGTTCAATCACGATGACATGACCGAAGTGCCAGATCTGAAGCCGCTTGCCCATAATACAACTGTAGTTGCAATTGAATCACCAATTTACGCGCTCGCACATCGTATATCTTCTTGGTCAAGGTTATTAAGAATTGTAGTATACGTCTCCCGTTTTTGAAGTTACTACCGCGCAGACCTGTAAAAGGTTCTGATTTAGATTTCGCAGAAACTAATGTTGTACTAGCGCTACAACAAGTTTACTTTAGTGACGACATAATTAAATTGAAAAATGGTCAAAACTGTTCCCCCGCACTACAAAAATTAAATCCATTTTTGGATAACGATGCAACAACATGTGTAGTATATAATTATTATTTCATGAATATTTATATAATTTCGTGCGTCCTGTTGTTCGATTATGCCCATCGCCAAGTCATTAGTTTAGATATGTAGGTTCAGGATCTACACATAATATTTATAAGTTTAGGTATACGGATATAATGTAACATATTTATAATTATTTATCGCATTTTATATATTTTTTAAAGGTAACCCTTTAAGGCCGGGGGTATGTTGCCGCCAAAACCATATAACATGATTCAATTTTCGCGCGCATTAGCATCCTACCACAATTCTCTTTCTTTTGGTTTATCGCGTTGGCAGTCATATCCCAAGATCCCTCACTTCTATATTTTATCCCTTTCCCACGCACGCCTACAGCATATTTGCTTCTCGCTTATGATGCGATGCATCCATTGCATCAGTACGTTGTCAAATCTCGTCGAGGCAACTGCTAACCGCAGAAAAGTACGGCAGAGAAACTGTTATCCGAACAGTTTACAATTTAACGTTTATATAGACAGAAATATAGTGAAATAGGACTAAAGGTGAACACAAACACAAGTGTCGTGAGGTTTTGCAGTGAAAGCGCCACGTCCAAGCTAGCACATTGCTGGCGTGCGCATTTGGCCAGACAAGGAGTAGCAGAACTATACCAGATCTTCACAAGCGGCGGAGGAGCACGCGAAAGGAGACAAGGTAGGCGTGCTGTCCTATTTTCCTGTAACCCTGTGTTCTTTATCCTTTAGCTGCCAACCGGTCTACCCTCTATCTATATATCTGTCGCCGCACCGCGAACCAGCCCTATAGAAAGGCATTTTTAAATACAGTCCACACCCGCCGGAGTCTCATGATTTCTTATCTTGACTCCACGCTCCAGATTCTTAGGAACCTGGACCATTGAGAAAGACCTTCTCAATTTCCCATAACCACCCCGCAAGTAGGCGTCATAACATCGTGGCGCCTACAGAAGTATACACTTTCCAATAAAAAGTATCTAAATCGGACTACTCTGTAAAAAGTTATGCGTGGTCATATATAAAAAATATGTTTATATACGCGTCGAGTTGAGAACCTCCTCGTTTTTTGAAGTCGGTTAAAAAGTAGACAATAGCATTTCGAGTCGTGCTTAGTGAAGGGTTCCGTAGCTGTTAGTAATGGCCAGTAACCGGTAAATTGCGACCTCGAATAAAAATAAACTTGAAATTGGTTAGCTGTAGCTAAACAACGATTAGGGTCCAGTTAGTCGTGATAATTTTGAACAAGTAATTTAAAATTTATGACGATATTTCACAAAATACTATTGTTGTGATTAAAATTGATATTGATATTAAAATTGATACACACGATGTTAAAATGTACGAATATAATATAGTGAATGGGCAATTTAGGCAGAATAGTTCTCTAATACGTTTTTCATCATACTTTATATACTTTATATATATATATTTGTGAAACAATATATACGAAACAAACTTATATTTTAAAAAAACACACGCGCCGACTTCAGAAAATTCTTTTTTTTTAGAATTCAGTACGGAATTAGTTGTGTTCGAAGTTTGGAACACAGTATTGGCTATGAACGTGTAAGCTTCGTGGGTATTAATAGTACACGGAGAGCGCTTATAACTTGAACCAAACAACATTCTTCGCTAGAAAGACACGGCAGAGTAATCTAATTTGTTATTCAAACAATTTCATAGTTGTTACTGTACGTTAAATGTTACCTGTGTTGTGTTCACATCACAACTCAACGTGAACATCGTGGCTCTGTTATAAAAACGTTATTCTAAATTTAATCCGGTGGTTAAGCCGTTGTTGATTTAGGAAATACGCACTTATCTATATGCTCAACAATGATGTTAGAAATTAGTCTACATTGCGGTCAATATCTTGTTATATCGTGCATAGAGAATAGTGGTAATCGCGATTTATAAAAGGTAGTCTCTTCATGGTGGATCCGTCGAGCCAGTGAAATTACACGCACAATGTCTTAAGGTGATGGGCGCAGTGCAACTCGTGAGTTGTGACTAACTGCATCTGTTATAGGCAGAGGTAAGTCCGCTTAACATCAGGTGGGCTTCGAGTTTGTACCGTCACAATAACATAAAAATTGTCCCTGATAGAATATCCGCAGTGTAAGATGTTCTGGCTCTACACAAAAAAAAACGAGATCTAATTAAAACTATACAATACAATTTTAGCACATTGGTAGCGCCTATTGAAAGTGCCCACCTAGCTACCTACCACCCTCAAGTATAATATCTGTCGCCAAGCACCTAACGGTGTGTTCCGGCAGCTGTCCTTGAGAGCTAGTAATTCTAGGCTAGCCTGAACAACATCTTCGACCAACATCACTTACCATCAGTAGCCCATCAAGTGTAAAAAACACACTTCTTTTTTTTAGACAGCCCGCGTACTGGGCTAATAAGCCATAAGAACTAAGATTAAGTTAATTTTAGTAATTAATTTTAGTTAATTTAACTTAAGCGTATAGCGCAGTGAAAAGCAGCAGAGGGCATCTGCAACTGTCGCGATGGATACAACATGGGTGTCTTCAAATCGAGAGTAAATAGGTTTCTTCTAGGTAAGCGTGCTCCATCTTAGACCTCACCAGTGCTTAACATCAGGCGGGGTGAGGTTAAATGTTAACCTATCAAGATTAAATAAAAAAACTGTGATGGACTGTCATGACACTTACCAATGTGGGCGAATTGTCTGCAATTAATCTCATAAATATAATGACATTAAAAATTTTATTAAGATCTTGCAGAATTTGGGGTTCTTGGGCAACTTCGAGGCATCTAAAATTAAATCTAATTGTATTGCTTTAGTTTTTTATTGAACCCAATAAACAATAGCCTAGCCCTCTAGATGAAAATTTAAACCACTGTTTAACTTTTACTTTTAGATTTTTCGAGCCCGTGTTTTCTTCGTTGGTAACGCGGATATGAAAGTAACAATTAAAAATTTGTTATTAAATTTAATGGGACGTTATTTTGGAGGTAGGTAATTATTTAGTCTTTAGACAGTTCATAAAGAAAATATGGTCAGGTTTTGCAAGTCATAAAGGTTGAGTGAGATAACTCAAGAAGAATGTGGATGAAACACGAGTGTTCAGAATCAAGGGTACGTTCAGTAAGTACTGTGTACTGTAAGTAAGAGTAATGTCGCTCGATCATCAACTCACTGGTATCCCGATTCCCGACGCAGTTAGGGCAGGGCTGTGTGCGTCCGCTATGATAAGTTTCAAGTTCAAATTGACAAGTACCTAACTAAGTAAGTATAAATTGATCCCATACCCTTTAGAAATGAGAACAAAAACCCTTTTAATTACGTAACACTTTAATGTCTTAATTATCAAATGTTCTTTGGTAACACTAATAAATAATATTCAAAATTGAATTATGGGAAACATGTTCTTCAGAATCATAACTTTGCACCTCTTTTGTCCAAATGACAGAGGAGCAACTTTCACTCTGCTATTTTGCAGGGTGACCGGTGCTCATCATTCCTGATCATGTTGTTGAACAGTTTAGTGTGACTGCACGGATGATCATACTGACTTTGTTAATGTCAAATTTCGGCGGAATACTGACCGAAATCGAAGGACGTCGTTGAAGATGAGGGGTGCAGACTAGCCAAAGGAAGATAAGACTTCATTTTCTAAAAAAAAAGGATTTCTGAAATAGAAACGGAACCTCAAAAAATTTTCAACCCTGAAACATTTTTAAATCAAATATTTTTTGAAAGTCGAACCACGCTAATTTGAGGTCAGTGTTTTAAATCAGTATGGTACAGACTTCTACAAGTTATTTCATACTTAGTTGGAAGTAGGTTACGTATTAGATTTTTTTTGCTCTATCTTAAAAATGGTATTATAAACAAGCGTTAGACTTGTTATATTAATAGTTCTATATTCAACGTACAACAACTAAGACTAAGAAACGGGCAAGTGTCGGTAGGCGATGCGGATCTCGAACTGCATAAAAATATTTAAATAAAAAAGGAAGATACGCTACGCTCTAATATCACAACAATATAATGTAGAGAAAATTTAACACAAGCATATAATGCACACAGCTTCACTTCCAACGTATATAATACGGTATAATAAATAACATAGACAGGAGAACATGCATGGAATAGACGCACACTACTGAGACTCAATCAGGAGACTTCGCTTGATTTGACATTACTAAGTATAATGATGGTACATTCTTATTACGGAACTTTCAGCGTGGGAGTACAACACCCACTTTTATTTATGTCAACTAACTACCTGAAAAGATAGATGCCAGAAAGTAATTTCACTTTTGGCCGAAGCGTGACCTCTCTAAAGTTTTTATTACTCCCAGGGGTGTGACCCCGAGCCGCTTCTATACTGAAAACGGTTTATTTATTGAATTACATACATAAAAAAACCAAGGCCCAAGAAACGAAAAATATCGAAGCGGTACCTATACTAATGGAATGGAATGCAAACTTTCCATTACAGTTTTATTCTACATACAAGAGCGATTTGTGCGTTATTCTAAGTGGATTTAAGATGAAATAAACCTATAATATATTGCCCCGTGGGGTGCCGGGGTAGAATATCACCCCCCATCACAACCTGAGGGTGCCGTAAGAGGCAAATAAAGGTAAAAATACCGGAAAGTGGGCACCAACGCCTTCTGAAGAACTGGTATCTTATACTGCAATCCCCAAGACGCCTGCCAAGCATGGGTATTATGGCAAATCTCCCCCTTAATGAAGGGAAGCTGTGTTCAGCAGTGGACAATCTGGCTGATACAGTACAATAAACATTGTATACCTATATGGTTGCCATTCTAGGTCTTTTAATCAGCGACCAAGTTGCGATGTGTATCCACACATCAAGCAGAGGACAGCTGTCCAGCTTTCCTCTGCTTTTCCATTTTAATTATCATCTTCATAGTCCAACTGGTATAATGGTAGGGCATTTTGCGAATGCCTGCCTGGCTAGTGGCTAGCTACCACCTTCAAGTAGAAAATTTGTCGCCAAGCCCCTAACGGTGTGTTCCGGCAGCTGTCCTTGAGAGCCAGTAATTCTCTAGGTTAGCCTGAACAACACCTTCGACCACACCATCACTTACCATCAAGTGAGACAGTAGTTAAGGGCTAATCTATAATGCATAAAAAAAAACTCGTGTGGGGTTAGTACAATACATTGTCGCTTCTATTTCGCTAGGTACCTATTTTGCTCACACCAAAGTGAGCCTATCTTAACAACATAAAACAGTGTACAAAAGAGGCCTACTCGTACATATAATTTACTGTAGAGGGGCGCGCCTTCATGAATAAACAGGGACATGTTGTTAAAAAATCAACTCAATCTCTATGATAATAGAGATTGAGTTGATTTTTTCGTAACTTTGACATTTCCTTTGAAAAGGTTGCTTATTGTGGAGTTCGGAATTCAAAAGGAAGATTTTTTTATTTTTGCTGATAGGTAACGCTTTGACCACAATCTCACGTGATGGTAAGTGATGATGTGGTCGAAGGTGTTAACAGGCTTAACCTAGAATTACTGGCTCTCAAGGACAGCTGCCGGAACACACCGTTAGGTGCTTGGCGACAGATTTTCAACTTGAGGGTGGTCGCTAGCCAGGCGAGCATTCGCAAAATCGCCCTTTCACCATGCGGTGAAGCTCAAGCCAGCGGCAGGGATCGACCCATTGACCTGCAACACAGCAGTCCATAGCAAATACCGCTCGGCCATCATTGCTTCAAAAACTTCTACGATATATCCCAGTACATATATTAAACAGTCAGTATACTCTTAAGCCGGGAGCTGTACCGCTGTGCCAAAGGGTATTAAACAAAAATGCCCTTGTGCCATTGGAATGTCGCAAACAGGGCGAGGCTGTGAAACCGCCGATGACGACACCGCACCCGATCATCCGAACTAAACCGCAATAATCAACAGGAAACCATATTTCTATTATTATTTACTGTAGTAGTTGTGTAGCTAGTAATACCTAGAGATAGAAGTTATTAAGTAATAATTAACATAGATTGATTACTATACTGTTTGAAGAGTATAGTAGCAATCAATGATTTTAGAAAAATTATGTAGATAAGTTATATGCGCTCTGCAAGTGGCACATCAAAACCTTGCTAATTGACTAACCTGAGTTCAGTCATCGCGGAATCGACGAAGGCGTTGGACGTTTATAATGTTGTAGTATGCAAGCACTGTGAGCCAAATATAGCTTCACATAGCTTTCACCCCCTCCCCGATCCCCGATTTGGTCACTTTGAAGGTGAACTCCTCTTCAGATGGTCATTGTTTGGATTCATAAAAAATATATGTTACTAGCTTTCCGGGCGCGGCTCCGCACGCGCGTATTTTTTTTTTTATTTTTTTTTTATTGCTGATAAGTAAGCCTTTGACCACAATCACACGTGATAGTAAGTGATGGTCGAAGGTGTTAACAGGCTTAACCTAGAATTACTCTGGCTCTCAAGGACAGCTGCCGGAACACACTGTTAGGTGCTTGGCGACAGATTTTCTACTTGAGGGTGGTCGCTAGCCAGGCGGGCATTTACAAAATGCCCTTCCACCATGCGGTGAAGCTCAAGCCCGCGGCGGGATTCGAACCATGGACCTGCGGCGCGGCAGTCCATAGCCAAAGCCACTGAGCTATCACTGCTTCGAAATTGTTGGTAATCGCGCAAAATTAACCTCTTTTTGTGCAGTTGGGTAAAAACTATCCTATGTTTTTTCCCGGGTCTCAAACTATTTCCATACCAAATTTCATTCAAATCGGTCCAGTAGTTTTGGCGTAAAAGCGTAACACACAGACCGACAGACAGAGTTACTTTCGCATTTGTAATATTAGTACTGATGTACTGACATTCTGTCAACAAGTTTATGTTGAAGGATTTTTCATAACTGTTTGATATAACGGATAAAAAAAAATGAAATGCCGCTGTTTTAAAACTACTTTTTCAAAGAATGAACGTGATCTCAAGGAGTTGCGAGGTATATCTCCCACAGGGTTTACGCGACTAGCACAGGATTCCGTGCCTAAACTAATGTGATGTGAGCATTGGTTTGGACGGTTGTAGTTTGTTTTCTACCTCAGTTTGAACAGATTCTCTGGTTCTCCAATGTAATACCATCATTGTATTATCTAATTATATTAAAGTTATTTTATCGTGCTTAGATTCTTTTAATATAATATTTTGTTACAGGCCAATAATAGGCCAGTGGCCCTTGCTATAAACTGAATCGCATGGGGTATACATTGTTTAAATCCCGCTTTGAATTTTAACGCATGGAAGTAAGGCATTTTGCGAATGCCCACCAAACTTCCTTAGTAGAAAAGTCTGTCAACAAGCACCAAACGCTCCCGACAGCTGTCGAAAGTCAGTATCTTGTAGTTTCCACCTAGTTTTTACCATCCTTCACCCTCAGACCGAATAAAAAGTCTTTATTTGGTCTGAGCCTACACCACACTCATCCCGTGGGTGTCGTAGGAGGCGACTAAGGGAAAAATACTGAAAGTGGGGCAGCAGCGCCTTCTAAAGAACTGCCAACTTACACTGCGATCTCCAAGACGCTTGCCAAGCGTGGGGATTATGGCAAATACCCCCTTAATAGGGGAGGCTGTGTTCAGCAGTGGATGATCCGGCTGTTTCAGTACAGTACAGTACACCACACTACGATTATCACGTAACCAACAGGTGATGTGTTTGATTCTGCTCTATCAGCTGTAAATAATATACATTTATTACTGTTATTATTGTAGTTTTATTGGCTGGTATCAACAGTATTTGTATAATTAACTTCATTGTTTGAATAAAGCGGAAAACCATCCAATAAAAAGGATAGTGGTGTGTGTGTGTCATTCCATACAAAAAATATGGCCATGCGTGGTACGGGCTTTGCTCTTTTGGTGTTCCATATTATACAGCCCGGAAGATAAATATTTTCTATTGGTTTTGATGTCAGCTTTAAAAGTACATTGTAAATTGGCGTTTTCAGTATTTGTTAGTTAAAAGGGGGTTTACTCCATGGTGTACCGATGTTACTGATTTCTAAGTTTAGTTTTTGATATAGGAGTCTATATCAAAAACTAAACTTAGACATTGTTAGTCTATTATATCACAATAATAGTCTAACATTGACCATTTTGATGGCCTCGGATTTATTTCTTCAACGCATAAACTTGTTAATAATGTCGCAACCCTATAGTTTTAATATTTATGTTTGCAATAACGCATGCTCTGCGGATTACATTACAAAATCACAAATTGACGAGAAGAAACATCGGGATTAGAGCATACCCCGGCTAAAGGGGTCGATGGACGCGGGTTCGAATACCGCACATGACTTAAATGTTTCCTCTCGTAAATTTGTGATTTTGTTATTATATTGATATTTTAGAAAAACACTTTAAAAATATGAAAATATATATCTATATAGGTATAACTAGTTTTCCAGTTAAGCCGACGTGACGTCATAAACCTAGCCAAATCAGAAAGATTTTTTTCGCTTTTCGATTCTACAAAGCATCCTCAGAGTCAGACAATAACAAGATCGCGAAAATTATATTTAATTTGTTTTTTTTTTTAATATTTGATATTAACAAATGTGGAAAATAACGCTTGAATCTATTCATTGAAGAGTCTATATTTCAGATTTTTAACTCATTGCGTGTACGAGCTAAAGATCCGTTATACAGACAGATAGACGGACAGACAGTGGAGTCTTATTATAGGGCTTTGTTTTGCCCTTTAGGTACGAAACTGTAATAAAATAGTATATTGTTTACCAAGGGAACAAACAACCATTTTGCGAGAGTGTTTCTATGAATTCAGAGCGGAACGAAGGATTCTAAAGTAGAATCCTGAGTGCAACGAGGGATTCAAAGTTACTCGAACTTAAACTACCATCAATCACTACCATCTGTCATGATTTTCAATGGAATTATAGATTATTTTATCTGAACCAATATTTTATTCAATATTTCGGCATTTTAAATAGTGGCAGCACGCACAGGATCTCGTGGTCGGTTGTTCAAAATCGACAAATCACTGTTGAGCTGGATCGACCAATCAAAGGTTTACCACTATAGCATTTTGGAGGGGAACATACAGGAGGAAGAAACCAGTCAGTCCGTCGAATGGTCATTCTGGCAAGAGACTTCGAGGCGAAAAGTACTAGTTTGAAATTGTACAAGTTTGTAATAAATTGTATTTGGAAGTATTATCTACATTGGTTTGGAATTTATAAAACATCCGTTACAGTTGTCGATTTATTTACAGCTTGAGAAATAGTATCAGATAAAGTCATCTCAGGATATAGTTTTTGAGAAACTATACTATTTTAGGTGGTGAAAAATAACATAATTTAATTTAAAAAAAAAAACAGCTTGTAATTTGTTCATAGAATGTTTGTAATTGAACTTTTACAAAAAATATCGATATTCTAAATTTAAATCACTTTTAGTCCCTCAGATTAAAAAGCTATTTTAGTCCCTGTTTACGAAGAATAAATAGCTCTTTTCGAATAGATGTGATAAAAAATATCATTATTAAAACTTACGTAAGTATTCAACTTATTAATTTATTATACACGGTTTGCACTTACGATAATTCAATAATTATCGTAAGTGCATCAAATAGATTCAAACCGTGTATAATAAATTAATTAAAAATATGTTCCACATTATCCTGTTTAGCTCGGATGGCATCAGGCATGTGTTACAATCTGGATAAGTCGATGTACCGGTGGGTGCGTCATATTTCGTAGTACTCTATTTTTGGCAATCTAAATTCGAGTAGGCATTGACCTTCGTAAGACCAAAATGCGTTCATGCCAGTTTTAAGCTTCATTTTCAGGGTTCCGTACCTAAAAGGTAAAAAGGGGATCCTATTACTAAGAGCCACGGTCTGTCTGTCTGTCTCTCTCATGCAGTTGAGCTCATTGAGAACGAAATCATCGGGGAAGTACTGCCGCAATGAAATTACATGCCATGAACTCCAAGTCAAAATCATTTGTTCAATTAAGGCGTCTATGACGACGCTCTTATGAAGGTCAACATAGACTTAGAAATTTTAATATTGAATCATTCTAAATTTTACTGGCAGTCTGGCACGTTCAGCAAGAAAAATGTATAGAGTCACTGCGAGAAGAACGGGCAAGAACCGCCAATCTTTTTAAACGTCTTTTTAAATGATTACAATATTTGTTTAAACGTTGCGCGTTGCACGTAGGTGACACGCCATAGTCGTTTAAGTAATCACAAACTGTGTAGTAGGATTCCTTAATCAAAATGTTTTTCACGTGCAACTTGAATTTTCCTTTTGTGATCATCTTTATTTCATGAGACTTAACAACTTTATGTCTTATAGGGTGTAGGGTGTCTATGGGTGGGTGTCGTTGGGCGCAGTGCAGTTAATTAGTTAGTAAATGTATCTATTGTACGCAGAGACAACTGCGGGCCTTGCGTTTGATCAGGATGATCAGTCACAAAATCATAAAAATAAATCAATTATGTCTAAAATACTATTTATTTTTAATATTATTATTATACATCCAAATTTTAACCAGGCCTAAAAAAATAACTAACTATAATGGAGGAAACAAAGGGAGGTGACTTAGCTTGTGCAACCCGCAATATAGATTCAGGGCGGGCGGCGCTGATTTTCAGCCACCCCCGTTCCCTTAGGGGAACAGTGTGATGGGAGCCACGTAAATATAATGAAAGAACATACAATTATTATATTAAAATTACAAAACCAGTAAAAATAAAGATCTGTTATCTCGTATGTGCGTGTATACACGCACATATACATACGTTTGTGAGGGTGTGTTTATAATATGTGTGTTGAGAACTTGTCGAACGTACCTTTATGTATAGTTATACAATAGGCTTTGACCGATAGAACACGTCACCCAGTATTGCATCCCGGTACCATAACCTGTTGATAACGTTATCTCTATATCAGACAGATTACTGAGAAAGTATACATTAGTGTACGTTATTGGTGTTATTGCCTGATTGTCCTTTATTACTTATCTAGGTGTACTTATCATTTATTCAGTTATGTATTTATTATAAAGTTTACCTCATATATATTAGGTGATTAACAGGTAAGTATAAAAAAATCTATTAAGCAGAATCTATTTTATTAAGCAAAAACTTGTATTCGTACCTTTTTTTTATGTTATTGTGACGGAACGAGCTCGAGGACCACCTGATGTTAAGCGGACTAACCTCTGCCTATAACAGATGCATTTCGTTACAGCCACGAATTGCACTGCGCCCGTCACCTTGACACATAGGTTTGTTAAGTCTCAAGTGCCTGTAATTTCACTGGCTCTCAAGTACTGCTGCCGGAACACACCGTTAGGTGCTTGGCGACAGATTTTCTACTTGAGGGTGGTCAGTAGCCAGGCAGGCATTCGCAAAATGCCCTTCCAACACGCGGTGAAGCTTAAGCCCGCAGCGGGATTCGAACCATGGACCTGCTGCGCGGCAGTCCATAGCCAACTGAGCCACCACTGCTTCAAAACTTATATATCACTATCTAGGTGTACCTATATATAATTTGTCATGAAAAAAACATATAATTTATCAAGTTGTGATTTAAAGAGAGGAATGATTTGATTGTTTGTTTGCATTGAATAGGCTCTGAAACTACAGGACCGATTTGAAAATTTAATTATTTTTTTTCACCATTAAAATCCAACATTATCTCTGATTAACATAGGCTATAGAAGATTTTCAAAAAGTTAGGAATCCTTATGAAATCTTCGATAATGTAATCCAAAGTGCGAAAAAAATACCAAAAAAATCGTTACATCGCGTACGCTGCGGAAATTATTGAAAATAGAGCAAAGTGATGTACTACAATTTTATATATGTCCTATTTAAAATTTCATCAAAAACGGTCAATCCGTTTTTGAGTTACACTCAAAAAGTTATTTCACACTTTTGGGAGTTGAAGTCGGTTCCATTTTTCGTAAATTTTTTTTTATGCCTGATAGGTTAGTTTTTGACCACTATATTACCTGATGGTAAGTGGTGATGTGATCAAAGAAGTTGTTCAGGCTAACCTACAATTACTGGCTCTCAAGGACAGCTGCCTAAAACACACTGTTAGGTGCTTGGAGACAGGTTTTCTACTTGAGGGTTGTAACTATGCCATTCGCAAAATGACCTACCACCATGCAAAACAGTAAAACACAGGGCGTCCCACGGCGATGCCACATGGAGGGAAAGTACCTTAAATATTTTAGATGGAACATTTTACTGAAAGAAGACATTATTTGAATTTATAAAACAATTTAAACTACATTAAAAGATGTTTCAATAGTTACTGTGATGGTCGACTAATGGTTGAACCGAGAATTGAACCCGTTACAGGAAAAATAATCACCTTGTAGTTCTATCATACCGATCGAAAGATTTCATCGTCAGGATTTATTTTTTGCTGAATAACATAGTGTCGGAAATAAAAGGAAGACCATGAATTTTAAAATTTGACCATCCAAGTCATGACCGCAGCGGACGCTGCGCTACGAGCTCATCGGATTTGTGTTGCGCTGCATCTCCAGCGGTTACAGTGTACAGTGCAGTGCTCCCGCAGTACATTGACTCAGCACCAGCACCAGTACATTGACAGAACAGTTATTTGTTTGCACATCCTGACCCCACTTAACGCGCACCGCTCGAAATAACGCGATGACTTGCTTGGCGCCGCGCCAGATGCATTTATTGGTATATTTGTGCTCTTTTTACGGCTGTTTTAAAGGGATTTGTCGTGACTGTGATATTTTTCAAGCTTATGATAGTGGATCATCGTTAGCCTCCTTTTCATATCTGTGTCCCTAGACTGTGGGTTCGTCGGTTCAGTATGCCTTTCTCTAACAAGTTTTTGGTACACAGATATCGCTCATACTTTAAGTTTGGCATTAGTTTTGTAACATTTTTATTCATGTACAAGAGGCTTTACTGTTTTTTTTGTAGCTGATAGATTAGGCACTCTTTGACCACTATCTCACCTGATGGTAAGTGATAACATGGTCGAAGAAGTTTAACCTAACTTAGAATTACTGGCTCAAGAAGTTCGTCACAGGCGATTAACTGCACTGCACCTATCATCCTAAGTCATAAAGTTATTAATTCTCATGTGCCTGTAATTTTACCGGCACCCAGTCCCTTGAAATCGGAACACATTAAAGCAAACAATACTGTTGGCGGTAGAAATAATTATGCTGGCTGTACTTCCCCGGGCGAACTCGTTCACAAAGAATTCTACTGCAACTAAATATATATAACCTTATATGGCAATTTTTAGAAGCTCTATCAAATCTAATAAAACACATATTATGTAGTCATCGAGACCCAAACTAAAAGACGAAGATAAAGTACTTCAGTTAATTAACTGCCTACATTTTCAATCACTTGTATAAAAGTAACTTAAACAAAAGACCCATTCAAAACAAAAGCAACATAAAAAAGCAAAAAGGTCTACGAATCGTGCATTGAGACTAAAATCCGGAAGCATTTCTCCACATGTCCACTCGTACAGTGGCTCTTTGTCCTCACAACGGACATTCTGTTTACTGTACCACAGTATACGTCATAGTACAAGGCTGTGCTGTATCCAATGCTGTACCACAAATCACAGAGATATCTTGTTACCATATCATAGATTTTCTCAGGACATAAAGCGCAAGAGCGCAGCAGGTCCATGGCTCGAATCCCGCCGCGGGCTTGAGCTTCACCGCATGGCGGAAGGGCATTTCGTGAATGTGGTCGCTAGCCGCCTGACCACACTCAAGTAGAACATCTGTTGCCAAGCACCTAACGGTGTGTTTCACCAGCAGTCCTTGAGAGCCAGTGAAATTACAGGAACATGAGACTTAACAACTATGTCTCAAGGTGACGGGCGCAGTGCAATTCGTGACTTCTGACTAAATGCAACTGTTATAGGCAGAGGTTAGTCCACTTAACATCAGGTGGGCCTCGAGCTTGTTCCGTCACAATAATATTAAAAAAACGTAAAATGAGATTGCCACCCCAAGGGAAGAATAGATCTCGGACTAATCCCTCATAGTGGGAGAGCCAGTTGCAAAAATGCCTACCTCATCGGGTACATTTGTTATATCCCATTTGTTTCAGAAAGATGTGACGGCGTTAAAGGGTCATGTCATGTAGCATCTCACACTATTGCCGCCCAACGGTACTGTAGGTATACCTACAAAAAGTAAATAAGGACAAGGAAAATACATTGATATATATATGACCGGAAAAAACACGGTAAAACTAAAACTACAAGTCCAACTTGGTGTAGACATAATGGTGACCCTATAAAATACGTAGAATAGACAACAGTATGTACAGAGAAGAGTACAAAAAATGTAATATACAAGTGCAATGACCTGCGACCGATGGATTGGATGTTTAGCCCAATGCGTTTAATACCAGTAATGTGGTTACATACTTGTGTATAGATCGAGTTAGTGTCCATTTAATAAATAACAGTTGCCTACACCGAAGTAAAAGAAAACGGGAACATTTCTCGGGTAATAAATGTAAGGGCTGTTTCTATACCTTCCTGTAGGACGACGTAAAAGGCAACTAATAAAACACTGGCTAAGCGCGAGTCAAGACTAGCTATTCTAGGGTTTCGCATTCCAACTGTTCGTAAAAGATCAAAAGTGCGTACGGATCATGTATATTTTGAACTATTCCTTACTTGTTTATAAGAAAAACTAAAAAAAATAGGATTTTTGCTTTGTTTATTGTAAAATGATATTAATTAATAATCTGTGTAATGAATAGATTCAGGCGTTACTTTGCGGAAATCCATATTTAATAATAACAAATATTTTTTAAATATTTTAAGAAAACATCAAATTAATATTTTAATAAAACACTTAAAAAATACAAAAATATATCTAGTGACAATTCCGCCTAATAATCTGTGTTTCTTGTTCTACCATTTACACTAATCAGTAATCACACAAGGACAGCGATTTGGCATGCTTCAAATCAGTCGATCAAAATAACTTTGAAGAATGACCGCCCACGTTCTTTGTAACAAGTCAAAAAATTGTTGTGGGGTATGCATGCACGGCATCCATACTTGGCAGAGCTCATCTTTGTAGCATATCCCATGCATGTTCAATGAGGTTGAGGTCTGGCGATGGAGCAGGCCACTTGATGCGAGCATCGGCAAAACTGCGAGTTGGACTAGCCAAATACCTAAACGGCTTCGCAAAGGGATGATCACTTCTGAAACAATATACTCTCCGCATAAATCTGAGCATTGAGGTTGCCCCTGATCCAAATGAGATCTGTTTAAAACTTACTTGATTTACTCGATACTTGATCCCTAGGCACTTTTAATGTGTATAGTTTTTGCTAGTTTTGACAGCTTCAAACTACAATAAAATCGGCGTTTTCAATATAGCCTTTTTGAAGGATGCAACAATTTTGATAATGAATCTTATAGATTTATATATTTGTCAGACAGGCTACAGAAGGTTGGAATAAATGGGAACACTTTTTCTGAGTCATAACAAGTATAAATTAATGTTGCCTTAGGTTTTCGCGATTGTTACACTTAACTATGTTTAACACATAGTAATTAAACAACTTTAAACGGTTAAGTATAAATTAATAAAAAAATAAAAAACCCTACTGCTATTTATTTATTTTTGTTAAATGTTTTATCGTTCCATTGAACATAAAACTGCAAGTTATATATGGTAAGTATTATATATATGTATGGTATCGTGTTTTAAAGCCCTTCATTTTAATACCCCACTCGATAGGTTAATCCGCCAGATAGATTTTTTTATTAATTGTATGTACCTGGTGTCACTTGAACTGTCAAGACGAACCTACGAGTAACAATATCTTACATAGAAATCGGCTAGACCGTTTGGAAGTTATGGTGGAATAAAAAAAACTCACAAACATACATACATACATACATACATGAACCTTGAAAACACAACTCTTCTTTTTTTGGGCAGTCGTGTAAAAATAGGAGTACCGCAAGGATCAACTTTAGGACTTTTACTGTTTCTAGCGTATACTAGTGATCTGCTGTGTATGGTCAAAGATTTCTGCGGTATTGTTTTATTCACCAAATGATAACCAACTATGTGGCTATCTATGAGCTCTAAATGGTAAACCGCTAATAATTTTCTCTTAAATTAAAAAAATACTAAATGTTTAAAGTTTTTTTTACTTTTAAATGTTAGTTATGTTGCTTGACCCACTAAACTCTCTATGGACAATACGACAGTCTTCCTGGGAATCAAAATGTATTGCTGCTTTACCATGGGTATCCACGTATATGCATGATCTATCTGCAAAACTTAGTTGTGCTGCATATGCAGTTCGTAAGACAGGCTAGGCTAGATTATTTCGCTTACTTCCACAGTATTATGTCAAATGGTGTATTGCTGTGGGGAGCTGTTTCTGAGATAGAGATAATATTTATATTATAAACGCGTGCAATTTCTAAAGGAACATTTTTATTTTCGAATCATATCAATTTTTTTAAATATTAATAAGAATTCTAAAATATTATGATAGTACGTAATAAATAAGTAAATTTTAATTCAACAGTAACGAATAATCGTTACTGTTGAATTAAAATTAATAATTAAAATCTAAAACCTGGAACCCCTATTTTATCTTTATTCCTAGTGTTATAAAACACTAGGAATAAAGATAAAATAGGGGTTCTAGGTTTTAGATTAGCAAAGACAAATAAAAGATCCCTTTTAGGTAATTGTGTGTGGTTTTATAATAAAGTTCCCAAAGATACTACAACGCACACATGAGGAAAATTCAAAGTGCATATGGGAAAAATTTTGAAATCCTAATACACAGTTTACGATTACTTAAACTTCAAAAATGCTTGTCACCATTAAAGCCATTGTTAGATTTAAAATCGAATGACCCCGAGTTTATTGCCAGTTCTTCTCGCAGTGGCTCTATACATTTTTTCTGAACTTGATATGGTAGTACATTTATATCATATTAGAATTTATTTATATATAAATATTAAAATTTGTTGTAGGCCTTCATTAGAGCGCTGTATAGACACCCAAATTTAATAAATGATTTTAAATTTGACTTTTACCCTAGCTAACTTCGAGTAGAACATCCGTCGCTAATCACCTAACAGTGTGTTCCGGCAGCAGATCTTGAGAGCTAGTAAAATTACAGGTACATGAGACTTATCAACTGTATGTCTTAGGGTGACGGGCGCAGTGAAATTCGTATATGACATTATACATTGTAGAATATTGCAATAATCAAATTTGATATTGACCTTCATAATAGCGTGATTTAATTTATCAGGATGGAAGTCGTTATAGCTTAGTGTTAAGATATTTTGCTAATGATCGCCTGGTTAGCCACCCAATAGGAACTCTGTCGCCAAGCACATAACGCCTAAGATTTTTTTATAGTAGATCAGTTGTATGCCCTCCATATTTACTAGACGAATTCAGGGTAATTGCCTGAGTCACTACCAGTCTAGCACTTCCGAGCGTCCGGTGAATACATCGCCGCTAATCGTGTTTTTTCGGAATAATCTGTGGTTAATACACCTTCCTTGTGTCTTTAGACTCTGCACCAATTATACAGGCACTGTGAGAGATAAGAAAACTTTTTCATTTCACGCGTAATTATTGCTTTTACTGTTGAAATAGAAAAAATCGTTATTTTGTTTTATCTTAGGAACGAATCTCAATGAAATGGATGAGCGAGATATGTGTATCGTTTGGTGTGAGATACGTCTCGTGGCGGTTCGGTGGTAACACGAATTGCTTATTTATCTCTTTCTTACAACAGATATGATGCATTATATTTGAACGTTCTTTCCTTGTCATTACAAACTGCATATACATGAGCGTAGGTATGTAGATAGGTAAATTCTAGTAAGCTTTGAGAGCAGTGGTGTTCGGATATAACTACTCTAAGTATTTCAACTCTCTGCATAACGCTATGTTCCGGCAGCTATCCTTAAATCAGTAATTCGAGGTTACCCTGAACAAGATCTTCCACCGCATTATTAATTACAATCGAGTGAGATAGTGATCAAAAGCTATTATAGCATGGTCTTGGCCAATTGTAAATACCCGGGCACCTCATATAAAATCTGTCGCCAAGCACCTAACGGTGTGTTTCGGCACCTATCCTTGAGAGATATGGCTAGCCTATCAGCAATAAAAACAAACATCGTAGGGTCTAAGGTACTCTGATTTATTGAGGACTACCTACATATAAACATTGATTCAACACAATGGCGGTAATATACCACGTAAACACACACATGCTCACCTACTTACAGTATGTAAACCTAATAGGATTAAACATCCGGCTGTCTCTATAATCAATATCAATGTCACGCGATGTTGTTATCGATCTCATTACCAAGGAAAACAATTGTGCTAAATTTCAGCTGATGAAATGGCAATTCAATGATGGGAATCACTTATCATATATGCTCTATCTGATAGGCTAACGTTATGCTACGGCTTGCCCACAATCACTGTAACAGCTGGATCGTCCACGGCTGAACACAATCTCCCCTATTAAGGGGGTATTTGCTATAATCCCCACGCCTGGCAGGCGTCTTGCGGATCGCAGTGTAAGTTGGATGTTCTTTAGAAGGCGCTACTGAACACCTTCCAGTATTTATCCCTTAGTCGCCTCTTACGACACCCACGGGATGATATGGGGAATATGGATAAGGATGAGTTGGTGCAATTCCAACCCGGCACCCCACGGGGCATAATCTAGGGCAAGTAGTAGTCTACTCACAAACTATTATTTTGCAGAGAGAGGCGGAGGATCGCGAGAGGGAGAAATATCATATATTCCGCTCCTCAGAGCGCGATCACGGACGAGAGCCGATAGCGCTCGCACTCTGTCTCTGTTAAAAGGACCTAGGGCATCGGCTGTGGGAGCAGCCAGGGCACCCCATCAGGGTTAGGTCCCTCCGAAGTGTGTATTCCCACGTGTTCCGGGGTATCCCACGAGGACGTAGGGGGAAGAATTCCCCGGAGAATAGGCCTGGTATGTCAATATCTAAGTTCTGAGCAATCAAGGCATTTCACAGATGGATAGCTTGGCATGTGGGAGCATATATACTAAAGGTATTGTAACGTTGCAAGCACGAGGCCTACCTGATTTTAAGCGATAGCCTCTGCCTGTAACAGCTTAGATGCATTTCGTCACAAATGACGAACTGAACTGCGCATGTCACCCTGAGACATACAGTTGTTAAGTCTCATGTGCCTGTAATTTCACTGGCTCTCAAGGACTGCTGCCGGAACACACTGCTAGGCGCTTGGCAACAGATTCTGTACTTGAAGGTGGTAGCTAACCAGACGAGTTTTCGCAAAATGCCCTTCCAACTTGAGGTTAAGTTCAAGCCGGCGCAGCGACCTGCGGCCCTGAAGTCCATAGCTGTAACCACTCGGCTATAATTGCTTCATAAAAAAACTAAATATTTTAAATTTTTTTCAATCTCATAGGCTAACCTTTGAATCAAATCAAATCAAATCACAACCACAGCTGCCGGAACACACCGTTAGGCGCTTGGCGACAGATTTTCTACTTGAGAATGGTAGCTAGCCAGGCGGGCATTCACAAAATGCACTACCACCATGCAAAATAATGAATCGATTCAGGCGTTACTTGGCAAAAATCGATATTTATTAATAACAAATATAAAAAAAATATAAAAAGATCGGTGCGCCCTTAAGAAAACGATTAATATTTTAGAAAAATATTCATAAAATATATCTAGTGACAATTCCGCTATTTTTCTAAAATATATTGCTTATTTAAAATATTTGTTATGATTAAATATTTTCTACAAAAAAAACTCCTTATTAGCCGTTATTTTAATTATATCGTAATAAAACATAATCCGAAGCCTGTAAATACCAGTGACCAGTGAAATATGGTAGCATTAACTAAAATATGGCAATCACCGCACGCACGCTCTACGCACTAAAATAAGTCGGTAATCCGTCGGTTAGCGGCCATTCCTCGCATAGCACTGTGAAGCCGGACTAAGCGCGGTTTATTTTAAGCCTGCACCGAGGCAGCAGTACGTAATTGTAGTTCATTTGATCCCGTGCTGTATCTTTATTTCTTAATTTTGAGTTCTGCAATTCATATATATAATATTTAAGGATTCATTCTATAAATCATACAATTTAGAAACACGATTACTTAAAATTTCCTCGATAGAAACAAAATCCAAAGTTATATCTAAAAAACTAAATAAACCCTTAGTACGGCGTAAATATTTCACGGAAAGCCATCAGTCTTTGATTAATAAAAAGATCAATTTATTTTCTATAACGTATACACGTTATATTTTCTAAATAGGTATTCGTTTTTATAATACAAAGGAAATACCTAAATTCACGCACGTTCCGTCCATTTTAGCCAGAGCCGCGACGCTTCCTCCCTATCCGCTTCAGTACCGCTGCGGCCGTCGGACGGGGAACACGTATCGCTTGAGTTCACGCACGGTTTTAAAAACTATATTTGAGTTTACGTAACGATTTTGTTTATTTACTATGGGGAACAAAGTAAACAAATCAAAGAAGTGAAGAGGTTGGCGAAAAATTAATGCAAATCGCTTCCATGAAGAAATAAAGTAGGTAAAGTTCATATATTTGTTCGTAATTTTACTTACCCCAATATGCATTTATTTTAAAATCACACTGAAATGTTTCAAACACAATCAAATTTATCTTTCAAGACTCCTCCAGGCCGAGAGTATGGAAAACATAGAGAATACTCTTACTTCGTAAGTATACTCAACCTACATACCTATAACTGCGTAGGTAGTTTAAAACGAGTATTTACTTTATTTCAGCAATATTTACCTACTAAAACGAATTCAAATTTTACCACTATTTTTTCTATTTATAGGGAAAATGTAAGGGAATACATTTGAATCATGTGATGACGCGATGCAACAAATATCACTACAGGCAGAAAATTTTGAAAGAAAATTCTATGCTTCGTTTGTATCACATGTAATACTTATACAATTATTATATTATACCTTCCAAGTTTGGGTACTCAATTAAATCTAATATTTTAATTAGATTTAATTGAGTACCCATAATCTTTAAAATTTTCTATTTATAGGGTGAATGTACCAAATGTTGGCATTTCACAGCAAAGCACATATTTTGATTTATGTGATGACACGCTGACAGAAATACCACTACAGACGTGAAATTTTGAACACAAATATTTTTTACTTAGGTAACTGTACCTAGTTCTGTACCTAGGTAAGTATAGTAAATATACAATAAACAAAACTTTTAAAAACTCTTTGACAAAATATAAAACTGACTTCCCAGACGTGAATGAACATATTAAATCCATACGTTATAATCACTACGATATGTACTGACTTCAACAATAGAATTCACACTTTTTTGTATTTGGAACACAAGGAACTTAGATGGGTATAAGAAAAAAATAAATGTTGGTTTTGTGGCGTGAAATAGAAATACATTTTTAAAAAAGAAATACCAAACCTATACTATATTTTTAAATATAGACCTACTTTTAAGTAGGCCATCAAGATAAAGGAAATTAAAAGAAATTACAATTAATAAATAGCTCAAAAAGTTGTTGATTGCGTAAAAATGGCCAGCGTTAGTTGAAATTAATAATAGTTACTAATATTCGTAGCCCATATTTGTCCGTTTTGTTTGGCAAGCAATCAATCATTACTACATTTCATCCAACTTATATAATTCAAGTACACAGATTTTGTTTAAACAGTGTGCCGGGACACTAAAAGTCAATAGAATAAATTAATTCAAAAAAATGTCTGCTATTCACAATTTCGCTTCGGTCTTTTTAGTTATACTTTTAAATTGTCTATTTTACAGCCGGGTCTTTTATATATATAAATTAATTTATTTTATTGTTCAAAAAGGGTATCATTAGATGATACTTCGTGAACTGTCAACTAATGGTACGTTTACAAGTCATCTGATGAACCGATGACTTGAACGTACTTGAACGTGACGTGTTTAAAGAAATAATATAATAAATTTGATTTCAATTGCTAATTTAGTAAACCATCTAAATATTTCCGAATTTCCAGGGTATTGGATGATACGGATTGTAAAATTTACCACACTCCAGAATTGTAATTCCATAAAAAAAACTGGTTAGTTTTTGTTATGGAATTAAATTATCAAATAATAAATAAAAAGTTCCTTTAAAAACTATTTGTTGATATATAATGTTGTAATATATAAATTAAAATATCTGTTTTATTACTGGGTACCATATACACAGGCACAACATTTTTGTCTTTCAGCGGAGGAAGAAATAGATGATAACATGAATTACTCACACAAAGGAAATAATGCCTTGAAGTAAGTTCGATATTGATCATGATGGTTTTATGTGTCCTAGTAAAATTGTTTCATGATTTATCTGTGTACATTAAGCATAATACTTACATATATTTACTTCGAAAGTGGTGATTGGTGGTAACTTTGTTTGCTCTGAGATAGTTTTTCTCTGTGTTTTAATGTATATTTCAAATATGGTTATGGTTACACAATTATGAATTTAAATAAACGAAGGTATGCTTAACCTTGTTTTTAGATAAATAAAATGAAATATATTTTGATTTAATTAAAATTTGTTTAATTTTTAGGTTTCTACGCATCAGTTGCCTGGTGAATCAGATCAAGAGAAGATTATATAATAATAAAACCAGAAGAAAAAGTAGAAGAGATAAGAATAAGTGGAAATAGAGTTGTGGTATTCATGTATTTATTTGAACAATTGCAGGAAATTTCGCAGCATGACTCTCCATTTAGTTGCAATTTTAATCATTTAAAAGTAGTCGGAGAAAAAAGAACAGGGTTTGTATCAAAGTACGGGTGTGTTTGCAAAATGTGCAACGCCAAATTAAGTTTTAATAATTGTGAAAAATCCAATAATAACAAAGAACTTGATCTCACCGAAAATGTGGTAGGTGGTTTCATATCTATAGGTGTAAGATATGCAGGTCTAGAACAAGTGTCAGCCTTACTTGATATACCTTCTATGTTGGATCATTTGCCAAGTGTCACGCAAGAGTCTGTGAACTATGGAAACGGCAAAAGAAAAATGTATTGAAGAAGCAGCAAAAGAAGAGTAATATTAATGCAGACGGAGTACCTATGATTACCGTAGTTGCTGATGGATGTTGGTCAAAAAGATCATTTAAAAACAAATATAACGCATTGGCGGTTGCTGCGGTAATTATTGGTTACAGAACAAAAAAAGTCCTTTAAATTGCAGTTAAAAACAAATATTGTATGATTTGTACACGGTCAGAGAACAAAAAAATCCCAACTTAAAAATTACGAAGTATCCTCAAGTGGAATGGAATCCGTAGCAATAGTTGAAGGGTTTAAACATTCCTTACCAAATCAGGGCTTGATTTACTCCAAGTTAATTGGGACTCCAGTACATATAAGAGCATATTAGAAGCAAAACCTTATGGAAACTTATTGGTAGAAAAAAATGAATGCACTAATCATCTGTTACTTTTGCACGAAACTAGACGAATTAACCAAAAACACCTGCAAATATCGCAAAGTACTTGGAAAAAATATACTGCACATGCGTAGATGTGTTAAAGAAGTTGTCAAACATATAAATTCAAGAGATTCAAGTTTCACCCAAATAAGTAATTGAATGCACCAAATCACGTTTTCAGAAATCACAAACTATGCAAACCTTATTTCTGCCAAATTATAGATCAAAATGAACCAACAGAATTAAAGATTTTGTTGCTGAAATGAAGTCTAGTAATATTTTTGCTGCTATCATGAAAATCATGTCCAGATTGGTAAACAATGCTAAAAGCCTAATGACTACTATTTATATGATGTAAATAGTAATATAGTAGAAGTATTAAACAATGTTATCGCGAAATTTGTTGGCGGTAAACGAATTCATTATTCAAGTCGACAGTCTTATACAGTTCGCTAACTACACCGCTAACCACTAAATAATCGTATATTTGCAAAAAGATTTTAATGCAAAGTCCTAATCCTATTGTTAGACGCTTAGAATTTAAACGCGATAAAAAAAGAATTGATGATTTAAAAACGGAGATCATCAAAATCTTTTGTGACAAAAAAGTGTACAAACACTACCAATGGCAAATATTATGGCGAGTCTTGTCAAAAGCCAGATCTAGAACAAGCTGAATTTGATTTTGCTAAATCAAAACTTATGAAGAAAATTAATCTTTCTGATGATGGTCGCCAGTCACTTAAAAAAAGAACTATTTTGCAGGCAGATTCGATTGAATGGCACCAAGAGAGAAAGTTACGCCTTACTGCGTCTACTTTTGGAAAGGTATGCAACAGAGGCCTTATAAAATGTGCACCTCTAGTAAAAAATCTTGTAAATGTGACTGGTGAATAAAGCCACGTAAAATCCATTCGTTATGGCAAGGAACACGAACATATTGCGTTACAACAGTTTGCTTAAGTACTCAAACTCGACAAAGAAGCTAACTTCAATGGCATAAAAAAATGTGGCTTATTCATCGATTCTGAACTGCCATTTTTGGTGGCAAGTCCAGATGGATTGATATATGATAAAATCATTGAAATCAAGTGTCCGTATTCATCTAAAGACAAAACAGTAGAAGAAGGAATAGCAGAAATCTGGAATCAGGAGAGAAACGGAAACTTGATATGAAATGGATCCTATGGAATCTCTAAGGGATCTTTTTAAAGAAATTGATATATTAACTTTACCGAGTCTGTATATATTTGAAAATATTATGTATGTTCGGAAAAAATTGAGTAAATTTAAATTAAATAGTGACAATCACGGTTACAACACTAGGAATAAATATAAAATAGCAGTACCAGGTTTTAGACTAGCAAAGATAAATAAAAGGTCCTTTTTAGGTAATTGTGTGCGGTTTTATAATAAAATTCCTAATCATATTACAATGCTCACAGAAGGAAAATTCAAGTTTCATGTGAAAAATATTTTGATTAAGAAATCATACTACAAAGTTCGTGATTACTTAAACGACAAAGATGCTTGGAAAGTTCCGCCTCTGCCAAGCTATCACCTGTCACCTACTTAATATAAACAAATATTGCAATAATCGTATTATATTGTATATAACACATTGTTACAAGATGTTTAAAAGAATGGCCCCGAGTTTCTGTCCCGTTCTTCTCGCAGTGGCTCTATAAATATATTTTGCTGAACGTGGCAGTACAATGTAGAATATTTCAATATTAAAATTTGTAATTGACATTCATAAGAGCGTCGTAGACGCCTAAATTGAATAAATGAATTTGAATTTGACAATAAATAAACAACATGATTTGTTTTACCAGGTGCAAGGTCAGCTACACATCACTAGGAAAGCAATTTGTTTATTTGTTGTGTGGACTGAAAAAAATATAAAAATAGAGAAAATAAAAAGAGATGATGAATTCTGGGAGAAGAATATGGAAAAAAAAATTAAAAACATTTTACTTCGATTGCCTGCTATCAGGAATTATTGATATTGATTCAAGGCTAGACAGAAATTCGTGAGCCAAAATATATTTTAGATGCAATAAACAAAAAAAACAATTCTTCCCGCGATTCTAATGCCTGAAACAAAGCGGGAAAAAAACTTAGTTATTTTCTCTTTCTGACTTTTATGTTCCTTGCCATAACTAACCAAATACCTGTGTAGTCAACTTCATTATCAGAAATTCAATCGAACCTCTCTGCAAAAACTTTAAAATTTATGAACTATTTCATGTGAATAATGTGTTATCTATGATCTGTAAATGATTTGCCGCTAATAATCTTCTCTTAAATTCAAAAAAGACGAAATGTTTAAATTTTTCTTTACCAAATGTTACTTAATGTTGAACTAAACATTAGGCTTGGCCCTAATAAACTCGCTATTGACAATACGACAGTCTTCTTAGGAATCAAAATGGATCCAACTTCACAGTGTGATCCACATATATGAATGATTAATCCGGAAGTCTTAGTTTGGCTGCATATGCAGTTCGTAAGATAAAACAGTTAACAGACGTAGCTACTTCTCGCCTAGTTTATTTCGCGTACTTCCACAGTATTATGTCGTATGGTGTATTGCTGCGGGAAGCTGCTGCTGAGATAGAGACAATCTTTATCTAACAAAAGCATGCAATTCGAGACAATATGAAATTAATCCTTGGGAATCTCTGAGGGATCTTTAAATAAATATTAATATTTTTTACTTTCCCAAGTCTGTATATATTTGAAAATATTATGTATGTTAGAAAATAAGTGAATTTTAATTAAACTGTGACAATCACGATTACAGCACTATAGTCTGTTTTTTTTAACAAACGAGTACTGAGTATGTCTCTTGCACATTTCCGATATTGAGAGAGTGAGATGGGTCATTGCCGTCATTGGTCAATGCCTTTGTTCTTGTTTTGAAATTGTTAAGGGCCGTTCATATTGAATACTTATGAACTGTAGTGTAGAAAAAATTACGTCATTATTTTATGATTTAAATTTGCATACTTAGTTTATTTACTTCAATTCTTGTAATGTTAAAAAATATCGTCATTCTTCTGTTGAACTTTCTACGCAGGTAATAGTCGAAGACTCAACTGAATGTCACTATACATGTAACTACAGCGTTCATGTGGAACGGACTTTATGTTGTTTACGTGAGCCAATAGCAACGCAGTAAAATGTTCAGTACCCGTTTGTTAAAAAAACAGACTATAGGAATAAAGATCAAATATCGGTGCCAGGTTTTAGATTTACAAAGACAAACAAAATATCCTTCTGAGGTTATTGTGTACGGTTTTATAATAAAGTTCCCAAACATATTACAACGCTCACAGAAGGGAAATTCAAGTTACACGTGAAAAATATATTAATTAAGAGATCCTACTACACAGTTTGTGATTACTTAAACGATAAAAATGCCTGGACAAATCCGTCTCTGCCAAGCTACCGCCTGTCACCCACGTAATTTAAACAAATATTGTAAGAATTTTATTATATAGTAAATGTAAAGCATTGTTAAAAGACGTTTAAAAGAATGGCCCCAAGTTGCCGTCGATGCTTGCCCGTTCTTCTCGCTGTGGCTCCATACAATTTTTGTTTGCTGACCGTGGCAGTACAATGTAGAATATTTCAATATAAAATTTGTACGATAAATGACTTTGACTTTGAATAAAGCATTTAAATATTGAAAATCATGTCACATCACTAACAATCACTGAAAAAATTCGGTTTAAAGTTTGTAAAGATTTCTACTATTCTCTTCTACTACTAAATATCTTTCGATTTCTTATTTAGCTGATTTTTTCAAGTAAGTGCCCATTACTACGCAAATAGCCGAGATTGCTGCGTAAGTACTATTAACTATTACTATAATGTAGATTTATTAGGTGTCTCTCAAAAACCTACTAGGGGATGTAAATTACTCTGTCCAAAAATATACCAACATCGGATATTCTTGGTGATTATTCGTGGTCGCACATAATATACCTACGTATGTATATATATATACTTTACGGAAATCGATTTAGTACGTCTACTCTGAGTGAAAAATTTAAATTTGAAAAGGGTCGATCACTGGGATTTTTACCCTATTTATCTACCCGTTCTGTATTGTATGTACCTACTGACGTACCTCGATGTCGTGGAAAAAGGTTTTTTACGTGAATAAGAATATATTCAGTAACAGTATATAAATAAAAACTAGTCGTTTTATTATGTATATATATAAATAAGTAGCACCCTAGCTAGTCAATTGGAAATTGGTTACGTTTACTTGGAAGAGTAAATTATGTATACCTACTGAAGTACCGATAAGTCAGAAATAAAAAATAATAAATGTGGAAAAACGTTTTTTACCTGAACATATTCAATAAAAGTATTTGAAATGTATTGTTTTATTTTGTAAATAAATATTAGTAGCACCCTAGCTAGTCGAATGGCGCAGCTCGGCGCGGCGGGTCAGCGCATAGCTATTTAGTTGCTTGATCTTGTTGGCGGCAGCAGAGGGGGCGCGGCGGCAGCGCGGCGCGCGGCGTCACTGTGTGCCTTACTCACGCACACATACGCGGAGCGCATAGAATACCTGAAATCGCTGAGCGCCAGAAGCTCGGTACCCCCTTAAACACAATGTCAGGCACGCGTCTTGGACGGTTTTAGATATCCCAATATGGCGAAACGAGGCGCGATGTGTCTGCAATCTGGAGCTGGGATTTTATATGGTAGGGCATTTTCCTTCAGCTGACCCCTTCATGGCTAAACACAGTAGTTTTTTTACCGACCTTAAAAAAATTAGTAGGTTCACAAATTGACACGTATTTATTTTACTGTATTGGCACAGTGGTTGTTAACCCAATAAAAAATGAGGTTCTGAATATTTTTTATGCACATAAAATTTTACTTAGTAGTCAGATTTTGATAATTCTTTATTGGAAGGGGTTGAATATATACCTCCGAGGCTGTCCCACATAAATTTCATCAAAGTTGGTTGAGTAATTTATAAGTTACAGTCAAGTAAAACGTATTCGCTTACCTGGATGATTTAATGGTGTTTGCTGTTGTCGACGATGAACACTGCTTTAGGCGAGTGAATGATCTTTGTAAGCAGTCTTTATTACAAAAAGAAAAAGAAAAAATTTGTGGAAGTTGGACCATGCTTAAGGTCGTTGTTTTAAACGCGCCGAATTAATTTACCATTCCAATTGAATTTGGAAGATTGTGCGTTGTTTGTTAACTGTGAACTTTATTGTCAGAAATAAAAACTTGTTAAAGCAGCGATGGCTCAGTAGTATTGGCTATATACGAACTGCCACGCAACAGGTTCATCGTTTGCTGCCACAGGCTTGAGCTTCACCGCATGGTGGAAGGGAATTATTAGCGACCACCGTCAAGTAGAAAATCTGTCACCAAGCACTAACGCTCCGTTCCTTGAGAGCCAGAAATTCTAGGTTAAGCCAGTTAACACCTTCGACCACATCATCGCTTACCATCAGGTGAGATAGTGGTCAAAGGATTACAAATTAAAATAAAAGCGGTTACTGTATGAGAATTACACTTCTTTACATATTTATTCTGATAACCATACAAATAGTACCTACGCGCACATGATAAAAAAAAATACAGACGAATTGAGCACCTCCGCCTTTTCTGGTAGTCGGTTAAAAGGACTACGCGTAATAAGTGTTTTTAGATATTTTTATCCTCCTATTATTCTGCGTATATTGAAGCAAACAGGAAAGAATCATATTTGTTAGTATTATATAAATTTACCTCATCAAATATTGATTAAAAAATATTATGCACCTACCTATTATATAGTATCATTTAAGTATATTGTAATAAATAAACATACTATATTAAGCTGATAGAGTTTATTTATATACAGGGCGTCCCACGAATATGCCATATGGAGGGAAAGTACCTTGAGTATTGTAGATGGAACATTTTACTGAAAGAAGATTTTAACAAAAATTTAGTCTTGTAATGCAAAAAATAATTTATCCTTATGATGAAGCCTTTCGTTCGGTGTTTTCGGTATGATAGAGCTACAGGTTGATTATTTTTCTCGTGTAACGGGTTCTATTCCCGGTTCAACCATGAATTATTTAAATTGATGATGATGATTGGTCGTCGATAAAATGATGATGATGATTATAATATGGTAATAAATATGGCAGCACTTGCTGGACTGAATTGTGGGGACAACGACACGATTAGGCGCTTGGCGACAGATTTTTTACTCGAGCGAGATAGCTGGAAAAGCGAGCAAGCAAAAAGTCACCTTGACTTACTATATTTTTTTTGTCACCTCCCCATTTCTGCCCGTGGGTGTTGTAAGTGGCGACTAAAGGAAAACGGCGCCTAATGAGCAGCATGCCATGATGTGAGTATGGTGTTGTGTGCATTAGACACACAACATGGCTGTATACCATCTTAGTGCCCTGCCAGGGTTACATACAATTTCCTGTCTTATATATTGTTAGCGTAAACATATTATTCGTAATATGATATTGTGTTTCGTCAAGTATGTTCTGGAAAACATTTTGCGTGACCCTGAAATTGTGCCTGGTGAGTAGCAATAGGATCGCCCCCTATTACATTGGACCAAAACCCTAATTGGCGAAATGTGGATGTTTACAAACCTCAGCCTATCCCTTCTGGGAATAAGGCGTGACTAACATATATGTATGTATGCAATCGAATCCAGGACCTGATCGACGCTAGCTTCCACTGCACTATCACCGCGTCATGTTATATCTTGGAGAGCGCGTGAACACTAAATACCGGATCACTTAAACCGCATGTAGGTGGCGGTCACCGACCCGCAGATTACCTCATTGGATTAGAAATGCATAAATCTACATAAAATTACAGATAACGAATGTCCGTCCGACTGTCTCTGCTTTCATTGGACGTGGGATTTTGGAAAGTAACATTTTCAACTTCGAAAATAATAAACAATCAAATGTTGCGTCGGTACCTGTATCTGTTTTGCTATGTTTTATTAGTCTAAGTTTTGGTAGATATAGAATTTCAAATATATTTATTTATTTTTAGCAAAAAAAGGTTACTTTATGTAATCATAGAGAAAGGACTTATTTTTCTTTTCTTTTATGAATATGGGAATATTTTAAATCTTTTTTTTTGGTTTATTTGCTACATCGCTAATAATTTTAAAATTTAATGAGTTAAATATATGTATGGGATTAATAGTTATACCGTATATTTAATTTAAATCAGAATTCAAATTACTGTATTGTATGAAATAATAATTGCTTTATATTATTGACATTTTAATTAATTTAAACACATCGACATCTATATATTCTAAATTCTATTCTAAATAAACTAAGGCATTGTTATTATTAATCCTAGTAAATTATTTGGTAATTGTATTTTTATTATTTATACTTTATAACAATACCGTAAACTATACATTGGTTATTTAACTATACCATTACCAAATTTATAGTGTAAATTGGCTTGCCCAGTGAAGTTGTTGATGTTATAAGGCCAACAAATAATTATATTCTATTCATCGTCTAGCAATTGTAAAAACTAAAAAAAACCTAATCGATCACGTAAAACGCGAGATTCGGAGAAAAGTTTTTGCGATATCTTATACATTTTTTAAATATATAGAATTTGTTACATTTCTATATAACGGGTAAAGGGTTTTTTTTAATATTAACGGTTTAGGAGTAATTTATAGAATCATGTGCATTGGGGTCTAATGCTTATTCAAGAAAATATTTTTTTTATACTGTACTGGGTAGCACTTGACCACTATCTCACCTGATGTTAAGTGATGATGCGATCGATGATGGAGCGCGCTTACCCAGAAATTGTTATTATGTTCTATGCACGAAGATACCTATTCACTCGCGTTTTGAAGACCCCCCATACTTAACCGTTACATTGTACTTAACCGAAAACACAGACTCAGGCAGGGTGTTCCATTCCCTGGCGGTTCGTATAATGAACGAAGATGCAAATCGCTTCGTTCAGGTAAATGGAATATCAACCATATAGCGGGGGCGCGTCTGGGTATTCCTATGAGATTCCTATCCTATCCTAATAAGAGCAATATTAATATACTTATATTAAACTCGCGAATACTATGACATTGTACCTAGAATGGTTATGAAACGTAGACGCATGAAAGAAGTGTTTAAATCTGGTATTTCCCTCCGCAGTCGTTATTTTCCCTCTCAAGTTTTTTTTAGTTCCATTGAATTAGAATCTGCTGTATTGTCACACTCAAATAATCTCTTATTGCTGATTATGAAATACAAAATATATTAAATGAAATGATTGTTATATGTAAATTAATAGTTAAATATAAGAAAACACTGGTACCCATTTGCAAATAAATGGTTATTTTTTTTTTAACTAAAATGAGTTCCTGTCCCGGAATATCAAACTGATGAATCAGAACTATTAATTAGCTTCTTTTATTTTTAGTTGAGAATACTGGTACATAATAATAGTAAATAAATACTTAAATTTATTGGAACTAAAATCAGACCACTATCTCACCTGATGGTAAGTGATGATGTGGTCGCAGAGTAGTTCCAAACGACGATGCCGACTGCGAGTGCCGCGGCAGTAGCACAGGCCACAGCGGCACTGCTGATTTATATGAGATCCTATGAAATTACTATCGAGCGCCGCGGCACTCGCAGTGCAGTGCAAGTTCAAAATTATTGAATTTGGGAGATTGTGCATGTTTTGTAATTGTGAACTCATTCGTAATCATTAAGAGTGCGAAATCAAAGCGGTATCAGTTAGAGTTGCCGCGAATAGTTGTTATAGCGAATAGTCGAATACTGATTAATCGCCATTCACTTTGGCGAATAGTCGAATATTACTATTCGACATAAATAAGGCACATTAAAAATATTTCTAACTTCTTCTAAGGTTGTGAGAAAAGAAAACAATAAGGTTAAAGAAATTTGTTTCATGTTACACATACCTACATATGTAACGTAATAATTTAATTTTTCATTTATTATTATTAACTAAATTGATTTCATGAATATGATAGGCACAGGCACATAGTACAGATAATAATTAATACTGTGTATTGTTTTATTAAGGAAAATAATAAAAATTGATTAATTTTAACTCATGAGTTTTTTGTTCGATAAAAGTTTATCTTAGACGACTATTCGCCGAATGCCGAATAATAGCTATTATTATTCGTCGTATTCGACGAATATCAGAAAAATGTCGTGTAATGCCGAATACCGAATAATAGCGAGTATTCGCGGCAACTTCAGTATCCGTGCTTCTTAACATATTTATTCGTAAAGGAGGCCTTACTTTAATTACGGAGATCATATTGTTTGGAATAGACACAGGTATATTTATTATATTACCTATGTAATTCTTTGACACTTGTACTCGAACCAGTGATGTCGAGTCGAGTCCTGAGACTGACTCAGCGACCCATGACGCGGTCATGAACTTCATCCATTCATTAGAACAAAACCTGTTAGAATTTCGGTAAAAACTCTTATCTATCTGTAAAAAGTTGTTTGTGTTTTATGTATAATAAAGTAATACGATAGAACAACTTCTCAGACCGACTAGTTTTTTTATGATTATTTTATCACATATTTGACGTATTCCGTAAGTTTTTTTTATGTCTGATAGGTTAGCCTTTGACCACTATCTCACCTAATGGTAAGTGATGATGTGTTTGAAGATGTTGTTCAATCTAGAATTACTGGCTCACAAGGACAGCTGCTGGAACACACCGTTGGGTGCTTGGCGACATATTTTCTATAAAGTATATAATGTAAGTAATCATATTAATCCTGTCGTTAACAAGTCCAGCATAGTATATATCATACAGTCTTACCTTTCTGCAGCGCCAGATATCTAAGAGTACATATTTACAATTACAACTAGCAAGCAGTTTTATTTTACAATTTTTTTTAAGGAATATAAGTGAGGCTCAAAAACAGCAGTGCACAACATGTACCTACGTTTATATGTATTACAGCACCACGATACATATGCATTATTGTTGAAGACGGACATTTTCGATTCTGTTCAACATTAATGAAAATAATTTACTTCTTTTTACTTTGATAAATTTTACGTAATTTAGCGATTGTGTAGTATTGCTATTGGCTATTTTTTGCAGTTATTGGCTCTTTGATGTTGGCTTCGCGGAGCTGTGCTTTGGCCCCAGAGTCCCCAGACCTCTGATTTAATGTAAGTGTATGAATCGACGTTTTCAGTAAGTAGGTATGTGTGGTTCTAATATGGTACCTGTGTAATGTTTGTTATTAATATTATGTACTTTATAATGCATAAAATTAATTCCTAATACCTTACTACGAGTACCTACCTATAAAAACAAACAAAAAGTTTTAGGTATGTTCTACGTAGTTAAATTTTTGAGATGGACATGGGCTTAAATCTTAATTAAGGATAATAATAATAAAAAATATTTTAAAAATATTTTAAGAAAACAGCAAATTAATATTTTAATAAAACACTTAAAAATATAAAATATATCTAGTATCGAGCGCACGATCGAAAAATTCTCGATCGTGCGGTCGTAGACCTCCTGAGGATGCTTCGTGTAGAAGCGAAACGCATGGAATTTTTTTCCGGTTTGGCTGTGTGGCGTTTGTGACGTCATGTTGGCTTAACAGGAAAATTGGGCGAAATTGTCACTATATATATATTTTTATACTTTTTAAGCGTTAAAATATTAATTTAATGTTCTCTTGAACCATTTGTTATTATTATATTTTATTGTATTTATAGATTAATTAGATTCGAGATGTAAGATAGAACAGAGGAGTACTAAATACTATAATACAGCTCCATCAGCCTCGTTTAGTAGTTACATGATTGTGTCTTGAAATTAATAAATAAATATTATTATATTTCATTATTAACAAATTTTTAGGGTTCCGCTGGTCGTCCGTCCGACTTGCAGAACTCTTTGCCGTTTGAAATTTACACAAAACATGGTTAAGCTATAGTTGTTACTAAAATATGGTAGGTAAATGAAAACTATATTTAACTAAGTTTGATCAAATTGTCCCTATATTAACCTACGAATAATAACCATAGACAAATGTACTACATACTTGTCTATGAAATAATGAGTCACGATCGTGATTGTTGTTTTTTTACTTTAATGTGAAAGTCTAGACTTTCACTGCTCTGTGTCACTATAATGTCTGGATCTCACGGTTAATTTCGCTTGACTATTAATTATTGTTGGTTATCTTTTGCAAATCACTCTACTTTTCCTAATTCTCCTGTTGGTAGAACTAGGAACGCAAAAAATAGCAGTCAGGCACTAGATTGCTCTAGCATGGACTATATTACGCCATTTACGAACAATGTGATGAGATGATGGCATGATGCAGGGACTTATGATATTCAAGATACCTATTATATTCTATTTTTTAATAATGATACGGCCATGTCGCCCACCTGATGGTAAGCATCACGTCTATCCGTTACGTTGCAGTGTTACCTTCCTCGTTCTACAACACTGCACTCAGCAAGAAAGAGCTCGTAGCGAAGTTTGCTTAGCCATTCTGAACCGATCAGCAAAGCCAAGCAACGTCATGAGTTGGATGGGTGACCGCAGGTGACATTACTACTGAGCGCTTCCGTGCTTCGGAGGACACGTTAAGCCGTCGGTCCCGGTTGTTGTCTTAGGATGGCAGTCGTTATAGCATGGTGGTAGGGCATTAATACCCGCCTGGCTAGCTCAAGTAGAAAATCTGTCGGTAAGCACCTGACGGTGTGTTCCAGCAGCTGTTCTTGAGAGCCAGTAATTCTAGGTTAGCCTGAACAACATCTTCGACCACATCATCACTTACCATCAGGTGAGATAGTGGTCAAAGGCTAACCTGGCAGGGGTAAAAAAAAACACACTCGTCACTGCAAGACGTTAGTTTACGTTCACCCAGTAATTTCACTTCCTACACCTTCACGTAACTCAGTAGTGTTTCGCATTGCAGAATACTACGAGGCAGAATACCTGACACAGCGGTGGTACCCACCAAGAAGGAGTCTTGCCAAAGCGACCTACCAACTAGTGAAGATCACGTGTTGAAATAATGTTTAAATGTATTTTTTATTATAATATAAACATTTTTCCTTTTTTAACGAGGAAATTTTATAAGGTAGGTACATAAGTATAAGATACTTTTTATTTTTTAGACTTGTAAAGTTGGTAGGTACATAAGTAAATACCTACCAATCGGTATCCCAATTCACAGGGCATTTATACACTAAGAATAAATTGTTTGTTTAAAACACATAAGGTACGTACCTACCTAAGTAAGGAAATGAAAAAATATTAGAGAAAAATGAAGAGCACAGAAAAAAAGCTCTAAGCACAGTACCTAGATCCGTGTAGATTATGTTATTAGTACCTACCTTATTTATTTTGCTCTTAGGCCTCTTCGAAATTAGCTCTTTTGTGACAGACGGAACCGGATATATATCAGCAGATTGAACTTTTGAAACCAAACTTCAAAATCTCTTTCCAATAAACAAAGGTACCTACCTGCTCTTGCTGATACATAGGTACCTATATACATTCTACATATAACTTCGTAATTTAATTAGGTAAGTAAAGATTCGTCAAATTCTATTAACTTACTTAATACCTACCTACGTGATTTCCCGCCAACTCATTCCTGAAAACGGGAACGCAGGAAATCGCATCAGCGGCATTTCCAGACGCGTGTGCATCATGAATACCTACCTACCTATCTACACCTACATAGGATGCACCCAGACGTCTAATGTGTATAGGTCTCTCCCTAACTCTACATCAGCCTAAAAAATATCTGCCAAGGTTTATGAGAATTCTAAAATAGATTAGATGACTGCACGAGTTGATTTTATTTGTCCAAAAATTTACTATTATGTAGGAATTATACCTTAAGATACCTAATATGGTATTTACAAAAACAATAATGTGATTCGCACAAATAAAAATAACAATAAATACGTACACAAGAAAACATTAACTTACTTTTTTGGGCCCATTCTGCACAATGGTCTCGTATTCCAAACCTTCGGACATCATTTTCACAGTATAAAAAAATCACAGCAAAATATTCACAACAAAAATGTTAAAATTTTCAGTGTATCCTCCAGAACAATTCACATGTAGGTAGTTGCAGGCGTTAAATATCTAGCGGAGCGTTCGTTCCTTTAACAAACCGGCACTAAACGCTTTAGCTAAGTTAAATCACAGCCAATATACAATTTATGACAATAACGCGTAAGTGAAAATAATCGTAGTGCCGGTGACTGGCACGGCTGCAACAACAGATATCACGCCCAGCCTCCCTCGCTCTCCACTTCTCCAGTGAGTGTGCATGCCTATGTATAAAAACCTATAGAAAGTAGGCAGGTTTCCATACTTACCTACCACTACATATGTCAGCAAGTGCGGCTTTGCTGCGCTGAATTTTTTTTTTTAAAAGAGAGTTACGTTCTGTTATACGTACTTAACTTCAAAGAAATATTTTATCAAAGACATATGTTAGGCATAAAGAATAAACAGAAATGTATATTTTAGTCTGTGGATGAATACCAACTGATGTCAGTGTGTGATGTCGAACATTATTACCAGTGATGTTCCGGGTACGGCAATTGCCGTATTCTACAGCTATCGAGAGGGTAAATCATGAAATATACGGCATATACGGCAGCCATTTCTAGTCCGGATGTCATGTATATGAAGTTCTACGGCCGAAATGGTGAGCGATGCAAAACCGAATTTCTTCATGTTACGGAATACATTAACGACTCTTTCTGGCTAGAAGTACCCCTAAGCCGTAGCCACAAAATACGCTAACAAGACGGTATTTTTGTATATAGTCACATAGCATATGAATATTAATTAATAGTATTGTAGGTAACGTAATCTGCAGGTGTGTTGTGTAATGTAATATATTTTTTACTGGGTAGGACAATTACGACATCCAGTATTTACTTACCGTGGGGTGCCGGGTTAGAATTGCACCTCGCCATATCATCCCGTGGGTGTCGTAAAAGGCGACTAAGGGAAAAATACTGGAAGGTGGGCAGCAGCGCCTTCTAAGGAACTGATATCAAAAACTGTGATCTTCAGGGGTGCGTTCCTCCTAGCCGGCGGCCAAGACATATTTTGGTCTAAATGCAGATACACGCCGTTCCAGCACTCTAATCGAACATTATTTGATCCTGACAAGATTTGATCATACCCGTTCCGGGCGACCTGTCAGAGCAAATCTTCCTCTGCCTGGCCAAATTTTTACTACCTTTTGAATCGGCCAAATCTTGGCTAGCTGTCAAATGTGACAGATTCTACAATAAATAATAATTTTTGTACAAGCTAAGCCAAGGATTAGTGACATACTGTATTAACATTGCTTAATTACGTATAATGCCCAATTTAATAAAAAATTTAGACTGTATTTTATCACCTAAAAACATTGCTGTCAATTCCTTATTTTGAAAGGAGCTTTATAGGTCTTTCCAGGTGCCTCGGAGCAAATATAGCTCGACCAATATTTGCTGGAACGCGCCCCAGGACGCCTGCCAAGCGTGGGGACTATGGCAAAACCATCCGTCATGGGGGAGGTTGTGTTCAGCCATGGACAATCAGGCTGATACAATTAATCATGCTTTCTTTCTTGTAAACATTTAGTATAAAAACTAAGATATACTGCCCGTTTCTATTCCCCTAAAATACGGTAATTTTCAAGTTGAGATACGGCAACCTTAAGATTTACTTGGACAACACTGATTACTACATTATCTTGGAATTCTGGTAAAATAAACGTAAAAAAAGTATTGTGTGGTATCTATTATGTATTTACTACATAATTAATAAGTAATAGATATTTCTAAATAGTGTACTTATATTTTGTAAGTATTTCCTTAGAATAAAATTCATTGTGCGTGACCTACGGCCATCGTATTATTTATTTAAAACACTGATATAAGTTTGCAGGTTACCGTATAAAAAATGTGTGATAATTTGAAGATACTGAAACAAGGTGCTGAAGCTAAGCTGTTTATTTGCAACTACCTCGGCCGCCCAACACTCATAAAGGAGAGATTCAAGAAGCACTACAGGCACCCTGATCTAGATACGTCAATTACTAAAGAACGCATAAAGAACGAAGCGAGAGCGATAGTACGATGTAAAACTATCGGAGTGAAAACACCAGCATTATATCTCGTTGATTTTGAACGCAGACGCATTTACATGGAGCATTTCGAAAATTCCTTCACTGTTAAAGATTTCATTATCAACACAATGAGAACCTCGGCTAACTCTGATAGCCTGAACAACATTGCCAAAATGATTGGTGAAACTGTGAGAAAAATGCATGAGAACAACATTATACACGGAGACTTGACCACTTCTAATATGCTACTAGTCTATAAAAATCAAATTAGTGATTTCAATAGCTTCGACTTAGCAATGATTGACTTTGGATTATCATATATTGACTCAAGTACAGAAGATAAAGGTGTAGATTTGTATGTCTTAGAAAGAGCACTTATAAGTACCCATAATGATGTACCACACTTATTTCCTAAGATTCTAGAGGCATACAAAAGTTATAGTAAGAATAATGTAAAAGAGATCATAAATAAATTTGAAGAAGTTAGAGCTAGAGGAAGGAAGAGGACTATGGTTGGATAGTTTTGTATATAATAAAATATATTGGTTTACATCAATTTTGTAATCTTGTATAATTTAAAGATATCATTATTTAGAATAGTGTGTAAATTTAAACGCTTTTTTCATGGTAAATATGTTCCTTTTGAACAACTATTCTACAAGCAAGAACATATTGTCATACCTACAATTTAACTGTTAATTCCTATAAAATCCATTACATTAGCTGCATTTGAACATCAGTGATTTGTCACCAGTGTAACACTTGTCAGTTACTTGAGGTAACATTAAATAAACTAACTGATTTTATTTATGTATGAGCATTAAGTAAAAAAGTCAGTAAAAATATGGTTTTGCCTCCATACCCCCATTTTTCAATGACGATAATCAATCCCAAAAATTGGACAGTATTATTATGTAAAAAAGGTTAATGTACTAACATGGTAATTTTTCCACTAGCGCCTTGATAAGCAGATATGCTTACCTAATTTATAATGAAAGAAAAAATTTGATACACAAGTGGGATTTGACACTGCCACCAATAGTACCTCAGCCCGGTAGGACCTGCTCTGCCAATTAGAGCTATCATGGTACCACATTATGGAATGAAGGTTTGAATCCTGCGTGCAGCTGATTCGATTTGTACTATACAAAACAAAAGTTACCATGGTGGATAAATATTTATTTATTCATTACAACTATTCATACAGGATTAACCCCAATACATTAGTGTAGTCAAAAATATTGCAATTACTGAAATAACTGTATACATTAATTATTTCATTTCATTAGTAATACCTACTATATAAAATTATCAAAACCAATTATCTTATTTAAATTACTAATACTACATAATATGTCATTCCTATTTAATACCTAAAATTAATTAATTGTCAATCAAACCATATTCATTAAATTATAACTATAGTCATATAGACATGTAGACATATAGACATGTCATATTAAATTGTAATTGTTGTCATTTGTCTTCGTATAACACAGATCGAACAATAGTACCGTTTTAAATTCTGCTATGGAACAAGCAAACAGATCTATTTTGTCTGCAACTCTAACGCGTGCAGTGTCCGATTTAATGGGGTCTTAGCGAGTAAGTTAGTCCTGGCTGGTTAGTCAGGCGCGAGGGACACAGAACAGCCGCGGCTGCCGGCGCGCCAGGTACCCGTCCGGCACGCACAGCCTCATCATGGCCAATATATCCGTGTTAGTCAACACTTCTCGGAATACCCTAATTACATAATATGATATCATCACTCATCAGTGACGTCACAACACGGCGCTAAAAATTCACAGCCGTGCTGGTGGCCACCGTGAACAATACATGCCAATAACAGTGCTCGTATTTCGACCTAACAGTTACAAGTGAAAAGTTAAAAATCTGAGACTGAGAACTTGTACAGTTTTTTACAGCTCGTGATTCTCTCTCTCTCTCTCTCTCTCTATGGTCTGTGTAATTTAGCTTCGTATGGGAAAGACAATTCGAATATCTCAAGATCCTAGTCTAGGTACGTACCGCACCGCAGCACCCAAAATACCCAAGATTCAAAAAGAGGCGGCGAAGGATCTAACTCAGGGTGCAGTTCGGTTTGAGCGATTGGTACCAATAGCACGCTTCCAGCTGGTCCAAATTGTGCAAAAGGTACCAAATTTTTGCATAGTAAAGCCAGTCCTTTTTACTGATTTTTGATCAGTGGTATAGTGATGCGTTAAGATGTATTGTGTACTACGTAATGTAAAGATATTCCGAACAAAGAAACGTGGCCCAACTAGATGATTGCGGGTATGTGCGGAGCGACTGCGCCGTGGATTGACAAGTATTTGAACGCTATATTTCGTCTAACCAAACTAATTAAACATACAGATATTTTGGGCTAGATCGCATTTTAGTCTATGACTGGAAAAGTCTTGGTATGTATATAAAGAAATATTATTTTGTATTGTGGTATTACGATATCATTACCGTTTTTGCTTAGAATTTCCGTATTATTAGCGCCGTCGCGTACGCGCACACGCCGCATAACTTTTAAAGCCATACTAAAAAAAGAAAGCTGTATGGTTATGTTTTCAGTGAGCGTTCGGATCGGAAAATTTAAGAAGTAGTACGATGGATTTATAATTTTAGGCAGACGTAGTGGCAGTAAGTTGACGACTCTCAGATCACACGCTAGCCACGTCGTGCGTAATTAGGCATTTTTTTTGTAATTTTAGCACCGAATGATAACTTTACACATTTGATATCATCGATGAGGTTAACACACAGTGGTTACCGTATACCGAGGATTGACACCGTGCCAATAGTATTCTAGGTATAAAATGGTTTCAAACATCGTACAAATAATGAATTGATTCAAGCGTTACATTGTGGAAATCCATATTTAATAATAACAAATATTTTTAAAAGTATCGAAAACATTAAATGTTTTTTTAAACACTTAAAAAGTATAAAAATATATCTAGTAGCGCACGATCGATACGCTCGGTGAGTCAAGACATCCTGAAGATGCTTGACGTTTAGAAGTCAAACTAGTCGAATATTCTTCCGGTGCGTGGCGTTTGTGACGTCACGTTGGCTTAGCAGGAAAATTAGGCGGAATTGTCACTAGATATATATATATTTTCATACTTTTTAAAGTGGTTTATTAAAATATTTGAATCCGGGGCGTGGTTACACGCGTTGCCGTCGCCTCACCTGGGCACTTTACTTGACGATGACTCTCTGCGTGTGGCAGTGGCTCTCCGTCTGGGCTGCAGAGTGTGTGAACCCCACGTATGCACCTGCGGCTCGATGGTGGAGAGCGACGGCCACCACGCATGGAGTTGTCGTCGTTGCACAGGAAGGTTTTCACGCAACCACGCCTTAAATGACATAGTGCGGAGAGCCTTAGTGTCAGCAAACGTCCCGTGCGTACTGGAGCCGCCTGGTTTGTCCAGGTCGGACGGCAAGAGGCCCGACGGGCTGACCTTGGTGCCCTGGAAAAATGGCAGGAGCCTGGTGTGGGACGCCACGTGCGTCTGCACTGTTGCCGCCAGTCACCTTGGTGGTACCGTCCACTTGCCGGCGGCTGCTGCAGAACACGCCGCTAACATGAAGCGTCAGAAATACGCAGTGATGGAGCCCCATTACTTGTTTGTGCCCATCGCTGTGGAGACCATGGGGTATTGGGGGACTGAGGCCAGGGCTCTGATAGGCGAAATAGGGCGCAGATTGAGGGAGAAGACGGGTGACTCCCGCTCCGGATCGTATCTGGTGCAAAGATTGTCCATTGCCATACAACGTGGCAATGGCGCCAGCGTTATGGGTACCTTTGCACCCGGTGCGATCAGGGGAGGGTTATTTGGTTAGTTTTAAGAATTATGTTTTTGTTTCCATTTGTTGACTATTAATTTAATTTGACTAAGCTCGTACACACTTTTCACGTTTCAACTCTCTATTGCCTGGCCTCAAAAAACTTTCATCTGATTCTTTCACCCTTCTAGGGTCTCCTTTTTTTCCTGAGGGAGTGCCAGAAGCTATCGCATCTCGCAAACGGCTTCTCCTGATAGCTCAAGAACGTCTCAGAGATCTTTCCGCACATGTGGCGATTGTGTTGTTGCGCATGTGCTTCGCCCTTCCCAAAATAACATATCTCTTGCGGACAGCCCCTACCTGGCTTTATGCTGAAGAAGTCTCTTCTTTTGACCAGGCTTTAAAATCATCGGTCGAGACGATCTTAAATGTCTCTTTTAATGAGCCTCAGTGGAGGCAAGCTACTCTTCCCATCCGGTATGGGGGTCTCGGTGTGCGGTGCGCGCGGGATGTAGGGTTGCCAGCTTTCTTGGCGTCGGCGCATGGGGTGGCTGATCTCGTCACTACAATTCTCAATTCCAATGGTGACTGGACGAGCATACCTTTTGTGTCAGGTGCGGAGTCAGCTTGGTCTGTCGTCAACTCGGGTGCACCAAGCCCTGAAGCATCGCATATCCAGCGTGCTTGGGATGACGTCTCAGCTAAGCGGATCCAGGAGCAGTTATTGGAGGGTTCTTCGGGGGCCGATCGGGCTAGACTTAGGGCAGTGTCGCAGCCGGAATCGGGGGCATGGTTGCACGCGCTACCTTCACCTCACCTGGGCACTTTGCTTGACGATGACTCTCTGCGGGTGGCGGTGGCACTCCGCCTGGGCTGTACGGTGTGTGAACCCCATATTTGCACCTGCGGCTCCATGGTGGGAAGCGATGGTCATCACGCTCTGAGTTGTCGTCGTAGCACAGGAAGGTTTCCGCGACACCACGCCCTCAACGATATAGTCCGCAGAGCCTTTGTATCAGCGGATGTCCCGTGTGTGCTCGAGCCGCCGGGCCTTAGCAGATCTGACGGAAAGAGACCAGATGGGCTGACCCTGGTGCCATGGAAAGAAGGCAGGTGCCTTATATGGGATGCCACTTGCGTCAGCACAGTCGCCTCCAGTCATCTGGCTAGGACCATCCACTCTTCGGCAGCTGCTGCGGAGGATGCTGCCTGTAAAAAGCGGCTGAAGTATGCGGCGTTGGAGCCACAATATTATTTTGTGCCCATTGCCGTGGAGACAATGGGCTGCTGGGGCACTGAGGCTAAAAGTTTGGTTAGCGAAATTGGGCAAAGGTTGAGGAAAAAAACGGGTGACTCCCGCTCCAGCTCGTACCTGGTGCAAAGGTTGGCCATAGCTATCCAGCGTGGTAATGCCGCCAGTGTAATGGGCACTTTTGCACCAGGTACAGTTAGGGGTGGGTTATTTGATTGACCATTACTCTTCCAGTAATTGAATTTAATATTATTTTTGACATTAATATATAAGCATAGGAATAGTTAGAGGCTAATGTTTATATTTGAATTTGACTATATATTTATTTAGATTAATAATTTAAATTAAATTGTTTCAAATAAAATACTACAAATATTATATAATGTTTTCTTAAGATACTTTTAAAAACATTTGTTAATATCGTACAAATACTCGTATGTAGGCTCAACTGTCACAACATTATAACAATCAACATTTGGAATGACCTTTTAACAGGTCACCATTCTCTCCCTCAAATACATTGATTTATTTGAGTACGTAAGGAGATTAAATGACTCTTTAGATGGATTGATGACTCTAATCATAAATACGCTTTTGCTTGGTCTGAACTGTTAGTTACACTGATGTCTGATAAATTATCTACATACGACACAATTTTACAAAAAATCTAGTGCTACAACATGCTGGAGTCGCATTGGCCGTAATCTACTCACGTAGCGGCTGTAATTTCATTCCATATTTGATCACCACAGGATATATAACAATGGTTTTAATGCTGTCCAAATAACAGAAAGCGGGGCTTGCAGTTGTCATTGCTACGTGACAATTATACGGTATACCTACTGAAAAAAAATGAGAAATATCATAATTATCAGACATGAATATTTGTTTACAACTCAGCATTACTTACCCGTACGTACGTTACATTACATTTAATTCATACCGTTACCGAAGCCCACGGATGACCGTACGATCACAACTGATCCCAGATTGCTTTCAACCACACTACTCACGTTACAACACAAATACAATTTACTGCGTAAATCTGCAGATAGTAAGGACAGATGATGACTAGCAGTATGTTGGAAAAGGGCCACGATACAATTTGCTGGTTCAGAGAAGATCGCAACAGTATTATGTATATAAAATTGTTTCGTGTGTAAATACTTTCAGCGTGAAACTAGTCATGAGTACTCTGAGCATCGTTAGCACTGTTGGCATAAAACGAATTGTACCCCCAAATTGAATTGTATCAAATTATCTGTCATTGTCAGTCACTCAAATGTCAAATTAATCTTTCATAATGTTCATAACCTAATTCTTCCTAACGTAACCTCTAAAAATTCTAATTCAAAACATTTCTAATTTGTATTTAATGAGACTGAAAGGGTTATAATTTATTAATAAAATGAAGCGACATCTGATTAGATTTTCGAAACAGTTTCCGCAAAACAATTATCGTAAGCTGTTAAACATAAAATGATTATTTTTTCGGATTGATTTCATGTACCTATTCTTAAATATTGTTTATTTACTATTTCTATTGTAGGATATCTGAGCACGAAAGAGTCCATAGAGAGGCGTAATCATCTGTTCACATTAGAGAAGAAACGCCAGGTAGAAAATGTTGGTCGAATTGAGAAGATTGAAGTACAGTACAAGGGTGTTCCAAAAGACTGTACACTGGTCATGAATAAAGATATTTCTACTCCCCATGACTGCGCTAGACGTAAGTGGACCTTATCTATTATATCGACTATATTAGCTTTATTTTATAACCAAAACTTTAAAGTTCTTCTAGAGTTGAGCCTAGGAAAATCTTTGAGCCTTACATTATTCATGTATTTATTGTGTCATAAGAGTTGTGGCAAAACTTTTGTGTGCCTTTAAAGTTATACGGTAATAAATATATTTAAATGGTTATAGCTTGGCAGTTCGAAACAATAGTTATTATTAAGTATATAAAGAATCATGATCAATAATAATCTTTGATTACATATATCTTTGATAAATACAATTTATAATTTAAAATCCTTCTAATGGTTCCATAATTGTCAAATATCTAAAGAATTGCAATATTATACTTGCACACGCACAAATGCTCAGTAATAAAATGTCATTATGATAAGACTGGCAACTGTAGTATTAAACAAATTAATTAGATACAAATTACTTAGCATTCCATGAATTCACCGTGCAGGTGTCAGGTCCATAGCATTGCAGATGAAAAGGACTAAGTTCTCACATTGTTACCTTAACTGCCAATGCATTGGCAATTAAAGTGGTAGGCGTAACAAGCGCGAGGCCAACCTGATGTTAAAATAACTAACCTCTGGTACTGAATAGATTCAGGCGTTACTTTGTGGAAATCCATATAGCGCATGATGATGTCTCGATTGTGCACTCGGTGAGTCAAGGCCTCGTGAAGATGCTTCGTTTAGAAGCAAAACTAGTTGAATATTCTTCTGGTTAGGCTGCGTGCCGTTTGTGACGTCACATGGGCATAGCAGGGAAATTAGGTGGAATTGTCACTAGATATATATTTTTATATTTTTTTAAGTGTTATTATTCAATGTTTTCTTTAGATACTTTTAAAAATATATTTGTTATTATTAACTAACCTTTGCCTACAACAGATAATAATAATAATAATAGTTTTTTATTTCGCAAATAATGTACAATTTGTTTACAAACTAAATAAGGTTCTTAACATTATAAATTGTGATAAAAAGCTATGGCTTGTATGTTTGCCTATTCTGTTATTCGCACAGAACCTACACTAAGAAAATAATTTCTTGTGTTGTAGGCTCTGTGTACCCTTTAAGTGTACAATAATATTAAACATGACAAGAAAATTTAAATAATTACAACAAATTACGTATTACATAACTACGTCAAGTTGTGTATTACCTCTTAAAAGTAAATAAATAAAATGAAAATAAAGGAATGTATTTGAAAGTTACTTAAATTTTAAATTTTTAATATTACAATTTATCTAGGTAAGTATTTAGATAGTAACATAACTGTGTGTTTACGATGGGTATTGAAGGAATAAGTAAGAAAAAAGAATAAGTGTGATTGAGAGTGTTTGTATGTGCGTGTGAGGGTGTGTGTGTGTGTGTGTGTATGAATTTGTGTGGGTGTGAGTGCGTGCATAATAGTAAAAATATATTAAATTTAAAGGATATCGTAACTTAGGAAGTATGCAAGACATAGAAGAAGAAAAGGGGTATCAGTCAGTACAGGATTATCCGGAACACACAGGTGCTTGGCGACAGATTTTCTATTTGTGGGTGGTGTCTAGCCAGGCCTGCATTCGCAAAATGCCCGCATTCGCTAATTTTCCGCATTCGAAGCTAAAGTGGGCGGTGGGGATTGAACCATGGATCTGTGGCATGGCAGGCAGTCCATAGCTCGAAAGTGAACTTGTCACACAAATTATTACACAAAGTTTTACGTTTTTTTTTTTTTTTATGCTTGTTTGGTTAGCCTTTGACCACTATCTCACCTGATGGTAAGTGATGATGTGGTCGAAGATGTTCTTTAGGCTAACCTAAAATTTCTGGCTCTCAAGGACAGCTGCCGGAACACACCGTTAGGTGCTTGGCGACAGATTTTCAACTCGAGGGTGGTAGCTAGCCAGGCGGGCATTCGCAAAGTGCCCTACCACCATGCTGTAACGACTGCCATCCAAAGACAACAACCGGGACCGACGGCTTAACGTGCCCTCCGAAGCACGGAAGCGCTCAGTAGTAATGTCACCAGCAGTCACCCATCCAACTCATGACCGCGGCGGACATTACTTAACTTTGCTGATCGATTCAGAATGGTTAAACAAACTTCGCTATGAGCGCTTCAAAATTTCTCATTTATCAACTTTTGACTTGTTTTTACAAATATTCCAGATCTAAGTGAATGGCATATAGAAAACAGTGCTCTCGCCCTGCTCGATGGCACAGTTTATTGGGACATGCATAGGCCTCTCACAGAGAACTGCGTGTTGGAAGTAAGTATATTTTGTCAAAGTTAATATATTCTGCTATTCAATATATTCTGTTAACCCCTGAGGGGTTCCGGCCTGAAATCTTCCTGTAGTATATGTAAGAAGCAATGAAGGGCTCAATACCTGAAGGTGGGCAGCTCCACCTGAAGAACTGCCAACCCCCAAGACGCCTGCCATGCATGGGGATTATGGCAAATTGACATATTTTGAATGGTGGATATTGTGGCTGTAGTGGTAGTATTAATAAGAATTATATAATTAAGTATGAATTTAAGTAATAGTAATATAATTATAGGCGTTACTTCATGGATATGGACACGTGGGGTGCCAGCCTTAGACTAGAATGTCACCCCCGCATTCTTACCTGTGGGTGTCGTAACAGACGACTAAGCGTAAAATACCGGAAGGCGGGCAGCAGTGCCTCTGAGAAACTGCAATTTTAAACTGATAACCCCAAGATGCCTGCCAAGCGTGGGGATTATGGTAAACGCCTTCTAAATGGGGGATGTGTTCAGCAGTGGACAATTGGCTGATACAGTAACTTCATGGATACACAAATATTTAGTAATAACAAATAGGTATATATTCCAAAATATATTAATAGATAATTCCGCCATAATTTCCCTTTGTGACTGCACCAATGTGGAATCATAAACCCCGCCGGAAAATGTGCGATGCATTTCGATCCTACACAAAGCATTTATAGGTTGTCTTGACTCTTCTACTGTACTGTATGTTCAGTGCGTGTCCGTACTTATGTAATCTATCAGCTGTATTTTTATTATTTTGAATTGTTGAGTCTGACACGTCGCATACCTGATGGTAAGAGTCACAAGTTGTAGTATCACTGTGTCCTGGTTCTGACACTGCACTGCGCTCGGTACACTGGGATGATAGTTCTTCTGGACATTAGTCACATTCGACCAGGATTCCACATAGTAAGGTAAGCTTAGCGCCCAAACACATTGCAGACCACTGTTTGGAGACACTGCGATGGTACCCACAAAGACGGACTCTAGAGAAGTACCATCTGGTAAAATTAAATTTTATATTCCTCTTGCAGCTGCAAAATTTCGCCGTAGCAGAGCCGCAGCAGGTGAACAAGGCATTCTGGCGGACGTGCTCTATGCTGCTCGGGGCGTGCGCCACGGTCGCCTTCAAGGATAAAGTTCCTGTCAAGTTGCACAGCTTTCCTGGACCTAATAGTGAGTAAATACTGTTAAAAAATAAAAAAAACTGGACAAGTATTACCTTGGTAGGAATCGAATCCGCGACTCCCGGTGTACAATGGTTGGCGAGATGAAGGTAAAAAAATTTAGAGCGTTAAAAATGTGTAAATGTTGCATTTTAGCATGCGATAGAGCTGAGGAAGTGATAAATTCTGAACATCATTTAAGTACTGAAAAATACTTAAAAATTGACCGAGCGAGAACTTAGTCCGAGCGAAGCGTCTCTGCTTTAACTTACGCAAATATGATTTCGTATGTCCGTCATCCTCCGTATTCGCCAGTTGCTCCAACGGACTACCATTTTTTTCGGGATTTGGACAATTTTCTATGTGATAAAAAGTTTTCTTCCCAGGAGGCAGTAAAAATGCTTTGACACAGTTTGTCGAATCTAGATCACCAGAGTTCTATCGCCAAAGCATTAATGACGTTCCTATTAGATGGCAGCAATGTATAGATATTCATCGTAACCATTTTAATTAAATAAATATGTCAAACACTTTGCAGTGATCGTGGAACCACGGTAGACAACGATAGATCACTGCAAAGTGTTTGAAAAGTCGGGACAAAAATAATAGATAGATAGATAGATAGAAAACTCTTTATTGTTACACCACTTATGAAATATAAAAGTTTACAAATTAAATAATAATAACATAGTGTTACAATGGGCGGCCTTATCACTAAAAGTGATCTCTACCAGGCAACCGTAGGATGGAGTTAAACGAACAAATCAATAATGACAAATATACGCGATTTAAACCGTTTAAAGTTGTTTAACTATTATATGTGATAATCGCGAAAACCTAAGACAACAAAATATGTTAAATTAAATAAAAACTAATTGTTTGCTCGAGGCATGCACTTACCAGGATTCACAGGATTATGGAAACTGGGCACCAAGTATCGCACTTATTTTAACTACACAGGTGATTTGCGAATTAAATAATGTTTTTTGAGCAATGCGTTTGCGACGGTCGCTGAATGAACAACGTGTGGCGCGCGGGTGCGGGGGGGGGGGGGGATAGGATGCGGAAGGAACTAGGGATGTGCACGGTCTCGATTACATCTGTGATCTTGCCACATAGTGTTGTGCACACGCCCATGAGTCTTATTGAATACGTAACATGGCCCCCCACAAAAAGGGGTTACCCTTTTTAAACTGAAAATAAGCTATGCTGAAGGACTGCGAAAATTAATTAAGTTGTATGTTGCTGCTTACAATATTATAATTTTATAACTATGAATGGACTGTAATTTTGAGGTTATTTACTAATACTTACAACTAACTAAGACTGATAACGCACATTGAGTTATTCAGTGTTACAAGGTAAGGGAACTAGTTTCGCTACACTTCGAACGAAATTTCCCTTAGCCGTCTTAATTTCTACTACACGACATACTGAGTCACGTCCAGGAAAAAGCTTGGTTACTCTGCCTGTACACCAATGAAGACTAGGCAGGTTATCCTCTTTGACAAGCACTAAGTCGTCTATCTTAATGTCATATTGAGTTTTATGCCATTTGGAACGCTGTTGTAGAGTGTGGAGATAGTCATGGCTCCATCGCTTCCACAAGCTAGATACCATATTTCTAACGAGTTGCCAACGAGCCAACAAATTTATTCGTGGAGACTCTACAGGAGGTACTTCTGGTAGAGAGACCAGCGGAGCGCCAATTATGAAATGGCCTGGAGTCAATACAGATAAATCATTGGGGTCACTCGATAGAGGGCATAAGGGTCGCGAGTTGAGTATCGCTTCTATCTGTGCGAACAGTGTACTTAGTTCTTCGAAAGTTAAAGCTCGATCCTGTATCACACGTTTCAGATGAGCTTTGCTAATTTTGACAGCTGCTTCAGCTAACCCGTTGAAAGCGGGACTCAGTGGCGGCGAGAAGCGCCATTTGACAAAATGTTCTGAATAAAAGCGGTTCAATTCGGGATCCTTAATAATGTCACGTTTAAATTTTTCTAAAATATTATAGGCTCCCTTGAAATTAGATCCGGAGTCGGACCAAATCTCCCTTGGTAGACCACGCCTAGCAATAAACCGCTTGAGAGCTGCCATAAATGCTTCGGTAGTTAAATCACTCAGTACCTCAAGATGGACAGATTTCGACGTGAAACAAACGAAGACGGTCAGATATGATTTGACGATTTTAGCATTACGTAATAGGCTCGCTTTTGCGTTGAAGGGGCCCGCGCAGTCAATGGCTATTGACACGAAGGGACGTTGAGATTCAGTTACTCTGCTCGACGGTAAGTCACCCATTTTAATCTGTAGGGGCTGACATTTCAGTTTAAAGCAGTTGAGGCATTTAAATATTCTGCTTCGTATGACACGTCGAGCGGAGAGTATCCAAAACTGTTCTCGAAGGAGAGACATTAATGCGTTTGGACCTGCATGTAAATATTTCACGTGATGGTGGTCTACAACAAGATTAGTAAAGTGATGCGCGTGAGGCAACACGAGTGGATGCTTCGAAGAATAACTCAGAGCGGAATGTGTTAACCTTCCACCGCATCTAAGCAATCCTTCAGTATCTATAAAGGGCTGTAATCGTATAATCCCGGTACTACAGGGCTTGTTTGCCTGTAGGTTATATATATCCTTACTAAATGCTTGGGACTGTACGCATTTGACAAGAGCGTGTAAGCTTTGTTTCAATTCTTCGCTACTTATGGGTCCAGTAAGTGGCCCAGTTTCCTTATATTTAGACTTCGATTTTAGACAGTTGTGGGCGAAACGACGCAATCAAGCTGTAATACGTACGAGTTTGGTATAGGAGCTATACCTATCAATAATAGTTTGTATGTTCGTATCGTCCGTAACAGTAGCGGCTATCTGAACAGGATTCTTCTTCATACCGGGAAGCGAGTTACGTTCGAGCTGTTCGCATGGCGCTGGCCAAGATTCCGGGTTGCCCGCTAGCCATGCTGGACCCCACCAAAGATTATGGTTAACTAATTCGTTTGGCGGAATGCCTCTCGAAGCTGGATCAGCTGGATTTAAATGTGTCGGTACAAATAGCCAGTGTTCCGGGGAGATCATCGCTTGTATTTGACTTACACGGTTCGATTCAAAGACCTTTAAGAGGTGCGGTTGAGTGCGCAGCCAACATAAAACTATGGATGAGTCGCTCCACGCATAAGTATTACGATGCAAATTCGTACGTAGTTTAAGGCAATCTGTTACGCGCACCAACAGCCGAGATAATAAGTGAGCGGCTGAAAGCTCTAACTTCGGAATGGTGAGATTTTGTTTGATCGGTGCTACGCGGGTTTTAGCTATGAGTAAGTGCACTGAAACACTGTGATCATCGTGAATACACCTCATGTAAACAGACGCGGCAAATGCTGAGGACGAAGCGTCACTAAATCCGTGTAAATCGAAGTACTGAACCGATTTTGATAAAACTTTTCGTTTAAGAGATATGTCCTGGAGGTGATGTAGATCACCGCAGAAGCGTTGCCAGTCGCTAACTATGTCAAGAGGTGGTGTTTCGTCCCAATCCAGACCTAACGTCCACAGACGTTGCATAAGAATTTTCGCAAAAATTACGCATGGTGCTAGCCACCCGTTGGGGTCATAGATAGAACTTATCCGCGATAAAATGATCCGTTTGGTACACACGTCACTATCTAAGGACACTTGATAGGAGAAGGTATCTGTTTTAGGGTTATACTTGAAACCTAATATTTTTAACGATGTGTCTGCATCCTCACTAAAACTTAATTCGCAATGCTCAGTTGGCAAGTCACTTAACATCTGAGGCACGTTACTCATCCACTTGCGAAGTTCGAATTTACCTTTACTAAGGAGATCTATCAACTCAGATTTAATAGTTTGGGCTTCTGTCAATGAACTCGCTCCTGTGACGATATCGTCAACGAAAATATCGTTGAGCAGAACTTGAGATGCGCGAGGATGTGTGTCTTTGCCCTGATGTGCTAGCTCGTGTAAGCAACGCATTGCTAGAAATGCCGCTGTAGTGACACCATAAGTGAGCGTATTGAGTTGAAATTTTTGAATTTCAAGGTCCTTATCATCGCGCCATACGATCAGTTGATATTGCCGATCAGCAGGATGTACTAAAACTTGGCGGTACATTTGACGTATGTCCGCGGAGAATACGATTTCATGCAACCTAAAATGGAGGATAATGTCTACAATGTCCTGTTGCAATTTGGGTCCAGCTAACAATTCTTCATTCAACGACTGCCTACCACTACCGGGGGGCTTGGATGAGGCGTTGAAGACGCACCTTATTTTGTCTGTACCTTTTTTATACACTCCATGGTGAGGAATGTAGTAATGTGGAGAACGTATTGCAATCGAAGGTTCAATAGGCTGCATGTGGTCGAGTTCAATATATTCCCGCATGAAGTCTTTATACCGTGTTTCTAATTGATTGTCGCGTTTAAACTTATTTTCTAAAGATAGTAACCGACGGATGGCTATATGCAAGGTGTCTCCGAAATTTTGGCCAACATCATGGTCACCCTGTCTGAAGGGTAAGCGAACAATGAAGCGCCCTTGTTGAGTACGCGAATGCGTCTGCTTAAAATGTTCCTCACAAATAACATCGCTAGGATCAGGTTGTTTACTTAGTGGTAACTCTTCAACTTCCCAAAATTTTTTCAATGTCTCATCTATAGATTTCACGCATGTTAAGTCCAGGCAGTCAAAAATAATTCCCACGCTAGCTCCGCCCATGCGGCGCAACGATCCCCGCTGCACCGAACGACGCGATGTGCAGCGGCGCACGCGTCTCGCTTATAAAAATATTTGTGTACTTGAAATTAGATTCGCGAACACAGATACCATTGAGACGATTTCAACTTTTTTTATAATCTTATTCACGTGACGCATTTCGATACATAGTGACTTTGTATATACTGAAATTGATGTCACGTTTGTATTTTTATCAACATTACTAATATTTCTTAGTAAGAAATTGATTATTTGATTTACTTTCCAAAATTATTCTTACGGTCGACAGTAGCTTATAAAACTAAAGCCAAAAGTTTTACTTTTTACAATATGATCATGTCTGCTCGACTTTATTGGTATATTTTTATGTATGAATGTATTGGTATATATATTATTCATATTTAACTGACTTCCCAAAAGAAAGAGGGTTCTTAAATTGACTTGTCTATTTTTTATTTTATGTTTGACCACACATAACTTTTTTACTGAACCTTACAATATTGAAGAATATTTATTTGCTAGTACAGTTTAACTCTTAATTGGTTTCATTTTAATTTCATCAACATCGGTCGAACGGTTTGCCAGTTACAGTCAAACTTACTAACAGTAATTTGCCAAAATGCCTTGACGATCGCAGTGCTTCTAGCAACTAATGTAAGTGGCAACTATGAATATAGATGAAAGTTATTGTTAAATAGTGATAAAATCTATAAATAATATGTGAATAATAGTCTGTAGTCATCAGTATATCAAATAACCTGTCTAAGTCAGTTACATGAGCACAAAATTGAGATCATATTGCACCGATATCAACCAGTTAGTTACCAGACTTTTTAATTAAAAAAATTGTTTTCAAGTCTTTTTTTTTCTTTGCTATGTTGTTGTGTCGCAGTCTCTGTGTTTATAGAGAAAACATATTGCACCAAACCAAAATAAAGTGAGACAAGGGTCGGAATATGATGATGGTACATATCAGCCCAAACGGCACGATATATATTGATAAATGGGGGGTGTTTTTAAATTCTCCGTAGTAACGAAAGTGATTTCTACTGATTTAACTTACTACAAAAATTTCATTACCCCTTGGCGTGGACGATAATTTATGAATGAATCAACATTGTTCTCAGTATCTTGGAATGCGATTAATCAGATTACACATCATTAGAATAAAGTAAAATACCATCAAATTGAATGAGCATAACATTATATTATATTCGGTGAATATGGGTACAATTGACCTGAAATAAATGGATTTGATTTTATTAAATGTTAGTTGTGGCCAATATATTTTACCATGACTCGTCATACAAATATGAATTATAGTTTTTCATAACTGTGCTACGGTACACGTTCCCATAATAATATAAAGTAGGTTGTTTTTTTATTGCTATCATATAATTTTTAACTATTAATTACCAATGTTGAAAATATGTTCGTATACATCCTATTACGTTTTATTTTTCAGTTACACTGGTGAACAGAAAGGTGTTAATTTACTACCACTCTGCTTTTAGATACCAACTATGGTAAAAATTAGATAGACCAACCAGATATAGATCTAGCCACTTCTAAACAGCAGGATAAGATTTTTTACCAAACTTGCAGAAGAGTCTATATACGCAATTGTAATGGCCTTAAACTTAGGGTTTTTAAAAAATAACACAACTGCAGAAACATTGTAGACAACATTTTATACAAGCTTCTTTTAATGCAACATGGCAGATAAGTGAGAGAGTGAGTGGCACTGGAACAGGTGACTAAATTAGACATTTAAATAAAAACAGTGGATTCTTAGATTGTTAGTAAGTGGTTATAGACAAATTAAGTTAAGATGTATATAAATTAACAAAAAATCATTTATGAAATAAAAAATATATTATTTTCAATTTATACAGTATTAATGATTATACAGAATTAATGATATGCAAAAGTGTACGTGAGAAATAACGAGTATCGGAACGGAAAGTCAAGTTTTTTTTCAAGTTTGCAGTCCCCCCGATCGTCACCCTGTGACCACGATCACTGCAAAGTGTTTGAAACGTCAGGACAAAAATAATGATAAATATACGCGATTTAAACCGTTAAATGTTGTTTAATTACTATGTGTAACAATCGCGAAAACCTAAGACAACATTAAGTCAAGTCTTCTTTTTATGGCGGGAGGAAGTACTGAAGCATTTGCACTTTGATGTTGCAAGTCACCCTCGACAGCCTCCTCTTGATTTTATCTTTTTCTAGAAGTATCCGCATATTCTTGATCCCGGATCAGTCTTTTCTTAGGGTGGTGGGGATCGACCAGCTCGGGCAGAAGGGAGTTCATATAGAATGTGACTAGTTTTGTCTCCATTTTTTTCGACCAAAATTCTTCATCTTTTTGTAGAATTTCTATTTTTAATTTGTTGTCTCCATACTACACGGCAAATTAGCATTTAGTTATATTACAAATGTTTTTTTTTTATGCCTGATAGGTTACCCTTTGACCACTATCTCACCTGTTTGTAAGTGATGATGTGGTCGAAGATGTTGTTCAGGCTAACCTAGAATTACTGGCTCTCAAGGACAGCTGCCGGAACACACCGTTAGGTGCTTGGCGACAGATTTTCTACTTGAGGGTGGTAGCTAGCCAGGCGGGCATTCGCAAAGTGCCCTACCACCATGCAAAATGTGCATTTAGCCTTCAGTTTGATAATATCAATCAGATTTTTGATTGATATAAAATTCTTCATCTTTTTGTAGAATTTCTATTTTTAATTTGTTGTCTCCATACGACACGGCAAATTAGCATTTAGTTATATTACAAATGTTTTTTTTTTTTATGCCTGATAGGTTACCCTTTGACCACTATCTCACCTGTTGGTAAGTGATGATGTGGTCGAAGATGTTGTTCAGGCTAACCTAGAATTACTGGCTCTCAAGGACAGCTGCCGGAACACACCGTTAGGTGCTTGGCGACAGATTTTCTACTTGAGGGTGGTAGCTAGCCAGGCGGGCATTCGCAAAGTGCCCTACCACCATGCAAAATGTGCATTTAGCCTTCAGTTTGATAATATCAATCAGATTTTTGATGCAAACTACATTTGACCTGCAAAATACATTTTACAGACAATCAGTTACCTGAAGCCTTCAGAAAAGCAACTGTACATTTCTGTTTGTCCGACAATCAATTTCGCACAATTTGTAATATAATTTGTAAGGATAAATGTCGGGAGAGCAGTCGAATGACACCTGTCAAAAATCCAAAATGGCGATTTCAAGACGGCCACCATACAAATTGCTCCGCCCCTGCTGAAGCTCGGTCTTCAGAAAGGGGGTGTTGGGAATATGAATAAATGAATTTAAATATATATATTCAGATTTTTTACACGTCAAGAGTACAACATCGCTCTTTACCATCTATCTAATACCCTAATAACCGAAAAGGGGGTGAAGGCAAGTATAATACGTATCAACGATGGCATTCGCAAAGGAGTATTGCTTCAGATAGGAGGCCGGCCATAAAATGTAAGTCTTACTCCGCACAATTATGTCAATGCATTGTCTTTTGTGTAGGTACTCAGAAAAAATATATTGTTTATACCGATCCTACAGAGGTGTGACAAGTGCAGGGCGATAATAATGTAAAGTTTTTTTTCAGTGTAAAAAAGAAAATTTCATTGTATTTATACATTTATACGTTATTTTATTTAATTTTACCTGCTGCTCTGCTATGGATAGGTCAAAATAATTTTTAGCCTAATATAGGTAGTATATAAAATATTTCCTTTACGAAATTCCCTGTGAATAAAATTTGCAAATTTAGCAATACTAAAGTATTATGTTCAAAGAATTACTCACTTATTTTCGTGTAGTGGAAGAACAGTCTAAACTTATAATATGAGATGGCGACTCCGACAGTTCTCCCTGTTCCGAGTGATCTCGGACTTCGACTGATTTATTATTTATTTTCCTGAGAAAGAAGGTGCATTTTTGAGCACAGTCTTTTTTATTATACGAGTATATACACAATCTATTTATTCCACTCTATTATTTTTGTATAAATCGATACTTATATGTACATGTCTAAGTGATAAAATGTATATTTAAAAGTACCTATGCAGGTGACTTTGTAGATAATCTCTTGAATATATACCTACTTGCCTGATTCTGAATATTCTTTCATTGATATAAATCTACATCTAGTCTTGAGGGACATAAAGAATGTTCAATGTTTTATTGCGATATACCTACCCACCAAACCAAATGCTTTGATTTGCTACGCTTGTGTTATTATTATTTAGCAACACTCAACTCCATTTACGGTTGAACGGCAGCTGTACTTTAGAGCCAGATAATTTTTGTTTACACCTGTTTGGCACCTTCAACCACATCACTTACCATAAGGTGAGACCATAATTATACATATACCAGATATTATTATAGTACCCTACTAATCATACTTAGATTAGTACGACATATAGCTATTTTACAGCTCCATTACAGTACTATAGGAAACCTAGTTGGTATAGAATCTCTTAGTTCGGTCGAGATAGTATGTTTCATGAATAGAATAAACACAAACGAATATTAAATTTGCATAGGTGCAATAGGTAAAAAAAAACTGAAATATTATACGCTTTTGCCTCTCTCATAATTCTTGCAAAGTCTTTGTATCGACTCTTCTGCTTCCTTTTTTTATTTTTTAGTTATCTTTATTTCCCATATTGATTGATATACCTACCAAGATACGTATTTATACTGCTCAGGTGATAGCGCGCGAGCGATAGGTCCACGTCCAACGGCGCACAGCGCGGCACTGAAGGACAGCTCTTACGCATTGATTTTATTTCGTAAGCGTAAGCTAATAAGGTTGAATATCGAATCTTCCGATTGACCGTAATCCTGCACAGAACTAAAGGTCGTAAGTCTAAAACACAATTTAATTTATTATGAGAATACTAATAACTCTAGGTAAATTTTACTTTTACAGTGGATAATAAACTACATTTCCTTTCTATGTGTATTTATTATTGATATGTAACTGACGTAGTTTCCAAGAAAAATCCAATAATTTAAAGAAAAGGCTTCATTTAAAAAAATTAAAACTATCGAGTAAATTTCTTTCAAATGTGTTTCTGTCTTAGCAACGGATAGAAAAAGGTTTGAAAATCAAATATTTAAATTAACGTGTCGATTGCATATTTAAGTTGGTTAAAAAAACTAGTCGAATGAGAGTATTTTTTCCGCAGCCTCGTCTTAATGCCTGAAGGTTAGATTGGCGATTTGCTATGTCTCCCATCAAAACCCAACCAAAGATGGTATCAAAGGCTGTAGGTAAACCGTCACCCATCTCTAATTTCGCTCCGTTGAAAATTTTTGCACAAGCACCGGCCCCTAGTAACATGTCGATGTGACCTCTCTCGTAGAACCGTGGGTCAGCTAACCGAAGGTGGTTAAACTTGGCCATAAACGAACTGTCGATATTCGTCGTAGGAAGAGATGCGGTGATTTTTGGTAAGACAAGCAATTCGACGCATAGAGGTTCACCTGAATTATTATTTAGATACATGTCTAATTGCCCCTTAGGATGTACTTTATTAGATTCTCCGACTCCCGAAATCGAAACATTTGTTTTATGGTAACGCATCCCTGCATACATGACGTAGTAATAAAATTCGCCATGCTACCGGGATCCAACAACGCGCGGACAGAATGATACCTACCGCCTTTGGAACACGAAACCTCAACAACGGCTGTAGCGAGCAGCGAGCGTCGAGCGAAACGCGGCTCGCATTGTGAGTGTAATGCAGGCGCCTCGTTTGATGATAAGATTGACAACAACGGCAACGCTTCGGAATCTTCGGATGGTCTGGTGCTGCAGTGGGCGGACACCTGGTTGCTACCAGACGCGTGCGTTTCTTGGTTGTAGTTTAATTTCGCATTAAACTGTAGGTCATTATTTGAACACAACAAAGTGTTATGTTTGCGTGAACAGTTTTGACACCTAGATCTCGAATAACAATCGGACACCCTGTGTGGCCGTAAACAATTGAAACAAAGGTTTTTGGATTTAACCAACTCGTTACGTGCTTTTAAATCAAGTGATGTGAATTTAATGCATTTAAACAAGAGATGTGTACCGCTGCAAAGTGGGCATACTCCGGATCCATTATTATTATTACGTACCGTCGGCTCCGCGGAAACTACACTAGACGCATAAGACATTTTACTACTCTTGTTATTGTTGGGCGAAGTGCTGGTTGACCTGCCGCTACATAAATTACTTACGCCAGTAGTTTCTAATGTTTTACAGTAGCTGCTCAAAAAAGTTAGTAGGTTATCAAATGTAGGTATTTTCATATCTTGATACCTTAGCTCAAACCGTGTCCGTAGCTCACTATCAAGTTTTCTCGTAAATATGTGTAGTAGTAGGAGAGACCACTCTTTGACGGGGAACCCTAAACTAGCTAAACCACTCGTGTTTTCCTGCAATGTGTTTACAAAATTACGCAGCTGCGAAGTATTTTTATGTGAGACCGTAGGTAAAGCCATGATGGCAGCTAAATGCGTGTCGGCGATCAACCGTTTGTCGTCATAACGATCGAGCAATAACTTTCGCGCCACTTCGTTACTGTCAGGAATGTTTGAAAGGTGTTTTATGAGATTAGCAGGCTCGTTTGAGAGGCAACTCGTCAGATAGTACTTTTTTTGTACGGAACTCAATTTGTCGTTATTATGTACTAACGCATCAAATAGATTTAGGAAACTAGGGAAATCACAATAACTACCCGTGAAGCGGGGCAGTCCAATGTCCGGCAAACGACATCTTGTTTCTATCTCGTTGTGCTTGTTCGACGAAGAATGTAGGTAGTTAAATGAACTGTCCTTCAAATCGACATTCGGCTGTTTTGCGAATGTGCTTAATTTATACCTAACTTCCAAACTCTGTTCCTCGAACAAGGTAAACTTTTGCTTATATGAATCTAATATGTCTTCATCCCTTACAGTGGATTGAAGATTCAGAAAACATTCTTCAATTTCCGTGCAAATGGCGTCGAGCCCGGCACATCGTATTTGGAATTTTGTTAAATTTTGTTCTTGACTAGAATCTAAAGTTGATGCAGCAATATACAACGAATTAACCTTTTCACATAAGAACTCGTATTTTAATGTATTTAATTGACTTGGTGCCATTTTCACAAGCTAAGATTACAACAGAAAAATGATGGCGGCAATGGCGTAAATGATAGGATGCGGAAGGAACTAGGGATGTGCACGGTCTCGATTACATCTGTGATCTTGCCACATAGTGTTGTGCACACGCCCATGAGTCTTATTGAATACGTAACAATAATTTCAATTGTTCAGTAGTAATCGGCAATTTCATACTTTAACTCCTAATATTAATATTATATGGATGCGTCATCGTTAACAAGTTCAGAGCTAATTGCAAAATTAGTCTTTGTATGTAGTACAACTTAAGTTGAACTATAGGTGTCGCTCCATACCCATACGATGGTTAAGATCGAAAGAAGATAACAGAGAGAGATAAATTAGACTTATGAGTTATATGTCATGTTGTCTTAGCGGTTAAGCAAACCACGGCTATAGGGATGGATAGCTCGGGTTAGAATCCCGCACATGACTATAATCAGTCCCGTGGGGTGCCGGGTCAGAATTGCACCTCCCCATATCATCCCGTGGGTGTCGTAAGAGGCGACTAAGGGCAAAATACTGGAAAGTGGGCAGCAGCGCCTTCTAAAGAACTGCCAACTTACGCTGCGATTTTTTTTACCAAAAATAAGTTCAAATACATATTTACATATTAAATATGACGAGTAAGATATATTGTGCTGTTTTTGGTTACATGAATTCGTCAAAAACGCATCTAGAGATAAAATACTATAAAATAATTTTACTTACTAGTAAGTACTAGTGTACATATAGTTGACGGCATATAATGTGTTCCTTTTATCACCCGAAAAAATATGTCTCAATTAATAAAAAAAAGTGAATAGAGTAAAGGAAAGTGATTGTAAAAGATTATGTAGTTATATGCAAGTTATAATAATATTGTAGGTTGTTATTGTTGCGGATTTTTAATACTTTAAAATTTAATAATAAAGAATTTCGTACGTCTCACAACTATTTTTCGGTCGCAAATTTTTGAGAACGATTTTTTATTCAAACATAAACATGGTTTTTTAATTAAATCTACCTACTAGACAAAAAAACAACACTCATTTTAGTGAATACTTTCTGTTCAATTCACAAAGTATTTTATTTGTTTATATAAAAAAAAAGTATATTTACAATCACAAAACTAAATGGAAACACAAAGTAGGCAAATGTAATTAAAATGCTGGAGGCGGGCAGCCCTATCGCATGTGTAGGTAGTTATTTTAAGGCGATCCTGGCCAAAAAACGCCATACAAGAAATAACTTTTCTCAAAGAAAAAACTCGGTTATTAAACTGAAAAAAATATATGTTATTTTTAAGCATATTCTTGAGTTAATTCATAAATCTGATCCACATAATAAATAACTTCACTCGATAGAAAAAAATCCTAAAGTTACCTCTATTCCGAATTTAAAAACGATTTTTGACTCCCTTTTTACCAATCTTTAATTTTAAATTATTTTTTTATACATTACTTATCAATAAAAGTAATTAAATCATAAATAAAAATGTAAAAAAGTTATCATGTTAATTTTATATGATTTTTTAACATGAATTCATGGCATCAGAGCTCGCTCACTTGACCGCCAGTGCGCTCGCAGAGCTCGTCGACGTAGGACCTGTGTCAATTTTTTCGATCTACGCAGCGCCACACAGAACAGGATCAAAATGAATATCAAACAACAAAATAAAACATGCTCTGGGCTAACTTTCGACTCGTTACGCTTATCTTGATGACTTCCTGATTGACGGTGAATGACAATTGATTTCGTAAGTAGTGAAAGTTAGTATCGTGAAGGTTAATATGTGTGTTAATATTAAGAAAAGGGCTGTTTTTTTTTACAAATAAATGGAACTTTGAAATAACTTGTCGAACTCGGTACTGTGATAGTTCCAAAGTACCTATTATCACAGTAGCGCAAAATATTCTTTGAAAGGTTATTTTGTACTTTTGGGTGTTGAAGTCGGTTCCATTTTTTGGTAACAAAAATTATTTTTGAATCTTTTTAGTTACCCTTGCTACTTACGGGATCGATTGTCATTCATTGTCAACGACTATATCATCAAGATAGGTCAATATGTTTCAGTTATTGGAGTGTAACTCAAAAACGACTTGAACGATTTTGATAAAATTTAAATGAGACTAGACGACAAGCATCAGCTTCAAACAAAAAAGAATTATTGAAATCGGTTCACACAGTCAAGAGTTGCGGAGGTAACAAACGTAAAAAAAAACAGACGAATTGAGAACCTCCTCTTTTTTGGAAGTCAGTTAAAAAAGGGGGAGGTCCTCAATTTGTCCGTTTTTTTTTTACCGAACTGATTTTGATGATTTATTTGATTTGAATGTTGATGATTGTCGTGTGATTTTATTTAAATTTCATCAAAATCGATCTAGCCGTTTTTTGAGTTACACTCCAATAACTGAAAGGTTTTTTCCTATCTTGATGATATAGTCATTGCCAATGAATGACAATCGGTCCCGCAAGTAGCAACGGACACTAAAACGGGTGAGTATTTTTATTTATCAAACCTACTTCAACACCCAAAAGTGTGAAATAACTCTTCGAAGTCGGGACCATGCGCACAATATTGTGATAATAGGTACTTTTGAACTATCACAGTACCGACTTCAACAAGTTATTTCGCACTTTTGAGTGTTGAAGTCAAGCCCATTTTTCGGTAAAAAAAAATTATTGAATTTAGTATTGAATTTGTTAGTAAATTTGAGTCGTCTTTTTTATGATTATAGAAATAATAAGTGACATTAAGCGATTTTTAAAACTGGATGGATATAAATTAAATTATAAGTAAAAACATAAATCTGGCTGTATGGAAACTCATGTCACGTCACGACCATGATATGCGATGTCACACCCGTGACTTGACCTAGTTTTTTGATAACTTTCTAGGTTCAATAAGCTTACTAAAATGCAATGAAATTATTGTTTTTATATCTAGTTTTAGCCAAATGCCTAGTATTTCGTACCCAGGGTCTAAGATAATGAAGTTAATAATCAAAGCCCAGTGTATGGGTATACACTGGGCTTTGAGTATTAACTTCATTACCATATATAATCAAATCTGTACTTTATAATTTTTAGTATAGATTTACTCCACCCTTTTTTAATTATTATATGATAATAATAATATATATATTATAAATTCAAAGTTAGTATGTGTTTTAGCTTCTTAACCGACTTCAAAAAAGGAGGAGGTTTTCAATTCGTCTATTTATTTTAAATGTTTGTTACCTCAGAACTTTTTACTGATAAACCGATTTATATGATTCTTTTTATATTTGAATGTTTGTCGTATGGTCCTATTTAAATTTCATCAAAATTGGTCAAGCCGTTTTTTAAGCCGTCGGCCCCGGTTGTTGTCTCACGATGGCAGTAGTATCAGCATGGTAGTAGGGCGTTTTGCATTTTGAATGCCCGCCTGGCTAGCAACCACCCTTAAGAAGAAAATCTGTCGCCAAGCACCTAACGGTGTGTTCCGGCAGCTGTCCTTGAGAGTTCTAGGAGTAATTCTAGGGTAACCTGAACAACATCCTAGACCACATCTTTAATAACCATCAAGTGAGAAAGTAGTCCAAGGCTAGCCTATCAATAATTATAAAAAAAACATGCATTTATTAATACTCGTAGTAGAATGATACACAAAGTTGTCAGTGACTATGATTAAATGAAATCATCAACATTCATTTTAGCACCTTTGTGGCAAGCCCGCAGTAGCCACTTAATCGATCATTAATTATGTATTACTGATAATTAATTTACCTCAGTCACAAACGAGATGCCCTTAGTCTGCCATAATGAACACTGCATCTATTAGGATACTACTAGTCATAACAAGCGCTCTAGGCGCACGCCTATTAGTAAGGTACATATCGGACGAACTCAAACATTTTGCTCTATTTTAGCGAACACGTTTTAGGTGCCCACCCCACCAACTTAAGCATAGTGAGGGGTAACCAACTCCAACTTCTTTAACAAATATTTGTAGTTCACGACCGTGTAGAATTAGTTTCACTCGTCTGTGGAAACCGCGGTGTAGTTGTACTCTTATCTGTTTTTTAGTTACACTCCAATAACTGAAAGGTTTTTTCCTATCTTGATGATATAGTTATTGCTAATTAATGACAATCGAATCCGCAAGTAGCAAGGGACACTAAAATGGGGGAATTTTTTTTATCCCAAAAATTGAACCGACTTTAACACTCAAGGGTGTGAAATAACTTGTTGAAGTCGGGACCATGCGCACAATATTGTAATAATATGTACTTTTGACCTATCATGGTACCGACTTCAACAAGTTATTTTGCACCTTTGAGTGCTGAATTCAAGCCCATTTTTCGCCAAAAATTTGCTTAACACCGCTGAATGGATTTAGATGATATATCATAAAACGTATTCTAATTTTTATCTCGATTTTCCGAACGGTTCCTGAAGGATCAGGAAAACCAATTTTGATGAATGGAATCTAGATATGTTGTAATTGATTGTTTGAAACTATATCTAACTCGTGTAGTTTTTAACGCAGTTTGCGAACCATATACTATTAATATGTACACAATGGTTAAATTAAGGTTATTAAATTGTTATCACTATTGTTAGGTCCAATGCCAAAAAATATGAGATCAATTTATTCTGTTGTATCTCTTTATACTTGTTATCTGGGGAATCCTCAACTCAACTGTAATAAAATATATATTTAGATTTTTTTTATGTATATCACACATAAAAACTCTTTACATTTTCGCAAGCTCATTGAACCTAGAAAAATATTAAAATACTAGTTCAAAGTCTCGGGTGTGACATTGAGTACCATAGTCGTGACGTAACATGAGTTTCCATACAGCCAGATTTACGTTTTTACTTATAATTCAATTTATATCCATCTAGTATTAAAAATCACTTAATGTTACATATTACTTCTATAGTTATAAAAAAATACTACTTAAATTTACTAACAAATCCAATACTAATGCAATTTCTAAATATAAAAAAATGTTTACCGAAAAATGAAACCGACATCAACACTCCAAAGTGTGAAATAACTTGTTGAAGTCGGTGCCATAATAGTTCAAAAGTACCTAATATAACAATATTTTGCGCATGAAACCGACTTCGACAAGTTATTTCACACTTGAGTGTTGAAGTTGGTTCCATTTTTTGTTAAAAAAAAATTAAACTCTTTTTAATGATTCTTGCTACTTACTGGATCGATTGTCATTCAATGTCAAAGACTATAATATCATCAAGATAGGAAAATATTTTTCAGTTATTGGAGTGTCATTCATGATACTTGTCGTTCAATTTCATTTAAAAATCAAACGACAAGTATCAGCTTTAATAAAAAAAGAATTATCAAAATCGGTTCACCCAGTCAAAAGTTCTGAGGTAACACACATAATAAAAAATATAGACTAATTGCGAACCTCCTACTTTTTGAAGTCGGTTCAGAAGCTAACACACATACTAACTAACTGAGTTTATTAGAAATATGTTAAAAACCTTATCTTACAATTTTCATAAACTACTTTTATATAGTAACTTAAAATTCATTTATTAATTTTTAATTCCAAATAACATTTTGATTTATAACAGTGCGCGTATAGACACATTATATCTAAATATAGTATATGTTGCCCTGTTTTATGACTTAATTTTTTTTAGTTTTACGGGATATGGTTCTACTGTATCTTCAATAATGGACACTATCTGGCAAATTATATTTTTATTTCTGGCCAATTTTGCTAGAAGGCAAATATCTGCCTGAAGATGGTTGCCTTAATGAGCGATGATTATGAAGTAAGATTTGTACTCATTGACTTTGAATTGAGCACTCTGTACAGGACAGCTTTATGAAATTTATTACAATGGGGCTCCTGTCACAACCAAGACAATTGATACATATTTTTAGTTTCAAAAATGCTTTCTATAAGCGCTCAACTTATCAAGTATCGTTTTGGATAATATCTTTTTTATTAAACTTGCAAAACAGTTCATTGGAATGAGCTTAAATTATATCAAAAATATTGTGAAATTTGGTTTTATTTTAAACGCGAGATATAATTCTTTGAGATTTGTTATTATGTTGAATACATGGTCTGAAAATAATAATTTAAAAAAACTTAACTAAAACTAAACGATTCTGTCTCGACCATGGGCCACTCGCCACAACCGTGGTTCTATGAAAACCACGGTTGTGACGTCCATGGATGTGAAATGTTCGCACCGTGCTATAACTACAAAGATTAAACAAAAGTAGCCATCTTAAAACAATCACTAGATTAATTGTTATTAAACACACCAAATTAATAAAAATCTGCGAAGACATATTCATAAATACATATTTTAAGAGCCACGGTCTTGACAGCATAAGGGTACTCGTTTTACAAAATAACTAATATCAAACTTATTTTTACGCAGCTATATCACTCGACGCCATTAATTAATAGGACAACTGTGACAGACAGACTTGTTACTGAATTCTGGGAATCTCACATGACATGGTTGTGACATTTAATGTGTTCTTTTAATGAAGTTTATGTATATATATATTTATTTAAAATATAATAATATTACCAAATTACCATTTATGAATAGGTGCATTAAACGGCTTTCTCTATAATCAGTACTAATATTATAAATGCGAAAGTAACTCTGTCTGTCTGTTAGGCTTTCACGCCAAAACTAATGGACTGATTTGAATGAAATTTGGTATGGAAATAGTTTGAGACCCGGGAAAAACATGGGATAGTTTGTATCCGACTGCGCAAAAAGAGGTTAATGTTTTTGCGCGATAACCGACAAACGCGCGGGCGGAGCCGCGCCTGGAAAGCTAGTAAAAATATAATAGAACCTTAATATATTAATTTAATGTAGTTCTCACAAATAAAAATGTTTTTCTTAAGAATGATAATTTACCCATCTAAAATAACCGTAGGTACACAATAAACTGTATAGATATATAAACACTACTGTACTGATCGAACCCCTACAAGATCCGATTATTTTTCCGGCGTATGTACCAATACACGACAAATGTTAATTCCATTCTAAAATGTCATACTGACGTGATCTCCGCTACGTAGGTAGGACTGTACTGTACCTTACCTGGAGAGCTAAAAGCGTGCACGCGGCGCATCGCACACAACTCTGTGTCGCGTAAATGAATACGTCGCGCTCGCATAAAATACCTAAAGTCCGTGGAAAGCCTCGCCTTAACGACAGAGCCGAGTTAAAATACTGTATAGATAACATTACCGTGATCCGGCTGTTACAGTACACTAGGGTAAACTATGTTTCATCTCGTTGTAATAATTAAATCCATCATTACTTTTCCAGTCCGCAGCGGGTCTTTCATCTACGACGTGGACTTGCCGAGCCTCCCGGACTGGAGGCCGACGGAACAGGAGATAGTGACTCTCGGCGTTGAATGTGTTAAACTTACCAGGTAAACAAACGAAGCAATGGTGACCGAGCGGCTATGGCTATGGACTGTCGTGCCGCAGGTCCCTGGTTCGTTCCTAATCGCCGTCTTGAGCTCCACAGCATTTTGCGAATTCCGGCCTGGCTAGCTACCACCCTCAAGTAGAAAATCTGACGCCAAGCACCTTTATGCCTGATAGGTTAGCCTTTGACCACTATCTCACCTGATGGTAAGTGATGATGTAACCGAAGATGTTGTTTAGGCTAGCCTAGAATTACAGGCACTTGAGACTTAACAACTGTATGTGTCAGTGTGACGGGCGCAGTGCAATTCGTCATATGACGAACGAAATGCATCTGTTATAGGCAGAGGATAATCCGCTTAAAATCAGGTGGGCCTCGTGCTTGTTCCGTTATAATCACATAAAAAAAATGAAAGCAAATTATATTTGCATGTTCATAGGGTTCTTTTCTCCGTGGGGTGCCGGGCTTACTGCACTCCTTATTTTTTGACATGAAAATTTGTCTGGTCTTCTAATCATGGCGGTAAAAGTACATCATCCTTAGTAATAATAAATTTCTGAAAAAAACAATAACATGAGGGTAGGGAAAAAAGATAGAATAAAAATAAATTGGTCAGGGTAAAGATGAGCAGGAAGCGAAGCGAAATTTCCGGATCTTTGTGAGTGTTTTGAAATCTATTGTTATAGTCAATAGGGAAATTAGGAAACGATATGAATGAATTAAGAAATCCATGTACGATTGTATTAAATTTAAAAGAAACATGGATAAAGTGCCAAGCTTGCGGTGACATGGGACGGACTGTAAGGGGAGTTGAGGAGGTCCTAGGGGCCCTAGGCCCTGCTGAAATAGCACGAATTTCGAATAGTTCATAATAATAACATTACATGCCTGGATCCGTTTTTACAAAACAAGTTCCCCCGAAACTTGTTGTATCGCTATATACAGTAGAACTACCAAAAATGAACCCCTGTTTGGGACTTACGGAGCGTTCGGATTATTGACCGAGCGAGAATTTAGTTCGAGCGAAGCGTCTCTGCTTCAACAAAAATGCTTGCGTATGTCCGGTTGTTCTCCTCTACAGGTCACATTTCTCAACCGATTCTCACGAAATTTTGTGAGCAGGTTTGATAAGTCCATAATATTTTTTTGTCGATTCAGTTTTTGGATTTTTTTCAAAATGACACATACGACGAATAACGAGTACTGAGTATGTATCTCGCACGTTTCCGATATTGACAGAGTGAGATGGGTCATTGCCGTCATAGGTCAATGCCTTTGTTCTTGTTGTGAAATTGTTAAGGCCCGTTCATATTGAACACTTCTAAAAATTACGGTGTAAAAAATTACGTTATTATTTTATGATTTAAATCTGCATACTTAGTATATCCGTAACAAAATCTGCTCGCGTTTATGATATAAAACAATATTTTAATAGTATATAAATTACGCACTAGAACATATAAATCAAATAATTCTACTACAATATTTGTAATCTTAAAAATTATCGTCATCCTTCTGATGAACTTTCTGCAAATACGTCAATAATAAATTGCTCTTATATATTTTGTACATGATTGTAGACTCCGTACATTTTTATTTCTATCTTGGTTATCACACGATTAAGTCATAACCACTATTTTTATTTATCCAATTTAGCTACTCCTTGTTACAAAAGAGTTCATACTTCATACATTTTTTTTTATTTAGTAAATATTACACACTACAGACTCGTGGTCCGTACTCTTGTTTGTTTGTTTTTTTTTTTACATAAAATATGTTTAATGACTTTGAGATCATTCTCCAACTTATCATTATTCTTCCTGAAGGGAAGATACCCTAGTGTTAGTTTAAAATATTATAAATCTTAAGGCTATAGTGAGTCCATAATTATATATATATATATATATTTTCTCCTTATATCTAGTTTGTTAGTATATATTACGTTTTAATTAGTACCCATTCAGTTTGTCGTTGAAGGGCCTACTTCATACATTTTGTAACTTTGTTATTTCCTGCCATAGCCCTTCACTTGAGACCAAACGAGTTCAATTGGATTGAGCTAACTACAGAGTTCGTGTGGAACGGACTTTATGTGAATTAAGTAGGCCAATAGCAACGCAGTAAAATTTTCGGTACTCGTTTGTTAAAAAAAACAGACTATAGCCTTCGATGGGGCCCGCGTTTCATTGATTTTCTTTGACAGAAGTCCAAGAAAGTCATTCATTATTTACATTAGATAAAATAAATAATAAATGATTTTTGTATTTCTTGACCCATTTTCCCATCAGCACGCGCAGTGAACCTTTATTCAATTGTAAGCTATGTAAGGGCAGACTCGCGAGGTCTTCAGCTCGGAGAGCCACTAGTAGTGTATGTTCGAATCTTCTGTTCGTTTCGCTTCAAATCGGTGATTGTAGATTTTCCGTTACTATACTTTTGAGAAAGTGAAGTTGCAGATACTCAATCTTTTAAAAAAGCACGAGGCCCACCTGATGTTCAGTGGACTAACCTCTGCCTATAACATATGTATAAGTGAATTGCACTGCGCCCGCCACCTTGAGACATACAACTGTTAAGTATCATGTGCCTGTAATTTTTCTGGCTCTCAAGGACTGCTGTTAGGTGCTTGGCGGCAGATTTTCTACTTGAGAGTGGTAGCTAGCCAGCCATACGCCCTACAAAATGCCCTACCACCATGCGGTGAAGCTCAAGCCGGCGCGGCGGTGGGGATACAAGCACTGTGTAATATTTCAGACGCAACTTGCCCCTGGAGCGGCTGGACGTGAGCGAAGCCCTAGCCTTGGAGCTATTCTACGGAGACGAGCACAAGAGTCACCAGATACCCAGCATCGCTCACAATGGCAATGGTGAGTAGCTCGCTCTAACAGCTTGCCGGTCTGTTTTAACCGACTTATAAAAAAAGGAGGAGGTTCTCAATTCGTCTGTTTTTTTTGTTACCTCAGAACTTTTTACTGGGTGAACCGATTTTGAAAATTCTTTTTTTTTAATTTGAAAGCTGATGCTTGTTATTTGCTCCCATTAAAATTTCATCAAGATCGGTCGAGCTGTTTTTTAGTAACACAATAACTGAAAAATGTTTCCTATCTGACATTGAATGACAATCGATCCCGTAAGTAGCTAGGGTCACTAAAAAGATTGATATTTGTTTTACTCAATAGTGTGAAATAACTTGTCGAAGTTGGCACTTGTGAGTGTTGAAGTCGGTTCCATTTTTTGGTCAATTGTTTTATCTAAATTTTAATTATATTTTGCTAGCTATTAATTTTGCTAGCCTTTGGCCATTTATAATCACCTGATGATAAGTGACGATGTGGGCGAAAATAATGTTCAGGTTGATCTATAATTTTTGGCTCTCAAGAACAACTGCCGCAACACACTGTTAGGTGCTTGGCCACATATTTTTTCAATCTTATATTGCGATTCCCAAGACGACTGCCAAGCATGTGGATTATAGTAAAGAATGAGAATTGAAAAATATATTTTCATGCAAATGTATGCAGTTGTCAGTTGCATAAACGTCCTTTTTGTATGCTCATGTTTTTTTTTTATTGGTATTATGACAGAACAATCACGATGCTAACCCTGCCCATAATAGATGCATTTCGACACAAATGACGAACTACACTGCGCCCGTCACCTTAAGACATACAGTTGTTAAATCTTGTAATTTTGGCTTATTCTATTTGTCCCCTAACTTTTCGCCCCCATGGGGACGAACGGGAATTTATTTTATCTTGTCCCCTACAAAATTTTTGTGTTTTAGTGTCTTTTAAGGACTACTGCCGGAACACACTGTTAGGTGTTTGACGATAGATTTTCTAATCCAGGGTGGTAGCTAGCCAGACGAGCATTCGCAAGTGCCCTTTCGGTGAAGCTCATGCCGGCGGTGGGGATCCATGAAGTGCATAGACAATATTATTTTATAGTGTGTAAATAAGTAGTTAACCGTAGCGTGTCGTTTTTGTATGACCTGCAGGCAAGGTGACCGTGTACCGCGTGGGCGAGCACGTGGACATGTCGAAGGGGCCGATGGTAGCTAACACGTCGCAGATCGGACGGTTTTGTGTCGCCTCTGTTCATATCCTACAAGGTGATATTACGTTACTATTTCGCAAGAGATGTTTGAAAACATAATCAATTATTTAATCAAAACGGTTCTATAACCAACTCTAGGTTTACTTTTAGAGTTTCTTAATATTGTTATCTCATATTCATGGTGATACTGATGATTTTGAAGCGCTCGTAGCGAAATTTGCTTAGCCGTTTGAACCGACCAGCAAATTTAAGCAACGTCCGCCTCGGTCAGGAGTTGGATGGGTGACCGCTCGTGACATTCCTACTGAACGCTTCCGTGCTTCGGAGGGCACGTTAAGCCGTCGGTCCCGGTTGTTGTCTTCGGCAGTCGGGCAGGGCATTTTGCGAATGCCCGCCTGGCTAGCTACCACCCTCAAGTAGAAAATCTGCCGAACCGAACGGTGTGTTCCGGCAGCTGTCCTTGAGAGCCAGTAATTCTAGGTTAGCCTGAACAACATCTTCGACCACATCATCACTTACCATCAGGTGAGATAGTGGTCAAAGGCTAACTAATCAGACATAAAAAAAAATTCTATAGTCTGTTATTTTTAACAAACGAGTACCAAACATTTTACTGCGCTGCTATTGGTCCGCGTAATCAACATAAAGTCCGTTCCACACGAACTCTGTAGTTAGAAGACTACTGAATGTACCTACTTATGTACATTCAATAGAGTCTTCGACTACCTGAAAATATTGCTTGTAACGAATCAATACTAAAATTGCAACTTTTGAATTAGGGTAAGCAAAACAAAGATCGTTTTGAAAATATGTTGTAATCAAGTCAACAATCGTCTCGTCATACGTTTGCCGACGTATCACTGTGAACCCAATCCAATTGAATTATTTTGGTCTCAAGTTAAAGGCTATGACAGGAAATAACAAAAATGATGTCTAAACTCTTTTGTTACAAAGAATAGTTAAAGTGGATACATAAAAATGTCTCATTCATGTGATAACCAAGATAGAAACAAAAATGTACGGAGACGACAATCATGTACAAAATATATAAGAGCAATTTATTATTGCCGTATCTGCAGAGAGTTCATCAGAAGGATGACGATAATTTTTAAGATTACAAGAAAGTAGAATTATTTGATTTATATGTTCTAGTGCATAATATATATAACTAATTACAATATTGTTTTGTATCATAAACGCGAACAGATTTTTTTACGAATATACTAAGTGTGCAAATTTAAAACATAAAATAATTACCTTGTTTTTTCTAAAGTAAGTTTCAGAATTATTCAATATGAACGGTCCTTAACAATTTCAAAACAAGAACAAAGGCATTGACAATGACGGCAATGACCCATCTCACTCTGTCAATATCGGAAATGTGCGAGAGACATACTCAGTACTCGTTTGTTAAAAAAAAATAGACTATAGTAAAGATATGTTATAATGTTGTGGTTTTTTTTAATAAAAGCTTAAAATTCTGCTTCAAGACTTTGTCAGTCAGAATGTTTTTGTCAGAGTAACCCAAATTGTCTAACCCTGGGATCGAAACCTGGACTTTGGGATTTCAAAGCAACACTTTTAGTCTAATCAGCCAATATGTGGCAGGTTGTAGGTTTAATCATTATGGGGTTGAATCTAAGTGGTTGTAATATTTGCAGGTGGTCCGAACAGCCCGATCCCCCAGCTGTACAGGTTCCAGGGGGTGGCGCTGCCGAGGGGGGTGCATCTCAACCACTTCGCCTTCTCCATACTCACCGACAGGGCTAAGAAACTAGTCAGTCACTTTTTTATAGCTGATATTGGTATTTTGAAGCGCTCGTAGCGAAGTTTGCTTAACCTTTCTGAATCGATCAGCAAAGTTAAGCAACGTCCACCGCGGTCATGACTTGGATGGGTGACCGCTGGTGACATTACTACTGATCGCTTCCGTGCTTCGGAGGGCACGTTAAGCCGTCGGTCCCGGTTGTTGTCTTAGGATGGCAGTCGTTATAGCATGGTGGTAGGGCATTTTGCGAATGCCCGCCTGGCTAGCTACCACCCTCAAGTAGAAAATCTGTCGCCAAGCACCTAACGGTGTGTTCCGGCAGCTGTCCTTGAGAGCCAGTAATTCTAGGTTAGCCTGAACAACATCTTCGACCACATCATCACTTACCATCAGGTGAGATAGTGGTCAAAGGCTAACCTATCAGACATAAAAAGAAAAAAAAAAAAAAAGTGCAGTTATAGTATTATACATATTAATACAATACACATGTAGTTGTATAAACCAATACAATATATTCAGGGCGTCTCGCGGCGATGCCACATGGCGGGAAAGTACCTTGAATATTGTAGATAGAACATTTTACTGAAATAAGACATTATTTGAATTTAAAAAACAATTTAAACTGCATTCATAGATATTTATATAATTACATGGTTGCACTGGGAATCGAACCCGTTACAAGAGAAAAATAAATCAGCATGTAGTTACCGATCGAAAGATTTCATCATAAGCATTATTTTTTTTGCTCAATAACATAGTGTCAGAAATAAAAGAAAGACCTTGAATTTTAACTTTTCATGTGAAATTTTGTTCAGAACAATAAAAAGCTGACATTGCCTTAAGGACATACAACAACTGAAATTATCAGAAGTACCTATTACTAATAAATGTACCCACTTGAAAATCATTTCCCTATTATAATTTAAGTGCATGATAAAATGATAAAGAGACACGTAATTAATAAGTACCTGGTTGTATGCAACAAATCGAGCCGTATCCTGAGCCGAAAGACGCGTAATAGTTATTTGTTATACAAGAGAGCAAAGTTGCTTTTTAACCGCGTGTTCAATTTTGATGACCGAGCAAGCGACGCTTTCTAAAATTGAGTCACGAGCGCAGCGAGTGATTCAAAATTAGAATCCTGAGCGTTAGCGAGGGAATCAAAAGAGCACGAGGTGAAAAATCTTTGCACTCGAGTGCAACACGTAACTTTTCATTCCACCTCAGCGAGGAAATGAAGAACCGCGTACAAAGCAAATTGAAAAAAGAACACCAAGAAGGTTCCGAGTCTGAGTTTTTAACAAATTAAAAAAAAGTTGTATGATATATTCGGCACCATAGAGGTAGCAGTAAATAGGTTTAATGTTTTTTTTAATTCACAAACTTAGTGCACACGATGTTCTAAATTCAATTTACTTTATCCTCTAGAGAATAAAAACGGCTTTTCCACTCAGATATTGAAGATTAAAAATACTCTTTCCGAGATGGTGGGATGAAAATTATTTTATCCATCGCAATGCGGCTGGCTGATTATAAAGAAATAATTCAAAATTTCAAATCAAATATTAAAATTCATGGTCTTCCTTTTATTTCTGACAGCATGTTATTTACCAAAAAATAAGTTTGAATTGAGAAAATCATCAATAACTGTGGCTCACTGTGGTGGTTGGTTTCTGCATGTAGAATCTATGACAAAAAAATGCTGCGGCCAATCTTATTCCAATTTACCATATCTAATAGCTTTAGTCCGATCTAACTGTGGCAAAAAATCATTCATCTAGGGCCTACATTCTAGGCCCAGTAGTTTTGCAAAAGAAGGTGCTGGGGTCAAACAGTACTAGAGTTAGTGCTCGGTAAGAATTAATTAGTGCCTAAAAACAGGTGGCAGCAGACCTTCATAAGAGCATCGTAGACGCCTAAACTGGATTAATGAATGATATTTATGTATGTATAATATACCTATAAATATCAGATATTCCATTGACCCCGCATGAGTGCGATAAGAGTATCAAGATAATAAGGATTGCTAAGCACTCATTGCTTAGTTTACTTAGTCTTAACAGATCAATTAAGTTAATGCCGCGCGGTCAAGAGTTGGATGTGTGACCGCTAGTGACATTACTGCTGAGCATGCACATGCTTTGGAGACTACCTTTGGCCGTCGGTCCCGGTTGTTGTCTTAAATTAAAAGTCGCTACAGCATCGTGGTAGGGCATTTTACGAACAGGCGGGCGCCTGGATATCTACCACCTTCAAGTAGAAAATCTGTCGGGAAGTGTCTTAACGGTGTTCCGGCAGTTGTCCTTGAGAGCCCGTAATTCTAGGTTAGCTTGAACAACATCTTCGACCACATCATCACTTACCATCAGGTGAGATATTAGTCAAAGGCTAGCCTATCAGAAATAAATAAAAAAAGACCTTGGACTACTATTCCATCCCCCTCAAGATGTTAAACAATAGCAACGAAAGGATAAATTTGAGCTGACTCACCACAATTGGTCAATTGGCATGTCTGGCTTTAGGTCGAGGGTTGGAATCTCGCTTGTAATTAAAACTTTTCCTTTTTTTATAAATTTGTAACACTGTTTTTTTCCCAAAAAAATGAAGTTACTACATTAGTCTAAAGGTAAAACACTGCATTCCCGGACTGCTTAAGATCGTTTCACCAAAAATTTCGCGTCCAGTGCTGAAGTGGGTCGAAATACTTCCCAATCTACCATCAGTAGTGTATCACCAATGAGACATAATGATCCCCATTTCACCACCTCTTTTGCGCAGTTGGATAAAAAGTATTTTATGTCCTTCTCTGTGTCTCAAACTATTTCCATACCAAATTTCATCCAAATCGGTCGAGTAGTCTTAAAGTTTATTGGTTGCATACAGAAATACAAATCTTTATAATATTAGTTTAAATAATCACTACATATAAAGTTCAGCACTTTTTTATGAGTATATTTTGTTCCGTACAGAATCCAGCACGGTCACCCATAGGCGGGTCTGCCGGCGGAGAGCGAAAAGAGCAGAGACAAGCGAAAGCTGAAGTGCGAGCGTGAAACCACAGATTAGACTATAGTTAGTGTGAATAGTGTTGTTGTAAGGTATTAAAGTATAAGATCCAAATGTATTTTTCTTCTGCTGCTCGGTCCCGTGAGAATAACCTACATTATTAGAGTGCTGGAGTTGAATTCATTATATATCTAGAAAGCCCCGTGGGGTGCCGGGCTACAATGTCAACCCCCTCATTAGGCTTACGACACCCTCAGGTATAGCACCTGAGGGTGTCGTAAGAGGGGATTAAAGGTAAAATACTGGAAGTTGGGCAGCTGTACCTTCTGAGGAACTGATATCATAAACTACGATCCCCAAGACGCGTGGTGGTTATGGCAAACCTCCCCTTATTAGGGGAGTTTAGCAGTAGACAATCCGACTTATACAGTATATAGAGTAGAAGACAATAAAGAATTCTAATGTAAAGGGTAAAATGCTAGGTGCGTAGGTGCGCCCCGCAAGACGCCTGCCAAGCGTGGGAATTATGAAAAACCTTTTATTCAACAGTGGATAGCATGGCCACTATATACCCATGGAACAACTGCATGTCACTACCATCTGTGCCTGGATGATGTATATTCCATCCAAATTGAACGTTTGTTTGTTTCATGATACGAAGTTATCATGAAACAAACAAACAAATGCTCAGGCTCCACACTTGCCTAACTCAATAAATAAAACTCTTCATTTTAACATATTTTATCCACTAACATTATTTACAATAAATACAAGTCTATAGTTCACTACTGCTTTTACCTGTTAGTAGCTTTCTTGACTCATCACTAATAAGTAATAACTGGCAAACAAGTCCTTTTTACTCTGTGGGAGAGGTTTCATTCAACATTGGATATCTTAATGAATAGATTCAGGCGTTACTTTGCGGAAATCCATATCTAATAATAACAAATATCTTAAAAATATTATTATTGATCGTGCGCTCAGTTAAGACCTCCTGAGGATGCTACGTGTAGAAGCGAACGCGTCAAAAAATCTTCCGGTTTGGCTGCGTGGCGTTTGTGACGTCACTTTATAGGAAAATTAGGCGGAATGTTACTAGATATTTTTTTGTGTTTTATTAAAATATTAATTTAATGTTTTCATAAAATATTTGTTATTATTAGTGGATATCTTTTCGCTGATGATTGTAATTAGCAATATGTGCTTGTTTCATCACTAATTAAAATATTAAAGATACCCAACAAGCAGGTGCTTTTCTCTCTTTTTTCTTTACTTGTTGGGAGAGGTTTTCTTCTTTAATGGACATCCGCCTGGTGACTATAATATAAGCCATCAATCCAGCCAGCATTTACCAAGTCTTAAGAAGACTTAGGTTTCTTTGCATCAGGTTCACCATCTCCCTCATTCCCTTGGAATATTGGTTTCGGTTGAGTTTTCTTATATGCCGGTGCAACCCAAAACGGATTCTCTTCAGCGTCCTTCGCATACTTCAATATAGCTTCCCTTGGATCTTGTTCATCATCAACCCTCTTACTCAATCCAAGATTCCTGATGACGAAGGAACTTAGAGTGCTTCCTGACGCAGCCACTCGGCCTCCCTGACCTGATGTAATTGGTAAATCTGGTCGCTTAGACTTGACCGGGTCTAACCTATCCTTTTCCATCTTCTTCTTATTTGTTCTCAGCTTTTCCTGCCTGAACAGTGGTAATGCGTGTGGTGTAATGATTTGCTGTGAACTAACGATTTCAACAGAATGTTTCTTTCTATGCGTCTTTATAATGCATAGTTTAGCCCCTCGCAGTGAACGTTTCTCATCGTAATAGCACTTAACCATTCCGTTGCCACAACCAACGAATATTTGGTTTAATTTAGCATGCCATACTGCTTTGATGATGTGAGATTTGGTAACATCTATATGTGTAATCTTTTCAAATGTCTTTGTATTATAAAATAGCAATCTTCCATTGTCTTGGCTTTTTTGTAATGATTCTCCTGTTAAAATCATTGAGTCGTCTGGACTGAATGCACAATCAGTTTGCTCGTACCTTGAGAAAAGGTCACCAAATGTGTGTAGAGGTTTTTTGAAGTTTCTAAGGTCCCATAGCTTCATAGTTTCGTCATTGCTTCTGCTGGCTAGGTAGTTGCTCAGGTAGGAATACGCTATGCTTGATATTTCGGTTTGTTTTTGGTGGGCGTCGCGAAGTAGGCACGTGGTGTTGACGAAGTTCTTTCTGGCGTCCCACATTTGTATGGATCCGTCGTAGCAGCCACAAGCGATGGTGTTGCCGTCGCGTGAATACGCGCATGATGTTGGGTTGGTTCTCAAGCCGCCTTGTTGCCGCGCCTTGAAAGAAAGGAGTTTATTAGACAACTCGGTTCTATTTCTTCACATAGTTCATTCTTAGATTATATTATACACTACCAACGACAACTACTATACCCTAACGTTACTATTACTGTGTGTTAGGCCCCCCCGTGAATCCTGTGCGTAGCCGACCTTAAGACTTGATAGCTGCTGAATTACCAGCTTGTTCCCAACAAAGTTCAGTTACAACTCCAGATAAAGTTCATCAAGATGACCTATTATTTTTATTTTTCTTATAGATTATGTACTTTTTCAATATATTGTGCTGTAAAAAACTGATTTGTCAACTCTTACTACCCTGAAATGTAGAAATTGATTAAATAGTAGATTTTCTACAATATTTTTAGAAAAACGGAACCCTTACAGGATCACTTTGTTGTCCGACTGTCTGTCAAGACCTTTTTTCTCAAGAATGCATGGAGGTATTAAGCTAAAATTTATATCAAATACTCAGGTCTACTGTACCTTAGAGCTGTGAAAAAATCAAACTTCAAAGCCAACACATCCGTTTATGCTGCAAATGTTAGACACTCGCAGGGGAATCAAAATCTACTACTACTAGGGTACTTTCCGTTAACTCAGAATCTTGAAATTTGGTACGAAGCAACGTTTTACAGCACAGATAAAGAAAAAATTTTTTTGTTACATCATTTAATAAAAATAATCATTATATAATTTTAAGATGTTATGGATTTCATTTATCAATAAAAATACCATGACTTTTACTTATATACCAGCAGTTTTTTACGGAACCTTCGGTGCGCGAGTTCGAATCACACTTGACCGGTGTTTTTCTTTCTACTTTAGTGCATTCTAGTGGTATCAAAATTACAGTAGAGGAAAAAAGGTTACCCTGCTATTGTTCAATAATTGGTATTTATTAGGACCAACCTTGATGACCCCTTGGTGTTGTTTAGGGTTGTCAATATGCCAGACCCGTAGTGTGCCGTCCTGAGCGCATGTGAGGAACTCTTGTCGGATGTGAGGATGCCAGCAGCCACTGTTTAAAGCTGCAGTGTGACCTTTTGTTCTACAATGGAAAACAACAGTTATTGGGTCTTTTTGTCAAAGAAATTCTTTGTAGCAGTACAGAGTCTAGGTTTGTTCCCGGTAAATATGCTTGCCCTGTAAAGATAGTGCCATCCACGAAGACGCGCCCCACTCTTATTCTTGATCGCTTAATCGAAGTAAAGCAACTTTCTCGCAATGTCTCGTTTAACGCAATGTGAACTAGGCTACTCGTGTGCATCGAACTGTGTGTCAGCTCGCGACTGGCGCTCGGGTCAGACCCCCCCCCCCCCCCGCGTACCCCGCGATTCTCTCTGTTGAAAAAGAGAGGGCGCGTCTTCGTGGGTGGCACTATGGCACTGATATACCACTTCTGCCTATCCTATTGGAAAATAGTGGTGTGAAAATGTTTTTTAGTTTAAATCATTAATCTATTCCTCTTAGGAATATTGTAACAGATGACAGAGAATAATGGGATTATGGGAGACCCTCTCCCCCTCATGGGTTTCGGAAATAATGGCAGTTGATTAGGATGTTGATAAATCTATCACTGATAGATGTAATAAAAAATATTTTATCTGAGCTATAAATTATTAATTACTAATAACCATAAGCTATAAATTATTAATTATTATCTTATGGTCATTTGTAAAAACGTAGTCAGAGACAGATAGTACGGTTTTACCTGTTTCAAAGTGTATTTTATTTAAAGTTAAAACCTGAAGAATTAAAGTTTAAATTCCAACCAGTTATCCCAATCAAACATGCACATACTGTGAACAATATGTGCATGTGGGATAACACATATTTGACACAACACAACTACACCTCAGGGAATAGGAAGATAATGAGTTGTAATTTATTCATGTTTACTATTCCTATAATTTTAATATAATTTCGGAATTATTGAATATTTGAAAAGACAAAATCATTAAGTATTGTAATCACTATTGCAGCATGCAACTTTAACACATTCATTGTGCCTACAGCTTTGTGTGTTTTCAACATAAAGTTGTAGGCACAATGAATCAGTTCAGGTGTTATCATTCTCTGTAGACTAAAAAAGTAGGGTCAAGTGGGGCAAATGCGAGGGCCATAACTAAAATAATGTTTTTAATTTTGTACCATTTATTATCATTTAGTAGTTAAGAATTCACATTTAGAGTACACAATAAGCATATATGAGGCGATCATTTTATGTCGTGAGACAATAATCGAAATAATTTAGAAAGTTTAGATTTTTTTTTAATCCTAATTAATTATTGCTTTTGCCCGATGTAAAGGGGCAAATGTTATAAGTAAATAGCATTCACTAACAGAGTGCCTATCGTAACAATTGGGGTAATAGTATTGAAACAGAAAAGAGAATTATTCTTTGGTTTTTAATTGAAACAGATCAGACACATACTTCTTGAGTTATAAACTTGCAGCTTTTTTTTCTCACATATTTGAGCAGTTCTGGTTGTCTAATAGACAGATTGTGTTGATTTTTGAAATTAATAAACCAGTCTTCTTTTCAAATCGTTAACAGTTACGTATTGACCCACTCACTCCAATATCTTTTTTCGACTCACATATAATAGTCCATTATCACAATTGCCCCAAACTCTAAAAAATCGGGGCAAATGTAACAGCAACCATGTGGTGCAAATGTCATAAGATCTGTTAGAAATAAGCTACTGAATGACTTTCTAATACCAAAATTCGCCACATTATTGCAAAACGAATAAAAACTTACTTCACAATTCAAGATGAAACTCGATTGAAGATATAAATTTGCGTTCCAAGTTATTTCATGGCTGCTTCGGTAATGAAACGTCAAACATTCATTCTTCAGGAAAACTGTCTTGAGAAGTGGTTAGCATATGGTCTAAGAAGTGTTCATGTCTTAGCATAGATGGCAGAACTAATATCTGGAATAGAGCGCTATTGCATTTGCCCCACTATTGCATTTCCCCGATTTACCCTATGCAGATTATGTTGATGCTAGATTTCTAAGTCTTGATATTGTTTATTTTTTACTCTTACCGAGCCATATCAGCAATATACTGGTCTCCCTTCACACACTCGAGGACTTCAAATCCATCCCTATCCAGGACCTTGGCCTGTGCAGAGCCACTGACCACCAGGATGCTGTCTCCAGTGGCTGAGTACTGAAGGCAGCGGATGGGGTGGTTCTCACAAGGTTGGAGAGTGCGGAATGAACGTAGAGACGAGTCCATACCTGATGAAAAATATATGATTTCATATTACCATATTACTTTTACCATTAATTATTTAAATAGTAGTGTAACCTGGCTAAGGCCAGGTACAATAAATTATAAAAATTATTAGAATAAAATTACTTAGAATTGAAGAGCAGCGCCATCTGCTCAAGCCGCAGCGTACTAAATGGTATGAATGACTGTTTGCTATCACACTGTCTACACACCTCACTGTAGTACCGATCGTGGCTAGAATCATTTAGTTCTTCACTAAACCTATAGAGGTCGCAATAATAAATATGTACGTACCATCCAAACTTCACGACGGTGCAAAGATGAGCGAACTTCAGACTTAAGCCAGAGCTCAAAACTTCCGGCTGTTTAGCAAAAATTTCAAAATAATAAAGCCTCCGATTGGCTCTGATCATCATAAACGATTTAGCAGCGAAGATTACCTTATAAGGTAATGCTTTGAGGACCAAACTTCCGGTAGACTCAAAGTGTCTTCAATGAGAGAGTGCTTCGTCACTTGTGACGAGACAACCGGACCGTGAAGAACTAAAGAAAAAGTTACTAAATTCTCTTCACTATAATTTAATACAAAAGCTTTCAAACTTTCTACCCCGTTCTAGGGTGAGTGATAGATTATAAGATGTATTCTGTGATCTAGCCATAATACTGTGTTAATCTAACCTTAAATTGGCAACGCCATTGTGTAAATTAACAGTGCTAAATACTTCTATATCTGTTCCTATTAGTGTCTGAACTTTATTACATTTACCATGTGCTTGTAATCAGTGAGTAAGCTCTTAAAGCCGCCACAATGTATGAACATGTGTAAACTGGATTGCAAATACTTCTGGTATGTAACCTAATTTTAACAACCAGTGCACTCAACCATGTGACAACTATATGCTAGGAATGCTCTTCAAGCTCCTAATGCATTGTAACCTTTTTGTACCTAACCTTTTCTCTTTTTTATCTGTTCATATTATCTTCAACTTTTGTAATTTTGTAATGTCATTGTGTTTTTTATATCTAGCCCTTCAGGCAACCTAGCCGTTCAGGCAACCTCATGTTTGTTGGTGGGCCACATCCAAAGGCTCACTGCTCGTCCCCAAATGCTCAGTGGCAGGGACAGTGGACCCACCAGCTCAACGTCACACTGGACCTATTTTAACCGGAGCCATGTGGATTCCAGGGTTCCAGTAGGAGGCTGATCTCCGGCTTCACTTCTAACCCGCTAGCTTCTGCAAGCTACAAGGCCAGCAACTTCCTTATCGACCGCTGCCACTCTACGGTTCCACGGACCCGTCTCTACAGCATCTGGCTGGGACGACCTACCGGCGCGGCTCTCAGGCTGACCACGAGCGGAGTGCATCACAGCGCCTGCTGCTGAGCACGTGCTACTCTTCACTTACCGGAGATAAGTCCTTCAAAAAGGAAGTCTACCACACGCCACCTGTCTGTAATCCACGACCCTTCTCATACTTGCTATATCTACCCTTCTAAACGTTCTTAATATATCTCTAAACCTCTTATTCTGTTTTCTTTTATGCCCCCTACTATCTACTGCTAGGTAGGAAGGTGACATTGGCGCCCATACTAGCAGAACAGACAGGTTTAGCGTGGCAGGCTTTCTCGGGTGTGGCTCTGCCATTTTATTTTGTGTATACTGTTTTTATTTTTGTGTTCTTCTGTGTGTTAATTATAAGTTGTGTACAGCCCTGTGCTGTTCTCGGGGTTCTTCGAATAAGACAGCTGTAGTTCTGCATGTCGTAAGAGGCGACTGAAAGACACGGGTAACACCCAGGGGGTAAAAACCGCCCATAGCTTCCTCAAAGCACCGTGTTATACGGCCAGGCCCTGTGCTGTTCTCGGGGTTCTTCGAATAAGACAGCTGTAGTTCTGCATGTCGTAAGAGGCGACTGAAAGACACGGGTAACACCCAGGGGGTAAAAACCGCCCATAGCTTCCTCAAAGCACCGTGTTATACGGCCAAGCCCTGTGCAGTCTCGGGGTACTTTTTAGAATAGGCCTGCTGTAGTTCTGCATGTCGTAAAAGGCGACTGAAAGACACGGGTAACACCCTCCGGGGGTATAAAACCACCCGTTGCTTCTTCAAAGCACCATATAATCAACAGTTTTTTTTGCTTTAAATTTGTCACTTTTAGTTTTTTTCTTTGGTTATATGGATGATCTTAAGTCATATTTTAATATCTTAACTTAACTTCATTATATCTAATATCTGCTTATAAATTGTTCTATCTCATTTTTAAATCTGAAATCAACTTAAAATTATCACACTTAATATTTATCTACCTACATTTTTCCATCGGAAAATAATTTTTCTGTATAACTTTAATTTGACCTTGTTGGTGTAATAGGTATAGATCACAGAACTATCACTCACTCCTAAACGAATCTTTTCTCACTATAAAAATCAGTCATCATCAAATATAGTTGTCACATGGTTGAGTGCACTGGTTGTTAAAATTAGGTTACATACCAGAAGTATTTGCAATCCAGTTTACACATGTTCATACATAGTGGCGGCTTTAAGAGCTTACTCACTGATTACAAGCACATGGTAAATGTAATAAAGTTCAGACACTAATAGGAACAGATATAGAAGTATTTAGCACTGTTAATTTACACAATGGCGTTGCCAATTTAAGGTTAGATTAACACAGTATTATGGCTAGATCACAGAATACATCTTATAATCTATCACTCACCCTAGAACGGGGTAGAAAGTTTGAAAGCTTTTGTATTAAATTATAGTGAAGAGAATTTAGTAACTTTTTCTTTAGTTCTTCACGGTCCGGTTGTCTCGTCACAAGTGACGAAGCACTCTCTCATTGAAGACACCTTGAGTCTACCGGAAGTTTGGTCCTCAAAGCATTACCTTATAAGGTAATCTTCGCTGCTAAATCGTTTATGATGATCAGAGCCAATCGGAGGCTTTATTATTTTGAAATTTTTGCTAAACAGCCGGAAGTTTTGAGCTCTGGCTTAAGTCTGAAGTTCGCTCATCTTTGCACCGTCGTGAAGTTTGGATGGTACGTACATATTTATTATTGCGACCTCTATAGGTTTAGTGAAGAACTAAATGATTCTAGCCACGATCGGTACTACAGTGAGGTGTGTAGACAGTGTGATAGCAAACAGTCATTCATACCATTTAGTACGCTGCGGCTTGAGCAGATGGCGCTGCTCTTCAATTCTAAGTAATTTTATTCTAATAATTTTTATAATTTATTGTACCTGGCCTTAGCCAGGTTACAGTAGTTTTAATTATTAATCACTTTTTCTACTCAAACGCAAGACATTATTCATATTATAAAAACTTACGCTCATATTTATATCATATATACATGAAGAACATACAACACCGTAATCAAGCCTTGCCTAACGTATGGAGCACTAGTGTGGTGGCCCAGGACCACACAAAGCACCACTATTGCTAAACTGAGGAAATTCCAGAGACTAGCATGTGCGGCGATAACAGGTTGTATGAGGAGGACACCTACCACAGCCATAGAAGCTCTGCTAGGAATAACGCCACTACACCTGTTCGTCCAGCAAGAAGCAGCAGCATCTGCTTTCAGGCTAAAAGCTCTGCAACTCTGGGATAGGGATAGTCTGTCCGGTCACTCCACCATCCTAGATGAATTTACGACAGAAAAACCTATCTTAAACTCAATCTACGACAAACAGCACAAAGAACACTTATTTACCAAAAGCTTCAAAATACAATTGTATGAAGAGCCGCTAGACAGCTCAGGAGCCAAGGAAGTAAGAGTTTATACAGATGGTTCAAAAATGACAACAGGCACCGGTGCAGGAACTTTCTCTGACGATTTGAACATCCACATAGCGACGGGCCTGGGTAAGCATAGCTCAATATTCCAAGCGGAATGCGTGGGTATAATACAAGCAGCTGCAGCAGTACTAAGCAGGAAGGTAACTGATCTTAATATTAGAATACTCTCTGACAGTACAGCAGTTCTACGAGCCCTACAACGGTACGAACACACATCAGGGCTCACCAAACAGTGTCACTATCTACTGGAAAAAGTAAGTACAAATAACCATGTTACTCTCCAATGGATTAAAGGGCACAGTGGATCCAGAGGCAATGACGCGGCAGACGAACTAGCAAGGAGAGGCTCTAGCATTAGTCCACTAGGACCGGAACCAATGATCCCGTTGCCGTTCAGCCTAATACGAGGCTGGATCCGAAACAAAACCAAATTGAAACACCAGGAATACTGGGCAAGTATCACTGATTGCAGGCAGTCAAAGGAGGCTTTCCCGGATCTCAACCCGAGATACTCCAAAAGACTCTGCAACCTAAAACGTGACCGACTCCGGCGAATCGTCGGAATTATCACGGGACACTGCTCACTTAATAAACACCTGTTTACTATAGGTGTTACAGACAGCCCCCTGTGCCGAGGGTGCATGGAGGCAGAAGAAACGGCTGCGCACATCCTCACTGAGTGCGTGAGCGTAGCGCCCCAACGGGCAGAATTCCTCGGGACACCGAGGACCGTCAAGGAGGCCTGCACCGGCGTCAGCGAGCTGCTAGCCTTCCTCGACGACATCGGGTGGCTGGAGTAACGCACGACACCCGGCATCACGCACAATGAGCCGCTGCAGACGGCTTGGGTGCGGAAAACAGCCCGCCTATCAAGTATCAAGTATGGGTGTTTGAGCGTGAACTTATTATTTTGTGTTGTTATTATATATGCAAGACATATTATTTTGTGTTCTTATTTAGTCTAAAATCATTTGTAATTTTGTTTTACCAGAGGAAGTCCATCTATGATGATTCTGTCTCATCACAGAAACCATTAGAAAATAAATGAAACTAAATCTTTTCTTAAGTTTTTGCTGATAATTATTATTACTAAACCTAGTTAATAAATTGGACATGACATTTATAGCCCTTTAAAGTGACACATAGTCACAGAGTGATAATCATAATGAAAATAATGTTAAGATATGATTTAAAGCATATAAAGTTGTCAAATTACCATGTACATGTAACAAACCTGCAAAGTCCCAGAACGAGACATCATAGTCAATGGATCCTGTGGCTAATCTTGCACCGGAGGGGTCCACTGCCAATGCTACCACTGCTTTTGTACCATGGAGCATTTCCACCTGCCATTAACATTTATGTATTTTAACATAGAGACTATCATCCATGCTTAACTAGTCTCAGAATTAAATCAGTACTAATATTATAAATGCGAAAGTAAAACTGTCTGTCTGTCTGTTACGCTTTCACGCCAAAACTACTGGACCAATTTGAATGAAATTTGGTATGGAGATAGTTTGAGACCCGGAAAAAAACATAGGATAGTTTTTATCCGACTGCGCAAAAAGAGGTTAATGTTTTTGCGCGATAACCTACATACGCGCGGGCGGAGCCGCGCCCGGAAAGCTAGTTAACCATAATTTTTATAGCTTAGCCTTGCATTGGGCCCACTATGCAGTTGTTGGTGAGTTATGTAATTGAATATGATAAGTCCATTAATGAAAGAGTTATTGATGTAAGTACATAAAAGAGCTTCAAATTGAAAGACATCTAATTTTAGATGCACAGTACCAGGCTCCAGTATATAATTAAAAAAGAAACGAAACTGACTTATAACACTAAAATGTGTGAGACAACTTGTTTAAGTTGCTACTATGCTGATTCAAAAAACTGACTTCACATTATCATGGTCCAATCTAACTTTCACAAGTTAATTCATACTGGTTCTGCTTTATTTTGCTCAATTTATTAATGCATACTGTATACACTCGCCTAATATACAGTTCAACATCAACAAAGTATGCAATTACCATTACATGATCTAGGTATGCCAATATTTTTTCAGTTAAATGACTGTAACTGAAAAATGCTCAACCATAGGAACTACTTGGAAGTATAAAAAAGAAACAAAAAACATTCACCAATACAATTCATAATTTGCACACTAGTTATGTAACAAACATATAGTTAATTGAGAACCACCTTCCTTTTTCCAAGTGGGTTAATAACATGGCAGCACAGGCTCTCACAGCATAGTTTCTACTACAACCATAGGCATTGATTAAAATCATTTATAAAATGTACAAACACACGGACAGAGGGTGAATATTCCCCACTGAAGGGAGGGGGATTCTAGAAACCAAGATTTTTAATAATAATGAAATTTCTCAAAATTAGCTTCTTCTTCTTCATGAAAATAATTAGTCACAAATCACAAGCACGAAAACGTCAACAAAAAGGTGAAGCATAAGACACAAATGTCTTATTAGAAGTGAAGTAATTTTATGACAGCTCCGGTGCTGTGGGTACGCAGCGCTTTAGTCTTCTCGCGAGTAGAGTTCTAGCGAGTAGACTTGCGCCGACCCTCCTCCACGCCTCAGCTTATAAACACACTCTAGGAGTAGCGCAGATAGGACTGCTTGGAAGGTGGGTGCTCCAATTCGGTTCTGTCACACCATACAACCTAATCTAAGCCACCTGAATAATTCGCGGTATTTTGAATCCATTAGGCTATGCCATGTACTTAGTAAAAGTGCAAAATACACAAATAATCAAGGTTAAAATTTCAATAATTTACTTCCCAATAACTATTGATTTCCAGAAGATACAATTTCATGTGATTATTTAAAAAGTAACTATATCTATCTGTAAAAAAATAATGAAGGTACATTGTGGTGTATACCGATTCTAAAGACGAGCCGACATTCCTATTAGCAGATTGTTTTCAGCTTAGTGAATAAAAGACAGGTACCTCACCTCATGGGTATATGGTATCCTCTTATCCAAGCTCAAGTCTTCATCATCAGATCCACTCAGCTCATCATAACTGTCTTCACCTTTATCTCCTTTCTCCTCAGGTTTAGAACTTAAGATTCCGGCAGGAATTGGTGGTCCTATCAGTTCTTCACTTTCATCATCTTTCGTCAAGTTATGTGGTAATGGTGGCCCGATAAAATCATCATCATCATTATCGTTATTATCTGCGGACTCAGCGTTTGCAATAACTGTTTCCAACTTCCTTTTGTTTGCTTCCAAAGCTACTTTTCGCGCTTGTTCCACCATCTCGTTTATGTCGATATTTTTAGCCTTTTTTCCAAAATGTTTCACGCCGATCGCTTGTTGTATTTGCTGGCTCTCCAAGTCATCGGCTATATCTTCGATTTCCTTACTTTCTTGAATGGGAGTTCGGCCAAATGTCCCGAAACCGGATGTTGAAACGTCTTCGCCTATGTTTCCATTACCCGCAGATTTGAAGCTTATTTTACCGAACGTTATTCCCTTCTTCATTGTGTTGTCGTGTGCAATCAAAAATACTAATACAAACAACCTCTACGACTTGGCGATAATTTAAATCTCTAGCACGAAAGTCCTATCTTTTACATACTTCATCATCATCAAAACAAAACAAAAAACAAAACACTTTTTTTTTGTTAGGCTAGGGTTATTTTCCCATAAACTTAATAATCTGTACATATATTACATTAAGCCCACAGGTAAAACAAAAGTTACAAAAATGAATAGAAAGGCGAGTACGACAGACGCGCAATATTCGCCCCCCGCCTGTATATTTTATTTTCTTTGAAAAGCAAATAGTGATATTACTAATATTACTTAAAAAATTAACATCTAAACACCATTTATATGGTTCCGCATATTGTTACTAAAATACAAACTTGTTTGCTTAATCAATAATGTTGAAAGATGAAAATAAATGAAAAATTATATGTTAAGTTACATATAGAAAACGAGTGACGCTTAAAATCATGAGGTTGAAATTATGGGATTTGTATACATATCCAAAAGTCTCTGGCTGAACTAATCAAAAAATAGTTTAGCCTATAGTTAGTGGAATGATCCGGAGTTTGTAGGTAAATTGATGTCTTATTAGCCGTGTAGGTACTCGCACAACAACCTTAGAGAGGAGATACGGAGAGCCTACTTTAGATTGGGCTATTTTTGCAAGAAGTACAACACCTGCTATATCTCGTCTTATATTTAGGGGCAGTATATGTTGTATTTTGCATCTGATCTCATAGCTACTGTCGTATATTTTGCTTTTAAATATTTCTTAAATTTGCATTGTATTACTTCTAGCCTGTCAATGTAAATGACATATTGTGGGTTCCAAACTTTGAATTATTGCGTCTATATTACTTGATCTATAATGGATAAATACGAATTGAACGGCATATAAGCTTACATAATAGTTATATTTAAACATTCTCCTTTAATATTTGGCCTACAAAAATAATATTTGACAAACTTTTTTCAGTTATTGCTCTTTTGACATGATCTAATGACATAGTTTATGAGCCAAGTAATATTTAGGTCCAATTACGAGCAAAGTGAGGAGGAACGTTAGATTACTTTTAAGCGCTCGAAGAATTTTCGATCATAATAGATTGTTATAATCGAAAATCTAGGTCCAAGTGCAAGAGATTATAACAGTATAATGTTATAAACTAATTAAGATAAATCGAATCGCATAAAAATGTATTACAATATTGGATATTCAATGATATTTTTCTAGTTTTGGGGACCAAACAGTAATGACCAGACGTAATTTCTTCATCTCGAAAAAAAAAACTAAAAATGTTTCTAAACAGATTAAAATATTAATTGATTTAATTTATTTCAGAATCAGAAGGTTACGCCTATGAATATCATTGTTACAAATTCAATGTTTTCAATTATTACGGGCTGTTTGTTACCTAAAATTCATACCTTGAAAAGTTCTTACGTGTCATCTTATTGACACCCACGTAAGAACAGAGACAATTCAGTTAGTTAGATCGTCTCGCTCAACAACATTTTTCTGACAACAAGTTCAATCCATTTGTATGTATAATACTGAGGACATCCAAGGATATAATATATCTACCATTACCTGCAAAATATAAAAGCGTGCCTCCTATCAAGAAATGTCAAGGTCATGTCAGTTAAAGATTCAACATTAAGAAGGATGATTGACATGACCTTGACATTTCTTGATAGGAGGCACGCTTTTATATTTTGCAGGTAATGGTAGTTATTGCTTTTCAAACTTCATAAAAAGTCTATAAATTTGGAAAATTCCCCTCCAAAAACTATATTTGAGGTTATAAATCAACCGGTCGTTGCGAACCTCCGAGTAAGTTAAAGCAACCAAACAACACACTCTGACCCTCGGAACGCGGCCCTGAAATAGAGACCAAACTTGACATCCCTAGCTTTTAATATTTTTTCGATGACGTCACAGATAGTAATTTCTATATATAACAGATGGAACTAAAAAAACAAATTAAAATACAGTGCTGCCATCTGTTTTTCATACGGGCTTATCCCAGTTTCGAATGATCTCAGTACCCATATTTATTTAAAAATATATTACATACATATACAGTATATCTATAAGTCTTTTAAAGATATATATGTATGTGTCTTATTTTAACCTATTATCTTATAAATTGCTTTCAAGGAACTCGTGCAGTTCAATCATTACTTCTTTTTTATTTGGACCAAATCATCAATGCTTCCTGCCACTGGTCAAAACATCTAACATCAAAAGTATAAGCACGACTAAGATCCAGCCAAAAACCTACAAAGTACATGATAACTAAATACAAAAGTCTATATGTTTTATTATCCTCATTTATCTACTTACAACTATGACAAACAAAATATATTTTTCCACCTCATCGTAACAATGTCGTATGTGGCACAATAACAACGTCCCTATAATGATCTCCATCATAAAAATAATGCACAATTCACATCTAACTTAAAAATAAATAAATTTAAGTTCCTGGCATGGAAATCAAACAAATCAAACGGCAATCTCAAATATCAGTTGGCTATAGGAATTAGGGATGCTCACCATCGATTCCAACCGATAACATTATTACAACAATAATGCTTGATACTAAAATTTCGCGAGTTAATTATTAGTACTCGTATTTCGACTTGAACTGAATCATTATCTTATTATTTTAATAAAAAGCTTATTAGTAAACTAAGCCGGACAAGCAAAAATTTGCTGGTATGCTTTGTTTTCCCTTTTTTGTATCCAAGACAGAACAACATTTAAATTAAGTTTATTACATTCAAATAGCCTGTGTTTAATTTGAAAATTATAAAGAAACGAGAGGAAAAATAAAAATAATTCAATAGTATAGTATAGTTCTAGATAGGTTTTAAAATCAGTAAATATTAGGGAGGGACTAAAAAAATGAGATTGCGTTCAATACGCCAGGGCTTCACCAGTGAATACTGAGGAATGGGAAGGGCATTTAAAAGGTACACACATTTTATCAGAAGCGATCAACAACGCTTTAACAGCACTATCGGATGACAACTTTGACGCAAATGTATTGAGAAATAATGCGTTCACTGAACTGGGCTGAAGCATTAGGAGAGTCTTTATTAATACCAAAATGTGAAAGGATTTTTGATTCAAATGTAATAACTTCATAGGGAGTTGTGTATAGAGGGTTGATGGAAAGTTGAATTAGAGGTTCACGAAGGCTAATGAATTTAATGAAGCTGTGAAGAAGGCAAGTAATATTATCGGTATTCCTCAAATCATGCAGGTCAGAAAGAAGACTCAATTTTGGGAGTCAGGGGTGGTTAGAATTTTAAATTAATTTAGAAAAAAATCTGTCTGAATGGAACTGTCTGCGAATATCAAGAGGGGGTGCTGTCAATTCAACCGGCATGGCATTAATAAATGATGACTTAATGAATGGCATGGCATTAATAAAAAACTTATGGAATCATGTGCATTGGTGTTTAAAGACTGAAAACCAATGCACATATATATAATAACTTTTAACAGTATTATTTTAGCTCAAGAATACTATGAGATTATGTTAAATGGTTACCAAACCAGATAAAAGCGCGATAAAACTGTTTGAATTCCCAGTTGCAGACGTAGGTATCTACCTTAAGAACTACGTTCGATACTGCAACAGATCATTTTGCATGAAAACATGGTTTTAAAAATATAAGATTATTCAATCTTACGAAGTAGTATGTTCAGTCATCATTAGTCACATTAATATTATAAATACGAAAATTGTTGAGAGGATGTATATGTTTATATATTGTTGCAAGTTACTATTAGAGGAAAACGAGGACGATGTTAAAATGAGAGCTATGAAAATATTTAAAAAGTCACATAAAAAGAGAAATTGAAATATTGTAATTGACAATTGTTGTTTTTCTTTTTTGGGGTATCACACTATCTGTGATTTCTCGAAATCCCTCATGGAAGTAATAAGTACTACGTACAACAGGAATGAGCTCTATGTGTGCATCATGCAGCTAAAATAACCTCATGGTAGGGTCATAACATAAGAGTCTTGTTGCGCGCAAAATAAAAATGAAGCCGAGTGAGAAGGCTACCACTGAACCCTGTGTCTCGTTCTAACAGTGACCTAGAGTTGCCAGAGCTAAGTCGATTTCAATCCTTTCGTTGTTTCTCGAAAATATGCGATTGATGTAATGTAATGAAGTAAAAACATTTACTTCTAAAATGTTTCTAAACATAAATAATAATTTTGTACCAACATGTAAAAGCAATGTTATTTGTTGCTACGTGTAAAGCCATAACAACGCGAAAAAAAAAAATTGCGATTGGCGTATAGGTTTTCTTTTATTTGTATGAAATACGGACACCTGACTTGACAACCCCACATGAAATTGCCGACTCGGACGTTAATAACAGAGTGTTTTTTGATTTCGTGATATTTTTGAAGAATTTTAGTATAACTGGGGAGAATTTGTGTCGTGGAGGCTTGTGGTAGCGAGTATTATCCTATTGTGGTTTATCTTTTCACAGGTAATATTAGTCTTAAACATAATTTGTTAGTGAGGAATTACGGTGACCATGCATGACCATCCAATTTTAGTTCAAGAACAAATAAATTAAATACCCATGTGTATTTTATTCCTTTCTCTATTAAAATGAGTTTGTATCAATTTCAGATTTCCTAAAGATCCTAATGTTAGTTCATAATGCAATATTAGAAACAATTAAACATATAAGGAATAAGCTTGGTTTGCGGCAGAAACTTCACAAGACTGTTTTATTTAACAATATCTGATTTAGAATTACACATAAATGGAAACTCAACTTGTTTTTCCTTACCTAATTAATGAAATATACCACAATAGGTAGTTTATCGTAATTTTATCTCAGTCCAACTGCATGTCGTGTACCACAAGCACCAGTAGGTAAGTACCTACCCATATGACGCGAGTGTGAAAATCAAGCAAAAACAGGAAATGTACAGTGCCGCTAAGGGCAAGTTTATCATTAGCATCTTCGATTAAAATCCATCTGAAGCAATGATCTGCTGACGTCTTTAACCATTAAAAAAAAAAATTATTGTCCTTAAATCATATTTCAATATTGTCACCATTGCCAGAGAGAGATAAGAGGTACAGTTACTGAGCTCTCGTTCGGCTTCAAATTTGCGACAACAGCTCGTTGTACGTAGTACTTATTACTTCCATGAAATCCCTAAATTTGAGTGCTATGCTACAAAATATAAAATACGTTAAAGCATCGTCCTATCTCCATAATACCAGCGATAGCAAAAATACTAGAGGTTGGCGTGAATGACCGTTTACTTTACTTCCTTAACAGTAGTAATATATTTACTGATAGGCAGTTTGCATATCGCCCGGGTAGATCAACCTCGTCCTTAGTACGAGAGGTTGTCTGGAGTGTGATGCAAGCGCGCGAAAAACAGTGGCAGGTCGCTGTCATTTGCTGCGATCTCTCACGCACTTTCGACACCGCAGACCGTGGTCTGCTGCAGAAGAAGCTTGAGCACTATGGTGTAAGGGGACCAGCTGCAGACCTGATGACCAGTTTTGTCACCAATAGATGTCAAGTAGTCGTAGGAGATACGGGAAGGGTGCGATCGAACGAAGAGGTATCTAATCTTGAAGTACCACAAGGCTCGTGCCTCTCCAATACCACATTTTCCATCCTCCTTAATGACCTTCCAGATCACATTAATGACGCAGAAATATATATGTTTGCTGATGACGTAGCAGCAGTAGTAGCGGCTCCTAGCGTACGGGCTTTAAAAGAAAAATTGACTGTTGTAGCAGGACAACTACATACATGGTTTTTGACAAACGGCCTCGCCCTCAATCTCGAAAAGACCTGCTTTATGAAGTTCGATCTATCAAACAGACCACAAGAGCCTATGATTATTAATGTTGGTGGAACTGTACTACACCAGGTGTCGAACATTAAATTGTTAGGTTTTTACATTGATAAAGCTCTTATATGGGACCTGCACATAGATAAACTCTGCTCGCGCCTGGCTCAAGCCTGCTTTGCACTGAGGAGACTTGCATCATCAGCACCTAAACAGGCGGTCAGAAGCTGCTACTTCGCAACAGTTCATTCCATCCTCATGTATGGAACTGAGCTGTGGGGAGATGCTGCTGAGTGTGAGCGTGCTCTCATTCTACAGAAACGAGCCATTCGCGCAATTGCCAAAGTGCCGTGGGACATATCGGCTCGTCCCTACTTTAAACAATTAGGCATAATGTAGTGATACGAAACTCTTTCAAGCTCTATGGGTGTTTGTAAACAGACAGGCTGTTATAACGACTTTTACCTTCATTCAATCTTACTTGTATTTTGTTGATTAAAACCATTATTCTAAAGGTTTTATCTTATTTATCAATTTAATCAACAAAATGTTCTAATAAAATGGAATCATTTCTGCGTCCTGCTAAATTGGACATAGATCCATCAGACGGCTCCGCTTCAAAGGAATGGGAGCACTGGAAGAGGACATTTGAAAATTTCTTGTCATTCTGCGGAAAAAGTGAAAAAGATGGTAAAATCAAACTTGATTTACTGGTTAATCATTTATCCTCTAGAATTTACTCATTTATAAGCGAATGTACAACGTACGAATCTGCTTTAAGTACACTTAATAACATATATGTCAAGCCTAAGAATATAATTTATGCCAGACACATACTTGCGTCTAGGAAGCAGCAGAATGAAGAGGATATCAACGCTTATATTCGTGTTTTAAAATTAATGGCAAAGGACTGCGAATTTGAAAAAGTAGATGCTGAAAAGAATAAATGTGATAGTATCAGAGATGCGTTTATTTCTGGTATAAAATCAAACAAAATTAGACAAAGATTACTAGAAAATCTATCATTGACTCTCGATGAAGCTTGCAATCAAGCTCTATCGTTGGAAATGGCTGAGATGAGTTTGCAGAGCTACAATGTTTCAAATTTGAGTGCTGTTAAAAGTTTAGAAGAAAATCAGGAACTATTAGCAATAGCGTCATCTAAAAGAAAGTGTTACTTCTGTGGGGGTCTTGTACATAATAGAAGAGATTGTCCTGCTGTCAATGCCATCTGCCAGATTTGTGACAAGAAGGGACACTACGCTAAAGTATGTCGAAGTAAAAAACCTAACAGTGCTGCAGTTTTAGTTGATGAAAATAAAAATATTGGCTCAGCATGTATCACAGCAGCGTCACCAGATTCCTTGAAGAAAGCTACTGTAACAGCTTACATAAAAGGGATTCGCGCTCAAGCATTGATCGATACTGGCAGTTCTGTAAGCTTTATAGACAACGATTTCTTCAAGCTATGTCGTTTAAAGAAGAAACATTGCAGTCAAACTATATTAATGGCTTCAACTTCTCTTGCGTCTCAAGTAGAGGGACAGACCTACACATCAGCTAAAATTGGAGATTATGATTACGAGGGCCTTAACCTACTGATTGTCAAGAACCTGTGCTCTGACCTGATTATTGGACATGACATATTACAGAAGCATTCTTCACTAGAATTCTCTTTTGGAGGAATGAAGAATCCTATTAAAGTGTGCAGTGTTGCTGCAGCGTGCGTACCTGCTGTACCTTTATTTTCAAATCTATCTCCTGATTGCAAGCCAATTGCTATAAAATCTCGAAGATATAGTGAGGATGATAAAAAGTTTATTGGAGACGAAATAAAAAAGCTTCTGGCTCAAGGAGTAATTGAAGAAAGTACGTCACCATGGAGGGCACAAGTTCTCATTACCAAGAATTCAAATCATAAAAAACGTCTTGTTATCGACTATTCCAGGACTATAAATAGATATACGCAACTTGACGCATATCCATTACCAAACATAGAAGAATTGGTCTCTCATATTTCAGAATACAGTGTATTCAGTGCTATAGATTTACAAAGCGCTTACCATCAGGTCCCGATCCTGATAAAAGAACGCCACTTCACCGCTTTTGAAGCTTTGGGAAATCTTTACCAATTTCGGCGTATTCCATTTGGTGTCACCAACGGTGTTTCCAGTTTTCAGAGAACTATCGACTGGGTAATTCGTAAAGAAGAACTACAGGGAACGTACGCGTATCTCGATGATATAACCATTTGTGGTAAAAACCAAGAAGAGCATGATGAAAATCTGAGGAGATTTATGATGGCAGCTCAAAAATATGGTCTCACTCTTAACAAGGAAAAAAGTAAGTTTTCTCAAAACTCTATTGATATTTTGGGATATAATATTAAGGACCATATAATAAAACCTGACAGTGATCGCTTACGACCACTATTAAGTCTGCCACCACCAAGCGATTTACCTGCACTGAGAAGAACAATAGGCATGTTTGCTCATTACAGCAAATGGATTCCAAACTTCTCAGAACGAATTCACGACCTCGCCCATACACAAGTATTTCCATTAAATAACGAACTAAATCATAGTTTTAAGAAACTAAAAACTGACATTGCTAAATCTGCTATTCATGCTATTAGCCATAACTCACCGTTCACGGTGGAAACGGATGCGTCCAATCATTCAATTGCAGCGACTTTATCACAATCTGGTCGACCAGTTGCATTTTTCTCTAGAATGCTGAACAACAGTGAACTTAACCACTCAGCGATAGAAAAAGAAGCTTACGCTATAGTTGAATCACTAAGGAAATGGCGCCATTTTCTCATTGGCAGACCATTTCGCCTCATTACTGATCAGCGATCTGTTTCATTTATGTTCGACAATAAAGTGACGAGTAAAATAAAGAACGAGAAAATACAGAGATGGCGCTTGGATTTGGCACCATTTAAGTATGATATTGTGTACCGTCCAGGTAAACAAAATGATGTTGCAGATGCTCTTTCACGAGTATGTGCTTCAATACCAGCACGAACCGAAAAACTGAAGTCATTGCATGAAGCCCTGTGTCATCCTGGAATAGCACGCATGAACCATTGGATAAAATCAAAGAATTTGCCTTATACAATTGATGAAATCAGAGATATGACTAATTCCTGCAGAATATGCTCTGAAATTAAACCTAAATTTTATAGAACAACCCTGCCAGAGCCTACTTTGATAAAAGCTACTTCACCAATGGAAAGATTAAGCATTGATTTCAAAGGCCCTGTACCTTCCAACACGAGAAATAAGTATATACTTACTGTTATTGATGAATACTCACGCTTTCCATTTGCATTTCCATGTGCTGACATGAGTTCTACAACGGTAATAAAGCATTTAAATGAAATATTTATGCTGTTTGGTTTGCCGTCATATCTTCATTCAGATCGAGGTACTTCATTCATGTCTGCAGAAGTCAAGAATTTCTTAAGTTTACGTGGAATTGCTTCCAGTAGGACTACTCCCTACAATCCAAGAGGAAATGGACAAGTAGAACGTTTCAATGGGACACTGTGGAAAACGATACAATTGGCTTTACGATCCTGCAACAAATCAGTAGAAAATTGGGAACAAGTTCTTCCTCAAGCTTTACATACCATACGGAGCCTATTATGTACAGCTACTCATTGTACACCGCATGAAAGAATGTTTAACCACACCAGAAGATCGACCAATGGAGTCTCTATACCCACTTGGTTGACAGAATCAGAACAAGTGTTAATGCGAAAATTTAACCGGGCGAACAAGTATCAACCGGTGGTAGAGGAAGTAACATTGCTTCATGTAAATCCACTGTCTCAAACCGTCACTTAGCACCATTAGGACAAGAAAGTCAGATTATACAAGAAGCACCTGAGATACTGAACGAGTCCAGAGAATCGTTCGTAGCAAGTGATGAAGATTTTTATGATTCTCAGAGTATGAACGGTATAGATGAAAGCAATTTGGCAGTTGAAACAATTCCAGCTGCTGAACACTTAGATAATTTTCCTTCTACATCTGAAGAACCAGCCACTATCGAGCGAAGATCAACGCGGCAACGAAGGCCACCCAGCCGCTACGATGATTATATTCTGAACTGAATTTATTACTTTTCTGCCTGGAAGAATGTAGTGATACGAAACTCTTTCAAGCTCTATGGGTGTTTGTAAACAGACAGGCTGTTATAACGACTTTTACCTTCATTCAATCTTACTTGTATTTTGTTGATTAAAACCATTATTCTAAAGGTTTTATCTTATTTATCACATAATGACAGTGCCCGGAATACTAATATATCAGGTGTGTATATTTGTTCATACACACCCCTCCGCGTTCAAGCTCATAGGAGAATCTCATGAGTACAACACTCGGAACAGGCATTATCTGAGAACCCCTTACTGCAAACTTGTGAAAACGAAAAAGTCAGTTTACGTAAAAGGCGCATCAATATACAATCATTTGCCGGTATGTATTAAGAATGCGGCTTCCGTCAGTGTATTTAAAAAAATACTGAAGAGAACACTACTTGACAAAGTATTTTATTCGGTCAAAGAGTTCTTTGACGACAAGGATATGTAATGTACATCGTACAGTTATTTAGATTTATTATCATAAGACAATTTATATCAATTTTATCTCGACGTTATAATATATACTTTTCACATTATAATTTAATAATTTAAATTATTTAATAATTGTAATGTAATTTATTGACTTGTGAAGCGAATCTTTACCAATAAAGAATCTGAATCTGAATCTGAATCAATGACATTGTACGTATGTCAGATATCTGTTTTATTTGATTGCATTACATGTTGACATTATTTCACTTAATTTTAACTGAGTTTGTATGGTCTGCACCCAAAAACAGAGAGTACATTGCTCTGTGGAGTCTACTGACGTGATATCTTACAAAATATAATAATAAACGGAATAAAAATAGCTATAAAAGGTAAGTTATGTATATGTTAAATACTTTAGTGCACTGACCAGAAAGACTATGTTTAACTTTAATGCTCACAGAAAATTACCTGCAAAAATACTAAGAATCTGAAATAGCCGGTGAACTTATTTTACTCATTGTTAGAAGTTCATCGATTTTTATTATATCTATTCAACATATTTTTTTGAATTCTTCCAATAAATGATTAGAATATTTGAGTAAGAAAGTAGGTTTTATAGTTTGCAGGTGTTCCATATTCCACATAGTTGTTATAACTGTTGTTGTAGGACGGTATAGCTGATACAATACAGTATACCAATAAGGCTAAGGTTTCCAGACGTCCGGGAAATCCGGGATAGTCCCGGAATGGGGTGTTTTGTCCTGTGTCCAGTAATTTTGCTCTATTGTCTCGGCATTCACTAATTTTATGTTTTTTACAATCATACGGAGTTACGGACTATTACGGACACCAAATACTATGCTATGGACGTCGCATGCCGGCCGTGTCTGTGATTTCAAATATGTGCTTTTATAAGATTCTTTTTATTTTAATGTTGTATCAAAGTTTTATAATTAATTAATGCTAGCCTTAAAGAGTGGCTCCATTTTGTTATAAGTTCCATTTCATGTTAACTTTAAATGAGTTGACATAAAATGGTAGGTAACATACCTTTGTGTCAAGTCGTGAAATGTAGTAAATAATTAGCCAATAATTGCCATTTCTTGTTTCTTAGGTATAAAAACAACTTAATTAAACTAATATTTATATATTATTCTATTAGTTCAACTGTAGTTAGATTTGAAGTTGATGTACCAACTTCCTTTTGCCCCAGAACCCCAGAAATGACCAGGAAATTATATACTTTGATCTGGCAATGCTAAATAAGGCACACAATGAAAATATCAATTCATTGTGTTCCTTTTCACTTTTTTGTATGTTCGATAGCAAATTGGTTTCAAATAATGAATATAGGAAACTATTCTATAAGTGTAAGTCTAGTCCTGGGCTAGACAAGTAAATGTTAAGTAATGTGTGCACTATTTAAGACAAATTGCCTTAGCTATTTAGCTATTATATTCTGATCATCATATAACTAAGAATAATCATAGCAAATTCACACATCACAGCTAGGCTTATAGACTTTCATATAATCATATTTATAATACTTGTATTAATATTAGTTACCCACACCAAAATACAAATATAATTAATTCCACATAAATCTCATAGTTGGTGCACCTAGCTTCACATACACTCAATTATTTTTATAGGAAAAACATTTATAAGTGTTGGTCTGTTATTGAATCAAGTCACCTGAATAGGAAGAATCTGTAAATGAACAGCATCAAGGCAAGGAGGTCAGTCTTAAAAGCAGTCTAATGCGCATCAAAATATCTTAATTGCCCATTAAACAAATATATTTCAGATTTTGACCTATAAAATCACTCAGAATAGAACATAATTAAGACAGTGAAAGCTCCATAGGAAGAATTTTATTGCAATTATTTATTAGCATCCTATCAGTAAGTTAGGTATTGGTAATTAACATACATAAGTTATAGGTAGCACTGCCTTAATTTGAACATACTCTGCCCAGAAATTTAAATGAAATATTTCTTATGGTAAACTAGCTTTCCGGGCGCGGCTTCCCTCGCGCGTATGTCTGTTATCGCGCAATAACATTAACCTCTTTTTGTGCAGTTGGATAAAAACTATCCTATGTTTTTTCCCGGGTCTCAAACTATTTCCATACCAAATTTAATTCAAATCGATCCAGTAGTTTTATCCATTCCAGTAATAATATTAGTAGGTACTGATAATAACTATACATCTCTGGCAGGTGGTGCAGTAAGTGGGGTGTTATTTATTTCTAGCCTTTTTTCAGACAGCTACTAATATTTTACAAATTACCTTAATATTAAATTTACTACTGTTCATCACTATCTGTTTGCCTCTTGGCAAAGGCCTCCTCCAAACTCTTCCACTGTTTTCTCTTTCTGGCAAGTCTCATCCAGGTGTTTCCTGCTATTTCCCTAATCAAATCATCCCATATTTTAGGTAGTCTTCCCTTTTTTCTTTTTCCGTTTCTGGTTTACAAATGGTAACTGCTTTACTCCATTTGTTTTCTCCTCTCATTGTGTGCCCAGCCCACTGCCACTCCAGCCTCCTAATCTTTACCAGAATGTCTTGAGCTCCTGTGGCTTTTCTGATGATATTGTGTTTCACCTTGTCTGACCTTCTTTTACCCATCATACTTATGTGTACAGTTAAGTGGGGTGTGACACAGAATAATTAATAGTACTACTATGCAAATAAAAGTCACATTTAGGTATAAAAAAATTGCCTTCTCTTACGACCGTTACCTGCTTGCAGACAAATTTGAAACTTATTGTGTTACCGAAATGTGGTGTGGGCCTCTCTAGCACATTTTTATACAAGGTGACTGAGAGCCAACAAGACTTCTGCATGCTAACTATATTTAGTAAATTTTTTATTTTTGGTCATACTATTTTTGAGAGCCAGTAATTGTAGGTTAGCCTGAACAACATCTTCGACCACATCATCGCTTACCATCAGTTGACAGAGTGGTCAAAGGCTAACCTATCATGCATAAAAAAATATATTATAATAATTGCGCCCCCCTGAAACTGCCACCCAGGTTGGTTCCTATGGTTTTCCTACCCCCCAAAGAGAGGTTAATGGTTTGGCAAGATAAGCGACAAACGCGCAGGCGCAATCGCAGCCCGAAAGCTAGTCTGATTTAAAAGATATGGGTTGGCAAAAAATCTGATATATGTCATACATAAATGAAAATCTAAATAGAGAATTTTGAATCATGTTCATCTATATACCACCCTTAAGTTGAAAATCTGTCGCCAAGCACCTTATGGTACGTTCCGGCAGCTGTCCTTTAGTCTAGACTAGCATGCTTACCATCTTTGCTCACATGATGACTTACAGAGTTACAGGAGAGATAAAGGTTTCAAAGGCTTATCTGTTACAGAAACAAGTGAAAATTATTAAAAAAAACCCGACTGCAAGTTATTTATTTTCGTTAAACGTTTTATCGTTCCTTTGAAATTAAAACGTCAAGTTATATATACTTGTATATTTATGAAATAGTTTTTAAAGCCCTTCATTTTGATACCCCACACGATGGGTTTGGAAGAAAGAAATATTTTTATATCACAATATGGCGTCTGCAAGTTTTTTTGCACTTGCTCTATCAACTCGCATCTAAAGATATCTCTGACAATAAAACTAGTTAAGTCGTTTAGAAGTTGTGGTGGAATAAAGAAACAAACATACATACATGAACCCTGAAAACATAATTACACTTTTTTGGGCAATCATGTAAAAAATTCCAATGTACATGTTTACATGCGGCGCGCGGCGATTCAGTCGTTTATCATTTCGCTGCGTACGCGCCTGTAATTATACCCGTTCCGGCAGCCTCCGCCGCGGCACCGGTACTGTCAATTCTCAAGACTCATTAGTCATTATTCACAGGATCGCATTCGCGAGCGGTCGCGCATCATGTTGCGGCTTGCGGTGCTTTGTTTTGTGTTCGGCGTCACCGTGGCCAAGATTGCTGATAAAGGTAAGAATTATTCATATTACTACCTTGAGGAAAATTAATTTTGTTTAGCGTATTTGTGTAGTGTGGGCGTCCATACAGCGAGGTTCCCAGGTCGATAATTGGGTCGGCCATGGGTTACAGATATTCTTTCATGTCTCAGTATTTAAGTTCTGGAGTGTGGTACGCACATAATATGGCAATAGGGTGGTAATTTATTGCAAAGTGGGAATCTAATAATATACGCCGAAATATTATAAATACTATAGGTGTTCAATATTTATACATTTTTAACTCTTATACAGTCTAACCATGTTTTTATGGCTCGTAGTGTAGTATGCTTAGCCGTTCGCTAAGTTTAATTTTGACATATTTCGTATTCGATCGCGGGTTTTTGAGATTTGAGATTTGTTATATTATGAAAAAAATTGTAATTTGATAATGACAAAAGATTTTTGAATCGCCCGTAGCGAAGTTTGCTGACCCGTTCTTAACCGATCAGTTAATTAAAGCAACGTCCGCCGCGGTCATGATTTGGCTGGGTGACCGCTAGTGACATTACGACTGAGCGTGTACGGTTTGGGAGGCCACGTTTAGTAAGCTGTCGGTCCCGGTTGTGGTCTTAGGAGTGCTGCCGTTATAGCATGGTGGTAGGGCATTTTGCGTATGCTCGCCTGGCTAGCTATCAACCTCATTAGAAAATCTGTAGCCTAACGGCGTGTTCTGGCAGCTGTCCTTGAGAGCCAGTAATTCTAGGTTTGCATGTACGACATCTTCGATCACATCATCACTTACCATCAGGTGCGGTTGTGGTCAAAGGAATAAACAAGTATAAATTAATTAAAAATTAAAAAACTCGACTACAAATATTTTTTTTTCGAAAAGGTGTGATCGTTCTCTTGAAATTAAAACATTATATTTATGGAATCGTTTCTTAAAGCCCTTCATTTGGATATTCCACTCGATTGGTTTGGGAGCTTTTTTTTCTCACAATATAGCGTCTAAAATCCGTTAAGTTGTTTCTTTTTTTTACTTTTTTATGTACCTAGTGTTACCTGAGCTATCAAGACGGATCTTATGATATATTTTGTACATTATAATCGCATGAACCGTTTAGAAGTTATGATGGAATAAAGACACTCAGAAACATACATACATATACATGAACCCTGAATACTTATTACTCTTTTTTTGGGCAGTCATGTAAAAAGGGCCCTATTCTAAGCCTGCGCCTATCTTTGAACCATACTTGGCTGGTTTTTGGGTCCCGCCGTACTCAAAAGGCAAAACGGAGCTCTTTTGATGAGACTGCGCGCTATCTCTCTGTCTGTCAGTATGTCCACTTGTCACGAGTTTGACACCACTAGGTGTCATCTAGTTCCTTGTTGTTTCTTGTGTTTTATAAGGCTATAATGCAAAGCAGTAGTTACGACGAGCAAACTTATTTGAGAGTAAGGGCATTGATGCAAGCTTTTAATTACACAATGAAATAAAAAAATATGCTTCGCTGTATTGTGACATGATTCCCATATTAGTAGTGATTTTAGCGGAGGCTTTCCTAGTTCACTAGCTTAAACAACATTATCTGTAATCACTGGTTAGAAAGGGGACCGCTAGTAAGGCTTGAAGCCTATCTTCCTATCTTCAATGGGATAGAGGATTATGGCCCACACTTCTTTCTTTATATCTTACTGAGGATCTACTGAGAGGAAGTACAATATCCCAGCAGTGGGATTGTGATATGCTGATACGGTTTAGGCAACATTTTGATCCACACTTCTTCGACTTTCATCTTTATAGGGGCAAAATATCTTGAACGATTCCGCCTTGGCAAGGTCCTCAAACCCGAGTGGCCTGCTAACGGCTAAATAAATTGACAACTTTTTCAACACACTTTTATTATTATTTTGCAAGTAAAATTAATACTAATTATATTTAATTGTATTCTACTCTATTCAAGTTTGTTAGGTATTTCGTTTATGAGTTAGAAACTCGTGACAAGGGGACATACTGACACCTAGTGGTGTCATCTAGTATTATATTATATCATTTACAACCTGAATCTAGTGTAAAATAAACGCGCCCTCACGAGCTCAGCTTGTTGCCAGTTTAAATTAAAGCGTAGAATAGTGTCCATTCTGTACAAATTCTCTTAAGTTATATTTTTTTTAATTCTCTAAATTATGATATTTCTTATTCTTTTCACGCTTAAATCCGAATTCGTACAGCGCTTGTTAATCTGATTTCGTATAAGGTTTGTGAATGATATTATCGTAGTTTTTATTCTGTTCACATTTAAATTTAAATTCGTGTAACGCTTGCAGATGACGTCCTTAAAGTTGACTTTCTGTTGTGGTATTTTTTTACGCAAGTTTAGTCGTCATGTAACTTGAGCTCTCTAAACTGACACAAAATAGACTACAATTGAATATCCTGAATATCCTATATTTAGAATCGTCATTTTAAGTGTTACACGAATGTGAATTTTAGTTTAAACAAAATAAGTACTACCATAGTTAAGAGAATTCTAAATTAAGTATGAGAATTTGTATAGAATCAATACTAGTATTTAAGAACTTATTGGATAAACGGAACATGCTGCATCTAGATCAGAACCTGATCTGTAAGTGCACGTACACGAATTCATTTCTTTATTAAATAAATCAGTCTTTGAATAAAATCATCGTAAGTTTACGCCATGCTTTTTAACCGACTTCCAAAAAGGAGGAGGTTCTCAATTCGTCTTTTTTTATGTTTGTTACCTCAGATCTCTTGACTGGGTGAACCGATTTTGAAAATTATTTTTTTAATGGATAGATTCAGGCGTTACTTTGCGGAAATCCATATTTAATAATAACAAATACTTTTAAAAGTATCCTAAAAAATATTAAATAATATTTTAATAAAACACTTAAAAAAGCATAAAATTATATATCTAGTGACAATTCCGCCTAATTTTCCTGTTATCTACGTGACGTCACAAACATCACGCAGCCTAACCGGAAGAATACCCGACTAGTTTCGCTTCTAAACGAAGCATCTTCAGGAGGTCTTGACTTACCGAGCGCACGATCGAGATGATGTCTCGCTTTATTAAGTGCTTTATGCTTTTTTAAGTGTTTTATTAAAATATTATTTAATATTTTTTAGGATACTTTTAAAAGTATTTGTTATTATTAAATATGGATTTCCGCAAAGTAAGTGTCTCGATCGTGCGCTCGGTAAGTCAAGACCTCCTGAAGATGCTTCGTTTAGAAGCGAAACTGGTCGGGTATTCTTCCGGTTAGGCTGCGTGATGTTTGTGACGTCACGTAGATAACAGGAAAATTAGGCGGAATTGTCACTAGATATATAATTTTATGCTTTTTTAAGTGTTTTATTAAAATATTATTTAATATTTTTTAGGATACTTTTAAAAGTATTTGTTATTATTAATTATTTTTTTGTTTGAAAGCTGATGCTTTTCTTTGGTCCTGTAAGGAAAACATGTTTGTATTGTCTAATGACAAAAAAACTGTGAATATTGTATAAAAGACAGTTTTTTTGTCATCAGACAATATAAACATGATTTCTTTACAGGTTACTATTGAAAGGTTAAAGGTTACTCTTGACATCACATTAGACATCTCTAAAATTATCAGTGTTTCTCTAGTATTTTAGTAAATGAAGAATTAGACCATAAATCTCTAGTAATTAAATTAAGTTCAATTTGTGACGAACTCCTGGAATCGTATACGTCTAAACTATATCTAAATAAGTAGAAAATCTGTCGCCAAAGACTTGACGATGTTTTTGACTGTCTAGACGGTGTCAGTTCTCACTTGCGTTTATCGTCATGTATGAAAACCGCGCTGTTAAGGCATTCTGCGAACGACGCCTTATCACGGTTGTCTGACTAGCTTACATCGACGTAGAAAATCTGTCGCCAAGCATATCTATCGTATTTCTAAATTTGATTACAAGCACTATCGCGTGCTAAGCGAAAATCATATTTTACAAATTATTGGAGCACAAAATTTTTTTATGCCCTGGGCGGGAATCTCCGAGCAGGTTTAGGCACCCGACGCGAAATCAGAGGATGCAGGTTCGATTCCCGCCCGGAGCAAAAAAAAAATGTGCACCACAATAATTTGTAAAATATCACCTCTAACGTATTCAGCCGACAGCTGTCCTTGAGCCGGGTCCCGTTCTATACTCATCTCTATATCATATTATTGACCAGCATAAATATGAGGCTAGCCTATTAGCAAAAAAGAGGTTTTCATGCTCCTCCGTGTTTTATATGATTGTGACGCGATTACTCTGCCAATTATGAATTGATATTGATGATTTTTTTCCTCATATCCGGCGGCCATTTTGTTTTGACTCGCAGGTCGATATGCCACATGGGTTCTATCCCTATTATATTGGATTACGTTCCGCCGCCAGCATCCGTCCCCGTCCGAGCGACCCCCGCCCGTTTGGGGACGGTAGCTGGCGGCGACGGGTGGCGCACGCACACATACGTGGTGCGCATAGAATACCTTAAAAGCTCGGTGCGCTCTTAACAACATCTTCCAACACATCACTACTTACCATTAGGTGAGGATATTGGTAAAAGGCTAGCATATCAGCTACAAAAAATATTTACCTACCTACTTCTTATCTATCATACTAGTTGTCCCGGCAAACGTTTTGCCATATAAATTATTTCTAGTGAATATTTTCTTAGTCTAAACTAATATAATAAAGATGAAAAATTTGATTGTTTCCTTGTTTGTTTGTTTGCATTGATAGCCACTAAACATTTATCACTAAGCAGCGCTACTAAATACTTATCAAAATGCATTCAGGAGTTAAGGTAAAATTACGCTTACGAGTATGCTTAATCTGAAACTATCAACGTTTGTAAAAAACACAGCAGCGCATTCAGAACACTTTGCTGACGACATGTAGGTACTGATATATTAATGTATGTTTTCTGGTATACCTACAATAGCTTGATATACTTACTAGCAATAAAAAGGCAAAATGTTTTACCTATTTACATTAAGTTTATTATAATATTACTAAAGTAAGTATTTATGGGGGAGGCGTTTGTTCAACAGTGGACGTCTTCCGGCTGGCTGATGTTGATGAAGTATTCATCACCCTTGGTAGATTTGTAGCCCCTTCCCTGCCCTATTGCTACCTGTGGGTGTCGAAAGATGCGACTAAAGGTGAAATACCGGAAGTTGGGCAGCAGCGCCTTCTGAGGAACTGATATCTTAAACAAGATGCTTTCCAAGTGTGGGGATTATGGCTGCCCCTTTATGGGGGAGGCTTATGTTCAGCACAATCTGGCTGATACAGTAAGTATTTATCACCAGTGGATGATGGGTTGGAATTGCACCACCCATATCTTCCTGTGGGAATAGGAAGAGGAAAAATGCAGAAGGTGGGCAGCAGCACCTTCTTAACAATTGATATCTCACATTTCGATGCCCAAGACGCCTGCTAAGCGTGGGGATTATAACAATACTTGGAATATTGGCGTTTCTACAAAAGTGGTCGTCACAGCTGTTGATTGATTGAAGTGTGTATACGTAACTCTCTTATACAAGGATCTCAATCACACTTTTAAAGATTTCTCTACCTACCCCTTCGAGGACTACACGTATGACAATAAAGTAGTAGTTTTAGGGTTGTGTTGTATACCCATCAGCAAAACGGAGTCTCCGTTGTCCGTCTGTCCGTCTGTCATAAACGGCTAGTAAGCGAAATGCCTGAAATGTTGATAATTTGATATAAAACATTGACAGAAAGCTGAATTTTGTACTAGAAATTATTATAAATTATTTTTCAGGGCTGCTCTTATCTAAACCTAGTAAACTTTACCATCTTATAACACTACATTCTACAAATAAACATATTTGAATTTTAATTAAAGTAAAAAAATCACTAGTGTACTAAAGATAAACGCACTAGTGCGAAAAGGATTGAATTTTTTTGTATAGAAGCTGGCATACTCCCCCCCGCCTACATTTTTTTTTCAAATTTATATGGGTGGAGTATACAAACAAAACATGTTTTGTAATATGGTACCCTAAACTATCACGTTTCCGAACTGTCGAAGTTATTTGCAAGTAAAGGTCACGTTATGAGAACAATAAAATTAATTAAAAATGCAGTAATTTAGCGTCTGTACGCATTCTATTGAATTCAATTGAAAGTTCTTAGGTTGATCAAAGTATTTGTAAGAACGAAATGTAATCCGACAGGGCCGTGAAGTTGGCCTCCTCTTGGGCATAGATTATCTAAGAGCCTATTAATTATTTAATTAATTAGAACGACATATTTCAGAAACATGACACTGGAGTACAATGTTACTTAACATTTTTTGTTGGTATAATTTTTTTTTACTCATATATAACTGCCATAGGGTGCGGATTTGAAAAAAAAAAATAAGATGGCCACTGGGCGATATGCCGTAAAGGTTCTACTCCCGTTAATTAATAAGATTATTTCGTTATTTTACAGCTTCTCCTCCAGAATGGAATCCAGTTTACAGCATAAAGGGCATCCTCAACATTCCATACGCTGAACTACACGAACCTTTTTACGCCTGGTGAGTCATTTAATCTTGCTATCCGGGTAGTATCTGGACCGACGACATTGTTAGAGTCGCAGGGAGTCATGATTGATTTATTATTTTTTTAAGTATGTAGTGTCACTTGCGCTATCAAGACGAATCTAACGATATCCGATACATTCAATTATATTGAGCCGTGTAGAAGTTATGGTGGAAAAAAAATCACATACATACATACACACACACGAAACCTGAAAACATGACATACCCTTTTTTGGACAGTCGTGTACTAATAATGTGATTTTGTAAGATAATGCAGCGTAGGCGTTCATGCAAAAAAATACAATGACATAGTATCGTTTCGTAAATTTGCAATAATTATAGTTAACTAAGCATGTATATTTATACCCGCATGGATATAACAATTCGTAATCAACATGATACACTTAAAACTGCATATGCAACGCGATCTTGTTGAAATTTGTTCCACATTAATTTATTTATTCAGCTAAGTATATTGCACTGTTTGTTTATCCTTATGAGGTCAAGTGAATAATACTTACGTCTGCAATTAACTATTATTTATTACAAAACGTCTCGCGTGTTGTGAATTAAAATATAATTGATAGGTAAGTAATAATAATTCTAATTCCTGTTTTAAGGTAAAATGAAATATATTTATTTGTAAGAAACACGGTAATTGCATATAGTTCAGGATCAGGACCCATAAGAGTTGTTGAATTTATGCGCAGCTAAATATTGTAATATGTTCTTGTGTTTCGTCCAGCGTGTTAGAGAAAACATTTAGTATGACCCTGAAACCGTGTCCGGTGAATCACAGTATGCTCGCCCACTATTACATGGGACCAAAAACCTATTGGTGAAATGTGGGTGTGAAATGTTTACACACCTCTGCCTATCCCTTTTGGGAATACGTGCGTGATTATATGTGTTTATGTATCTCGCAAATATAACTAGTATAAACACAACTAAATACTTCTAAATATGATTACAAGCACTATCATGTGCTAAACGAAAATCATATTTTACAAATTATTGGAGTACAAAATTTTATGCCCAAGGCGGGAATCGAACCCGCGTCCTCCGATATCGCGTCGGATGCCTAAAGCTCCTCGGCCACCTGGGACTTGGCATTTCTGCCGGAATTTTGTACTCCAATTGTATTACTTTAACCGTCATAAGGGACGGTGCGCGGCCATCAACCAGATTTTTATCTGATCGATAATTACGTTTGTTACGACTTAAACGTAATTCCTGATATTTTTTACAGTTAAAGGGTTAGTTAATGTTATAAAGTTCATAAATTCTCAATTGCTTTTTAAGGGAATGTGAGCAATATTCTTTTTACGTCGCCAATTCTATAATTATGTCGAATAGTCATCAAACCCAACAAAGGCGAAAAATACTAAAATACTGCTTCAATTTTAAATATTCCGTCACTGATGTGCGTTTTCACCTTAAGAGAAAGAAATTATATGAACTGTTTCATATGCTACTGTTAAAGAATTATATATATATGGTGAGTCGTCAAAGTTGTAAATATTAGGCCATTTTTAACCCCCGGCACAAACAGGGGGGTGTTATAAGTTTAAATTGTGTATCTGTGTATAGTTACGAATATCAAATTTCGTTATATTATATACCTTATCTATTTGACCTATCCGATCCAACCACCATATAGAAGATGTTTAAATCACTATCAATCAGTTGAATAACCTCTATTTTGTTTCGTCTGTGTGCCTGTTCTATCTACGACAATTTCTAATAACTGTACAGTATACCAACACAGAGTACCATGTCATTTTTTACAATTGAACCTTTATCTAGTGGCGCAGCTAGAGGTTAGGTCGAAGTTTACCTACTGTACTGATAAGGACAAGATTTACGTAGATTTATAAGCTGTTTTATTAGTCGGGGGTAATAACATCGTTTTCCTTGACCAATTTTATTTGGAATAATCACACTGATATTTTAATGTGAAAGTTTGTGTGGGTGTATGTTTGTTATTCCTTCAGTCTGAAACGGTTGAACCGATTTGGATTAAACTTGAAATATATTCCCCGACTAGCGGCCCGCACCGGCTTCGCACGGGTATTAAACAAAAATTTCAAAAAATAATTTTATTTCATTTTTATTAAACTCGTAATATCTTTCGAATGTTGGAATGTCCGATTTTAATCAACTATAAAGTAATTTACAGGTATTTAAACAGCCTTGCTTAAGAAATCATTTCAAGGCAAAGGTATTTATACCTTTGCTAACTTGGTCTGATTTTGGTCGGAATTTATATTAAATTTTAAAATGTTAAATAGTAGTCATAACTACAATAGTTAGACACATGCTAACATTTTTTTGTAGATATTGATATTATGTTCTTTAATACTGTGAAACATTTTTTTGTTCTATCATCAATAGCTTTCGCAAAAATATATTCGATGGAATATATTTCTTTTTTACACCTTGGGTAACATTATTTCAGTTTTAGTAAGGATCCTTATTTTTTTCTTGAAATTAAAATAGCCTATGTTAATCAGTGATAATGTAGCATTCAAATGGTGAAAGAATTTTAAAATCGGTGTAGTACTTGTTTAGCCAATTCATTACAAACATACATACAAACATTTCCTCTTTATAATAATAGTATAGATAATAATAACAAATACTTTTAAAAGTATCCTAAAAAAACATTAAATAATATTTAAATAAAACACTTTAAAAAGCATAAAATTATATATCTAGTGACGCAGTGCGTGATGTTTATGACGTCACGTAGATAACAGGAAAATTTGGCGGAATTGTCACTAGATATATAATTTTATGCTTTTTTAAGTGTTTTATTTAAATATTATTTAATGTTTTTTAGGATACTTTTAGAAGTATTTGTTATTATTAAATATGGATTTCCGCAAAGTAACGCCTGAATCTATTCAATAGTATAGATATTTATTATTTCGGTACTGGATTTACACATAGGGAACTAATTATCATCATCACGTTTCATCGCTGTCTGCGCCGAGGAAACAGCGCGGTGCACTTATTAAGACGTCAACAAATGCTAAATAGCTTTACTTGAACAGATTTTTGGAATACTGTATTTTGTTCGTAGCATTTAGAAAATTATATGTAAATCTTGATCATATTCTCTAAGGCGAAGAAAAGTTCGAAACACGTTTACTAAAAAAAATCTCGATGAAATAAAATTGCAAAGTTGACTCTAAATTACGCTTGTAACGTCTTAATTATATAAGTATCAATGTGCATGAAAATATAACAATAAAAAAGGAAGCAAAACCTTATCAAGAGGTACATAGAGTATTGTCTTATTAAGCTTTCTTTCGGATGTTATCCAAACTAATAGCGAATTCACCATCGCTGCTTCTTTCCTCCATAAAATATATTTTTGTTTGTTGCAGGTATGACAGTAAAAATGGAAAATCTCGAATTGACTACTACGGCGGTATGGTTAAAACGTTTCAGCTGACACCTAGGGTATACCCGACGTACGGCACTTCCGTTAAGGTAAACGCTTGTGCTACATATCTAGTTACGTTATCGTTTCAGGTAGATACAGCCCTGTAGCAGTGCTTCCAAATACACTGTAAAAGCAATGGCAGCACTATACTTTGACTACATTTTCCATCACCTGTAAAATATAATTACACTGTAATTCTAAGAATACATTTGGCAATGATAGCTGAGCTGTAATAGGTATGGACTGCGATGCCACAGGTCCACGGTTCGATGCCCACCGCCGGCTTAAGCTGTACCGCATGCTGTAAGATTTTGCGAATGTTTGCCTGGCTTTCACCCTCAAATTAAAAATCTGTCGCCAAGCACCTAACAGCCTGTTCCGGCGGGAGTCCATGAGAGCCAGTCACTGGAGACGAAATGGATCTGCTATACGCAGGTTATGATATTATAGCTTAACATCAGGTGGGACTTGAGCTCGATCCGTCGCAATCTTATAAAAAAAAACTGTCTATTACTATTATTATTTGATCCAAAGTAGGTATGAAACTAAGGTAGGTATCTAGACGATATCTAGTTGACTCGATTGTTGTTTTTTTCTGACCTATACAGTTGATTACAGCGTTATAGATAGTGCTTTTTTAGTTTATTATCATTATTTTATTGTTTAAGAGCACCTATGTACATAGTTTTGAAGCGCTCGCTGCGCTGCTTAGCCGCTTTTAACCGATCAGCTAATTTTTTGATGATTGTGGCGAAACAGTCACGAGGCCCATCTGATATTAAGCGGACTAACATATGCCTATATCAGATGCATCTCGTCACAGGTCTCATGTACCTGTAATTTTACTGACCCTCAAGGATTGCTGTCGGAACACACTGTTAGGTGCTTGGCGACAGATTTTCTACTTGAGGGTGGTAACTAGTCAGGTGAGAATTCGCAAAAGGCCCTTCCACTATGGGGTGAAGCATTAGCCGGTGGCAGTGGGGATCGAACTATGGACCTGCGGCAACGTTAAAACATGCAGGCAGTCCATAGCTATTACCGCTCGGCCATCATTGCTTTAAAATTATCGTCATTGTAGCAAAAAGTGTCAAATTGCTGGGTTTACTTACGACTCAATTATGGTGCTAATTTTATTACCTAGTAGGTATTAAACAAAAAAAAATTAAAGTTAGTTGTGGCAGAAAAAAAAAAATTAACAAAAAATGGAACCGACTTCAACACCCAAAAGTGTGAAATAACTTGTTGAAGTCGGTACCATGATGGTTCAAAAGTACCTATTATCACAATATTGTGGGCATGGTACCGACTTCGACAAGTTATTTCACACTTTTGGGTGTTGCAGTCGGTTCCATTTTTTGTTAAAATTTTTTTTTCAATCTTTTTAGTGTAACTCAAAAACGGCTTGACCGATTTTGATGAAATTTAAATGGGACCAAACGACAAGCATCAGCTTTCAAACAAAAAAAGAATTTTAAAAAACGGTTCACCCAGTCAAGAGATCTGAGGTAACAAACATAAAAAAAAAAAAATACAGACGAATTGAGAACCTCCTCCTTTTTTGGAAGTCGGTTAAAAAGCATTTTTAGTCAATCTCATTTCATTCATTCTCTTTACATGTCCAAATATCTTAACATACCTTTCTCGATTTTTGTTACAACATCCTCATTCACATCACATCGTTCCCTAATCACATTATTACTTATCCTGTCACTATCCAATCATGCTTATCAGTGCTTTCATGTCCACTGCATTTATTCTACTTGAAAGTAGAATGATAAGGGAACGATGTGATGTGAATGAGGATGTTGTAACAAAAATCGAGAAAGGTATGTTAAGATGTTTGGAAATGTAAAGAGAATGAATGAAATGAGATTGACTAAACAGGTTTACATGGGACAAGTGAACGGAATTGTTGGAAGGGGAAGACCTAGGCGAACGTTCCGAAATAAAATTGATGATGTTCTGAAAGAAGGACAGGTCAGGAGTACCCTAAACCGACGCTCATGTATGAAAGCTCATGTCTCGGCTCGTCTTAGCTCGGCGCGCCGGTTATCACCACCTTAAGGCGATTAGAGTCGCCAATGGCCTTGAGTATCTGGACCTAATCGAGCTTACTTTACTCGCGCATCGCCGCATACGTTCCGCGCTCGCTGCACAAATATAACGGTCAAAGAATATGCAGATGCGCGATGCGCTCCGGTAACATGGCACTTTATATTCCTACCGTACGATTCTAGTGAGTATCCGCAATTGCAACTGCGACTGAGATCAGTCGTCAAATGAAAATGTATAGTGGCATACATTTTTCGACATCTGCTAGGTGAGGAAAGTCACTCCAATTTGGCTAACATTCAAAATCTAGGTAGTTCTGGACGTTTTTATTCCGAATTTGGAATTTATTTTTCGATGACGTCTGCCATGGGAAGTAAGTTACTCTGAATTGGCTGAAAATCAATATCTAAGTTTTTCTGGACGTCCTTATTCCAAATTAGGAATTTATATTCCGATGACGTCTGCCAAGTGAAAAAGTTCCTCCGATTTTGCTGAAAATCGATATCTAGGTTGTTCTGGACGTCTTTATTCCTTTTCTTTATTTTTCAATGTCATCTGCCGAGTGAAGAAAGTTACTCAGATTTGTCTGTGCTGAGAGTCATTATTCCGAATTTGGAATTCTTTTTTTAATGGCGTCTGTCAAGGGAAGAAAGTTACTCCGATATCTAGGTTGTGCTGGGCGTCATTATTCTACATTTGGATTTCATTTTTCAATGACGTTTGCTAAGTAAAGATAGATGACGTATCTTTAAAACGCTAAGATATATCGGATAAGAGTAAGAAAATGATAATAATCAATCGTTTATTGAAATCTCCTTATAAATGAGATTATAGCCGACGCGGGTTTACTCGTTTAAAAACGACGATATAAAAGGAAGATTTGTATAATGGCGAAAATACATTGAAAAATAAGAATAGGGACGACTGTGTCGTACGCAAAAATACAAAATGGCCAACTTTTGTGCTATTGGACATGTCGGCCCTTGAGAAGGAAGTATTTACCTTTAGATTTTCCCGCCCATAGGTGGGAAGCAGTCTTCCACCCGCTACTCGCATCAAACAAACACTACTTTCCGGGTACGAGATATGAGATGAATAATTTCTTGTCTAGGAAATAATAATATGGGCAATTTATCTACAGCTATATTGTAAAGATTGGTTCCATCGTGAAAAGGTAACCGATATACTTTCTCATTTATTAGGAGATTTGAATAATTGATTTATAAGTACTTTTCTTTAAACTTTCGTGAACTAAACTCATGTTTCTAAATTACATTAACGAAAACCAAGCGGGGTAGATTTAAATCGCTCCCGCCGCTCCTCAAGACGATGACACCCGCTTCTTCAGTCTACTCGTGACCACGGTCAATGCAACTTGATCGAAACGTCGAGGTTAGTCAAAATATTATTTTGATGTTAATTCGTGCGTCTTTGATAAGTAATCATAATTTTCCTACTCTTATCGTACTGCGGCGATAGGGAACTGCTAATCATCCCACGGCCAGCAGGTAGGTAGGTAAACTCAGGGAGTAGGTTTGAAAAGTTTATTAGGCCAAGCCTTATCAGGTTGCACAGCCGCACAGTTATACTGAAGTTACATAGACCGGAGGGAGACACTGGCCTGATAGTACACGTGATCCAGGTCCCAGATGTGGCGGTCTTGGCGTCAGCTGATAGTTCTGGATCTCGGTAGTGAGTGCTCGAAACACCCGTCCTCAGATTAAATCAGTGAAGTGGAATTCTGGAAGGAAGACACCGGCTTAGTAGCTGATATGTGGAGAATCCTTTTACGGATACCCTGTTTTACACAAGGTTATGCCGGACTCACCAGCGGGTCTAAAGAGTCCACTGGTCCTACCTGTTAAACTCCACTGTGTTCCGTCTTCTTGCATAGGCAGGGGAAACGGTAACAGCGAACCTTGTCCGTTTCCCCGGCGGTGATGTATTCGTCCGAATACGGACCCTCTTTATATTTACTTTTTCCGCCTCCGTAGTGGTATGACGGAACACGTGCATACCACCACACTCCTCCCAGGTGTTCTTGTAACTCAAACCCTGTCAGCGGGCTAGCGTTTGGGCATACGCCCGACGCCTGCGCCCGACTCTCCGGCGGCGGAGAGGATCTGCTTGTGGATTATCCTCTCGATGTCGCTCGCTCTCTTCCTTTTGGGTCATGACTGTCTCACAAAAGGCTTGAACCGCATTCCATCCCCTGTCACTGCCAACCATCGCTCTAACGATTCCTGGCAACGACAGGTCATTTCCAATCACGTATACAAGCTGAGACCGCTCAGTGACCCACCTTGGACACTCTTCGAGAGTATGTTGCGCTGAGTCTTCAGCCGCACAGTACTCGTGACATACCGGTAGTTGCTCCCTTTTCGCAACGTTGCACAGGTATTTGCCAAAGCACCCGTGTCCTGTGAGCATCTGAACGAGGCGATAGGAGAGCAAACCCCATCTTCTTTCTAACCATTCTTCGAGCACTGGTCTGATGGCCGCAATTGTGCGGTGCCCAGCACCATTAGTTCCCACTTGCGGTGGGCCATCTGCCGAGCGTTCCCTCGCCAGCGCTCAACCTCCTCAGGGAGCGGCATGGATCCACGACTCTTAGCTTCGGCAGTACACATGTATACCAGCGCAAGAATTTCTGCTTCTAGGTCCCAAGGCAGCGTCCCAGCTAAAACACACGCTGCTTCAAAAGAGACTGTGCGATAGGAACGGGTTACTCTGAGTGCCATGACCCTCTGTGGTCGACGCAACAGGGTCTTGTTGTAAGCACTCAGAGAGTCCGCCTATATAGGTGCTCCATAGAGTGCTACCGATCGCACCACTGCTGTAAAGAGGCAGCGGCACTTAGCACTCGGTCCACCCAGATTTGGCAAAAGCCTAGTTAGGGCAGACGTAATTTTTGTCAGTCTTGGGGCAAGGAGTTTAAAGTGCTCCTTGAATGTCCATCGACTGTCGAGGACGAGTCCTAGATACTTCATCGTAGAGCCGACGCCGATGGACACTCCGCCTACTATCAGGTGGGCACCTGCTGGTGGCGCGTTCCGAGGCCCGTGAAAACACAAGGCCTCGGATTTGTTAAGGGCCACCTTCAGGCCCAGTCTCCTTATTTTGCCCACAACAAAAGCTACTCCAGCTGTAGCCAGTAGACTTGCCTCCTGGTAAGTTCGGCCACGTGCAGTCACCAGAGTATCATCAGCATAACATGTGACGTCAACCCCTCGGAGAGTGCAGCCCCGAATAGCCCAGTCGAATCCTATGTTCCACAGGAGTGGTCCAAGAACCGACCCCTGTGGCACACCGCACGAAACGTCCCAACTATTCCATCCATCTCTGGTGGGGTAAATTATTGATCTATCCGATAGGTAGGCTATTACTGTCTTATATAAGTATAGGGGCACCCTATGGAACCGGAGTGCTTCCTTTATACACGCGTGGGGGAGAGTATTAAAAGCATTCGCGATGTCTAAGGACACCGCCAATACTACGCCTCCCATGGCAACCTCCTCTTCGGCTATGGCTCTCACCTGCGCAATAGCGTCTATTGTGGACCTGCCGCGCCGAAACCCGAACTGATTCTCGGACAGATTGGGTCCTACAAGATCAAGGTGCTTAGTGAGGCGGTTTGCAATAATGCGCTCAAAGAGCTTGCCCGCCTCACCAAGCAGCACAACCGGTCGATAGGCTGCTGGAGTATCTATCGGACGCCCATATTTCTTAAGCAGCACCAGTTTGCCTACTTTCCACTCCCTGGGGAACGTTTGCTCCCTGAAACTGGCCGTTAGTAGCTGATATTCCTCAGCCAACTGTTGCCAAGCCGCGCCGACACGATCGTGGTACTGTTACCAGCGACTCACATTTTAAAACTCACAGTCTAGCGCGGTAGGGCAGCACAGCTGTTTACGTTACATAGGTTTTAGTCAGCACTATGAAATAACAATAATAAATAAGGAACTCACCCTAGAGGGATTCACGCACTTCACAACAAGTTAATAACAATTAAGATCGATAGTACGAATAGAAAAGCGTCCAGGAAAACCAAGATAAGTATCGATTTGTAGCCAAATCAAAGTAACTTTTTCCACTTGGCTGACGTCATTGTTAAATAAATTCTAGATTTGGAATTAAGACGTCTAGAACAACCTAGATCGATATCTAGGTTGTTCTAGACGATCGATCTTTTCAGCTAAATCGAAATTACTTTATCTACTGGGCATACGTCATCGTAAACAAATTCTAAATTTGGAATAATAACGTCTAAAACAACCTAGATATCCATTTTTAGTCAATTCTGAGTATTTTTCTTCACTTGGCAGACGACATAGATAAAATTATTCCAAATTCGGAATAATGACGCACAGCACAACCTAGATATCGATTTTCAGCAAAATCGGAGGAACTTTTTCACTTGGCAGACGTCATCGGAATATAAATTCCTAATTTGGAATAAGGACGTCCAGAAAAACTTAGATATTGATTTTCAGCCAATTCAGAGTAACTTACTTCCCATGGCAGACGTCATCGAAAAATAAATTCCAAATTCGGAATAAAAACGTCCAGAACTACCTAGATTTTGTATGTTAGCCAAATTGGAGTGACTTTCCTCACCTAGCAGATGTCGAAAAATGTATGCCAAATATTGAACAAAAACGTCCAGAAAAACCTAGATATCGATTTTCAGCCAAATAGGAGTAACTTTTTTCACCTGGCAGACGTCTTCAAAAAATTAATTCTTAATTCAGAATGACGATGTCCAGAACAACCTAGATTTTCAATTTCAGCTAAATCAAAGTTACTTTCTTCACTTGGCAGATGTCGTCGAAAAAATAATTTCAAATTTGGAAAAAAGACGTCCAGAAAAACCTTGATTTCGATTATTAGCCAAATCGGAGCAACTTTTTTTACTTGGCAGACGTCATCGTAAAATACATTCCAAATTCGGAATAAAGACGTCCAGAACTACCTAGATTTTGAATTTCATCCAAATTGGAGTAACTTTCCACACTTGGCAGACGTCATAGAAAAATACGTTCAAAATTCGGAATAAAGACGTCCAGAACTACTTAGAGTTTGAATTTCAGCCAAATCGGAGTAACTTTCTTCACTTGGCAGACGTCATTGAAAAATAAATACCAAATTCGGAATAAAGACGTCTAGAACTACCTAGATTTTGAATTTCAGCCAAATCGGAGTAACTTTCTTCAATTGGCAGACGTCATCGAAAAATAAATACCAAATTCGGAATAAAGACGTCTAGAACTACCTAGATTTTGAATTTCAGCCAAATCGGAGTAACTTTCTTCACTTGGCAGACGTCATCGGAATATACATTCCAAATTCGGAATAATGACGCACAGCACAACCTAGATATCGATTTTCAGCCATATCGGACTAACTTTTTTCACTTGGCAGACGTCATCGAAAAATAAATTCCAAATTTGGAATAAAGACGTCCAGAAAAACCTATACAAGCTGTTGTTTTGTATCCCCGCCATATTTGTAGAATCCATTGTAATGGGCATAGTCAATCACCTAGTAATACATTTTAAATCCTACCTTTAATTAGTAGCCAAAAATTAAATTAAAACATTTTACGATGAATCAGAATTAGCCCCACGTACATATCAGAATAGGCCCCACGAGCACGGCCGCCACGGCACACACACGCGCACGCGCAGTGTCAACGTACTATCGCATACTAGGTAGATAGGTACTTACCTACTTGTTATGAAATTACGAATGAGACGCGTACGGTTAGCTTACAAAGTAACTATTACCTACTTAGTCTGCGGCGTAGCTACTACTACTAGCCAACTAGGTACTTACTAGTGATCAGTCAACACGACGTGGATAACATCAGTTAGGTTGTTTGGGTATTCCTAAGATTTTTAGATGCACTGGATTTTATTCAAAAACAAATTATGATTCCAAATTTCCCTTCCTACTTGACCGGGCTTAGGACCGTTAAAAATACCTAATTTGTCTTACTGGAATTAAACTAAGAAAGTAGGTAGGTACGCAGGTTATGTATTACATAAGGTATACTTCCGAAATGACTTCTGTAACTTTCTACAGTTTAATAATTACACTTTGTACCTATCTTCAAATTATTTTAAGTTAAAAAACACAAATTGGGTATTTTTAGCGTAGTTAAAAATTTGGAATCAGCTTATTTACAGTTTGATTAGAATTTACAACTTTAGGTACATACAAAGTTACGTTACCCTAAGGTACTGCTCAGTGTCCTCCTTCGTTTTCTATGCACAAGTGAACCCGACGCCGTAGGTTTCGTGATAGTTTTTTTAGGACATTTACGTTGAGCCTAACGCGATCAAATGCTGCGATGATTTTCTATTTTATGCAATTAAAGCACTTATTACTTCGTCCGTGTATGCTTCCCCGAGCACGAGCATGACGAGGAACCTGGAATTGTCCATAATCCCGCAGTGCCTGCGTGGCACCCAGCATCACGTCACGTGTTGGAGTCCGGCTGTTTGGGAACTGTTCTCTAAACATTTGCACGGCCTGCGTCAAACTGTTCCCGTAGATGGCGTACAAGCGTACCATCTCTACCAGTTCTACATTCGAAAACTGTTCCATTTGTGTCCCTAGTTCACTAATAAGCGCGCGTAACTCTCAATCACAAGCGAAGTGTGGCGCGGCGTGCGAGTGACTGGATGTTTTGGACAGTGTTGCCAGAGGCCTATAGCCAAAAGTAACATGAGACAGCTCAAAAAGTAACATTTTCACGTAAAAAGTAACATCATCTTATTTTATGTAGAAAACGAAACTAATCATATAATAGGCACTTTATTTCATTTGTTACGTGTCCAAGGAACAATTATTGATCGAACAATTAATGATTAACCTGAAAAATACATACAATTAATAATGTGTTAATAATATACCAACCTATACAAAAATGTTTTTCAATAGCTCCACTAAAAATTACTTTGGTAATCATTTTTTAAAACGTCATCATAACGATTAGGTGCAACGGAGTTGCTAATTTGAACTTGAACCTTAAAGAACATCACTTTAATATAGTCAAATAAGTCATGAAAGCAATTTATAAGTGATATTTAAAGGTTATTTTATTGTGCAGTTAGTACCTTCACTACTCCTATTATAATTTATGTTTCATGCTTCATTGCTTGTGATGGCTCAAATTTTGTAGCGTTTTTTATATTTGCTTTAGTAGCCATCAAATAAGAAATCGTTTCAGTGTTAAGTCTGTTACGGTTATCACACTTTATCAATTGTTTTGTATTAAACATGAAGTTGCCGGCTATTGTTTCAATAAATTTTTATACTACAGGTTTTAACTGGTGGGGTATTGGTTTTTCAGACTGGAAAAGGCGATTGAAATTGTTGATTAGGTTTAGAACGTAAGACATACATTCTAGGTTACTTTTTGTGAGTGTTTCCTCCAATCTAAAGTACTCAAAGAGTACATCGTACTGTTCTAATACTCTGTCGACGCAAGCCTGTAGAGATAGCCATCTTGTGGCTGAAGGGTTTAAAATATATTGAATTTTGACTTTAAAAGACAGGAAAAGGTAAGAGAATGGCATTTTTCTCTTAGCTTTTCCTGTCTTTTGGAACTGCGGTTAAAATGGGATCCAACATTTCAAAAAAAAATAATTTATTTCAAATATGGCAAGGAATTAAGTACAAACTAAGCATTCATCCTCATCAAAATATATCACGCGATGAATAAAAATGTAAGAACGTTAAGAAGAAGACAATGCATTAAAAACAACAGATACAAGCAAACACTTACATTATACGATACATTGCGTACAGCTTGACCATAATAAGTAAAAAAAAAATGGTAACACTTAAAAATCACGAATAAAGTTACTACACTGAATAATATAATATGTTTATTGAATTATGTAGATCCATATTTTTTACTAAGCCTGATATGTTAGCCTTTGACCAATATATCACCTCATGGTAAGTGATGATGTATCATCATGTAGTCAAAGATGCTGTTCAGGCTAACCCAGAATTACTGGCTTTCAAGGACAGCTGCCGGAACACACCGTTAGGTGCTTGGCGACAGATTTTCTACTTGAGGGTGGTAGATAGCTGGGCGCGCATTCACCAAATGCCCTACCACCATGCGAATACGTAACGTGAGTTATTTCCACTCTTTCTGACAAACTCTAAAGTAGGTAGTGTCCACGAAGTTTTGTCCTTTTTTTAAACGTAGCCACAGTCTCTTTGGCCGCTGATATTTACCTATTCAATAATGTTTTCGAAATACGTAGTCGATATTGAAAAAAAGGTACGCCATGTAGCCTGTAGAATAAAGTCTATTTGAGAGTTTATAGGGCTCATAGGACAAGTATAAGGGGGGTAACAATGTCAAAATACGCAGCTCGCTGTCGGTGTCTTTAAAAGTCACGAAAACTACTTGTGAAGTAAGGTTCATATTAGCGCACGACGCGACGTGATGAAAACGTCAAATTCTCAAACGTCAAAGTCTCGTCCGAAATGATCGAAAATAACAGAAAATAATACTTTTCATATGGATGCGATGATTTAAAAACAAAGTAAACATTACGAATGGTTGAATATGGGATTATTTTAATATCTTGGCTAAAATCCTAAAAGTTACATAAAAGTAACATTTTGAGTTGTGTAACATGGAAGTAACATAGGGAAGTCGAAAGTAACATAAAATGTTACAAAAGTAACATTTTGGCAACGCTGGTTTTGGAACATCGATCGATGCGCTGCGCGAGCGGCGGGGAGCGGGCCGCGCGCGGCTAGTCGTTTGATCGAAACACGTGTGTGGCGGCCGCGAGGCTTTGAGCTTTGCCGAAAGACGCGCTTTGTTTGTGTGCGCCGTCGTTCCTCACGTGGTGATTCGAAACTAAACCGAACACACATACGGTTTTCTTTTAAAATGATACTATTTTTTTAACTTGTAATTTTTTGGTCATTATTTTATCTGTGATTCGTGTTCTGTAAGTGGAATATACCTACCTCTATAAATATGGCGGGGATGCAAAACAACAGCTTGTATATCGATTTTCAGTACTGTAACTGTAACAGTCAGTTCGTCCACTGCTGAACACAGCCTCACTTTTTAAGGGGGTATTTGCCATAATCCCCACACTTGGCAGGCGTCTTGGGGATCGCAATGTAAGTTGGCAGTTCTTTAGAAGGCGCTGCTGCCCCCCTTTAAGTAGTTTTCCCTTAATCGCCTCTTACGACACCCACGGAATTATATGGGGAGGTGCAATTCTAACCCGGCACCCCACGGTGCTAATCTCCCTTACCTATCTCTCACTATTTTCGAGATACGTTATCCATCTTCACTTGGCAGACTTTATCTTTATGTAGTATTAATTAACCTATATCAAAACACCTAATACAATTATCAAGAAAAGCTTAGAACTCCAAAAGATGTATGTAGCCCCATACAAACTCTAAATGTAGTAGAGAACCATTTTGTACCCTACAAACTACTAAAGCCGGAAACTATTTACCATAATATAAAAAAATATATTATCTTTAGTTAACCAGTTATAACATGAGAGCGTAATAGACATTACTAATTAATTTTGTACATATATTATAAAACTTTTCATTGATCTTATTGATAAGGCCGCCCATTGTAATTTACCCACAACATTGTCAATTTCAAGTTTTGATTCTTTTCATATGTGAGACAATTCGAATAAAATTTGTCTACAAAATACCAATAATAAAGCGTCACCGCGCATACTTCACGTCGCAATCAAGTTGGCCCTCTGCAGCGAGCGAATCATTGCACGCACACAACTACGAATCTCGCGTGTCAATGCACTAATACAAAGACAAGATCGTTATCAGGCGAAAGCGCGAGCGGAGCTACGAGCGACACAGCCTCCACGTGCCAACGCTTGCGCAACACTGCCGCCCGCGTCCGCGCAGAGCACCTCGGAACCGCAAGCGTTCTGAATCTGAATAATTCGACATTTTCTTAGGAAAATATCAATGGATTTACAAATGCTATGTTATAATTGTAGTATAACAATCTAGAAATTTAATGGTACAATTTATTTTTCAAAAATCGTAGCCGTTTAGAAGGAGTTCGCCATATAAGTCAAGAAATAGTATGTAGTTTGAATTTTTTTTAAGGCAAAAGTAATAGTAATACCGTAAAATCATATGTTGCAAATGTTGTACTTGAATTCATCTATAAAATATATTTTTTTCAGGTCTTCAACTTCAGCGGTTACGGAGGAGTTCGCTTTAGAAAGTACGAATTTGACGTACCCAAGGGCCTTAAGAATCATAGCAAGTGGAAATCTGTGATCCTTGCCTACCATAAAAAGGGCCTGATTTTATGTATGTATTAAAACCACGTTAGTTTTGACAACCATGCTTATCTATCCCCAGCTCGCTCCAGTAACAACAGAGAAGGAGTTGAACAAAGTGACATGTCTGCAAGTGAACGGAACCAGCGAAATGTCACAAGAGGTCCAATCCGTGCTGCCCGACATGGCCGACTTCAAGTATGTCGGTGAGTTCATTCATTACTCTACTTTTAATACTACTTTACGGAGTTAACAATGGTGTGTACATGAACATTGTTGAACAAAGTGGAAAAATGTATTTGCTCGAACATAATACGAATATATACTATAGAATCATTTTGCTATCCGCGATTACCTATAATTGGTTTTATGTTTCTATACAGGGCGTCCCACGGATATCCAACTTGGAGGGAAAATACCTTGAATATAGTAGATGGAACATTTTACTGAAAATCAATTTGAACTGCTTTCATAGATATTTAAATGATTACATGGTTGAACCGGGAATTGAACCCGTTACACGAGAAAAATAATCATCCTGTAGCTTTATCATACCGATCGAAAGATTTCATCATAAGGATTATTTTTTGCTGAATAACATACTGTCAGAAATAAAAGGAAGATTATGAATTTTAACATTGGATGTGTAACATTTGTTTTTTTTTTTAATGTAAAGGAACAAAACAATATTTTATTATTTTGTTTGTTCAGGCACGGAGACAATGCAAGACTCCGACGTGTCCAAGTGGCAGATGTTGCAGCCGATGGGAGACAAGCTGAACAAGTACACCATGTGGGTCAAGTACAAGAAGACGTTGAAGGGGGAGACGGTGCCGATACCTGTTAGGTAACTTTGTATAACGTTTCCTTTACATAGCTCACTGCTCACCATCAGGGCGAGTGCGTCTGTGAGCTCCCGACGGGCACTGTGCACTCGCCACTCGATGGTGAGCATCTGATATACTCGAAACCCACGAGACGTATTCACGTAGAAGATCCCCAACGGGAGTGTTTTTGTCGGTTTGATTTATAATATTCAAATTGTGAAACTCACGAGAATTTAATTTCAAAAAAGACTCGCGAACATTGGATAGTGGCTAATATCCGTAAATTGTGACGTTTATTACTGAGGCCTTTGGTCAATAGTGGACGTTTTCCTGGTAATAAATGGTCTTTCAAATAACTATGGTATTATTCCATTAAAAGGGGTTTGCTTTCATCCCTAAGCTAGCCAGGCTTCTTGAGCATTGAAAAATGTCCTACCACAATACAATTGGTTGTATGGTGGTAGGGCATTTTGAGAATGCTCGCCTGACAAGCTACCACATCATAGTTGTTAAGTCTCATGTGCTTGTAATTTCAAGCACATGAGACTTAACAACTATGTCTCGGGGTGACGGGCGCAGTGCAATTCATGACTTGTGACCAAATGCATCTGTTATAGGCAGAGGCTAGTCCGCTTAATATCAGGTGGCCCTCGAGCTTGTTCCGGAACAATAACATAAAAAAAACCTTTGAGTAGAAAATCTGTCGCCAAGCACCTAACGGTGTGTTTCGGCAGCTGTCCTTGAGAGCCAGTAATTCTAGGTTAGCCTAAAAAACATCTTCGACCACATCATCATTTACCATAAGGTGAGATAGTGGTCAAAGGGTAGCCTATCAGCTATAAATAAATACGAATACTTTTGTTGCAGATACGAAATGAAAGGCTTCAACTCCCTGCTCGGCTCTCACTACGACCACTACTACCTAGACTACACAGACTACGACGTAGAGGACATTGACCCCAGCGTATTCAGCATCGGCAGTAAGTAATTATTACTTTTTTCTTCATACCTGTTCGAAATAGGTTATTTGCCGTTAGCGGACAGCGGGAGCAAGTTCGTCATTTCTCCCTTATAAATGTGCGGAGAGAAAAGTTCCATTTCTGCCCTCCCTGACAATTCATACAACAAGAATGTTGTATGAAAATTTATTTCTGCCGTGCTAGCGATCTCTTTTTTTCGCGGCGAACATAAAAAAATACAAACCTCAAATCTCAAAAGGTTTAATATCAAATAATTAGAAAGAAGATGTGGGTTATTTTTATTAGAGTTTCAATGAAAGGAAGATGGCAACCATTTTCTGCACTACAAAAAAAAATGGTTTTGTTATGTTAAATTTTGTTTTCTTATTAATTGATAATCTAACAGTACGCTTTAAATTTTTCTTAATAATTTTCCAAATTGGCTTCGGATAGTGAAAGATACAGCTCAAGAAGTCACAAAGAACTTACTTCCAGAGGGAGTACTCGGGAGAAAGTTCTTCAGTTTCTTTAACATACTCTCGAACAGAAATAGATTGTTTTCTCCCCTCGGTATACAATGTACTATAATACTATAGTCCGTGAATGGAGAAGAATCTGGTCTTCGAAACACAGTGTTAAGCTACGTCGAGGACCACAGGCTTCAAAATTAACATTGTACTCAATAGTAATTAAACAACTTTAAAAGGTTTAAATCGCCCGACGTTTCAAACACTTCGCAGTGATCGTGGTCACCGGGTGACTTATTGGTTTAAAGTTGTCTAATTACTTTGTGTAACAATCACGAAAAGCTTAGACAACATTATTGTACACAATATTATGTCAATAAAAAAATATTTTCATAATTGACAAATGTACAAACCATACGAGACCAATTAGAAAACTAAGTGAGATTTAATTTGATCCAAATATACTTCCCAGGTTACAAATGCTCCTCATTCCCGGGCCCCGGCGCCCGCCACCAGGCCACCTTCAACCCCATGAAGGAGTTCGTGCATCCCGTCATGGATGATCACGTAGAGGACGAGTTTGACAGGTACTTTAAACACCTGTACCGACTTAAAAAAAAAGGAGGAGGTTCTCAATTTGTCTGTATTTTTTTTATGTTTGCTACCTCAGAACTTTTTACTGGGTGAACCGATTTATGTTTCTTTATTTATTTGTCGTGTGGTCCCATTTAAATTTAATCAATATCGGATAACCGTTTTTGAGTTACACTCCGATAACAGAAAAAAAAAATCCTTTCTTGAACATACAGTCATTGTGAGATAAAAAATTTTTTTTACCTAAAAATGGAATTGACTTCAACACTCAAAAGTGTGAAATAACTTGTTGTAGGTACCATGCAAACAATATTGTCAGAATCGATGCTTTTGAAATATCATGCTACCGACTTCAACAAGTTATTTCACACTTTCACGTCGTCGGTTCCATTTATAGGTAAAAAATGATTTGTCCTATCTCACGCACAGTGGGATCGGCAATCCCTGTGCTCGTCTTTTACTTTATAAACTGCTCAGGCCAGAAAAAAATTTATAGCTGATGCTGGTCCACCATTGTAAATAATCTGATGATGTGCTCAATGTTGCTTTATCTAGAATGGGATCTGGCTCTTAAGGTCAGCTGCCGGAACACACCGTTAGGTGCTTGGCGAAAGATTTTACTACTTGTCGGAAACGCATTCGCATAATGCACAGCGTCGGAGATTTCAAAGCGCCCGAAGCCAATATAGTCCAACGAAGCGCTCAGTGATCAGTGATCACGTAATGACTGCAGCGGACGTTGCTTTACCTAGTTGATTGGAAGAAAAACTAAGCAAGCTCCACTACTAGCGCAGTAATAAAATAATAAATGTAATTTAAACTATTAAAAAAAATATAACGTGAATGCATTGTATAAAGAGAAGGTCGAGGATGTTGTTCAGACTAACTCTAGGTTAGTATGAACAACATCCTCGACCACATCATCACTTACCATCTGGTGAGATAGTGGTCAAAGGCTATCCTATCAGGCATAAAAAAAAAATAAAAAAAAAGAAGGTAGGTGAAAAACAATAAAAATGAGTTTAAAATTCCGTAAACTATGAATAAAAAATAGTTAAAACTTTTTGTTTTTGTATAAATTTATATCCTGACTGTGTACTAAGCTGTGGTTTATACAGTCATGCCAGTAGCATTGCCGAGTTACGATATGTATAATATAATATATCTATAATACGATATGTATATCTATAACTATAGCCCATAGTCGCCCGCCGTACCTGTCTATGAACAACTTGCATAGCTATGCATTTTATTCCAAGGCGGTGTTGTTTAGTATACACCATTTAATTTGTTATGTCATACACTCTCTCTCTTTCTCTCTCTCACACTTACACAAACACTATCACGCTCACACTATCTCACAACCTCACTCACACGTCGGTATTGCTGAGTACCCAAGTCTTACGAGGCTGGTGAGACGCGGCAATGCCCCATGTAACACATTCTAAAAGATTTAGCAACGAACAATGGCATCGGTGAAGAGAAAATCGCCTTTATGGGATTACTTTGATATATACAGTGAAAACAAAATAATTTGACAAATTCTCACACAAACGATATAAAATTCTTTGGTTTGTTTTAATATGAAAAACGAACGAAACAAACTACAATCCCCTTGGTAAGTGTGGAAACGTTGTTTTTTTTTCTATTTAAAACACTAGTGCGGTAAAGCAAACAAAAAGCACGAGTGCGTACATATGACACTAAAATCGGTGCACTTAATGGTATATTTTAGACGAACGCCCCCATACAAAACGCAGCTCCAATCTCATTTTAATAAAAGCGAATAAAACTCAATGATTTTTTACCTACGTAATCACTACCCTAATAGGTATCTAGGTTTGTGGTGCATCAGATTTTCATTAAATTATACAGTTTTGAAATTACACTAACAACTCGTGATTTTAGATAAAAGAAAGACCCAACTTTAAGCATCTCTTTCAAGAAATATAAGCATGTTTTTAATATTTCTATTGCACCACAAACATGGGGAATATAATGAACTTTCTATAGTGGGAAGTTATTTATACATGTGTACTATACTTTTTAAATAAATCTGGAGCTACGAATAACTGGCACAAACTCCTAAAAACGAGTGCTATATACTAAACGCTATATAATAAAAAAATGTAATTATTAGTCCAAAAGAAAAAGGATTTAAGCCAGAAACGATAGGTCTAATAATACACTTTATTTACATGCGAGTTTTTTTTATAATAACAAGTTGAGTTTATATAAAAGTTCACGCTTTGGCTGGCGGGTATATGTCCTTAAAGGCCCGTTACGAGCGAGTGTGTTGAAATAGTTATTTGTTATACAAGAGTGCAAAGTTGCTTTTTAATTTTGATGACCGAGCAAGCGAAGCTTGTTCTTGCGCTGCGCTCGTGATTCAATTTCAGAATCCTGAGCGTTAGCGAGGGAATCAAAAGAGCACGAGGTGAAAAATCTTTGCACTCGAGTGCAACACGTAACTTTTCATTCCACCTCAGCGAGGAAATGAAGAACCGCGTACAAAGCAAATTGAAAAAAGAACACCAAGAAGGTTCCGAGTATGAGTTTTTAACAAATTAAAAAAAAGTTGTATGATATATTTGGCACCATAGAGGTAGCAGTAAATAGGTTTAATGTTTTTTTTAATTCACAAACTTAGTGCACACGATGTTCTTAATTCAATTTACTTTATCCTCTAGAGAATAAAAACGGCTTTTCCACTCAGATATTGAAGATTAAAAATACTCTTTCCGAGATGGTGGGATGAAAAAACATTTTTGTTTGCAGGTTCCGGCAGAAGCATAACAAGCAGTACGATATAATTGAACAGATGAAGAGGCTTAACATATTTAGGCAGAATTTGAGGTAAGGCTTCCCATACACATATTACCAGTATACTTTTTACAAAGGGTGACAAACAAGCAAACGGTCTACCTTTTTATTTTTTTTTATGACGTAACTAGCTCGAGGCCCACCTGATGTTAAACATCGTGCGTCGTGCAATTCGTCACAAGTCACGAATTGCACTGCGCCCGTCACCTTGAGACATAGTTATTAAGTCTCATGTGCCTGTAGTTTCACTGGCTCTCAAGGACAGCTGCCGGAACACACAGTTAGGTGCTTGGCGACAGATTTCCTACTTCGTTAGCCAGACGAGCATTCGCAAAATGCCTTTCCACCACACGTTGAAGCTCAAGCCCGCCGCGGGGGGATTCGAACCATGGGCCTGCTGCGCGGCAGTGCATAGCCAATGCCACTGAGCCATCACTGCTTTGAAATATCCTGGTGACAGACAAACGGACAGTGGAGTCTTAGTAATAGGGTCCCGCTTTTACTCTTTGGGTAAAAGCGGGACCCTATTACATAACCCTAAAACACCTGCACAACTGCCATTTTCAATGCTGTCAATATTTAGGCATATATTATAAAAACAGCAACCCCGTTACAACACTTGTTTTGTCACAGATTTGTCCATTCGAAGAACCGTCAGCACCTTGGGTTCTCAACGGCTGTGAACCATCTCTCAGACAGGAGTGAAGATGAGTTAGCAGCGCTCAGAGGAAGGCTGTATACCGCCAGGACCAATTCTGAGGATCTGGGTGAGTTTGTTGTAAATAGGACTGCGGTGGGATATTAAGCGGAGAATAGGCATCATCAACGACTTTGAACCATATCTCAGTTAGCAGTGATGGTGATTTTGTTAAGTTTGCCGATGTGCTCTTACTGTATCTGCCGGATGGTCCACTGCTGAAATTAGCCTCCCGCAATATAGGGAGGTTTGCCAAAATGACCACGCTTGGCAGCCGTCTTGGGGATCGTAGTGTGAGATATCAGTTCCTCAGAAAGTGCTGCCGCCCACCTTCTGGTGTGTTACCGTTAGTCGGCTCTGACGACACCCACGGGTAGAGATGGAGGGTGGGGTGACATTTTATCCCGGCACCCCACGGATGTGCCCTTAGCCACCGTTAAAAAACCGTGTAAGGGTTTTTAGGCCGCTGTCCAGCCTCCTACATGGCGCGACTGCCATTCTAAAACAACAACCAGAACCGTTGGCTTAACGTGCCCTACGAAGCTTATGTTGCGGTAAGTTTTGAAGCGCTTGTAGTGTAGCTTGCTTAGTCGTTCTGAATCGATTAACTATGTTAAGCAACGGTCGCTGAGGTCACGAGTTGGATGGGTGACCGCTGGTGACATTACGACTGAGCGTGCACATGCTTCGGAGGGCTCCTGTTACCACCCTGAAATAGAAAATCTGTCACCAAGTGTTAGGCTGCCTTTCCACCAGGGATGTGAGCTATGGATACGTGTGGTATCTACCAATGAGATCGCTTGATTTGTCAAGTTATGACAAAATGTCAAGCTATGCTTAGAAAATCAAACGGTCTGATTGGTGAATGCCACATCCATAGCTAACATCTCACATCTCTGGTGAAAAAGCAGCCAATCGGACCTTGAGAACCAATAAGTCTAGGTTAGTCTGAACAACATCTTCGATCATATTCAAATTTATATTCAAAATCATTTATTCAATTTAGGCGTTTACGACGCTCTTATGAAGGTCAATTACAAATTTACCACATATTAGACCACATCAGATCCTACCATCAGATGAAATAGTGGTCAAAGGCCAACCTATCAACTATAAGTATTATATGCCAGTAGCGGTCACCCATCTACTCAGTAATGACCGCAGAGGACGTTGCTTACTCTAGCTGATCGGGAACGATTAAGCAAGCTACGCAATGAGCTCTTCAAGAATGATTTCTGTATAATATAATTGTTATATATTTTCAGGTCTCCCATTCCCGTACAGCGAGTCGATGGTGGAGGAGATGAGCGTGAAGCTTCCCCCAGAATTCGACTGGAGGCTGTTCGGCGCTGTCACACCTGTTAAAGGTAATTATTATTATTTTATTGAAGCGATGCTATTTTTTTTATTTTTTTTTATGATCAACGAACAGTTTCGCAATATTTCTTAATATAAAAGTAATCGAAATATGCACGACATTTTTTTTAGTAAAAACCATTAAAACATCATAAACTATATTATTTTTTCTTTAAATTGTGTTATTATTAGAAATGTACTGATGTGTATTTAATGAATACTGAGTAATAAAATATTATTATTATAATCTTTTTTATAATATTAATTGTGAGACCAACATTATTGACCACAAATAAGGCAAAAAATTATTTTGTAGTGAGTTAGACATATGTAAGAGTACAATAGTTATTTTCTCAAACATGCTTGGAAATGTGAGCATTATTTTGACAACCTTTTTCGAGATAAATCGAAATCTAAAAAAGGGAAATTCATTTTCAAGAACACCATTATGTGTATGCTATGTCAATTTCCTAACTTCCTTTCTCACAGATGCCTGGGACTTGCAACCCAGTTAGTAGGGCCCTTCCCGCTCGCGCCTCCTCCCCTACCTAACCAAATTTGGTAAGATCCTACTAATGCCGCCTTAGATGCACGTTCTAGGATGGAAGTTACGGTTGTTCTTGGCAGGCCAAGGTCTTTAAGTAGGTCATATAGGGATTTCGCTGGTATACCCCTTGCTCCAACTTCTACAGCATATAAATTAACCACATAACCGTTTTTGGTTAATTCATTTGTTAAGTCATAATATTTGTTTGTTTTTAATGTGTGGTCCTTCGGTATGTTCGTTTCCCACGGCACAGTAAGTTCTATGCGTTTTAGATTTTTTGATTACAGAAATATATACCATTATGGTTATACTGGATGACGAAACATCAATATCCTCAGGAATTTTGTAGTGTTGTCCATCAAAAGAGTCCAGTCGGATTGTCTTCGATCGGGTAATTTATATTTTTAAAGTTCCGTACTAGAAAACGGATTCTATTACTAAGCTTTGGATGTCCGTCCATCCAACCTTAAAAGAGCTGTTTCTTTGGAACGGTTATAATTAACTGACTCAAATTCACAAAATACGTGTTTATAACGGATTTTTTATAACGAATATTAATAATTACAAAAAGATACGAATAAGAGAGTACCCATACACACTTTTTTTTTAACGTAGTGTTTTACTCGTACCTTACAACGGTAATACATACAATATCAAACTTTTTATGATTATGGTGCAATATATAACGTTCTAAATCAAATACTAAAAACCGGCCAAGTATAGGTTGGACTCCCTAAGCTAAGTACCAATAATGCGCTCGAATTTTCAAAACCTCCTGACAATTCTCCGTGTAAAAATTGTTCTCGTTATGCTACGTGGCAATTATGACATCACGTCAGCTTAGCAGGAATATGAGGCGGAGTAGTCTGAAGATTCATTTTGTAATATATTTTAAGTCTATATTTAAAACATGAATTACTAGCTTTCCGGCCGCGGCTCCGCCCGTGCCTATATCGGTCAAAGTCAAAGTCAAAGTCAAAATCATTTATTCAATTTAGGCGTCTACGACGCTCTTATGAAGGTCAATTACAAATTTTAATATTGAAATATACTACATTGTACTGCCACGTTCAGCAAACAAAAGTTATAGAGCCACTGCGAGAAGAACGGGCAAGAAACTCGGGGCCATTCTTTTAAAGGTTTTTTTAAAAATGTGTTAAGTACATACTATATAATAAAATTATTACAATACTTAATTTACATTACGTAGGTGTTAGGCGCTAGCTTGGCAGAGGCGAACCAGTCCAAGCATTTTTGTCGTTTAAGTAATCACAAACTGTGTAGTAAGATTTCTTTATCAAAATATTCTTCACATGCAACTTGAATTTTCTTTCTGTGAGCGTTGTAATATGTTTGGGCAATTTATTATAAAACCGCACACAATTTCCTAAGAAGGACCTTTTATTTGTCTTTGCTAATCTAAAACCTGGCACCGCTATTTTATCTTTATTCCTAGTGTTATAATCGTGAGTGTCACTGTTTGATTTAAATTTGCTCAAATTTTTACGAACATACATAATATTTTCAAATATATACAGACTTGGTAAAGTTAAAATATCAATTTCTTTAAAAATATCTCTCCGGGCATACGGTTATCGCGCAAAACCATTAACCTCTTTTGTATAAAAAGTACCCTATGTCCTTCCCCGGGTCTCAAACTATTTCCATACCAAACGTCAGTTCAGTAGTTTTAAGTTTATTCATTGCATACAAAAATACAAATTTTTTCTCTTTATAATATTAGTATAGAATTTTCTAAGTATTTGTTATTATAAAGCCATTGTTTTCCGTATTTTCCGATAAGCGCTCTTTACGAATATCAAAATAGGAGGTTACGGAACTGACCTGAATTGTCCAGCCGGAAAATATACGATAATTTTAAATTGTCCACAGATCAGTCAATATGCGGTTCTTGTTGGTCCTTCGGCACAGTGGGCGCCGTCGAAGGGGCACTGTTCTTGCAGAATGGGGGTCACCTCGTCAGGCTCAGTCAACAGGCTCTCGTTGATTGTTCTTGGGGGTGAGTGCGGGTTTTTTTTTATATAGGGATAGGTTGGCCTTGACCACTGTCTCACCTGATGTTAAGTGATGATGTGGTTGAAGATGTTGTTCAGGCTTACCTAGAATTATTGGCTCGCAAGGTCAGCTACCAAAACACACCGTTGAATGCTGGGCGACATATTTTGACTGGCGACTTGAGGGTGGTAGCTGATCAGGTATTCATTCGCAAAATGCCCTTCCACCATGCTGTAACGACTGCTATTATAAGACAACCACCGGGACCGACGGCTTAACGTGCCCTCCGAGCACGTGCACGCTCAGTAGTAATGTCACCAGCGGTCACCCATCCAAGGCATGACCGCGGCGGACGTTGCTTAACTTAGCTGATCGGTATTCTATCGGATTTACTTGACAGCCACGATTGACTACGTCAACACTTAGCATCTGGTGATTGGTCAGACGCTAGCCTATCAGCAATAAATAAATTTAAAAATCTGCCGGAATACACCGTTAGATGCTTAACGCCAGGTTTTCTACGCGCGCAATAGTAGAGCGGTAATAGTTATGGACTGCCGTGCCCATATTGGTTCAATCCCCACCGCCGGTTTGAGCTACACCGCATGGTGGAAGGGAATTTTTTCGAATGCTCGCCTGACTAGCTACCACCCTCAAGTAGAAAATCTGCCGCCAAGCACCTAACAGAGTCTTCAGGCAGCAGTCCTTGAAAGCCAGAAAAATTACGGGCACATGAATCTTAACAACTGTATGTCTCAATGCGACGGGCGCAGTGCAATTCGTGATTTGTGCCGAAATGCATCTGTTATACTCGTAGGCAGAGGTTAGTCCACTTAACCTCAGGTAGCCGCGCCTGTTCCGTCGCACACGTGACCCGCGCGCGCTGCTCGGACCAGTACCTAAATGCGGGTCGTTGAATTTTAGTAACATTTTGATGTTTTGTTACAGTTTCGGTAACAACGGGTGTGACGGAGGCGAAGACTTCAGGGCGTATCAGTGGATCATGAAGCACGGCCTGCCTACTGAAGAGGACTATGGAGGTTACCTCGGACAGGTATAGCGATGATGTCTTACCTTATATCACAAACATGATTAGAGTCACAAACACACGTTTATGGACTTCCATTAAGTAGAAGTATCTATTCTATGATAAGAAAAAGAAATCAAAGTTGTAATAATCTAGTCAAAATAGAGTTTAAAAGGAGTTGTTGAGTCATGAATAAATCAAACTTGAGAAACATTGCAGTTAGTATTTGAGTGGGCAGTGAGTGCAACAATTACGAGTTTTGATTTTTCATTGCAGACAAAACTGTCTGGATAGTTTGCCAATCAGAAGTTTCGAGTGTTTTTTTTTAAATTCAATAATTTCGTATCGATTGCTTAAACAATTCTTTATAAACAAACTTTCAGTTTTTCTACACAAACATGTAGTTTTCAACACAAACTTGCAGTTTTTGACACTAACTACACAAACTTGCAGTTTTTGACACTAATTTGCAGTTTTTCTACACTAAATAGCAGTTTTTCAACACATAGTAACAATTTACCAAGAAAATCTCGTAGTTTTTATACCAAAACAAGTCGTTTATCTGGGTTATAGTTGACAAGAAACAGGACAATACATTCTTTATCATAAATATACGTGCTATGTCGAACAAAGGTGCGAAGCGACAAGGGTGCTTTGAACAATAATTCACCTCTGCGAAATCACAGTAACACCAAGAAGATTATACATAAACACTAGAGAATTCACCTATAACTTTTAACTGTCTGGTCTATTCAGTCCCAGTCATATTTCCTATCCCTTTCACACTTGGAGGTAGCACCTAGATATTTTTATGTTTGTCAAGTCTCTCATACTTATAAAATAACTCATATATTTATAAAATTTTTGTAATAATACTATAAATTATTGAACTATCGCAATGTGCAGACTTTAAACTTCATTGTGATATTACCATCTCTATGTACCTACACAGTTATTCAATAAAAAGTTCTAGTTTCTGATTAAAACCGTACGTATGTATATTAAATATCGGCACTATTCTGTAAATAGTTCCGATTATTAGAGATTATTAGAATTAGTCGGTGGTTTTCTGAATCTAAAGAAAGAGTCGGAAAACATGTGCAGTCTTTTTAGGCTATAACAGTGAAGTATACATATTACATGTATACTTCATTTATTTTCAAAAATATCCGGTAAATATTCCGCCTAATTTATTAAATTCTAGCCGGTTTCGATATAATAAAAACGTCTATTTTTTCTTTACAGGATGGATACTGCCACGTAGACAACGTAACCGCCGTTACTTCAATCAAGGGATGGGTGAATGTTACTACCAACGATGAAAAAGCACTCAAGGTAAGTTATTGTGGAAAAGCACATATGGTAAGCCATCGTAGAAAAAGTACTTAGGATAAGCCTTTGTAGGAAAAGCAGTCAGGGTAAGTTATTGTAGAAAAAGCACTTAGAGTAAGCCATTGTAGAAAAAGCAGATGTAAGCTATTGTAGAAAAAGCAATTATTATAAGTCCTTATAGAAAAAGCAGAGGTAAGCTATTGTAGAAAAAGCCATTATTATAAGTTCTTATAGAAAAAGCAGAGGTAAGCTATTGTAGAAAAAGCAATTATTATAAGTCCTTATAGAAAAAGCAGAGGTAAGCTATTGTAGAAAAAGCAATTATTATAAGTCCTTGTAGAAAAAGCGTTTAGGATAAGCCACTGTAGAAAAAGCACTTGGCATATATAAGCCCGTCGCATAGCGAAAATGTACTTGATATACATGTGACCAGTTGTACAATGGCGAATTGTATTACACAAAGAATCACTATTAACGTTTAGTACAACACACGCTTATTGCCGTACACGTAAACGCCCATATCTCTAATTGTGATGTTTTGTAGCAATGATAGCTCAGTGGCTTTGGCCATGGACTGCCGCGCAGCAGGTCCATGGTTCGAACCCCGCCGCGGGCTTGAGCTTCACCGCATGGTGGAACGGTATTTTTGCGAATGCCCGCCTGGCTAGCGACCACCCTCAAGTAGAAAATCTGTCGCCAAGCACCTAATGGTGTGTTCCGGCAGCTGTCCTTGAGAGCCAGTATTTCTAGGTAAAGCCTGTTAACACCTCCGACCACATCATCACTTACCATCAGGTGAGATTGTGGTCAAAGGCTTACCTATCAGCAATACAAAATAAATAAAAAAATTGTAAACCACTAGATAAGTAGATGACCAGGATTTATTTTCATAGTATTTAAGTTAATTTGCATATAATGCAAAATAAACTAAATTTATGCATCGCTTTTTTTACAATTACTTACCCTAGGTTTTGTCTACAATGAGTTGCGCTAACTGCTTGTATAAATGGCTTATTCTAAACGCTTTTTTACATATCAAGTACATCAAGTACATTTTCGCTATGCGACGGGCTCGGGCTGTTGTTAAGATGATTTGTGTTGTCGTTGAACATCTCGGTGAAAATAAATTGTGTTTAACCAATTTCAAAAAAGGAGGAGGTTCTCAATTCGACACGTAGATATTTTTATGTATCACCAGGCATAACTTTTTAAAGAGTTAGTCCGATTTTGATAAAATTAATATATATATTATTAATTAGAAAAGGGTATAACCTCTGAGGGATGGGATCACCCATATAAATTTCATCAAAATCGGTCAAGTAGTTATTAAGTGACTCAGCTAACTGAAATATCTCCCCCATATCGGTGGAGGCTCTATTCAGCAGTAGACTCTCCGGCTGATACCGTACCGTGCAGTGTACAGTATGGAATAATGTAATGTTTCCCAACAGTTGGCGATCTTCAAACACGGCCCGATATCCGTCGCCATCGACGCTTCGCACAAGAGTTTCAGCTTTTACTCACACGGGGTGTACTTCGAACCTAAATGGTAAGGATATTTTATATTATTCCTTTTTAGGGTCCCATGCCCAAAGGGTAAAAACGGGACCCTATTACTGAGAGTTCTCTGTACGTCCGTCTGTCACCAGGCTGTATCTCAAGAACGGTGATAGCTAGACTGTTGAAATTTTCACAGACGATGTATTTTTGTTGCCGCTATAACAGCAAATACAAAAAGTTAAGTGAGAGACTCGCGCACTTTAAAACGTAAAAAGGTAAAAATATGAAGTCTTATGTTGTATAGCTAATGGTACGGAACCCTTCGTGAGTGAGTCCGACTCGCTCACCGACTTGGCCGATTTTTTATTGCTCATAAGTTAGCCTCTGACTACTACATCACCTGGCGGTAAGTGATGTTGGTGGAAGGTGTTGTTGTTCAGGCTAAAATGAGTAGCTCGTAAGGACACTGGCGCACATCGTTTGGTGTTGTCGAAGGATTTTCTACTTGAGAGTGGTAGCTAGCCACATGGGCATTCGCAAAATGTCCTACCAAGCAAAGTATTTGGCTTTCAAAAATAACAAAATGCCCTATCACCATGCTGCGTAACTCAATCACAGGAAGGGTTTGAAGCCTAAAATATGTCAAAAATTATATTTAGTAACAACGTAAAGCACTCCGCAAGAATATGTTGCAATAGGCTTAGGTTTCTGTTTTGTGGATGACGACCACACCTGATGACAACCTTCCTTGTCAGTTTCTCATTGCTAGTATACCAGGTACCATATGGCTTATAAAGTCACAGGGTGATAATGAGCTATGTTGTACTACTTATGCCTGGGAACCCTACCTGCTACTGTGCGGTCGCTGAGAAAGGCGTTAGACAGTTCGTATTATCAATATTTTTTTCTTCAGTTCAATGTATCATAGTCTCATCACATAATTATTGTGTCAATGGGGTATTTATTCGCCGGATTGTCCACTACTGCAAACCTCGCCCATAAGAGAGGGTTTGCCATAATCCCCACGCTTGGCGGGCTGGCAGGCGTCTTGGGGGTCGCAGTGTAAGATAGCAGTTCCTTATAAGTCGCTGCTGCCCACCTTCCGTTATTTTGCCCGTAGTCTCTTCTTGCGACACCTATATCTAGCAATTTCGGAGGGAGTGACATTCTAGCTTGGCACCCCACAAGGAAATGGGGTATATAAATGTAATGAAATCCTAGTGTCAGAACCCAGGGTTTACCTTTCGACCTGAGAACAATGATATTGGCAATGACCTTTCTTTGAAGCATTTAACAATTCTGAGACTTCGATGATATGTTGACTGATTCGAGGCCTTGCACCGTAAATACTAATGCTTGCGTTGAGGCGATGATGTTGGTAGATGCGGTGCCTGTGTTCGCCAATCATAAGCTGGAAATTGTAATGCCTGGATTGAAAAAGATGTTATGACAAATTTTTTATCACTTTCCCTTGACAGCAAGAACAAAGTAGAAGAGCTCGACCACGCTGTCCTGGCTGTAGGCTTCGGCATTTTGAACGGACAGAAGTACTGGCTCATCAAGAACTCTTGGTCCAACATGTGGGGCAATGACGGCTACGTCCTGATGTCGGCTAAGGATAACAATTGTGGTGTCGAAGCCGCTCCTACCTATGTCCTTATTTAAATGTTTTTATATAAGTATAATATACATTTATGTCCTTTTTTGAGAACATATTAAGCCGTGTCATTATTTTAAGCTTATTATTTTAAATGCTCACAAATACTAGATTTTTAATTTTGCAACATTTGAGTCCATAACTCGTAATGTATTCCAGATATAATAAGATATGTTGGTATTGAAGTCGCTCCTATCTATGTCCTTATTTAGGTACAGTGTGCTTTCGTGTCCTTTTTTAAGACATTAATTAACATTACAATATGAAACGATTTTCTAGTTAGGGTTATGGCATTTAAAATCGGCAGAAGTATTGGCTTTCCTTTATTTAATATACAGCCCAATGATGTATATGTCCTACGGATAAAAATACAGTGGTGACATCGTTCTTGAATGTTAATACGAAAATCTCATACAAGGAGGTAGAGAAAATACGTACGATGTGGCATTATTGGGAGACACTTTCCGAAGATCCTCAAAATGCGAAAGTAGTATATTTTTTGAAGATGTAAAAACAGACAAATTATGTCTTCTGAAATTTTATTTGATAAAAATCAGACTCAAAATATGCCCTAGTTTAAGGACAAATTAAGTTTGGGTGTATTTAGTATGTGCTCATAAAAGGACATCACATATTTGATAAGAAATAGTAACAGTTTTATAACTGGTTCGTAATTGTTGAAAATTAGAACTATCTCGAATATTGTTCCTTTTGCATGTTTACTTTAAATTGAATAGTATATGAAATTTTCAATGTAGGAATTAATTACCTGCAACTGTCAAATTTAAAAAGGCGATCCTGTTTGGTGTTGTGAAAACCAATGGCTTAGGAATTTATTTAAAGGTTTAATAATACAAACATATCTGTCGTTCTCATTATAAGTATATGTAAAAATAAGTATAAACTCTTAGAAAAATGTGGGCTGTGTAGTACATTCCTGTGCTCTCTATAATATTTAAAAAGCTTTGTATGATTTATTTAAAATAAAATTATGAATAATATATTTGTTTTTATTTCTGAATTGTTATTAAAATTACTGGTTCCTATAATGTGATTTTTGCACTAGTCTTCTCAACCGACTTCAAAATGAGGTTCTCAATTACTTTTCTTTATCTTTGCTTATAACCGATTTTGAAATGTTTTTTTAAGGGTCCGTTTCAGAATGTCCTAAAAAAGTTTCGGGTTGCTAACTAACACATAAAATAACTGAATGATATAAATTACAGTTAACATGCAGCGCGTTTCGAGCTTTAACCGATGGATAGGCTAAATCGATGACTGCGAAACGCAAATATAGTGTTTTGTTTAATAAATATGTTCTGGGTACTATAACTAGAACTGACTCGAACATTCCGAAACAGGCCCTAAGTCTCATTTGTTTACTGTATCAGCCGAATTGTCCACAGCTGAACACAGCCTCCGCCTATTAAGGGAGGGTTTCCCATAATCCCCACGCTTGGCAGGCGTTTTGGGATAACAGCTTAAGATATCAGCTCCTCCCAATACAGGTAGTGGGGGGTGACATTTTAGCCCAACACCCCACGGACAATTGTTTGGTCCCATATAAATTTAATCAAAATCGGTTGAGTAGTTTAGTGGGCGTAGGTATTTGTCTCTAGTGGAGTTATAACCCAAACACCACTGCTGCACGAGCTGTGTACTACGCTGTAGCGATTGGAGCAGCGGAGCATCGCGAGGAAAAAATCACACGTCAAAAATCAACTAATATATTTCACAGATAATGTTTTAAGTACCTAAGGTACACCGATACATATACCTCCGTCCAGAACAGTCTGTCCTTTGCATACGTCTTGATGAATAGTCTTCTCGTACTGAAAAAAAAAGATTTGAAAGTGAGTTAATTCAACATCGGGTTAATCTAAAAATTCTCACTGCGAATCCCCAGCACTGGGAGCTTTGCCCGAAAACTCGTGACGTGAAGAGTCGTGAGACGTAAAAGATATAATTAGTGAAAAATAGTAAAAACTGGATAGTATTGTCAAAAAATTTGTAAAACGTGAATTGGTAAAGTTACGGCGAAATAATATGATCCCTCAGTTCAGATCCCAGAAAAAAAATATCTCGAAACTTTTTGTATTTTTGTTTTTCGTATTTTTGTATTTTCCCACTGCCAATTAAGCGTTTAATAAGGATTTCTAGGCTTTTGTCTTTTAATCTCCATTTATCAATCACTAGAAATATTCTTGTTAAGTAGTGTACCATACAGTTATAAGTATTTAACGGGACTTAATCGCGATAAACAAGTATAAATTTATTTATTTACCTCGACGTTTCGATCAAGTTGCGTTGGTCGTGGTCACGAGCGGACTGAACCCTTATACTTATAACTATGTGTTCAAGTCGCGAAAGTATTTAAGTGTACTTTGATCTTCCATGGGGAAAAGATTTGGAGTATCCTAAGAATCTTAACGTAATTCAGAGTAAAACTGCACATTATTTTGTCTTATATTTTTTTAATTACCTAGGCTCATTATGTTTCGTAAGACTGAAGCAAAAATATCGTCAAAATTCGTCACATCTTCAGGAGAATTATCTGGTTGTATTTTTAAGTTTTTGATAACTGACTACGAATAAATATGATGGGCAAATTAACGTGTGTGCATATTCTACAGTGTCGCTTATTATCGAATGAGGTAGCAGTCAAATCCTTGCAGATCATGTTATTACATTATTTATTCCAAGATATGCAAGCATTTCACTGCTATCTCATTCGATAAAAGCGACATCGCAGTTTACTACGGAACATGAACATGCGCTATTTTGCGTTGTTGCCTACGGGAACCTTAATTTTTTGGGAGATGCGTTCAAACCACCGAGTAGGCCGTTAAAAATTATTAGTCTTTCTGTATATTTCGTCATAAACTCAAGTGGCTTCCTATTCGTCTTCGTCGGAATACTCATATTCTTTCCCAGCTCTTCAATATATTGTTTAATCCTAATTCTCCGCGCTATCTCAAGGAACGCTTTGAATTTCTTGAATCGGCTGATGCCTTGCCATTGAGGTCATCAGAAAATCTTCTACTCAAAATTCCGTCACACAGTACATCCTTCCACGATAATTCATTCTCAGTGCAGGCAGTTCGACTATGGAACAGTATGCCAGTCTCGATTCGAAAATGTCAGTCACTATACATTTAAAAAAATAGAGTCAACGAATTTTACTTGTCCACTCTGAGCTAATCTATTTCCTTGGTTATTGCTAATTATATTAACTTTGTAAGTTGTATTTGGATACTCATATGTATATATTTATATAAGTGTATGTATGTATGTATATAAGTATTTATATTGTAATGTACATAAGTTTTTTTTTAAATTTTATTTAATGATTATTATAGGTTTATATTTCATTATAGGTTTTTAATTTAAATAGTACTTCGAGAATGATTGTTATGTTTACCTAGTAAACTGCCAACCTGGCAAATTTTTGTAAAACCTTTCTGTTCGGTTGTCTGGAAGAAATTGCTTTCAGCAATAAGACCGCCCTTTGTATACATAATTTGTGTGTTAATTTTCTGTAATGTTTTTTTATGGTATGCAAATAAAGTGTTTCTATCTATCTATATTCACGTAGTTTATGTCTAAGTTCGAGTTTACTACACAGAATTCTTAGGAATCGGCGTTGGAAAGCCTCAATTCTCTCAACATGAATGTGTATCGTATACTTATGGGAAACCAAATCGGAGAAAAATATTCTAGGTTAGATCAGACCAGACTGTTGTATAAGAAGAAATATAAAAAAACTTCTTCAAAACGCGAATGAATAGATACCTCCTGGGTAAGCGCGCTCCATCATCGACCGCATCATCACCAAACATCAGGTGAGATAGTGGTCAAGTGGGTTACAGTTAAGTATAAAAAAAAGATAACCCAAGAGTTGGGATGTCTAAAAGGTTTCGCAACCTACTTGATAAATAGGTACCTAAAAATGATCAGTGAGGTTTAAATAACGCAGGCAGACTCGGGCAACTGTAATTGGATTACGTTTAGAATTGAAGGTGGTGAATGATTTTTGCGACTGCCCGAGATGTTTTTCGCGTCCTACCCTCGAAGTTGGGATGGCAACGAAAAAGGATGACACGTCTGTCAGTTTACGTCGAGCAGCCCCGTAGGTCGCAGTTTTCGTACTCATCATAAGAACGTTTCTTTTTACTAGCTTCGTGAGCTCTGATTTGTACTACTGCCGTGCAGAATTATTACCTACTTGTGTATGTGCATGTGTGAAATTTCCAAAGCTGACATCGCCCAGGAGAAATCTCATCGAGCCAGCCTATCTTGGGACGGTTCGTGGAAGCATTGAAGGTACGTGTTGGATTTCATTCCCTCCTCTTATCAAATTGCTTGCATCGTTGAACCACAGCACGTCATCGTCATATTTACGTTTAGAATTGAGGGTGGTGTACAGTCCACACTGCTCCATATTTTGAGTGTTCGTATATCGAACAACATTTTTTGATAAGGACCAGACCGTTTCGTTACGCGTAACCAAACTTGCCACATATACCCATAATACTACCACTTAACAAGTTTGAATATCACTTTAATTTGAGTTAAATGACTAAATTCTCTATGAAACAGCTTTTTGTGTATTTCCCTGTTTATATTATAACGACTATATTATAAGTGAAACACAAACTGCTGTGTCAAATGTTGTCTACTACCTTGCTCTTTTCAGCATGGCTATTTGAAATGTTGGTATTACCTATATTCGCGCACATTTGACAAATGAAAGTCGTAACCACCACCGTATTACCATATGTTCTATGCCACATTGGGCGCTGATGTGGACGTTATTTCAACGGTATATTTTTTTTATTTGGTCTCTCCGGAAAGGAGCAGCTAAATTTGTTATGTTATGTGGCCTTAAGAATGCAGAGGGAAAGTCAAGCAGAACGTTGAAAACACTTCTAACGGCCTGTATTTTTATACAGCTGAAACTTACAATAGTTTTACTACTATATTGGATAACAAAGACTTACCGTCCAATAGTTCCAGAAAGGATATTCTGGCATCATACTAGTCGTCTTTGCTGTCGTAGGTTCGTCAAAAGTCCAAAAAGGCAGCCTTGCCTGCTGCTCTAAGTGCAAATCTTCCCCAGATTTATCAAAAGCGGTCCTCAAGTTCTCAGTTAGTTCTCTGATTTTTTCAATTAATTTCTTTTCCTCCGATTTTTTCACATTATCAGCTCTAAGCCTATTGATGTGGTCCAGTAATGTGTATTTATTAGATATGCTTTGAGGTTTACTTTCTGTGTTTGTATTAAGACCTCCTATAGGCCCGAACCATTTAGAAAGTTCTGATTTTTTAACGATACTTTGTTTTTTCTTATAATTTGCGATTGAGCTATTTTGGATTTTGAATATACCATTGAAATCTTGCAACACATCAAACTCTTTTTCAGTTTGTATAGAAACTGATTTGTCTTTTGAGGCAGGCATATCCTGTTTTAATTTATTCTTGTTATCTTCATGGGACCTTTGATAATTTCCATATGTATCTTTTCTATTAAATTGTTTGGATTGTATCTGACCTATAGGCCCGAACCACTTGAATAGATCACGAGTATTAAGCTTTTTAAGCTCATTCTGTCCTCTTTCTCGTTTGTCCATGTCGGACAAATCTTTGACTAATATAATCAACTTTTTATTAGGATCTAAACGGGCTGAATTATCTCTTTTAAACTTTTTAAATTTCTTTTTTTTCTTGTCTTTTATAGTAAAATGCTTTGAAACTAACTGCCCTACTGTACCAAACCACTGTAGTTTTATTGGCTCAGCTGCATATTTTTTCGTCTTTATCTTATTATGATGTCTTACTTTTCTCCCATGTTTTTGAATTCTTACGGGACCTGAATCATGTTTATTAGAAACTGATTTCTTCACTTTATTATGTTTTATTTTTTCTTGAGGTTTCTTTAATTCTGTTAATGATTTGTAAATATCATACTCATAAGAAGTTTTATATTCCATAATTCCGTCGGATAAACTATTTAGTTTATGTATATTACCCAATTCCTTCCAATCTAAATTATTTACATCAGTGTACTTTTTAGTATCTCTTTCATATGTATCTGACTCGGATAAGCTTTTAATGTCCATATTATCAATTGAAAAAGGTTCAAAGAGAGCATCGTCTTTTGAAATATTATTACCATTTTCATCATCTATTACGTAAACTAAATCAATTTTATTTTCATTATTATCTTCTATATAAGGTTCCTTTTTATGTATTCTGACCAGTGGTTTATATAATGTTTTGTACTTGTCGTCGTATTCCAAGCTATTTACTTTGTATCCATGTGGTACTATCCTTTTAACTAAAACTTTGTTTCTGTATCCTTCAACATCTTTATTTCTATAAAGAATAGGCTTGTCTCTTGCCGCAATGCTATTAGTAATGCGCCTTTCATCTCTGCGTTTGTCGGCATAATTTAGTATATGATTTTTTCCATGTTTTACGTCTTCTTTGTGCCCTTCGCTATCATCGTCGAGTTTTATAACCAAAACGCCATTCACACTTGAAAAAGCAAACAGCAAAAACCATTGAACAATTATTATTTTTACCCTCAGTAACATTGGATTGTTATTGAAACAAAAATTTGTTTCAAATACGTAGTATCTATTATTGAATTTAGCCAACCGTGTTATTATAACGATAAGGAAATTCATCCATTGTATAATCTTTACAATAAAAGTTTTTGATATCACATTAAATATTCAAGTCCTGAGTATACTCTTATCAAACTTCCTAGAACAAAGTTAGTTTTTAACTGGTAAAGTGAACGATTGAAAAAGTAATTGCGCAGGTGTAATTGGTATTTTGTAAACATTTAATAACATGTTCACGGATCAAATCACTTAGTACTTAATACCGTATAAATTACTCGCTGTATTAAACTGGTGTTGACGGAGATTAACTAATCATTAATTTCAGTGATTCGATTTCAAAGTACGATCTACAAAGGAATAGGTTTGTGATTTTACAGGTTTCATCAATATAATCGTATACCAGTAGGTAGGTATGTATTAGTTACCTATATTGAATTGACTGGTATTAATGGTACATTTGACATGTTTACCTATTTACTTAGGTATCCAGAGCTAACTGATATGTAATGTGTAGTACCTAATTTTATAGATAACTAATAAAGATAGAAAAAATTCTATCATTATTAGTTTTCCTTGAGAGCCAGTATCGATTTCAGACCTAGATAGTTATCATTTTCATCATTAACAGCTGATATATTCAAAGGGAGCCCTACCATTTGCTGTTTTATAAATAAAAAAGGCACGCTGCCTCAGCACTCGATACTCACAACCACGAAACTATCACCGCCACAACATTTTCAACAGTAGAAAGTAGTTGCGGAAGATTGATAGAAGAAAATATGAGCGGATTGTGTGAAGCGCACGTAGCGGAGGTTGCCTGTCATAATGAATGTTTTTTGCGATCACTACTTGGATAGCAAACCTCCCTTAATGGCTGTGTTCAGCAGTGGACAATGCGGCTGAGTACTTGGATGTGCGACCCCTTGTGGCATTTACTACGGAGCGTTTGAATGCTCCGTCGGTCCCGGGTGCTGTCTTAGGATTGCTATCTGCCATGCCACAATGCAAATTGGTCACCCATATTTCATCGTAGTTATTTTCAACCCGGTGGTGGTAGTCAAGAAGGCGGTTAAGGCAAACGTTGTGTATAGTCGTGGCACTCGGTTTTGACTCCCGCTTGAGACGGAAAGACATGTTTCAATACTCCTATTCTTGAAAACTTAAGTGGGCATAATCATATAGTGTTTTCTCTTGTTTATGAAATTATAATTTATTCATAGGTACCTAAGTAGTCAAATTCGAGTTCTAAATATGCAGAAAGAACACAAATACTAACTAGGATATAATTACCTATGGAGAACAAAAAATTAACGTAAATTTTAAATACGAGTATCTAACTTCTAGAACAGTAGCGACACCTCTCGCTGATCCATAACTACATAGGACTGACACTCTTACCATGTGAAAATGTTCGTTAATTTCTCTCAGTTACGATTTAAAATTGAATGAGGCATAACAGCGTCCTCAGAGTAGTATGGGAGATCCGCTGGAGGGCACAATTTGTGATGAACGATACGATCCGACCATAGATTATATGAAACAACAAACTTCGTACCGCTGGCAAAGTATTGTAAATCTATGCTTCCGGTTTGGTAGTTTTCCGCAAAATTGTGTATTTCCAAAACTATTCACTAATATAGTTTTGAAAGGAAATTCTGATTTTATCTTTTAAAGATAAAATAAATAATAAAACAAAATATAGGCAAATCTAAAGCAGATGTTTGATGATAGCTCTAGGGCAGGCATGCAAAATTTCACTGAATTTTAATACTTGGTGTAGGTACTAACCTTAAGAGAGGACCCTTAGAGTTCTGCGTTTACCAGAAAATATAATTAATTAAAAGCGTGACTACAATACAGTCACAATTAATCGATTATAGCACTGTATGGGTTATTAATTAATGTACTCGTATAAGTACCTACAGTCAAATAAGTAATTGATTGATACAAGGTTATGTACCTATGCATGTAATGTAATGATTACTAATTAATTATATTTTTACACATTTCAGATAATGCCAGGAAAATTTAGTTTTTCTACTGACCAGAATCTAGGTAAAAACATTGAGTTGCCAATTTTTGTATTTGAAATACAGTTAATCTGAGGCTGTGAACTTTATTGAACAAAATACAGCAGTTACTTTAGCAGTAATTGATTCTGATCTTATTTGCTGGTAATTATTTTTTGTTATTATGATTTATAGTAACGAAAATAATTTGGTTATCTAAGTCGGTACCAAAAATCTGACTTGAAACCATTTTAGATTAGTGATGTTCACAATTGCGCAATTTCTTTCAAAAGTCATACATATTTTATTATTTCAGATCCTACAAATGCAAAAATGAAACTGTTATTTATAATATTACTATGTCTATATTACGAAATAGAGAGCAAGGATCCCTTGTCTCCAGAACTAAGATATATAAATCAACAGAAAAACAGAATGAGCTGCTCTTGGTGCAATCTCAAGAAATATGTGGAGCAATTAAAACGCGAAAAGAGTTCAAGTACATCAGAACCAAAATTGCCCAAACACTGGCGTGTAAAAGACATATTTGATATGCCGATTTTCGACAATTTTGTTAAAAAGAATAAGACATTGACGAAGACGATGCTGTTTGATATTATGAATACTTGGAACATAGGTTGATATATAATTATAATAATTGTCTTATATATAAGAGCCCAAATATATGTGAAATTGGATGGCGAAAACTGATATTGCCCATATGCAATAGACACCGACCGGTATCACTGATCTCTTTCTAATATATCTGAATGAGCAGTCCTTCGAGTTATTTATCGCCATGTTATCAAGAATAACGAATGCATCGATTACTGTGTACCTACGAATAAATATGTAAATGAATATAAGTCATGTTCAAAAACAGCAGAACGCAAACCTAACCGCGGTGGGCGTGGTTTAAAAAGTGTACCGTGCGGCGCAACAACGTTACTTGACGTGACCAATCGAATGCGATATTGCTAAGCGAATCAAATAACCAATCTCATTGAATTTGTAAAATTGTGTGTGTTTCGTTAATTGTGAACTTGATTAATTTAAAATCAAAGTGCTTACTGTATGAGACTTACATTTCTTTACTTATTTATACGTAAGCAAAGACCATTTTAATAGAAAAGAGTTCAGTTTATAACAATCACATGTTTCTTTTACGATTAGATGAGATATGTGAGATTGAGAGGGCGGGGCTGATGCTAAACTAAGAGATACTTAGATCATAAAAAATTGGTCTGTATGTAGGTATGTACGAGTATCTGCAGTATTTTTATGCCACCTGTGAAAATGTTTACCGTGTCTTTTTTTTGGACCTGAAAGGTTTGACCACTATATCACCTGATGGTAAGTGATGAATTGGTCGAAAACGTTGTTCAGGTTAACCTAGAATTACTGGCTCTTAAGGACAGCTGCCGGATCACACCGTTAGGTACTTTGCGACACTTCTACTTGAGATTGGCTAGCCAGGCATTCTCAAAGTTGGCCTTGTACGGGGCACCTGTCTGGGTGGACGCCCTCGGTCGCGCCAATAAGGCCCTGCTGCGACGTCCGCAGCGGGTCATCGCGACGAGGGCGATACGCGGGTACCGGACGGTGTCCTGGACGGCAGGATGCGTGTTGGCCGGTGATCCCCCCTGGGAGCTCCAAGCGGAGATCCTCGCCGAAGTGTACCACTTCGTGGCGGCGAGGAGATCCCGCGGGGAGCCTCCAGCGTGGGAGGAGGTCACGCGCATGCGACGGCGGGCGCGGGTCGCCCTGTTGAGGCGGTGGACGGAGGACCTGGCTCCACCGGTCCCTGGACAGAGGACGGTGGATGCCATTCGCCCGGTCCTCCGGAGGTGGGTAGGGCGGCGATTCGGGTCGCTGACCTTCCGATTGGTGCAGGTGCTTTCCGGACACGGATGTTTCGGAAAGTACCTGCATCACATCGCGAGACGGGAGGCGACCCCCGCCTGTCACGAGTGTGGAGCGCCAGAAGACACGGCGCTCCACACGCTGGAGGAGTGCGCCGCATGGAGTCCCATGCGGCACACCCTCACAGCGGTCATTGGCGCAGATCTGTCGCTGCCGAGCGTGGTTAACGCTATGCTCGGCAGCGACGGATCGTGGCAGGCGGTGGTCTCTTTCTGCGAAGCGGTGATGGCGCAGAAAGAGGCCGCGGAGCGGGCGAGGGAGGACGACGTCCTCGCGGACCCGCTCCGGCGTAGACGAACTGGGGGGAGGAGAAGGTGGTTCGGGCGCCTTCTCGCTCTTTCCTAGTGTTGTGAGGATCACCGGTGGAGAGTCGGGGGATTCTCCACTGGCTTGCACGATCCCACACGTCTGGGGGATGGCTCCAATGAGCCGGGTCATCCCTCCATTGGCCGGGGCCCGTATTCGGTGACGGGCCGGCCGCTGGGGCGAGATGGTGACTGCTAACGCTACCCCATTTCGCCCTACTAGGCGGCAGACTGCTCATCCCGGATTTTAGTGGGTAACCTCACTTACTACCCCCCCGAGGGGGTAGTAAGGCCCTTCAGGAGCGCAGTGGTTATGTGGGAGATAACCACTGCGCTCCCCCCGGGGCGGGTGGTATCCATAAAGGATTTTCCCGGGTCAAAAAAAAAAAAAAAGGCATTCTCAAAGTGCCCAACCATCTTGCTATAACGAATGCCATTCTAAGACAACAATCGGGACTGACGGCTTAACGTGCCCTCCGTAACGCGGAAGCTCTCAACAGTTAATGCCACAAGCGGTCACCCATCCAGACCACAGCGGACGTTGCTTAGTGGATCTGTTAAGAATGTCTAGGCAAGGTGCCATACGAGCACTTCAAAAACATAAATGATTCCCCTCAGTAAGGAACCACAGATTACCTACCTAATACATGAAACCCACTGCACACGGCTTACGAGCCCACTTTACGATGCATCAGGAGTCAGGACAAAATGAAACATTTCATAAAGAATTTTTATGCCGGAGGAGTATTGGCGCACATTTGGATTCTTCGATCCAGTACTGGGACAAGTTGAATAAAGTTTATTTGATTGAGACTTTTTTGCTGATTTGTAGCGTTGTTAAGTCCATCGTAGAATAAACTAAGTACTTACGGAGTGGTCGAAATGTCTATATATAAGCCTAACAACATTACAACTAGAGGGAAAATTATAGTAATCTGCGGGATTTGAACCCGCGCCATCCGCCGTTATAGTCGGGATATGCTCTAACCGCTAAGCCAACATGACATATAACACATGACTCTTATTTGTCATTTCATTCTTAACCTTCGTATGGGGATGGACTAAGTACAAGCGGAGTAATAACGATGGTAGACACTTTACGGTTATTGGAATTTTAGAGCGATGCCCTGTTGATGCCCACAGGACTTTCCTACTGGTTGGTGGACGGGGAATTCAAGTTTCCCCTTCCAACCACTACACTAGAGTTGGAAAGAAAACAACTGCTTCATCGATACTTATAAATAAATTAAAATTATACAAAGAAACAACTAAGCAGCATCCGCAAGTGCAATTTATCAATTATCATTTCAATTTCAGTAAACCATTCCAGTAACTCGCTTCGTGTAATCGCAACTATATTGTCCACTCTCCTCCCCGTGCAATATGTTTCGTGAAGATTTATTCATGACTATCTGCCCTGAATTTAGATATATCGCACTCTCTCGGGAACTATTTGTGCTAAATCAGATAATACCATAATACTCAAAAAGTTGGCCTTACAAGTCTAAGTAAGTAAGGGGATAAATAAGTAAGATAATAAAGTAAGGGGAAGATGCTACGCGAAAATATAGCATGCTAAGCTTTGAAATACAGATATCCGGTAACATGTCTCTATAAGTTTGCTATCCAGGTTTAAAATGCATTTTGTTGGTTATACTAAAATAGAATTAGCACCCGGAAATATTTGAAAATTTTGAAGCAGCTAGATTTCATCTAATCTAGCGGTGTATCAAATTCACTTGGTATCAAACTTGGGTCAGTTCCCTTTCCATTTAAAATAAGGATTATATGAATTATGCTATAAATGGGGTAAGATGAAAATTACAACCGAGACGATATTGCTAATTATTATAGCGCACGTATGTCATACGACGTTTTATAACATATTTGGGAAGAAATAAATAAACCTCAGACTTTCTTATACAAACAAATCAAAGTAATATTTTTGTTACAAATCAATGGTTGTAATTTATGGTCAAAATTAAAGAACTAAATGTTTATTTATTACTTTTATCTCCCAAACATAATTTTATAAGTAAAATTTGACCACCTTTCTTACAAAAAAACTCGTTGCTAATATTTCAAAAAGGACCGTTCGTTTATTACGGAGAGTCTTGATAAACCGTGCGTTTAACATTAAAATAACGCACAAGTACGCGAAGTACGTAGAAAGAATTTACAATAAGTTACCGAGATCAATACGGGAGCTAAATACTTACCTATTCAAAATTAAGCTAATGAACATTTTAATGACCAAGTGCTATTACAGTGTAAACGAATTTTTGACTGATAATAATCTGACATAATCTAATATTTCTATTCCCTACTGACTTGACATAATAATGAAAATATACTTTGACATTTATGCATAAAACACGATTGACATGTAAAATAATGTACGGGTGTTTCACTATTGGATTGTATTAACGTTGAGAGTTGTTTTTCTTTTTTGGTTTTTATAATATTTCAAATTGCTTTTTCTCTAAAATTTGTAAGCCTAAATAGGCAAAATATGATGAACTTAATTGTTAAATATCCATCTATGAGCATACCTACCTTGTGTGTGTATAATACTCATGTTTAATGCAAATAAACGATTATCTTATCCTATCTTATCTTATCTAAAGATACATTACGAAAAATTATGAAATAAGAGACCCTTTACGAGTAAATGTGCCTATAAAAACAAAATTATTTGTTGAGTTGAAAACCTACTTCGTTTGCTCACTAATATGATCAGGGCCGCTACTACAATTCAACGAAGTTTAGTTTTTCGTGCTATGACTACGAGTGACACTTTAGACAACGAAAATCGAATTTGCGGTACGATGTTCGTTGTTTCATATAATCTATAGTCAGATCGCATCGTTCATCACAAATCGTGCCCTCTAGGGAATCTCCCATACTACCCTGAGAACGCTATTATGTCTCAATCAATTTTAAGTTTTAATTGAGAGAAATTAAAGAACATTTTCACATGGTAAGAGTGACAGTCCTAAGTAGTTAGGGATCAGCGAGAGGTGTCGCAACCTTTCTAGAAGTTAGATACTCGTATTTAAAATTTACGTAAATTTCTTGCTGTCCATAGGTATTTATCCTCATTAGTATTTGTGTCCTTTATGCATATTTAGAACTTGATTTTGACTACTTACTTATGAATAAATTATAATTTCATATTTTGAAAAAGTACAAACCATACGAATCCAATTTAAAAATTACTAATTCAGAATCTACACAATCTAGTCAAATGCTCGCTAGTTTATGCTACGAACGAAGTTTAAACAAAAGTGAGCCAATACGTGTTTTGCAGATACCTTTTTAGACTAGGCAAAAATAGTAAGGCAGCATGCTGTCTATTGATTCGAACTAATTTTTTGTAAATAGGTGATGCGCAAGCGACCGCTAAATGCATAAAATCAACCGGCCTTGATTCCCTGATATTCAGTCATACTGAAGGGGAAGTTTTATTCAGACGATCTTTTTTATTATGCTTTTTTTCATATAGGCACTCGATAAGTTAGCTTTTGACCACTATCGCACCTGATGGTAAGTGATGATGTGGTCGAATATGTTGTTCAGGCTAACCTAGATTTCACTATATTTGCGAATTCCCGCCTGCCTAGCGACCACCCTCAAGTAGAAAATCTGACGTCTTCGGCAGCTGTCCTTGAGAGCCAGTGAAATTACAGGCTTATTAGACTTAACCACTATGCCTCAAATCGATGGGCGCAGTGCAATTCATAACTTGTGACGAAATGCATCTGTAATACGCAGAGGTTAGGCCGCTTAACATTAGGTGGACCTCAAGCTTGTTCCATCACAATAACATAAAAAAAACCCACCTGGTGATAAATATTCAATGTTTTAATTTCAGTAACTGTAACAGCTGGTTCGTCCGTTATTGGTATTTGGCATTTGCCATAATCCCCGTGCTTGGCTGGCGTCTTGGGGATCGCAGTGTAAGTTGGCAGTTGTTTAGAAGGTGCTGCTGCCCACCTGCCAGTATTTTTCCGTTAGTCACCTCTTACGACACCACGGGATGATATTGGGAGGTGCAATTCTAACCCGGCCCCCCACGGGGCTATAATTTCCGTAACAAGGTCATTCCTTTGAACCGCCCCCTTAATATGTAAAAATATAATAACACTATGAGTCTTACGGATCCATATACGATTTTAATGTAAAGCTTCAGACCATCTTTAATTAGTGACATTATACATTCCTGCTATGTCAACTAGATTATTGTTAGGTTTCCGAACAAAAATACTCGTATGGGACCATATTACTAAGTGCTCCATCGAAGGGCCATATCATTTAAGCCGTGATAGCTATAAATATAATAATAACTATAGTTGATATTATCTAAGAATACTGTATGAGCCGGATCACCCAATGTTGAACACAGCCTCCCTCATTAAAAAGGGGTTTGCTATAACTCCCACGCTTGGCAGGGGGCTCGAGGATTGCAATGCGAGATGGGAATTCTCTAGGAAGCACTGTTGTCCACCGTTAGTATTTTCCATTTAGTCCCCTCTTACGACCCCATATAGGATCAAATGGGTTGCAATTATAACCCGGCACTCCGCGGCGTAAATTATCTTTCAAAGAATATAACTATACATAAGTTTATTTTTCTTTATACTGAACATATTACTTTGATAGACATTGAAGCAGTGACGGCTCAGTGGCATTGGCTATGGACTGCCGCGCATCATGTCCATGGTTCGATTCCTAACACGGGCATGGTGGTAGGGAATTTTGCGAATTCCCGCCTGCTAGCGACCACCCTCAAGTGGAAAATCTGGCGACAAGCACGTAACGGTGTGTTCCGGCAGCAATCCTTGAGAGCCAGTGAAATTACAGGCACATGAGACATAGACAACTATATCTCAAGGTGACGTGTGCAGTGCAATACGTGACTTGTGATGAAATGCATCTGTTATAGGCAGAGGTAAGTCCGCTTAACATCAGGTGGCCTTAAGCTGGTTCCGTAACAATAACATAAAAAAACATTCAGAACTTTTTCATATTCGTTTAAATACACGTCAATAAAAAGCCACCTTTTTTAAATCCATTACAAAATTCTGAGATCAAATTCAAGTCATTCGAGACACGCCAATTTACGTAGAACAAAAACAAGCCGATCGCGCTCCCCTAGTGAAGCACTTTTGTTCCAAGTTCGATGCAAAGTTTTTCGGCCAACGGGTTTATAATGGTGACAATTTATAACTACGACTGAAGTCACTGCCAGAGTAAATAGACCTCGCTGATTAGTGATTAAGGCAAGTGTGCACTTTCCATAAAAACTTAGTATCTTCATATTTTAAATACTAACTGTTCAAACTCCTCGTTTGGTATGGATGTCTTATCTATGCTTCTGGATTGAGTTTTCCTTAAAGTAATGTATTTTCAAAATTATTAGTATAAATTGCTTAATATATTAATACATGTTCTATGGTATGGGTATTCTTATTTTATCATTTGAAGATAAAATAAACAACAAAATGGAAGCATAGATATTCGACACACGAACTTGGGTGCAAAATTACACCGAGCTTAAGCAATTTGTATTAAAAATATGACAAAATTACGCTTGGATGGAAAGCCTTTACTAACCCTACAAGCCATAACAGACTCACAGGCAGTCTAAATGCTGCAGCCCACTACCAGTTGGCAGCGTACCCAGCATGCTGGCAGCGTGGCCCCGTTGAAATGCAATGCTTATTATTTGAGCTAAATAGGTGCCAGCATTTTGATCATGCGTCGCATCAATCACGCGCTCTGATAAGTTTAATTACATTTGTATGGAGGGCACTATAAATACTCTGCCCTCAGAACACCACAGACAATGGTTTGACTCAGGCCTAAGATAAAACTTGGAAACCTGTATTTTTGTATAACTGACAACCTCGCCTTTGTCTACAGTCCCAGTACAGGTTGGATCCCCGATGATGAGGTCGAACATGGAAGTAAGACGGACGTAGAATATCAACCGAGATATGTATAGAGCATAACGCAAGCAGGCAAAATGCCTTACCACCATTAAAATACTTATACTATATACTGATTAGTATATACTGATAAGTCAGTATATCTACTAAGTACATACTTCGTGGCATATAGAGAGCATCTCCAGACAAAAACAACAAACCCTAATAGTAAAAAATACCTAACTACTTAACCTCGCGGCTCCATCATCAATAATATGGCTCAATATCACCATATGTGTGATGGAGTCGGCGTTGTCATCGGAACTATACAAAATTGCCATGTAACATAATCACATTACAAATTGAAATTTTTTGAAATTCAGTTTTTTTATTTCTCACATTTTGTATTTAGCTCTATGAAAATCGTGTTTAAAAGAAACATTCTCTTTAATTACATTTTTTATATAAACAAATAGATAACCTCGTACAATATTCTCACTTTGCACTTCACACACTCCATTTCCAAGCTTTATATTGTCTATCTTCTATTGTTCTATCGGAACACATTCACCAATGTCCGATCGATCATATCCTGAAGGACATTCGATAATTTTAAAAATACTACTATATTTTACTCGCTGACATTTATCATCCGTACTATTAGCACATGCTGAAGTTTTATTAATTTTCGGAATATTGTTGTGTTTTTCTTCCAGAATCTTAAGTATATGTGCTTTTTCATTTTCTTCTGCTGTAGTTGTAGAATCTGGTTTAGTTGTAGATATACTTGAAACCTCCGTTTCTTCTAGATGTTGTGTAGTATTTATTTTACTAGTTTCATTATCCACAGTTATATCTGTATGCTCTTCTTCTAATTGGTTTTCTAATGGATTATTTAACACTGCAACAATGAATGAGAATATAAAAATTGTGTTGATTATCATTTTAGTAGATCAACACTGCCGCTCTTTACAAAACTTTATTTTTGAATGTCATCATTTATATAACAACTAAAAAGATAAGATACGTTTTATTACTAATTGAGGTCATAAGTTCAATCAACATTGCAACTTGGGGGAAAACATTGTCCACGCACACATACCTGCGTAGAAATAACCGATCAATCATTTGTAATATATGTTCCCACATGTAAAATGGGCTAAAAGTTTGTGTATTTTGAAAACTACAATGCGATTAAAATAAGAATAGGACGGGTTCTCAGCTAACTTCACTCATATAAGAACAATCAGCAGAACAAACTTAAAAATAAAGCAGCGCCGTTTATTTATACGTAATTTTAAATGTGCCCCGATATTGTTAATTTTAATAAATTCATATTTTTAGGGTTGACAGCACAAACGCTATCTTGGGCGCTTTAATGACTACGCGGGCGTCAGGGGCTTATTTTTACGTCAGTGTACTATTTGTTGATATTCCCGATTAATTTGTTTTTGGACTGTTTAATTTGTTTATATTGATTGGTATTATATTTTTGTTACCCGTTACTATGATTACGATGAGTCTGACTCAGTTGGTCATCAGTACAATGAGCGGCATCGCAGGACTAAGCGATTCACATTAAGGTACCTAAGTACAAAATATTGCTAACCAATAAAATCAGTTTAAAATATTTCTGTGTTTGCTGTACAGTCGCCTTCGTTTACCTACCTATGGTAACATGTTTATTATTTATACATCTGTCCACAAAAACTGAAAATGTATGTATGTATGTGAGTTTTTTTATTGTACCACAACTTCTAAACGGCTTAACAGATTTTAATATCCATTAACACCGATTAAAAACGACATTAAAATTTAGGTTACTACTGGCTATAGGTACATCGTTAAAATTTCTAAAGGGTTTTTTATTCGATATAATGACCTCGGTTATCCTATGTTGTATTCCAACTGACCGAAGTTTAATTAAAGCTTCGGTTTTTAAAGACAAACATATATTGGGAAACACAGTGAAATGTTGGCATCCGCAGTGGACGATATCCTCCATTTCTATTGTTATATTTTGCTACGATGCGCATGAGTTAATTAGTATTGTAGCCGACTTCGTATCATAGACTAAAACAAAGGTTTTGCATACACGGATTTTCTGCTCATCGTAGTTAAATGTACACTCACGATGAACTTTAAATAAAAAATATTGTCACAAAATTATCTCCCAAAGGCACAATGCGCACACTTTAATGATGAATTAGGATAGTTTCACTAATATATTAACCATGCCATCAAATTTTTATCAGAGAAAATATTACTAATATTATTATGTAGTGCGTGGGACTTAGTACGTATACACTACGTCTTCGTATTAAAAAAATATGATCATTTGGGAAGGCAGTTTTGGTATTTGCAATAACACTATGAAAATGTGGAGGAGCGCACCATCATCAGTGGAAAGGGATGTTATTTGGTCTGTACTCGTATGAAGCATAGAATACAAACTAAAATTGCGATAGCGTATCGCAATAAACTCGCTGTAATAAATCCCATGCATTTTTCCCGTAGTGTGCGGAGTCTAGTATATTTCCTTAGTAAATAAACCAGCGATAATTTTCCGAAACAGCAAAATTTCGTACGAGCATAACTTGTTTATGGCACTGCACTATTCTTTGAATCTTTTTAGATTTTTTACCTTATATATTCTAAATTATTCCATTGGGAACATTTTTAGATCACTGGTGATGTATCGATTTAATTATTTAGAGCTAAATACATAGTAAAAATTTGATTATTTTTTGCCTCACATTAAACTTGTGGTACAATCGTTGGTATCTTGGACGCGGGTTTGATTCCCGCACATGACTAAATCCGGTAAATTTGTAATTTTGTAAGGTATATTGGAGATCGCATTCATGTGTAATTTCGAGTTCTATTTGATAAATTTGTTTTTCCTTTCTCTTGGTACACCTCTGTTTTTGTCATGGAAGTAGGTACTCGTAATAAGTACTACGTACAACTAGTACTTATTACTTCCATGGTTTTTGTTCGTTTGCTTAGTGAGACATTTACCACTCTGTCATCTGTCAGTTAGTGTTTATCTGGTCGATATTGTTGACAAACGGACTCTTATGTTCATAAGAGTCCGTATCATATCTTGGCCGGCTTGGAGGACAACTACCCTCAGTCGTTTTTTAAAGACATTTACAAGAATATGAAGGTTTACCCGTACCACATGAATAAAGAAACTAACAGAAAGAAAGTTACCAAAACTTTGGCCGCTTACTGGGCTGGTTCAGACTGGTTTTGCACCCGATCGGGCGCCACTGTGACCGCTGCAACAGGCGACGTGCAGTGGCTAGTAACGCAGACATAGCTGTACGTGTAATAGTGAACATTCTTTCTGTTCCTTTCTTTATTCATGTGCCCGTACCACGCAGCTTGGCTTTATATCATGGTCTGTAATAAATAGGGTTATTGTTTTCTTATTCCCGTACGTGAGATATTATATCGGATAAAATAAAATTCATGGTAGTAGGTATTTCTATAGCATTTTAAGTAAACCTTATTCTTCATTATTTAAGGAGAATTCGCACGTATATGTTATGTATCTATTAAATTGCATCACATACACATACAGAGCGTTACCACGTCACATAAGTTAAATTAAAATTAAGATATGTTTGATTCATATGAATTTCGAGCTTAAAAAACACACAAGTATCCCAACCATTTAGGCTTTAGGTGGCGTTATTTGGGGGAGGCATTTTTTCAGCAATGGACGTCTTCTGGCTGATGATGATCATGACAGGTTTACACCTTAAAGTTTATAACACAATATATTTTATTGCAAATCGGTCTGTCAATGGCCACGGATACTCACGTTATCATTACATGATAGATCATGAATTTGACCTCTGCGGGATAATATAGCACTATTGATACAATGTAATAGCCGAGTGGGTATAGCTATGTACTGCTGTGCCGCAAGTCCATGGTTCGCTCCCCACCGGCGGCTTGTGCTTCACCGCATCGTGGAAGGACATTTTGCAAGTGCTGGTCTGGCTAGCTTCCAACTTCGAGTAGAAAATCTGCCGCCAAGCATCTAACAATATGTGCCGGCAGCAGTCCTTGAGAGCTAGTAATTGTAGGCCTTTTCGATTTACTATTCACGACCACATCATCACTTACCAACAGGTGAAATAGTAGTCAATCAGCTGAAAAAAAAAACACGTAAAGAAAAAAATAAAAAAGAATCTAACGTGATTACCCGAAATGTTTTTCCTTATATCATAAATTTTTAATTATACAGATTTAATAATCTAACTATTAACGATAATAATTTTTAAATAACTAATTAATAAAAACAATATAGTTTAACGTTAGTTTAATATAGTTTTAATAACTTAATATAATTTAATATAATTTAGATTACTCAATCTGTTACTAAACAGATTTAATATATCTAACCAATTGTGATAAAAGTAAAAACATTTCGCTTACTCATGTAGGTACTATATAATAAACTTTTGTAGTTATTTTTAATTATTAAATGACATGTGCACTAAGCGCGTGCGAAGGGTCAAATTAGCTTCTGTAAGAATGTTATCTTAAAAAAAGATATACTGACCAAAATCAAAACAAAAACGACATCTCTAATTATAAAAAATAATAACTTTAATAGAATATATACAACAGTTATTCCTATTCTGTCTTAGCCGGCACAGGCGGGGTTACTGTTGTAGACTCCGTTGGAGGTGTTACTTTGTTTTCGGTATCTTTTGCCTTTTCAGTAGTTGAAACTTCGACCGGTTGAGTGGTTGCTTCGGTAGGCTTGTTTGATTCAGCAACAGGCGTCACTTCAGGAGCTTTAGTGGTGGATGCATTATCTTGTGCTTTTGTATTGTCTTTTCCTTCTCCCTTTTTATCGTTACCATTTTTCTTCAATGGAGTTGTGAGAATACCTACAACGGTTTTACCGTTGTCTTTTAAATCAGTGACAACTTTTTTAAGGAGGTCATCATTTTTGGATTCTTTTGGCTCTTCTTTCTTGTCTAATAGATCATTGAGAAGACCGCAGTTTACAGTGATTATTAAGAAACTTATTACAATTAAGAACTTCATTTTTATGTTTTTTTTTTGTGTTCAAATATTTAAATATTGTATACTAATAATATTGTATTTCGCTAGTTCAATCTCTCACAAAATGATTGAAAATCTAGGCTTAAACTAGGTTAAATAGATATGCTATTTCAAGGCTTATATAGTATAAAGGGGTAAAGTAGAATGATATTTGAGTCACACATATATATAGATTTATTTTTTCTTATTGCATGGTGGTAGGGCACTTTGCGAATGCCCGCCTGGCTAGCTACCACCCTCAAGTTGAAAATCTGTCGCCAAACACCTAACGGTGTGTTCCGGCAGCTGTCCTTGAGAGCCAGTAATTCTAGGTTAGCCTGAACAACATCTTCGACCACATCATCACTTACCATCAGGTGAGATAGTGGTCAAAGGCTAACCTATCAAGCATAACAAAAAAAAAATCAAATACGATAGAAAATACTTAATGGCATTTATTTGCTTGTTCTTCATTTACACTACCATTGATTTGTAAAATTCGATAACTGTATTTCGATTCTTCAGAAAGTATTATTTTATATTAAGTGTATCAAATAACGATATTAGTTATTTTTATTCTTCAATAGCCACAGAACTGCCGACATTCTCTGCATTTTGGGAATCACTTTGCCTAAGAAACGTTAATTGACTATAAAAATAGCAAAATTAGATATTTTTAATTCATTTGTGATCATATGTGAATCGGGTGGTTAACTTTCCCTAAGTATGCAAGACCCAACCAATTAAAAAAAATTAAACAAATGTCAGTTTTATGCACGTCATGGAGAAAAATTAAGTTAAACAAGATATTTAACTGGGGAAAAAAAAATTCCTAGTTATAATAAAAAAAAAAAAATTAATCGTAGTTTACCTGTCAACATTAATTTAAATAATCTTAATTATAGGTCCACAATGACTCGAGATATCTGGTATTGTAGATTATTGTATTCACATTCCTAAATATACTAGGTAACTGTTTGTTTATCACTTTTTTATTTTTTTTTATTTCATTACACGGCATTCAAGCGAGCATTGCGAACCAAACGTTACATTTGTGCATTTGTTTGCTTTTCAACAAAAGCTATTTATATACAATTTGGTCCCTTTTGCCCCACTTCCCCCTCATCGTGATCCGTGACCCCAGCTTGATCTCATTCTGATAACCAGACTGATAACAGATGAGCAGTAAATTATTGTTTGTTATTTATACTACACTACATTAATTTCAAGGAAAATTAAATTACCTAGAATTGAATATCCACAGCATAATATAGTCATAATATTAAATATATTTTAGAGAATCACTGACGAATTTAAAAAAAAATATCTTTACCATGTCTTTATATTCTTGAAAATACATTGTTTGCTCGAAAATACTTAGGAATAAAAATAAAATAGCGGTGCCATGTTTTAGATAAGCAAGGACAAATGAAAGTAATTGTGTGCAATTTTATATTATAATTCGAAGATATTACAGTTCTCACAAAAGGGAAATTTGCCCAAACGTGTTTTCTTTAACTGCTAAGCCTTTGACCATAATCTCACCTTTCCAAATAGTGATGTATACTTAAGGAAGACCGTCCGTAGAGGCTCTCTCTCTTTACAAGATTTGTTCAAAAAATTGCACAGTAGCATCTGTGGTTGCATCTCTGTCTGTCTGTCTCGCTTTCACGCCAAAAATATTAAAATATAAAAGTTAGAGACCCAGGGAAGGACATAGGATAAATTTTATCGAACTGAAAAAAACAAGTTAATGTTTTTACGCGACAACCAACATACGCGTGGGCGGAGCGGCGGCGGTGGCTGGAAGCTAGTAGAGCATGATAGTAGATTCGTGAATTTTTTATGTTGTCAGACATAAATATATTTTCGTTTTTTTTTCTTTCTTTAGAATAAAAATATATCTAGTAACGAATCCACCCAATTTTCCTGCTAAGCTTTAACGTCATTAACACCACGTAGCCGATCCTATGATCGACGCGTTTTGATTCTACACGAAGATTCAACAAGAGGTTTTGACTCTTCGAGCGCTTGAATTTTTTAGCAATTCTAGAAGAATATAAAGTAAACTAATATATAAAGAGGAAAGATTTGATTGTTTGTTTGTTTCCATTGAATGGGCTCTGAAACTACTGCACAGACTTGAAACATTCTGTCACCTTGAGAATCCAAAATTATCCCTGATGAATATAGGCTATAGAAGATTTTCAAATAGTTAGGGATCCATATGAAAACTTCTATAATGTAAGCCAAAGTGCGAAAAAAAAACAAAAACATCGTTACATCGCGTATGCTGCGGAAATTATTGAAAATAGAGCAAAGTGATGTACTACAATTTTACAGAGGACTAGCTTTCCGGGCGCGGCTTCGCCCGCGCGTATTTCGATTATCGCGCAAAAACATTAACCTCTTTTTGCACAGTTGGATAAAAACTACACTATGTTTTTTCCCGGGTCTCAAACTATTTCCATAACAAATTTCATTCAAATCGGTCCAGTAGTTTTGGCGTGAAAGCGTAACAGACAGACAGACAGACAGACAGACAGTTACTTTCGCATTTATAATATTAGTACTGATTAACTAAATTAAAAAAAAAAGTTTTGTTATTAGTTTCACTAAGTTGAGGAAAAAGCAGAAGGTCAAACTCTACCTATATCAGATGCCATTCGTCACAGGTGACAAGTCCTGGAGAGCCAGTAATTCTAGGTTAGCCTGAACAACATCTTCGACCACATCATCACTTACCTTCAGGTGAGATAGTGGTGAAAGGCTAACCTATCAAGCATAAGAAAAAGTCACAAACCACAGCAATATAACGCAATAACTGCTTGGCGATATGAATAGGCATTGTAGCAGTACTTCATCGGAGGAATTCTTACTTGCTGCACTTTGAACGTTTGTTGAAAATTCCGTATAAGTTTATAAAAAAAAGAATATACAAAAAGTGGAACTTCAACTTGTTGAAGTCGGTATCATGATAGTTCAAGAATACCTATTATCCTGATATTGGGCGCATGGTATGACTTCGACAAGTTATTTCACACTTTTGGGTGTTGAAGTCGGTTCCATTTTTTGGTTATACATTTTTTCACTCTTTTTAATGACCATTACTAGTACCGGGATCGATTGTCATTAGTTGTCAACGACTATAATCATCAAGATAGATAAATATTTTTCAGATATTGAACTCAAAAACAGCTTGACCGATTCTTATTAAATTTAAATGGGACCAAACGACAAGCATCAGCTTTCAAACAAAAAAAGAATTTTCATAATCGGTTCACCCAGATAAAAGTTCTGAGCTGCACCAAAAGGCTTAAGTGTGTAGGTATCCATTACTGAGATTAGCATATTTGCGCGAGTTCTCAATTTTTTTTTGGGATAGGAGGGCAAATGAGCAGGCTCATCACCTGGTGGTAAGTGATCACCGTTGCCCAAAAAACATCCGCAAGCCCAGAGGTCTCGAGGATGCGTTGCCGGCCCTTATGGTGGGAATATGCTCTCTTCTTCGAGGCTCCTAGACGTGACGCCGTCAAAGAGTCAACACACGTAGCGTCCCACACTAATTATGGCCGCCGATTCCATAAAACAAGATTCGTACCGTCGGGTCTTTTACCATTGTCACTCACAAGACCATTTGGTTTGATAATAGCTGCTACAAGTCGCCAAGTAACTTTTTTATTATTTTTTTATTCCAGATAGGTTTGCCTTTGACCACTATCTCACCTGATGGTAAGTGATGATGCTGTCGAAAATGTTGTTCAGGCTAATCTAGATTAACTGGCTCTCAAAGACTGCAGCCGGAACACACCGTTAGGTGCTTGGCGACAGATCTTCTACTTGAGGGTGGTAGCAAGCCAGGTGGGCATTCGCAAAATACCCAATCACCATGCAAAATAATAGCACCTAACGGTGTGTTCCGACAGCAGTTCTTGAAAACCAATTTTTCGAGGTTAGCCTGAACAACATCTTCAACCCCATCATCACTTACCATAAGGTGAGATAGTGGTCAAAGGCTAACCTATCAGGAATGGAAAAAGAACATCGTTGTTGGTAAAATCCCCACTGGGCTTGACCGTTAAAGCTGGCGTGGGAAATTCGACTTGGTTATACTTTGCCTTAGTTGGAATTTCATTGAACTCATAGTTATAAGTTTTTAACGGGATTTATTCACAATAAAAAGATGTATATTATTTACGTCGACGTTTCGACCACGTTGCATTGAATTTCAATGGATTTGTTAGTAGGAACGTACTCGTATACCTATAGTTGCACTAAGTAAGCATGCATGCACTAATTAGATAAGTAATTAGATAAAGAATGAAATTGGCAATGTTTATGTGCGCAGTACTGATGAACGAGGCGGAGTTTATTGGTTTCGAGGTAGCACGACCTACTTAGAACTTAGTTTGGTACAGACAGCAAAAAATAACCATTAATTTTAATCAGTATTATTATTTATTCACGCAGTTAAGATAAATTCTACTTTGATGTAACCACACTACAGTTCGTTCATTTTTATATTTTTTATTCCAAAAAGATAGGAGGTTCGGAGGACTGTGGGTTTATTTTCTGTAGGTAAATTTTTTATTGCATGTTTATTACACGATTACTACGCCTGATACTTGAATTGATAATGATGATTATTATTTGTTTAGTAGGTCACACTTCAGATGTGATCCCATGTAAATTTTATCAAAATCGATTCAGCAGTTTGTAATGAAAACAGTAGGTAGGTCCTAATAGATACTGTACTGTACCAGCCGGATTATCCACTGCTGACCCCTGTTCAGCAGTGGACAATCCGGCTGTGTCTGCCATAATTCCCACGCTTCAGGCATCAGGCAGGCGTCTTGGGGATCGCAGCTTCAGATATCAGCTCTTTGGAAGGTGTTGCTGCCCATCTTCCGTATTGGTATATATTATTGTTATTAGGTACAGATTAGAAGTTGGCAATACTGAAAAGTTTCTTGATGATTGACGCTAGAAAGACGTGTGATTAATATGATATTTAATTGAACGATATGAATTGTTCATATGTAATTTTAGATGACGATAATGTGGATAGATATATATATATATATCTTTGTGTTATGATCTGTTAATTTTGTAAATGTTTTTTGACGATATGATATTTATTTTAGTTAATGTAATTCATGTAGATACCTTTTATGAGCGCTCGTAGTATATACATATGTAATGTATAAGTAAGTACATAATCTAGCGTATAAGCGAGGCTTGGACCTATTGCTTTGAATGCCAAATATGGTGCAATGTGAAGATCTGTTGCAGTTAACTAATAACTTTACTGTATGAATATACTAAACAAAATACTACAAACTATATACAACACTACAGCTACTACAATTAAAGCATTTAGACAACCTATAACTCATAGCAGACTCATAGGCAGTCCAAATGCTCCAGCCCAGTACCAGTTGGCAGCGTGCCCAGCATGCTGGCAGCATTGCCCTATCGAATTGCAATGCTTATTCGTTGAGCCAAATCTGTGCCAGCATTTTGATCACGCGTCGCATCGATCAAGCGCTCAGATAAGTTTTAGAAAATACGATCAGCTCCCGGTCCCGACGGACCCAACGTGTCTAAATCAGACGGCTCAAATATGTAACCCATACCGAGATTAGCATATTTGCACCGCTTGTTGCAAATAAAATGAATTTGATTATGCTATCTAAGTAAATAAAACCAAATTGTGTTTCATACTTTTTAGTTGAAGAAGTCGGTTTATTATTTTTTTCATTAAAGAAAGATCAATTTAGTGGTACATTCTGTGTTGGTTCGGAACCCTCACTATGCCGGGTTTTTTTTGTGCCATAGCTTACTGAATATCAAAATTTCAGTTTATTCGACTTATTCCATTGACGAGCTAGATACTCATGACATTTAGACGGAAAGAGAGTATTATCTCATTAATAAGGCTACATTTGACCTTTTGGTAAGGAAACCTAAAAAAAAACCGGCCAAGTGCGAGTGAAACTCGCGCACGAAAGGTTCCGTACCCATTATCTGTAACCTAATCTTGCAAGTTACAAACAAAAGTAGGTACGTTCGTATTCTAGGTAGGTACGAACCCTAAATAGTGATCTCACTAATTGTATATATTTAAAGTAAATAAGCAACTATATATTCGGTAAATATTTAAAGTTTCTACCTGAGAAAATTTCAACTGTCTAGCTATCACCGTTCTTGAGATACAGCCTGGTGACATACGGACGGACGGACGGACGGGAGTGAAGTCCCGTTTTTACCCTTTGGGTACGTAACCCTAAAAAACGACACGTCATTGAACAAATATAAATTGACATTATCAAAACTGAATCCCTGAACTTTTCAGCATACAGTTTTAAATCTGATTAACAGGATTTAATCAGCAATCATATAAATGCAGGATTAAGAGATTTTTTTTATTATTCATAATAGGTTCGCGTTTGACCACACCTTGCCTGATGAGAGTCGATTTAAAGACACCCATGTTGTATTCATCGGGAGATTACCAAAAACAAATTTCGCAAACGTCTCAATTCGTCTAATAAATATGCAAAGTGTACGAGTAACTTCCGGTCAATATGCATAGTAAACAGGTCTGACCCACACCATAACATAACCATGCATATATACTAGGTATGATGTGCTATGAATTGCTAGGGCCAATTCGTAGGGGTTGATGTACTTGTATTAATGAACCCCTACACTTAGGTCTATTTTCGCATAAAATTATGGGTCCCGTATTTGGACCCCCTAAATTTTAAAGTAAAAAAATCAAAATTTTATTACAAATTTATAAATTTAGGAGGGAAAAATTTAAGTCATGTGCGGGATTCGTTCCCCCATCCATCCACCCCTTTAGCCGGCGTATGCTATATACAATACTCATTGTCATGTTATAACTCAATTTTTACCTATAGTTCTTTAACCAAATCGTAGTAAGATGGAGCGACATCTATAGTTTAACTTGCGTTGTACTACAAACAAGACAAATTTTGCATTCTGTTCGTTGATCTGACACATCTCTCCTAGGGGTGTGGAGCTAGAATTGCAGCCTCTTCATCTTCTTCGTGAAAAATAAGATCAAAACCATAGTCAGGTGCTATTTTAACTGATAGACTTCACACTGTCATGGCATCTATGAGAATCAGAGCATGGAACAGTCACAACAGCATCCTGAAAATTGTATCTGAGGACTTAGTCTCCTCTCATAAGGCATTTTGTGCAGGTGATGGTGAAGTAATATAAAGAGTCTGACTATTATTGTCTGGAAGTCATCAAAACCGTTCACTTTAAATAAACTTTTAGAGCAATGATAGCCGAGTGGTAGCTATGGACCACCATGCCGCAGGTCCATAGTTCGATCCACCGGCTTGAACTACATCGTGGAAGGGCATTTTCAGAATGTTCGCATGCCTAGCTACCACCCTCAAGTAGAAAATCTGTCGCAAAAACCTAACAGAGCGATCCAGCAGCAAAGCTTGAGAGCCAGTAAAATAACAGGCACATGAGACTTAAGACTAACTGTATGTCTCAGAGTAACGGGCGCATTGCGGTTCGTGACGTGTAACGAAATACATCTGTTATAGACAGAGGTTACCGCTTAATATCAGGTTGGCCTCGTGCATGTTTCGTCACATTAACATAAAAAATAACACATAAGAAAACTTTGTTTATATCTGTTACGAACACTAAGTGCGAACTTGTGAGTATTACTATTCAAACATCATTGTATATATAACTATATATATTTATTTATATGCAGACTATGTTATAGATATTAGCATTCTCTAGTCAAATTAATTATCCCGTAAAAATATTATTTCTATTTCTTTGCGAACAGTACAATCAGTTACAACGCGGTTGTTGTGCGGCGCATATCTATGTGGTCAACATTAGATGTGGTCCATTGGTTTTGCTATCCCTACTTTAGTTTAATACCTAATAATACTAATAGCTAATTGAAGATAGATTGCATTGAACTCAATAATACTATTGCAGCACCCATCTGTATGAGAGGATCTTATAAATTTGAAGGTTTTGTTTGTCTGGGCAGGTCTTTTTTTAGTCTTTTTTTTATGCCTGATAGGTTAGCCTTTTACCACTATCTCACCTGATGGTCAGTAATGATGTAGTCGAAGATGTTGTTCAGGCTAACCTAGAATTCCTAGCTCTAAATCTGGGTTTGGATGGGTGACCGTTAGTGGCATGTTAAGCCTTTGGTCACAGTTGTTGTCTTAGGATTGCAGTCTTTATAGCATGTTGGTAGGGCATTTTGTGAATTACAGCTAGCTACCATCCTCAAGTAGAAAATCTCCTGCCAAGCACCTAACGGTGTGTTCCGGCAGCAGTCCTTGAGAGCCAGTTAAGTATAGTTTAGCCTGACCAAACATCTCCGGTCACATTATCGCTTACCATCAGGTGAGATAGTGGGTCAAAGGCTAGCCTATCACCTATAAATAAATAAATAAACCTATGAGTTGAGCACTAATGTAGGTACTTCACTTTGAACAGCAATCATTATTTCGGATAGATGCCAAACACTCTTTGATCGTTATAGGTATAATCCGGTTGTAATGTTAAAGATTTAACCCGTTTATATTTACTCGGAAAATTGAGAGATATTTTATAGAATGTAACAATCGCAAATTGGCAGAGTTCAAAATTAAATTAAATATCGGGGCGCGTCGGAAGTATTCACATTTCTCCTTTGCGAAGATTTCGAAGAACACAGGTATACCTACGAGAAAGCTACTGCTGCAGGTGTTTTCCGCTGCCTTATTTTATTAGTTTATTACACATGATTGTGTTTTTAACCGAATCCAAAAAAGGAGGAGGTTCTCAATTCGACTATATTAATTTTTGTATGTCTTATATATCTTTTAACAGTGGTTGTCATTTGGTCCTATTAATATTTGAATCGTTGTAATTTATGTTTATAGTTGTTTTTTTTGTTAAAATGTTATGTTCTCAATTCGACTGTATTTTTGCTTGTGTTTGTTACCTCTTAGATTTTTACAGAGTACCTATCCCAAAATTAATGTTTTTTTTTATATTCGATAGCTGATGCTTGTCTTGTCCCATTAAAATTGAGAGATCTGACGAGTAGATTTATCCCTAATAATGCATAATTTATGCCTGAAGTCGGTTTTGTTTCTTTTTTTTTGTATAATATGTGAATAACAATATATCAGGCTCTTGAATCAAACAGTACTGTATCAGCCGAATCGTCCACTGCTGAACATAGCTTCCCCTACTAAGGGGGTATTTGCCATTATCCCCACGCTTGGCAGGCGGCTTGGGGATCGCAGTGTAAGTTGGCAGTTCTTTAGAAGGCGCTGCTGCCCACCTTCCAGTGTTTTGCCCTAAGTCGTATCTTACGACACCCACGGGATGATATGGGGGAATGAAACAGTGTTACAAGTTTATTTTCAAAAATAGTTATACATATGTCGGCAAATTAACGTTGATCTACCCTGGGCGAACTACTACTAAGCGAAGATCTTCGCTAAAGTGTAGTATTTCGTGGCGGTGAAGAGTTCCCGAAGAGAGTCCCAAAATGCTGGGAGGAGGTCACGCATGCGGTGGCAGGCGAAGGCCGCCCTGTTGCCGTAGTGGACGGAGGACCCGGTGACACCGCTTACATTCACAGGTCACAGGCACGTTGTCCCAAAGACCTGTAACGGGTAGCCATTTCATCTATACTGCATTTATTATAGGTAGGTCAAATGTTTGAATTGCAACATCCAAATAAAGGAAGACATAAGATGCCTGGGTATAATATTAATTCAATAAAGATATAAATTTTAAAAGGGTCAGCCTTACGACGCAGGTGTAAGATATAAAAATTGGTCGCGTTGCTACGACCGGCTGCCGAGGGTGGCCATGGTATACTGGATACTATTAGATTTCTTACTATAATTTAAAAATTCTAACGCAAAACCGACATCGATAAGAAAATATTCTTAAACAAAAAATGCACTAAAAGTAAATAAACCAAACCATCGTATACAGTTTTTTTTTATTTTACATGGACAAGTGAAAATGAGAACATCATCAATGAAGTCGAAGCCAATAATTTGCTATACGCATTATTGCATTATTATTTATCTCTAGATAGCTCAAACACTACTAATGAAATATTTTATATTATAATAATAATGTTTTATTACACAGAACTCATTAAATACGCGTGAGTACATTTATAACGAGAACACAGTTTAAATAAAAAATTACAAAGTTTAATATATACTTACAAATTAAGTTTTAATGGTTTTTACTATATAAATATCGTGTGTAGCCCTGTAGCCCAAACTAATAATAAATCATGCATTGCGAGCGTCTGTTTCCTTCGAGGACACCATTATTATTTACAGAGAAGACATTTATTTAGTCTTAAATATATATTTTTATTGGGTACACATACAAGATTAATGTTAAATAGAAATGAAATGATTTTGATGAAGAAATATAATTTATTATAGAAATGAAATGATTTTGATGAAGAAATATAATATATTTCTTCATCAAAAAAATGATTTTGATGAAGAAATATAATATATTTCTTCATCAAAATCATTTCATTTCTATTTAACATTAATCTTGTATGTGTACCTATATAAAGGGTATATAAGTGTGTGTGTGGTTTGTGAGGGTGTGTATGTGAGTTAACGTGTGGGAGAAAAACGGTGCGTGCGAGGGTGTGTGTGTTGACGGGAGCGTATGAGAGAAGGAGTATATGAATTTTGAAATATATGTAATATTATCTAATAACTTGTTGAAAATTTACAGTATCTTCATAGCTGAGTATTTTCACCACTAATTATCAAAACGGTTGGCTGCTTGTATTATAAGTGTTGATAAGTTAGGAATAAATTTAATAGAAAAGTAAGTTGGAAATATAATGGAATCTATTATATTTTGACAAGACAGACAGACAGACATCTTTAATTTTCTTTTATGTTAAAAACCTTCATATTAATTATCTGGTGGTCTTCTGATCCTGGCGGTAAACCGCGACATTTTTTGTAATTTTCAGGGACATATTTTAATTAGTAATTATTAGTTGCTAAAAAAATTAAATGATAGGGACGTGTCTATAGCAGGCCATGATTTTATGCAAAAAAGCGGCACAAGAGCATCCATTTAAATAAAATAGGAAGATAGGTTACGCTCAAATGTCACGACAATATAATGTGGACAAAATTAACCACAAGCATATAAAGCACACAATTATGTGTGCATTATATGCTTGTGGTTTCACTTCCATTTAATGAATTTTAGTAATTCGTTTTAATCATGACGCCTAAATTTAATAGTTTATTCAATTTAGGCATCTACAACGTTCTATGAAGTTCAATTACAAATTTTAGTATTGAAATATTCTACATTGTACTGCCACGTTCAGCAAAAAAATTTATAGAGCCACTGCGAGAAGAACAGGCAAAAAACTCGGGGCCATTCTTTCAAACGTCTTTTAACAATCTGTTACATACTATATGATAAAATTATTACAATATTTGTTTATAATAAGTAGGAAACGCGATAGCTTGGCAGAGGCGAAGTTGTCCAAGCATTTTTGTCGTTTAACTAATCACAAACTGTGTTGTAGGATTGTTTAATGAATGGCAAATATAGAAAGACAAACATGCAGTAGACGCACACTACTAAAGCTCAATAAAGAGATGTCGCTTGATTTGATATTGCCATGTTCAAGTTAAGGGTGCATCTTTTCTCGTTTTTATATTATGTTCAATGCTCTAGAGCAGGCATGTAAAACTCAAAGTCATTGGTGGGCCAAATGCGTAAGGCTCGTAAAGTCAGTGGGCCGCAAAACCTAACCATAATGAAAAAAAACATTTCACAGACACAGCGGTCATCATCATGAACCAGAATACTTCCACTCACTGCTGGATGTTGTTTCAAATCCCCTTCCAATGAATTAAAAGAAAGGTTTTCTATAATCCCCATGCTTTGGCAGGCGGATTAGGGATCGCAGGATGCTCACCACCATTAATCGAGAGGACGCTGCTGTCCGTCCTATGGTAGTTCTGGATGCAGTTTTAGGACAATCCCAGTTTACCCAGGTTAGGAAGGGTAATAGAGGGTAATAATATAATAGCAGGAAAATGTTATTTCAATAACTAACAAAACCTTTTCCCAGGAATATGACATATTTTGTCTTTAACTAAATTACCAATTTGAGGTGTAACTTTATCTGCGGAAATAAGTTTTAAAACTGCATTCACGTGAGGGCAGTCCCGTCGCGATCTCGCCGGAGATTTGTTTCCTTTCATTAGGGAAAATAATTGCTCATGTGACCCACCACTCGCGCGCCGGCAGCGTCAGCAGACGCGTGGCGATTGTTCCCAGCTTATAACGCGTTCTTGAAATATTATCACGAAAAACGTCTGACATGTCTGCTCTAGAGCCATTATTCTGGAAGAAATGAGGGAAGATATTAGTATGGAGGACCACAAGCCATCTCCCCTTTTAAAGATGTCCAGCTCCATTTCTGCAGCCGTATGGCCACCCTACCCTGACACATGCGTTTCTTGGGCAACAGTAATGGCTTATTTTATGGTCAACGGTTTACGAGGCGCGTTTAGATTTATGTCCGATAGATACAAAATACGCTCATATGTGCTTATTGTACGTTCTGTTTTCTATCTGCTTTGTTTTGTAATAGTTCACAAGGGGTGACGGGTAAGAAATGTCATCGAGGATTTTCCGTGGATGTCGTGAGATGCGATTAAGGGAAAAGTGCGTCATACGAGCAGCATGCCACATCTCACGTGAATGTGCGTAGGGTGTTTTGTACATTGTGCAAATTGTGTCTTACGATGGCAGCCGTTACAGCATGGTGGTAGGGCAATTTGCGAATGCCCGCCTGTTCCGGATTTTATCGTGCAAAGAAACTCCGAGCATAGCTCTCTCCATAGAACGTTGAGCGTTAAGGGCCACAGACAAGGACTACGTCTCAGGTCCATAAGTCATCACTGTAGTCTAAGCCCGCTACCTTTTGTGTATTAAGATCGTGAGGAGTCGTTTCGTGCACATAATGTGAAGAAACACTCCACTCAAATCGACATGTCAAGAGGCATTCCACATTTAATTGGGGGCAATTTTGACCTGAGTTGCTTTTAACCCTTCCAACGGGAACAACTTTTAAACTCTTAAGCCTGGAAATTTACCAAATGTGATTTTCCTGTTATTATATTGTGTTCTTTATGAATCACTAATCGCGTTTTCTTAACCATTCAACTATGTTTAGTAACGTCTGCTACGGTCATGACTTAGATGGGTGACCGTGACTGACATTACTACTGAGCGTAAGGGACACGTTAAGCTATCTCGGTTGAAGTCTTAGGATGTCGGTCATTATAGCATGGTAGTAGGGCATTTTGAGAGTGCTCGTCTGGCTGTCTACCACCCTAACGTACCAAATACATCGCTAAACACCTAACAGTGCGTTCCGGCAGCTGTCCTTAAGAGCCAGTAATTCTAGGTTATCTTACTACTACTCTTACTTAGTACTGATAGGTTAGCCTTTGATCACTATCTCACCTGATGGTAAGTGATGATGTGGTCGAAGCTGTTGTTCAGGCTAACCTAGAATTACTGGCTCTCATGGATAGCAGCCGGAACACACCGCTAGGTACTTGGTGACAGTCTCTGCTTGATATCTAGCCTATCCACCTAGATATGGTAGCTAGCCAGGCAGGCATTCGCAAAATGACTTACCACCATACAAAGTCATAAGATTCAGTTTTTGCCTTCTATAATTCTAAATATGATTACGAGCACTATCGCATGCTAAGCGAAAATTACATTTGCAAATTATTAGTTGATGATCAGGCACTGTCCTCTACGACGGTTAAAGTAATTTGGACCGCAAAGTTTCGGCTCGACCAGTACGTTCCGGTGGCCGAGTGGAATAGGCATCCAACACGAAATCGTAGGACGCGGGTTCGATTCCCACCCAGAGCGAAAATGTTGTGCTTCAATAATTTGTAAATGAGATGTTTGATACATTCAACGTAAAAACTGCATCATATGATCGATGTCAACTTTGAGATACAATTTAATACGAGGCTTCAACTTTTACAAAGTGTATGTTTTATCTTAGCAATATACATAAGATACAGCTCCCCAAGCATATGTGGTATGCGGTTGGAGAGATGGTGGTGTAAGTTAGGATGTCTCCAGAATGCAGAATGCAAATTGCTGCGGTCCTTAGCGAGGCAGGTGCTAAGCTTGCCAACTTATTCGTAGTTACACTAAGTTTGCTGTTTACTTAGAACCAGGGCGAATTCTGTCATATGAATGGGGTCGAAACATCTTTAGAATGGCGTCATAATTACTTCGCGCTTGTGCCCAACGAGAGGCTGTGTTCAGCAGTGGACAAGCTGGCTGAAACAGTATATACTCGTAGTATACATTTTTCTGAACCCATGCAAACAATGATCCTCTGAGGATGAATTCACTTTCAAACTGACCACAATCAGGGAAACACCCCCTTAATGATATTGAGTTATAATTATCTTCTAATCCTTATTCTAAGATAATTAGATTGCATTACCAGGTGGTAATGCAGTAACATGGAAAATTGACAGCCTTTTACCGGAAAAAACATATGTGTATGGACATTCATTTTGGAAAGTACGACAGAAGGATGAGAAGGGAACATAACGTAAAAGAATAGAACATAAATGTTTGAAAACGACTGTAGACAGGACTTCGGGAATCACATCATTTTTAGAGAACTAGATGATCATAAAACTGTAGATTGCCTTTCGAAACACTCGTGAAACCTCCTTAGTAGTTGGTTTAGTATAGCGCAGCTTCTATCTACCAGTCGAGAAATCTAAATCGACAGGAGATTTTGTTGCACCAGCGCGCTCCAGCGTCATAATAACCCCACATTTCAAAACGTTATATACCTAGGTAGGTAAGTAACCTAAGTACCTATAGCGTCTTGTCCTTTGTCGCGGGAACTAATGAAGTCATTAGTTTAACGTCGCGTCGCTTCGCTGCGCCACGTGCACCTATACTTTGTACTCGTTGCAGAATTCACTTCTATTGTGCCCAAGATTAAGCTTACATCTAGCTTGTCTTACATATAATGAGAAAATTAATAAACTATTGTATCTGATCTGATCTGAATAATATATCTGAGGTATAAGTATCTGGACTATACAACATCAATACGTTTGATTTACTTTTAATATTTTAATTTTTGCAATAATGCATGCTCTTGAATTATATTACAAAACTACAAATTTAAGAGCGGAAATATTCATCCCCATACGATAGTTAAAGAACGAGAGGAAAAAAATTAGCACTGTTAAGTGCTTAGCGACAGATTTTCCATTCGAAGGTAGCTAGCAATTTAGCAATTTGAGCGAGATGCTTCTTTGAAGGTCAAATACGAATTAAATGTATCATAACATTCTACATGGTATTGCCAAGTTCAGATGAAAAAGGATAGAGCCACCGCGAGACGAACGGGCATTAAACTCGGGGATATTATTTGCAAGGTCTTTTAACAATGTATTACAAACTATATCAAAATTATTATTATATATGTCTTAGTTACGTAGGCCTTTTATCTTAATTAGCTTTTTGGGGTCGAAACACTGGGACTGTGGGGACCGAGCGCCAAACTATTATTCAAAGACGTCTCAAAACGTCTGGTCGACGCTACTTATGACCAAAATGCTGGCACATACTTTGGACAAAGAATAAGCATTTTGGGAACTCTGCCTAATGGTAGCGGAATATTGGATTTGTTTGTAGTAATTTTAAGTTTTATTTAGTTACCTAAACATGTTAATTTTAGCCAGAAATATCTATTGTTACATATTAAAAAGTGTTATTACGTAGGTGACCGGCGATAACTTGGCAGATGCGGAATTGTCCAAGCATTTTTATCGTTTAAGTGATCTCAAATTGTATAGTCGGACCTTTAATGAAAATGTTTTTCACGTGCAACTTGAATTTTTCTTCGATGAGCGTTGTAATGTCTTTGGGAGCTTTATTATAATGAAGACATTACTTGTTCTTGTTTGTGTAAGATGAAAATTTGCATTAAATAACAATACAACCAAGTCTGTACAGGTGACATTCACTCTCAGAAAAGGTAACTGCCCACCTGTACAACTAGAAAATGCCATCCTACCACATGAAGACAAGGTGAGATACTTGGGACTCCACCTAGACCGACGTTTAACCTGGAAAGACCACATCAAGTCTAAAAGAGATGAGCTCAACCTGCGATATAAGGGACTGTACTGGTTACTTGGCCGAAATAGTAAATTGTCTGTCAATAGACATAAATTACTAATTTACAAAAGCATCCTCAAGCCGGTCTGGACTTATGGAATCCAACTGTGGAGCACTGCTAGTAACTCAAACATATCAATGCTGCAAAGAATGCAGAACATTATTCTAAGAACAATTAATAATGGACCCTGGTACATAACTAATTCCGAGATACATGAAAACCTGAAGATGCAGACTGTTAAGGAGGAAATCAGCAGGTCTACCACAAAATACCAACAACGATTGAGTAATCATCCCAATAAGCAGGCTACCCAACTAATCACTCATAGCTATACACCCCGTCTGCGGAGAAAGCAAGTGCTTCCCTCTGACTGGAGAGCAGACAGTAATCAAATGAGGAGATGTTTTCGATGGAAGACTCACTCGGCATAAGAAACATACCCACAAACAATCTTCTGAAAGTGAAAACCACTGATTGGAGATAAAAGCGCAACAAAAAAAAAAAATAACAATCGACATGAGATGAAACGAAACGAAAGACATGTGAACAACCATTATCTCGCTTCACACGTAAGCCGCGATGCCCGGTCCTTTCCTGTTTGAGCGCAAACAGTGCTATACGTTTTGATATACAGGGTTATTGATAATATGCTAACAACCTCATAGGGTTGACATCTGCTAGTCCTGACAAGCATTTACACATATATTTTTTTTGTATGATTTTTATTTTTATACTTGTTTTGTTATATGTTATTGACGAAATAAGCACGAGGCCCATCTAATGTTAAAAGTCTCTTGTGCCTGTAATGTATTATTTCATATATTTTATTACTTTGCTCGACGTAAATATTCAAAACTCTATTCAAAGGGAGCACGGCGCGGTCCAGTTTTGCTGCGGTGAACGCTCGGAGTAGGCATTAAAACACAAAAAAAAAACAAAATGTTTGTTAAGACTAGCAAAATCAACCCTACGAGGTTGTTAGCATGTTATCAATAACCCCGTATAAACAAAATACTAAATTGTCTTAACCTTAGGTATACCACTCCATTCGGATATCAACAAGGTTTAACCCTACAGCAAAAAACGGTTTTTGCTTCAAAATTACAGTAGATTTGACGTATTTGACTGGTATATTACTCTTATTTCGTAGTCCAGTGACTAGTATGTATTAAAAGATTTATAATTAAATGAGACATGAAGGGTAGAAACATGATAGAAATATCACATACAATTTGTTCAAATTCTTCAACTTGCACATGACATGTGTAAATAAAAAACTTGACAACTTATTGCTTTAGTTAATCACTACGAATATTTTTTTGCTTTCGTTACTACTTATTAATGTGTTGTTTATTTTGTTGCCAAAAAAGAAAATCGCACTTTGTTCTCCTTTATTTTAGATGACGATTTCGTCGAAATGTTTGCAAAGAAATATTTTCAATCAAAAGCAATGTAAAGGTTATTCGGGGCACTCGAGCTTGTAGCATAGGGTAAATGTTTACTAACTGTAAGTATAAAGGCGAATACAAGTGTGAGTCATAATGTCATGTTAGCTCAGTCGGTCAGTGCATACCCCGGCTATAGGGGTGGATGGACGCGAGTTCAGACCCCGCACATGACTATAATTTTTTTCTTGTAAATTTGTAATGTAATCCGCATAGCAGCAGTTACTGCAAACATAACAATATTAAAATGACAAGAACATATACCTAAAGTTTAAAATGGATGATTATTTACTAATAGACTAACACGTTTAAGCTAATGATGCACTCGAATTGAACACTCTACTCGCCTCCATACGCCAGCCGTGTAGTCATTTAGGTGCTTGCAACCTTTTCAAGCCCCGTCGATCTGTTTCCCTCTTAAGCTTTAGTTTACATGATCATATCTCTTTTTGTAATATGTCTACGAGTCTCATACAATAATTATCAAATTGAGTTACATCCTTAGGGTAGGAAATATCCAAACATTCTCGTGCGGGAAATTGAATTTACCATTTGAAATTATTGTTTAACACGATAAACTTTCTGAGCTTGACATATTATAGGCATATATTAAGAGCCGTCAAATCCTTGACTAAAGTATTTTTGATTGTGTATATTGTACGAAAGTATCAAAGCCTCTGGAAAAAATATATTGTTAACTGAAGGAATTTTGTTCCATACCTTAACAAATAAGGTATGAAACAAAATTCCAATCTCCTTTTGGAATGAACGATTTTCTTCAAGTTAATTCAGGTCTTGTAAGGCCCTTAAACTGAAAATACTCAGGTCTAAAGGTGAGGAAATGTTTTTGCTTCAGTCGAAATTTCATGCAGTACAGCAGACGTCCAGTAGATCAACTCTGTGGAACGCATTTTGGTTAAGTTGATGAGTTTTGGCAGGCGCGGCGGGATGCATTGTATTTATAATAGTAATAATAATGTTTATTTCATTAACCAGAAAATACACAAAAACAAATTAAACGACCAGAGATTCCTTTTAAGCAAAGAATGCCTGTATTAGTGATGTAGATGATTAAGTGATGTGGTCGAAGATGATGTTCAGACTAACCTAGAATAACTTGCTCCCAAGAACAGCTGCCAGAACACACCGTTAGGTGCTTGGCGACAGATTTTCTACTTGAGGGTGGTAGCTAGCCAGGCGGGCATTCGCAAAATGCCCTTCCACCATGCTATAACGACTGCCATTTTAAGACAGCCGGGACCGACGGCTTAACGTGCCCTTCGAAGCACGGAAGAGCTCAGTAGTAATGTCACCAGTGGTCACCCATTCAACTCATGACCGTGGCGGACGTTGCTTAACTTCGCTGATCGATTCAGAACAGCTCAGCAAATTTCGCTACTAGCGCTTTAAAAAATTTGTTTGTAGAAAGGGTCGGGGATCAAGTTCCATGAGGCTACTAGCATGTTTTAGCACTAGAAATATTAAATACAACTTTACCTACTGCAGTCGCTAGTATTTTATCTACGCTATGTCCTCAAGTCCCGTAATTGGTTCATGATGGAAGACTTTGCTGAAATCTCAGCTTTATTTAGGCTGAGGACTTCTAGAATATTGTTAAGTTCTCAAATAGGTTTGGTATTTCTTTTGAATGAGTAATATTATCAAATTTTATTATAAACATATAACTAAAACTATAACAAAGACATTCAAGTGATTTTAGTATCGCACCCCTAACGTTTACATTCACTTCGTGATAAGTGAAACATGATTTTGTAAAATATTATTGAAACGACATGCTTTCAGATGTTTTCCATAGAAATATCATCAAAATTGGTTCAGCAATTTGGTTTATTAAATCAAAATAACTGAAAAAAATACCCATAACATCCAAGTAAATAAAACTAATTGCAGTTCAAACTTTTCAGTTGTTAAAGTCAGTTTTCTTTGAGTATTGTGCAAGAACACGGGACTCTCACTGAGTTACTACCTAAGATTTTTTTACCTGTAGATGTGTTGTATGGCCTCCATATTTACTGGACGAATTCAGGGTAATCACCTGAGTCACTACCAGTCTTGCACTTCCAAGCGTCCGGTGAATACATCGCCGCTAATCGTGTTTTTTAGGAATAATCTGTGGACAATATGCCTTTCTTGTGTCTTTAGACTCTGCACCAATTATACAGGCACTGTGAGAGATAAGAAAACTGTTTCATTTCACGCGTAATTATTGCTTTTATTGATGAAATAGAAAATATCGTCATTTTGTTTTATCTTAGGAACTAATCTCAATGAAATGGATGAGCGAGATATGTGTATCGTTTGGTGTGAGAGAGTGAAAGAGATCGCAGCATAATGGTGATCGGAACGTCTCGTGGCGGTTCGGTGGTAACTCCAACTGCTTATTTATCTCTTTCTAGCAACAGATATGACGCATAATATTTGAACGTTCTTTCCTTGTCATTACAAACTGCATATACATGTGCGTAGGTATGTATATAGGTAAATTCTAGTAAGCTTTTAGAGCAGTGATGTTCGGATATAACTAATCTAAATATTTCAAATCACTGGTTACTACTACGTTTTAGGACCCTGTTATAATTAAAAGGACCCCAAATATATAGTTTAAATGAATTATGTAATAGATAAATTACGAAGATATCAATATAGAATATAAGTGCAGATTTATTTTTTTTAAAGTCGTTTAAAAACCAAGGAGTATGAATTTACTACTTGATGGTCATCAAGCATGTTTTATTCAAGCCCTTTCCGCGCCGAACGACCTGCATTTCTGAATGAATTCGATGACGTTGCTACGGCGCGTCTATGTGCTCGTTCACCCTTAAACTCAAGCTTGGAGCACGATTCAACCCAAGCACATACTGCGTGGCAAGCACGAAGTCTCCAAACTCTCGAGAATACCATATAAACATTGCTCAGAAGAGATATTGACCTGTCGTTGAACAAGGTCTTGTACAGTTTGCAATGATACAGCCTTCTACAGTCGGACGGACGGAAGGAGCTCCATGAAATAGGCTCCCATTTTCTAGAACGGAACTCTAAAAAATATATAAGTAGTACCCCAGTCTGTACAAGATAATGTTGAGATCCTTAAGTGCCCTGTTTATATACAAAGTTGTCGTGAACGCTTAGATCTGACGTCATTAATATATGTTACCTACCGCTAGCAACACAAGGCCATTATTGTATTATTAAAAAGTCTGACAAAACAACGCGCAATCAAAAACTCAACGAACCATAATTGTATTAAAACAATTAACTCGTCCGATAAAATCAATACAATACTTTTAAAAGCGTTTCTCAAACAGTAGCTCCTAAAATTAAATCGGGCGTTTATAATCATTTGAAAATACATCCTATGTCAATAAAGCTAAGGTTGATTTTTAAAAGGACAGTGGCTCTTGTCTTGCCTTTAGAGTTCTATAACGATAGAACTCTAAAGGCAAGACAAGAGCAATAAATCTTGGGCTCTCCAAATAATGTTATTCAGGTCTCCACTCTGGTTTAACAAAAGTCAAGAGCTTCGAGAACCATTGCATTAAAAGCTCTCAATATCACTGTCCTTTTAATATCGTAATGTAAACAAATATTGCATTAATTATTTTATTATATAATGTGTAAGAAATTGTTAAAGACGTTTAAAAGTATTGCCCGAGTTTTTTGCCCGTTCCTCTCGCAGTGGCTCAATAAATTTTTGCTGAACGTCGCACTACAATGTATTATATTAAAGCCCCGTTTCAGAATGTCCTAATAAAGTTCTGGGTTGCTATGCAACACATAATAAATAAACTGAATAATAAAAATGACAGTTAACATACAGCGTATTTCAAGCTTTAACCGATGGATAGGCTAAATCGATGACTGTGAAACGCAAAGATAGTGTTTTGTTTAGTAAATATGTTCTGGGTAGTATAACCGGAACTTACTCGAACATTCTGAAACAGGCCCTAAAACTTGTAATTGATCTTCATAAGAGCGTCGTAGATGCCCAAATCGAATGATTAATTTTGACTTTGACTTTGATTATTATCTAAACGTAGTCATGTATCATGTACGTCATCATGTAAGATAAAACCACTAGTTATCTTAAACATTATGCAGCAGTGTATTTGTGCGATATTAGACTTAGCTACTACCCTCCATAGCTCCATGAATGAGTATTGTTGTTGACCGTGCAACAGAATGTATTAGTGGCACTGGAGAATCTCAGCTATTATATGTTCAAATGTTTGTTGAATTCAATGAAATCTTCCAAACGTTACTTTAGAGTTTTATTGAATTTCAAATTTGCAGTTGTCCATGGGCGTTAAGGAACACTCGTAATAGGCAATTGAGGATACCCCAATATGGCCCGTTTGGTGTAGAGACTTAGAGACCGTGACGGCAGGGAGGTCATCTTATTTTCCAAAAACCTGGCACTTATTTGCCTCAACGAATAAGCATTGCAATCCAATGAGGCAATGCTGCCTGCTGGGTTCGCTGCCAACTGCCAGTGGACCATATGGATTACCTGTGGGCCAGCAATGCCCTAAGGTTACCTTGGTTTTGTTGCAATCTAATTAACAATTTAGTGTTTTGTTAATACGATCATATCAAAAGCCATAAGATCCACCGACAAACGACTCTCCTATTTGGGGTTGATGAGAGTTGCCATAGCAATGTCGATCAATGTGAATATGTATGAAAATAAAATTATCAGTAATAAAGGCATACGTCGTCTTCATAGATATTTCTAAATACGCAATAAACTTGGTAAGTACATTACCTGAGTTTCTTTTTAACACTCTCTAAAACACATTTGACTTCATTGTAATAAGGTTAATTAAGTAGATAAGCGCACGTATTGCTTTAGCTGCACGTTAAAACTCTAAATTACATAACAACATGCATAATGCGTGTCAGGATACATAGCACATCACAAAGGCAGTTGTCCCACCGCACCGCCACGCCGCGCCGCGCGCCGGTGAAAAAGCCAGTAAATATCGACTATTTCTCTCTCAAGAAACGTACAAAACAACAAAAGAGATGTAGGAACATAACATTCGTTGATCGCTGAATGTTCACACTGCCAACGCCCGCGCCGCCGTGTCGAGAACTGGGCCCCAACTCTAATTCGTCGAAGTATCGAACTCTGTGTCCGAAAGAAAGATATCCGCAAAACACGTACATATTGGTTTACTTTTGTTTAACTTCGTTCGTAGCAGAGTTGCCCGTGTAGATTCTGTTTTTTTTTAATTGGATTCGTATGGTTTGTACATTTCCAAATATGAAATTATACTTTATTCGTTTGCTTATAAGTAGTCAAATTTGAGTTCTATATATGCAGAGAGAACACAAATACTAATGAGGATATATGTAGGACCTATGGAGAACGTACATTAACATAAATTCTAAATATCTAACCTCTATTTTATAGAGCAGTAGCGATCCATAACTAGGAATCTCAGACTCTTACCATGTGAAAATATTCTTTAACTTCTCTATCTTAAGAGTAAACACTGATTGAGGCATAGGAAACAGCGTTCTTGGAGTAGTACGGGAGATTCCATAGCGGGGCACGATTTGTGATGCATACTATGCGGTCCGACCATAGACTATATTAAACAACGACCGCAAATACAATTTTCGTTGTCTAAAGAATCGTTCGAATCATGAAAAAGGAAACTTGGTCGAATTGTAGTATCGGCCCTGGCTCTCCACTAGTTTATCTCAGTGACCAAACTGACCAAGTTCTACACTCGCTCAGCGATACTCACTGCAAGGTGGTCCAACCACTCACCGGGTAGCTACACAATACCAGTGGGTCACCCCGAGCGAGTGGTGGGAGTAATTAACCACTCGCTCATTCGCTTTAGCCCTCCTACAAAACTACTAGAACTACATAATCATAACTCGCTGCTCACCAACTCCTCTAAAATCCTAACGGTGAGTTCCAGCAGTTGCAGTAGAGAGCCTGGTTCCTTTCCTAATTTAGTCAGTTCAACATCGACGACCGCATCATAACTCAATAGGTACAGTAGTGCAACAAAAACTAGCCTATCAGCCTTTAAAAATACAAAATAGGCGAAATGAGCTGGTAGACTAGCTGATGATAACAAATAGCTTCTACCTGTATAAAATGCAGATCAGTTGGGACTAGTAAGTGTTCAGAGCAGCACAGCATTATGTACGATTTACAAACGTAATCCGTTTTGTTATTGTTTAACAGCAAATGTAATGATTTAATTTTTACTATTTAATGTCACAATATTTTGCACTGCACTACACGGTGTTGAAACACGCCCAACATGATAATTTCTTCAAAAAGTTAATTTCGCACAACAGCCTTTCGTTTCTACATTCTTATTTAGTTTCACTTCCTGTTATATTTGTGTTGTCTTTATAAATGTTCATTCGACGCGAAACATTTTCACATTCTATGTACAATATTTGCTTATAATTATTTACGAGTAGATACCTATTGATCCCAGGAAGCCCATTAGAAAAATCATGAGTAAATAGTTACTATGAACCTTTTACTAACCTACCTACCTAGGACGATGTATCACAATGGACGGAGTGATAGCTTTGGTAGCGTGTCCATTTTATGTTAGTTTGAGTGTCTAGAAAGGCTAGAATGTGTGTGAGTAGGGAAGTGATCACTAGGGTAGAACATATCGATAAAAAGGTGCACAAATATATGTAGTACACACTGGGAAATTGTTAATAAGAAAACAATTTACGATACATTTTGGAATTTCTTTTTATTCAGTTTTTGAGAACATAGTTTCATATAAGATAAACTTATTTAACAAAATTACATTGGATCTTATGTTTAATAATAATTCACATTAAAATATGTGACCATTATAGTTGTAGACTGCGTTACCTAGTAACTGATTATTTTTGTGTGCTATATTTTATTTAGTAAAAAAATAAATTAACTAAAAATTTGAACCGACTTCAACACTCAAAAGTATGAAATAACTTGTTGAAGTCAGTACCATGATAGTCCAAACTTACCTATTATCACAATGATGTGCGCATAGTACCGACCTCGACAAGTTATTTCATACTTTTGAGTGTTGAAGTCGCTCAATATTTTTGTTAAATTTTTTTCACCCATTTTAGCGATCCTTGCTCGATTAAAATCGATTTTCATTCACTGCCAATTTACTTATATATCATCAAGCAAAATCGAATAAAACTTTTCAGTCATTGGAGTGTAACTCAAAAACTGCTTCATCGATTTCAATAAAGTTTAGCTGTAAAAATAAAATAAAACCATAGCACACAAAGATCAAGCTTTCTATTAGTAAAATAATTTTCAAAATAGAATATGTTGTATATGTTCCGTGTTATCTTTGTGTGCGTGGCTGCGCTCATGACGAACGAAATAAATCAGTGCGTTGCTAACCTACGATCGTTTCACTTGTCCTCTCTGCCGCATATCTAACAGAATAAATAGACTCAGAGACTTAAGAATTACTAATAAGTTAATGACCTCTAAAGAGTATTAATTTGTTATAAAAGTTTCTGACACCATTCTCTACTACTGCGTTCTTCATCATGTAATGAATTCTTAGTTTGAAATACTTTTCACAGATTGATTTAATCAGTAAATATTTATGATCTTCGAAAAAGCTAAAGCTAAACGGGTGTTCATTTAAAGTTTGAAAGACATTTGCATAGTTATTTGATTGCATTACTTGCAGTATTACGTCACGTATCATTTTATACACATCTTTGTTATTAAGTTTACTATAGTGGTTACATATCAAAAATTTTCGCAATTTTTTTTCGCACAATTTGCATATAAAATATACGTCATTACTTGGGTATAGTAAACCTCCCTTATCTTTGAAAGAGGTCAAAGAAGCTTTTTTCGTGCCCTGTAATGCTGTTAAGCAATCTTCGCAATAAATTTGTTTTTGTAAGCTTTTGACCACAAACCCTGATATGTAATAAATTACTTCTTGGACATATTCTGTCAGTTGGCTTGGTCATTCATGTAACAATCATCATCATTATATGTGTACTCTTGTTGAGTAATTTCTTCTAAATCTTCTATCATTCTATGCTTTGCTAGAGAGTTATTTATATTTTCAACATATTCTGATTTTTTGGAGAAATTTAGGATATGTATTTTCTCCAAAGGAATACAATTTCCTTCCGCAAATTTAAACTCGGCGTGAACTAGCAATTTTTTATACGCTGTTCTAAATTGTTTTGCGGAAGGGTTGTTGTTATAGCCACCCATTGATCTAATTGCACCAAAAAAAAGCTCGAGATGATCCTGGGACAATTTGAATGTACATATAAAGCTTAGTTTGGGGTTATCATAGTCGAGCAAATGACTGCAAAGATCTTTTATTGACTTTAAGCAAATGATAAGGCCTATGAATCCAATTTTTCTTTGCGAGTTTACGACCAGAGTACCATCAGCAAATTTTAATTTTTTTAGGTACTCAGTTCCATCATGTATTAGTTGTAAACTTTTCGCAAGATTTCGAGGTATGATTGCTTGTTTGTATCCATACGAGTTGAGATTTCGCGAATTTAAGAAATCAAATATATTATTTATATTTTTTACAAAATCACATGTTGCTTCACAGCCAGCAAATTCACAGAGTTTCATTTTATTCCGACAAAATAATAATGCATCTGCCACTGATTGGCTTAAGAGTTGTGCAGCTAATTTGACTTTCATTTTTTGTTTGACGTACTCAATGTGTCCTTGTCTTATTTTATTAGCCAAATGCAACTGTTCTTCAGTTTGGAGTTGATGTAGTAACTCAAAATACTTAAAAGATATCTTATTGCCACCATCATCATAGATTTCTTTTTTATCACTCAAAGTGTTTCGTACTAATTTTAAACAATGGCAAGGATCAAGCAGAATAGAAATCTTAAAACCATTATATTCAAACTGTGTTTTAAGATTTTCCAGATCCAGATTGCAGCCAAGATGTTTAGCCATCGCAATATTGTTAGGAGCGCCATCGAACGTTAAAGAAACTATGGTGACATTACACTCACTCAATAAATCTAGACAGCGACGTACCAGTTCAGCTTTTTGCATACCAGTTATTCCATTTATCAGAAAATAGCCAACTGGTATCTTAAATGACCCATTTAAGCAGCTCACCATAAACGTAAGTGCTTCAGTGGCTACCGGAATACAATCATTTTCAACATTGTTTCCTACATTTACGTAGCCATGAGAATTATGGCCATCCCACTCGATACATTTTCTAATAGCCATTTCATCCATAGTTAATGCACCAATTATTGGTTGATCCTTTGGTTTGGCTTTTAGTGTCTCAAAAGATTCTTTAGTAAAGCCTGGGTGACAATCAACGCCTTGATACCATTTGCTTATGGTTTTTGGATGGGGTAAGCAAGTATCAAAATAAGTCCGTACGTATTTATATGCGCGTGGTGACAAAAAGTGTAAAGTTAGTGCAAATTTTCTCAGTTCAGGTGAATATTTTTTTGGAAGGGATGCTTTGTTTTGTTTTTTCTGTAACCTTAGAAGCAAGTCTTTATTTTTGTCTCCTATACTAGACAAAACATCTAAAGATTCAGTATTTAGTAATTCTCTGGTCTTTAAATCATTTATTATTTTCATTAACTTAGCATTTTTTTTAATAATTCTGCGTTTACTTTCTCTTAAAGTTTTTATGAGTCTAAGACGCCGCAAAGCCGTTGTCCGCGCTTTTGTTAAAGATGTCAACACTTTAAGTGCTCGCCGAGGCGTTGTAGGCAGATCATCTTTCTTAATACCACTAGCTTCTATTCTTTTTCGTTTCCTTGGTGTCAGTTCCAGGTTTTCATTATTCTGTTTTCTTTTTTTGGCTGCTGACGGCTGATAATATCTGGGATATCCTTCAAAAATTACGGGTATAGCATCTGTTTTAAGTTGCTTGATTGACAAACCTGTCAAAAAACTGGATTTTTCAAAATGTTTAGAACATAACCTGGAGTATTTAGTCGGCTCCCAATTTTCACGTCTCACAGCCTTTATCCACTGATCTCTGATTTCCGGACATTTTGGAAACCTATAACAAAATGATTTATTAAAATATAGTATAATATATCAGTACTAATATTATAAATGCGAAAGTAACTCTGTCTGTCTGTTTGTCTGTTACGCTTTCACGCCAAAACTACTGGACCGATTTCAATGAAATTTGGTATGGAAATAGTTTGAGACCCGGGAAAAAACATAGGATAATTTTTATCCACCTGCGCAAAAAGAGGTTAATGTTTTTGCGCGATAGCCAACATACGCGCGGGCGAAGCCGTACCCGGAAATAGAAATCTTATTTCTATTTCTTATATATTCTATTTCTATCTTATTTATCTAGTTGTTCTTCGAACAGTAGACCTCGCGAGTGGGTAGGCATTGGGAACAGAGAGGCATGCATAAAATATACGCCGGTAAAACGGTTGACCGGCTGGTATTGACGGTTGATTATTATGTGTGATTCCAGGACCTACATAGTATCTACATACCGTTTGTGCATAAAAGAGTAACTAACATTCGTGCGCACAAACTTTCTCGTTTATAATATTAACTAGTTGTTCTTCGAACAGTAGACCTCGCGAGTGGGTAGGCATTGGGAACAGATAGGCAGGCAGGCAGACAAATGTATGGTGAATGGAATAGTAAAGATCCTTTTGACTATGAAAATCTAGAACTACAAATAGTACATGATTACTATTATTTTATAGTGTACATGTTTACACTCCATTGAGGAGAGACGTTGACCCAAAGACATTGCCCGATCAGTGCTTAGAGGAAGTTTATTCGCTAATTGATTTAGTTTTTCTTCTTCATATATCTTCAAGAATAAAAGCTTCACATTAAAAAAAATAAGAAAACATTCCAAATTAAATGGCTCCAACACAATATCTGCAAGCTGTCGAGACCGAGAGAAGTTATGTACGTACAGCCCGCGGCCAGCTCCCGTGTACCAATATCTACCACTCTACGCGTGGATGGTGACTGCGCCCATGCCAGTATTAGTAAGAACTGAGTTCTTGAGCAGATCAGCTTCTCAGACTTCTCCACGGCAAGTTCTCGAAACACTGCCTCAATAGAGACAAAACCCGCCACCCGCTTACATACCTAAATTTTGTAATTCTTTGTTTGGTAGGTAGCAAAGACAAATAATATAATACCTACAAACTGATTTTTATTACAGACTTTAAAATGTTGAATTCTTTATTTGTCTTTTTTCTATGTTTATTTACTGCATATTTGCAGTAATACTGCATACGCATACCTGCGTATAAGAAGCGTATAGGTTCATTTAGTTTTTCTTTATTGAAAATATATTTTACGCATAAACCGCAAAGTTAAAAAGGTATTCTGAACAATTACTTTAGAATACAACTTTAATTGTGTTGACAAAATATTGTAAAAACTTTATTGTAAAAGTAAGTTTAAATTATTACGATAGATTATTTAACAACGTTTTTAACAGCAAAAAGACATTACGGTTACGGGGCTTGAACCTGGTACCTCCTGCACTAGAGTCAACAGTCTGAACGCTCGGCTATTTCAGACCTAGATTCAATCGACAAAATAAAGGTTGTGCAATAGAACTGGCTCGTTATTTTGCTTATTTTACCCACTTTCTCTACTTTTTAATTTTTTTTGTGCACCTTCTTATGTAAAATGGGTTACTATATTTATTATTGCCTAATTTTATCGAAATCGCTTGGTAAATAACGCCACAGCAAACTTCTCTCCTTTTTGGTAGAAATATCCGCCTAATCAAAAAGCGCCCACGACTAAAAAATCTAAAAAATTAAGGAATCTGTGCACCATATATCAATGATGAAAAGTGCCTTATGTATTATTCCGAAACCTGCAGTATCTACATACCAAATTTCATCCAAATCCGTCCAGTCGTTTGAGCGTGAAGAGTAACAAACATCCACACATCCACACAGACAAACTTTCGCGTTTATAACATTACCAGGATAACATCGTCACGCTTCTTCCCCGAAGGCCTGCAGAGGTGTAGAAACATCCACGTTTCACCAGATGTTTTAAGTCCCATGTAATAGGGAGTTAGTGTATTGCCATCTACCGGGCATAGTACCAGACTTCGGACTGGATTGTGTTTTTATTGAAACAAAATCAAATATCTGACCCAGGAATAGAAACTAGGACCTCCTGATCACAAGGCAAGCGTTAAAGCCGCACGGCTAACGAGGCAGTTTATAATATTAATAAGATATAAATACTAGTATTATACCAGACCATACCATATATATATACAGACCATATTTATCGACAAAATATTGCACAGTTGTGGTACATCACTAGCCGCGAGGCGTAAAACAATGCTATCAATATACTTAAATTAAAGCTATAAATCAATAACTATTTACCACCACTTGGCAATCATATGACAAAAAAATGTATATTACATAAACGAAATGAATATTTTGCTTTATAATTGGTTATTTTAGTTAATAAATGCCCACAACAACTTACGTGTGAAATGATAATTCTGGATCTTTTACTCCTCCTTTAGTTGTTCTTGATGGACAAAACACAGCACAACACGACATTATTTCACTATGTAACGCGGTATTCAGTCTTTACAGTGATATGACCATTTAATTATACTTTTAAATATGATGCATCGCAATGTTGTGGCCTACAAGCCGGTCAAAAAAAGACATGAAGCGCGGGGCTGTCAATTTTACATAAGCTTTCTCGTTTACTCTATATGACAATCTGTGTAATAGAGAGAGAAGCTAGACTCTGTGTTTACACACTGAACGTCAGAGTGCCAACGTCTTATCGCTACGTCCATTATGATACATCGTCCTAGCTACCTACCTTTAACTACCCTACACCTAATACATATTTTATTCTCTTTTCTGCGTTAGAGCGTATTCATTCTAACCATATCTTTCAGCTGTTACCATTTTAAATTAATTGAAAGTCTGCGGATAAAACGGAATATTCGGGGTCATTAAAGCGCTTTTGAAGCGCTCGTAGCGTAGTTTGCATAGCCATTCTGAACCGATCAGCAAAGTTAAGCAACGTCCGCTTCGGTCAGGAATTGGATAGGTGACAGCTGGTGACATTACTACTGAGCGCTTCCGTGCTTCGGAGGGCACGTTAAGCCGTCGGTCCCGGTTGTTGTCTTAGGATGGCAGTCGTTATAGCATGGTGGTAGGGCATTTTGCGAATGCCCGCTTGGCTAGCTTGGTAGCTAGCCACCCTCAAATAGAAAATCTGTCGCCAAGCACCTAACGGTGTGTTCCGGCAACTGTCCTCGAGAGCCAGTAATTCTAGGTTAGCCTGAACAACATCTTCGACCACATCATTACTTACCATCAGGTGAGATAGTGGTCAAAGGCTAACCTATCAAGCATATAAAAAAAAGCTAATATCCTCAATAATAAAAACAAAAAAATTTGAATTTAGGGACCCTTAATACAAAATCTTGATTTTTCCATATTTTTCTTTCAATTCATCTCTATCTTAAAAACGGTATTAATACAAACATGCGTCATACATACGAACATAAAAAAAAAAAAATGCAAGCTGAACTCGCGCTGAGCCTCCTGAAATTAATCTGATAAGGAGCACCTGGGCTATTCGAGACAAGGACCAATAAGTCCACTACTTTAAAACCCAGCGGTGTTCCGCCATCATCAGCTGTAGGGGGCACGGGACTGCTCGGGCGTTCACCCGCAGCCTCCACCAACGTCGCAGCTCGGGAGAGTGAGCACAGTCTCTGTGGTCATTCACAACTCTAGGTTAGTCTGAACAACATCCTCGAACACATCATCACTTACCATCAGGTGAGATAGTGGTCAAAGGCTAAACTATCAGGCATAAAAAAAAAAAAAAACCTCACGAGAACTTAACCCTCATGTCATGTAGATACCGGTGGTCCCCGCACCCGTCTCAACCTGCTCTACGAAACAATAGTTTTGCAAGATGAGGCGACCCTTTCCAACGTGCTCACAACCTTATTGTTAATAGAGATTTTAATTAAAAGCGTGTAATAAAATTGGTAATAATTTATACTAGAAAAATGTTTGGGACATACCACCTCTGCCAAGCCACAGTCCACATGAAATGTAAATAAATATTGTATTAATTTTGTAAAAGACTCATGTTACGAATTGTAAAAAAGTTGACTTAAGAATGGCTCGAGTTTGCCCGTTCTTCAGGCGGTGGCTCATTAACTTTTGAGCTAAACTGTATTAGAATATTTTTACAGTAAAACTTTGTAATAGATCGTCAAAATTAATTAAATGATTTCTATATATTATGATTACAAGCACTACCGCGTACTAAGCGAAAATCATAAATTTACAAATTATTGGTCCGGGCGGGAATTGAACCCGCGTCCTTCCGATTTCGCGCCGGATGCTTTATCTATGGGGACTAGATAAAGCATCCGGCGCGAAATCGGAAGGACGCGGGTTCAATTCCCGCCCGGGGCAAAACATTTTGTATTAAAATAATTTGTAAATTTATTAATTAAATGATATTGACACAGCTAGCTTTCCGATTTCCTTGCTCTTTGTATAACGAAAGTAGAATCAAAACGCAAGGTTATATACCGAATTGGAGGATACCTCCTATTCGGTACCTAACTTTCTAACAGATTGCCGTTTTGGGTACGTCTTGTTTTTGTCCGATGTTAAAACGGAAATGGCGGAAATAAATTGCGTTATTCCGTTGAACACTCTCCAAATGAATCCTTTCAGCTTTGATTATTTACCTACTCAAACATAAAAAGATACAAATACATAGTTCGATCAAATATATCAGAGCGCTTAGCGCTTGGTCGATGCGACGCGTGTTCTGGCACTTATTTGGATCCATGAATAAACATGGCAATCCAACTACATTCCTGCAATTTTACTGGCATACAGTTCCCGGCTTAGACACTAGGTCTATGCAATATACTTCTGTTGAATTAATCGTCACAGGATTGACTAAGGTCACTCCTATGATTGTGAGTCCTTGTAAGTCTAATGGTAACGGATACATCAGCAACTAGAATTCTCAAATCAGGTTACTTTAATAACTATCTTTATGTATATAGAACGTCTAACTAGAAAAATAAACAAATACAGAAAAGAACTTAGGCCTGCAGCTCATAATAATGTATCAGCAGCATGATTGTCCACTGCTAAATACAGCATATGTTGCCATACTCCCCACGCTTGGCAGACGTCTTAGGGATCGCAATTTAAGATATCAGTTCCTCGAAAGGCGCTGCTGCCTACGGTACACGACATCCACGGGTAGCAATGGGGTGGTGACATTCTAGCCCGGCACCCCACGGGAAGCTCATGATATAGTTTTTTAAACGGAAGTTAGAGTTTAATTTCTTTATTTTAATTTTGTTGTCTATTCTCAATCTTGTTCTGGTCTTTTAAATGCGTTATTTTGAATTAGCCTAAGATAAAATGAACTTTTAAATATTTGCAGTTTATTTTTTAGTTGTTTTTTTCTCTTTTCTCCTGATAGGCTGACCTCTACAATGTTTGCAAATAAATAAAGTATACGGAGCAGAGTACAAAATATACTTCAATCGTCTCAGTTAACGGCAAATAAAAACGATCAATAGAGCTCAAAAAATTCGACACGAATCTCTAGGCGCAATGTATTTAGTGTTCCGTACGTCTTCATTTGTCTGAAGGTCAGGTTCAGAGACACAATCGATAAGGTCAGGGATCTGACTTGACAATGCGATAGTCTTCCTGGGAACCAAAATGGATTCAACTTTACAGTGGGATCCACATATACATGATCTATCCGGAAGACTTAGTTCTGCTGCATATGCAGATTGTAAGATAAGACAGCTAACAGACGGTAGCAACTTGACGGTTTGTTTATTTCGCCTACTTCCACAGTATTATGTCGTATGGTGTATTGCTGTGGGGAGCTGTTGCTGAGATAGAGACAATTCGAGCCATACATGAAATGGATCCTAGGGAATCTCTGAGGGATCTTTTTAAAGAAATTGATATTTTCACTTTATTAAGTCTGTTTATATTATGTATGTTCGTAAAAAAAATATTAAATATAAATTAAACAGTGTCAATCACGATTATAACACTAGGAATAAAGATAAAATAGCGGTGCCAGGTTTTAGATTAGCAAAGACAAATAAAAGGTCCTTCTTAGATAATTGTGTGTGGTTTTATAATAAAGCTCCCAAATTTATTTATTTTATTTTATTTTTATTTTTATTTATTCGGAAAACAAACAGTGATATGTTACAGAGTTACAAATGTATATAGCTTAGCACCATTTAAAAGTTTTCACATATAGAAACTCAATGGTTACTTATCTGTTACATTACAAAATTTAGGTACCATAAATCTTTTTACATGTTTATATATAGCATAGTTTATTATAATAGAATTAGTCAAAACATTCAATAGTGTCAAAACAGTAAACAATCAACACTAATTTGTTATAATTAGAAGTAAACAAAAAATAAACATAATAAACAATAAACCAGTCAGCTAGGGAACCGCATCAAACCAATTCTTCGAAATAGTTTTGTTAAAGGAATGTGTAGAAGTGTTGAATAAGTCTAGATTGGGAAAATCATGCAGTTTATTAAAACTATTAAGTGATCTAATGAGAAAAGAGTTTGATCTATATTTAGTATAGGTGTGAGGAACTTGAAGTGGGATTGGTTGTCTCTGTGTTCTTGTAATAACTCTTAGACCTATCTTAGAGAGAAGGTATGGAGAGTCCACTTTTGATTGGGCTATTTTTGATAAAAGTGTTATGTCTGCAATATTTCGTCTAACATGGAGAGGCAGTATATGGTGTCTCCTGCATCTCGCTTCATAATTATCATCGTAACTTTTGCATTTAAATTGTAGGTATCTCATAAATTTACGTTGAACAGTTTCTATCCTATCGATGTAAACTTCATATTGAGGGTTCCAAATTTGTGAACAATACTCGAGGTTGCTTCGCACGTAAGAGCAATAAAGAATTTTTAATAATTTTACACTATTAAACTGTGAGCATGACCTTTTAATGACCCCATAGACATGTTGGCTTTATTAACGATTTTATCGATATGTTTCTCATAAGTTAACTTTGAGTCTTGAGTTATGCCTAAGTCACGTGTTTCGGCCAATATTTCTAGCTCTTGTCCTTTTACCTTATGTTTAAATTCTGTTATTACTGTTTTACGTGTAAAGATTACAGAGTGACATTTTGAAACATTCAGATCCAACTTGTTTAGGTGACAATATTCTTCGAACCTATTTAAGTCCTCCTGTAAGAGATGGCAATCATTCATGTAATGGATTTGTTTAAAAATCTTCATGTCATCTGCATATAGAAGAAATTTACTATGTACAAAACACGAACTTATGTCATTAATGAATATGTTGAATAATAGTGGGCCTAATAGAGAGCCTTGAGGTACCCCGGAGGGTACGTCATTCCACGTAGAGGAGTATCCATTAAGAACAACTGCTTGAGATCTGTTTACAATGTAAGAGGAAAACCACCTATATAAATTGCCATGGATACCAGCATAATAAAGTTTTTGTAATAGTATAGTATGGTCTATGCGATCAAAACATTTGCTGTAATCAGTAAAAATACAATCGGCTTGCCCACCCGAATCCATACATTCGGTTGTATAATCGTTGAACAATAAAAAGTTAGAAGTTGTAGAACGATTTCTCAGAAATCCATGTTGCTCAGAAATAAAGGTAGCGGAAAAAACATTATATACTTGAGTATAGACTATTCGCTCGAATACTTTAGCAAAGATGCATATCTTCGAGATTGGTCTATAATTATGTATGTCATTTCTATTACCACTTTTATATATAGGAGTTATAAAGGCAGACTTCCAAATTTTGGGAAATATACCGTCTTGTAAAGATCGTTTAAACAATATTGTAAGAGGTTTCGTCAGTGAATTAGAACATTTTAGGATAAAAAGTGGTGTTATCTTATCTGGTCCGGCGCCTTTTGTTAAATCTAAAGATTTGAGTAATTTGTATAAATCTTCTGGAATTATATCAATATCACTTAAGGTATTAATATAATTTGAGCATGATTCACGTGGTACCTGCTGAACGTCTTGATTAATGGTTGAGCTAAGATAAGTTGACTGAAAATAGGTTGAGAAGAGAAGACAGATATCTTCGCCTGAATCTGCAGATTTTCCTTCGTATTTGAAAGAAGATGGTATAACGTTGGCATTCTTATTATTAGATTTTATATATGACCAAAATAGTCTAGGGTTTTGTATAATTAAATCTTCGCATTTGATAAGGTAATTTTTATAACATTTAGCTTCTAATATTTTACTTCTTTTACGAAGTAAAGAAAAAGTATCATAATCTGCTTTATTGCCATATATAATATATTTTTTATGAAACTTATACTTTTCTTTAATAACTTTTTTTAGGGGAGCTGTATACCACGGCGGAAAGGTAGTTGTCGGTGTAATTTGTTTATAAGGTATATATTTTTCAATTATGTGATACAAACAATTGTAGAAATAGCTGATAGCGTTCTCTAACGGAATCGTAAGTAAATAGTCCCAGTCTATTTTATTTAATGACAGATTAATATTGTCGTAATCACCTGATTCATAATAATACTTTTTTCTGGGTTTAGGTTTGAGCATGTCAGAGGACAAAAAGTAGTGGTTTATGGTGTAAGTCTGCTGGCACTAAAGGATCATCGCAAGCCGTTACATGCAAGTTATAGTTACACAACATCAAGTCCAAAATACGGTTGTTAATGTTGTAGCAAAAATAAAATTGCTTTAGGTTACATTCTGATAGGGTATCAAAAAAATATATTTGAGAGCTGCCTGTTACACCCGCGTATTGCGGGTCACAATCGGGTGTCCAATGAATATTCGGCAAATTAAAATCTCCCATAATAACAAATATATCATTTGGACACGAGGTTGTTATAAACGATAGTTTTTCAGTAAAGTTACTTAGTTGCGTGTTAAGTGTAAAACCAAATTTTTCATCACATAGATAAATTGTACAAAAATGTATATTGTTAAAGTTACTATTTTTATTTTTGTGAGTGACAGTAACCCATAAATCTTCTGCGGATGAAGACCATTCCGGGCGGTATGTAGCCGTGAGATCAGAACGTACTCGTATTCCCAATATAATGCCGCCACCGTACTTTTGGTGAGTAGAAGAGTACATTCTGTCACGCCTCCAAATAACGTACCTATCATCAAATAATTCACTATCGTTGATGCCACTTAACAACCATGTTTCAGTTAGCGAAATCATATCGTAGGAATTAAGAAGTAAATTTCTCTTAAAATTAAGTGTTTTTGTGCGAAGCCCTCGAGTATTTTGGTAATAGACATTAAGTACGTTGGAAGCCATCATTAACAAGAAATAATACATAACTCAAGCGAAACAAATTACAATGTTTATAGGTGCCATAATTATGACTCATCCAAACTAATTTTCTGTTAAAAAGAAATTGTTGTGGTATAATAATATGGTTATAATATGAAAATGCAATGTTTGTATTGCCACTGACGCAGAAACTAATGTTTACTGTATATTTTAAGCTAATTTGGAATAATAAATAAATGAAAACAAAGGATAACTTCGAAAACAACAATAATTTTTGATGCAAAGATCGGGTAGTGTAAAAACAATGTCTTACTATTGCTAAGTGAATATATGGGACGTCAGAAAGCAAAAATAGATATTCTCGTATGGTAGTTACCCCGCAAGCTATAATAACCTGAAGTGCAACTCAAACAGATGCGCGCCCGTGCGAGAATTGTATAAACTGGTATAAACTTACGTGCGTTAACTGCATGACCGGCCCTCCGAGCAGCAGGTTACAATAAGTTAAAGTATAGACTGTCGAGTTAAATGCGTTTCTCAAACTTTTGGGTGTTGAATTGTAATATTTTAAACATGTTATGACTAAATATACTATACTAATTTTACAAGATCGTTCTCGGATTTGATGAAAAAAATTGGTGATGTATCTGTCTTTCTGGCCATTATTTTACAATGTTTCACCCATACATATTGGAAGTTTTTCTCCTTTGCCAAGGTTCTTGTTTTGCTCAAAAGGGTTTTATTCCGTCTCGTAAGATGATCGTTTACGTAAAAGCTTCCGACAGTATCGAACCCCAATCTGGATAAGTTAAGTTGCTTATTTCTTCGCGATGCTGCTACTAGTTCTTCCTTAGTATAACGGTTATGGAATGAGATAACTATTGATTTTTCAGAATTGGGCACACGGGTTGGAATCCGTGCAATATAGTTGATATCTACCTTATTGATGGGATATTCACACATCTGGCCAATTTTCTGAGCTATCTCATAAAGATTTTCATTCTTCTTTTGAGGTACACCTTTAATTTCTACGTTGTTGGCTCTGGCCCATTGTTCCCTATCTTGCAGCTCTTGGTTAAGCCTGGCTATTTCAGCTTGAAGAGCCGAAACTTCTTGAGCTACCTTCTCAGCCTTTTTTATTCGTGAGTCCAAGGTTTTGACTGTTCCCGAAAGGTCCGCAATGAGCTGATGATCCATCATTTGAGACTCTTTTACATTGTTTAGGTCACTCTTAATTGATTTGACATCTGCCACCAAAGATGCCAAAGGTGCCAATTGGAAAACAATGTTATTTAGCTGCTCCTGTATTTTATCTAATTGACTTGGCTGAGGAGAGGTTGCAGCTGGCACCTGTGTAAGGCTGTTTTTGCATTTGGGGCATCGCCAGGAGTTCTTTCTATCACCCAACTTTCGGTATCCTGCTTCAGTAACCCCAGAGCACGAAAAGTCGTAGTGCTGCTTGCATACGCTGCACACCGGCCCCTCCGTATGGTTTGAACCACAGCTAGCACAAGTGAACATTTTGAGGAAAGTTTGGCAAACACTGAACTGAACGTAACAAACAAGCTTGCGTCTATTCTCTAGTAAAGCCGAACGGCGAGTGTTATGCCCAGCATGCTGGCCTTTGAACTTAATAAATGAATATTATATCAATATATTGTTTGTATTACAATTAATATAATTAATATAATTTTTTTATGTTTAATTGTTGAGACAAATAGGTGCCAGCATTTCATTCCGCGTCGCATGTCCAAGCGCTCAGATAAGTTTTGGGAAATACTATAAGCTCTTAATTCATATAACTTAATGACATAAAACCGATCAAGTGTGAGTCAGACTCGTACAGTGTTGCGTACCATAACATAATTTACTAAAAAAAATAGATTTACAGTTTTAGAATCTTACCAGAAGTCTGGCACGAACTTGACTTGTATTTTTATCGCTGATAGGCTAGCCTTCACTACCATCTCACCTGATAGTAAGTGATGATGAAAAAATATTACAATACAAATTTAAGATAAAGGCAAAACTATAGTCATGTGCGACACATGCTCCTTATAGTCATATGCGGGATTCGAACCCGCGTCATCTACCCCTATAGCTAACTGCTAAGCCAATATTACATATGACGCATGACTCTAATTTGTCCTTCTGTTCTTAACCATCGTATGGGGATGGACGCGAGTTCGAATCCCGCATAATTATGACTATAAGGAGCATGTGTAGTTGCAAAAATAAAAATATTTAAACAAAAGTATAATAAGTTAAATGTAAGTATCTATTCGCCAACTTACTGAAGCTCTTTTAGTGCGTGTAACGTCTATAGATAGAATTCTCATTGTCTGTTACTCACACTACGGTTTAAATCACGCAAACACTGCTGTCACTGCATACATTACAAAAGCTTGGTTCATAACTGAAATACGAGAATATATTATGCACATTTGCGCGCACGTGATGTGAACCGATATGTAGCCGCGCTTATAACATCTGCTAACTGTCAATTTGCTTTTTCGCAATTGACTTAAAATAACCTACACGTCAATCATTGATAATAGAAGTATTGCATTTCAAGGCATTATTTTGTGAACAGATGTTTGTACGTTCAACATTATATTCTAACCACAACAATAAAAATCTCCTCATCTATCTGTCAAGATTTGAGTTTGACGTTGCACGACGTAGACGTTGACGTGTGCACACATTGCACTACCACTTTTCTGTGAGCGTTGTTTGCGGCCGGAGGTGACATCAAAGATGACGTCATAATGCTATCGTGGTGTCTGTTTAGCATGCTATGAACCGACCGTTTGCGTGCATACAGTGCAAATAGCGCATATTTGCGTGACTTGAACCGTAGGGTCAGTAACTTGTCACAAAGTGACGGAACAGTATTAGTTACGTTTACCCAGGGGGCACCACTGCCTGACTTTGGTTCAGCATGTCACCCTTGTATGTGATGTGGACCAGCACTTACAAACTAGATACCTCTAGGTATAGAATATAGATGGAGGTATGTATTAGAAGTAAGGTATATTAACATTGTATTAATTTATGTAAAGTTCTTATTAGTCCGTTTATAGATGGATAGTCGCGGGTTCGATCCCGATCGAAGATCATATTTTTTCTTTCGTTGTAATTTTGTAAGCTTATTTGCTAAGCTAAGATGTAAATGCTAATGTTGTCTTAGGTTTTCGCGATTATTACACTTAGTAATTAAACAACTTTAATCGGTTTAGATCGCGTATATTTATCATAATTTTTTTAACTATTTTGATTACTTTTTGACGTTTCAAACACATTGCAGCGATCACTTTTGTGACTACGTTTTTAATTATTTGTAATTCTCATTTTAATTAGAATAGTAATAGTGAGGCCCGGACACAAAAATATAAAGCTTGATTTATTTTTTAGAGATTAGTTGAGGCAAATCACTATTTAAACAACACAATAATAATTGATTCTATAGTTAAGTTTGTTTGATAACTAATGTAACTGGTGTTATCACCTATATATATTTATTTAAACTAATACTGTAATATTACCGTATTAGTTTAAATAAATAAATATTCTAATCTAGATCAAGGAATATAATGTAGGTACCTATTTTCATCACAATATCTGTGCAGTGGTTTCAGAAGTCAGTGGAAAGAAGTTTAGTGCAAGTGCATACATACTTTCGCTTGTAAAATCTTATGTATACCTTCTAATATTATTTAAAAGAGGAATGATTTGTATTTTTGTATGTAACGAATAAATTTAAACACTACTGGACCTATTCGGATGAAATTTAGCAATGGAAATAGTTTGAGACCCGTGAAAGGACATAGGATAGTTTTGATCCAACTGCGCAAAAAGAGGTTAATGTATTTGCGCTATAACCGAATAGGAGGATACCTCCTATTCGGTACCTAACTTTCTAACAGATTGCCGTTTTGGGTACGTCTTGTTTTTGTCCGATGTTAAAACGGAAATGGCGGAAATAAATTGCGTTATTCCGTTAAACACTCTCCAAATGAATCCTTTCAGCTTTGATTATTTACCTACTCTCTGAATTAATACCTGCCTAATTTATAAGCTCAAAGAACGGGGAGCAATGAGACGAGAGGGTTTAAAGAACTGCAAACATTACGAGGTAGGAAAATCAAAAGAAAGATACGATACGAGACAGAAGTCTGTTACAGTCGTCAAAAAACGTAACGATAAAGGACACTAAAATATAGCCTAATGATTCTTACACTGTGCTAATACCATATGTGCTATACTTCCCAGCCGCGGCTCCGTCTTTCGGTTATAGCGTAAATAGATTAACCTCTTTTTGCGCAGTTGGATCAAAACTATCCTATGTCCTTTCACGGGTCTCAAACTATTTCCATTGCTAAATTTCATCCGAATAGGTCCAGTAGTGTTTAAATTTATTCGTTACATACAAAAATACAAATCATTCCTCTTTTAAATAATATTAGAAGGTATACATAAGATTTTACAAGCGAAAGTATGTATGCACTTGCACTAAACTTCTTTCCACTGACTTCTGAAACCACTGCACAGATATTGTGATGAAAATAGGTACCTACATTATATTCCTTGATCTAGATTAGAATATTTATTTATTTAAACTAATACGGTAATATTACAGTATTAGTTTAAATAAATATATATAGGTGATAACACCAGTTACATTAGTTATCAAACAAACTTAACTATAGAATCAATTATTATTGTGTTGTTTAAATAGTGATTTGCCTCAACTAATCTCTAAAAAATAAATCAAGCTTTATATTTTTGTGTCCGGGCCTCACTATTACTATTACTAATTAAAATGAGAATTACAAATAATTAAAAACGTAGTCACAAAAGTGATCGCTGCAATGTGTTTGAAACGTCAAAAAGTAATCAGAATAGTTAAAAAAATTATGATAAATATACGCGATCTAAACCGATTAAAGTTGTTTAATTACTAAGTGTAATAATCGCGAAAACCTAAGACAACATTAGCATTTACATCTTAGCTTAGCAAATAAGCTTACAAAATTACAACGAAAGAAAAAATATGATCTTCGATCGGGATCGAACTCGCGACTATCCATCTATAAACGGACTAATAAGAACTTTACATAAATTAATACAATGTTAATATACCTTACTTCTAATACACAGCTCCATCTATATTCTATACCTAGAGGTATCTAGTTAGTAAGTGCTGGTCCACATCACATACAAGGGTGACATGCTGAACCAAAGTCAGGCAGTGGTGCCCCCTGGGTAAACGTAACTAATACTGTTCCGTCACTTTGTGACAAGTTACTGACCCTACGGTTCAAGTCACGCAAATATGCGCTATTTGCACTGTATGCACGCAAACGGTCGGTTCATAGCATGCTAAACAGACACCACGATAGCATTATGACGTCATCTTTGATGTCACCTCCGGCCGCAAACAACGCTCACAGAAAAGTGGTAGTGCAATGTGTGCACACGTCAATGTCTACGTCGTGCAACGTCAAACTCAAATCTTGACAGATAGATGAGGAGATTTTTATTGTTGTGGTTAGAATATAATGTTGAACGTACAAACATCTGTTCACAAAATAATGCCTTGAAATGCAATACTTCTATTATCAATGATTGACGTGTAGGTTATTTTAAGTCAATTGCGAAAAAGCAAATTGACAGTTAGCAGATGTTATAAGCGCGGCTACATATCGGTTCACATCACGTGCGCGCAAATGTGCATAATATATTCTCGTATTTCAGTTATGAACCAAGCTTTTGTAATGTATGCAGTGACAGCAGTGTTTGCGTGATTTAAACCGTAGTGTGAGTAACAGACAATGAGAATTCTATCTATAGACGTTACACGCACTAAAAGAGCTTCAGTAAGTTGGCGAATAGATACTTACATTTAACTTATTATACTTTTGTTTAAATATTTTTATTTTTGCAACTACACATGCTCCTTATAGTCATAATTATGCGGGATTCGAACTCGCGTCCATCCCCATACGATGGTTAAGAACAGAAGGACAAATTAGAGTCATGCGTCATATGTAATATTGGCTTAGCAGTTAGCTATAGGGGTAGATGACGCGGGTTCGAATCCCGCATATGACTATAAGGAGCATGTGTCGCACATGACTATAGTTTTGCCTTTATCTTAAATTTGTATTGTAATATTTTTTCATCATCACTTACTATCAGGTGAGATGGTAGTGAAGGCTAGCCTATCAGCGATAAAAATACAAGTCAAGTTCGTGTCAGACTTCTGGTAAGTTTCTAAAACTGTAAATCTATTTTTTTTAGTAAATTATGTTATGGTACGCAACACTGTACGAGTCTGACTCACACTTGATCGGTTTTATGTATTTAAGTTATATGAATTAAGAGCTATATATATAATAGTATTTCCCAAAAGTTATCTGAGCACTTGAACATGCCACGCGTAATAAAATGCTGGCACCTATTTGTCTCAACAAATAAACATAAAAAATTGATATTAATTATATTAATTGTATTACAAACAATAAATTGATATTTTATTCATTTATTTATTTCAAAGGCCAGCATGCTGGGCTTAAAATTGGGAGCTTTATTATATAACCACACACAATTATCTAAGCAGGTCCTTTTATTGTCTTTGCTAATCTAAATTCTTCTTCGGTGCTTCCTGGCACCGCTATTTATCTTTATTCCTAGTGTTATAATCGTGATTGACACTGTTTAATTTATATTGAATAATTTTTTTACGAAAACACATAATATTTTCAAATATATACGGACTTGATCAAGTGAAAATATCAATTTCTTTAAAAAGATCCCTCAGAAATTCCCTAGGATCCATTTCATATATGGCTCAAATTGTCTCTATCTCAGCAACAGCTCCCCACAGCAATACACCATATGACATAACACTGTAGAAGTAGGCGAAATAAACAAGCCGTCCAGTTGCTACCGTCTGTTAGCTGTCTTATCTTACAAACTGCATATGCAGCAGAACTAAGTCTTCCGGATAGATCATGTATATGTGGATCCCACTGTAAAGTTGATTCCATTTTGATTCCCAGGAAGACTATCGCATTGTCAAGTCAGATCCCTGACCTTATCGATTGTGTCTCTGAACCTGACCTTCAGACAAATGAAGACGTACGGAACACTAAATACATTGCGCCTAGTAGAGATTAGTGTTGAATCTTTTGAGCTCTATTGCACGTTTTTATTTGCCGTTAACTGAGACGATTGAAGTATTCGTACTCTACTCCCTATACTTTATGTATTTGCATACATTGTGGAGGACAGCCTATCTATCAGGAGAAAAGAAAAAAAACTAAAAAATCTACTGCAAATATTTAAAAGTTCATTTTATCTTAGGCTCATTCAAAATAACGCATTTAAAAGACCAAAACAATATTGAGAATAGACAACAAAATTAAAATAAACAAATTAAACTCTTACTTCCGTTTAACAGACTATATCACGAGCTTCCCGTGGGGTGCCGGGCTAGAACGTCACCACCCCATTGCTACCCGTGGATGTAGTGTACCGCGGAAGGTGGGCAGCAGCGCCTTTCGAGGAACTGATATCTTAAACTGCGATCCCTAAGACGTCTGCCAATCGTGGGGAGTATGGCAACATATGCTGTATTTAGCAGTGGACAATCCAGCTGATACATTATTATGAGGTGCAGGCCTAAGTTCTTTTCTGTATTTGTTTATTTTTCTAGTTAGACGTTCTATATACATAAAGATAGTAATAAAATAACCTGATTTGGGAATTCTAGTTGCTGATGTATCCGCTACCATTAGGCTTACAAGGACTCACAATCATAGGAGTGACCTTAGTGTTCTGTGACGAATAATTAAACAGAAGTATATTGCATAGACCTAGTTTCTAAGCCGGGAACTGTATGCCAGTAAAATTGCAGGAATGTAGTTGGATTGCAATGTTTATTCATTGATCCAAATAAGTGCCAGAACACGCGTCACATCGACCAAGCGCTCTGATATATTTGATCAAACTATTTGTATCTTTTTATGTTTTCAGAAATTTTGCAGTGCAGCTCGGACAAGGAATAAGCGATAGCTTGGTTTATTTTGAGAGTCGGGCAAATAAGTATTTAAAAAAGTGGTTCACACATTATGGACTTGAGATTTACCGCAAATTAACCCAACGTTGCGTAGCGCTGCGGTTGATTATAGTGAATACACGCTGGCATAGAATATAGTATAGTTATCTACAAAGCTCTTATTTGGGACACGCAATGTCACCGACCAAATACAGCACTCGAGCAATTCAAGCTCGTAATTGAAGTGAAACCTCCTAAGGGACAAACAGAAGGACCTAGTTTTCTAGTTTAGAATATTCTTGAAGTAGTAACATAGTAGCTGTTGATCGCGTACGCATGTGAAAACTCTTTCAGGGAGCTATTCCTCAAGGATTAGTTCCTAAATAGTACCTACCTTCCCTTTGTACTATAAATGAACGAAGTTTCTAACAATGACTCTGTAGTGATTTCGCGGGTGAGTGGCAACAAGTGTATGTTGAACACACACATACACATACTTTTCCTCGTATAAAATCTTAACTAAACTAAATAAGTAATTACTAGCTGCGCCCTGCGGTTACACCCATTGCACGTCGTCATGGATAATGATGATAAAATGTATGTTGTGTTAATCCAGCGCCTTATCTACGATATATAAGATTTATATATGGCTTACGCAAATATGATCATGTCTCCGATTTTCGTAATAAGCTCAAGTGGCTCCCTATTTGTCGTCGCCGGAATGTTCATATATTATCTCTCCTTTACAGTAGGTACTCTATTCAATCCTTTATCCCCGCGCTACCTCAAGGAACAATTTGAATTACTTCATTCTACCCATTCTAGTTCGTTACTGTCATTAGAAAACTTAACGTTATACAGCAGTTATTTATGTATAAATTTTTAAGACCATAAGAAACCCCGCCCAATATTTTGACCATACCTATTGTTAATGGATTGTCTGGAAAAGATCGCTCTGAGCGGTAAGACGATCCATTGATACACTCGGTTTTAATGTATGTTTTGGTAATAAGTTTATTGTTATTATGGTGTTTTCAATAAAGAGTTATCTATCTCGCTATCTATCATACCCAATTTCATCAAAATCGGTCCAGCCGTTTGAGGGTGAATAAGTAATGATCATACAAACACACTCACAAACGTTTGCCTTTATTAGTTTGAAAAGGATCAATTTGTTACTACCGAATATGAATACCATTACAAATAAAATATATTATTTTTTAGTATATAATATAGTTCACTATTTTGGCGATAATCACTTACACATAAAAGATAGATATATGCTGTCGTGAGTTTTTTTGTAGGTAGATTGAAGAAAAACATTTCCGTTATAAATTATGTGCGTGTGACTGATAATAGGTGCTTTTGAATAATAGCATAATTTTTTAACATTATTGCTGCTAATAGTCAAATGGAAGCCTTTATTTCACCTGATGATAAGTGATGTTGTGGTCAAAGATTTGATGATTCTAACCTAGAATTACTCGCACTCAGGGTCAGATGCCGGAACACATGTTAGCTGCTTAGCGACAGATTTTCTACTTATGTGAGGTAGCTACATGCATACTCAGAAGTAATATCACTAGCGGTCACCTATCGAATTCATGACAGCACAGGATGTTGCTTAACTTAATTGATCGGTTAAGAACGACACAACAAGCCACGCTTCGAGCACTTCTTGGCTCCAGAACTTCTTAGGTAACTTTATTTTGTAGTATGATGTGACTTTTATTAATTACTGTGATCTTAGCTTTATTATTATCTCAACATAGTCATGGATCAACAAAAGACGAAACCACTAGTCATCCCTGGACCGATTTCACCATTCTAGGGTTGAATTTGTACGGGGATAAATTTATACTATGTACCTATAATATGATAGGCCTTTGCTACCATAGAATGTCAAACCTAGATTTGAAGCAATAGGCGCGAACACGAGCTAAGCGAACGCACGGGCCGAGCGAGCGAAGTGAGCGTGCCTTGGCGGCAGATACTCGAATCTAATCATTAGGCTATAGGCAAGGCAAGATAGTTAAAAACTATCGTTGCAAGTCATTTGCACGTAGCTGTACGTGCGAATGGCTAGCCACCACTGTAGCACGCTCGCTTCGCTCGATCAGATTGTGCATTATTGTAGACCACAAAAAAAAAATTGCATACAGTTATGGATGCTAAGTTTTAGTGAAAAAAGACAAAATTAACTAATAATTTATTTAATTATATAATAAGTATTATGAACTATATACAACACTACAGCTACTACAATAAAAGCATTTAGACACCTATAAGTCATAGCAGACTCATAGGCAGTCCAAATGCTCCAGCCCACTCCCAGTTGGCAGCGTGCCCAGCATGCTGGCAGCATTGCCCCGTTGAATTGCAATGCTTATTCGTTGAGCCAAATATGTGCCAGCATTTTGATCACGCGTCGCATCGACCAAGCGCTCAGATAGGTTTTGGAAAATACGATGAGCTCCCGGTCCCCACGGACCCAACGTCTCTACACCAAACGGCTCAAATATGTAACCCATACCGAGGTTAGCATATTTGCGCCGCTTGAGTTGCTCCGCCGAAGTAGCCGCAGCGCCAGCCCTCACGTTGGTTTCAGAAAGATGTGACGGCGCTAAAGTGTCCACGCACGTAGCGTCCCACACTAAGGGCCGTCCTAACTTCCACGGAACCAGAGTCATGCCGTCAGGTCTTTTACCATCGTCACGCATCAGACCATTCGGTTCGAGAATAGCTGGAACATTGGCGCTGGTAAAAGCCCGGCGAATGATATCGTTAAGGCTGGCGTGGCGAGAAATTCGACCAGCACTTCGAGAGCAGGAGAGGCCATGGTGACCGAGTTGATCAACTGCAGTACCACACTGGCAGTGATGTGCAACACAACACCTTGCACCCAAGCGTAAGCTAATAGCTAGACGAAAAGCGGATGGATCTATAAGGCTACCAGTTTTGTAAGAAGGAATGGCCTGTAACCAAAGACCGGATTCCCACACAGAAACAGCGAGAATACGAGCACGATCTGCGATGCTAGAACACGTATTTAAAAGATCTTTCCGTGTTAGCTCGCATAGAGGCCGATCCCACTGTTTCTGAGATGACAACATTTTTGGGAATTCAGTATTTGGACAAGCCAGTCTCCATGTGTTTTTGGCCTCAGCCAGATATGCTACATCAAAAGAGCCTAAAGATCGTGCAAGAATTTTTTCTACTAATTTGTGTGTACTGTGTACAGAAGACAAAAAAGCTGGTAATGCCACACTAGAAATTTTGCGTATCCCTATGCCCCCCAACCTCACAGGGAGGGAAGCTTGCACCCAAGCCCTATCATCCATCTCAACATTCAAAACCGACACTAACGTATCTTTTACTAAGTTGTCTAAGCTTAACAAAAGCTCACTGTGTTGCCACAGCTGACAACATCTTAAATAGTATGTAAATTTAGGAACGAAAAGGCAAAATCTTATAATTGTAAAAGCCATATGGGCGTTAATTTTGGATAATCTGCTAGAAGCATTTCTAAACTTTTGAATTTGTTCTTCGACAAATGGTGATAAAGATTCGTTAAGAATCGGTGAACCCAAAAGACGAAGCGAACTTTTTTCTACTAATTTTATAGTAGGCGCAAGTAAGTTGAATTTTTCAATAATCGAAACTTTATCCGGACAAGTATCACAAACAAAAAGTTCACATTTAGAAAAATTTAGTTCAAGGCCAATAACACGAAAATCGTCTATAAGTACTCGCAAGTCATCCAAAACCGTGTTCGCATCGCCTCCTAAGGTTCCGTCATCCAAATACTAATATTAATATTGTTGTATATAGTTCATAGTATTTTGTTTAATAAAGGCATAAAAAAAAAAAAAAAAAAAAAAAAAAAAGTATTATGATATTCTATATACGAGTATAAACACTTGACTTGATGGTGACAAGTGACGGATAGACCTACAGTAGGTACCCTCATTATTCAGGCAGAATAAACTCTGTATTCTGAGCCTTAGTAAAAGGTCTTGTATATGGGTACGGAACCTTGTTAGATAATAGTTAAACATAATAAATACGATTTCCGCAATAGGCTTCGTGGGGTTAAACATACCTACTCGTTTGTCATGATACAACAATATTGTACATACAATGTAAAATGTTTGTGCGCGTCAAAAGAACATTTTATTCAATGTACAAGGAAGTGAAACTAAATAAGAATGTAGAAACGAGGGGCTGTGTTGTGCGAAATTAACTTTTTGAAGAAATTATCATGTTTGGCGTGTTTCAACTCCGTACAGCGCGGACCAAAAAAGTGGGACATTAAATTGTAAAAATTATGCCGTATTTTTTTTCTTCTACAGTCATCTTGAGTCCTTATCCCAAGCTACGTATGGTCGGCGCTACATCCACTCTGTTCTGTTGCTCGTCATCTTACTACACACAGTTTTGCACACAAATACAGCGCCTATGCGTACTTTCTTTGGCCTTTTTCTACCCTTATATCTAGCGAAGTTCATACTCAACACTCTTTTAATTATTATGTAGAACAATTTAAAGAAGTTCTCTGCGCGGCACTCTTTTGCACTAAACACCTGAAAGACTTTCTTATCAGCAGTAAGTAGAAAATTTTATTTTGTAACAATGATTGTAATTATTATTTCGTAACTGTCTGAGAACTCTCAGATACTCGCAAACACCTACCAACCTACCAGATACTCTCAGATACTACCTACCAGTTCATCGGTACTGGTTATGTTGCAGAAAACAATTAATAATGTTAGCAATGAGACCTCAGAACCTGAAACAAAAATAAACCTGAAACAATGATTGATAAATGTGAGAAAAAATACACTATGATAATTTTAATATATAAATCATTACCAAATGTCATTACATTGTTAGATTGCAATAGATCAAAATAGATATTGATTGACTACTACTTTTTTTAATGTCTAATAGTAGACAGACAGGCAAGCGGCCCACTTGATGGTAAGTGGTCACCGTCACCTATGGATGTCTGTAACAACAAAGGGGTGACCATCGCTCTACCGACCCCTAAATAATCTTATGACACCCTTTTCAAACAACACTATATAGTATCGAAGAGGAAAGACATCTGCGAGAAATTCCTTCCAAATACGCGGTATAAACGTTCTTGAGAACCGTAGAAGTACCTAGTAAAGAATTGTTTTTATGATATTATAAATGGTTTTTTTATTGCAGATAGTCCTTGTCTTTGACCACTATCTCACGTGATAGTAAGTGATGATGTAGTCGAAGATGTTGTTCAGACTAGCCTAGAATTACGGACTCTCAATAACAGCTACCGGAACACACCGTTAGGTGCTTGGCGACAGATTTTCTTCTTGAGGGTGGTAGCGAGCCAGGCGGGCATTCGCAAAATGCCCTACCACCATGCAAATTTAAAGTTAAAGCAAATCGCCAATGTAAAGTAAAGGTACATAAGTAACATTAGCTCATCTGCATGCACATATCTGAATATAATGAATATTACTTTTATACTATAACTATATTCGTACAGTCTACTGTATTACTTACAAATAAAATATTGATTGATATGATTGGCAATTATTTGAATACACTCACCAACTGTTATGAATCATGGCACATAACGCTTCGTAGAGCTTTTTCGTTTTGTATCTGCTTTCTTGTATCTACCTGCACTATTCATTTGCACATAGTAGCAAATGGGTTATGATATTTGTAATTCACAAAAACAAAACGGATTCTATTTGTAAATCCTACATAATGCAGTGCTGCCCAGAACACTTACGTGTCCCGATTGAACTACATATTTACAGCCAAGGGCATTTGTCACGATCAGACAGTTTGCATTTCCGCACATTTTTTTAGGCTAGTCATTTACCGCTTTCTCACCTGAAGATGTTGTTGAGGCTAATCTGCAATTACTGCAATTACTGGCACTCGAGGACATGTGCTGGAAGTGGAGAATATGGAGATCAAGATCTTGCCGGCGCCGGCGGCGCGGGCGCCGAGCGGCGGTATGGACTTTAAGCTATCAACTATTATAATATACGCATCTCTTTTATTTTTTTGTACGGTTATAGAGTGAGAAAATAGAAGACATTTATTGGCTTTGCCGCCGGCGGCGTGACGGTTGGACTGCTGCCTTAGTGATGTGCCATGTTTCCTGACACGCTGTATACATGTTGTTATGTAATTACACGAGTTTTAACGTTTTGCAGCTAAGGCAATACGTGTGCTTACCTAATTAACCTAAGTCGAATGTATTTAAAACAAATGTGTTTTAGAGAGTGTAAAAATAAACTCGGGCAATGTACCAAAGTTCATTACATATTTAGAAATAGCTGTGTAGGTGACTTTTGCCTCATTTGATGATTACTTAATTTTTATAAGTAGGTATCTCTGATAGTTATTTTTGTTCTGTGAAAAATATTAACAGTATGTAACATTTTCTTTCCAACGAGTAATACTTATTCAAAACCTCAACATGCTTTTCCTAGGGAAAAATATTTACATGCTTTAAAGTGCATTTTATATTAAAAGCTTTGTATTACATTCAAAATCGCATTGAGGCATTACATGCCTTCTATATCAACAACTTAAAACTCAAAACTGTCAAACAGCTCTATAGAAACGCCAACTGTAAAGTTTTCATCGAATTCAATAAACATTTGAACATACCATCGCTTAGATTCTCTTGTTGCCTCGAATACATCATTTCACTGTTCAACAAATGTCCTCAATCCTCATTCATAGAGCTATGGGGGTATTAAGTCTATTATCTCACCAAGACACTGCTGCATAATGTTTAAGGGCCAATTTCACCAAACTACAGGATAAAACTATACGGTGATAACTTTAATCTCTGTAACCAACAAAATATGATAGACCTTTATCACCAAAGACTTCCAATGATGGTGCAGTATTTTTAATTTGGAATAAACTTTTATGAAATTCGACATGAGGCAAACGACTTCAGCAAAGGAAAAACACATAAACATGATTTAAAAATTATACTGTCCAATTAGTTGGTATTGCTCAAAAAACTATAAACAAACATGGCCACTTTACCACAACTGATAATAGGTACATAATATTTCTATGTCCACGCTGCTGTCACATGTTATAAAAGTCTACACTATTTCCTTGACAGGAATCCACCAAATTCAAAATCTCCTTCTTTATGTTATGTCACCTTCCTACCTAGCAGTAGATAGTAGGGGGCATAAAAGAAAACAGAATAAGAGGTTTAGAGATATATTAAGAACGTTTAGAAGGGTAGCTATAGCAAGTATGAGAAGGGTCGTGGATTTCAGACAGGTGGCGTGTGGTAGACTTCCTTTTTGAAGGACTTATCTCCGGTAAGTGAAGAGTAGCACGTGCTCAGCAGCAGGCGCTGTGATGCACTCCGCTCGTGGTCAGCCTGAGAGCCGCGCCGGTAGGTCGTCCCAGCCAGATGCTGTAGAGACGGGTCCGTGGAACCGTAGAGTGGCAGCGGTCGATAAGGAAGTTGCGGGCCTTGTAGCTTGCAGAAGCTAGCGGGTTAGAAGTGAAGCCGGAGATCAGCCTCCTACTGGAACCCTGGAATCCACATGGCTCCGGTTAAAATAGGTCCAGTGTGACGTTGAGCTGGTGGGTCCACTGTCCCTGCTACTGAGCATTTGGGGACGAGCAGAGAGCCTTTGGATGTGGCCCACCAACAAACATGAGGTTGCCTGAAGGGCTAGGTTGCCTGAAGGGCTAGATATAAAAACACAATGACATTACAAAATTACAAAAGTTGAAGATAATATGAACAGATAAAAAAGAGAAAAGGTTAGGTACAAAAAGGTTACAATGCATTAGGAGCTTGAAGAGCATTCCTAGCATATAGTTGTCACATGGTTGAGTGCACTGGTTGTTAAAATTAGGTTACATACCAGAAGTATATGCAATCCAGTTTACACATGTTCATACATCGTGGTGGCTTTAGGAGCTTACTCACTGATTAAAAGCACATGGTAAATGTAATAAAGTTCAGACACTAAAAGGAACAGATATAGAAGTATTTAGCACTGTTAATTTACACAATGGCGTTGCCAATTTAAGGTTAGAATAACACAGTATTATGGCTAGATCACAGAATACATCTTATAATCTATCACTCACCCTAGAACGGGGCAGAAAGTTTGAAAGCTTTTATATTAAATTATAGTAAAGAGAATTTAGTAACTATTTCTTTAGTTCTTCACGGTCCGGTTGTCTCGTAACAAGTGACGAAGCACTCTCTCATTGAAGACACCTTGAGTCTACCGGAAGTTTGGTCCTCAAAGCATTACCTAATAAGGTAATGCTTCGCTGCTAAATCGTTTATGATGATCAGAGCAGATTTATTATTTTGAATTTTTTGCTAAACAGCCGGAAGTTTTGAGCTCTGGCTTAAGTCTGAAGTTCGCTCATCTTTGCACCGTCGTGAAGTTTGGACGGTACGTACATATTTATTATTGCGACCTCTATAGGTTTAGTGAAGAACTAAATGATTCTAGCCACGATCGGTACTACAGTGAGGTGTATAGACAGTGTGATAGCAAACAGTCATTCATACCATTTAGTACGCTGCGGCTTGAGCAGATGGCGCTGCTCTTCAATTCTAAGTAATTTTATTCTAATAATTTTTATAATTTATTGTACCTGGCCTTAGCCAGGTTACAGTTATTAAGACGGAACGAACACAAGGCCCATCTGATGTTAAGCGTCTAACCAATGCCTGTAACAGATGCATTTCGTCACAAGTCACGACAGCACTACGCTTGTCACCTTGACATATAGTTGTTAAGTCTCATGTGCCTGTAATTTTACTGACTCTCAAGGACTGCTGGCACACTTTTAGGTGCTGGGCGACAGATTTTCTACTTGAGGCGGTTGGGATCGAACCATAGACTTGCGGTACGGCAGTCAATAGCTAATTGCTTCAAATCTAGGTTTGACATTCTGTGGTAGCAAAGGCCTATCATATTTTAAAGGTATATAGTATAAATTTATCCCCGTATAAATTCAACCCTAGAATGGTGAAATCGGTCCAGGGATGACTATTGGTTTCGTCTTTTGTTGATCCATGACTATGTTGAGATAATAATAAAGCTAAGATCACAGTAATTAATAAAAGTCACACCATACTACAAAATAAAGTTACCTAAGAAGTTCTGGAGCCAAGAAGTGCTCGAAGCGTGGCTTGTTGTGTCGTTCTTAACCGATCAATTAAGTTAATCAACGTCCTGTGCTGTCATGAATTCGATAAGCGACCGCTAGTGACATTACTTCTGAGCATGCATGTAGCTACCACAGTTAAGTGGAAAATCTGTCGCTAAGCAGTTAACATGTGTTCCGGCATCTGACCCTGAGTGCGAGTAATTCTAGGTTAGAATTATCAAATCTTTGACCACAACATCACTTATCATCAGGTAAAATAAAGGCTTCCATTTGACTATTAGCAGCAAAAATTTAAAAAAATGATGCTATTATTCAAAGGTACCTACCTATTATCCAATAATGTGCGCATGGTACCAACTTCGAAAGTTATTTCACACTTTTGGGTGTTGAAGTCGGTCTCAATTTTTTGGTTTATTCACTCTTTTTAGTGACCCTTCTACTTACGGGATCGCTTTTAATTCACTGTAATAAAATATTTTGCAGTTATTGGAGTGTAACTCAAAAATGACTTGACAGATTTTGATGAAATTGAAATGGGACTAAACGACAAGCATCAGCTTTTAAATAAAAAGAATGATCAAAATAAGTTCACCCAGTCAAAAGTTCTGAGGGAACAAACATAAAAAAATACAGGCGAATTGAGAACCTCCTCTTTTTTCGAAGTCGGTTCAAATACTTACAGCCTCACGCGCTCACAAGTCTTCAAGCTTATAAACCAAAAGCTTTGAAAACGTGTAAGTACCTAGTTAATAAATGGCAAAAACATTATTTTGTGCTTGTATTTTTTATAAAATCCCGGCGAACCATCTGCTCAGTCAATCAAATCAATCGAAACAGCGGGAAATGTGATCATTGGGGATTGCTATTTGCTCCCTTTTACATGTAACTTTGCTCTTCCCTCCAAAAGCGTATATAATTTATATTACTTCACAAACTTTAAGTATACCTTCTGTTTTTATTTAGAAATGAGTCATCATCATCAACATCATCATCACAATAAGGGACGTCCACCATTGAACAAAGCAGATCTTCCGCTCCTCTTGAGAGGATTTGCCATAATCGCTTGGCCTGCGTCTTGGGGATTGCAGTAGAACTAGTTAGTTCTCTTTAGGCGCTGCTCTCCACTTTTCATCCTTAGTCGAAATAGGGATTGCAGGTTTTCTAACCGTGCTGGGTTACAAATATTTATTTATATGTATACTGTATTTAATTGGATGACATTCATGACTATGAAAATTATTCAAGTTCTTTACTTGAACGATAAAGGTATTTTTTCCAGTTATTTTAATTTTTACAACCAACTTCGAAGGTAATTTCAGCAAAATCACTGAACCGATTTTGCTGAAATTACATTCGAAGTCAGAAATTTGTATATAAAATCAAAATGATTGAAAAAAATACCCTACATCATCCAAAATAAATAAACTTGATATAATAAAATCATAACTCTTGTGTCCTCCAAAAAGGTTTACTTGGTACTTTAAAAATTTTTGGTAAATTTCTATGGAACCAATTCCAAAATACGCTTTGAAATAACAAAAGAGTTTAAGTATTGGTTCATAAAGGACGGAGTTCAGAGGTAACAAACATAAAATAATACAACCAAATTGAGTGCGAAATTCTTCCTTACTTTGAATTAGGTTAAAAATAATTATATAAATAGTACCCCAGTCTGTGCAAGATAATGTCGAAATCCTTAAGTGCCCTGTTTTTATACAAAGTTGTCGTGAACGCTAATCTCTGACGTCATTAATATGAAGAATGTGTCGTGCTTCAGACCTCATATTGTAATCCTCAATATTGTCGTCGAGGACTCTTCGCGGGCCCGTTAGTGGGGTTATTATGTTTGCGGACCTCTTCTCTTGACGACTTGTATTTGTGTTGACAACTAGTCTACTTATGCCCACGCGGGTTTTGCCCGAACTTTCTGGAAAGAATAATCATGTTTTGCCGAAAGCAGAAGGAAGTTGTGTAATTGTTTTTGTATAACCGCGCAAACTTTTTTATTGGATGCAATTTGGATGATTTATTTTGTTGGATTGAGGATATCTCCAATTTGGTGCAATTTAAATTTGATCGACTTTAGCCTAGCATTTTTTTCAGCATAGAACAAGTACGAGGCTCACCTTGTGAAAAGCGGTATCCTCCACTTACAACAATTGCAGTTCGTCACAAGTAGGTATTGTGTCAATCACCCTGATATACTGACCACTATCTCATAATATGGTCGATTTTTTTTATAGCTTATAGGCTAACCTTTTGACCACAATCTCACATGATGGCAAGTGATCGGTGATGTTGTTCAGGCTACCTAGAATTACTGGCTCTCAAGGACAACTGCCGAAACACACTAGTAGGTGATTGGCGACAGATTTTCTATTTGCCCTACCACCATGCCGTAACGACTGCTCTGATAAGACAACAACCGGGACCAACGGCTTAACCTGCCCTCCGAAGCACGGAAGCGCTCAGTAGTAATGTCACTAGCGGTCAGGAGTTGGATGGGTATCCAACTCCTGACCGCGGCGGATGTTGCTTAGCTTAGCTGATCGATTTAAAACGGCTAAGAACGAAGTTTTCGTTTTGAGTGCTTCAAAAAAAAAGATGTTGTTAAAGCTAATCCAGAGTTATTGGTTCTCAACCATAGCCACCAAAACACACAATATTGTGTTTGGTGACAGGTTTTCTACTTGAGGGTGCATGGTAGCTAGCCGATGGGTTATTTGCAAAATAATCTAGCTCCATAAAAGCTTAATACTTTTATGAACAGACAGGAGGCATAAACTATAACAACTTCTTAACTATATATAACCTTGCTATTTTTATCACTGATAGGTTTAGTTCTGTACACAATCATACCTGATGATAAGAGATGATGTAGTCGAAGGTGTTCAACTGGCTTTCAAAAGCAGCTGCCGGAATACACCTAATGCTTGTTGACAGATTCCCTACTTAAGGGTGGTGGTTAGCCATGCAGGCATCCGCAAACCGCCCTACCACTGTGCAAACAGACGTCTACACTGTATACAGAATTCCCAAAGCAAGACAGAACAATAAATCTTTTAACAAAATCAAGAGCTTTTCAGATAAAGTTATTCAGGTCTCCAGACCGATTTAACAGAAGTCAAGAGTCTCAAGTACCATTGCATTAAAAGCTCTCAACTTCATTGTCCTTTTAATTTCAACCTTAGATCTAATAAAATAGGATATATTTTCAAATGACTTTAAGCGCCTGATTTAAATTTAGGAGCAACTGTTTGAAGAACGCTTTAAAAGAAATTGTATTGATTTTATCGGACGAATTAATTGTTTTAATTCCATTGAAGTTGGTTGAGTTTTTGATTGGGAGTTGTTTAGATATTTTAGTAAAACAATGATGACCTAGTGGTGTTAGTGGAAGCGAGTTTGGTCTGCCGATCACGCAGTATACAGAGAGTACAAAAAATTATGTGGTATTTAACTTATTCAACCAAAGGAGTGAAGCAGTTACTTTCATACAGCGACAGCCTAACTTTCTTTTGCATAAATTACTACATAAAAATATCAGTTATCTTAATCTTTTAACAATATTAAGACTTAGAAAACCATTTCAATATCCACGTAAACAAACCATAAATGAATATCAAAACGCTACAGCAGATATTTAAATATAATTAATTTGAATTTATCAGTCATGGCCGACTCGGCCAACCCTACTCTCTAACTTTTCTTATATTGTATATTATCTGTAAAAGTTGTATATTTTTAAGTTATTTGAGGTACTACCTTCTCGGTTATAAAAAATAATGTGATGTGCTTGTCTTGATAAACAATGCATTTAGCGTAATAATCTAGAGTAAGAATACGGTATTGGTATTGATAAGCCTTAAGTAAATAAAATAAAAGTATTTCCTTCGTTCGAATTGTGATGCGGGCTTGCGCATAACGCTTAGTTTATTTAAAGAGTTAAATGAGATTCGGAGCTCCTATACAGATCAAATTGTAACGGAAAATAAATCAAAACATGATCTAAATAAAGTTCAATCTCTAGGCGCGCTGTGCGTGGCGGCTACGACCTTTTGTTGTCAGAAATGCGGGCAAATTAGAGAAAATTGTAAAGTTATTTCATGTTTCTAAGTATGTAATAAGGTAGACTGGATTCTTAGGCATTTTCTCGTGCATTTAATGTTTATTGCTATAAGAAGGGCCTGTGGCGTGGGAGGCCTATTCTTGTTCGTCCTGCTGGTCCTGGTAGTCTATTTGCTAACTATCATTAGTGTAACTCGCTATGTAGCGGTACTAATTATGAATTAAATAAATAAATAAATAAATAAATCGCCAGTTTTTAGATATAGTGTGTAATAATAGAGGAAGCGCTCGTAGCGAAGTTTGCTTAGCCGTTTTTAACGGATTAGCTAAGCTAAGCAACGTCCGCCGCGGTCATGACACGGATGAGTCACCGATAGTGACATTACTACTGAGCGCTTCCGTGCTTCCGAAGGCACATTTAGACGTCGGTCCCGGTTGGTGCCTTAGGATGGCCGGCCTTACAGCATGGTAGCAGGGCATTTTGCGAATGCTCGCCTAGCTAGCTATCACCCACCCTGAAGTAGAAAATCTTAATTCGTAATCTTTGAAGAGGAGATCCAAACAATAATTTTAAAACACCTCCTGAGATTTTTATTTTCCTATTTACAAAGGTCTTGACTTTCTAGGCAAAACCCCTTAAAGCGAAAACTCTAAGTGAGACATATAATTCTTCTTGTATGTACTACATACACAATAAAATAATCATGTTTAATATTCAACTTATCACATTATAAAAGTTTCAATATAAGCTTTTTATATTAGAATAAAGTCAAAGGTATAATCTTACACAGACTTTTATGATAAAATAAAATATTCTACATATTTACCTTTCTTTACCATCATTAATCTCTATAAAAGGATCTTTTGTAAACCTTTTAGTATATTGAACAAATATTGTAGCTGTGCGTATAGAGGAAAATGAAAGGGATGACAAAAGAAGCGATTTGCTTGTATAAAAATATGGTTGGTGTATATTTTTTAGTCCGGAAGAGGGCTTTTTTAGGGAACAAGAAAATGGGACTTACGTACCTTTAAATAAGTAACCGATTAAATGTTTTCAAAGAATTCGTGTTGATATGTCGGATTACTGTAACAGCCGGATTGTCCACTGCTGAACACAGCCTCCACACCAATGGAGGTTTTCTATAATCCTCACGCTGCGCATGCGTCTTGGGGATCGCAGTATCAGACAGTGGTTCCTCAGAATGCGCTGCTTCCCCCATTCAGGTATTCTAAATTAATTCGCCTCTTACGATACCTACTTTATATACGTTAAGAGCTAGGGTAACATTCTAGCCCGGTACTACACGGGGAAAAAACGCAATTAATGCATTGGTAGTGATTTTTATTGTTCTTATACTTCAAAATTGATTGGAAACTTGCCACATTAGAGTACCATATAGTTTAACATGTTACACACATTTTATTTATTAATTTATGAACAACAATAGCTAACTAACAGTCTTGTATAAATGTATCAGTCAAAACCAATAGTCTAACGGTCTTGTTTGTATGAGTGTTCTCTACCCAAACTTTCATCATACAAAATTTCTATCCCTTTATCAGTCAGATTATTTTGGTGGTAGGGCATTTTACGAATGCCTGCCTGGCTAGCTCAAGTATAAAATCTGTCGCCAAGCACCTAACGGTGTGTTCTGGCAGCTATTTTTGAGAGCCAGTGATTCTGGTTTAGCCTGAACAACATCTTCGATCACATCATCACTTACCATCAGGTAAGTTTGTGAGCAAAGGCATAAAAAATATATTTCTATCAGGCATAAAAAATAAAATATATTTTTATCTGTTGAGTTCCAAATTTAAGTTGAGTAATTCTCTGAAAAACTCACAAATAATAATATAGCAAAAAGATAAAAATAAACGTTAATAGGCAGTGGGAAGTCCATAACAACAAATGTGTATTTTTTTACGTTTTTGATTTTGCTGTATCGCAAAACGGTACCACATATCTACGAGCGTCAAACTTGATATCGTTATAGAGCACACTTCGCGCGAGGGCTTCAACGCCAATTTTTTTATTGTGCTTTGAAACATTAGTGTGCTGGCACTATTGTTTTTAAACACTGTACCAAAAGAAATTACTGTGTGAACGAGATATACTCGTAAGAACTAACATCTCGAAGTGACGGGCGCAGAACATTGTCATGAACGAGAAAGCTGGCATTGCAGGTGCAGGCATCCGCCCTACCATCAGGTGAACGACTTGTAAGCTCTTACAAGTCGTTCAACTGACTTACTCTAACCTTCATACAATAAAAAAACTCAATGTGCGCACTTATATAGTACAGTCATATATAAAAGAATTGAAACCAGTTGAGTACCGATTATCCAGAACGAAAGAAATAAAGAAAATATGTTTATTTGACATAACTAGCGATCTGCCCCGTGTTCGCACGGGTATAATGCTGATAATTATATATCATCGCGGACTTGTACACTTTTTTAAGTTGTACATTACTGTAGTACTCTATTTTGATCTATCTCTTAAGGTTTAGCTAGCGTTTGGATTGTAAGCGCAAAATAATGTGTTTATTTTGACATCACGTTAGAAACCTCTAAAATGATCAGTGTTTCTCTACTATGTTATACATGTATTATACATAAAAACCTTCCTCATGAATCACTATATTTATTAAAAAAAATGACATCAAAATCCGTGCGTAGTTTTAAAGCATATGACAGACAGCGGGATACGACTATATTTATACTATGTAGTGATGATGATAAAACCACTAAGATTATGAGGTTGCAGTGTAAAAATAAGAAATGAGGTCGAATTTCAAACCTTTTACAGAGTTTTAAAGACCCGTCGCTCAGAAACATTGAGAAAAATAAAAATGGCGGCGGGTTGATATGCCAGCTTCATACAAACATGTCAGAACCCATTTGGTGCAATATACGGTATTTGGACCTTCAGATAAAATTAATATGATTATAAATTTGTCAATCGACTAAAATTAAAACAAATCAACTTTTCTTTTAAACTACAAATGATTAATATACAACAAAGAAACTTCTATATTTTTATCAGCAATTTGGTTGTTAATTAAAGAATGAATGTACAGGTCCGTAGAAATATGTATAACATATTATTTAGTTTAGATTACATTCAAACGAGTTATAAGCGTTCGTATTTAACCGGCGGCGTTTAATCTAACCAATACCTTTGGGAACACTGGCTTGGGGCCAACGGGAATATTCCAGAATCTAAACGCGTAGACTAGTTAGTACCAGCAGCGTAGTACGAAAATTGTTTGTACGCGTAAAGGATGACTCACGCTAGACCGTGTCGGGTCCGAGCCGAGTGTCGCCCGTAGCACGGTCACCGAGCTGGTCCCATATCTGTAATTACAAAGACGGGCCTCGACCGAGCAATGACCGATGCGCCGTGATGCAGTCTACTCGCCCGAGCAAAAATAGTGATGTAACTACAATACAATCATGTTGAATTTTGACGATCTGGAATTAGCGGCTATTGCAATCGCACTGGACGTTGAAGAATCTGAAAAAATTCAACTCCAAGGAAATAATAATATAATAATAATAATCATTTATTAACAACAAAATAAAGTTACAAAAAATTATGTAGAAAAAGAAAAAAAAAAAAAAAGAAAATACAACAATACGCTACTAACACATTATGAAAATATCTGTGAAATATGAAACACTACTATTTTGTATCATTATAATCAGTATTTTGATATCAGGTATCTAAAAAATCTGGTACATTCCAAAACCGCATCACCTGGGCAAGATCTCCGTCCCTGAACTAAGAGTTAACTTGTATTTCAGGGTACAAAAGATCCGACACCAAGCAACATGGGTCAGCGGACGTTCTGTTTTGATTTAAAAATAGGAAATTAAGACTGTCTTTACAGGCTTTTTTTTAAACATAAAGCTTTAGTGCTAGCAAGAAGAAAAAAAAAATGGAAATGGAGAGTGCATCCACTTTGGTAAAAAAATATATATATTAGCTCTTAAGAATAGTTAAGCGAACACACGTTAGCAGCTTGGCATAAGATTAGCTAACCAGGCAGGTATTTACAAAATGCCCTATTATAATGACTGCCATTCTAAGATATATATCAGGACCGACGACTTAACGTGCCCTCCAAGGCACGGAAACACTCAGTAATAATGCCACTAGCTGTCACTCATCCCAGTCATGAACGCAGTGGAGGTTGTTTTACTTATTTGTTCGATTAAGATCGACTTTGTCAGCGATGTCAGCTCTTTGTCATCTACATTCCATTAACGAGCTGAAGACTTGTAACATACAGCTGGACAGTCGACAGACCAGGGCCTAAGTCTCACCTCTTATAATAATAATAACTTGATTTTACTGCTAAACTTTAAACCTCCACGTCAATCAAGCAGTCTTACAAGCGGTAAAGGAATCGCTCGGCGCTCTGATGACGTCACAATAAATAGTTCACTCTTTTCGCGAACCCTGACGCGACATTTAATACGAAGTATAAAATATACTTTGCTTATTATTACATATATTTTGCTTATTTTGACCCATAATGAAGACTTATAATTGGAGTCCATACATTTCCCATCGCTCATATCATATAATGCTGGATATTTCCTCACAGCTTCAATCAAACGTTCGTTGTTCATTTTCCAATGTCGAACAAAAACGACAGTGCACTTGCATAGCACCACTACGACTGCTCGGGCGCAGCTCGGCGGCACTGTATTCATGCAACGGGCCGTGGCCGAGCCGAGGCGGGACCGAGTTGTTTCCGAGCGTTGTCCGTTGCTCGGCCGTCACTCGGTTGCCGCTCGGTATAACGTGATTGTGTCCATACGTAATATAGGTAATATTAGTTGACCGTGCTCCGGCCGACACTCGGCTCGGGCCCGACACGGTCTAGCGTGAGTCATCCTTTAATAATAGTGCTCTCCAATTTCCAGTACTTACTTTCAATTCAAATTGAATGATTTAACAACAGATGAATGATCCATAGATTAATAATAATCGTAAAACGCAAACTACTTAAAAAAAGTAAGCTGTAAATGGAACGACTTCAACACTCAAAAGAATGAAATAATTTGTTGTAGTCGGTACCAAGATAGTTTAAAAGTACCTATCATCACAATATTGTGTGCATGATACCGAGTGTTGAAGTCGGTTCCATTTTCAGGTACAAAAATGTTTGAACCCTTTTTAGTGATAATAATAACCCTTGCTACTTACGGGATCATATAAAAAAATAAATGACTATTATAGTCATCAAAATAGGAAAAAGTTTTCATTTATTGGAGTGTAATTCAAAAACGGCTTGACCAATGAAATTAATATGGGACCACACGTAGTTCGTATCAGAGGTAAAAACATAAAAAAAACACAGACCAAAGATCTTTTGAAGTAGTTTTTTTTTATGCCTATTAGGTTAGCCTTTGACCACTATATCTCCTGATAGTAAGTGATGATGTGGTCGAAGATGTTGTTCAGGCTAACCTAGAATTACTGGCTCTCAAGGACAGCTGCCGGAACACACCGTTAGGTGCTTGGCGACAGATTTTCTACTTGAGGGTGGTAGCTAGCCAGGCGGGCATTCGCAAAATGCCCTTCCACCATGCTCTAACGACTGCCATCGTAAGACAACAACCGGGACCGACGGCTTAACGTGCCTTCCGAAGCACGATCAATCAGAAGCGCTCAGTAGTAATGTCACCAGCGGTCACCTATCCAACTCATGACCGAGGCAGACGTTGCTTAGCTTTTCTGATTGGTTCAGAATGGCTAAGTACACTTCGCTACGAGCGCTTCAAAAATATAGCATTACATGAATATATAGGTAGTAAACACTTTATTTAGACAATAAGGCATTGTTACCGCGGCAGCTATGTGTAAAATATACAGCTCAGCACATCTCCGGAAATCGAGGGGGAAGGATGGCTAATAAGATGGTGACGACTAACCTGGTCTCCCAACTGACTCTCTCTGATTTTCTAACGACCAAAGCTTACTATATATACAATAGACGATTTTTTAAATTATTTTATTTCAATTAATACGGATTAACCATTTACATTAATGACACAAAAAGTAATAACAATAAGTAATGCAGGAATTGATAAAATTATTTAAAATAAATTGGAAAAAAAATTTAATCAAATACATATTAAACGCTAGAAGAACAAATACATATTAAACAGTAGAAAAAAATAAAAATAAGAACAGTAGAATTTCAAATACGTATAGTCAATATAAAGGAAAAAAAAATATAAGACAAACGATTCCACAATGAACTTTTAAACAAAAGTTAGATGTCACAATAATTGAGCATTTACATATTTATGTCAAATTAATATACATCATAATCATAATCTTTTAAATACGTGTTCTAACATCGCAGATCGTGCTCGTATTCTCGCTGTTTCTGTCTGGGAATCTGGTCTTTGGTTACAGGCCATTCTTTCTTACAAAACTGGTAGCCTTATAGATCCATCCGCTTTTCGTCTAGCTATTAGCTTACGCTTGGGTGCAAGGTGTTGTGTTGCACATCACTGCCAGTGTGGTACTGCAGTTGATCAACTCGGTCACCATGGCCTCTCCTGCTCTCGAAGTGCTAGTCGAATTTCCCGCCACGCCAGCCTTAACGATAACATTCGCCGGGCTTTTGCCAGCGCCAATGTTGCAGCTATTCTGGAACCGAATGGTCTGATGCGTGACGATGGTAAAAGACCTGACCATGCCGACTCTGGTTCCGTGGAAGTTAGGACGGCCCTTAGTGTGGGACGCTACTTGCGTAGACACTTTAGCGCCTTCACATATTTCTGAAACCAACGTGAGGGCTGGCGATGCGGCTACTTCGGCGGAGCAACTCAAGCGGCGCAAATATGCAAACCTCGGTATGGGTTACATATTTGAGCCGTTTGGTGTAGAGACGTTGGGTCCGTGGGGACCGGGAGCTCATCGTATTTTCCAAAACTTATCTGAGCGCTTGGTCGATGCGACGCGTGATCAAAATGCTGGCACATATTTGGCTCAACGAATAAGCATTGCAATTCAACGGGGCAATGCTGCCAGCATGCTGGGCACGCTGCCAACTGGGAGTGGGCTGGAGCATTTGGACTGCCTATGAGTCTGCTATGACTTATAGATTGTCTAAATGCTTTTATTGTAGTAGCTGTAGTGTTGTATATAGTTCATAGTATTTTGTTTAATAAAGGCATACCGCCGGTACAAAAAAAAAGTTAGGTATTTAAAAAATATACATCATACAATAATCATAAGGTCAATTAAATTTATATGTCACAGTGAAATAATAATAATAATTAATTTATTATAATTATAATATAAATTAATGAATTATAATATAAATAATAATAATTAATTAGGTCCAATGCATTATCATGCGTTCTTCTCGCAGAACTGCAGGCATTCCGACAAGATCTGCATCTTCCATTCATCAGCAAACACATCCAATTCAGGTCTCGCGTCAAGGAGTGCATTGAGTGCAGCAAGTGTTCGCGGAATGGGAGATTGGGCATAAGCGACCGTGTTGTACGTCGGCATATAAAACAATTTGTGTGTTCTAGCGCGACAGTAATTTTCAGGGACGTATAATTGGCACAGCTCGTTACTAAGGCAAGGAGCATCTACTTTTCCATGAAGGATTTTGATTATGATGACCAATTGATTATATGACCTTCTGACTACAAGTGAATTATAACCCAAGAAACCTAAGAGAAATTTAGTTGGGTACATGTGTACCCGCCCAGACCCATACTAATTTCTTTTTAACAAATCTTAAAAAAAAAACCAAATTAATAATTTTAAATTAAATAATAATTAATAAAGAAACATTAATAATAATAAAACTAACTAAAACAACCTAAATTAAACTGAACTGAAAACTGATCCCCAAAATCTGAAACTGATCCTATTTTTGCTTTAACCTAAACGCAACGATCGTGCTTGACTAAAAATTCTGATCCCAAATTTTCAAATTACTAAAGAAGCCTATAGTAACATGTAAAATAGTTTTCTTTAATCTAAAATTATTGTGATTTGAAATATGGCATGTGAATCGTCTAGTATAGTGGTAGGACCTTAAGAAGTGACCTATTGTAGTAATCCATTTTCTTTTAAGGTAATTAAGAAAAAACTAGTCTAACCTAATAGATAATAATCCTAAATCCTACTTAACCTAAAAAAAAAATAATCTAACAAATTAAAATAAGAATCATAAAGATTTCTAAATGAATCTATTAAACTAGTTTTTATCCTATGGTATTTTTATAGTAAAATAATTGCAATTCACTCTAATATATAATAATACTTATTCATTTGATGAAGTAAAAGAAATAGAATCTGAATGTAGTATTAGAATAAGGTAGATATTCTGAATAAATTAATAGAAAATAATAAATATCTCATTAAAATATTGAAATTGGCTATCTAACACCAATAGGACATTATTAGAGAAACTGAAGTCTAAAACTAGGAAATTCATTGTAAGAGATGTTACATAGAAGATATATTATGTATTTATTTCTATACCATAATTCAAGGCAAAACATTTATAAGCGAAGTACCATTATGGTATTAAATCATTAAAAAAAAATAATTAAATCGTTAGAGTATGAAACCATTAAACGGCTAAATAATTTTTGTTAGGAAGTAAATAATTGTTTCTTAGAACAAAATAGAAATTACGGGAAATTGAAATGAAAATCAAATAATATATTTTACAATTAGATAAAAGCAGATATATGAATCCTAAAGTAATTTGTACAGAACCCAAATCTAATACCACGTATATAAATTATTATTGTAGAGTTTCAAATTAAAAATAGTTACCGAGAAAACCTGACATGAAATCTAGATAAAATAAGTAATATAGAATTTGGCTTAAAATAGCATGAGTATAAATAACTATAAATTAGGTATGTATTGGCTATTGTAAGGAAAACAATATGAAACTAGAATTTACTTGAATTTTTGTACTCATAATAATATATGGTCATGACTCCTAAGACTTCTAAGATTTCCTCAAAAATTGCAAAACATATTAAAGCTTAACAATAAGAACCTAAAATCCATAACTGCTTATCTAGTATAGTAAGTGAATTATATTAGAAGATATTTTCTCTAAAGTACCTAACATAGTAACCTAGACCTCTAGGAAACTAAGACTAAACTATATTTTATTATGTTTTGTGATACCAAAATAAATAATCAATGAACTTCGTAATCACTTTATATTTTAGGCGACTTCAATCATTTGAAGATCTAAATAGGAAAGGAGAGACTAAAATTAATTTAAATTATATACTACAAAATCCGTATTATGTATTTCTAAACGAACTTAAATCTATCGGAAATATAAAGGAAACTATGAGATATTGAATATTGTATTCTAAAATACAAATTGACCATTTACTTCCTCAACTTATATTCACAAGTTTCACAACATCGTACAGTAAAATGGATATTAATATAAGATAAAGTATTGCACAAAATTGTTTGATGAAATTTGATTAAGTAAATTGAATTTTTCCAAAATTTCTCTAATTAAAAGAATAGGCGAATGGACTAGTCTGATAAGTTCATAGTTTATTTTGACTCTGACTTCGACACTATTAAATTTTGTAAGTATAACTTTTATTGGAAGTAAACTAGCAAATAGGTATTTCATAACATTTTGTTATTGTAAGATTTTATTATTTGATAAGTTGCAACTTTGATAAGTAGATGGATCCATCGTATTTTAGTTAGCAGTTTTAAGGAAAAGTTCAAATTCTGAAGTGCCAGGGACTTGCAACCCCTGGAGTACGTTTCAGAAGGCCTTCTTTACGGCGCACGACGCCAATGCTCATCGGTTCACTTAGGTAAAGCCTTCTCCTTAAATCAAAATATACTGCTTAACTTCCTAATTTGAACACATTATTGGATAATTCATAATATCCATATAATGAGTGTCATTGATTGATTATTTCTCAATTTACTTTTACATATTTCGTACACGACATCATGTCTAATTAGTTAATATCATTGATATGATACCTTTCGGTTTGAAATAGAATGTTATTTAAAGTATTGTGGTTCATTACCATATTATTATTTGATTTCAATGAAAATTGTGGTTATATATTTTAGGACTCACTTTGCCTAAGTTTTGTAAAATCACGTGTTTGTGATATCAAAAGTGAATTATATTTATACTCTGACTCAAGTACTCAAATATGAATATATAAAGTTTAGAGGAGTTATTTATATTCCCTCTGATTTTCTCATGTCGAATATAACATCTTTCATCCTTACAGCAGAAAGACTTATTGAAGTTGTGGTCGCATTTGCACCAATATTCAACAATGTATCATCATGGTTGAATATAATTTATATTTCATATTGTTGTTTACATATATACGAGGACTTACATGCCTCATTCTTGTCGTAAAGGTGTCAATCCATATTGGTTGAACAAACTTAAAGCTTTCGTTATATCAACTTAAATACTTGAGTAGAATAATCATACACATTTATAAGTTAGTTTCGACAAAATAAATTTTCTGGAACAATATTCAGAAAACATTGGGGTAGGATTAGGACACAAAATCAATATAATTTACTATTGCAGTAGATTAGAACTGATAGACCCAAGAATACTAGTGTATACTAGTTGAATAGTGTATCAATCCCGTAAATTTTATAATACTCAAATAATTCAATGTAAACTTACGTACATAACTTTTCTCCACATGATTTTTGTGTTCTACACATATCTCTTTATAGTAGGTATTCCATTTTTTTAATATATTTCTTATATTTTAGATTTAAGTGAAAATTACGTTAAAAAATACTATGAGGATTTTAATTTTTCTTGTCATTTTGTATTCTTGACAGATCCTCTCAACATTTTCAAACTATTCTATGCCTCTTTCTTTTTAAACATAAAATGAGGTCATAATCTCATTCCAGATTTAAGACATCAAAAAGGTTAGCATACACAAATGCTGACTATAAAAATTTCTTACTTAGGATGAATAATTTATTTTTGATCTTTAGATTATCTACCATATTCAATTACATTATTCATATTTAGTGACGGAACTTCCTACTCAAGGTCTGTTCCGTTACATTCAACCCCCAAAATTTGCGCAGGTGATATGATAATTTAACCGTAGTAAATTTTTAAAACTTATTGGCAAATGAACTCATAAAAATTTCTTTATCATATTTCTAAGCTTTTGATTCTTTACCATATTTTAATTATATTATATTATTTGTGTTAAGTGATGGAACTTCCCTCCCACGATATGTCTCGTTACATCCAACCCCCAAAATTTGTACAAATTATATGATAATTTAACCATAATAAATATTTAACAATCTCTCTAAAATTTCAATCATAAATATGTTCTTTAATTCGAATAAAATTTATTGGCAAATGAACTCAGACATGGTGTATTTGAGAATGTGTGTGTTTTTAAACCATTCCAAAAGTTTAAAATTAAATGAGTTAATATATAAGCTTTTATAGCGATAATCATAAATAAAGATTTCTTTTCACCAAGTCGATTCAATCCTGGTAAGGAAATGCGTTTTGTGTTGCGCATTAATCCTAATGATTCAAAGGTTGGTGTTAGACTGCAAACCAATCATACGCTTAGAGAAAAACACCCCCTAAGACCTTCCAAAAACTAAATCTACTCTTAAGGCTTAAAGCTTTAATTATGTATGCTCACCACTAATCCACTTAATACCAATTTCATGTAATCAAACTTCTGGTTTTGGAGATGTATAGTGTACCGCAATATTTAATGTAGAGTGGGACTCGTATGAAATCAGTTTATACTGATGACTTGTCTTCTGACTTAACCTAACACCAAATCTCCTTCATATGAGTCGCTGATATGTACTGTTTTGAGCATTATAGCTCCGTCGATAGGGTAATGCATCTGAATTCAATTGACAACAAATTGCTTCAAACCAAGGATATCAATAAATTATTAAAGCTCTCCATTCCTTCTATTAAAGTACTACCACATATATTTTTCCTTCCTTCCTATTAAACATTAACATTGCACTCTCTTTTATGATATCCATTCAAAACATTAACTATCATTGTGTTTCATACTCTTTAACAATGAATCAATTCCTTTAAGTAAGAAGCTCAAAATAAATATGACATATTGATAACCGACAAATTATTTATCTTAAAACAATATTTTGGCAGTAACAAAACACACCACAGAAATCATGAAGTCCCATAACTAAATAAGTAAGTACTGTATAAATTATTTTATTTTATTATTACTTTCAAAAATATGAATCATTTCGATAAATACAATTTCAATTCAATTTAATAAAACTTGATAACCTTTTTATTATATTATGTATTGTTGAACATTTTGATTTAATACTTTGAATAAGTAAAACAAGATATTTTTAAGTTATATAAATTAAGATTAAATTTCATTAACATATTTTTTTATGATAAACAAGGCAAACGATAGATTTCCACACGTTTAAAACATTTGGTTATAAAATTATCGTAAACTTTTTTTTTTAACAACCGCCATCTCTCCTTTATATTTAAGAATATTTCATATACTCCTTGTTGTGATATTTTTTTAATTTATTTTTCCCAAATTTATTTCCATATAATCAAATTGAAGTAAATTATTTATCTTCCATAATCTAAATAATCAATTGTTTAAATACCTAATTATATTTAACAATGAATAACCGGACTTACTCTTATCGTTTTTAAATGTGAAAGAAATATTATTATTTAAACAATTCCTCGGTATGTAATTGTAAAATTATTAGGTAGTACAAACCCCTAACTGAACTTATTTAATTTATGATTTTACCACGTTTCAATGTTTAATCAAACCCCATTTCAATATTATTTTATTTTAATTTAATTATTTATTTATTTACTAGCTTACGGACGCGACTCCGCCCGCGCGTATGTCAGTTATCCCGCACAACATTAACCTCCTTTTGCGCAGCTTGAATAAAACTATTCTATGTTTTTCCCGGGTCTCAAACTATTTCCATACCAAATTTCATTCAAATCGGTGCAGTAGTTTTGGCGTGAAAGCGTAACAGACAGACAGACAGAGTTACTTTCTCATTTATAATATAAGTACTGATGGTCATCAATAATTATTACATAAATTCGTGCATAAATCTGAGTATATTTGTAAGTAATTAATACAACCCCCTGGCTGAACTTATTTAATAAATGATTTTACAAAGCTTTAATGTTTAATCAACCCCCATTTCAATATTCTTTTATTTTGATTTTATCTATTTATTTATTTATAGTCACCAATAATTATTATATAATTTCTTGCTTAAATCTGAATACTTATATGTGTATGTAATTTATGCAACCCCCTGACTGAATATATTTAATAATTGATTTTACTAAACTTTAAACAACCACCATTTTAATATTATTTTATCTATTTATTTATGATCACCAATTATTATAACACAAATTGGTGCATAAATCTGAGTATATGTGCAAGTAATTAATACAACCCCCTGACTCAATATATCTAATCATTGATTTTAATACGCTTTCAATTTCAATCAACCCCCACTTTAATATAATTTTATATCCAGTTCTAAAGAATAGATTCAGGCATTACTTTGCGGAAACCATATATAATGAAAACAAATATTTTTAAAATATTTCAAGAAAACAATTAATTAATATTTTAATAAAACACTTTAAAAAAAAGTACAAAAATATATGTCATAACAATTCCGCCTAATTTTCCTGCTAAGCCAACGTGACGTCACAAACTCCACGCTACCAAACCATAAGAATTTTCGACGCGTTTTGATTCTACACGAAGCATCCTCAAAAGGGCTTGCTTCTACGAACGCACTTTCGAAATACCGTTTTAGCTAACATACATACTAATATCCTATTAAATCTTTCTTAATACCTCTCCTATTTCACGGCAACAAATTGTGCGATGAATCGCTCCTTTACAAATCACAATAACCCTAGAATCAACCATATTAATCTATCATCACTGTTCTTTAACTTTTAGATCAAAAAATTATCTAACTTTTAAATAAATTCTCATCAACCCGCAGTATCACAAATAAAGAAAAATAACCGTTTGTTAAAAACTGATAATCAAATGATTATCCCCAAATTAATGATAATGATAAATTGAATTTTAACTACCTAAGTAAACTTTTAAATAAATTATGGCAAAATCCCGATTAAATCCTGGTAAAATCCCCTTAATAATGTATCTTTTCTTAACTACTAAAATCCTGGTCACGGCACCAAATTGTAACCTCTCAGGACACTTAGTAATTTTTTTTTATAAAATAAATAATGAACCCAAAAATAATCATTTTAAAATTAAATTATAAACAATTAAGAAACATTAATAATAATAAAACTTACTAAACCAACCTAACTTACACTCTAACTTAAACTGATCCTAAAACAGAAAACTGATCCCCAAATTGATCCTAAAAATGATCCTATTTTTAGCTTTAACTTAAACGATCGTGCTTGACTAAAAATTCTGATCCAAATTTACAAATAACTAAAGAAGCCTGAAATAATATATTAAATATTTTTCTTTAATCTAAAATTATTGTGATTTGAAATATGGCATGTGAATCGTCTAGTATAGTGGTAGGACCTTAAGAAGTGACCTATTGTAGTAATCCATTTTCTTTTAAAGTAATTAAGAAAGAACTTGTCTAACCTAACAGATAATACTCCTGAATAGTATCTCCTTAACCTAAAATTTTAATCTATCAAATTAAAATGTATATTAATAAAATGAGAATCCTAAAGATATCTATATGAACCTATTATACTAGTTTTTATACTATAGTATTTTTATAATAAAATAATTGCAATTCAATCTAATATAATTTAGAATATTATTTGTTCATTTGATGATGTAAAGGAATAGAATTTGAATGTATTATTAGAATAATGTAGATATTCTGAATTAGTGAACATAGAAAACACCTCATAAAATATTGGAATTAGGTATCTAAAACCAATAGCAAATTATTAGGGAAACTGAAATCTAAAACTAGGTAAATCATTGTCAGAGTTGTTACGGAGATATATGTATATATTTCTAGAGCATAATTCAAGGTAAAGCAATTATAAGCGAAGTATCATTAGGGTATTGAGTCGTTAAAAATTAATGAAATCGTTAGGGTATTAAATCATTAAATGACTAAATAATCTTTGTATGGGAGCAAATAATTGTTTCTTAGAACAAAATAGAAATTACGGGAAATTAAATTGAAAAACAATGAATATATTTTACAAAAAGATAAAAGCAGATAAATGAATCTAAAGTTAATTTGTGCATAACCCAAATCTAATATCACGTGTATAAATTATTATTGTAGATAGTCTCAAATTAAAAATAGGTATCGAGAAAACCAGACATAAAATCTAGATGAAATAAGTAGTATAGAATTTGGCTTAAAATAGCGTAGTATAAATAACTATACATTAGATATGTTTTGGCTATTGTAAGGAAAACAACATGAAACTAGAATTTACTTGAATTTTTGTACTCATAATAATATATTGTCATGACTCCTAAGACTTCCTGAGATTTCCCCAAAAATTGCAAAATATATTAAAGCTTAACAATAACAACCTAAGATGCATAACGGCTTATCTAGTATAGTTAGTGAAATATATCAGAAGAAGATATTTTCTCTAAAATACCTTACTATGTTAGGTTAGCTTACCTTGACTTTAACTCTAGGAAACTAAGATGTATGAATTAATTATATTATTATTATGTTTTGTGAGAGAGGCTGATAAAGGAAATATACCAAAATGGATAATCAACGAACTCCGTAATCACCTTATATTTTAGGCGACTTCAATCATTTGAAGATCTAAATAGGAAAGAAAAGACATAAATTAATTTAAATTATATACTACAAAATCCGTAATATGTATATCTAAACAAACTTAAATCTGTCGGAAATATAAAGAAAACTACGAAATATTGAATATTGTATTCTAAAATACAAATTGACCATTTACTTCCTCAACTTATGTTCTCAACGTCATATAGTAAAATGGATATTATATAAGATAAAGTATTGAACAAAATTGTTTGATGAAATTTGATTAAGTAAATTGTATTATTTTAAAATTGGTCTAATTAAAAGAGTAGGAGAATGGACTATACTGATAGTTCATAGATTATTTTGACTCTGACTTCGACACTATTAAATTTTGAAAGTATAACGTTTATTGGTAGTAAACTAGCAAATAGGCATTTTATAATATATTGTTATTGTAAGATTTTATTATTTGATAAGTTGCAACTTTGATTATTAGATGGATCCATCGTATTTTAGTTAGCAGTTTTAAGGAAAAGTTCAAATTCTGAAGTGCCAGGGACTTGCAACCCCTGGAGTACGTTTCAGAAGGCCTTCTTTACGGCGCACGACGCCAATGCTCATCGGTTCACTTAGGTAAAGCCTTCTCCTTAAATCAAATACTGCTTAACTTCCTAATTTGAACACATTATTGGATAATTCATCATATCCATATAGTGAGTGTCATTGATTGATTATTCTCAATTTACTTTTACATATTTCGTACTCGACATCATGTCTAGATAGTTAATATCATTGATATGATACCTTTTGGTTTGAAATAGAATGTTATTTAAAGTATTATGGTACAATCCATATTATTATTTAATTTCAATGAAAAATTTGGTTATATATTTTAGGACTTACTTTGCCTAAGTTTTGTAAAATCACGTGTTTGTGATATCAAAAGTGAATTATATTTATACTCTGACTCAAGTACTCAAATATGTATATATAAAGTTTAGAGGAGTTATTTATATTCCCTCTGATTTTCTCATGTCGAATATAACAGCTTTCATCCTTACAGCAGAAAGACTTATTGAAGTTGTGGTCGCATTTGCACCAATATTCAACAATGTATCATCATGGTTGAATATAATTTATATTTCATATTGTTGTTTACATATATACGAGGACTTACATGCCTCATTCTTGTCGTAAAGGTGTCAATCCATATTGGTTGAACAAACTTAAAGCATTCGTTATATCAACTTAAATACTTGAGTAGAATAATCATACACATTTATAAGTTAGTTTAGACAAAATAAATTTTCTGGAACAATATTCAGAAAACATTGGGGTAGGATTAGGACACAAAATCAATATAATTTACTATTGCAGTAGATTAGATCTGATAGACCCAAGAATACTAGTGTATACTAGTTGAATAGTGTATCAATCCCGTAAATTTTATAATACTCAAATAATTCAATATAAACTTACGTACATAAATTTTCTCCACATAATTTTTATGCTCTCCATAAATCGTTTTTCTAGTATGATTTCTTTCTAGTATCTTCTAATAGTAGGCAAATCATACCTATGTCTTATATTTTAGATTTAAGCGAAAATTACTTTAAAAAATACTATGAGGATTTCAATGTTTCATGTCATTTTGTATTCTTGACAGATCCTCTCAACATTTTCAAACTATTCTATACTTCTTTCTTTTTAAACATAAAATGAGGTCACAATCTCATACCAGATTTAAGACATCAAAAAGGTTAGCATACACAAATATTGACTATAAAAATTTCTTACTTAGGATGAATAATTTATTTCTGATCTTTAGGTTCTGTACCACATTCAATTATATTATTAGTATTTAGTGACGGAACTTCCTACTTACCTTTTTTTCCAAATATTTAATATTCCAAATATAATTCATTTTAAATTAAATAATAATTAATAAAGAAACATTAATAATAATAAAACTTACTAAACCAACCTAACTTACACTCTAACTTAAACTGATCCTAAAACTGAAAACTGATCCCCAAATTGATCCTAAAAATGATCCTATTTTTAGCTTTAACTTAAACGATCGTGCTTGACTAAAAATTCTGATCCAAATTTACAAATAACTAAAGAAGCCTGAAATAATATATTAAATATTTTTCTTTAATCTAAAATTATTGTGATTTGAAATATGGCATGTGAATCGTCTAGTATAGTGGTAGGACCTTAAGAAGTGACCTATTGTAGTAATCCATTTTCTTTTAAAGTAATTAAGAAAGAACTTGTCTAACCTAACAGATAATACTCCTGAATAGTATCTCCTTAACCTAAAATTTTAATCTATCAAATTAAAATGTATATTAATAAAATGAGAATCCTAAAGATATCTATATGAACCTATTATACTAGTTTTTATACTATAGTATTTTTATAATAAAATAATTGCAATTCAATCTAATATAATTTAGAATATTATTTGTTCATTTGATGATGTAAAGGAATAGAATTTGAATGTATTATTAGAATAATGTAGATATTCTGAATTAGTGAACATAGAATAACACCTCATAAAATATTGGAATTAGGTATCTAAAACCAATAGCAAATTATTAGGGAAACTGAAATCTAAAACTAGGTAAATCATTGTCAGAGTTGTTACGGAGATATATGTATATATTTCTAGAGCATAATTCAAGGTAAAGCAATTATAAGCGAAGTATCATTAGGGTATTGAGTCGTTAAAAATTAATGAAATCGTTAGGGTATTAAATCATTAAATGACTAAATAATCTTTGTATGGGAGCAAATAATTGTTTCTTAGAACAAAATAGAAATTACGGGAAATTAAATTGAAAAACAATGAATATATTTTACAAAAAGATAAAAGCAGATAAATGAATCTAAAGTTAATTTGTGCATAACCCAAATCTAATATCACGTGTATAAATTATTATTGTAGATAGTCTCAAATTAAAAATAGGTATCGAGAAAACCAGACATAAAATCTAGATGAAATAAGTAGTATAGAATTTGGCTTAAAATAGCGTAGTATAAATAACTATACATTAGATATGTTTTGGCTATTGTAAGGAAAACAACATGAAACTAGAATTTACTTGAATTTTTGTACTCATAATAATATATTGTCATGACTCCTAAGACTTCCTGAGATTTCCCCAAAAATTGCAAAATATATTAAAGCTTAACAATAACAACCTAAGATGCATAACGGCTTATCTAGTATAGTTAGTGAAATATATCAGAAGAAGATATTTTCTCTAAAATACCTTACTATGTTAGGTTAGCTTACCTTGACTTTAACTCTAGGAAACTAAGATGTATGAATTAATTATATTATTATTATGTTTTGTGAGAGAGGCTGATAAAGGAAATATACCAAAATGGATAATCAATGAACTCCGTAATCACCTTATATTTTAGGCGACTTCAATCATTTGAAGATCTAAATAGGAAAGAAAAGACATAAATTAATTTAAATTATATACTACAAAATCCGTAATATGTATATCTAAACAAACTTAAATCTGTCGGAAATATAAAGAAAACTACGAAATATTGAATATTGTATTCTAAAATACAAATTGACCATTTACTTCCTCAACTTATGTTCTCAACGTCATATAGTAAAATGGATATTATATAAGATAAAGTATTGAACAAAATTGTTTGATGAAATTTGATTAAGTAAATTGTATTATTTTAAAATTGGTCTAATTAAAAGAGTAGGAGAATGGACTATACTGATAGTTCATAGATTATTTTGACTCTGACTTCGACACCATTAAATTTTGAAAGTATAACGTTTATTGGTAGTAAACTAGCAAATAGGCATTTTATAATATATTGTTATTGTAAGATTTTATTATTTGATAAGTTGCAACTTTGATTATTAGATGGATCCATCGTATTTTAGTTAGCAGTTTTAAGGAAAAGTTCAAATTCTGAAGTGCCAGGGACTTGCAACCCCTGGAGTACGTTTCAGAAGGCCTTCTTTACGGCGCACGACGCCAATGCTCATCGGTTCACTTAGGTAAAGCCTTCTCCTTAAATCAAAATATACTGCTTAACTTCCTAATTTGAACACATTATTGGATAATTCATAATATCCATATAATGAGTGTCATTGATTGATTATTTCTCAATTTACTTTTACATATTTCGTACACGACATCATGTCTAATTAGTTAATATCATTGATATGATACCTTTCGGTTTGAAATAGAATGTTATTTAAAGTATTGTGGTTCATTACCATATTATTATTTGATTTCAATGAAAATTGTGGTTATATATTTTAGGACTCACTTTGCCTAAGTTTTGTAAAATCACGTGTTTGTGATATCAAAAGTGAATTATATTTATACTCTGACTCAAGTACTCAAATATGAATATATAAAGTTTAGAGGAGTTATTTATATTCCCTCTGATTTTCTCATGTCGAATATAACATCTTTCATCCTTACAGCAGAAAGACTTATTGAAGTTGTGGTCGCATTTGCACCAATATTCAACAATGTATCATCATGGTTGAATATAATTTATATTTCATATTGTTGTTTACATATATACGAGGACTTACATGCCTCATTCTTGTCGTAAAGGTGTCAATCCATATTGGTTGAACAAACTTAAAGCTTTCGTTATATCAACTTAAATACTTGAGTAGAATAATCATACACATTTATAAGTTAGTTTCGACAAAATAAATTTTCTGGAACAATATTCAGAAAACATTGGGGTAGGATTAGGACACAAAATCAATATAATTTACTATTGCAGTAGATTAGAACTGATAGACCCAAGAATACTAGTGTATACTAGTTGAATAGTGTATCAATCCCGTAAATTTTATAATACTCAAATAATTCAATGTAAACTTACGTACATAACTTTTCTCCACATGATTTTTGTGTTCTACACATATCTCTTTATAGTAGGTTTTCCATTTTTTTAATATATTTCTTATATTTTAGATTTAAGTGAAAATTACGTTAAAAAATACTATGAGGATTTTAATTTTTCTTGTCATTTTGTATTCTTGACAGATCCTCTCAACATTTTCAAACTATTCTATGCCTCTTTCTTTTTAAACATAAAATGAGGTCATAATCTCATTCCAGATTTAAGACATCAAAATGGTTAGCATACACAAATGCTGACTATAAAAATTTTTTACTTAGGATGAATAATTTATTTTTGATCTTTAGATTATCTACCATATTCAATTACATTATTCATATTTAGTGACGGAACTTCCTACTCAAGGTCTGTTCCGTTACACATGTATGGATAAAACCCTTGCATGCGCTTGTACTACAGGTATCTTAAAAATACCTTTTGCACTTTTTCCAATAGAAGTGTATAGTTGCTCTCATGCGTATTATAAAAATATTAAGTAAATTAGCAACCATAATATGCATAAAATTGGTAAACATTTTTTAATTGGCAAAATAATATTATTATGTCTCGATTATATTATAATAATTCATTACTCTCACAATGGTGTAGGTATGCTTTGAAGCGGAACCTAGTGATACTTTTTTATATTTCAACAACCTCTGACCTAGGACCACAAGCTAATAACATTTCATTTCCTGTTTTTCCGTTAATTCATCGTCTTCTCCAGATAGGTCCAGCCTTGTAGCACTTTTTATCGTCGTCTTCAGGTCGTCTTCAGGTCTTCAGGATTACTGATTACTACCTTAGTAATCAGTAATTTTATTCGCGGGCAGTTGGAGGCAACTATTGCGAACTGTTGTGTGGACCTATTCAGTTGTTTAAAAATATCGGCAAAGTGCGTGTCGGATGGGTTCCGTACCATTAGATATACAGCATTAGACTACATATTTTAACCTTTTTTGTTTTAACGTGCGCGTGTTCGACCCGCACTTGGCCAATTTTTTGTATTTTTTGTTATAGCGGCAACAGAAATACATCATCTGTGAAAATTTCAACTAGCTATCACCGTTCTTGAGATACAGCCTGGTGACAGACGGACGGACGGACAGACAAACGGACGGATAACAAAGTCTCAGTATTAGGGTCCCGTTTTTACCCTTTGGGTACGGAACTCTAAAATACAACTACTGTGTGGCCATCCACACAGACATTTATTTTATTTAAAAATTATAATTATGGTATTTATACGATGACTTACAAGTTCCCGCAACTCACTTTTGCTACTAATTTGGGCAGAGGCTCCACCTGAAGGTTATACCTACTAGTACTGAGTCTGGTTACTCCTGGATTTATCACAATAATTCTGAGCACTTAATTTTGGAAGCCACCGTTTATATAGAGAAAACAGCTGACAACGCGTAAATAGGTTTGTGAGGGATTCGGGCCTAGGTCAGCAATAAAAAAGAAAGAAAGAAAATATATAAAGAAAACTGGTTTTTTGTGACACAAGCAACGAGGTGACACTAAAATGATTAATTAAAAATTACAACTACAGTAAAGTGCACACAACTTGGTCCCAAATCAGCATAATGCTGGAATTAGCCAGCAATGGTCTACCTTTGGAACCATATTATTATGTATTTAGAACCATATTATTTTGAAGCGCTCGTAGTGAAGTTTGCTTAGCCATTCTGAACCGACCAGCAAAGTTAAGCAACGTCCGCCGCGGTCATGAGTTGGATGGGTGACCGCTAGTGACATTACTCCTGAACGCTTCCGTGCTTCGGAGAGCACGTTAAGCCGTCGTCGGTCCCGGTTGTTGTCTTAGGATGGCAGTTGTTATAGCATGGTGGTAGGGCATTTTGCGAATGCCGCCTGGCTAGCCACCACCCTCAAGTAGAAAATCTGTCGATAAGCACCTAGCAGTGTGTTCCGGCAGCTGTCCTTGTTAGCTAGTATTCTCTAATCTGCACTTACCTTCAGGTGAGATAGTGGTCAAAGGCTAACCTATCATGCTAAAAAAAAAGTTTTAACAGAACGCAGCTTGGAGTGTTGTCATTGTGAAGTAACGTCGGCTTTTTACAGTGAAATTAGGGAGAATTGTCACTAAATCTATTTTTGTTTTTTTTTTCTAATATATTAATTTAATTTATAAATTATTGGAGTACATGTTTTTTGTTCCGGATGGGAATCGAACCCACGTCTACATAGTGCTTTGTAATATTTAGGTAATATATTAATTAAATGTTTCCTTAAAATATTTTTGAAATGTTATTTGTTATAACTATTTAACTTTCGCTATTCCCAGCGTACTCACAATAATAGTTTCAAAAGAACAGCGTTTTTATAAGCCCTGGACCCGTTAAAAAGTAGTTTTTAACGCTGCATCTTAATAGCTTATCATAAGTTTACATACATTAAAAACATGCTACCGCTGAAAGTTTCAGGACGCGCTTGAAGACCTTTAAGAAAAAGCTTAGTAAGTGCTTTCAAACTTCAGTGAACTTTTATATACGTTACAAAATAGCCTCTATTTTAACTTACATACATTTTTATCGCTTCCAATGATCTTAAAGTGTGGTTAAGAATAAGCACATAACAACGCTCTTTACCAACTGAATGACCTTATTATGAAAGTAATGCCCGATAAAATGAAAGGAAAGAAATCATACAACTCACGTACCAATTTGAAGCAGAAAAAGCCCAGCTATTGACTGCCGCGCCGCAGGTCCTTGATTGAGCTTTATCGCAAGGTGGTAGGGCATTTTGTGAATGCTACAAATCTCAAGTAGAAAATCTGTCATCAAGCACCTAACAACGTGTTTCAGCTGCATGCCTTGAAGGCTATTAAGTAATTAAGAAATAACAGGAGAGACTTCACAAATGTGTCTTAGGGTAATGGGCGCAGTGCAGTTCATCACTTGTCACGAATGCACCTGTCATAGGCAGAAGTTCCGTATAAGATCAGGTGTGTCTCGTGCGTGATCTGTCACAATGCAAAAAAAATTACTATCATTTCTTCCTATTCCCGAAAAAGTAGTCATAGGTGCCACAACCATCAGCGTTTTGCCGGATTATTTTGGCACTGTAATAGGGGCGAGACTTATGTTATCGACGTGGCACAGTTCAAAGCTTCAGCTTGTAGCTGATTTTTTTTCCCGGAAAAATTCCATAACAGTCTTCCGGGATTGAGTCCAGGTCCTTGAATTCCATAACGACGCTCTCGCCATTCCACCAGTGGGGCAGTGTGCCTGTAAATTCACTAGCTTGTCTTCTTCATTACATGGAAACTTTGACTTCAGCTTGTTTGAATTGAGAGAGGGGGGTTAAGTGAACTCATCCCCCATCTCTACCCATGATATATATACTATAACCATCATACTATAACCATAGGTGTCGTAAGAGGCGACTTAGGGTAACACACAAGAAGATGGGCAGTATCGCTTTCTGAGGAACTAATATCTAACACTGCGATGTCAAAGACGTCTGCCGAGTTTGAGGATTATGGCAAACTCCCTCATAATGGAGGAGGCTGTGTTCAGCAGTGGATAATCCGGATGGTACAGTAATTGCTGTTGCTGAAAAATGTAAATGATAGGGTTTTGTAGGGTGAGTGGTGACACGCTGTACGCGGGTGGTGCCAATCAGGTGACAAGCCAGGTGGTAGGCCAGATATTATACCTCCAAGCAGTAGTGTGCAAACACTGCTTTGTTTAAGTTTGAAGGGCACTGTAGCAAGTGTAATTACCGGCCAGTGAAGGCTTAAACTCGAATGTCTCGAAGAGTCACGTGCAGTGCATCAGGTCCCGGCTTGTACTTACACCCATTAACATATAAAAGGAGCGAGTGTACAGCTAGCCTCGATTTTGTGCAAAAATTAAATTATTGCACTGGACCCATTATTCACAAAGAAAACAAGAGTTTTATATTATTTTTTATTTTGTTTAATTTTTATGTTATTGTGATGGAACAAACTCGAGGCCCACCTGATATTAAGCAGACTAACCTCTAACTCGTCACAAGTCACGAATTGCACTGCGCCCGTCACCTTAAGACATTTTTGTTAAGTCTCATGTGCCTGTAATTTCACTGGCTCTCAAGGACTGCTGTCGGAACACACCGTTAGGTGCTTGGCGACATATTTTCTACTTGAGGGTGGGTTAATATTTTAATATTAATATAGAGAATAACACGCCGCCTCCCTTCAAATATTTGACATACTCAGTTTTTTTTTCTCAAATTGGTATACTTTAGTTATTCAATATTTAGGTATCCCAAAATATATAAAATATATGTGAATAAACTCATCAAATGGGTTTATGAGACCCAAAAGCTGTGGTATTGATTAACAAAAGGCCAAGGATCAATACCAAACCGATCAAGTACAAATATTACAAAGCGATGATTTAAAAGCAATCCAGCTAGAATAGATAGAGATCAGATATAAACCCACTGTAAACGATTTTGTTTGGCCACGAACATTGGCATAATCAGTAAATATGTGAATGCAGATATTTATAAACTAACTTTTGTTAATAATAACGTATAAAGTACTGTATTTTTTTGTTGAAGATAGCTTATCTTTAACAAAAAGCCTTTTAGCCCACATACTTAAAAATGTATTCAAAACTTGGAATCGACTCGATCTTGACTAAGTTGCCTCTTAAGGTTGGAGTAATATATGACTTAAATATATATTATAAATAAAGTAGATGTTAATATATGAATGAATGAATGAATTATTCATTTGTCAAAAACCTCGTACATAGTTATGTGAGTATATAAAGTTTCAAGTATGTTCTGCCTTGCGGCGTACAAAAAAGCGATACAAATTAAAAAAATATAAACATTACTAGCTGCGCCCCGCAGTTACACCCGCGTGGTGATGGATGATGATGATAAAAATTATGATATGTGTTAATCCAGCGCCTTATCCCATGCCATACATTTCTATACATATAAGATTTAGATTTATATATGATCATGTCTTCGATTTTGGCAATAAGCTCAAGTACCTATTCGTCATCGCCGCATTACTAAGTATATATATATTATATAATTGTGTTTAACATTTATAAAAATATACGGGTTTAGATAATATATGTCTGTGACGTATTTATGTATTTATTTATTATAATAATATTAGTATTTATATATAATTACCCCGTGGGGTGCCGGGTTAGAATTGCACCTTCCCATATAATCCCGTGGGTGTCGTAAGAGGCGACTAAGGGAAACTACTGGAAGGTGGGCAGCAGCGCCTTTTAAAGAACTGCCGACTTACACTGCGATCCCCAAGCCGCCTGCCAAGCGTGGGGCTTATGGCAAATACCCCCTTAATAGGGGAGGCTGTGTTCAGCAGTGGACGATCTGGCTGTTACAGTTACAGTACAGTTACATATATAATTATGTGTATTCATTTATGTAGTTTTTGGTCAATTATGTAATTATTTTGAAAATTATGTATAGAATTATTAAGACCATAAGAATACCTTCCCAATATTTTGACCATATCTCGAATTAATCTGTGGTCTGGAAGAGATCGCTCTGAGCGATAAGACCGCCCCGTTATATACTTGGTGTTAAGTTATGTTTTAGAATTAAATTTATTGTTGTTATTACGATGTTTTCAATAAAGAGTTATCTATCTATCTATGTATCATACCCAATTTCCTCGAAATCAGTCCAGCCGTTTGAACAAACGTTTTTTTATACTACGCCTTTATAATATTAGTTTGAAAAGGATCAATTTGTTACTACTGAATATGCATTAGAAATAAGTTATATGTTTTATAGTATATATGGTTCACTATTACGGCGATAATGGCTTACACATAAAAGATAGATACATGTTGTCGCGGGCTTTTTTGTAGGTAAATTGAAGATAAACATTTTCGTTATAGATTATGTGCGTGTGACACTTAAGATTTTTGCAGCGCACGCCATAATAGGTCTATATGGCTGATATTTTTCTTACTTACTTGACACTTATCGTTATATTTTCGACAATTCACATAATATCTTTATAAATTATAGCCTATGTGTTATTTTGATGTCTAAGCTATATTACTGGAAAGTTTCATTAAAATCCATCCAGTAGTTTTTGCGTGAAAGAGTAACAAACATCCATACATCCATACACACTCAGAAACTTTCGCATTTCTACTCGTAATATTAGTAGGATTGAAATATATGAATTTGATTATAAAGCAGTTAAGTCATGAAATTATGCCAGAAAGTAAATCAATCAATTTACAGATTACTTTAGTTTTACATAAAGTCTATTGGAATTTTATTATAAATTTTATTGTCATACAATACGTATTGTTTTGAAACAATGCTAAGTTAGATTTAGGCACTACGAGATTTTTCCTATATCGAGTAGAGAGATGAACATTACCTTTTATTTCGATGGAATTTGGATGTTGTTTAACAAAAAGAGCAATTTCCTCTATGTACAGATATGGAAATGTAGTATTTTTTTTCACTCATGGTTTTGTTTTCGGTTACACAAAATCAGTACTTACCTAAGCTGTGACGCGTTGGCTTTGAGAATGATAGCGACGAAGTTACATGCACATGAGACTTAACAACTTTGTCTTAAGGTGACGGGCGCAGTGCAATTCGTGACTTGTGACGAAATGTATCTGTTATAGGCAGAGGTTAGTCCACTTGACATCAGGTGGGCCACGAGCTTGTTCCGTCACAATGACATAAAAAAATAACATGATAATAGTATGTTTTTTCTAACAATACCACGAAACGCACGGCGGCGACTGCGGCATTTCAATACCCACATTCAATTTTTTTTGTTCGTTCATCTCTGACGCTCCAGCGTTTTTTTCATAGCCCAAATTTTGTGGGTAGTAAACAAACATAATTAACATATTTTCTACATCAGCGATAACTAAATAGGTATTTCAACTATTACATTATTGTGTACCATTATTGAAACTGTAATAAAAGGAATATAATTTCACCCATCGTGCTGATAAATTATATACGCTAAGCCTCGACTAGTGTGTAGTGAAAACAGCTTTATGACTTTTTGTTGTGATTTTGTTAGCAGATTGAGCTTTTTTATGCTTGATAGGTTAGCCTTTGAGCACTATCTCATCTGATGGTAAGTGATGATGCGGTCGAAGATGTTGTTCAGACTAACCTAGAATTACTGGCTCTCAACGACAGCTGTCGGAACACACTGTTAGGTGTTTGGCGACAGACTTTCTACTTGAGGGTGGTAGCTAGCCAGGCGGGTATTCGAAAAATGCCCTACCACCATGCTATAACGGCTGCCATCCTAAGACAACAACCGGGACCGACGGCTTTACGTGCCCTCCGAAGCACGGAAGCGCTCAGTAGTAATGTCACCAGCGGTCACCCATCCAACTCCTGACCGAGGCGGACGTTGCTGAACTTTGCTGATTGTTTTAGAATGGCTAAGCAAACTTCGCTACGAGCGCTTCAACAGAAGTTGATACCAGACTTAATTATTATTAGTTCATTTTTATTTAAGGACTTTTGAATAACATGTTCATGTCAGCCCTGTAGTGACCTTATATAGAAAACTTTAGTGGATACCGTGCTGTGCGCACTTTAGTTATAATTTTTGGTTTATTTCTGTTCATATATTATGATAATACCAGACTTATAATGTTAGAATTTGAGCCTTTTATCAGCGAGCGTTCCTATGGAATGTTATCACATTTAATTAAATAGTAAGTTGAGATGACTACAGACACGGTAATGTTTATAGATAACATTACCGTGCTACAGAGCTGTTTCAATGTAAATAATTTTCGTGAGTTCCATGTCAATAAAATTATAGGCTGTAATTTGAATAATATTTAGAGCATACTTAGTGAATAAAAATATTATGGATATAACTTAAGGAACTGGATAGCGTCTAAAATATCTTCTAGCTTTTTGTGACTTGCTGATTAGCCTTTGTCGGTCACTACTAAATTCTAACAACGTAAGGTTGAAATAAGGTTCATATCTTCTTCTAGCTGAAAAAAATAAATAAATTGCAACCCGAGCGCTTGCTACCTCACAATGCTAATTTGTACTCATTTATTTATTTATTTATTTCAAATTAGAACCGCATTTACGCAAGCGCAAGCGCTCGGGTTGTCGCGGAGATAGACGGTGAGTCAATATTTAAGATATAATATCATTATTTTTTAGATAAGGTACAGCAAAAACACCAAATTTTTAAACGTATGTGTTTTTTTTTAATATATATGAAGTGAGAAGACCAACACGTGCATCGCCTGAAAATAAAATTGGTCCCTCCGAAATAAGAGAACGTAAGACAAAATAACCAGGGGCTCCCTCCTGAGGTTCCCAAGGTCGCTATTAGGTGTCGCTTTGCTATACTCGACCTTTGTTTCGCTCGAGGTCAACGTCTCGATTCGCTTTGTATCTCCACCTTCGTATAGCAATGACCCACGCAAGAACATCGTGATTTTCCTTTGTTATTGCTCGCAGGCTAGCTTTTGACCACTGTTTTACGTGATAGAAAATAATTATGGAGACAAAGATGTTGTTCAAACTTCCTTCATAGCATTTAAACGAAATATTCCGATCTGTCCCCCTGTTAGCGATATGGGTCAGTTCGAACAATATTCACCTCCTTAATGTTTTATCTGTTCCCCTATTGGCATTAGGGGGACCGATAAAACATTTCTATTATTAAATTAAGCAATTTTACCATACCTAATCATAAAACGAGTAATATTTCTAGAAACGATCAAACTGAATGTGAAGGAGTCGACTTATAACATAAAACTAACCTGACCAGTTTTGAGAGTTACTAGTATGCACTTCGGCTCGGCACACGCACCGCTCATACCTACCCACTACTTACATTTTATTATGATATCATTGTTCTTGCCTATCTGTATTTTATAAGTAGGTACCTACCTACTTTAGTTATTGTCCTACTGCACTACGCAAACATATAATAATTGCAGGCTATTTTGTGTAAAATTGTTAGTAAATGCGAATGTTCTTTTGTATTTTATTGTAGATCTTTTACTATTAATATTATGTTATCTAGTGCCTAGTATTATTAGTATTATGTAGTATGTATAATTAGTTAACACCGCGGGAAGACGTCGGTATCCGGGAAACAGAATAACTTGCTGGACACCGACACACTATTTTAAAATAAATATTATTATATTATTATAAATATTATATTATTCCTGTTTGTCCGCAATAGAATTATATACAGATATATATACTTAAAAGTAATTTTATTTTATTATATTTTATTCGGAAAACATACAAGATTTACATAGCATTTTTTTCTTTCAAGATAAAATATCTATTCACCATTAAAAAACGTTTTCGCATAATGCAACCTCAAACAACTTTAAACGGTTTAAATCGCGTATATTTTTCATTATTTTGTATCTAATCTGGGAAAATAAGTTCTATATACAGATTGGTGGTGTAGCTATGGGCTTTCCAGTCTCCCCCGTTGTTGCCGATATTTTTATGGAAGACTTCGAGGAGAGAGCTCTCTCCACAGCTGTGGCTATGCCGAAGATTTACAAACGGTACGTAGACGATACTTTTACCATCCTGCCCAGTAATAAAGTTTCTGCATTTCTAGACCATCTTAACTCCTTACATAATAAAATTAAATTTACAATGGAGCCTCAGGTCCATAAATGCTTAGCTTTTCTTGATGTTTTACTCATCAGGAACCCTCACAACTCTCTTAGTCATACAGTGTATAGGAAACCCACCCATACAGATAAATATCTCAATGGTAACTCCCATCACCATCCATGTCAGTTGGCTACCGTAGGCAAATCTTTTTTACAGAGAGCTCATGGCATCTGCGACACTAACCATCTCAAGGAGGAGCTTCAGTATGTAAAAGAAGTACTGCAAAGCAATAATCACAAGCTCCCACAAATGCGTCACAGAAGCCGGCCCCAGCCTTCCACAGTTGAGCGACAACCTGCCATCTTACCTTACATCTTTCGAAGCGCTCGTAGCCAAGTTTGCTTAGCCATTCTGAATCGATCAGCAAAGTTAAGCAACGTCCGCCGCGGTTATGACTTGGATGGGTGACCGCTGCTGACATTACTACTGAGCGCTTCCCTGTTTCGGAGGGCACGTTAAGCCGTCGGTCCCGGTTGTTGTCTTAGGATAGCAGTCGTTACAGCATGGTGGTAGGGCACTTTGCGAATGCCAGCCTGGCTAGCTACCACCCTCAAGTTGAAAATCTGTCGCCAAGCACCTAACGGTGTGTTCCGGCAGCTGTCCTTGAGAGCCAGTAACTTTAGGTTAGCCTGAACAACATCCTCGACCACATCGGCACTTACCATCAGGTGAGATAGTGGTCAAAGGCTAACCTATCAGGCATAAAAAAAAAACATTAAGGGTGTCACGGACAAAATTGCTAATATCCTAAGACGAGCTTCAAGAAACCAATTTTTAAGACCTGTTAAGTGCAATATTCCCCTTGAAGATGCAGGTGTTTACAAACTTGATTGTGACTGTGGGCTGTCATACATTGGGCAAGCAAAGAGGAGCGTTGGTATCCGAGTAAAAGAACACATTGCTGACATGAAGAACAGACGCTCGACGGTTTGTGAACATGCCCAGGACAAACCCAACCACTACATTCGGTTCGATAAGCCACAAATCCTCGCCAGAGTGACCAGGTTTATGCCAAGAATGTTACGCGAGGCTGTTGGAATCAAAAAGTACCCAAATTTCAATAGAGATGATGGTTGGTAAGTACCACTTGCTTGGGATCCTGTTATCAAATTAATTAAATCCCAAGGCCGATAAATCTGCAAAACCTCTGGACACTCTGAGCGAATACTATCACTGCAAAGTATTTGAAACGTCGGGACAAAATAATGATAAATATTCGCGATTTAAACCGTTTAAAGTTGTTGAATTACTATGTGTAACAATTCCTTCATAGCATTACTTATGAACAGCTGCCGGACAAACCTTTAGTCGCTTGCCGACAGATTTTCAACTTGAATTTAGAAGCCAGCCAGGCATTCCAAAATACATATGCCCTACAAAACCAAATAATACACGGGCGCAATTGGAAGTTGAATCAAAATTTAAAGTTGAAAGGAAACCGAATGACATTTCATTACGGATTCTCGAAACTTATATGTTAAAGTTTGAGATCTACGTCGTAGCACTTCGTAGCACTTACGTAGCAGAAGGTGTAATTTAATTGCCAAGTATCATAGATCTGCCTATTTTTGGTTACAAACATACTTAATCATCACACCTGTATATTCCCAACGGGGCAGGCACACGTATACGAAATTAGGTTCTTAAATAGGTACCGCATTCGTTAAATATCTCTATAGATATATATCGAATGCAGTATCTTTATACCATATTATAATATACTGAATCAGCCAGATTGCCGAACACAGCCTTCTCTATTAATGGGAGCTTTGCCATAAACCCCACGCTTTGTAGGCGTCTTGGGAATCGCAGTGTAAGATAGCGGTTCCTTCAGAAGGCGCTGCTACCCACCTTCTGGTATCTGACCCTTAGTCGCCTCCTACGACACCCACGGGCAGAGATGGGAGTTTGACATTCTAGCCAAGTACCCCACGGGGCATATATATTAGGAGAGATTTACACAGAACTTTAAATGTTCTGTAGATATGAGTATGTATCGGGTACAGTTCCAGACTAAATATTTTCCAGGTCAGCCGTTCTTAACCGATTAGCTAAGTTAAGCATCGTCCGCTGAGTTCATGACTTGGACGGGTGACTGCTAGTGACATTACTACTGATCGTGCACTTGCTTCAAGAGTGCAAGTTAAGCCGTCGGTCCCCCTTGTTGTCTTACGCTGGCAGTCGATATAGCATTGTTAGGGCATTTTGCGAATGCCAGCCTAGCTAGCTACCACCCTCAAGTAGAAAATCTGTTGCCAAGCACCTAGTGGTGTGTTAACAACATCAACAGCTGTCCTTGAGAGGCAGTAATCTCGTAGATTAGCCTGAACAACTTACCTTCAGGTGATATATTGGAAAGTCTAGCATATCAGCTATGAAAAATAAACAGATAACTACCAACTAAAAAAGAATCAATATATAAATAGATATTAAACACATACTTTAAATTCATGGAACTTATTTCCGGGATATACTAGTTATTACTTATAGGAAGTCTCTCAAAGGAATAAAGTCAGATCATAACATAACAGAGTCCGTTTAAGTGAAGCTATTAAGTTGAGAATTGTTTACCCAGTGCAGTAAGTATTAACGGGCTGGGGAGTTAAGTGGAATGTGGGGGGTGGTGTAAGTGATCACCTTAGGGCGTGCATGACTACTTCAGTAAGAATTCTATATCTGCAGAAAAAAACGACTTTTTCTTCATGTCTATACTTAACATTAAAACTTACCTAATCGTAGACGAGCTCAAAATATCAGATCCCTTATTTCATTTTCACTTCTCGGGTGTAACTTTTGTTTGATATATGAAATGGTATTAAGTCGTGTCACAAAATTCGTTTCTATCTCCTTCGAAGCGATGTCGAAGGCTTTCTTCGAAACTGTACAAACTATATATTTTGATTAAAATAATCAGTCACAGATAATATTCAATTTTGGCTCGTAGACGCCAAAATTGAATATTTTGTCGCAGTAATCAACGTCAATTACAAAGTTTTACTATTAACTGTAGTTATGTGGTAATGCGAGTTCTTCTCAAAAGACACTCACAAGAATAGGAAAAAAAAAGTACAAGAAAGTCTAGACGCTTATATCAACAAGCACTTTAGTCGAGTGTTTACCAGATCAGGTACCGTGACATATAAATTACCTTTGGCCTTGAATTTTCTAAATATTATTAAATTTAGTAGATACCTATTTACATAAATTAATAATACTTATTTTAAGTTTTATTGCTATTCTACTAACACCTGGGGCTTATTACCTTAATAAAGATTATTAATATTATTATTTTAATAAATTGTGTGGAATTGAATCTGGTACACGCTATTTCTTGTGAATCGTTCCTACGTCCTCCATCGCGCTCGCGACAGTCCAGTCTCATATATTTCTATGTGGTTTAATTTTCTTCTCAACGATGCTAACCAACAACTAGGTACTGAGCAAATAAACACCTTTTATAAAAACTGTTTTGTTTTTATTGGTTTAAGGTCTAAAAAGCTTTTAATTTTGTTTGGACACATCTCGGCAGGGGAAATCTACGTAGCGGCAGCAGAACGATCTACTACCGCATGAATAAAGAAAGAAACAGAGTGAAAGCTACGCACTTCCGCGTCGCACACGCTTCCCGCCTGCATGCTTTGTTTGTTTATTGGAACAATGGTCGACAACATCGATTGTGTTGTGACGCGTATATAAGTGCAATAAAATCACAAGAACTTATGCAAAATATATCGCGTTTCCAATATTGGAGGAAACCACAATTTTCTATTTAAACGCTGCCGTCGTCGACGTATGAACAAGGGCACCAGAAGTGCTTCTTCCTCAAAATACATGATGCTTCTGATTTGAATTAGAATTGTAATTGCTAACTGCTCGAGCAGTTATCAATGGCAGCTTCAAGCTGTTGACTCTGCTGCAAGAGCGATCCGTGTATGTTGATAACGGGGTAACTGCTCGAGCAGTCCGTGTATGGCGGGCCTTAGTCCGCTCATTGAGCTGGTTCAAACCGGTTCTATAGCTAAGCGGGCGCCGCTGCTGCAACCCCCCGCGCGTCTTCTCAGTGACTAGTTACCACAGATTACCCCTAATCTGTGCTAGTTACGCACATATAGCTGTGCGTGTAGCAGTGAAGTTTGTATTCTGTAGTGTTCTTTGTTTGTGTTACTACTGTGAGCCGTGCTTCTCGTGATATGCCGCTAGCGCGTAAAGGCAATTTTGTATCGCAAAATGCCTGATTCACTAACGCGTCTTTGCCGAACAAATTGAATCCCTTGCAGTGTATCGTGAAAAAACTCGCTCAAGGTAATTGACACAGCATTACAGCACTAACACGTGCTTTAAATTGCTTACTTTCAGCAGGAAAAAGTTCTACCTTACAATCTGCGTAATAATGAAAATAGAATCATAAAAAATAATGAAAGTCTGGTTGTACCAAAAATCAGATTAGCTAAAGTCCAGAAACAAGGTCTTTATTCGAAAATACTTATGTATAATAAATTACCAAAAAACTTGACCACCTTAAAATACAGTTTGTTCAAACTAAAACTTAAACACTTTTTTGAAAACAATCCCTTCTACACATTAAAAGAATATATGTCAATGCAGCTTTTAGAATCTTTGTTCTTAGGACAAGTGCAAACGTGATAACTGCAGATTGTATTTAACTATATATGAAGTGTAAAATATTATGTAAAATATTATATTTTAATCAATTATTTACATAGACGTAATCAGACTTTAATTTAATATATTTAAGTAGTATAAATATGTTTAAATGTACCTTGGACTTGCCTGTAAAAAAAATTACTAAAGGGCCAACAAAACTTTTATATCTTTATATCTTTCAATCCTACTTAATGGGTACTTTTATTATTGTAGCACTGATAGTCCAATGGCAAAAAAGATTTTGAAGCGTTCTGTTGTGTGGACCTATTCAGTTGTCTTAAAAAAAACAACTTATGGACACACACACATTTATTTTATTTGAAAAATAAAATTATTAATTTACACTTGACTTTAAAAGTTCCCGCAACTCACTTTTGGTACTAATTTGGGCAGAGGTTGGCATGAGTCTGGTGACTCCTAGAGTTATCACAATAAATCTGAGATTTTGGAAGCCACCGTTAATATAGAGAAAAATACTGCTGACAACGCGTAAATAGGTTTGTGAGGGATTCGGGCCTAGGTCAGCAATATATTAGGTGTAACAGATCGTAGTGTAGCTTGCTCAGTCGTTAAGGTTTCTCTAGAAATTTAACATCTGTGACGGGAAATTAAAAACTTTTACAGTTTTTACGCGTTTGTTTATTTTACTGTTTTTGAACTTATTTAAAGTTTGGTCACCACGCATGCACGTGGTCATGGTATTTGCGAGTTTAAAGTACTGCTAGTATCTTATACAGATTTTGGAAACCAATGTACATTATTAATTAATTTTATTTCGAACGATATTGTGAAAATCACAGACGTGTCAAAAAATTATAGGAAAAGAGTTCATTATTGTATTCTATTGTGTTATTTTTATTTTATATTAATTAACCTTTATAATATTATTGTCTACAGCATCGCTTTGGTGCAAACTGTGATGGTTTCTGTAATGCTTAAATAAAAAAAAAGATTCCATAAACTACCCCTAAAATAGACGAAAATATTAAAAGTTCGTTTACCCTTAACAAACAAATGGTGTCAATCCAAAAAGATATAAAGAAAAAATTCGTCAAAATATATCTGCTAAGGCTAGATACTACATTCAAGTAAAAAACCTGTTGCCTAGCACCTGACGGAGTGTTCTGGCAGCTGTCCTCGGGAGCCAGTAATTCTAGGTAGACCTGAACAGTACCTTTGACCACACTGTCACTTACCATTAAATGAGGTATTTGTCAATGGCTAGCATATAAGCTTTTGAAAAAAGAACTGTCGTGCAGAGGGTCTATTTCTACAATGTGTTACCATTCTAATGGCTCCACGCATTTTGATGAAAATCGGTACAAAAGTTTCTTAGATAGAAGGACCTGAATTTTTTTTGACAGAATATTACCTTTCATTTTTGCAAATAAAGCCTTCTTTATGATACATTCAACCTGGATGTATCATATGGTGAAATAACCTCCGAAAGTGTTTTCGCATTGCTACAATAGCAGCATCACCTCTGATGCTACAGTTGTCTATCGGCAACCATGCTGACCGTTTGCTTTTTGTTTTGCGGCTATTAGCGCTCAGTAGTACCTAATGTCATCTTCAGTCACCCGTCCTAGGCATAACCGCGGCGGACTTAGCTGATCGGTTACAAACGGCTCAGCAAACTTCACTACGAGTGTAAAAAGTATAAATTAATTAAAAAAGTAAAAATCACGACTGCAATTACCTGCTAAACGTTTTATCGTTCCATGAAAATTAAAAGTGTAAATCATATATATTTATGAAGTCGTCTTTTAAAGCCCTTCATTTTGATACCGCAGTCGATGGAGAGAAATTTCTTTTTGCTTTTATTATTTTTATGTATCTGGTACCACTTGGGTTATAAAGACAAATCTAATGAATATATCATACATCAAAATCGGTTAAGCCGTTTAGAAGTTGTGTGGTGGAACAAAGAAACTCACAAACATACATACATACATGAACCCTGAAAACATAACACTCCTTATTTTGGGCAGTCATGTAAAAATATGTACACTTACATATACTAAAATGGTCAGGTTTCAACTTGCCAAAGAGAACTAGCTGCGTTCGGTCAATAAAGAACATCACGGCGCGGCGTTCATAGGTAGTAATATTCCGAACGATTGTTACATTAATTGCCGAGTTAAACTTTATAGCCTCAACAGGTGGCACTGCAGGAATATTATTGCCTGCAATTATCGAGCGAACGTACAAGGAGTACCTACCTACCTTCTAAGTGATAAACATCTGCGTTGTACATGCATCTTGTGGTGGCACAGTTTTTTAATTACTGTTAGGTTAGTCTTTGACCACTATCTCACCTGATGGTAAGTGTTGATGTGGTTGAAGGTGTTAAATAGGTTTAACCTAGGATTACTGGCTCTCAAGGACAGCTACCGGAACACACCGTTAGGTTCTTGGCGACAGATTTTCTACTTGAGGGTGGTAGCTAACCAGGCGGGCATTCGCAAAATGCCCTACCACCATGCAAACCTACCTACTTTCGAAGTGATAAACTTCTGCATTGTACATACATCGTGTGCTGGCATAGTTTTTTTATTACTATTAGATGACCCAGTGTACTTTGTATCACCTAACGGACGAACGGCGAACGTCTAATGTTTGACAGGAAAGTAGGTGTAACAGTTAATTTGGGAAAACGAAATTCTTGTTTTTACTATGTAGGTACATATGTAGGTACTTTGCAATTTTTCCATATTTTCTGATTGTTTAAACCTTCCCTGGACTACGACAAACATTTCAAAACCAAAATCAGCTTAATCGGCCCAGCCGTTCTCGAGTTTTGATGAGACAAACGAACCGCAATTGATTTTTATATATAGAGATAGGTAAGCCTCAGACTTCAGAACAATCTCAAGTGATGATGTGGTCGAAGGTGTTAAAGAGGATTAACCTAGAATTACTGTCCCTCAAGGACAGCTGCCAGAGCACACCGTTAAATTTTTGGCGACAGATTTTTCTACTTGAGGGTGGTAGATATCCATGTGTGCGTTGGTAAAATACCCTACCACCATGCTATAACTCGGTTTTCGTTTCGCATCTTATCGCGCGAAGAAACTCCAATAGCTCGCTCCATGGCTCGCAAAGCGCCTCAGTCCTTGTTTACAAAAAAATACCTAAAAATGAAACCGACTTCAATACCTAAAAGTGTGCAATAACTTGTTGAAGTCGGTAGCATGATAGTTCAATAATACCTACCTATTCACAATATTGTGCGCATGGTACCGACTTCGACAAGTTATTTCAAATTTTTGGGTGTTAAAGTTAGTGATGCTATTGGCGTATTTTGTGATCTTTCCAAGGCATTCGACTGTGTAGAACACTGCACTCTGATTCGTAAGCTTTCACACTATGGTATTCGTGGAAAAGCTTTGAATCTAATAGAGTCTTATCTGTCAAACAGGCTACAGATGGTTGGAATAAATGGCAATACTTCTTCCGGGTCTTTGGTAAAAATAGGTGTACCGCAGGGATCAATTTTGGGACCTTTTCTGTTCCTAGCATATATTAATGATCTGCCTTGCATGGTCAAAGATTTCTGCAATATTGTTTTATTCGCCGATGATGCCTCTCTGATTTTTAAAGTAGATAGGAAAGATAGTGAACTCATTCATGTAAATAATGTGTTATCTATGATCTCTGAATGGTTCGCCGCTAATAATCTTCTCTTAAATTCAAAAAAGACCAAATGCTTAAAGTTTTCTTTACCAAATGTTCCTTATGTTGAACCAAACATTAAGCTTGGCTTAGATAAACTCTCTATTGACAAAGCGACAGTCTTTCTGGGAATCAAAGTGGACTCAACTTTACAGTGGGATCCACATATACATGATCTAGCCGGAAGACTTAGTTCTGCTGCATATGCAGTTTGTTAGATAAGACAGTTAACAGACGTAGCTACTGCACGGCTAGTTTATTTCGCGTACTTCCACAGTATTATGTCGTGTGGTGTATTGCTGTGGGGAGCTGCTGCTGAGATGGAAACAATCTTTATCTTACAAAAGCGTGCAATTCGAGCCATATATGAAATGGATCCTATGGAATCTCTAAGGGATCTTTTTAAAGAAATTGATATATTAACTTTACCGAGTCTGTATATATTTGAAAATATTATGTATGTTCGGAAAAAATTGAGTAAATTTAAAGTAAACAGTGACAACCACGATTACAACACTAGGAACAAATATAAATTAACGGTTCCGTGTTTTAGATTAGCAAAGACAAATAAAAGGTCCTTTTTAGGTAATTGTGTGCGGTTTTATAATAAAATTCCCGAACATATTACAATGCTCACAGAAGGAAAATTCAAATTACACGTGAAAAACATTTTGATTAAGAAATCCTACTACACAGTTAGTGATTACTTAAACGACAAAAATGCTTGGAAAATTCCACCTCTGCCAAGCCATCACCTGTCTCCTACGTAATTTAAACAAATATTGTAATAATTGTATTATATTGTTTATAACAAATTGTAAATAGACGTTTAAAAGAATGGCCCCGAGTTTCTTGCCCGTTCTTCTCGCAGTGGCTCTATAAATTTTTTTGCTTAACGTGGCAGTACAATGTAGAATATTTCAATATTAAAGTTTGTAATTGACCTTCATAAGAGCGTCGTAGACGCCTAAATTGAATAAATGATTTTGAATTTGAATTTGAATTTGAGTGAACCTTGTTACTAACGGGATCGATTGTAATTCATTGTCAACGGCTATATCCGTGCCTATATCATCAAGATGGTAAATATTTTTCAGTTATTGGAGTGTAACTCAAAAAAGACTGGACCGATTTTGATGAAATTTAAATAGGACTAAACAACAAGTATCAGCATTCAAACAAAAAAAGATTTTTCAAAATCGGTGCATCCAGTCAGGAGTTCTGAGGTAACAGATATAAAAAAAATACAGACGAATTGAGAAGGTTTTCCTTTTTAAGAAGTCGGTTAAAAAAATACAGATGAATTGACAACCTCCTCCTTTTTTGGAAATCGGTTCAAAAACAGAACATCCTCAACAAGTATCCAACAAGATTATACATACAAAATATTTTCACCGATTCCCGTGGGCCGGGCGCTCGTTGAATATTAAAAAGGTTAAATATTTAACGGGCCCAGGTCTTGTTGACACTATTAATTATTCTGTACGTTGGCTTCCAGCCAGGGGAATGGTTTTACATGGTATTGTTCAGGTAGCGTCTGGCTTAAACCAATATGCAATCTCTTTGGTTTAGACCTCGAATAAATATATGAAGAAATGTAAGAGAAGCTCAAAAACTGCGTTTAAAATCGGCCAAGTGCGAGTAGGATTCGCGCACAAATGGTTCCTTACCATTAGGTAAACAACATTTGACTTCATATTTTAACCTTTTTTTTGTTTTAACGTGCGTGAGACCAACTGCTGCGCGGCAGTCCAGTACGGACTGCCGCGCAGCTGGTCCATGGTCCGCGGGCTTGAACTTCACCGCATGGTGGTAGGGCATTTTGCGACTGCCCGCCTGGCTAGCGACCACCCTCAAGTAGAAAATCTGTCGCCAAGCACCTTAAGGTGTGTTCCGCCAGCACTCCTTGAGAGCCAGGTCAATTAAAGGCTAATGAGACTTAACATCTATGTCTCAAGATGACGGACGCAGAGCAATTCAAGAATTGTGATGAAATGCATCTGTTATAGGCAGAGGTTAGTCCGCTTATCATCAAATGGGCCTCGAGCTTGTCCCGTCACAATAAAAAAAAAAAATTGTACATCAAATCGTTAAGTCTGATAACAAGGCGTATATGCATATATATTATGGTCGGACAGTTATTTAGCCCTAACGTAATGTAGTCATATATAGACTTAGTCTCAACACGATTTAGTCATACCCACTGTCTAGTCATATCGCGATGTAGTCGTAAAGCTTCTAACCCATGAATACTTATTTGATAGAGATTTAACGGCCCGTGGGGTGCCGGGTTAGAATTGCACCTCCCCATTACTACCTGTGGGTGTCGTAAGAGGCGACTAAGGAAAAATTAATGGAAGGTGGGCAGCAGCGCCATCTAAAGAAATGCCATCTTACACTGTGACCTCCAAGACGCCTGCCAAGCGTGGGGATTATGGCAAATGCCCACTTAATAGGGAAGGCTGTGTTCAGCAGTGTACGATCCGGCTGTTACAGTAACTGTGTGTTCTTCTGATGCTTCTTATATGGACTAATTGTCACGGCAGTCTATTAATAGCTGTTACTACTCTGATATGACTTACTTTACTTTTATGTTTGTTACCTCTGAACTCTTGACTGGGTGAACCGATTTTGGAAATTCTTTTTTGTTTGAAAAGTAATGTAGTTTGGTCCCATTTAAGTTTCATCAAAATCGGTCAAGGCGTTTTTGAGTTACACTAAAATAACTGAAAAATATTTACTTATCTTGATGATATAGTCGTTAATTATGAATGATAATCGTTCCCGTAAGTAGCAATGATCAGTAAAAAGAGTGTACAATTTTTTTTTGCCAAAAAATGGAACCTACATCGACACTCAAAAGTGTATATGTATACATAACTTGTCGAAGTCGGTACCATGCGCACAATACTGTGATTATACATAGGTACTTTTGAACTAGCATGGTTTTCGGCAGAAATCCCAAGTCCCAGGTGGCCGAGATGGTATTAGGCATCCGACGCGAGATCGGAGGACGCGGCTTCAATGGGCATAAAAAAAAAATGCACTCCAATAATTTGTTTATAATGATTTTCGCTCAGCACGCGATAGTGCTGGTAATCATATTTAGAAATATAGAAGGGTAGCGACACCATACCGAGAGTTAAGTGTTTGAAAAAACACTTGTTTATGGTCGCGCACCGTCCCCTATGACGGTTAAAGTAAGACATTTGGTGCACAAAATTTTGGCAGAAATGCCAAGTCCCAGGTGGCCGAGGTGGTATTAGGCATCCGACGCGATATCGGAGGACGCGGGTTCGATTCCCGCCTTGGGCATAAAATTTTATACTCCAATAATTTGTTTGATATGACAAACATCAACTTTTAAATAAAAAAAAGAATTAACAAAATCGGTTCACCCAGTCAAAAGTTCTAAGGTACATATTTTAAAAAAAATAACAATAACAGACTAATTGGGTATCTCCTCCTTTTTTTGAAGACGGTTAAAATCATGATGTTAAGTTATAATGATTATTTGCTACGCAATCTACCATAGATATTATGTAAAAATGTCAACTATCTACTTATTAAGATTCCTCAGATACAGCCCTTTAAGGTCAAGTAGGTCTCAAAAGGCAATTTTTTAGATAAGAAAATATTTTTTTTAGATATGAATAATTTATAATATTTCCAAAACATGATTGCATATTTATCTTCAAACAGAACAAAAAGAAAACAATTTTAAAATTTCACATAATCAAATTTTGTATCTATAGTTATCTTACCGATATGAAATAACTTTCAAAGTTTTAGATTTTCTAGGGTCTGATTACTAAATCCTTTGATACAATCTGATTTTGTTGTCCATCGTTTGTGGCTGGCTTTGCGAGAACTAAGTTATCATAAAGAGATTAGTAATCAGCTAGTCGCTTTTGTAGACGAAACTCTGCACTAAGTAGGTGCCTAGACTACTGAGCGAGGTGAGTAACTCCGCGGTAAAGTTTAATGTGGTTTTAGTGGCCGCGAACAAAAAATATGGTTAAGGTTTTGGTATTTAATTCCTGCTTTCTTTTAGCTGTAAGGCCATCAATTTGAGCTCTATTAATGCTGCAAATCAAATCAGAACTACTTTAACCTGGGGCCCGATTCTCTTAGCTATTGAACGGCGTTAATGCAAATTTATTGCATGAAAGTTGTAGTTTTTGACAGTATCCGTAGTCTGCTCGCTATTTAGGTTCGATCGCACGTTAGTGGCTTGCTATCAATAGTTTTTGACATATATGTGAGTTTTTAAACTGTCACGGTCATTAAAATCACAATTATTATTCCCAACGAGATATTTACCGTGTTTTTGGTTAGTTTTGAGCTCCCGATATTTCGGCAGTGTTGCAAGCTGCAATTGTTGATACCGTTAGTTTTGTATGTCGAAATTTAAATAGTGGTGTGAGTGACAATGACAATAATAGTATCGCCTTGCCGAAAAGACGTACTAGAAAGAGGGTAGACCGGTTCGTCTGCTCTTAGTGCCTACCATCCACTCACATAGGCTTCAGTTTACTCGTGATCATGGCGGTTGCAACAGTGCCAAAATATCGGGAGCTCAAAACTAACCAAAAAAACGGTAAATATCTCGTTGGTAATAATAATTGCTTCTAATGGCATGTTGTTTTTTCTATAATCTTAAATACGCAGATGTTTTTTAATATTATGTGCATGCCAAATGAATAGACATTTTTTAAAAAATGATTATTCTTTTTGGAGCTGATTCCATCTGGTATTTCAAAGGCGTACCCAGGATTTCAGCTAGGAGGGGGCAGGGGGCTGCTTATACCTGTTTCGAAAAGATCGTCTGTCGGGTATATTGAAACAAAAAATCATGAAAATTGACTTTTATTCATTAATTTTGATGATGACACAAAACAAAATATTATACATAATTATACCATACATTATGTATAATATATATTATTATATTATGTATGTATATATTAATTTAACAGTAATCTTCTCGGATTTGCCGCAAATTTGTCTATGACAGTCTTTTCAATAAACTCACTGTTGTCTTTTAAATAATTGCGATGTACGCTCATCAGACATAAACCCGTAAGCCTTTCTTCACCCATGGTGCTTATAAGCCACGTTTTAACTCTTCGCAGCGTACTGAAGGACCGTTCTACGGTCGCCGTGGTGCATGGGATAGTGCTTAAAATAATTAATGCCTTTCTGACAGCAGGGTAAAAAATGTTGGCTTCGTTGAACAGATCAATTACTTCTATGTACCTTAATTGATCATCTGATAAAGCCTTCGTCACCCATAAATTATGCCAAAGGTTCAGTTCTCCGGTGATATCCAGGTTATAAAATTCTTGGAATGATTCTGCGTTTTTGTGTAGGTCTGTAATGCTGGTTTTTGTCATATACAAGGGATGTAGCCTGCTTAAAGCAAACGCCGGAGTATTTTCTTGGGAGAATCGAATATTCCGTGATGAAATGAGTGAATCAATGTATGGGATTATCAGGGAACGCCGCCAATATTCGTTATCATTGTCTGATGGCGGATTACTTCTATGTGTTTGCTTATGAGCAAGACGTGGAACCGAAATTTCTATGTTCAAATCCATTGCAACAGCTCGTGCTTTTTGAAGTATTTCATTACTTATTCTATCAGGAAACTCGCGGTCATTTCTGAGAATGTCCTTGATATTTTTGATGTGTTCCCCTACCGAGATCATGTCGATCGATTTAGCTTGCAGTGCGTTAACTACTGGTTCTAAAACTGCTGAATATTTGGCTATTGTTTGTAGAGTAACAATAAACACTGGTTTTGTAACGGCTGAATGCAACTGATATGCAGATTTTCTGGTGGCATAATTTCCTTCTACGGATAAGGTTTCTAGAGATTTCACAAGCTCTGAAAAATGTTGAGAAAACTTTCTGATTGATTTATATTTTTCTGACCATCTCGTCTCACATAATCGTGATAGGTTTGGAGCGTAGTTTCGACGTGTAGTCGATTCCCTGAAAAACGTTATAACATCCTTTACAGTGGCGACAGTATTTCTAATTTCTGGCACTGCGTTCGCATCATTCACAACAAGGTTGAGTTTGTGACTTGAGCAATGAAAATATAAAGCACGAGGATATTTTTTTCTCAAAATGGCTTGTACGCCACCCTCTTTCCCTGCCATTGTAGAACAGCCATCGAATCCAAAACCTACGCAATCTTCGGTTGAGAGGTTAGAACTAATTAAGAAATTGTCAATTGCTTCGGCAATTGCGGAAGCATTTTGTGCTTTTAGTTCAACGAACCCTACAAATTCTTCTCTGATTTTCCTTTTGCTTTCGTCGTAGAACCGCACGCCTATTGACAGCTGTTATTACCCAGATACGTCTGCTGTTTCATCAGCTAAGACTGCGTAAGCCATGGTCTTCTGAACCTCACTAATTATATTCTCCTTAATAACTTCGCCACATAAATTTATCAATTCGTTTTGTATTTTTGGTGATGTGTAAACTGCATTGCGACGGCACTTTTCCAGGTGACTCATTAATTTGTCGTCCCCTGAATTGATTCTCAACTTCAATAAATCTAATAAAACACCCTCATCTGCTTGTTTGCCCCTAAGAGGCATATCATGTGTGCCGCAAAATACTATACAAGAAATAATTGATGACAATATTTGTCTGTTTTCATCGATTTCTTTTTGGTGTCCACTTTGCAGTTGGATGTCTACAGGAACATTTTCAAGAAATTTTTTTGCAGCATTTGTCGCCGTTTGGTGAAGGTTGGTCGTTGCATGCTTTCGGCAGTCTTCATGCATATTTTTGAACTTTATAAAAACACAATGCTTACAAAGAGCACCTTTTAGTCGCTTGGAATATACTAGCCATGGTGAATATTGATCCAACCAAGCATGGTTAAATTTTCTTTTTAAATGGCTTGCATCCCTTTCAAAATCGTAATTTCTGGGCGGGATCCAAGGATTTTGTAACAACTCCCTCTTCTTTTCCGTCGATAGCTGGGTAGCCAACCCAACATAACGTCCCAGATCATTTTCATGACAGCCATCGTCCACTATAATTTCAGGATCGACGTTGATGTCATAAGTTTGTTGGGATGTCGAGGGAGAAGAATAGTCGGCAACAGATATATTAACAGGTTCTACAGGAGAATTTGACGCTTGTCCAATGTTAGCATGCAATGATCTTGGCATTACATGAGTGGTTTTATCATGGTTGTCATTTTCATCGCTTCCACTGCTACTTTCCCGACCTTTTTTTCTTTTTTCGCGTGTTCTCCCTAAAAAATGGATACACAAAAATACTCTTACAGTGTTTAGGCGGGTTGTATAAGACGAAAATAAAGATCAAGTTTCACATTCTAATATATATGGTTTGAACGCCAAATAAACATAACTAGGTAATTTGAAATAATACACTTGTTGTGACGTTAGAGAAAAGGGACTTTGTTGTCGGTATGGACTTATTAATAAATCCAAGATATTGCAAAGATCTTTCTTTTATGTTTTTTTTTTTACTTTTTAATCACAAAATATTCACAAATGTTATTTTAGCTATTATAACAAAACCACGTCTTGTAATTAATAAATTTAAATATTGTAAGTAATGCTTAAGATATACACTTGCAAGAGAGAATTAAATCAAATAATCATATTAGGTACCTACTTAAGTGTTTTGTTTTGACTCACCTCTTTCAAAGAATTTCCTGATATCCATTTGACGGAGTAATATTTCCAGTTGTTGCACAGTAAACGTAAATCTCGTGTCGCCGCAACGAAACTATAAGACACTATGTCGTATGAAATATTCGCTCGTATTACACTCCGAACTGAATTGTATTCGAACTAAATTGACGTGCTCTGCCTCACGCTTCCGCTTATATATTGAAATATTCTTGCTCCCGAAATATGTAGAAAATACTCGACTCTATTTCCATCCTTGTCTTATACTTGCTATCACTGTCTTTTTTTTCCAGAATAGTCCATGCTAGAACGTTCTTCGTGGTATTGCTATTCAATACAAGATGTCGCTATTGACCGTATAAATTGATCCTATTTCTTTTTACTGGAAAAAGTACTGCCGTCCGAAACTAGATGGCACTAGATGTTGTTTTCTCCCAATTATATTCGGCTTTAATCCTAGATGGCTCTCTGATTGTCTCGGCGGAACCGGAAACTACGAGATGCGACGGTTTTGCGGGAGATTTAAATTATATTGCATCGCTAACAGTATACTAGAATTACTAGAGTCTGTCTAGTGAGCCGCGGCACAGATAAAACCGCAGCAAAAATCTTTTAGTTGTAAACACTGAATATACTATGAAATTTGAATTTGATACTTTCACTATTTTATTTTATAAACACTAAGAATCTTAAACTAAATCTGTACAGATATATACTACTTAAAATAATATGCAACATATTGAATATTATTTTATTTTAGCATTGAAAACAAATTAATATAATAAATAAAACCAAACTTGTATCAAAACCTTACTTAGTTTTTATTTATTCTGTCGCGTAATCAAAATCAGATTTAGATAATATAATACGTTGCGCACGACCGACACGACTCACTATACATAGACTCTATATTGAATATTGTAGAATATTTAACTATAGAAAAAAAAATCTGGCTGAAAAGATATTTTGTTTCCAACACTTCATTTTGCGCAGAGTAGGTAATACGTTTTTAATTTCTATTTGCCAAAAAAAAATTACATTTATTTAATCTTCTAGGGGGGGGCAGCTGCCCCCCCCTGCCCCTACCTGGGTACGCCCATGTGGTATTTCCTAATATCGACATATATTTCTAGTTTTAGGGTATGCTTATTATGTCCCCTAAATAAAATATAACAATAAAGTTTGATTGAATGATACAACAAATAGTTTTAGTCTCTCTGCCAAACCACTACCGATCACCTATGTAATAAATATTGTAATGATTTTATAATAGAGTATAGACATACAAAAAGAGTGACTCCGAGTTTCTTGTCTGTGCTTCTCGAAGTGGCTCTATACCAATATTGCTGAACGTGGCATTAGAATTTTTTTAATAGTATATATTGTAATTGGCGTTCATCCTTATATATATAAGGATGAACTATAAAAATTACGTCTCATGTTGTTTGTCCGCGATGGACTCCTAAACTACTGAACCGATTTTGAATTTTATTTGCACACCGTGTGCAATTTAATCCAAATTAAAAGATAGGATAGCTTATATCTCAATTTATAGTCGTAACCCGTGCGAGGCCAGGGCGGGCCCCTAGTTAGACTTTAAAATTTATAAATAATATATTATATTATTAACTTCCATGCTTATGTCCGTCATAATATCTCTTTTTTTATTATAATCTGTCTTTTTTCATTCAAATTTTTACTATCAGTTCAGTCAGTACCTTTTTCAGAAACTTTCTCAGACGTATTAATCTCCAACACTATGTATACTCACACATAATTAGTCTACTCATCATCTTCCTATGCTTACCCGACACTTGTGGCGTCGCGACGGCACAAGCCTTCTCCAACAACACGCAAGACATCACACCACACGGCCAAAATTGTAAAAAAATTTGCTCACTATCATAAAAATGCTACTCGTATCACGTCGATCCAATCTATCCCCACAAACTTTAATCCTTAAGTACCTAACCAATTCACATAGATATTAGCTCAATATACCAATTTTCCGATAGGAAATTGCAATTTTACTTCACAAAGGCCACAAGGGGCAAATATATCTGTCTCTGTCACACACCTCTAACTCATAGCGTTGCCGTCGGCTTCCAAAACACCGAGTGCTCTTCTTGATTCAATTAAGATTGGGGATATTTGCCGAAACGATATTACAACGGTTTAAGAATGTCTCGGCATGGTTGAAGCGATGGATTTGAAACTTTGACATCTCGCATATCAATATACACATACTGACAAGCGAGGTGTCTGGGATTCACATCGTACAGCTGAATTAAGCTGACTCGCTACATGGTGGTTTGCGGTTGTCATGCAAGGCTAAGACAGCGTTTTGCCCCAAATACTTCCAGTGTGAAATCTGTTACCTCACGGTGTTTACCTTCCTGCAGCTGCTTTTGTCGGTTAGTATTCTTTCTAGGATTAGCTTTGTAACATCTTCAATATCACCGTTACTCAACAACATACCACAGCGGTGTGTTTTCAAAGCTTACAAACAGGCAATGTAACCTCGTTAACCGCCCCAGATAGTGTGCCTCTGCACAAACCTTTCAACTTCTGGTAAAACTGATAAAGTTAGAAGAAGCAAGCAGTGTCCTGTTTGGCCTAAATAAATAAGATACATTTGGTTCTGCTGCAGAAATTCACTTTAATTTTGCTTTATACCTAAGAATCAGGCAGGTATTTGCAGTATGGCCTTCCACCACACGGTATTAGTCCATCTCATGGTAAGATTTAAACCAGTAATTGCCGAATCGGTAACCCGTACTCAAGATTTTTGAGGTGAGACAACATTTTTCAAGTGAGTGAGTTTGCCTAGTTGATCTGCACCGCCAACTAGCGATCCAAGTTCAATACTTGGAAGGGTGAACGCTGTTCACCACTTCAATGGTTCGGAGGGTCCGCTGGCCGTTGGTGCTGGTTGTGGTCTTAGGATGGCAGTTGTTAAAGCGTGGCGGTAGGGCATTGGCTAGCTATCACCACTCTCAAGTATAAAATCTGTCGCCAAGCATATGTGTGTATGTTCGAGCCACAATCCTTGAGAGCCAGTAAGTAAATATGAAATTACAGGCACATGAGACTTAACAACTGTATGTCTCGAGGTGGTCGACGAAATGCATGCTATAGGCAGAGGTTACCGCTGGGCTGGGCCTCGTGCGTGTTCTGTCACAAGATGGTGATTTCCGGAAGCTGTCATTATGTCCTTGAGACTTCCCACTCTAGGTTATATTAGTTATATACTGTTTACCAACTTCGACCACATCACCACGTACCATCAGGTGTCAAAGGCTATCCTATCAACAGTAAACAAAATGTGGTAAAACCGATGATTCCAATATCGTTCCTCCGAATATAACCACAGGTGCACACGAGTCCTCATACCAATTAGTCGGGTAAAATCACATTAGTCAGCTCACGCCGAGCGTTTTCAAGCTGCGATATTATATTTCACAAGCTAATTAGGCTACCGGGGGCTTTCGATTTTGTTTAAAGCTTAAAGTTATTAGAAGCACCTGCGTCGCTTTCTCGTTATTCTGCCGATGCGAAAGGTCTTGTATGTTTACCTTTGTTTATCACAAATAAAATAAACAGTTTATTGTTTATGGAATCAGCACATGTTGGACATTGTGTACAGTCGTTGGGCTGACCAAATACGCGCCGCTCTTGGGACCTTCGTCTATTGCAGCTTATTTGCATTGGATCTCAAAAGGAACCATGGTATTATCAGGCAATTTGAAAATATACTGCGCCAAGACCCAAGACACTGAACAAATGAGGTAAATTACTAGTGGTATATAAATAATATATTATATAAAATAAATTGCTGGTATATATTTTGTAGACTTCCGCCAGATTTTCTGTGGGTGGTATCTTAGTGGTTACCGAGCTAGGGTGTCATCCCCCGTCACTTCATAAGTGTGTCTTAAGAAGCGACTAAAGATAAAATACCAGAAATTGGGCAGCAACGATTTCTGACGTACTTCTATCTTGTTCTGCCATCCCCAAAACGTCAGCTGAGCTAGAGAATTATGGCAAATTCCCTCTCAAATGGAAGGCTGTGTTCAGGAGTGCACAATCCGGCGTTCAGTACAGTAGCTAGCCAGGAAAATGCCTTAAACTACCTTAATGCCGTGTCAGCGTTTTCAGGCCACCAGAAGGCTTCCGACGTAACTTTTGTTGCCATCCTAAACAACCATTGGGATTGACGATGACCTGAACGCCACCAGCAGTCACCCATCCAGTATTAAACTCAACTATTATTGCTTAACCTAGTTGTTAGTTAACGGGTGAGAAAAACTAGGTGTGTTCTACTAGCAAAGTTTTTATTAAATACTACGATGGAGGCTACCGCGTCGTCGCTTACGGTGAGGGGTGACTGAATTTACCTCAGTCTCCCCTATAGTCCCAGTTTATCTATAATATAAAAAAATATGTTTTTGAATAGAATGTTGTTTGTGAAATCTTCTACGAGTAGCGAAACCAAAAACCATAAATCAAAATGTTTGATATTTTTCTCATATCATTTAATTATATCTCTTTGTTCATATTTAAATAGTAAACACATTTTGCCAGAACCATATTTTCAGCCATAAAATTTCTGTTCTCAATGTTTTGATATCACTTTGAACAGAGCTAAAGAATTTTGTAACAAAATGTTTCCTTACGAAGGTAATTTAAAATGATCTTCTATTTAGGTGTATTTCAGGTATGCATTGAATTAATGTTTGGAACATTTGTAAAGGCATTTCGTGATTACAATGGGATGATACTTTGGAAGCTGACATTTATTTGGTAGATAAGTAATAATAATAATAATAATAATTTTATTCAGAAATAGACGTGAGTATACAAATAACAATTTTCTATTCTTAAAATTATAATATAAAGTAGAAAATTATCGCGAGTTTTGTCCGTAATTATTGTTTATCATTATTATGAATGATTCATTGAATTGTAGGTCACTTTGAAGGTGAACTCCTTTTCAGAGGATGATAATTTGGATTCAGAAAAAATATACAGGGTTATTGGTACTTAGGGTTGACTTCTGCTAGTCCTAACAAAAATTTAAAGATTTTTTCATATTATTTTTTGTCTTTTTTCTTCCATGTGGTAGTGTGCTAGAGAACTGCATTTGGACTACCGATGAGTCTGGAATGAGTTACAGGTCGTCCAAATGCTTTTATTGTAGTAACTGTAGTGTAGGTATAGTTTGTATTGGTTCGTAGTATTTTGTTGATTAAGGCATACCACTAGTAAAAAAAAAAATTGTCCAAAAGCTGTTACTTCGTTGTTCTTCTTTTGGACAGTAGTTGTACCCCACAGTTTGACCCGCATAAATAATGATGAAAATTAGTTAATTTAGAATCTAAACCTAAACTGTATAAATTTCAAGTTTTATCTCAATCAGTTCAGCCTTTAAGGGTGAAGGAGTAACACGCACAGCATTTATAATATTTGTATAATTGATCAATAATAATATAATCTCGACCACTAAAAATAGGAAAAAAGATTTAAAAAGAAGCTGTTTTCCGAACAATGATTTGTAGTTCATCGTAAGTTGAACTATAGATGTCGCTCCATCCCAAAAAGATGGTTAAAGAACGATAGGGAAAAAAAATGATTTTTTACTCATTGTCATGTTAGCTCAATTGGATTAGAGCATACCCCTGACAAAGGGGTGTATGGACGCGGTTTCGAAGCCCACACATGAATTAAATTTTTCCTCGCGTAAATTTGTAATTTTGTATTGATTTCAAAATTACAAATTTATGAGAGAAAAAATTATAGTCACCCGCGTCCATCCACCCCTTTAGCCGGGGTATGCTCTACCCCGGCTAAAGGGGTGGATGGACGCGGGTTCGAATCCCGCACATGACTATAATTTTTTCTCTCATAAATTTGTAATTATGTAATGTAATTCGCTTAGCAGGCGTTATTGCAAACTTAACAATATTAAAATTTGTATTGATTTTCCTATTTAGATTAAGTTTAAGACCTTTCAGAACTCAAACTAAATCCAGTTCAGAATCAAACCCTGACATGTGGAATCCAGACAACAAGCTCGTACATAAAGGGGCATTGTAGTTTGCTGTCGGAGTTTATGAACGTATGGAGAGAACTGAAGCAAAGTTTGCGCTTACTATTGTTATAGAAATCATAGTTTAGAATGAGAGATGTCGGATAAAACTTAATGCTGTTATGAATAACGGCGTAAATTGATTTTGTGCTCCATTATGTATGACGTTCGTTGTTTTATTGATAGTCAAAATGTACCTACAACCACCAAAACTATATGGCTTACCGAAGGTGTGGAACCGCGAAGAGGATAGTACAAGTGTAGTGTGTCAACATTCCCTTACCTAGCAAAACGACAGTGACAATCACAGTGATAGTGACAGAAGTGACAGTTCGCACAGAGGAATTCTGACTTTGACAGCTGCGGCGCAACCGTCTCAACGCCAGTTACGTGCTGAGGCCCGCGCTCGACGCTGTGCACAATCGTGAATCCCAGACGAAGAACTTCAAATAAGATCGAAACTGGTCGGAGCAATATCCGGTAAACATTATGCGAGTCCTAGCCGGTTACTAAATAATAATTACTTACCGAAGGTACATAAGGAAAATGTTACACTGCGACCAATAGTGTGCCAGATAGACTCGCCTACATATGAATTGGCATAACATGTGGCCAGAGTCTTACAGCCATTAGTTGGACAATCAACATCATATATGAAAGACTCCCGACATTTTATTGAAATCCTGCAGTCGATCACAATGTCAACAAACGACTCGCTTGTCAGCTTTGACGTTGAGTCCTTATTTACCAACGTTCCCGTTGCCGACTGTATGGAGATTATTAAGGTAAAGCTGCAGAATAACAACATCCCCGTGGAATACGCTACATTACTACATCATTGTTTATCTACAAGCTATTTTATATATCAAGGCGATTACTACCTACAGCTTGATGGTGTAGCCATGGGCAGTCCAGTTGCTCCTGTGGTAGCTAATATATGGATGGAGCATTTTGAAGAGTTAGCTATCTCCACTGCATCTACCCACATCAAGCTGTGGAAAAGGTATGTAGATGACGTGTTTGTCATAATAGAACGAGGTGAACAATTGATAAATCGTGTTCATAATTTGAACGGAATTCATGGCAAAATAAAGTTTACCTATGAAATGAAAACGGAGAGAACAATTGGTTTCTTGGCCGTCAAAGTACAAGTCCATACTGACGGTTCTATAGGCCACTCAGTGTACAGGAAACCGACCCATGTTGACCGGTATCTCCACGCAGACTCCCACCACCATCCAAGACAGCTTAACTCTGTGGTAACAACACTATTGAACCGCGCATACGACCTCTGCGATGACGAACACCTAAACAAAGAGTTATCACATATACAAAAAGTCTTGTGGGATAACGGCTACAAAGTAAAACAAAAACCAGTACGTCCAATGTCAACAAAATCAAAAAATACAATGTTGCAGGAAAACCAACTTATTTGTCATATGTGAAAGGAGTGGTAAGGTTATAAGGTCGCAAATATTCTAAACAAGTACTGTATAAAAACTATTTTCAACCTTCAAAAAAAGTTGCTCATATGCTGTGTTCACCGAAGGATAACTTTCCGTTGGAAAAGCCTGGTGTGTACAAAGTCAATTGTAGCTGTGGTGAGTCCTGCATTGGTCAGAGCGAACAATATCATGTCGTATTAAGGAGCATTTAAGGGCAGTCAAAAATAATGATATCGGAAAATCAGCCATAGCTCAACACCTTCTGGAGTCTGGTTCTAACCATTGGATTGAGTTACACAACCCACAGTTACTCTCGACAGAACTCCACTACACACCGAGAATGGTAAGAGTAGCGATCGAAATAACGAAGTATCGAAATTTCAATAGGGAAGATGGGTTTCAACTGTCGAGAACATGGAATCCAGTGGTTAACCTATGCAAGAGCCGAAGAAATGTTACAAATAGTTCACGACCTGATATCGTTAGTTTTGTATGTCGAAATTTAAATAGTGGTGTGAGTGACAATGACAATAATAGTATCGCCTTGCCGAATAAACGTACTAAATAGGGGGTAGACTGGTTCGTCTGCTCTTAGTGCCTACCATCCATTCACATAGACTTCAGTTTACTCGTGATCATGGCGGTTGCAACAGTGCCAAAATATCGGGAGCTCAAAACTAGCCAAAACCACGGTTAGTATCCCGTTGGTAATAATAATTATAATTTGAATGACCGTGACAGTTTAAAAACTCGTATTCCTTTAGTCTATTCACTTATTTTATTTATTAAGATATATTTTTTTTCGGGTGATTAAAGGAAATACTTGTCCATTAAAAAGACACATTATGTACCGTCAACTATTTAGTCAGTTTCCAGGTTATCTAAAAAAAGATATCTCTGGATGCGTTTTTGACGAATTCATGCAAACAAAAACAGTGTACATAAACTTGTAGTGAAAATATCGTGCGGTTATTGTTAAAAAAGTAACACACCATCCATTCGTCACTGCGGCACAGACGCGACTGTATGAGTCTGTCTGCGTACCGAGCGCAGGCCGAGATCAATGCGCGTAGGTATAGCTCGCGATTCGTCCGTTTATATGAAGTTGAAATACTGTATAAATAACATTACCGTGACCAATCTTAAACATGTGCATCTGGAATCCAGATAACGAGCTTAAACAAAACTGAAGAGAAAAACATTGAAGTGAACGCTTAAACTTCACATTAGTTGAGACTTTTAGTGATTGGAATGATATTTCAGTTTATAAACTCAGATGTGAAGTGAACAACATTGTTACTTCTTCACGCTCAAACGGCTGGACCAATTTTGATTAAATTTGATGTGAAGGTAGATGAAGAGCTGGATTAAAGTCGTTTTAAGAGGGACAGCCTTATATTTTCTTTTAAAAATATGATAATTGTCCCAAATACGATTTTTACTATGTTATCTCGGAATGTATAAATTAGTCAGTTATATTAGCCAGCCGAGGAAATGACCTAATATCTGTTTTTCACATACAAAAATATTTCGAAGGCGTTGTGTGGACTCGAATTTTAGTAACACAAACCAAACTAAGGCAGATAACAACCGAACTTGGACATGGGAAATCTATAATTACATCAAACCTGTACATAACCGATCATCAAAATAAAACCTTAAACTTTATGTAAGTGTACATATACAGGGTTATTGGTAATATGCTAACAACCTCTAAGGGTTGACATCTGCTAGTCTTAACAAACATTTTGAGAGATATTTTTTAGTTTTGAAAAAAAAAAAGGATTTTTTAAATTTTTTTTATATATTTTTTTGCGTTTTAATGGCTACTCCGAGCCGCGACAATACTGGACCGCACCGTGCTCTCTTTGAATAGAGTTTTCAAAATTTACGTCGACCAAATATTAAAAAATATGAAATAATACATTACAGGCACAAGAGACTAACTTTAGATGGGCTTCGTACTTATACCGTCAAAAATATAAAAAACACGAAAAAAAAGAATAAAAAAAATCTAAAAAAATATCTCAAAATGTTTGTTAGGAATAGCAGATGTCAACCCAAAGAGGTTGTTCTCGTATTACCAATAACCCTGTATATACTAGCAACCCGCCCCGGCTTCGCACGTGTACAATGCTCATAAAGTATATACTACAGAATGTCTTTATATACAGCGTTCAACGCTTTTTTTTATTAGACACTACAAACAAGTTTTCTTTAGAAGTTGCCCTTGAAAGAGCGTATAATTGCCATACAATTGGCCATGTGAAAAACACTCAACGCGCAACAAAAAATCTAATGCTGTGAAATCCATTTTGATCTATATTAAATATATTCACTTAGCCAGCTTTTTCATTGTTCCGATCATCCATGTACAGATGTTATTTTTGCTCACTGCCAGCTGTTACCATAGAATAATTCCACTGTGTCATCGGCGGCGTAGCAAATCAAGTTAGATTTTGTTACGTTTGTTCTTAGAATATCATCTATGTAAATGACTATATAATATAATATTTAATCGAAGCGTCCGTAGCAATGTTTGCTTAGCCATTCTGAACCGATCAGCAAAGCTAAGCAACGTCCGCCGCGGTCATGAGTTGGATGGGTAACCGCTGGTTACATTACTACTGAGCGTACACGTGCTTCGGAGGGCACGTTGAGCCGTCGGTTCCGGTTGTTGTCGTAGAATGGCAGTCGTCATAGCATCGTGGTAGGATGTTTTGCGAATGCCCGCCTTGCTAGCTACCACTCTCAAGTAGAAAATCTGTCGACAAGCACCTAACGTTGTGTTCCGGCAGCTGTTATTGAGAGCACGTAATTCTCTATGTTAGCCTTAACCACACCTTCGATCACATCATCACTTACCATCAGGTGAGATAGTGGTCAAGGGCTAACCTATAATGCATTAAAAATATATAATTTTGACTGGATTTTAACCGACTTCTAAAATGGCGGAGGTTTTCATTCGTCTGTTTTTTTATGTTTGTTACCTCAGAACTCTTAACAGGGTGAACCGATTTCGAATTATTCTTTGTTTGAAAGCTGATGCTTGTCGTTTGGTTCCGTTTAAATTTTATCACAATCGTTCTAGCCGCTTTTGAGTTACACTCCAATAACTGAGAAATATCTTGATGATAAAGTTGTTCACAATTAATGACAATCGATCCCGTAAGTATAGCAAGGGTCACTAAAAAGAGTGCAAACAAAAAGTTACCAAAAATGGACCGACTTCGACACCCATAAGTATTCGGTTGAAGTTGAAGTCGGTTTCATTATTGGGTAATTTTTTTTTTACAAATTTATTCTTGTTGAGCCGTAAGCGAATGAGGTAACTGTTATAAAATATATATATACGCCAGCGCATGTATATATAAATAAAAAATAAACAAACCTATCACTCCTAACCTCGATATTCTATTAACTATGGAAAACTCATATCCCCTTTCACAGGACAATTGTCCTGACTTTACCCTTCTATTTTCTCAAATCTAGACGATGTGGTGAGATCGGTTACATGGCGTTCAGAAATGGAAACCACTTGTAGTTGTCGCGGAACAAGAAAATGCATTCGGATGCGGCATTGCAACTTGTCTTGCAAACATATAATAAATCTTGTAAGTATAACAAGAGAACAGTTCAAAAGTGATATAAAGCTCCTTTAGAAATCATGTACAACAAAAATCTAAATCGTCAAAAACAGTCAGCAATGCAAATTTGAAATTAGAATTTGACTGTGGCCGATATAGGCCGCCTTGATTCAAAAGGTTGATCACCTTGCAACACTGGAAAATGTTGAATAATTTAAGGTGAAGTTTATAAACACTCACTAGCTCAGAATGTAGAATTAGTTTTCATCGAACCAACTTCATAACACCAGGCCAGCACGCCGCAGCTAAAGCAAAAGTCTGCAGTTGTGCCTCATATCCATGGTTCGATCACAGCACTGTCTTGAGCTTCCCCGCATGGTATAAGGAGATTTCTCGTCTTGCTAGCTACTACCCTCAAATAGAAAATCTGTTGGCAAACAACTAACCGTGTGTTCCAGCAGAAGTCCTTAAGCGCCAATAAAATTACAGGTATGTCTCAGGGCGATGGGGGCAGTGTCTTTCGTGACGAAATAAATTTTTACAGTTACAGGAAGAGGTAACCGCTTCACAACAGGTGTGCCTCGTGCTTGTTCTGTCACAAGCATAAAAAGACTAGTTGTATGTAGACAAACAATATTCGATGACATTCAGTCCTGATTCCAAACTACGCTCTGCAATTTTGTTACCAACAATTACCAAGTATTGATCTTATATACGTTTTTACGAGGCAAATAACCATCAGCTTTATTGTAATATTTCGTTGAAAAATATTGTTCACTGCAGGCAGTTCTAGGTACAACATGTAATATCACTCAATCTGCATACAAACGGAAGCTTTTAAAGTCAAATATTTTAACAATGTCGAAATTGGACATTTTATTTACATATACATACTATATTCTCGTAATATAATTTCACTTCATGGCCGGCAGCCATATTCTGTAATTATTTAGCAGTGCTGTTTCAATTTGGAAAGATAATTACCTAGGTTTAATGTAGGTAATATATAAATAATACCTACTGTTGCTCGCAGGACAAATAAAACGCATAAATAAAAGGTATAAGTTATACCTACAGTGGAATAAAATTGGCTGATTATTAGCCAATGTGTTATTCACTATCTCACCTGTTGATCTAATTCCAAATAGAGTATGTAACCTTATATGTCAACAAGCTTTCAACAAAAACTGACAAAACAAATCAATAAGGTTTTTTGAAGATATTAACCGATCAGCTAAGTTAAGCAACGTCCGCAGCGGACGTCAACTTCTTGACTTGGATGAGACTGCTAGTTATATGGTTGCGTCATCGTTAGCAAGTTTAAAGCTAATTGTATAAATTAATCTTGTTTGTAGTACAACGAAAGTTGAACTAAAAATTTCGGTCTCACCATACGGTGGTTAAGAACGAAAGGACAAAATTAGAGTCAAACGTCATATGTCACGTTGGCTAAGTGGTTAGAGCATACTCGGTTATAGGGGTGGATGGCGCGGGTTCGTATCCCGAACATGACCATATTTTTCCTCTCGTAATTTTAAAACATTAATTATTATTAACTTATTAGGAACCGACTAGGACCCGCGTTATATTTACAGGAAAGATTCAGACTAATAAATTAATATGGATAAAACTCGCGATAGTTTTCAGAGTGCATTTATTGTTATATTTGTTATATTGTATAATGTTTATTACTATACGTCCACTATTTAATCAATGCGAAGTTGTGTTCATACTGTTGTGTTCCTGAACGAAGGAAATATGTCTATATATAAAATAATTATTAAATTGACACAGATAATTTTCTTGTAATGAAGAACGAATATAAAAGTAACATCTCCACGTCTTTCATACTACCACGGCGAAGGACGAATATCAAATCCGCTAAATGATCAGTCGGTCCGCGCCGTAACGCCTCATCTGATATTGGATCTTGGATTCGGACCAAAATAAACGACAAATTACGAACGAAAATTCGAAAATTCTCGCATAAGATCAGATTTACAAAATAGGATTCATATTACGAATGTTTATTTAGAATGACAATATTTGCGAATCTGATATCTTGTGCTTGTAATGTTTTTCGTTTGACGTGACATTTCGTTTGACGTGACATTTCGTTTGACGTGACATTTCGGGAACATTTTCTTGGCGTTTTCTCGTCATCGCGTTAATTTGTCATATTAGTAGGACTGTGAGGGAGACCTAACTATTTTATCATCATCAACAACAGCCGGAAGAAATCCACCGTTTTGAACAAAGGTTCAAAACGGTCGACCACCCTCAAGCAGAAAACCTGTCGCCTAGCACCTAACGATGGGTACTGGCAGCTGTCCTTGACAGCCAGTAAGTCAAGGCTAGCCTGAATAACAACTAAAGCACGGTAATGTTATAACATTACCGTGACTAAAGGCTCTTTTATATAACAAATAAAGACTAAATAGGGGGGGGGGGGGGAGGGCACACACACATATATATATATAATACCCACGCTTAGCAGGTGTCTTGGGGATCGCAATGTAAGATGCCAGTTCTTCAGGAGGCGTCGCTGCCCATCTTCTTGAATTTATCCATCCATCGCCTCCTGCGATTCTTCAGGAACCATGGTGAGAGGGTGCCGTGGGTTGTAATTCTAGCCCATTACCCCATGGGATCACGGGGGTAAGTAAGTCTACAAAACCCTTTAATAAAGTAGTCTTTGTGCTTTATTCTTTTAGTTTGCCTCAATCAACAGCTACTCGTATCCAGATATTACAAAAAAAATATTTTATACATGAAAAAGATATCTCACGTCCTGTTTGCCGTTTCGGGTACAATAAATAACAGATGCTTTCCGTCGGTAGATTAAACTTTTTTTCTGTTCTATAACGTTATTCAGGTTATCTAGTTTTTGTTATAAAAAAGGTTTATTCATAACGTCATGCCGGTATATTCCTAAATGAGTAGGCGCGTTTAGAAGCGCTGGTAGCGAAGTTTGCTAAGCTGTTCTTAACCGATCAGCAAAGTTAAGCATGAGATGGGTGATCGGCATGGTGGTAGGGCATTTTGCGAATGCCCGTCTACCACCCTCAAGTAGAAAATCTGTTGCCAAGCACTTAACGGCGTGTTCCGGCAGTTGTACTTGAGAGCCAGTAATTCTAGGTTAGCCAGAACAACATCTTCGACCATATCATCACTTACCATCAGGTGAGATAGTGGTCAAAGGCTAACCCCGCAAGATGCTAACCGCGCGCTCCGGGATTTCACAGTTGAATATTTCACTAATATACACGTACAATATTAATAACTTGATTCTTATAATTTGACTTATAACGATGTATACCAATAAACAACAATTTTGTATTTGAATTAAACTATGGAATTAATATTGTAAATGAGTTAGCCACCCTGGATTATATTATGGATTTCATTTTCGTATTGAGCACTCTTAAAAATCTACAAAGTAAGTAATTCATATTTTTTTATTCAAAAAAATGTGTTCACCATATTGGTTTTTAAAACGGATGCATTTTTTGTAATCAGTCACTCATATTATTTATTCTAAAAAAGATGTGTCGCCATCTTGGCTTTAAATAAAATGAATCTAAAAATAAAAATTAGTTTTAATGATATGAGATGATATGATAGATGGTAAGTGATGATGTGGTCGGGGATGTTGTTCAGGCTAACCTAAAATTACTGGCTCTCAAGGTCAGCTGCCAGAACACACCGTTAGGTGCTTGGCGACAGATTTTCTACTTGAAGGTGGTAGCTAGCCAGGCGGGCTTTCGCAAAATGCCCTACCACCATGCTATAACGACTGCTATCCTAAGACAACAACCGGGACCGACGTCTTAACGTGCCCTCCGAAGCACGGAAGCGCTCAATAGTAATGTGACCGCGGCGGACGATGCTTAACTTTGCTGATCGGTTCAGAATGGCTAAGCAAACTTCGCTACTAGCGCTTCGAAATATATGACATTATTCCAATTCAATAAACAAAGCAGAAACTAAAAGAGCAATTAACTATCGTGAAAAAGGTTAATAGTAATATAGGACGGCTCAAATGGCCTATTATATGCTTATATATTTAATCTATTCATATTTGCGAAGTGTTTGTGCAAATATTCACCTCATTTTATTAGAGTCTCCTTTGTAACTATGTAAATTTAGATGAAAGAGAGAAAATACCTTTCGGCTCTAAAAAAATCTTGTGGAATTTCTGTTTTCACCGAAAGTCCAACGCAGCCACCTATTAGTAAACTAGCGATCTGGGCGCGGCTCCTCCCGCACGTATGACGTTATCGCGTAAAAACATTAATTTCTTTTTGCGCAGTTGGATAAAAACTATACTATGTTTTTTCCCGGGTCTCAAACTATTTCCATACCAAATTTCATTCAACTCGGTCCAGTAGTTTTGGCGTGAAAGCGTAACAGACAGACAGAGTAACTTTCGCATTTATAATATTAATATTGATGAAACATTTTTTTAATGTAGGACAATGTTATATGTCTCCGCGATTGTAACTAATCTGGCCATAAATGCTGTTACATAAAAACTTATCTTTATTCCAACTTTTTAATTATTTTGAATTTGGAACGCGTTTATTATTTTCGTGCCATTTCACATATTTTTTCGTGTTAATCAGATTAATTGCGGTTAAAGTGTGAAATTGCCGTTTCATTGTAATAGGTACTTAGAATTGACGTAGTATGTTCATGGTTTGAGATTTTTAACTGAAGATTTTTCACATAGTAACTATTTTTCTTTTGAAAAATGTGCGACATTTGATTAGTGCAACAGTTGTTTTTTTTAACCTACTTCCAAAAAAGGCGATGGATGTCAATTCGTCTGTATTTTTTTTAAGTTTGTTACCTCAGCTCTCTGGACTGGGTGAACCGATTTTGAAAATTATTTTTTTGTTTGAAAGCTGATGCTTGTCGTTTGGTTCCATTTTAAATTTCATAAAAATCGGTCAAGCCGTTTTTGAGTTACACTCCAATAAATGAAAAATATGTACCTATCTTGATGATATAGTCGTTGATAATGAATGAAAATGGAACCCCGTAAGCAGCAAGGGTCACTAAAAAGATTGAAAAAAAAAATTAAACAAAAGATTGAACCGACTTCAACACCCAAAAGTGTGAAATATCGTGTCGATGTCGGTACCATGCGCACAATATTGTGATAATATGTACTTTTGAACCATCATGGTACCGACTTCAAAAAGTTATTTCACACTTTTAGGAGATGAAGTTGGTTCCCTTTTTTGTAGAAAAAAATTTATTCAGTTTATAAAATAAAAATGGATACTTCGAAAATTCGAGTAATTATTGAATAAGAGTTCGGACGCGGAACTAACGCGTCAGAAACAGCTCGCAATATCAATGTTGCGTTTGGAGAGAGGACTGCTAATCAAAGGAACGCACTGTGCGAACGATTTCATGATAGAAACTTTGATTTGAAGAACGAACTTCGTGGAATACCGCCCACACAGGTGAATAACAATGAATTGAAACAGATGGTGGAAGCCTATCCGAGCCAAACTACCCCGGAATCAGCGGCATGGTTTAACGTTACCTTACTAACAATATTGACTCATTTGCGTCAAATCACTAAAATAAAAAATATGAAAAATGGGTGCCTTTTGATTTGACTGATCTATATAATGCATTTTCATTTGTAATATACACACACATATGACCGGACTAGATACAATACCACCGGTCTTTAACAAAATATATTGCTTGCATTACAAAATTATAATGAGAGGAAATATTGTAGTCATGTGCGCGATTCGAATCGCTCTAAAATATTAAATCTAAGCACGTGCACGCTCAGTAGTAATGTCACTAGCAGTCACCCATCCAACTCCTGACCGAGGCGGACGTTGCTTAACTTAGCTGATCGATTTAGATCGGCTAAGCAAACTCCGCTACGAAAATCTTCAAAAGCTACTATGGTACTGTTTAGTGTTCAGTATTATGTTAGACCCCTATATGATCAGATTTTCGTTTGTCTTGTGCTGGAATTACCCGAACTTTGACCGTCGACCTTATAAACACAGCAATAATGATTAATTTGTAACAACGCTTAAGATTCTCTTACATTCTAAAGTATTCTCATCACAAAAGTATTCGCCTTTGCTAGAACACTAAGCTAGAAACCGCCAAAATTGTTTAGTAAAGTTTCTTTCCTTAGAAAATTTAGGAATCTTTCAAGCTGCTGACAATGCGCCATATTGCGGACCAACGGACAGTGTAGTGCTTTTTATACGAACATAGTTTCGCTTTGTTTGCGATAATCATTATTTCAGATTGTAGGGGGAAGGGTAAGATGGTAGTTCTTCTAAACTCTCACAAAAGGGTATGGGGAGTTTATGGGTGCAATTCTAGCCCTATTTGAAATCTACAACAGCCATAACGTTCGTTAAACAAAGCATCTCCTATTATAGGGGGTTTTCGATAATTATCACACTTGGCAAGAGTCTTGGAAAATCACAGTAAAAGAAAGCAGCTTTTCAGAAGGTGCTGCTGTCCATCTTCTGTTTTTTTTTCCTTTAGTTACCTCTTGCGTCTCCCGATATAGGTGGTGGAGGGTGCAGTTCTGACCCGGTACTTCATTTGAAATGGTAACCAAATATTATACGCAATTATGAAATATATAAAGCAACAGTGAATTTTTTTAACCGTTGGAAGGTGTATTACTAATTAATTAACTTATGAAAACTGTACCTTGATTTAACTTATTTTCATAATCTCCATCTTGATTTTTAAGCTCAATCTGGCACGACTCACTCTGGACTTTAGGTGCAAAGCTATAACTACATCGGCGCAGCGGCGTATCCGTCCGGATGGGATTAGGGTCTAGGATGCGTGCCGCGTTAAAAGACATCAGAACTATGCGTGGCTGTGCGATAGAAAGAGAGGCGTCTTGTAGGTGAATATAAATATTAGGTACTCCGTGCTTAGCGAGCTGAAGTGCACTTTATTGCTTGGTGGTTAGAGTCGCTTATTTATTGGAATGGCTTTACGGAGGTATCCTTCTGGTCATTTTTATTCTCTATCTCAGCGATAAATGAAATTGTCTAGAAATAATTTGGCAAATGGTTTTGTATAGCACGTGTTCTTATTTTAGTGATGTTGTTCAATTTCTGTTGGTTTTTCATAAATAATCTAGAAGAACACTTGATTATTGAACGCCTAACTTTGAAATAGTCATAACCAAAAAAAATATACACTATATTAGCCTAGGCATAATGCTCAAGTAGAAATCTTCCGGCTGATGATGAACAGCATACAATTTATTGAGTTTTGAAACAATTATGACTAAACTAATTTTCTAAAAAAAACTGCGCTTATTATAACCTACCTTTATGGTGAGATCATTTGTGTTAGTAGTATCAAAGATAATAAGTTACAAGGATTTTTTTGGTATTACATACAATACAAAGAACATCATTGACGAATACCTCGGTACTCTCGGTAGTATAAATTTTTTGGTATGTGGAGATAATCTGTCAAACACGGACGGTGAGAACATAGCTTTTTAACATTTCACAGCTTCTGGCTCGTTACAGGCGTTGGCAACATTTTGGCGCCTCTAACAATGTATGATTATGATGACCTTTAAGGTTATATACAGTATCGTAACTTCACACAAAGCTCTTGCACTAAAGAGGCACTCTTCCAAAGGTATAACATTGCATCCCTATCACCACTCCACCCCTTACTATGGATGTAATATCTTCAGACAATCGCCAGTTATATCACTTATTCAGAGTTTCTACCACTAAAAAGTATCATCATTAGTTCCGTTTGAATTTTTCCTATGAATTCTTCTACGTTCATAATCAATTGTGTCGTGCGATAATTAATGGTCATTATCGGGAATAGTTTCAATTATTATTAAGCCCCATATTGGAAAATATTTTATTCAGCTATTTGATATAAATAACAAACTATTTGACAGTAATTGATGATATTTAAATGAAAACAACTTGGAAGTAATAATATTCTACCGACCAAAAAAAATACTTATCGAAAATTTACAAATTATTGGAGTACAAAATGTTTTGCTCCGGGTGGGAATTGAACCCGCGTCCTTCCGATTTCGCGCCGGATGCTTTAACCGCTCAGCTACCGGGGGATCGGCTGTGTCACCGAAATTTCGTGCTCCAATTGTATTTCTTAAACCGTCACAGGGAACGGTGCGTGGCCATCAACCAGACTTCATCTGATAGAAAGAAGTGTTTTTTCAAACCCTTAACTCTCGGAATGATGTCGTTACCCTTCTATATTTCTAAATATTATGATTACAAGCACTACCGCGAACTAAGCGAAAATCACAAATTTACAAATTATTGGAGTACAAAATATTTATCCCCGGGCGGGAATTGAATACGTTTCGAGTTAATAACGTTGCTCGTATTCTATTACATAAAAAAATCTAATAAACTATAATTACAAAACGTGAACTTGAGTTACTGTTATCATTGACACCCCAACCCTTGTGAAATTGTGTGGAAACGCCCAAACAATGGCCATGAAATTGTCTGACACAAATCAGGCTTCCGAAAAGTGATGGAAAACTTTGTATGACATCAATCAACGGACGTGTGTTTTTTTTAGGATAATTGGGAAAAGGTTGAGCTCCCCTGTTGAATAGTGTTTAGATTTTTTTTGGTGGTTCTATTCTTTAGCGTTAAACTGAGTTCTATTTCTGTCACTTTGCAGTTTGTCTGTAAATCAGTATTTTACGGGCTTCTAGTTATTAAAGGGAAATGGCTTATGCCAATTTGATACATTTATTTAAATGTTGTTATGTTATTTTTTGTTGTTATTTTATTTTTTGGAGAGTGTTTATCTTATAGCTGATAGTTTAGCTTTTGACCACAATCTCACCTGATGGTAAGTGATGATGTGGTCGAAGATGTTGTTCAGGCTAACCTAGAATTATGTTGACCCAGACCCTCATTTAACCTTCCTATACTCGCGCCAATTTTTGTAACACCTATACTCGCACACGGTGTCACAGACCTGGAAGCCCAAAATGCACTAAAATGAAGTTAACAACAATCCGGCAACTAGCAAGAAACTCAACTTCTTAGGATTTTCATGAATAAAAATAATTACGAAAATGTGTTTTGTCGGTCTCACAGACCAACGCGTAAGCATAGATCTCTAGAAGGTTAAATGAAAATGGTAAATTCAATAAAAACTTTAATTTGTTATGTATATAAGTAAACGTGTTAGGAATCTGGTAGTTTTGTTTCAAATGTAACGTTGTAAAATGTGTTAAAAGAGTGAATTAACTATGCAGTTTATGGTTTCAGTATACCAATTTTTTGTTTTTTGTTAATTTTATATCTAAAGGTAAAAAAAGGATTTGCACATATTTCCGAATAATTTAGAATATACATAATTTAAAGGATATCTGGCAAACGGGCTCAGAGGCATGCATGCAAAATTTCTTTGAGTTTCAACATGTGCCCCTTTATTCAAAATCGCTTAATAATTTTATAATAGGTTTGCTAAGCGTCATTTTAACTGCGAAAGTTTTCAGTACTAAAATTTCTTATTCTATGTTGGTTATGAATAAGGCAGTTAGTATTTGAAAAATACCGAAATTATGTTAGAGAAAGCGCTATGAAGGCACTTTACTACCTTTATTCTGCGATGCGATTTTTTATGTCGTATTTTAATATTTCATTTTCATGATAAGGCGAGGCTAAACTCGCTCTTGGCTGTTTTATATATGATATAAATTGAAAACTCCTGGTTTGATTATATAAGGAGCAGAATAACACGAATATACCCAAGTAGAGTTGACGCGGCCGGCCTGAAAATTTAAGACTAATCTTTATTCAATGTTGTTCATATAGTGTTATATGGGATGTTAGCGAAAATATACCATAATGTTCCTCTATTGTCATTTATGATCATAGAGAGGACATATTTTATTGTACTCACAACATATAACGCCTTTCGTCCCCTGAGTATGTCAATCAAATTTTAAATCTACTAAATTTTACATTCAACAAAATGTAAATAGTCTACAACACTCCTCCCTGTTAGGAATGTTGGTTAATAAACAATCTAGGTCCATGAATCATTAAACAGCTGAAATGCTCAGCGAAGCCATTTTACTGCGACCTAAAACAACAAAACGATTTAATTAAACTTTTCCATAACATAACTACTGTACTAATGACTTTTGATAGCGATATTGATGTTCTTTTTAAGGATATGCTCCTAGGAACACTTACCGTTTAAGATAATTTAGGACTAGGGACTCTTTTACTGACCGTATACATCTATGGTCATACCAACGTACTATCGGTCTATCTTGTGCACACATATTATTTTGAATTCTCATTGTTGCGCATAATATGATTTTATTTGGGGCATACATTACAAATTTACTAGAGGGTATATTAAAGTCATGTGCCGTTTTCGAACCCGCGCTATACACCCCTATAGCCGGGGCATGCTCTGACCATTTCAGCTAACATAACATTATCACTCATAACTCTAATTTTTGCTCCCCTTCTTTAACAATCATATGGGGATGAAGGGACACCGTAGAAATATAAATAAATTTAGATTTCTATGAGCGACACCCATAGGTAAAATTACGTTGTACGAGAGACCAATTTTGCAATTGGAGTAAGAACATTAAAAAAAAATTCTAATCAATATTGAACACTCAGTCAAAATTTATCGATCGCTGTTCAAATTGAATAATATGGTATATGTAATGGATTTAAATTTAATCTTATTAATTGAGTCCAAAAATTACAGCATAATTTTATAGATCGCTCTGAGCGATAAGACCGCCCATTGATACACTTGGCTTTATGTTTTAGTAATAAGTTTATTGTTGTTATTACGATGTTGTCAATGAAGAGTTATCTATCTATCTATCTATAATTTTAAATGTCGTCGTACATATCCTTGCAAATAGATGTCGTGTACCTGTATAACTTTTAACTACTGTTTCTAACTGTCACGAGTTCCGTAGGTTCTGTGACACTGACGTGACTGTGACAGCCTCTGCTTTAGGGTTCCCTGAAGGGCAGTTATAAGGTTGAAAGTGAGGGTTGTTTCATAAACGAATAATTGTGTGAATTCATGAAGACCGTGGAAATGGCGAGCCTATGAGATGGCAGGATAATATTATATAAATTTACTAATGTTGATATGCAGCAGGGTATTGTTGCTCATAAGCCTCTAACAATGCAGGTGCCACAAGTTTTTTTTATGTTGTTGTGACGGAACAAGCTCGAGATGCATTTCATCCCAAGTCACGAATTGCACTGCACCCGTCACTTTGAGACATAGTTGTTAAGTCTCACGTGCCTGTAATTTCACTGGCTCACAATGACTGCTGCTGGAACACACCGTTAGGTGCTTGGCGACAGATTTTCTACTTGAGGGTGGTCGCTAGCCAGGCAGGCATTAGCAAAATGCCCTTCCACCATGCGGTGAAGGTCAAGCCGCCGGCGGGATCCGAACCATCACCCTGCTGCGCGGCAGTCCATAGCCTAATGCCACTGAGCTATCACTGCTTCGAAATATAAAACATATATTAATACTTACCATCAGGTGAGGCCACGCTTTATTACGTAATAGCGAGTCGATAAGAAAAATATTTTAACAGAAACTTTGACACAAAATACTTTTAACGAGCAAGAAATCATTATTTTATCATGAACATTTTGTAACGACCTTATTTTAATGAATTACATAACGTGAATTTATATTCATAAACATTACTTTTAATACTAATCAAGGTAAAGATGTTTTAATATGATATTCAACGTGGCACTTTGTTTTAATAAATAATTAATCGCGTAGACATCGAGAACAATAGACAACAATTATGGTATTGAATAACAATGTTGTATCCATAGATTAAAAAAATCCTACTAACACTCGGTTACAAGTGCGGGGCACAATTTGTGTTACATTAATAATAATAACGTGTTTTTTTTAAATAAGTTCACAGAATTGTGAAACAACAGTGATAGTCGTCTAAGGCTAAGCTTTAAGGGTGATCTGGCCGGTCAATACTCCATACAAACGTGTGTGATCACTCCCTAATTTGAGGATTTTAGTCCAAAACAAGGCATGATATCGATTGATATCGTCATTAGCTAGCATTGTATTGTAACATTTTTTTATAAGATAATCAACTTGAGAGTTCAGAGTTTCGAAACATTTTCATATAACGTCTTCGGGGCTCATAACATTCATAAATTTACAAATTATTGGAATACAAAATGTTTTGCCCCGGGCGGGAATTGAACCCGCGTCCTTCCGATTTCGCGCCGGATGCTTTATCTATCAAGCTACCGGGGGTACGGCTGTGTCGCCGAAATTTCGTACTCCAATCGTATCATAACCTAATCTAATCATAACATTCAATTAAATTGTTTAAAATGTCAGCACGATTAAACCCTAGATAATGAAGAGATCAATCGGCATTTTGCCTAATTCTGGACATTAAACCGATCACCCCACGACATTTATATAGAGAAGTGACCGGACAGATCAACCTTAAACATGTCTTATTCTTCGAGGTCGATGATTCTAAGAAGCCTGACGTCATTAAATCTCCATTGAACTGTGAACGAAACCCAATATTCTGTCTGAAACAACTGCATCCGGTTCCGGACGGCCGGAAGTCCGGCATCGGACATCCGGCCTGTACTTCAATCGCTTTTCACGCGATCACGTCGTATTTGATTTTATGATGTCATTGTTTTAGCTTCGTAATTTAAGTATCTATGGCTCGTATTAATAATTGCATCTCACAGTTGAGATTGTGCCAGCCCGAAATACGAAGAAGGATTGGGATGGCTAAAAACGCAATGAGTCAGTTGCACTAACTGTGGGCGGATAGAAACATAACAAGAAGAACAAAAGTTCACCTTGTTAAAACCTTAGCCTTTTCTGTCTTTAACTACGGCGCTGAAACGTGGACATTAAAAAAAGTAGACCGAGACTGGATTGATGCTTTCAAAATGGTGTTGGAGGAGAATGCTCAGGATACATATATATAATTTTTGATGCGCTCGTAGCGCAGTTTGCTTCTGCATTCTGAACTGAGCAAAGTTAAGAACGTCCGCCGTGGTCAGGAGTTGGATGGGTGACCTCTGGTGACATCACTACTGAGCGCTTCCGTGCTTCGGAGGGCACGTTAAGCCGTCGGTCCCGGTTGTTGTCTTCGGATGGCAGTCGTTATAGCACGGCGGTAGGGCATTTTGCGAATGCCCGCCTAGCTAGCTACCACCCTCTCCAAAATCTGTCATCAAGCACCTTCACCAAGTGTGTGTTCCAGCAGCTGTCCTTGAGAGTCAGTAATTCTAGGTTAGCCTGAACAACATCTTCGACCACATAATCACTTACCATCAGGTGAGATAGTGGTCAAAAGCTAACCTATGAAGCATAAAAAATACCTTGGACAGCCTTCCGCACTAATGAATCCATCCTGCGTGAATTAAAGATCAAGATGCGCGAAGTCCAGCGTCAGCAAATGTTCCTGAAGTATTTTGGCCACATTGCTAGAAAGAGTAACGACAACCTAGAGAACATTGTCACTGAGAAGAAGGGAAACGCCCAAGAAGTCGCAGTCCCATGCGATGGTCAGACCAAATCCACACCACTCTTGACAATAGCGTTTATGACGCCCTTTATATCACCAAGGATAGGAACAGGTGGCGACAAATTGTCAAAAGAAAGGTGATTTCCACGGGGTATCACGACCCTCAGCTTTGAGGATAACGACACAAAGAGGAGGAGGAGTTGAGATCGATCTTAAGAAGCAGTTTTTGACAGATGTTCTATACATTAAACGTCAGAACTACATCTTAAGATGGATCCCAACTTTGAGATGCATTTATTAATACGAGCCTATGATTATTCTTGGGGTAGACGATTTGATTAGTAACATCACCTCATCCATTCTTCTAATCGTTAAAAAACCATTTGTTTTAAATTAAATTAATTGGTTTAGAGTCAAATATTTTAATCAGGAATCGAACCCGCATCTTAAGCCAATGACCAAGGCCGTTGTTAAGGCACTGACGAGTAATAAATGGCATTACTTGAATAGTTTTTAGCAAGAAATATTTAGTTTCTAGTAGGTCATCCCCATTCTATAACCGGACATCCAGGGATACTCAGAAGCGCCATCGTTTTATGGTTGATATTCCATTTATCCGAACGATTTGCGTCTTCGTTCATCATGCGAACCGCCAGGGAATGGAACACCCTGCCTGAGTCTGTGTTCCCGGTTAAGTACAATATGGGTGTCTTAAAAACGCGAGTGAAAAGATACCTTCTGGGTAAGCGCGCTCAACATCAGCTAGGTTTCGTGCTTTTCTGCCACAATCACATAAAAATAACATCAAGACCGAATAATAAATGACTAAAGGTATGACTATACTTAAAATATAAAAAATATTTAAGTCAATTAGAGTATTTTTAATTTAATACAAAACATCCAAATACATCTGATGAACCTCGAAAAGAGTCACTTAACAACATTTTATAGAAATGCAATGTTAGTACATAAACTGTTCGCATGACATTAAAGCTCCTTTTAAATATAAAAAAAACAATAGAAAATAACCGTTTTTCATCGTCACAACTTTCTAACCAGCTATGTTGAAAACTGCTGTCCGAATGTAATAGCCGGATATAATCCGTTTAACGGATGAAAGGTAAAACTTTTACCGGATAACACGACCGGTTTAATAGTCTGTAAAAATTCGCGGAGCTTCAAACGTATTAATGTTAGGAAGTATTTTTTGAAATATTGATACGATTATTATCTACAGAGAAAAACTTAAGGACATTACCGGATTCGGTTGCATTTATTGTACACTAGCTTTCCGGGCGCGGCTCCGCCCGCGCGTCTGTCGGTTATCACGCAAAAACATTTACCTCTTTTTGCTCAGTTGGATAAAAACTATCCTTTGTTTTTTCCCGGGTCTCAAACTATTTCCATACCGAATTTCATTCAAATCGGTCCAGTAGTTTTGGCGTGAAAGCGTACACAGACAGACAGAGTTACTTTCGCATTTATTATATTAGTACTGAGTACTGATTATTTATGTGGTAGGGCTCTTTAAGGAGAGTCCGCCTTGGTGAGTTCTACCGCTGTGTAAGACATTAACTTGAAGCAATACTGTGTTTAGGCGTGGAGGGCACACAAGTAAATTGACCGCGCGAACGAGATAAAAGAAGACATGATAATATAAAGAGCTACATAATAATTGACCGAGCGAGAACTTAGTTCATGCGAAGCGTCTCTGCTTTAACTTACACAAAATTGCTTTCGTATGTTCAGTTGTTTTACTCTACAGGTCGCATTTCTCAACCGATTCTCACGAATTTTTGCGAGCAGGTTTGAAAAGTCCAAAAATTTTTTTATCGATTTAATTATTGATAATTTTTCAAAATAACGGAGATATACATAAAGGTGGTGATAAACAGCGCGGGTAGCGCGAGCCGAGCCTCCACGGTCGACGGATCGCCGTCCGTGTAGGCTCGGCTCGTCTTAGCCTGGACAAGAGCCTGTGGTGATAAACGACGTGTGGTAGTGCAGACCGCGGCATCCGCCCGCGTATGCGGTTTTTGTGACCTGCATCTTTAGGATTTCATATAAACGGTTCCTTTTCATATAGTTGAATAAAGTCCATAACCATTTAATTCACATATATGTGCTTCAAATATAAAATTAAACTCCAAATGGGCATCTTGATCCGTAGAGCGCTCTGCACCGTCTGTAGGCTCGGCTCGTGCGTAGTGATACACGGTGCGTGGTAGCGCGAGCCGCTCCTCAGGCCGCGCGCGCGCCTTTGATCCGTGTCGACAAACCGACGCACGACGGATCGCGCGGGCGGGGCGGGCGAACGGCGGAACGCGCGCCGCGAGCCGCGCCCACGTGCTAAACGGCGCGTGATATGGCGGACGACGCGTCGTCCGTCATCCGGCTCGTGCTAGCCTGGTGATAAACGGCGCGCCGTTTATCACCAGGCACGTCAGTTGCCTATAAGTCGCGTTCTGCTGCTTTTGATCTTGTCTTACATTTTTTTACATATTTATTTGTAGCACAAACTATTAAAATTTATTTGTAGGACAAACCATTAAAACTTAGCTTACACTCCTTTTGGGCACTTTCTTTTATGGGTTAGGATGCAAACAAACGTTCGATTCACGTTGTGGTAAGCAATCATTGTCACCCACGGTCATCAACAACACCAGAGGTCTCAAGGACGCATTGCCGGCCTGCATGTCTTTTCTTGAAAGTTAGAAGTAGTATCGGAAATAACAATGAGAAAATTCCACATATTATTAGATCAACAAGAGTGATAAGTTTACATACTTACCTCTTGATTACAATTTACTGATTAACAGCTATGGAGGTTGTTTTTTCAGAGTCGAATAGAGTGATTGGACCATCCATCATATTACGATATTCTCATTGATTAATATGCTCACACAAGTAAATGCTGTTTTTGTATCGCTACATGGATATTCATATTAATTTGTTAGAAATCTTTGTAAGTTTCTTCCATATATGAAGCAACGTGAGATAAGAGTAGGAATTTGAAATAAATATATATTTCAGGAAATAACACACGATATATATTTGTAATTCTAATAATAATAATATTATCCAATAATTCTAACAATAATATCCAGCGTGGCAATGCCGCCAGTGTAATGGGCACTTTTGCACCAGGTACAGTTAGGGGTGGGTTATTTGATTGACTTTTACTCTTCCAGTAATTAAATTTAATATTATTTTTGACATTCTATTTATAATAATAATATAAAATTAATGATAAATATTGTATTCTGACATATAATAAAGTATAATTTGTATTAACTGTAAGAGATTAAATTTGTTACAAAATTATATTCTTATTCTAACAATAAAATATAGATATGTAGTTCTTAAGTCAACACTGAGATATTTTTTAATTAATGAATTTAGATAATAACACATCTACAATTAGGTATTTATTAACAAAACTGCATCCTAACGGAATACTGTAATTTGAAAGAATTTCTTTCTTCTGAAATTGGACTCGTATGGTTTGTACATTACCGTTCCCTCAAGTAACTATTAAGTTGCTTGAGGGAACGGTAATGTATTAACTTATAATTAACTTAAGTTAAATTTCATGAACAAAACATCTCAATAAGTCGGATAAGATGCGTCCAGTCATATGTTATTAAGTTTGTGGATACGGAACTAAAACTTTATAGGGCGCTTAGCCTCCTATGTAGACTTCGAAGTGAAAACTCAAAGACTGTAGAAGCCATTAAAAACAAGAGAAATAAGGCACAAACTCATTCAGCTCCGAACTAAGCCGTAAAACATCAATCTTTTAAGAGTTCAGTTACAAAATCGAATGATACTACATAAAAATCGTATCCCGACCTACATTTCAAAGCTATCATCAAAAAAATCACTACTTTTGCTCCTATAGTCCATAAACATGCCCAGTAAAAAGGATGAAAACACCATCCGATGGATACAAAACTTTTTGGTTTGATAGCAAACCGGAAATGTGCTTGCAATGTTAGGAGTCGTGCAGAATACACTCAAAGAAGGATTTCATTGTCTTTTTTGAGTTCTGTATCCATGTGGTAAGACAGAGTATTATCAATGAATCTACTGTCTATCTGTCTGCATGTACGAGTAAATCTTGGGTTTATGGCTCCTAAATAAAATGCGTTAAAGACCAGTGTTTTTTTTTGTATTGTGTAGACTGTTAACCCAAAGATCTAAGATTAGAAATTTTCTTTAATTACTGTTCAGGGGTAGTCATTCGTGAAAGACTTTATATTTTGAAGCAATGTTGGCCAAACGTTAGCTTTGGACTGTCGTGGACTCGTGGCACAGTGCGGTTTTAGAATAAAGTGCCCAAACATATTACAACGCTCACAGAAAGAAAATTCAAGTTGCACGTGAAGAACATTATGATAAAGAAATCTTACTGCACAGTTTGTGATTAATTCAACGACAAAAATGCTTGGACTGGTTTGCCCCTGCCAATCTAGCACCTGTCACCTACGTAATGTAAATAAATATTGTAATAATTTTACTATATAGTATGTAACACATTCTTAAAAAATGTTTAAAAGAATGGCCCCGAGTTTCTTGCCCGTTCTTCTCACAGTGGCTCTATAATTTTTGTTGTTTGTTTGCTGAACGAGGCAGTATAATGTAGAATATTTCAATATTAAAATTTGTAATTGACCTTTATAAGAGCATCGTAGACGTCTAAATTGAATAAATGATCTTGACTTTGACTTTGCAGGTTTAGGGTTCGTTCCCTACTGCCGGCTTGAGCTTCACCACATTGTGGAAGGGCATTCAGCGTCTTCTGGCAGCAGTCCTTGAGAGCCAGTAAAATTACAGGTACATGAGACTTAGAATCTGTATGTCTCAGTGTGACGGGCGCAGTGAAATTCGTCACTTGTGATAAAATGCATCTGTTATATACTTACTCGTACAAAGGTTAATCCACTTAGCATCAGGTAGACTCGCGTTAGTTCCGTAACAATTACATTAAAAATAATCTCTTGCTGAAGGGGAAAACCTCTTGGTATGCTATTCTCTGCAGCTTTCTCATTTGGTAAGTGGTGATGGTGGTCAACAGAACATACCTGGATTGGGAACTGGATCTGTGGGACATCTACTGTAAGGCGCTAATGACATACCTGGTAATCGATATTCACCCGAATAGCTCGGCCATGCTATATACCTTATCATCATGCTGTGAATTTCAGGATCATGATATGGTCGAACTAACGACCGCTTGATTAGCATCTAACATTCACAATCACCTATTAAAACATTTGCAATGTAACAAGTACTGCTGATAGGCTAGCCTTTGGCTACTGATCTCATTGATCATGGGGTCAAAGGCAATTAACAGGCAAAGTCCTTTTAGTAGCAACAGAACTGTTTGTGATCGAGTTCATCTGGGGAGGTACTGCCACTATACCTGTCTAAGCTTTACAATAATGTCACTAGATGGCGCTCATAAGCCTTAACACACGCAAACGTTATTGCAACGATGTAAGAATCTTATTTTTGACTATGAAAAATTCAAGTTTCCCGACCACATCTCGGCATTTTACTCACGTCAAGTGTTATACCCATTTCTACCGCAAATAGTAATGTTCGCATTGCTGTGTTCCAGTTACAGGAATATAAGAATTAACAATTTTATGTCTTTATAGGTTGATGGGAGCAGTGAAGTTCGTCACTTGTCACGATATGCATCTATTATAATCAGATACGGCCTAACACCAGGTAGGTTTCATACTTGAGCCGTCACAATAAAAAAAATCTAGAATAGTAACTGAAATCGAAATACACTAACATACTATGTAATAGATACAATAGTATACAATAGTTTCCAACATGTTCATAGAAGCCCGAACCGAGATAAGTTAACATAATATAAACTAATATTACATAACTACTGAAAAAGCATGGATCAATGTTCTATGAAATGAATTTCTTTAATATTATTATTAGTCTAAGGAGCCCGGCGACAGACTCTCTTGAGTTATTATTTTAACAGAAAGGTGAGAATTTACAAAAATACTGTTACACATTTAGTTAGAAAACTGAACCATTCCGTTTATAGGAGATCACTTTGAGAAAAGAACACCCACATCTTTTTAAATATCTTTTATTTAATTTATTTATTATTGTATTATGTACATACAAATCAAAACGTGTATATTCATAACAAACAAGACTAATTTTGCAATGATGACGCAACCCTATAATTTTAATATTTTTATTTTTGCAATAGATAGATAACTCCTTACTGTACACACCACTAGATTATAACAATAACGCATGCTCTGCCAATTACATTACAAAATTACAAATTTACGAGAGATCTTTTTTTTTTCTCCTAATATATTTAATTTTAACGTAATAATTTAGACATTTACTTATGTCCTACTGAAAAAGCATACATCAATGTTGTCTGAAATAGAAATCATTATTATTATAAGGAGCTACATGTAAAATTTTCTTGAGGCATTACTGTAACAGCATGGTAGGCATTTGTCAAAATGCAGTTACACTATAAATTTAGATAAAAAACTGCACCATTGCGGTCAGAGGAGATTATTTTGAGATAAGAATACTCTTGTACAAAAGATATTAAATATTATTGAAGTACAGTGTATTCGGTCCTTAAGGGCAGAGCGCGAAGTGATGTGTCAGTAATAGTTGTAACTTGGGGTTCGATCCCACAGAGGTAGTTATCGGCTCGCTTGGGAGTTGTGTAGGCGGTTTCCGGATGTCTATCACACCGTTAGGATTTTACAGCCAGTAAAAATTTGCTTGGTACGTAGTTCTATCTAATTTTGTATATTATTCAAATTTTTGAACAAATATTGTGATAATTTAATGCTTGTAACACATTTTTAAAATAATTTTATAAATAATGGCCCGATTTTCTTACACGTTCCTCTCGCACTCGCACTCCTCAAAGTCCGTTAACGCATCCTCGAGACCTCTGGTGTTGCGGATGTTCGTGGGCAATGGTGATCACCTACCACCAGGTGAACCGCCTGCTCGTTTGCCCTCCTATCCCATAAAAAACACTTTTTTTGCTAAACATAGCAGTAAAGTGTAGAATATGTCAATACAAATATGTTTAATTAAGCTTCATAAGACTGTCTTAGATGCCTTAAATCTTGATAAATATTTTTGACACTGACATTGGGTTCTTTACGCATAGAGGGCAAAATGAAGCCCTAAAAGGATTCTTTAATAATGTTACGCTTCTTTTTCTATACAATAAAAAAATAGCATCCTATATTTCGTTGCTTTATCAAGAGTCACAAACTAAATGCAATTTAATAAGAATGTATTTCCATATGAATATCTAAGAAATTGGTTAATTAAACTAAATAAAATATTTTTTATTTTATTATGGGTATAGATAGAGCTGCGCCCCATGTAGACAATGCGGAAAAGTTGTAATGATGATGATTAAAATCTGAAATTCCTCACGTGGCGGACGGAAATGGGAGATTTCCTAAATAATCCGTGGTAACCCAGGACCTAAACTATCTATATTCAAACTTACATCTTAATCGGATCATTCGTTTCAGCATCAAGGAGTTATATAAATACATCCTCTCATCCTTCCTCACATACTCAAAACTATCCATTGTGTTTTTATGAATATGAATACGGTGTGAGTGTCGGCCAGACCGAACAAACTGATGCTACTTGTTTGATATAAATCTCTCGCTACACTTCATTCTCCACTGTAGTAATAATCCCAAGAGAGCTTTTTATTTTAAGGGTAGCTAATAAAGGAGTACTTATTGAAGATATTATTAAATTTACGATCCCGTTTAGCCGTAGATTAGTATAAGGACTTCTTTTTTCTAAATGCACTATCGCGTGCTAAGGGCACCGTCTTATATGATTAAAGTAATACAATCGGAGCACAAAGTTTCAGCACGAAAGAGTATGTTCCGGTGACCGAGTGGTTTAGGCATCAAGCGTGAAATCGGAGGACGTCAGTTCGATTCCCGCCCGGGCCATAAATTTTGTGCTCCAATCATTTGTACGTGTAGTATAAGGTCTCTTCCATATCTTCCTGTTAGATATTGTAAAACGCGACTAAATGGAAATTACACCTAATGAACAGTGTGCCACTGTACACGCCTTCTATGTGATTCCTGTGCACATTGTGTACCAACGAAAGCATTCCTAAAGAGCGTAAGGCAGGCCGGTGGCCATAATATGGGATGAAAAAAATTACAGTTATGTCTTTTACTGTAAGTTGTGTCCGGTATTGTAAGCGGAAACAGATTCTTGATAAGTCGTTTTCTTGCTAATTGTGCTGTTAGCGATATACCAACCTCACATGGGTAGAATAAATGTAGGAAGTTGCTGTTATTTAGTAAAGGATACGTATCATTATCATCAGCTGAAAATAGTATACGTAGTTATGAAGAACCTAAATCTCCTTTTGAAAATGAACAGCTATAATCCACTGACTCCCCGCAAATCTCGTGATGTTGTCGGTTAATCTAAAAGTAAGTTAACCTTCACTGCGTTTAATATTAAAATCTCACAAAAAAAAACAAAAATTTTTCCTCCCCAACGATTATCCAGCTCGTGGGGCAATTTGGCCGCCCATTGCTTCTTCAGCTTGCGAATTCAGAGAGTTGTAAATTTTATCGATTTGGATTTTATCGAGCAAAGAAATTCTAAATATCGTCTCCATTGCAAGTTTTGCGGCTCTAAGCTTGTTAAAAAGAGACACAATAAAGCACCACGTGTCCGTACCATTAGTCATCACTGCCAGCACAAACTGGTCGAAGATTTTTGTCTTCAGGTATTCAGCGATAAGATGTCGCTTAAGTTCTAGAACGTAACGCTGTTTCTAAAGTGGACAAAAGACCCAATTTCACCAAACTAGGATAAAACTATACTAGAACAACTTTTATCTCTGTAACCATATTTTGTGTCTAGTCTCTGTCACCACAGACGCCCAATAATGTAACAGTATTTTAAAGTTGCTAAAGGTATTGATTTCTATGAAATTTGACATCACGCCGACGGCTGTAGCAAAGGATAAAATGTAATCTAATAAATTTAAAAAGTATACCGTTAACTTGGTGATAAAACTTAAAACAAATATAGCCTGTGTGCTACAGCTGATGATACATTTGAAGCGCTCGTAGCGAAGTTTGCTTAACCATTCTGAATCGATCAGCAAAGTTAAGCAACGTCCGCCGCGGTCATGAGTTGGATGGGTGACCGCTGGTGACATTACTACTGAGCGCTTCCGTGCTTCGGAGGGCACGTAAAGCCGTCGGTCCCGGTTGTTGTCTTAGGATGGCAGTCGTTACAGCATGGTGGTAGGGCACTTTGCGAATGCCCGCCTGGCTAGCTACCACCCTCAAGTTGAAAATCTGTCGCCAAGCACCTAACGGTGTGTTCCGGCAGCTGTCCTTGAGAGCCAGTAATTCTAGGTTAGCCTGAACAACATCTTCGACCACATCATCACTTACCATCAGGTGAGATAGAGGTCAAAGGCTAACCTATCAAGCATAAAAAAAAAAACATACTATTTCTATGTCCACGTTACGGCCACGTCATAAAAGTTTATACCAAGGAGTTTTTACTTCCACCACAGAAAGCCAACAAATTCGAAAACTGACACAAGGTTTAACGTTCCACTGGAGCAAAAGTCTATTGCTGGTCTCGGGTATAAAGTTATTCGCGTATTCATTTAACCCTAGTTTGTGAAATTGGGCCTTGGTAAAGAGAATACATTTTCGTATACTTAACTTAGTCAAAGACCACTTCCATGAACCACTAGTGTTCCATTTGAGTTTCGTACCTATGAGTAACTGGGCAAAATACTTGGTGATAGATGACACATTTCCTAAAAGACTTTGTGAAATACCCTAGAAGCCGAATCCCTATAGAGCCTAGTAACAATGCTTACAACGTTGACTAATGTTCTGGGTCTCCACCTACTTTGGCACTATTCCAAATAACCTAACGATGAATCAAATGGACGATAAAATCTGCTTTCATTGAGTTTCTGATGTTATTAATGGTGACTTAATGTTTTTTTATATAACCTTTTGAAACAATAATGGCCCAATAGCACTGATGATATCCATGGTTCGAAAACTGAAACAAGCTTGAGCACCACTGGAGGGTACAGCATATTGCGATTGCTCGCATGGTTAGCTATACTACCTATTGCTATAAATATATCTTTTGGGGCTAGAGACACTGGTGTCCATAGGGCTTACCTTCTAGAATCAACTCAATAAATCTACAAGTAGCTCCTGGGTGTTGTGAAACGGGTGACATTTTCCTGGTGGTAAGCTTCGACCATGACTCGTCACCACCCAATGGATAAAGACTTTGCGCCAACCCAGTCGTGTTCCGCCGTGATGTCAATTGAAGCCATATTATGGGTAAACGGATAGAAGCATTTGCGCTAGAGCAGATGTACCAGTTTGACACACAATGGCACCACTGCATTTGGAGATAAGTCACGAAGGGTAGCGGGATTCAAGGCACGGTTCTTCGCTGACCGACCGCAGTTAGGAGGGCCCAAGTTGAGTGAGCCAGCCTTCATCAATACTCATCATGAATGGATGCCTCGTCAACTAGTGAAATATTATCGTGTTGGTCGGTGACCTGACGAGGGCACTCTACGGGCATTCCCTTTGTAAAATTAGGTGTACCCAATTTTCTCCAGACTAGTATTGATTATAATTACGAGCTCAACTGTGAAGGAGCCGATGCTGTCATTGTTCGACTTACAAATCTGCCTATAGCGTCTTCGCAGCTACCAAAGAACTAACTAGCTCACTGTGGGAGGAGTAACAAACATTCTCACACTTATAATATCCTTAGGTACTCACAAACGTTCGTATATATAAATAACGGTGATATTTTTTGAAACGGTTCCTAAAAACTGCCATGATAGGATATTACTAAGGGGATATTCGTTCGAATCCTATCGTGGATTACGTTTTAGCGTATGGTGGTAGGGCATTTTTAAATATTCGCTTTGCTAGAAAATCTATTGTTCCCGCTGCTATCCTTGAGAGCAACTCTCATTCTAATATAAATCTGTATATCATCGTCAACCGCACCATCACATACCATGCATCCAGTCAGATTATTGTCAGTTGTTCAGAAGGTTAAATTTAACGGCGGTTCTATTTTACACAATATTATAACACAAGTAAAGGAGATATAGATAAAGTGCGTGCAAAATCTCTAGAACGACTCATTCTTATAGGAAACAATCTTATAAATTAGCGCATAACGACCACTAAAGAAGTTATAGGTCTCATATCTCGCACAGTATTTGCTCAGCGGATATTTAACGACGGACGAGTTCTCTCTACTGCGAGAATATACCGTTTTATAAGCTGTTATGGAGTGCGAAGTACAGTAGTTTCATAACTTAGTTTCAGGAAAATAGTTTGAATATTACAGCTTTTTTTGCGTCTTGAATTACCGTAAGTGAGTTTCAAATAGGCAAACTTTGAGCAAGTCTTTTTGGAAATAGTGTACGCCTAAGAAATATGAATAAAATATGTAATATATAATATTTTATAGGATATGAAAATACGATGCCCGATATATTTCTTTTCATAGAAAAAAAAACATGAACACAGCTCTAAAATTTCGCTTAGTTAAGTTTTGTATCTATATACAAAATCGTATTGATACAAATTTTATTTCTAATTATTATGTAGAAATCATGTGACACAGTACCTGAAAGATCGTAACGTTTTTAAAAACTTTTATACATATTTTTTTTTTAAATCAATAAGTGTAATAAGGCCTTTTTGTCTTACGTCCTCAGTCTGAAATTTTTTAAAGACCACTAAGTCTTAAGTATTACGATGCTTTTATAATTATCATCTATATATAGGTAAGATATACAAATGCTCGCCTAGTTGGATTTTACTTCAAGTAGACAATCCATGGCACAGCACCTAACAGTATATTCCGGCAGCTGTCCTTAAGGGCCAGTTCTTATTCTTAGTTAAGCTTTTGTATCAGCTTCAGTAATATCATCATTTTACATCGGATGAGATTGAGGAAGATAAAGCCAATTATAGAAGATATAATTTCCCTGTCTTCCTTAATAAGTGGTGAGTTAGTTGATATTTTCCTTATTCACAATCCCTGAATATGAATATTAATAATATGTACAATCAAACCTCCGCTATGTTCCCTGGAAACGAAAGTATTTACAAAACAAGTTTAAATTAATTAATTCATTTTTAATATTAGTTGTCCTTATTCTGAGCAATTCTGAAAATCAAATCATCTTTCAGTACACACATTCAGTACATTTTGATGACATGACATTGCATCTGCAATTATCACAAATTTCTTGAAGGACAGACCAAGCTGTGACGAATACCATCTCCGTACCGAAGACTGACTCCAAGTTTGCTGGCAGTGGAAGTGAGCGTAGGCTCCAAATATAGACGTATCCATGCCACTACTTTTCAGTGTATGTTTGATCCATTTACCCTGTCTGCGAACTTACTTTAAAAATTGTTTACTGTACAAGATAGGTACTTAATTTTCTGGCATTATTGTCACGTAATAATTTTCTTTTACTTATATATTCTACATGATTCTATATTTTAACAATGTTAATTTCATTTATTAAATATCTCTAAATTTAGCACATATTGTTGACTTAAATGTTCTAGAATAATGCTAAGGTCCAAAGTTAGACACTGTTTAGGCGCAGATGGTTTTAATCTTACTCTTTTTTTTTTTTTTTTTTTATTTTAAATCTACACTCCACAGACTCCAGGGTCCGTGACTTTTTTTAACTATGACATAATTTATTAGTAAACAAGAAATATGAAATAGGAAACATGCAACATTCCAAGGGGGAACAGTGTTAAAAGTTTTTTTTTTCTTTTTTTTCCGTAATGTCATTAGCACCAGCATCCAGAGCAGACCAGTATCCTCTAGCAGCACCCGTTCACGAGTTGACGCATGTGCCAGCCATCGCCTTCCTCAACCATTTTTGAGGGAAGATGGCGACCCGACTCACAACACCGCCGCTAGACAACACCTTTCTGTGAGCATGACCACTCCGGATACCCGTGCCAACGATTACAATTACAAAAATAATTTGGGACTACAATAAAATAATATACCTACAGAAATTTACCTATTTTGTTATTCTCCCACGTCACATTTTAACAGGGCCTCCATTACCGCGCTATTTCGATCTTTGATCGCCATTTTGAGGTTGTAATCATGGATGGCTTTTGGTGTCGCAACCATCGCCTTCCTAACGAAACGTCCTATGGCGTCGTTTTCGTCATCTGCGTAGTATATGAAGGTTCCAGTGTGCCGTGAAATTGCAACGACGGCATGCGGGACGCTCTCGTGCAACTTATACCTTTCATAAATCGTTTTAGGTGATCGTCATCCAAACTTTTCTGAAACAGTAGGAATAAAGCCGATTTGTACGAATTTATGGTACTTTGCACCATTAATTACACATATTATATAGATATATAGTTATATATAGTTATATATAACTATATATAACTATAGTTATATATAACTATATATATAGTTATATACATATTATATAGTTCATAGTATTTTGTTTAATAAAGGCATACCGCCAGTCTTGTAAAAATTACACATTATGTTAAAAAATGAATCATATGTGGAAAAGATTGGTTTATTAAACTAATTGATAATACGGACGATCGAAATGCATCCGGCTTAATGAGTGCTCCTCGGACTTGTGTGATATAGTGATGGGCGTACCTCAAGGTGGTGTTCTCTCTCCCCTCCTTTTTTCTGTCTTCATTAACTGCATTACGCATGTTCTTTCTTGCAATTTTCATCTTTATGCTGATGATTTGCAATTGTATCGTCATTTTAAAGCTGAGAGTGTAGTGGAAGCTATTTCCTTGCTTAATACTAATTTATATAATATAAACAATTAGGCGAAATCCTTCGGTCTTCTTGTAAATTCATCTAAATCGCAGGCTTTGATAATTGACAGTTCATACATGCTGAATCTCATAGCCTGTTTATCTCTTCCTGCAGTAATGTTTAATGACATTCCTATTCCTTACACTGCTACTGCTAAAAACCTGGGAGTCATATTTGACCACCACTTATCCTGGAAGTCTCATGTCAACGCTGTCAGTAAGAAAGTAAACTTTACATTCCAATCACTTAAGCGTCTCCAGAGGTTTTTACCTCATCATACCAAAATAAATCTTGCTCAAGCTCTCTTGTTACCTTTACTAGACTATGCTGATGTTTGCTTTCTTGATGCCAATGAAGAACTGTTAAACAAATTGGAACGCCTACAAAACTTATGTATTCGTTTCATATACGGTCTACGTAAGTATGATCAAGTGTCCACCTATCGGTCTCAGCTTAAATGGCTTCCCATCCGTAAGCGTCGCTATACTCACATTCTCTCTTATCTATATACGAGTACAATTCTCAATAATCCTCTTGCCCCATCTTATCTTCGAGAACGTTTTGACTACCTGGTGCCCCGTGGAGTACAGACCAGAACGATGAAGTCACTTCTGCTAAAAGTGCCACCTTGCGAATCCAGTAGCTATGCCGGCTCTTTCACTGTTAAATCAGTAAAACTTTGGAATTCACTTCCCCATAGGATTCGTGCTAGCCCCTCTTTAGATGTTTTCAAAACTAAATTGAAAGAGTACTATATTTGTATATAATTTGTATAATATAAATATATTTTATATGTGTAGTTATATTACTTGGTATTTATTTTGTTATAAAGTTTATATTTTGTGTAAGTTTATTTTGTATTTATTATATGTAAGTTGATATTTTAGTTAATTATTATATACCATAATATATATGTTAAATTTTACTATAAAAAATTACAATTCATAATATTTAAATGAAAATATATATGCCTATTGATTATTAATTTTATTAGGGTTAAGCTCGCCTTTGTACACATTTTATAATTATAATTATTCTCTGTCTGTACTGTTTGTGTGCAATAAAGAATCTAAGAATCTAAGAAATTGATTTTGTTTACAATAATTGATCCATATTGTTATAGAACGCTCGTATTGATGATAATATGTATTTTCTAATAAATAAGCTAAAATAATTAGAGTTATATGTCATGTTAAGTTAGCGGTGAGAGCATACCCCGGTTATAGAGGTGGACGGCGCGGGTTTGAACCCCGCACATGACTATAATATTTCCTCTCGTAATTTTGTAATGTTATCCGCGGAGCGTGCGTTATTGCAATAATAAAAATATTATAATAATATCTATTGATTTTTGCTACAGCATTTATTTTGTAATGTCTGCCTGACAATCTGGCGATAATTTGTGATAGGATCCGTGAGGTGATAGGATCAGTTTCGCATAATTCTCATTCGGTATCCTCAACCGTTTTTTTGCAATAGACTATGTGTTTCAAAGTTGACTTTACTGTTTATATAATAATATGATGAAAACATAATTATTTTCTGCTTCTCCCACCATTCCCATATTTCTCAAATGACCTGGTATAAATTAACTTGTTTTTTTTTTAATGGGCTTTGTCGCTAAGCGACCACAAATTTATTTTCTTATAGAAAGAAACAATCATGTATAGTTACAAAATATGCATAAAATTTAACTTGGGTAAGCTAGACAAGTTCCCTAATTAACAAATAAGTGTAGATTTACCCAAAAAGTTTTAAAATACTAATAATTTAAACATAAACCTACTCCATAACTTATATTCTATTAATACTAAAAACGAATGTGACATTATAATTTTTTTTTATATAGCTGATAGACTAGCCTTTTACCACTATCTCACCTGATGGTAAGTGATGAAGTAGTCAAAGATGTTAACAGGCTTAACGTAGAATTACTGGTTCTTAAGGACTGCTGCCGATACAAACGTTAGGTGCTTGGCGACAGATTTTTTACTTGAGTGTGGTCGCTAGCCAGACGGGCATTCGCTGAATGCCCTACCATTATGCATGATTGAATCTCAACGCGGGGGCTAGAGCTTCACTCAAGCCTCCGCGGTGAGATTCAAACCATGGTCCTTTTGCGTGGCAGTCCATAGCCAATGCCACTGAGCAATCACTGCTTCTGTAAGTTTTACGTGACTCTCACAAATACCATATCATAGTGTATCACAATTTATAAATTAAACCAATATCGGCTGCGTGACTATTTGCAATCTTTTATCTACAAAAAATCTCTTAACAAAAATGCCGCTGGAAATTTTTCGATTGCAAAATAAAAGGTGGGAGCTGAAAAACTGCTACATAAAATGCACAATAGCTTCCCATCGCGTTATAGCGGCGGATTTCATCGCTGTCATAGTGAAGGATGTCGCGTGTGATGCATGATAGGGGTTCCGTTGACCTCAAACATTTCTTTTACCAAACTACCCGCAGCTTTATTTACAAGGTTGTTTACAAGCTTTATTTGCATGGTGGTCGGGCATTTTGCGAATGCCCGCCTGGCTAGTTACCACCCTCAAGTAGAAATTCTGTCGCCAAGTACCTAACGGTGTGTTCTAGCAGCTGTCCTTGAGAGCCAGTAATTCTCTAGGTTAGCCTGAACAACACCTTTAACCACATCTTCTTCGTACCATCAGGTGAGATGGTGGTCAAGGGCTAACCTATTATGCATAAAAAAAACAATACAATACAATAACTCGTTATTGCAAACCAATTTACTAATTTTACACATATTAAATAATAAACAATAAAAATCCTTAAAAATGGTATTACAATGGGCGGTCTAATCGCTATAAAAGCAATTTCTTCCAGACAACCTTTGGATGGACACAATCAGAAATAGGAAATAGGCGGTTGGTGCAACTTGAAATCATATACAAAACGTTTACTAGTACTTATATAAATATCAATAAATATATGACATACATACATATACACAATACATATCGGCATATACATACATATAATATATTTAAATATGAATATACAAATATCAAGCAATATCAGAAATTGATAAATAATAATTCTTAACTGAAGCCTTACTATTGAAATCGACTTGGCAAGCAATGCACAGGCAGCGCATTCTACAATCGCTCAGCTTGGATGCTGAATGACTTGTCGAAAAACTGTGAAGTATGGGGAGGCATTTTCAGTAGAATGGTCTCAGTAGATTTTAAGGACAGGGAGTGTGAGCGATGTAAGAATTCAAAACTCTCTTTGAGGTAGGGAGGAGTACTTAGTAAATCAAGAATGTAAAAAGAAAACGTATTGCAGAAAAAATATACACCCAACAAACAACAACTTTCGCGTGTACAAAATTACAACGAAAGGAAATATTTTATTTTAGCATTGTAGATCAGTCGTCAGACTTAATAGATATTTACAAAAGGCTACTTTTAAGCTTACCTACCCCTTTACATGAAAAGCTGTAAGTTTGAGAATAATAGATACGTATTAAAGAAAATAGATAGCTGTATCATGAGTTTATAACCTGTGGGTTATGAAAGTGCAGTGGTGTGTATTTATTATGAAGGAGTGAAGGTTGTATGTTGATGTGTGCGTATTGGGGAATATGTGTGTTATTTTGTTTCGTTTTATTATGACTTGAGCAACGTCCTCTAATCTGTGGGTAATGAAGGTGCATTGTGTGTACAAGAGGGAGTCTAGGTAGTATGCGTGTGTGTATTCAGATGTATTTTAATATAAGTGTTGTTTTGTTTATTTATTATTATGACTTGCGGTGGATGTTTGTGTGCAACGGTGATCACTTAACACCAAGTGAGCCACCTGTATGTATGCCCTCTTATCCCACAAAAAAACGACCTTAAGTGCAGTGTGTGTGTTTATGAGAGAGTGAAGGTAAAATGTGGCTATATGTGTATTAAGGAGTATTGTAAAATTGTTATTTTGTTTGATTCATATTATGACAAGAACAAAGGCCTCTGCGGTTGTTTCTTTAATGGGCGCTGCTATTGGCAGTTATAACCGAGTGTTTCCATGCTTCGGAGGGAACGTTATGCTATCGGTTCCGGTTGTAATAGTAGGGCGGCAGTTTAGAGGCCGTCGGGGGCATTGGGCTGTATAAAAATTGCAGCAAAATGACTGGTTTCTAATCTATCACCCAAACCACACGTGATACTACTATGGGTGTTAAAAGAGTCTTACAGGGTCGGCAAAGCATTGGTAACGCCCCAAGTGTTGCAAATGTCCATAGGCGACGGTAACCGCTTACCACCAGGTGGGCCGTCTGCTTGTTTGCCACTCCATTACATAAAAAAAAAACTATCTCTATCTCGTTGACGTGCTAGTCTCTCAGCATCAGAAACGGTTACATTCACTGAAGTAGCTGTCAGAATTCAATGAGAATTCATAATTTTGCAAAATACTCGTGTATTTAAAACCGATACTAATAAGTCATAACATAACCTTAACAAAATATTGCTCGAAATGATTGCTTAAGCACAGCTTTACAGTTCATAAGCCGAAACTATGTCAGTAACATAAGTTTTTAGCACAATTCGCCTATATAGCAGGAATCGTGAATTTTTAGCATCATTTTCTTGCATTCAAAACTGTATCGTTTTATGATGCTATAAGGTTTTACTGTTATACTCGTTCATTCAAACTGAAAACTAGGCGAAGCAGGCCTGCAGTTACGCTTGCATGGCCTACTCGCAGCGTTGTCGTTACTGGTCGAATAGTATGAGACAAAGTCACTTCCCGCTGTCTGTCTGTCCCTATGTATGCTTAAATCTTAAAAACTGCGCAACGGATTTTGATGCGGTATGTTAACAGATAGATTAATTCAAGAGAAAGGTTTATATGCATAGTTTAATAGAGAAACACTATTTTAGAGGTTTCTAATGTGATATCGTACATAAACACATTTTTTTGCGCTTACATTGCAAACGCTTGTTGAACCCTACGAGACAGATCAAAATAATGTACTACAGTATCGTATATATTGATATGGGCTACAAAAAAGTCCGTAATGGTATATGTTAGGAATAATCCAAAATAACTATTTGGTACCTTTACTTTTTAGCAGAAATAATGGCTTACGTACCAAGCGATTTTAAGCAATACAGCATTTAATCCTTATCCAATTAAGTTCCTTTAATATATTGACCATTTGATATAGATCAATATAGTCCTTTAAAACATATTATTTAAATGAATATTTTCAAAGATATTACAGATTATTTAGTATCAGCATTGCACCCGTGTGAAGCCGGGGCGGGCCGCTGGTAGGCAATAAACTTGTATTATTGGGGCGCCTAAACAAGATGTAGCGCATGTACTTTCGTAGCCTGTGTTTGAGACTACAAGCATCCTTAAAATTTGGCAGTCGGGAGCAGAGGCAATCTGATAGGATTGAATGAAAATAATTTAGATTATTACAAAACCAACCAATATATTACAACCGTATTATTTAATTATTTTGTAAATAAAAAATCTTATTTTCTCATTTAGAGATAAAATACATAAGTAAACTGCCAAACCAAAAGCAATGCCCGAGGATATACGTGCTAAATTTCCCTCAGTTTGAACTATTGGTATCGAAAATAAGGCGAAACTACTTTGTATGGAAAACGCTTTTTGAAGCAATGATAGCTCAGTGGCTTTGGCTATGGACTGCCGCGCAGCAGATCCATGGTTCGAATCCCACCGCGGGCTTGAGTTTCACTGCATGGTGGAAGGGCATTTTTGCGAATGCCCGCCTGGCTAGCTAAAATCTGTCGCCAAGCACCTATTGTGCTCCGGCAACTGTCCTTGAGAGCCAGTAATTCTAGGTTAAGCCTGTTGACACCTTCGACCACATCATCACTTACCATCAGGTGAGATTGTGCCCAAGGCTTACCTATCAGCAATAAAAAAAAAAAAACGCTTCGAAAGACAACGAAACCTTAACACAACACTACAAACTAAAACAACACTAAAGTTATTACAACGAAAGCATTTAGGCAACTTAAAGGCCAATGCAGGCCCACAAGTCATCCAAATGCTCCAGCCCACTATCAGTAGGCAGCGTGTCCAGCATTCTGGCGCAAATATGATAGCACAAATTTGAATTTTAAGTATGAAATTCAATAAAATTATTTCTTAGGAGGGTCCAGTACATTAAAAAGTATTTAATGTATGTTTTTGTACCTAACTTATCATCTAGTTGTACTTTTTTGTTTTTCATATAAAGAAGAAGAAGAGCTAATTTTGTATCTAGAACATCGTTTTTGGTATTAAGACGCCTGGTAATTTAAAAGATATTTCCTTTAACGTGTAAAATGGCCGCATTACATAAAGCATGTATGTATATCTTCAAAAAATCTGTTAAAACTCACTACCTAACTCGATAACTACTACCTCTTTGTTCAACATTGATTACATTGTTATGTGCTGTTTATGATTCAAATCGCTGCAAATATTTTAATAATTTTATGATGTGTATGTATTGTATATGTATATATGTATTTTAGGTATAATATTATGTATGTAGGTATATTTGATGTGTTTTGCATGAATCTTTATATATATATGTAAGTATATAGGTATGTATAAGTTGCTATAAATCATGTATTTTGTTTTGTTAAATTATTTTGAACTTATATGATGCAGGTTATTTACGTTTTATTTATTTGTTGTACGATTATTTCTTGTGTTGGATATTATTATTTATCATGTACTTTTATTAGTATTGTAATAGATAGACCTTCGTCAATATCTAATTATAATTATCCGTTTGTAACGGGTTGTCTGGAAGAGATCGCTCTCAGCGATCCGCCCAGTCAAACCTACTCTTACTTTTTATGTTTAAGTTCTACGTTTGTAAATTTGTATTGTGTCAATAAAGTGTTATCTATCTATCTACTTATCTGTTATTTATTATAGCCTGTAATGTATTATTTCCGATTTTTTATTACTTTACTCGACGTAAATATTCAAAACTCTATTGAAAGGGAGCACGGCGCGGACCAGTGTTGCCGCGGCTCTTAGCTCGGAGTAGGCATTAAAACACTTCGAAAACTCTTCGGGTTTGGCTGCGTGGCGTTTGTGACGTCACATCGCTTTAGAAGGAAAATAAGGCGAAATTGTCCCTAGATATATTTTTATAATTTTTAAGTATTTTATTAAAATATTCATTTGATCTTTTCTAAAAATATTTTTCTTAAACTTGTTAGTTTAATGTACATGTAATCGTGAGAACTCAGAACGGATGTCATATTTACGAGTGACGCCTTAAGAACTACGCGCACAAACACTGCTACTGACAATTGCTAGTACGTGATGTTGCGCCATGAAATTAGACAAAAGACAAGTAACTTTCCACAAAATGCCGATTCAAAGCCAAGCTATCGCCTGTCACCTGCGTAATTTAAACAATTAATGTGATAATTTTATTATAAAGTTTGTAACACATTGTTAAAACATTTAAAATAATTGCACCTGAATTTCTTGCCTGTTCTCCTCGAAGTGGTTTCTATACATATTTATTTGCTATAGGTGGCAGAACAATGTATAATGTTTAAATATAAAATGTGTAATTGACCTTCATAAGAGCGTCATAGACGTCTAAATTGAATAAATTATTTTGATTTATTAAATAATTCTAAGCTCACTGTCGCTCATATATTATCGTTTATTTTGGATTGTCCTAAAGCTTGCATTATGAGGATTACTTTTTGCGAAGCTAATTTGGAAAATAATCCACTTATTAAAATACTGAAAAATATAAAACAATTGATATTTAATAACCAGCACGGAACCCAGATTTTTCAACTTTATCACTTACTCGAATGAATGCAGAGATGTGAAAAATTCAGAGTATTTGTATTTGGCGCGAAGCCAATTGTATGCAGTGTAGTTCGAGCACATACCAACCACCATAATAGGCACCATGTACGCTATATGCTGACCTTTTACACCGTGACAAAAGATATGACTGAGCTCGAGTCACTTTACAGACATTCAATGGGCACTAACTTAAAATTATAACATTAACTTATTATTATTATATTATTATTTCTAACTTACTTTATAACAATTTTCAAGGAGGCAGTAAAATTCGCCCATTATGCATAATTTCATGACGGTGTTCACTGGAGGTACAATAAGGCTAATTTTTTTTGACCACTAACTCATTTGACCTAACAAACAAAACAAAACTGTAATAAAGTAGACCTTTGTATCGAGAAGTCACTTTTCTAGTAATCCCTTAAAGTCAAATGCACGTTCACGTTCTATTTTGAACAATCACCTTTTCGGATCAATATATGCATATAATTTATGGATACCCATACACAGAAGAATATCCATTGGGTTCCGGAATTGTATTGAACACCAAAATGCCTTGTTTTGAGAGTCGCAAGAGGCGACGAAGGAAAAACAATCACAAGATGGGCTAAAGTGCTTACTGAAGAACTGTAAAAATGTAAGATTACAATGGCGATCGTCAAGATGCCTGCGAAGCGAGCTGAGGATACGGCACAGTCTCTCTAATGGGAGGTCTTTGTTCAACAGCGGAGGTGTTGGCCGTTGATGTGATTTGAAAGTCATGTGCGAGATTTGAACCCGCGTCCATCCACCTCTTTAGCCAGGGTATGCTCTGACCAATTGAGCTTACATGAAAATGAGTTGTAACTCAATTTTTTCCTATCGTTCTTTAACCATCGTATTGGGAAGGAGCGACATATATATATATATATATTTTTTTTTTTTTGAGGGGGTGAAATGCCTTCGCACTACCCCTCCACCATGGGGGTGGTGGAAGGGGATGTGTGGGACTTGAACCCACTAAAACCCCCCCGTGAGCAGTCCTCCGCCGAGGTGGGGCAAGATAGGGTCGCGTTAGCAGTCACTATCTTGCCCCAGCGGTAGGCCCGAACTCGATCGGGCCTCTGCGCCTATGAAGGGGCGACCCGGCTCACCAAGGCCACCCCTCAAACGTGTGGGGCCGTGCTAGCTGGTGGAGAGTCCCTCAACTCTCCCCCAGTGACCCCACTACGGAGAAGGGAGGAGGCGGGCGAACTGCCGCCTCCTGGAGCGACATATATAGTTTAACTTACGTTTTACTACAAACAAGACTAATTTTGCAATTAGCTATAAACTTGTAAATGATGACGAAACCCTATAATTTTAATATTGTATGTGTATGTGCCTATAATTGTTTGTAGTACAACGTAAGTTGAACTATAGATGTCGCCCCATCCCAATACGATGGTTAAATAATCTCAATTGGATTAGAGCATACCCCGGCTAAAAGGGTGGATGGACGCGGGTTCAAATCCTGCAAATTACTAAAATGTTTCCACTCGTAAATTTGTAATTTTGTAATTTAATCCGCAGAGCATGCGTTCGTCGGAGTGTTCAACACTGCTGTGTGTAGGTTTGAAGGGCACTGCTTTATCATACGACTGCCCAAAAAAGGAGAGTTACAGTTTCAGGGTTCATGTATGTATGTATGTTTGTGAGTTTCTTTATTCCACCATAACTTTTATACATGGCCTAACCGATTTTAATATAAGAGATATCAGTATATTTGTCTTGATAGCGCATGTGACACTAGGTAAAATGAATACAAAAACAAACTTGCAGATTTTTTACTTCATAATATTGTAAGATATAATTTTATTTTCTTCAAAAACCCATCGAGTGGGGTATCGAAATAAAGAACTTTTAAAAACAATTCCATAAATATATACATAACTTGCAGTTTTAAATTCAATGGAAAGAAAAACGTTCAACGGAAATAAAATAAATACAGTTCGGTTTTTACTCTTTTAATCAATTTATACTTGTTTTTTTATGTTATTGTGACGGAACAAGCACGGGGCCCACCTGAATTTAAGCGGACTAACCTCTGCGTATAACAGATGCATTTCATCACAAGTCACGTATTGCACTGCGCCCGTCACCTTGAGACAAACAGTTTGTAAGTCTCAATATGTGCCTGTAAATTTAAACACATTAAACATAGAAAAAAGCCTATCAGCCATAAATAAAATGAGAAAAGATTAAGAAATAAAAAAGCCCTGAAATGTAACAGAAGTACCTACGCAAAATAACCGAGCAATATCTACTCTATAATGTCCATGAATATAACATATTTATCTGACAATCCACATTCCATCCAGGTTGTAACCGCCCAAAGTTAAATTAAAAAAGTTCCGTAAAAACTCGCGTCGGTAACATTTTCATCGGTTTTTTTTATTCCCAATGTTTATGTTTCTATTTATGTACGTGTTTCGTGTTTTTGTACAAGGCTCGATGATGAAGGTGAGCTTGTGGAGTGGTTTGGGACGGGTAACGAGGACGCAACTTGGTAAGTAGGTAATTGAGTTTTGTCCCTTTTATCGAGTCAAGTCTCAATTGGAAAGCTTTTATTGTATTGAAGAGACGAATTATAAAGCATTTGTTAAACCGATAAGCTAGTCTTTAACCTAAGTGTCAACATGAAACAGGCATAGCCTAAGAAGTACTAGCTCCTAAGGACGGCGCCGTAACATGTCGTTAAGTGCTTGATGATAGTCCTCAGAACTCCGTCATTTACCGTATTGTGAACCGATGAAGACATATTTTTTTTCAATTGAAAGAACTTCATATTGGTCATTTATACATTTCATTAAAGTAGATTTAGTGGTTTGATTATGCACACACAAAAACAATACATTTTACGAAATTTGCATAGAACACTGCTCACGAACGAACGCCATGTAACCAGCACACTGGAAGTGAACTAGTCCTCACAAACTCAGGGTATCCTACAGTGAGGACAAGGGATTACTTCTAATCGCTAAGTTAATAATGTACAGATGTACAAATCCGCTTGGAGTGAAAACGTACTAAAAAGACGGACTCAATGGTATGTACATGTTCCTATTGAATACCTAGTGTAATAGATGTATTTTAAATAAATATTATATAAGACAAAAACAGCGGTTTGCTATAAATTCAATAAATTTACATTTCTTTTTGGAATGAACGGCATGTCAATCAAAATTACAAGTTGCGTCGTTTCATTACGAAGTTCCTTTGGTCACCTTCCAGCTCCATCGTTAGATCAGCACCATGTAATCATAATATTACATAGTCACTCAATCGGTGCGTGGACTAAATTTGATTTGCAAGATTTGATGACAAACATCGGGACAGGTGAAATTAAATAAAAGCTTCTAACACAGAGTGAAAAGTGAAGTGTTTAGTTTTGCGTAGGACTGTGGAAATGCAGCTATAGTGGCCAACGCCAGTTAGATAATATCAAAACATGAATACCGGTCATTCATTCATTCATCTCGTATCAATGGCTAATCATAATAATAAATAATTGAACCTTAAATGATGTTTGCCCAATGGGAGGCCACCTGCACGGCCCTGTGAGATGCATACGTGAGGTCATCTTGTGTGCAGGTGGTTGGGCACTGGGGACATGACAGTAGGTGTGCCATGTTTTGCTCAGGGGCACCACACTCACATTTCATGGGTGCAAGAAAGGAGCCTCCACGCGGCGTACCCGGAAACAGCTAGGTTCGGTAACGCAGAACCTAGGCTGGCAGATCCTTTCACCACAATGGCTAATCACTGGCGCTCACCAACGCATATATCCTCCTCCAAACCGGCTCTGACAGTCATTTCCATCAATATTGAGGGCTTCTCAGACACGAAATCCCAAATACTTGCACATCTGTGTGAGACTTCGCAATGCGACATTCTTTGTGTCCAAGAGACACATAGAGATAACCAACAACTAAGGCCATCAATACCTGGTATGGTCCTCACAGCTGAAACGCCACATGCAAAGTATGGAAGTGCTGTATGAATACCGGTAACTTCATGAAAAGGGGTCCTTTGAACTTACAGTGGCCTACATTGCCTCCTAATGAAACTAACAGCGTTAACTATCCTCCGTTACACGGCTACGCAGCTACGCCGCGCTACTCCGTAGACAACCGCTACGAAACCATACGTTAATGAGACTGCCGGTGGAGCCACGGGTAAAGCGAAAACGTTTCCTAATAAAAAATAAACCTACCGTTACGGTTGTAGTTAAGCTGCTTAAATTGTAGCATTCATAAAAATATTTACAAGGCTACGATGAATGTCTATAACCATGATAACTGATAATTTTTTGAAATGTCATTCAATTATGATTGTGTAATAATCGGGAAAACCTCACCACTAGGCAACATCACAGAAAAGAGTAATGATCGACACATCTTTAATTATGAATCTATGAAAGAAAAAGGTCATGGTTTGCGCTGCAAAATAATTGGGCACAGGAAATTAGTTTGCATTTCAATCGACGTCAAAGGACAAAAGAGGTAAACGTAAGTTTTGTTATTTATAGCATATATCGGTCACATGTTGAAATATTTTTAATTGAATATTTTGATTTTTAATCCTGACGTCATCCAAGAGAATGTTTTCTACGAAAGAACCGTGTTTGTTCATTGAAAACGTATTTTTTGAGGCTGTGAGGGCATAGAGCTAAGGAATGCTTCATGAAAAGAAACTGTCCTTCAGTATATAATCCTGATAAAACTTTAAAATTACAACGGCAAACAGTGTTTTGTGGGCAGTAAATTTCAGATTTTGTCTTCAGTGAATAAGCACCTATTACGCTATGACCTACCTACTATTACTATACTTACGACTATCACTTTGTCAGTTGAAATTATTATCAAATGCAAGTAGGTATATAAAATGAAGTGATTTTTTTTTGTCGAATTAAACGCCTAACCAGAAATTTCAAGAAGCGTTTATTTCGTAGCCACGATGCGACGCTAAGAGACCACTGCGATTAGATCCCGCTACGCAGCATCTAATTTACTGTTATAGCTTTATGGGGCAATTAAAAGGTTCGCCTGATTAGCCAAGCTTTTTCATTAGTAGAATAAAGCCAAGTAATGGAGACACAGCTTTATTTGACTTTAAACGACTTTTCGGAACTTTGTCGCGGGACAATGTCGCTTGACGCTATGTTTTGAGGGTAGATTCGATATGTTTCATTTCCTTGAATACATTTTGTGTATTGCTTGAGTTTTTGGTGTTTCAAAAATAGAACAATATGTCAATCAGAGGTTTATTTCCGTACAGCTCGTGGTTTAAAAATTTAAGGAGTGATTTGTATTCTATTGTTGGATTTTGTACAAAGTTAATTACCGCTAATTGATGTCGATGCCACAATTAGCGGTAATTAACGACACGTCGATGTCAATAGTTTGTCGTTGCACATGAGACCACCTGTGAACTGAAATATTGCGGTTATTTGGATGGTAGTCTCTTTAGCAAGAGTCCATCTTGGTAGGTACTACCGCAGTGCCAGATATTCTGCCTTAAGGCAGTAATGTATAAACAATAATGTGTTAAGGTGTAACAGACGTTGTAAGCAAGTGAAATGACTGGGCAAAACGAGACATAAGAACTAACATCTTAGAGTGACAGGCGCAGTGCAGTGGGCAGGGTATTTTACCTTTAGTCGCCTCTTACGACAACCATGGGTAGCAATGGGCAAAATCATGATTCTGAACAGACAGCTAATAACGGATTTACATTATTTATTGTATCATATGTAAGTAAAATCAACAAAAGTCATTAAGCAAGAACATCAGTACTAATATTATAAATGTGAAAGTAACTCTGTCTGTCTGTCTGTCTGTTACGCTTTCACGCCAAAACTACTGGACCGATTTGAATGAAATTTGGTATGGAGATAGTTTGAGACCCGGGAAAAAACATAGGATAGTTTTTATCCGACTGCGCAAAAAGAGGTTAATGTTTTCGCGCGATAACCGACATACGCGTGGGTGGAGCCGCGCCCGGAAAGCTAGTAAACAATAAGTGAATAGCTGTATCTACAACTGTACAAAGTTTTCAGCACAAATTTCTTACGAAGGCCCGAAGGGTATAAATTGGTCACATTTTAGCGCAAGTTAGATATGAAGATACGGTATCGTTGAGGAGGAGATCCGAACAACAATTTGAAAACAGCCTCACTTCAGTTTTTTATTTACCTATTAATCACATAGTTATGAGAAAAATCTTCAGAACGGAAAACATCCAAATATAATATATATTATATACGGATTATTGTATTACCGAATACAAAAAATTGTCCTCGAAGATGTAATCCTTCTACAAAGTGACCAGATAAGCGCATCGAACCTTTTATTTCTTTTACTAAATTGTATACGAAATTTGTGCCCAAACTTTTATATGATTTCGTTTGTGAGAAAATGTTTTACAAAAAACCTGAACATCACACAAATAAACCTGTTATTAATTCTCTTTAGGTACTTCATTTCATTCTGGCAATGTCCGGTCCTATACAAAGGCATATAAGAAGCTGAAACCAACACTCAAAGAGGCGTGCCTGTGTGGGTTTGAGTGGGTAAAATAGATAGAGATAGATAGATAGAAAACACTTTATTTGCACAAGAACTTAAAAAATAGCATTACAAAAAGGCTTATATATAAAATAATCAAGTGCAAAATGGCGGCCTTATCGCTTATAGCGATTTCTTCCAGACAACCAAGAATAGAGGATTTATAATATATTCGATGTGGGAGGCAGTATTACGAAAATTATAAAACTTACTGAAATTATCATAAAGGTACTGCATACAAATAATTTAACCTATATTAAAATTTTACCATGTATATACTTACGTGTAATAATACACATATATGAATACCTATATACATACTACATAATAAATAAACATACATATACCTAAATACTATTAATACCTACTAATACAAGTACAGGAAAGCGAATGATAAAAGCTAGCTATTACTAGATAAGTAATGTTCTTTAACTCTATTTTTGAAGATATATAGCGACTGCGACTTACGAATTAATACTGGCAGACTGTTCCAAAGTCGTGCAGCATGTACAGAAAAAGATTTATCATAAAACGATGTTCTGTGCGGGGGTAATTTAAGAAGTAAATTTTCTGATGACCTTAATGACAAAGAATGTGTTGATTCAAGAAACTCAAAGCGGTCTTTGAGATAGCGCGGGGAAAGCGGATTAAACAAAATATTGTAAAGTAGAGAGAGGATATGAGTATTCCGGCGAAGGCGTATGGGAAGCCACTTGAGCTTATGTCTAAATTTGGAAACATGGTCATATTTGCGCAAACCAAATATGAACCTAATAGAGAAGTTTTGGAGACGCTCAAGTCTATTTAGCTGGTCCTCCGTTAGATCTAGGTAGCAAACATCAGCATAGTCCAAAATGGGAAGTAATAAAGATTGGGCAAGCGCAACTTTGGTGGCAGTCGGAAGAAAGTTCCGAAGTCGTTTCAAGGAGCCCGCAGACGCAAACATCTTACGACTAGTTTCTTCTAGCTGAGGAGCCCAAGACAGTGACTCGTCTATAATGAGCCCAAGATTTTTTACTTGCTTTTTGTATGATATCGTAACACCATCAAAAATTATTGGTGGCATTATATTCCAGTCTAGCTTAACCAGCATACGGGAGCTACCTATTATAATAGCTTGGGTTTTTGTTGGATTGACACTTAATCCGAAAGCGTTGCTCCATTCAACAATGTGTTTTAAGTCACTGTTGATGGTTTCCACACAAACAGAAATATTTTCTTGATTAGCTTGTGAATAAATTTGCAGATCATCAGCATAGAGGTGGTAGGAAGAAACTAAATTCTGAGAAATTGAATTGATAAAAGCAGCAAAAAGAAGAGGAGAGAGAACGCCTCCTTGAGGGACGCCGGCTGTTGTGTTACACCATGAAGAAAATGAATCTTCAAGGCGAACCCTCTGTCGGCGTCCAAACAGATAACTGCGGAAAAAGTCAATTTCGGAAGGAGATATGTTAATAGAGCGCAGAAGACTCAAGAGAATATCGAAATCAACGCTATTAAACGCGTTGCTGAAATCAAGAAGGGTAAGCACAGTTAATTTGCCCTTATCCATACCATCGCGGATGTCATCAGTGACCTTAAGTAATGCAGTAACTGTGCTATGGGCAGGACGGAAACCGGACTGAAATTGATTAAGAAGGCTGTTTCTGGTAAGGAAAGTATTGAGTTTGTTGTGAACAAGGCGTTCCAATACTTTGGATAAGAAAGGGAGAATAGATATTGGACGGTACTCAGAGTGACATTTGGGGTTCAATTTTTTTGGTAATGGAATGATAAGAGCATCCTTCCATAATGTAGGGAAAACTCCGCATGTGACGGAGTAGTTAAGGATGTGAGATAGAACAGGAAGGATAAGATCAAGGATTGGGACTATCATATTACGACTAATACCGTCGATACCAACAGCATTTGACGTAATAGAGAGTACGCTCTTTCTAACATCACAAGCCGAAAATTGAGTGAAACTGAACGGAGAAAAGGCGGGAGCTGTAGTGGTTGAAAGAAGTTTAAGAGTGTTGGCTTTTGCAGTTACATCCATAAAGGAAGTTGTTGAAAAATATGTGTTAAGGGCGTTAATGTCCAAGTTATGAGGAATAGAATCTTGTCTTGGTTTACCCACTCCCAATGACCTTAGAAATTTCCAGACTTTAGCTGGATCTTCATTATCAACAGATTCATGTATATGTCGGCGTTGGGCATCCCTACACACCCTATTGCAATTATTTCGAGATGAATTGTATTTAGATTTATTCACTTCGCTGGGATAGAGTTTATATTTAGACTTAGCAACATCTTTTTTGTGCATCAATAATTTTATGTCAGCTGTTAACCAAGGTGCAGGAGAATGTTTTAACTTTACAGGTTTTAAAGGGGCATGTATGTCATAAATTTGCATAATAATGTTGTTAAAAATATTAATTTTATGGTCAACTGATACAGTGTCTAACAATGATGACCAATCAATATTTTCTACGTCACTGCGAAGTCTTCCAAGGTCCATACCACCAAAATTGCGTTGCAATATAGTTTTAGGCTTAACTTTAGGAGAACGAACTTTGTATGATAGATAGATTAAATCGTGATACGAAAAAGAATCAGCCGAACATTGACCATGCTTAGCAACATTCATTGGAGAAGATACAATAAGTAAGTCAATAAGTGAAGGTGAGCAGCTTGGGAAATAATGTGTTGCGCTAAGGGGAAGAATATGCATGTTGCTAGAATGTATAATGGACTCCAGTCTAGATGAACGGTTATCTTTTTTGAGGAGACAAGTGTTGAAGTCACCCATTATTATGGAATGACTGTAAGAAGGAAGTAGATCTTCTAAGATTTTTTCAAAGGAGGGAAAGAAGTTAATAAGAGATGAGGGGCTATAATAGACTCCGAGAAGAATTTTTGTGTGAGAAAGAAGAACTTCAATGAAGAGGTTTTCACCAGAATCGTCAGGCGGAGGTTGAGCAGACATATGAATTATTGAAAATGGAATATGAGCTCGGAGATAGATCGCTACACCACCAGCACGACTGCCAGTACGGTCATTACGGATGAGGTGAAAACCGGGTAAGGGGTAGCAAACTGAAGGTAAGGATGGCTTTAGCCAGGTTTCAGAGACAAGTATAGCATGAATGTTCTTTTGGTGTTCAAAAGCAGCCAGCATGGCAGGAAAATGAGCTGGAATACTCTGCGCATTTATGTGAACAACATTGAGATTTCTAGGCACATCAGAGAAATACAATGACAAGGAGTCGGAAAGAGTTGGAATACTTACATAGCTATCGTTACCATCGCTTGAACTGTGGGCAGAAGAAATCGACACGTAGTCGTCGTCGCTATTGTTATCTAGTAATTGTAACATTTTAGTAACTATTTAATATATATATATATATAAACTTGCTAACCTAAAAATTTAAATAACTTCTAATAAACTTAAATAACTATTTGCATCTCTACCCGCCATATGTGTAACTAGATCTACAAAAAAAGATTATTAAAACAATCAAGACAAGAAACACAACACAAATAAATGAGAGAAAAAAAATAAACAAAACAATTCAAAAATAAAAAAAATAAAAAAAATGGTAATGTTAATCACGAGTAAATTATAAAGTAGGTAACATTATAATTATTTAGTACTAAAAGGCTAACGGCGTGACATGAAGCATGTATATCATAAGTACATGCCATCAGTAGAAGAAATAAGCTACAAAATATATATCACCGCAGATGAAGATACCAATACAAAATTAACAAATTAAATTCAATTTCAAATGTGACAGATTTTACAATACATAGTAAGTTATGTACAAGCTATGCCATAAATTAGTGATTACTAAATTACTATTATTATTATAAGCCCGATTTCCAAAACATACTGAAATTATTTTACCACATAAAAACATCGATATCAAGCTATATCTTAAAAGTAGTTACTAAGGTAGTTCCAGGAGCATCGAGCAAATCTACCTCGACCAATGTTTGGCTAATGCCTTGCAGGAACGTATCCCTGGACCCGAAGCAGCCGTCACACGAATTATGACATAGCGCTTGATTTGAAGTTGACACTTGACAGTCTCACCATTTCAAAAAAGTATAATATTATGTCATGGTCATGTTGATAAAGTTGAAAGTTAAAAGAAAATATTAAATAAGTTCTAATACCTGCATTGGAAAGGAAATAATGTGCATAAAATAAATGTGTGCAAGGCAGGTAGAAGAAAAATTTGTACATATAGACATATGTTACCCACAAGTGCGACTCGTGATGAATGCGAAAATCACAATGTATATATTAATACTTCCTTCCTGTAGCAGCGGCTCGTCTTTGCTTGGTCGGTACTGGTGCCGGCGGTGGTGTAGCGATCTTCTTTACGACCTCAGCTGACGCTTGTGAAATCGCGACATTTGTGGCCCCAGATATGATACACTCCAACTCTTTCATGCACCGTACTCGATGTTTTGTTCCCTCGGCGTCTTGGATGTAGATCGAACCGTCGCGAGTCCAGCATTTTGATACGCCAAAGCGTTCCCGAGCAGCCATAAAGGTCTCGTGTCGGGTTTTTGTCAAGAACTCTGACACAGTTACTCCCGAGCCTTTAAAGTTGGTTTTTGAAGACCAAACATGACTACGCAGTGCCATGTTGCAGAATTTTACAAGCATAGGTCTCGGCTTGCCAGGAACAGAAGCTCGCCCTATTCGGTGGCAACGAACTATGTTACTCTTCACAAAGTCAGGAACCTTGAGCTTGTCTACAACTAATTTTGCAACAACAGCAGCTCCATCTTCATTATTGTGTTCCTGAAGGCCATGAAAAAGGAGGATTTCCGGCGCCCTCGCATCTCCTGATCATCTACACCCCTGTCCAGCACCTCAATCTGATCTTGAAGTGATCTAAGAGCAGTTACAACAAACATCTTGAAAGAATTGAACTCTGATGATAAGCTGGAGGAGGTAGCTGCTGCTGCAGTGGTGTTCTTATGGTACTCACTCTCGAAAGCATCTATTTTCTGGTACATTATGTGAGATAACTGTGCTATGGATTCTTTGATTGCTTCCATTTTGAGTGAGATAGTGAATTAGTGGAAGTTTAGTGAATCCTTGGAAACTGTTTCTGTCTTGAGGAGATAACACACAGTGGCAGGTAGTGGATGCTAAGCAGTAATAATTTACATAAATTTATTCAAAAAAGTGCAGATTACTATTATTAATTCAAATATAAAAATAGAGCTAATTACAGTAAGTGTTACTTTTTTAACTACCCTCCCAAGAAAAAAAAAAAATAAAAATAATATATTGATTGAAAAAAGAAACAGGCCAAGTACACATGGACCCGATTACTAACTGTTGAGTACCAATATACCATACCTTAGCCTTGTAAGAGACCAAGGTTCAATACAAGTTACGAAAAAATAATTACAAAATTACAAATTTACTAGAGGAAAAATGTAAATCATGTGCGGGATCCGCCTCCATCCACACCTTTAGCCGGGGTATGCTGAAGCGCTCGTAGCGAAGTTTGCTTAGCCATTCTGAACCGATCAGCAAAGTCAAGGAACGTCCGCCTCGGTCATGAGTTGGATGGGTGACAGCTGGTAACATTACTACTGAGCGCTTACGTGCTTCGGAGGGCACGTTAAGCCGTCGGTCTCGGTTGTTGTCTTAGGATGGCATTCGTTATAGCATTTTGCGAATGCCCGCCTGGCTAGCTACACCCTCAAGTAGAAAATCTGTCGCCAAGCACCTAACGGTGTGTTCCGGCAGCTGTCCTTGAGAGCCAGTAATTCTCTAGGTTAGCCTGAGCAACACCTTCGACCACATCATCACTTTCCATCAGGTGAGATGGTGGTCAAAGGCTAACCTATCACGCATAAAAAAAAATGCTTTAATCCAATTGAGCTAACATGACAATGAGTCATATCTCAAATGTTTCCTATCGTTCTTTAACCATCGTATTGGGATGGAGTGAAGTAGTGTAAAATTAGGGCATCTGGATCAAAGATCCATCTACCCTAATTTCACCAGTTAACCGGGGACCTAATAATCTAGGTTCTCATCTGTTCAATTAAAAGACTAGATGATTCATCTATCTGATATATCTTCTCTCTTTCTACTTCATTCTAATATTAATTCAATAGATCCAGCTACCTTAATTTCACCATTTAATTTGGGACTGAATGATCTAGGTTTTCACTTATTTACAAAGATTTGAATAGATTAGATACCTATTAAATTCCTCTTATCTGCTTTTAAATATAACTTCAATCTGAATTGACAGCTATTTATGTATGTATCTAATACTCTCAGCCATCGTTAGGTATTGTATATGTATAGCTATTAATAACAATAATATTATTTTCTGACTATAATAATAGGTAAGGATGATTAAATAAAACAATCACAAATAAACAAATATTTAAATCAGTATTATATTATTTTGACACCATTTCTTAAGACACATGACATTTTTCATTGCACATATTGATGAATGGTATAAACAGCTAAATACATCACTTGATAAATTGTATTCCTCATACAAACTATTTAAATTAGGACATTTAAAATCCTCCAAATCATAAACTCTACTTGTTGCGAACATTTCGCTGATCCATTTAACCTTTTCTTGACCTTTAGTATAAATATTTTTATCTTTTAAAAGCTCGATGATATTATTTCTAAGTACATTTTTATAAAATGCGTATGGAATGTAGCCTTCGTTCCACTGAATTTTTCTATTCCTTTCAATCCATCTTACTTGCTTATCTTCTGACTCAGTCAGCTCAAAGTTGAAAAATGGAGGCTTTATTAAATAAACTTGTAATTGATTTTCATAAGTTATTGCTATTTCTTTTGCAATAAATTCATTTTCATCAGTTTTAAATCCTTGCACGTCCACTATAGCATTCATGATAATTTTCGTACAATATTGGTTAGAGGCTTGTACTCTATAAGTCTATCGTTTACAATAAGACAGTAAGCAGCTGTGTTATCAGGAATATCATGAGACGTTTCTATTTCTAGACGTACATCTACAGGTCCAGATTTTAAATTCTCATTTTGTCTTGAACAGTCTATTATGAATAGAGGTGCCTTTTCTTTAAAGCTTACAATGTCTAACAAGGGATCTGCAGGAACGTTGTAGTAAGACTGACGAAACTTCGTGTATAATTCATATAATATACTGTATTTATTTTCATTAAAGTTTATATTAAGTGAGTCATACGGATAGTACTGAGAATTTAAAAATAAAGTTACGTTTGACAAATGACAATGATCAAATATGGAACTATCTCGGTCTTTCTTATTTTTTCTATTAGTTTGCAAACCGAATATTACATATCTAGGTTTTTCCAATTGTGAAGCTGTTTTCACGGACCACGAATGTTTGGTAGTTTTTGGTAATAATGGATATTCATACAGATCCCAATTTCTGAAAGCTATTTGTATAGGTTTATCCTTTTCTAAATATTTGAGTAAAGAAATCCTTTCACGATCTGATACTTTTATATGTGGCACTCGCCATTGAACTCTTTGCATATTAATCTCAACACTATCATCCTTATCAAGAATTACACTGTTTAAAATACTGCTACATCTGTTCAGTATAAGTTCATGCTTACAATTGATGATTATTTTCTTGTAATCTTCTGCAAATCCCATCACCCTGTTGAGTGGTATAATAATGCTAAAATATCCATCTTTGAGATTTTTATATCCATTTATATCCCAACCCCACAATGCAGCAATTCTATTATCCCCGTTGTTTAATGAAACATACGATTTTATTGTAGAAGTAATGCCCACATTTTTAATTCGATCTATCTCAACACCATTTATTTCATACCGAATGTCTTGGAAAAGAAATGCTAAAGCATTATTTGTAAAATTGACTGGTTTTTTAATTGGTTTTCCTGCAGAATCCTTCCCAGTCACAGTAACACGTCCTTCGATATAAATAGAGCTGGAGGAGGGAAGTACATAAATGTCTTGTTGATTAATAGATATTCGGATTTCATCATTTTCTTTAAAACTGTTGCTGTAAGGATTATACGTATGGATTTCGTAACTTTCTATTGAATTATCGAAATGTGGTAAATCATGCACATTGAGAATATTCATAGTTTAAATCCAAGAGCTTGAAGAAACTCTTTATTTTTTTTGGTAATTTTCTTTTTATCCTTTACACGTCGTTGCCTTTTGAATGTGTTCGAATGAATAGTACTGTTTAGGTTTGTTTTTGAAGTTATAGACTTATTATTGTTATTCTTACTAATGAAATTATTACTATTTTGGTTGAACACGATCATCTTTTTTGACCTCGAATGTTATTTAATGCACAATTAGTCACAGAATGAACGAAAAGAAGTAATAGCGAGCTATTTATTTTAAACTGTTATTACGCCAAAATGTTTGTAGAAACTTTAGACACAGATGTCCACAGTTATAAGAATTTGTTTTCTGAAAATTATAATAATTGTACAGAACATTATGATTTGCCACATATCTAATAAATTCTCTAGGTGGTCTCAAGTTGCCATAACTATCAAAATATTCAATATAGTCATAAATTTTTGCGTATGCTACCCAATGTGTACCAGGATTTTTCGCTGAATCTAAATTCACGATACCACACTCTATAGGGTGTGCATTTTCAGGTAATCCATCTCTCATAAAAACGCCTCGAAAGTAAGGAACATTGCGAGAGTGTTCAATGATATCAATATTAGAGAGGGCACGTTTAGGAAGACGATGAGTTAGGCTTTTTTTTTTGGCAAATGTATCGCTAAACCATTCTTGTAGGGTTTCAGACACAATCCTTTTCCAATACATACGCCCTCAATTTTCTGATTATGTCTTTTCATTTCTTCGAAACGTTTCATTGCAGTTTTATATTCATTATATGTTTTAATTATTCCTGATATTCCTCCAGCTAAGCTACCAGCAGCAGACAATCCTGCGAATATAGGAATAAGTGGAAGAACGCCTCCAGATTTTGGTATAGGTATGACTCTAGGGAGTATCACAGGAGAATCTTTCACCAATTCTTTAGCAGCTGCAAAAGCCATTTTTACTGCCATTTTTTTGTATTTGGGTTTCACTTTACTGATATGTTTACGCGCACGAGATACAATACTCTTAAATCTCTTTTTCAATCCAGACCCAGAACTAACTTTTACCAACATTGCTTTATTCACTAAAGTAGCGGCTAGCTTTTCTCCAACATTAGCAGTAGACGAAGTTGCTCGTTTTTTCGCCATCTTTAATAAATTTATATCTGCTTTATGTCGATCTTGTAAATTTGATGACTTTTGGTAAGCTATATCGTGTTGTTTACAGTATTCGTCCAATTGATTAATACCCTTATCACCTCGAGCAAGTCTTTCTGCTAATCGTGTTCCAGGCCCACAATAATTATATCCTGGTAAATGAAGTTCAAATGGTAGTTTATTAATTATACTGTTTAGAAGACTATTCTCTTCCATAACCAATCAATTACTGAACTAAAATTAGTTTATCAATAGTATTATAAAACATTTCTTTTATCGATCCAGCTATTTTCACTAGACGGTAACCCCAACCATTTAACATAGCACTTTTTATTTTTTCGTTTCAAAACTTTTTCTACTAAGTAGACATTAGGGTTTTCAGTTTTTTGAAGTTCTTGAATATAGAATGCTCCTAGAATAGGTCGACTTCTTGCGTCTTCTATCAAATAAGTTATAGGTTTAGTGTTTTGTATCTTAACGATCTTAAATATTTCTGTGGACCAATTGGGCGTGTAACCTTTTTCAAATGTTCCTTTATATTTACTGATACGTACAAAATCGTTAATATTAAGTTTTTTCTTTTCTCGAAGAGATTTTGACTCGTAAATCTTTTTGAACCTCTTCAATAACAAACTTTCATTATTTGCACTGACTTCATCAGGAGGTAAACCAATCGTTCTATGAACTGTGTGGTTGTAGATATCAATAACTTTACAGAGCAAACCATCCTTCCATTTATAGTTTCCTCTCAAACTAAATTCTTTATACAGTTTAGACTTGAGAGTTCTTATAAACCGTTCAACAATCGATGCTTTATTTGTCGAGTAAGTAGAATAATGATTAATTTTGTACTTGTCTATCAATTTTTTAAACTTGTCGTTATAGAACTCGGTGCCGAGATCGGTTTGCAGGTTTTTAGGAACCCGACCTTTATCTAGTATTGACTGGAATGCAGCAGATACGAGTATCTTGTTTTTTTGTTTTAGTGGATATACCCATGCATACTTTGAAAATGTGTCAATGACAGCTAAAATATAATTATGACCTGAGTTAAGTTTTGAAACAGATTGCATATCGATTAAATCGGCTTGCCATAAGTCATCTATACTCTTCATAACAACATGCCTACGAGGAAAATTAACCCTTGCATATTTGTGAATTTCATTTACTACGCTTCTTTTGCTCATTTTCGGTAATACGATCAAAAACTTTTTTAATTTTATATATAATTTTAATAGTTATATATTTAACCAATCAAAGTTTCATAAGTTAAGATTTTATTCAAAACGTCAATCAAATATTGTTAAGTAAGTAGCACTATTGTTCATATCAAAAATATATATTTTGCGCATCCAAACTTGCATCACTATTTTTTGTTATTAAATACCAATTATTTTAATACTGTCTTTTCTTCTGTATTTATATTTTGTAGACTTGGATCTCAAATTTATTGACGTTTATGTTTGAAAGACTGTGTGATACTAATATGTTATAATTAGTAGTAAATCATTTTATTCTTTTATGATGTCAGCTTCTTTTAGTTCTTCAATTATAGATATAATTTCATTGTCATGATTGCTGTTACCTGCATTTTTCGAGGCCGTTAGTAGCATTAGCCTTTCAATTAACTCATTAGGATCATCCCAGTATATAAAATCTGTGTTCATTTTGTAAGATTTTTTAAAATTTTGCATATTACCACCGCGCTTAACAACTTTTTTTTCCATATAATCATCAATTGGTTCCGATTCATAAAATAAAGGTTTAATTATCTGGCAGTATTTCATTCCCTTATCTCCTTTTATTTGACCCATACTATTAAATTCTCTTTTATGAGCATTAGTTTTATGTAACAAATCTTTATAAACAAGTTTGTCTTTGTCTGAAACTAAATCTATATCTGGTTTTTTTTTAAATAGAAGCTCTTTTAGACCTCGTGTCATTTCGTACTCAATATCTCCAATTGAAATTATCATAATCTTGGGATAACTAGAAGTTTCTTTTAAAGCAATGGGTATATTTCCCATCATTAGTTTATTATTTTCACTGCGTACTCCAAAGGGTACATTTAAAGTATTAATATCATCAAGTATATTCTCTTTTACTAGCAAAGATAGAAAAGGTGTATCTAAGGTAGTAAGATATTTTTCATTTTGAATAGGAGTACTCATATTTTGTTCGTTACATTCCATATATTTTATACGACTATTTTCACTTTTAATGGAGTCGTTACTCTCAGTTTCAAAATCTTCATAATATGAAGTGTTCAAATCATTAGACTTCATTGATGAATTGCAGACTTCACCAATCTCAACATGTTCATTTTTATATAGGTTATTTTTGGTTAATTCCACCATTTCTGCCAATGGAATAGTAAGAGGTTTAAAAACCCTATTCATATTAAAGTTTGTTTTGTCTTCTTCATTTTTTATTTGTTTTATTTTACTTTTAATAGCTTGAACTGATTTAATTAATTGTTCTTTCATATTTATTTCCATATTTCATCAGCAGTCACTACTGCTAATTAATAATGTAGATCTCGGAATGAATCCCAATAATGCTTGTTGTGTGTACTTATATAACTATTATTGTCTTCATTCAAGTTTAATAAAAATGTCAAAACCCGGTCTATATCTACCGTTGTTTAATTCACAATCTTTATTAATCAATAAAAAAGCATGTTGGTCTTTCCATGTTTCATAGCATATGTTTTTAAAGTTACACCAAAGCATATCGGAGTTCACATGTTCATTGTAAATATGTCTCAAGTTTACGTCATCTTGTTTAAAAATTATTAGAAAGTTTGCATTATCTCGGATTAACTGTTTTGGTATTTTCGAATATGTTTGAGACAAGTAAAAACTATCAACTTTATTGTGTCTGCCCATCGAAAAATAATTTCTTATATTACTTTGATTCTCACATGCAACATCATCAAAAATAAAGACAGAATTTGGTAATGCCTTTTCAGGAGATATAACACTTTTGTTATCGTTAAACATTACAAACTGTGTATCTGGAATGTTTTTGAATACTTCGTTTAAAAAACAATATTTTGGCTGGAATGTGGTTTTCGAGTAAATATAAACATTCTTAAACTTGAGACCATTTTTATGTAATAACAAGCTAATCATTACATTGGTTTTTCCACAATTTGATGGCCCACAAATAATAGAACGAACGGTATTAGGTAACAAAGTACTGTGTCTAAAAATATATGAACGCGGTTCTAGTAAAATATCGTTTACTTCTAGAGATACGGGTTGCTTAATCAACTTCATTTTACAGTCTGATTCTAATTATTGTGAAATCGTACTTAAATAATAATTGTAATCATATTTTATATATATTTTTTAAATATTAAGGTTCATTCGGTATTCAGTTTTGGTTTCTTGGTCAAGAATAAAAATCCAAACACTCCAGTCAATCAATATAGACATTTATTAATTAATTCCATAGTCTTATAATGACATTTCTTAATCAACTATTAAATATTATTTAACGGCATACTTATGTACAAAATATCACTTAAAATAACTTATTATTGAAGACAATTAAAACATTATATTATAGTGACCCCATGGTAAAGTATCCACTTGATTAGTGAGTATATACCTTTTGTCATCGCTTCTATTCATTACTATTTTATGTATCTCTTGTGAATATAACATATGCTTAATGGACTTAATTATATTCATTTTACATGATAAACTTTCATCACGAAACAATGCGTTTTTATAATGAGATAACTGCAAATTTTTTGTAACACTTTTTGAGATTCCTTTAGCTTTATTTATTTGTGTTTTAGCAGCTATTAAACAATACAATTTAGCTCTTAAGCCAGCAAATTCACTAATTACTTTGCCGCCAAGTTCATCTTTAAACATTCCAGGTACATTACCATTTCCTAGCGGGATGTAATAAGGATTGTTCTCATCAAAATTACTTGTATCGAATTCATTTAAATTATTTTTTATGTCTTTGTATATATCATCCGTATAAACCAGGTAGAGCAGGCTGTCGGTATCTGTATAGCAAAGCTTTACATTGTTAGCGTATTTCTTTTTAATTACATTGTAATGGTATTGATACAAGTGCTGCTTAGCATACTCCAAAACGACAAAACCTATATAGATTGGTCTGTCTAAAATAACTTTCTCGGGTTTTAACTGAACCGCTACCAGATTTTCAGAAAAAATAGAAATACATTTCACATTAGGCTTAGAAACTAATTTTTCCGCACCAAGCTGTTTATTCGTAATATTGGTCTCATCATTCCATTTGGTAACTAACTTTACCTCAACCTGTTTGCGTTTATTTTCTATAGTCTTGCCAAATATTGAATTATTTAGGAGTTTAAAAAAATCTTTTTCAAAGATCGTAGTGGATGATTGCCGAAGACGGGTATTTAAATCAATATATTTATTTAAGTATTCTTCTTGTCTGAAACTCAGTATTCTATGGATTTTTTTTAATACTAGTCCATTTTTTATGCATTCTTTGAGGTGAGTATAGTGAATAACATAATTAAATTTATCATACAAGTTAGCTATTAGTTTTTCCGTCTTTCCTCCTATGGGTACAAACTTTTCTGGCGCAAAAGGTAAATCACTATGATGATCATGCAAGTATTTTGGGTATTCCAGATCAACCTCTAGAATAAACCCACAATTGCTGTCATCTAATACATTCATTACATCAAACTTATCAATTTCATTTTGATTTAGAAATTTAAAATCTGAAATAGGTAACTTTTTCGTCATTGCATAACCATATAAATTGTTGCAATCGAGATATATCAAATAGCTAGAATCTTTGAAGTCGTCAAATTCTGGTAAATAAATATTATTAGCTTTTGCATGACGTAGTGAACACTGTGCTAGCCCACCTCGAATACCCTTTTCAATCATTTGGTATATTTCCAGATCATGAATCAAATCTAATTTAACACCTGTATAAAGTAGCATAGCATCCCAACTAAAACTAGGTGCGGTGATGTAGTATGCTGGATCTAATTTATAGTACTGTAGACTTACATCTCGAAACTTTTCAAATATGTCACACAATAGCAAAACATCGCATTTTAGGTACAAGTCAGTATACTCGCCCAATGAGCTGATGTTAAACTCTTTCCAAACAGTTTGAGCAAATTCATATTCTTCATCAGTTATATGTTCCAATTTTAATGTGTTATAGAAATCTTCTTTAGGAGGAAGTTGTTTATACTCATATTTTTTCCATGAGTTCATGAAATCATATGAATAAATTCCTTTGCTTTTCAGCAAATGTACGTTTTCAACATTAAACTCGTCTTTTACGTGAACAAAATCTTTTTCAGTCAAGCTTTTACTCAGGATATCTAAACTTGAACTGAGAAACTGAAAGGAGTCTATGAATTTTATTTGAATTGGGTGGTCACCCTTCTTGTTACAGATATATTTAGTTATGCTTATATATTTTTCTTTAGTTTTAGGTATAATTGTAATTTTACCGTTATATTTTGCTAACTCTTTAATGAATATATGAGAGTCATAGTTCGATAAGTTATGAAATACCACAGGTATGAATGGACATACCCTGTATATCAAATTACAATACACATGCGACGGGCCCCTATATTGGGAGGTAATGGGGTCGTGATCACGAACCTTCAAATCTCCTAGTAATAAGAGGCCACAAATATGACAATTAGAAGCATTTTCGAAACTGTCTTTCTCATCTTTGGTTAAAGGTAACATTGGTTTTTTATCTCTCAATATTTTGCTTATTTGTTTTATATCTTCAATCAGTGTAGTAATAAATACTTCAACACAATCTTGTCCCCTGTAAGAAACGTATTTATTCATACTTGGATCATGTGAACAGCAAATATAATAACCAAAACAAGATGGTTGATGTTTTTTAAAATTATGAGTGTTATGAGAGCAATCTTGGTCATAGTTTAGCAAGAGACATTCAAAATCAGCATAAATTATAAAATTTATCTTTTGTTTTCTCTCATAATGTTTAAAACCAAGTATACTATTTTTTTGTGGTAAAGTCGTTACAACTTTAGAACAGTTATGAGTTTGATACTTTGTTTCACTGTTACTAAACTGTAAACATGATTCACACATATATAGTTTACCTTTGTACTTAGTTATCTGTCGTCGTACTAATTTAATCAAATCTTTTATAAGACAATAATGACCCTTATAGTTTCTTTCTAGATATAATAAGTTAACATGGATAGATTTTCTGTTATTTGTTAGGTATAGTGGTCCAGTTACATTATTAGTTTTCTTTTCTAATCCATATATATTGATACTTATTTCATTGTTCGTTTCAAATGCTTTTATGTCTTTATATGAGGGAGGAAAAGACATGCCATCAATATTGAAAATAGAACTGTAGTGTGGGTAAGAGTTTGTTCTGCTAACATTACTCTTAGCAGGATATAAAGCAGCTAGAACACTCCATAGAAAGCAATAATTATCATTATTCTGGATATTAACACAACTTTTCGTATTTTTTACGTTTGGAGGTAACTCTATATATGTTCCTCCTCTCATAGGACAGTATTTATTAACATTGATTTCTAAATGACTCACGGATTGAAAAGACCATCCCGATTCTTTGTGTTCAAATTCTGATAGTTTACGTTTGAATGTTTCAATCGTTTTTAAATACAAGTCAGTAATATTCGTATTCATATAAATAATCTCATATTTCGTATTGAATGATTTTAATTGCTGATCGCTTGATTTAGGTAACATAAAGTAAGCGAACAATTCAAAATTAATCTTAACACATGTATTTGTCTTTAAAGTCATGTTTACAAGTTTCAGAATACCATTTTTGTTCTCGCACAAGAATGTCTCTAGTGTGAGATATTCGGCTTTTTGTGTGGGATTTAAACGATATGTTGCAATTCTATTTTTAAACGCACTCGCAATTATATAAATATTCTCTGATTCAGTTGGTAATAAGCATTTTGATTTATGTAAGTTCGTTTTCAAATGATATTTCAATTCATGTTTCGGTAATTCAATTTTACATAGTTTACATTCAGTTATCTCATTATAATTCAATTTATGTTTCGGTAATTCAATTTTACATAGTTTACATTCAGTTATCTCATTATAATTCAATTTATGTTTCGGTAATTCAATTTGACATAGTTTACATTCAGTTATCTCATTATTAGTCGATAGCCTTTGTTGAGTAGAGTGGGGTACTGTAAAGAAAACAAAACAAAATTATATATACAAGAACATGTATATTATATAGAAATAAGTAAGTAGATTACATTCCAATATAAAGCTTTAGTACAATCAAGAATATAAGCACCGATTACTAATTGGGTATAATATAGATCGTTAAAATGTCGCATGAATCTAATAGTAACTGCTCACAAAATCTTGAGGGCAGTGCTTAAACTCCTTTCTAGTTTCGTCAAGAAACTTCTTTAAATAACCCCATGCGGGTGTATCGTTTTCGGTTCGGTTTTTACAAGATATAATAGCATGGCGCCAGCGGTTTATTGGTAAAACGTGTTCAATTTCACCTACTTCGTAGATTTTCATTTCAACATAGTATGAACCCTTCTTTGATTCATCACATTGTCTACTTAGACCATTTGCAACTCTACGACTGTATTGACAGTATAATGGAGGAGTTTTTTTACCCTTAACAGGAACAGCAATCTCATCTTCGTCGCCGCTGTCACTTCCAAATAAGTCTTGAGAGGTTGGTTTTGTAACAGGGTTGATGACAATTTTCTTTTTCTTCGATCCGTTAGTGGAAGTCGAAGACTCGTTGGATCTTTTATTCTGCAATGATGTTGACGGCGATGGTTTGCAGTACTTGACCTTCGCTCGCACTTCTTGTTGCTCTTGGTGCTGATCACACTCGTCTTCAGAAGGGAAAAGTTGGGTAGCTGAAGTCTGACAAAGCTTTGACCTGAAATAAAAACATATAGCTATAATGAAATTATGGAATTAGTAGACATAAAAATAAAACTAGATGCACCTAGATATTTTGTTTCGCAAATAGATGATGTGAGATGGATGATTTTGTAACTAAAACAAGAAACAAAAAATTATGGTATATGATATAAAAATAAGTACTAAATTGCTAATAGAAAGTTGAACAGATAAAAGATGAACGTGGAGAAGGTTATTGAAATGAACAGGTGAAACAGTTGGTTAGCAGATGGGCTGTAATTATAACTGAATAGATGATAAATTAAATAGGCCAGTGGATGAAACTCAGCAGTTGACAAGAATAAAAGTTAAATGAAACATTGAATTGATGAATAGATGAAAAGATCAATAGTTGAAAATATGAATAGATGCAATGATTAATAGTGGAAAATACGAATAGATATAAATATGAATAAATTGATAGATGAATAGATGAATAGTAGAATAGATGAATAGATGAATAGACGAATTGATGAATAGATGAATAGATGATTGATATATTATAGTTGAAAACATGAATAGATGAGGAGTTTTATTTTACTTCAAAGATATTGATATTGGTAAAATAACTTTTCACGAGTGAACAGTCGAGAATAAATAGATGAAACAAGTGAGTCGATGAATGGATAAGTAATACAGGTGGTACTTACATGATTGTAAATTTTATTTTCTGGTAGTCAGGCCTTGATTCCAGCAAAATGTGATATGTGACAATGGTTTCTAAAAAACGTGGTTATATATGGCTTACACCTATAACGTCTACATAGTATGTGTTTGTAAAAACTGCACACTTGCAAAAATGCATGGTCAGGAGATTATCCATATTTGTAGGGCGTGTCCAAAGTCTAGTAATATGCCAACTTGCATAATGATTTCAAATGAATATTAGTTATTGTGAACCTTATGAACAAAAAAAAATATATTGAAAATTGTATAAAACCCTGTTAGTGAAACAAATTTAACACTGTTAAACTTGTCTTCCATTTGCATAGAAGTTATTCTGTCTGCACGCTCTCCCACTAAATGTCGGTAAGTAAATATTTCCTTAAATTTAAATATTTTAACCAATGTCGAATAATAGGAAGAAATTTCTATTCAACTATTTCGATAATATCATTGGTGTTGAGTAATGATCCCATTCTATATAATGTGTACAAAATTCCGTTCATTTACATATTATAAGTACCTAATTACTTCTTTCGTATTTCAGAAATCTCCAGATATGTTCAGCAGTTACTCACCAATCTCACCATTCCCTCCAGAACAAATGCTCCGTCAAAATGTAGTCGATTATCTTGAGCGAGAGAGACCATTTGAAATCGAGGAAAGTCCAATCAGTAGAACCGACAACAATATCAATGAAAACAACCATAAAAAACGAAGAGCAAAAAAGGGTTTGCATTCATACATCAAAAAACCGATGAAGGGTGCGCCGTCAAAAATTATACGCATACAGATCTTTGACGCTGAGGAGTTTCAAAGTTCTGAACATTCAACATGTCACTGTAAAGCCAGTGTGTGTGCGCAATATATTTCTGATATGTTTAGTGATGATGTGTACCGGAGTGCTAAAGACTTAGTGGGTAAAATACATAGAAAGTTAATATCATAATCATAACAAGCATTAAACAATTAAATAAATACCTTGATATTATTTGTTTATTGATTTTTAATACCATAACCCTCCTCACCTGGTTTCAAATTATGATAGTACTTAATAAAATAACTCGATCAACTCTTATAAACTGTAATAGAAAAACATCATACGGAAAGTGGCATCAGAACCACAATTTCAAGGATATATCAACTGGGCGTGTGTTCTGTCTTTCTAAGAGAAAGGTTTAGAGATAGAATAGGGTGATATTATTACTGATGATACTAAAATGATGATCTAGATTTAATAACTATCTCTAAAGCATTTCATAGCGTGTCTATGTAGGTAAGTATTTCAAACCGTACCTTACTTCTATAAAACTTACATACTTATATTTGGTTGTGTTTATTAATATCATACAGATTCGAACGTATTTGAAACGTTATCTTGCATAATGATGCTTCCTTTATACATATAATGCATAATATACTTCCAAAGGCTCGAGACGATAGATAGGAATGCGTTCAGTATCCTTTTATGGATCATGGAACGATACTTAGCAACACACTGTGAGAGTGGGGAACATTGCTTTATAAATAAAATGTTGTATGATCTACGCATCAGTTGAAATAAAGATTATCATCTTAAAATAGGTAACTATAATGTTACGAATTAATAGACTACTCATTAAAGCACACGTACAACATCGTTGTCGTACCTATCTAATTATATCGTTTTAACCTAAATAAATAAATGTAATAATCACAGTTCTTTTATAATACAAGTAAAACTATAAAAAAAGAACTTCTTTAGATTTGAACGAAGAAGAAAGAGAATAGATAATAATTAAGTCCTTGTGGATGATCAGTGTAAATTATATATCGAATGGTTGAATCGTCTAGTCTTCTAATTGAACAGATGAAAACCTAGATCATTAGGTCTCAGGTTAACTGGTGAAATTAGGGTAGATGGATCTTTGATCCAGATGCCCTAATTTTACACTACTGAGTGACGTCTATTATAGTTCAACTTACGTTGTACAACTATCCCACACATGACATAAATAAAATTTTCCTCTCGTAAATTTGTAATGTTGTAATGTAATCCGCAGATCATGCGCTATTGCAAACATAAAAATATTAAAATAGGAAAAAATTACTTAGAAATCAGTTGCGTGGATACACCAAAACCTCAGATGGGTGTTTATACAGTATAAATTACATGACATCTTTCATTTTGACACAAAACACTTGAAGCCTGAGTAAGTAGCAAGCGAGAAGAGATAAAGCACGGTTAGCCGACTTTACGGCACATGAGCGTATACTTTGTTTTACGATATTCCTTGGTTGAGTAGGTTTAATATATATAATGGATTACATATAGTTTTCAGTAAAATTTTAGAGCTTGAATTACAATGTAACTAAGACGCTGCAGATCTTTTGTAATAGCCTATTTTGGAACATTGTTCTATGTTTTAGACCATGTTTCGTTGAATTTTTAAATCTTTTTTAGGGTAAAAACGGGACCCTATTACTAAGACTTTGTCCGTCAGTCTGTCTGTTTATCACCAGGCTGTATCTCACCGTGAGAGCTAGACAGTTTAAATTTTTACAGGTGATGTATTTCTGTTGCTGCTGTAACAACACACTCTAAGAATCAGCCAAGTGCGTGTTCGACACGCACACGAAGAGTTTCGTACTCTGCGTATTATAAAAAAATATAATATTGTGTTTAATGTATAGTGTAAGGAACCCTTCATGCGGGAGACCGATTCGCACTTAGCCAATTTTTTTACTTGGTTGTATGTCTCTTTCCCAAGAGCTCTTGCTTCTGTAATAGATAGGCGATTCGCTCAACATCAGGCGGGTGACTTTACCGTCTCGTCACTACACTGCATTACATAAAAAACCCTGCATAGTAATAAAAAGATTTTGGGTCCCTATTTTTAACCCCCACATTCTGAAATTTACAAATATATATTTATTTACTACTTTATAAGTAAAAAAAAGGAGGTGAACGATTAATGGACAGCATTCTGTCGATTCTCACTTTAACGAAATAGGTACTACTTCGTCATAATATCAGTTCGACTTAACCACTTGCTGTCGAGTTCGTTTGCCAAAATAATCTTTTTGCATTCCATTATTCACTGAAAACATTGTCGATGGTTTGTTTTGCTAAATAACTTCTTTACGAGTGATTTGTAAAAGTTAACCACAATCTCATTTTGATGGGAGGTTTTACATTAAAAAAACTGATTCTCAGTGGACGAAAATTATAAACATAAATGGAACCCACTCCCAACTCTGAAAAGTATGAAATTACTTGTTGAAGTCAGACCCACGCTAATTGATAACACTGAAATAGCTATTTCATAGCCCGAATTCAAAAAGTTATTCCATTATTAAAAAATTACGATAAAAAAATCGCCCTATACCTACCCGTGTACGAAGGACAGACGGTACGCGGCGTAAGTTCAGTATAATAGGGCTATCTCGTAGTCTACTTCATCCATATAAACTTAAATAGTTTCAGGCTTATTAGTATCCCAAAAAAAGCACATTGAAAAATATTTCAAACTACTTTGTACATAATAGACCGAGTGAGAACGAAGTTCAAGAGAAGCGTCTCTGCTTTAACTTACACAAAAATACCAAAAATGTCTCGGTTGTTCTCCTTTTTACATGTTTTCTCATTTCTCAACTGATTCTCACGTAATTTTGTGAGCAGGATTGATAAGTTCATATTTTTTTTGTCGAATCAGTTTTCGGATTTTTTACAAAATAACGGAGTTATGATAATATGATTATAATATAGTGTTGAAGGTATGGACGCGTACGCTAAGTTGAATGGCAATGTCCCTGATACGCACGTCAGTTGCCTGTAAGTGAAAGGTTCTCTCTCTCGTCTATACATGTGCACAGTGCACAGCACTGTCATTATCATTATTAAATACTTTTATTTCAATATACAGGGTGTCCCACGGATATGTCACATGGAGGGAAAGTATCTTGAATATTGTAGATGGAACATTTTACTGAAAGAAGTCATTATTTGAATTATTATAAACAATTTAAACTGTAGTCATAGATATTTAATGAATTACATGGTTGAACCGGGAATCGAATCCGTTACACGAAAAAAATAGTCATTCTGTAGCTTTATCATACCGATCGAAAGGCTTCATCATAAGAATTATTTTTTGTGAAGTAACATACTGTCAGGAATAAAAGGAAGACCATGAATATTAACATTTGTTAAATTGTGTTCAATTGTAAGCGGTGCAAGAGCAGACGTGCGAGGTTTACTGCTCGGAGAGCCACTAGTAATATATAGGTGCTAAATAGTAGATATAGGAGAAAGTTAAGTACGGTGCGGTGGCGGCAGTATTGCGGGTGCAAAGACTCAAACCGCGCAGAGACAAAAGACTCTCCACACTCACTGCTTCCAAAGAAAGATAAACAGAGACTTGCATAGATGTAACAATGCAAGAAACGGCTTCTTAAGACTTTTATCGATTTAGAAAAATTAAAACACAAAACGCCTACCGAAGTTTTTTTGATAAGCTAGTCTTTGACTACTGTCTCACGTGATGATTTAGTCGAAGATGTTGTTCTGGCTAACCTAGAACGACTAGCTCTCAAAGATAGCTGCATAGCTGCTGGAACATACCATTATGTGTTTGGTGACATATTTTAATATACCTAACCTAATATTTATATTATATTTTTATTTATTATAATTTTTAGTATTCTTTGATTGGATCTAGCATATTTTCATATACAAATTTTAATTTTCTGTAATTTATTACTTAATCACAATTACTTTAATACGGAAGAGCGGAACCCTCTAACACAGGTATGTCATTACTTAAAAGTCTCAAACATATAAACTGTAAATTAGATTAAGTTTTCTGAAAGAAATATCTTGTATTTGAAATATATAGGAAGTTGGTATATCAAACGTTTTAATCACTTAATATAATTTTAATGTGATTGTGATGAACAAGCACAAGGGCCAGCGGTAACCTCTGTCTATGAGAGATGCATTTCGTCACAAGTTACGAAATGCGACCTCCTCTGAGACATACAGTAGCCAAGTCTCATGTCCCTGTAATTTTATAGGCTCTCAAGGACTGCTGCCGGAGCACTTAGGTGCTTGACTACAGATTTTCTACTTGAGGGTGGTATTTACCAATGCGGGCATTCACAAAATGCCGTATTACCATGTTTGTCCAGGAACAATTACTCTCTTATAAAACCAATTTTATATACTCGTTTGGTATTTAAAAATGTCATATCCAGTTTCGAACATATTCCTCGTTCCACCCTTTTAGTTCTCTTTCGCACCGTCTCTATAGAAGAGGAACTAGAATAGTTTTATCCGAGCACTATGTCCTTTCTCCCCGTAATCACCCCCACCTCATGCCTAAAGGGATGATTTTATATTTAGAAGTTACGAATATGATTATAGGTTAGCCTGAACAACATCTTCGACCACATCATCACTTACCATCAGGTGAGATAGTGGTCAAAGGCCAACGTATAAGGCATTAAAAAAAATATTTAACGTATGAAAGTCCACCACCCGCTTCCATAGCATTATTGTTAGTATAGTTGCGGGTTCAAGTCCCGCTGACTCTCTAAATTACTGTTAAGCCAACGTGACGCCAAAAATGCCACGTAACCAAACCGGAAGAATTTCGACGCGTTTCACTTCAATGTGAAGCAGCATCAATCAATCGTGCGCTCGAAGAGTCAAGGCCTCCTGAGGATGCTTCTTATAAAAAAATATTTGCACGCATGATCTTCAAAATACTCTTCAAATATATATTTTTTAATATATATAATACATGAGAAGGTGATAACACCTTCTCATGTATTACTGTAACAGCCGGATCGTCCACTGCTGAACACATCCTCCCCTGTTAAGGGGGTATTTGGCATAATCCCCACGCTTGGCAGGCGTCTTGGGGATCGCAATGTAAGTTGACAGTTCTTTAGAAGGCGCTGCTGCCCACGTTCCTTTTTTTTCCCTTAGTCGCCTCTTACGACACCCTCGGGATGAAACGGGGAGATGCGATTCTAACCCGGCACCCCACGGGCTTAATTGTTGTATTCAGCCTCATGTATTAAGCCCCTTAATAAAGAAGAATTTTTAGTCCAATATTCCTCTCTGGGTCAACGTTTTATATTAAATTAAGTGTGTCTGAAGCACTCGTAGCGTAGATTGCTTAGCTGTTCTTAATCAATCGGCTAAGTTAAGCGACGTCCGCTGCGGTCATGAGTTGGATGTGTAACCGCTGGTGACTTTACTACTGAGCCTACACGTGCTTCGGAGGGCACGTCGATCCCCGTTATTGTCTTAGAATGGCAGTTGTTATAGCATTATGGCAGGGAATTTTGCGAGTGCCCGCCAGGCTATTTACCACCCTCAAATAAAAAGTCTGTCAGAGCTCTATGTCCGTACAATATGACCCCTGTACATTGCAAAAATACAAGATACGACTTGAAAGTGAGATAAGATTGAAGTTTGATTCGATGCGTGAACGATCTCGTATTGGATTCAAAACTGTAACTATAATATTGCATTTTGAATAGGGTTGTCAGTGTATATGCTAAAAATGTTTAAAAAAAATATTTCATAGCATACAGATAAATTTTTCACATTATTCTGTAACAAAAAAAGAAGTACAATTTTTCAAGCACGTTGAAAAATTGTACTTTATTTATTTATTTTGCTGATAGACCGTTCGGCGTGTTTTATTATACTCGTATCATTTGTCGTGTATATCTCAAATGCTGGTAAGTCAAAAAATTACGTAATAAAATATGGAGAAATTTAGAATGCAAATTGGGTGTGAAGAGCAGCTGCCATATGTTAATTTTAAGTACTTCGGATCACAATTTGGTGAATAAAATAAAGAGTACATTTGTTTCTGTTGAAGTCATTACAGATTTGCAAAGTAGGAAATAAATTACAATATAATGATGCCTCTCTTCTTAACTACTGGCAACCCTGATTTATACGAAATGCATTTTATTCCGAAGTTAAATCGCATCGGAAACTTAAGATACGTCTCCTTTTCGTTTTACGTCAGTTTTATGGCATTGAAAATGTACAATGAATGGATTCAGTTTTGTTAAATTGTTTTTGTCTGTGAAGATTGGCGATTGCAAAGTAGTAAATAAGTTTGTGTAATTTTAAACGATTTACAAAAAAAGGTTTGTAAAGTTGAGTGGTTTAAGAGTGACGTGCTTTGAAAGGAAAAATATAACCGTTAAGGATGACTCACGCTAGACCGTGTCGGTTCCGAGCCGAGTGTCGGCCGGAGCACGGTCAACTAATATTACCTATATTACGTATGGACACACTCACGCTATACCGAGCGGCAACCGAGTGACGGCCGAGCAACGGACAACGCTCGGAAACAACTCGGTCCCGCCTCGGCTCGGCCACGGCCCGTTGCTTGAATACAGTGCCGCCGAGCTGCGCCCGAGCAGTCGTAGTGGTGCTATGCAAGTGCACTGTCGTTTTTGTTCGACATTGGAAAATGAACAACGAACGTTTGATTGAAGCTGTGAGGAAATATCCAGCATTATATGATATGAGCGATGGGAAATGTATGGACTCCAATTATAAGTCTTCATTATGGGTCAAAATAAGCAAAGTATATGTAATAATAAGCAAAGTATATTTTATACTTCGTATTAAATGTCACGTCAGGGTTCGCGAAAAGAGTGAACTATTTATTGTGACGTCATCAGAACGCCGAGCGATTCCTTTACCGCTTGTAAGACTGCTTGATTGACGTGGTGGTTTAAAGCTTAGCAGTAAGATCAAGTAATTATTACTATAAGAGGTGAGACTTCGGCCCTGGTCTGTCGACTGTCCAGCTGTATGTTACAGGTCTTCAGCTCGTTAATGGAATGTAGATGACAAAGCGCTGACATCGCTGACAAAGTCGATCTTAATCGATCAAATAAGTAAAACAACCTCCACTGCGTTCATGACTGGGATGAGTGACAGCTAGTGGCATTATTACTGAGTGTTTCCGTGCCTTGGAGGGCACGTTAAGTCGTCGGTCCTGATATATATCTTAGAATGGCAGTCATTATAATAGGGCATTTTGTAAATACCTGCCTGGTTAGCTAATCTTATGCCAAGCAGCTAACGTGTGTTCGCTTAGCTATTCTTAAGAGCTAATATATTTTTTTTTTACCAAAGTGGATGCACTCTCCATTTCCTTGGAGTTGAATTTTTTTCCGATTCTTCAACGTCCAGTGCGATCGCAATAGCCGCTAATTCCAGATCGTCAAAATTCAACATGATTGTAGTCTAGTTACATCACTATTTTTGCTCGGGCGAGTATACTGCATCACGGCGCATCGGTCATTGCTCGGTCGAGGCCCGTCTTTGTAATTACAGGTATGGGACCAGCTCGGTGACCGTGTTACGGCCGACACTCGGCTCGGACCCGACACGGTCTAGCGTGAGTCATCCTTTATAGTGATTTATTGTCAGTCTGTTAGCACGTTAAGTCCTTGTTTCCCAAGAATAGTTTATGTTATTTTAAATATATATATATTATATATATATATATATATATATATATATATATACAAATCGAAGCAGTCTTATTATCAACTCTAAGTAAATGTTTTATGATCTTTTTTTTTATTCACACTTTATAATAAATTTTTTTATTAACGCTTTATAATCAAATATTTTATTTCAATCAAATTAAAGATAAATTTGATAGTTTATAATTATAATAATTGATAACAATAAATAAAATAAGTCAATATTATCATAAGGGGACGGAGCGATTTTTTATTCTGTAATGTTATTATGTAATCCGTATATAGGCATGTGTTATAGTAAAAATATAAATATTATAAGTCAGTACGATTCATTTTAACACTGTTTTAACGAATTTAAGTAGATACCAATCAAGGATTGAGGTACCTATTTATTTAGACTATAAAAAACGGACTGCACAAACAAATTGTATCTACCAAGACCTGTAGCTAGAGCGCTAATTGTATAATTGGCATCCCATATAATAGACACAGTGAAACTAGTTTTGTAGGTAGTACTTCAACTTTATCCCGAGGACGTATGAACAAGTGTGTGTGCACTGGTCCGCGTTGGTACGTACCGCTCTATGAAGACAATACGCTTTCCTTTTTTTTTAGTATGAAAAGTATTATTTATTGAATATATATGTATATATATATATAAAGCGTTAATAAAAAAAATATTATAAAGTGTAAATTAAACAAAAAGATCATAAAGCGTAAAATATTTACTTAGAGTAGATAATAGGACTGCTTCGATTTGTACCGGTAGCAGTGTGAAACGTGAAGCGACCGCAGCGGACGTACCGCTTTCAATATCCTGAAGATGGCTTCCGGCGAGAAGCCAAAATAATTGCCGTTCGTGATATCGACATATAATGAGTGCTTTACATTCATAAAGGTTCGAGTATTATGATTTAAATTTAGTAGACAATTATAATATTTGCAAATGACGGGAATGTGGTTACTGGCGCCAACAAATGTAGTATATCCTCTAAGGTTCCATCGTGTATTGAGAATGAATTTAGACTTCTTTAACTTACATCTTCCATACCTTATAGTATACTGCAACAATTGGTCCTTATCTGTGTTTGTACGTGCTTGATAAATGTTAGAGAGGTTATCAATTAAGAAGTGCTGGTGTATATCTAATTCATCGTTTCTCTTATCAATCTACGACTGCATAGTCTCAAGTAGATACCTACGTACCACATCATGTACCTACTACAAAAGTAGTAGAGGTATACGAGGAAGATGTTAATTTCAAAATTCAAATTTAAAATCAATTATTCACTTTAGGCGTCTACGACGCTCTTATGAAGGTCAATTACAAATTTTAATATTGAAATATTCAATTATTTATTGCAACATATTATGTTGCAATAAATAATACAATGCAATGAATATGTTGTGTACATGCTGGTCTTACATACATTTTTATTAGAGTTATATTTTAAATATGACCCATTTTGAATATAGCAAAATATATATATTATAGTAGTGCGGCCACTTTTTTTCATAATCATTTCGATTTGTCACCAAGGAATTATGGTATAATAACATTCAGTAATTAATACTTTCTTAAAAGTATTGACAAAGTTCGAGACTTTTTTTTGGTAGCATGTTAAATATTTTTATTGCCATTACATTCGGACCAGGACTGTGAATTATTTCTAGTTTGGTACTTACAGCAATAAGTTTTTTTTAAACTAGTGCCAAAGCATAATTTGCTAAGTTTCATTGCTAGTATAGGCAAATATATATACACGTTTCTCGACAGAAGCTACCCCAATGTCATTGTTCGTGTTGAAATTCCTATCGACAATCAAACGGGTCTACAGTTAACTCAGGGGCTGATAAATCAACTGCCGTGAACACATTGTCGGTACATTACACGTGGAGTTCGTGCTTTTGCTTGCCAAAGGTGCCGCAATGTTCATTACCTCTAAGCCAGTTAATATTGCAGCTACATGCGACGTGCACGTCTTTTGTGGGTGCCTCAAAGAACTTTGTTTACACTACAATTACACTAACAATAGCAAAAGGAAAAAGCGGCCTAAGCTTCGGACTGTTTTAATTATTTGATGAAGTTGGTTCTCCGCTTTCAACACATGCTTAAAACCCACGAGTGTTTTGACTAAAACAGATGCCTGTTTCTACCTGTAGTATTATAAGGCAATTTAAATAAATCCCTTTTACTGTATCAGCTGGATTAGCCATTGCTGAACACAGGCTTCCCTATTAAGGGTGATTTGCCATAATCCCCACGCTTGGCAGGCGTCTTGGGTATCGCAGTTTAGGATATCATTTCTTCAGAAGGCGCTGCTGCCCACCTTTCGGTATTTTACCGTTAGTTATCTCTTACGACACGCAGAGGTAGCAAAAGGAGGGTGATGTTCGAGCTCAGCACCCCACGGGGCATAAACCCCTTTTACATTTAAACAATTTCATCAAAATACGTGTATTGCTTCGTGATTGATAACGACGACAGTTAGTTTTTTGATACTTACTTATTTTTAATCTTAATAGAAAATAAGTTATGGTTGCATTCGGATCTTGGAGGTCACGACATGGTGGCTGAAGCTGGTTGCTGCGAACCACTGCTATTGCCCTGTGGTGCCACAAAATGCATTCGTATAGTAGCTGTCATGTCACAAGCAGTAGTATACACGAGATTTCCAGAGTTATGTTACTCTGGGATGATCGTGAAGTGTGTTTTTATAATCAAAACTAACCTCATATATAAGAAGCTATACCAGAACTAATTAGGCAGCTGGAGGAAGATGAAATAATGATGCTGTAAGGTACATAACAGCATATTACATCATCGTCTTTAATGATGGTTTTTTTTATATTTTTTTTGTATATATTCGTCTTCTTGATAATTAAATGACGTCCTTTTGGGATTTCGCGTGACGTGATATAAGGAGATGCGCTTCCATACTATTTCCTGGTTTGAATCGGCAGTTCATGATCACTCGAAGGCCACGCTCACCGACTGCGCGACAACGTCATCGCCTACTTCGGAAATTTCTCTATTCAAATCCCTACAGCGCACAGACCCGGTTACAACCGGCAATCGCGACCTCCAAGTTCTGAATCATGCATGGTTGTTATTAAGCAGGGCAATTTAGCATGGTGGTAAGGCATTTTGAGAATGCCCGCCTGGCTAGCAACCAGCCTCAAGAAGAAAATCTGTCGCTAAGCACTAACTTTGTGTTTCGGCAGTTGTCCTCAAGGAATTACTGGCTCTAAAGAGCCAGTAATTCTAGGCTAGCCTGAAAAACATCTTCGACCACATCATCAATTACCATCAGGTGAGATAGTAATCAAAGGCTAGCATATTAGCAATAAAAAAAAAGAATCCTGCCTAAACACATTGGTGTTGCCTTAAAAAATATGAAGACATTATTCTGAAGTTGGGTTTGATATATAAAATTGACAACCTCTAAACAATCTATGCAAAACAAGGTTGTTAATTAACTAAAAATCTTAAACGTACGCAACCACAAAGTTATTATTGATAGCACAACAAAACCACGTGTCTCCAGAATCACATAGATATGGGGACTACAAAAGCCAGTCTCAGCTCTCTAATTAGACGAGTGTCGCGCCACTAGTGTCGCGTGGAGTGTCTGCTCTCGCGACACTAATTGCCGTGTGTGGGACACAGGTGGATAACGAGGCAATGGCCTGAGCTGCGACAGTTTACAATGATTTGTTTGTGGGTATATTGAACACATGCATGTTAATATTGAGACAGAGTTTCGTAGCTCTGACGTAGTAAAGTTCAGAACGTATAAAAGCACGCTAAGTTTGCGTTGTAGTTTTTATAATTCAGTTTTGATTCAAATACAGTAGTATAATAACTAGTAGTTGTAACTTGCTTAACACTTAGAACATTTCGTTTCAGTGCATGTCTCTGCCAACAATCTGTTAAACTAAATCAACTAAATTCCAGTCTCAAGAGTTAACTGGAAAGCAAGGTTTGTAATGTAATCGATAACTTTGACAACTGCGACAAGACTGGTTCAGGATTGTTTCGGAATTGTTACAGAGTCAGATTTACAAGTTCCAGTACGCTTTACGATATTGAATTTCAATACTTCAGCTCTGAGCTCGGATAAACAAGGATCAACATGTTTTGTGAAGTTGTAGTGAGATTGTGAAAGTTTTCTGGTTTATGTTATGAAACTTATGAATGCTAAGACCTTGTTTCAGAGGTATCGGATCACTTTGAATGGCGGCCATCTTAGATCCGCCATTTTGGATTTTGACAGGTATTATTGGAGTCTTTGACAGGTCAAGTCTTATGACATTTGTTCAAACAACCCATACCTACACTCTTAAAGCAATGCTACACGTCAGCAACCATGGTTTCTGCACTTTAACCTTGGCGGGTGGTTCGTTGCTCACCACCGTCGTAGTTTCTGATTACACAGTTGCCAACCGCAGTTTGCTTTGAATTACCGCACAGGAAACATGCATCGTAAAAAAGAAAAACTAGACACGATATCCCTTCATAAGTTTCAAAATTTCTATCTTTGATATATTATTAATAATATCTCAAGTATAATAATTGACGCTAGACTCAGGATAAATATACCATATACGAGTATAAAAATGAAAGCACTACATTTAAAACATTAAAATTGATAGATATCGTTGGCATACTACAAAAAATTCATCTTAATTTGTGTCATTGCTTTATTAGGCGTTGAGCTCAATATATTTTATGAGTATATTTAATTTTCGTTGTGGAATTTAGCATGCATTTTATTTGGTCGTGTCTTTTATAGGTACATCTCTCGGAGAAAGAAACGCTGTATGCGCGCGCTCCGGTAATGCGTGCGCTCTCGCCAGCTGCAACGACTAAATACCTTCACGTGGTTGGGAACCAGTTTGGCCTAATAATACATAGTACCATGCATTTTTCATGGAGAGAATTAGGGTATTTTCAGCGGAATTAAGGCATTCTGCGAATGCCTGTCGATTTTTTTCGAGCAGTTCAAGCCCGCGGCGGGAATGAACCATGGACCTGCAGCGCGGCAGTCCATACCCAATGCCACTGAGCCATCACTGCTTCAAAAGTTACAATCTACAACCGATAACTCTTATATTAAAAACAATAAGGTTCATAATTTAGTATTGCTAATAATAAAACAATCGTTTGTAAACATGGGGAAGATATACACAATCAAACATATTGTGGCAGTTCATTGGTCTTGTGTGTGTTGCTACAATAAAATTACCCGACCCTACTAATAATAGCTATATAACACATACAAACAGGATTAGACGTTTAGAAATACACAGTTAAATCATACACGACCAGAACAGTAAACAACCTCGCAATAATGAGTCAACAGATCACTCGGAATAAATCGAATCATCGCCTCTGTGTAAACAGTAGGTATACTTTTCTGATCGACATTTCACATACATTAAATTTCATTGAAAACTGTTTGTTAACTGATAGATGAAGTTTTTATTTATTAAAAGATATCATTTTCATGCCCTTAGCCCACGAATGTAGTTTTTTTTACAACACAAGAAATGAAATAAAACACAATGTTTGAGTTTTAAATCATAAGTAATCAAAGCTCATTTTCGTAAGGCGTTGTAACGGAACAGACCTTGAGTAGGAAGTTCCGTCACTAAATATGAATAATGTAATTGAATATGGTAGATAATCTAAAGATCAGAAATAAATTATTCATCCTAAGTAAGACATTTTTATAGTCAATATTTGTGTATGCTAAACTTTTTGATGTCTTAAATCTGGAAAGAAATTTTGTGACCTCATTTTATGTTTAAAAAGAAAGAGGCATAGAATAGTTTGAAAATGTTGAGAGGATCTGTCAAGAATACAAAATGACATGAAACATCGAAATTCTCATCTTATTTTACACGTAATTTTCACTTAAATCTAAAATATAAGAAATATATTAAAAAAATGGAAAACCTACTATAAGAAGATATGTGTAGAACACAAAAATCATGTGGAGAAAAGTTATGTACGTAAGTTTACATTGAATTATTTGAGTATTATAAAATTTACGGGATTGATACACTACTAAACTAGTATAAACTCTTATTCTTGGGTGTATCAGTTGTAATCTACTGAAATAGTAAATTATATTGATTATGTGATTGTGTATTGATGTCTTCTGAATATTGTTCTAGAAAAAAAATATTTTGTCTAAGTATTCATGTATGATAAACGTGTATGATGATTCTACTCAAGTATTTAAGTTGATATAAAGAATGCTTTAAGTTTGTTCAACTAATATGGATTGACACTCTTACGACTACATTGAGGCATGTAAGTCCTCGTATATATGTATACAACAATACGAAATATAAATTCTATTCAACCATGATGATACATTGTTGAATATTGGTGCAAATGCGACCACACGACCACACCTTCAATAAGTCTTTCTGCTGTAAGGATGAAAGATGTTATATTCGATATGAGAAAATCAGAGGGAAAATAAATAACTCCTCTAAACCTTATATATTCATATTTGAGTACTTGAGTCAGAGTTTAATTATAATTCACTATTGTTATCACAAACACATGATTTTACAAAACTTAGGCAAAGTAAGTCCTAAACTAAATAACCAAATTTTTCATTGAAATCAAATAATAATATGAAATGAACCACAATACATTAAATAACATTCTATTTCAAACCGAAAGATATCATATCAATGATATTAACTAATTAGGCATGATGTCGAGTACGAAATATGTAAAAGTAAATTGAGAAATAATCAATCAATGACACTCATTATATGGATATTATGAATTATTCAATAAAGTGTTCAAATTAGGAAGTTAAGCAGTATTTGATTTAAGGAGAAGGCTTTACCTAAGTGAACCGATGAGCATTGGCGTCGTGCGCCGTAAAGAAGGCCTTCTGAAACGTACTCCAGGGGTTGCAAGTCCCTGGCACTTCAGAATTTGAACTTTTCCTTAAAACTGCTAACTAAAAAATGATGGATCCAAATTATCAAATTTGCAACTTATCAAATAATCAAATTTACAATAACAATACATTATAAAATTCCTATTTGCTAGTTTACTTCCAATAAACGTTATACTTCCAAAATTGAATAGCGTCGAAGTTAGAGTCAAAATAAACTATGAACTATCAGTCTAGTCCATTCTCCTACTTTTTAATTAGACCAACTTTAAAATAATTCAATTTATCTAATCTAATTTCATCAAAAGATTTTGTGCAATACATTATCTTATATTAATATCCATTTTATTATATGATGTTGTAAATATAAGTTGAGGAAGTAAATGGTCAATTTGTATTATAGAATACAATATTCAATATTACGCAGTTTTCTTTATATTTCCGATAGATCTAAGTTCGTATAGATAATTATACATATAACGGATTTTGTAGTATATAATTTAAATTAAGTTTAGTCTCTCCTTTTCTATTTAGATCTTCAAATGATTAAATCGCTTAAAATACAAGGTGATTACGAAGTTCTTTGATTATCTAGTTTGGTATATTTCCTTTATCAGCCTCTCTCACAAAACATAATAATAATATAGTTAAGTCATACATCTTAGTTTCCTAGAGGTCTAGGTTACTATGTTAGGTACTTTAGAGAAAATATCTTCTAATATATTTCACTAAATATACTAGATAAGCAGTTATGCATCTTAGGTTCTTATTGTTAAGCTTTAATATGTTTTGCAATTTATGAGGAAATCTCAGGAAGTCTTAGGGAGTCATGAGAATATATTATTATGTGTATATCATTCAAGTAAATTCTAGTTTCAATTTGTTTTTCCTTACAATAGCCAATACATACATTATTTATACTTATGCTATTTTAAGTCAAATTCTATATTACTTATTTTATCTAGAATTCATGTCAAGTTTTCCCGGTAACTATTTTTAATTTGAAATTATCTACATTAATAATTTATATACGTGATATTAGATTTGATACCTGTATATCTTGCTTTAGGTTTCATATACCTACTTTTATCTGTTTGTAGAATATTCAATGTTTTTCATTTTATTTTCCCACAAATTACTATTTTGTTCTTAGAAATATTTATACTCCCATAAAAAAATTATTTAACTTTTAACGAATTAATATCCTAATGGTACTTCACTTATAATTGCTTTGCCTTGAATTATGGTCTAGAAACATATGTTTCATGTAACATCTCTTACAATGATTTACCTAATTTTAGACTTCAGTTTCCTTAATAATTTACTATTGGTCTTAGATACCTAATTCCAATTTTTTATGAGATATTTTTTATTCTATGTTCCCTTATTCAGAATTTCTACGTTATTCTAATAATACATTCAAATACTATTCCTTTACATCATCAAATGAACAAATAATATTCCAAAATTATATTGAATGATTAGCAATTATTTTACTATAAGAATACTATTATAGTATAATAACTAGTATAAAAGGTCCATCTTTATGATTCTTACTTTAATAATTTTTTTTTTTTTTTTTTTTTTTTTTTTAATAATAAATTTTAATTTGATAGATTTAAATGTTAGATTAAGTAGATATTATTCAGGAGTATTATCTGTTAGGTTAGACAAGTTCTTTCTTAATTATCTTAAAAGAAAATGGATTACTACAATAGGTCACTTCTTAAGGTCCTACCACTATACTAGACGATTCACATGTCATATTTCAAATCACAATAATTTTAGATTAAAGAAAAATATTTAATGTTATTTTAAGCTTCTTTAGTAATTCGAAAATTTGGGATCAGAATTTTTAGTCAAGCACGATTGTTTTGTTAAAGCAAAAAATAGGATCAGTTTAATAGGTCTGGGAGGTTACAGCGTTAAAATGGTGATAAGTCATAATTTGTGGCAATAAGAGAATGGAGGATTTTTTCACAATACAAAACGACACATATAGTCTCTTTTGTATCTGAGATAGGCAAGCCTATGGCCACTATCTCACCTGATGCTAAGGGAAGATGAAGTCGAAAGTGTTGTTTATAACTTCAATTACTAGCTCTCAAGGACAGCTGTCGGAACACGCCGTTCGGAAAGCTGGCGCTTGGTGCCAGATTTTCAACGTGAGGTCAGCTTGCCAGGTGGGTATCACCTATATTGCCTCAAAATGCCTTACCATCATGATACCAATGACTCATGATATGATGATGATATCATGACTGCCATCCAACACACAACACAAGACAACAACCGGGACCGACGGCTTGACGAGCCCTTCGAAGCACTCAGTAGTTATGTCACTAGTCCAAGTAATGACCTGAACATGTAGACATCACTGCCTCCACTGCTGAAACCTAACGGCTCACTAGCGCACACTGCCGAAGAGAAAGCAAATTTATTTGCCTCTCTGTTTGCAGAGTCTTCACGTTTAGATGCTGGCAATGCTGTTCCTTCTAGCCTGCCAAACTGCGGGACGTCAATGTCAGAAATCCGCATTCGACAGTCTGAAGTACGCAAAGCGTTGCGCGATCTGGACGTGAACAAAGCTAGTGGTCCAGACGGTATACCAGCTGTAGTCTTGAGGATATGTGCGCCTGAGTTGACTCGCCTCTTTCGCTTGTCTATGACGACTGGTCAAGTGCCTAAGTCCTGAAAGCTTGCAAACGTGCAGCCCATGCCCAAAAAGGGTAGTCGCGCAGACCCTGCCAATTACAGGCCTATTTCAGTCACTTCCATACTCTACGACGATGGAACGTGTACTGAACCACAGGCTCCTGGCATACCTAGAAGTGAATGATCTCCTCAGTGACCGACAATACGGGTTTCGCCGAAACCGGTCTACTGGGGATCTTCTAGTGTATGCCACTCACATCTGGAGTGAAGCCATCGAGAACCACGGAGAGGCACTTGCTGTTTCTCTCGATATCTCGAGAGAAACGGCTTTTGACAGGGTTTGACACGATAGCCTTATTAGCAAGCTTCCTTCTTACGGCCTTCCCACTGGTTTATGTGTTTGGATTTCAGATTTCTTGAGGGATCGGTCGATTCGAGTGGTCATCGATGGCTGTTCTTCCGACCAATTGGCTATAAACGCCGGAGTCCCTCAAGGATCAGTACTCTCTGCAACGCTTTTTCTGCTGCATATTAATGATCTGCTTAAGCCCGGTATTTTTGGGTACGCAGACGACAGCACCGTTGTGGAGAGTTATACATCTAACGCACGAACCAGTGCATTACAAATCCAGTCTCATGTCTCTCTAGGGAAGCGATGGTTCAGCGATTGAACTTTTCTCTGAAGGCTGTCTCCGATTGGGGCGATGCCAATCTGGTTAAGTTCAATGCTGCTCAAACCCAGGCTTGTCTTTTCTCCGCCAAACGGAGCCCTTTTCAGCTGGCTTCTACTTTCATTTGGGATGTGTCCGTGCCGATAAGTAACCATCTCGAGCTTCTTGGCATCTCATTAACACCGACTCTCAATTTCGGCTCCTATATTGAGTCTAAAGCCCAGCTAGCCTCAAAAAAGCTTGGTGTTTTGGCTAAAGTGAGACAATACTTCACACCGGGACAGTTGCTGAATCTTTATCAAGCGCAAGTCCGGTCGTGTATGGAGTACTGTTCTCACTTTTGGGATGGTTCTGCCAAATACCAGCTGGAGACACTGGAAGCTATTGAGAGGAGAGCCAAGAGACTCATTAGCGACGACGAACTTGTAGGCAAGAGACTCCAAAGTCTCGAGCATCGCCGCAATCGCTTGCTTATCGGTTTTTTATCGGATACATTTCGGGGAGTGTGCCACAGAACTACATGATTTGATTCCGCCATCCCCATTCTTTGACCGGACATCCAGGGATAATCCGAAGCGCCACCGCTATATGGTAGATATTACATTTACCCGAACAAAGCGATTTGCTTCTTCGTTCATTATACGAACCGCTAGGGAATGGAATACCCTGCCAGAGTCTGTGTTTCCGGTTAAGTACAATATGGGGGTCTTCAAAACGCGAGTGAACAGGTATCTTCTGGTAAAGCGCGCTCCATCATCGACCGCATCATCACTTAACATCAGGTGAGATAGTGGTCAAGTGCTACCCAGTTCAGTATAAAAAAAAACAAATTCCAAGTAATGACCTGAACATGTAGACATCCAAGTAATGACCTGAACATATAGACATCCAAGTAATGGCCTGAACATGTAGACATCCAAGTAATGACCTGAACATGTAGACATCCAAGTAATGGCCTGAACATGTAGACATCCAAGTAATGACCTGAACATGTAGACATCCAAGTAATGGCCTGAACATGTAGACATCCAAGTAATGACCTGAACATGTAGACATCCAAGTAATGACCTGAACATGTAGACATCCAAGTAATGGCCTGAACATGTAGGCATCCAAGTGATGACCTGAACATGTAGACATCCAAGTAATGACCTGAACATGTAGACATCCAAGTAATGACCTGAACATGTAGAATCTTATATCTTCTTGAACGTTCTGAAGGAGGGTAGGTATCAGGAAGGTAGCTTGCCATAATTACAAAGCGGAAGCATTGTAAAATTAACCTTGTGTTGTCCACTATCTCACCTGATGGTAGGTGATGATGTGGTTGAAGATGTTGATAAGGCTTACCTTGAATACCTGGCTCTCAAGGACAGCTGGCAAAACACACCGTTAGGTGCTTGGCGACAGGTTTTATTTCTTCGACTCGAGGCTGGTAGCTAGCCTGGCGGACAATCTCAAAATACCATACCATCATGCTATTTGATATATAGCATGATGGTACGTGTCCTCCGAAGCACGTGCACGTTCAGTAGTAAATCGGTCACCCATCCAAGTTATGGCCGCGGCGGACGTTGCTTAACTTAGTAGTTAGAATGACTAAGTAAGCTAAGGTACGAGGTAAGGAAAGAGTATTATAATTTATAACTAGATTTTATATAATAATGTTCATCATTAATATTTAATAAACACAGAGTGTATACATAGCAATAATGGGTACCAGCTACAAACGGTAATAGGTAGGTATAAAACAAATAATGCACATAGTCGTCAAATCAACCGTTTCTACATCAAACCACACACGATCTAAACAGTAAACAAAGTCGCACTAAAATGCAGTAATGAGTCAACACGTTCCAAATACCTTCATGGAATTAATGCGGCTGCACGCATTTAACGATATACTGTAAACGGATATGGCCATTCAATACAGCTTTTTATGTAATATTATTAGTACATATTTTATAAGTAATAATAATTATTAAGTAAAAAACTAAATATTAATTTTAATAAGTATACAAAATGATGTTGAATACATTCTTGAACGTTTCTTGGTTTATTTGGGTCAGTGGTCGCTTCACTAGTGTTTTAAATGTTATTTCTCGTTAATCAGCCAGAAAATAAGATTCCATTTCATTAAAAACTTTGAAGACGTCGACGTTAATGTGAAAAAAATAATATTACTCGTTGTGTTATATAAGACGCATAGGATTGCGAATAAATAATCTTGTCTCGTGCATCAATTGGTATCAACACTTACTGCCGTAATGTATAATGTACAATCGCAAAGCATGTTCTTACGATGTTAACTCAGCTCCCGTGCCCCAATTTTCCGAGTTCGACGTAATTCAATATTTTGCACAACAAAGTTGCTCCAGAGCCTCGGGATAGACATAGAATATACAATAGTTATAACATGTCGAGGTCACAATCACAACGCACCCGAATATTGGATACATTCGTTAACGTTTTGAGAAAAAGCTCGCTTTAACTGCGGTACGGCTCGCATCACTTCTAGTTTTTTACTTTGAACATATTTATGATTTCCGCAACCATATATTACATGAAAAAGAAGTAGATGTATTTTAATATGCCTGATAGGTTAGCCTTTGACCACTATATCACCTGATGGTAAGTGATGATGTGGTCGAAGGTGTTGTTCAGGGTAACCTAGAATTATTGGCATTTCTACTTGAGCGTGGTAGCTAGACAGGCGGGCATACGCAAAATGCCCTACCGCACTTAGCGCTCAGTAGTAATGTCACCAGCGGTCACCCATCCAAGTCATGACCGAGGCGGACGATGCTTAACTTTGCTGATCAGTTCAGAATGGCTAAACAAACTACGCTACGAACGCTTCAAAAAAAAATAAAGCGTTCTCATAGCTTTATTATATAAGAAGGTATTTGTTATAACAAAGATGTATACTAAATAATTTCTTGCTCATTAGAACATGAAAGGGGAACCTTTGACTGAAATTCCAGTATATATAAGCTGATTATTTTCTGAAATTGAATACTGCTGAAGTTGTTATTGCGAAGTCCCTTTATTCAGCGACGATTTAGAAATGTCTGAATACAATTGAGACATAATAGTCATCATTCCAAATATTAATTAGAAAATAATAATAATATTAAATTAAAATAATCGCATCTTATGCGAATATTTGTCTAAATTTTTTTGTTATTATTGTGACATAAAATACCTATTGTTTTTGGTCTTGTCTATGATGGAAATGTATGATGGAAAACGCCCGCACTGAGCACGTAACACTAAGTTTTACACGCACTATGCCCACCAGCAGTTAAGTGGTAACAGCTGCATAACTGTTAGGTCATTGGCGACAGATTTTATACTTGAGGGTGGTAGCTAGCCAGGCGAACGGGGGCGTAGATGATGCGGTTCGGCCGCCTCCTGCCATCTCCGTAATGACGCTTCTGGTGAATAGTTGGGGGATTCACCAACGGCTAGCAGGTCTCACTCGTACACTCAATTTCTAGGTTAAGCCTGTTAACACCTTCGACCACATCATCACTTATCATCATGTGAGATTGTGGTCAAAGGCTAACCTATCAGCAACTAAAAAAAAGCCCTCTACAGTCGTAGAATCTCCTTGCCTTTCCATACTGCCTTGCGGCCGTCGGTGCTCAGTATCGTTGGTTTGCGCCAGTTATCGTTCGCCAAGGAGAGCGGTGTGAGGCTCTTGTCAACCGTCACGACATCGCGAAGCATCCTGCACTCATGGTTACGGAAATAATCCCTGAGACTGCACACTTCACGGTTGTGAAGGGTCTTGGCATTTAAAAAGCCACGACCTCCCCATTTCCGTGGAATGGGCAGTCTCATAACTGAATAGCGCGGGTGTAGCATGCGATGCGGAGCTTTCTATCCAGAGCGGAGTACCTCAGTCTGTGTCCACCTCAGTACGCCAAAGGAGTATAATATAAGTAAAGGCATCAGGCGCGTGCCTTGTTGCCACCAGACAAAAGACTTAAATACTTTTGCAGGCGGCAAAAGAAGCGCTCCTTTATCGATTTCCTTATGTCCTAGAGGACATAAGGAAATCGATAAATGTGTCGGCTCGGTATGTCAGAATTGGAAGACCAATTTTTTTTAGGTTTTTATCTTATTCTCCTATTGGGTTCTTCTGAACAGCTTTTTCAGTTGAAGTAGTTCGAGGTATAAAAGTATGCCCGGGAGATGTTTGTAGACTTGCTCTTATTCTTATTTTTCTCCATATTTACCTTCTTTACATCTCTGCCTTCATCCTCGAGGATCACTTTCACAGGTAACAAATCTTAAAAATATAAAATACTAAAATTTAAAGAAAATACTTGAATAAAACATAATATATGAGAAAATCACTTATTTATTTACTTACAAATTTAACAATTTTATAAATTAATATTCTATATACACTCTATGTACATTATTAAAAAATACTACAACTACAATTAGTTCAAAAAATCTACAATTAGTCGCAACAATCAAAATTTGAAAAGCAATAACTGGATAACAAACATCATTAATCATAAAATTCAATATTTTAATAATGTGTATTAGTATGAATTAATTATTTTCATAATTTTATCGACTTTCTAAAATTGTAATTATTGCAGTAACGATAGTTATAAGTAAATATTATATATATATATATATATATATATATACATATATAATATGTGAATTAAGAACGAAGGAGCAAATTCAAACTATGACGCATTACCACGATAGCTCAGATAAGAAGCATGTCCCAACCCAAGAGACGGAACACTCTAATTTTTTTCCCTTATTTTCCCCCCTAGTTTTATAACTCTTATCGCTGTCATGTTCAAAAAGATGAAATTTTTCCCATGGTAACGAATGCAGAACAATGCCACGCTGAAATCTTTAGTTGACATTTCTGGATAAAATTACGAACATATACAAGGGGTGTTTGCCACGCGTGGGCAACACTATGCACACAAAAACATTTGTCATAATTTATCGTTATATCACAATTATATATTACATTACTATTGCGTTACAAGTGTAGTACAGAAATAACAAAATTATAAATATATATTATGTAAAATTCAACGCGCGCATGGTAAGTGATGATGCGATCGAAGACGTTGTTCAGGTAAACAGTGACTCAAGAACGGCAACAAAAACACATTTACTTGAATATGGTAACTAGTCAGGCGGGCATGCACTTCCATCAAGAAACTTATTAAACTCAAGAGTTAATTATTAGACACCAATCAAAAATTATTATAAAATTGTTGTAAAATTTGTCTACACGGTCAAATAACACTAGAATAAAATTATATTTAAATTTAAACAACTCTAATTATATTCAAAAATAAAAACATTTGATAGAAACGTAATTTTGAAAAAACTAAAAAAACACCTATTCATAGCAAATAAACCGGAAATTAGAATCACTGAAAGCGGAAATACCTTATTTACCCCAAATTACGTTTCTGTAAAACGAAATTATAATATTTTATTGAATGAAAAGAATCAAAGGGGAAATAAGTTTTAATTTCTCAAATTCTAAAGCAGCAACAGTTTGGCCTTTGAAATTCAGGCAAGCGGTGAAAGGAGGAAACATCTCTAAATTTGGAATTTTCTAGTTTTTGATTATGAATTTAAATTAAACGTTCTACAAAGGTTTAAACCACGATGGGAGTATGTTTTTATTTACTTTTAACTTTGAAAAGAGGGAATGAATAATTTATGAACATAAAGAAAGCTTTGAAATTTTGGCGGGAAAATCAAATCTTAAATATTACGATTCTTGCAAAATTGTTATAAGTAATAAAAATAAAATATTAGCAGTTATTAATAGCTGATAAACTAGCCTTTGACTACTATCTCATTTGATGGTAACTGATAATGAGTTCGAAGATGTTGTTCAGACTTGAATAGTATACGCTAGTATTGAATGAATAAGCTAGAAAAAACAAGGTGTTTGCTTTGAATTAGAGAAAAATTTAGGAAACGTGCTTTGGTTAGTAAGACATAGGAAACGTATATTATTTGAAAAAGATGACTTTGGTCTTAACGACATACTATACATTAATAGTGATATTAATATTGTTACTTTGCATAAGTGTTAAAACTACGTACCATTCATATACTGATGTAGAATTAAACTTCAAATATTTACTTCGGAGTCGAATAAAAACAATTCTCAAATATTATTATAACTGATTAAAAATATTTGAAGGCAATGGAGTTAAATAAATTTAGTTATTGTATTTAAATAGATTTCAAATCACATAGTTTGTATAATACAAACATACGCAATAACACAGAGTGTTAATACTTATTTGTTATACAAGAGTGCGAAGTTGCTTTTTAACCGCGTGTTCAATTTTGCATTCTGAGCGTTAGCGAGGGAATCAAAAGAGCACGAGGTGAAAAATCTTTGCACTCGAGTGCAACACGTAACTTTTCATTCCACCTCAGCGAGGAAACCAAGAAGGTTCCGAGTCTGAGTTTTTAACAAATTAAAAAAGTTGTATGATATATTCGGCACCATAGAGGTAGCAGTAAATAGGTTTAATATTTTTTTTTATTCACAAACTTAGTGCACACGATTGTCTAAATTCAATTTACTTTATCCTCTGGAGAATAAAAACGGCTTATTAAAAATACTCTTTCCGAGATGGTGAATGTGATGAAAAAATATTTTGTTGTTTAGACAGGCTAAGTCCGTGATCAAAATGTTTCGGATCGTATAATTATGAAATTCAAAGAGAGATAAAAAAGCAAAAGGGCCTGAATGAGGAGGAAAAAAGTTCTGCTAGTCGTAACAATCATTTTTTGATGTTTATTTTTTGAGTTGAAAAAAGGGGGTTATATATTAAGAAGAGAATCAAGCACACAGGACCAATATCTCAAGATTATAGCTAGTAAAACTCCGTAGTGTTATCTGCCTATCTAAAACAAAATAAATTTGTAACAAAAAACAGTTAAAAAGTAATAAGCCACATGCGATGTCTCAAACGTTGTTCTATCCCTTAAAGTTGAGACTCCTCAACAATATCATCACAACAAGTGGTTTTAAACCAATTGACGGGTGAAATATTCACATAGAAAGTTTCGGCAATAAGCAAAAGATATTACTATCACAAGCTCAAGTATGTAGCTCTGTCTGGAAAGTTTTGTTCACTATTGTTTTAAATAGGTATATTCAAATTATTATTTCTCTAAATAATAATTAATAATAATCTCTAAATATAACTCAAGCTACGTTTCTATTTTATCGTAGTAATTCTTGCTAAACTACATGAATTGTTATTACGTGACACAGTGAAGTGTATTAATTATTAAACTGGCATTGCCGAAATTTTATAATGCATTTTACGGTTTTTTATGTTCACTTCCCGCCAATGTTTAAAATAACATTATTTATTTTATGCAGGTAGTGTGTTCAGTAGTAGGATTCTCTGTGCCACAAAAGTTCTCGACTTGTGTGTTTTCTGCTCACGGATTCGTGTAATACGAATCTAAGTTACGAAGCAGTGATGGCTCAGAGGCATTGGCTATGGACTGCCGCGCAGCAGGTCCATGCTGCCGCGGGCTTGAGCTTCACCGCGTGGGAATAGCATTTTGCGAATGCCTGCATGGCTAGCGACCACCTTCAAGCAGAAATCTGTCGCCAAACACCTAACGGTGTGTTCCGGCAGCTGTCCTTGAGAGCCAGAGAAATTACAGGCACATGAGACTTTAACAACTGTCTCGAGGTAACGGGCGCAGTGCTATTCGTGACTTGTGACGAAATGCATCAGTTATATGTTAAAGACAGAGGTTAGTCCGCTTAACATCAGGTGAGCCTCGAGCTTGTTTTGTCAGAATAACAAAAAAAATGATTACATTTTGTACAGAATTGTACATTTTGATAATTGTACCTATAAGTGAACTGACAATACATATTTTTGTACAAAACAAATTTTTAAACATTAGGTTCTCTTTGAGTAATTTCTTCTATAACATCTCTTAGTTAAAAACTATTTCGTGATAATTCCGCCAAAATTTTTAGCCCAGAGATAACGCGACGTGACGTCATCACTAAATTTCTTATTAAATTGATACAAAATATTGAACATCGCAAAGTAACTCTATATGAATTATATCTTCTAATACCAATTAAACAATTATTTCTCCTAAATATACTATGTAAAAATTGTCTGTACATATTTTTCTATTAAACACTATTTCAATATTTCTATTTTTAGTAGTTTTCCTTACGTTTCTAAATTATATTGTACACTGTTGATATTTTACGAGAAAATGACTAAATTTACAATTTGGTCTAGATTTTTAACATATCTATAATAATCGATTGCTCAAATTGGATACAACATTAACATAATTATAATATAAACAGCTCATTATAGGTATATCTTAATTGTATTAAAGATACATTATTGACTGTATGTGAAAATTGAGTATTGTTTAATTATTAAAATCTTCAAAACAAAACAAAGTCTCATATATTATTTGATTTAGTTATTATGAACTTTTGGAAGACATCATGAAACGAAAGCGTCGTATAATTAAACAATAAAAGCGATAACAATAATGAATGATAAATCTTATTACAATAAAAACCAAACTATGTATAAATAAACACTTAAAATCTAGAGAAAATGTACCTAATTATTGCATTGAAGAAAAAAGTAATATTTTGATTAAAATTGATCTAAAGTTAATATTAGCCATTTTTACAACTGTTTATATTAGAAAAGTTTAGGCCTAGTTTCACCATACTCTGTTATTTATTTGACGCCTAGTTAATCCTTTTAACGGACTGTTAACTGAACCGAGTGTCCCACCAACTGTTAATGGATGATTAATTCAGTTAACTTCATAGAACGTAGACTGATTTAACAGCTCTGTTATTTTTAAAGACCCATTAAGCTAATGCCTGATTTAGCGTAAACAAACATGGTATGGTGAAATTAGGCCTTAACTTTAAATTAATAACCCAGTTGGAAACTTTGTAAAATTCTTACTGATAATTCAACAATTAATTTTTTTAATATGCATGCTATAGATATTGCATTAGAATCGTTGGTACTGACTCTGTCATTTGTTAAAACATATTTCAAAAGATATTAGAAACTGCACAAAGTAAATCAGATCTCTAACCCGATGGTTGCCTTTAGGGTGCCGGGCTAGTATGTCATCCCCCCATCTCTACCCGTGGGTGTCGTAAGAGGAGACTCAGGGTAACATACCAAAAGGTGCGCAGCAGCGCTTCCTGAGGAACTGATATCTCACACTGCGATCCTCAAGACGCCTGCCAAGCGTGGGGATTATGGCAAACTCCCTCATATTGGGGCAGGCTGTGTTCAGCAGTGGACTAACCGACTGATACAGTACAGTAAAAACATCTATTTTGAAAAAATATAAAGCTGTAAGCGCACACGTGATATAATACCAAACATCTACTCTTCATATTATTGAAACGTGACTTAATACATGTAAAATGGTCAAAACAGATTTTTTTTGACAATTTACAAAAATAAATTATTCTAAACAAGTAGAGCTATAGATAGTTTGATAGAAAACTTACATATTGAATATAACACTGAAAAACTGCAGCATATGAACCAAAAGTACCTATGACGATTCTTTTCAAATACATTGTTGTGTACAACTGACAATATAATATAATGTTTTTTTACTCTATAAAATTCATTCAATACCGAAAAAGTTGCCAAAATGTTATATAATATACCAGCAGCAGCAGAAAAAAAAATATAACAATCACTAACCCTTTTTTTAATGATCTGCACGGTTGATTATATATGGTTTGATGGTTATAATTGATACTTTTCTTTTCAATTTTATCGTATAACTTCTTGTAAAAGGAAAACATTTTTTATATGGAAAAAAATCTCCACATATTTATCTCACTGAAATTATTTGCCTTATCAAAAGATTTACTTATTGTAAAAGACAGGTAACCAAAACTTTCACATATATAGACGTTTTATTGCTGGGTATCTGGGTTTAGTAAGTATATATATTTATCTCATTCTGCTCCATTCGTTTTATATTCCATATCACAAATTAACTTGTTGAAAAATTTACAGCTAACATTTGTTATGCTAAGGCACCGTCCACAGTGAGCGTTGTAGCGTTCCGAGTTCTGCGTTCCGCCCTCCGCGTTCACTGCACTACACACAGCTTTTTCCAGGTCTCTTTAGAAAGTATCTTGGAGGTACCAATACATAATCAGATATTCGGCATCAAAACAGTAGTTTGGAAACAAATATGTGTAAAGGTGATGGGAAATATATCTGGACTGCAGCAAGTGAGATAGCTGAGCGAACGAGTGACAAGCGCAGTGCAGTGTAACACTGTAACTGTCATGGATAGCCGTGAAGCTTTACATCAGGCTTCTTGTACGTCCTCATCACTTCTTAACGGAAAAAAACAGCTAGTGGTCTAGGTCTACTATTCAGTAATCTTAGTTACAGATAACAAGTTCTACACTATCTTCTTTACACGATTTTATAATAACTTATCTTCTGAATTGTAGATCAAGAACCTTTCATGTTCGAGTTCGATATGCTTTACCACGTTGTCGGACATTGCGACCGATGAATGCGACTAACCGATCCAATCGAATAGGACTCCGTCCGACACAACGCTGCGTTCTTTGTGACCACCACGATTTGACAGCTGTTGCATACTTCACAATGTATCTTCACAATTCATTCAAGCGAGTGCATATTTCACAGTTAACACAATCCATAGAACTCTGATCTCAGAACTGATGATTTCGGTATAACTTAGTATATTAAAGTGTGTACGGTGCTGTGCGCACTTTCGTTAAAAAAAAATGTTTTGTTTGTGTGTTGGACATGAAACGTCACTACAGCTGACATAAAAACGTTGCTCCAAAGTCCTTAAATAATAAAAAAATACAAAACTGCTCACTGTGAGCCCGGCGCTTTAAAGTTTAAAAATAACACCAGAAACTACCGCTGCTTGAAATATATCGAATTACTACGGTCAGTATCGAAAACACTCAATATCGCATCAAACATCGAGTCAGTATCAATATCACACCAAATTTCGGGTGACACATATCGCAAATAATTTTGTATGCAAATACTTAAACCACACAAAAACATTATTATTAAATGAACACATCCAAAATGCCGAACACAAATCATCGACACAAAATCAAAACCTCTGTTATCTTGGCGCTTCAATGTCCGCTTTTACCACAAAAGTGTTTTTACCGTCACAATCATCGTCCAAACCATAAAAACACACACTTCGAGGAGCACTACATTTCTTATAACCTACTGTTGAGGAACCCACATTTCTCGGCAGTGTTTGACTTTTACAATATTCACTTTTTAAACAATAATCATAAGACACTCCCTGATCGAAGTACTGGCTGTAATAACCCTCACAGGTGTCAAAGTTTATGCTGCGAGTGTCCAAATGGCAGAAGGTGGACCCTTCTGGGCACGTTCGCGGCTCTAGGGGGCACGTGTGGGGTTCTAAAGGCCAGTGTGGGGGTGTTGGGGCCCACGGTGGGGGCCCCAAAGGTCACAATCAGCGAATCGGTTTGGATACAATGATGACGTCGGGGGCGGAGCGTGTGGTCTCGGTGCTGATCGGGCGGCGGTCAGCGATCTTCTTTTCTGTAACAAAATTTATGGGTTAGAATTTTCGAATAGGTTGAAGGCATTATATAGATTTGCTTTTGTTAAATGGTTCATGTTTTCGATAATATAATCATCATTATATATCTGCTTAGTAAGTTATTCACTTCCTTTATTTAGTGGGTTTGCCATAATTTCCACGCTTGGAAGGTTGAATGGGGATCGGAGTTTAGCAGTTCGTCAGATGGTTCTGCCCACCTTCTGTATATGTCCTTTTGTCGCCTGTTACGGCCCCCACAGGAGATATACGGGGGTGAAATATTGACCCAACACTTCATGGAGTTATTTGTGTAACTATTAAAAAATAACATGACTTCTAACAGTAAATATATTAAAAACTGTTACAGGTTCCATTTTGATCCAAACATGGTTTTTATTTTTATCTTAATTCCACAAATGATTATATAATTCTCAGTGTTCAAATCTAAGTTTAGTAATTAGGAAGCTTTAAAAAGTAAACAAATAAATAAAAAGTGGAATACTATCGCGAAACAACTAACAGTGTGTTCCGCAGAAGGCTACCAACTCCCAAGACAACAACCGGCACTGAAGCAAGGAAGTCCTTAGTATTTAATACCACATCTGGTCATCCGTGACCACAGTGAACATTTCGTTGATCGGTTAATGTGGAAGCTTGTGTCTTTCAGTTTTTTCGAGCTTTTATCTAGGCTTCATTACCATTCTACAAGTACATGGTTTTTACGTGTTTAAAAAATGAAACTGTGCAGCGCAAGCTTTTGCGTGAAGCAAGTTAACGCCGTAGGTAATGACATAGGTAACGCCGAATCGAGATAGGTCAATGGCATATATCCCGCTTGCTTGTATTATCTTGAACAGTTATTGAACACCAATGTACAGAATTCTATAAATTACCCCGAAAACCATCACACATTAAAAAAATTAAGTTTATTCGTAACAAATCTAATAAATTCAATAAGTTTTCAAAAATGTATAGGGTTTTGTAATATTTTTTCCCTGAATCGCGCGTTTTACATGATCTGCAGTAGTTAGACGATCTAACAAAACAAAAGAAAAGCGCTTGGTCGACACGACGCGTGGTCGATATGCGGGTACTTATTTGGCTCAACGAATAAGCATTGCAATCCAATGGCACAATGCTGCCAGCATCCTGGGCACGCTGCCAACTGGGAGTGAGCTGGAGCATTTGGACTTCTTGCGAGTCTGCAATGACTTGTAAGTTGTCTAAAAGCTTTCACTGTAGTAGCTGTAGTGTTGTATAAAGTTCGTAGAATTTTGTTAATAAAGGCATATCGTCACCTAAAAGAAAGGAATCAAGAATCTACGAGTAAAACACTACTTTTCTAACACTGCTGTGCTGTTTAAAAAAACCCTCTTAAGGCGTGAGTGTTTGCCTCAAGCGACTATAGGCAAGCGCCACTACAAGCGTTGCAAAATCTGCTCTTCACCACATATAAAGTGCTGCTTTAAGCACGTGACCTACTAAAAGCTAAGCTGTGTAGTTCTCAGCAAGGTATAGTTCCACATAAATCTGTCTACGTAGTAGCTGGAGCTACCGAGCATTCCGCCAGGAAGGATGCTCGACGGATTCTCTCCAAAGTGGATCCCGGTACAGGCGACGAGAAAAAATAAAGGAAATAAATTTAGTTCGAAGCAAAACTTAACTTATATTATTATTATTTTTCAATGTAAAACTGTTACTGATGTGTGCCTTATATGGGTCTAGTTGCCCGAAATAAATGAATTTATTATATTATTATATAAAACACTTCTTATAAATTTTTGTTTTAACGCCATCTAAAAAATTTTCGAAACAACAAGTCCTTGAATAATTAGAAGAGATCCCACCAGGCTACGTACGCCCACATGTACTACTGCCTATTGTAGTCGTAATCGCTATGTCATGTGAATTAAAATATTTAACAAAATTCCCGTGGCGATCATGGAGCTCCCATACAAATATTGTCAATTGAAATTACACCTGTGTCGGACTGAAAATGTTTCAATACAATCAAATTATTTATGAATTTTAGAAAATATCAATTTTATTTTTATTATACACTAGCTTTCCGGGCGCGGCTCTGCCCGCGCGTTAACGGTTATCGCGCAAAAACATTAACCTCTTTTTGCGCAGTTGGATAAAAACTATCCTATGTTTTTTCCCGGGTCTCAAACTATTTCCATACCAAATTTCATTCAAATCGGTCCAGTAACTTCTGTTTTGGCGTGAAAGCGTAACAGACAGACAGACAGACAGCTGAGTTACTTTCGCATTTATAATATTAGTACTGATTATGGAGTTGAATTGAATTATAATTTTTGGTTTTGATGTGTATATTATATTGTTTATTTTATTTGTGACTAAGATAGTTGCAATAATATAGCCCTGATAACATTAACTTTTAAATTTATTTTTATAATTTCTTTCCTTCCATTATTCAATTGCATTCGAACGGATTCATTGTTTTTTTTTAATCTTGATAGCTTTGCTGTTGACCACTTTCTCACCAGATGGTAAGTGATGATGTGTTTGAAGATGTTGTTCAGGCTAGCCTAGAATTCGTTTTATTTAATTACAAGTCCTTGAATAATTAGAAGAGATCCCACCAGGCTACGTACGCCCACATGTACTACTGCCTATTGTAGTCGTAATCGCTATGTCATGTGAATTAAAATATTTAACAAAATTCCCGTGGCGATCATGGAGCTCCCATACAAATATTGTCAATTGAAATTACACCTGTGTCGGACTGAAAATGTTTCAATACAATCAAATTATTTATGAATTTTAGAAAATATCAATTTTATTTTTATTATACACTAGCTTTCCGGGCGCGGCTCTGCCCGCGCGTTAACGGTTATCGCGCAAAAACATTAACCTCTTTTTGCGCAGTTGGATAAAAACTATCCTATGTTTTTTCCCGGGTCTCAAACTATTTCCATACCAAATTTCATTCAAATCGGTCCAGTAACTTCTGTTTTGGCGTGAAAGCGTAACAGACAGACAGACAGACAGCTGAGTTACTTTCGCATTTATAATATTAGTACTGATTATGGAGTTGAATTGAATTATAATTTTTGGTTTTGATGTGTATATTATATTGTTTATTTTATTTGTGACTAAGATAGTTGCAATAATATAGCCCTGATAACATTAACTTTTAAATTTATTTTTATAATTTCTTTCCTTCCATTATTCAATTGCATTCGAACGGATTCATTGTTTTTTTTTAATCTTGATAGCTTTGCTGTTGACCACTTTCTCACCAGATGGTAAGTGATGATGTGTTTGAAGATGTTGTTCAGGCTAGCCTAGAATTCGTTTTATTTAATTAAGTTTGCAGCTGTACCTGTAATATTATATTCCAATTACATATTTTGTCTTTGTATGCTAATTATTGTTGAAACATACTGAACCTGACTAATTGTTTATCAACTATTACGAGCCATGTTTTGTGCAAATAAATGAATTTCATTTCAATTTCACTTCACACCACACACTTAACACATTTTTACAAAAGTAATAATCTGTCTTTGCTATTTACCAGTGAAAACAGAAATAAATTACTCGTGAATATACTTAATATTAGATTAAGAAAAATAAAAGGATAAATACTAAATATTAGATTTTTCGTATAAAGAAAATATCAATATTGGTTCGTAGTTTGGAAAATAACTGGAAAAAATTTATATAACATGTCAAGTGAACTACTTAGTGATTGAATTGTAGATTGCAAATTTCTTACTTTTCAGTATAATGAAAGTAGTTTTTTTATATAGTTTCGTGCGTTATATTTTAGGACTAAACTCCAATCGTATCAGTTTATTTTATGAATTGTATCACCCAAAGATCACAGAAACTAAAGGTATCACCCATCATATTTAAGTTTTTTTTAGCGATGTCTTAATTCTCACCTCTTAATTACAGAATCAATCAACTGGAGTGCCTGCTTGATTAAATCAGAATCCAAATGAATGTTTGCCTCAAAAACCAACGTAACAAATAGTCACCGATATACCAGAATAAGTAATGGCTAATACACAAACATGAAGCGTGGGTGGGATGAGTCAAGAGACGCGCGGTACAATTTATCACTATCACAATCTCAGTGCCTTTCTATTGTGTTTCTACTGTTCCAAAACATAGCTACTTTATTGTGGTTAGCGGCTACTCATATCATCTTGAATTGGGAATCAAGGTGTTTTTGTATTTTATTGCTGATAGGTAAGCCTTTGACCACAATCTCACTTGATGGTAAGTAATGATGTTGACGAAGGTGTTAACAGGCTTTATCTAGAATTACTGGCTCTCAAAGACAGCTGCCGGAACACACTGTTAGGTGCTTGGCGATAGATTTTCTGCTTGAGGGTGGTAGCTAGCTAGGCGGGATTTTGCAAAATGCCCTACCCCCATGCTGTAACGACAAGTCAAGATCAAGTCAAGACAGAATGTTGTGAACAGAGAAGTGAGGCCGGTTTTCCAAACATGTGTGCGTGTGTCGGTGTTGCCATGATAATCAAATTACCTTATGAAAATAACGTTACCAATTTAATAACGTAATCAGTATTAATACAATAGGGTTCCGATGTAACGTGTTGGCAAAAGTAGTGTCGTTAATTAGGGGAAGGGAATGGAAAAAGTGTTTCAGAAATAACATTACTGGGTATTTAATTTACTTGCATTTATTTCTTGTAACTAATTAGTGACGGGTTTTTTATGCAATCGGGGAAAAAAGCACAAAGCCCACCGTACAGTTCGTCACAAGTGGCAAACTGCACTGCTCCCATCAACTTGAGACATAAAGATGTTAAGTCTCATGTGCCTGTAACTTTACCGGAACATAGGAATGTGAACATTACTGCTTGGCGGTAGAAATAGGTATAAATAAATATAAGTCGCTGATTTTAAAATATTCCCATGATAGTTCTTTCTTACTTTTCCGAATGATATCGATCCAATATTGTTTAATTTTTGGACTCAATTCGGAAAATGAAAAAATAATTAAACAGTAACACTGGTAAGTGACCAGTAAAGCGTGAACAGTTAAGTGGGAACTTAAATTTGCCATTGTAATATCAATAATAATATGGTTGTAATTCAACTCTATGCACAACAACGTTAAAAACAAAAAAGAACAATGGAAATACACTCGAGAGCAATGAATCCGGGTCACTTAAAGAATCCTAAAAATCTCGGAAACTAAAAATGCTAGGTTAATGCAATAAATTGTATTTAATAGACAATGTAATACTCCTTAAATGAAGGTATTAAAACTTCTTAGTTATTGTAAAGTTATATCATAAAAAAATCAAATTTGAAAAAGGGCCACTTTCGAAGATGGAACTACGAAATTACAGCATTTGGTTTTGCTTTTGTTTGTAATCTGTCATTTATGTGGGTACATAAACCATGTTGATAGTGCTCTATATTCATTATTCAAGCTGAAATGATGTCGCTTACGCCTGAAGAATGCACCAGAATACTTACAATGCTGGAAACCGGCCGGAGTCAGCGCGATACAGCCAGGACTGTCGGTGTGTCGCTGTCAACAGTACAAAGAGTTCTCCGACGTTACGAAGAAACTGGTTCTAACCTACGCAGACCAGGAACGGGCAGAACCAGGTGTACCACAGCACGAGAAGACCGATACTTGGTGAACACCATGCTTCGAAATCGCTTTCTCACAGGAACTGAACTCACCAATCAGTTTCGACGCCTCGGAGGAAGTAACCCAAGTGCATGGACAGTAAGACGTCGGCTTGCTGAATCTAACTTAAAACCCCTTAGACCTGCAAACGGCCCTAAACTGGAGCGTGGGCATCGTATTTCGAGACTAAGATATGCCCAGAGCCACGTAAATTGGAGTATTGAAGATTGGTCAAAGTTATGTTCTCCGACGAATCAAAATTTATGCTCTACAAGCACGATGGAAGACACAGAGTGTATCGAAGACCAGGGGAAAGATTCAAGCAAGCATGCATCGAAGAAAAAGTAGCCTACGGTGGTGGGTCTGTACTTGTGTGGGCCGGAATTTCTTCTGAAAGTCGCACAGAGCTGGTGATCATAGAAAACGGCTCTTTAACTAGCGTAAGATATGTGGAAGAAATCCTCAATGATCACGTTGGTCCATTTATGGTCAATTTAGGTGAGGATGCTATATTTATGCATGACAATGCCCGACCTCATACAGGTAGGATTGTGAATGACTACCTTCAAGAGATGAACATTACTCGTATGGAGTGGCCAGCGCGCAGCCCGGATATCAACCCGATCGAGCATGCTTGGGACGAGCTAGGCAGATGCGTAAAACAACGAAACCCTCCCCCAATCACGCTTCCTGAGCTCAAAATTGCTCTCACAGAGGAATGGGAGAATATTCCCCAAAATCGTATAAGGAACTTGGTGTACAGCATGCCAAACCGCGTAAACGCAGTAATGGAAGCACGAGGAGGCAATACGAAGTATTAAAATTCAAGAAAATCGTAATAAAGTTCAAAAATTTCATGTTTCCTATTTTTGTTTTAAGGAGAGATCAGCAGTTTTTTTCTTTATGTAATTTTGTGTTAATAAAATGTATAGTGACTCATATTTTTTTTACTTTCATTTAAGGAGTATTACATTGTCTATTAAATACAATTTATTGCATTAACCTATCATTTTTAGTTTCCGAGATTTTTAACATTCTTTAAGTGACCCGGATTCATTGCTCTCGAGTGTATGTTTTTTTATAACGAAATAAAACATCATCTACTTCAATATCTTCGAAACCGAAAATCCAATACCAATGAAATGAATATGAGGTATCAGCAATTATAATTAAAGGTATCAGCTTTCCAACAAAAAATAAAATGATGGAGTTATGAAGTAACAAAGATTTAATCAAGTAAATTAAATTAAAAAAAATACAACTGAATTGAAAACCTGGTCCTTTTTGAAGTCGGTTGAAAATGGACTGAATGATCTGACTGACTGAATCCATCTTTTAAATTTGCAATTAAACACTGAACCGATTTTGATAATGACATACGTAGGCATCTACGACGCAATATATGTATTTAAAAAAAATACAGTCCAATTGAGAACTTTCTCTTTTTTTTTAAGTCGGTTAAAACACATTGTTCAACTATTTAAAAAAAACTAATAGCAATACGTTGTGTATTATCACCCAATAATAGGGTAAACCTTATAGGCTTAAAAACGGCAACACCAATGCCACCACGCCGCAATAGTTCAACTGACGAGTCAAGGCGTAGTTTCATTGTACATATGTGTGTGTAATCGTGTTTATACACGGCGAGGCGTAGTTTTGCCGGCCTCACTGCTCTTTACACAACATTCTGTCTTGACTTTTTATTCGGTCTGAGACATAAAATTAATCTTCTACATAAACATGACAAGAGGATGAATAACAATACGTTGCTAGGTAACATTGTCGATGACAAAGGTTAGATCCTTTTTATACAAAAAAGTTTCTACACTCTAAGTTTGTTGAGCCAACTTAGAGTGTAGAAACTTTTTTGTATTACAAAAATAATGAAAATTTGACGATACGGGCCACGTGAAATAATCTGCGATTGTGGATAGAGGGATGGAGAGGGGTTAAGGTGAGGGTGCGCGGGGGTTCGACGATTGGCGAGCCCGCACCTCTTCGTCAACGCAACAACACGGCACGGCAGCGTCAGCCATTTTGTCAAATTTGTCATTATCTGTTATTCGATATCTGCATTCTTAGAAAAATTCTTTAAATTTAATTTTTTGAGGGTGATTATACCAACGGCGTATCTAGTTTACCTGCCTACGACGGGCATGTTTAAAGTGATAGAATTTCAAGATTCTGCACGCTTCACGAGAAGAACCGCTAATACTTAAAGGTAAAACCTAGCATTATTAATTAATAAATATTAATTAATAAATTTTTATTATTTATATTTTATATTTTTATATCAGTGACATAGTATTAACATCCTTTTATTTAATTCTATTATTGTAATTTCAGTTAATATTGTATAAAATAAATTAAATATATACTAATAAGTAAATATATGATATGTTGCACACCTTAGTGGTATACCACAGCCCTCACCGATTTTATAAGACCACTTTTTTGTTTACCTGTGATAATGCAATAATTTTTGCATCCATTGCGTTGCCATAGGCTTTCTTATATACTAGTGATTGCCGGTTGCAACCACGATTTCATGAAACGAAAACATCGATTGCCACGCGCAGCCGTGGTTGCCCCGTGAATGTTCAGCTTTTTTATCTATTTTCGTAAACCGGGTCGTGTTTTATGCATGAATGGGATCTTTAATAGACAGTAGAGTATATCTAATCTGTGTTTTTGTGCCCTTGGCCGATTCAAATTGTTCTGTGGAGTGAAGGAAACGAAAAAATAAGTTTATTAATTATTCGAATATTTTGTTTAATTTTTAACGTTTTACAAACAAATACTAAAATAATTTTATGTCATTTGTTAGGAATGTGTATTATCTTCATAATTAAAGAAGAAAACTGAAGTTTGTTGCTTAAAATTTAGGAATATGTACTATTTTTTTTTAATGTTCTTAAGGTCGAGTTTGCCCTCTTATACCATAATAATTTACCGTGACATTAATCATAAATGTTCATGTTTCGAATTTATTGTTTATTCAGCTACCTGGGTCATAAATTTTATCCCTTAGAACGTGACACTTGAGTCACAAGAGCCGATTGTTTACACTACGGTGCGCGGAATATCCAGCGTGGGCGGGGCCAACAATTACTATTGCTACAGGAAATGCATCCGATAAAAAGTAGTGATTGCCGCGTGCAACCACGGTTGCATGTGGCGTCGCAGTCGATTAAATTTGAATACAATATCGTTTATGATTTTCCATTTTTTTAAATACTTTTAAAACAACATAAATTATATTAACATTTTTGCCTCGCCTGTACTGAACCAGTTTCTTTGCGATATCAATCAAATTGAACGAGAAGTTTTAAAACTGAAGCATGGAATCTGGCCACATTGTACAAATACTAACTTGAATGCATTTGAGTATTCGGATCCAAAATCTACTAGTATTTTTTGAACATCAGGACTATTATTCCCATTGTAACAAGAGATTCCTTGCAAATAACACGTGTCGTGCAGTAAACTATAACGCGTTTGATAACGTGCTAAAGTAAATAGATAAATAATCTCCAAACGGTATTCTTTATGCCACGAGATATGTTGTCTATGGCTAGTTCTTTTATTTCAAGTTTTCACGACTCACGATTGAAAATCTCTGTCAAAGGTATTTTTATCGCAGACGGCATTATCCACATTTTAATAGTTTTGTCTTTAATCGTGAGAATAAATACTGGAAGGTTTGGCGCGTGTATTTGAACGTGTAATGTTTTACTTCACTTTTCGATATAGGAACTTTATATCTTCCACTTACATTTACTCCAAAGAGGCCATTATGAAGAAGATGTTACTGAGCCGTGTATTTTGACAGTCCAAAAAAACTTAGCTGACGTGTCTTCAAAGTTAAAGTGACAAACAAGGAAAACGGCATAAAATTAGTTTTAAATGTAATTTCATAACTTACTCAATTTGTCACCCTTTGCATAAATTACTTTAATTAGTTATCCTCTACGTAACTTTTCTATTTACTTAATTAATAAATTATCCCTTATTGTACTCTGTTCAGTAAGACAAAGAGGCTGTATGAGCATCCACAACAGTCATGCCCCCTTTAAAAGTGTTGGCGAGCGGCGGCGTTGTGTGTCGGGTCGCCATCTTCCCACAAATACGGTTGAAGAAGACGATGGCTGATGCTGGGGTCGGTTGTTGTCAGGCAGGCTGTTGGGTACGTTATGTTTTTTGATGTCCTGTGTACTATCACAGCAAATGAACACAATGTTTAGTATCGTCCGACCCACACCAATGAGGTTACAAGCATAAGTTAATCAAAAACCCTACTGGAAATTATTTAATTTTGTGAAGCGTGTTATAGTTCCATTGAAATTAAAACTGGAAGTTATATATAATGTTTTTTTTAAAGGCCTTCATTTTGCTACCCCGGTCTATGGGTTTGGAAGATTTTTTTTAATTTCCTCACATAATGGCTTCTAAACGCCGCCAGATATCTATTTTTTTTTTATGTACCTAGTGTCACTTGCACTATCAAGACGAATGTAACGTAGCTCTCATATATTAAAATCGATTAAGCTGTTTAGAAGTTTTGGCGGAATAAAGAATCTCACAAACATACATATACATACATGGACTCTGAAAACATAACACTCATTTTTTTGGCCAGTCGTGTAAAAATAGGGCGATACTATTGCCATGCCAACAACGATATCTACTCTAGGATGGGTAAGAATTCATTAAACAAGGTTAACGGTTAAGGAAGGTTTTGTCATTCCGAACATTCATTGCCGCCGATCTCCACGTTTTTAATCAAACTCGTATCAAAGAACCTACGAGTAAATCTAAATCGGCCGCCTTTGATCCAAACCAGGCTATAGTTTAATGAGATACGGAGTCAATAGGATACAAGTTGTGGCCACAAGGGGCAAATTAGGTACTAGGGAGTTAATCTATTTTGTGGTAGATAATGGCCGGGTATTATGTCGGATTCAGTGATATAGTTGTTTAAAAACATTGTGGTCAGAGAAAGGAGTTTCTAAAGCCTGAAAGTTTTAACGAAATCACTGCAAAACTAAACATAATCCGGCCAAATTCAGACTAACACAGAGAGTTCCGTGCAAAAAATGTTTGTATAAAAGGTGTTTAAGAAAGACCGACGTAGTAAAAAATACTAGGTTGGTTTTTATTAATTGGTATTTTTATACTAAACGCAAAATTTTCTGTGTAGCTTTTGAGATAGACACCGAAACAAAAATAGCCTAAAATGTATAAATTTTAGGAATTTCCATTTTTTGATACAATCATTGGAAGATATTGGACACGAGGAAGTAGGTTTTATATGTATTCTACGTGGTTGTGACACCATGCCACGCGTTTTCCTCCATGATCTTGTTTATGCAAAATGACAGCAGTTTTTGGAGCAACATACTCTGGTGGACGTGCCACAGTGACGATGAGTTAACCTAACCAGTAATATCAAAGATCAGTGGTGAAATGTGAGATTGTTTCTGCAAAATTAGGATTGGAATGCCTATATGAGAAGGTCATTTGAGAATAACTAACCTACAACCTGTAGATAAAAAATAAACTACCTAAGTGTTAAAATAATTTATAAATATTTGAAATAAAAATGTATATAAATCAATATTATATTTAAAGAATAAAAAACTAAGAGCTCTATAGTTTGGCCAACTTTATAAATTTTCTCTATATTTATCAAAAACGGATAGGTTATCAAATATATCAAATCATTATCAAAATATTACACAACATTTTTTTTGTCGGATAAATTGAAAGTAGCCGGCCACGATATCTATAGTTTAGAAACCTGCAAAGTAGAGTTTATTACGAAAGGATTGATTTAATGCAGAGTAAATTCGAAAGCTTTCTGCGGAGCGGTCAATATCTTCAAATGGGTTTGTATAAAACCTGTTTTACTATATATATAGTCCGACTGTGTGCTAGGCTTAAAGGGTTAAATGGGTATAATTAATTGGTCGGTTGGTACGAGTTCCTACATAAAAGCTTGCGCCTGGATTGTGAGACTGATATAGTTAGTGTGGTGTGTAATCAACCCTATACTATACTCCAATAACAGTGATAGTGACATTGAGACAAGTGACAGTTCTGATGGCGACTTGACTTGGCGGCATTTCCTGGTTTTGAGAAATGGTATTATCTATTGGGGTAACTCAACTGATAAAACCCAGGTCTTCAAACATGGGAAGCGCTGCATACGATCCATGTTTAGATTACAGTCAACAGATTGCTGCAAACCTTACTTTAAGAAACATGATATACTCAGATTTCCATCGATGTATATATAATATAAATAATGCCAAAATATTCCAAACATCTAAGTTCGTGGGACACACATGCTCGTACTAGAAAATAAATCTTTAAAAATATTATGTTTCAAAAATTACTGAAGGTTATTGAACTTTCACTGTACGGTTTCATTGTAATAAGGTCACAAAAGGATGTACTAAATATAATTATCTTAAAATAACTTACATGAGATTACAACGTAAACACATAACTCGAACATGGTACATGGTGTTGTAAACATTACGAGAAAACATTATAGTCATGTGCGGGAAGAGGGTCTTGAAAACGTTTTTTTTTAGCTGATAGGCTAGCCTTTGACCACTATCTCACCTGATGGTAAGTGATGACGTGGTGGAATATGATGTTTAGGCTAGCCTAGAATTACTGGCTCTCAAAGTCAGCTGCCGGAACACACCGTTCGGTGCTTAGCGACAGATTTTCTACTTGAGGGTGGTAGCTAGAGGCGGGCATTCGCAAAATTTAATTAAAAGTTCTTTGATTATATTTCAAACATATGGCTGTAATGTAATAATGTTGCATATCATTAGATTTAGCACAGAAAGCTTTTTTACTTTGGTAACTTACACTATTGATGTCAGGCAATATTTTTACGATGACGTCATAACTTCAAATAAATGTTTTGAACTATAGTACAAAGTGTGCTGAACATCGATTAGTGCTTTTTCATCGATTTATGGTTGTTACGCTGGCAATTATTACTAATGCCGATGACTTTAATATTGAAACAAGAGAATTAATTACGAACCCAGTTCGGACTCAGTATTTTAAAATCCTTTGTCCCAGACAAACGTCACTAGTCCGACTTTGAAATAGTTCGTAAGAAGGTCAAAATCTTTGAGGTTAATATTTATTTCAGCCTGAGCCCATTACTTATTAGATAATATCTATGTCTCCAGTTAATTTTATAAAATATCTCTAGGTTTAGTCAGATTAAAAAAATAGTTCTCTACTACGGTACATATTGTCAAATATCTTCTAGCAACAAACCCGAAATATTATATGTAATGAAATAAAATTATTCTTAGGAAACATGAAAGTGTCGGATTATTTCGTTACCAGAAAATCTCACGTTTTGTCATCTATTTATAAAAATAATAACGGAAGCCGTCGTAATTGATATTTAAGGACTATTTCTATTACAGGTTATAGTTTTAAAGCTGAACTTAGAGATTATGGATACTTTATAGATATGTGTGTTCTGTACATTTAAACTATGAGGATTAAATGTGCAACTTCTTTAGCGTATATTGGCCTAAGTGGGAGTTTGGAAGACAGTGAATCATTTTGTACAAAATTTTATTTAATCTGAAAAACTCTGATTATATTTCTAAATATGATTACAAGCACTATCGCGTGCTAAGTGAAAATCATACTTTACATATTGGTCTGGTTGAAGGCCGCGCACCGTCCCCTATGACGGTTAAGGTAATACAATATTTGGAACACGAAATTTCGGCGGTTTAGGCATCCGGCGCGAAATCGGAGGACGCGAGTTTGATTCCCCCCGGGATATAAAATTTTGTGTTCCAATAATTTGCTATAAACTCTGTTTAAATTATTATATTAACTTTGTTTAAACTTTGTTTATATTAATCATCTTATATTAGCTTCGTCTGGAATTATCCAAATTGTCAGGAAGTCGGTATTTTATAAGAGCAGTAGAACTGAAGTGGTCGATAGGGTATCTGATATCTTTAAACAAGATATCACCCTTCATGGAGGAAGACGCAGTTTTGGCTGAGAGGAGCAGTTTTCTATCAATTACAAAGTTTTAGTGCAACAGGTCATTAATCATTAAATTTATTAAAATTTTATTATGTGTTAAATATTTTTTCATCTTGTTATATATATTATTTAAAATGGGGCAAGACAAAAATATTATGGTTGAAGACGCATTTGTTTTTAGAATTACGTAACAGAAATATATTTACTTATTTCTATTTATAGCTGATAGTCCAGCCTTTGACCACTATTGCATCTGATAGTAGGTTAGTGATGATGTGGTCGATGATGTTGAGGATAACCTAGCATTACTCTCTAGGCTCTCAAGGACAGCTACCGGAACACATCGTTAGGTGCTTTGCGAAAGATTTTCTACTAGAGGGTGGTAGATATCCAGGTGGGCATTCGCAAAATGCCCTACCACCATGCTATAATAACTACCATCTTGAGACAGCAATTAAAACCGTGCTCTCCAAAGCACATAAGCGCTCAGTAGTACCTACTGCCACTATCGGTCATCCATCCAAATCATGACAACATCGGACGTTGCTTAACTTAGTTGATAGCGCTTCAAATATTTTTATATTAAGGTTAAATATAATTAAAAACTTACGTGGTTTCACAGTGTCTTGCCTCGGTACCTGGCGCAGCAATTCGATAGTCATCTCTGAAGTGTTGGTGGCGGGTGGTGAAGGCCTACTGATGGTTGCGCCGGAGTACCCGAATGTTGAGAACCCGCGGCTGTTCGTACCAGTCGTGCCTGAACCTGTTCGCCAAAAGAACTCGTTACTTTGATAGCTCAGTGATACTGAGTGCCGGTTGACGACAAGTAGGTAACAAGCCATTCCAGTGCGGTGCTGCGCTAGGATGTCACCTCCCTATCTCTTCCTGTGTATGTCGTAAGAGGCGAATAAGGGTAAAATACTGGAAGATGGGCAGCAGTGTATCTTGCACAGCGATCCCCAAAAGCCTGCCAAGCGTGAGTATGGTTTCTTCCCAACGGGGAACTCAGTGGGGACGTTGGCCGTATAATCTAATTTGGCCTCCGGAGAGCTTATTGTTGAACCTGTAAAAATTCAAAATGGCCGATGCAAGAAGGTTTCAACCGTACGATTATCCGAGTACGGTTATACTTAAAGTAATTATAGATTTTAAATAGTGTTATTTATTTTTTACCAATCTTTCTAAGTTAAAATAAAAATAATAATAATAAATTTCTTTATTCAGACAACTTGATCCAATTTTTGTTAGTAGGTTAGTACTATATTACTAATAGTGATTTAGTCCTCTGAATGATTTTTCACACTAATGGACAATCAAATTTACCTGATATGGTATTTAGGATGTTGTTGCTACTTGAGCGAAGTCTGTTTAGCAATGAACCTGACTTTTTGCACCAAATGGCATCAAACGTGTCAGTGTGTGCTTGTGTGAACATATTTGATGCACTGCAGAATCGCGGAAGTCGCAACAACGCCCTAAACGCGTTATGGAATTGGATCCGCAGAGCATTGTAAGCCTTTTGAGTATAGCTAAACCACAGACTCGCCGAGTACAGAGACGTACAATACGCTTTAAATAAAGTTACTTATGCTGTATCTGTACATTTGGCGAATCTGCGAGCCAACATATTCGCCCGGACTGACAATGCTCTGCGTTCCCTCTCCATATCAGAGTCGTCTTTAAGGTCGATAAAAACGTACAAACATTTTGTAGTCAAATTGATTATCTGTTTGGTTGGATCAAAATGATGAAATGATATTTATGATGATGGTTCACCTGATTTTCTTCCGCCATCGGAACTGGGTGGAGCATCACCTTGGAACAGGCTCTCCCTGGTCTGACATCCCGACTCCTTTGTATCTGGTGCTCCAACTGATACGTCTCTTATCTCCCTTTTTTCTCTTTCTTCTGTCTCTCTTTTACTCCTGTTAAAATAAAAAAAACAATATTTTTATATCAGAGTATATATTATATCAGTTATAAATTCAGTATAAAGCTTATTATGGGATACATCCAGTGGTCTGGTTTGGTCATCTTATTTGTTTTAATGGCTGATGGGTCATAACCACCAGTTCTGGTCGGGGCTTCCACAAGCTCTGTTAGGGTGATAGAATCGTTGAAGCCACCCACTTCTTCTGAAGTTTTGCGGCCAAGGAGACTTCTCAGCGTTGGCGGTACGAGGATGCGAGCACAAGTGTCAAAATTAAAATTAAGAGAAATTAATTTATTTTGAGTTTCAGCGTAATAATAACGAAGTTTTCCGTATTTCGATGACTAATCGTTCAGGCACATGGAAATTGTTACCATAGGTTTTAAATTTTCATCGTCCAATATTTTCCAGACTAGATTTAATTTTTCTGACTTGAAGTTTTGAGGCACGCTGCAATCACTTCAACATAAGATGTTGTAAGATGGTGCAGTAGCAGTCGCATTCAAAAATTAATAAGATTCGAAATAAAACATAGAATACTATTAGGAGTGCAGTAATAATTATGACAAATTAAGCCATTGAGATGTTTTATGCTTTGACCATGATAAAAACTATCTAAATCTTATTCACCCAGAATGCCAAAGATCAAATCAAGTTACGAAGGGCATATAGCGTATCAGCTATAAAAAGGTGAAGTAGATGTGTGACAGTAGGATAGTGGAAACTGAGACTTGCCAGCAAGTCTCAGTTTCCACTATCCTACTGTCACACAGATCTTTGGCTCTTTACTAGCACTAGCGCAGCGTAAGAAGAATATACATCGTACAAAAAAAATACAAATAATTCCCATCACGTCACTTCCCATGATACCGTCCTTCACCTATAAGTTTGCTTCACTATGCCGTGCTCGCTTTTGCGTTCTTCCTACTACGTCGCTCTATATGCAGACACTTTTAAAGAAATTATTTTATAATCATTTTACAAAATAAAGTCTACACAGCAGGAACATTATACCAGGCAGTCATAAGTTAAAAGAGCCAATCAAGGCCACTCATAGATACAATACAACGATATTTTTCATAGGTGCAAAAACATGTATGGTTAATTTGTATAACGCTAGAGCTATCAAATACCTTATAAAACACCTTTTATAAAATAGTCTTATATACCTGCTAGACTCTTCCCTTCTATTAATTTCGCTTCTCCTCTCGCTCTGCTTCTCGCTTGCTCGTTCACTTCTCCGATCTTGCCTCTCCCTCTCACTGCGTCGTGTGCGTCCATTCCGCTCTATTCGGACATCATCAGTTTCCGTCGGGACACTGTCAACTTCTCTTCGCCACGGCTCTTCTTCTATATCCAAATGAGTTTCTTGGATGTAATCCGAGTCTATACTAGTAGGCTGCAATAAACAAATCTCAAATATTAACTCATAAATTTATTATTGATTGCTTCTCCATACTCGTCAAAGGTGATTTACAGCTACACAAAATTTACTAGAAAAAATAAAGGGAAGTGGACTAGCTTGAAGATGGTGGATGGATGGCCACCCCCGTTCTCGTTGGTGTTGTGCAGGAACATTGTGATAGGGGCCGCACATGTTAAGTTTTTTAATATTTGTTCATCACAGTGATTTCACGCCTGATAGAAAACGAAGATGGAATCAAGAAGCGATGACCATTAATGTAGGTGTAGGTTGATCATAGGGTTGGTCTATGAGGCGCAGTCGGAAGATGACCAGAGAGATGGTTTTTCAAGTCAGGTTTGGAATTTTTTTTTCTTTTTTTCCTTGGTCATAGCCACAAGGAAAAAAAATAATGTAGAGAAATAAATTTCAATGTTAATGTAGAAGACGAACAATAAGCACAAGATAATTAAAAGTCAAGTAAAATCTCTTGTCAATAGGAAGTATGTTTGTACACGTATGCAACAAATATACCTTAGATGCCTGAAATAAGCAAATATAGAATTATTATTAGACACTCCGCTCATCGTCAACTGTACTTTAAATTTGTAATTTAAATTACCAACAACTGACCTTTCTTTTAGAGAAGCTCTCTCTTTTTCTCTTGAACATTTCATTAGCCTGGTTTTCTCTTTCCAGACTGGCTCGAGGTTCCGAATCACGCTGCAGTCGCTTCGCATCCAGTGTCAGTCTACTGCCTACCATATCTAAGCGGTCTTCGCACGATTCTCTGATATGTTCCTGTACAAAAATTAAGATTTAAGTACATCAGCGGTTGATAACATCTCGAAAAAATGAAAAGAACAATATGATCTTGGTAAAATCGAAAATTAAAAAATGGTACTATTGATGAGGCATACCTTCTAAGAAAGGTGTTTCATTATACAAAGCTTTTCATACTGATCATACATGGATAGAGTACCTTTAAGCAGATGAGAAGCCATTGGTATTACCTTGATAATCTTGTGGTCCTGGTAAAGTTTCCTTATGCATTTGAAGAGGAAGACGAAGCTCATCGTAGATAAGATCAGAGAGAAGATGATCAGGATTACCATGATGTGTGGCTGGCTTATCGTTGACTGGGCCACTTTCTGGATAGAAAAGTTTAATGTACTTGGCAGTACACAGTCCCGAGTTAAATTGTCAAGTTGGCCAATTATAATTATTATTTCATACAGATAATCAGTAATAGTCTGGAGTACTGTATGCGTTAGATGGTAACAGGCTCGCATTTTATTACACGAAACGAAATGTCCATGAATTTCTACCCCTTTGGTATAAGCAGGCGTGACTATGTTCACAAAATTACAATGAAAGCAAACGTTTGAACCATGATCAGGGTTCAATCTCGAGACTACACCATTCAGTCTTTCGTAAGTTAATAACAAATTACAGATTAACACTTCCAACTTAGCTTCAGATTTGTTGAATTTTTATATTTTTTTCTCCAGTTTCTTTAATATAGAACAATTAGCGCTATGTTTCAGGATAAAAGAGAGCGGTAACAATCAATTCTCAACTGTATGTTTCATAATTAAAAATAATGTTGAAAAATCCAACAGTAATGTCCAGGAGAGAAAAGAGTGGTTCAGTAAAGAATCAAGTATATATTATTACTTATATTTTTTCAAATATAACAAACTGTTCGTTGGTGGGAATTCTGATAGACTACAATTGCATAATGGTTCAGCATTTATATAGGTTTTCAAGTACTTACTTCACAGTTTTCCTCATCAGTCTTTAGTTTACAGTTGGCTTCTTCATTACATTGTAGATCTTTGTCAATGCAAGTATTGTCGTCGCAGTCAAACTCGTCGTCAACGTTGCATTTTTCTGGAAAAAATATTATCAATACATTTACATTATATACAATATTGGTTTTTTGAACCTTTCTACTGATAGCTGAATTTTTCTTTATTTAAATTTTATTATTATTAACCCTAGAAGGAAGCGTTATGAGTATTTTGCCGCCCTAGTAAAAAAACGTTAATATTTCGTAAAATAGTTGCTTTTGAAGAATGAGCTTTTAGTCATCAGTGCGCAGGAAGCCGCTAAAAGAGATAGTAGTTACCGTCGGTCGTCGCGAGGCGGCATTTTGCTCACCGCGCGCCTTCTCATGTAAGTAAAAATTGTGTCAAATATTATTTGAGTAATTGAAATTTACTTTATATTTTATTATTTATTTACCAAAAAAAAGGATTTAAGTGCCACGCGGTAAAAAAAATAAAGGGTCGTATACTATCGTGGTAAGAGGAGGTGTAAACATATACTGGAAACTTAATGTTATGCCGACAATATTTCAAAGACATAGCAATGGTCCTAGTTAAGCCATATATGACCATAAGGTCTTCCATTACGAAAATAAATGTTCCTTTGAGGAACCGAATAGCTCTGTTTGTACCCACAGAAAAAGCATCATCTTCAATAAAGGAGGGAAAATGGAATATTCGCCCATCAAAGAAAAATGAACGCACGAAAAAAGGGTGTTGCAGATGCTACAATTTACTGTGCAATGAACCTTGCACATACTTATGTGAAGACAGTATTACTAAAGCATATCCTGTAGAAGTAGATAATATAAAATTTCGTTATTCTTTTTTCATATTAAGTAACTAGTTTTTTCGGAAAATAATTTAGAATTAGTCAAAAATGTCTATTAAAATGTTACTTTCTCAAAAAATTTGAATAAACCAATGTTCATATAACATAAGTTAATAAATATATTGATTTCTGAAAACCAATTTATGTTTTACTTAAATCCTGACAATACTTTGTAAAATCATATGCAGCAAATCGACTTAAAATAGTCAATGAAGAGGAGCGGCAAAATGCTCCTCACGCGCCCACTTACGTTACGCGGACAGACGCGCCTACTCTAGGGTTAACACTTGCATGAATATATCGTAGACGCCATATATATATAATTATAACTTTGATGACGTAAGAAGATTTAGAACTGAAATTATACAAATGAAAAAAATCATACAACATGCTTAATTGAAATGTTCTAACCGCTAACGCAGAAATACGTTACGATTCAAATCCTTACGATCCTATAAATCACAAGGCTTGTCAAACTGATAACAAACCGAATGTGTCATAAAACTTAGATCTAGTTACATATAGAAAGAAAAGGGAATGCGAAACGGTTTGATTTCACCTATATAGTAGTAATAAAAACTTTAAAACCATTCTCGCGCGCCCAACAAGGTCGTTAACCTTACCGTCCTGATTGTTAGGGTTGAGAGTCCTATAAGCAGTGTAGGTGGCTTTGACTTCCGTCTTTTCTATAGCTGGTTCAGAGACGAAGATTCTGACGTGCAGGATGTGCCCAACATCGTTGCTGGTACCTTTCCCTTCATTCTTTCCTCTTGACGAGACTGGATTGGCGATCGATCCACAGTAGTGTGCTATTCTGAAAAACAATAATTCATGACAGAAAAATATAATCTGTTTTTTTAATCATAGCTCATATACTACTTTATGTTTCGGCTTGTTTAGTATTTATAGTTATCCATTCAATTGGCGGAAATATGTTTTGGCCACGGTTTCAATTGTAGTTCCATTCATAATTGTTATTTGTTTACATGTCATATAGGACAGGATATTTAGAATCCTTACTATTTGGTTTTAACAATCCCGTAGCAAAGCAAACCTAATATTTCTGTTTCACGACTTGGTTTTGTGTCTTACTTAAGGACCACCTGATGTGGTTGAAATTATTGTACTTTAAAACTATAAACCACATAATGTGTTACAAAATTACTACCCGCGCCATCCACCTCTATAGCCGGGGTATGCTCTAACCGCTAAGCCAACATGACTTATGATGTATGACTATAATTAGTCCTCTCGTTCTTAACTATCGTATGTGGGTGGAGAGACATCTATCTATGGTTTAACTTACGTTGTACTACGAATAAGACTAAGTTTATTTTTTACTAAGAAATTGGCTTTATACTGGTTTACGTATTGAAAGAGATTTTTTTCTAGGGAAGTTTTGTTTAATTCAAACACCTTTGGTAACTACATCGATGCACATATGTAATGTACTGTACTAGCCTGATCGTCCACTGTTGAAAACAGCCTCCCCTATTAAGGGGGTTTTCGCCATAATCCGCACGATTGGCAGGAGTCTTGGGGATCGCAGTGTAAGCTGGCAGTTCTTTAGGAGGCGCTGCTGCCCACCTTCTAGTATTTTTCCCTTTTTTTTTTTAATTTTAAATCTACACTCCACAGACTCCAAAGTCCGTGACTTTTTTTAACTATGACATAATTTAATAGTAAACAAGAAATATGAAATAGGAAACATGCAACATTCCAAGGGGGAACAGTGTTAAAAGTTTTTTTTCTTTTTCGTTAATGTCATTATCACTAGCATCCAGAGCAGACCAGTATCCTCTAGCAGCACCCGTTCACGAGTTGATGCATGTGCCAGCCATCGCCTTCCTCAACCATTTTTGAGGGAAGATGGCGACCCGACACACAACACCGCCGCTAGACAACACCTTTCTGTGAGCATGACCGCTCCGGATACCCGTGCCAACGATTACAATTACAAAAATAATTTGGGACTACAATAAAATAATATACCTACAGAAATTTACATATTTTGTTATTCTTCCACGTCACATTTTAACAGGGCCTCCATTACCGCGCTATTTCGATCTTTGATCGCCATTTTGAGGTTGTAATCATGGATGGCTTTTGGTGTCGCAACTATCGCCTTCCTAACGAACCGTCCTATGGCATCTTCTTCGTCATCTGCGTAGTATATGAAGGTTCCAGTATGCCGTGAAATTGCAACGATGGCGTGCGGGACGCTCTCGTGCAACTTCATGCTGCTCTTGGTCTTGATGGCGATGACCGACTCGTATGTCAGTCCCTGCGCTTCGTGGATGGTAAGGGTGCGTGATCCACTTCCCTCTTCGTAGCCCTGGCTTATTAGGGTCTCCTTTTCTTCCTGGGTGTGAACCAGGAATAAAGTGTTGGGGAGGGATTTGGGGATTTTTGCACCTGTGCACCTTTCAAGCTTAAGGGACTTAATACGGGGAGCTAAGGAATATATACCAGAGTATATTTCCCTCAGTGCGTACGCGACATCCATTGGGTTCCGATGCGTGCATAACAACTCCTGGGTGATGTTTGTTACCAGGTTAGGGCGGTTGTACCTTAATACGAAGAGATTTTCTCTATCGATATAAGGCAGCTGATTGACATCTCCGATGAGGACAAGTTTAACAACTCCAGATAGCCTGGAAGCCATGACTAAGCTCCGAAATGGTTTATTAGAGCTTCATCCACTGTTAGGTGGCTGTAGCTCTCAGTTCTTTTAAAACCATTTACGAGGACTGAAGCCATTGTGCGCACCTTCGTTTTAACTAAGTCTCCAATTCGGTGCGCAAGCTTCTCCCTCAGGTCTTTCGCTGCTTCTGTAGTTGTTGTGATAATGATCCTTGTCCACATCGAATTGCCTTACCACCCAAGTTGTTTTGCCACATCCTGGAACTCCATTTACCCATTGTATTTTCTTCCCAGTTTTTCCTTACTTCCCAGTCTTTCCAGAATGCTTCGATCTCCGATCCCCCAAAAATAGATTTCGCCATTTCGAGGATACGGTCATCTAACATTATTTTGGTGCACTGGGCCGTTACTGCAATCGGGTAATTTTGTGGTGTCGCGTATTTAGGCCTACCTATTCGCTCCGTTTCTCCCTCGTCCAGGGACACAAATCCGCCTGTTGCATTGTATGCTGCCATATACTGACCTAACATTTTCCCCTTGATGACCTGGGATGTGTCGTTGTTGTATAAAGCGGCTTCTGCCTCTTCGAGTCTCACCTTTAAAAGGTTTTAATTTTTAAGCCTGAAGGACTGCAAGATGTTTTCGCAGTTTCTGTGGCTGACCTCTCTGGTCGCCCTTATAATGGCTAAAAACTCTAGGAAGGCATTAGCTGCATGGCTTGTTGTTTCCTGTGCCGGGATATATCAGGGAGGACTGACCTGTCCCATGTCGGCAGTCGTCCGGGTAACTTTTGATGGTGCTTTGCCACGGGGTGGTGGTTTTGTGGGCATTGGGTTTCGGGGTTGGGATGGGTGTCAGAATAAGCTTCCCACTGCTGTACCGAAAGCTGTCAGGAATGCGGCGACACGGCCACTACTCTTTTTTGGGCTACACTACTGGCTTCTTTCTGCCTCTGTTCTTTCTTGGAGCCTTTCTGAACCACTTTTGGTAACTAAACTCGGGATCGGATGTCCCCAACAATCAGTTGCATTGTTGTGTATGGATTTTTTGAGGTAACTAAGATTTTCTCCTCTGTCTTCATACACAACTTTAATGCAACCAATGGTCCCCGACTTCTCCCGTTCGGTGTTCTATTACCATTGCGTCTACGCTTATTACTCGGACTCCGTCAGCATTTTCTGAAATACTTGAGAGAACGAACATGCTTGAGCAAAAGGTGTCCTGTCCGTCCACTCGATTAGTACGACCGTCCTGTTTTTCAGTCGTACCAAACGACATGGGGTTCCCATGACAACCTTCACTGGCATGGCGTTGTAAGTTTTTCGCTTCAAGCGAGTATTTTTCCCTTAGTCTCCTCATACGACACCCACGGGAAGAAACGGGGGGGGGGGGGGGGGAGGGGGACGGTGCAATTCTAACCCGGCACCCCACAGGGAGACGCACATATACTCTGATACAAACATTATGAGTCTATGACAACGGAAAATATATAGTCAGTAATAGTAATGCTATTATGGGTACACGCACCTGTAATCTATTTCTGGAATGCGTCCAAAAACTTCGACGACGTTTTTCTCGCATTCGTTTGGAAACGCCAACTTGAATAAAGTGAAGTTTAAGTTTATCTGCAAATTAAAGTATTGTTATTACTTACGTAATTTTAGCACGTATATCATGATATTGTTTTTTTTCTTCAAAATAAATGCAGCAAAGGTCCAAAACAGGCTGAAACAATGGCGGGACAAATTGGAAAACTCTCGGGTTTAAGATAAGCAAAACGAAAATACAATATAAGTTCTGCAGCTACGCACACAATTTACTTTGTGGTCAACGATGTTGGTCTCACAATTATTATTATAAAGGGTTATAGGTAAAATGCTAACAACCTCTAAGGGTTGGCTTTTGCTAGTCCTAACAAACATTTTGAGAAAATTTTTTGTTTAGCTCCGATTTTTTTTTTTGTGTTTTTTTTTTGTGTTTTGCCTGTAATGCCTACTCCAAGCCAAGAACGCCCGCCGTGGCAACTGGACCGCGCCGTGCTCCCTTTGAATAGAGTTTTGAATATTTACATCGAGCAAAGTAATAAAAAATATGAAATAATACATTACAGGCACAAGATACTCTTAACATCAAGTGGTCCTCGCACTTATAGGGTCTTAAACACAAAAAAATATCAAAAATAAAAAAGTTTTCAAAACAACAAAAAAACTTCTCAAAATGTTTGTCAGCATTAGCAGAAGTCAACCCTAAGCGGTTGTTAGCACTTTACCACTAACCCTGTATATAAATAAGACTAATTTTATACTTAATAAATATTGTGAATCTGTTTTTTGATCCTTAAATAAATTTTTTTTAATAAAATGAAAAAAATTGGTATATTCACAACTAGTTTTTCCCACATCTAATGTCTAAATGTACATAATTCTAAATCATAATTTACGGCGTATGAGAATGAGTTTTTAGATCATTACCTTCATGTTTTCTTTCGTTTCGATGATCCAAAGAACATCAAGGTTAGTGCTCGCGTCTTTGCATTTGCTGTCCACTTTCTTCACATCTATCTTTCCTACTTTTCCACTCATGTTGAAATTACACGTATCTGGGACGCTCTCTAGAAAGAAACAGAAATGATGATCATGTTACCATAATTGGATTAGAGCATACCCCGGCTAAAGGGGTGGATGGACGCGGGTTCGAATCCCGCACATGTCTTAAATTTTTCCTCTCGTAAATTTGTAATTTTGTAATGAAATCCGCAGAGCATGCGTTATTACAAACATAAAAATATTTAAAAATATGATTCTTACATTGTAATTTCTGCATTATCACCTGCTAATGGATTTTCCCAATAACCTCAGCTCAGTACATTGTTGCTCAATTCACACAATTGAAAATTATATAAAAATTTAATTTGAAAAAAAAAAAAAATATCACAATTTTTGATTTACCTATACAGTGTATGCTTCACACATGTTGATGACATGTTTGCCAATTCTAGGTTGGACTAAACGCACTTGACCACATCATAACTTACCACCAGGTGAGACAGCGGTCAAACGCTAACCTATCAGGCATAAAAATATTAAAAGGTCAGGTATTTGAATCTACATCAGTCAAACTACTTCCCAGGTTAAACTATATTTATTAGCTATACGTATTATACAGGTAATACCTATAGTTATACAGGTATAACTATAGGTGTTATCTTGCAAATAAGGTTAAAAATAACACCAATGCATAATGCATATGGTTACATAAAATCTAAAAATTACGGTTTAACTCGTAACATATTTTATAAATTCAAAAATGTATAAGAACTTGAAATACTCTTCCCTGAATCTCGTGATATGGTAATTGTAAGAAGATCTAGCAACGATACAAAAAAATCTTGCCAAAGATGTCAACGTTGGTCATAAGAATGATAGTCAAGCTTCACCAGCAACACTGCAAAGTCAGCTCTTAATCAAACCACATAAAGTACCGCTTACCTTTACACGTATAGCTAATCAATGCAATAATAGTACATTGTTCACCGAGAGGAGAAAGTGACCGATTACCGTCGAGGGTGTTGTTTTAAAGCCCTCGCCTACGGCTCGGGCTTCAAAACGCCCGAGATCGGGAATCGCACTTTCTCTCGAGTGATACATAGTGCTTTATACTAAACCTACCTTTTATTTTACTTTTATACGAAAACTGAATCCTCAAACAACACACAAATTGAAAATGGCGCCAATGGCGTCTGCAATTTTCACATGTTCTTTTTTCAAATTGTTTGACACCATCCAACACACAGCTAGTGGCCAGTGTCATTTTGCGAACTTGGAGATAAAAACTCACTGTAAAAACTTTTTGGCTTTTGATATTTAGGTTACCAGCGCATAGTCTTACCCAAAATTAAAAAAGAAAAACCACGTAAGAAATGGATTTTCATACACTTTTCTCTCCCGCTCAGATGCGTTTTCTCCACGCATATTTGTTCGATATGCAATGACGTACTTTCTACCGTAAATTTGATAAAGTATCCGAGCAGGTGTAGTATAAATTAACATTTAAAACTAAAAAAATATGTCGGAAAATATTCTCAGAATGTCGCGTATTACGAGAGCAAGAACAAGTAGTAATACAGCAGCAAAAAAAAAACCCGCCAGTAATGAACTTCCGGATTGAGTCATGGTAGTGTGCGTCTACTGTATGCTTTCCTGTCTTTGTCATTCAGGAAAACGTATCGTATACAATGGAAGTGAAGCTGTGTGCATTATATGCTTGTGTTAATTATTTGTAATATCGATGAAGTAGTTTACTTGGTTCCCACTCCAGTGCAGTCGTTGGAAGAGGAAACTTGAATTCCCCGTCCACCCACCAGTGGGAAAGTCCAGTGGGTGGACGGGGCATCGCCCAAATTTTCTTTATATTATATTGACGTGATATTAGAGCGTAATCTATCTTTACCTTTCCAATTATATTAAAATCGATACGCGCCATATTCTTTTCCTTCAGCGTTTTTTCATTTCATTATTTTTTAACCATATGTCATCATTATAAGAAGCTTCACGGTCAATCATCTATTTTTAATGTAATTGTGGATGACCTAGCGCAATGCCCCACTGATGTTAAGTTCATTAACCTCTGCCTAAAAAGGGTGCATTTCGTCACAAGTGACGAATTGCACTGCGCCCGTCACACTGAGACATACAGGTGTTAAGTCTCATGTGCTCGTCATTTATGATATGTATGGTACTTACGACTCTTAGATGATGGCTTGAATTCTATGGTGATCTTGAAGCCTTCGTATTCAATGGTGTCATCAGAGCGGAATTTCAGCCATGCGAATGGTCCCGAAGTAGTCAGCTGACGAGGGAATGCCGTGCCGCAGACACGATCCAACAATTTTGCGTAGCCTCTTTGTCCATCTCTGATCTGTGGTAATAAAAAATAATCTTTTATCCGTGGCCTTTTTATGATATGGATTTATGTGACCCTTGATGACATTTTTCCATCGATTCAAGTTCAAATGCAATATGAATTTCGTAATCGTATCTACATAGTCCACCAGTTTGAAATAAGAAACATACACACGACAAATTTTTCACAAGTACACAGCATCCATTAATGCTTACATATAATTGTACTGACATAGACACATCAAGCCTAAATACGCTCACTCACTGACATGCCGTATACACAGAGTTACCTTCTTATACGGCACAGGATTATTTGTAAATTAAATTATTTTTCTCACGTAAGCACCATAAGCACATGAATAAATAGAGGAACAGAATGAATGCTACGAACACTTTGCCCGCTCACTGAGCTGGTTCAAACCGGTTCTGTACCTGAGCGGGCACCACTAAGGTCGCTGCAACCTCCGCGCGCCTTGTCCGTGATAGTTACCCACACATAGCTGTACGTGTAGTAGTGAAGCTTACATTCTCACCGTTTTTTATTAATGATCCTTAAAACAGCAACTTGTGCGCTTGATTGTAACATTTATATAGGTTTTCTAGTAATTAATGAACTCAAAAGCATGGTACTGGTTAAAAATCTTTAAGCAGGCGAAATCACTCACCTCTAAGTAATCATAGGCGCATTTTGGATGATTTTCTATACGAAATTCGTCGACGAACGTTAGTATTATCACGTGGTCCTTAGGAGCTGCAATTCAAAAGACAAATATTATTATGTATGTCCTAACTTTAACACGATTAATACCTATGCTCGAGCAAAGGGGTATGCTAAAAACCAGCCCTGCGTGAACCATCCGGCTTCCGCAGTACAGGGCTGAGCCTACCCCTATTACCAGCTAAATTAGATACTTGTATTTCATTTTTTTCCCCGTTAAATTGTGTTTTACTGACAGTAAATGTTATTATAATTATTCTGTTATTGTATTCTATAAATACTGTAATTGTACTGTAAGTAAAATAGTTCTATAAGATCCTTACAGTTGAGACCGTTTTTTTTTCAACTTGAGCCAAAGGTGTTTCGAGCCGAGAGATTAATGCTACAATGACCACGAGCTTCAAAATAAATTATCTTAAAAAATTTACATAACAATGCCTGCACCGAGGCAGCGATACGTAATTGTGTTTCGTTTGATCCCTTGCTGTATCTTTATTTCTTAATTTTGAGTTATGTAATTAATATATATTATATTTAAGGATTCATTCTATAAATCATACACTTTGGAAACACAAGTACGTAACATTTCCTCGATAGAAAATAAATCCAAAGTTACATCTAAAAAACTAAATAAACCCTTAGTACGGCGTAAATACTTAACGGAGAGTCATCCGTATTTGAATAATAAAAAAAACAACATGTTTTCTGTAACGTATACACATTAAATTTTTCAAATAGTTATTTGTTTTTATTATAAGAAGGAAATACTCGAATTCACGCATGTACCGCCCATTTTAGTCAGAGCCGCGATGCTTTATATTTCTTCGGCCGTCGCACGGGGACGGATGCTATTGGCGTGCCTTACTTACGCACACATACGCGGCGCGCCTAAAAAGCTCGGTGCGCCCTTAAGCACCTTATATTAAAAAGCACCTGGATTACTTTTTTTAACCGACTTCAAAAAAGGGGAAGGTTCTAAAATCAACTATTGTGAGTTACCTGATAATTTTTTACAGGTTTTCATACCGATTTTTATTTTTTTTTATGTTCATTTTATGGTGTTTGTTAGGTGATCGCATTAAATTTAAGTGAGATCTGACGAGTAGTACTTAAGTTATACTTAATAATGCGTATTTAATTGACTTCGAATAGATTCATGTTTACAAATTTACGAGAGGAAAATATACAGTCATGTGCGGGATTCAAAGCCCATAGCCGGGGTATGCTCTGACCAACTGAGCTAAAGTGACAATGAGTCATAACTCTATTTTTTCCTATCGTTCTTTAACCATCGTATAGGGATGAATCCCGCACATGACTATTACTTGTCCTCTCGAGAATTTGTAATTTTGTAATGTAATCCGCAGTGCATGCGTTATTGCTAAAATAAAAATATTAAAATACATTTATGATGCTCCTTTTCACTTGTCAATGTAAAATGAACAAAAAAATGTTTAATCAAAACATGGAACCGACTTTAACACCCAAAAGTGTGAAATCACTTGTTGAAGTCGGTACCATGATAGTTCAAAAGTACCTATTATCACACAACTGTGCGCATGGTACCGACTTCGACAAGTTATTTCACACTTTTGGGTGTTGAAGTTGGTTCCATTTTTTGCTAAAAAAATGTTTTTCTTACTTTGTAGTGACTCTTGTTACTTACGGGATCGATTATCATTAATTTTGAACGAATATATTATTCAAGATAGGTTAATATTTTTCAGGATTTTGATAAAATATAAAATGGGACCAAACAAAAAGCATCACCCTTCAAACAAAAAAAGAATTTTCAAAATCGGTTCACTCAGTCCAGGATTCTGAGGTAACAAACATAAAAAAAATACAGACGAATTGAAAACCTCCTCCTATTTTGGAAGTCGGTTAAAAGTCTATATAGGATGGTTTGAATTCTTTACTTAATTAGAGCCTTTTATGTTTTAGAATACGTTCTAATTGTAGTCGTTTTTCTGTTAAATTTTTTATTATTACTCTTTTCGTACCTAAAATAATCAATAAACTAATTTATACAGGTTGTCCCAAGAAGTAGTGATATATGATATACTGAAGCTGGGAGGTAGAGGACCTAGAGAGCTATATGATAAAACAGACCGGTGTGAAGTTGGCAGCCAAACCCAGCAGCCATATAAACCGACCAAATTAAAATGTCGATGAAAAATTCTTCAGTTTTAACCATGACGGGGATTGTGTTTTGGATTGAAACATATGTCGATAGATAGCTACTAAAACGTTCTTTCAGTTGGTATATTCAGATGTCACTCTGGACATTTCGGAAAGCCGCAATCCACACTACAATCCCAAAATATTTTCGCTGCTGGGTTTTAGAGGTGGATTTGCCCATGATGGGGATTGTGTTTTGGATTGAAACATATGTCGATAGATAGCTACTAAAACGTTCTTTCAGTTGGTATATTCAGATATTACTCTGGACATTTCGGAAAGCCGCAATCCACACTACAATCCCAAAATATTTTCGCTGCTGGGTTTTAAAGGTGGATTTGCTCATGATGGGGATTGTGTTTTGGATTGAAACATATGTCGATAGATAGCTACTAAAACGATCTTTCAGTTGGTATATTCAGATGTTACTCTGGACATTTCGGAAAGCCGCAATCCACACTAAAATCCCAAAATATTTTCGCTGCTGGGTTTTAGAGGTGGATTTGCCCATGATGGGGATTGTGTTTTGGATTGAAACATATGTCGATAGATAGCTACTAAAACGTTCTTTCAGTTGTTATATTCAGATATTACTCTGGACATTTCGGAAAGCCGCAATCCACACTACAATCCCAAAATATTTTCGCTGCTGGGTTTTAAAGGTGGATTTGCCCATGATGGGGATTGTGTTTTGGATTGAAACATATGTCGATAGATAGCTACTAAAAAGATCTTTCAGTTGGTATATTCAGATGTTACTCTGGACATTTCGGAAAGCCGCAATCCACACTACAATCCCAAAATATTTTCGCTGCTGGGTTTTAGAGGTGGATTTGCCCATGATGGGGATTGTGTTTTGGATTGAAACATATGTCGATAGATAGCTACTAAAACGTTCTTTCAGTTGGTATATTCAGATGTTACTCTGGACATTTCGGAAAGCCGCAATCCACACTACAATCCCAAAATATTTTCGCTGCTGGGTTTTAAAGGTGGATTTGCCCATGATGGGGATTGTGTTTTGGATTGAAACATATGTCGATAGATAGCTACTAAAACGTTCTTTCAGTTGGTATATTCAGATGTTACTCTGGACATTTCGGAAAGCCGCAATCCACACTAAAATCCCAAAATATTTTCGCTGCTGGGTTTTAGAGGAGGATTTGCCCATGATGGGGATTGTGTTTTGGATTGAAACATATGTCGATAGATAGCTACTAAAACGTTCTTTCAGTTGGTATATTCAGATGTTACTCTGGACATTTCGGAAAGCCGCAATCCAGACTACAATCCCAAAATATTTTCGCTGCTGGGTTTTAAAGGTGGATTTGCCCATGATGGGGATTGTGTTTTGGATTGAAACATATGTCGATAGATAGCTACTAAAACGTTCTTTCAGTTGGTATATTCAGATATTACTCTGGACATTTCAGAAAGCCGCAATCCACATTATAATCCCAAAATATTTTCGCTGCTGGGTTTTAGAGGTGAGTTTGCCCGTGATGGGGATTGTGTTTTGGATTGAAACATATGTCGATAGATAGCTACTAAAACGTTCTTTCAGTTGGTATATTCAGATGTTACTCTGGACATTTCGGAAAGCCGCAATCCACACTACAATCCCAAAATATTTTCGCTGCTGGGTTTTAAAGGTGGATTTGCCCATGATGGGGATTGTGTTTTGGATTGAAACATATGTCGATAGATAGCTACTAAAACGTTCTTTCAGTTGGTATATTCAGATGTTACTCTGGACATTTCGGAAAGCCGCAATCCACACTACAATCCCAAAATATGTTCGCTGCTGGGTTTTTAAGGTGGATTTGCCCATGATGGGGATTGTGTTTTGGATTGAAACATATGTCGATAGATAGCTACTGAAACGTTCTTTCAGTTAGTATATTCAGATATTACTCTGGACATTTCGGAAAGCCGCAATCCACACTACAATCCCAAAATATTTTCGCTGCTGGGTTTTAAAGGTGGATTTGCCCATGATGGGGATTGTGTTTTGGATTGAAACATATGTCGATAGATAGCTACCAAAACGTTCTTTCAGTTGGTATATTCAGATATTACTCTGGACATTTCAGAAAGCCGCAATCCACATTATAATCCCAAAATATTTTCGCTGCTGGGTTTTAGAGGTGAGTTTGCCCGTGATGGGGATTGTGTTTTGGATTGTAACATATGTCGATAGATAGCTACTAAAACGTTCTTTCAGTTGGTATATTCAGATGTTACTCTGGACATTTCGGAAAGCCGCAATCCACACTACAATCCCAAAATATTTTCGCTGCTGGGTTTTAAAGGTGGATTTGCCCATGATGGGGATTGTGTTTTGGATTGAAACATATGTCGATAGATAGCTACTAAAACGTTCTTTCAGTTGGTATATTCAGATGTTACTCTGGACATTTCAGAAAGCCGTAAACCGCAAATAACTCCGCGGAGAGTTGGCTGCTACTTTAGTTCTATTGAACTTCATAAGATGGCGTTACGGGTATGCAATAAACATTTAGGTATAATTACTAGTGCTAGGAAATGAAGTAATGTGAAAAAATATTCGTGTAGTTTAATAAGAGCATTGTACCAACTTCATATTATCTTCAAGTGTTCCCATATAAATTTTATCAAAATCGGTTCATATGTCAGTTTTGTATTGCCATACTTTTTGATGTAACATGACATGTATACCTACCTATTTTTTAGATAACCTAAGATTTTTTATTACTTCCAAACATAATCACCCACTAATTTACCTAACTATCTAGGTATAAACGCATTATACACGCCTAAATAGGCTACGTACCTACATATAGATTTAGAGGTGAGTTTCACCATGATGGGGATTGTGTTTTGGATTGAAACATATGTCGATAGATAGCTACTAAAACGTTCTTTCAGTTGGTATATTCAGATGTTACTCTGGACATTTCGGAAAGCCGCAATCCACACTACAATCCCAAAATATTTTCGCTGCTGGGTTTTATAGGTGGATTTGCCCATGATGGGGATTGTGTTTTGGATTGAAACATATGTCGATAGATAGCTACTGAAACGTTCTTTCAGTTGGTATATTCAGATGTTACTCTGGACATTTCGGAAAGCCGCAATCCACACTACAATCCAAAAATATTTTCGCTGCTGGGTTTTAGAGGTGGATTTGCCCATGATGGGGATTGTGTTTTGGATTGAAACATATGTCGATAGATAGCTACTAAAACGTTCTTTCAGTTGGTATATTCAGATGTTACTCTGGACATTTCGGAAAGCCGCAATCCACACTACAATCCCAAAATATTTTCGCTGCTGGGTTTTATAGGTGGATTTGCCCATGATGGGGATTGTGTTTTGGATTGAAACATATGTCGATAGATAGCTACTGAAACGTTCTTTCAGTTGGTATATTCAGATGTTACTCTGGACATTTCGGAAAGCCGCAATCCACACTACAATCCAAAAATATTTTCGCTGCTGGGTTTTAGAGGTGGATTTGCCCATGATGGGGATTGTGTTTTGGATTGAAACATATGTCGATAGATAGCTACTAAAACGTTCTTTGAGTTGGTATATTCAGATGTTACTCTGGACATTTCGGAAAGCCGCAATCCACACTACAATCCCAAAATATTTTCGCTGCTGGGTTTTAGAGGTGGATTTGCCCATGATGGGGATTGTGTTTTGGATTGAAACATATGTCGATAGATAGCTACTGAAACGTTCTTTCAGTTGGTATATTCAGATATTACTCTGGACATTTCGGAAAGCCGCAATCCAGACTACAATCCCAAAATATTTTCGCTGCTGGGTTTTAAAGGTGGATTTGCTCATGATGGGGATTGTGTTTTGGATTGAAACATATGTCGATAGATAGCTACTAAAACGTTCTTTCAGTTGGTATATTCAGATATTACTCTGGACATTTCAGAAAGCCGCAATCCACATTATAATCCCAAAATATTTTCGCTGCTGGGTTTTAGAGGTGAGTTTGCCCGTGATGGGGATTGTGTTTTGGATTGAAACATATGTCGATAGATAGCTACTAAAACGTTCTTTTAGTTGGTATATTCAGATGTTACTCTGGACATTTCGGAAAGCCGCAATCCACACTACAATCCCAAAATATTTTCGCTGCTGGGTTTTAAAGGTGGATTTGCCCATGATGGGGATTGTGTTTTGGATTGAAACATATGTCGATAGATAGCTACTAAAACGATCTTTCAGTTGGTATATTCAGATGTTACTCTGGACATTTCGGAAAGCCGCAATCCACACTACAATCCCAAAATATTTTCGCTGCTGGGTTTTAGAGGTGGATTTGCCCATGATTGGGATTGTGTTTTGGATTGAAACATATGTCGATAGATAGCTACTAAAACGTTCTTTCAGTTGGTATATTCAGATGTTACTCTGGACATTTCGGAAAGCCGCAATCCACACTACAATCCCAAAATATTTTCGCTGCTGGGTTTTAGAGGTGGATTTGCCCATGATGGGGATTGTGTTTTGGATTGAAACATATGTCGATAGATAGCTACTAAAACGTTCTTTCAGTTGGTATATTCAGGTATTACTCTAGATATTTCAGAAAGCCGCAATCCACATTATAATCCCAAAATATTTTCGCTGCTGGGTTTTAGAGGTGAGTTTGCCCGTGATGGTGATTGTGTTTTGGATTGAAACATATGTCGATAGATAGCTACTAAAACGTTCTTTCAGTTGGTATATTCAGATGTTACTCTGGACATTTCGGAAAGCCGCAATCCACACTACAATCCCAAAATATTTTCGCTGCTGGGTTTTAAAGGTGGATTTGCCCATGATGGGGATTGTGTTTTGGATTGAAACATATGTCGATAGATAGCTACTAAAACGTTCTTTCAGTTGGTATATTCAGATGTTACTCTGGACATTTCGGAAAGCCGCAATCCACACTACAATCCCAAAATATGTTCGCTGCTGGGTTTTAAAGGTGGATTTGCCCATGATGGGGATTGTGTTTTGGATTGAAACATATGTCGATAGATAGCTACTAAAACGTTCTTTCAGTTGGTATATTCAGATGTTACTCTGGACATTTCGGAAAGCCGCAATCCACACTACAATCCCAAAATATGTTCGCTGCTGGGTTTTAAAGGTGGATTTGCCCATGATGGGGATTGTGTTTTGGATTGAAACATATGTCGATATATAGCTACTAAAACGATCTTTCAGTTGGTATATTCAGATATTACTCTGGACATTTCAGAAAGCCGCAATCCACATTATAATCCCAAAATATTTTCGCTGCTGGGTTTTAGAGGTGAGTTTCACCATGATGGGGATTGTGTTTTGGATTGAAACATATGTCGATAGATAGCTACTAAAACGTTCTTTCAGTTGGTATATTCAGATGTTACTCTGGACATTTCGGAAAGCCGCAATCCACACTACAATCCCAAAATATTTTCGCTGCTGGGTTTTAGAGGTGAGTTTGACCATGATGGGGATTGTGTTTTGGATTGAAACATATGTCGATAGATAGCTACTAAAACGTTCTTTCAGTTGGTATATTCAGACATTACTCTGGACATTTCAGAAAGCCGTAAACCGCAAATAACTCCGCGGAGAGTTGGCTGCTACTTTAGTTCTATTGAACTTCATAAGATGGCGTTACGGGTATGCAATAAACATTTAGGTATAATTACTAGTGCTAGGAAATGAAGTAATGTGAAAAAATATTCGTGTAGTTTAATAAGAGCATTGTACCAACTTCATATTATCTTCAAGTGTTCCCATATAAATTTTATCAAAATCGGTTCATATGTCAGTTTTGTATTGCCATACTTTTTGATGTAACCTATTTTTTAGATTACCTAAGATTTTTATTACTTCCAAACATAATCACCCACTAATTTACCTAACTATCTAGGTATAAACGCATTATACACGCCTAAATAGGCTACGTACCTACATATATACCTACGTAACTTAAAAGTAATATAAAAGTAAGTAGGGTAGGGGAACCGGTCCACCGGCCGGCACCTATCCATCGGCCATTCCTGATCCTCTTGCAGTATTATTTAGATATTATCTACTCACTATTGCAATATAGGAACGAAAGTCATGTAAGTACTCTTTGATTGAATCGCCTGATACCCTAAAACATTATTCGGTTGGGTTACTATAACAAACGACGATTTTTAAAGAATTGTTTAATTTCACGTTGGCAGATGAGAAAGAGTTAAGCACGCAAATACAAAAAAATAAATAGTGACTCGCCTCTCGTTCAACCGTAAGTTTTTTACTGTTAGACTAAGTAAATGTTGATTGTTAATAGTTTTATAGCTGAAGAAATAAGTTATAGTCATTCTTTCATAATTATTTTAAAAGTATTTGATTTTAAATAACGATTTTTAGGGGGCCGGAAACAGAAGCAAGATATTCTTTAATTATTCTATTTTCGGCCGGGGTTGCCGAGTTTTAGCGACTTGCAACCTAAAATAGTTTTGTCTCTTTTATTAACGTCGTAGTACACATACGGAACTACTCTTCTTATTCATCTACAATTACAGTTAAGATTTTAGTTTTCAGAATTCAGCCGGCAATTTGCTTTAGTATGATTAAATAACGATATTCAAATTTTACAGATGGCCGAAAACATAAACCGTAATTAATTGACATTCTGTGTTTACTATAGCCATACACTTAAAGATGCTGGCCATCAGTTTTCGGCCGCATGATATACGGCGAAATGAATGAATAATAGTTCAATTTCAGTAAATCTAAAATAGCAAAAATATTTTGAGTTAGTTTTCGGCCTATTAAAAATGTATAGAGCAAAATTAGGCCGAAAACATACAGTTATCGTTTCAAGCTGTAACCTATATCAAGCGTTCATAAACAGTTTCCAAAACCATACTATACTTTTTACTGTGACGCGTGAAAACAATGCCATCGAGAAAGTATTTTTTTTTTATTTACGGAGAACATAGATGTTGACTGCCGGTGTTCAACTCCATCGTACATTGAATTTTTTAACTTATTTCTAGCTCGTAATCGACTTTACTTTTTGGCGGTATCTTAAAGTTCGTGTTTGCGCTATAAGGCCGAAAACTGACGCAATCACCCTACCTACTCTATAACCTGATTTGTTGGCTGCCAAGGTACCTATCTCGGATATATCTTCCCAGTTATGTATGTGTCTAAGCAGATTTTAACATAAAAAATATTTTTACATGGGTAGATACAGATTACCTATTACTATTAAGTAAGTAGGTACATACTGCATTATGAAGGTGTTTTCTTGTTTCCGAAGTTTTTAAATAAGCACCTACTTACCTTTTTTATTATTCATTATAGCATTTTTTATAGTGATAGGCTAACATTTGACCACTATCTCACCTGAAGATAGGTGATGATGTGGTCGAAGATGTTGTTTAACCTAGAATTACTGGCTCTCATGGACAGCTGCCGGACGCGACAGACCGTTAGGTACTTGACGACAGATTTTTTTCTTAAGGGTGGTAGCCAGCCAGGCGGGTATTCGCAAAATGCCCTACCACCATGCAAAATGGATATGTACCTACCTAAATCTTGTTAGGTTGGGTGCAATGACAGTTTCAAAAGGAGCTCCTTTTGCTCCTTTTGAAACTGTCATTGGTTGGGTGCGTAGGTAACTCTGAAATAGGTACCTTCCTACTAGTTAACTAAGGAGATACCTATTAACTGTTATAGCTGATAGGTTAGCCTTTGACTACTATCTCACCTGATGGTAAGTGATGATGTGGTCGAAGATGTTGTTCAGGCTAACCTAGAATTACTGGCTGAATATCTGCTGGAATTGTCTACTCGAGGGTAGTAGCTAGCCAGGTGGACATTCGCAAAATGCCTTACCACTTTGCTATAACGAGTATACAATCTTAAGACAACAACCGCGAAGCATGGAAGCGCTCAGCAGTAAGTAATGCCAGCATGGTGGAAGGGCATTTTGCGAATGCTCATGTGGCCAGCTACCACCAGCAAGTAAAAAAAACTGTGCCCAAGCACCTAACAATGTGTTAGGCAGCAGTCTTAGAGAGCCAGTAAAATTACAGGCCCGTGAGAATCAACAACTGTAGGTATATACCAGGGCGCACGGGTGTAGTGCAATTCGACACTTGGCAGTAAGTTAGAACTAGCTTCTGCCAGTACTCAACCCTAAGAGGTTGTTAGCATTTTGCCAATAACCTTGTAGGTATGTATATATACTTATACACTTATTGTTACTCACACACATTTTTTGTTTGCAGGAATGAAGACATCTCGAACTCGGGTGGGGAAGGGGCCCCTCAATAATGAAAATAAAAATAAAATTATTTTCCCATAGATTTTTCACTGTGTCATTATTATTTGATGTGCAGGCGATAGTGGTATCCTAATTATTCTTTGATCAATTCCTTATTTTTCGGGTGAATAGTAACAGTAGGTAGAACTTCAGATATTCTATTGCAGTAGTGTAATAGGTAGGCGTAGTTCGGAAGTTTCTGAAAAATGTTATCTAAACATTACCGTGGTTAGGGAGGGGCGGTAGGGCGACCGCCGAGGTCGCTTTTTTAACCGACTTTAAACAAGTAGTAGGTTCTCAATTCGTCTCTATTTTTTTTATGTTTGTTACCTCAGAGCTTGGCTGGGTGAACTGATTTTAATAGCTACTTAATTCTTATTTCGTTAGAAAACTTATGTTTGTCGTTAGGTCCCATTTCAATTTCATTTAAATCCCATAACTGTAAAATATCTTGATGATACAGACCTACCTAGTAGGTACCTACCTAGTCGTAGAAAATGAATAAAATTTGTTGTATTTGTTGAAATGAAAAAAATATTTTAACCAAAAAATGGAACAGACTTCAACACTCAAAAGTGTGAAATAACTTGTTGAAGTCTGTACCATGCGCACAATATTGTGATAATAGGTACTTACCTACCTACCTAGGTTTACTGGTTCTAAATGATACACCGTTAAGTGCTTAGAGACATATTTTCTACTTGAGGGTGGTAGCTAGCCAGGCGGCCATTCGCAAAATGCCCTACCACCATGCAAAATTTCTGCTTCTCAAGGACACATAGCGGAATACACCGTTAAGTGCTTGGCGACAGATTTTCTACTTTAGCTAGCTATCAGCTAGGCGGGCATTATGCCCTAACCACCATGCTATTAACGTCTGTCATCAATCTACCACTCTGAAAGAGAAAATCTGTCGCCAAGCACCTAGCAGCGTATTCCGGCAGTACCTACCTAGGTACTTAGTTTTTGAGAAACCAGAAATTTTAGGCCTAATCGACATACCTAATTCTCGACCACATCATCACTCACCAACTCACCAATAGGTGAAATATTAGTGAATGGGCTATAATATAAGGTCTATAAAAAAATATCCTAAAACTAACTCATTATTAAAATAACCGTGTCAGTTGCAAGAGTAGGTATGCCATCTACGTATTATATTACATTAAATCGAAATCGGTGTCCTTTCGGCGTCGCGTCGGCATCCTTTGAGTACTATTGCCAAGTGCCGACGCGGCTTTTACAAATGCCTTTGTGTTGCGCCGAAAGAAAAGGAAAATTAGTCTTATTGCGCCCGTGTCTAAAGTTCATTATCAAATGCGGCCGCCACCTTTACATTAAATTAGAGAAAAATTCAAGATACTTCTAGGATTGAAAACATTAACATATTATTACTTTTTAGTGTGTTAGTAATTATCTAGCTATAAGTTTAACTTAATTTGGTAACAAAATCTATTGCCGCTCTGTGAAATTCCTGCGAAGTGCAGTGGAACAAATCTAATGAGTATATTGTGCGCCTGGTACCGACTTCAACAAGTTAGTTCACAATTTTGAGTGTTGAAGTCGGTTCCATTTTTTTAGTAAAAAAAAATTCACGCTTTTCAGTAACCCTTACCTACTACCTACGGGATTAATTGTCATTTCCTGCCAATGATAAAATAAAAATAATGAGGCCCACTGTTATTTTATTTGCCATGAAATTAAAAATAAATTGTAGGTAATAAATTTTGAAGCGCTCGTAGCGAAGTTTGCTTAGCCATTCTGAATCGATCAGCAAAGTTAAGCAACGTCCGCCGCGGTCAGGAGTTGGATGGGTGACCGCTGGTGACATTACTACTGAGCGCTTCCGTGCTTCGGAGGGCACGTTAAGCCGTCGGTCCCGGTTGTTATCTTAGGATGGCAGTCGTTACAGCATGGTGGTAGGGCACTTTGCGAGTGCCCGCCTGGCTAGCTACCACCCTCAAGTTGAAAATCTGTCGCCAAGCACCTAACGGTGTGTTCCGGCAGCTGTCCTTGAGAGCCAGTAATTCTAGGTTAGCCTGAACAACATCTTCGACCACATCATCACTTACCATCAGGTGAAATAGTGGTCAAAGGCTAACCTATCAAGTATAAAAAAAAAAGCTAGGTAAACCTTCAACACTAATAAGACTATCGTGAGTTACTTCGAGTTACGGGCACATACAGGTGCTTTTTAGGGTTCCGTACCCAAAGGGTAAAACGGGACCCTATTACTGAGACTTTGCTGTACGTCCGTCCGTCCGTCTGTCACCAGGCTGTAAGTACTTACCTATCTCAAGAACCGTGATAGCTAGGCAGGTGAATTTTTCACAGATGAAGTATTTCTGTTGCCGCTATAACAACAAATACAAAAAGTTGGCCAAGTGCGAGGCGGACTCGCGCACGTTAAAACAAAAACAGGTTAAAATATGAAGTCTAATGTTGTATAGCTTATAGCTTGCGAGTCCGACTCGCACTTGGCCGATTTTTTTGCATTTGGGGAGGATAAAATAAAATAGGTACTTAATTTAAAAAAAATATGATAAGTAGTATGTTTATAAAAGTAAGCAGGTACGCCAGGTATACCTACCTACCTACCTTGTTATTTCGTTACTTTTATAAAAATACCCATAAGTAGGTAGTTTTATTTATTAAGGTTAGCCTATCTGAACTGATGGTAGGTAAGTGATGTTGTGGTCGAAGATGTTGTTTTCAGGCTAACCTACAATTACTGGTTTTCAAGGAACGCTGCCGGACCACACCGTTAAGTGCTTGGCGACTGATTTTCTACTTGAGGGTGGTAGCTAGCCAGGCGGCCATTCGCAAAATGCCCTACCATCATGCAAAATTTCTGCTTCTCAAGGACACAGCAGAACACACCGTTAAGTGCTTGGCGACAGATTTTCTCCTTTAGCTAGCTACCAGCGAAGCATTATGCCCTACCACCATGCTGAAGAGAAAATCTGTCGCCAAGCACCTAGCAGCGTGTTCCGGCATTAGTTTTTGAGAAACGAGAAATTGTAGGCCTAATCGACATCAGTCTCGACCGCATCATCACTCACCAACAGGTGAAGTATTGGTCAATATAATGTTAAAGCCATTCGGCAGTAAACCGCAGTATGATAATTTGATAAATCTTAAAACTGTAACTCATTATTATAACCGTCAGTTGCAAGGTAGGTATGTCTACCTAACTAGTAAATGTACATTAAATCAAAATCTGTGTCCTTTACCAACGCGTCGCGTCGGCATCCTTTGAGTACTATTGACAAGTGCCAACGCAGATTTAGAAATGCTTTTGTATTGTGCCGAAAGAATAAATATAAAAAGAAAAATAGGTCTTATTGCCCCGTAACTAAGGTTCATTATCAAATGCGGTCGCCGCCGCTGTATTACGTATGCCGCTGTCCTTTATTAAAAGCCGCTATAATGTTTTAAAATTTGAGTTACTTTCGACCTTATTTTTTAATGTAGCCAGTCTTAGGTACCTATGATGGAACTGTGGATTCATTGTACCTACACCACACGTTCTAAAGCGTAGGGGAGGATTTTTCGTGCTTTCGAACGCACGAGGTCCGTAATCTACGATAACTAATATTATTTATAAGATATTTTTGAGAGACTGACTGACTCGTCAGTTCCTGTTGTTGGTTGTGTGCAAAAGCACGTCTTAAGAATCTGGTTATTGGCTGATCTGGTTATTGTTGATCCGTAGACGAACGAAAGCCACTGACATAGCCCGGCGGATTAGTTGAAGTGGCAGCGGGCAGGGCACATAGCACGCAGAATGTCACGCACGACATGGTCGATGGGGCCGAAAGGTTCTTGAATGGAGGCCACAAAGAAGCAAGCGTAGCGTCACCTAGGTACAACGTAATTTAAGGTCGCAGGAAGACAATGGATGCCGGCCTCTTTCAACCACTCTATTTGGAAATCTATGGGGGAGGCTTATATGTATATAGCAATGGACTTCTTGTACACCTACGTACCTACTTACTTTTATATTACTTTTAAGTTACGAAAATATATAAGTAGGTACCTACGTAGCCTGATCTGTGGGTACGTACGTATCTGGGCGATAGCACCGCCGAAGTTTATGTAGGTAGGTATAATATCTGAGATAACTATTGCTAGTTAGGTCCTAGGTACGTACCTATGTATCTTAGGTATGCCTATCTACCCAGTTAATTAAGCAGAGATTTCAACGCGTTTATACCTAGATGGTTAGGTAAATTAGTGGGTGATTATGTTTGGAAGTAATAAAAAATCTTAGTTAATCAAAAAAAAGGTATGACAATACAAAACTGATACATGAACGGATTTTGATAAAATTTATATGGGAGCACTCGAAGATAATATGAAGTACAATGCTCTTATTAAAATACAACAATATTTTTTCACGTAACTTCATTTCCTAGCAATAGTTATTATACCTAAATATTTATTGATTACCCGTAACGCCATCTTGTGAAGTTCAATAGAACTAAAGTAGCAGCCAACTCTCCGCGGAGTTATTTGCGTATTTCGGCTTTCTGAAATGTCCAGAGTAATATCTGAATACACCAACTGAAAGAACGTTTTAGTAGCTATCTTTCGACATATGTTTCAATCCAAAACACAATCCCCATCATGGGCAAATCCACCTCTAAAACCCAGCAGCGAAAATATTTTGGGATTGTAGTGTGGATTGCGGCTTTCCGAAATGTCCAGAGTAACATATGAATATACCAACTGAAAGAACGTTTTAGTAGCTATCTATCGACATATGTTTCAATCCAAAACACAATCCCCATCACGGGCAAACTCACCTCTAAAACCCAGCAGCGAAAATATTTTGGGATTATAATGTGGATTGCGGCTTTCTGAAATGTCCAGAGTAATATCTGAATATACCAACTGAAAGAACGTTTTAGTAGCTATCTATCGACATATGTTTCAATCCAAAACACAATCCCCATCATGGGCAAATCCACCTCTAAAACCCAGCAGCGAAAATATTTTTGGATTGTAGTGTGGATTGCGGCTTTCCGAAATGTCCAGAGTAACATCTGAATATACCAACTGAAAGAACGTTTTAGTAGCTATCTATCGACATATGTTTCAATCCAAAACACAATCCCCATCATGGGCAAATCCACCTTTAAAACCCAGTAGCGAAAATATTTTGGGATTGTAGTGTGGATTGCGGCTTTCCGAAATGTCCAGAGTAATATCTGAATATACCAACTGAAAGAACGTTTCAGTAGCTATCTATCGACATATGTTTCAATCCAAAACACAATCCCCATCATGGGCAAATCCACCTTTAAAACCCAGCAGCGAACATATTTTGGGATTGTAGTGTGGATTGCGGCTTTCCGAAATGTCCAGAGTAACATCTGAATATACCAACTGAAAGAACGTTTTAGTAGCTATCTATCGACATATGTTTCAATCCAAAACACAATCCCCATCATGGGCAAATCCACCTTTAAAACCCAGCAGCGAAAATATTTTGGGATTGTAGTGTGGATTGCGGCTTTCCGAAATGTCCAGAGTAATATCTGAATATACCAACTGAAAGAACGTTTCAGTAGCTATCTATCGACATATGTTTCAATCCAAAACACAATCCCCATCATGGGCAAATCCACCTTTAAAACCCAGCAGCGAACATATTTTGGGATTGTAGTGTGGATTGCGGCTTTCCGAAATGTCCAGAGTAACATCTGAATATACCAACTGAAAGAACGTTTTAGTAGCTATCTATCGACATATGTTTCAATCCAAAACACAATCCCCATCATGGGCAAATCCACCTTTAAAACCCAGCAGCGAAAATATTTTGGGATTGTAGTGTGGATTGCGGCTATCCGAAATGTCCAGAGTAATATCTGAATATACCAACTGAAAGAACGTTTCAGTAGCTATCTATCGACATATGTTTCAATCCAAAACACAATCCCCATCATGGGCAAATCCACCTTTAAAACCCAGCAGCGAACATATTTTGGGATTGTAGTGTGGATTGCGGCTTTCCGAAATGTCCAGAGTAACATCTGAATATACCAACTGAAAGAACGTTTTAGTAGCTATCTATCGACATATGTTTCAATCCAAAACACAATCCCCATCATGGGCAAATCCACCTTTAAAACCCAGCAGCGAAAATATTTTGGGATTGTAGTGTGGATTGCGGCTTTCCGAAATGTCCAGAGTAACATCTGAATATACCAACTGAAAGAACGTTTTAGTAGCTATCTATCGACATATGTTTCAATCCAAAACACAATCCCCATCATGGGCAAATCCACCTTTAAAACCCAGCAGCGAAAATATTTTGGGATTGTAGTGTGGATTGCGGCTTTCCGAAATGTCCAGAGTAATATCTGAATATACCAACTGAAAGAACGTTTCAGTAGCTATCTATCGACATATGTTTCTATCCAAAACACAATCCCCATCATGGGCAAATCCACCTTTAAAACCCAGCAGCGAACATATTTTGGGATTGTAGTGTGGATTGCGGCTTTCCGAAATGTCCAGAGTAACATCTGAATATACCAACTGAAAGAAAGTTTTAGTAGCTATCTATCGACATATGTTTTAATCCAAAACACAATCCCCATCATGGGCAAATCCACCTTTAAAACCCAGCAGCGAAAATATTTTGGGATTGTAGTGTGGATTGCGGCTTTCCGAAATGTCCAGAGTAATATCTGAATAAACCAACTGAAAGAACGTTTTAGTAGCTATCTATCGACATATGTTTCAATCCAAAACACAATCCCCATCATGGGCAAATCCACCTTTAAAACCCAGCAGCGAACATATTTTGGGATTGTAGTGTGGATTGCGGCTTTCCGAAATGTCCAGAGTAACATCTGAATATACCAACTGAAAGAACGTTTTAGTAGCTATCTATCGACATATGTTTCAATCCAAAACACAATCCCCATCATGGGCAAATCCACCTTTAAAACCCAGCAGCGAAAATATTTTGGGATTGTAGTGTGGATTGCGGCTTTCCGAAATGTCCAGAGTAATATCTGAATATACCAACTGAAAGAACGTTTTAGTAGCTATCTATCGACATATGTTTCAATCCAAAACACAATCCCCATCATGGGCAAATCCACCTTTAAAACCCAGCAGCGAACATATTTTGGGATTGTAGTGTGGATTGCGGCTTTCCGAAATGTCCAGAGTAACATCTGAATATACCAACTGAAAGAACGTTTTAGTAGCTATCTATCGACATATGTTTCAATCCAAAACACAATCCCCAACATGGGCAAATCCACCTTTAAAACCCAGCAGCGAAAATATTTTGGGATTTTAGTGTGGATTGCGGCTTTCTGAAATGTCCAGAGTAATATCTGAATATACCAACTGAAAGAACGTTTTAGTAGCTATCTATCGACATATGTTTCAATCCAAAACACAATCCCCATCATGGGCAAATCCACCTTTAAAACCCAGCAGCGAAAATATTTTGGGATTGTAGTGTGGATTGCGGCTTTCCGAAATGTCCACAGTAACATCTGAATATACCAACTGAAAGAACGTTTTAGTAGCTATCTATCGACATATGTTTCAATCCAAAACACAATCCCCATCATGGGCAAATCCACCTTTAAAACCCAGCAGCGAAAATATTTTGGGATTGTAGTGTGGATTGCGGCTTTCCGAAATGTCCAGAGTAATATCTGAATATACCAACTAAAAGAACGTTTTAGTAGCTATCTATCGACATATGTTTCAATCCAAAACACAATCCCCATCATGGGCAAATCCACCTCTAAAACCCAGCAGCGAAAATATTTTGGGATTGTAGTGTGGATTGCGGCTTTCCGAAATGTCCAGAGTAACAACTGAATATACCAACTGAAAGAACGTTTCAGTAGCTATCTATCGACATATGTTTCAATCCAAAACACAATCCCCATCATGGGCAAATCCACCTTAAAAACCCAGCAGCGAACATATTTTGGGATTGTAGTGTGGATTGCGGCTTTCCGAAATGTCCAGAGTAACATCTGAATATACCAACTGAAAGAACGTTTTAGTAGCTATCTATCGACATATGTTTCAATCCAAAACACAATCCCCATCATGGGCAAATCCACCTTTAAAACCCAGCAGCGAAAATATTTTGGGATTGTAGTGTGGATTGCGGCTTTCCGAAATGTCCAGAGTAACATCTGAATATACCAACTGAAAGAACGTTTTAGTAGCTATCTATCGACATATGTTTCAATCCAAAACACAATCCCCATCACGGGCAAACTCACCTCTAAAACCCAGCAGCGAAAATATTTTGGGATTATAATGTGGATTGCGGCTTTCTGAAATGTCCAGAGTAATATCTGAATATACCAACTGAAAGAACGTTTTAGTAGCTATCTATCGACATATGTTTCAATCCAAAACACAATCCCCATCATGGGCAAATCCACCTTTAAAACCCAGCAGCGAAAATATTTTGGGATTGTAGTCTGGATTGCGGCTTTCCGAAATGTCCAGAGTAACATCTGAATATACCAACTGAAAGAACGTTTTAGTAGCTATCTATCGACATATGTTTCAATCCAAAACACAATCCCCATCATGGGCAAATCCTCCTCTAAAACCCAGCAGCGAAAATATTTTGGGATTGTAGTGTGGATTGCGGCTTTCCGAAATGTCCAGAGTAACATCTGAATATACCAACTGAAAGAACGTTTTAGTAGCTATCTATCGACATATGTTTCAATCCAAAACACAATCCCCATCATGGGCAAATCCACCTTTAAAACCCAGCAGCGAAAATATTTTGGGATTGTAGTGTGGATTGCGGCTTTCCGAAATGTCCAGAGTAACATCTGAATATACCAACTGAAAGAACGTTTTAGTAGCTATCTATCGACATATGTTTCAATCCAAAACACAATCCCCATCATGGGCAAATCCACCTCTAAAACCCAGCAGCGAAAATATTTTGGGATTGTAGTGTGGATTGCGGCTTTCCGAAATGTCCAGAGTAACATCTGAATATACCAACTGAAAGATCTTTTTAGTAGCTATCTATCGACATATGTTTCAATCCAAAACACAATCCCCATCATGGGCAAATCCACCTTTAAAACCCAGCAGCGAAAATATTTTGGGATTGTAGTGTGGATTGCGGCTTTCCGAAATGTCCAGAGTAACATCTGAATATACCAACTGAAAGAACGTTTTAGTAGCTATCTATCGACATATGTTTCAATCCAAAACACAATCCCCATCATGGGCAAATCCACCTCTAAAACCCAGCAGCGAAAATATTTTGGGATTGTAGTGTGGATTGCGGCTTTCCGAAATGTCCAGAGTAACATCTGAATATACCAACTGAAAGATCTTTTTAGTAGCTATCTATCGACATATGTTTCAATCCAAAACACAATCCCCATCATGGGCAAATCCACCTCTAAAACCCAGCAGCGAAAATATTTTGGGATTGTAGTGTGGATTGCGGCTTTCCGAAATGTCCAGAGTGACATCTGAATATACCAACTGAAAGAACGTTTTAGTAGCTATCTATCGACATATGTTTCAATCCAAAACACAATCCCCGTCATGGTTAAAACTGAAGAATTTTTCATCGACATTTTAATTTGGTCGGTTTATATGGCTGCTGGGTTTGGCTGCCAACTTCACACCGGTATAAAACAGTATGTGCACAACTTCAGGGGCCCTTAAAAAGAAGTTGTGAACATACTGGGTAATTTTATCATTCTTGGCATTTTTTTTTACTTCCATTCATAGATCTAACGATAGTAAATGTTACCATACTGAATTAGCCTATCAGCTATATATACTAAATCAGCTTAGCACAAAAAAAAATCAAGCATCTACCGCAATAATTCATGACACCATAAATAAAAATCTCATCGTACTCGGCGATGGGTGAAAAATAAAAAAAAAAGCCATAACTCTGAAAAAACAAAAATTGCGGAACATACATGGGGGTAATTCAGACTCTAGTTCCTCTACCTCCCAGCTTCAGTATATCACTACTTCTTGGGACATTCTGTATATGTAAAATTCGTCAGGATTTCTACTTTTAATTTGCTGAACAAATAAACATATATTTTAAAAATGACTTTGCGTTCTTTTATTATGTAGCTACCTTATATTAGCAATTAATGGCGTATTTATTTCTTTTTTCGTGCGCCGAGCCATCATATCATATCACATCCGCATGGATATGATAGAAATATTTTCGCAAAGGTTAAGTAGAAAAAATAACAACAAGGATAGAAGAGGCGCTGACGAAGCCACAATACAGACATAAACTCATTGCTGAGCAAATACAAACGATTCTGAGCACAGTGCCTAAAATGCAAAATGCCACTGCTGCAAAAATGCCTAAGACGTCAACAGACTAAGAAGCAGATTGCCTAACCGTGAATGCCTAGACATGTAATTGCATTAAGTCCTAATAGGATTGTAATAAAAATTAAAATCCTACCTTCGCGTTTTTAAACATATAAGGTTCATAAAGAAGCGCTTCCATAAGAAACTCACTTAGTGCATGCCAATAATAATAATAATAATATGAGAAAGTTCCTGCAGCTTGAAGTTAACGAAGTAATTGATAATTCACAAAAACTGTAATTTACTTGGCCAATGGTCCGTAATTGCAGATTATACCAGTTTTTATATAAAAACTGAGAAAAATGTAAATAAACAGTAAATAATAATAATGTTTTTATTGACATATCTTATGAGACTAATTAAACAATTCCAGGAAGAAAACAAATAACTAAGAAATATGAATATAATGTAGGTGTTATAAGTTTGGCACTTTCAGATTGATTAACCTATTTTTATTTTTATTTTATTTTTTGCTATCATAAATAACATTAGTATAGATGTGCACCTTATACAAAATATAATATTATAAATGCGAAAGTAACTCTGTCTGTCTGTCTGTCTGTCTGTCTGTCTGTCTGTCTGTCTGTCTGTTACGCTTTCACGCCAAAACTACTGGACCGATTTGAATGAAATTTGGTATGGAGATAGTTTGAGACCCGGGAAAAAACATAGGATAGTTTTTATCCGACTGCGCAAAAAGAGGTTAATGTTTTCGCGCGATAACCGACATACGCGCGGGCGGAGCCGCGCCCGGAAAGCTAGTACAAAATAAATTGTTTGAGGCTGATGGCATCTGAACTAGTAATTGAACTGTATTTCAGATGCCAAGCACTGCTCTCTGGACATTTTAATCGGTACAATTTGTAATTTTTATATGTTAACTATTTGTAGACTGAAAAAAATTTAATTAACTATGACTGGGTGTTTGTTGTTGAGTATGTGAGAACTACTTAGGTATATTACATAAACGTATGCTGGTTTTTCTTTATTATTAAAAAATAATATGCTAGTTATGAGTTAAATCAATAGCTAGCTCTATATAACATGAATATTTCAAAATTCCTAGCAGCGCATGGCTGTTAACACATTCTATGGCTTTAATATTACAAATACAAAACAATTTGTGGTGTAACTTTAGACCTCATTAGTAGTAATTAGTGCTCAGTTCAGAGCCAGTGTGTATTCATTGGAATCAAAATAATTTATATTAGGTATTAAAAATACTATTGTATTTTTTCAATATACTTATATTACTGATTGTTTTTAACATTGTATTTAATTGACAATAATATTTTAATAACTTTGCAATTGTACAATCTAGTTACGAAATATTTAACTTATATATTTGTATATTTATTTTTATTATTGATTTTGTGATTTATATTGATTTGAATGTATAAATAATTAAAAAAATATATGATTTGACCTGTAATTGTAATAATTATTAAAAAATTGTTTATCTGTTTATAATATCATCAAGTGGAGGCAACGAAAGGAAAATACCAGAAGGTGGGCAACCCCAAAACACCTGCCTCGCCTGGAGATTATGGCAAACCCTTATGAGGAGGCTTTTATTCAACGAGCAGACCTCATGGCTGTTGATATAGTGGGTCGACATTTTTCCCTCTTCAAGGGCCGGCAACGTAGCCTTGTGACTTCCGGTGTTGGGAATGTCAGTAGGCGACGGTGGTCACTTACCACCAGATGAGCCACCTGCTCGTTTGCCATCCTATTCCTTAAAAGAACGTTTAAAGATGATTCGGTGCCTTTGCCGAATCCAAAACATCGCCGAATCTGAATCCAAGTCAATATGTATATAATACCATATAGTACAGTCAAGTTCTAGAAAAGTGTCAATGCCTTTTTGAATTTACTTTGTGTTATTACTTTAGACTAAAGAAGTACATTAATTATCTATATTCCCGTTGAGTTAAAAGCATACATAAGTACTAACACCAAATAGGGAATAATATAGGTTATTCTTTAAAACTAAATACAGGCAGCTCTACTACTCGTTACTATTTAGCTGATACATCATGAAAAATATTATATTTAAAAACTGTGAAAAATGTTTTAGGTTTTATTTTTTACACTTAAAGAGCCCTGCTAGTTATATAACCAGTAGCGGTGTTAGATTCTATTTCAATAATTAGCTTTGATGATACAAAAACTCTAATAATTATGGTCAATTTAAACAATACAGTTTCACTATAATAACATTGCCAGGATGATTTACGTCGATGATGGTAGATGCTCGTCTAGAAGATGTTTATTCAATTTTGCCGGCACCAGATTAAATGTCTGGAAACACAGAAAAATGCAACGAATTCCATTACTTGGCTGTACGTCTGATAAATGAAGAAGCCAACCGCTTTGTACCAGTTGTACGCGCTGTGAAAATCAACCATGTATCGGTGTTGCATTGCCATCTGTTTCGTTGTCTGGAGATGGAATGTGGATGGTTGAATCGAATTTTGCACCTCCATAAAACACTCCCGTCACGGGTGCTCGAAACTTGGAAGTTTCTATCCACCAGTGAGTCATTGCTTCAGAGCTTTTTGATTCATCTTTCAATTGAATCAAGAGCATCAGTACCAAGTTGTTACTTAACCAATCCATCCCAAAGGTGTAAAAAGTACTCCCTGTAGGACCAAACTTGTTCTTGGTCGCACAAGAAAGTTCAACTTTTGCTCTGATGTGCTATAATGCCCACCTTCTTGGCCTCTTGTGCGATAACGAACTGAGCCTTAGCTTCGATGAACGAGACAATATCGGCAGATAATTTTAAAGTGACACCTATCTGTTATCGGCAAGGATACGTCTCGCGAAAAAAAGGAGTGAGATAGAATTGACACCGTGTAGCAGAAAAGAAAAATGCCTGCATCACCCTAATCAGAAATTGTTATGCAAACGTATCTGCGTTTCACTGGCCCGCGTATTTGACGTTTAGCTTTCTTCTACCGTGGTTTTATTTGCATAACCAAAAGTGAAGTGCTGAGCTTCAGAAGCTCATTGATGTTTTTGTGTGCTATGCACAGAGTCCTGAAGGACACCAACATATTAACATCCACCACGCTTGGCAGTCGTACACTAAACTTTATCAACAAAAATTGTTAAATTGACCAAAAGTATTCAATCTTTCCCCCCGTGTGAAGTCGGGTTAGAATTGCAGCTCCCCATATCATCCGTGGGTGTCGTAAGAGGCGACTAAGGGAAAAATACTTGAAGGTGGGCAGCAGCACTTTCCAAAGAACTACCAACTTACACTGCGATCCCCAAGATGCCTGCCAAGCGTGGGGATCATGGCAAATACCCCCTTGATAGAGGAGGCCGTGTTCAGCAGTGGACGATCCGGCTATTACAGCATTCAATCTTTAAATTACTGAACGGATTGAATGTACCTATAGTAAATAGTTTTCATCTGAATAAGATTTGGGTGTCTTGGAGGGTTTCTTTTACAGCATAACTTATGATACAAGGGTATGTTTTAGATATTGTTTCAGTTTTGTGTCATTTAACCATAACCATGCATTTCAAATTAAGATTTTGGTGCATTCAAACATACCCATGAGCTTAAACATTGCTCTGATTGCCGTGAAATCAAGATTATCCACCTGTTAGGCGTGAGCCAGACAGAAGAGACGTAAGACGGAGACGGGGCGCGGACCTTTGTCTCTTCCGCGTCTCTTTCATACAAAATGTATAGAAGCGTCGCGACGCAAAACATACAGAAGAGGCAAGGCGCGGGCGTGACGCTTTTACGTCTCCGCCTTTTATTCGAAACACACAGGAGAGACGCGGCGGAGACGCGGCGGAGACACGGCGGGGGCGAGGTCGGGGCGCGGGGTGGCATGCCCGGGGTGGTCCGCCCCGTCCTCGACGCGTCTCCGTCTTACGTCTCTTCTATCTGGCCCACGCCTTAGACATTTCACCTTTTTACCGTTGATATCGTTTTGATAACAATACTAGTATTCGTTTGAAGAGCACTAGACGAATGCTAATTGAAAAACATAAAATATTTTCGGATGAAAAAGCTAATTTCCAACAGGGCTGAACCTGCAACCCCAGAATACCGTTCTGGTGAAACTTCGAAAAAATATTGACATGGAAAAAAAATCTGCTGGCCAGCCAGCCGCTCCCATAGCATTGGAAATGCACCAAGGACTGTTGTTTGGTTTTGCACCTATAGATGTACATGTTGTACTGGTAGACCATGTTTGTTACACTACGTCTAGTGTGGGTGTAAAATCTAATAATACATACAAATAAAAAAATACAATAATATTGCTTGGGTAGGCAATTTTTTTATTTTTTTTTTTTATTGCCGGTAGGCTTTGACCACTATCTCACCTGTTGGTAAGTGATAAGTGATGATGTGGTCGAAGATGTTGTTCAGGCTAGCCTAGATTGACTGGCTCTCAAGGATAGCTGCCGGAACACACCGTTAGGTGCTTGGCGACAGATTTTCAACTTCAGGGTGGTAGCTAGCCAGGCGGGCATTTGCAAAGTGCCCTACCACCATGCTGTAACGACTGCTATCCTAAGATAACAACCGGGACCGACGGCTTAACGTGCCCTCCGAAGCACGGAAGCGCTCAGTAGTATGTCACCACCGGTCACCCATCCAAGTCATGGATGGGTGACCGTTGCTTAACTTTGCTGATCGATTCAGAACGGCCAAGCTAACTTCGCTACGAGCGCTTCAAAATAGCACTCGTACTTGCAACAACATACAAAAAATGTCGAGCGGCGCGCCTTTACTTGTAGAAAATTATGCAAACCATCTTTGGGACTCCTTTAGTTGAAAGTTTACCCACTACCTCTCGGGTATTCAAGGTCTTAAGATGGCAAGGAGTAACTGTTGTGCGCAACACGTGGATACCCCACCCCATGTCAAAGTGAGTAGTAGTATGGTATGCTTTTGTTGCTGTTCCGGTTAGGTGAGTAACTAGTGTAAAGTTATTCAAACGTAACTCACCTTTTATCACTGTGGCACAATTACTATTACTATAATATGTCTTATTAGTCTTGTGATGTGGATGAGTTATGAACGTAGGATCTTTTTCATTAAACATAAATTGTTCACAATTAGTAGAATCTTCTCTCTTATTTCTTCTTCGAGCGATATACGTACTCTCATCAAAAACTCTCATGTTATTTGCCTTATGATTATTCAAATTCATGTTATGTATATCTAAATTTCTAGCAGATTCTGAATTGTCTATGTATATATCGTCGTATTTCTTATGTATATATTCGCTATTGCTTTTATCTACTTTCTTAAGTATATTGGTCCATTTATTGTGTATATTGTGCGATGGCTTATGTATCATGGTTGTTGTTTTATCATGATCAGCTGCTCGATCTGATGCTGTGCCAATGATGGAACAAACTGAAACAAAAGAAAGATAAATTTAGTAAATTACCAATAAAATTATGTGACCCTATTACTAAGACTCCACTGTCAGTCTGTCTGTCTGTCACCAGGCTGTATCTCGTGAGCCGTGATAGCTAGACAGTAGAAATGTTCACAGATGATGTACTTATTTCTGTTGCCTCTATAACAACAAGGACAATAACAAGCTGAAGAATGCACAATTAAGTGACGCATTCCTTTGTAAAAATAACAATCTGGATTAATTTTTTTACTATCGCTTTGACTTTTGACCACAATTTCACCTAAATATAAGTACCTAGTCGAAGAAGAACGTTCTCACTAGTTCCATTGGACAGTTCGTGATGGAATTAGTGAGAATATTTGTTCTCAATTTTTCCATTTGGTAGATACTCTCGAATAAGAACTGCTTCTCAAGGACAACTAACGGAAAGCAGTAGCTATAAATTGTCGATTAGCAGTAGTTATATGATGACGAATAGTTGCAGCTACGTGAGCATTCAACAAAAGTCCTACAAAAGAAAAGTGGCGGAGTTTCACGGGCGCGTGAAGTCCTCCGACAAAGCTTTGACGACTGCTATACAGTATACTAAAACAACAATCAAAACCGACGACGTCTTGACGTGCCTTCCGAAGCACTGAAGCTGAATTCGGTAGTAAATGACACTAGCGATCACCCATCCAAATAAATCCACACGTTCGAGGCCTACGGATATTAAGAGGTTATCTCTGCCTATAACAGATCCTTCCAGCGCCCATCATAGATATCCTGAGATAAATAGTTGTAAAGTCTCATGTGTATAAATAAATAATAACTGGCTCACAAGGACAGCTGCCGGAATACCCTTTTAGGTGCTTGGCGCAATGTTTTTCTCCACCCAGGTGAGCATTTGCAAAATGTCCTTTCATCAAGAGGTGAAGCTCAAGCCGGCGGCGCCGGTGGGGATCGAACCATAGACCTGCGGCACTGCAGTACATAGCTATTACCGCTCGGCCATCATTGCAGAGAGACAATAACAATAGTTAGGTACAAAGGGCGGACTTATCGCTAAAAGCGATCTCTTCGCGATAACCTTTATAAACACCTTATTAATCTTTATATAAAATATAACTAATTTCTCGTTATCATTGTTAGGCAAATAAAAATGAAAAAAAAGTCTTGTATACGTATTTGAAAATTAGTTTACGTCCTATTCTCAGACCTACTGAATATAGACACAAAATTTCATAGGAATCGGGCAAGCCGTTTCGGAGGAGTTTTGTTACAAACACTGTGACACGATTAGAAGATGTAATTGATTTATGTAAATTGGGTTATAAATAGTAATAGTAAATAGTGTAACAGTAGTTTTGTAAGTTGGTTATAAATGGTATTATGATAATTATATATTATTAAAATCGTAATCTTCCTTTTGAGTTCATCGTCGGGATATCTGAACGAGTTTAATTTTTGATAGCAACTTTACGGTGAGCTTTTACGAGTAAGGTAATAAAAAATTAATTAAAAAAATTCTTTACGAGTCATCGTTGAAAAGCAATCGCGGGTAGATGAATTTTTGACACAGCAGTTTTTTTATTGAGCATTATGTAAAGACAAAAGTAGAAAATATTACAGGTATCTTGTGTAATTGTTTTTATAGCCGGAGCAAAGCGAGGATTCAGGCAACACGTTTGTACAGTATTTCTAATGATTACTATGCCATACAGTCTTGACTTCAAAATGAGACATTTTCATTTTTTCAATGGATGTTGTAAGAGTAAGTTAAAAGCTAAAAAAGCCTAAAAAGTGTGCACTTTGAAGCAGTGATGGCACAGTGGCATTGGCTATGGACTGCCGCGCAGTAGGTCCTTGGTTCGAATCTCGCCGCGGGCTTGAGCTTCAACGCATGGTGCAAGGACATTTTGCGAATACCCGCCTGGCTAGCGACCACCCTCAAGTAGATAATCTGTCGCCAAGCACCTAACGGTGTGTCCCGGCAGCAGTCCTTGAGAGCCAGTGAAATGACAGGTACATATGAGACTTAAAAACTATGTCTCAAGGTGACGGGCAAAGTGCAATTAGTGTCTTATGCCGAAATACATCTGTTATAGGCAGAGGCTAGTCCGCGTAACATCAGGTGAGCCTCGAGCTTACAAATATTTATGCCTGGGGCACACTTGTGCCCTGCGCGTGTATTGGATGTTAATACGTTTTTGTGTCTTGTCCTTTATGATGTTACAGAAGATTTTTTGTTCCGATTATCATACGTAGTAACGGGGTCAGATAGCGCTTGGCAGTGAGGTTGGAACAATAGCTTCTGAGTTCATGAAATTCATAAGAATGGTTATAATCTTCCGTTTACAGTGATCCGTATAATCTTCCCTCATCCTATGCATAGGGGGATTGACGAAAACAAAAAAAGACCCTCTAAATTGAAATAGAGAGCCTTGTATTATATTATTATTATTTATATTATATTATAATTATTAATTATAGTATCCAATGGTAAGTTTAGTTGAAAATAAAAAACATAGCACTGTCAAAAGGTTTCATCATATTCTGTAAGCTTACAAAATTTACAGCATTCAATAACATCTTCTGTAAGTATGAGCTAACTTTAATATATCATTTTGTATAGTTTTTCAAAATTACAGAATTAAGTCTCAATCTCTATTTTTTCTGAAACACACATGATACACCTTATGGTTTATTAGCCTGCCTTTAAATCTTTTTCTTTTAATTTCAATACATTAATTTATATCCAACCAATATTTTCCTAAGAAGATAGCTTCACTTTTTGACATGATACAATCGTATACCGAAAACAAAGTCTAAGAAGTTAGGTCTCATTGTACAATACCTCCTTCAACAATTTTGAGGAATAATGTCATGTGTATCTCCCGCACCCTGTACCCTCGCGCCCCTGTGAGTGAATACTCATTCAAGCGGTCTGCCTATTATTAGCAGAAAAACTGTACATGAAAGATTCCAATAGCAATAAATACTTAAATAAAAATACCAACAATAAATAACTAAAAAGTTTCCTTTTTTCAATTAAATGTGACCAGTACAATTTACATAATTGAATAACAACAGAATAAATAGTAGCAAAGCTTTGGCTTCAGTTTTCAAGTTGTTTACCTGACGCCAGCCCTTCTTGAGAATACAAGTTTGGAGTATACTCTATACCTTTGTTTACTCGTGTGCGAACATTTTAATGTGCTTAATGTACATTATACTCATATTATCTTCTATATCTATAATTTTGGTAGTATGTAGGTATCTATTTAAAAGTTTTTCTTATTGTATATATGTATTTTAAAGTACCTAGTTTATCTATTATACTTTATTTATATAATTATATATATCTATATATAATTTATAGAATTATATATAGCACATTTATTAGCATATTTTTTACATTGTATATATATATTTTGAGTATTACTTCCTATGATTTATGCATAATGCACTTTAGCCTATACATCTAAATTAACATGTATCTATTCAGCCTACAGTTGCTTGGAAGAGATTGATGCCTAGCAATAAGGCCGCCGATTATATTATATTGAAGTTATGTAACTAACATTAATCATTTTAAAAGTGCAATAAAGTCCCTTCTAGTAATTTTTAACGATCATCTTATGTATATGGAACAGTCCTGATTTATATATATAATCCGGAAACCGTACAAATAATACGTTCCTAGTACCTTTTTAGTAACGATAAATCTTCCGGTCAGTGGTCACTGGCGATAAAACGGTAAAAATGTCCGTCATCTGGTAATCGCTCAAAGTGGTCTTACTATACATAGGTAACTATAGCTTTTGCTATACAGGGTGAGTTAATTATAAGTAAAATTATGTTTTTATTTCTTAGGTTTTCTTAATTTTTTTCTTACCGCAATTAAAGACTGATAAACAAAATTATTAGGAATCCTCAGTTACTAGTTCGAAGACTGGAACATTGGTTTTATATGTGGCAATATGCTCGGACCTTACTACATGGGATCTCAATACTCAATGTTGTATTGCAAGATATGATCTACACTCCCCGAGTATTTGCCCGATTTTCTAGAAGAGCAATAAGATTTTTTGTTGAACAAAGCAGTAGTCGGTGACAAATGCTCAAATTGAAATTTTATACGTTAAATTTAAATTTGAGCATTTGTCACCGACTTTCATAGAGCTGTGGACGCGTAAATTGAATGAATGATTTTTTGAATTGGACTTTAAAAACCATGTATAAAAAAAATATTGGGTATTTTTTTAGGACAGTAGCTATCCGTAGTTGTAAGCAGTGCCCGTTAGATAGCGTTAGGCAACTTGGTACCAAAACAGGTCCGGCAAAATTACAGTGTTTAATTATGTCTATTAACCCCTTTAACTCTTGTATATTAATAATAATAACATCCAAATATTTATTAAGAAAATCACCCTGTATTCACCATAAAACCATCAACGGTGACAAATGCCTTGTATTTCAAGAAAAATGGTAGCTATGAGCTTGGGAATGTTACCAAATGTTTCAGTGAGCTCGAAATAGGGGTGATTGCTTATACGTAGTAACCAAGTGGATTCAACGAAAACGTTTAGATGAATCCTCCACCTGAATTCATGTCCAAGCATTTTGTTCAAGATTGAATGTCCATTTCAAATAGCAAGATGATAATTAAATCATTTACCGTGCTACTAGATGGCGCTCACAAACGAAATATTTCTGTGTCACGGTATCGTTTGTTACTAATGTGTTGACGAATACACAGGGGAAATTATTTTAATAAACAGCTACATTTACTCCTAATTTGAATTATTCTATTATTATCTTGACGTTGCGTTGGACATAAAAGTTCCTTGCGGGTTACTGGGACGTGTATACGTTGTTTTGAAAGCGTTCGTATCGGAACTTGTCTAGTCTCTCTTAATAGATAATTTTAGTTTAAAAATGTTGTCTGTCTTGAATGAGGGACCCGATAATAGCAATCACTTCTGAGCTCTTCCGTGCTTTGGAAGGCATGCTTAGTATGCTTGTCCTGTAAAGTCCGAAAATTTCTGTGGTAAAGAATTTCTTAAATCCCCGCATGGCCAGCATCAGTAAAATGCCAATAAGGATTCAACGGTGCGTTAGGGCAGCTGTAGAATCAGTTAATATTCTAGGATATGGCTATTTACCTTCTTCGACCACATCATCAATTACCTTCACGTGAGTTTGTGGTTAAAGACTAATCTAATGATATAAGAAGGCTACGATCGCCAACTGAGGCAAACATTTTGCACTTTTCCTGTCCAACCATTTTCGACGTTATTGTACTGGTTGTATTCGTTGAAAGTTTGACTTGCATTGGTTGAAAGATTAGCAACAGTGCGTGGTGGCCTGGGGCATCACCGTCAATTATTTCATCCTATACATTATATTGAAAAAAAAAAAAAAAATCTATTAAAATCCAAAATAGAATATAAAAATATAAAACAAATAAAAAGAAAAAAACCTCAAAATGAATAAAAAAAATATAAATAAAGGTTAGTTTTAAATATTTTTTCCTTAAGTATGTATGTTTTCTATTTTTTTTCCAATTACAAAGAAAAATAGATTATAATTGAAAAAGTCACGGATCCTGGAACGTTGAAAAAGTCTTTGGAGTGTAGATAGCTTACATAAAATATAAATTTTTACAAAAAAATACTAACATCAATAATATAATACGCATTATATGATTGAAGTCATGTGACAAATTTTATTGGGATCATCACAAGAAAAACACCAGCTTTCGAATATAAAGTAAACGAATCAATATCAGTACATCCTGTAAACAGTTATGAGGTAACACATTAAAAAAACAGTTGAAATGAGAACCTCCTCCTTTATTAAGGCGGTTAAAAATGTATTATAGGGATAGAAACAAAGTCAAAAATGGTTTGACAGTCGCTACGCTGTCAGACTCTGCCACTTCGGTGGAAATCGAGCCTTAGTATAATTTAACTCTTCCAGTACCATTATCATAACCGATTACAAATTAAAGAGCTTCAAAACCTCTTTCTGAGGGGAAAGAGGCGGTTTACGGCACCAAATGTTTAATGCACTCCTTTAGCGGCAATCCTTTGTTAAGGATAATGGAAAACGACGTTGAGTTAATGTTGGGCCTTAATGAAAATCACCGACCGATAAACCTTACCCTTAAGTACATAATAGCTAAGGAGTGCTGTTTGATATGTTTACATGCAGTGTTGTAGCTTTTGATAACGTCATAAGTAGTCACAACAAAATATATTTTTCACTTCAGTACCTCAAACTAAACAAAAACACTGTACTTAGGGTTTGCTGCTTGAAATCAGCGAGCAAAATTAGATAATTAGATTATGCTCAGTGAGTGAGACAAAGTAACTTTTAATTTTTATTTTTCAGATAGCTGCGAATATCTTAATCAACCTTGGGTTAAGGCTATCTATTACTTCATGAGTACGTAAATTCGGCATGCGAGAGTTGCTGTCTATGCGCACAAGACGGCGCTGCGCTCTAGTTGCACAGCGCGCTCTCAGTACACCGAGCGTCGAATAGCTCAATGTCACGTCACACACAGTGCAACTAAAACAGTTGATTGACTCCAGGAGGTCTACTGCCAAAAACGAAGTTCAAAGTTTCGTTTGAAGGATCGCACTTTTTCTTACCACGAAACGCTTTCGGATCCAAATTTCTATAAATTCGTACTTCGTGAATTGACATAATATTGCCCGTATTTTACCCTACTCCCAAATGTTATTTGGAATTTATAATTTCGTATTTAGAATTTAAGTTGATTATGGATTAATGATAATCTCTTAATAGATACGCCTATTTTTTCGTCTGTTGTAGAGTTATCGTTTGCTGCGAAAATACTTTGCTTCGACAAAACTTGCTGCATTCCATATTTACACATTTTCGTTTTTAACTAAGAAACTATGTACCAAGTATAAATGAGCACCTACACAGGTATGCTATTTCATAGGATAGTTTATACATTGTACATTTTATCCCTCATTTGCAGCATACATCACAAAAATGAAACTAACTTATTTTATACCCATATAATGGTGATGCCATAACTTACCCATAACTGACTCCATAACTTTTTCTTCCACCACCGCTTGGTGGTGAACACGAATGTAGCTATATACAAGAGTCACTGTTACAACATATTAAATCATTCTTGTGTTTTCAAGAATATGTTTACTTAATTTAGGTATACGTTGCATGGTTGTTCGTAGAAAGCAGCGCGAGAAACAGGAACTTCAAAAAAGAAGGGTTACGTGTATTATGGGTCTGCCTCTTCAAAAAATAAAACATTCTGACAAACGTTGTATTGAACACATGGGCTTATCTACTAATGTAAGGCTCATGGTTGCATTCTCGTTTTCATATTCGAAGTAGATTTTACTAAAGAGTTTATAGTGTTAGGCATTATTCCATTATGTTCTTTGTTCGTCGACGACACAACCATCACTGTGAAAAACATTTGTTTACTAAGAAAATAAATCGTAGAATACGTTGAATTCTACAAACACATACATGAATAAATAGTTTATTAATTACCGAAATATTATTCTTCTCAAATTCTTTTTAGTTTTTGATTTATATACCAACTATTTTTTGTTGTTACTTATTTTACTATCTTACAGTTCAAACACCACACGGTATTATTTATTTGCTTACTGAGTATTATAATCTTGAAATAATACTCAATATAATAGTACCGCTCCTTAATATAATTTACGCTAGTTGTCTCATATAATCCCGTGGGTGTCGTAAGAGGCGGCTAAGGGAAATTTACTGGAAGGTGGGCAGCAGAGCCTTCAAATGATCTACCAACTTACACTGCGATCCCCAAGCCGCCTGCCATGCGTGGGGACTCTAGTCACAACAATTTAAGATATTAATGATTAAACAAATCTTACATTCACGAAACGATAAAAGTATAGAACTATCCAATAAACTACTTACATACCTATTTTATATAAATGTAGATTTAAATTTAAGTTTAAGAATTAGTTTTTGAATCAACTTAAAAAATATGGAGGAAAGTTATAATCACGTATATTTTTTTTATGTTACTGGATCATGCAAATCCAGTAAAAAGTAACGCTTAAACGTATCGTTATGATTATTTTATGTTGAGCAGCATATACCTACAAATGAGTGTTCTAGTAGTTCGTATGTTACTCTCAATTTACTTAATGAAATTATTTGCTAAACTACCAATTACTAACTAACAATTACTACTCTTGCTGATGTTAGCCAATATTATGGGTGACAACTTGTCTTAGACGTTAAATATACGTCTAAGACAAGATACTAAAAATTTAGTCAGTGACGTTTAATTAATTTTATTTGAAAAATAAAATTAATTAAACGTCACTGACTCCTTTTTGAAGCGCTCGTAGTGAAGTATGCTTAGCTATTCTGAACCGATCAGCAAAGCTAAGCAACGTCCGCCTCAGACATGAGTTGGATGGGTGACCACTGGTGACATTACTACTGAGCGATTCCGTGCTTCAGACGGCACGTTAAGCCGTCAGTCCCGGTTGTTGTCTAAGGATGGCAGTCGTTATAGCATGGTGGTAAGACATTTTGCGAATGCCCGTCTGGCTAGCTACCACTCTCAAGTAGAAAATCTGTCACCAAGCACCTAAGGGTGTGTTCCGGCAGCTGTACTAGAGAGCCAGTAATTCTAGGTTAGTCTGAACAACATCTTCGACAACATCACTTACCATCAGGTCAAAAAGTCAAAAGGCTAACCTATCAGGCATAAAAAAAATAACACCAAAAAAGATGAAAGCAACTTGTGGAAGTCGGACAATGATACTGTGAGCTCAGAGTGTTTTGAATCTGCTTGGTATCGACATCCACAAGTTATTTCATACATTTCCGCGTATGAAATTTATGTAGTTACGTTTATAAAAAATATTTTCTAAAACTCCTCTAAATTTATTTGACGTATGCTTTCTCCTAGTAGTGAATAATTAGGGTGAACATTGTCGTTATTGTTTTCATAATCAGGGTGAATGTTTATGTTGTCATCTTGAATTTTTAAGTTTCTAATGGACATACCACGCTCATTTCTGCTGTCTATGATTTCGGGCAGTAAGCATTTCATATAAAATTTAATTAATTTTGGTCTCATCTTAGTTTTCAAAAATGTAACCTTGAATCTGGTAGTAAATTGAGTTTTTATTTACAGAAGTAGTTCTAATGTGTTTATTATATATATATATATATATATATATATAAACTTTATTCTGCAGTTAAATAAAACATCTTGAAGAAAATATAGGAATGTTTATTGCTGAAAACAACTCCTCGATCTGAGAAAATTCTATTCCAGAAGCTATAACTCCCGTGGTACAGCTAAGTCAAACAAACTTCTTTTCACATTTTGCACTCAAATTTGAATATTAATATAAGTTAATGTCTTCTCTCACCAATCAAGAAGAAGTTGTTTTATTTACATTCAAACAAATTATTGTGGTGTTCTTTTTCTTGAACTTGTTTTAAAAAGTAGGAGATGTCAATTATTCGCCGTCCCGATATAGGTTGAAAATAGTCTTATATTTATCCATTTGAATAATAAACGCGTCCTCGTTGCCATCAATTTCTCTGTAACACCATAAAATCAGTACTCAGTACTAATATTATAAATGCGAAAGTAACTCTGTCTGTCTGTCTGTCTGTCTGTCTGTCTGTCTGTCTGTTACGCTTTCACGCCAAAACTACTGGACCGATTTGAATGAAATTTGGTATGGAGATAGTTTGAGACCCGGGAAAAAACATAGGATAGTTTTTATCCGACTGCGCAAAAAGAGGTTCATGTTTTCGCGCGATAACCGACATACGCGCGGGCGGAGCCGCGCCCGGAAAGCTAGTAAGATATAAAGATAGTACGAAAATTAAAAAAAATATTCCTATTAAATTCCAGTTTTAGAATTCAGTCCTTATTCTAATTTAGAATAAGTAAAAAGCCCAAATTTACACTTATTTTAATATACTTAAGGCAATAATCGTACTCGTTCGTTTTAACGGGCATAACGTAGAATTACTGGCTCTTAAGGGCAGCTGCTAGATTAGCGACATGGTTAGGTGCTAGGCGACAGATTTTGTACTTGAAAGGATGGGAGCAAGTCAAGCAGGCATTCTTAAAATTCTCAACCGTCCGCAGTCCTTGAGAGCCACTTAAATTGCAAGCACATGAAACTTAACAACTATGTTTCAAAGTGATGGGCGCAGTGCAATTCGTGACTTGTGACGAAATGCATCTGTTATAGGCAGAGGTTAGTCCACTTAACATCAGGTGGGTGGGCCTCGACCTTATTCCGTCACAATAACATAAAAAAACTTAGTTGTCTGAAAAAAAATCACCACTTTTTCAAACTGAAAAGTTGACTGAATCTACAATATCTGAGTGTTAGATATTCTTCTTTTTAAATAAATCAATACGACGGAATTGCTATTAAACTGTTTTTAATTATATAAATGTGATACAATGTATACATGAATAACGTTCGTGGAGCTAATCACAGCTGTCAATGTCAGTTGTCCTATTGGCCAGCAGCATTGGGCGCTGGTGGACTATGGCGCGGTATTTGAATATCGGAGTTCACAAATTGTTTGTATTAACAACCTCCGCCTTCTTGAAAAGTTGTAACTCTCTCAGCCTTTAATATACTTTACATTTGTGAAATTGTATTAGTCCAGCAGCGGGCAAATTTTGTTTATAGCTCGACGTACGATTCCCTTACTGGTTTTAATGTCTGCTACTCTGCAGGCTCCATCGGGTCCAGGAAATACATCAACAATACGACCTAATGGCCATTTCAGTGGCGGATTTGCTTCATCTCTGATCAACACCAACTGATCAATTTTGATGTCAGGTTTTCTGTTTTTCCATTTCGTTCTCTGCTGCAGTTCACATATATATTCACTGCTCCAACGGCTCCAAAAATGTTGTCTCGCTTGCTCTATACGGGCGTATCGATTTGGATTTACCTCTTGCAAGTTAGGCACCGGCAGTGATATGAGGGGTCTCCCTATGAGGAAGTGCCCAGGTGTCAAAGGACAAAGATCATTTGGATCAGGGGAAAGAGGGACTAGCGGCCTCGAGTTTAGAATAGCCTCTATTTGGCAAAATAGTGTTGCAAGCTCTTCAAAAGTAAAATGCGCATTACCTGCAACCTTTTTCATATGTGATTTAGCTAATTTTACTGAAGCTTCATTTAAACCTCTAAAATTAGGCGCGTACGCAGGTGAAAAGTAAAATTTGATGCCTTCATCAATGAAATCTGGCACAGCATCAGAACAATTCTTTACAAGAGCAGAAATTTCGCGGTTCGCACCAACGAAATTGGTGCCATTGTCACAAAATATCTCCCGAGGCTTACCTCGGCGAGATATAAAACGACGCAAGGCCAATATAAAAGCTTCTGTGGTCAAATCACTTATTAATTCGAGATGAACCGCTTTCACCTTAAAACAAATGAACACACCGAGATAACATTTTATTAGCCTGGCGCCGCGGCCTTTTTTATTTAAGATCATAAAAGGTCCTGCATAATCTATTCCTACCACTTCAAACGGAAATCCTGGCGTTACTCTTTGCGATGGTAAAGTTCCCATTATCTGTTTGGCAACTGCTCCTTTCAGTCGTTTGCACATTAAACAACATCTGCAAACTCGTCTCGCTAAAATTCTACCGCCAATAGGCCAATATTGTTCACGTACGGCTGAGAGAAGCAGTTGTGGTCCGGCATGCATCAACTTAGTATGATAGTACCTCATTACTAATACTGTAAAATGATGTTTGTTGTCTAAAACAATTGGATGTTTCTTATCAAAATCATAATTAGATTGATCTATCCTCCCACCAACACGAATCAAACCTGTCTCTTTCTCTACGATTGGAGTTAAGTTGTGTAATACCGGGAGATTCTTAAAATTATTATCAAAATTAGGAAAACTCTCGAGTTGTGACATTCGAGCTAGCTTGGACTCTGAACTTTCTAATTCACTTACAATCAAAGGCCCAGTCTGCTTATTACCTCTACAGTTATTGACAAATCTATAAACATAAGCTAGTATCCTACGTAATTTCAAAAAACTAGAATACCGCTCGAATTCAATTATTGACTTTTGAGGCGTATTAACGTTACTAACATGAACGCGTATTTCAGGCAAGTTAGTGTGTATTTCACCGCATTTCTGGTCGGGCCAGTCACTTTGTGTACCTTTCAGGAATGTAGGCCCATCCCACCACAACGAAAGGTTCTGTACCTCTTCTGGATCTACACCTCGTGTTGCCAGATCTGATGGATTTAAGTACGATGGTACATACAAAAAGATATCATTAACACACAAATCTCTAACCTCAGCAACCCGGTGTGACACAAATGTACTTAATTTGTGTGGAGGAGTGACCAGCCAGGCAAGAACAATCTTTGAGTCACACCAAAAATGTTTGTTATTTATTGAACACCTCAACGATTCTGAAACTTTCTTACACAGTCGAGCCCCTAAGACTGCTCCACACAGCTCAAGCCTGGGTATGGTTGAAGTTTTAAGTGGCGCTACTTTTGATTTGGCACACAAAAGGCGTACAGTAATATTCCCTAATGCATCTGTAGAACGCATATATAAACAGGTAGAATACGCTTTAAGTGAAGCATCCGAAAAAATGTGCATATCAATTTTAATGGGATTAGCGCAAATTGCCTGGCGAGGTATAGATAAATGTTCTATTTTCTTTAAGTTATTGATAAATTTTAGCCAACTTTGTGAGATTTCCTCGGGTATTTGCTCATCCCATCCAATTTTTTGCAACCATAACTGCTGCAAAATTATCTTACACGTTACAATGCAGATATTTAATAATCCTAATGGGTCAAATATACTTGATGACATTGATAAGATACTACGCTTCGTTAATGAATTAAATGGTTTTTGTACGTTTAATGATTTTGCTATTGCAATTAGAATACAATCACTGCTAGGATTCCACTCAATACCTAACGTATTAGTTACCGTAGAAAATCTTAAATTTTCTTGAACGTTGTCTAAGACAGCTTCCTGTGAAATTATATTAATTAGTGCCTGAGAGTTGCTTTTGACTTTACGTAAATTAAAACATGCCGATTCTAATTGTTTAGTGACACCTTGATAAATATGTTGTAAGCCCATCTCATCAGAATACCCAGTAATGATATCATCGATATAATAATCATGTAACATGACCTCTTTGATTATTGGATCATTACATTCTAATCCTAACTGTATTAGACATCTAGTGCTCAGAAATGGCGCAGAAGAGGTACCATAAGTAACTGTATGGAGTTGCATGTATCTCAGCGAATCCCGCTCATCCTTTCTCCACAATATTGATTGAAGATGCCTTTGACTTGGTTCGATAAAGATTTGTCTGTACATTTTTTCTATGTCTCCAGTAAAAATAAATGCATGCTGTCGCAATCTAATTAAGATAGAGAAAATGTCATCCTGTACAGTTGGTCCTACCATCAATATATCATTGAGAGAAAAGCCCGAAGAAGTGCGGCAGCTTCCGTCAAATACGACTCTACATTTTGTACTCTCACTTTTGTCTATCAATACAGGATGATGTGGTAAAAATACAGCGTGCTCAGGTCTTTTAGTACTTGATAAATGACCGAGAGCTTCGTACTCATTCAAAAACTGAACATATTGCGATTTTACTTCCGGCTGCCTTTGAAATCGACGCTCTAACGATTCAAACCTTTTACGGGCAATGCAATATGAGTCTCCTAATACTTCTGGCTTCATTTTCAAAGGCAGCGTAACGCAAAATCTCCCGTTTTCAAGACGACGCGTGTGTTGCACAAAATGATGCTCACACGCCTCCTCTTCTTGAGACATGACGGGCTTTACAGGCACTTCTTCTAGTTCCCAAAACTTGTTCAGCTGGGTTCGAATCTCGTGACTGAAATTGCAAAAAAGTTTTGTGGGAGCATCTTTTGTTGGAAAACATATGATTGGTCCTGATACCAACCATCCAAATACTGAGTTTTGTAGAACAGGCAAATATCGACCTAGTTTAATTTGTTCCAAGCATATGATATCCCAAAATACGTCGGCTCCTAATAGTATGTCTATTTTAGCAGGAATATGGAATGTCTTATCTGCGAGTGATATATTTTTAGGTATATTGATTTTGGAAATATCTACTTCATGGCTTGGCAGTGAACTAGTTATTTCTTTGATAATAAATGCATTGACTGACGTGCTAAATAAACTTGTTTTAGACTGCACTATTATATTACAGCACTGTAAAGCTTCAAATGACATGCTGTTAATACCTGTGACACAAACCGAGTCTACACTCTCAGTCTGTAAACATAGTTTATTTTTTAAATCCTGACTCACGAAACTCGACTGGCTTCCATTATCTAATAGGCAGCGAGCTTCAATACATTTTTGTGTATCAATCGAATTATTGTTAATGCATGAGACTTTGATAATTGCAGTTGATAACAAAACTTGATTGGCGATACATGTTGAAAGTGATATTGGATTGGAAACTATTTGGTTTTCTGAGCTTGGTTTGTCAAAGTGTAAGAGTGAATTATGCTTTGCATTGCATAACTTACATGGTCGAGATTTGCACTGTGGTGCTAAATGTCCGCTACGAAGACAGTTAATACAATGCCTATTTTTAATAATAAGCTTTAATCTGTCAGTCGGTGACAGAGACAAAAACTTTTTACAGTAGTAAATCAGATGTTCCTCATTACATACTAAACATTCAGAATGTTTTTTGTCTAAAGATGCAGCAACAAATGACTTTTGTTGTTTATTCATGCGCTTGAATTGCTGCAGCTGCGGTTGTTCAAGCGATTGCTGCAGTTCGGCAGCACGGTTGCTACTACTTGCAGTTGCTTCTATAACATCTGCTCTCCTACGCAAAAAAGTAAGGAATTTTTCTAAGTCTGGATTTTCTGATAATGATGATTTATATTCTTCCCATTTAATACTTGTAATGCTATCGAGTTTGTTCGAGAACAGAAATATTATCAACGTATCCCAATTTTCTGTTTTTTCTCCTAAGGTACTTAACGCTCTTAAATGCTTAGCAATATGATCAGCGAGGGAACGTAACGCATTTTCTTCACTGACAGTCTGAACATCAAATAAAGCCTTAAGATGAGTACATACTAGCTTACGCTTATCATTGTACCTATCACATAGAAGTTTCCATGCTACTTCGTAATTACTACTAGAAATTTCTAAAGACGCTATTACTGAAGCTGCTGGACCAGTGAGTGCACTTTTAAGGTACTGATACTTATTTATACTTGCTATAGAATCATTGTTATGAATCATAGAAGTAAAAGTATCGTGAAATTCTAACCATTTAGAAGCATCACCATTGTAGTTAGGAATCCCAACTTGAGGTAATTTAAAATTAGAGTGCTTTAAAGACACTTGGGAACATGAACTGTCTAATTCTGTATTATTACATTTCTCGATTATTTCCTGAGCTTCTGCCATACATCTAAAAAATCTGTTGTCCGTTGTTTCCCTTTCAGTTACATTTTCTTGACTGTCCTGCTTAATTTCTATGCTAGTCTGAATGAGATCGTACTCGTCGAAAATAGCTTCTATCTTTTTTAAGCGTGATTTTAACTCATTTTGATGTATTTTACTTATTACCGTCTGTTCTTTTAATTCTTCTAAATATTTTTCGAAAGTAGTTAATCTTCCCTTTAATGAGGACCTTTTACCCTTAAGTTCTTTCATATCCTGAACGCTCTTATCGTCTGTGCCAGTCATTTGAATGAAAACAAAAAATTAACTTTATAAATACCTTAACAAAAACATACAATTGCTGTAGTCTCGCGCGAGAATCAGCCGGCCGGTTCTGCACCGCACTTGATTTATAACTGTAAATCAGCTGATCGTACGTGCACTGTGCGCAGCATCTCGTTATCACTGTAATTAATAATGTTTACAACTTAAATTGACTGACTACAAAAATTATTTTACTTTGGGGTCGATACTAAGATTACTTAGGTAGGTACCTAGTGAATATATGCTTAAGAATGTAAGAAATTGAAAGCTCTTGTAGACATATGAATTAATATGTAATATAAATGACTGTACTTCGATATTTATAGCAATTAAATACCTAATCAATTGCACTTAGCGCGGTATTCTATTCGTAGCTCGCATAATTATGCACAGAAGAAAGTAGGTAGATATAGAAAGAATATAGGAGTTGTAGGAAGAAATAAAAATGAATATTGTTTATCAGCATAAAGATGATTATTGAAGCAAAATAGATGAAACTATGTATGATTATATTATATAGATATAGATTCTGATGAAAGTAGCTTAACAGCTGAAATCACTTAGTAATGTTTAGTGTTTACTTTGAAGTTGGACTTTGGGTTCAACATATATAATTTCTTGGAAACTCGAGCAAGCTAGACGAAGTAAAAGAAAGTAAAGAATGGGCAAACCTCCCTTTTAGAAGCCTTCTGCACTGCCAGTTTGCCAAAACTCCTTGCACTTTTTCGCCGTTGTCGTTCCAGATACAAATTATCACAGTCACCAAGTCATCAAAGATTTCAATGGAGTCCGCCGTTTGTTATTATTTCCGTGTTGATTGCAGTTCGTGTATTGTGTCTCCACACAAATATTGTAAACGGTCGCCAATTTTGTTAGATATTCTTCTTTTTAAATAAATCAATACGACGGAATTGCTATTAAACTGTTTTTAATTATATAAATGTGATACAATGTATACATCATGGATTTATAAACACAGGGATAGGAACTATTGTTCTATACATACGTTAGGTTATACAAATATATACAATATCGACGCCAAGGTTTCAAATAACACTCTATCTCTTTTTAACTAACCAATAATGGCTTATGCGAAAAGAGATAGTGAAACGTTTGCTAATACATATTTCGGAAACATTGTGCAATGACGTCACTATATTGACAGAGCGTGCCACAGTCCACCAGCTGATTTGCCGAGTTTCGTGGTTTTTATATAGTCAAGTGGTTGTATGTTACTATTTTTTTCAGTAAATAGAGACTTTATTGCTGGAAATACAAAGTGCGCCATGCCTTCATGTTCGATAGCTCACTGTAAGGCCCGCTAAAATAAAAACCAGCCCCAACTGACTCTTCATAAGTAAGTATCTGCATGATCATAAGTTTTCAATTCAGTTGATGTTTTATATAGATGCAAGCGTAGTTGAAGGACAAGAAACCATGTGTTATTTGATTATTTTTCTTATTACGCTTATTTTTCTATCATTTTTGTTAAGTATTTCGAAAACATAACGTAAGCTAGTGATGTGACATCAACTGCTATAATTTATCGATATTTACTTACGTACCTACTTTTAAAAGTCAAGGAATAGTGTAATATTATTTCGGCGTTCAATCTTAACAAAACTAAAACACAACTGCTACCTCTCATCATCAGCCTGATATTCACTGCTATTATTTCTTTACTCATTGTTATGGTCTGTTTCAGGTTTCCAAATAATGAAGTATTAAGGAGAAGGTGGATTAATGTTATTGGATCTGATAATATTAACCCTCGTCACAAGAACTGGTTCGTCTGTTCATTGCATTTTGAAGAAATATGCTTTAACAAGACCCTTAATATTATGAGATTGCATGATTATGCAATACCTTCTCTGTCACTTGTGGTAAGGTTTTAGAAAATTCTTAGGCTCATCGTCCACAATGTCACTGAAAAGAAACCAGTAACAAACTAAACTCAATATTGGATAGCTAGGTTCACACACACACACACACGTGAAAATACAAATAAAATATCTTAAAAAAGTGACAAATTGAATGGCTGAGATTGGAAGATTCGATCTCTTCTACATATATCATTCTTGTCGATATCGATGAATAATGATACGATTGAATATAAAACCTACGCGATTGTAATAATTTATACATTTATCGAATCAGCACACTGTTTTACAGTTATCCTATCCCAGGCCAACAAATATCTACCTAGTTCTATAAATGTATGTAATAGTTCTTGTATCTAAACTTATTCTGATGGTACGACATAGGTACCTAGATACCGTTAAGAAACCTATTGATTGTGCTAGAAACGAGTAATTTTTTAGTATTCTAAAAAACATATATTAGTAAAATTCGGAGATTCAAAAATATTTTTGTATGCTTCATAAATTTCAATATATTTAGTTATTTCGTAATAATATTCATATGTTTTTATTTATTTCAGAGCTGCAAAGAACATAATTCTGAAGAGAGACAAAATAGACCAATTTTGTGTGAGAATATTCAGATGTTGCATTATGAAGAGGTAAAAATTGCATCTATAGTGCGGCTGCTGAGACAATGCGTTTGATAGTTCGTAATAAATTTTTTTCCCCTAAAAATGACGTTGGCTATGATTGCTTAATATTGTGTTAGACGGGCATTTGAATGTCTATAAATATTTATAATGTCTATAAGCATTTGGACTGCCTATGAGTCTGCTATAACTTATAGATTGTCTAAATGCTTTTATTGTAGTAGCTGTAGTGTTGTATATAGTTCATAGTATTTTGTTTAATAAAGGCATACCGCCGGAAAAAAAATAATAATTGTATATTTTAGCAATTAAAAAGCTACGACGAAAACACAAACACGAACTATCAAACGCATTCTGCCAGCAGCAGCGCGACCGTAACTGCTTATTATTAATTTGCAAATCTGAAAATATTAGTTCATTAACTATCTTTTTTTTAGACCTCAGTGCTGGAGTCTGCTGCTTCTACCATACAAAAAAGTGAAAATACACCAAGCAGGAAATGAATGGCAGAATATTACAAAGGACAGGGACAAATGGAAGAAACTGGAGGAGATTTAGATTAAAATCGTAATTTTTTGAATACATAATTATATAATTCGTAAATAAGAATCCACATTTAAAATGTTATTTAAGAGATATGGAAAATAAAGTCTTATTTTTTTTTATTTTATTATTAATGAATACTGTGTGGTGGAAAAGTGTTGGTAAGCGATGACCACATTGATGGTAGCAGCATTCTATTTTACAGCTTCGGCTATTGCAATTGGCAAACTTTTTATATGAAGTTAGGCAATTAGACCATTTTGCTTTGTTGTTCTTGGAGATACTAATGTCCATAAAATGCAGGATGTTGTGATGATGATGTCCTATTAATAACATAGTTACCTATATTTTCAACTCAAATATGGCAAAGTGAAAAAGTTATATCATAACAGGCAGGTGTGTAGGCAACAGTAGATTTGGGTGAAAACATTTATTGTGCGTAGTTTATTTTTTTATAATTATGTCTGATAATTTTGTATATTCTTCATTTATAATAAAATAATAGGAATATAAATAAAGAAGGAATATAAATTTTGAGAATATATTATTTAATAAACGTATCATTCATGTATGATTCTATTTTACTCTCGCAACTTCTATTAGAAGATTAAATAACCAGAGTACAAATTCATGCCAGAAATTTGCAATCAGTCATATTGAAATAAGTTATTTACGAAGCGACAAAGGGAACAAATGCGCTGAATGAGCAGCGTACTATTACCTCATTTCGATATCGATAGGGTGTGCCACTCATTAGGCGTTTTACAGGGCACTATACCATCTTAATTCGGTATAAACAGAAAGTTTACCGATATGCTACCCTAAACTGACTAAATAATATGCTAATCAAACTCCACGTGCCATGGCCGCCTGAAATTATAATGTATTAATATTAACATTAATTTTAACAGCTTTCGCGTCCATTACATGTTTGAGCCATTTATGTGGCTCAATTCCGTGTGCGCGTTCATTAGGTTTCTGTGCTATCAGAATATTTTATACTGTCATATTTATCATACAATAATAGGAGTAAGTACGTAGATATTCTTTGTCGGCCAAGGATACCCTGACCTGTATACTGGTATGTTCTGATTCTGAAAATATATTAATTAATACCTCCATGTGGGATTTTTATTCAATGTGTCATATCATAATTTATCGATATCGATGAAAACGTTATTTCAAGAGAGCAACTCAGATCGCAGCCATTTGACTTGCCCTTTTGGAAAGTAGGTATACACGTTTATTTTGTAGGTATTTCCAGTCCATAGATGAAAGTCCATGGTATACATGAATAACGTTCGTGGAGCTAATCACAGCTGTCAATGTCAGTTGTCCTATTGGCCAGCAGCATTGGGCGCTGGTGGACTATGGCGCGGTATTTGAATATCGGAGTTCACAAATTGTTTGTATTAACACTGAGAGCCATGCATACCTAGTCATAATGTTAAGTGTTTTGAAGGATTACTAGAAATAGTAAATTTTTACCTCTTTTTGAACCTACTGTTATGTTTAGACTGTGGTCAATAGAAATAAATAAACAAACAAAAAATTACTTACCATATTTCAATTCCCATTTTCTTTTGCCTTCAACCGTGATTTAGTGCGTGGTTTATTTTCTTTATTTGCCATTTCCAGAAAACAACCAAAAAAAATATTGTCTCATATAAGTTTTCATAAAATATTTACACAACGGGAAATAAACACAAACACAGTATATCTAATGCCTCTAATATTCTAATAGAGATATTTACACTATGAGGAATAAACACTATGTCATAATTATATGCTATAGTTCACTAAATAATAATTACATATGTATTACAATTTATTGTGTATCCTCATGATATTTGTTTACGCAGATACCAAAAAGTGCGCGCGCAAAAATTTGACACAGATCTTGTCTTGGTGACGTCCCGAGGGACACTGATTAGCAACGTTTGGATATATTATCACTTAAATATTCGATTTAAAAAAGAATAGATGTAATGAGAAAAAAGGATCGCTTTATTTGTATTTCAAATTAAATTACCTACAAAATGGTATAAGTTATAGATTAAGTGGAGTATTAGTACCTGTTAAAAATTAAATTTGGCCGGTAAAAAAACCGCAAATCGAACTTAGTTCACTATTTTTTTCTATCGAGAAAATTTACTCGTATCGTGATTTGAAAGAATACACAATAAGGAGAAAGAATGTAACTAAAATATATATTTATTTCAGTATTGAAATGTTCTTCTTTGTTTATAAAAAACAACATCTACTTTAGGCAAAAACGGGAATACCCGACCTTAATCATACAATTCGGAACATTCACTCTTATCTTTCCCGCCATAACAAAGAGAGAGAGACAACGACCATCCCTTTCGAAGTTTGAATTCTGATTTTGAATTCAACCTCAAAGACAAACACGTTCGGAATTTCGTACTAACTAAAGAAATTATGCAAAAAAGATAATAATGTCTTTTAATGTAATTCATTACATTTTTAACTTATTGTTGTATTTAAACGAAAATAAGTGTTTACTGTAAATAAACTTCATTTTTAACTAAATATATATATACCTATAAATATTAAATTCTATAGTTTTAAAAATGTTACGTAAATTTTGAAAGTTTTGAATGGGTCTTATTTCCGAACATGCCTTTAAAATAAAAGAGCGGGAATAACATTTCGTGGGTGGCGTAAAGAGTAAAATAGGTTAATAGTTATTTTAATCTATTCCTGTTTATTATTTTACCTTCTAAAGTGTTCTCGCTGCTGAAGTGAAAGTTATGTGTGTTACACGAGAGAGAGCAAAGTTTTTGCATCTCGTGCCTTTGAATCCCACGCCACACCCAGGATTCAACTTTAGAGTAACTCGCTACTCTCGTGTATCAATTATTGAATCCTTCGCTTGCTTAGGATTCAAAATCAGCACTCGCAGCGAAAAACGCCTATGCACTCTTGTTGCACAAATAACTATTTTAGGTACTTTATTGAAAAGTGGTATAGGTTTGGAAGTTGGGTCCCAACTTCCAAACCTATACCACCCAATACAACATCATCAACATAACATGAAAATCATAAAAATCAGCAATATGTGGCTCAAAGTTGCGCTAAGGGACACATGAATAAAGAACAGTACAGAATGAAAGCTTCACTACTACACGCACAGCTATGTGTGCGTAACACAAACAAGAGGTGCGTTAGTTTGAGGCGGCCACACAGCGGCACCGGTTTGAACCAGCTCAATAAGCTGTAAAAATTTTCGTAGCTTTCGTTCTGTTCCTTTCTATAATCATTGTTTGAAACAGTGATGGCTCAGTGGCAGTCATGGAGTGCCATGCAGCAAGTCCATGGTTCGAATCCCACCTATTGCTTGAGTTTCACCGCATGGTGGAAGGGCGCGAATGCTCGCCTGGCTAGCGACCACTTACAAGTAGAAAATCTGTCGCCAAGCACCTAACGGTGTGCTCCGGCAGCATTCCTTGAAAGCCAGTGAAATTACAGGCACATGACACTTAACTACTATATATGTCTCAAGGTGACGGGCGCAGTGCAATTCGTAACTTGTGAGGAAATGCATGTATTATAGGCAAAGGTTAGTCCGCTTAACATCAGGTCTCGAGCTTGTAACGTCACAATAACATTAAAAAAACTGCTAAGGAACCAGAAAAATGAAATTACTCTACGGTAAAATCTCCAAGTATTTTTGTATGATTTATAACAACTCCTAACTTCAGTTACTCGTTGAAATTTTGATGAGCATTCCACTTGAGGCGGCTTTAAAATGTTTAGTTGTGAATCTTGTTTTTTGACTATATTAATAATTCACAGCGAGAAGTAACTTGAAGTGTTTAAGTGTGTATTATTTTTCAGTTATTGAGATCATCTTCTTATCCTCGTCCTACACATGTATGGTCGGTACAAACAAAGTAATATCATAAATGCGAAAGATTGTGATTAAGTGTGTATGTTTGTTGCTTATTCACGCTGAAACGGCTGAACCAATTTCGATGAAACTTGGAATACAGAGAGTTTTGATCCTGGATTAGGACATTAGCTGCTTTTCGTTGCCATCATCATCATTAATTTTCATCACGCGGGCGTAACCACGGGGCGCGGCTTGAATGTTCATAACAATTATTAAATATATCTCAAACCGGGTGCCTTATTATTTTTGAATCTACAGGTGACATCTATCAATCTCATAGTAACTTTTGTAGCTTCTAACACCATGAAAAGCCGTATATACCATAGCCAGTATTTGTTGCTCTAAAGGAGCTCTTTTTTTTAAAGTTTGGTTTATATATAAACGTTAGGTTACCAACTCGCTTTATAGTAAGCATGGTTATCATGGCCGAGGTTGATATATATTCACTCTGGCCTTGAAGTCCAGATTGGATTTATATTTTCTTAAAAATAATTAATTTTAAGTAATAATTTATTATTAGTATACATATATTAAGTTAATTATATGTATACTAACGTGTTGGGCCATTGTAGCCTCAATAAAGAAATTTATTATTATTATAATTTAGATCCCAATTTTGCCCCACTCTCCCCAATATATAAAAACGACATAAACAAGGAACATTATACTAACAATATATTTAAAAATAAATTAAGTAAATAAACAAATGTAAATGCTTCACCGACGGTTTATTGGAATAAAACAAGTATAAATTCATTAATAAATTAAAAACCCGACAGTAAATAATTTATTTTCGTTAAGCGTTTTATCATTCGATTATAATTAAAACGGCAAGTTATGGAATATTAATGGAATTGTTTTTCAGAGACCTTCAGTTTGATACACGTTTAATGGTTCTGGAAGAAAAAAAAATTGTTTCACACAATAAGTATGGCACCTTAAATCCACCAGATCCATGATTTGATTCCGCCATCCACATTCTATAACGGGACATCCAGGGATATTCAGAAGCGACACCGCTATATGGTAGATATTCCATTTATCCGAACAAAGCGATTTGCTTCTTCGTTCATTATACCAACCGCCAGGGAATGGAATACCCTACCTGAGTCTGTGTTTCCGGTTAAGTACAATACGGAGGTCTTCAAAACGCGAGTGAACAGGTATCTTCTGGGTAAGCGCGCTCCATCATCGACTGCATCATCACTTAACATCAGGAGAGATAGTGGTCAAGTGCTCCCAAGTTCAGTATATAAAAAAAAATATCCACATGGTGGACCTGCCACCTGCGCTATCAAGGCGAATCTAATGATATCTCAAACTCAAATCGATTTACCCGTTTAAAAGTTATGGTGGAATAAAGAAACTCACAAACATACATACATGAACCCTGAAAACATAACACTCCCTTTTTTGAGCAGTCTTGTAATAAAATTTATTCCAACCTATTCCTTACAGTAAACTCTTTTTTATTTTGTATTTTTAATGGCAATACGGAAGAATTTAAAAAAATCGAGGGCATTACTTTTTATTGCAAGCGACAGCTCGTTTGTTGTTAAAATGTGTTTAATTTCTCATTTAAATACAAAGCATATTCATATGTGCCAGCCTTAGGCTTATTGTATAAGCTGGAGCTTATAGAAAAAGTTTTAATAATAAATTCTAAAAAACTTGGCCACTTTGCTATAGCTGATAATACGTAATATCACACGTCCATGCTGATATCACGTCTTAAGCCTGCACCGAGGCAGCTTTCTTTCTTTTTAGGATTTTCGTATTCGTAAAGGACAGAACAGAATTCGTAAAGGGCAGATTGCCGTCACTCTGTAGGTATGTCTGTACGTCCCTATGTTATGGATCTATATTTCGTAAAGTGTGAGTTATAAATCCGATATTTTGTATTCTTCTTCTTCTTAAGCAGGCACTTCAGTCGCCTTCTGGTTGGCTTCCAGCAAATCATCGCGTGAGCTGATGGTCGAGCACGCAGTACATGTCATAAGGTGTGACATGGTCTCCAGGTTCCCCACATTTACAGCACCCACATTATTTTGTATTGAATGTTGGCTCAAAACAGATCAGATTTTCTTACATACCCTCCAACACATTAAAAACTAAACTAAATGTCTCTGTAATAAGTTATTACAATTACTAATAACGCACAAGAAAAATACTAAGAAACAACTGCAGTTATCGCGATGCTGAACTCCCATAAGTTCGAGGCGAGGAATGCTCTAACTATCATGCCTTATTTGTAATTAATAATGAAACTTGCAACGCTTACCCACATTACTAGTAGGTGAAACACTCGTAGTTTGCTAAGCCGTTCTTAACCAATCACCTAAGTTAAGCAACGTCCGCCGCGGTCATGACTTAGACGAATGCTAGTGGCATTACTACTGAGCGTTTCCGTGCTTCGAACATATTACGCCGTCAGTCCCGGTTGTTGTCTTAGAATGGCAGTCAATACAGAATGGTTATAAGGCATTTTGCGAATGCTCGCCTAGCTAGCTACCACTCTTAAGTAGAAAAACCGCCAAGCACCTAACGGTGTGTTTCGGCAGCTGTCCTGGAGATCTAGAAATCTTAGGTTAGCCAGAACAACATCTTCAACCACATCATCAGGTGAGATAGCAGTCAAAGGCTAACTTATCAGCTTACTATTATTTAATATATCGTCTGATTGGGTTCTGTCCGCTTATTATTTATTATAACAATACAGAGATTCAGTGGGGGATATTGAGGAAAATGAATCTCTGAATAGTTCAAGCAGTGCATATACCGATCCTGAAAATGGAGAAAATGATGACACATTGATGTCTACCAGTATCCAGGAAACTGACATTTCAATTGAGGTACCAGAGGAAATACCAGTTATGCTCAAAAGAATAAGAAGACGCCCCGGAACGGTACACTCATAGTAACCTGTGTGTACCAAGTGCTGTTCCAGAATTGGAGGTTATTGATCTCTCAGAGGCTTTGGAAGGTCCTGAATCCAAGATGTGGAAACAAGCCATGGAAGAAGAGTTACATTCTTTTGAGATAAATGAGGCCTGGGAACTCATGGATATTCCTAGTGGTGCGTCTATTGTAAAGTGCAAGTGGGTGATAAATAAAAAACTTAACATTAATAAAGATGTGCGGTACCGTGCTAGACTTGTAGCTAAAGGCTTTACTCAGAAGCCTGGAATTGACTTTAAGGAAACTTTTTCTCCAGTAGTGAAACATTCTACATTAATGATGTTGTTTGCGTTGAGTGTACAATCAGGTATAGACATTACTCATTTAGATGTAACAACTGCCTTTTTAAATGATCACTTAAAAGAAAATATGTATATGTCAGTACCAGAAGGTTTCAAAAACCAGTGTGATGGGAAGGTAAAGCAATCTATGGGTTGAAACAATCCACACTAGTATGATATGAAAGAGTAAAAGATTGTATATGTAAATTGGGTTTCAAAACTAGCAAATATGAGCCATGTCTATTCAAAAAGATGTCAAAGTCATTATAACTTTATATGTCGATGATTTTTTGATATTTCTAATAATCAACAAGAAAGTGAAAAATTCAAAGCTTCATTAAGTTCAGAATTTAAATTAAAAGACTTAGGTCGTGTCAGGAGATATATAGGTATGAACATTAATATTGATAAAAGTTTGATTTTATAACAATAGACCATAAACAGTATATAGAGGAATTATTATCTAAATTTGATATTTCAAATTGTAAGCATATTGAAACTCCGATTGAATGTCAACTAAGCATTGAAAAATCTGAAAAATGTGTTACACAAATTCCTTATGTCATTGTACCTATCAGTTTTAACAAGACCTGATATTGCATTTTCAGTGAGCTTTTTATGTCAGTATAATAATTATTATAATGAAGTTCACTATAATTATGCTAAAAGAATATTAAAATATTTAAAAAAGACACAAAAAAATGTTTAATATTTAGAAAAAAAAAACTCTGTACAACTAAAAGGCTTTGTTGATTCTGATTTTGGAAGTAATATAATAGATAGAAAATCGTTTACAGGGTACTGCTTTCCCATGTCTGGGTCTGTCATTTCATGGCAATGCAGAAAACAGAGAACAGTTGCCTTAATCAGTACAGAGGCTGAATATATAGCACTCTCAGAAGCCTCTACGGAGGCTATATACTTAAGAAATTTAGTTTATGATATAACAGGTATCCTTTTGGTGATCCAGCTACACTGTGATAACCAAAGTGCACTGAAAATGGCAACAAGTCATCAGTCGTCACACAACAGTAGATCAAAGCACATAGATGTGAAGTACCATTTTGTAAAAGACGCTATAAATAATAAGTTAATTGAAGTGCTCTATGTTTCAACTCAGGAAATGCCTGCTGATCTGTTAACCAAAGGACTACCTGCTACCAAGCATTATAAGTTTATGGAAATGTTAGGGGTTGTATATTTAAATTAAGTAAAGGTTAAAAATTATTATAAAATTGGGTATTTAGAGTAGTATTCTTTTATATTTTATGTTTGCAATAATGAATACTCCGCTTTTGTAATTTAGAGTAGAATTTTGTTAAGTGGGGGTATTAGTATATTTAGTATCTGTGTATCAAAATAGTTATAACCTGGCAACATGTATATTTTAAAGAAATAAAAACTCTTGTCTGGGCCCATAACCTATTAGTAAACCGACCACGTTGGCTTTTCAAAGAGAAGAGTTTTTATTTCTTTAAAATATACATGTTGCCAGGTTTTAACTATTTTGATACACAGGTACTAAATATACTAATAACTTGTACAGTCGTAAAACATTTTCAGTTATACTATAGTAATTATATACCCTATGTACTATGTATATTTAAATTTAATATTACTTAAGAGAAATGCAAAATCCGTGATACCTACATAATGTAGGGATCTATTTGTAATCTTCTAACAATAAGAACAAAGTAATGGATGTGTCTGAGCTTAATCTCATGAATTATTAATCGGTAATCTTACCTTACGTAGGGCATTGACTTATCCACCATTGAAATAAAGTCTGTACACACTGAGTGCGGGACGTGCTTCTCTTAGAGTTACTTTGGATATTATGTGCGGCGTGTTTTTTAATTGACATATATTTTTTTTACTTGAATATGGAACCGACTTCAATACTCAAAAGTGTGAAATAACTTGCTGAAGTCGGTACCATAATATTTTAAAGTGCCTATTATGACAACACTGTGTACATGGAACAGACTTCGACAAGTTAGCACTTATGAGTGTTGAAGTCAGTTCCAATTATAGGTAAAAAAAAATCACTCATTTTGGTGTCCCTTGCTACTTATTAGTATTGTTCAAATCCGCTATACAGCACCAACGCGCTAGAGACTATAAACTATATTCGAATAGCGCGCTTTATTATACGCTATCGTTATAACGAAACAAGGCGCTCGCGCTAGATGCATATGCTAGGTGTCGTCACAATAGCGTCAGGCGCAACATGATAACGCGGATATGCGCAAAGCGTGTTAACGCGACCGAAAAAAAGAAAGCGCGCGATGACTGAAGCTTGGCGCTATGCCGCTATCCGCTATACTGTCACTATAACAGTATAGCGGATAGCGGCATAGCGCCAAGCTTCAGTCATCGCGCGGTTTCGGTCGCGTTAACACGCTTTGCGCATATCCGCGTTATAGGCCTACCCAGCCACGTTAGTGGACGCTTGATGCTAAACGTTATATTAATAGCGCGAAGAGAATAATATACAAAGCGCGCTGTATGCGCTACAAGGCAATAACACGCTTTGCTATGGCGCTAGATGCTATATTATCCACCACTACTACTTATACTAATAAATATAATTAATTTTGCATTTACGATAGCATGCGCAGTCGAGGTTGGTTTAGCAGTGAGCTTGGTAGAGCCCATTCTAGAGCACCGTTATGCTCACTCCAAAACAGGTGAGTCGACGCATCGAGGACTTTCGAACATAACTGCACTGCGAAGTGATTGTCAACTTGCGGGATCGATTGTCATTCACTGGCAATTACTATAACAATAAGATTTTTGCAATTTGTGACTTTTTGAGTACTCCAACGATGTTTGGTCCCGAAGAAGTTTTTGATCGGTATTTGAAACAGGATCGATTGGAATCAAAAAATGTTTTTGTGTAAAATGGCTATTTTCTTGCTACCTGTAATTTATTTTGAAAATCTGTAAATAGGCATTAAAATTCCATAAAAAAATATGGATAGTCACGTAAAGTCATTTCCGAGTAGCTGCAATGGATAAGGTACTTCCCCTCTCTGCCCCGCTGAAAGTTTCCACGCTGTATTTAACATTATATCAGTACTAATCAGTACTAATATTATAAATGTGAAAGTAACTCTGTCTGTCTGTCTGTTACGCTTTCCCGCCAAAACTACTGGACCGATTTGAATGAAATTTGGTACGGAAATAGTTTGAGACCCGAGAAAAAACATAGGATAGTTTTTATCTAACTGCACAAAAAGAGGTTAATGTTTTTGCGCGATAACCGACATACGCGCGGGCGGAGCCGCGCCCAGAAAGCTAGTATTAAATAAAGTTTCCATTCACTTTACAAAATAAATTTAAATCATGAAAATGTAATCCGCGGAGCATGCGTTACTGCAAAAATTAAAATATAAAAAAAACCTTTACAATGATAATTACTTGTATTAGAATCCCGTTCTATCGTTTGGAAACACTCCCATCACTATTCGTTCTACTCTACATATTCTTTCCATACAAAGGTTGCCTGGAAGAAATTGATTAATGAGTACTATATTTTTTGAATGGTTAAATACTAGGTATTATCTATTTATATTTTTTTTATGTGATTGTGACGAAACAAGTATAGGCCCATCTGACGTTAAGCGGACTAACCTTTGCCTATAACAGATGTATTTCGTTACAGGTCACGAATTGCACTGCACCCGTCAACTTGAGACATAGTTGTTATGTCTCACGTGCCTGTAATTTCACTGGCTCTCAAGGACTGCTGTCGGAACACACTGTTTAGTGCTTGGCGACAGATTTTATACTTGAGGGTGGTAGCTAATTAGGCGGGCAATAACAAAATGCCCTTCCAGCATGCGGTGAAGCTCAAGCCGGCGGTGGGGATCGAACAAGAGACCTTGGGCACCTCAGTCCATAGCTATTACCGCTCAGCCATCATCGTTTCCGTGTAGGGTAGTTGTCACCCTCTGCTTCTGAACTATAACGCCTAACGCATGGGTCGTGTTTAACGTTCCTACCATAACTACAAAACGTTAAACTTTACTTAACCTTCGAACTCAAAACATTCGGGTATACTCGTATAAGTATAAACTTCCAAAAACTTCAGCGAGTCAAGAAAGAATTTTTTAAAAGTCTACACGACAGTTAGCGCGAAGTGAGCAATGAATAAATTAGTGCTGACCCCAGGGCGCGCCTCGAGGGATCAGTTTCAGGCGGTGGCTAGTGATGTGCCGCGTCCGGGTAACATAGCTAATAAATTATATCGAAAATATAAATTAAAAAATGTCAATAGGCATTCGCTCAGTGTGCCAAATTATTTTCAAAATAATGTTGAGAATTAAAATGGCCAATCACAAATTAAATTACTCACAAACTAAAGTAATCTTGGAGACGTCGCACTATGGATACTATTAGGTAAAAACTTAAAAACTCGGCCATAAATTAAGTAACGCGCAGGAACGACGACGTTAAACGGGTAGCTGGAGTAAGTTTGCTACGACTGGCAGCACTGATTTATTCGCGTTATTTCTAGTCGATGTCACTGCTAGTCTATAGTCATTAAAGAGTCTATTATACAGTAGCGCCACCTAAGTTTTCAAAACTGACGCCATCATGACTGCAGCCTATTCGAGAGTCTTTTATCATCCGCCGAACAGACAAAACTTATCTATGTACATAGTGAAATCCATGACAGTGAGCATTTGAAATTAAGTAGAGACTAATAAGTGCTACTGTGTAACTATTTTGTGATATTATCATTGAAAGATATAAATTAAAAGCCTACGCGTGCAGAATATGGTGTTATTTCATGTATTATGCTTTGTTTGTGATTACGCCACGTGTTTTAAGACATAATTTTGCATTATAGTAGGGCATTCGCAAAATGCCCTGACCACCCTCAAGTAGAAAATCTGTCGCCAAGCACCTAGGGTTGTGTACCGGCACCTGTCTTTGAGAGCCAGTAAGTCTAAATTAAGCCTGTTAACACCTTCGACCCTTACCATCGGGTGAGATTTTGGTCAAAGGCTCACCTATCAGCAATAAAAAAAATGTAGTGATGCAAGATGGCAGGAGTCTTTGGAACAGTAGACTGTAAAGGCGACATCAATGATGATGAGCTATGACTTATGACCAGTATATTAATAAATTTAAGAGTGTGGGATCGGTTCTGCAATGCGAAGATTGGAATGGCTATCGGGGAAGGATGAAGGTCATTTCGGGGACCACCCTCTAACCAGTGCATTATGAATGAATCAAATGATGTAATTTGTGTTTTCTAATTTTGAATGATACTCACTCATGAGAGCACTGGTCCTCTACATTGACTATACAATACTTTTTTAATATGCCGACATATATAAGTTCAAGCATAGTTCCGGTTTTTAAATCCAATGCTGGTAAAAAAGTGTTTTAAGAAAATGAATCACTATGAAACTTAAAATTAAGTACCAACTATAGTATTGTTAAATAGGGATCATAAGACAAATATTTGCATCGATAAAATACATGTATTTTATTATAATAGTAATATTTTTATGTCTTCTTTCTTTCTGTGGGATATTCAAGGATCATACTTTCTGCTATAAATAACGATGATGTCGAGATTTTTTATCGATATAATCCCATCACTAATCGCAACATCAAACGGCTCGCGCCCTTTCACGCGTCGCGTCGCAACAGTAGATATTCCAACTTACGCCATTACACAGAGCGTTGAACCTTTACTCAAGATGTACAGAGCAAAGATTAAATTAAAGCAAATACTTCAAGCACCAACTTTATAATCAGAGACACATACTATTTGCAAGCATCTGCAAGAATTTGAAAACAGAATTCTTCTTTGTTGGATAGAAGTATTTTGAAACCAATTTTGGTGTATCTACGTTTTAGTTTAAATTGACTATGTATGTATTAAAATAAATGTATTATATATAATATTTATATATCGTAAGTAGACAATAGGTAAATACAAACTATTGATTAGAAACTTCAACTTCTGAATCTAGCTGAAGGAAATTATTTAGCATTATTTAATTTGGTGTAGGTTAGCAGTAATTATAATCAAATCGTATTAAATATAAAATGACAGAAGAAATATAAACTATGGATATAACATTATCCGTCTCTCGGTCACTCTTTTGTGTGTCCCAACTCGCAACTGATAGGTCAGTTAACCGATTACGAGCGGTATTGTGCTTGTATACGTCAGATTGTTACGATTCACAAACTTAACTGATATTAACAGAAAGGAGACATTTTTGGCTATAATGTGTTATAAAACATTTTACTCCACGACATCAGAAAGTATTAAAACATAAAACGAAACCTGAAAACTGCTATGGCTACCGGAAGCCAGCCATGAAATGAAAGCCATAACTTTCTACAGATACAGTATCGTCCAGCCTGACTCCTACAGGAGTACTTAATGGAAAAAAACCCTCGTCTACACGAGCACGGGCTGAAAGTGGGCAGATACAGTGTTTGAAACGTCGGGACAAAAATAATGATAATGATTAAACAGTTTAATATACGCGATTTAAACAGTTTAAAGTTATTTTATTACTATGGACAGATACTGTTCGCGTTAAGCGAAGCTAACAACTACTCTAAACTAAAATAACAAATTATACTTCAAGCACATACAATTATGTTCTTCGGCGATGCATTCTTCGGAATTTGAGGCATGAGGAAAGTCATGTCGAGGGTCGGATCCTAAAGCTGGAGACCCAGAGAGGTCAGAAGCACTAAAATTCCTCGTACACCACAGTTAATTCAAGAGACACAATCAATTACAACAAAACAATAATTAAGTTGAATTCACGTAAATACTACTACCAAGCACTCGCGGCGGCTTACAGCCGGTCAAAAGCCGAAGATATCCGAATTATATTCACAAGTCTTAATTTGGCATCGTATTTTAGCATTTTCACAAAAATGATAGCGAAGTGCGTTCGGTTCGCGCCGCCAAAGCGAACGCTAGACTCGCAATCTGCTCGGAACAAATACAAATAAAATATACAAGGCAGACGTCTATATAAGATTACAATGTAGTAGTTTAAACGCATTCTCAGAAGGTCACTTACTAAAATATCGTCGAATCCCCGGCAAGCATTGCGTCCCAAACTAAGCCTCAGCAGTTAGCCTGTGTCCTCGGTAAACAGGCTTAATGCTTTTCTTCCTACCTACATTATGTATTGTGGAGTATTTTGTGTTTTTAGGGGAGTCTACCAACAGTTTTAGTCTACCAACTTCACAGATGTAGAATTAAGGATGGACGACGTTAAAAGTATAAACTTTAACTAAATTATTTTGTTTAAGGTGTAAACGCACGTGGCTGGCGAGAAATTCAATATATAAACAGTTTTTTTCACTTTAGTAATTGGATTTCATGATTGTTGCATGTTAGCTATTGAATTAGCGTTGTTGAAAATATAATGTTCATATCCTCTATAAAATGTATTTGTTACTATAATGTACTACAGATAATGAGTAGATCCAGGTGTTACTTCAGCGGAAATCCATATTTAATAATAATAAATAGGTCGATCGTGCGCATGTAGATTCAAGATCTCCTGAGGATGCTTCATGGAGAAGCGAAGCGCGTCGAAATTTTTTCCGGTTTGGCAACGTCTTGTTTATGACGTCACGTCGGCGTGACAGGAAAATTAGGCAGCATTGTCACTAGATATATTTTTATATTTTTAAGTGTTTTATTACAATATTAAATAAATATTTTCTTAAAATATTTGTTATTACTAAAAGTTATGGTATTTTTATTACTAAATGATAGCCATAACATTCATAAATTATTAAAAAATATTATATGGTGTTAAAAAATGCTTATCTCAATTTTTCCTTTATCTGTGCTTCGTACCAAATTTCAAGATTCTGCGTTCACGAGAAGTACTCTGTAGATTTGATTCCCTTGCGAGTGTCGAAAATTTGCGACATAAACGGCTGTATCTTTTAATTGCATTTGCTTAGAAGTTTGATTTTTTCAAAGATTAAAGGGACAGAAGACCTGAGTATTTGATATGAATTTCAGCTTGAATCCTCCACACGTTCCTGAGAAAAAGGGTCTTGACAGACAGACGGACAACAAAGTAATTCTTTACTTTTTTAGTTTTTTCCATTTGAGGTGTGGAAGCCTAAAAACGGTAGAAACCCGTTCCTCGAATATGTCAATGTGAAAACAGGCGGCGTCTCCTGATTGAGTCTCAGTAGTGTGCGTATGTGCGTCTAAAGCATGTTTCTCTTCATGTCTTTGTTATTCATTAAAACGTATCATATACGATGAAAGTGTGGATGTGTGCATTACATACTTGTGTTAAATTATCTACACATTTTTTTATTTTTTTTTATGCCTGATAGGTTAGCCTTTGACCACTATCTCACCTGATGGTAAGTGATGATGTGGTCGAGGATGTTGTTCAGCCTAACCTAGAGTTACTGACTCTCAAGGACAGCTGCCGGAACACACCGTTAGGTGCTTGGCGACAGATTTTCAACATGAGGGTGGTAGCTAGCCAGGCGGGCATTTGCAAAGTGCCCTACCACCAGGCAAAAGTGCCCTACCACCAGGCGTGATATAAGTGCGTACCCTATCTTCCTTTTTATTTAAATCGATGACCCGATTACATAAACTAACTACTTCTAAACCGTAACCCCAATGTAATTGTAAAAATTTAATAATAAGTATACTCGTAACAAACCTAATAAGTTGAATTTTATGTTATCTTTTTTAATGAGTTATAGTAATTCGAACACAATAAACGCATTATTAGGGATAACTCTAATACTACTCGAAAGATTTCACTCAAATTTAAATGGGTCCACATGGCAAGCACCAACTTTCGAATATAAAAAAATCATCAATATAGGTAAACCCTGTATAGAGTTATGAGATAACACACAAAAAAAACAGAATTGAGAACCTCCTCATTTTTAAAGTGGGTTAAAACTCTCGTTGAACATCATCGAAGAGCAATGTTGTTCTACATAGTCAAAACATTACAAAATTGTTAGAATTCTGAATAGCTACTGTAGAAGTCACCAATACTTTTGGCCCTTAAAATTCGAATGACACAAGTTAGTCTACGTTAATTAAGATGGGTCGTCCTTAGTGTAGGGTCAAATTCGACATCAAAATATAGGCCAAATAAATTATTTGGGTCGACGTTATTGACTGTCAGGATATCTATTGAGCTGTTAGGTGAACATTAAAACCTAAGTAGATTACTAAAACAAGCATAAATTAATTAAAAATTCAAAAACCCGACTGCAATTTATTTATTTTCGTTAAGAGTGTTATAGTTCCATTCAATTTCAATTTCAAAATATCTTTATTAATTATAATTATTAATTGTACATTTCTAGTGTAATTTATTTTAAACCTAGAAGTGACAAAAAGGTAAGTTGGCTCTGTTTTGCAAGCTAACATGCTTATATTAAACTTATTTCAATGTAAATTTACAATAAATACTTATGTATACTTTCGTTATTTTAAATGTCAAATAAATTATGCAAGCTTTAGACATAGCAATACATTTGTTACAATGTTCTATTAGTATGTTCCGAATATCTTAAGTAAGTAAAGGGTAGATGATAAAAAAAAGCGCACAAGTGAATACAATGCACAAGGCAATATTATCAGCAGCTAGCAACTATAACTGGGTAAGCGAGCATAACGTGTTTGTGACACGCGCACAAGCGCACACAATGCGCCGCCGCATCGCGCGCGCCGTATTGGTCATCATATCACCTGATAATTCGGGCGAATACGGCGCGCGCGGCTGCAGTCAGCGGACTACATGCTGCGCGGATGACTGTACGTGCCTACTCATCGTGGTGGAGGAATAAGGCATGGGGTACCTTGTATCGTTTTTTGTGACTATCGATATCGATATAAGGTAGGTCCTTTTTACGGGTTCTACAGATATTTTTAATTAACTTATTTTTATTTTTAGGGTTTGTTCTAAGGTAAAATTTTTCTGATAACTTGTAGATGTAAACATCAATTCGGGGTAGTCCAATTTCATATTGAAGTTTACTGAGGTTAGTATAAAAAGGAGTGTTATAGGAGTATTTGACAGCTTTATTTTGTATTATTTGAAGTTTTTTAATATTTGTAGAGCAGGTGCTGCTCCATACAGGACATGCATAGGTAATGCAGGGACGGACCAGGGTGCGATATATGTTCAACTTTGTTTTACTACTAAGACACGATCGTCTGTTGAGAACGATGCTCAAAGAGTTGAGAGCTTTTGTGCCCTTAAGTCGCAAGTTGGCGGTGTTTTCTGACCAATTGAGCTTGTTATCCAAGACAACGCCAAGATACTTAACAGAACGGCTCCAGGGTATGTTGTAGTCATCTATCTTTAATCTGCGGCTAGGAAGAGTTCGTTTTCTGGTAAACATTATGGCTTCCGTTTTGGATGCATTAATTTTGAGCTTCCAGGTTTTGAAGTACTCTAAAAGTAGATCCGCAGAGAGCTGGAGCCGGTCTATTATCAAATCAATATCCTTTGAAGATGTAAATGATGATGTGTCGTCTGCAAAGCAGGCAATACTTGTTCTTGTCTGTATAGGAATATCATTGACAAATAACAAAAAGAGTTGAGGTCCCAAAATAGACCCTTGTGGCACCCCAGCGGGAACTGAATTAGCGATCGACACGGAGTTATTTAAGTGGACTTGAAAAGTTCTATTCTCCAAGTATGACTTGATGAGTTTTATAACAGAAATTGGTAACTTAAGACAAATCAGCTTGTGCAAAAGTGCATCGTGCCAGACAGTGTCAAAAGCTTTTTCGATATCCAATAAGAACATGCCGGTGGATGTCTTAATGTTTAGGTTATGTGACACAGTTTCAGCAATTCTAGCTAACTGTTGAACTGTTGAATGTGCAGGTCGAAAACCGAACTGCTCATCCAACAATAAATTTTCTGTTAGGCGTATTAGTCGAGTGTAAATAATCTTTTCAAATAGTTTTCCTAAACTCGGAAGAAGGCTAACAGGACGATATGAGGCTGGGTCAGTGGAATCTTTCCCAGTTTTGTGAATCGCTATAACTTTAGCCGATTTCCAAATTGACGGAAAATAGTTTAAGGTAAAACAAGCATTGAATATTTTGGTAAGTAGGACAATACACTTTTGAGGAATGTTTTTTATAAGTATATTGGAAATGTCATCAGATCCAGGGGCTTTTCGTATTTTTAATTTACTAATACATTTCTTGATTTCAGTAGGACGGACTGGGGTTGTATTATTTTGAATAAGAGGGGGGTTATTTATCTCTAATAAGGAGCAATTTACTGCTTGTTGTTTATCGCTCACCCAAGAATGTGTGAGTTGCATGTTCTTTAGAAAAGTATGCGCGAGAACATCACATTGCTCTTGTTGGTTGCGGGTAAGACTACCGTCATTCAATCTGAGGGCAGGAATAGGGGAAGATGAGTTTGATCGCAAGCTCTTCACAACGCGCCATATATCGCTGGTAGGGTTGTCGACTCTTTTCAACTTGCAGTGCCATATGTAATCATTGTAAGATTGCAACGCTGTCATGATTTTAAACTGAAGATGACGAACCTTTTGATTAAATTTCTTACGTATATAAGAGTTTGGTTCCACAGCAGCATACCTGCGGAGACGATTTTTCAATTGTATGGCCCTTTTAATATGACGCGGTAAGGTGGAGATCCAGGGCTTGAGAGTAGATGTCGGAATACAGTTATCACGAGCATTGATTATAACATTTTGAAGATCAGCGATTGTTACATCTATCTCGTCTTTTGTTTGAAATGTTAGTGCTGTCAATGTTATGTCTCTATTAATTAATTGACGAAATTTAGGCCAATCGGCTTTGGAGTAATTCAACCTAGTGATTGGGGTCCTATTAACTTGAACATTGAAAGTAGCATAAACTGGTAAGTGATTAGAGGACAGGGCTGGTATTGTCAGTATTTCATTGAGAGTATGTAAGTTTTTAGTTAGGAGTAGGTCGGGAGTTGATGGTTCATATTCACCACCATAGTGTACCAGAGTAGGGTCAAGGGGACCATAGATAACAAACTCACTAACAAGCATATGCTCATAAAGCTTGCTACCATGGCGATTAAGTGAACCTTTGGACCAGTATGGATGTTTGGCATTAATGTCACCCATGATAATGACTTGTTTACCCATAGCCAAAACTAAATCAAGATCGTTCGTAATTAACGGTAAATTAGGTGATTGATAGACCGAAAATATTATTATGTTGCCACTGGGAAGTCTTAGCGATATGCCTATAACTTCAAGGTTCATAGTCACTGGTGATGAAATTAGATTATGATCTAAATCAGTTCGAACAAGTATGGCTACACCTTGGCCAGTCCCATTACAGTGCTTATCCCTGCGATGGCAAGTAAAACCGGGGATAGTAAAGTTAAGACGATCAGTCAGTCGAGTTTCACAAACTGCAATAATATCAGCGTTAAGCTCACTTACCACAAGATTCGTAAGTTCAAATCGCTTACGATGAACGCCATCAGCGTTCCAATATAATACGCGCAGCTGTTTGTTACTACACATAATGACCTAGGTGAGTTAATATTAATATAACTTTATCCATGAAAGTTTTGCACTTGAGGAATTCTTGTTTGATGGACGTGATTGTGGCTAAAATTTCCAACATTTCAGTGGTAGCTGAATCATGATTTTGATACTTTATAGCTTCAACAGCATGATGTTGCCACTTTTTAGCATCAGGTGCTTCTGTAGATTTCAGCTCGATCTTATTTACACTGTTTTGATCCTCCAAGGACTTTTCAGCTGAGTCAGGCAGAATTCTATAGTTCCATTAAATTTAACTGCAAGGTACCTATATATATTTATGGGATCGTTTCTTAAGGCCCTTCACCTTTTTTTTTTTGTTTCGGGGGGGAAATCTTACCAGATACCCGGGTGCTATTGACAATAGACAATAGAAAATAGACAAATATTTATTTGGAGCAAAAAACATAAATCATACATACATTTACACAAATAAAAAAAAAGTAAGGAATGGTAAAATTTGTTTTTTGCCACAAACCGGCCCCAACTCAGCATGTTGCTGGTCTAAACCAGCGCTGGTCTTCCGTTGGGACCGGCAAGTGACGTTACGCACGAGTAAAGTACACGATACACGTACGAGTGAAACTATACATAACGACAGAAAACCACAAAAAAGTATGCTTGCAATACTAATAACTACTGCATAACATGTGTAAACAGGAATAATCCAACAATAAACCTACCACAAAGATACCATAATATAATATTTACCAAAAACATCTAACAAGAATAAAGATGTAAAACAAAACAAACAATTTACACCACTGTACATAAGACAGAATCTATTTTCAATCCGGAATTAATCAGACAGCACTGGTGTCATATCGCTGTTCTTCTTCTTTCTGGTGAGAGTAAAAAAGTTTTTTCAGTTTGTATCTAAAACTGCTTATAGTCTGCAGGTTCCTTACCGGCGGCGGAATGTTATTCCAACACTTGGTCGCCGCATACCGGAAACTACCACGGAATGCGGCTGATCTGTGCCGCTCCGTCATAAGTTGCATCGAGCATTGGCGACCAGTGTTGGAATTAGACTTCCATGACAATTTTTCGTACAGATAACTGGGAGATTTGAATTTGATGACACCAAACATCAGACATGCCAGGTGTAACTTCCGTCGATGCATCATTTTTAAAAGGTGATGTTCATTTAACAATTGGGACACATGAGATCTCAGCGGTATGTTGAAACAATAACGGACACAAGCATTCTGAACACGTTGTACTAGCTTTTTAGTTTTGGCTAGTAGTCGGGGACCAAAAACTGTATCCAAATAATTTAATTTCGACAATATTAGTGATTCAGCTAGTTGAATACGCAAATTTTCGTTAACAAATGGTCTAATTCTATATAACATTTTTAGTTTATAAAAGCAATTTTTGACACATTGTGCTATATGGTTTTCGTACCGCAGCTCAGAGTCCATTAATAAACCTAAGTTTCGCGTTTCATATACCCGATCAATAGGCTCACCCATGAGCGTGATACTAGCAGTTGGACTAAGTCTGTCAAGTTGATGTTTAGTGCCAAAGATCATGTATTTAGTTTTAGCAGGGTTGAGTGAAAGGCAGTTATTACTAGACCATACTGCTATTCTCGCGAGATCACCATTCAGTTTACTAATAGCTAAATCAATATCTTGAGGTTTACACGATATGTATACTTGAATGTCATCCGCATACAAATGGAATTTGCAGTCTATGATATGGGTTACGACGTCAGCTGAGTATAGAGTAAACAGAACAGGCCCCAAAATGGAACCCTGAGGTACTCCTCTATTTAGAGCCAACTTTTTTGATAGTATAGAAGAGCCATCAGTGCGGCTCAATTTTACAGACTGATAACGTTTACTTAGATAGCTGTTAAACCACTGTATAGCTTCCACATCAAAACCATAGTAGTGTAACTTTGAAAGGAGAAGATTAACATTCAGACAATCGAACGCCCTTGAAAAGTCTAATAACACTAAAAGTGTACACATACCTTGGTCTTGCGCGCCAAGTATGTTATCAGTGACGTCAAGCAAAGCTGTTGTTGTACTGCGACCTTTTCTAAATCCTGACTGTACTTCGGGCAAAATGTTATTTTTTTCAAGAAATTCGGTTAGTTGCATACATACTGCCTTTTCTAAAATCTTAGACAAACACGGCAGAATACTTATAGGTCTAAGATCTTTTAAGTCGACCGGGTTTGAAAGTTTCGGTATCGGTCGCACAATTGCATGTTTCCATATATCAGGGACCGTTTTAGTTACAATCGAAGTATTTATAAGTGCCTGTATGCTCTCTATTGTATAAGGAAACGTCATTATCAGCATGTCTAAACTAATTGCATCACAACCTTGGGCATTAGATTTCAGGTTTCTAATTATACTTATCAGTCGGTCGAGGCTCACTAGTTCAATGTGAAATACTGCGTCATTAAACCTATGGTGTTCAAAATACGTCAGGTTAGAAATTAAAGTGTGAGGGTTACCTGGTAAATTTAGAAAATGTTTATTTATAACGTCAGGATCATTAAAGAAAGATGGTAGATCAGTGTCTTTGTTTGGTAATAGAATGTTTTTAAGGTTTTTCCAAAGAAGTTTAGGATTTCGCAAATTATAATTTATGTTTTGCTTAAAATAGGCTGATTTTTCATTAAAAAGTGCTTTATTAGTTGTCGATATAAGCTTTTGTAGTAATTTTTCTTAACCTCAGTCTTAGTTTTGTGATAGTCTATTGCAGCCTCATCACGCAGCCTCATCATAATTTTTATTGTATCTGTAATCCAAGGGTACGAACGATCTTTGATTACAACTGATATAGTTGGCGCGTGGAGATCAAAAACCGTTATGACATTATACTTGAAGGTTGTTAACATTTCATTTACATAAGCAAGCTGCGGAATGAGATCCCATCTTACATACTGTAGATCAGCGTTGAAATTGTGCATATTGATATTTTTCTTAGGTCTGTAAGTTATAGTGCGTGGAGCTGTTTTTAAACGCCTAATTTTAAACTCGCACACAACCAAACAGTGCCCAATCAGAGACCCTACAAGTTCTAAAGTTATTTTATTAGTATACATATCAGTGCAAACCACATCGATTAATGTTTGTGTACTATCGGTGAAATGTGTTGGTTCAGTGACCAGCTGTTGCAAGTTAAAACACGATAGGAAAGATTTGAGTTTGATAGTGCAACTGTCATTTGTATTTAAATAATTTATATTGAAATCACCTACCAAAATCAAATTGTCGTATTGGGAACTTGAACTAATGGAATCCGTTAAAGCGTCAAAGAACAAATCTACACTAACCCAACGCGGTCGATATCCCGTGCCAATCAAAAGCTTTTTACCATTCAGTGTGAGAGTGAGCCACATTTGTTCGACTGCGGCGTGGCGCGGGTCTACTGGGTGGCACCAGGTGCGTACGGCGACTCCCTGCTTAATATAGAAGCCGACACCACCGCCTCGACCTCGGAACTCACGCGGTCGTGGCCTGTGCCTCAGTCTGTACCCCGGGATAGCGGGCGCGCGCCCCTCCTCCCCGGCGTGTACCCACGTCTCGTTTAGTGCTAAGATATTTACATCACTCCGAGCAACCGACGCTATAATGTTGTCATGGTTAGTGCCGAGGGAACCTGCATTGTACAGTCCAACTTTAAAGTTACTGTTAGCCATCATAATAACTGTAAAATTACATCTTCAAAAAACAACAATAGTATGACCAGATAAGTAACTACATACGACATCGTCAAGGCAACATAGACTCGTATAAAAGTTTTATAATAATTCACGATTTTAATTTTATTAACATATGATCGTACTGTTATCATTATCATAATATTATGGATCAGGTTATTAAATTGTTTATATTCTGCTTGAGCTAATGAATACATGTGTACTACGTATTGCAAGAAAAAAACGATTAGTGAAAACACTATGCCACCGCGACCGCCGACTGCTCTGACTGTTCGCCGCCGAAAATTTTTTTTAGGTCCAATTGTGACCGCACTCTGAAAGCTGCTTTGCCAGTCTCTCGACGCACGAATATACGGCCGTCCCTGGTCCAGGCGTATTTCCAATTGTGAGCGCGGGTTTCTTCGCGCGCCTCGAAAAAAAGCATTTTATTATGCTCTGATAGTCGCTCGTTAACGTAAAACCTAGTCGGGGAAGCGTTGAGCCCCAAGCCCTGCGTGGTGGCACCGCGTCGTACGCGCGAATTAAGTAGCCGACTACTGGTTTTGTTAAAAAAAATAATTTATTTCAACAAGCAGAGTTACAACGTAGTCTTAATCCAAATAATAATTAATTCTAATTTACAATATATTAACCTTATATACTAGTTTTCTACAATTCAGCATTTCCCCACTAGTGCCTCATGTCCTACTTAGCTATTGCTGATCTCGTGGTGAGGTTTTGTTGATGAAGCTAATTTGGGTGTATTGGGGTTCCTTAACTCCTCCCTCCCCAAGAGAGAAATTATCCGAAGGTGGCTCAGACGACTTTGGAGAATTTCGACAATATAACTTATGCTGAAATTTAAACATAAATAAAATTGTTCCTGAAATTGCCACAAGAATGTAAAGGGATACAGTCCATATACTAATTTTAAATGTAACTATGTTATTTTCTATACTTTCACCATCATCATAACTTAATTTTGCACTTTGTAACACTTCTTTTATATCCGTAAAGTCTACATTTCGTAAGTCCATCTTCTTGGTCCTGGTTTCAATGTTGTACTGTAGTTCTGGTATTTGAATGACTGGAAGCTGAAGGCTGGAATCTGTCGTATTTGAAGTAGCATTTATGATGATATCTTCTATTTGTATTTCGCAATGTTGACTCGGCGTTAAAATATATGTTCCTTTAAGATTATGTTTGTGAACTTCATTGTTGCAATTTTCCGTTAAAATTATGTTTTCTTCTGAGTAAATCAACCAATCGTTTTTTGTAATCTTCTGTATTCTGGTCTTCTCAATTTTAATATAGTTTTTTAAGCATTGGCTAAGACTATTTTTCAGCAGCATTATCTGTTCAATACAGGTTTCCATCGGGTACTGAATTATGTTGGTTTCATCGCACAGGAATCTGTTATTTTCTATTTCCTCGCAGGGTGTCGCTACGGGCATGTATTTCAATCTATTCACCATTAAATAGGGGTATTTTGGAATTATGATAAAGGTGTTAAGGGAATTATAAATAGGAATAGGAATAACCTTGTAAAAATTATATGTTTCTGTGTCTATTAAAGGGATTTCTAATACAAAAACTAATTTACTACTATCTATATAAGATTTTAAAATAATATTACGTTCTAACTTTGACAAATTATCTTTAGTAATCGGGTATATTGATCTAGCGTGTTTGCTTATAACTAATAAGGCATTAAATAATTCTGTGCTATTTATAATTGATTGGTGTAATATATGAAGTTTACTAAATGCTATCGCTGTTTCTATTTCTTGTATGTTTTCGTAGCAAGTTCGAAAGTTACTTAAAATCTGATACAATGAGTTCATTAAGTGTATCATATGATTGAATTTAGATTCGTATAGTAATACTGCTTCCATTTTGTTAGTTTTCAAACCTAACTCATTTATATTTAAATTTATTGTTTCCGAGATGTTTACTAAGTTATCGAAAGCTTTCTGCATCGATGAAATCTTACGTTCCGCAAGGTGTTCTTTGTTGTACAACATCGTTATCTGATTATTATACCTAATTGCATCTTGTTCATCTAAATTTCCTGAAATAGCTTTTACTAATGATCCTAAGGGACTAAAAATTGCTCGTCAGTATAATTTTGAATGACTGTGGTAGCATATCCATTTATACATGATACTACTGCAGCGGGCATTCGAATCCCTTCTGTAAATTCCTTAAATTCTAATATGGCTTCTCCATTTAATAAATTAACAGGAAGTTTTACCCTTAATTCGCTACGAGGGGGTAAATTGTATACCTCTCTCGTGGGCGGTGAATATATTATAGGTATATTCGTTGATTTTAAGTGTAGTACCTGGTGTTCCATATTAATTTTTGCTTGTAGTTGTTTAAGCAAATCACTACCTATTAATCCGTCGTACCTATCGTCTACACTATAAACATAAAATTTGTGAAACTCGTTACTCATAAAAGATCTCGGTAACGGAATTATTGCTGTTTCGCTATGAATACTTGAAGCGTGAGTGCTAACAACTTCAAATGGCTCATGCTGAATATACTTCTTAAAATACTTATTTGCAACGTGCGGGCTGATAAAAGACCGGACACTACCCGTATCGATCATAAAAACTGAATTTAGTTCGGGCAATATAATGTGAGGTAAATTCAGCCGCTTACTAAGATTAATTTCTATTTTCTCTCTAGAATGGAGGCCGTCATAAAAAAATTTTCTGATCCAGAATCATTATTATGGGCCTGAGTACTGTCGTTTACATTATTTAGGTCATCGTTAAAGTGATCAGTATAGTTAATACGTCGCGAGCTGGCCGTGCGCATTGTGACATCGGTGTTCGAGCCCGAAGTCGCTGGCGCAGCAAAAGGCGGCACGAGCGGTTCGCGACTCGCATAGTGCTGACCCCGTTGTATTGGTAGCTGTGGCCTAGTTACTTGTTGCCGCGGGATATTATTAGACTGATTATTATAAGAATTGAATTGTTTCGAGTTTCTAGATTGAAACGAACTGTTTGGCGTACTTGTAAATGAAGCGTTTGTCATGTTATTAGGTGCGGAAGTACTCGCTGGGCTCTGAGCGTGGTACCTTGGGTTGTTAAAACTGTTGGAAAAATTTGGTCTCGGGGACCTATTAAAGTTACGGCGGTCATAATTACTTCTTGAATCGTATACCAACTGGAAATTCTGTTCCTCTAACACTACCTTTAAGGCTTCTTCTAAAGTACAAACGTTACGTAAACGAACCAACCTTACTAAATACTGCGGTAAATTATAGAGAAATATTTTTAACGCTGTGTTATTATAGATGTGTTGTTTTGCTAAACGTAAGGATTCATCGTGAATGCTCTCTGATAACTTTGAAAATAAAACGCTTCGCATATGTTGTAATCTATGACAAAATTCCAAATAACTTTCGCTCCTATATATTTTTGCGGATTCTAACTCCATTGCTAAACAATCTTCGGTGCGTGGGTCGCCGAAGTGCTGGTTAAGTAGTGTTTCTAATTCATCCCAGGACGCTATTGTGTCCCGTTCACCTACTAAACTAGCTGCTTCCCCTGTTAACCTACTAGTTATTACATGGAAAAGATATTCGTTTTGCGCTACGTTCCCCTGATACTGAGATAATACGTACTTACATTTTTTTATAAATAATGGTAGTACCCTAGCATCGCCACTGAATATTGGGATTATGTTAACAATATCCTGGGGTACCCGGTTAATGTTCTCCATTGTCAATGCACTTAATTAAAAAGTAGAGAAATAAAGAAAAAAAATCGTACAAAATACACGTACCTAACTAAAATTATCCTTCAATTAATGTCAAAAATTAAGATAATATGATCTATCCTATGATCCTATACTGTGTAATTAGGCGTTTTCTAATCCTAAATAATACACACACAACATAAAATCAATACAAGGTTGGATATGAAAAGAAATTTGAAAGGAAGGTGAAAAAGATTTACTCACAATTCCGCTGCTCTTCCCATATCCTTGAATTAATATTTGGCTTTGGTTTGTCCTCTGTATTCGTCCAGTACTGCTCCTTAATAAATTTATTTGTTCGTCGATCCTTGCCAAACCGTAGAAACGGACGTCGATTGCCTCAGTTAATGATGAAACTGTGCTGAATCACTGCAAGGATCCTGTCCTTAGCGCCAATTAAGTAGCCGACTACTGGTTTTGTTAAAAAAAATAATTTATTTCAACAAGCAGAGTTACAACGTAGTCTTAATCCAAATAATAATTAATTCTAATTTACAATATATTAACCTTATATACTAGTTTTCTACAATTCAGCATTTCCCCACTAGTGCCTCATGTCCTACTTAGCTATTGCTGATCTCGTGGTGAGGTTTTGTTGATGAAGCTAATTTGGGTGTATTGGGGTTCCTTAACTCGCGCTGCCTGCAGAAGCGCGTCGCGCAGCTGACGGCGTGCCAAGCGCACTATCAGCGGCCGCGGCCGCGCTGGCGCCGCGTCATTGTCACGGCCAGAGGGCACGCGGCGCGCACCGGTCCGCTCCACCGAGACGACATCTCGCTCCTCATAGGACACACCCAACTTTTCCGCGATGGTGCATACCAGATGTACCACGTTCTCGCCCTGCTCCTCCGGGATCCCAGTGATCTCCACATCGTTGTAGAACGAATCCTGGTCGCGCTCGTTTATTTGTGACTTCAACTGCTCGATGGTTGTGAGCAGGGTGCCCACATCTGGCCTAACTTCTGCATGTTTACTTTCGAGAGCGTCCAGGCGTGCCTCCATTCCATCCAATCGCCCACCGATTCCCTCAACGGCGCTGCGGACCGCGCTGAACCCATCTCGCAGCGAGTTAAATTCGTTACGAAACGCTTGCATGTCCCGACGCATCAATTTAATTTCATTTAAAACTTCCGATGTTGGTGACGGAGTTTCTTGCGCGGGGGCACAATCTACTCGCTTCTCCCGCTTACATTCAGGACATACCCAACTATTTGACGCTGCCTGGACCTCATTAGAATTTCTAACGCATGCTTTGTGATAGAAACTCGCACATTTTGTGCATTTAACGCCCTCTGCCGCAGTCGTATAGCGACCACACCCGTTGCATTTCTTAGACATTATCAAACGCGGATGATAGACTAGAAGACAGCAAGCAGTGTACTCAAATACGCAGAGTATTGACCGTGACCTCTAGATGGCGTGGATTACTATCCTTTGAACCAGCTACCCTCTTTAACTAGATAAAAGATTTTGTCTTGTGCAGCTTTCGCAAATTATAAACACAGAATAATAGACAATCACGAGGACACAAACAATCACCAACACTCTCACCACTTCCCTACACGAATCAGAACTCAATCAAATCACTGATTGAATGAATTATTCCGGTTTATTATTTTTAATTTCAACAAATGTACTCGAACACTACTATCGTGATACCGTCCGTGACGTCACTCTGATTGGGGAACATTCCGGGTTATGTGGGGCTTTCACCCACTAAAACCCCCTCGGTGGCCTTCCTCTGTGATTTGCTAGCGGAGAGCCCCGGGTTCTCCTGAGGACCACACGGAGAACTATCCTATCACATTGCCAATAGGCTCATGTACCTAGTGTCACCCGCGTTATCAAGACGAGTCTAATGATATATCATAGGTACATTAAATATCAAACACCAGTTAAGCCGTTTAGAAGTTATGGTGGAATAAAAAAACTCACAAACATACATACATAGGTACAAGAACCCTGAAAACATAACACTCCTTTTCTAGCCAGTCGTGTAATAAAGCACTTACTATGTGTATGTGTAGCGCAACCGCTCAAGATTGTTTCCGTATAGCTCCGTGTTTAAAAATCAAATTAAAAAGTTCAGTGCATCTAATCCTAACAACAACTGGCTAGAAAAGGGCCTGGAGGCGTCGCTGGTCGACCACAATAATCAACAACAGTGAACACTTACTAATCAGCTGTTTTCCGAGAAAATTGGATTCTGCACAATTTGAAGCACTTTAAGAAGAACTGAACGGCATTTTAACATATTGGTGTCAACTGTGAGTGGCTTTTAATTTTATATTCAGATACATTAATTAAAATGGTTTGACGGAACTTATTCACAGTATTTTGATTAATCATGAATAATATTACTGTTAAAAATTGAATGCACAGTTTCAGCGCCATTGAACTCACAAAGTAGTAAACAAACGCTGCTTTACCGACAGTGCAGGCAACATAACATAGACAACTAGCGCCAATTACCAGAAGTATACCACGAAGAAACTTAGCGACGGTAACGTCTTGAGATTGCAAATCAAAGGGGACACACAGGTTGAGGAACATATAACTCAAATAATAAATGAGAAAATTGAGGAAAAATTTTGTAAATTTGAATCAGTTATAAACAAAATTCAAAACACCCAAGACGAACACTTTTGATAGAAAACTGCGCCAAAGAAATCTGATCTTCTTTGGATTTTCAGAAGAAGAACAAAGCTATTCAGAGCTCGAGGAAATAATGCTTCAGGTAATCAACTATAAGTTAGACGTCGAATGCGAACGAAGAGATATTGAGTTTGTGGAAAGAATGGGAAAGAAAAATGCCAAACCGAGACCTATAAGGCTGACTCTTACAACTTTTGGCATGAAAATAAACATTTTACAACGGAAATCATCACTGGAGGGTTCCGGGTCGTTTATAAAAGAGGACAATATGGGCTTCTTTATTTTTATTTATTTATTTTATGTATAAACTCAAACATATAATATATGATTAGGTGATCGCAAGTGACATTACTACTGAGCGCTTCCGTGCTTCGGAGGGCACGTTAAGCAGTCGGCCCAGGTTGTTGTCTTAGAATGGCAATCGTATTAACATAATGTAGGGCATTTTGCGAATTCCCGCATGGCTATCTACTATTCTTAAGTAGAAAATCTGTCGCCAAGATATTAGGCTCAAAGGCATGCATGCAAAATTTCACGACATCATAAGTAAGTACATATAAAAAAGCTAGTACTTATAATAAGTTGCTACACCTTTTCCCAATCATATGACACTGAACAAAAGTTTTTTTTGTTATGTTATTGTGACTTAACAAGCTTGAGGCCCACCTGATGTTAAGCGGACTAACCTCTGCCTATAACAGACGCATTTCGTCACAAGTCACGAATTGCCCTGCGCCCGTCACCTTGAGACATAGTTGTTAAGTCTAATGTGCCTGTAATTTCACTGGGTCACAAGGACTCCATCCGGAACACAACGTTAGGTACTTGGTGACAGATTTCCTACTTGAGTGTAGTCGCTGCAATAGCAAAATGCCCTTCCACCATGCGGTGAAACTCAAGCCCGCGGCGGGTTTGAACCTTTGACCTGCTGCGCGTTAGTTCATATCCAATGCAACTGAGCCATCACTGCTCTAAAATATGAATGTTTAATAAGACTAACTTTTGCAATATGGTATTGAGTATTGAGCATTTGCGTGCCGAAATCCTTACTCTAACAAGGCCTAGCTCACTCCACACTTTAAATACAAGAATGGGCGTATAGGTCCGGACGGGATTATTGTACAGTGCGTGCCGTGTCAGAAGAGATCAGAGCTATGCATCGCTATGCGATAGAAAGAGAGACACGCCTTGTAGGTGAATATAAATATTAGGTTTTCCGAGCTTTGTGAGCTGAAGTGTATTTTATTGCTTCGTAGCTAGAGTCGCTTATACATTGGGATGGATTTGCAGAGTACTTTGGTCCTTTTTATTCTGTGCTCTTATATGCAGCTTTAGAGTCATAATACAGCTAACGACAGCTCTGCTCAATGATGACGCTGTTTCAAAAAAGGGACCTTATTCAATAATCATTAAACGGCCCAATCACCATCCCAATAACATCTACATACAATAAACACAACGCAAACATAACGCGACGTCACCCTTTTTTCCGCGTTACCCTTAAAAGTAACTGCCCATAATGTCGCGAACGTCGCAATATATGGGCAAAATAACCCCTTATTGTCATTTCGAGATTAAAACAACGATTATGTAGTGCTCTGAAGCATTGTTATGGGCGATTCGTGGCGTTATGTGTGGGAAAACGGAAGATATATCACACTTTTCCGGATATAACCAGTGCGATAAAGGTGAGACGATGGCGCGATACATGTTTGTGGTGCCTAGGTGAGGTTAGTTAATGTTTTTGCGAGAAATTTTGCATTTTTTCTCGTAGCGTGAACTTATACTACGTTTTCTCACTACGTTCCAAATCTATATCGAAAAATGCAGGTGCAGGTTCTTGTTTCAAATTAGGTGCTTGGCGACAGAATATGTTCATTGGTTACCCCGTAGTAGATAGACTGTATTTTTTGCATCTGATTAGATATACTGAGTTAGATCATCTCCATCATTTCACTCGTTGGTAAGTGATGATGTGGAAATAATCTGGCTCACAAAGATAGCTGCGTAAACACCACTTTGGTGCTTAGCAACAGATTTTCGTCTGTAGTTAGCCATTTGAGCATTCGCAAAATACCAAATTAAATGTATCTCTTGAAATTAATGTAATTTTTTAAACGGTGGCGACTGGATTTTTCATTGTTAATCATAACAAATAATTTAAAACATTAAATTCATACAAAAAAACACTTATAAAATATATCTAGTGACAATTCCGCCTAATTTTCCTGCTAAGTCGGGGAGAGGTCATAAACGCCACGTAGCGAAAGTGGGAGAATATTCGACGCATTTCGCTTTCGCACGAAGCATCACCTGGAGACACGTGGCGCTTTTAACGTCATCGGCTTAGCAGGAAAACTAGGCGGAATTTTCACTAGACATAAATTTAAGTTCTTTAGCAGATACAAATTTGTTCTTTTCTTTACATATTTAATAATACGGATTGAATATTTGTTAATATATAAAACCACACAGTAGCTACATATCTACTATAACTACAAAAGATACTATATAGGTAGAAAAATAATAAAACATCAGGTTGAACCACTCATCACGAAAATGTAATAACGAGTAACAAAATATAATAACAAAATGACATATGAACAAATTACTTTCTTAAAGTTACGAAAACGGTCAATTGTAAATGGTAAACAAAAAATGAAATTCTGTCTCCAATATGCATAGTAACGCCTGAATCTATTAATTATTATTTATTAATCTATTATTTCTGTTAATTCAAATACACTACTGTAAAGTTAGTTAAAAACAAAGTGCACTTGAATTTGCAGTTGACACGATACAAGCAACATCAGAGTCAGCATCCAAGTGGGTTCTGCCAGAGTATACTCTGATCGTGTCAGCGAAGCTTTACCGAGCGAAAAATTTGTAATGCACAGTTGTGGTCCTAACGTTCTAGATATCTACGAAAGTATTCAACACCCTACCAAATAAAGCAAACTAAGCAAGAATGGAACACATCACTTATTTTACTAATCCAACATCGTTGGGTCCATGGGGACCGGGAGCTCATCGTATTTTCCAAAACTCATCTGAGCGCTTGGTCGATGCGATGCATGAACAAAATGCTGGCGCTAATTTGGCTCAACGAATAAAATTGCCATTCAACGGGGCAATGCTGCCAGTCCGCTGTGCATAATGTCAACTGATAGTGGGTTGGAGCATTTAGCTGCCTGTGAGTCTGTGATGACTTGTAGGTTGTATAAATGCTTTCATTCTTGTAGCTGTAGTATTGTATATTGTTCGTAGTATCAAGGTTAATAAATAAAAAAACTACATTGTGCACCTCACATGGTAGGATTGTTTGGCAGATGGTAAATTTTTTACAGCACTAGGACACTTATAGGTACCACCACAGATATACTGCCTCAAAGCAGTAGTTTGCAAACTACACTGTATTTTAGTGTCAAGGACACTGTATCAAGTGTAATTACTGAGTAAACGAGACATAAGAACTGAAGTCTTGGAGTGATAAGTGCAGTATAGTGTTAAGAAGCAGAACAAGTAGGCGACTCTGCTTCTGCAGAAGCTGCTCATAAAATAAACAGGCGTGACCGCTTACGATCGTGCAAGAGACTTGCCTGTGTAATCATTTCATAATATAATAAAATCGGCCAGGCGCGACTCAGACTCGTGCACGAAGTGTTCCGTACCATTATCTTTACAACATTAGACACTATATTACAACCTTTTTTTCAGATTCCATGTGCGCGAGTCTGACTCGCCTTGGCCAATTTTTAGTATTTGGAATTATAGCGGAAACAGAATTACATAATCTGTGAAAATTTCAAATGTTTAGCTATCACGGTGTTTAGATACAGCCTAGGGGCCAGCTCCCACCTTTTACGAAACCATAATAAAAATTAGCTTTTTTTAGGGAGGACATAGATGCTGACTACCGACTGTTCGGTCTTACAGCTCCACCGGATTTTTATTAAAAAAAATGCGTTTTGTTTTATGCTTAAAATAATCGTTCGTAGACACGAACTATCACCGACCCACAATCGCGTCAAGCAATATTGGTTTGAACCTACTTAGAGAACCAATGAAATATGCATCACGAATGTGCAAGCGAGATACAAGATATTTATATAGCGTTATCCCGCTCGCACTATTCCAACTACAAATTCAAATTCAAATTCAAAATCATTTATTCAATTTAGGCGTCTACGACGCTCTTATGAAGGTCAATTACAAATTTTAATATTGAAATATTCTACATTGTACTGCCACGTTCAGCAAAAAAAGTTTATAGAGCCACTGCGAGAAGAACGGGCAAGAAACTCGGGGCCATTCTTTTAAACGTCTTTTTACAATGTGTTATAAACAATATAATACAATGATTACAATATTTGTTTAAATTACGTAGGAGACATGTGATGGCTTGGCAGAGGTGGAATTTTCCAAGCATTTTTGTCGTTTAAGTAATCACAAACTGTGTAGTAGGATTTCTTCATCAAAATATTTTTCACGTGCAATTTGAATTTTCCTTCTGTGAGCGTTGTAATATGTTCGGGAATTTTATTATAAAACCGCACACAATTACCTAAAAAGGACCTTTTATTTGTCTTTGCTAATCTAAAACATGGTACCGTTAATTTATATTTGTTCCTAGTGTTGTAATGATGGTTGTCACTGTTTAATTTAAATTTACTCAAATTTTTCCGAACATACATAATATTTTCAAACGATGTTATGGAACGGTTTTACCATAGTTTTACGACATAATATCATATGCTGCACAACAGCTGCCTTTTTATAGTTTCACTCATCAAATAATTTTAATGCATTTATTTTTAAGAATAATAGAAATTAAAACATTGTACGTAATTTACAACATTGTTAGTATTTAACGATAAAAATGTATTTAATTAATTTAAATACATTTTTATCGTAAAATACTCAAAATCAAGTTCAAATCCGCTGTTAACTTTTTTGAGATGGATAAAAATGGTGGATTTGTTGTTGGAAAAGCGATACTTCGTATTAAATGTCACGTCAGAGTTCCGAAATGAATGAACTATACCTATATAGTGACGTCATGAAAACGACGAGGACGCATTACCGTTTGTAAGCTTTCTTAATTGACGTAGAGGCATACAATTTAGCAGTATCTAATACTTAGTTATTATTACTATTAGAAGTGAGAGTTGTCCATCTGGTTACGTAGTATTATTAAATTTTCTATGCCGGTGACAAACTTACAGATAGACCGTGGAGTCTTAGTAATACGGTCCCGTCTTTGCTCTTTGGGTACGGAACCCTAAAAAGGGGAAGATGATTCTCTTAGATACGAGTAAACCTGTTCCACTTTATCCAAGCTTTATTAAATGTTAACCTCTCAACGGCCGCCAATCTTGATGTACGGTTAACCTCCGTACCCTCGATTTCAATTTAATACACTCGGAGCAGATTTTAATAAAACGGCTTGGACGTACGCCAGACGTACCAGCTGTTCTGCTAATGCATAATAAAAAACATGGTTGTGGTGCTGCATGGAAAAATAACAGTATGGGATACAGCTTCTAACGATGATGAAATAGTCGATAGATCAGTGAGTTTTGATAAGGTGCAGTCACGAAGGAAATAAGGCCGTGTAATTTTTGTACTAGACATTTTTACACTCATAAAATACTGCCATTTTTAAGGTCTTCGTAGCTCTTTTGGTACGTTTGTACCAAAGTTAGTTTCAGTCATCATTTAATATACCAAGTGTTAAAAACTCGGGGAATTTCAGTATGCATATCTCTGGGCCTGGGATTTATGCCTCTGGTTTGGCAGTTTTCCTAAAAATTGAGAATTTTCAAAAATGTTCGGAAAAAATATTTTGACCATATTTTTTTTCATTCATTTAGATATAAAAAAATTAATAAGTCGAAAAACTGGCAACCCAAAACCATAAATATTAAGTTCAGCGTATCCCTCAACACAAAGTTTGAATACATGCTATATAAAATATAACGAAATTATGTTTGTATGTATAGATTTCTATAGAATATACTATATAAAATAATATATACTATAGAAATCTATACATACTATATAAAATAATATATACTATAGAAATCTATACATACAAACATAATTTCGTTATATTTTATATAGCATGTATTCAAACTTTGTGTTGAGGGATACGCTGAACTTAATATTTATGGTTTTGGGTTGCCAGTTTTTCGACTTATTACTTTTTTACTTATTTTTTTTTCTACGAAAGGCACCTCAAGATTCGTGCACGTATTTACGTGCATGTGTCTTGAGGTGCCTTTCGTAGCTCTATCAGGAATCAATTTTGGGACCTTTTCTGTTCAGATTCATTATCAAAGATTTCTGCGATATTGTTTTATTCGCAGATGATACCTCTCTGATTTTTAAAGTAGATAAGAAAGATAGTGAACTCATTCATGTAAATAATGTGATATCTGATCTCTGAATGGTTCGCCGCTAATAATCTTCTCTTAAATTTAAAGAAGACCAAATGAAGTTTTCTTTACCAAATGTTCCTTATGTTGAACCAAACATTAAACTTGGCCTAGATAAACTCTCTATTGACAAAGCGACAGTCTTTCTGGGAATCAAAATGGATTCAACTTTACAGTGGGATCCACAATATACATGATTTAGCCGAGAGACTTAGTTCTGCTGCATATGCAGTTTGTAAGATAAGACAGTTAACAGACGTAGCTACTGCACGGCTAGTTTATTTCGCGTACTTCCACAGTATTATGTCGTAAGGTGTATTGCTGTGGGGAGCTGCTGCTGATATAGAGACAATCTTTATCTTAAATGGATCCTATGGAATCTCTAAGGGATCTTTTTAAAGAAATTGATATATTAACTTTACCAAGTCGGTATATATTTGAAAATATTATGTATGTTCGGAAAAAATTGAGTAATTTAAATTGAATAGTGACAACCACAATTACAATACTAGGAATAAATATAAAATAGCAATAATAAAATAATAAAATTCCCAAACATATTACAATGCTCACAGAAGGAAAATTCAAGTTGCATGTGAAAAATATTTTGATTAAGAAATCATACTACAAAGTTTGTGATTACTTAAACGACAAAGATGCTTGGAAAGTTTCGCCTCTGCCAAGCTAACACCTGTCACCTACGTAATTTAATCAAATATTGTAATAATCATATTATATTGTATATAAACACATTGTTAAAAGATGTTTAAAAGAATTGCCCCGAGTTTCTTGCCAGTTCTTCTCGCAGTGGCTTTATAATTTTTTTGTTGAACGTGGCAGTACAATGTAGAATATTTAAATATTAAAATTTGTAATTGACCTTCATAAGAGCGTCTAAGACGCCTAAATTGAATAAATTATTTTGAATTTGAATCTATCCAAATACCAAGTGTTCAAAATCATTGAAATTTTGCAGCATTTCTTGAGCCTAAAATATATGCTTCTGGTTTGTCAGTTTTTTCTTTTTATTTCATATTTAATCTCGAAAGGTGATAATAAAAATTTCCATACAAAATGATTTTACCTAATATGATTGAAAATACACAATTATATAGAAAACTGACATTCGTGAAGCATATATTAGATGCTTCATGACAGGCATGAAAAATTTCACCGAGTGTGAATACTTAGTTATTTAAAATATGACGAAACTACTTTCGTGTGTATAATGTATAATATACTTTTTGTAAGCTTACAAAATAACAACGGAGTCCCCTTACTGTTTCAACAAACTTCGAAACGAGCACTCCACATGCCAATAAAGTTGAGGGTCCACGCACCTTTTTGTTTGAGGTAGAAACACGGATCCTATGCCGTTACGGGTTACGGATAATGTCTCTTTGATACTTTGGCATGAAACATAATGGCGGCGGCATGGCGTTACCGTGCCATAAGGGCAAAACCACCGCGCCGCCTGTATACATCTCTGTTGCGCCCATCGCTTTCACACTTTTTGTATGATACCATATTTTACCAGGTGGTAGGTCTCTTTCGCAAATTCTGAGGTACTGATACAAATAATGAAGTTACAACCGTAACTTCTATCCTAAAACGTGTATCTAAGGCGGCATTAGTAGGATCTTGCCAAATTTGGTTAGGTAGGGGAGGAGGCTCGAGCGGTGAAGGGGATCATTGATGCATCGTTAACTTGTACTCCTGGGTTGCAAGTTCCAGGCCCCTCTATCCTCTTCCTCTGCAAAGCTATGGACCCGGCACCAGCACGGTAAATCCATTTAATGCTATGTTATTCGTCTCTTAAACTGAGATCCCTAAGACGCCTGCCAAGCGAGGGGATTATTGTAAACCCCTCCTTATTGGGAGTGGCTGATACAGTATACAGTACAGGTCTCTTTATTACGAGTACTTCTTTGTGTTTTCCACAGTGACAGATATCCTGCCTCAAAGCAAAAGTGTACAAGCGATACTTCGTTTAAGTGTTTAGGGCATTAATGGTAGTAGTGCGCGCAAATATTCAGAGTTGACCGTGGACGCAGGCAGGAACAGATAACAGAAAACGCAGATTGGCGAGGAGGCGCAATCCTTTTTCAGCACTTCTCACGTGGATGTGAGTAGGGTGTGGTGTGCTTTAGACGCACAACAGGGCTGTATACCATCTTAGTGCCTTACCAGGGTCATACAATATGTTCTTGAGTTCCTGTTTTTTATGTTGTCAGCATTAACATATTATTCGTAATATGTTCTTGTGTTTCGTCCAGTGTGTTAGAGAAAATATTTTGTATGACCCTAAATCTAGGCTCGCCGTCTATTACATGGGAAGAAGACCTAATTGGCGAAAAATAGGTGCTTACTCACCTCTGGTTACCCCTTGTCGTATCGTGTGGTTCGTGGAGTGAATTAAGCGATACTTACGACAAATATTTATTATAATAAGGTGTCCTGGATAGTCAGCGGGCAGCATGTGAAGACCTTGTGACCAGGCCGTCTTTGTGCTGATGGTGGCTAGTACCTATTCGAGAGGAATGCTTCGCTAGGGGGCATGGCTGATGGAAACAATCTTTACACTTTACAAAAATATTATTTATTATACCAAAAATTACAATGTCTAACTCTATAGTCCTTTTAAGCCGAGCACTGCTGCTTACTACTACGCGCGGGGAAAATACGGAAGTTTGTCGCGCACATGGGGGTCTAAATTTGATTATTTTGGTACCTTAGGTTATGACGAAGGGAGGTCCCGTCCTTTATACATGCCGTTCGTTGTTTCCCAAAAATATGTTCTCTTTTGCTCCGTTTAATTCCTCATGGATTCGTGTCGCCTCGTGGCGGCCATTTTGGTGAGCAGCGTCCGTTCCTCAAAGTTCAGCGAAGGAAGCTGTGTGGCGCCAACGGCACACGTTTCCTCAACGCCTCTTAAATTTTCCTCGTATATTATTTGTAATGAAAATTAATCTTCAATATGCCTTGACTTGGCACTTAATTTCTGGAACGCGAAATGTGTATACACGTACATTCGTGCAAGAAGTAACGAGGTCTCTCCTTGTCATCGGCGGATGAGGGGTATATATACCAGCTTGCGGGAGGCAGGGTAACACCCGTTAGTTTGATCTTCCTTCTCGCTTGCTCGCATGTGCTACCTCTTTCCTTTTTTCATAACCTCACTTTATTATTGAGTATTCTTTGTAATATTAAATTCTAAAGCCTAATCTGAGTATACAATTCAAAAGAGGAAAATGCCAATACTAATCTATTCAATTTTCATATACAATAGCCCTTGCAATTTTGACAATTATCATCATGTGGTCTACCCAGCTTTTCAAATTACTACAACTTTTAAACGAGGATTATTCTTAAATTAATTTATATTGTTACCTGACCAGGAACAGGTGTTAAATATAATTTCATAATGAGCCTGGACGGTAAAAAGGAAATATCTTGAAAACCAGAGACTGTTTCCAAGTTCATTGACAAAACTTGTTATTGTTCTCAAATGGTCAATAATCTGTTAGACATGCAATAATTATATATTAGGGGTAATCATGGGTTATTGAGAGATCGCCTCGTGATCTTTTCCAGCTTCCAGAATGCCGGGAAAAGCAGGACTTTATTATTAAACATTTTGATTTTATTATTTACTTTTCGCGAGCAATATATTTTCGAGGCGACTATTCCATCGCATTTTTATCAGGCGCTTGTGGGATCTCAGACCATTCTTCACATTCAAAACGTTAGAATATCTTTGCCGTGACATTCTCTCAATATTCCTAACTAATCAAAACATACCAGGTTTGGTCTTTCATACGTACATTCCGCAAACAAAACATTTAAGAGGCTTCGGTTTATTTATATTTCAATACATCTCCCAGATTTACCTAGGTTTGAGGTGCTATCTAAATAGTATGCTTTGCTCGCCTGTTTATTTAGGCGTTCTCACCACCGACTAGATAATTCTTATTGGAAATATAATGCAATAGGATAATAACACTACAATACCCCCTTTCCCAGGAAAAGCGGAAAACTCAGTTTGACGCTACAGCCACGGCAGTCCTAAACAAAAACTTTCCCAGGTTCACTTAATAGACTCCATACGTACCTTTCTTTCATCATTACATTATAAGATTCCTAGCATACTTGACTCTAAACTCCATATTTCTACTATACATGCATCATTGTCCATACCTCACCTTTCAAAAGCTTTGCCTTACGTACCTACTCCTTATTCACTTGCATACATATCATACTTCCATATAAACACCTAACTTTGCTTCACTCATATATACACTATATGTTAACCTTGCATTCTCAGTCCATCATGTGCTCCTGTCCATTATTCAACCAATCCAAAGAAAAATCAGTACTATTTGATTATAAAACGTTGTATATAGTTATAATACTATTAGCCTTTATCACTATTTACTATTATACTTCAATCTGATATGCAAATATTAATCCTAAAATCCTTACTTTGAGGAGGTAAAAAAACTAGTTGTTATTTAATTATAAACCTAAGTTAGAAATTATGCCTGTATAAGACTTATTTAATCTAGAGTAGGTATGCATATTAATGACTACCTATAATCTATATATATTATAAAATGACCAATTGTTTTGGTAACATTTTTATAGATCAAACCTTACTTTTCTATTTTTATATGTTTATGTTATTAATACAGAACTAAAGACTTTGTTATGTCTATTATTTCCTTAACTAAAGGTTGTACTTTAAATGTATCTAACCTTGTTCATATATGAACATTATTTACAAGGACACGATGGTACTACTTGAATAACACATCGGAAACAAAGAAAAAATTATTCAAAGACATGGCCTTGAGTGAATGTCGTATCAGTGCACTATTCTATTTTACAAAGAAATAAAGAGTATAATATATTGCTTCAGCTATCTAAGAGCTTGTTAAAAACGTATGATGGTACTTCGCGAGTAACACATCTAAAACAAAGAGAAAATTAATTCAAGTATATGTTCTTGAATGTCATATCAGAATCCATTTTTTAGTTCGCTTATCACTAGTTAATATTCTAGTGTTTACACTAAGTGAACTTTGTTAATTGTCATGCATAATCAGTATCTGCTTGCTTGGTTTGCTGACCGCAGCATACTTTCAACATCTACATCAGAATACGTTGATAAATACTTTGTTCGTGGTCATTCTAGGGGCCAGAGTATTTATTTACCTTTTATAAATATAGCTAAGAACATTTTAAGGAAGAAAATTAAAAAGTAGGTAGTTCATATTGTTCACTACCTTACTTACAACTAAAGAGAACACTGAGTATGGTGCGTAAATATTTTATTGAATATTTACTTATTCCAATACTACACAAGTAGTTATACCTAACTAAACAGAAAACGAATTTAACATCATGTGCTTATATAGTACATGCATATTGATCGTCTAGAGAATTTAAAGAATGGGGTGAAGCTATTGAGATATGCTTCATAACAGTAAGACATTGCTTACCTAAAGTGCTATTCACACTTCATTAAATCTTATGTAGATTTTAGTAGATAATGCAGGTTCATAGTTATATACCTATATAGGTATATCACTTGGCTGTGTGGTTTTTTAATATAGGAAAACCTTCCTTAAATAGTGCTAGATGAGCACTAAGAAAAAAACTAGCAATTTTGTGGTTGGTGGACTACCTAGATTAACATTCTGCCATAACATAATACAACTCCTGTAATGTCTTTCTAAGTATCGCCAGTTCTTTCAAAAAAATTTCCCTACACAAGCTCGGAACGCTTGCTTTGTTCCCTACCTTGCCTAATTGGCATTAAAATTTGACTTACCCCCCAACATAGAAAGTTGTGGTTTATACAGTACTAAGTTATTCAATTTACTTTAAATATAGTTCTATTAAGTTATTCCTAGCTGCTTCTTGGACGTGTATTTTCGGCAAAACGCCTACTGTGTGGTTTTTGAAACTTCAAAATGATTTAGTATGGCAAGTTATTAAAAAAATATGAGGTACCCTTATGAGAAACTATACTGATTTGTTTTGAATTATGCTAATTTTTTGATAAGATTGAATTGATATAGTGAATTTTAGAACTTATTTAGTGTAAGAACAAGAATTTGAATTTAAAATTGTGATGAAATTTGTTGCAAAAAAAACTTAATTTTCTTAATTATTCAAAAAGTAGAAGTCCTAGATCAAAAATTCAAACGGTTCTAGACTCGCCTAATGGTCTAGATACTAAAAAGTTATGCAAATTTTAAAATTTCTGACATGTGAAAAAATTTTGTTCTTCGGGATGAAATAATTGTGACTTGTTTTTTTACTTGCATTACTGGTTTTTTTAATATTTAACATATGTGATTTTACTGAGTACCTTGTCCTACAGTGATAATATACAGAGTGGTGGTGTATACCTAGACAGATTCCTAATGAATCCTATCATCTAGGGTAATAATTTAACGACGTTTTCTCGTCGCAGCACAGTTTAACGACATGTCGGGGTCGGTGTACTGGGTACCATGCCCTACGGTGACAAAAAAACATGGTGGTGGTACACACCCAGACAGATTACTAATGAATCCTACCACCTTAGGTAACTATTTAACGACGTTTTCTCGTCGCAGCACAGTTTAACGACATGTTGGGGTCGGTTGACTTTATCACTGTTATTTATATTTGTATTCATTATAAAAATTGGGTCGCTCTGGTTGAAGGCCATATTAACTTAGACAATATATTCAAAAGCAAAGAAAAAAAAACTAGAAATATCGATATTGACAATTATAAATACTGTAGAAGACGTATATAACATTGTAAAATTCATTCATTTAAATCCTATACCTAAATGCCTTTCCAAAAAAATAAAAACCTAGCGCAACAATAAAATCTTTGCATAATTATAATAAATTGAATTCAAAACATTTGATTTAAGGGCATACATGAATAATAATTAAATTATAATTAGATTTATAAGATTGGTACCTAACCCATACTAGTAGAATTGAATAAATTATTGGCTGAAATGTGCATTTTCCTCGGCTATCTAATATTTAAAGCTATTCCATCAGCAATACTCCTAACGAAGCATTTGTAAAAAAATTTTAGTGCCACCCTATCAAAGAATTTACTGCTAAAAATTAACAAAAAAGTTCGGGTGCCATTTGTCGTAACGTGTGGTTCGTGGAGTGAATTAAGCGATACTTACGACAAATATTTATTATAATAAGGTGTCCTGGATAGTCAGCGGGCAGCATGTGAAGACCTTGTGACCAGGCCGTCTTTGTGCTGATGGTGGCTAGTACCTATTCGAGAGGAATGCTTCGCTAGGGGGCATGGCTGATGGAAACAATCTTTACACTTTACAAAAATATTATTTATTATACCAAAAATTACAATGTCTAACTCTATAGTCCTTTTAAGCCGAGCACTGCTGCTTACTACTACGCGCGGGGAAAATACGGAAGTTTGTCGCGCACATGGGGGTCTAAATTTGATTATTTTGGTACCTTAGGTTATGACGAAGGGAGGTCCCGTCCTTTATACATGCCGTTCGTTGTTTCCCAAAAATATGTTCTCTTTTGCTCCGTTTAATTCCTCATGGATTCGTGTCGCCTCGTGGCGGCCATTTTGATGAGCAGCGTCCGTTCCTCAAAGTTCAGCGAAGGAAGCTGTGTGGCGCCAACGGCACACGTTTCCTCAACGCCTCTTAAATTTTCCTCGTATATTATTTGTAATGAAAATTAATCTTCAATATGCCTTGACTTGGCACTTAATTTCTGGAACGCGAAATGTGTATACGCACGTACATTCGTGCAAGAAGTAACGAGGTCTCTCCTTGTCATCGGCGGATGAGGGGTATATATACCAGCTTGCGGGAGGCAGGGTAACACCCGTTAGTTTGATCTTCCTTCTCGCTTGCTCGCATGTGCTACCTCTTTCCTTTTTTCATAACCTCACTTTATTATTGAGTATTCTTTGTAATATTAAATTCTAAAGCCTAATCTGAGTATACAATTCAAAAGAGGAAAATGCCAATACTAATCTATTCAATTTTCTTATACAATAGCCCTTGCAATTTTGACAATTATCATCATGTGGTCGACCCAGCTTTTCAAATGACTACAACTTTTAAACGAGGATTATTCTTAAATTAATTTATATTGTTACCTGACCAGGAACAGGTGTTAAATATAATTTCATAATGAGCCTGGACGGTAAAAAGGAAATATCTTGAAAACCAGAGACTGTTTCCAAGTTCATTGACAAAACTTGTTATTGTTCTCAAATGGTCAATAATCTGTTAGACATGCAATAATTATATATTAGGGGTAATCATGGGTTATTGAGAGATCGCCTCGTGATCTTTTCCAGCTTCCAGAATGCCGGGAAAAGCAGGACTTTATTATTACATTTTGATTTTATTATTTACTTTTCGCGAGCAATATATTTTCGAGGCGACTATTCCATCGCATTTTTATCAGGCGCTTGTGGGATCTCAGACCATTCTTCACATTCAAAACGTTAGAATATCTTTGCCGTGACATTCTCTCAATATTCCTAACTAATCAAAACATACCAGGTTTGGTCTTTCATACGTACATTCCGCAAACAAAACATTTAAGAGGCTTCGGTTTATTTATATTTCAATACATCTCCCAGATTTACCTAGGTTTGAGGTGCTATCTAAATAGTATGCTTTGCTCGCCTGTTTATTTAGGCGTTCTCACCACCGACTAGATAATTCTTATTGGAAATATAATGCAATAGGATAATAACACTACACCCTTCGGGGATACAGGCGTAATTATATGTAGGTAGGGAATAAATACCCCTTATGCCGTCTATATATCCACGTTTCGTAACTAGCTCGAATCAATGATGGCTCATTGGCATTGCCTATGGACTGCCGCGCAGCAGGACCATGGTTCTAATGCCGCAGCGGGCTTGAGATTCACTACATGGTGGAAAGGCATTTTGCGAATGCCCGCCTGGCTAGCGACCGCCTTCAAGTAGAAAATCTGTTGCCAAGCACCTAACGGTGTGTTTCGGCAGCAGTTCTTGAGAGCCAGAGCAATTACAGGTACATGAGACTTAACGACTATGTACGAGGCGTAGTGCAATTCGTGACTTGTGACAAATGCATCTGTTATAGGCAGACGATAGTCTCCTTAACATCAGTTGGGCCTCGAGCTTGTTCCGTCACAATAACATAAAAAAAGCTTCAAACAAAGAAATTTCCAATTGGATTCGTAACTATAGACTAAACAGGGTATTTTTATACAGCATAATATTCACAATCGAGAATATTTGAGAAGGGTTTATTCTGGAAAGGTAGAAGGACAAAAGAGACGCGTTTCAAGTTACTGGAGCATAAATATAGCCTTACCGAGTTTATATTCAGTTCAAGACATCTGTTATAGGCAGACGATAGTCTCCTTAACATCAGTTGGGCCTCGAGCTTGTTCCGTCACAATAACATAAAAAAAGCTTCAAACAAAGAAATTTCCAATTGGATTCGTAACTAAAGACTAAACAGGGTATTTTTATACAGCATAATATTCACAATCGAGAATATTTGAGAAGGGTTTATTCTGGAAAGGTAGAAGGACAAAAGAGACGCGTTTCAAGTTACTGGAGCATAAATATAGCCTTACCGAGTTTATATTCAGTTCAAGACATTGTGCCTCCGGCGCTAACATACTCGTAACATAAATGTTGGACCTACCATTCATAATCATTGCTTTTCTTAGAAATCCTAATTTAACAACGCGTAAGTGTAATTCAATTTATTTATACTTTGGTATTTGACAAACAGCTGTTTATTATTAAAAAAAAGCAGCAGTTTTTTTAATTTTACTGTATTTTTTTGTGTGTTTTACCTAATAACTATTTACAGGTTATACCAATTTCGATAATTTTAAGTATATTCGAAAGATAGTGCTTGTGATGTAGTTCTGTTTAAATTTGAGTGTGCGCTGACCAGTAGTTTTTTAATCATCTCTAATATTGCATATTTTATGATTGAAGTGAGCTTTTTGATAATTTTTTTAATAAAAGGAATATAATTGAATGTTCAAATTAGTAACAGATTTTGTAACTTACTTTATTTTAAAGTGGACTATCTTTAAAGTGCGTGCTGGATTTTTTTGTTCACTTTGATTTATTAGATTTTGATTTTTAGATTAGATTGACACACTATTGCACTAGTTTTTACAATATGATGAAACGCCTTCATTTATACAAATATGATAAACAATAAAAGAAAGTCTTTCAATACTCATTAAAATTTATACGAGTAAATTTATTTTTTGATAATTGCACTGTATTGAATTCCATAACGTATCTACGTGCGAATACCCCTCATTTTGGAAGTCAGTACAAATACTCAAAGCAGCCACGTGTAAAACGTATAACTGTAACGTATATTGATGTATCAAAGACCGTTTTATAATAAAACACGATCTATAAGATATATGTAATAGTAACAATGAACACAGGTAAACAATTTCACCAAAAAGGTATTGTATTGTATCGCCTTCGCAATATATTTTAGATCTTGTTATTTGTACATTGGAAAAACTACAAAAGCTTGTGTTTTTAGGGTTCCGTACCCTACGGGCCCCTATTACATTAACAACAAATACAAAAAGTAGGCCAAGTGCGAGTCGGACTCGCGCACATTAAAACAAAAAAAGGTTAAAATATGAAGTCTAATGTTGTATAGCTAATAGTACGGAAACCTTCGTGCAAGTGTCTGACTCGCACTTGGCCGATTTTTTTTACCTTTGGATATTATTTTTAACCGATATCAAATAAAAAAAGGAGGTTAACAGCTCAACTTTATTTTTGTGTGTAACCAAATCAAATTAAAATCTATTAATGCGATTATTTTTTAAACATAGTAATTACTCATAACGCTTTTCAGGTTGTACTGATTTTTATTATACGAGTATTAAAAACTGGGGCTTGTCATGTAGTCTCATTTAAGTTTGAGTGAGCTCTAACGAGTAGTATTTGAGTTATATCTAATAATGCGTTGTTTTTTTTTTTAAATTGTATCAACAATATGTATATGAAAAAGACGAGGCGTCTTCCACACTTGTTGAAAATACTGTACTCACATTTTTATGGTCATACAAGTTTAACAAGTCTTTTTATTACAAAGAAAGTGTTAGAAGTACACTACTTCACTCTTTTCAGTAATGCATACTGCTTAAAAGATCGATTGTGTTACTACCTCCAATACTGGTAAATTGGACAAAATGATCATTGTGTCATTCAGGTATACCTATATAATAGGCAAACTAAACAAAACCTTTTTTCTGTTTAGAGTGGGCCCCAAACTCGGCTAGGCCTGGATCTTGGGGACCCGAAAGGCCACTTGGGAAACATCCTTTTGGTATCGGAATGCACATAGGTACATCATGATGGATTGGAAATACCTGAAATAATGCCACAAGTGTGTTTCCTATGCCTTCCTATGAAGAAAAAAGACAATTGTACTGATTTAACTTCATTGATACACTGAGAAAAAAAATATGGTTGATTTTACCATAATGCTCGTTCAATGAACCAAGTACCTTCGTGAAATATGAGCGAACTGAGCTCTTTGTTACCTAAACGATAGTTTGCTAGTTATTTTAATTGTCTTTCTATGTAGGCCGAACCAACCTCCTTGGAGTTTATAACCATCCTGCCATATATCTTCTCTCATCTAACCTACTTTTCTGGTTATTGTAACTAAACCCTTATGAAATTTTAACCAGGATTCATGGTTACGTTTACCGGTTTTATTTGTTAGCCTAACCAAGTATGTGGTTATTTTAACGACCATGTTATGAAAATTTGACAGTGTTTAACAGTAAAAATATTTGAATAAAAGTGATGAAAATCCATCCGTCGCTCGTTTGAAGGTGCCATTCAATGATATGTTAGGAACAACAGAGAAGCTAATAAATGCGCTAGGTGGCATTTCACGCATATACAGGCAACAGTAACATCTCGGAATAATGAGCTCTAATCAGTTTTCTTGTTATTTTTATTTTACTTTGGTTATATTTTGGATTATTATTACCTTGGTTCAGATTACGAGCACCACTGTTATCACTACAAAATAGAAAAAAAAATCCGTTGTTTTATGCAATGTGATTTTGAAAGATTGGCTTATTTTATATGATAACCACCATTAAGGCAACCAAGCAGAAAGTACTACATCAATGAATTTTTTTTCTCAGTGTAAGCGTAAAAAAGACTGATGTTTTTATTCAGTAAATGCAAATAGGTACAGTATCTTAACAAATGCTTCCAAAATAAAATCTCAATAAAGTAATTTGTCAAAGCAACTGTTAAACAAACCACGCAACGACTTCGGCGCAATCCTTTGGTTAGCTCGTAAACAATACACAATCATCATCTCGAGTAATTCAAGGATTTGCCAAAAGCTAAGTGTATGACGCTGAACTAGTTTACTTATTACATTTCTTAGAACTTTTATGTTTTGAAGCTGGGACAATTCCCTCAATTTCGTGTGTTGTAATATGGGATGGAAAAAAATAACTTCCAGTGCATCTTCAAAACACCGTCCTGATGCTTTGAATGCACCAATTATGCTATGAAATTACTTAGTCCTATATTATTGTTTTTAAGGATCATACTAAAGAGGCAAACTTCAAATTTAGATATTGTGAAGAATTTTGGCCGGAAATGAAATATAGGACTAGAAAATAAAGGCATTGGGGGCAATTATTGCAATACATGAGAAGATAACCAGAAAAACTTTTTCACTTCGCAAGATTGCAAAAGATGTTATTTATCATTCGAAATATGCTTGTAAATAATGGAAAAGTACTTTTTATCTGCTATCAAGAAAAAGGTTTTTGTAATTTAACTTTTAAGTAATTATGCTTATATTTTTTACTGTCAATTAACGAAAATATATAACATTTTTTATGCTTCTTTTCTTACAACTAAAACTTTTGTTGTTGTTGTGTTGTTATGCTGAAAAATTGTTGTAAAATATTGCGCTGGGCAGCCAAGTTATTATGCGTTTCGTACCTTTGAAACTTTCAGTACGTTCAGGATTCTATATTCAGAACCACTCTCATTGCTAGTGGATCAATCCGAGAATCCTTCACTTTCTCAGGCCTTCCTTCGATAAAAGTACTCACGACAAATAACTAGTTTGAAGCCTTGCATGACAAATAACTATTTTATATATAGCTATTTATTATATGATGTCTTCTTCTACAACTAAATAAGTTTATTTATTTATTTATTTATGTGATTGTGATGGAACAAGCGCGAGGTCCACCTGATGTTAAGCGGATTAACCTCTGCCTATAACAGATGCATTTCGTCATGTGACGAATTGCACTGCGCCCGTTACATTGAGACATACAGTTGTTAAGTCTCATTGTGACTGTAATTGTTCTGGCTCTCAAGGCTGCTGCGGGAACACACTGTTAAGGTGACAGATTTTCTACTTGCGAGTGGTAGCTAGCCCGGCGGGCATTCGCAAAATGCGTTTCCACCGGGCGATTAAGCTCAAGCCGGCGGTGGGGTTCGAACCATGGACCTGCGCCACGTCCATAGCTACAACCACTCGCCCATCATTGCTTAAAAGAGAGTACAATAGAATATTATAGTTATTTTGGCTAAGACATTTGGTAGAATGTACAACTATTGTTTTACTGAAAACAACGATCGAAAGTTCAGAAGAGGTTTAAAACAATCAGTAAAAGAATCACTTAGTTACTCGTAGTTAAACTACACCTCAGCACTCGAACTAAAAAGACAATAATCCTACGAATAAACTGTTCCGTCATGTGTAAGCCCTCCTTTACAAAACAAGGGAAGCGCATTCAAAGCCACTCCGTTATTGCTTTCTTTACGATGCCTACATAATAAAGTGTATGTCACTTTTAATATTACGCAGTAAGTCAAAAAGAGGTACGCAAGTAAAGTTATTGTGGACTATATTATGGCTGTGTTTATAAACGACTGATTTCTACGTAATGTATCACTTGTCGGTAACTAAAAGTATTTTAAAGATAATTAGACTTTACAAAAAACAGACTTCAATCATCGGATACACAATATAAGGGGGTACTCAAAAACTACTTGTTACATCTCAATCAAATTTAAATTGGAGCACATGACAAGCACCAGCTATCGAATGTAGAAATATCATTAAAATCGGTACAGAGTTATATATTATATATACTTATAGAGTTATGAGGCAACACACAATAAAAAGATACACGCGAGGCTCTCCTCCTTTTTTGAAGACAGTTCGGAACCGACTTCCAATACTGATTTATTTTTAATAAAAGACTTATAACGAACTGTTTTGCACAATTGGCTAATTTAATAATAACTTACCACAATTTAAAAATCTTGTGACTAATAAATTAATTGCTTAATTGCAGATAAATATCTTACACACACCCACACACGCACACAGACCCTCTACACGCACACACGTACACCCTCCCACACGCATTCATACACACATATAAAAATATAGCTCTGCTCTCTATATGTATATAATGTAAATAAAGTAAATCCGTCATTAGATGTAAGAAATAGTTAGTAAGCAAATCTATGTTTTTTTAAGATCTGTGGATTTTGTAAATAACGAAAATACAAAAAAAACAAAAAAGTATGAAATAAATGATTTTAGTCAGTATCATGGTGATTCAAAGCACTGACCTCACATTATAATGGTCCTGCTTCTACAAATCTTACCTTTTAGTGGTATGAGTTGGATCTGTGTATTAAAAAAAACACATTTTTAGTGACGCATACTGCTTACAAGTTCATTCGCTCGCCCAAAATACTGTTTCATACCATTTACAACTTACCATTAAATCATCTAGGTAAGCAAATAATTTTTAACAGTTAATTATTTTAAACTTCTTTTCTTTTGCAGTACATTGGTCAAATAACTGTCAACAGGGCTATAAAAGCTTATGTCTTAGGCTCGTATTAATAGATGCGTCTCAGAGTTTGAATTTGACCATTAATATATGGAACATATATCAATGACTGCATCATATTCGCACCTTCGGTGCAACAAAGTCACAACAGCTCTTTTTTAAATTTTACAGGAGAAGACTTTTAAAATTTTTTTCGCATCTATTTGTTAATTTCTGGATTACTATTAATAGTAGGTTTAAAATCTTTATAATATTAATTGTTTATTTAGTTTGCTATAGTTTTACATAAAAATCTTATGTTTCACCACAAAAAATATCCTAATAAAAGACAAAACAAAAAAAAGTGTCCTGAATTGTGATTTTGTTGCACCAGAAGTTATTTAGTTTTATGACTTAAGTATATAATTTAAGTTAAGGTTTTAAATGAAATAAAGTGTCTTAATCAAACATAATCGTATAGTTTCTTCTCTAAAAATCAACTATTAATAAAAAAGTAACTCAAAACAATTAAATTCTTATAACTACAACATTGTTTGGCATCATTTTCATACTTTGAGTTGCAATCAAATTCTAGGAAAAGCAGACTTACATAATTCTCAGTCTTTTACGCTCAAGAACTTACGAACAGTCTCATTTTAAGTCTTATAAATGGTTTCATAATAAAATCTACAAACTTATAAACAATAAAAATCTTAGAAAAATAAAAAGAAGAATGAAATTGGGATGTTTTTTCAAAATCAAAAAGTGGTTCTTCTTAATCAGCTTTACTGTTTTATACTTTTTATGTTATTATATTTTTTTTATTATAACATTGTATTTTACTATGACAGCAAACAATATTAAAAAAAATAAGTATCTCTTAAATAATTGACTGTCAATGTTTTTTTTACAATCACAAAATATCAAAAAGCTTTGAAAAATAATTATTAATCAAATAAACTGTTAAACGTGTTTTCATAATACACTCGAGAGCAATGAATCCGGGTCACTTAAAGAATCCTAAAAATCTCGGAAACTAAAAATGCTAGGTTAATGCAATAAATTGTATTTAATAGACAATGTAATACTCCTTAAATGAAGGTATTAAAACTTCTTAGTTATTGTAAAGTTATATCATAAAAAAATTAAATTTGAAAAAGGGCCACTTTCGAAGATGGAACTACGAAATTACAGCATTTGGTTTTGCTTTTGTTTGTAATCTGTCATTTATGTGGGTACATAAACCATGTTGATAGTGCTCTATATTCATTATTCAAGCTGAAATTATGTCGCTTACGCCTGAAGAATGCACCAGAATACTTACAATGCTGGAAACCGGCCGGAGTCAGCGCGATACAGCCAGGACTGTCGGTGTGTCGCTGTCAACAGTACAAAGAGTTCTCCGACGTTACGAAGAAACTGGTTCTAACCTACGCAGACCAGGAACGGGCAGAACCAGGTGTACCACAGCACGAGAAGACCGATACTTGGTGAACACCATGCTTCGAAATCGCTTTCTCACAGGAACTGAACTCACCAATCAGTTTCGACGCCTCGGAGGAAGTAACCCAAGTGCATGCACTTGGTAAGGACTGACAGTAAGACGTCGGCTTGCTGAATCTAACTTAAAACCCCTTAGACCTGCAAACGGCCCTAAACTGGAGCGTGGGCATCATATTTCGAGACTAAGATATGCCCAGAGCCACGTAAATTGGAGTATTGAAGATTGGTCAAAAGTTATGTTCTCCGACGAATCAAAATTTATGCTCTACAAGCACGATGGAAGACACAGAGTGTATCGAAGACCAGGGGAAAGATTCAAGCAAGCATGCATCGAAGAAAAAGTAGCCTACGGTGGTGGGTCTGTACTTGTGTGGGCCGGAATTTCTTCTGAAAGTCGCACAGAGCTGGTGATCATAGAAAACGGCTCTTTAACTAGCGTAAGATATGTGGAAGAAATCCTCAATGATCACGTTGGTCCATTTATGGTCAATTTAGGTGAGGATGCTATATTTATGCATGACAATGCCCGACCTCATACAGGTAGGATTGTGAATGACTACCTTCAAGAGATGAACATTACTCGTATGGAGTGGCCAGCGCGCAGCCCGGATATCAACCCGATCGAGCATGCTTGGGACGAGCTAGGCAGATGCGTAAAACAACGAAACCCTCCCCCAATCACGCTTCGTGAGCTCAAAATTGCTCTCACAGAGGAATGGGAGAATATTCCCCAAAATCGTATAAGGAACTTGGTGTACAGCATGCCAAACCGCGTAAACGCAGTAATGGAAGCACGAGGAGGCAATACGAAGTATTAAAATTCAAGAAAATCGTAATAAAGTTCAAAAATTTCATGTTTCCTATTTTTGTTTTAAGGAGAGATCAGCAGTTTTTTTCTTTATGTAATTTTGTGTTAATAAAATGTATGGTGACTCATATTTTTTTTACTTTCATTTAAGGAGTATTACATTGTCTATTAAATACAATTTATTGCATTAACCTATCATTTTTAGTTTCCGAGATTTTTAACATTCTTTAAGTGACCCGGATTCATTGCTCTCGAGTGTACTTTGGAACTATATTAGTTGTCGAATATCTTGCTTTTTATTGTTCGCAATAGGCAACTTAGAGCTGTGTGCCGCACTCAAATGAATATCTGCGATATTTTTTTTTTCCTGCACGACTAATTTTAATATTTAGCTTCTTGCCAATGTTCAGTTTTATACGTGGTTTTGTACAAATAGGTATCAGAATCTTTAATGAATTTCACAACTTTGACATCAGAAACTCTGATTGTTTCGCCATCAATATTCTTGCCAGTGTTCAAGTTGATATCGTTAGAAAGTAACTTTAAATCGTAGTACTACCGGTAGTGTTACCGGTCTTTTTGGCATTACGGATTAGAGCCAAATATTGTGTATCTGGGGTGTAAATTGGCCCAGATTATTTGCTCGACGAATATTTTTCTCTATTACCGAGTGGACGCTATACGCTTAGTTTTGTGTGTGCCCACGAATTAGAAACTTATGTGTAATGGATTTAATTGGCAAGGTTGAAACGGTATAATAATATAAACTAAGAATGAATTTGTTTTTCTGTTGGCCACAACAGTTATCGGAGAAAAAAGTTATGTCTGAATTAGGTTAAGTCGAAGAAAATTCTTTTCAAAAATTGTACAAACAAGAACCTATAGGACAAGGCAATACGGTTTGAAGATCGAATATAGCCACAATGCTGTTGCTATCAGGCTTTTTACTACGTTGTTTTTTTTTCTATTCTACTAAGAATCTTTTCCTCTTGATGAAGATTATAGCTGGCACTCAACGGTTCTTTATCTACAGCATTCTTAAAGGCCTCACATACGTCACATAGGCCTTTCCGAGGAATAAAAAAGCTGATATTAAATTGGGTATTGAAAGTCCGATGGTATGCGTCGTAATTTGCTGGTTCCTTGTGGTCAGCTATACATTTTTGATTATAGTTACGGTGTAGTTCGGCTACAGTCAAACCTCCATCTATATACTCTCTCGATGAATTAGCTCTGATGTAGTGACTTTCCATCCGAGGAATGGAATTAATGTGGTCACGTACAGATTGTATAATTTCAGCATACAGCTAACTTATGATACAAACAAAATTAATTACAAAGTCACAGATATTTTTATTATAACTTTCTAAATACTAATATTTGACCATGACAGCATTTTTATAGTACCTATAAGACTTTATAGATCCAATAGAATATTTCAAAAAATAATATTAATGAAGCTATAAAAACACTTTTTATTTAGTGACTTTGTAGTTCCAATTTGTGTAGTTAATTATAATAATGTTGGATCAACAAAAACGCTTTTATAACAAATGCCTTTGTAGCTCCAAAATTTTTGTAATTTATATAAAAGAATTGAGGTCTTAAAAATAGATACGTTTTTGTCGCTCCAATAAGTGAGAATAAAAATGGTCATAAATACTTTTGTGCGGATATAGCTCCAACGTATGTCAAACACTCGCGGGCGCGGGGGCACTATTGGCCAATGAAACGTTGTCGGTCCAAAACGCATGAAAAATCCACCAATAACCACAAAGGCACATGCGCCATCTAGCAGAATTTTGAGATACTTTCGCGGATGTTTTTGTTGCCCCAAGTATAGGTATGATTCAGAAACAATTTGGCATACTTAGTTCTATTTTGCAATTTTGGCTATTTGTGACTTTGTTGCACCGAAGGTGCGAATATGATCTCGGCTTAAGGATGCAATTATTTATACGAGTATGAGAGTGGAGAACAGGTCTCTTAACTACTTTTATCCCATCAATCTGTTTAGGTTCAATATAAATTACCTAATATTACTTATTCATACTTCCACATATCACACACGACACTTATCCCATAATATGTTCTATCGTTGATTTTTACATAGTCAAAATAAAATATATAATATACATATATAATAATAAATAAACACATTCTCACACTTACCCTTACACATTACAATAATAAAAAACTGAAAATATATTAGTATCACTTATAATACTACTTAGCACACTTAGTTTTTTTTTTTTTTTTTTTTTTATACTCTACTGGTTAGCACTTGACCACTATCTCACCTGATGTTAAGTGATGATGCGGTCGATGATGGAGCGCGCTTACCCAGGAAACTATACCAGGAATTACTATCTGAATTTTGCTAATTTACGGTTCGCAGTACCATCCTACTGTCTGTATACATGCACCTATTATATTGTACTAGCTTTCCGGGCGCGGCACCGCCCGCACGTATGTCGGTTATCGCGCGAAAACATTAACCTCTTTTTGCGCAGTCGGATAAAAACTATCCTATGTTTTTTCCCGGGTCTCAAACTATCTCCATACCAAATTTCATTCAAATTGGTCCAGTAGTTTTGGCGTGACAGCGTAACAGACAGACAGACAGACAGACAGACAGACAGACAGAGTTACTTTCGCATTTATAATATTAGTACTGAAGTACTGATTATACCTAGATAAATAAATTACCATGTTTCTTAACATGCCATTTATTCGCTTATACCTACAAACTGATATTTGTGTACAGGCTCATGTTTTGGAGACAAATAAAGATTATTATTAGTTGACTGTAGCTCAAAAAATACTCAACCGATTTCGATACAATGTAAATGTAAGTTGCAGGTATTTTCTATCTAACCATGATCAAAATCAGTTCGCAATTGGCGATGTTATCGCGTAATAAGCGTACAAAATAACAAAGTCGAGTTGAGAATCGAGAAGACTTTTTTTGAAGTTTAAAAATGAAACTTTGCGTAAAAAGTCAACTTAATCGTTTCCGGGCACGCATCGAGCAAGAAATGTCAGTATTTCTCGCGCTTGCCTATTTTTAATAACCTGACGATACTACGCACTTCCAAATTTTTTATATTCAATTAAACTCATGGAAGAGCATTAGATGTAGGTATGTGCTGTTTATTTGTAAAGCTTTAAAAATGCAAGCATTTTAATAAATGAACTGACAAGTAAAAAGACAACTGACAGTCACTCACTGACAATTAATATAATGAATCGATTCTGGCGTTACTTTGCGGAAATTCATAATTAAGGCTAGTGTAGTTTTTAATATTTTTAATTATGCAATAACGCATGCGCTGCTTTTACCTTACAAAATTACAACGAGAGGAAAAAATTAAAGTCATGTGCGGGATTTGAGGCCGCGACATCCACCTCTATAGCTGAGGTATGTTCTAACCGCTAAGCCAACAGTAGTGTGCTATCAACAACTTACCTACAAGAGTGTGCGTTACTGCCCTGTAATATTATATTTGTCTACCAGAAAACAGTTTCATTACATTTCATAGTAAATATCCAATTTCAATTAAACCTAAATGTATTCACATTTCTACAACTTCACTCCCCGCCTAATTCTACTGCGAGCATAAGGCTATCTTAAGAGGCTGTTCTCGTATCTGAATCATTTCGGACAATTTTGTTTCGTGATTGTAAGAATGTGATACAATATTTTAGTAATTTTATTTATGTTTTGGTTAGTACAACTCTTTATCTTGCATGTAGCGTTAATGTTTTTTTCAATTAGCTCCTAAATTAGTGGTAAGTCTACAATATCCAATACACTTTTACTAAAATTTTACGTTCGAGTGAAGTTTGATTATCGATTCAGAAAAAACTACAAGAGATATTTACTATAAATAATTTTTAGTTACAACAGCACATAAAGTTTTTGCATATGTGTTGACTACTTTTTCAAGTTCCATACAAAATATACCAAAAAAAAAGTTGAAATCACGTTTTTCTACGAAACATTTAAGACAAATATGTATTTTTTTTCTTTGACAATACTTTAAGGAATAGAAAAATAACACATTAATCTTCAGTTATTCATTTAATAAAAACCAAATTTCATTTTATGAAAAAGTAATATTTTAGTATAGAAAATAAATCTCAAAATATACTGTAATAATGAGCCGGTGATTTGTCACTATTTTAGAAGCTAATTGAAAAAAACATTCGCGCTACATGCAAGATAAAGAGTTGTACTAACCAAACCATAAATAAAATTACTAATATATTGTATCACATTCTTACAATCACGAAGCAAAATTGTCCGAAATGAGTCAAATACGAGAAGGGCCTCTTAAGATCTGTTTGCTCCTTGATTAGTGCAAGTATTTAGTGATTTAGGTACTAAGCACATTGGGACAGCAGCTGATTAGTGTTTAGTGTTTGTGTTTTGGAGTGCGTTCTATTTTACAAAATTATAAATTTACGAGAAACAATTACCCTTATAGCCGGGGTAAGCTCTGACCGACTGAGCTAACATGACATTCAAAATTCAAATTCAAATTTTATTCATGATTGTACAGATACAGCAGATGTAACGCTGTACAATAATGTCCATAACATTCTACCATGACAATGGTTTGCAAATGTGTATTTAAACAATATAAGTCAGTACATATACATTTATTTTGAAAATATAATTGATAATAAAATTTAAGTATTATGTCATTGACTACCAATATATAATATGTCAACATTTTAAGACATAATTACCATACATACCCATAACTCTAAGTTTGCTCCCACTCGTCAACTGTCACATCTCTGATTTATTTATTGAGTCTTTTTTTTTTTGAGTTTGACACTTAAACGTTTATTTTATTAGTTTAAAGCATTTTTAAATACCAGTTCTGCCATATTATTAGCTTTGCATAAAAATTAAATAAATTTACATAAATGTTACAAAATTTTGACAGGAAAATAATTCCAAGTCAATTTACCAGTTCAAAGATTATATAACGAAATTTCCGTTAAGTTTCCGTTCAATTACCAAATAAATTCCAATTAATTAACATTGCTAACGAGCCATAAATAACATTGTACCGGAAATGAATGAATAAATCCGAGAGTCTCTTGGCACCATTTCTATGATTTATTCACGATTCTGGCAGCTTCTTTGTGTAAATTGGCCCATGGTTTATTTTAACACGAAATAACTGCGGTGTGCCGCTTCTAGACCGTTAATCTATGATTTGTTAAGGCAGTTGAATTGACTTAATATTTATTTTATCTTTCGTTGAGTCTCGGGTGTGCGCCCGGTCTAATAAATAGGTTATTTATGGCCAATTTCACCATACTAGGATAAAAGTATACGAGGTTCTGTTACTTACAATATATAAATGAGATAATGGTTAAAGGCTAATCTGTTGTGTAAGATTTAAATGTTAATAAAATATATGAAGGAGGAATGGATTTTTCGGTAACAGTGAAGGTTTTATTTAGGTTTTAAAAACATTAAGTAAATAATTGTCAACACCTACCCTCACCATTTCTCACTACTGTTAATGATGTGTAAGTTTGTCTGTGTGAGGATGTGAGTGTGTATGTTTATTACTACTCACACTCGCATGGCGGTAGGGCATTTTGCGAATATTCGCCTGGCTAGCTAAAGTAGAAAATCTGTCACCAAGCACCTAAAGGTGTGTTCCGGCAACTGTCAGCCAGAAAAATTACAGGCACATGAAACTTAACAACTATTATGTCTCAATGTGACGGGCGCATTGAAATTCGTCACATGACAAAATGTATTTGTTATAGACAGAGGACTCAGAGCTGAGTTGGGCCACGTGCTTGTTCCGTCACAATAACATATAAAAAAAACACGCTGTAACGGGTTATTCCTGTTGTCCCCCAGTTCATCACCCTTAAAGGGGGACAAAAGGATTGGTTCTCCTTTTCAGCCCCGGCGGAGCAACTGTAATTTGAATTCCTGTTGACCCCATGATTTGGATGAAACTTAAAATATAGATCGTGTAAGTCCAGGAATAGCACATACGATATTTTTCAAAAACATTATCCCTTTTCAACAAACTATACGAATCTGCGGAGCGCAGCTAGCGTGAAATAAAAACTCACTGATACGATGCGGTTTTAAGTAGGCGTACTCATCATAGCTTGCGGTGCCTTGAAATGAAAATCCCGGAAGTTTTATATATTTATCTTGTATTTTGTAAGGCAAAACACGTTGACTGAGCAGCACATGTGTACCCTAGTGAGCATGTGGTAAGCTGTTGCTGAGCAGTGGATACAAAACAATGTTTTACTAGGTATTTAGTGAGAGTGTTACCAGCTTCCAAACCAACCAACTAAGCAAACTAACTAAGAAAAACTAATATCAGAACAGTTGTCGCTAGGCAAAAAGTTTGCATAACATTTTTACAAAACTTTTTTTACCAGCCCAATTCAGGCCCAATATTTTTCCAATATCAATTTGCAGCTATATTTGTGAGATTTTTCATCCAATTTGCTTCCGTTTAACAGTATCCTAATATACTGGCGTCATCAAGTCCTGTGATAGCAAGAAACGAAGGCATAAATAACGCTGATTTGCCTGCCTCCTCGGGGATTGGGAAAAATAGCTGCGCTCAGCGCATGTTAGTCCACGTTCTAACTTACCTTATGCGCCTTATCTTAAATCTCTTGTAATTCGGCTTAGGCATAGAAAAAAAATCCAGTAGGAGACGTGCTTCGAATTGAAACAAGAAGCACATTTGGAAAATACATGTTGCGAATGCATTATGTAGATTTAGTTGATGAAGATAGCATTTATTTTTACATATTTATATCATCGATTTAAATAAAAAAAAGGAAGTTAGGGTACACTCTAATATCACGAGAATAAAATCTGGATTAACTAGAGACTACTTGTATATTACCAGGCTAACATATATGTCAAGGTTTTATTCCTGATGAAATCAATACACTCGCACATTTTACAATTATTTTAAAAGTGACATATTAGTGACCATAGAAAAACAGATATCCATTTCTACCACCTAGTGTTTTTGATTGCCTAGTATGTATGCGACCAAAACTGCTCCAATTCTAATAAGATTTGCAACCAAACTGCTGCAATTGCTGATTATATAATTGTTTTAGTTCTTGAATGTACCTTATACCCATTTCAAATGAAAAATACTTTCGAGCCATAATGTCACAGGTTTTCAGCCATGCGGTTCATAATGTCACAACCGATATTCGAGATAAATTTTATCGCCCTTTAACGGAAAAAAAACCATTTTGGGAATGATCGCCTAGCTAACTACTCTAGCTAATCTTCAAAAAATGTATCGTCAAGCACCTAATATGTTCTGGCAGCTGTCCTTATCAACAAGTTCATTCAAGGTTATGTCTGTGTATACTTGAACATATCATCACTTACTAATAGCACAGAATAAAAATGTCCTGAAAGATCACTCCGCAAAGCTATTCCAATACATAAGCGACTGTACTGACTAATAAAGTGCACTTCAGCTCGCAAACCACCTAGTACTTAATATTTATTTTCACCTACTAAGCATCTCTCTTTCTATCGCATAGCTACAAGCCAATGACTAAGCGGATGTTGCTTAACTTTAATGATCGGTTCAGAATAACTCAGCAAGCTGCGCTTCAAAATAAATTATAACATATATTTTTTAGGGATTTCGAGTCTTGGAAAAAAATATGTTTGGTGCGACAGTACCTCTTGTTTAGGAATAAGGTAAGTTGAGCTGCAGGTCAATTATGTAGATATGTAATTTCAGCGCAGATACGAAGTCAAATTTTGAATATTTTTGTCACTTACGGGATTTGTACCGTGGCGATTTTTATTTTTACGCGTAACTCGTAGCAAAATACTAAGAAAGAGGGTAGAACGTTTCGTCTGCTCGTGATTTGTGTCAACCGCTCGTCTCCCCAGTCACCCCGCGATCATGATGCATGGAACTGCGTCGAAAGATCGGGAGCTCAAAAATAAAATCGCCACGGTACAAATCCCGTAGGTGATAAAAATATTTATGTTCAAAACCGTGATAGTCTAAAAAAATATTTTTCGAATGTTTAAAATAAAACATGTAATACATACAAAGACAACCACTGTTGTTACCCTACTGCAAAGAGCCACCAACTATGACCTAGGGGCGGTTCTACATAAATCTAGTGACGATAACGCCTAGGGTTGCCATTATCGCATTTTATTTGCAAAGGTGCACTAGAGGCGTGGCGACAAACCGTTTGTATAGTTAACGGCAACCCAGGACTACAGGCGTTTTTGCGACTTTAGTCTAAATATCTGCCTAGTTATTGTTTACATAGAAAGTTACAATATCTGACCTGATGGTAGATGGTCAAAGATGATGTTCAGGCTAACCTAGAATTACTGGCCCTCAAGGACAGCCGCCGGAATACACCGTTAGGTGCTTAGCTACAGACTTTCTACTTGAGGATGGTAGTCAGCCAGGCGGGATTTGATAAAATGCCCTCAAAAACGCACTAGTTCTAGTTATAGTCTATTAAAACAGTCTACCGCATCATTACTTACCATCACGAGAGATTGTGCTCAAAGGCTAACCACACCAATAAAAAAAGTAGTTCTCAAAGTTATGTTAACTGTACCTATAACAAATAAATTGTTAAAATAGGTGTGTCCCAGCAGCTGCTTTTGTTAGGTACCCTCTGATGAATATAAATATATTGATCTTGTTAACATTTCTCGACAACATCATCACTTTCCAAAGGTGAGACAGAAAAATTTTTGACAGATTTTCTACTTGAGGGTGGCAGCTAGCCAGGCGGGCATTCACAAAATGCCCAAACACCATGCTGTAACGACTGCCATTGCAACACAGCAACCAGTACCGACAGCTTAACGTACCCTCCGCTGCACGGAAGCGCTCAGTAGTAATGTCACCAGCGGTCACCCATCTAACTCCTAACCGCGCCGGAGCTGATCGATTAAGAACGTCAAAGCAAACTTCATTACGAGCGCTTCAATAACAAGAAAACTATCAGCTGTAAAAATATAGACTTCTACCTATTTTGTACTTAGTTCAAAGACAGACGGACAAACCGACGTACTTATTTCACATTCAGAATGCGTATTGTAGAATCCTTTGAATTTTTACCATAGTTAAAAAAACAAAGTCCTAATTTTCACTCATAATAAAAATGAACTCCACGGCATTCCAGGAAAACAAAACACTGCAAAGAGAAAAGCAAGCTACCCTATTTACTGCTTTTTTTGACACAGTGGGCCGTAGCAAGCGTTTTTGTCGAGCTTTTTCTAATTAATTTTACCGGAAAGCGTATGCATCGCTGTTTTCCGTGTTCAGCTTTAAGCTGGAAATGTTTTAAATGTATGCGAGAAGTGTCGCATTTAACGACTGATTTTTTTGTCCACGCATGGAACAGTTATGAAAATTTTAATGAAAGGGTCGGAATAGCAAGCACATTTTCTTTTTAGATTTATAATGTAAAATCAGTTTTTTGACTTCTTAACGCCTACATTTCGTAACTTATTTTGATATAAATCAGGCTTATGCTTATTCCACAGATTTTTAATATTACTGACGAAAGTTCTTTATTTTATCAAAATTGGTGTATTTTTAACCGACTTCCAAAAAAGGAGGAGGTTCTCAATTCGTCTGTATTTTTTTTATTTTTTATGTTTGTTACCTCAGATCTCTTGACTGGGTGAACCGATTTTGAAAATTCTTTTTTTGTTTGAAAGCTGATGGTTGTCGTTAGGTCCCATTTTAAATTTCATCAAATTCGGTCAAGCCGTTTTTGAGTTACACTAAAAAGATTGAAAAAAAATTTTTAACAAAAAATGGAACCGACTTCCATTTTTTGTTAAATTTTTTTTCATGTTTTCACTAAGAAATAGCACAAATGACTCATGGAGTGCAATGGAGCTTATGATACTTTTTTGTCCAAAATCCTTCACATCAATGCTCTTGTGACTATTTGTGCCCTATCTATCACATGGACTTAAAAATTCTTAATTTTTCAAAAACAGATATGTCTAGTATAACAATCCAGAAAAAGGCTTTCATTATTTTTGACTGCTTATGTTAAACAACGACCACTAGGTTTGGCTCTGAATATATAGTATTTACTGATATAGCGTCCTGTTGTACATAGTTCGTAGTTTTTACCGTTTGTTTGCCTTTATCAACAAATGAAGGCAAACAAACAGTAAAAAAATTATATTCTTGTTTTAACCAACTTCCAAAAAAGGAGCAGGTTCTCAATTCGTGTGTATTTTTTATGTTTGTTACCACAGAGCTCTTGACTGGGTGAACCGATGTTGAAAAATCTTTTTTGTTTGAAAGGTGATGCTTGTCGTTTGGTCTGATTTAAATTTCATCAAAGTCGGTCAAGCAGTTATTGAGTTACACTAAAATAACTGAATATTATATACCTATCTTGATGATATATTCGTTAACAATGAATGATAATAGATCCCGTAAGTAGCAGGGGTCACAAAAAAGTGTGAAATTTTTTTTTCAAATACTGGAACCGACTTTAACACCCAAAAGTATGAAATGTCGAAGTCGGTACCATGCGCACAATATTGTGATAATAGGTACTTTTGAACTATCATTTACCATGATAGTTCAAAAGTACCGACTACAACAAGTTATTTCACACTTTTGGGTGTTGAAGTCGATTTCATTATTTGGTGAAAAAAAATTTAGATGATTATAGTTATGATATATGAACAGTCAATTTGTAGTTTTGGGTAAAACAGGACAAAAATTTTTCACGAGCCAATATCACGAATAAAACCCACACAATGATGACGATGGTCGCTAATGAGCTAATTAAGACAGAGTAGACACGCACATATTTGAATGAAATTGTAAACATAACTACAAAACGCAAATTGAAGAAATTAGAGTCAATTTCTAAAGAAAACACGCTACATTTCTGTCATCATAAAGCTTAATATGAAATAAATTAGCTGCAGAGGGAATTTAGCATAACCCACCTAATTGTTGAAATGTGGGATATTACGTATTTCACTCAAGCACCAGAGTCGCAGTAAGAATTTAATAAGGGGGCTTTATTTTTAATAACACTTTTACTTGATTCGTTTCTAGAATTGATGATAATTTTTGGTATAATAGTCCTACATGCCATGAGGATGAGATTAAGAATTTTATTTCTTTTAGGAATAACCACATTCGCTTACAGAGAAACACATTTATATCGAAGTAAAATTTAAATAATAAATTGCACAGTGTACAGGAAATAAAATTGTTATTTAATAATATATTTAATACAATTAACGACTTAGTTATCTATATACAAAAAAAAACAAAACAATTCAAATTCTCAATCTCCACATAGACATATCTAGAATGCACTTATCGACATAAATAAACATTGCGGATTTCACCATTAAACTAAAATAAAAGTGTGGTTATAATAAATAATACAAAATTGACTAAAAAACTAAAAAAATATAACAAGAACGGAACTGACTTCTAGTTCTGAAATTTATGATATATACTTAAGAAGTGCGGAATGTACTATTCTGATTCAAAACACTGAGTTCATATTTTCATGGTCGACATTCATAAGATTTTTTTTGTATCTTATAATTATCTTTTGCGGTCTAGGTAAAATGATATTATAGTTATTGTCTCTTACTATTCTATATTCGTTTTTGTTATTCATTCTTAGTAATAATGTTTAACCTTTCAAAGTAAATAGGTTTTACAACCCCCTTTTAAAAATCCTTGAGTGTGTCCCACACACAACGTGAATGATTGATGAGTCGATGAGCGCCGAATATATGGAAATACCATTGTGACTTCCACTAGCTTTCGCATTTACAATTGTAATGATTCAAGTGGGGAGATTGGTTACCTAAGGGGTTGCGTGGCTTAAGGGTGTTGTGTTTAACTAAGCGACTAGCTTCCCAATATCCGTGTGTTATTACCACAGAATAAATATTATATGAAGTAAGTATTCTTTTTTTTTTTTTTTTTATTGCTGATAGGTAAGCCTTTGACCACAATCTCACCTGATGGTAAGTGATGATGTGGTCGAAGGTGTTAACAGGCTTAACATATAATTACTGGCTCTCAAGGACAGCTGCCGGAAAACACCGTTAGGTGCTTGGCGACAGATTTTCGACTTGAGGGTGGTAGCTAGCCAGGCGGGCATTCGCAAAAATGCCCTTCCACCATGCAGTGAAGCTCAAGCCCGCGGCGGGATTCGAACCATGGACCTGCTGCGCGGCAGTCCATAGCCAAAGCCACTGAGCTATTTTACATTGCTTCAAAAATTCGAAGGTAAAAAAAGTAATGTCTTAGGTTTTCGCGACACATAGTAATAAAATTACTTCAAACGGTTTCAAGCGCGAAACATTTTCGTGTTTTTATGCAATGTTTTGGTAAAATGGGACAAATACAGGGGACGGACGATTATTGACACGCTTAAAATTTTATTTTTTTTAACTAAAAACATTATAATGACATTTGCGACAATAGCCAGTCTTATCGTTGGGATCAATCTCCAGAATATGAAAACCCTATTAAGTTTTATCGCTGAGAGCGATAATAGGCGGTCTTATCGCTTAAAGCGATGTCTTCCATAGGTCATCTTTTTTTACTAAAATACACAAAGATGGTGGTCTTCATTATGAAAAAAAATAATAACATAGACAGCATGAATAAATTATGTACAATTATAAAAGAGAAATAAACTCAATTAAATGAATAAACATCTCGTACATACTAAATTAGTTATACATATACATACATTAATATATACACATATACATGTATAAAATAATAGTAATAAGGTATAAACAACAAGAACTAGGCCACGGTAATATTATAGAGAATATTACCGTAACTAGGCGCTTCCAGAAAAAAATTCGTGACCTAAATATTGCGTATTCCGCAGTTTTTTTCTTTTGTGACGTGACCAACATGCCGCGGTTTGTTATTTATATTTCGAAGGAGGACGAGATTAACATAATCTGACTTTACCATAAACTGTTGCTTCGTGATCTGTTTTCAAGTGGTATTCGATATTTATATATGTTGCAGTTGAAATCCGTTTTAGTTATAACACGTTTTATTTAGTTTTAACTAGAAATCACTGACGGCCATTGTTAAAGATCTAGTTATAACTAAATTTATTTTTTTCCTTTGTTGAAACTAAAATTTCCTAGTTTTATAACTAGAATTTACTAAGGTTCAAGTTCAAGTCCCTCTGGAAGTTTTCTTTTTCCATCCGAAATAATTTCTATGTTTTCGCATAGCATGCCGCAATGTTCTAAAAAAAATAATACTATTTGAAGTATATTCAAATAGTATTATTACTATTTGAAACTACTACTTAAATATTATATAAACTACCCCGTGGGGTGCCGGGTCAGAATTGCACCTCCCCATATCATCCCGTGGGTGTCGTAAGAGGCGACTAAGGGAAAAATACTGAAAGGTGGGCAGCAGCGCCTTCTAAAGAACTGCCAACTTACACTGCGATCCCCAAGACTCCTGCCAAGCGTGGGGATTATGGCAAATACCCCCTTAATAGGGGAGGCTGTGTTCAGCAGTGGACGATCCGGCTGTTACAGTGCTTAAATATTTATATTTTAGATAAAACTAGTTCTCACAATATACGTTAGTTGAAACTAGTATTAGATAAACTTGTTGTGATTGAAAAAACAGATTTTGTTTATGATAATATTATTCATAATTCTTGGGTAATATTAAGCAAAAATAAACATCTTACCTAAAGAAATATGTTTAGGAATCTACACTAATATTATAAAGAGGAAGTATTAGTAATTCTATATTTTTATATGCACCGAATAAACTTAAAAACTGCTGGAGCGGTTTTGATGAAATTTAGTTTCGAAGCGCTCGTAGCGAAGTTTGCTAACCCATTCTGAAATGATCAGCAAAGCTAAGCAACGTCTGCCTCAGTCATGAGTTGGATGGGTGACCGCTGGTGACATTACTACTGAGCGCTTCCGTGCTTCGGAGGGCACGTTAAGCCGTCGGTCCCAGTTGTTGTGTTAGAATGGCAGTCATTATAGCATGGTGGTAGGGCATTTTGTGAATGCCCACCTGGCTAGCTATCAAGTAGAAAACCTGTCGCCAAGCACCTAACGGTGTGTTCCGGCAGCTGTCCTTGAGAGCCAGTAATTCTAAGTAAGCCTGAACAACATCTTCGTACCCACCATCACTTACCACCAGGTGAGATAGTAGTCAAAGGTTTACCTAACAGCAATATAACAAAAAGTACAATTAAGTATTGTTACATAGCAGAAAATCATTTTTTTGTAATTAATTTCTCCTCCACGAACACGTTTTATATCCTGCATCATTTTGGGATAGTATTATGAAGCAATGATGGCCGAGCGGTTATAGCTATGGACTACTTTGCCGCCGGTCCCTGGTTCGATCCCCACCACCGGCTTTACCTTCATTTTGGGCATTTTGCGAATGCTCGCCTGGTTAGCTACCACCGTCAAGTAGAAAATCTGTCGCCAAGTCAGTGTATTCCGGCATCAGTCCTTGAGAGCCAGAAAAATTACAAGCAAGCTGTATGTCTCAATGTGACGGGCGCAGTGCAATTCGTGCTATGCATCTGTTACAGGTAGAGGTTAATCCGCTTAACATCAGGTGGGCCTCGTGCTTGTTCCGTCACAATCACATAAAAAAAGTATATTGTTAAAATACGAGTATATTTATATGTATGCAGAAAACCGAACCGACTTCCAAGACTGAAAAGTATGGAATAACTAGCTGAAGTCTATACCATCTGAACCAAAACACTGATCAGTACTAATATTATAAATGCGAAAGTAACTCTGTCTGTCTGTCTGTCTGTTACGCTTTCACGCCAAAACTACTGGACCGATTTAAATTTAGTTTGGTATGGAGATAGTTTGAGACCCGGGAAAAAACATAGGATAGATTTTATCCGACTGCGCAAAAAGAGGTTAATGTTTTCGAGCGATAACCGATATACGCGCGGGCGGAGCCGCGCCCGGAAAGCTAGTCAGTTATAAATAAAAAAAGCCTCAAAATATTCCTTCAGCATTTTGCTCGGATATATCTCTCTTGTCAGAATATACCCCACTTTTATCCGCGCACGGTTGAGCACGAATATTATTATCTTATCCTCAGGGGAATAAAAATATTCTGCCTGAATAAATTATCACAGAAAAGGGTCATTTCAAATGATCTGATACTCAAATACAACTAGAACAATCAATATTTCTTTATCTTAACCTAATTCCTTTATTACATGTCAAAGTTATGGGCAAGTGTAAGTTTTGTTTTCATAATAAATAAATGTTTTTATGTTTATGTGCTTAATGATGTGTCGGACGGTACTGCGGTCGTCACTCTAAAAAGTTGGTTCTTATGACTCGTTAGCCATGTTCATTTGCTGCGATAAAGATAAAAAAATACATGCATCATTTTGGAAATTTTCCACCTTTTCGAAGTCGGTTAAAAACAAATGACAGATATATAGGTACTATGCTGCATTTTCCGGACCTCTCACTACTGAACACTGCCTTTGACATGAGTTTGCCATAGTCCTTACGCTTGTCAGGCGTCTTGGAGATCGCAGTTCTTGAAAAGGTGCTGCTGTCTACCTTGCGATATTTTACACTTAGTCGCTTCTTACAACACCCATATGAAGAGATTTGGGGGTGACATTCTTTTCCAGCATCCCACATGGGGGCTGTTTTATAGGTACCTACTCTGTATCAACTACATTGAAGAGTAATGACCGAAGGATTAGTAGACGCTAGCGAGGTGATCTTAGTTAGGGCCAATTTCACCAAAATAAGGTATCTACGAAGATAACTTAAATCAACAGTAATAAAATTTATCTTTCCAATAAAAAATAATAGTTGTAAAAAATATATGTTTGTCACCGTAGACTTCTACTAATTTTACATGGTACCTACTGAATTTTACGAAATTTTCCATCAGACAGTAAGGAAACACTAAGAAAAAATCTTATCCAAAATAAATTTATAGCATACTAGCGGCCCACCCCGGCTTTGCACGGGTAATTGTAACTATACATTGAGATGTAAGCTATCCTATCTTTCAATTTGGATCAAATTGCACACAAGGTGCAAATCAAATTTAAAATTGGTTCAGCAGCTTAGAAGTCCTGAAAACAAATATGGCCACTTTGCTACAGCTGATAATACATATTTATATCTAAATCTACGTAGCTGCCAGATGTCATAAAAGTTCAAACCAAGTTTTATTATTTACACGAATGTAATCCAACAAATTTAAAATGTACTACTAGGTTTCACATTCCATAATAGCAAAGGCCTATCACATTTTAAGGTTCATTAGTATAAAGTTTTAGCGTAGAGATTGGTGTGATTGGGCCCTAGCTTGCTGAAGTATATACCCCTTGGTGTGCTAGGTTAGAACGTCACACCCCCATTTCTACTTATGGGTATCGTAAGAGGCGACTAAAGGTAAAATATCGGGAGGTGAAGCAGTGCCTTCTGGGGATCTGATATCTAAACTGTGACCCCCAAGACGCCTGCCAAACGTGGGAATTTTTGCCAACCCCCTCTAAATGGGGGCCTGAGTTTTTTTATATATGAGAGTTGGTTAGCCTTTGACCACTATCTCACCTGATGGTAAGTGATGATGTGGTCGAAGGTGTTGTTCAAGCTAACCTAGAAGTAGTAATAGAAGACTATTGCCTATTTAGCAGAGAATAATCCGGCTGATAATAAAGCATGGCTTAAGCGTATATAGCTTAAAATTTCATAAAATGGTCTTATAATTAATCACGGCACATTATTATGCAGCACGTTTTGGCGCCAAACGCTGTCGTTCCGGATACAGTTCCCTAACTGAACAAATATACGTAAATCAATCTACTGGCGCGATATAGAAGCCGGGAACCTCTGCGTATATTAGGTTTAAGTCATTCATCAGTCACGAATCCGATGGTAAGTCACCCCTTTCAATTAAAATTGCAGTGTCTTGTCACAGCACTGCGCTCGTCACTTGGAGAAGTTAAGTTTTTTTATATATATATTTTTATGTTATTGTGACAGAACAAGCTCGTGGCCCACCTGATGTTAGGCGGACTAACCTCTGCCTATAAAAGATGCAGTTCGTCACAAGTAATGTGTCCATTAATGCTTGTCAGCTACAAATTTTATCTTGAGGGTGCCAGGCGAGCTTTCGCGAAATGCCCTCCCACCATGTGCTGAAGCTCATGCCGGCGGCGGGGATCCAATCATTGACCTGCGGCACTGCAGTCCATTATAACCACTCAGCTATCATTGCTTTCTACCTGAGGGTGGTAGCTAGCCAGACGGGCATTCGCAAAATGCCCTACCATCATGCCAAACTGCTGTTATAGAACAAGGCTCTATCTTCTATCACAAAGGCACATTGGCTTATAGAATAGAGTTATCAACGTATAAGTTAAACCTTAAACCCAATTTATAATTCTGTGGTAAAACCTTATATCGACTCTCTGATTGAAATATGGGGGACAGCGGCGAAAACCATTAAAAAAAATTACAAACTGCACATAATAAACTAATTAAAACATTATTCCATTACGATTATTCAACACCAACTATCAAAATTTATAAGCAAACTAAAATCCTGAACCTTAAGCAAACTTACAAATACGCGACTTGCATTTTGATTAGGAAAATTATCACTAAAGATATTCGTACTAAAATAATATTTACTAAAAGCTACATATCCAAAAACAACTAACCAGACAACCTAACAATATTTGCTTACGACCACCTAGAACTAACTACGGTAAAAGAAGTCTAGTTTATGAAGGGGCTAAAATATATAACGAGTTGCCTAAGGATATAAAGGAAATAAACTCCCTAAAATATTTCAAAAAATACTGAAACCCCACGTTTTCAAAGGATAGACTCAGAGAATTTACCTACATGTTTCATATAATTATAATCCCATAATGAAATGTTTCTGGCACTGAGTACGTACCGGACTAGTGCACGAATCAACAACAATCGCACAGAAGACAAATTTACGACTACCTTCAATATTGCTTATACACATTATTGATACCTGACGACATGTATGTTTACCACGTATATTATATAATATGTACGTATTTCTCTGTAAGTGAATTATAAATTCTTTTGAGAAATAAATGATATAAACCGTAAACCGTATATTATTAAAATTGGCCATAGGTATGTTATATGAACTTAAAAAAATGGTAAAACTGATACAATCCTACACATTTTTTCCAAAAAAAAAACAACGCTGAGTTTATTTCGGCGCCCAACGGTATCCTCCCGGATACACTCTTCCAACTGAACAAAAATACGTAAATCAATCTACGTACGCGACATGGCAGCCCTGAGGGGAGAGGGGGAGCTTCGGAGACGTCAGATAAATTATTCACCAAAAAATTAATATCTATCGAACATTTTAAATTTAGACATATCTAGTGTCTGTACTTACTTTGTAACGTTAGTATAACGGTTTATATCATTTACTTTGTTGTTTGATAAATGTTCGGTGTAAGCGCATTCAAGGGATTTTTTTGTGCTCTTGTGTTTAAAAGTCTGCGATTTAAGCACAAGTGCATAATCATTTTAATTGATCAAATACTATTGTAATAATTTTCTTATAAGGAGTTTGCCTGTGTCTTTAATAATAACCATAAATCCGGGGTTATTCAGGACCCAGATATTTGTGTTTTTATAAAAGAAAGCTTTCAATAAAAACATGAAACAAATAAATATCTATGAAAATTACTACAGTACCAACTTAAATGTCCTTTTAGTTTTCTGAAATAACCGACAAGTAAAAATTCTATGCAGGTATTGTTAAGTCAATTTATTTAACCCTGGATTAACATGATTCTGTTTATAGACATTTGAACGAGACGGTAATATTACAAGAGAATTTAAATCCGTGTTAAATTAATGTCAAATTAATCACTAATGTCTTACGAAAGGGTCGATCAAATTTGTTATTTTTATATTTTTTTTTATTGCTCTTTAGGTAAGCCTTTGACCACAATCTCACCTGATAGTAAGTGATGATGTGGTCGAAGGTGTTAACAGGCTTAACCTAGAATTACTGGCTCTCAAGTAGAAAATTTGCTAAGCACTGAACTGTGCATTTCGGTAGCTGTTCTTCAGAGCCAGCCCAATGTTAGGTTAACGTGAAAAAATAATTGCCCACACTATCAACCATCAAGACAATGGACAATCAAAGGCTAGGCTATCAGCTAAAAACAGTCATTTGTTAAACCACAGATAGAGTCATAGAACATTAAATAAATTGAGGTTTTAGTTATTTTTGTCTGTCTTCTCTATCATGTTAATAATTACCTAAAAAAAAAATATGTCAAAGCCTATCATCGCTTCAAGTTAAAACTTACTAACACGTATATATCCAGACTTTCTTTTAAAAAAATACAAGGAACGAACGCTATTTTATAGAAGCGCTTGATGAAAATGTTTCCTAAAAACACAAGACGTGAAGAGAACAATTTTCTGAGCTATAACTCTAGAACAATTACCACTTAAGATAAGAAAACCTTCCAGCGTTGAAGACCTTCGTAAATATCCGTTAGTGCTGCTATCAGATGGGACCGAAGCGTTTACGAATATTAGTTTCTTAACACATGTTATAAAAACATACGCATAACTGTTATTTAATAATTATTCACTAGATTCGCCATCCTTTCTATCAGTACCTTGAAGTCCTCAATGACCATATACCTTTTTATTTGAACATCTGTAAGTCATTGTCATTTATCGTGCTTTTTTTATAGGACTGTCCAAAACAGGAGTATTAAATTTTCAGGGTTCATGTATGTATGTGAGTTTCTTTATTCCACCATAACTTCTAAACGGCTTAATTGTTTGTTTGTTTGTTTAGGGAGGACATAGATGCTGGCTACCGCCTGTGCGGTCGTCCAGCTCCACCGGGTTTTGGGCGAGGGCCTGGCCCTACAATAGCCCGGGAGGGAGAAGTGCCGAAGGCACTTCTCCCGAGACGGGCGTAGAAGGCGAAAAGCGCTTTCTACCTCCGTCTCCTGCGGACGCCGAAAACGTGCCGCTACTATAGGAGGGGTTGACAGCGAGCTCAAGGGCACCACTGTGGTTCGGACCTCGGCTTGTCTCGCTGTCGAGAGACATGGGGGGGATCGGAGCAAAATGCCTCTGTGCAACTGCAGTGTTGCACAATTGGGCCCTACTGAATAATACTCTTTGACTATTTGGAGAGCAATTTATCGTGACCTTGTTTTTGCCTCGAGCTCGCCGGCGGGCTCGGTGTTTGATTGTGTGACCTCTAATTACCTCACACCTGGGGATTTTACCTCGACGACTTGCGGATAACGCTAAAGCTGCCAATGTAATGGCTGCGATGGGGTCATCCGGGTCGTCTAATACCTGCCGCGGTCGGCGACGGGGGGGTTTGAAAAATGGGATAGAAGAGGCAGTCGAGTAGTTCGATGCCTGGACAACCAATGGGTTCGGGTGGTGGGGCGCTCGATCAAAGTATCGGCGGGCGCAGTCCTTATTGAACTGCGCTAAAGAGGGAAGGTTTAAGTCGCAATGCAACTCGGTGTTCCGGATATACCACGGGGCGCCGGTTGCATTACGAAGAAAACGGTTTTGGATGACTTGAAGTTTATGAAGGTGGGCCTCACTAGCATGACTAAACACTACTGATGCGTAAGTCATGATGGGGCGGATGCAGGCAGTGTAAAGTGTCTTCTTATTACTAAGAGACATTTTATTCTCTTTGCGAAGTAGGGGACCAAGGCGACCCATTATGAAGGCCGCTTTGTTACGGACGGTTGTTATGTGATCGTTAAAGGTGAGATGACGATTAAGGGTGACTCCGAGGTATTTTGTTCTAGGAATCCAGGGAATGGGTTCGTCGAACAAAATAAGCGGTTTCGGGTAAGGGGAGCGTGTCTTCTCAGTAAAGCACATAGCTGTGCTTTTAGCTGGGTTGACCGCGATGCGCCATTTTAGGAACCAGTCACCGATCTCGGTGATGGCCCGTTGCATGACGAAATAGGACTGTCTGTTGATATGCCACCCAGTGGTGTAAATGGCGGTATCATCCGCATATTGGGCTAGGAATACTTTGGGCTGAGAGCGTGGGATGTCACTGGTATACAGTGCAAAGAGAATAGGTGATAGCACGGAGCCCTGAGGGACTCCGGCTCTGACTGGGTGGGGGGAGGAGAGGGTGCCTTCCACGCGATAGCGAAAGCTTCTGGCTTTAAGGAAGTCTTGTAGGATGAGCACAAGACGTTCTGGCACGCCAAATTGGTATAGCTTGTAGATCAAGCCGTTGTGCCAGACTTTGTCAAAAGCTTTCGCTACGTCGAGGAAGATTGCTAGCGTAGTCTGGGGTTTGGGGTACTTATTGAAGCCCTCAATGATGTGCTCCGTGAGGCGGTGCACCTGTTGGACGCATGAGTGTCCGGGTCTGAAGCCAAACTGCTCATCTGGGATAAGGTGGTGTTCCTTAGCATGGGACTGGAGACGGTTTGCAAGTAACCGCTCGTAAAGTTTGCCTAAGGCACTGAGGAGGCTGATGGGGCGGTAACTGGTGGGGTCAGATGAGCTTTTGCCTGGTTTGTGAATGCCAATGACATTTGCACATTTCCAGGTGTCTGGGAATAAGCAGTGGCTCATAGCAGCATTGAAGATGCTGACTAAGAGATGGATGAGAGGAGGAGAGAGGGTTTTAAGAACCCTGTTGGAGATGCCATCGGCACCGGGGGATTTGCGCGGTCGGAGGGCCTTGATCAGTCTCTCCACCTCAGCGTAAGTCGCTAAGGTGATTGGTGGGAGTTCAGAGGTGACCACAGAGCTTTTACGTTCGACTTCAGCATCCACCGAATCGAGGTGAGCTTGGTCAACGTGATCTACGTTAGGGGAACACTGAGCCTCTAGGCTATCAGCTAGGCACTCAGCTTTGTCCTCGTCAAAGAACGCTGGGACTAGTGGGACTGGTCTGTATAAGGGAGGCATGTCGTTATGGTTACTTCCTTTCAAGCCTCGCGCCAAGTCCCAGTAAGCATGGTGGCTTGGCACGAGGTTTGAAAGTTTATCGCCCCATTGTTGATCACGCAACTCAGACATGCGACTTTGAACCATGCGTTCAAAGTGGCGTTTCCTAGTTTTGTTCTCTTTACTGGGGTAAGAGTCGTAATGTCGGGTCACTGGTTTACTCTCCGTCACCAATCGTCTCACATCCGCTGGAATGACAAGGCGCCGGTCGTCCGGCACTATGACCTCCTTTGCGGATGCACCTACTACGGTTGAGAGGTGATTGGTGAACGAATCGATCGCAAGGGTTACGTCATCTTTTGTCAGGATGTCGTCAGGGATCTTGTCAAGTTCCGGTGAACTGATAGCCTTTAGGGCATCGCCTACTTGCTTCCAGTTCACTATCGTCTTAGTGGGGCGGGGGAGGTCAGTCGTTGGGTCGGGACCTAGTCGCAGTATAATGGGTCGGTGGTCAGAGTGAAGCTCGTGAACCACTTCTATGGAGCGTACCCGGAGTGTTACGCCTCTGAGTAGTGCCATGTCAAGCAAGTCAGATCGATGGTCTTCCATATAAGGGTAGTGAGTGGGCTCAGTGGGCGCAATTATGTCAAAGTTAAGTTCTGCGATTAGGTTTTCAAGTGCAATACCTTTGGGATTGTTGACGTTACAATTCCATAGGATGTGCTTACTGTTGAAGTCGCCAATCAGAAGGACGGCGCTTCCTAATGAGAACAAGGCTTCTAAGTCAGCTCGGACGATCGGCTTGGAGCAAGCTTGGTAACAGGACGCTATGACTATAGGTTGATGACCAGTCATAGCTAGGAGGCAACAAGATGCTTCCATATTAACAAGAGTCGGGGTAGGTAGGGGAATGCAGTGCAGGGACCTTTTGTAAAAGATAAGAGTGCCTCCCCCACGGGAGTTCACTCTATCATTACGTACCGTTCTGTAATTGGCAAACCTAGGGTTCGCCTTCCCCGGTTTTAGAAAGGTTTCCTGCACGCATAAGATATCGATAAGGTGGGTACAACAAAAGTCGTGGACGAGGTCACGTTGTTTGAAGAGGCCGTCAGCGTTAAATGACGCTAACGAAACTAAATACGGTTTCGTGCGTTCGGTTGTACTACCCATAGTGGTTGTACTGGGGAGGGGCCTGGGGGACGAAGCGCTTAAGGGCGCTTAGTAAGTTTGCGTGTTCCAATGTGTATTGGATCACGTCCGCTGGGGATTGAGCGTATTGCATCTTGTGGAATAGCTCTTGTACCTCATTGATGTCAACCGACATAGCCAGATCGCTGACTAGGTTGATTGCCTCTTGAAGAGGGGCAGCCATCAACGGCATAGGGGGAGCTTGTGGCCGGGAAGCGGCGCGGGGAGGGGCGCGAACGGTGTTGGCAGCGGGTGCCGGGAGCGCGGGGCGAGCCGGGGCCGGTGCGCGGGCAGGGGCCGCGGCGCGGGCGGGTGCGGGTGCGGCCGCGGGTGCGGGCGCGCGGGCCGGGGCGCGGGCGGTAGCGACGGTCTTAACCATACTGGGTGGTTTAGACCATGCGTTACGGGCTGGGAGCGGCGCGGGTATTACCTGTGAGGCAGGTACTACCGTGAGTTTAGGGCTTACCCGTTGGTAGCGGTCATAAGAGGGACGGGTCGGCCTATGCCTTGCCACCCTGTGGTTCACTCGTGGTGCTTTAGGGCAACCACGGTAATTCGCGGTATGCCCTTGAGCACCGCATAGAACGCAACTGGGTGGGTCCGGCGAGTCCCGGGTGCGAGTGCACGCTGCTGTCGCGTGATCGCCTAGGCACTTAACGCACCTAGCGCGAGCGAAGCAGAAACGGGAGGCGTGCCCGTATAGTTGGCAGTTATGGCACTGCGAGGGACTCCCATTCTTGTATGGGGCTTGGACATCGAGTCCTGAGAGGCCACAGACCTTTTTTAAGTTAAAAATGGCCTTGCCTTCAGGAGTACGATCTAGTACTACGAGTACTAGATCGTAGGGACTGCGGTCCTTCCCGCTGTACATGCGGTGAACTGCATGTACGGGGAAGTCTTGTGCCTTCAGGTCGGCACATACCGAATCGGTATGTACCTCCTTGGGCACACCGCGGATGACCACTCGGAGGACTTTCTCCTCTTCGAGCGCATAAGTGTGGAAGCTTATGCTCTCATTGCGGAGGAGTTTCGTTAGCGCTCTGTGGTCGCTAATGGTGGACACTTGAACTTTAATGCCCTGCTGCGTGGAGCGGGCATTAGTATAGTGGATCCCACGATCCGAAACTAAACGGGACAGCATGTCCCATTTGGTTTTATCCTGAATGAACAGGGGCGGAGGTGGTTTTTCGCGGCGCGCGCTCGCGTCCTGAGGGGATGCGGCAGTGGTGGCCGGAGCGGAGGGAGGAGACGCGGGGCGCGGGGCGGGGGTCGGCTTCTTGCCGGAGGCGGGGGCCTTAGCGGGTGCCTTGGCGGGAGGGGCGGAGGGTGCGCAACTAGCGGCTTTACGGCTTAATTGACTTTAACGTATAATATATCTTTTATTTGTCTTGATAGCGCAAGTGACAAGGTGTACGTAATAAAAAAAAACAACCAATCAGCAGATTTTAGACGCCATATTAGGAGATAATTTTATCTATCAAAATGAAAGGATTTAAAAAAGGATTCCTTCAGTATAAAGATCCTGTTTTATATTCAACGGAACGATAAAACGTTTAATGAAAATTAATTTGTAGTCGAGTTATTTAATTTTTTTAATTAATTATACTTTATTATATTTTTCCATGGCATTGTGTCGGAACAAGTAAGAGAACCACCTGATGGTAAGCGGTATCCCCTGCCTATGAAAGATGCATTTTCGTGACAAGTCACGAACTGCACTACACTCGTCACCCTGAGACATACAGTTGTAAGAGACTTAACAACTGTATGTCCAATTGTTAACTGTTCACTGGCTCTCAACGACTGCTGGCGGAACACAGTGTTAGGTGGTTGGTTAAAAAATATCGATGAGATTTAGTACTTTTATTGCCCTTGGGGTGACTGGCTAGAATGTCCCCCCCCCCACTCCATCTCTACGTGTGGGTGTGGGTGTCGTAAGAGGCGACGAATTCTTTTTTCTTCTCTCAAGCAGTAGTTTTATTTGTTACCATCTTAGTGCTGTTAAGGAATATCTTGATGATAAAATAGCAAACGTGTAATTTTTGTTTATTTTTAAACCGCAGTATGACATGTTTATAATATTTTTATCTGTATTGAATGGCTTTTTGTTTTATATGTTTGTATTTTTATAAACTGATTTACACGCGTTAAGAAGTAATTTAAGTTATTTTATTGCGTACTTCACTTCATGATAATTAACAACTTTATTTATATTATTTAATATAGTATGTCCGAAAAGTACGAAACTCTTGAGACTAAATGAAACATTGTTATAACACCATTTTCTGTACAGTTTATGCAATGATGATTCTGATTCTGATTCTTAATCTGTGATCCAAACAATAATTGATGTTGTGTTACACCATTTTTTTTGGTGATGTCTTGGTTCTTATTCGAGGCCCACTTGGCGCTAAGCGGTAACCTTTGCCTATAACAGTGGTCTTCACTTGTCTCCTGTGTCTAGCACTTCACTTGTCTCATGATTGTGTCTGTAATGTCACCGGCATGCGGCACCCCTACCCTTCACACCGGAACACAGTAATGCGTACATTACTGCTTGGCGGTAGAAGCAGGTATGGTGGCAGTTCCCTGGACAAACTCGTACAAAGAGTTCTATTGTAACTAACATTCATATACTTAACTATTCCATAATAACGATGCTGCAACGTCGTATTTGGATTTATAAAAAGAGAGACTTTTTTATCATAGTAACTAGAAAAATGTCACCCAAGTACACAAAAAAACATTTTTCATTCTTTTTAGTGCTGGAAGTCCGTTTCGTTTTTTAAACATTCATTATAAATAAAAAAAAATTAATATATTCCAATGTGTTATTTGATATTAAACCCACAGCTTTAATATAGGTACAGTAGTTTTCTTATGTATTAAGTTTATATGTTAGCCAAATTGGCCTAACGTTTGCGGTTGAGACGAGTATTATGAGGCCCCTTTTGGGACCATTTTGGGGCCTCATAATACATATAAGTTTAAACTACAAATGCAAGAGCGTTATGGTAAAGTTACCATACCTACTGGTAAACAAACAATTAATTAATTACATATTTTTTTAATGCTTTTTAACTCTGGATGTATTAACTGTTGAAATAAAAAAAATCTGAATCATCACCTAATAATTGGAAGATATCCACAATTGAACTAAGGCCTTAGTCGTAAACAGGTGGTGTATTATATTCCCCACGCATGGCAGGCATCTTGAAGATCATAATGTAAGATGGCAGTTCTTTAGAAAGCAATATTGCCCATCTTCTGGTAATTTTTCCTTCCTAATTGATTCCCACTAGAAGATATGGTGCAATTGGTTCATTATATGATTAGCTTTTACCAAATGTAAATAAATCATATAATAATATATCCAAACGTTACGAAGTACATATGTACACACATATTTACAGCTTTTACAAAGAAAGCTAAATGCTTCCTAAAGGTCATTGACCCAGCGGTACTCCAAATGCTATAAGTATAATGTTATATACTATTATATGTACATCATCATCATATCAACCAGAACGTTCACCATTGAACAAGTTCTCCCATTTAGGGGATTTGCACTAATCCCAAGGCTTGGCAGGCGTCTTGGGGTCGAGATTCGCAATAGAAGTTGTCAGTTCTTTAGAAGGTGCTGCTTCCCAGCTTATAGCAGATATTTATCCCTTAGTTGCCTCTTACTACGACACCCACGGGATGATATGTTGGGGTGACATACTAACCCGTTACCCTACGTTTATGTTAATAACATCTTTATTTGTAGAACTTTGACGAAAACGATATTTATGATGAGAGATTATTTCGAATCAAAATACATATAACGGGATAGAAGCTTTACGACATATCTTGATATGACTAGATAGCGAGTTTGAAACTATGGCATGGTGGTAGGGCATTTTGCGAATGCCCGCCTGGCTAGCTACCACCTTCAAGTAGAAAATTACCTTCAGGTGAGATAGTGGCCAAAAGCATAAAAAACTAAATCTTTGTTTGAAATTCGAGCTTAGCGTAATTATATTTGCTATTACGATTAAAAATCACATCTCTATAGAACCTTATATACGCCTTAAATTTCGTTTACATCAAGCAGTTTAATATAATACTGCCATAAACATTCAAAGTAATATTATGGTTTCGAAACGCTTATGTTGGGCGTTATTCTCTAATTCGAATGATAAATAAAATTGTCTTTGAAATTCAGTCGATAATGGGCATTGTTAATTGGAAAATGTCAAAGTTCAACTCCATTACCAAAATTACGTTATGTACTTAACATCGCCATTGTCATTTCTTTAGACAGTAAAGACAAGGCTCCAATTCAGAATTGAACATAAAAATTACGATTCCCATTCTCAAATAATTTAAAAAAACAAAAAATAATCGATATACGGCGCACTGCGGGGAACATACAATGAAAATAGACAAACATTCTCGCCGCACGCGTTAAGCGTTTCCAGCTCAGAAATATGATAAAAAAAACTCACCATGTGCCAAAAACAGCACAATCAGTGCCGGCGATGTCATTGACCTGCCGGCCCAGAGGCCCGCCTGCCAGCATTCGTGATAGCAGTGTTGCGCTCATCAAATAGGTGAAGCACTATCTCATCACACTTCACTGTCACTGTTACTCTGCTATTTTTGTGCGCCCTTAACGACAATGTCACAACGATTAATCACTAAGTGTTATTCGCTATATTAGTATTGCTTGCATTCGTTGTCAATTCACTGCACTATTATAACGTTATTATACGCGATAACTTTTTATAGTTACCAATAGATGGCACTAATTCAATAGCACGTCCAGATAAAATACAATGCTTATGTTTTTAAAACAGATAACGTTCATTGCTGTTTTTTTCTGTGTATATTCACTTACAATTTACGTCACTTTCTTCTCTGGCCGTCACGTTTAATACCCGGGCAACAAGGTTAACAACTTTATATATTTAATTAAACTCTCAAATAAATACTTTGGCGAGATTTTGGAGCGAGTTTCAGCAGCGACACAAATTTAAGGTTATATTTAAAGTTACGAAATTCAGTTACGAATAAAGTCACGAATGAAGTTGCGAAGTATCCTGTTTCCGTTTGATGGCTTTGCTTTTAGACCTGAAACAAAAGAAACAATTTGTCGGTTATTTCCTTTGGATAAAATACTTTGTGGTGTAAAGCCCTTTAACGCCTCCTTTTGGGTGTCTTTAGGTGATGCAAGGAGGGTTTATTTGATTGTTTTGAGAAGATAAGATTGCTAAAATTAGACTAGAGATTTGTAAGGGAATAATTTGCTGCCCTTGGATTTCACTTTAATAAGTAGTTATATTTTTATAATAATAAATTCAGGTGTTACTTTGCGGAAATCCATAATTGAATGACAAAGCGAGCTCAAAGCTTGAGTGAAGCGTTTCTTTATCAGTTTGGGCAAAAATGAATTTGTACGGACCAGATACCGGCCTTCCTCCGGTTACCTAAAAAATGTTTGATGAACCTAGATGACTTAGTAGTTGCAAGTTTTGTCGATGGTGATGATAAAAAAAATAGGTGAGTAAAAATCAATCGTTTAACCTACCGGCTGGTATCACTAAAAATAGTGAAAAAATAAATACGACTTCTTAATCTGAAAAGTATGAAATAACTTGTTAAATTCGGTACCATTAAAATGTGATCTCAGAGTGTTTTGAATCATCATGAAGCCGACTTTAACAAGTTATTAAGTACATACTTTTCAGTATTAGAAATGGGTACCAGTTTTTGTAAAAAAAACTTGCTTGTTAGGTTTCCGTACCCAAAGGGTAAAAACGGGACCCTATTACTGAGACTTCGCTGTCCGCCCGTCCGTCCGTCTGTCACCAGGCTGTATCTCAAGAACGGTGATAGCTAGACAGTTGACATTTTCACATATGATGTATTTCTGTTGCCACTTTAACACCATATACAAAAAGTTGGCCAAGTTTAACGTGCGAGTCGGAATCGCGCATGTTAAACAAAAAAAGGTTAAAATATGAAGTCTAATGTTGTATAGCTGTATGGTACGGAACCCTTCGTGCGCGAGTCCGACTCGTACTTGGCCGAATTTTTTTATGATAGGAAATGCATTTTCCTTTCAACAACCATGTCTTGAATTGCAAAGTTACACATTCGTTTGAAAGGAAATACGTTTTGCATTCAAGATCTACGGAGATCTACTGCACTGGAAAATTACATGCAGTGAAATAAGAAGCATATGGTTCTCAATTTGTTTTATTTTTGTTATGTTACCTCATAACTATTTACAGGGAGTAACGATTTTGATGTTTGTTTTAATATTCGAGCTGGTGCTTGTCACTGTGGTCACATTTATATTTGAGTGCGATTTGACGAGTAGTATTTGAGTTAGCTTAATAACTTTGAAGCGTTCGTAGCGAAGTTTGCTTAGCCGTTCTGAACCGATCAGCAAAGTTAAGCAACGTCCGCCTCGGTCATGAGTTGGATGGGTGACCGCTGGTGATATTAGTACTGAGCGCTTCCGTGCTTCGGAGGACACGTTAAGCCGTCGGTCCAGGTTGTTGTCCTAGGCAACCTAAGTTCCCGTAGAAGTAAATATCCTGCTCGAGACTAGTTATTTTATTGCTTAAAACATATTTTACATTATTTATAATTCCTTGTCGTGTTAAAAGACATCAAGCTTAAAATTTTCCCATGGTTTTCTCTTTACATTCTTTCATATCCCGGCCCTCTATCAAAACAATAACTGTCACAAGAGGCGTTAGCCCGTGGTTCGAAACAAAGACGCAATAACTTGCGTCCCGAGATCTTAATGGCTACTATACAGATTCTGGAGACTGCAAGTCACAGACACAGTCAAATCAGTAGGGTATTTCAGTTAATGGACTAGATTGTGAATTAAAAATTACTATACGTGCTCTTTATCATCATCAACATTCAGCCGTAAAAAGTCCAATGCTGGATATTTGCCTCCCCATAAACTCCCTTTATAGAATGGTGGGAAGTGGCCTACAGCCAGCGTCTTCCTGCGACCTTAATAATGTCCTCCGTTCACCTTGTGGTCTTCAGACGCTGCGCTTGCTGGTTAGTTGGCCTCCGTTTGGGAAACTTTCGGTCCCATCGATCACCAATTCTGCGTTCTATGTGCCGTGCACTGCGTGCTGACAATTTATGTCAGTGGGTTTAGTTTGTTTACGGATCTCTTCATTCCTTATCCGATCTCGTTGAGAAACACTGATTATAGCCCTCTCCATAGATCATTACCGTCATTATCATTACCATTATTACTCTCATCATTAATGAATATGTTATCGATATTTTCTCAAATTTCCATGAATTAATGGAATTGTTATACCACGAGCATTTTCGTATTAAGTACTACTAACATTCTCTAAATTATTTTATATTATGGCACTATCTAAACCAAAACTGTTAGATGTGGCGTTAACCCACAGTTCGCGACAAAGACGCAATAACTTGCGCCGCGAGATCATAATGGCCACTTCACACATGCTGGAGGCAAGGTGACACAGTTAATACTAACTCAGTAAGAAATTTCAAAGTGAATATTTTATATGTGTTTCATACCAAAATAAATATCCAAAAAACTAGAATTTAAAATGAATAGTATATAAAATCAAAATAGAACAGCATGTAAAATTGTTAAACTTGATATATTTTTTCTCACAGAAATTCACCAACAAAACAATGACTGTATGAAATGAAACAAAAAAGCACCGTTAAAAAGCATTTTCAATGATTGAATATTATTTGAGACATGGTGGGATAATAAAAACGCCTTAATGAGAGAAAAATAGGAAAAAGAGATAAATTGAGCAAACTAGAAAGAAAAAGTTGACGCTGAGTCATTTAAGGTAAAGTCAAATATATATTGAGATACATTACGACGTGGAAATTCTCTAGCAACAAAAGCAGTCCTCACTTGTGCAGTACAAAAATTTGATGATAAAGATGTTAAAATTTTAATGCTAAATTAAATGATTGTGAGATCATTAGAACCATCCTGAAGAGTTTCAATGGTAATTTTAGGCTGATCTATGCAACAAACTTGATAATTTAAATTTAATATGTATAAATATGCTATATTTATATTATATATATTTATAATTTTATAAGTTATAAATATAATATAAAAAAAACATTATTACATTACAATCCAACTCAATGATGCGTTTGTTTAAAATTAACAATGAATTTATTTCCTTGAAATATGAAAAATCGGCAGTAAAATAATTTCTTTTAACTGTTTCAAAGAGAAGTAAAAGATCTTGCTGTATCAGTCAAGATAAGTATGTAGTCATGACAATGATATAATTATTTTTAATTAAATCCAGCTGTATAACGTTATACCCTATTTGTTTTTTTTTATCGTAAAAGTATTTTGGCAGAACATATCTATTTAATGCTTTCAATTTTATTGGCAATAAATAATACTGTTCAGTGTTCATGTGTTTATTAAATTTTGTTTTTTTTTTTGATGAAATATAATAGTAAACCTATAAATGCTGTTCTTATTATCAGGAAATTTACTATAATAGCAAACCTAACAGGATTTCATGCGAAGCAATCTAATTATTTTCTCAATTACACCTCTCTATATCTTGTCTAACTTTGGAGAATACAGGCGTGTTGATATGTTTTTATGTTATGTTTAAGTTCTGCGTGCCCCTTCGGAGAACAAGCTTGAAGTAATGATTGTATGTCTTAAGAAAATAAGTTTTAATAGTTGAGGTACTTGAAGCACGGATGATCTAGATGGTCCCTGTCATGCCGTGAATTTGGGTGAAAAGCTTTGAACAAAATAATTAAAGAAACTTTGTCATGTTATAAATACACTCAAAAGTTCCAGAAAATTATTCAATCCAGAATGTTCCAGAAAATAGAGCAATTTCCTTTCCAGACATAATCTGCTCAATCCTTTTCAGTCCGGTTTCCGCCCAGGTCACAGTACGGTTACTGCGCTACTTAAAATCACCGACGATATACGTTTTGGCATGGAAAACGGCAAACTTACTGTCTTGACATTGCTGGATTTCAGCAACGCGTTTAACAATGTCAACTTTGACATTCTTCTCGCAATACTAAGCTCCATTAACATATCTCCAACAGTGGTTGATTTGTTTCGTAGTTATTTATATGGTCGCCGACAGAGAGTGCGCCTCGAAGAATCCTTTTCTTCTTGGTGTAACACTTCAGCCGGAGTTCCTCAAGGTGGTGTGTTATCACCTCTCTTGTTTGCAATCTTCATTAATTCTATATCAAACCATATTACTTCTCCCTATCACTTGTATGCCGATGATCTCCAATTATACACTCAAGCTTCACTTAGCGATCTTAATACTGCTATAAACGTCACTAATTATAATTTACGCCAAATTACTAAGTGGAGTAAAGCCTTTGGATTACAAGTGAATCCGAGTAAAACTCAGGTCATGATTGTCGGGAGCTCACGAACGTTAGCCAAAGTCGATTCGGCAATGTTACCTGGGGTAGAATTTAATGGAGTCACTATCCCCTACAGTAAAAGTGTCAAGAACTTGGGCATCACTATGGATGAATGTCTTCAGTGGGGTCCTCAGATTGAAGCCGTCAGCTGCAAGTTATTTTCGTCTGGTGGTTCTCTTAAAAGACTGCGTAATTTTCTGCCTACTGCTACTAAAGTTGCGCTTGCGCAATCTCTTTTGCTTCCTGTTTTAGATTACGCCGATGCCTGCTATCTTGACCTCGCGGAGGACCAGCTAGATAAACTTGAGCGACTTCAAAACTTTTGTATACGATTCATATTTGGTCTTCGCAAATATGATCATGTCTCTGAATTTCGTAATAAACTCAAGTGGCTTCCTATACGACTTCGCCGAAATACTCACATTCTTTCCCTTTTGTACACCGTTTTATTTAACCCCAACAGTCCACACTATCTTAAAGAACGGTTTAAATTCTTTGAACATTCTGGGACGCTTACACTCAGGTCATCAGAAAATCTCTGCCTGCAGATGCCTCAGCATAGCAGCTCTTTTTATGATAAATCGTTTACAGTCCAAGCAGTTCGCTTATGGAATGCATTGCCAGTTTCCATAAGGCAAGCACAGTCTCTCACTATTTTTAAAAATCAAGTAAGAGAATGGTACTTCTCGCTTAATAATCCGTCTCTAAAGTTGATTAGTTGATACTTATTTTGTTTGTCTCATTCATTATTAGTTTATATATATATATATATTGTTATTATTTATATATGAATATTTATGTATATATTATTGTATGTATTATGTAGATATTATTAAGTATATTGTATGTGTGAATAATTTAGTAATTTTAATCTTGTATTATACACCACCGTCATGTATCATGGCTAAATTTCTCTCCATCTAAAGGTTGTCTGGAAGAGATCGCTTTTTAGCGATAAGACCGCCAATTGTACAACATTACTTAAGTTTATGTTATTGTTTATAATGATTTTGTTATTTTGGTGTACAATAAAGAGTTATCTATCTATCTATCTATCTAAGTCAAACTTTATAAACTTCAGCTGAAGCAGCGTTCTTTAATATTTATTTAGATTAATATTGCTGTCGGTCCCTAGACAATTTCAGCTGCCCGAGTGATTAGAATTGTTTAATTGTATAACATATATATATATATATATATATATATATATATATGTTATATATATAGGCTTGCCATCTACCAGGAGGTAAGAGCTCAGGTCACTGTCCATGAATAGAGTACCTAAAAGGCTGGCAGAATTAATCAGTTGTATGTATATTGTTGATATGCTATATGGACAAGCCTATATATATAATAGGCTTGTCCATATAACATATCAACAATATACATTATAACCTATTTGCCATACAACAGATTAATTCTGCCAGCCTTTTAGGTAGGTACCTTTCAGTTTCCAGGTAATCTAAAAAGTTATCTCTGGATGCGTTTTTGACGAAATCATGTAACTAAAAACAGTACAATATATCTTACTCTTCATATTTAACATTTACTTGAACTTATTTTTGGTGAAAAAATTGCGCGGTTATTGTTAAAAAGCAACAAACCATTCGATCGTCACTGCGGCGTAGTCGCGACACTCGAGACTGTCTACGGTCCGAGCGCGGGCCGAGATCGAGGCGCGTAGGTATAACTCGCGTTTCGTCCGTTTCTATGAAGTTGAAATACTGTATAGATAACATTACCGTGTCATCGTCGTCATTGTCATTGCTGTCGCTTATAACCAAAATTCCCGTAGACTAATTGTATCTTACTGGAACGGAACTGGTTTCCCCACTAGTGCCAACATCGTCCGTGACATTGTAGTTATCATAACTGTATATATCTGGTCTTTATATTGGTATAACTTATAAAAAACGCATAAATATATAATGTAAGTATATATTGGCAATGGTAAATACACAGTAACTGAGGAGACATGAACGAATCAAATTTAGTAATAACATTTCAAAACAAAATCATACTGATATCAGTTTACCTACGGAGACATTCTGTGACAAAGTCGAGAGATGCCGAGTGCCTGGAGGCTGCTAGACATGACCCAGACGAGTGTTGAGAGCTAGAAAAGAAATGCGACGCTTTGAAAAATACTTTTATTTCTTTGTAAAACAAGATTTCATGTTCTTACTGTTGTGAAATGTCAGCTTGTTTAATTAATGGCTTTGTCGAAGTGCAGCGAAAGGTTCCCAAAAATAGAGCACTGGCTGGCTCAGGGAACTACTCGGTGCCACAGATCATAATTTTAAAGCAACTTTTAAAACGTCAAACAGAAACCGAAATTTCAAACACTCCGTACACAAACCCTCTGGCATAAAGATGACCTCTTAGACACACTTACCGCCGTAAACACACACCCTCACCCTCACCCACACACACAAAAAGATCTGAAACTAGCAACTGATCAGGTATTCTTTAATGCACTGTGTAACCTTTCTCATGTCAATCATTTCTCAATCTGTATATCTTTTTAATTATCTTATTTTTTTTATATCGATACGACTGTAATTTGTTTCCTTATGATTAATTTATTTTATTTGTGATCCGCTTTAATATCTATGCCTCTCAGCAAACATCTGTCCGAGCAGGTATATGCTGAAAAACAGCGCAGCGCACGTTAGTACTTAACGTATGCGCTGCACAATGCTGAGCATACTCCTTTTGCCTTATGTTTTTTGTTTGTTTGTCAATTTCTCCTATATTGTATTTTTTTTCTGTGTATTAATATTAAGGCAACAAATGGCTATTTTATTTTATTTTAGATGCAAAATACACACGAGCGATGATTACGGCAGATAACAGCTGATTATTGTTACACAGCTGTTAACGAAATATATTTAGTATTTGTTGCAGATAATAAAATAATTTGTAACAAGTAACTCTTATTTTTTTAAGACAAACTTTATGGTTGCAATTCAAATAAATCAAAACATGAATTAAAATTTTCTTTAAACTTAAACCTATGCTTATGTTTTGGCAGTTGTTAAAGACAACCAATCTCCCATTAAACCCATACAGTAACAATATGTACTTAAATGTGTTTTTATTTCCTTTTAATTTTATCTTAATAATTTTGTCACTTGGAAGTTTTGATTAAAGTTTACGAATTTAAAGTCCAAGAAAACTGCGTTACATAAATTACCGTCTAATTGGACATCTTTTGAAATTCTCTTCCTGTAAAGTATTAATTTACGGAGCTCGCTCGACTTATTCAAGCACTTTTTAATAGGTACGTTCATTTTTAGCATAACCTTTTTTATCAGCATTACTTACTTGCTTATTCCGCTGTATTGAGAACTTCTGGAATATTCTACGATTCTAATATTTTAAATTTAAATTTATATTATTATCTAGTTGACCGGGGCTCGACTCCGCCCAGAAGTAATTAAGTTAAGTCGTACTCCGGATTGTGTTAAATTTACTTAACTGAGCGAAAATGTAACTAAAATTTGAAGTAAAAGTAATGAAAATGTACGCTACATAATAAATTATCATGGTGACTACTTTGAGACACAAAACATGTCAAAAATGCCAACCAATCACGCAAGCAATAGCGCGTTATATTATTATCTAAATGAAATTAAAACTTGGGTAAAATAAATACCAAAATGAATAAGTTGTCACCATCGATTTAAATAAAAAGTAAGATAGGGTACGCTATAATATTATTATCTAAATGAAATTAAAACTTGGGTAAAATAAATACCAAAATGAATAAGTTGTCACCATCGATTTAAATAAAAAGTAAGATAGGGTACGCTATAATATTATTATCTAAATGAAATTAAAACTTGGGTAAAATAAATACCAAAATGAATAAGTTGTCACCATCGATTTAAATAAAAAGTAAGATAGGGTACGCTATAATGCCACGACAATAATATGTGGAGAAAATTAAACACAAGCATATAATGCACACAGCTACATTCCTATTGTATATGATACGTTTTAATTAATGACAAAGACAGGAAGACACATATGCAGTAGACGTACACACACACACTATTGAGACTTAATCAGGAGACGTCGCCTGATTTGACATTGCCATGTCCGAGGCACGGGTGTCGCTTTCCCATCATTAATAAGTTCAATGGTTGTCACAAATAATGTCACAAGTTGCAGGTAATATTTATATATCCATATTATTGATGTTATTTAAAAAAAATATATAAAGAAAAGAGGCCACGCATATTTAGTCGCGAACAGAATTTACTACAAAAATATGATGGGGATAAATAAAATGAAATCGGAATTTAGCTGTGATTCAATTAATAGTACCTACTTTACATTAATAGTACGAACAAATACACTTTCTTCTCTTCATTTATAAATTTTTAAATATAAGTATTAGACAATTTGACAGGATCTGATCTGTTTTCTAGCTATGATTGGCTCTTCGAAGAAAACAAAGTTCGACAAACCACTATCCTCTTCATTTTAGTGATAAGAATTTTATTATATTTATTAATGTTTTGTGTTTTTTTTTTATATAAAAAGGGAACGGAAAAAAACGTAAAAACTTTGATGTTGAACTTTAGTTTAAGCGAGAATATAAGTCTTTTGTTGTTTTACATTACTAAGAGTAATAATCGTGAAAACCTAAGACAACATTATCTCTAGCTTCCATTCTGGATTTAAAAAGAAGGCCACAATACGCAGTTAATGGGGGAGGCTGTGTTCAGCAGTGGAAAATCCAGCTGATACGGTATATAGCCACGCTGGTTATTCTTAAATTATCCTTTTAATTATCAACATATTGTAAAGCACAACCCCGTAGCAGCATCCGGTCCTTAGCGTTCAAATTCAAGCAGGCCATACACGCGGTCACTGTGTCATCATTGCCTCAAAAACGCAGGTAAAACACACGACCTGACTCGTTCGTTGCTTGTTTCTTTGCAGAAATTATACGTTATTAGGGAATCTAGCCTGGTAACTTGCGAATAAGACGTGAGAAAAAGTGTCTTAAGGCTTTCACTGACAGCGCCCGATCTGTCGGACGGTGCGATCTGAACGCATGCAATATCTGTAACCAATCGCTTCCCTGCTGCGTGTGGTAGATCGCAACGCGTTCAAGTGCTCGAAGGCCATTGATTGCGTTCTTTATCCTTAGTGGCAGAGGTCACGTGGTCGGCGTTTCGTGTAACTATTCAAAATGAACGAAAATATGTATAAAACAATACTGCAAATCACCAAGTGATGATTTAATAAATTCTTATTCTTATTTTTTATGTGATGATGAGCGGCAATCAAGCATACTAACCGCCTGATGGTAAGCGTCTACCATCGCCTATAGACGTCTGCAATACTGTCAATGTTGTCGACCCTTGAAATGACTGTGTTAATGCCCTTTTTAAAAGACCCCTTGCCAGGTAATACCGAATAAGGAAGTTCATTCCACATTTTTAGGGTATGCGGCAGGAACTTGAAACGCACTAATCATTTATTCTTCTCTTTGCTTTTCATTTGTTCGTAGACTTTGCGCGTGTCGACCGTCTCGTACGCAATCTTGAAGTAGAATGAATGGTTCGCAAAGCGGATCGCAGCTAGTGTAAAGAGCCACGCATTCCGTTTCAACGTTCCATTCTGAAGCGGCTTTCTCTGAATGAATCGTTGTGGTCGTGCGCTGTAATAAATCTACTAGCTAAATATATAAATTAGTGAGTCAAGTGTTCACGTTGCTGGTATTGTTTTACCCTATCAATCACTCCTACAGTCTGTAGCCTTTCATTAAAATCTCACTAAGAAAATTCATCTCTGGAATATCTAGATTTTTCACTAATTGGAAATATAATTTCAACGTCAGTTGGTTAGATTTTTTAATGGATTTGCTTGTAACTACAGTTTGTACCGTGGATTTTTATAAGAGAAGCAACGTTGGCAGCTTCATTTGCAATTTTAATTAATAACTTGTGTCGGTTTGTTTTTATTAATAATATTTTTATTTGAGTTCATAATGAAGTCTTTCTTTCATATTTTATAATTTAAAGGCTTCCCCTTTGACTATTATCTCACCTGATGGTTAGAAATGAAATGGTTTAAGATAGAATGGAAATTAGCTATCTATAGCTTCCAGAACATATTGATAAGTAATTATTATTTAGTAACCGCCTAGGACTCGCGTAATATTTACCGGATATTGCTCCGGATCACTGTGATTGTCACTGTGGGTTTGGTTGGTATGGGAATATTGACACACTACGCTTGTACTATCCCAGACGAAGGACTTCAAATAAGTTCGAAACCGGGAGGAGCAATATCCGGTAAATCTTACACAAGTCCTATCCGGTATAAATAATAATTATGGACAAAACTCGCGACAGTTTTTTTAGCTCATCGTGATAAGTACTTGGCAACTGGTTTTCTATTTGAGGGTCAGGAGCCAGACTGGCAAGGCGAACATTCGACTGGCTAGATTGCACCCCCAAAACTTTCATAGGTTAGGTTAAATTCAAATCTTTATATTCCTGAAATATAGTGTAAGCTCGAAATAACTTAGGGACGTATAATTAAACGGAGACCAACACGATTACACAGCAAAGCCAGGTTTAACATTAGCAAAGACGAGTATTATGTCTTTCTTAGGTAACTGTCTCCATATTGGTAGGGATGGCGGCATGGTGGTCAGGTTTGTGAATGCCCGCCTGAATAGCTACCACCATCACGTAGAAACATTCCGGCAGCTGTATTTGAGAGCCAGTAATTCTAGGTTAGTCTGAACAACGTCATCACTTACCATCAGGTCAGGTAGTGGTCAGAGACTAGCCTATCAGTTATGGAAGATACAAAAGACATGTGTTCATTTTTTAATAAAAATCTAAGGAAGTATACAGTTCTCACAGTCGGAGAATTCAAAATTCAATTTAAACTTAAAAAGCTTATAATAGATTAAAACTAACGTAAGTTTGACACATACTAATAGACTTTTTTAAGCCGATTTAACTTACGGTTTATTACGTCGAGACGCCTTCTCGTAAAAACTGTGAATTAAATCGGTTGTTGGCTTGTCATCCTGTCTTTGTTATTCATTAAAACGTATCACAAACGATGGAAGTGTAACTGTGTGCATTATATGCTTATGTTTAATTTTCTCCATATTATATTGGCGTGATATTAGAGCGTAGCGTATCTTACTTTTTTTATTTTAATTGGCCCCAAGCGTATATTCCAAGAATGATAAATAAAAAAATAGTTACAAGAAACCTCATACGTACTTTATATTTGGAAATTCAAAACTTGGTTAAAAAGAGATAAAGGCGATCACACACTCAAATCTACTTATACAAAACCGTAACGTCCAGATACTTACCTTATCTATGCTAAGCTTATATACATCTTATATAATACAAAGTCAAAGTCTATGTCCTCCGTATTATTCTAATGGACCAACCTTGTTACCGGAATTTGATTTTCTTACCCAATGCCTTTTAAGACTATATTTTTATAAACGAAGGGGATGCTTTTATCGGAGATGTTTTTTGTGTCCGGAATTGGAACAGACGCGAGTAAAACTTTGTCAATATTAGGTTTCCACTGCTGATACAAAAAAACACGCTATATTTTAATCTATGCATTAAAGTCAAAGTCAAAATCATTTATTCAAGTTAGGCCTCTACAGTCCAGTTTGATGCCTCTAGGTGAGGGTGGTCGAAACTGTCCTTGTAAATTTGTAATTTTTGCTTAACACATGTTTTACTCAATAATTTATGTAAGTACTGAATAATTAATCACATTTTTGTGTTTATCATTATTCATTAAACAAAAAAGGTGAGGTTTATCAATTCGGTGCAAAAAAGGGTCAAGTCCAAACATAAAAATACGCATTAATTCTAATAATAGGGGTAAAGTATGAAATTGCTAATAGGTACTTCGAACTGACATAAAAACTTCATGGTTTCAGATTTTTGAGTGAAACTTTTTTCACACGGTGTCTATGAAGTTCTTCTTTTAAAAAATGTGCAGCATTCGATTATCGACTTTCAGATTTTTATTTTTATTCAGGTTAGACATTAAAGATAGATACATAAATATGTAGCTTCTTCTTAAAAAATCTCGATACAAAACTCAGCAAACATTTTAGTTCAAGCCAATGATACTAGGTATATAAATAAGGTTAATATTAATGTTAATTCTGGGTTAGTCTGAACAACATCTTTGACCACATCATCACTTACTATCAGGTAAGATAGTGGTCAAAGGCTAACCTATCAGGAATAAAAAAAAATATGTTATTACAGTTCAGTACTTAACAGCTTGTATATAAGCAGCTCGCTACTATCAAACTACGTACTGTTGAAATAAGGATCATTTCAGCGTGCATCTCGACTTGGCAATTACGATAATATTCGTCCAGAACAGCGAAGATACAAATTATTTCAGATGGAAAGTACTTCCAAAGGGCCTTGAACCTGCAATCCTAGATAACGTCCTGCGGGCCCAGCACGGACAGACGCCATATAAATAAGACATATATATCTCCCCGGGAGAGGATACAAATCTGCTCAAATTTGATTTTTTTTACTACTCTCCGAGCTTGTAGCCAATTAAAATCCACGGTGGATAAATTGTTCATCTCTATTAGTATCGTCATACATAACAGTTTAAAATAAAACTACCAAGCATTTATCGATATTGTTAAATTATTTATGCTATATACACATGCATCACTTAAAATTAAAATACGTGACAATTAGTTATTAAAGACAAGCCCACCTTCTAGAAACAAGGATAACTGCTATCTTTCTTATTTGACAGACGGAGACTAATTTATCCACGTTTTTTGTTTAATTCTTTAAATAAGAAACAATATTCAAGCGAAACAATTCAAAATGAGGTAGTTTTATTGGCCTAGGTATGTAGATAATTTTGTCTCTCGAATTCGGATAAAACCACGGGATAGATTTGGGGAATGTTTTTTATCTCCAGTCCGTGCTAGGCCCGCAGGTGTATATCTAGGTATCTATTTATGCTATGGAAGGTCTTCAGAACCACGGTAATATTTTCTATAGTAGATAGATAGATAAACTCTTTATTGAACACCTTAAACTGTACCAAAATTAAAAATATTTAGCTTATAATAGTGAACAATAGGCGGCCTTATCGCTCAAAGCGATCTCTTCCAGACAACCTTTAGAGAGGAGCAAGTTTTGACAAAGGGATGGCGGTGTACAATATCTTTAATAGTATTGATATTTATAAATATCTACAATATAATATACAATATAGATACTTAATGTATTCTTACATAATATATACATATACATACAAAAATACATACATATATACAAATACATTTTGGAGCGCTCGTAGCGAAGTTTGCTTAGCCATTCTGATTCGATCAGCAAAGTTAAGCAACGTCGGCCGCGGTCATGACTTGGATGGGTGACCGCTGGTGACATTACTACTGAGCGCTTCCATGCTTCGGAGGGCACGTTAAGCCGTCGGTCCTGGTTGTTGTCTTAGGATAGCAGACGTTACAGCATGGTGGTAGGGCACTTTGCAAATGCCCGCCTGGCTAGCTACCACCCTCAAGTTGAAAATCTGTCGCCAAGCACCTAACGGTGTGTTCCGGCAGCTGTCCTTGAGAGCCAGTAACTCTAGGTTAGTCTGAACAACATCCTCGACCTTCATCACTTACCATCAGGTGAGATAGTGGTCAAAGGCTAACCTATCAAACATAAAAAAAAAAAAATACAGTACATAAATATGATGTTTACACGTATGGAGCTTATGCTAGCACGACAGGTAAAAAGCTTTAACTTTGTCTTTAAAAACATTTAAGGACGGAGCTCATTTGGTATCAAGTGGCAATGCATTCCAGAGTAGCTTCGACCGAAAACGAACGGTCATAAAACGAGGTAGCGTGTGGAGGAAATTTAAGCATAAGATTCTCTGATGACCGTAAGCAAAGAGAATTAGAGTCAATAAGATAAACAAAACGCTCTTTAAGGTACTGGGGTGAAGAAGGGTTGAACAAAATATTGTAGGATGTGAGCATTCCGGCGACGTCGTATAGGAAGCCACTTGAGCTTGGTGCGAAATTCAGAAACGTGGTCGTATTTGCGCAAGCCAAATATGAACCTTATTGAAAAGTTTTGAAGACGCTCAAGTTTGTTAAGCTGGTCCTCCGTAAGGTCTAAATAGCAGGCGTCTGCATAATAGTATTACCGTGTCAGAACCTCGTCGTCGAATTTTTTACAACTGTTTGAATGCAGATTATTTTGACTTTGGCGACATCTACCCAAATAACATAAAACTATCTGTTTAGGCTAGTAGATTGATATTCAAACAACATTCAATAAAAATTCAAAGATATTCTTAAAAACGTACCATTTATATAGTTTATCTTCCAAATCCATAAAAAAACTGAATTATCACACATTGCGTGAATCAGTAAAAAGGTTATAATAAGATTTTACAGTCTACAATTTCACATGAGTTTCGTCTAGACATTCGGAATGCGAATCTGGCAACACGCCCGAACCTTAGATGATAAAAAAAAGATACGTCTGGGTACCGCGTCTAGCCATCTATGATGACAGTTCTAACAAAGACGTCAAGTTGTTTTTGTGATGTTTAATGACCAAGATATATTTATGTGGGGAAAAAAATGGCGTGTATATTTAAAAGATATTTTTTGAACTGAATTGTATTTTGGGTACATCCAAGAAGAAATTTATAATGCACTATCGGCCTGCCACGGCTTCGCAAACAAACAACAACAAAGAATGTACAAAAAAAAATTCAAAAAATATTAATCAAATCAACATTAATGTGGCATAAGCAATTGTTATATTATGCTCTATGACATGTGTGCGGTAGTTAGACATATAGTACTACAGTTTTTTTTGTAGATATTGGTGTCCTCTTTAAAATTGTAGTACATTACTTTGCTCTATTGTCAATCATTTCATTTATTATTGTCAATCATTGATATATAACGATATTTTTTTTGAGTTGGGTGGGAGTGCAGCAAGCCCGCTGCTGGTGCTGGGTGATGAGATCCTAGCGTGCCCGGCTCATGTTGGACGTACTTCGTCGTCTGGGATTGCAATATCATGACACGTACCGTGACATCCCATACTAACCGTGTCGCATTCTGACTGCTTCGAATCTTCTGCATTGAGGTCGCAAACCCAGGCTGGTGGTAGTGTTCAAGTGACCACGATCGATGCAAATCGAAACATTGACGTTAGTCAATAAACGCTTTAATTTAATATTTTTTAATTTTGTGCATTTTCTGTGGCTTACAGTACAAAATTACAAATTTACGAGAATAAAAATTGTATGCCTAATTTTTCCTCTTGTATATTTGACAGAAATGCTATTTAGACTTTAATTTATGCACGAATAAACCCGAAAGTGCAATTTAAACATGAAGTTAGTTCGCGAAACTTTTAGCAACACATGTTAACGGCAAAACATAATGATATTCTTAAACAGAATAGGTACGTATAAGAAACTTTTAACAAAATTTAAATTTCGAATTCTGATCTACCCTCGACGTGACCTCAAGTTCAGAACTCCTAAATAGTTGCCAGACTAATAAAATATTAAAATAAACTTTGCGGTTTAACTTTGTAAATTTTGCAGAAAATACCTTGTAATATTACTTTTAAAGACTTAGGTAAGCAACTAAAATAAACTGGTGGGAAAAATAAACTTTTTCGGTAGTAAATAGACTAGTGAAGCTTTGAGAAACTTCAATATACAGAAAAGTTTTACTGATCGTTTTTTATGGGCTACTTAAAAGGCCTTTTCTAGTTCGTAACTCCCCACACGGGTTGTGAACCTTGACTAAAGCACTAGGTATCCCATCTTCGAAGTCTAAAGTATTAGGATATTTTGCAATAACTTGTCTTATGAAGCGTTGGAGCCGAGATTACTCAGTCATTTTTAATGCTCCGTCAAAACGCAGAGTCTTGCCTGCACGCGATACCATGTACCATCTTGCCTGCACATCTGTAAGAAAACTCTTGTAAACCTAAATATAACAAATTTTTTACACATTATCTACTTATCTCTGGCCTCATTGACAAGCTGGCAAGGAGTAATGTATTTTAATATATTTCGTGATACTCTTATATTTTGTAATTGTAATTAGATTAATAGTAATCCATGGTTCTCATTTCGCAAATATTCAAATTAAGTACAAGTGATATGATGATTTAAACTTACGAATCTAAAGTGTTGCCTGTACAATAATTTCACAGGACTGAAGCGTGGATTGAACGCCTGTCCGCACGTGCGAGTAAAACCGTGCATGCCAGGACTGTGCAGTTAGGACTGACTTTAAAATTTAAAGTGCATCAACAACATCAGTCAAGTATTGTTTTACAAAGACAATAACGGGGAGCGTGCCTTTTAGAGCACATACAAGCTCATTAGTAGGTAAATGTCAATAACGGTCACGCATCAAAATAATGGCAACAGCGGACGTTAATTAACCTGCAACGTCTTGTTTAAATAACTTCGTGTTCTCTCCCACCTTACACGAGTAAACACTTATGTGTGGACAGAAAAAATATAGCTCGTTCATGCTAAAGAGAATATAATTATTAAATTAGTCTAACTTTTAGGTATACTACACCTTATCAAAGAGAAATTATCAGAAACTATCAGATGACTGTATAATTTGATCTTTATGAACAAATACTGAAAATGTGCAATTTACAATGTTGTTAAACTCTCATGAACTAAACGCATATTTATAAATCACTAGCTGCGCCCCGCGGTTGCACCCGCGTGGTGATGGATAATGATGATAAAAATTATGAGATGTGTTAATCCAGCGCCTTATCCCATGCCATAATTTTTTGTTCCGATGACATAGTTCTTTTCGATTTTGGCAATAAGCTCAAGTTCCTATTCGTCATCGCCGCAATACTCCATATATTATCTCTCAATCCTTTATCCCCGAGCTACCTCAAGGAACAATTTAAATTTCTTCATTCTACCCATTCACTGTCGTTACGGTCATTAGAAAACTTAACGCTACAACAACCTGCAACTAAAACTATCTTTTACCACTATTCATTTGCCACTGAAGCTGTCAGACTGTGGAATCTACTACCGCTAGAAATTGAATGTGATCCTTTATTGAAATCTTTTAAGGTTCAAGTCAAAAACTTCTCTTGCTCTAAATTTCTATAATAATGGACACTGTGGTACAAACAACCTTTTTAATTCAATTGTGTTTAACATGTATAAAATAATACGTGTATAGATAATATATCTCTATGACGTATTTATGTATTTATTTATTATGATAATATTAGTATTTATATTATAATATATTTTTATATAATTATGTGTATTTATTTATTTATGTAGTTTTTGGTTAATTATGTAATTATTTGGAAACATCGGTTATTTATGTATAGAATTATTAAGACCATAAGAATACCTGCCCAATATTTTGACCATATCTCGAATTAATCTGTGGTCTGGAAGAGATCGCTCTGAGCGATAAGACCGCCCCGTGATATACTTGGTGTTAAGTTATGTTTTAGTATTAACTATACACATTACATCATAATAACAACTTATTGTTGTTATTATGATGTTTTCAATAAAGAGTTATCTATCTATCTATGTATCATATCCAATTTCCTCAAAATCAGTCCAGCCGTTTAAACAAACGTTCGCCTTTATAATATTAGTTTGAAAAGGATCAATTTTTTACTACTGAATATGCATTAGTAATAAATTATATTTTTATGGTATATATGGTTCACTATTATGGCGATAATGGCTTACACATAAAATTTATATATATGCTGTCGCGGACTTTTTTGTAGGAAAATTGAAGATAAACATTTCCGTTATACATTATGTACGTGTGAAACTTCAGGTTTTTGCAGCACACGCCAGAAAGACTCGCATGTGGCTGATTTTTTTCTTACTTACTTGACACTTATCGTTATATTTTCGACAATTCACACAATATCTTTACAAATTATAGCCCATGTGTTATTCTGATGTCTAAGCTATATTACTGTAAAGTTTCATTAAAATCCATTTAGTAGTTTTTGCGTGAAATAGTAACAAACATCCATACATCCATACACACTCACAAACTTTCGCATTTATAATATTAGTAGGACTAACTGGTCTACAAATCAATTTTAAAAGGCAATTTTAAAGCAATGATAGCCGAGTGGTTATAGCTATATACTGCGGTACGGCAGGTCCAGGGTTCAATCCCCACCACCGGCTTGAGCTTCAACGCATGGTGGTAGGGCATGTACGAATGCCCGCCTGGCCAGCTAAAAAATCTGTCGCCAAGCACCTAAGAGTGTGTTCCGGCAGCAGGCCTTGAGAGCGGGTAAAATTACAGGCACATGATGAGCCTTAACACTTGTATGTCTCAGAGTGACGGGCGCAGAGCAGGTCGTTACTTGTGATGAAATGCATCTGTTATAGGCAGAAGATACCACTTAACGTCAGGTGGGTCTCGTGCTTGTTCCGTCACGATAACTTAATTAATCGCCCATGACCGGTAATTCCTTTTTTTGTCTGAACCAAAGTTTGACATGCCATAGTGCCACATAACGTTAACTTAAGTATCTTATCTTATCTTAACAGTGTTACGTAATCATCATTGAACTTAATAAACCGGTGGAGCCAGTAAAGCACTTATTTCAGCAGCCCACAAAAACTTCACCAAAGTAATGAGTTCCTCTCACAAAATTATTTTAGTAAAATTACAAGAAATATAAAAAAAAGTACAAGACTTCTCGTAAAACGGGATGAAGGCGGCATTAGGCTGCGTGGCACGAACACACTCTATCTGTGCGAAGAGAGATTTACTGCCACCAATCGTGATTTAAGACAGTGTGCGCGCGCCTTAACACCTTGAAGGAACAGTGGAATAGCAGTTAATCAAGTTTCAACAAGGCTTTGAGATGGCTATCACGATTTTCATCTGAAAGTAGATATGATATTTCACGAAGGAGATCTATTTTTTAATACATATATATTCTATTATATCAATTGGAGAGACTGAATTGATGACCATGTAATGCTGTTTTTACTAGAGCTGAAAAATAAATTACTTACTGTAACACGGAGCCGGATCGTCCACTGCTAAACACAGCGTCCCCTAATAAGGGGGTTTTTGCCATAATCCCCATAGGTATTCACCATACCTATTTCTAATGCCAATAATTCCCCTGAAGAACGCACACATAGAGTTCTACTTCTATGCTACAAAAATAGACCTACTGAACTATTTATTACACTGTGACCAAGTAACAGTTTTACTAGAGCTGTAACATTGAATTAGCTCGACAAAGTGAGACATATGACGGAATGATCGTCGCAAAGCCCGGCCTTATGAAAAATTATATTCCTGAGACCTCTATTCATTTATTCAGCTTCCTTACAATTTTGTTTCAAGTATTCTACGTTTCGGGGAGTCTATTCACGATGACTCGTAATATTTTAGATTCAGTTGAAACTTTTAGAATTTCCCGAAAGTCTACGTTTGCCTAACTTATTCATATTTTCCTGAGGTCTTCATTAATTTTGTTAAGATCTTTTTATATCCTGTGATTCATTAAAGTATAAAGTAGCTAAGTATTTCATAAAATTAAGGATGGATTACGGAGGAGACGACTTGGGAGATTTTTTTAGGAGTCTACCCACACTTCAGCTTCTCATGAATTTAAATTAAGTAATTTATCGGAATATTCGTGGTTATAAAAATATTGTTGCTACCTTAAGTTGAAGCGCTCGTAGCGAAGTTTGCTTTACCGTTCTTAATCAATAAGCTAAGTTAAGCAACGTCCGCTGCGGTCATGACTTGGATGGGTGACCGCTGGTGACATTACTACTGAGCGCTTCCGTGCTTCGGAGGGCACGTTCCCGGTGTTGTCAGGAGTCATCCTATGCAAAATGTCTCCACCATTCTATAATGACTGTCAAGTCATTATAGCATGGTGGAGACATTTTGCAAATTCCCACCTGGCTAGCTACCACCCTCAAGTAGAACATCTGTCACCAAGCACCTAACTATAAGTTCCGGCTCTGTCCTTGAGAGCCAGTAATCTGTGTTAGCCTAAACAAAATCTTCGACCACATCATCATGTACCAACAGGTGAGATAGTGGTCAAAGGCTAACCTATCAGCTATTATCATTAACATATTATCCAAATATATATTTATATATTTGGATAATATGTTAAAGCCACTTTAAATCCAGATACCCCAATCAATTAAACCCCAATGGAAGTATTTTATTTTATAACATAATCAGAAAGCAGGGTAGCCGGTAGGGAGTTAGTTTTTATAGCATGATATCCTTATTACATTTATTTTTTTTTACTTAGTAAATATTACACACTACAGGCTCGTGGTCCGTACTCTTGTTTATTTGGTTTTCCTTATTACATTAACTGTCTTCAGATGACCTTGACCTCCAAGAAGCTAAGTAGCAATTTTGCTTCTGTGAGGCTCTGGAAGACACTCTTTTGCATATTTTTTATTTGGCATTAACCGTCGGATTCGTGTGATTCAGACATTGTTAGCATCCACACCGATACACATATGCAGTAGGTACCTGTGAATGTGGAGATATGGCAAACCCTCTCGACTTGGGAAGGCTTTACATTTTTCCGGGTCAATACGTTAACAATTCTAAATTCATTCTCAGAAAAACATCTATTTCTTTAGGAACAGACTTGGTGGATACCACCGCAGTATCAGATATACAGCCTTAAAGCAGAAGTGTACACACACTGCTGTGTTGTAGCAAAGCACTTTAGCAAGCGAAATTACTGGGTGAACGAAACAACAACTAAGGTCTCGGGATGACGAGCGCAGTGCATTGTAAAGCAGAATAAGAACGGGTGACATTGCAACTGTTATGTACTGGCGTGACGTTTTTTTTTTTTTTTTTTTTTTTTTATTGGAAGACCAAAAAAACGTTTTCCATAGGGCAGTGGATTTAACCATCTCATCACACCAAAAAATGTTTAATGTCATGTTATACGGGACGTGTCTATTGTCATCAACCGTAGACAGTTCCACACCCACGGCTACTACTAAAATGCAATTGACTGTCCAACGCGAGGATCGAAGCCGAAACCACGAGATTCTAAACTGATTTGTTGCACTTTAGGAAAAACATCTCCGATAAGAAAATATATTTATCATAAGGTTCATAAAACTTTGAATGCCTTCTTAATTCCTTACGTAACCTCAGACGACTTTTTTGCTTAGTTGGAAAAATATTTAATTAGTTTTCTCGGTAGAAAAAATCTGCTCAGTTTTTCTTTGCAATTGCCATACTAATAATGTTCGTAAAATCCCGGACTCGCACGCCCAGGGTTCCGTACCCAAACAATACATTTCATCATCATCATCATCATCATCATCATCATATCAACCGGAACGTCCACCATTGAACAAGGTTTCCCATATCATGGGATTCACCGTAATTCCTACGCTTGGCATGCGTCTTGGAGATCGCATCGGAATCGTTTAGTAGCTTCAGAAGACTAAAACCTGGGAAAACGCTATGGGAGAAAATCGCGTTAATGTTCTGGTCATGTAAGTATGCACAGAAAACTAATCAATGAAAACTTACAAGATTTTGTATAATGGTGTTTAGCAAAAAGATCCCGTTTTCTCTTATGGAACCCGAAAAAGTTAGAAGTTGGGAAAATAACTTTGAGGAGAGCGATGCGAAGTAAGCAAAGTGCCACCTGTGACACACTGATGCAGAGCTTTGCGATTAAACATATTTTTTTTTATTGTCGTACTGTAACCGACTTACCATAACTTCTTTGTGTATAAATATGCAATTCAATTGGCACTTTTTTATATAATAACAATATTCAATAATCGGCACTAATATTATAAAAGTTTTTTTGGTATTTTTATATATTGCAACGAATTAACTTAAAACTAATGGACCGATTTAAATGTAATTTGGTATGTAAAAAGTTTGAAACCCGGAAAAGGACAAAGGATAGTTTTTTACAACTGCGCAAAAAGAGGTTAATGGTTTTGCTCGATTACCGACATACGCGCGGCCGGAAGACTAGTATAATATATAATTAATGAAATTGTCGCGAGTTTCACACATATTTGAATATTATGAATGAACCGGCAACAACACCTACGTTATCTATAATTTTTAATTAAAATTTAAATTCATTTATGCAATCCAGTCCACCAAAGAGGAGGCACCCGGGATGTTGGACTCAGTACCAACTACTTCCATAGTAGGAAAGCCAGCTGCCGACTATAAACCAAACGACGTCACATCTCGCTGGAACTCAGACGGCATATGCGTACTGCCATTCACTACTGTATGATACTGCACGGTAAGATAGTCGATTCAACTGTATTGAACGCTATTAAATTATTCGTTCCCGACACCTATGTCCGCTCTGGTGAACGCCTTATCGACTGGTGTCAGGCGTGTAACTATTGTTGCACGCCGCACTCGGCACTTGGCGCCAAAGCATTTGACAGTTACATGATCAATTGCAGGCGCCGCCCACACCATATGTTCCGCGTGCCGTAATGTAAACAATCGGCTCTTGTGACTCTTGTGTCACGTTCTATGGGACAAAATTTATGTCCAAGGTAGCTAAATAAACAAGAAATACGAAACATAAACATTTACGACATATGTTAAAGTAAATTATTATGATAGAGGCGGGCAAACTCGACCTACCTAAATATTTAAGAAAATAGTAAATATTCTTGATTTTAAGGAAAAACCTTCAGTTGCTTACTTTAAACATGAAGATAATACACATTTCTACCAAAAAATTACATAAAGTCATTTTAATGATTGTATGTAAAAACATTAAAAAAAAATAAACAAAATGTTCGCGTAATTACGGAACTTTTTTTTCCGTAACTTCACTCCACAGACACATTTGAACGGGCAATGGATGGATAAACGGCGACTAGCTTTAGTCTATTGTCATATTGGGCAACGTTCCAAACCTCAAAAAAGGACCCGGATTCCAAAAATCGAAAATAAAGCTGGACATTCACTATGTTACAACTGTTACACGACGCACTCGCTGTATCCCATTCATGCAACAGTTGTTACATGCCGCACTCACTTGCTATTTGGAGCACTCTCTTCGCACGAATCGGTAGGCATCATTTGTTTCTCTGTCCTGTCTCAAGAACGAGCTATGCCAGGAATGCACCTACACAACGCGCCTTGGCTCTTCTTAATGCTACCACGCAGATACATAAATACAATAAATATATGAAATACTTACATGATAGATAAGTATATAAAATCACGCCTCTTTTCCTTAGGGATTGGCAGAGATCACAGATTTCAACTAAATACGATCCTTACATCTCTTTCGCTTCATCTACACGCATCAATCCTTTCATACATAAGCGTTGGTTTAGGGTACTCCTGATCTGGCCTTTTTTTCAATTCAATTCATTTATTTGCTTGAGTACAGGTACAAACGATATAAAATATGTAGGAAGTACAACAGTTTCACCATAAACAACCTCATACGAGGTGTGCAAATGTCAATTAAATATATTATTATACAATGAAATTGAGACTTAATAATAATAACGATGTCAAATATTTTTTTAAATTGTCTTATGACATTCTTATCTATTAAATACCTAATTACAATTCAATTATTTAATTTCGTGGTAAATGTAGTAGCGATTAGAAGTCGTCTGCAAGAAATCCTTAACTGTATAGAAACTTTGGTTAACCAACCACTTTTTTAACTCCGGGTAGAACTTATAATTAGGTAACTCTGTTATAGATTTTGGAATCGCATGGTAAACGAGAGGCGTCATGTAGGTGCAGTTATTCCTAAACAGTTCTAGTTTAGGGATGGGCATTTTGAGCTGTTCTTGTGTAACTTTCCTCTTACCTAAGCTATTATATTCGGGAAATAAGGCAGAGTTACATCTTACAAACTTCGCCAATTCATATATATAAATGCCTACTACTGTCAACAGATGCTTTGATTTAAAAACAGGCTTACATGATTCAGTCCATTTCAGATTATATACAGCACGAACACATTTTTTCTGTGCTTTGAACACTTTGTTCAAGTGCTTAGAATTTCCCCAGGCAATAATCCCATAACGAATCAACGAGCAAACATAAGCATGATATACTCCCAGAACCGAATGCAGAGGAGCGCATCGCTTCAATCTTTTAAGTGCAAATGCGAAGCTATGGAGCTTGTTACAAATCATGTCAATGTGATTACCCCATGATAAATGAGCATCAATATTTATCCCTAAAAATTTAGTAAAAGTCACCTGTTCAATAATGTCATTTCCATAATTTATAGTGATATTATTTTTTGTGCGCTGATGAGTTTGAAATTGTATTAATTTTGTTTTATTTAAATTTATTTTTAAATGATTCATATCTAGCCATTCCATAATTTTACTGAGGCAATTGTTTACGTCATTAGTTATATTTATTTTATCATCACATTTTATTAAAACAGTCGTGTCATCAGCAAAGAGGATGCTGCTGTGTTCGATAGCACTTAGGAAGTCATTGATAAATAAAAGAAAAAGCAAAGGACCGATGATGCTACCTTGGGGGACCTCATTTAATTTAACACCTTCATCGGAATCATAAGTATTAACACAATTCATAATTTTGTGATACTGGGTGATGCGAGTTATCTGCTTTCTATCTTTTAGATAAGATTCAGAATGTCCTTATAAGACTATAAATCATAACAAGTAACTTGCTTTATACAAAGTATATATAAGCAACTATTTCAACATAATTTGAAGGTAGCTATAACAATGCTGCTAGATTTTCCAATTAAAGTTATTATAACAGAATAAAGTTTGCTCCGTGGAAATTCAATATAACAATCATGTTTTACCTAAGTATACAAAATAAGTATACCAATTCTAAAATGATAGAAGTATGCGTCGAACTTATGAGCAGTATGTCACATCACACAAATGCAGGTCGCAAGTTTCATGGTAATAGGAAGACGTAAGTTTTGTTTGTTTTGCGGTAACGTTCACAGATAAACAAGCTATTTAATAAATAGCTATAATTTGTTGGTTTTACAGTCTACTTCCCTTAACAAGTACCCTTAAGGGGAGAAGCCTATATTACTAATGGTTCTATTCGTAATTTGTAATATGAAGATAATATGAAGGTAGTCTAACTTTTTAAATACATATGTAAGTTAACCGTTACTGAGTTCCCAGATTAATTCCACGTCATGGGGAGGTGCTGGGCTAGAATGTCAACCCCTATCTCTACCCGTGGGAGTCGTAACAGGCGACTAAGGGTAACTCACCAGAAGATGGACAGCAGCGCTTTCTGAGGAACTGATATCTCACACTGCGATCCCCAAGACGACAGCGAGGGGAGAATAGCAAACCCCACCATATTGGGGAGATGAAGTGTTCAACAGTGGACAATCCGGCGGATACAGTAATAGAATGCGAGTCTTTTGCCATCCAACCGGCTCAGTTCCAGACTTTTATTGTAAATTTTCTCTTGCATCAAAAACAACTATGAAATACTTCAAACATTACGTGGCTTTGAGGCTGTGATCAAAGCTATCAAATGTTTTTACTTTATGGGCTGTCTGTTACAATACGGTACCTTAACGGTAGAGCAGGCCTTCACTAGCACATGGCCAGTTTTTTTATTTAAATTTTTTTATAGGCTGATAGGCTAACCTAGTTTGATCACTAGATGTTTCACCCTGACGATTTGTGTTGAAGTTGTCGAAGATGTTGATTAGGCTAACCAAGAGTTATTGGCTCTCAATAACATCTGTCGGAACATACCGTTTAGGCTGGTGTTATAAAATCACATATATATAGGTAATCAAAGCAAAAATGTTTTACAATGTATTAGGTACTTATTGTTAGAGTCAACATATTACATACACTACATAGAGTGGGATGAAGGTTGATGTTAATGATGATGTATATAGAACCTAGCTTCTGCAATTAGGTGACATTTCGTTATCTATGACAACGTGAGTTATGTGAGTTGTTACTCACGAGTTGGCTAGATAAATAAATTTTATTGATTTTGCCCATATTTTATCCTAAAACTGGTTACCCACTGCTTGTTTATCAATAGCTACGAACGTACGAATGCTATCAGTACCTACGTTTCACCAGAAATGTTAAGATCCAACGCCCATATGTTTCGAACGTACTACCATGAAAACAGTTTCAAACTTCGGTCTGCTTCCGATAATTACTCTACCTACTGATAAACGCAATAAGTATATTATTTTATGCATTTATTTATTTATTTTTTATCACAGCATCCTTCTGTATTTCTTGTAGTTTTTTTAAGCATACTTAACCTATTTATTCACCCCTTGATGCACATACACCTTCTTGACAACCATCGCTGGATGACTGGTAGATAATGCCTTAGCATTCAGTCATTTTGTACATATTATGTTTTTGTGCAATAAAGTATTAAAAAAAACATAAGTTTCTTTATGACTGGGGATCAAAGCCAGGATTTTATTAGATGTGAAAGTTGCGCAATACGCCACACGACAATGCATTAAAACAAAGCAATAATTTCTAATTAAAACAACACATCAACTTCAAATTTAACATTTCATAACAGTTTTATTTCCCAAAATAACGTTCAAGTGACGTATTTCCAAGCCGTTTTATCACAAACGCTTTACATTTTCACCCAAAAAATTAAAAACAAGATAAAGTGTTGCCAGCATTAGCGGTCTAAATTGCCCTTGCTCGGTATTGCCCTTTCAGTGATTCCCCTATATGAAAGGAAATATAAATCTCTGATAATATTTCATGGCATTTCATTTGGTTCTTTGAAGTGTTGAGCTGAGTTCGCGTAAAGATTTTGAATTTTTTCGCTGATAAGGTAAGAAATATACTTCCGGATGGGAAATATTATAAAAGTTAAATACCCGTTAAAAAAACCATAATAAATAATACATTATGGTACAAGTGAGTAATGTTGTCGCTGAAGTGCCATTGAGATTGAGACCCGTGTCGTTAGGTGATGGTCTTAAGAGAGTCGAGGACGATAATCATCAATATACACACGTCTATCATACGACGTTTTTCAACACACTTGTGAAGAAAATAATACTAAAAAATCATTTAATTTAATCAGTGAAAACGAGTATTGAATTTTTTTTCTCCATGGCGGGAAAAAATAATGTGTTTTCTTATGAGCGCGCATTTCGATCGGACGTAGACTAAAGAATGAGGTTTCTTTTTTTTGGCTTTCCGCAGATAGTGTTTTAGCCACGTACAAAATGGGAAATTTAAAGTTTTCTTTATACCACTGAAAATAAAAGTTATATTTGAGTAAAAGTTTTAGTTATTAAACACGTACAACTTGAAATTATCTATTTATATACGACGTTAGGTATATGAAATGAGCAAACAATAGGTACATTAATTTATTTGTACTATTGAACACGACCTTTTTACATCGAAACTTTTTTAAAAACAAAGGAACTCAGTCCAATAATTAAAAAAAAGCTCTTATGAATAAGAGCAATAAAATAGTCATAGTGAGATTACAGGTGAGTAAAGCCACTTTACGAGCAAGCCACTAAGAGCCACTACTACTTAGCCACTAAGTGTGTTGAAAAAGGGGTTATCATGATAACGTAGAAACGTTTTTGCTACCATATGCCATATTTAAGTAACGGCTATATTGAACCGTAATTGCGTGCTGCATGCAATGTTAGCCAAGCGCGAATAGCTATGAACTGCCGTGCTATAGGTCCACGGTTCGACCAATAGTTGCATATCAGGATTATGTTTGAATAAGAAGAGACTTATTTTGTAATATATACCATAATTAGGTATACCTATTTCAGCAAATAAAAAATTAAATAAAATTGTTTGCAAATAGTACCTGTTTTTGTCAGATTTGTAACGTCTATGTCTATCCTCGGGTTTTTTTTACCCCAAAAATGGTTAACCATATTTTTCCGCACAGTTTGCCGCAAAATTTACCCGCTACGTTACCACGTAAAGGGTGGCTTATTTTAATTAAAAAAGGAGAATTTAATTACCTACAAAATGTTTTAAAAGGGATTTCATCTAAATTAATAATGATAACAGTCGTTGCAGACATTTAATGGAACACCTGTTAATGTTTGATTCAAATGGTTCTTTGTATCACAATATTTTAATGCATTTTTTGTTTCATATAAAAAGCTGCAGAAATATAGGATACTAGTTTTTAGTTAGATTCATCATCATCATCAGGCGGAAGACATCCAATGTTGAACAAATGCCTCCCCCATAGAACGCCACAAAGAACGGCTATTAGCCGCTTGTATCCATTGGTTACCCGCGACTTTTACGATGTCCTCAGTCCACCTAGTGGGGGGCCTATCAACTGTACGTCTTCCGGTGTAACTTGGTACTCACTCGACACACTTTTCATTCCGACCTGTGCCGCCACGCCGTGCACACCTGTCTACAGCTCCGCCAGTATCTCCCAGTGAGACCGCAATAGTCCCCGCACTATTGCCGTCTCACTCGGGTCATCGTTCCGACGCTAGTTGCAGACCAGTGCCTTGGAATACGCAGTCCTGACGAAGTTTTGTTTTCTGTGCAGAAGCTGAGCAGCCACCGACCGCCGTGCAACGTGAGCTACGAGCTCGCCGTGCCGGCGCGCATAGGCGCTCTAAGACGTCAGGCATTACCACCTACCCAAGTCCCTTGTTTCGGACGAACAACATCATATCGGGCTGGTGGTCTTGTTTTGACCGCACTTTTCGGTGCGCATTTCACCACTTTACTACCCGACACAACATAGTAACAGTCGCGTAACAACACACTTTGTGCTGTTAAGCGACGTCGTTCAGGCGTGGGGTAGCGTCAGCCAAACCCGTCTGAACGATCAAATCCGCCATTTGCTGCGGTCGCAGTGTGACACCCTACGGTGACAACGGCCACTGTTGTTGTTTTGGTTTAACCTTGCACCGTGGCCTTTCCCGCTTCACGGGTCAGCCGAAGCAAGCTGGGCTCCGGGATTACTGGCCTTGGGGTCGCCCCTAGTCAACCCCGGAGTAGCGCTTAGGAGCACCCCTCTCCGCCGAGAAAAAAGCTCGGAGAGGGTACACAATTAGGGCACACCCTAGGTACACACTCCCTCTCACACAGTGAGCTCACAAGGTGTGTGAGGGAATTCAAACCCTTGATAGGGCGTCCTGAGTATTCCCCTCAGGATGCAGTCCCGTCCCTCTAACGGTGAGGTGCAGGTCCTTCAGACCTTCGCCCTCCGCCACTCCGATCTGTATGTTGCTCATATGCAACTCCTAGAAGAGGAAGCGAGTGCCCGCCTCACGGACACTCTTATTGCTCCCTCCGGGACTTCAATCCCGGAGGCCAACGTCCCTCCTCTGACCCGGTCCTTCTCAGAGGACAGCCCGCTTTCGCCCGCCCCGGGCCCGGACAATAGACGCACGGTGGCAGCCCCTCCCCGTGAGAGGTCTCGCTCGCGCTCACCGATCGGGAGGCCAGCGAGCACCCGTCCCTCCATCGCCGTTGTCGAGCCCACTTCGGACTCCGAAACGGAGGTGGAAGTAGATCCGAGTCGCGCCTTACGCACTGACTCGGACTCCGATAACGACGGCTATACCGTCGTTGACCGCAAACGCAAGCGTGCTCCTAAAGCCGCTAGTTGCGCAACTTCCGCCCCTCCCGCCAAGGCACCCGCTAAGGCCCCCGCCTCCGGCAAGAAGCCGACCCCCGCCCCGCGCCCCGCGTCTCCTCCCTCCGCTCCGGCCACTACTGCCGCGTCCCCTCAGGACGCGAGCGCGCGCCGCGAAAAACCGCCTCCACCCCTGTTCATTCAGGACAAAACCAAATGGGACATGCTGTCCCGTTTAGTTTCGGATCGTGGGATCCATTACACTAATGCCCGCTCCACGCAGCAGGGCATTAAAGTCCAAGTGCCCACCAGTAGCGACCACAGAGCGCTAACAAAGCTCCTCCGTAAAGAGAGCATAAGTTTTCACACTTATGCGCTCGAAGAGGAGAAAGTCCTCCGAGTGGTCATCCGCGGTGTGCCCAAGGAGGTACATACCGATTCGGTATGTGCCGACCTGAAGGCACAAGACTTCCCCGTACATGCAGTTCACCGCATGTACAGCGGGAAGGACCGCAGTCCCTACGATCTAGTACTCGTAGTACTAGATCGTACACCTGAAGGCAAGGCCATTTTTAATTTAAAAAAGGTCTGTGGCCTCTCAGGACTCGATGTCCAAGCCCCATACAAAAATGGGAGTCCCTCGCAGTGCCATAACTGCCAACTATACGGGCACGCCTCCCGTTTCTGCTTCGCTCGCGCTAGGTGCGTTAAGTGCCTAGGCGATCACGCGACAGCAGCGTGCACTCGCACCCGGGATTCACCGGACCCACCCAGCTGTGTTTTATGCGGTGCTCAAGGGCATACCGCGAATTACCGTGGTTGCCCTAAAGCACCACGAGTGAACCACAGGGTGGCAAGGCATAGGCCGACCCGTCCCTCTTACGACCGTTACCAACGGGTAAGCCCTAAACTAACGGTAGTACCTGCCTCACAGGTAATACCCGCGCCGCTCCCAGCCCGTAACGCATGGTCTAAACCACCCAGTATGGTTAAGACCGTCGCTACCGCCCGCGCCCCGGCCCGCGCGCCCGCACCCGCGCCCGAACCCGCACCCGCCCGCGCCGCGGCCCCTGCCCGCGCACCGGCCCCGGCTCGCCCCGCGCTCCCGGCACCCGTCGCCAACACCATTCGCGCGCCTCCCCGCGCCGCTTCCCGGCCACAAGCTCCACCTATGCCATTGATGGCTGCCCCTCTTCAAGAGGCAATCAACCTAGTCAGCGATCTGGCTATGTCGGTTGACATCAATGAGGTACAAGAGCTATTCCACAAGATGCAATACGCTCAATCCCCAGCGGACGTGATCCAATACACATTGGAACACGCGAATTTACTTAGCGCCCTTAAGCGCTTCGTTCCCCAGGCCCCTCCCCAGTACAACCACTATGGGTAGTACAACCGAACGCACGAAACCGTACTCAGTCTCGTTAGCGTCATTTAACGCTGACGGCCTCTTCAGACAACGTGACCTCGTCCACGACTTTTGTTGTACCCACCTTATCGATATCATATGCGTGCAGGAAACCTTTCTAAAACCGGGGAAGGCGAACCCTAGGTTTGCCAATTACAGAACGGTACGTGATGATAGAGTGAACTCCCGTGGAGGAGGCACTCTTATCTATTACAAAAGGTCCCTGCACTGCATTCCCCTACCTACCCCGACTCTTGTTAATATGGAAGCATCTTGTTGCCTCCTAGCTATGACTGGTCATCAACCTATAGTCATAGCATCCTGTTACCAAGCTTGCAAAAAGCCGATCGTCCGAGCTGACTTAGAAGCCCTATTCTCATTAGGAAGCGCCGTCATTCTGATTGGCGACTTCAACAGTAAGCACATCCTATGGAATTGTAACGTCAACAATCCCAGAGGTATTGCACTTGAAAACCTAATCGCAGAACTTAACTTTGACATAATTGCGCCCACTGAGCCCACTCACTACCCTTATATGGAAAACCACCGATCTGACTTGCTTGACATGGCACTATTCAGAGGCGTAACACTCCGGTTACGCTCCATAGAAGTGGTTCACGAGCTTCACTCTGACCACCGACCCATTATACTGCGACTAGGTCCCGACCCAACGACTGACCTCCCCCGCCCCACTAAGACGATAGTGAACTGGAAGCAAGTAGGCGATGCCCTAAAGGCTATCAGTTCACCGGACCTAGACAAGATCCCTGACGACATCCTGACAAAAGATGACGTAACCCTTGCGATCGATTCGTTCACCAATCACCTCTCCACCGTAGTAGGTGCATCCGCAAAGGAGGTCATAGTGCCGGACGACCGGCGCCTTGTCATTCCAGCGGATGTGAGACGATTGGTGACGGAGAGTAAAGCAGTGACCCGACATTACGACTCTTACCCCAGTAAAGAGAACAAAACTAAGAAACGCCACTTTGAACGCATGGTTCAAAGTCGCATGTCTGAGTTGCGTGATCAACAATGGGGCGATAAACTTTCAAACCTCGTGCCAAGCCACCATGCTTACTGGGACTTGGCGCGAGGCTTGAAAGGAAGTAACCATAACGACATGCCTCCCTTATACAGACCAGTCCCACTAGTCCCAGCGTTCTTTGACGAAGACAAAGCTGAGTGCCTAGCTGATAGCCTAGAGGCTCAGTGTTCCCCTAACGTAGATCACGTTGACCAAGCTCACCTCGATTCGGTGGATGCTGAAGTCGAACGTAAAAGCTCTGTGGTCACCTCTGAACTCCCACCAATCACCTTAGCGACTTACGCTGAGGTGGAGAGACTGATCAAGGCCCTCCGACCGCGCAAATCCCCCGGTGCCGATGGCATCTCCAACAGGGTTCTTAAAACCCTCTCTCCTCCTCTCATCCATCTCTTAGTCAGCATCTTCAATGCTGCTATGAGCCACTGCTTATTCCCAGACACCTGGAAATGTGCAAATGTCATTGGCATTCACAAACCAGGCAAAAGCTCATCTGACCCCACCAGTTACCGCCCCATCAGCCTCCTCAGTGCCTTAGGCAAACTTTACGAGCGGTTACTTGCAAACCGTCTCCAGTCCAATGCTAAGGAACACCACCTTATCCCAGATGAGCAGTTTGGCTTCAGACCCGGACACTCATGCGTCCAACAGGTGCACCGCCTCACGGAGCACATCATTGAGGGCTTCAATAAGTACCCCAAACCCCAGACTACGCTAGCAGTCTTCCTCGACGTAGCGAAAGCTTTTGACAAAGTCTGGCACAACGGCTTGATCTACAAGCTATACCAATTTGGCGTGCCAGAACGTCTTGTGCTCATCCTACAAGACTTCCTTAAAGCCAGAAGCTTTCGCTATCGCGTGGAAGGCACCCTCTCCTCCCCCCACCCAGTCAGAGCCGGAGTCCCTCAGGGCTCCGTGCTATCACCTATTCTCTTTGCACTGTATACCAGTGACATCCCACGCTCTCAGCCCAAAGTATTCCTAGCCCAATATGCGGATGATACCGCCATTTACACCACTGGGTGGCATATCAACAGACAGTCCTATTTCGTCATGCAACGGGCCATCACCGAGATCGGTGACTGGTTCCGAAAATGGCGCATCGCGGTCAACCCAGCTAAAAGCACAGCTATGTGCTTTACTGAGAAGACACGCTCCCCTTACCCGAAACCGCTTATTTTGTTCGACGAACCCATTCCCTGGGTTCCTAGAACAAAATACCTCGGAGTCACCCTTGATCGTCATCTCACCTTTAACGATCACATAACAACCGTCCGTAACAGAGCGGCCTTCATAATGGGTCGCCTTGGTCCCCTACTTCGCAAAGAGAGTAAAATGTCTCTTAGTAATAAGAAGACACTTTACACTGCCTGCATCCGCCCCATCATGACTTACGCATCAGTAGTGTTTAGTCATGCTAGTGAGGCCCACCTTCATAAACTTCAAGTCATCCAAAACCGTTTTCTTCGTAATGCAACCGGCGCCCCGTGGTATATCCGGAACACCGAGTTGCATTGCGACTTAAACCTTCCCTCTCTAGCGCAGTTCAATAAGGACTGCGCCCGCCGATACTTTGATCGAGCGCCCCACCACCCGAACCCATTGGTTGTCCAGGCATCGAACTACTCGACTGCCTCTTCTATCCCATTTTTCAAACCCCCCCGTCGCCGACCACGGCAGGTATTAGACGACCCGGATGACCCCATCGCAGCCATTACGTTGGCAGCTTTAGCGTTATCCACAAGTCGTCGAGGTAAAATCCCCAGGTGTGAGGTAATCAGAGGTCACACAATCAAACACCGAGCTCGCCGGCGAGCTCGAGGCAAAAACAAGGTCACGATAAATTGCTCTCCAAATAGTCAAAGAGTATTATTCAGTAGGGCCCAATTGTGCAACACTGCAGTTGCACAGAGGCATTTTGCTCCGATCCCCCCCATGTCTCTCGACAGCGAGACAAGCCGAGGTCCGAACCACAGTGGTGCCCTTGAGCTCGCTGTCAACCCCTCCTATAGTAGCGGTACGTTTTCGGCGTCCGCAGGAGACGGAGGTAGAAAGCGCTTTTCGCCTTCTACGCCCGTCTCGGGAGAAGTGCCTTCGGCACTTCTCCCTCCCGGGCTATTGTAGGGCCAGGCCCTCGCCCAAAACCCGGTGGAGCTGGACGACCGCACAGGCGGTAGCCAGCATCTATGTCCTCCCTAAAAAAAAAAAAAAAAGGTACTCACTCGAGACCCTTTCTTTCCCATATTCTCTATAGTTAGATTACTAATATTATATTACTTTAATTTTTTTAATATGAAATTCACGACAGTCTTATGTAGAAGTTATAAGTTGTTTGTTTGTTGAAAAAATTGATTGTTACATTTTGATGAACATTTCAAGATTGTTTTTGTCATGCCTGATAGAATATCCTTTGACCACTATCTCACCTGATGGTAAGTGATGATGTGGTCGAAGATGATGTTCAGGCTAACCTAGAATTACTGGCTCTCAAGGACAGCTGCCGGAACACACCGTTAGGTGTTTGGCGACAGATTTTCTACTTGAGGGTGGTAGCTAGCTAGGCGGGCATTCGCAAAATGCCCTACCACCATGCCAACACGACTGCCATACTAAGGCAACAACCGGGACCGACGGCTTAACGTGCCTACTGAAGCGCGTGCACGCTCAGTAGTAATGTCACTAGCGGTCACCCATCCAAGTCCTGACCGAGGCGGACGTTACTTAACTTTGCTGATCGGTAAAGAACGGCCCCGTGGGGTGCCGGGTTAGAATTGCACCTCCCCATATCAACCCGTGGGTGTCGTAAGAGGCGACAAAGGGAAAATACTGGAAGGTGGGCAGCAGCGCCTTCTAAAGAACTGCCAACTTACACTGCGATCCCCAAGACGCCTGCCAAGCGTGGGGATTATGGCAAATACCCCCTTAATAGGGGAGGCTGTGTTCGGCAGTGGACGATCCGGCTGTTCCAGTAAAGAAAGGATAAGCAAACTTGATGTTAAAAATAATATGTTAATAATTGTAAGGAATGATAGCCGAGCGGTAATAGCTATGGAATGCCGTGTTGCAGGTCCAGGCCTCACTTCGTGGTGGAAAATCATTTTGCGAATGCTTGCCTGGTACCCAGTAAATAATCTGTCGCCAAGCGCAAGTTCCGGCTGTAAAATTGGATGAAACGGCACCCGAACTTAGTCATTTCAAATCAAGCGATGTCTCCTGATTGAGTCTCAGTAGTGTGCGTCTATTCCATGCATGTTTTCCTGTAAGTATTTGTTATTCATTAAAACGTATCATATACGATGGAAGTGTACCTAGCTGTATGCATTATATGCTTTATTAATTGCTCTTTACTCTTTGCTCTTGCTCTTTACTCTCATGATAAATGACCTTCCAACAGTCGTCAAGCACGCGAAATGGCTCTTGTATGCTGATGACTTGAAACTTTTTCTTGAGATTAAATCGATGGAAGATTGCTTGAAACTGAAATCAGATATTTATAGGGTTTATCAATCGAGTGTGTTGAATAACATAGAGTTCAATTCTTCCAAATGTTTTCAGATGACTTTCGGGCGAATGCAACACCCAATTGAATTTACTACTATGTAGTTGGTAGTCTTCTCAAAAAATAATAAATAAATAAATAATTTTACTGTTTAAGACGTGACGTCACAAACGCTACACGGCCAAATAATTTATTGATCGTCAACGTCACTCACTTGAAGAGTCAAGACCTTCAAAGGATGCTTTGTGTAGAAGCGAAACGCATCAGACATTCTTACGCCTTGACGCGTCGGCTTAGTAGTAAAATTAGGCGGAATTGTCATTAAATATATTTTTAAGTGTTTAACTATAATATTAATTTAATGTTTACTTAAATATTTTTTTAAATGTTTCTTATTATTATTCATAGCAGTGTTGTGATCGTGATCAAACTTATAACTAAAGTGATGCTAAAATTGTTCTTTAAATGTTCAATAAATGACAAGAACATGATACTTACAAAATAGTTATTATTGGATGTTTTCTGAGAAATTAGGGGTTGATCTAGTATCTTTACTATAAACTAGCAGTGCCTCATAATATCACCTGCGTAGACACTGATGAAAAGCGGTGATGATGATGAAAGTATATAGTTTATTCCAAGTTTCATCCAAATCAGTTCAGCAATATCAGCGTGATGGGGTAGTAAACACACAATCACATCCTATTTCACTCAGAAACTTTGAAATGTATGATATTAGAGTGATAAATCCCAACAAACCGATTAGCACGTATACCGGAAAGAACCACTTTTAACGTACACTGAGAAAAATAAGGCTACCTTGTTCTCCCATTCCAACTTATACTATAATTTATACCGGTCCTTTACAATGCACATGGGGTGTACGAAAATGTACCCCTAAATATTACTCAATTTACTGCGTGTATAGTGTTGTATAACGAAATATGACGGAAAAAATGACTTACCTGTTGAGATATTCACATGAAATTTTAAAAAAAATTTTGAAAACCCGGTTTAAGAAACGCACTGAAGATAACGCTGCTAAAATGAATGAATTAATATTTAATTGCTTAAGTTTTTTACAATTATATGTATAAGTATATATATAACAATATTCCTGAGTTCTTACATCATTATAATACCGTTCCAATAAAACTAACGGTGTGACAATATTTTGTTTTTTAAATATTTTGATATCGACTACAATTTGTCGCCGAGAATAATAAGAATACAATTAAACAAATATAACTATCGAAATCATAACCTAATTATTTTTAGAAAAAATAAGATAAAATGTATAATTTATGTCAATTAATTAGATAATAGTTTTTTGTCATCTAAGAATCAATAATCCAAAGGTTTCCTAGAATAGATTGCTTTTTTTAATAAAGCCGCCCATTGTAACACTGTTATTGTAAATTTAATCTGTTTCATTTGTGTGGTGTAACAAATTAACAATAAAGTATTATCCATCTATGTTTACTAAACCGAGTAATACAAAATAGCTACACCTAAAGTAGAATTCACGAAACAGCTCACAAATCTACGTAAAACGTTATTTATAAAGCTTTCTCATTGAGCAGGCGCCTCAAAGGCCTTACAGGCTCAAAATTAGGAACACATTGAGGGGCAGTACGAAAATCAAACAAAATATTATAGAAATAAGGCTGATTTCAGTTTAAAATGCATGATGACGGATATGGTAACCACTCCGGTCCGTCACAAATACGGGTTAATTATATAAAGTAATACTATTCACATGGACTTTATTTTATTCAAAATTGTATATACTGAAATATATTACATTTTTATGAGATAATTGACATGTTTTGGTGATATAAATTCAATTGTGTAAACCTACAGTGCCTAAACTTCTTGAGTTAATTGTGTGTAAAATGAAATTTAGTTTAAATTAAAATCTTATCATAAAACATACAAATCCATAGATAAACTTAATTTTATTTAAGATAATATGTTAGGTATGTACTTATACACACATCAACAGTAAGTACCCATGGATCATGTATATTTTGAACTATAACTGCAAGTCAGTTATAGTTCAAAATATACATGATATACATGATGATTATGAAGAAAAACGAAAACAAAAATGGATTTTTGTTATGTTTATTGTGAAATTATATTAATTAATAATCAGTGTTTCTACCATTTACACTAATCACACAAGTACAGCGATTTGGCATGCTTAAAATCAGTTCATCACAATCACTTTCTTTGTAACAAGTCAAAAAGCTATTATGGGGTACGCTCAGCATCCATACTTGGCAGCTCCTCTTCGTATCATATCCCATGCATGTTCAATGGGGTTGAGGAGTGGCGATGGAGCCGGCCGCGGCAGAACGTTGATGCGAGCACCTGCACGAGTGCGAGTTACGACTAGCCGTGTGTGCACGTGCATTATCGAAACGTTCGGGCACAGAAAAAAAAACGACCAGAAGGACCACTCTGCTAACACATTCCAATAAATAAACGACTCTAGCTTCGAAGCATTAAATTACACTTCAGCTCGCAAAGCTTGGAGTACCTAATATTTATATTCACCTACAAGGCGCCTCTCTTTCTATCGCATAGCCATATATAGCTCTGATCTCTTCTGACGCGGCACACACGTACAATAATCCCGTCCGGACGGATACGCACATGTACCTGTAGTTTTGTACCTAAAGTACGGAGTGAGACAGGGCTGGTCGAGGCTGAATAACCTCTCATTATTTTTCCTTCAGACAATTATATCCGGCATCCGATCAAACCAAAACACCCCCATCCCTATACCGAGTACCTTAAAAATAACACGCATTCTTCCTACATCTGAACGTACACGCCAAAATCATAACCCTTCTTTATGCCGGTATACTCGGTTTAACGGTACCCCCGGGTACTGGCTCCAGGGAATTTTATATCGGGTAACTGGTAACCCTGAAATGAGTACGGATCTTGCCTTGGATATATTTCGAGCTTATTTATGGAGTGAAATTACTCGTTTAAGCTAGGTACTACAATTCTATTACCCAATGTTTTTGAAGTGCTCGTAGGGGCTTGTCTAGTCATCGAGCTGAAATTCAGTTGTTAAGTCTCATGTGCCTGTAATTTCATAATAACTTACTGTCTCTTCAAGACTGCTGCAAGAATACACTGTTAGGTGCTTGGCGACTGTCATGTAGTCCCATTTAAATCTTAGTGTTATCTGATAGTATTTGAGTTATCCCTCATAATGCGTATTTATTCATATAAAACATATACTGATACTTCTAAATATTTAAATTTCAATAAACAATGACGTCAATGCAACTAGGAACTACATATGTTTCGGATAAATCCTTTAATTAAACGAAATAAACCAAAGCTTGAATGATTATTCGAAAAGCTTTTTCGACAAATTGTAACAGTCATTAAAACAGTAAGTGCTTCAACTATTGAAGTGCTGGTACTGAAGTCGTCACTCATCAGTAACGGTGAAAGCTCAGCTAGGGCGCGTTCCATTTTGTAAGCGCTTTGAGCATAATGAGCATGCTCAAAATCATTCCGATGCACTCACATATAAAATTCATGTGACGTCAACAACCAGTACTTACTTATGAAGCAATAATGGCTCAGCGACATTGGCTATGGACTGCCGCGCAGCAGGTTTCAAATATATCTCCACAAGGTGATGAACAATAAATAGCGTTTACAATTAGATAAAATACAAGAACCTCAGAAACTCAACCTAACCTAACTCTATACTTTAATTTTTTCCGTCTTTACTGGATAAAATTAAATATATATACATAACTCCTTTTCAAATATACTAGTAAACCAATATTTATTTACACAATATCCAGCACAAACAAATTTAAATTTCAAACAAGATGACTCATAAAAACGGTATGATAATTTCACGAAAATATTTTCAGACTTTTATGGATATAATATGCAATTTGAAAGGAAAAAGCAAACTCCTAAAATGTGTAATAACCGAAAAGAAATAAAACAAATAAACGTCTGAGTGATTTCGAAAACGATCCATTTCCATTTCGAGGGTTAAGGAACCTTAAAAATACAGGAAAATAAAAAAATATTTCTATAACAGCACACAAATCTGGCGATAATCATTTACATAACAATAATATTCGTATTTCCGCTTTGCGCTACAACTAGGGACGAGAAAGTATCGATAATTGATAAGTATCGATGGCCAATAAATTTAAATAATGATAGCGGGTATTGTAATGACAGGTGTTATTTAGTGGTGTTCAGTTTCTGTTGCTTATTATCAGATTTAATTGGATAAACGCATGGTTTGCACTTTGTGCAGGTGTAAATTATTGTGGCATTAATTTATTAATCAAATATTTAAATGCTTGTTGTGGGTTGGTAAGCGTAAATTTATTGGTTTGTGCTTAATATAGAGATTTTAGTGGAATTAAATAGTTTCTGTTTTTAGGGGCCCATATTAATGCCACGGTCATTCAACGATTGTACTAAGTCACAGTTTTTTAATAAACAGATACGAAATATCAGGCTGACAAAACGTTAACCTACCAAACATGAAACAAATTAACTTTTCTTTTAAAACACCAAAATCCGTTCTTTTATATTGGCGTGTATTCATTTATTATTATGAGTTGGTAGTGCTTATTAAATATTTGACAACCGGCTTTCAGTATTTTAGTTATGTCGTAAAACGTTATTGTCGTTAGGAACACAAACAGCAGAATAAAGCGAAAATGGATTTACTTGTCTGATTCGAAATAAAATTATTATTTGCCATGTCATTGTGTCATTGTCATTTGTAATCATTTGTAATGCTGATTACAAATGTCGTTGTTGTCATTTGTCATCAGCTGGCAACTCAATGAGCCCACGAGGAATCGACCGTTCCACAAGCAGGTGCAAACATTAGATCGCTCGCAGCTGTGCCGCATCGTATTTAATAAAAATTTATTACTTCTGCCCAAAATTTCAGAAGAATGAGGTATAATCACGCTGAGGATATTGTACCCCTGAAGAAATAGACAAATCAAAGTAAAAAAATAGCGGTGTCTTAGCCCCTACAATTTATAACCTGTCTGCCCTAATTGTTTGTTTCCCATGTAGGTTGAGACTTTCACCATCATATTATAGTCCAGAATCCGCGTACTGCTTCTGAAAACGATTTTGTTAGAAAAACCAAATAGTTGCCTACTCTGAATTCGGATCTATGAGTTTGAGTTTTAAAACAAAACTATTCGGCAACGAGGCAGTAAATATGTTATTATGTGTGCGATTTTCAAATAGATTTACTAAAATTCATACCAATAATTTCAGCCATTGCAAATAAGCGGTAACAAACACTGAAACGCAGTTTTGGATTATTAATATATTATTTGGCCAACTTAGCACTACATGATAAGCGTCATTGCAATTATTGCTCGTATTTATCAAGCCAAACGTTTCTCAACTCACGGGCAGCACTGCATTTTGATGTAAATGGGTGGAAAAAATGTAATAAAATACAATAACTCAAATGTTCACATAATAGTAGAGTAGATCGTTAGGAGTTATTTATAATGCATACATAAATTCAGCTTCTTTTTATTTTGTTGTGATATAACAAGTTAATGGAGAAAGGTCACGTAAAGTTTTAACCTCAAAAAAATTAGTCCTTCAAAATACTTTACTGAACCGAATAACCAATTTGCAATATCATATCCATGAATCATAACAAGAAAGAAACAAGCACAGAAACTTTATTGTGCAAGTCAGTAAAAGTTTATTCTCAACAATGAAAAAGCAATGGCAAGTATTCGAATAGTCAGTCAGAACTTTATCGATAACTACTTCCTCAAGATCATCTCTCATATTCTTGGCTGACCAATATAAGAAGACCTTTCAGTCGGGGGCAACTCCAGATTATCGGGTTTGAGAATTACGACATTTACGACATCATAGATCTCTTTTGTCTGGTCGCTAAGCTCAGGACTGAATTAGGAACAAATACCGGTAAACAACACATTAAAACCAAACTTGGCATAATTTTAGTTTTATAGAGTTTAAAATCCTAGTTATGTTTATAGACAGATCATTGGCCTACACATTGAGGGATATAAGAACAGGATATTTTATTTGATAATTACCTTAGTGCCAATTAGAATATAAAAGAAAATTATGTTAGAACAATTATTTGTTCGGAGCGTAGCTTGCTTCACGTTTTTAACCGATCAACTAAGTTAAATAATCTTCTCTGCGGATGGGTAACTGCTAATGGAATTAAGTACAGAGCGCTTCCGTGCTTCGGAGTGCACGTTAAGCCGTCGGTGCTGGCTGTTGTCTTAATATGACAGTCGTTTCAGAATGGTGGTAGGGTATTTTGTGAATGACCGACTGGCTAGCTACCACCATAAAAAAGCTGTTGCCAAGCACCAAACAGTGTAATTGAGTACCATTACCTCACTTTTTTTCTTTTTATGCTTCACTTATATACACAATCATATAATAATATAATGTGGAACTAACAGGTATAATATTAAAGAAACCTAGAGCACGAAATATGGATCTCATTCCATTGTTTCGATAGCCAAGAGGTTTCAAGGTCCTTAGTGCCTAAAATCGAAAAACATGGCTTTCTATAAAAAATAATTATTACATACAGTAGTTAAGCATGCTCTAAATTATATTCAGATATAAATCAAAACATCTAATGTTGTTAGGCAATTCACCTTGCGTATAATTTTTCTTTTATTTTTATGTGAGCTCTGTTAATAAGTGATATTCAAACTTCATACCGCAGTTACTGTTATTTGCGGTTATTCGTTCCTTAATGAGAAGATTTGCTTGATGTGCTTGAAACTGCGAAAGTTTTGTAGATATCGCGTTCACAGGATTAAGAACTATCAGCTTATATCTGTGAGATCTGGACGTTTGGAAAGGTTTAATTGACCGAGCGAGAACTTAGTTCGAGCGAAGCGTCTCTGCTTCAACTTTAACAAAAATGCTTGCGTATGTCCGGTTGTTCTCCTCTACAGGTCGCATTTCTCAATCGATTCTCACGAAATTTTGAGAGCAGGTTTGATAAGGCCTTTTTTTGTAGGTTCACTTGTTGGATTTTTTCAAAATTCGAGATAAATACATTACCAAGTATGTGAAATTATTGTATATTTACTACTTACCTGCCTATTTTTGCTACAAATTGATCCGCGTGTCATTGATTTTCATGGAAATAAGTCCAAGAAAATAATTTATTGATTTTTGGTTTTGTTGAATCATTCTCCCATCAGCATGCGCAGTGAACCTTTATTCAATTGTAAGCTATGCAAGGGCAGACTCGCGAGGTATACAGCTCATTGATCATCAGCATTACCCATCCTTTATAGGACCACATCATGATTCCAGTGACAACTGTACGTAAGAAACAAATACAGTGGATTACTTTACTAACCAAATGTGTAGCGAGATTTAATATATGTATATGTATGTGTAATATAAGTAAAACGAACGAAGTATTTTTATAAAACGAGCTCAAAGAGCTATGGCGAGAGCTATGCTCGCAGTTTCTTAGCGGTAAAAATCCGGAACGTGGATAGTCGCCAAAGAATCAAAGTCACCGACATAACTTTCAGAATTTGCAAGGTGAAGTAGCAATGGGCGGGCCACATTGCTCGACGAACTGATAACCGAAGGGTAAGAAAGGTTCTCGAGTGGGTACCATATTACACCGTAAGACGTAGAGTTTGTAGGTCCACTAGGTGGACTGACGACATCGTTAAAGTCGCGGATAGTCAATAGTTACAAGCGGCTAATAGTTGTTCTTTGTGGCGTTCTATAGGGGAGGCTTATATTCAACAGTGGAACGTCTTCCGGCTGATGACGATGATTTTTGTTAAATATAATCGAAAGTTTGTAAACATTCGCACTATCATTCTACTCGATTTTTTGATTGGTTATCGATCAAAAGACATGCATTTTCGATTGATAAACCACGTTTTATAGTATAGTGAAATTAATGTATAGATATGCAAATTTTCAGTTTTATTACTATTTTTTTTTATTTTACACAAAATAATTATTTGATAAATTCTGATAAATATTTGAAAGATTTAATAACTTTCACATGTTTGCATGCCCAATTGTAATTAAAAAAATACTTTATCTACGTTAATTGTAAAAACATATCAATTCACACATTTAGATTGCCTGTGAGTCTGCAATGAGGTATAGGTTGTCAAAATGGTTTTATTGTAGTAGCCAAAGTGTTGTATATAGTTCGTAGTATTGTATTAAATAACGACATACCGCCGGTAAAAATTCACACACGCAACGAACATAATACTGTATAATAATCGTACTAATCCTGTTTTGTGCTTTTATCTCAGATGCTGATATATATTCTAAATGATATATCTATATTGTTAAATATACATAATTATGGGAAAGGAACTGACTTCTGCCGCACAGTACAACTACAGCACCAGGCAGGCATTTCACCTCTAAATTGTATCATATTATTATTCAAAAAAGTTATTTGTATTTGTATAATTGTTTTAATTCAAAAATTGTGCGTTTACATACTAGTTAATGTAACTGGCTACTACTGTATCATCCGGTTTGTCCACTTCTGAACTCACCCTCTGCCATTAAGGGGGGGTTAGCCATAATCCCCATGCTTGGCAAGCGTCTTGAGGATTGCAGTAGATTGCCTGTATTTACCTTTTCAGTCACCTCTTACTGTCGTAAGAGGCGACTGAAGGTATATACGGGCTTTCTGAGGAATTGATATCTTAAACTACAATCCCCAACAGGGTGTCCCCTTAGGTAGCAATGAGGGGATTACATTCTAGCTCGGCACCCCACGAGACAATGTGACGTTCTATCTCACCTGATGGTAAGTGATGATGTGGTCGAAGGTATTGTTCAGGCTAACTTAGAAAATTACTGGCTCTCAAAGACAGCTGCCGGAAGACACCGTTAGCTGCTTGGCGACAAATTTTCTAATTGAGGGTGGTAACTAGCCAAGCGGGCATTTGCAAAATGCTCTACCACCATGTTATAGCGACTGCCATCCTAAGACAACAACCGGGACCGACGGCTTAACGTGCCCTCCGACGCACAGAAGCGCTCAGTAGTAATGTCACCAGCGGTCACATATCCAACTACCCTAACTTAACAAAAGAGTTTAGGATCAACATAAATACAAAATACGTATATATTGAGAAGACAAAAAATGTTCTATGAAGTATTTAAAAAAAAAATCTTCTGCAATAAGTTCTGACGTTAAATCTCAAATCTTTGGTTGAGAGCCGTAGATAACATCCATTATAAAACCCACCCCCTTCAATGAATCAAGGTCCCGCCATACATTCGATTGGTACGGCGATCCATCAGGCCGGGTATGTTTCTGACGTAGGGTTGTCACAGGAATTAATGGCGTCGTTATATATAAGAAGGGCTAGATAAATTATTACCATTGGAACCTATAGCGAAAAATAATCAATTTTATGACTTTTGAATTCCAAACTAATTTCTGATTGCTGCCCGCCGTTCCTCAAGTTTCGCAGAGGGCGCTGCGAGCAGCCGCCCGCCCGCAGTGCGCGTCTAGCGGCCCTCGAAGCTGCCCGCATTCCTTGAGAATGAGCGTCTTTACTACTCGAACACCGGTCGGAGATAACGACTAAACACCGTGAGTTCTAGCCGGTATACAAGGTAGTTAATAATTTCTGATGCTTATTTAAACGAAAAAAATATTTTTTAATACTTAATTTATTAATTTATTGATTCAAACGCCAGGTACTTAATAAGTTTATAAACTCACCATTTTTTAATTAAAATAGTAAGTTTGAAGCGCTCGTAGCGAAGTTTGCTTAGCCATTCTTTACCGATCAGCAAAGTTAAGCAACGTCCGCCGCAGTCAGAAGTTGGTGACATTCTACTGAGCGCTTCCGTGCTTCGGAGGGCAGGTTAAGCCGTCGGTCCCGGTTGTTGTCTTAGGATGGTAGTCGTTACAGCATGGTGGTAGGGCACTTTGCGAATGCCCGCCTGGCTAGCTGCCACCCTCAAGTTGAAAATCTGTCGCCAAGCACCTAACGGTGTGTTCCGGCAGCTGTCCTTGAGAGCCAGTAATTCTAGGTTAGCCTGAACAACATCTTCGACCACGTCATCACTTACCATCAGGTGAGATAGTGGTCAAAGGCTAACCTATCAGGCATAAAAAAAAAAACTAAATGTTGAAAAAAGGCAATCCGGCATAAATCACTAGGCTCGGTCATAAATGTTTTATATACCAATACGATTGTTATCACTAATAGACGTATCTATAGACTGATGTATTGCTTTTCCGATCGAATGAATTGCGGTACCTTGATTAGATGGAACGGTTTGGGCTTACAAACCGTACTTTGGGTTTTCCTTTGAGATTTAATTTGAAACGTCGGGATACTCCGAAAGTAAACAAGTAAACCACGACATGGACCAGGGGGCATAGTGCGTGTGCCCGGGTAACACCAAGGTGGATATATCCTAAAGCGGGGCAAAAAACAGGTATGTGATGACGTAAAGAATCTTTGCAAGCCATCAGTAATGGGAGCCGTCACCAATGGTTACAAGCGGCAATTTTTTTTTATGCTTTATAGGTTAGCTTTTGACCACTATTTCACCTGATGGTAAGTGATGATGTGGTCGAAGATGTTGTTCAGGCTAACCTAGAATTACTGGCTCTCGATGGCTAATAGTTGTTCTTTGTGGCGTTCTATGGGGGAGGCTTTGTTCAGCAGTGGACGTCTTCCGGCTGATGATGATGATGAGTAATGGGATTACGGGAACTATTGCATCGTCATACCAAAAGAGAACAACAAAATCTGTAGCACACGATGAGGGATTGTAAACGAAGCAGTGGTAACAGGCTGCCGTGCCGCTGGTACATGGTTCGATCTCCACCACCATATAAAGAAATTTTGCGAATGCTCGCCGGGATACCACACTCTAGTAGAAAATCAGTCCCCAACACCTAATACTGTCTTCCGGCAGTAGTCCTTAAGAGCCAGTAATTATAGTGTAATAACAGGACATGAGAATGAAGAACTGTTATGCCTCAGAGTGATGGGCGTAGTGCAGTTCTATAGTCTATAGTATAGTAAATGCATCTGCTATAGTCAGAGGTTACCAATTGCATATAGACCGACGGCTTAACGTGCCCTCCGAAAGCACGTGCACGCTCAGTAGTAATGCCACTAGCGGTCACTCATCTAACTCATGACCGCGGCGGACGTAAGCAACTTAACTGATCGGTAAAGCACGACTATGCAAACTTCATAGATGGTTGCCATGATTAAGGCTGGTTTGGATGGCTCGGCCGCAAAGGGGAAATACACAAAACATCCCAAGCGGGACTTCAGTTCATTGCTTACCGCCTACAATTTAAATAATATAAGTAAACCATGACATTTTCTATGTTACAGAGTTGCATTGAGTATCGCTTCTGCCCATATTATAAGCAATAAACATTCAGAACACGTGGGTAAATGTCTTGCACAACATTGTAATGCGTTCGCTAGCTTCTTTGTTCTTTAATTAACTCGAGCAACAGCAATTTAAGGACTGTTACCAAATAACAAGGCTTTGCTAGGAGTCTTATGAATTAAAATATAAAGAAAATAATATTCAAATAAGTACCTGCGTAATTTAATCGTGAAATAAAAATTGTACAAAATATGTTGTAACTGCCATCTGTTTCAGTAAGATTTAACTATGTATTATAAAAAAAAATACATAAAAAAATGATATGTATTTTTTTTACCGGTGGTATGCCTTTATTAACAAAATATAACCATCACAATTGATACAACAAAGAAAATACATATATAAAATTATATTTCGTAAAGTAGATAATTTAACATGTCATAATTTTTGTAATAAATTTAGTGTAAATCCAGTTTAATTAGTTGTTCAATAATCATTTTACTAAGCGGCGCCGTTCAACTAGCGGCCTCTATGATACAACCTACGGTTGCCTGGACGAGATTACCCAGCACATCGAATGTACTATTTATAAGATAGATTATTTTACTTTTGTAAATAGTATTAATAATTTTATAAGTACATTAAATTATTACCTGTATAGCTGCAGTAAGTCGTCGATTTCGTTGTCGAATCGTCTCTGAATCAAGTCTAAGAAATGCCTAGAAATTAGATTGGTAGGCGCATCGCTGTCCGCTGCCGCTGACGTCGCAAGCTTGCTTTGTTAACACGGCTAGTACTTTGTTTTGGTCATAAGTAACTTCCTTCTCATTACGCCATTTAATTTAAACCACTATCCATCTGAATTACTTGTCTAGGTAGGTAATTAAAACGTTATCGAACCAAGTCTCATCAGCCTAGCCGTTTGATTGAATAGCTGAATATCATCCAAGTCGCTAGTTGAACGGCGCCGTTCAGTAAACAGGCTAGGTTTGTTAATTGTTCTATTGATTAAACTAAGTAGTTTACTCTGACATGAATAAAAACTTTTCAGAAATTAGGATAAAAAATACTTGTGTATAATTACTATTAATTCATAAAGAACAAAACATTGTATGTTACCATGTTAACACATTTTTTTATTGTTGAGAGGTAAGCCTTTCACCACAATCTCACCTGATGGTAGGTGACGATGTGGTCGAAGCGGTTAACAGGCTTAACCTAGAATTACTGGCTCTCAAGGACAGCTGCCGGAACACACCGTTTGGGAGCTAGGCAACAGATTTTCTATTTGAGAGTGGTCGCTAGCCAGGCGGGCAATCGCAAAATGCTCTTCGACCATGCAGTGAAGCTCAAAACCGCGGCGGTATTCGAACCATGGACCTTCTGCGCGGCAGTCCATAGCCAATGCCACTGAGCCATTACTGCGTCAAAACTATCGCTACCACTTCAGTAATAATGACATTTAGATGTAAATTTGATATGAATAAAATATTCTAGCTCAGTACTTCTACTATTTAGTTTTTAGTACTATTATCGTATTAAATTAAAGATGGTGCAAGTTAATATGTATGATATTCTACCTACGTAGGTATGTTATGTCTTACACGTAGGCTGATGGATTACCTTTCCAATCGTATGAATGACAGGTCCTTGATTAATTGGATCGGTATGGGTTTTACAACGCAATATAATGGATCCACAAACTTTGGGTTTCACTTTGGAGCTTGGGGCTGAAGACTTGGAATGTACAACATGGGGATTAATTGTGTATATTGGGCATATCACGATAAAATGTAACAGAAACCTCCATTAAAAAAGTAACGTTCAAAATCTATATAATAAGGTCTAGAATTATCCAGATGATAATTACGTCTTTCAGCATGAGCCAGATTTTACACTCGGAAGCAGTACTACTGCTTCCGAGTGTAAACCTGCCGGCACCTACCGTACAGTAATCCTGCCGGGCAGATACGGCGATATACTTGTAGCTTTGTACTTAATGTGCGGACTAAGCCAGGCTTATTTTGGTGGATTTATCTCCTAGTTTCCTATAATAACAGTCAGCAAGAGGGTATGCAACAGACCTTAAAATTATTTCACGAAACAAACTACAATGAACAAACAATTTACCCACGAACGCCTACCGCAGATTTGTTTAAATACCCACGTTGCCTTTAAGCATGTTTTTACTGTTTACAGAACCTCTTTGCTTAAGTTTTGCCTCTTGAATTAAAAAACCTGCGAGTGGGACTCGCGCACGAAGGGTTCCGTGCCATTATCTGTAAACTAATCTTGCAAGTTACAGACACTTTAAAATTAAATAAATGGCGGAAACCTCTTTCATTGTATGGGAGCCCCCTTAATTATTTATTTTATTTTATTTTAACTAATTATATTTAAAGAGAACACAAAACTAAATAATCTGTGAATAGTCAAAGCATCTACCTGTCACATTTATTAGTATCGAGCAAGAAACGGTAAAAAAAAACATGTTTGTTGTATGGGAGCCCCTTTAAATATTTATTTTATTTTCAGTATTTGTTGTTATGGTGGCAATAGAAATACATCATCTTTGAAAATTTCAACTATCTAGCTATCACCGTTCTTGAGATAGAGCCTGGTGACAGACGGACGGACGGACGGACGGCGAAGTCTCAGTAATAGGGTCCCGTTTATACCCTTTGGGTACGGAACCATAAAAATATACTATCAAGAAATGTATGGCAGAAAGCATAAGTAAAGGAAAACTTAAGGTAATTTATGTTGAACAAAGGACACTAGAAATGTTAAGGCACTAGGTACTTCGGCGACAATGTTTGTTCTCAACTAGAACTGCTTAATGGAAACAACTATACTGCATACTTTGTCAACTCTGAAGAAACAATCTGGGTCTGGTACAAGTTGTAATTGCTGGATGATCACTTTTTATGGTATCTTTGAACAGAGTTTAAGGCTCGTATTATATATGTTATTATGTAATGTCATTTATGTGTAGATATTTACTTATTCTATAGTTTACAGCCAGATTATTTATAACCATCAGATATTATGTTATTAATTATTTTGTCTTTGGTTTTTCTTTGGATATATGATCCATTGGAGCTGAAGAGTAGGTCCACCTTTCAAGAAAACAAGAAGAACTGTAAATAAATTATTAATGGCTATGTATAAATAATGTTGCACGATAAATAAAATCCTACCTATGTATGGTACATATAAATCAATACATATAATATAATGTATCAATACAAATGTACGTCAGTGAAAGTGTACACAATTGTACCAACATCTGCTTTAATACGTATATAAAAAGAAGACGATAAAGCTATATTTCTCATAAAAATCAATTTAATTGTTGAAACAAAAATGTTCGCTGAAATTTATTGTTTTAATCAAGAGATGGATAAATCAAATTCCATGGTACCCTCGACAAAACCACTTTTATCGGTAATTACTATGAAAATTTATCCTATCGCCGATCCACGCTCGCACTGCTGCGGTGCAATTATAAATTACTAGCTTTCCGGGCGCGGCTCCACCCGTGCGTAGTATGTCGGTTATCACGCAAAATAAAAACTATCCTATGTTTTTTCCCGGGTCTCAAACTATTTCCATACCAAATTTCATTCAAATCGGTCCAGTAGTTTTGGCGTGAAAGCGTAACAGACAGACAGACAGAGTTACTTTCGCATTTATAATATTAGTACTGATAATATCTTACTTCAAAAGAAAGATAAATAAAAGTGCATCGTTAAGAGAAACTTAAGTCTTAAGCCCAATCAGTACTTCAGTACTAATATTATAAATGCGAAAGTAACTCTGTCTGTCTGTCTGTTACGCTTTCACGCCAAAACTACTGGACCGGTTTGAATGAAATTTGGTATGGAAATAGTTTGAGACCCGGGAAAAAACATAGGATAGTTTTTATCAAACTGCGCAAAAAGACGTTAATGTTTTTGCGCGATAACCGACATACGCGCGGGCGGAGCCGCGCCCGGAAAGCTTATGAAAGTTTAAGAAGTACAGGTAATTTAGGTTTTACGCAAGACCTCAGTAGCTCATTAAACTTTACTAATTAACAAACCTGAACTCAGTCGCAGAAGAAATCTGAACTCATGTCATCGACGGAGGCGTCGACTGTGACAGTTCTATTACGTTCAAATTAGCCAAAATGTTAGCCTAGTCACTTCTATCCAAATAACTAAGTAAGTCATTGAAATAAAGCTTAGAGACAACGGTTCTCTTAACTAATTCTTAATATAAAATAAATATTGTAATTAAATATTGTAACCTACAAGCTTTCAATACATTCTTCACAGTCTTATTGCACTAAAATGGTTGCCTACTTAAAACAAGACCATCTAGGGATCACTACAAAAAATAAAAGTACGCGTGTGTTGCAGCATTACAAATAAGTCATAGCTCAGCGAATAATATTGCTCAAAGAGCAAACACTGATTTTCAATTTTTGCTCTTAGAGCAATTTCAATTGTACGTCATATGCCTGCATGAGTCGATTGTTCTGCATAGACCACGGATCGTTTAGAGCCCATCTTTGTGTGTACCGCCGCATTGTTAGATATTCTGCTTTTAAGCAGCAAACATTACTCTGTTTAGCCGGGAAGAGCACTGTAGTCAACTAACGTCTCAGAGTGACGAGCGCAGTGCAGTATCAAGCAGGATGAGAACGGTGACAATTTTACTGGGCGACTTGTCCGTCTCATAAGATCTTCACTTCAGAATAAAAATGAACAGAAGGACCACTCCGCAAAGTAATCCCAATATTATATAAGCGACTCTAGCTACGAAGTAATAAAGTGCACTTCAGCTCGCAAAGCACGGAGTACCTAATATTTTTACTTGCCGCCAAGGTGTCTCTCTTTCTATCGCATAGCTCCGATCTTTTCTGACGCCGCGGTACGTGTGTATCGTGGTATAGCTCCATCCGGACGGATTCGCCGATGTAGCCATGACATGTAGCCTTTGTACCTAAAGTGCGTGGTTTGCGCCAGGGCTTTACAAGGCAAAGGAATACACAATTATCTAGTTAAACAATTAATTTATTGTACGTCAATGATTCCATTATTAGGTTTATTAAAATATTGTGTCAGAATATATGGAGATACAAAAATACTTCAATGACCGAGTGTGATAGAGACGTGACATCGTTTCCGGACAAATATAAAGTAAACAGGCAGTGGTCAGTTCCTCAATATTTGCCAGGTCAACAAGATTTGTGCGTTTTATATATACGTGTATCTATTAATGTTAAACTAGACGGTTAAATCTTTTTTTGTGTCGGTGAATGATTTTACACAGATTTTTAGACAAGAAAAAGATTAATTCTATTCTAACATGAAACTGCAACTCCAGAGTACCGTTCTGTCACATTTTTTCATGGGATTGTGAGTGAGCACAATCATGGCCCACCTAATGCTAAGCGGTAACCTCTTATGTATTTCGTCACAAGTAAATAATTGCACTGCGTCCATCATCCTGAGACGTACAATTTTAAGCTGGAAATTTCATTGTTTTATTTTTGTGCCAGTAATTTCATAGTTTTATTCTGGCTCTCAAGGACTGCTGCTGGAAATCACTGTTAAGTGCTTCGTGTCAGATTCTCTATTTTGAAGTACCTATTAGGTAGACAGGCGAGTATTCGCAAAATGCCTTTCCAATATGCGGCGATGTTAAAGCCAACGATGGGGATCGAACCTTGGACCTGTAGTACGGCAGTCCTCAGGTATAACCGCTCCACTATCACTGCTTCATACCAGTTATATTAGAAAACGGATGCTGGATAGTGACTTTTTTCCACCATTTATTTGCGCCTTTTTTGGTGAGAAGCGACATCTACCCAAGAAAAATGAAACTATTTAACGTTGAGGAAAATTTGACCGTCTAATTAAAAAATAATTAACTTTTAACTAGGTTAATTAAAAGCGGTTCAATAACCAAACACTATTAAATTCTATATTATATTACAAATATCATCAAAAAAGCTTATATCTTGTACCACACCACCTGTAGTCCAAGAAGCAATCTTTTTGTTTGCCGGCTCACTTAGTTTGAGAGTAGTTTTTAATTGTTACCCTTATATAGATATAAACTTTAAAAGTAGCTCAATTGCTTTTCTGCTTACAATCCTAACGTATTATTATGGTAATGAATAGATTCGGGAGTTACTTTGTGTAAATCCATATTTAATAATAACAAATGTATATTTTAAGAACACATAAAATTAATATTTTAATAAAACACCTAAAAGTATTTTTATTATATTTTATAAAAATACGAATGTGATGTTTTCTTAATTTTTTCAAAAATATTTGTTATTAGTATTATTTTTCTGTCTCTATTAACGAGACTCGCCTGTCCGTCCGTACGTTTGTTACGGGTCTCTAGTAAACGAAATTAGTAGCTTCTTCCATTTGACCGCATTCGACGCAGAGCGATTCGAATTGTCGACAATCAAGTTCTCTCCGGTCCGAAAACACAATGACAAGCAAAACGACAAAGCATGACATTTCATCAATTGCATGTCGACGTCTGGAAGTCGTCAACGTTGCGATTTTCACGGCATTCTCTACCTCGCACTGCCACAATAACTAGCAACACAATGAACTAGCTGCCAGGTGAAGTATTTCCGAACAGATATGACTTAAGAGCCTTCAAGAAGAGATCATATTCTCTTCTTAAAGACCGGCAACGCATTCTTGGCACCTCTGGTGTTGCCGGTATTTGTGGGCGACAGTGATCACTTACCACCAGGAGAGCGGCATGCTATTTTGCCCTCCTATCCCAAAAAAAAGTTATAAACCTGAGATTTTGATACTGGTGTAAGACGTTGATCCAAAGACGGGTTAGATAAAAACATGAGAACTTAGCTTAGTGCAGACCTGTACTAATCACGAAGGCCCATCCTTTAAATCAATATTGATGCACATTCGTATGTGTAGAGCTCGTTTGTACACTACGTCAGTGTGGGTGTTAATACTAATAGTGGTGTATATACAGTAAAACATTTAACGTAAACGTCGGTCAGCAGTTCAACAGAACCAAAGAACCAACACTAGTAATAAAAATAAACTAGCGGTGCCAGGTTTTAGATTAGTAATGATAAATAAAAAATGTTTCTTACGTAATATTTTAGGAAATAATACCTAGGTTTCTTGTACGTACAAAAGTATTAATGTTATATGTTGTAACTGAATTGTTTCTTTGAAATAAATTCAAATTAAAATTGAAAAAAAATAATTTAAATTGAAATTCTGTTCGATTGTATAATAAAATTCCTAAAGATATTACAGTTCTAGGGAATGAAAATTAAAGCATTATGCAAAAAAGATTTTAATTGCAGAAGTCTATAATAAGGTTGGAGATTATATATAGAAGAAAAAATGCTCTGTATATTACACCTCTGCCATACCACCGACAATCACCTTTGTAATAAATATTGTAATACTTTTTTAATATGCTTACAGATTTTTAAATAGTAAAGACATATAAAATCATGGCCCCGAGTATCTTGCCCGTTCTTCTCGAAGTGGCTACCACTTTTACTGAAAACGCTAAATAAATAATTTTGACGTTGACTTTGAGTAGTAGTTGAAATCACGCTCAAAATATATGAAAGGGCGCCTTCGTGATTGAAAAGGTCTGTACCGGAATTTCTGTAAAAGTTCTCAAGTGAAACTGTATTAGAAATTTGAAGCTGCCATACTTCCGCGGGTAAACGGTCAAACTCTTCGGAAACACATAAATTGTTAACTTAGTCCGGTCCGGGGAAGTTTTAACATTAAAATTCAAATTGGAACAATCCCCGTGGAGTTTTGGATACATCAATGATTTATTTAGGTTTCGGAACAATGAGGTCGGACATTTTTAACGCGGTTTTCGAATAAAGAATCTTCTTTGCAGCACACGGATACATGTTTTTTATTTATAGCTAGTCTTTGAGCAATATCTCACCTGTTGATGTTGTTGTTCAGGCTAACCTAAAACTACTGGCTGTCAAAGACAGCGGCCCCAAACACACCCTTAGGTGCTTGGCGACAGATTTTCAATCTGACGGTGGTAGTTAGCCACACAAAATTTCGCAAAATACCCATAAATTTCGCAAAAAAATTGGGCATGGCTGTGTTATGGTCGCGGCCGTTTGTTGTACGTGTATACGTCCCAAAATGGCGCCCCCCCTCCACCGCGCGGGATGTGTTACAGTGCTTATTAAGACACTGCAAAGTTAACTCTTTGTTCAGGGACGGAGATCTTGCCCAGGTGATGCGGTTTTGGAATGTAACAGATATTTTAGATACCTGATATCAAAATCTACTAGTTTTTAGGAGCCGTGTTTCATATTTCACAGATATTTTCATAATATTAGCGTATTATTGTATTTTCTTTTATTTTTCTTTTTCTACATAATTTATATTACATTATTATTATATAGCTGCAACTAAAAAAAAACCTGATCACGCAAAAATACCTATATATAAGTATAACAATACATACCAGATAAGTAGTTCAACTGGAGGCCCGTAACATCAAAAATCAAGACTAGTCTGGATTTTTCAAGCTCTCGTAGCGAAGTCTGCTTAGCCGTTCTTAAACGATCAGCTAAGTAAGTAACGTCCGCCACTATCATGACTTGGATGGGTGACTGCTAGTCGCATTACTACTGAGCGTGCACCTGCTTCAGAGGGCACGTTAAGCCGTCGTCGGTCCTGTTTGTTGTCTTAGGATGGCAGTAGTTACAGTATGGTGGTAGGGCATTTTGCGGATGCACTCCTGGCTAGCTACCACCTTAAAGTAGAAAATCTCTCTCCAAGCACGTAACGGTTTCTTCCGGGAGCTGTCCTTGTGAGCCCGTTATTCTAGGTTAGCCATCATAATAACCACATCATCACTTATCATCAGGTGAGATATTGGTAACCTATATTATGTAATACTAGCTTTTACCCGCGGCTTCGTCCGCGTGGTCTATCCCTCAGGAACCGTTACCGGTTTTTAGGAGCCGTGTCATTTACAAATAAGCAACTTATTAATCCTTTTTAATTGTAATAAATTTCAATCTCCAGTCTGCTTTTTACAGTTCAAAAGATACATCAATATGATATAATATGGTCGTACAGGCCGAGCGCCAGGGGTTTAAGTTTTGTATTAAAAAGTCTATCCAGTTTTTATTATGTTATTGTGACGGAACAACCTTGAGGCCTACCTGATGTTAAGCGGGCTAACCTCTGCCTATAACAGATGCATATCGTCACAAATCACGCATTGCCCAGCGCCCACCTTGAGACATAGTTCTTATGTCTCATGTGCCTGTAATTTTAGTGGCTCTCAAGGACTGCTGCCGGAATACACCGTTCAGTGCTTGGCGACAGATTGTCTACTTGAGGGTGAGGGCCAGACGGACATTCGCAAAATGCCCTTCCACCATGCGGTGAAGCTCAAGCCCGCGGCGAGATTCGAACTATGGACGTGCTGCACGGCAGTCCATAGCCAATGCCACTGAGCCATCACTGCTTCCAGATACCCATTTGTATCACTTCAAAAACAATGACCTTACCATACAAATTTTCATCCCCAATTTCACCCCTTATTCTTGATTGGCAAAAAAATGTTGAACACGTTATTTTTTAATAGGAATGATCTATCCGAATACTTATTTTCAGAACTGTAAGTTAAAAACAAAGGACTTTCGTACAAATGTTTTCACCCATTTATACCCCTTTAGAGGTTGAATTTCACCCCTACGTACACAGACGAATACACCCTCCAAATTTCAAGTCTCTGCGACCAGCGGCTTAGGCTGTGCGTTGTCTGTCATTCAGTGAGTCAGGACTTTGATTCTTATATATATAGAAGATAGATTATGTATAGGCATACCATAGTAAATATATACTTAAGCCAGTGTCTAAGTTTTGAAGTTTTATATATACTGTTAAGGGACTGTCTTGTTATATTAAGAAACCTATAAAAAGTAAGTCTCTTTTGGCTGTAGATCACAGATACAAATTTAGAACTTAGTTAATTAAGAGCTGTAGACTTACAAAAACAAAGTTCTAAATCTGTAGAGTTGACTGTAGACTGCTATCCTAAGACAACAACCGGGACCGATGGCTTAACGTGCCCTCCGAAGCACGGAAGCACTCAGTAGTAATGTCACCAGCGGTCACCCATCCAAGTCATGACCGCGGCGGACGTTGCTTAACTTTGCTGATCGATTCAGAATGGTTAAGCAAACTACGAGCGCTACAAAAGTACTAAGTTTATAGTCAACACTACAAATTTAGAACTTTGTTAATAAAGAGCTGTAGACAAATAAAATAAAAATAAATCAATTCGTAGCTACCTACAGACACCACTTTTATGATTTTTAATAAATTGTTCACACATACTGCGGCATGGGCACGCACTCATTCAGGCCGCGCTTGGTTCCCACACTATGAAGACAACTACTTATCTGGCTTTACTGTGGCAAAAGCTATATGTATATAAGTAAAGTAACTTCCAGGGCCGCGATAAGGCCCGAATTCTCTCGAATACTTCAGAACTAGTTCAAACTATAGATCAACAAGCTGGGGTGACTGAAACTTCGTTCCGTAGTTATTGAGGACGATTAGTACTAAAACTGGCATCGAATGTTATCCTCAAATTAATCTACAACTAGGTTAAATTGTCAACACGCAGTTTGTGTGATAAGTGCCGTTTTAATGTTTCTCGTACAGTGGCTTTCAAACTAAACAGTTCTATATAATACTGTGTTCACACGCGCATCCTGACTGAAATAATATTTTATTAACATTTTTAACCCCCATATTTCCGACGTTTTGAAATTTTCAAAACTGTGTAGACAAAAATACTCCGTACCAAACCTACTTTAAAAAATTCACAAGAATTGGTAAGAAACGTGACCTGTAAGGAGAATAGCCGAACATACACCGGGAAGACATACGACACCATTTTTGCCTAAGCTAAAGCGGAGACGCTTCGCTCGCGCTTCGAGCTCGCGGGGTCAAAAATATTTAAAAAAATTTAAGCCGCTGTCAAATATAAATACAAATCATTTATTGATGACACCAATGTTATAAGTAAACCAATATCAAGTGGATATCTCTTCAGCAAGAGAGCTCTGCTGGGTAGTTACCACTGCTGTAGCAGATATATTATGTATGGAAGCAGTAATGTGCAAACACTTCTCCGTTTGAGCTGTTTAGGCTTTAAAGTCACTGAAGCAAGTAAAATTACTGGGCGAATGAGACATACTCTTAAGAATATATATGGCAGTGAGCACAGTACCTTTACAGTGTCACTGGTCACCCAGAAGGGTGACACTGCAACTTTATAGGCAGGCGTAGCATTTCAGCGGGCGACTTATCCAGTGGGATAAGTCACCTGCCTTGTGAAGAGTCACACATACCTATGATAATCACAATGTATCTTACATTGAAAATTACAATTCTGTAGAAGGCGCTTCTGCCCATCTTCTGGGGATTTTCCCTTCGTATCATTTTACGGCTCTCACGAGAAGATATGGGTAGGAGCCATTCTAGCGATAATATATATAGATAATGATGACAGCTAGCCAGGCTGATTAAATAGAGTACCATCAGTTTGAAAGAGATAAAATCAATCTATGGAGAGCTATGGAGAGGATTATACTCGGTGCTTCTCTACGAGATCAAATCAGGGATCAGGAGATCTGTAGACGAACGAAAGCCGACATAGCCCGGCAGATTATCGAGCTGAAACGGCAGTGGGCAGGGCAAATAGCACGCAGAACTGATATTCAATGGGGCTGAAAGGTTCTCGAATGGAGGCCTGAAGACTACCCAAGGTAGACGGACGACATTATTAATGCACGAAGACTGGATCCAGGCCGCTTCCAATCGTTCTATTTTTTTTGTATGCCTAATAGGTTAGCCTTTGACCACTATCTCACCTGATGGTAAGTGATGATGTGGTCGAAGATGTTGTACAGGCTAACCTAGAAATACTAAAAAATAATATAATACTATAATAATAATAATATAATATAATATAATATAATACTAATATACTCGTATAATAATATAATACTAGAAAATCTATGGGGGAGGCCTATATCCAGCAGTGGACTGCAGCTGTAATGATGATGATGATGAAAATCAATTACCCATTGGTTGAGAAAAAAACCAGTAAAATTTTCCGCACAAGTCTGAATCTTAGAAATGCTTCACGCATGACACATTAGCGTGTTTCGAGCGCCTTGACCGGCGCGCGCGCCGCGTGCCAAGTAGGCGAGGTCATGTATAGCTAGTCTATATTGTATAGTGTAGTGGACGTGGCCGAGATTACAGTTTGTTTTTGTTAGTTGAAGGGCTTTTAGTTTAGTTAATTCACCCAAACAAAATTTCTTAGCGTTTGGCATTTGCCTAATACATAATTATGTAGTAGCTGCATGGTGGTAGGGCATTTTGCGAATGCCCACCTAGCTAGCTTCTATCCTCAAGTAGAAAATCTGTCGCCAACCACCTAATGGTGTGTTCCGGCAGCTGTCCTTGAGAGCCAGTAATTCTAGGTTAGCCTGAACAATATTTTCGGTCACATCATCACTTACCATCAGGTGAGATAGTGGTACCACTATACATAAAACCACCTACCATGCATAAAAAAATTTATAGAATTTTTAGTTGGCATTCTAATCTACTCGATTACTTTATATATACGTTATATACGTTTTCTACCATTTTTGTTCTTCTTGTTTTTAAATGTTCTAAAGAGCTTTTAGACTTTAAGGCAGTGTGGGGGTTTTGCCACCTCATTTTGAAATTCAAACACATACTTAGGTACAAATAATTTTACCAAAGTGGTAGGCCTCTTGAGCAAATTCGTCTTGCTGTGGACTATCACAAGTAGACTCTGAATGAGACCTAAGAATTAATGTGTTGGAGTGACTGTGTAACGCTGGAATGTAACACTGCAAGGTGGGGCAGGTGTGCAGAAAATATAACAAAAAAATAAGTGTATAACGCCTTTTTATCCCCGAAAGGAACAGAAACGTTCTATACTCGTATAACCACTTTTCTGGCAAAGGTAGGTATAGCATTAGTTCTAACAGTTAGATGGCAATCTTAAAACAATAATCATTATCATTATTTGCTCAAAATATTGGTTATATAAAAAACTTATTATATAACCAATAGTAACCTTACAGAGTTATGCTAAAAGCTTACATCTATGTTCACATGTATTTAGTAATAAACGGTAACCATGCGCATGCACATTGCACAACTATGACAAGGATAATGTACGTATTAGATGAAAGATCACTTTTATCACACACAGTAATAATAGCTTTATATCACAATAGATAAATAGAGTGAAGTTTTAGTTTAATCACGGTGGATACCTGAGTTTGTGACGAATAGTTCACATCCAGGGTGCTGGTAAGTAAGTGCACGATATAGCACGTAAGCCGTGTTTATGTCTGTGAGATAGTTATGTGTGCAGGTTTTATAGATAAGGAACTCAAGAGACATTAAGTAAGGAAAAATAAAAATAAAACATATTAAATGACGCAATTAGATTCCTGAATATATATTTGGCTTGAGGAAATTTTACACAAAATATTCAGGCCTATACGTAACTTATTCCATTACGGACGTAAGGAAGAATGGAGAAAGACAAACATACAGCAGTGACATTAAAATGGGTCAACAATAAAAAGGCTCCATTTTACTCTCTGTATAGAGAACGCCAAAAGTCGCTATAGGAATCAGTGTCAATTTAGAATCGTGATTATTTTCGACTATTTATTTGTCCGTCTGCGTCTGTCTCCATTTTACCGTCTGTTTTTATACCGGCTGGTGTCTGAGATTTCAGTCTCAAGGTCCAGACACATTATGTTGGTAACGCCGGTCAGAAATAAAATTAAACTGGAGGTAATGTTCTGTGTCTATCTAAATGGTAAATTAATATATTTGTACCCGACTACGATACCATCGATGCTCCCCTCCGCCGTTCGCCTTCCCTGCCTGATCAAGTTTGGTACGATCCTACTAATGCCACCTTGGATACACATTCAAGTATGTAAGTTACTGTTATTCTTGACAGGCCAAGGTCTTTTAGTAGGTTATATATGTGATATAAATTAACTAACATTGATTTTGGCTAATTCTTTTGTTTAGTCGTAATGTTGTGTGGTCTTTATCTTATATATGCGTTTTAAATTTTTCGAGTAAGTATAGAAATATATCTGGTCTGGATGACGAAAAACCAACATCTTCAGGAATTTCATACTTTTTTTATACATATGCCCGTCAATACAGTCCAATCAGAAGCTGCGCCAAAGATCTTAGGCTTACTCTAGTAAGCCTTGGATTTAGATTTTGTAGAAGATCCTTCCTGTACAAAATATTTTAAGTTTCGCTACGCGAAGTTAACTTAGCCGTTCTTAACAGAAACCAAGCAATTACGTCCGCCGCGGTCATGGCTAGGATGGGTGGCCGCTAGTGGTTACTACTGAGCGTGCATGTGCTTCCGAGGGCACGGTCCCGTTTTTTGTCGATGGCAGTCGTTATAGCATGGTTTTAGTGAATTTTTGCGAATGCCCGACTTTGAACTGATGACTCTTATATTAGTTTTCCTTTAGTTCTTAACCATCGTATGGGGATGGAGCGACGACACCTATCCTTCAACTTACGTACTACAAACAGACACATTTTTGCAATTAGCTTTAAACTTGTTAACGGATGATGCAACTGTATAATTAAAATATTTAAATTTTAGCAATTTTCTGTGTATTAAATTCCGTAACAAGCTTCTAAAAGATCTACATCGTCCCCTTATTGACTAACTTCAATCAAATTAAGAAAGTATTCCTTTAATATTCATGCTGTGTCAGAAAACTTTATTTCATAGAAGACCAATGATCCCTAAATTATGGTTATCAGATATTTTGCTGAACATTGTTTTATGTATTCACCTCGTGACAGGTACTACAAGTGCTGAATATCAACTTCAAATTATTGTTTTTGATGTAACACGCCTAGGCGCCAAACGTACAAGAGCACGCCTAGGCGAAGGTGTGCTCTTGTACGTGAAAAATTATTAAACTTGCATCACCGTCTATACTTCTACGGTTCCTAATGATAATCTAGATGTAAAAATACAAAAAAATAAAATATTAAGTTCCCTTATAAAACTTCAATTTGTACATATATGCAAAGAGGTCAGTACTAGAGTAGTGTGTCAACAGTCCCATACCTATCAAAATAACAGCGACAATAACAGTGATAGTGACAGGAGTGACAGTTCGGACGGAGGAATTCTGACTTTGACAGCTACGGCGCAACCGTCTCAACTCTTTAGACATATCTATATAATTTGTGCCAGTTACGTGCTGAGGCCCGCGCTCGACGCTGTGCACAATCGTGATTCCCAGACGAAGAACTTCAAATAAGTTCGAAACTGGTCGGAGCAATATTTATTTATTACATTTTAGGAAGACTATAAACTACATAGCTTAAATAAGATAAAGAAATATAATATACAACGAAAAAGTCATTTACTAGTCTCTACGCGGTCGGCGGCGGCGGTGGAACATGCAGATACCTATTTACTTTGTACTTGAAGACTTCCAGATTATATTTATCGGGAAATAGAGACGCTGGTAGTGTGTTCCATACTTCGGCTGTACGCATTATAAACCTGAACGCTTTGTGCGTATTTTTGGAATATCGACAATGTATGGATACCGTGTTCCTGTGCATCTTGAGGGTGGTAGATAGCAAGGCGCAAATTGCCCTACCACCACGCAATATATTTCGATATATGTGTGTGTGTGACTCACTCGGCAGCAAAGTTATTTTGCGATACCTTTGAAAACTTCACTACGCTTATGATTCTATTTTTAACATCTCGCTTCGCACATGGTTCAATCCTAGAATCCCTCGCCACTTATTTACTTACAAGTAAACTCTATTAAATACAAGTAGGTATACCGTGGGTCACCACCCCATTTCTTGGTGTAGTCTGGGTGTCGTAAGAGACTAAGGGAAAAGTGCGCCAAATGAGCAGCATGCCACTTCTCACGTGGATGTGAGTAGTAGCCGCACTACAGGGATGTATACCATCTTCGTGCCCTGTACAATATGTTTTTGTGTTCCTGTCTTATATGTTACTAGCGTAAACATATTATTCGTAATCTTTAGTCCAGTTTGTTAGAGAAAACTTTTTGTGTGACCCTGAAACTGTGCCTGGTGATTGGCAATAGGCTCACCCCTTATTATATGGGAGCAAAACCAAATTGGTGAAACGTAGGTGCTTAAACACTTCTGCCTACCCCTTCGGGGAATACAGGTGTGATTGTATGTATGTACTACGCGACGAATAACAATTTGCAGCCTTGCGTAACTAATAACAATTTAATAAGAATAATTTAAACCCTAGTAATTTTCCAGCCCTGATATTGAATCCAGGACACCGAGAATCCAAAGCTGCGCTGCAATTATACCTCCAGCAACAATACCTTGTTGCTTGTCAGCCAATCATAGCCAGTAACTGATCACTGATTTATCTGCAAATCATAATCCATCAACCCAAAAAAAAACACGAAGTCTTCAAAGGTGACTCCGTAATCCATAAATATAAGAAGTTTATTAAAGGACACTTGGTTTCAAAGAGTCAATATAATTTCTTTCACACAACTAGCAGGGTCGCGTAAGAACCGATACGGCCGGGAAGTGAAATGTCAAGTGGGATGGATTGCTTTTGAAGATGTTGCTTGTATTAAGTGTCATAAAAATATGATAGCAACTTTTATCGATATTTTGCTTTACGGTATACCATGAAACCGATAAAATGGTACACAATTTCGTGTGTATTTTTTTACTTTTTGTACAAATATGCTGATGAATACGATCAAATTCAAATTCAAATTCAAATTCAAATTCAAAATCATTTATTCAATTTAGGCGTCTACGACGCTCTTATGAAGGTCAATTACAAATTTTAATATTGAAATATTCTACATTGTACTGCCACGTTCAGCAAAAAAAGTTTATAGAGCCACTGCGAGAAGAACGGGCAAGAAACTCGGGGCCATTCTTTTAAACGTCTTTTTACAATGTGTTATAAACAATATTATACAATTATTACAATATTTGTTTAAATTACGTAGGAGACATGTGATGGCTTGGCAGAGGTGGAATTTTCCAAGCATTTTTGTCGTTTAAGTAATCACAAACTGTGTAGTAGGATTTCTTCATCAAAATATTTTTCACGTGCAATTTGAATTTTCCTTCTGTGAGCATTGTAATATGTTCGGGAATTTTATTATAAAACCGCACACAATTACCTAAAAAGGACCTTTTATTTGTCTTTGCTAATCTAAAACATGGTACCGTTAATTTATATTTGTTCCTAGTGTTGTAATGATGGTTGTCACTGTTTAATTTAAATTTACTCAAATTTTTCCGAACATACATAATATTTTCAAATATATACAGACTCGGTAAAGTTAATATATCAATTTCTTTAAAAAGATCCCTTAGAGATTCCCTAGGATCCATTTCATATATGGCTCGAATTGCACGCTTTTGTAAGATAAAGATTGTCTCTATCTCAGCAGCAGCTCCCCACAGCAATACACCATACGACATAATACTGTGGAAGTATGCGAAATAAACTAGCCGTGCAGTAGCTACATCTGTTAACTGTCTTATCTTACAAACTGCATATGCAGCAGAACTAAGTCTTCCGGCTAGATCATGTATATGTAGATCCCACTGTAAAGTTGAATCCATTTTGATTCCCAGAAAGACTGTCGCTTTGTCAATAGAGAGTTTATCTAGGCCAAGCTTAATGTTTGGTTCAACATAAGGAACATTTGGTAATGAAAACTTTAAACATTTGGTCTTTTTTGAATTTAACAGAAGATTATTAGCGGCGAACCATCCAGAGATCATAGATAACACATTATTTACATGAATGAGTTCACTATCTTTCCTATCTACTTTAAAAATCAGAGAGGTATCATCGGCGAATAAAACAATATTGCAGAAATCTTTGACCATGCAAGGCAGATCATTAATATACGCTAGGAACAGAAAAGGTCCCAAAATTGATCCCTGCGGTACACCTATTTTTACGAAAGACCCGGAAGAAGTATTGCCATTTATTCCAACCATCTGTAGCCTGTCAGACAGATATGACTCTATTAGATTCAAAGCTTTTCCACGAACACCATAGTGTGAAAGCTTACGAATCAGAGTGCAGTGTTCTACACAGTCGAATGCCTTGGAAAGATCACAAAATACGCCAATAGCATCATGTGAACTCTCCCAGGCTTCAAGTATATGTGACATCAATTGAACACCTGCAACTGTTGTCGATCTGCTCTTAGTGAAACCAAACTGATTCTCATTCAATATATTATGCTCATTAAAATGAGATAAAAGTTGTTTGAGCATAATTTTTTCGAATACTTTACTCAGAACGGGTAAGATGGAAATAGGTCTATAATTGCAAGGGTCAGATGCAGCCCCCGACTTCAAAATTGGAGTGATTTTACTTAGTTTCATTAAGTCGGGGAAACTTCCTCTATCAACACAAAGATTGAATATTGTTACTAAGTATGGTGCAATAATGCAAATAATGGACTCTGCCACTTTAACTGACATACCCCACAAGTCTTCAGTACTCTTTATGTTTAAACTTTTGAATGTCTTTATAATTTCAAAGTTTGACGTGTATCTGAAAGAGAAGTCCGGTGTTTTGCAGGGAAAATTATGTTTTAATAGGGCTTCTGCTACATTGGGACAAGAATCCAATGATTTAGTGGCTTCTAGGGGTAAGTTAGAAAAAAAATTTTCAAATATATTCGCCACTTGTATTGGATCAGAGATTTGATGTTTATTAATAGTTAAGACATATGTTGAATCTCTAGGTTTATTCTTACCAGTCTCAGTATTTATAGTCTTCCAAATGGTTTTTATTTTATTTTTAGACTTGCTAATTTTGTCTCTAATAAAAAGAGATTTAGCACACAAGCAAACAGACTTAAAAATTTTTGAATAGTTCCTAACATAATCATGAAACTGCTTGCAAGATGTTAAATTTTTCCTGCGATACAGATCAAACAAATAATCACTACTTTTTCGGATACCTCTAGTTGCCCAATCACCAAACTTCAATTTTCCATTTATTTGTTTCTTTATTTTTGGACAAACTTTTTGAAACTCAATATTTACTAAAGAAAATAAGTTATTGTAGATGTCATTCGGGTCACAGTGAGAAAAACTTGTTATGCCAAGCTTAGCTTCTATGTTGGTACCGAGAATTTCTAGCCTACTGGTTGTTAACGGCCTATGTTCAACTTCATACCTCTCTGTTTCTCTATTTCCATCAAATTTTATCGCAAGGCCCTCATGATCAGACCTAATACCTTTCAATATTAACTTTTCTTTAATCTTACAGTTTGAGTATATATTGTCTATACAGGTAGATGAAGTGTCTGTTATCCTAGTGGGCTCACAGAACAGAAATTTCAAATTAAATGACTTAAATAATGAAATAAGATCAGTCTTATTTTTAGAATTCATTAAAATATCTATATTAAAATCACCACATACAAATATGGGTTTTCTGCATTTAGAGATTTTCCGCAGTATACTTTCCATAGTGGATAAAAATTCTGCAAAATTTTGAGCACGACCTTGATCTGTTGGTGGTCGATATACACACAACACAAGATGCCTGTCCACCTCCACACAAGCAACTTCACAGACACGTTCGACAGAACATCTGACTAAGTCACGGCGTTCTTTAAATTTTAAGTTATTATTTACAAGAATAATACACCCTCCTCCTTCTGCAGATGATCTGTTAAACGCACTGCCTACACTAAAATTCTTAACATTAAATAACATTGTATCTGCTCTTAGCCATGTTTCAGTAAAGCATAATATATCAAAAGGATATTTATCTAAGAGCATTTCAATTTCAAGTATTTTGCCAGGGAAGCGATTTATATTTTGGTAGTACAGTGCTATGTCAGAACACTTCCCTGTTGTCGGACTTAAAAGTTTAAATAGTCTGACTCCACATTTCTATTAGTACATGTACTAAAATCTGGAGCGTCAATAGAAGACTTGGTTATATTTCCTATAACCGACTCAATATTATAAGCTACCAAAGTAGCAATCAGATTTTTATATTTCTTAGGTAGGTACATCCTATCCCGAGTCAACATAAATTTAGTAATAAATTTATTACAGTCAAAAAATAAAAGTTTGTCACTATGACGACATGTCATATTAAATAATATGGTATTTAAAGAATGAATATGCTCATTCTGATTTTTAGTCAGTGCCTCTGAATAGGGAAAAGCACATAACATAATTTTAAATGCACTAAGGCTTATCAATGAGGTAACATTTGCTATTAACTGTTTCCTGTCAATACCTAAACTTTGGCCTAAGTACAATATAACAATGGTATTCCTATCAATTTCAGAAGCCATAATTTTCTTCTCAATCTGTTGATAAGAAGCACCAGGCATGCAGTAATTTTCTACAGAGCAGTGAAGTGAATTACCTAGTAATGAACCAAAGTTTTTGCCTATTGCATCTGAAAATACCAAAACCTTGGTAACCATATCCTGGTTAGTGGTGATACTCTGATTCTTCCTCTGCGCTGCTTCTGTGCATGTTTTGTTCAATGGCAGAGGTGTATGGCAAATTGTTGGTATTGCATGGGGCTCTCTGGTTGGTTGAAGCTGACCCATAGACCTTGAGCATGCACACTCAATAGTTCTCACACTCTCCATATTGGTGGTCACAAGATCTAATAAACTTATCGCTTCATTGTAGTGCTCACTAAGATGGTTTTGAGCTGATAAGTAGCTAGAGAAAATATTTTGCAATAATTTCTCTTTGTCTAGCAGCTCAGAGCGAAGACTCAGAGTATCATCATCATACAATTGTTTTGTGATTTCTACTTCATCCAGACAATTTTGAAGTTTTTCCTGTAATAGTAGCTTATCTTTCACCAAATTCACATTTTTCTTGAAATAGTTTAGGTTTTTAAGTTGTTTTTTACACTTAAACATCAGTTTCTTAAGCTTAAAATACTTTTTGACTTTTTTATGGCTCCGAAAGACTGGAATTTGACTGCATATAGTGTTCTCATCAGTCAAGTCAATAGTTTCAATTGGTGACAGGGAGCTTGCTGATTCCATGCCACTACCGACCAGCTCATTATATAAATTTAAGGTGTCAGCGGCCTGTTCACTGAACTTTGTTTCACTGATCAAGAATGAAGTATAAAGAATATATATAAATTAGCTTCATTATACAATCCACATCACATTGGGCATGCTGGCAACTGGTAGCGGGCTGGAACATTTGAACTGCCTGGGAGTCTGCAATGACTTGTAGTTTGTCTTTTATTGTAGTGGCTGTATATAGTTCGTAGTATTTTTTTAATAAAGGCATACCGCCGGTAAAAAAAAAAGTTGTACCTTGTTTCCATATCTTCTTTATCTCTCAATGTACGGAAATGGAATAACTGTACACGTTCGATATTCTCTAATCAAGATTTCTGTTTTGTCAAAATCATAAACACCCTGACAGTGTGATTGATATAATCTTAGCGTTTTCAAGTATTCATAAAGAGTGAAGTCATGTGCTAGGTAACCATGCTTCAAGTCAACAGCGTTGTCGTACTCCACAAGCTTGGACTGTGGTTAAATTCTTACGATATGTCAAGTCGGACGTGTAATGAATGTTATCATGATTATGACTTTATTTTAATTTTCGATCTACTTAACATGGAGATTTAATTGTATCACTGAACTTTAAATGATGGTAAACACGAATTCATTATAAAATATCCGCGCATCTTTTTCGTATTTATAGAGGAAAGTAACAGACTAAGAAAAATATTTCATGATGAACAATCTATTAGAGTTGCATTGAATATTACAAATTGAAACAGTATAAAATACTAATATAGTGGACTAATGATCAGATATGTTGGGGATAAACGTCATCACGAGTGACGGTATTTATTTATCAAAATTATATATTTAAAGTATGTATTATATGTATGTATTTTATATATAATAATAAAATTTTATATAAAATATATTATTTTATATGTATTTTGTAAGTATGTATTTTATATATTTAAAGTATGTATTTATTTTCACCTGCTAAAGAGGAATTAGGTGGGTGCTACCGCGTAAAGTAAATTTGATTTTTAGTGGCACATCTCAAATATTCAAAATAATACAAAATTTTCAACATTAACGGTATGATATAAGAAATAAACACACTTTTTTAAGTTGCTGATTTTTTATGGAAGCCTTAATCTAAGGCTGATTATTTCCTCCAGAGACAATTCTAGTAAAAACTTGACTTACACTTACAGTATGTAAGTACTCATATGTATATTTGAATAACACTATTAATTCATTTACTACAATCTTGAATTTAAATCCATTACAAATAACGCAAACTAATGTGGAGCAATATATTGCTATTGCTTTCATCACATCTAATACAGCTTGACAAAATGCTATAAATCCAGTATCGGTCGGCTAATAGCTTTGCTGTCCAATTCGTCACTGGCTTGAGGTAAATACTGTGGAAATGGATCTCTTGATAAATATTACGTTTCGTCTCTTTTGACCTTTTGACGTAACCGTGGTTTGTAGTTACGAATTGAGATTGTTATTTCACTTTTAAGATTTTATCCTTATCAAAATGCTTGAACTTTTTTTTTACATTTATGTAAGTATTTATTTCAACACTACAACAATGAAGACTTCTGAAAATTACTCTGAAAAAGTATCTGGCATTAATCTTAATGGAAATTAGTTAGTAACAAAGCTTTCACCGTTGGGTTTAAAAAAAACATTTACTCAAACAACACGCGCCGTTGAGGTCAGACCCCAAAAGATGGAATTCATTTAATAAATGTATTGTATCGATCATATTAAGTTTTTGCCATGAAAATTGTTTCCAAAGTTTTGGGAATACGGGCGTTAGATATTTGAGCGAGTACTGTGCCGGCTAGTTTTGAGGCAAAACTGAAACCAGTAATATGCCAAAAATGTAGTATATTACATAATGTAAATTGTTTCATAATTTTAAAGTGTTTGTGCACGTGTAAATGTTTTATATTTTTTGTTGAATACGAAACGCAGGTCTTTTAGGGTAGGCAACAAGTTTGTATGGAAGACTGGCGCCATCTCTGGGTTGCTAAAAAGGCTTAAACTTCATAGGTAATCGACAAAAGAGTTAATGGCGCAAAAATGTAAGGTAAGGCCAAATCAGTTGGGTCTTTATAAAAAAACACCGAATGCGCTGGCGAGCTCTGGAACACACCGTTAGGTGCTTGGCAACAGATTTTCTACAGGTGGACATTCGCAAAATGGCCTACCACCATCCGGTGAAGCTCAAACCCGCGGCGGGATTCGATCCATGGACCTGCTGTGCGGCAGTCCATAGCCAATGCCACTAAGCCATCACTGCTTCAAAAATCAGCAAACAGTAACAATCTCATGCAAGTAACAAAACAGCAACTACCTAAGCCAAGCTCCGTACCACAGTGGTGCTCTTCAGCCAGTTGTTGACTCCAATATTTGTGGCATTGCGTTTTCGGCGCCCGCAGACGTTGGAGGTAGAAGAGACTAAATATTATGCCTTCTGCGCCATTATCGGTTCAGCTTTAGGAAGGGTTGGCCGCCGCCCAAAGTGTGGCGTAGCTGTACTTTACAGCGAGAAACAGCATCTATGTTCATTTGAAATAAATAAAGTTGGAACTCGCGGTATATTAGCGAATAAGGGGTTATCTAGTCAGTTTGCCTTAGAAGCCAGTTTCGTGACTCGTCAGTTACTTTAATGGTCAAGTTCATAATAATATGATACAAGATAGATACCTATTCTATATTGTATATTCCATATTCCTCTATTCTGACATCTCGGCAGCAACTCTCTCTCCGTGTCAGTCTTATGTGAATGAAGGCAAGCGAGCGTGTACAAAAATACTTCGATATCTTCGAATACTTCGGTTCTGTTCACCATCATTAAAGTAGGATAAGGTTTAATGCCGTTTGCTGCTGTTTACGTAAAGCTAGATAACGATACACTCACTCACTCTCTTATTGACTCACTCATGGACATAATTGCCGTCGCAGAAGGACTTGTTGGGGAAGAAAGTATCTAAAGAAAAACAAAATTTCCATAGGGCTTTGGGTGAATATGGTAAAAATCCGGTAACAGTAAAATGGCGTCTGCCAAGTAACATTTTATTCATTATATTACTTAAATTACCATAGGTCAAAGTTTTTCTACCTTATGCCTCCTTTGTGGACTGTAGTGTTACTTCAATGTCTTCTGAAACAAAAAGAAAATATAATGAATAGATTTAGGCGTTACTTTGCGGAAATCCATATTTAATAAGAACAAATATTTTTAAAATATTTTAAGAAAATATCAAATTAATATTTTAATAAAACACTTAATAAATACAAAAATATATCTAGTGTCACTATTATAAAAATATTTAAAAATATTAGTTATTATTAAAAGAAAATATTATTGTAGTAAAGTTTGGTTATATACCGCGTGCTTGAAACCACTCCCGTAAGTATTCTTGTTTTTTTAGCTGACATATTAGCATTTGACTTCAATATCACCTGATGGCATGTAAGGTTGTAGAAGGTGTAAAATTAAAATTGTATTATTGTCAGAGGGCATTTTCGTTGGTAGTTTATTCGAATTGCGTTGTTCCGGTCTGCTGCAAGACAATTCATCTAACAAGATTCTACATAGATCATTGTATTCAATACAGTTGCTATCTCTAGGACGGCTCTGGTAAACAGTAACTTTCCTGGTAATAATGGCGCTAAGAGGTAATGAATCTTATTGTGAACGCTGCCTTGAGTATGAATAGTGGCATGCTGTAAATTTTGAGCGATATGGAATAGAACAGTTCTTAGACACATAAGGCGTGGAACTTGAAGCAGTGATAGCCTAGAGACTGCGTTGCCGCAGGTTCGATCCCCACCACCAGTTTGAGTTTCACCGCATGTGGTGGGAGGGTGTTTTACGAATGTTCACCTGGCTAGCTACCACCATCAAGTAGAAAATATGTCGCCAAGCACCTAACAGTGTGTTCCGGCAACAGTCCTTGAGAGCGAGTAAAATTATATTCACATGAGACTCAACAACCGTATGTCTCAGGGTGACGGGCGCAGTGCAGTTCGTACTTGTGACAAAATGCATCTATTATAGGCAGATGTTACCGCTTAACATAAGGTGGGTCTCGTGCTTGTTCATTCAAAATCACATTTTTTTTTTGTATAAAAAACTGTACTTTGTACATTTCAGTATGTTAAATTATAGTGTCAGTAAAACAAATTTTACTAAGTTCTATAAAAATACTGACCCACGAAGCCCCAACGTGGCCATAAAAAATTTACAACTCACAAAAGTTAATTCCAGAAACTATATTTGATCGTTTCTTTTTGGTATTCCCCTAAAGAAATTCTCCCAGTTATTTGTTGACAAGTAGTTTCCTATATTATTAACTTTTTCCTTATTCGAAAGCAATATAGTGTTATATAGAATTTCAGACAGTGACCCAACTTATGTACTTAGATATAATAATACGACGTAACTGAGTTTAACCACTTAGTGTGAAACCTAATACTTATACCTTATTATAAGACTGATCGATGTTAGTTAAGGTTAACTGGACAATATTAACGTAAAGGAAACGCTGACTTTTTAGGAAAAATACTCAAAACTTATATATGAATTTGTTTTTATTACTAGGTCGGGTATTCCACTCTCAATTTATCAAAACTTTTTGAATAAATGTATAAATATGTGCGCTTAGTAGGCGTTGATGCTTAAATAATAAAGTAAAAATTAAGGTTTTCAGATTGGTAAATTACGTATTGTTATTTCGCAGAATCCTTTGTCACTGTCGCAATTTTCAGTATAGCGGAGCAATATACAACACCGCGTTAGCTTTCAAGAGAAAATATGACACCCTGTGAAGTCTCGGGCCGTTCAAAAGGGAGCATTTTTTGTTAACAAATACCCAGATTCAATCATGAATTACGTTTAGATGGTGTTAGGGCATTCCGCGAATGCCCACCTGGATAGCTACCATCCACAGCTAGAAACTTGTCGCCTACAGTGTGTTCCAGCAGCGGTCTGTAAAAGCTAGTAATTCTAGGTTAGCCTGAACAACATTGTTGACCGCATTATCTCTTACCGCCAAGATTTTCTCTGCTGTGTAACATAATGTCGTCTGTCAAAATGACAGAAAATTACAGGAATTGTAGAATGAAATTACTCATCCTACAATTATGTTTTTTTTTGGGTCACCAATGTGAACCTACCCTTGCGACTATCGCATTTCAGATGAAGCAATTTGCGAAACAATCTCGTGGTATCAATTAAATAAAAACCACAGAAGGAACACATTTCGTTATCGATTCTACACCATCCCCCGCAGTATTGTTGATGAATTAATATCCACCTTATATATTTCATTATTTAATCTCTACGTATCAAACACCTTGCAGTGTGCGTGGTGACGGGGTGGCTAATACGTTTTATTTATCACTTGTGTTATTAAAACATTGTAAAGGGCAGTGTATTCATACCGCTCTCCAACAAACGTGGTTTTGTGATATATTTAATACCGAAGGTTCAAACTGCGGAATGTCCTTAACCCATCTTCCTTGTCTAACGTAGGTACATAAAAAATATGCCTTTATTTGCAAAATATCGATGGCCATTGCATATTTATTAGTGGTAGGGCTTTTTGAGAATGCCCTACCTCTACTGCCCAAGTAAAAAAATCTGTCACCAAGCACCTAACGGTGTGTTTCAGCAGCTGTCTTTGAAAGCCAGTAACTGTAAAGATAATTTATCAATTAAATAACCGACTTAAAACATAAAAATACGCATTATTAAGGATAACTCGAATACTACTCGTCAGATCTCACTCAAATTTAAGCAGCACCACATGAAAATCACCATCTTTCGAAATAAAAACAAATATCATCAAAATCGGTACAACCTGTAAAGAGTAATGAGTTAACACACAAACAAATACAAGCAAATTGAGAACCTCTTACTGAAATTGAAACTTAAATTGAAATATCGGCATAAAAATAATGATAAATATACGCGATTTCAACCGTTTCATTACTATTAATTACTTTAAATAGAGCTAAGTACTAGGTAATATGTGAGTATATAATAATATAAATTAATAAAAATAATTTTACCAATATTATTCGTACCTAATAATCGCAAAAACCTAAGACACCATTATTTTTTTAAATGTTATTTTATCGCCATAGTCACCAGCTTTTATCAGAAATACTGCATTAGATGTTTCAATCTGTTTTGTTTATGCCTATAAAAAGCCTTAAAACAATAGCAACTGTGTAACAAACCCGCACATACTTTAATCAATGTTCTACGCAACTTGTAAGGACGAAGGTAGGCTCAACCATTTATTTATTCATAGGCTTTTCAAGGAAAAAGGGATCTTAAGTACCTGTTTTGTAAGGGACCCAGTGCAAGTACCCTCTGCATGGACGACGCAGGAATGTGAATTGCCTTGGATTGTCCCTTCTAAAGGAGTTTTGTTAAGTTTTCTCTATAGTTATTATATGATATATATTTTTATTCATATTTTTTTTATATTATTGTGACAGAGCAAGCTCGAGGCCCACCTGATGTTAAGCGGACTAACCTCTGCCTATAACAGGTGCATTTCGTAACAGGTCACGAACTGCACTGCGCCCGTCATCCTGATACATAGTTATTAAATCTCATGTGACTGTAATTGTAATACACTGGCTCTCAAGGACTGCTGCCGAAACACACTGTTAGGTGCTTGGTGACAGATTTTCTACTTGACGGTGGTTGCTAAGCAGGCGGGCATTCGCAAAATGCACTCCCATAGTGCTGTAACGACTGTATGTCAATGTGATCATTTATATCGACAACAAATTCGCGCTGAAGATTTTAAATTGCATAAATGCGTCCAAGTAGTATTCTAGATGTAAATTGTATTCTCTAACTGTGAAATAAATTGCCCAAGCTGATTCAAAACACTCTGAGATCATATTTTCATGGTCCGACTTCAACATGTTATTTCATAATTTTTTTACTCTTTTTAGAGATTATTACTGGTTAAACGATCAATATGCACTCCGGTACAATACCGGTCACCATCGACAAAACTTGCAACTATCAAGTCATCACCTAGATGTCAAGCTTTATTCATTTATTTGAGTGTAACTTAAAAACTACTTGACCGATTTTGAAAACAAAATATATGGAACCACCTCAGAAGCCTTTTAAATAAAAAAATAATTATCAAAATCGAATTCTTCTCCAAAAAGTTATACGTCTGTCATCCTTTTTTGGGAGTCGGTAAAAAAATATTATATTTTCTCTACCTACTTATTTTTTACTAATTTTTGTGCTTTTTAGACTATCAATTAGGGTATTGTTTTCTGGTACAGAATCAATACCCTAATTGATTGAAAATACTAATTAGGATAAACATTACTTATCAAGATTTTTCGTTACTAATATCAATAATCCGTCGTTACAATAACGGCGTTACAATTATAAATACCTACTTACGGCGTTATCGTACCATTACACCTGTAACGTCGTTCACGAGTTTGATTGCCTATCACGTACGCCTATCATCCCTTCAACACCCTCCAATACCTCGCCGTTACTCTAGAGCCTTTTAAGGGCTTAATTCGTTCCCTCGCCACAGATTAGGTAACAGTAACAACCCGGCCGTAATGAGGACATCAGGTGTTACGAAGTGTGAATGGGATGGGCCTTATTTACAGCATCTTTTGTCAAATTATTACTGTGATAATTTGATTCATACATGCATAGTCTTCCTTTCATGTCTGACACTATGTTATTCAGCAAAAAATAATCCCTTTCGATCGGTATGATAAAGCTACAAGGCGATTATTGTTCTCGTGTAACGGGTTCGATTCCCGGTTCAGCAATGTATATATTTAAACATCTATGAATGCAGTTGAAATTATTTTTGTGTTCAAATAGTGTCTTCTTTCAGTAAATTGTTTCATCTACAATATTCAAGGAACTTTCCCTCTATGTGGCATAACAGTGGGACGTCATGTATATTTTTAACCGACTTCCAAAAAAAGTGGATGATGAAATTGTTTTCCTGAAATAAGAGCTGATTCGATCCTGTAATAAGAGTATATTTCAAGAAAAAGATTGATATATTAGAAAAATAGCGGAACTGACTTCTAACAGTAAAAATAATGAAATAAATTGAGGAAGTTGGACTTCAAAATTAGGAGCTCGGAGTTTTCTTAAATCCCCTTTAGGTAATTGGTTGCTGAAATAAAGCAATTTTGGCTCTAAAAAGTGCCAACATTCCCGTGATTTGGAAAACATGTCATGAAAGTGACTAAGACGACGAATTGGAGAAGTATTGCGTAACAAACATAAAAAAACATACTGTTGGATTGAAATCCTACTCCTTTTAGAGATAAAATTACTGAACGCTCGCTTCGCTTGCGTGGCTCGCTTCGCTTGCGTGGCTCGCTTCGCTCCCGTGGCTCGCGCGTTTTTGTGGTTACCAGTAACCTAATACTCATCCTTGCCGTGCTCTCAACGTTACTTCATAATTAGTTTGCTCTAGACTAACTGTTACACGATTCTGTCGATAGGGCTATTCTTTTGCACTGAAACTGTACCCAGTAAGTGGCATTTTTTTTTTTTTTTTTTTATGGGATAGGAGGGCAAAGGAGCAGGCGGCTCACCTGATGGTAAGTGATCACCGTCGCCCACAAACATCCGCAACACCAGAGGTCTCGAGGATGCGTTGCCGGCCTTTAAGGAGGGAATATGCTCTTTTCTTGAAGGTTCCTAAGTCGTAACTGTTCGGAAATACTTCACCTGGCAGCTGGTTCCATAATGTGGCAGTGCGAGGTAGAAAATGCCGTGAAAATCGCAAGGTTGTGGACTTCCAGACGTCGACATGAAATTGATGAAACATCACGCTTTGTCGGGAAGTCCGGTGGCGAAATTGAGCTGCAGGTAGTAAATCGAACAGTTCCTCAGAACACTCCCCGTGATATATACGGTAAAAGATGCAGAGTGATCCAACATCTCTACGCAAAGCCAAAGGGTCGAGCCGACCGGAGAGAACTTGATCGTCAACGATTCGAATCGCTCTGCGTTGAACGCGGTCAAATGGAAGAAGCTGGTACTGGGGAGCTCCCGCCCAGAGGTGAGAGCAGTACTCCATGTGAGGTCGAACCTGAGCCTTATAAAGTTGCAGGCGATGGGCCGACGTGAAGTACCGCCTCGCCTTTCCGAGCACACCGAGCTTCTTAGAGGCTAACTTAGCTTTATCTTCCAAGTGACAGCGAAATTGGACGACGTTCGATATGTCGACGCCAAGTACTCCGATGCTAGTAGAGGTGGCAAGGGGAGTGTCTTCAAAACGGAGGGATACGACAAAGGGGGATATCTTAGCGGTAAACGCACAAACTTGTGTCTTCTTGGGGTTAAATTGGACTAAGTTCATTTGGCCCCAGTTCGAAACATTTGACAGCATGGTCTCGACTGAAGTCACAAGTTTGTTCCGACTCTCGACAACGCTTTCCCGAGAAATATTAGCGCGGCCGGTGTATGAGGCATCTCCGGTGCTGTCATCTGCATAACAATGAATATCGCTGAGTTGCAGCATGTCATTGATGTGCAAGAGAAATAGACTCGGAGATAGCACACAGCCTTGCGGAACGCCAGCATTAATCGGCTTTAAGTCGGAGCATGCACCGTCGACAACGACCTTGATGCTCCGATCTGCCAAAAAACTGGAGATCCATTCGCACAATTTCTCGGGAAGCCCATAGGAAGGAAGCTTCGAAAGAAGCGCTTTATGCCACACCCGATCAAAGGCCTTCGCTATGTCCAAACTAGCCGCCAACGCCTCACCCTTGGAATCCACCACCCCCGCCCATCGATGCGTAAGATATACTAAAAGATCACCAGCTGAGCGACCGCGACGAAAACCGTACTGGCGATCGCTAATCAGCTGGTGCTCCTCTAGATATTGCAGGAGCTGGTTGTTGATAATGGATTCCATTATCTTGGAGAACAGAGACGTTATACCTATAGGGCGGTAATTGGACGGATCTGAGCGGTCACCTTTTTTAGGGATCGGGTGCACCAAAGTCATCTTCCATATTTTTGGGACAACGCCTGATGAGTAACAGAGCCGGAAAAGACGCGTTAGAACCGGTGTCAACTCTGGAGCACAAGTCCGCAGCACTATCGGAGGGATGCCATCAGGCCCACTCGACTTATGAATGTCCAAGGAGAACAGTGCTTTACGTACTGCACATTGCCGGAAAATTATATCCGGCATCGAGGTATCACACCGTTGTATAGTTGGTGGTGAGTTCCCTTGGTCATCCAAAGTCGAGTTAGACGCAAAGAGAGAGCCCAGAAGATCGGCCTTCTCCTTTGCGGTGTGGGCCAGTGTGTCATTCTCTCTGTGCAGGGGCGGTAGGGATGACTGACAAAAATTTCCCTGGACAGCCCTAGCAAGAGACCAGAACGCACGTGTTCCCGAAGGAAGGCGGGCTAATCTCTCGCCAATTCTGCCGATATGCTCCGACTTCGCTCTTGCGATTACTCTTTTGAAGGACCTGGAGGCTAAGTTATATTTCTTTTTGAGATTGCTGGTATTTGAATCCTTAGATGCCACTGAATCAGCCCAAGCTTGGTAACGCTCTCGTTTGTGGCCAGAGGCCATTTTACAAGAGCGACCAAACCAGGGCTGTGACCTGCCACCGATGGGCACTGCAGAATATGGAATAAAGAGTTCCATACCCTGAAGCACTACATCAGCAACATAGTTAGCAGTGACATCTGGATCATCCGGCAAGAAGCAAACTTGCCCCCATGGGTAGGATGCAAAAAAGGACCGCATCCCGTCCCAATCTGCAGACCTATAGTGCCACACGCGACGACAACCCACAAAACGGGGTCGAGTTGGGCGTGTAACCGGCACTGAACTCCGGATCTGGCAGTGGTCCGACGATCCGAGAGGAGCGTTAACGGATACTGTGTAGTTTTCCGGGTGAGAGGTCAGCAGAAGGTCCAACAGGGAAGGTGTATGATCAACCACATCTGGGATTCGCGTAGGCGAGGTGACCAGTTGTGTTAGATCATACGCTAAAGCGAAGTCGTGAACAGATCTCCCCGCATGATCGGTGGTGCGCGAACCAAGCCATTCGGCATGATGGGCGTTGAAATCGCCAAGTATCACGATCTCTGCGGTGGGGATCTGCTCAAGCACGGAATCTGTAGCCATCTGTAGGTGCTCCACGAATTGATCTATTTCGGCATTACCGTTCATATGGGACCTATAAAGGCACGCGTAGATTCGCGGATGGTCATCGCAGTCTAGGCGCAACCAAATGTCAGATAGGCCCCGTCCTTCAAGGCTGCTGAGACGACGAGCACAGATATCCTCTCTGACGTAAAGACACACCCCCGCCCGCGGCAAAAAGGAATGTTCCAGTTTGTACCCAGGGTATGTGAGGAATGAGGTGTCTGTCGGAGAGCATATCTGTGTTTCAGTCAAAAAGAGCAAGGCCGGCTTAGCAGTCTCCAGATGGTAATGGACATCGTTCAGGTTAGAACGGAGACCCCGTATGTTGCAGAAGTCCACGGTTAGCGTGGTGTGGGGTGACTTAAGCCTCCTGCTTCGTTTACCTCGAGCAGCAGAAATAGGGTTGAGCACGGTTTTGCCCCCTCCAGAATACGCAGGGCAGCCCGAGCATCCACCTTCAGGTTCAGGTCCTGGAGGTGGATGCTCGGAGAGGGATTCTCCAGCGCTTACGCGGCTGGTACCCTCCTGGAGTAATGTCTCGTGAAACTGTGCTGCCATATTCCTTTAGGGGGGGGGGGGGATTGGGCCTCCGGATCTCCCACAAATCGATCGAAACGCAATGGCAAAGCCACTACTTCACGTCGATATCATGTGGGAGAGTGGTACTTCCCCGGTCGTGCCGGCCCATTCAGCTGTAACCCATAGAGCTACAGCGTGGCACTACCACTTCAGTAATGTAATAGATTACAGCCTGTAGTAATGTAATAGATTACATGGGAACAAAACCCAATGGCGAAACGTGGGTACACATCTACATCTACAAACACATCTGCATCATCACCTACCCATTCGGGGTATATAGGCGTGATATATGTATGTATGTACTTTTCAGGAGCCTCGGTCCTATGTAGGTAGGTACTTACTTGAATTCTCCTGCACGATTATCTGTTTCTTTATTTCTATATAACTTGATACTTATGAGCTTTGCACAATCAATCATCGTCTAGGTGTTCTTTTGCAGCATAATTTCTTGATTATTTACTTATCAAGGCACGTAGTTCGAAGAAAACTTGGGCTCAAAAGTTTGAGTCCCTTCAAATGTCCCATTTTTTTCAATTATTCTGATTCTTCAAGCCTTTACATAGCATTTTTATTAAAAAAATGTCAGTATTCTATAAAATAATAAGCTTTTAAGCCAATAAAATTCAATATAAAAAATAAAATTAAAGAATATTACTATGAAACATAAAGTCAAGGAGTCTGAGACAACCTTTAAGCGAAATACGTCTAGACTTATCAACTACTTTAGTTTACCTTTACCTTGTGTCTAAAGACTTAACAATTTTACGAAAAGAAAATTTATAGATTTAATACTTTTATCGTTAAGAAAATAAATTGCTGTTCTCCGAAAAGTTACCTCACATTTTTAGGCTTTAAGGCACAGTTTTATTTGTCTAATAGTAGACAGATAGGCAAGTGGCCTGATGGAACGTAGGCACCGTAACCTATCGACGTTCGTACCATCAGAGATGTTAAAAGAATCTTATAACGCCGTTTTTAAACAACGCCACATCGTATCGCAGAGGAAACAATGTAAAGTGCTCGTAGCGAAGTTTGCTTAGCCGTTCTTAATCGACCAGCTACGTTTAGCAACGTCCGCCGCGGTCATGAGTTGGATGGGTGACCGCTGGTGACATTACTACTGAGCGCTTCCGCGCTTCGGAGGGTACGTTAAGCCATCGGTCCCGGTTGCTTCAGCATGGTGGTAGGGCATTTTGCGAATGCCCGCCTGGCTAGCGACCATCAAGTAGCAAAACTGTCGTCAAGCACCTAACGGTGTGTTCCAGCAGCTGTCCTTGAGAACCAAAATCAAAGTGACCTCGACGGGAAGTTCCCTCCAAATCTTTAGACTACGCGGTATAAATGTTCTAGAGAACAGTTACAAAGTCGAGCGCAGAAGCTCAAGCTAAGGTAATTCCTGGTGGAGTTCAGAAGTGAGTAGTGTTAGTCTCTAAGAACGGTAAAAGTGGGTTTTTAGAGTCCCGACCCCGTTTCGTGCCCGTTCTTCTTGCAATGGCTATAATTTTTTTTATTGCTTAACGCGGCAGCTTTATGTAGAATATTTCAATATTATAATTTGTGATTAACTTTTATAAAAGCGTCGTAGACGCCTGAATTGGATAAATAATTTTGCCTTTGACTTTGACCACCATCTCACCTGGTGGTACATGATGTTGTGGTCGAAGATTTTGTCTAGGTTAATCGAGAATAACTGGCAGTTCGCTAATTTCCCCACCGAAAGGTTATACAGTTTGCCATAATGCCCACGCTTGGTAGGCGTCTTGGGGATCGCAATGTATTGCGGTAGTCAATTCTTTATGAATAATTTAAAACAGGTCCGTTCAATTGGATATTAATTAAAAAAAATATTTACAAGTCCGAAATTTTATTATTATTTTGAAAAGTGTAAACGGTGTATTATAATGTTTTAAAAGATACTAGCATGTTCCGTATTAAAAGAAATACAACTTAAATATTATGTTTATAGAAAAATATGTTCGTCAGTTTATCTTATAATAAGAAGATTAAAAATAAATAATCTTATATAATATTTTACCCAAAAGTAAGCTTACCCAATTGCAGTAACGCTATTTCTTAAGACGAGAAGGAAGTGTCGAATTTTCATACAAAAAGAGAAAATGTTTCTACCCCCCTAAACAATCACCGATTTTGATGATTTTTGGAAAGGTTACAGATATTATCAATATTGAGGTTTGTAAGTTTTGCTTTTTATCATTATATTATAGGAATTTGAATTAATGGGTTTTTAAATACCGATTTTTTCTCAAAAAATGTATCTCTAGTTTGTGAATTGTTTATATGAAAAATAATGATAAATAAAGAAAAAGGAAAACCTATAAACATCGTTTGTTCTGTCAGTTATAAAATAAGACCAAATTTTTTGGATTTGATTAATGTTTACTATAGGAGAGAAGTTTTCTCCCAGAACTCAAATTATGCGGAAATTCTAAGTCAAAACTTGAAGAAGCTGCAATTGTCCTTATCGCACAATTCTGTTCGGGGGGCAGGGTAGCTGCACAGAATAAATCATAGTAGTTAGGTAGAGGTACTTGCATTAGTGATGTCAATATGCATTTTCGATATGTTGGATGGTGAGTGATGGGAAAAAATCGATGGTATAGATATTTCGATTCTACGAATATTATTGTTTTCTGAATATTACATTTGAATTATCGAAACTAAAAAATATATTATAGACGTACATAACCCAATATATAAATATAAAAACAATTTCACACATCAGTTTTTACCTATTAATAAATTTCATATTTTTACCTATCCTTCTAAGTATATCTTTGTCGTGAAATCTTAGCTTACATTATGACGAACATTGATTGAGCCGACGTTGTAGATATTATATAATGTAAATTAAATGTCACAGCACATTTTGTAGCAAATCTAGTAAAGTCTCTAAAGTAAGTAAGTACAGGATATTTGTTCTTCGATACACATAAAACATGTTTTTTTATAAAATGGATTCATCACACAATAAAAAACGAACAAAAATTAAACCGACTTCTAATACCAAAAAGTCTGAAATAACTAGTCAAAGTCGGTACCATGACAGTTTGAAAGTATGATCTCCATATTGTGGTCATGGTGACTTCGACAAATTATTTTTCATTTTTTAGGTTTCATTATAGGTATTATGTTAAAAAAAAGTTAGCCCTGCCACTTACGGGAATGATTTGTGTATTCCGGTCTGATACCACAATCGGATCCCACACCGTTCATTTACAATATAAAATTGCAAGACAATACAAATATAAATACAATACAAATACAATATAATTTTTTCGTTCCGGTCTGATCCCACTCATTGTTTCATGCTCCAGACTGATAATAGTTATAGCTTGGGTACGTTATCAATAAAGGAAGAAATTTATGAAACTATGCTTAACACGACAACACACATTGGTACACATACCAATATAAGAATACGCAAGTTACCAGGAGAGCAGAAGTTCATAGGAGTTTCATACTGTAAATCTTGTTACAGAAAAACATATTTATAAAATATATTATTAGCTATTAGATAAGTTGTGATTATAAGTTATGAAACTCACGCAGAGAACTCACTTAAATTATATTAACTTAAGTTCATCAGTAAATAATCAGTATATGTACATACATAAATGTAGCTGAATCGATAACTAAAACATAAAAATCATTATCTGCTATTTTTCCTTAAAAAAATACTTTGAGTTACTTCTTTCTTTTATTTTTAAATGTACGTACATAAGAATAAAACAAGCTGCTTTAAAACGATATCACTCTTTATTGTAAAAGTTCAACTAAGATATCGAAACTAACAATCAACATTAGGAAAATAACTATATACAAACAATATGGGTATATTTTTATAACCATTTACGCATGCTTAGCGAGAATATAAAAATAATTTTTGATGGAAAAAATATATAATTAGGACTGGGATCGGATCTCACGATCACAGGTACCTGTAGTTGCAGGCTCGAATCTTGCCAGTAGCTAATGCTTTTTCCATCTAACAGTATAAAAACAATATTATATTAAAATTGTTCATACAGTTGGCTGTATATCCGCAGGTCATACCTATATAATTTTTTAAACCTTCAGCCAATTTACCTTAGAAGAAAGCATATAATTAACAAACATGCAATTTTATGTAAAATTTGTAATAAAATATATAAACAGTATAGATATTATAGAGCATGCCATATAGTAGATTATATCTACGAAATATTATTTAAAGATGTCAATAGCTACCAAAATAAACAATAAAACTAGTTTGCCTAAGAGTAACAATTCAGACTACAAAGTAAGACAATAAGTAATCAACAACATTAAAATATGCAAAACTTTTCCAAAAAAACCAACTGTGATTTCAGCTTTTTGTAGTTGATCTGTAACATGGTAAATTCATTTATTTCTTCAAATTATTTTGTGAAACTACGCTTCAGTGATTATTGCCTTGTTTAATATTGATTGTTAAGTAATATATTTAAGTTGGCATCTTTTTCTAAATAATTTAACAAAGCTGGTATTTATTGTGGTGCATTTTAATATCGTTACTATATAATTTAAAATGACAGCATTCCATAAAATGTTCGATGATGTTCCTTATATAGTACACAATATGTTTACGAAACTTTAGCCTTCTAGCCATTGAGTCACCGTGTAGCCATTAAGGTCTTGTACTTCTGCGAGTTTCTGGTAAGTCCTCGATATTATAACAGCAGTCTTCTCCGATGTGACCTTTTTCAAGGTACAGGTTTTTTATGCTTTCAATTTAGTATTGTTGACAAGTACTTTATATACGTTAGTAGCTTGTAAGCGTAATAATTACAGGACGATTGTAAAAAGCAAATGATCACCTTCGTCTTTATTTTTTTCTAAGGACCAACAAACAGTTTTACAGCATTTTCTTAATGTAAAAGTATTATTATTTATAATAATAATCGTGAGACCAACATCGTTTGTTCTGTTTGGATGATTCAGTTGATAAACTAAAAAGACGAGAACCATAAGTTTATTTTCTAGTATGTTTACAAAGAAGAAAAAACAAAAGAAATCATATGTATACAGCGTAGTAGATATGATTTCTTTAAACTTCTGCCCTTCTGGTACTTTGTAAATTAGTTAAATCCCACTTTAAATAATAAGTGGGATCAGAACGGAAAATATGAATAATAGAAAATATAACTGATAACATGTGGTATATTTTCATGGGATCGGACCGGAAGACACTGATTGGGGTGTGGCACCGTCAACAGTGAAATTATCAAGATAGGTAGTCGTTACACTGCTCGGTTGGGAGTAACTAAGAAAACCGCTGAACTATAATAATGTTAAGGAAATCTGGAAGGTGGATGGATAGTAACTCTTGCCCTATCAAGTACTCTTTGAAGCGCTCGAAGCCAAGTTTGCTTAGCCATTCTGAATCGATCAGCAAAGTTAAGCAACGTCCGCTGCGGTCATGACTTGGATGGGTGACCGCTGGTTGGGCATTACTACTGAGCGCTTCCGTGCTTCGGAGGGCACGTTAAGCGGTCGGTCCCGGTTGTTGTCTTAGGATAGCAGTCGTTACAGCATGGTGGTAGGGCACTATGCAAATGCCCGCCTGGCTAGCTACCACCCTCAAGTTGAAAATCTGTCGCCAAGCACCTAACGGTGTGTTCCGGCAGCTGTCCTTGAGAGCCAGTAACTCTAGGTTAGTCTGAACAACATCCTCGACCACATCATCACTTACCATCAGGTGAGATAGTGGTCAAAGGTTAACCTATCAGGCATAAAAAAAAAAAAAAAAAACAGGTAAGTACATTAAATTACGTGCAAATGACATTTGTCTATGTATTTTTTTAATATATTATACTCTGGGACCATAATTCAATTATATTTGTAATCAATTAAAACATGAAAACATTATGTGTTTTTTATGAATTGTTAAGGTTTCATATCAAAAGGAAGGCAAATAAAACAATGAAATAATAGTACACTAAAAATATAATAACTAAGTCACACCGAAATACAATAACCGACTTCCAAAATGGAAAGAGGTTCTCAATTCGTCTGTATTTATTTTATGTTTGTTACCTCAGAAATTTTGACTGGGTTAACCGATTTTAAAAAATATTTTTTGTTTTAAATCTGATGCTTGTCGTTTGGTCCCATTAAAATTTCATCAAAATCGGTTAAGCCATTTTTGAGTTACATTCCAGTAACTGAAAAATATTTACCTATCTTGATGATGTAGTCGTTGACAATGAATGCCAATCGATCCCGTAAGTAGCAAGGGCCACTATAAAAAGACAGTTTATTTTAAATCCAATAATGGAACTGAATTCAACACCCAAATATGTGAAATAACTTGTTGAAGTCGGTACCATGCGCACAATATTGTACTTTTCAACTATCTTGGTACCGACTTCAACAAAATATTTCACACTTCTGGTGAAGTCCAGTTTTTGGTTAAAAAATTTAACTGAAGTCGACGAGAAGTAAAAGTAACCAGCAGCGCGCGGGCGGCGGTGCAGCGTGGAGCGGCGACGCGGCGGCGCGGCGGTGCAGTGTCGTGGAGCGGCGGCGCGGCGCGGCGCGGGTGCAAAGAGAATTCAATAATGACTCGACTGGACGACTCTGTACTGTAGTACCTATACATATTATATGTTTATGGGATTTGACGACGGTGCGGGGCGCGGAGTGCGAGGCCAGCGTTTAGCGGCGAGACAGCATCATTTTGTTAAAATACCTATTTTTCTGTGGGAGCTTCTCTTCAGCGGCCTCTTAAGTAAGCAACACAAGAATTGGCGAAAAATTTAAAACGGTACTCTACTGTATCAGCCAGATTGTCCACTGCTGAACACAGTCTTCTCCATTAAAAGGGAGGGTTGCAATAATTCTCACACTTGGCAGGCGTCTTGGGGATACCAGTATAAGATAACAGTTCCTCAGAAAAACTTTGAAAAAGCACGTCAATTTATTTATTGCGCTGAGTAAAAAAATCAGACAGAGATGGTTGATCTACTGCCATATTTATATACATATCCTTTGACGCCGAAGTTTTAATTAAATTTTGCATATAATCTATTAATTGGTTCTTGATATTCCTTGAAGTTGAATAGTTGAACTTCAATAGACTCTCCAATCAATTTATAATGGACAAGAACTATCAATTCGCTAAAGCATATTAGCCGAGTTTAGAATATTTTGTTATACGACCGGGTTATTTATGATATATTTATATAAGCTTCTACCCCTCACCGATGCAAATCGTTCATACCTCATGCAAATTGCAAATGAAAAATAACCAGGTGCCAATGTCTCAAGGTTTTCGTAGCGGACCACAATGTCAAGTGTTCCAACCAAATTTTAAGTTTGGTCGAAGTTTGCTCGCAGCATTGCCTAGAGTGGTAGGCTGTCTTGTTAAAACATTAAGTTTTGTCGATCATAGTAGAGAATTAGTAGAAAATCTGTCACCAAGCACCTAACAGTGTGTTCCGGCAGCAGGCCTTGAGACCCAGTAATTCTACTAGGTTAGGCTGAACAAAATCTTCGACCACATCATCACTACCATCAGGTGGGATAGTGGCCAATAACTAGGGTTTTAGCTACGCAATTTTTTTTTAATTCCACGCAATAGGCTGCAGAGTTCGGCTAGCGTAGAAAAACTCGAATTAGTGTGACAGTGACAATGACGATTACAACACTACGAATAAATATAAAATAGCGGTGCCAGGATTAGATTAACATAGACAAATAAAAGGTCTTTTTTTAGTAATTATGGGAGGTTTTATAATAATGTTCCAAACATATTACAACGCTCACAGAAGGAAAATTCAAGTTGCACGTGAAAAACATTTTGATTAACTAATCCTACTACACAATTTGTGATTACTTAAACGACAAAAATGCTTGGAAAATTCCGCCTCTGCCAAGCCATCACATGTCTCCTACGTAATTTGAACAAATATTGTAATATTTTTATTAAATTGTAAACTATATTATATTTTAGTATAATATATAATACTACAAAATTGCAAATTTACGAGAGGAAAAATTCAAGTCGTGTGCGGGATTCGAACCCGAAATGTAATCCCCAGTATACACAGAGCAAACATAAAAATAATCAAAAATATGTAAACATTTCTAAAAGAAGTTTGAAAGAATGGCCCCGAGTTTCTTGTCCGTTCTTCTCGCAGTGGCTCTATACATATTTTAATGAACGTGGCAGTATAATGAAATATATTTCTATATTAAAATTTGTAATTGACCTTCAGAAGAGCGTCGTAGACGCCTAAATTGAATGCATTTTGAATTTTAATTGCGTCGCAGAAAATTTCTTTGTGCGGGTTAGTCAGGGGTAATACTGCTAAAATTCCTATATCTACCGCTAAGCAGTAATGTTGCCATTACTGTGTTCTGGTGTGAAGGGTGCCGGTGAAATTACAGGCACATGAGACTTAACATTATGTCTCAAGGTGATAGGCGCAGTGAAGTTCGTAACTTGTGTCGAACTGCATCTGTAAGAGGCAGAGGTTACCGCACACAAGATGGACCTAATACTTGTTCAATCATGATATTACAAACAATATAGAGGTATCAGTTACAAACTTACAGCCTTACTTAAGCATAAGAAGCACGCTAAATACTGAGTAACAAGTGGGAAGCTAATCACACATAATATAATCCCTAATCAGTGCATAAATATTTCTTATGTATAAAAGTTGAGTAGGGCCTGCTTAGTTAATCAGTCGCTAATGAGTAACTGTTAAAGTTGTGTTTTATTGTGATCGCACGCCATACGTATTATTTACCGCTTTACAAAGAGCTCAACTGCATTGTGGGGGTCCTCTTCCTAGTCTTAAAAATTTATTTTTTCTAAAAGTTTATTTTTAATGCTAAGTCCAACAATAACCAAGATTACTGTTAATGGGTTCGAAAAAAAAAAGTTATTTAATAGGCGAGTAATATTACTAAGCCAGGTAATATTACTAACCACTTTCGTAGGACATCATATTCAGGTTAAATAGCCATTCTCAACTTGATTAAGGTACAAACCCAAGTTCAAAAACAAATTGCGCGGACACAATTAATCAAAGTAAGAACGACACACAATCATAACACGACCACATGCCAGGCCACAGACGATGAGCTGTTTCACATCCGCCATCTTTTTAATTTCACACTGGAATATGTAGATCTATTCTAAAGCTTCAGGCTGAATTGAAAAAAATATTAAAATAATGATTATGGTATAAATAATAATAAATTACCATAAAATTTTCATTCATATATATATTTTAAAATTTAGGGGGTCAATATGCGGGTGCCAAAATTTTCAGCGAAAATAGACCTGAGTTACCGGGTTAAATAAATCGCTTTTCACTGTTCAAAGATGGATAAATAACAATCATTAACTTTACAGCTACTTTTTGCAATGAATAGTTTTTCTCTTAAGTTTTTCTTATTAAACTACTATTTAATGAATAAATTTTTAATAAACGATTATCAGTAAGGGTGTCATATAGATAGAAGAGCAGAAATTAAAGCGCCTATATGGAAAAAGACAAGGGGCTTGTAATTTATTCGCCTGGGAATATCTCATGGGCCAGCTACATCTTCAATTATAAAAATCGAATTTAAACATCCTAATGGTACTCCTCAAGGGCTTTTCCTTTAGCTGTGTTGTAGAACCTTCAGGGACAGTTTCCATTATAGGGATTAATTTAACAACTTCTTTACTCAATTCGTTATTTGAAAACATAAGAGATAATATGGTGGTGAAAAGCTCGCTTGTTTAAAAACCGGTACATTTTGTTTTAGTGCAATCTATTTCAGGCAGAGTTCAAAAACTCTTCAAAGACTGTTTGTCAGGCTCGTTCAAAATACTCAAATAACGAAAGAGAAGACAAACACGTTAGTCATAACACAGTTTGACCGACTTTAAAAAAGGAAGAGGCTATCAATACGATTGTATATATTTTGTGTGTTTTACAGGATGTATTTTGATGTTTTTTTTTTAATTTTCAAGCTGGTTTAGTATGAGGTTCCATTTAAACTTGAGTGAGACCTGACGAGTAGTATTTGATATATCTCTAATAATTCGTATTTAATTGGCTTCGACTACATTGATGATGATCTCATTTTATATTATAGCATTCTAATATAAAGAAAACATCAAAAGGTACAACCTGTAAAAAGCCATGAGGTAACACACACACACACAAAAATACAGTCGAATAGAGAACCACATCCTTATTTTGAAGAAGGTTAAAAAGAACTACAGATACGACGAACATGAAAGAAACATCTCTCTTGAGAATAAATCATTGAAATTAATGGGAAATTACCTGAATTGCATTTGAGCCTATAACATGAATATAAATATTTTTTCTTTCGTCTATTATAGATCTTTACCTAATATGAAATATCAAGGTATCTAAGCAAATGCGTTTTAATTGATTCTTACCCAAAGCTAGAAATAAACCTCCAGACCTCATTTTGAAGAGGCATATTTACAGTTATTTTTGGAACGTCTGAAAATTCTTGGTTTCCGCAATGCAACTTGGCTACCTATGAATAAACAGAGAATAATAAAATAAACCCAAAACAGAGGGTTTATTATCATCCGAAGAAAACGTAAAACCTTTTCCAGTACAATCACGCGCGAAAGTGCTCATAGCAAATAATAAAAATAATAAGAATGACTGCTCCCGACTGCCAAATGCCGTTAAAGGACGATAACAATAGCATTCAACAAAAGAGATATCATATAATCGCCTATATTTTCGGCTTGAAAGGATCGTTAAGACGAGAGGGCTTAAGGAGTTTTGTGTTTGCTTGTACATGATTTTTGTTTGTGATTTACGGCAAAATGTTAATGTTGGTTATGTTTTATATTTTATAAAATTCTAATATCTTTAACGACATATGGTCAGTTTTTTTTAATTTAATCAAATATCGAGTGTCGTAAATGGTGACACGCTTTTCACTTTACCCGTCGATATGGGGGTGGTGTTGCTGTTTGTTGGGCACCTATAGAAGCTGTTTAGCGCCCTGATTAATTAAAAAATTTTAAACTATATGGTATATATTCATACTATAATGAGTTCCGTCTTCTCTAACGACATAAAGAATATATAAAAATATGGTTTCGCTAACTACACACACAGAATAAAAAAGGACATTATTTTAAAAAGTTTTGTCATTGTTGTTAGGCCCGACTACCTGCCTGACTTTAAACTTCCTTGATAATGGTCTCGTTGGTAGTAATCATAGAGATGTTGAACCTACATGGATGTGGGTAAAAAACGATGATGTTGAAGCTGAAGTAGCAACTATAATTCGTCTCGAGGTGAGAAACAATCAGCTTGGAGTTAAGCTTTGGCCCATACCATATCTAATACAGACTACAGATAGACCGCTCAATACTTGGCTCACAACCCGCCATTCTTTTTGAAAAAAAAATCATTAAATATTGTGTAAAAATTACTTGGACTTATTTGGACTGCCTATGAGTCTGCTATGACTTATAGGTTGTCTAAATGCTTTTATTGTAGTAGCTGTAGTGTTATATATAGTTCATAGTATTTTGTTTAATAAAGGCATACCGCCGGTAAAAAACAAAGTAAAAAAGAAGTAATTTCCATGCTTTTAATGAACATGTATTTTACTTGTACTATATTTATACTCGCATATCTTATGACAAAGTGGTCGAATAAGCACGAGGCCCAACTGGTGTTCAGCACTAACTTCTGCCTATACAAAATGCATTTCGTCACGAAAACTTGCACTGCGACCGTCACTCTGAGACATTCAGTTGTTAAGTCTCCAGTGTCTGTTATTTTACTAGCTCTCAAGGACTGCTGCCGGAATATAATTTTAGGTGCTTGGCGCCAGATTTTCTACCTGACGGTGGTAGCTAGGCAGGCGAGCATTCACAAAATGTCACAACATTCAGTTTTAGTTTTTTTTTTAACGGCGTTATGCCTTTATCAAGCAAAATACTATGAACTATATACAACACTACAGCTGCTACAATAAAGGCACTTAGACAACCTACAAGTCATAGGCAGTCCAAATGCTCCAGCCCACTCCCAGTTGGCAGCGTGCCCAGCATGCTGGCAGCATTGCCACGTTGAATTGCGTTTTAGTTATACTTTGGACTTTAATAATTATTATATATATATATATATATATATATCTAAATATATCTATTAATATATTTATATTAATATAAATTTATAATAATTTAATTATAATCAATTATAAAAGTAAAGAAAATATCCCAGACTCAGTATGAGCCGGAATATTAAAAATAACAAACATTTTATTTATAAAATTAAACGTTTGTTTATCTATGCAATGCGTTATTCCTGGAAAAAATGTTATGATATTTCTGCGCACTAATTCTCTTCAGTCGGCAGACCGCCAAACAGCGTTGCCGCTGAGCATACCGACGTTCTGTATATTTTGTACAGAGTGGTATTATACAAACAAAAGAAAAATCTAAACTACAATATTAAAAAAGGAAAGATTTTGATTGTTTGTTTGCATTGAACAGGCTCTAAAATGAATTAATCGATTTGTAAAATTATTTAACCATTGGAATCACATTATTTCTGACGAACATAGTTGATGAATAATTTCAATAAAGTAAGGGATCAGTGAAAACTTCGATAAAGTAACTCAACGTGTGAAACAACTTTACAAAAATAAACGTTATTATGGCGTATGCTGCGGAAATTATTGACAATAGAGCATAGTGATGTACCTATTACAAAATTATAGAAGACATTAATACCTCCAAAAAAGTTGCACTACTATATGTCTAACTTATACAGTTATGTCACAGTAACTACTTTGTTAGCGTTTAAATTTAAACAAATTGATTTTTTTGTTTGATACCCGTGCGATGCGGTGGTGGGCCACTACTAGAGAGTAGTGGTCTATATACATAATATTATGTAAGTAACAAACCATATATGGGATTGATTGTAATTCTCACAGCCATAACAGTAGAGACCGTAGAGTCCCTTTCAGTAACTAAAACTAAACTTCCCCCTAAAACTTATGTGGTTCCTAGTTACAAAATAAAAATCCGTAGCAATAACTATACGAACAATATTTTAATTATATTACAAAAAACGTGTTAAATCGTGAAATCATCTGAGATTATTTTTTGAGAATACAGTGGAGTGTTAGCATATTAGGGCCGCTAAGTTTTAACTACATATTTTAAGAAAAACATAAAATTAATAGTTTAGAAAAACAACTTAAGTAATATATAAAATCTTATATCTAGTGACAATTTCGTCTAATTTACCTGTTAAGCCGACGTGACGTCACAAACGCCACGTAGCCAAAAATAATTTTCGTTGCGTATCGCTTCTACACGAAGCATCTTCAAGAGGTCTTGACTCTTCGAGCGCACGGTCGAGGAAGGGAATTGACATTAGAAATAATGAAAAACAGTTTTAAGTGTTTTTTCATAAATATTAATTTAATGTTTTCTTAAAATATTTTTAAAATATACGTTATCATAGTTTTTTTTTTCTGTGTCGTGACATCTTGACTCCTCAACGTCTAAACCGGTTTTAATGCTACTTAATCCGAAGAAATCTGCTAAGCTGGCTCCAGATATTCAGATTGAAGCATATCGCGCAACGAGTAGTAGATAGTTAAATAAAGGTAAATTAATAAAACGAAGCCAATTCATTCTATAATTTTTATAATTATGTGTCCCACATAAGTGGAATAAGTATCTAATGGATGATATAGAATAAGTATATATAGAATATGTGGTAAAACTGTTTGACACTATTTAATTCTCTACTATCTTAAAATAATACCAATAATAACTAACTTAGGTATAAGAATAAAATTTCTACAAAACTAACATAATATGAGGTATATAAAACTCTGTTTAAAATTCAGTATAAGAAATAAATAAAAGCGTTATGTATTATTATTAATATTATTATCTTAAAGTAAATGTTTGTAACCACGAAGGTCCATGGTATGATTCCTACTGAATTTAAACTGTGGTAATTGCTTATACACATTTCAAACAAGACACATCTGTGAGATATCTGTCATGAATTTGACATTTTATCAATTTCTCCTTCGACAAAGGTCGCATGATTGACGTATCGATAAATTGAAACGTCGCGTCGATAAAATGAAATGGATGTCACATCATCTTAAAAATGAAGAAGTATTTTATTTCGCAGGTAATAAATGTATGTTATTTTTAAGTTCTCTTACAAGACAAGCTCTCTTATGCAATTGAAGTGGTTAAGAGGTTGACCACATGGGCGTTTTTGTCACTGACTATGTTCAATAAAGTGATGCGCACATGTTGTCTTCGTACAAATACTTGTCCACCAAACAAAACAAAACTTTCACTCTCCGTGCATTTTATTGCTTTCCGACTATCGATTTGACACAGTGACTCGCAAACATGGAGTTAACTTTTTCCAATTATGTGACTGCAAACTTCTCAAAGCTCATGAAGTTTCATGTATTAGCATTTTCTACTGCATCAATAGGTAAGATAATGGTAAAGATATCCTATGTCAGAGACCTAGTAAGGCAAGCCTATTTGTAAAAAAAAAACATTTTTCTGAAATAACCCTCAAGGACCGCACTCACGTCTCTCCCAGAATTTCCCATTCTCCCACAGTCTGGCGTCTAATGGAGCAAATTCGTCAGCCTCCAAATAATCCTATTTTTTAATTACGGACTCTAATTTTGAGTAACGTTATTCCGTCTGACTCCACAGATAATATAAAAACAGTAGGTCATGTCCAAAGATATTTATGTGATACAGATGCTATTGTATTTGTGTCTAGGATTCTGTATTATGTAGGTACGGCATTTTGCGTATGCCTGCCTCGCTAGCTTAGTAGCTCATGTAGAATCTATTGTTGAGTACCTAACGATATGTGTACCGGCAACTGTCATTGAGAGCCATTTCCCACTTATTCTAGTAACAATTGATACAAACAATACAATATTTTTTCAAGAACAGTTGATATAAAAATATATTTAGGAACAGTTGATGGCGTCAGTATATATATGTACATGAAGATATGCTAACCAGGCAAGCACTCTCAGAATACCATACAAACAAGCTCAAGCCCGAAAGCATTTGAACTAAGGCCCTTCACTGCGGCTGTTTGCAATCATTACCACGTGGCTATCACCATCTTACCACCCTCATCCCACCGAACAATGTGAGTTTGATACTATGTACAAAGAATACGCAACAACACATAAACATTTTAAAGAATATTAGTTAACAAATAAAGGTAATTGCAAAAATTTTCTTGTTTATAGTTCAACGTAAGTTGACCTGTAGATGTCGTTCCATCCCAATACGATGGTTAAGAACGAAACGATAAATTAGTCATGCGTCAGATCTCATGTTGGCATAACGGTTAGAGTATACCCCGGTTACAGGGGTGAATGACGCTGTTTTGAATCATACATATTATAACTATAATATTTTTTCATTAAAAAAAACTACGTCCGTCAGCTGACGGTTGCCGAAAACGCACCGATTCATATAGAAAAGTTGACAAATAGCTCAAGGGCATTACTGTAGTGGCGATCAGAACTAAATTCCCAGGTACAACAGAATAACTGTTAAGAGAGCGAGTGTTGGAATGCTGCTTATCAGGTGCAATAATTATTTATATATATAATTATTACAACTAACAGAAGAATATAGAACAGTCTTTATAATCTTAAGCCAAGAACTGTACTACTGCAAAACGTATCACGAGTACAACATTAATACTAGGTACAGAATCACTTCAAACAAAAAGTTCTCATTATATGAAATTGTGTAAGTTAGCTTACTGCATAAACTAGTAACTACGTACTAAGATGTGATTAACGCGAACTAATTCTGCGGAGAATTCATTTTCTTGAGGATAATCTAAGGTGGCATTAGTCTGAGGTAATTTTGGTACAATTCATTGAGATAAATGGTTTCTCTTTAAGGTAAATCTTAGCTTGGCATCGCAACATTACCTACTAAGGAACTTTTTTCTGATAGCACCAATTGTTCGCTATCTCACCGGCTGTCAAGTGACCATACAACAATAACATATAGTAACGCATGTTGTAGCCGACGCAGGATTACTTGAATTAAAACGTCGTTATAAGAGGAAGATTGGTGGTATATTGGCGAACATGCATTGATAATAAAAAATAGGCTTTATAAAATTATTACGAATAACATGAGGTGCACAATGTTGCCGCAAAAAAAGCTTAGGGACGACTATAAATAATAAATAAATAAATGTCTGAAAAATATATTTTTAGGAAATGATCCCCATCACTATTCATAATTGAAAGATATGGGTGCACCCAGTATTGTCTTTTCACACCTTTTATCTTCAATCTCTCTCTCCGTCTTTTTAACTATAGCAGAAGCAAAATAACGTCTTGTGCGGTCCATATCTAGATAATAGATAGAGTAGCAGAGTTTAACAAGGTATGGCCACGGTAATATTATCTATATATATAAAATTACCTTCTTCTTAAGGTCTTGACTCATCGAGCGCACGATCTAGACGATACTACAAAAAAATAAACCGCAGTGAGCGTTATTTCGAATTTTGGGCTAATACCAGTACCAAGTTAAAAAAAAAACATAGTTCTAGTATGAGCTGTGCCATGTTAATATAACATATTCACAGAAAAATACTGACTTAATACTAACTATTACCCATGTGATTGGAACTTTATTGATCACTGACGAACGTAAATATTAATATTATATCATGTTACGTTAAATAATACAGGGTTATTGGTAACATAGCGGCCCGCGGCAATCCCCGATCGCGGTTGTGGGGTCAGACCACTCCTTGCCGGCTATCATCGTAAATATGGTCGGTGATAAGAGGTCGTGGGAGGCAGTGGCCTCGTTTTGTGAGACTATTGTCTCGCAGAGGGAGGCGGAGGAGCGGGAAACGGAAAGAGATCCTGCCTCTCTTCCGCTCCGCAGAGCGCGGACACGGAGGCGAGTCGATCGTGCTCGCAGTTCGCACTTCGTCTCCGCTCAGAGGACCTGGGGTGTCGGCCGTGGGGACAGCCAGCACCCCCAATCAGGGTTAGGTCCTTATGAGTAATAATAATAGTCGATGACGACGGAACATCGTGAGGTTTATGTCGGTAGTGGGGTCCCTATTGACCCTGAGCCCGACATAGCCACCTGCTCCACGGCGGGTATGTATGTGTAACTGCATTTTCCTCATGACTTTTTTGTTTTTTTCTTAAAGATGTAATTAGTACTTAGTACCTCATTATATTACAATCTAGCCAACAATATGGACTAATGAGTCATTTTAGCTTGACTTAAACTGCTAAATAGAGTAAAGTTAAGAATGTGTCCATTAACACCTATCTTATTGTCTCTATTAAGGGGAAGACACTATGAGTTCTTGTGTTCTTTATATGTAGCACTCACTTCACTATTTATCACTGTCACTCAACTACACTAACTCAAAAGGTTTTGTCCTTTTTAGCCTTCTCACTATGTCTGTGTTGTCAAGGAGCTGGATTGCATCAACATTCACATGGTGGTGAAGTCTATGTTCGTGAGCTTCTGCATGCTTTTTAATTATATCCACAATACTCATGAATATAAAAAAAAGGTTATTGGTAACATGCTAACAACCTCTTAGGGTTGTCTTCTGCTAGTCCTAACAAATATTTTGAGATAAAAACAGTTTTGTTTTGAAATATAAATATATTATTTTATATATTTTTTTCTGTTTTAAAGCGTACTCCGACTCAAGAACGCCCACCACGACAACACTGGACCACGCTGTGCTCCATTTGAATTGAGTTTTGAATAGTTGCATCGAGCAATAAAATATGAAATAATACATTTCAGGCACAAGATACTTTTAAAATCAGGTGGTCCTCATGCTTATTCCGTCGAAAAAATATAAAAAAACACAAAAAATTATCGTCTGAAAATGTTTTTTAGGACCAGTAGAAGTCAACCCTAAGAGGTTGTTACCATTTTTCCAATAACCCTGTATGTGTATACTTTCGTTATTCCGAGTTATGACCCTAAAAATCTATATCTTTGCAGGCGTAAATTAGTTATGGTTGAATTACGTACCGAACCCATGAACCATCAAAACATTAACCATCCTTTTAAGGCATTCATGTAAAAACAAATTCAAGTACCCTTTTATATTTACGCGCAAAAATACATTTCATTTTGACGTCGTCGTTAAGGCAACACCTGCATCACTTTATCAAGCTTGTTTACGCCGGAAGTGCCGGACTCGATAACGAGATGAACTGTATTACCTACCTCGTGCCCAAATAAAATCTGATAAATTGTGCAACATTAGCGCCCCCAATGTTTACAGTGTTCGCATTTACGGGATGGGAATACTTTTTTAGCCGGATGGCCGGACATTATTTTGCAAGATTTCGTTGAATTTTTTAACCAACATTTATACATTTTAAAAGTGTTCGGAGTGTCTGACTACAATAATATTTATATTTTCTTAAAATATGCAAAACAAATTAAATTTTATAAACAATACAATAACTCATTATTGCAAACCAATATACAAATGTTGTAGAGATTAAATATAAATAATAAAAATGTGTTAAAATAGGTGGTCTTATCGATATAAAAGCGATTTCTTCCAGACAACCTTGGATGGACAGAATAAAAAATATTGGTTGGTGCAACTTGAAATCATAAATACATTTGACTGGTACTTTACAAATTCTAATACATATAAATATACAAATATATATTAACACACATACTTCATTCGATAATAAGAACAAGTTAATTTTCAAAAACGTTCTTCGATAATTTATTTTTAAAAAAATCAACTAAATAATAAATTACCATTTAACCTCTTAGGTTGGCAGTGAATAGCATGGTAGTAGAAAATCTGTTTTCAAGCAGCTAACAGAGTGTACTGACAGATGTCTTACCATCGAGTGAGATTTTGGTCAAAGGCTAGCTTATGAACACAAAAAAACACACGGCGTACCTACCATGTGTTTTTTTGTTTGAAAATTGATATTTTTAACCATCAAAATACTGTCCAATATCAATAAAATATTATATACAAAAGCCGTCAGGCTATCCTTATTTTAAATACCTAATATATCCGGATGCATGCATCTCTGTTCCGCCATCTTGCGTCGGCCATCTTAACGATTTATTTATGACAGCCATTTTGGCGGCATAGCGGTTTAGTATTACTTTTAAAAGGTAAATTAGCCTGAATTAATTATTTGAGTTTCGTCTCGTCAAAGCTTAACTCGTAAAATATTCAGGAAATTCAAGGTACGGCGATAATTTTGAGGATTAAAAGGGTGTTGGAAACAACGGTTTTCCAAGAACTTTAAAGTAAAATAAGAGGCTCAAAGTTAAATAGATATCACTTTTTTGTGTACTGCTTCCGTCAAAGTTGAGTAAAAAGTTCATCGTAACGTGATTTAAAGTTGTACGAGGATTTTCTTTTGTTGTATTTCCAATAAACTTGCAGCACAGAACTTCTTCAAATTCATCTAAGAACAGTGGAACATAATGGAGGATTAGGGGGAAAATAAAATTTACGGCGTCAATCTAAATGGTATAGCTGAAAAATGTGAGTAAGGACCATTTAATTTTATTGTTATGCCTGATAGGTTAGCCTTAGATCACTATTGCACCTGATGTATAGTGATGATTTGGTCGGAGATATTGTTCAGGCTAACCTAGATTTACTGGCTCTCAAGGACAGCTGCCGGAACACAACGTTAGGTGCTTGGCGATAGATTTTCTACTTGAGGGTGTTAGCTAGCGATTGCCTAAGACAACAACCGGGACCGACGGCTTCACGTGCCCTCCGAAGGACGTGCACGCTCAGTAGTAATATCACCAGCGGTCACCCATCCAACTCATGACCGCGGCGGACGTTGCTTAACTTTGCTGATCAGTTCAGAATGGCTAAGCAGCGTTTTTTAAGAAGATAGGTAGAGCACTTTATCCACACATAAAAAATTACAAACTTAAAATATTATAAATTAAAGAAGGTGTGACAATGGAATGTCTTATCGCTGAGATATTTATCTCTTCCAGACATATTTAATAAATAAATGAAACTGCTTTTAGAATAGGCACCAGTTTTTCGCTAAGCTTAAAATAAATACATCTACCAGTAACCCCCTCGGGATGTCATGATGACACCTCCATTTCTGCAGCTACCCCTTAAGCGATAAACGGTAAATTGTATGAAAATGACTCGCAGAAAAAATCCTGTCTGAAATCTCAGTTGTACGCCCTTTCATCACAACGAGAACGTTTTTCTTATCACGATTTAAATTATTAAACAAAGATGGCCGCCGTTCCATTTGAAAATACGTGTTTCACTTGCGTACTTTTAGGCAGGATTAGAAAGGAAATTATTTTTTGTGACGATTACGAAACTTATAATATATAATTTGTTGTTTATTCTTAAACTTTCGTAAATTAATTATAAATTTACGAGAGGAAAAATTATACTCATGTGTGGGAGTCGAACCCGCGTTATCCACCCCTTTAGCCGGGGTATGCTCTGACCGGCTGAATCAGAATCAGAATCATTTATTGACCATAATAACCAAGAATGCTATTCTAGGCAAGTCAGTATACATGTAACATTTTTATATAAATATTTAAATATCTTAGATCTTAATAACTAATACTTTGGTCACCTAATGTTTCCAATTAAAATGAAATAACTTAATAATAACTACATTCAACTACTACATCCATCGAAACGTTATTTAAAATGCATTGTAATTAGTGAAATGAATATGAATAAAGTCACTTATTTTATACAATTCTAATAAACAGATTACCTACAATTATAAAAAAAAGTGTTTAACCTAGTTAAATATTAATAAAACAACAAAATTTGTGGAAAATATAAAAAAATATGGAAAATTATATAAAATATAAGCAAATTATATATAAGCGAAATAAATTAAAAGGTTTGCCGTCACATTTGAATAAATATTTATTGAATAATTTTAAATTGGTATGTCAGTCGTACATAAATGTAGATTCTATTTATTTCATATTCAAAAATTCATTTATATTATAAAATGGACTATGTTCGAAAAATAATTTGAGGGTTTGTTTAAAACTAATACGATCTAGATTTATAATACTCTTAGGCGATTTATTATACATTTTAATTTTTGAATAAATGCCTTGTTTTTTAGTTTTTGCTAATCTTGCTTTTGGTAGAAACAACTTGTTTTTATTCCGGAGATTATATGAATACATGTCACTATATTTTGGAAAGTCCTCTTTCTGCTCGTCTATTTCCAGCAAGCTATTATAAATATAGAGTGATACCACCCACTGTCATGATTTTATCTTTCTTAAAATATTATTTTGCTGAGCATCTTCTCTTAAGGCCATTCATTGTCCTAATGACTCGTTTTTGACATTTCAGGATTTTCAGGACTTTTTGAACTAGTGCACCGTTTCCCCAAATAGTAATAGCTATATAATATATTAATAGTAATATCTTATGCAAGAATGTATGTATGCATAATAAATTGTTAGCATCGCTTGCTTATTTAACAGCGATTTCAGTTTAAATAATGCATAGTTTCCACTGGATATCTTTTTACAAATTCTCTCTATGTGTTCTGAGTGACTTAAAGTGTGATCCATTGTGTAACCTAAGAATGCATTTTCTCTTATATTTACATCTTTATCTAAGCCTAGTCTTGTTTGATACTTCATAACTATGCTTTTGTTAGCATTAAGAACTATACCATTCGCGTCAAACCATTCACTGAGTCTATTTATAGTGTTCGAAACTTTAATTTCTAGCTTTTGATTGATTATCTCTCTTATTCCTACATGTGTTTCATCGGCAAATAAGCTTATATTTGCCCAGTCAGGCATGAAATTAGTTATATCATTGATATATATGAGAAATAATACTGGTCCTAATATAGAGCCCTGAGGTAATGTTCAACACCCCTAGTTCTGAATTGACTTTATTTACAGTAACTATTTGACCACGATTTTTTAAATAAGTCTGCATCAAGTTTAGTCCGATTCCTTGAAAACCATAATATTTCAAAGTCAAAGTCAAAGTCTAAATCATTTATTCAATTTAGGCGTCTACGACGCTCTTATGAAGGTCAATTACAAATTTTAATATTGAAATATACTACATTGTACTGCCACGTTCAGCAAACAAAAATTATAGAGCCACTGCGAGAAGAACGGGCAAGAAACTCGGGGCCATTCTTTTAAACGTTTTTAACAATGTGTTAAGTACATACTATATAGTAAAATTATTACAATACTTAATTTACATTACGTAGGTGACAGGCGCTAGCTTGGCAGAGGCGAACCAGTCCAAGCATTTTTGTCGTTCAAGTAATCACAAACTGTGTAGTAAGATATCTTTATCAAAATATTCTTCACATGCAACTTGAATTTTCTTTCTGTGAGCGTTGTAATATGTTTGGGCAATTTATTATAAAACCGCACACAGTTGCCTAAGAAGGACCTTTTATTTGTCTTTGCTAATCTAAAACCTGGCACCGCTATTTTATCTTTATTCCTAGTGTTATAATCGTGATTGTCACTGTTTTATTTAAATTTGCTCAAATTTTTACGAACATACATAATATTTTCAAATATATACAGACTTGGTAAAGTTAAAATATCAATTTCTTTAAAAAGATCTCTCAAAGATTCCCTAGGACCCATTTCATATATGGCTCGAATTGCACGCTTTTGTAAGATAAAGATTGTCTCTATTTCAGCAGCAGCTCCCCACAGCAATACCATACCATAAGACATAATACTGTGGAAGTACGCGAAATAAACGAGCCTAGCAGTAGCTACGTCTGTTAGCTGTCTTATCTTACGAACTGCATATGCAGCAGAACTAAGTCTTCCAGATAGATCATGTATATGTGGATTCCACTGTAAAGTTGAATCCATTTTAATTCCCAGGAAGACTGTCGCATTGTCAAAAGAGAGTTTATCTAGGCCAAGCTTAATGTTTGGTTCAACATAACATTTGGTAAAGAAAACTTTAAACATTTGGTCTTTTTTGAATTTAAGAGAAGATTATTAGCCACGAACCACTTAGAGATCATAGATAACACATTATAACGTAACTTTATTACATTTACCATGTGCTTGATTTAATATGTGAGTAAGCTCTTCCAGCTGCCACCAATTTATCGTTGAATAGATTGCACAAGAACATGTGTGAACTCGATGCAAATACTTCTGGTATGTAACCTAATTATAAAACCAGTGCACTCAACAATGTGACTATTATATGCTAGGAATGCTCTTCAAGCTCCTAATGCATTGTAACCTTATTGTACCTAACCTTTTCTTTATTTTTCTGTTTAATATTAACTTCAACTTTTGTAATATCATTGTGTTCTTTTATACCTACGCCCTTCAGGCTCAACTGAGAGTCCTTCTGACTATAAGGTGTTGATGGTTCACGAAGTTTTCATGTGGCAATATTCAGTTACAAATGAAGAACCTGCGTTTGAAAGTATTTATAATCCAAATAGTTATTTTGTACATGTTGTATGTTTGCCCCCATTTGAAACTATTATATAACTATATTTTCAAAATAACGGATATAATGTAAAAACTGTCATCTGTTATCTTTTAGATCTAATATTGAAAACTTGAATTCCTAATAAGTAATAAAATTTTGACCACATATTATATGCTCGCAATTAGATCCGAAGGAGAATTTGAACATTGTTTGAACTTTATTTCCGTTTTTTTTTAAATATTTTTACCTTTGCGACAACGCATGCTCTGCGGATTACATAACAAATTTACGAGAGGAAAAATTAAAGCTATGTGCGAGATTAGAGTTATGACTCAGTGTCATGTTAGCTAGACATCCGACCGGGACCGCTAGAGGGCGAGACTAGTGTTACTTCGGCTCTGTGTTTAAAAAATCTGTATAATTAAATAAAAAATATTTCCGTGTCAAATACGAGTATAATCAGAAATTATAATTCTGCGTGCGATACTTAAGTGGAAGTGTTATCTCGAGTTCAAATCCGGGGAAGTGTGACTTTCTTTTTGTGCTTATTTTTTATTTATTTTTGTGTATTGGAATAGCTTCTAATATTTTCTGATTTCCTAACCGAACTAAATTTTTTTTTTCTCTTCTTAAATTTTTCAACATGAATTCCGAAGACAATGTATCATTCCGAGTCCGTCAAATATACCGTCACAACTCAAAGGGAAATCTGTCTGATATGTCAATATTAGAGTCTACGCAATGTCATCCATTAGATCGGAGCGACTCTTCTGAAGCTTTTCAATACAAAATCAACGAGTTGAAAACCAAACTTATGTCTGCAAATAATGAAATCGATAATTTACTGTCCGAAAATCTATATTTAAAAAAGGACCTGGACAAAAAAGACTAGCTCATTGATATTTACAAAAAAATTGATATCGACGAAATACACAGTTCACCCATAATAGGACAAAAAAGGAAGGGACAAAGAATAGCGTTAGGATTAGAAGAAGCACCTACTTCAGTCAGAATACAGGCATCACCAGCAAAGCGGCAAGTACTTCAACCTCAATCGGATGATTTAATATTAAATTTAATAATAAAAATTAAACAACTTTCTGAATGGTTAGAGGCAGAGAAAAGAAATAATATAGAAATGTCAAAAAGCTTACTAACCAACATACATACCACTTAAACAACTAACAAAAATAAAAAAATATGTTCACGAAGTATCTAGGCAAGTCTCATTATGCTCGGTTGTGAACGGACCTCGTGGGTTGTGAATGGTAATTCGCAGTTCACGAGGTATCTAGGCAAGTCCCATTACGCTCGGTTGTGAACGGACCTCGTGGATTGTGAACCTCTTGATCACCGAATTTTCCCTCTAGCCCTTAAGGCACTACTAGCCCTTCAGGCAACCTCATGTTTGCTGGCGGGCCACATCCTCAAAGGCTCTCTGCTCGTCCCCAAATGCTCAGTAGCAGGGACAGTAGACCCACCAGCTCAACGTCACACTGGACCTATTTTAACCGGAGCCATGTGGATTCCAGGGTTCCATTAAGCGGCAGATCTCCTGGCCTCAAACCCGCTAGCTTCTGCAAGCAACAAGGCCCAGTATTCTCCTGCACCGACCGCTGGCCACCTTACAGTCCCACGGACCCGTCTCTACAGCATCTGGCTGGGACGACCTACGGGCGCGGCTCACAGGCTGACCTTGACTTCCCTTTCTTATTCTTTTTTTTAATGTTAGATTACAATTTTCTTTCATAATTTTTAAACATTTTCTTGGCAACTTCTTTGTTTTTTTATTGTTTTTGTACATTTTTCTCGAACCACTAGCTTTTATGTTTTAAAAAACTGGTCGAGTACATATTTTTTTATTTTTGTTAGTTGTTTAAGTGGTATGTATGTTGGTTAGTAAGCTTTTTGACATTTCTATATTATTTCTTTTCTCTGCCTCTAACCATTCAGAAAGTTGTTTATTTTTTATTATTAAATTTAATATTAAATCATCCGATTGAGGTTGAAGTACTTGCCGCTTTGCTGGTGATGCCTGTATTCTGACTGAAGTAGGTGCTTCTTCTAATCCTAACGCTATTCTTTGTCCCTTCCTTTTTTGTCCTATTATGGGTGAACTGTGTATTTCGTCGATATCAATTTTTTTGTAAATATCAATGAGCTAGTCTTTTTTGTCCAGGTCCTTTTTTAAATATAGATTTTCGGACAGTAAATTATCGATTTCATTATTTGCAGACATAAGTTTGGTTTTCAACTCGTTGATTTTGTATTGAAAAGCTTCAGAAGAGTCGCTCCGATCTAATGGATGACATTGCGTAGACTCTAATATTGACATATCAGACAGATTTCCCTTTGAGTTGTGACGGTATATTTGACGGACTCGGAATGATACATTGTCTTCGGAATTCATGTTGAAAAATTTAAGAAGAGAAAAAAAAAATTTAGTTCGGTTAGGAAATCAGAAAATATTAGAAGCTATTCCAATACACAAAAATAAATAAAAAATAAGCACAAAAAGAAAGTCACACTTCCCCGGATTTGAACTCGAGATAACACTTCCACTTAAGTATCGCACGCAGAATTATAATTTCTGATTATACTCGTATTTGACACGGAAATATTTTTTATTTAATTATACAGATTTTTTAAACACAGAGCCGAAGTAACACTAGTCTCGCCCTCTAGCGGTCCCGGTCGGATGTCTAGCTAACATGACACTGAGTCATAACTCTAATCTCGCACATAGCTTTAATTTTTCCTCTCGTAAATTTGTTATGTAATCCGCAGAGCATGCGTTGTCGCAAAGGTAAAAATATTTAAAAAAAAACGGAAATAAAGTTCAAACAATGTTCAAATTCTCCTTCGGATCTAATTGCGAGCATATAATATGTGGTCAAAATTTTATTACTTATTAGGAATTCAAGTTTTCAATATTAGATCTAAAAGATAACAGATGACAGTTTTTACATTATATCCGTTATTTTGAAAATATAGTTATATAATAGTTTCAAATGGGGGCAAACATACAACATGTACAAAATAACTATTTGGATTATAAATACTTTCAAACGCAGGTTCTTCATTTGTAACTGAATATTGCCACATGAAAACATAAAAAAAGAACAGAACATCCCATTGTATACCTACAGAAATTCTTCCCTTCATCTTATAATCTGACCCTTATTAACAAAAAACTCCACACAACCAAGGAAAAGCCGAGTAAATATTTTGTAATTTGTTTTTACCTTCTTTGTTAAAAGTAAAAGGATTTGCTTTGGCAGCCTTTCTGTAATTCTATGTTGTTAAAAATATTTTGATGGTAACAAAACTCGTTTAAGCATTCGTGAACGGCAAAAAGTTTGGCGCGAAAATTGAAAGTGTTTTTGGGGAACAAATTCGATAGATTTAAAAATAGAATCATCAATAATAGAGTATAACACATACCTATCCATGTAATTTTCTTTTCATTTTATTCCTGATATATAAGACTTTGACCATAATCTCAGCTGATGGTAAGTGATCATTTGGCCGAAGATATTAACAGTCTTAACCTAGAACTACTGGCTCTCAAGGATAGCTCCCGGAACACATCGTTAGGTGCTTGGCGACAGATTGTATGCTTGAAGGTGGCACTAGCCAGGCGGGCATTCGCAAAATGCCCTACCACCATGCGGTGCAGCTCAAGCCCGCGGCGGGATTCAGTGGCAGTCCATAGCCAATGCCACTGAGCCATCACTGATTCACCTATGGTACCTTTGTTTCGGTGCAAAGTGAACTGTTATAAACCACGTGTTAACACACACGAGCACTATAGCGTGCTAAGCAAAAATCAAACTTACAAATTATTAGATCACAACATTATTGTCCTGTAGTAAGTCACAGTCAAAATCATTTATTCAATTTAGGCGTCACGCTCTAATGAAGGTCAATTACAAGTTTTAATATTGAAATATTCTACATTTCACTGCGAGAAGAACGGGCAAGAAACTCGGGGTCATTATATTAAACGTCTTTTAACAATGTTTTACATACATACTTTACAATAAAATTATTGCAATATTTGATTCAATTACGTAGGTGACCGGGTGATAGCTGGACAGAGGCGGAAGCATTTTTCTCGTTTAAGTAATCACAAAATGTGTAGTAGGATTTCTCAATCAAAATGTTTTTCACATGCAACCTCAGAGAAATGAATAAGAAAGGGGGAGTCTAATGAAAATCAAAAATGAAGCATCAAATTCGGCCAATTTTATGTAAAGACACAACTCACTTACACAAACGTATCCAAATTTGGCCAATTTTGTTCTCATTCACGATAGACCATCACACGCTATGCATGTCACACATAACAGAATAAATAAAATAAAAACCATCTTGAGTATTAAAACACACGTAAGTATTGAATATAATGTACTTTTTTTAATATTAAACAACGTAATTTAGGTTATTATTTCGAATAAAAATGTAAACAAAAGTGTTGCCAGACCTAAATTTTAGACTGTTTCCAAAAGTGTGCAGTTTTCAAAAGTCCGTGTACGTATCACTACTTACTGAGGTTATATACTTTAAATAAACAAGCTAATGTTAATTAGTGAAATCTTGGAGGCTATTGCAACTTTTGATTTTCTTTAGACTTCTTACTTATTGCTCTGAGTTAGGGATGTTCAAACAAAAAAAGTATCGATATTTTTTTCGATATAATATATCGTAGTGTTGTATCGATACTTTCCGATATATCGCAGAAACATTTCGATATTTTCGATATATCGTAGAAAATGTTTTTCTTGTTTAATTTATTTAGTTAGACTATAATATAAAATATTTGACAGATTGATATATGTAATAACAGCTAGGGTAAAGAAAAAAATCGACTTTATTTTTTAATTTGCAATATTTTTTTCTTTACACCTTGGATTAAAATTATAGGCTTGCATAAAAAAATGCCGTTACGAAGGTTTTGTTAACCTTCGTAACTGTGAAGGCTAATTATTCACAATTCGTGGTTTTACTTTTTAAATACGTTGCCAACAAATTATTTATTTATTTATATTGATACACAAAACTGAATGCAATCACTAAAAGAAAACATATGATATAGGTTAACATTTACGAGCCGGACTATGTTCCTAAATATGTGTACTCATTATGATATATATGAGCATAATTAGCAGTATGCACTTATATTATACTGTTAAAAGTTAATAGAAAATGATATAATTAAAGTGGTGTTAGCAACGTTAACGATCAATTTGCCATAAAAAACAACTTTGCCAACATCCCTTTTGAAAATGTAAAGGTTTTGGACAAACATGTCAAGTGAGCTATGGTGTTGTATCGGTTGAATAATATCGATTGATGTATCGATATACATATCGGAAGCGATATATCGTGTTCATATATTGATATATTTTTTAATATCGATATATATCGTGCACTCCTACTCTGAGTTCACGATAGGCCATCGCACATTAAACACGTCACACAACGGAATAAATAAACTAAAAATGCCCACTTGCGTGTAAAAACACTGCAAAAACAGAACATATTCAGTAAAGAAAAAGTTATCTGGAATTACTTTTCACACGTATGTCGAACTTAAAGTACTTTCTGCTTATTCCGTCAAAAAAATATAAAAAACACACAAAAAAACGGCACCTGCGGCTAAACAATACCATATACGTAACATAGCACGCCTTTGGTCAATTATTTATAATCCTGGAGAACGTAAAGTCTAGAACATCTTAAAAAAATTGCGAAACATATTAAACAATAATCGTGAAGATTGTGCAATATTATAATAATATTGCACAATCTTCAATATAAATAATATTATGTTATTGCGAAGTATTCTTACGAACAGATTTTGCTGTATATTTATATCTTCTAAATTTTTTCTCCCGTAAATCCTACATTTTAGTTAGTTTTGCTTTCATGTGGCAACACTTCTATCGCGCACATGTATAAAAGTGTGGCTTCAGTTTGATGTTTTACGAGCCTCCGTCTTTTCTTATATTTTGTTAGAGCATGTAACTTGAATTTTCGTTCTGCGAGCGTTGTAATATGTTCGGGAACTTTATTATAATACCGCACACAATTACCTAAGAAGGACGTTATATTTTCCTCTGCCAATCTAAAACCCGGCAACGCTATTTTATCATTATTCATAGTTTTGTAATCGTGATTAATTTAACTGTTGTAGCGCGGGATATTAATTTACTTATGTTACTACAGGTACCTGCCCAAACGTGTTTATGTGATAAATGATAATGGTATTTATGTTGCTATGTAACCGCGCTCGTATATCGTTCGATGGGCTGACGCGGCGGCTCGGCAGCGCCGTGCCGGCCGGGGCCTCTCTCTACCCGCGCATCTCCGCGCGCCCTCTGGACGGTTTGGCCGGCCAGCTAGTTAGTAAGGTGCGTGACGCGATCGGGAATCTGCGCTCTTTCTGTTATCCTTCGCGGCTCACGTACACCTACCTACCAATCTAAGTTGTTACCTCATTGTGCCTTATGTGTTTGTGTTACGCTTGACTGTATTGTTTTAATGCCGAATAAACGATTCTAACAAACTTCAGTGTTAAACTATTTAATTTAAATTAACTTAAATTTTTACAAACATACATCATATTTCCAAATATAGGTACACAGACTCGATAAAGTAAAAATATACATTTCCATAAAATTATCCCTCAGAGATTCATTACAGGGGCCCAACTCCCACCTTTTATAAACAATTATGGAAAGCAAACGTCATTGTTTCAAGTTTAAATTATTGATACTAAGGTTGGTACCGTGGCCGTCACGAAACAATAATGTTCATATAGTGCTACCTCTGTCGCACAAATGACTTGATTCAATGCTTGCATCCCGCTCTCACGTTGAAGTTCTAATGTAAGTATACTATAGTGATATGTGGTGGTGCGAATTAAAATTGAAGATGTAATGTTAAAATAAGACTGAATTAAGAGATGGGAGTTGGTCCCCAGTGCCTCTCAAGGACTGCTGCAAGAAGTATATGTTTAAAAGTTTATATCAATAAATAACAAACCAATAATAAATGCAACGAAATGAGAGTAATGAATAAATTAAACGAACATAGATTTTATTTTTCGAAATATATTTGTTCAGCGTTAATTGTAAACGAGGACACCCAACGTACCAGACATTTGTATAAAAATAAAATTTTACCGTGGAGATGCTCAGACTTAAAGCTTCGCAAAACAGTAGACTAAATTATTGAAATCAAAAAATACCCAACTTTCAATACAGATGATGGTTGGCAAGTAGGTACCAGCTGCTTGGGATCCTGTTATTAAATTAATTAAATCTCATGGCCGACACAAATCTGCAAGACCTCTGGACACTGTGAGCGAATACTGCGTGAATAGGGAACGTTATGATTAATATAAACATTTCTGACGGTAGACCAAATAATTTCTTAATAACGCATGTGACAAATAAAACCAATTAGTCACCCCGTGACCACGATCACTGCAAAGTGTTTGAAACGTCGGGATAAAAATAATGACAAATATACGCGATTTAAACCGTTTAAAGTTGTTTAATTACTAAGTAGACTAAGTTGTATGTAATATTATTTGTAATATGAAAAGAGCCAAATGGAGACAATGTCTCTTATTATTATGTCATATTCATAAGAATTTGCAGTCTGTCCCTTCGTCTTCGTTCTTCTTCGTGTCATGGAGTCTCTTACTTGTAAAAAGTTTAACGACCTGAAATTTGGATATTTTATGAACACGTTTGACCCAAAGATTGGACTGTTGAACCATATCTATACTCAATTACCTTTTATTATATTCAATTAAACTTTGGTAAGTTATGGAACATTCTGTATTTTACCAAAAACAACTGAAAACGGCGATAAATCCTTGAATTTATTTTTTTCTTGAATTTAATCAGAACCCCATTCTTCTCCCGACCAAATTCAACAAAAATTGGTCTTTTATGGTCTGTTTTAATGACAAAACCTAAAAAAGTGAAGCCCAATTTATCCACTAACTTTTTTTGATTTATACAAGCTCTTTGCGGCTACCGTTTTGGGACTCGAAATATACTGACGGACAGACAGAAGACAGTAGAGGGACATTAACAGCTCCCTGTATTACCCTTCGAGTAACGAACCACATAAAGATATTGGTCAACGTTGGTGCCAAAGTATTGCAAGCACACACGTTGGACAAATGATATGTTTTAAGGCTGACAAAGTGACAACCGAAGCTGGGATCAACATTGTAACAAGAAGAGGCACTGTACGTAGGAGCGTACTTGACAAGGGCTCGAGATAAAATCTTTAATTCTGACAGTAAACAGACAAGGCGAGTTAACCCTTACGAAATTGTTGATTATGCAAAACAATGGAGGGAATGTGACGGTTGTTTGCGGGTGGGAAGGGTTGGACGAGAATAGCAGCGGGTGGCGAGTAAGAACACTCACACATTGTTTATATTTTTCAAGAAAAATAAAACCAGATCCTAAAAATATATTTAATTAAACTAGGTTATATATAAATAAACACTAGGATATTAAAATTAATAAGATAACTTACATCTCTGTTGCCAAAAAATATGCTAGGCTTTTGTTACCACAGAATTTCAATGACATTTTATTATATACAATTAACCATCGCATTTTCAGCATTCTTGGCTGTAGCACTGGAAAATATCTTATCGATTAAAAAAATATACTGTTAAATTTGGTGTTTGTATATTTGAAATATATTTACATGAAAGTAAAAACAAATATGGTCACTATGCTTATAATAAATACTATTTCTATGTCCACGCTCATGTTACAGTCATGTCGTATATGTCTACACTAAGGAGTTTTCTTCTTTTTGCTATACAAGTCCAACAAATTTTAAGTTTGCTACTAGATTTGACTTTAGACACTTTAAGATAGCAAAGGTCTATCACATTATATGGTTTTTTTTAATTGAACAAACAACGCTCTACAGACTCGTGGTTCGTAATCTTTTTAGATTTATATTCATGTTACTACATATTACAATTTTATAAAATTCGTACTCCATTACATCATTGACTTTAACATTTAGATGTAGGTTAGTGTTATGGTGTTATATCTTAAAAACTAAGTGACACGCATTGTATAGTTGAAGGTATAAAGTTATCCATATCCGCGGAATAATTAAACCCTATATTGGTAAAATTGGGCCTTTGTTTCTTATAATATTAAATAAACAGTGTACAAGTTGAATAAGTTTTGCTTTCTCCTTTTTACCTGCTGATTACTAACTTATTAACTATTTGTATATACGTATAACTACGATGTACTACAACAACGTTTGTTTGTTTAGGGAGGACATAGATGCTGGCTACCGCCTGTGCGGTCGTCCAGCTCCACCGGGTTTTGGGCGAGGGCCTGGCCCTACAATAGCCCGGGAGGGAGAAGTGCCGAAGGCACTTCTCCCGAGACGGGCGTAGAAGGCGAAAAGCGCTTTCTACCTCCGTCTCCTGCGGACGCCGAAAACGTACCGCTACTATAGGAGGGGTTGACAGCGAGCTCAAGGGCACCACTGTGGTTCGGACCTCGGCTTGTCTCGCTGTCGAGAGACATGGGGGGGATCGGAGCAAAATGCCTCTGTGCAACTGCAGTGTTGCACAATTGGGCCCTACTGAATAATACTCTTTGACTATTTGGAGAGCAATTTATCGTGACCTTGTTTTTGCCTCGAGCTCGCCGGCGAGCTCGGTGTTTGATTGTGTGACCTCTGATTACCTCACACCTGGGGATTTTACCTCGACGACTTGCGGATAACGCTAAAGCTGCCAACGTAATGGCTGCGATGGGGTCATCCGGGTCGTCTAATACCTGCCGTGGTCGGCGACGGGGGGGTTTGAAAAATGGGATAGAAGAGGCAGTCGAGTAGTTCGATGCCTGGACAACCAATGGGTTCGGGTGGTGGGGCGCTCGATCAAAGTATCGGCGGGCGCAGTCCTTATTGAACTGCGCTAGAGAGGGAAGGTTTAAGTCGCAATGCAACTCGGTGTTCCGGATATACCACGGGGCGCCGGTTGCATTACGAAGAAAACGGTTTTGGATGACTTGAAGTTTATGAAGGTGGGCCTCACTAGCATGACTAAACACTACTGATGCGTAAGTCATGATGGGGCGGATGCAGGCAGTGTAAAGTGTCTTCTTATTACTAAGAGACATTTTACTCTCTTTGCGAAGTAGGGGACCAAGGCGACCCATTATGAAGGCCGCTCTGTTACGGACGGTTGTTATGTGATCGTTAAAGGTGAGATGACGATCAAGGGTGACTCCGAGGTATTTTGTTCTAGGAACCCAGGGAATGGGTTCGTCGAACAAAATAAGCGGTTTCGGGTAAGGGGAGCGTGTCTTCTCAGTAAAGCACATAGCTGTGCTTTTAGCTGGGTTGACCGCGATGCGCCATTTTCGGAACCAGTCACCGATCTCGGTGATGGCCCGTTGCATGACGAAATAGGACTGTCTGTTGATATGCCACCCAGTGGTGTAAATGGCGGTATCATCCGCATATTGGGCTAGGAATACTTTGGGCTGAGAGCGTGGGATGTCACTGGTATACAGTGCAAAGAGAATAGGTGATAGCACGGAGCCCTGAGGGACTCCGGCTCTGACTGGGTGGGGGGAGGAGAGGGTGCCTTCCACGCGATAGCGAAAGCTTCTGGCTTTAAGGAAGTCTTGTAGGATGAGCACAAGACGTTCTGGCACGCCAAATTGGTATAGCTTGTAGATCAAGCCATTGTGCCAGACTTTGTCAAAAGCTTTCGCTACGTCGAGGAAGACTGCTAGCGTAGTCTGGGGTTTGGGGTACTTATTGAAGCCCTCAATGATGTGCTCCGTGAGGCGGTGCACCTGTTGGACGCATGAGTGTCCGGGTCTGAAGCCAAACTGCTCATCTGGGATAAGGTGGTGTTCCTTAGCATGGGACTGGAGACGGTTTGCAAGTAACCGCTCGTAAAGTTTGCCTAAGGCACTGAGGAGGCTGATGGGGCGGTAACTGGTGGGGTCAGATGAGCTTTTGCCTGGTTTGTGAATGCCAATGACATTTGCACATTTCCAGGTGTCTGGGAATAAGCAGTGGCTCATAGCAGCATTGAAGATGCTGACTAAGAGATGGATGAGAGGAGGAGAGAGGGTTTTAAGAACCCTGTTGGAGATGCCATCGGCACCGGGGGATTTGCGCGGTCGGAGGGCCTTGATCAGTCTCTCCACCTCAGCGTAAGTCGCTAAGGTGATTGGTGGGAGTTCAGAGGTGACCACAGAGCTTTTACGTTCGACTTCAGCATCCACCGAATCGAGGTGAGCTTGGTCAACGTGATCTACGTTAGGGGAACACTGAGCCTCTAGGCTATCAGCTAGGCACTCAGCTTTGTCTTCGTCAAAGAACGCTGGGACTAGTGGGACTGGTCTGTATAAGGGAGGCATGTCGTTATGGTTACTTCCTTTCAAGCCTCGCGCCAAGTCCCAGTAAGCATGGTGGCTTGGCACGAGGTTTGAAAGTTTATCGCCCCATTGTTGATCACGCAACTCAGACATGCGACTTTGAACCATGCGTTCAAAGTGGCGTTTCTTAGTTTTGTTCTCTTTACTGGGGTAAGAGTCGTAATGTCGGGTCACTGCTTTACTCTCCGTCACCAATCGTCTCACATCCGCTGGAATGACAAGGCGCCGGTCGTCCGGCACTATGACCTCCTTTGCGGATGCACCTACTACGGTGGAGAGGTGATTGGTGAACGAATCGATCGCAAGGGTTACGTCATCTTTTGTCAGGATGTCGTCAGGGATCTTGTCTAGGTCCGGTGAACTGATAGCCTTTAGGGCATCGCCTACTTGCTTCCAGTTCACTATCGTCTTAGTGGGGCGGGGGAGGTCAGTCGTTGGGTCGGGACCTAGTCGCAGTATAATGGGTCGGTGGTCAGAGTGAAGCTCGTGAACCACTTCTATGGAGCGTAACCGGAGTGTTACGCCTCTGAATAGTGCCATGTCAAGCAAGTCAGATCGGTGGTTTTCCATATAAGGGTAGTGAGTGGGCTCAGTGGGCGCAATTATGTCAAAGTTAAGTTCTGCGATTAGGTTTTCAAGTGCAATACCTCTGGGATTGTTGACGTTACAATTCCATAGGATGTGCTTACTGTTGAAGTCGCCAATCAGAATGACGGCGCTTCCTAATGAGAATAGGGCTTCTAAGTCAGCTCGGACGATCGGCTTTTTGCAAGCTTGGTAACAGGATGCTATGACTATAGGTTGATGACCAGTCATAGCTAGGAGGCAACAAGATGCTTCCATATTAACAAGAGTCGGGGTAGGTAGGGGAATGCAGTGCAGGGACCTTTTGTAATAGATAAGAGTGCCTCCTCCACGGGAGTTCACTCTATCATCACGTACCGTTCTGTAATTGGCAAACCTAGGGTTCGCCTTCCCCGGTTTTAGAAAGGTTTCCTGCACGCATATGATATCGATAAGGTGGGTACAACAAAAGTCGTGGACGAGGTCACGTTGTCTGAAGAGGCCGTCAGCGTTAAATGACGCTAACGAGACTGAGTACGGTTTCGTGCGTTCGGTTGTACTACCCATAGTGGTTGTACTGGGGAGGGGCCTGGGGAACGAAGCGCTTAAGGGCGCTAAGTAAATTCGCGTGTTCCAATGTGTATTGGATCACGTCCGCTGGGGATTGAGCGTATTGCATCTTGTGGAATAGCTCTTGTACCTCATTGATGTCAACCGACATAGCCAGATCGCTGACTAGGTTGATTGCCTCTTGAAGAGGGGCAGCCATCAATGGCATAGGTGGAGCTTGTGGCCGGGAAGCGGCGCGGGGAGGCGCGCGAATGGTGTTGGCGACGGGTGCCGGGAGCGCGGGGCGAGCCGGGGCCGGTGCGCGGGCAGGGGCCGCGGCGCGGGCGGGTGCGGGTTCGGGCGCGGGTGCGGGCGCGCGGGCCGGGGCGCGGGCGGTAGCGACGGTCTTAACCATACTGGGTGGTTTAGACCATGCGTTACGGGCTGGGAGCGGCGCGGGTATTACCTGTGAGGCAGGTACTACCGTTAGTTTAGGGCTTACCCGTTGGTAACGGTCGTAAGAGGGACGGGTCGGCCTATGCCTTGCCACCCTGTGGTTCACTCGTGGTGCTTTAGGGCAACCACGGTAATTCGCGGTATGCCCTTGAGCACCGCATAAAACACAGCTGGGTGGGTCCGGTGAATCCCGGGTGCGAGTGCACGCTGCTGTCGCGTGATCGCCTAGGCACTTAACGCACCTAGCGCGAGCGAAGCAGAAACGGGAGGCGTGCCCGTATAGTTGGCAGTTATGGCACTGCGAGGGACTCCCATTTTTGTATGGGGCTTGGACATCGAGTCCTGAGAGGCCACAGACCTTTTTTAAATTAAAAATGGCCTTGCCTTCAGGTGTACGATCTAGTACTACGAGTACTAGATCGTAGGGACTGCGGTCCTTCCCGCTGTACATGCGGTGAACTGCATGTACGGGGAAGTCTTGTGCCTTCAGGTCGGCACATACCGAATCGGTATGTACCTCCTTGGGCACACCGCGGATGACCACTCGGAGGACTTTCTCCTCTTCGAGCGCATAAGTGTGAAAACTTATGCTCTCTTTACGGAGGAGCTTTGTTAGCGCTCTGTGGTCGCTACTGGTGGGCACTTGGACTGTAATGCCCTGCTGCGTGGAGCGGGCATTAGTGTAATGGATCCCACGATCCGAAACTAAACGGGACAGCATGTCCCATTTGGTTTTGTCCTGAATGAACAGGGGTGGAGGCGGTTTTTCGCGGCGCGCGCTCGCGTCCTGAGGGGACGCGGCAGTAGTGGCCGGAGCGGAGGGAGGAGACGCGGGGCGCGGGGCGGGGGTCGGCTTCTTGCCGGAGGCGGGGGCCTTAGCGGGTGCCTTGGCGGGAGGGGCGGAAGTTGCGCAACTAGCGGCTTTAGGAGCACGCTTGCGTTTGCGGTCAACGACGGTATAGCCGTCGTTATCGGAGTCCGAGTCAGTGCGTAAGGCGCGACTCGGATCTACTTCCATCTCCGTTTCGGAGTCCGAAGTGGGCTCGACAACGGCGATGGAGGGACGGGTGCTCGCTGGCCTCCCGATCGGTGAGCGCGAGCGAGACCTCTCACGGGGAGGGGCTGCCACCGTGCGTCTATTGTCCGGGCCCGGGGCGGGCGAAAGCGGGCTGTCCTCTGAGAAGGACCGGGTCAGAGGAGGGACGTTGGCCTCCGGGATTGAAGTCCCGGAGGGAGCAATAAGAGTGTCCGTGAGGCGGGCACTCGCTTCCTCTTCTAGGAGTTGCATATGAGCAACATACAGATCGGGGTGGCGGAGGGCGAAGGTCTGAAGGACCTGCACCTCACCGTTAGAGGGACGGGACTGCATCCTGAGGGGAATACTCAGGACGCCCTATCAAGGGTTTGAATTCCCTCACACACCTTGTGAGCTCACTGTGTGAGAGGGAGTGTGTACCTAGGGTGTGCCCTAGTTGTGTACCCTCTCCGAGCTTTTTTCTCGGCGGAGAGGGGTGCTCCTAAGCGCTACTCCGGGGTTGACTAGGGGCGACCCCAAGGCCAGTAATCCCGGAGCCCAGCTTGCTTCGGCTGACCCGTGAAGCGGGAAAGGCCACGGTGCAAGGTTAAACCAAAACAACAACAGTGGCCGTTGTCACCGTAGGGTGTCACACTGCGACCGCAGCAAATGGCGGATTTGATCGTTCAGACGGGTTTGGCTGACGCTACCCCACGCCTGAACGACGTCGCTTAACAGCACAAAGTGTGTTGTTACGCGACTGTTACTATGTTGTGTCGGGTAGTAAAGTGGTGAAATGCGCACCGAAAAGTGCGGTCAAAACAAGACCACCAGCCCGATATGATGTTGTTCGTCCGAAACAAGGGACTTGGGTAGGTGGTAATGCCTGACGTCTTAGAGCGCCTCTGCGCGACGGCACGGCGAGCTCGTAGCTCACGTTGCACGGCGGTCGGTGGCTGCTCAGCTTCTGCACACAAAACAAAAACTTCGTCAGGACTGCGTATTCCAAGGCACTGGTCTGCAACTAGCGTCGGAACGATGACCCGAGTGAGACGGCAATAGTGCGGGGACTATTGCGGTCTCACTGGGAGATACTGGCGGAGCTGTAGACAGGTGTGCACGGCGTGGCGGCACAGGTCGGAATGTGAGTCTCCTACTACAACAACGCGTTTTGAAAATGTTTTTATAGCCTTTTTTTTAGTTTACTCCTTTCGAGAAAAACTAATGTGAGGATTTGTTTTACGTTATTTTAAAATGCCTGGAAAAAAATGAGGTTTGGCCGTTTCAGATCTGTGGAATATACATATAAAACACACACATTTTCTCAATACGGCTATGCGATTGGACCGATGACTTAGAATTTGTCACGCTAGCGCCGTTCCACTTTGTCATCATAAAATAATGTTTTTTTTAATCCCTTCCTCATTCTACAAAACCCTTTGATCGTTCATAATGCGACCACAAACTTTGGGACATACAATTTTAACACAGATTTAGTAAATCACCTCTTAAACAGCTGTGAGTTAATTTGAATAAAACATTTTATTTCATTAATGTTTCAGTTAAAATTAAACAAAGGACAATTTATGGGCTGTTTACAGGATAAAACGTTTATGTCACTTCAAAGGGTAATTACAAAATACTGCTCGTATTTTGAAAAGGTTGTCTAAGTCAAATACACTTCTATAATATAGACAACTTAAACAAATAAATTTGAAGGTGAATTAATCCAGGAATGAACAGATGCAGGCGTTACTTAGCGGATATCCATAATTAATTATAACAAATTTAATATTTTAAGAAGGTACATATAATATATTAAATTTTGATGTTATGAAAAATACAATAAAATATAAATCTAGTGACAATTCCGCCTAATTTTCCTCCTAAGCCGACATGATGACGGGAGCAGTGCCATTGCTGTGGACTGCCGCGGGCTTGAGCTTCACCGCAAGGTAGTAGGGCATTTCACGAATGCCCGCCTGGCTAGCGACCACCCTTAAGTAGAAAATCTGTCGCTTAGCATCTAAAGCTTTGTTCCGGCAGCTATCCTTGAAAGCCAGTAATTCTAGGTTAAGCCTGTTAACACCTTCGATTAAATCATCACTTACCATCAGGTGAGATTGTAGTCAATAAAAAAAAACCTAACGTCACAAACGCTACACAGCCAAACTAGATAATTATAATATTTTTTATCTGAAAATATTTTTAAAATATTTGTTGTTATTAGTGATTTTATCTACATAATATGATTGAAGAGCGGGTATCGAATCCATCTCCCTCGTTTTTACACGCCGAGTGCCTTTTCCATCAATATCGAACTGCGTAGGAGTGAAAGAGACGCAACGATGGTCAAATCTCGATCAGTTTTTGGTGAAAATTTAATTAAGCTTATTAACACAAAACTACTAGTAATTAAATAAGAACATGTGTAATAATAATAACTATTGCCTCATGATAAGGATTTTGCTATTTTATTGTTATATTTATAAAAGTATATATATATAACATTTTGTTGTATTACATGCTTACATTTTATTTAATATTTTTTGTTACAATAACTAATATTAGCATTTTTTTCTATATGTAGAGAAAATTTAATAAATATATATATTGAAATCATCTTGGACAAGGTTTTGCTATTTTATTGTTATATTTTGAAAAGCATATATAACAATTTTGTTGTGTAAGATGCTTACATTTTATTAAAAAATATTGTTGTTAAAATGACAAAATTTGTATTTTTTTCTAAAGACAAAATAAAAAATATGTTTAGGAATCAACTTGGACAAGGGGAAGGGGAAGGGGATTTCACAAATAATTAGTTTGCTGGTACACACTAATTATACATATCTAAAAACCGTTCAAGTAATGCTATTTGGCACGTCTTGTATGACAGTGCCTTAACCACTCAGCTATCAAGGATGCTTTAAACAATTTCAGCAGCACAGATACTCGACGCAGGCAAATACCGGATAGAGATATATTTTTTCTCAAAAAAAATTGTTATTGTAAATGAATACGCCAAATGTATCAGTGCGCGTGGTCGATGTGTCGCGTTAACAAAATGCTTGCACTTACTTAGGTCAACAAATTAGCATTATAATCCAACGGGACAATGCTGCCAGCATGCTGGGCACGCTGGCTGTAAGCTGGAGCATTTTGACAGCCAGTGAGTCGGCTATGTCCTTTTGATTGCCTTAATGCTGTTTTAGTAGCTGTAATGTTGTCTATATGTTTTGTTGTGGTTTGTTAATATAGGCTTTAAAAAAGCTTACTTACATACAAGATGTTCTCTAAACCCGCTAATGTTTCTTACCTGTAAGAAAAGAAAAAAACATTAAGGTTTTTTTATTAATTCAAACAATAATTTCACTGCTTTACTAGTGACAATGTATTCAACATTACTATACACAAGATTGTACTATTCAGGCAGACATTAGCTTCATGCTACCACAGAATGAAAAGGACGAGAGGGATCACTCCGCAAAGCTATTCCAATAAATAAGCGACTCTAACCACGAAGCAATAAAGTGCACTTCAGCTCGCTAAGCACGGAGTACCTAATATTTATATTCACCTACAAGGCGCCTCTCTTTCTATCCCATAGCCACGCATAGCTCTGATCTCTTCTGACGCGGCGCACACCTTACAATAATCCCGTCCAGACTGCATGATTTACCTGCACGTTTGAACCTAAAGTTTGGAGTGAGCCAGGCCTTATATAATAACATTTTTTGTAATGTTACTGTGGCGGAACATGCTCGTGGCCCACCTGATGTTAAGCGGACTAACCTCTGCCTAAAATAGATGCATTACGCCCCAAGTAACGAATTACACTGCGCCCGTCACCTTAAAACATATTTGTTAAGTCTCAAGTGCCTGTAATTTCACTGGCGCTCAAGAACTGCTGCCGGAACTCACCGTTGGTTGTTAAGTGACAGATTTTCAACTTGAGGGTGGTCGCTAGCTAGGCGGGCATTCGCAGAATACCCTTCAACCATGCGGTGAAGTATGGAACCATGGACCATGGACCTACTGCGCGGCCATCCATAGCAAATGCCACTGAGCATTTACTGCTTCATAATCCAGCCTCATGCTAGATGTTGTGTGGCACCCATTGCAAAATTTCTAGATCATATCTGCAATATATGCAGAATCTAGTATATACGGATTTCCTATTCTCTTCAATCTCATTTTTACTGCTAGCACGTTTCTTTTCGTGACATCCGTTAAAGGACGTCTTTCTTTGTTTCCCAAATGTCAACCATCGATTCGTGACAGCCGATCCAACGTTACCTATGAAGAGCATTTATATATAAATATTATTTATGTCTATCAAACGACTCGTTTAATTGTAGGCAACATTGAAATCGTAAAAATTCATCGTGTGAAAACGTTCACTGCGCAGTCAGTTAATTTTTTTCAATGACACAATTCTATTATTCGTGGCCCGTTGAAGCTGTGTAGGAAGATTTTAAATAGGGACATTAATTATGTTAACTTGTTTAGTAGTTCAGTTTTTTTTTTAATTTGTTTTTATAGCTGTTAGGCAAGCCTTTGACCACAATGTCAACTGATGTTAAGTGATGATGTGGTCAAAGATGTTGTTCAGATTAACCTAGAATTACTGGCTCTTAATTACAGCTGCCGGAAAACGTCGTTAAGTGCTTGGTGCCAGATTTTGCTGTAAGTGGCTGAAAAATGTAACCCATTAATGTAAATTTTGTTACAACTTCATAGGAGCGTTATAGACTCATAACTTTAATCGATTTTGACTTAAACTATACCGTAGCTATTAACCGTTATAATCTATTATTGCTTGAACTTTAAATAGTTCCGTAAAATGGAGGAACTTTAGAGCGCAATCACCTTTGTCGTTCACTGGCTGTTTGCAATAAAGAAAAGAGATTTCCTCAATTTACAGACAACGCCTTCCCGGAAATACGTGGCCTGAAAAATTAATGAACTATAAAACAAAATGAACTCAATGTTATTTGGAATTCGAAATTCAAAATATTTTTTGATAACATTGACGTGGAATTAGATTCTCTTTTAGGAAAATTTGACCCTCCTATGAACGCTGTAGACGCTAAATTTAATCAATGATTTTGAATTCGTGTTTAAGGTATGTTACATTTTAAATCATTAAGACAATATATATTTGCGACTTAAATGACATTAGTATACAATAATTACCAGCTTGTTATAATACCGACCTAAGATAACAACCGCGACCGACCGTGCTCTCTGCAGAAAGGATGTTTTTTTTGTAAAAGCTACATGCAGTCACCCGTTCTTGTAATTATCGCAGTAAACAATACTCAACATAGTTGATTGGTAGATATAGGCAAACTAAATTATGAATTATAAATTAACGTTTTGGTTACTTCATCTCTCTATTATATTATTTATCACTGAAATTGGTACAATTACTGTATGTCTACAAAGGTATGTGTTTAAGGCAGTGGGAGGTCCAATAAAATGGTGTTCGCTGTTACTCGACTTTTATTTCACTTGCACACAAAATAGATAAACTGTAACCTCTGCCTTTAACGGATGCACTGCGCCCAAATGTATCCCTTGTACTTAATTTTATATAATTATTTTAGTTATAAATGTTCTGTCATCACATACATGAAGGTGACTACTGGCTACGTATTACTTTTTCTTTTGACTTGTTTAATTGTATTTTTCTCCACATTATGTTTGATTGTAAAATCTACCTGCGTGCCTTTTATCCAAATGTTTGTATGCCTATTTAGACAAACCTTGTGGATCTTTTACTTTTATGGAACATCAAAAATGCGTTACTGTTTATTTGCATAATCCAGGTTTATGCAAATAAAATTATCTTTATAATTCTGACCTATACAGATATTAAGTCTCATTATGTCTATAATTTCATAATTAATTACTGGCTCTCAAGGACTGCTACACACAGATGTTCTACTTGAGGGTGGTAGCTAGCCAGGCGAGCATACGCAAAATGCCGTACCGCCATGCGGTGAAGCTCAAACTGGCGGTGATGATTGAACCGTGGATCCACGGCAAGGCAGTCTATAGCTATTACCGCTAGGCTATCACTGCGCACTGCTTTTTGTCTCTTTTTTATGCCTGATAGATTAGCCTTTGACCACTATCTCACCTGATGGTAAGCGGTCATTTGGTCGAAGGTGTTGTTGAGGCTAACCTAGATTACTGGCTCTCAATGACAGCTGCCGGAACACACCGTTGGGTGTTAGACGACAGATTTTCTGCTTGAGGGTGGTTGCTATTCAGGCTGGCATTCGCAAAATGCCCTACCATCATGCTATAACGACTACGATCCTAGTGTAACAACCGGGACCGACGGCTTAACGTACCCTTTGAAGCACGTGCACGCTTAGTAGTAATGTCACTAGAGGTCACCCATCCAACTCATGACCGCGGCGGACGTTGCTTAACTTTGCTGATCGGTTAAGAACAGACAGGCGAACTTCGCTAGCTAAAGAACGCTTTGAAAAATGTAATGAACTTGAAAGGTAAAAATATCGTTTAATGGTCATGTAAATGTGTTAAGAACAGATCTATATTAATCTAGACGTTTAATTGACTCGCCCGCTCGTTCCATCAGACGAATCTCGTAAAAATGCCAGCCAAAAGAGTGGAAGATCCACCAGAACTCCACCCAATTTCCAGCAATCATTACTTATGATTACGAAGAGTTTACGGCTGGGGGGAGTCACATCGTGATTTTGATCAAAATTGATATACCTACATGCAATATCCTCAAAGTAAAATACTGCGTGGATTTCTTTATTTTTATTGGGTTTTTGCGCATCCCGCGCGGCGCCTGTCAGCGGAGAATCTACTTAGTGAAATCTGTTGCTTTTTGTAACAGACTTTATTGGCTTTATACATTATTGCTAGGTACTTCATTATATTATACGGCTTTCAGTTCTTCCTTTCTGGTTTAAGAATTTGGGATGTTCCATATCGTAAAGGGTTCATATGTTCATTATTAGGAACACGCAAAATTTTATACATCCTATCTTGAAAATATTTGTTGTTGGGTAGAGCATACCTCCATATGCGTTTTTTCAGATTTTATCAGCTAGGGCAACTATTTTTATTAAATAACTTCAAAAAAGGAGAACTTTCTCAATTCGATTGTATTATTTTTGTATGTGAGTGCGCACTCGCCCTGACGATGAGCATCTGATATGCTCGGAACCTGGGACGACGTATTCGATCCTTTAGGATTATTGATGCTGAAAGTAGTTAACACAATAGATTTCATTAATACATATTAATTCGTGTCAAAACAATATAGTAATAGACAAATTGACGTTGAACCATTTCCAACACTTAAACATCAACGCAATAATTCAACAAATGATCACTTCAAAGTAACCGGGTGCCTTCCGGGGACCATTCTGCTTTACATTATTTGTTACACGTGTGAACTGAATTTTATAATTCTGCTCTTGTTACAATATCACCCAAATACTAATTCTGATATGATTTGTATTGCATGAAGACAGAGTGAAAATATACTGGCATGCGTAGTTTGAAGTTTGAACAAGTTAAGGTGATCTTAGTAAATAACAAGTATATAATAAAACTTATGAAATAACAAAAATTCTATAGAAATTAAATAAAAATGATGCTTGTCGTTTCAAATTGAAAAAAATAATAATTATATAATCGCATTTAGTATAATATTGAGCATGTCAAAAATATTATGGGTAATTTCGGTCTAAACGCCAAAAAGCCAACACAGCAGTTTTGTCAAAAGTTATTAAGCACTAGTGTATAACATATATGTACCATCTGTTGGAATGAAAAGCCGAAACACTATCCAAACGTTAAAATGACAAAGTAAACGTGGTAAACTGATAAATTGTTAAAATAAAACGCATTTGCTAACAGCCATGATTTAATATTAACATTTTTATTTTCGCAAGACGCCTGCTCCACGGATTACATTACAAAATTACAACGCGAGGAAAAAATATAGTCATGTGTTGAGTTTGTGGATTCAAACCCACGGCTTCTACCTCAAATTAATTAAAATTAGTCTGGTTTGTAGTAAGACGTAAGTTGAACTGTAGATGTTGCTCCATCACCATACGGTGGTTAAGAACGAGAGGACACATTAGAGTCATGTGTCTTGTTGACTTAGCGGTTAGAGCATACACCGGCTGTAGAGGTGGATGGCGCGGGTTATATTCCGGCACATTACTATACTTTTCCTCTCGTTGTAATTTTGTAACCAAGATTAAAGTTTACGACGAAACAGTCTTAGAGGAAGGTTCTTTATTTAGAATGGTATTTTATATTAAAAGAGTTAAATACACATCGAATATACATGTCTGTTCTTGGTGCAGAATTAAATAAAAATCTATCTGTATTCCGAGCACTGTGATATATAGGCACACGTGCCTTAGTAAACAAGTCAGGACAACTCCAATGTTTAAAATGTACATGCACACAATATTCCTTGATTTTTAAAATGAAGACTGCAGGGTATGTAGTGAAGAATACCAACAAGACCACACACATCTTAGTAAAATGCTCATTTTTATCTAAAGACTTTCCATAGATTAACGCATATAGGTACAGCATGGCCTCTCCAAATAACGTATCACTTAGCAGCTGATTATATTTAAAGTTAAACTACTGGATATATTCTTATTTTTAATTGTGGGATCAAGCACGAGGCCCACTCGGTGTAAAACCTCTGCTCTATAACGGATGCATTTCGTCACAAGTATCGAACTGCACTGAGCCTTTTACCCTGAAACATACATTTGTTGAGTCATATATCTGTAATTTAACTGAGTCTCAGACTGCGAGTCCGATTTGCGCTTGGATTCAGAATTTATCAGGTCATGTAATGAGCGCAAGGTAAATTTTGTTATTCATTAGGGCGCGCAAAGTGAGCTCTATCACTATCCTATAACTTGAATATTTTGTGGCCCTTTTTACTGAAAAAGTATCATCCGTATAGATTCGTGCTTTAACATAGTTATATAACTTCATATATAAGTAGTGTAATAATAAGATGTACTCTGTGGGAATAAGAGGAGTTCAACTTAACCTCTTTCAAAGCTACCTAACTGGCAGGTCTCAGGTTGTAAAAATTGCTGACCATGTTAGTGGTGATCTTCCCATCACCTATGGAGTCCCACAGGGCAGTATACTAGGACCTACACTTTTCCTGGTATATATAAACAACTTATGTAATTTAAATATAGAAAACTGTAAGATTGTCTCATTTGCCGATGATACTGCCTTACTTTTTTCTGCTAGTTCATGGAAAAGTGTCTTCAAAGCTGCTCAAAATGGCCTAAATATAGTCACACGCTGGCTAAATAATAATTATCTGACACTTAACCCTACTAAGACTAAATGTATGCCTTTTGCAATGCGTAACATCTCCTTACCAGAGGAAGGAGTGCATTCTCTCTATGTACATTCATGTGATACTCCCAACTTAAGCACATGCGCGTGCCCATCACTATCGAGTGTCAGTAGTATCAAATATCTGGGTGTGACAATGGATAGTAACCTTTCCTTCAGTCACCATATTTCTATTTTGACTGGCAAAGTTCGAAAATTAATCTACATTTTTAAAAATTTACGCCACGTGGCTGATCCTAAGCTATTAAAATTAATCTATTTTGCACTCTGCCAGTCATTGCTCACATACTGCATTACCTCCTGGGGTGGCGCTCCGAAAACCTCATTGATCACTTTAGAAAGAGCACAGCGAGCCATTCTAAAAGTGATGTACTTTAAACCTTTTCGCTTTCCCACTGATAAATTGTATGAAACCGCTAAGGTGATGTCTGTTCGTAAGCTATTTGTTTTACGGGTAACATTACTTATGCACTCAATACAAAAATTTATTGTTATCAAACCTTTCTCCAAACGACGTAAGGACAGACTTTTTGTCACAAAATTTTTTACAACTGTTTTCTCGCATAAATACCTCTGCTTTCTTGGAGAATACGTATTCAACAGAGTTAACCGCGTCCTAAAAATTAATAATCTTAAAAAAATTGAATGTAAATCTAAAGTTACTAACTGGCTTCTTAATCTAACGTATGATGAAGCGGAAAAACTTATTCAAGTTATTAAATAAATCCAATAGTCCATATCTTATTGGTATATATATGTGTATATATGTAAATATATTATTAAAAACAAACTTTCAACACCTATACCAGAAAAATTACACACCTCTTACACATATTTATATCCGTACACAAACTCAAATCACACGCATATACACTAACATATACAAACATCATAGTCACATATACCGTCATGTTATATCTCATGTTTTTGAACTAAATCAATAGCATATCGGGCTATATTTATTGCTATACTTAGCTGGCGTAGGAACACTGTCTCACAAGATACAGTTTGCTAAAAACTAGTTTGTGAGGTAGGGCTCTGTTATTATATTGAGAAATTGTATAGCCTTCCAATTCCAATGTTTGTTTACTACTACTTTGTGTACTGTCATTTATATGTATGACTGTTTGAAATAAATAAACATTATTATTATTATTATTATTAGTGTTATCTGGCAGAAAAATATAATTGTGTAACCATTATAAAAAATTAAAATTAACCATTTTGTAATCTCTTAGAAAACCAAATAGTTAACGTCGCTGCGACAGAACTAAACTCAGTACTCAAATAAATCGTAGTTATACTACTTAATACAAGATAACTACTAATACAAGATGTCACCACTAGAATCAGGTTGTAAAATAAACGCGAGCCATCAAAAAACTCAGTTTTTTGCTAGTATGAGTCTTCAGTTCACATAATAAAACATTTTCATTATGTCGTCATTACAAATCTATTCGCAAAGCAGAAGTGCCCCCATTCAAGTTACCCATAACATATTAAATATTAACACCGTAACATTAATAATACTTCGAGTTCTGAGGAAACTTTACTATAGACGTACTTGTTAACTAACAGAGCATAAATTGAAATATGTTTACCGAACAAGACTTAAGTTCAGTTTAATTTACGAAAGACTAGCGTTTTTCCTAGAGTTCGTAACAAAAAGACTCGTATAAAAGACGAATGACATGAATTAATGATGGCCTAATGGTTATAGCTATGGACTGCCAAGCCGCAGGTACCTGGTTCGATCTAAACCATCGCATGGTGGAAGGGCATTTTGCGGATGTCCGCCTGGCTAGGAACCACCTTTAAGTAGAAAATCTGTCGCCAAGCGCTTAACAGTGTGTCAATTAAAATTCAAATTCAAAATCATTTATACAATTTAGGCGTCTACGACGCTCTTATGAAGGTCAATTACAAATTTTTATATTCAACATGGTATTGCCACGTTCAGCAAAAAAAATTATACAGCCACTGTGAGAAAATTATTACAATATTTGTTTAAATTACGTAGGAGATAGGTGATAGCTTGGCAGAGGCGGAATTTTCCAAGCATTTTTGTCGTAGTAATCACAAACTGTGTAGTAGGATTTCTAAATCAAAATGTTTTTCACGTGCATTTTGAATTTTCTTTCTGTGAGCATTGTTGGGAACTTTATTATAAAACCGCACACAATGGAGAACACAAAATGTCAAAATATTACTATCAAATACACCTGACATCGGAGCGTAGATCATGTACATAACATTACTTTTTATTTCACTTCAATGCAGGTAGTATTTCCAAAGTTATAGCGATGAGAAGTTTAAGCCCTTTATTGAATTTCTGAGAATACGCGGGCTCATGCTATGACGTCACACCCCGCCTCGCTCGGCCCGCAAGCGCGACACGGTGCGGCGCTCGGTCCGGTGATACGCACGTCTCGTTTAATTTTTTTCGCTTGATTTCGGGTTTATTCCGATTACGATCGTTTATATCCGATTACACTAAAGTGAAACTGTAGTGTGTAGAGTGGAAGAAGGATTTCTAAAAGGTCAGACGGACAAACTGCCAAGAGTGGATAGTTTGATGCACAATATCAGGATTTTATGGCTGTCGAAATTCATGGAATAAAGATGAAAAGGTATTACACTACCCACTGTCGGGTCAGTATTTGTTCAAACTTAAACCTAACTGAAAACACACACTTTCAGTTAGGTTTAAGTTTGAACAAGTACGTGTTTCATTTAGTACCTATTATGGGCGGTGTTAAAAAAATACTTGGTAGGTACTCGCAATCAACATCACGAGGTTAATGATGACGGTCACTTGTCCTGACGCGAGTTTCTGACGCGTGTTTAACATTTTTAGTCATCCCAAAATATTTTAACCATTAAATGAGAACATACTTAATGAATAAATATGCTTATTGCAATGATGGCTCAGTGGTACTGGCTATGGACTCCCGCGCAGCATGTCCATGGTACGAATCCCGCCGTAGGCTTGAGCTTCGACGCATGGTAGAAGGGCATTTTTGCGAATGCCCGCCTGGCTAGCGACCACCCTCAAGTAGAAAATCTATCGCCAAGTACCTAACGGTATGTTCCAGCAGCAGTCCTTGAGAGTCAGTGAAATTACAGGCACATGAGACTTAACAGCTATGTCTCAAGGTGACGGGCACAGTGCAATTCGTGACTTGTGACGAAATGCATGCCGGAAATACGCACTTTGATCGTTAATATCTCAGCCATTTTTTAAGGTATGAAAATACTAAAAACAGTTTTTCTCGTAATTTTTTGTAGATTTATTTGGCATGTAAAATAAAAAAAACTTTTGTCAGACCCATTACCTAAAAAGGATCTTTTATATGTCTTTGCTAAAACCTGGTACCGTTATTTTATATTTATTCCTATTGTAATCGTGGTTGTCACTGTTGAATTTAAATTTACCATACAATTATTTTCCGGACATACATAATATTTTCAAATATATACAGATTCAGTAAAGTTAATCTACATTTTTTTAAAAAGATCCCTTAGAGATTCGCTAAGATCCATTTTACATATGGCTCGAATTGCACGCTTTTGTAAAACTTGCTTGTGTTCCGGGTGCAGTCCTTGAGAGCATTACAGGCACATAATACTTAACAACTGTATGTCTCAATGTGACCGGCTAGTGCGATTCGTCACATTACGAAATGCATCTGTTATAGGAAGAAGTTAATCCATTTAACATCAGGTGGGCTTCGTGCTTGTGCCGACACAATCACATAAAAAAAATTGTTTGGCTGCTGCTCTGTTCAAATATAACATATTTTATGATAAAATTATTTTTTTTATGATAGTAGACCAATAGCTGAGAAATCAAAATAGGATATTGTTTTTGGAACGCCTGCTGCTTGCGACTTGGACCACAACAATCTATGTCTAAACCAGAAATTGAAATGCGAGAGACGACTGTGATAGCGCAATGTTTGTTTATAATTAACTTGATTATAATCCAGCATATTTTTTAAGAATTAGTTTCTTATTTTCTTTATGTGATGGTGACTGAAAAAGCTCGAGGCCCATCAGATGTTAAGTGGTAACCTCTGCTTATAGCAATGCATTTCGTCATAATTTCAAATCTAGCCGCGAGCTTGACCTTCACCGGTTAAGCCTGTTAACACCTTCGACCACATCATCACTTACCATCAGGTGAGATTGTGGTCAAAGGCTTACCTACAAGCAATTTAAAAAAAAATTCGGTGAAGCTGAAGCCAGCGGTGGGAATCGAACCATGGACCTGCTGCACCGCAATCCGTAGCTATAACCACTCGGCTATCAATGCTTCATGAAGGAAGATCTCTGTATCTTGGAAGCAATGGACACATCAAAAACATATAAAATCAACCTCATCAAAGATTACTCTGCGCTGGGCAGGAGGCAATTATGCAAAATGTCCACCCTGCTTTTGGCTAAGTTTGTGTGTTTCTCCTTGAAGGCAAACACACCACACAGGCTTAGCTCAAAATTGCTTTTGCTGCTTCGACGTGGAGAAATAATAAACATATATATATAAGTACATCTAGTATGTATGTGTGTCAGCTTATACCTGCTACCTCAAACTGAATTATGATCAAATGAAATTATATGAAGCATATTTTTTTGTGAACATAAAAATGAGGTCAATAGTTTTCATGTCTCACAAAATATTGCCAATCAATCTATTATTTTTGAAGAGACATATCAGTAGTTTTATTTTCTGACAGTCTAACTTTTGACTACTAACTAATCTGATGGTAAGTGATGATGTGGTCGAAAATGTTGTTAAGGTTTACATAGAATTACTGGCTGTCAAGGACAGCTGCCAGAATACACCGTAAGGTGCTTGGCGATAGATTTTCTTTTTATTTAGCTATCCTAAGATGACAACCGAGACCGACGCCTTAACGTGCCATCCGAAGCACGGAAGCGCGCCGTAGTAATTGTCACTAGCGGTCACCCGTCTTCTCTCATTCCCAATAAGAACAGCTAAGCAAAGTTTGCTACGAGCGCTTCAAAAAGATTGCATTAAGCTTTAACTGAGCACTGGTTAACTGAACCTAATCTAAAATGTATCGATCTTAACGGGCATAAGTTAGTCTCACATTATTGTAGAAGCCGAATAGCTCATGGAGGGTCATGTATATTTGTAAACAAAGACGTTAAATGTATCGAAAATGTTAACTTAGTAACACTGTCTGTAGAACGAGATTGTGAAATTTCAGCTATTGACTTACTAGATTTTGGTATAACTGTTATTTGTATATATCGAACTGGTTTGGCTCATGTCAATGATTTCTTTGCTTGTTTTGAACGACTGCTCGATAAGCTAAGCGAGGACGATACAAAATTTGTCATATTAGGGGACATAAATATTAATGTCATAGGTAACATTAACTCGGAACAGAAAAAACTTACTGATTTAATGAACACCCATAATATGTATCATGCTGTGGACTTTCCAACCCGTATTACGTCATCAACATCTACTAGCCTTGACATTTTATTCTCAAACCTACCATCTGGGACAGTTCAAGCTTCCCCATTGGCCACCAATCTCAGCGATCATCACGCTGTCCGGGGAGAAGTTACATGTACACAGAGTGCTCCAGAACTTCCCACCCGTCTTGTAAGAGATTTTTCACAGCACAACCGTATGAACTTTGTTGCATCGGTCGACAGCGTCGACTGGTACGAAATTCATAGGCGCAACCAATATGTTGATGAATTTGCTATAGCAGTTACCAATATTATTAAAAATAAATATGACATATGTTTCCCATTAAAACGCAAACCAAACAAAAATCTAGACACGTCATGGGTTAATTCCGACATAATAAATTTTAAGCAATTACTTTTTGACATAACAGACCTACAAAATTCATATCCAAATAATTCCATAATTAATTTGTTTCTGAAAAATCTTAATGAAAAATATGACATACTAATATACAACCAAAAAACAAACTACTATAATAGAATAATACAAAATAGCAATAACGCATCGAAGTCTATGTGGAATATTGTGAACAAAGAAAGGGGAAAGAAGAACGCTCTAAAAATCGATTTTTCTGAAGTAATTAAAGACTCGAAGGGTCAAATGTTTGACACGCTTAAGGAAGCGGTAAATTCAATTAATTCGCGATTTTTGAGTGCTTCTGTGGCGTGCGGTGCACCTAAGGCAGACCTTGCTAGTGTAAGCAACTCCTTGGTAGCACTATGCACGCCCGCGGATCGTACTATGAGACTTTTAAATTTTACAACTGATGAAGTATATAACATAGTAACTACACGGATACACCCCAAGCGGACGAAAGATGTACATGGAATATCCATGGAACTTATTAGAATGGCTATATCATCGCTCGCCCCCGTATTAGCTTTCCTGTTTAATTTATGCCTTAAAAATGGTACGTATCCAACTGCTATGAAGGTAACAAGAGTGGCTCCGATATATAAAGGAAAAGGTAAGCGAGAAGATATGGATGCTTATAGACCTGTGTCCATCATACCTGCTGTGGCAAAAATATTTGAAAATGGTTTGAGTTCGAGGCTCTTAGAGTTTTTGACATCAACGAATGCCCTATCAGATCGCCAGTACGCATACCGTGAAGGTAGATCCACCACCTCTGTAACGAGGGAAGTAGTTCACTGTGTTTTGGCTGCTCGCGAGCGCAGGCAGCATGTTGCTGTTCTATGCTGCGACCTCTCGAAGGCTTTTGACGTCGCAGACCATGAAGTTCTTGCTCTGAAACTTAAGCACTATGGGATTGAGGGTAAAACGTATGCGGTACTGGCTGATATGATGCGGGGTCGCTCTCAGATAGTAGTTTCGGGAGATGGAAAAACATGCTCCGATGCCATGTTTGCCATGATGGGAGTGGCACAGGGCTCATCTGTTTCAAATATTATGTTTTCCCTTCTCCTGAATGATCTGCCTGTGGCTGTGACAAGTGCAAACATATTTATGTACGCTGACGACGTTGCTGCAGTGGTTACAGCACCCACAGTGGATCAGCTAGAACAGAAGCTGAATATTGCGGCGTGTGACTTGGCCCAGTGGTTTCAAATGAACGGCCTAGTATTAAACTTAGCAAAGACACACTTTATCCACTTCTGTCTATCAGGCCACGTTACGAGACCACTATCGGTCTCAGTAGACCAGGTCAAGACAGAGCAAGTAGCTAGTACACCCTTTTTGGGATTTGAAATTGACAGGAGCCTGACGTGGGACAGCCACATTCATAAGGTTTGTGGCAAAATAAGCAGTGCATGCTTTGCACTCAGGAGGGTTTCCAGGGTGGTCTCCGTGGAGGTGGCGCGAGCATGCTATTTCGCTACGGTTCAGTCCGTGATCCAGTACGGCACAGAGCTATGGGGGCGCGCTGCTGATTGGGAGCGCGTCTTCAGAATGCAAAAGCGTGCCGTAAGGGCCATTGTGCGAGTACCACAAGACATCTCTGCGAGACCTTTCTTTGCACAGCTTGGAATCCTCACACTGCCCTCCTTATTAATCCTTCAGGTGGCAGTGTTTGTGAGAAATCACCCTGACCTGTTCAAAAGATACAGAGACGTGCATCACTACAATACTCGCAATGCTGGTAAGCTAATAGCTGTCCCACGCTCCTTGTCAAAGTCAAGCAAGCTGACACATGTTATGGGACCAACAGTATATAATCGACTGCCGGATTACATTTCGGAAGCCGCAAGCTTTACTGCCTTTAAATCGCGCCTAAAGAGCTGGCTCATCGAGCAAAGTTTTTATTCGCTAGATGAATTTTTTAGTCTGTAAATAAATAATGACTTTACAAGTAGTTTACAATTTTGTAAGAATGATTTTATTTGTATCAACGATTTATGAAATTGATTTATAATCAACAAAGTGCATAGTACAAAAAGTATACCTACATAATTGTGTTGTGTAGCTGTATATCATTTTTTTATTTATCATAAGATTTGACTTGTAAACTAATGTTTATTAATAAATTACTATGACTATGACTATGACTATTAAGAACAAATTTCCTCCTCGCAGCACTAAACAAAATGAAACACGCTTCCTGTTCTAACACAGGAAGCGCTCAAGAACAATAAATCGGATATTTAATAAGTAGAGATTTTTTTTTTGAGATTGTGATGGAACATACACTAGGCTCATCTAATCTTAAGCGGTAACCTCTGCCTATACCAGACGCAATTCGTCACAATTGACGGAATTCACTTTAACCATCATCTGAAATATATTGCCTGAAATATGCTTCAATCAAGCTTTAAAGAGCAACCAATAACTAGAACAACAAAGAAAATGACAGCTACATTTTGCAGCTTTTTTATACAGAACTGGGTAGCCTTAGACCACTATCTCACCTGATGTTAAGTGATGATGCGGACGATGATGGAGCGTGGTTAACCAGAAGGTATCTATTCACTCGTGTTTTGAAGACCCCCATGCGCTAAATAAGCTAAACGGCTGACCATCCGTAAGCTAAATTTGACGTTAAAATTATAATCCTGGGTTATGACTTGAGGCAAGCGTCGATATAGTTATATTATATTATGCTACTTCCGAAAACAAACCCACAGACGCAATTCTAATTTGTCAACAGTAAGTCTACCGTAGATACATATAGGTAGGTACGTATAGAAGTCAGTGAACCGAAAATATTTAAATTAAAACTAACCAATGCAAAGACACATTAATAGGTATCTCTAAATAGTTTTTTGTCAGCTGGCATATCCATCCTTGTGCTTTTTTTAACTTCTAATCATTTGGTATTAAGCTATCGTTTTTTTTTCCGTCGTTATGCCTTTATTAAACAAAATGCTATGAACTATATACAACACTACAGCTACTACAATAACAGCATTTAGACAACCTATAAGTCATAGCAGACTCATAGGCAGTCCAAATGCTCCAGCCCACTCCCAGTTGGCAGCGTGCCCAGCATGCTGGCAGCATTGCCCCGTTGAATTGCAAATACTAATTACAGCCACCGTCCAACTTCATACTACGTCATGTCTTGTGTGACTCACCGCTAGTGATCTGAAAATACTACTGAGCGTGCACGTACTTCAAAGGGCAAGTTAAGCCGTCGGTCCCGGTAAAGTCGTTGTCTTAGGATAGCAGCCATTACAGCATGGAAGAAGCAGAAGAAAAAATCTGTCTTCAAGCACCTAATGGCGTGCTCAGCTGTCCTTGAGAACCAGTAATTCTAGGTTAGCTTGAACAACATCTTCAACCACATCATCACTTATCATCAGGTGAGAAAGTGGTCAAAGACAAGCCTATCATGTATGACAAACATCTACGTCATACCATTCAGTATTCTGTTATTGAAGTAAATTAGTTGCCATTACATGGTTACTACCTACACACATTCAACTACAAACATAATTAATTTGCTGATTTTAAAACATATTTGAAGGTAACAGTACTCATTAGTTCTTTTGTTCTGATTTGGCGCTAGAAAAATATATAAAATAAGGGTATAAATCTGCCTCCATAAACACTTCATACAGAATAAGTAATAGATACTTACCATTAACAATACAATTTTATACAAACTGCTAAATAATCTGTGGCAACTATCTGCGATATTACGAGCCATCAAATAAGCCTATTGAAAAAATAACATTTTCTGAACTTCTTTATTTACAAAACAAAAGAACAAAAGAAGCGCTTAAACAAAACAAAATGAACGAGATCTAATTAACGGATCTATACAGAGCTGTGTGTATTCCAAACATCGCCATTACAAAAAGTGATTAACACCCTTTCCAAGTCATTAAGGTGATAATAAACATCAAAGCATATTGCTAACACGCTGCATTCCGTTTCGTTAACCTTTTGCACCGGTTCCGACTGGCATAACCGGATAAGTGTGCGCCAAAACCGGGTATTGGCATAGATAATACATAAAAACAAAATTTTATCAATCTAGGGTTTTAGCAATATGCCAATAACTTTATAAGATAAACCCTACGAATTGTAAAGAAGTGTAAGTCTCAAACAGTGACCGCTTTGATTTTGGACTCGTCGACTCCACATGTAACAAAACATGCACATACTTCCAAATTCAATCGGATTGGTTAATTGACTTGGCACTTAGAAATTATCGCATCTGATTGTTCGCTATAGGGCTGCGTTTTTAGCTCCATCCCAATACGATGGTTTAGAACTCATGGAAGTGAAGACATGTTTAATCTTGGATTATGATATTTTAATGGTGTATAGTAGGTGTAAAGTTATATATGCTTGTTTATTAAAACCTAGCTTGGTAAAATTAGGCTTAAATAATACAGTGATTTAACCTAAGTTGGATGATTTTGCATAAGGTAACCGTGAATGGGACGGGTTATGGCCCCAATGAGGGGAATTTGCCAATATCCCCTTGCTTTTCAGGCGTCTTGGGGATGGCTCTGTGAGATATCTGTTCCTCAGAAGGTGCTGCTGCCCACCTTCTAGTATTTTACCCTTACTTGCCTCTTACGACACTCACGGGCAAAGGTGAGGCGATGACATTCTGGCCCGGCTCCCCACGGGCCACATTTTTTTATTTAATCATGAAATTAGTTTTTCTAATTAATTTCATGCGTTTTTATTTATTTATTAAATTATTGCTCTAAAATTCCACAGGGTTAATTAAAAATAATTTTTGCATAATTTAGTTCTGTCTTAATTTTTTCATATTATCGATTGTATCCTAATTATAAATTTAGATACATCAATTTTCTCGGTAGACTAGACCAACGTTCAGGCGACTGTGAAAATTGAGAACCTCCTTTATTTGGCTTTGGCGGTCCGCCCTGGCTTCGCGCGGGCAATTCACAATAAAATTTAAAATTATAAATTTAAATACAAAAAGGAGTAAGTACATCGTTATTGTGACATAGCTGTAAAATTTAGACGTATAGTATTGCAGAGCGTTTTTGTAGGTATTGATGTTCTCTATAGATATTAGTACATCACTTTGTTTTATTGACAATAGTTTCCGCAGCATACAATACGACATATAACGATTTTTGGTATATTTTCACACGTTGGGTTACATTATCAAAGATTTCACACGGATCCCTTACCTTTTGAAAACACTATATAGCCTATGTACTTCAATGACAATGTAGAATCGTGAAAGTATTTTTCAAATCGGTCCAGTACTTAGTTTTTAAGTCTATTCGTTACATACAAAAATACAAATCTTTCCTCTTTATAATACAAGTACAGATGTTGATTGGCCCTGATAAAAATGAAACCTTCCAAAGCTTCTGATTTTAAAGTAACTATCATCAAAATCTGCGTACTCTTTTGTGATTCAATGCGCCATTGCTGTGCGGAATTCAAAATGGCGTCGTGAGCGGGAATTATTCACGCGTGAACACGATAACAAGCTTGATGCAGCTTGTTTGCATCTGGCATACCTTTTTGTTAAAGTATTCTATCGTGCTTTTAAGTTTTGTTCAGATTTAATGGAGGAAATATTGAGTTTCTCAAGAATTGTTTACCTTATATGTTTTTCATCCGCTACTGTTAATGTGGCAATTTGCATGGGGCTACGCAGAAAGTATTGCGAAAAATGTTTAATGACATTGGGCAGATCAAATTTATTATTGAAATATCATTAATTATTTGCCAATAAAAGCACAAACGCGTGATGGATGAAATATTATTACATTCTAAGGGATATCTGATATCAATTTCTAGACGAAATCAAACGGAGCCAATTGGGGATGAAAAGAATAAGAAAAATAATTATTATGAAAAACAAAATGACTATTAACACTTAATTATGAAGTGCTCACAACTAAAGTTAATAAAATATATTAAATATTTACCAGAACTTTACACTGCTGATACAGTGTTAGCAAAAAGCAACCGAAACCTGCAGGCTATTTGTTATCAATGTAAAAATGAAGGGTTAATTTTTAATCTTTCTCTGTATTCTGATTTGGCAAAAGGTTTAATTTTAATTATCTATAAAATAACTCAAATAGACACAGGTGTATGATAATATTTTTAACATTGAGGCACTCGTAGTGGAGTTTGCTTAGCTGTTCTTAACCGATCATCTATTGTTAAGTAACGTCAGCCACGGTCATGAGTTGGATGGGTGACCGCTGGTGACATTACTACTATTCGCTTCCGTGCTTTGCAGGGCACGTTAAGCCGTCGGTCCTGGTTGTTGTCTTAGGATGGCAGTCGTTATAGCATGGTGGTAGGGTATTTTGCGAATGCCCGCCTGGCTAGCTACCACCCTCAAGTAGAAAATATGTCCCTGTTATTGTGCCCTTCGAAGCACGTGCACGCTCAGTAGTAATGCCACTAGCGGTCACCAATCCAACTCATGACCGCGGCGGACGTTGCTTAACAATAGATGATGGGTTAAGAACAGCTAAGCAAACTCCGCTACGAGTGCTTCAAATAAAATTAACTTAAAAGAAAAAATCAGTATCAAAACTAATATAGACTCTTTTCAAATTTTAAGCTTTAAGTTTCGCAAAACTTTGTTGAATTGCCCTCTCATATTTAATCGCGAGGCTACAGTAAAAATGTTTAAATTAATATGAAAAAAACAGAGTAATGATCTAAAAAACGAGGGAAACTCTGCTATTATAACTCCTTGCAACGTTGTGCCAGAAATTACCCTTTATTACAGTTGACCTTGAGATGGAGGCGTTGCGGCATTCTGGTGCCACTTGTCGTTCTACCTACTCTGTACATACATAGAGCTACTGTCAGTATGGAACTAACTACTATAAAAGTCATGAATGTCGGGAAGTGTGAGTAGGACTCACATGCCGAGGGCACCAGTACAGAATGTTTAAAAAAACCGTAATTTTTGCACAACTGCTCAAAAAATGAGTATTATCTTTTCAGGGTTCATGTATGTATGTTTTTGAGTTTCTTTTCCACCATAACTTCTAAACGGTTGCACTGCTTCTAATGTACCTATTGTACATCATTAGATTTGTCTAGCGCAGGTGACTCAATTTACATAAAAAAGTAAAAATAAAACGAACTTGCAGATTTTAGACGCCATATTGGGAGAAAACAATTTTTTTCACTAACCCATTGCGTATCAAAATTAAGGCCTTTAAGAAACGATTCCTTAAATGTATATAACTTGCAGTTTTAATATCAATGGAACGATAAAACACTTAACAAAAACAAACAATTTGCAGTCGGATTTTTTATTTTTTTATTTAATTTAATATACTTGTGTTCATACGGTTCGAGAACTTTGACGGTATCTATCCACCATTTGGTCATTTTTAAGAATTCCGTATCAAAACAGAATAGCAAAACCGCTATCTGTTTGTGCATTTGTCTGTGTCTCAAGTTTCTAGCTGATAACGGATAGAGTTACCGAGATATTGAAAAGAAAAACACACGTATAGCATCAATCACTATATATTCAGGACAGCCCGCATTCTGCACGCAGCTGCGTCTCACGCATATATACAACATAGACACCCGTAGTGCTACGCACACGACCACAATTTTCACAAAATTTCCTAATATGATTATTAGCACTACTGCGTGCTAAGCGAAAATCATATTGTACGTCGTTTCATCATGCCTAAACCGCTCGGCATCCGGCGCGAAATCGGAGGAGGCGGGTTCAATTCTCGCCCGGGACAAAACATTTTGCACTCTAATAATTATAATTTGTAAAATACCAAAGATGAATGTTGGACTAAAAATTCAATACCTAATATTATTTTTCAACAGGTATATATATATATTACTCGAAGTCGTCGCCCGAAGAATCCAACTCGAATGGGCAGCCTTCGGGAAGTTAACATGCGACATCTTCTCGTCGAAGATCCCGCAGAGCTTCAACCAGTGTGTGTTGCCAGTGATGACATATGGCACTGAGACGTGGTCCCTAACCGTGGCCCTTATGGATAAGCTCAGAGTCGCTCAACGTGCTAGGGAGAGAGCTATACTCGGAATTTCCTTGCGTGATAAAATCCGGAACGTATCGCCGAGGAACCAGTCACCGACCTAGCTTTCAGAATTTTAGGTTGAAGTGGCTACGGGCGGGCCAGGAAATCTGAGGAAATGAGGAATGAGGAAATGCTCAAAGAAACGGCCCACGTTTCTTTGAGCTTTGCTCCTTAAGGCCATGTTGAAGTCGCCATAGGTTGCGGGCTTGTACCGCAATTGATACGAGCCGGAAAGTGGAAAGAGGTGTTATCATAATACACTCAGAAAGTTGTTGTATTCATTACAATTATATATTCAAGGTTTATATTATTATGTATAAGTAATAATGCATTGTTATACTTATAATATTTAAAAATAATTATAACATAAAATAATTAAATTTGTAATGTATATATTTGTATGTAATCTTTAGAAAAGATATACAATTTATTTTATTATAAACACAGTCAATTGACTCGCTAGTAGACAGTAGAGGGGGACTGTTCCGCTTTGTAAAAGGGAAACGATTTCAGTCTTGCTTCGGCAGTCGATTTGAACGGACGATAAATTGTGACGTAGGGAATAAGTAGGAAGTGATAAGTGTGTGTATGTATACATATGTGGTAATGTATATATGTGGTGATTTTGAATAAGGTACGTTCATAGTTATAGTATATTTTTGTAACACATTGTTAGAAGACATTTTAAAAGAATGGCCCCAAGTTTCTTGCCCTAAATTCTTGTCTATATACGGAAAATTATTTGCACAACAATTTCTATGTCAACGCAGCTGTCACATGTCATAAAAGTCCAAACCAAGTTTTCATGTTTTCCACTACAGAAATCCAATAAATAAAAAATATTTACAAACACTATTTTAAGCGAGTGAATAAACTTTATAACTAAAGCGCGAACAAAAACAAAAAAAGGGCCCGAATTCCAACACTGAAAGGTTTATACCTTTCAGTAAATAATTTGTGGAAGTCGGTACCATGCTCATTTAAAGCACCAACGTCGCATTAGCATGGCCCGACTTCCGCAAGTTATTTCATACTTTACAGTGTTGCAAGTCGGTTCAGTCTATTTTTTCCGTCCTTTTATGATAAAGTTTATTCACTCATCTGAAATAGACTTCACCATCGTCAACAACAAATACCGTTAAATCCTATAGGGCGTTAGGGCCTACCATACTTTAATAGTTTACAGGTTAAAGTAATCCGCGTTTAATTTAAACCGTAGATTTGTAAACTTGTACCTAACGAGAACTGAGCAAGCAACGCTTCAACATTGTATTTAGAGTCTATATATGTTTGATATACCTATAGTGATAACAAATCCTTACTGTCATCACAACGATCACGTTTTCAGAACCCTTTCCCAAAATTCCGTTGTGAGAGCGAACCGTTTCTCGTTTTATCAGGTTTTATTGGCGTAGCCCGCACGAGCTTCCGGTCCAAAACCGGAACTGTCTTTACGGCCCTACAGAACCCTCTGGCCGACAGCGTGAAGATAACCGTTTTTATCTTTTGTTTTAGTATTAGCTTTGTGGGTTTCGGGTTGAGGAGTGGGTAGTTTGTGACGAATGTAACCATGATTATTAAGGGCAAGACCGTAGTCAAAATAATTTCTAATTCGGGCGGAGCTAATAGAAATGGGCGTTTACTTTTAACTCATAAAAATATTCAGTCGCACGGCGGCACTAGACGCCGTACCACGGATAGCGTCGCTAAAATTGTAGAGTTTCGTGCGCTATTAGAAGCGGCAGAACAGAAGTGTAGATAACAACATTTTTATCTGTAGTTACTGCGAACCTCTAAGGTAAAAAAATATTATCACTTGTAGGTAATGATATATTTTTAATAGACTAAGCGAAGCGAGGTCTCGGTGGAGGTCTGAGCAGTGTATATTTCCCCGTCAATAAATCTCGATTTCCTGAATCGATCTTCATGAAATTTGGTAGAAAGGTGTCTATCTTGCATATCAACAGAATTTGCAAGTAAGAACCTGTAAGAGCTTAATTGGTTTGTGGTTTGCTGAGATTATAGGGTCCATAAAACGAGGTTGTAATTTAAAATTCAAAAGTATTATCTCAATATTGTGCTCAAAAAAGTATTTTGACTTCATGAAGCGGTACGAAACCACGGTAATATTATCTATACAGTATTTTAACTCGGCCCTGTCCTCGAAATAACTACCTACAGCCGCGCGGTACGTAAACATGCGATAGGGCTGCCCGCCTTTAGCATTTGAATTACATTTGCCTACTTTGTGTTTCCATTTTGTTTTGTGATTGAAAATATACTTTTTTTATAAAAGCAAACTAGTGATTCGCCCCGGTTTCACACGGCTATTTAACAAAAAAATCATAACTTATAAATTAAACATATAAAAAAACAATTATTGTGACATAACTGTAATAGTTAGACTTATAGTATTGCGGACTTTTTTATAGATGTCTTCTATAAAATTGTAGTATATCACTTGGCTCTATTTTCAATAATTTCCGCAGCGTATGCGATATACCTAACGATTTATTTTGGTATTTTTTTCGCACTTTATGTTACGTTATCGAAGTTTACATACGACCTAACTTTTTTGAAAATCTTCTATAGCCTATGTTCATCAAGGATAATGTTGAATCCTCATGGTGAAAGAATTTTTCAAATCGGTCCATTAGTTTCAGCCTATTCAATGCAAACAAACAAATGCACAATCGAATCTTTCCGCTTTATTACCTATATTAGGTTAGATAAAATACTTTGTAAATTGAATAAAAAGTGTGTAAAAATGCGTGTTGTTTTGGATTGGTAGTAAAAAATATTTGCACCTCGACTGAAACGTACTGTTACACCTAATATATTGCTGACCTAGGCCCGAATCCCTCACAAACCTATTTACGCGGTGTCAGCAGTATTTTTCTCTATATAAACGGTGGCTTCCAAAATTAAGTGTTCAGATTTATTGTGATAACTCCAGGAGTCACCAGACTCAGTACCAGTATACCCTTCAGGTGGAACCTCTGCCCAAATTAGTAGTTAAAAGTGAGTTGCGGGAACTTCAAAGTCAAGTGTATATAAATAATTTTATTTTTTTAATAAAATAAATGTGTGTGTGTCCATAAGTTGTTTTTTTTTAAGACAACTGAATAGGTCCACACAACATTTTGGTGTCAGAATTAAATGGGATCTAGTCCCTTGGCCGCCCTACCTGACGAGGTCGTCCTACTGCACGAGAGTGGCTGAGACCAATTTCTTTGGTTTCGCCGCACTGGTCATCGCCTGCATACTGCCGCCCTGCCCTTCACGAGGACCGGTTGCACCCTGCTGCGCTGGCCATATTGACTTAAAGAAGACGAAGTACTGCCCGTGCTGAGGCTCTCTGCCTGGCACTGCACCTCTACCTGCACCACCACTACTGCCGGAGTTCCACCATACCCGGGGTTTACTACCCGAGTACCATATTGAACCAACATTTCCTGCTGCCAGTCTGGTTCTCAACCAGCCGCTGAGCCAAGCTGCCTGCTGTCGAGCTGAAACACTTGGTTCACTACCGAGTACCAAGCCGATAGCCTAGTTGAAGACCCAGGAGTCGCAGCCGAGCCAAGGTGAATAACCGCTAGCGCCGGCCGCACGCGCCACAAAACGCTGACGCGCAGGAACGTGTTGAATGTCGACCTACATACTGCCGCTGACTTTCCTGTAAGTGCTAAATTCTAATACAATATCTTATTATTATTTTATTGCTATTTCGTGTACTTATAGTGTATTATCATTGCAAATATGGCTCTTCCTAACAACTCTAACAAACTTTACAAAGCAGAGATGTCGGAAGAAATTCAGTTTAATATTTTAATGAAATTTATTAAACCATTTAACGGAGACCTACATAAGCTATCACCGTTCATTAAAAACTGCGATAATGCGATCAATTTAGCATCATCTTCGCAAACGGATTTGCTTTTTAAATTTATTATATCTCAATTAGAAGGCAAAGCCGAGTTGGCATGTTCGCTTAAAGTCTTTGAAAATTGGTCAGAATTGAAACTGTTTTTGAAGTCTACCTTTGGAGAAACCAAACACAGGGACCACCTGTTATTGGACCTCCAAAACTGTAAGCCCAAGTCTTCAGAAACCGTTTCGCAGTACAGCCTGCGATTAGAAACTTGTCTGACTCGTTTACAAACTGACATTGCCCATTCAACCCGAGATCCGAGCGAAATGAAAGGTCGCATTGCCAACACTGAAGACCTAGCCTTACACACCTTTCTGTTAAGTCTTCCGAGCCATATCTCCACCATCGTAAGATGTCGTAACCCTTCGAATTTACACGAAGCTATAGATCTAGCCATCCAAGAAGAAAAGTTACATAACTATATGCAATCTTCGTCAAGGACTACTGAACCAAGGTCTCATAAATGCAGGACTTGTGGTAAAACAGGACATTCCGAAAGGAGTTGCTTCCTGAACAGGCGTCCTATTCACTCTATACCTGAACCGCAGCAAAGGCCGTCGACATCTACTATACCACAAGCTCCGCATTCTAATACTATTATTTGTAGATATTGTAAAAATATTGGCCACGATATATCTCGATGTCGTAAGCGCCAATATAACAATAATGCACGCCTACAAGGCGAACCAAACATTCCTAAGTCTAATAATAGGGTTCATTTTTATGATGAAATGTCTGACTCCGAATCTGATCATAATTTAAACTTAATATGATTCCGGTTCAACGTCGTACGGAATCTTCTACACAAACCGACGTTATTTTCGATAAGTTACATGGTTTTATTTCTATGTCCTCTGTGTCTGCTAAAACTAATAAACATGTTTCTTTCAGAGATGATTATTTTAATCAATCTTTTGCTAAATCGACTCAATCGTATACTGAACCGACTCAATCCTTTGCTAAGCCGACTCAATCCTTTGCTAAGCCGACTCAATCCTTTGCTAAGCCGACTCAATCTTTTGCTAAGCCGACTCAATCTTATGCTAACCTGACTCAATCGTTTATTAAATCGACTCGATCCAATACTAAGCCGACTCAATCTTATTCTAGCCTGACTCAATCCTTGACCAAACCGACTCAATCCTATACTAATGTAACTCAATCCAATACTAAGCCGGCTCAATCTTATGCTAGACTGTCTCAATCCTATACTAAACCGACTCTATCTTATGGTTCGACCACTACTAAGTTGACTCCATCTACTAAATCGTCTCTATCGTCTCAATCTCTGTCTCTATCGACTCAATCCCTGTCTCAATCGCCTCTATCGACTCAACCGACTCAATCGACTCAATCGCCTCAATCCTTAAACCAATTGTCTCTATCAAACCAATCGTCTCTATCGTCTCAATCCCTGCCTCAATCGTCTCTATCGACTCAATCGACTCAATCGACTCAATCGCCTCAATCCTTAAACCAGTTGTCTCTATCAAATCAATCGTCTCTATCGACTCAATCGTCTCTATCGACTCAATCGCCTCAATCCTTAACTCAATCGTCTCTACCGATTCAATTGTCACCATCGACTCAATCGTCTCCATCGGCTCAATCCCTGAATCACTCGACTCTATCGACTCAATCGCCTCTATTGACTCAATCTCAGACTCCATCGTCTCAACCAACTCAATCTCCAGTTCAATTGTCTCAATCCCTAACTCAACCACTTCAATCGTCTCACAGAACTCAAACAACTCAATCACTACGAAAATCTTCAAATAAATCAAAGGCAAAGTATTCGAAATCACGTTCAAAGCGTCAACATTCTAAAAAATCAGACGCAACTCCTAAGCCCGAATGTGAAAATCACTACCAAACTGTTTATGAAATTAACTATAATAATAAAATTCATTTGCCTCATGTTTATGTCAAATCTTGCTATGCAGATAAGCAACTAGTGCTCCTTGTTGACTCTGGTGCTGCTATATCACTGCTAAAAGAATCTTCTCTACAAACTATGCCTGAACTAGAATCAAAGAAGATCAAGTTCAAAGGCATCGATAAGAACTCCGAATATACCGAAAGCTTTGGTCAATTTAAATTTGATATTGCCTTCCCAGATCACACTATGCTTGCTGATTTTAATCTTATACCAGACTCTGTTGAAATAAACTTCGATGGAATCATTGGCAATGACTTTCTAAAATCGAAAAATGCTACCATCGACTATGAATCAAGTCTTCTCAAAATAGGAGAATATAGTCTACCCATTCATTTTACTAAACCAGAATATAACATACCTGCACGTTCTGAAACGATTATTGAATGCAACGTTGCTAACCCTAAAGTCTCAATCGGTTTTATAGATAAATTTGAAATACAAACAGGCGTCTTTGTATCGAGTTGCCTTGTCTCTGTTAAACCCAATAATCATGTAAATGTCTCTATTCTCAACACTACTGACTCTGACGTAAATATTAAATCATTGTGTGTTGAACTTAATCCATGTGATTTCCCTGACGAAACTCAGATCAATCATATTTCACCGCCATCTCAGACTCCTGACAGACTCAGAAGAGTTAAAGAACAGATCAGATCTTCTCACCTTAATGACGAAGAAACACGAGAATTACATAATCTATGCACCGAATACTCTGATCTCTTCCATCTTGACGGTGACCTCTTGACTCATACTAACACTTTGGAACATTCAATCAAAACTACTAGTTCACAACCAATCCAGACTAAGACTTATAGATACCCTGAAGTTCATAAAGACGAAGTTAACAAGCAAATATCTAAAATGCTTGAACAGAAAATTATCCAGCCTTCTAATTCTCCCTGGTCTTCTCCCATTTGGGTAGTTCCAAAGAAGCAAGATGCTTCTGGCCAAAAGAAATGGCGTATTGTCATTGACTATAGGAAGCTCAATGACATTACAATAGGTGATGCATATCCTATCCCGAATATAACTGAAATCCTTGACCAACTGGGACACAGCAAGTACTTCTCAACCCTCGATTTAGCTTCTGGCTTCCACCAAATTAAAATGAGTGACGCTGACTCTGCTAAAACTGCTTTTTCTGTACCAAACGGACATTTTCAATATACCCGGATGCCTTTTGGATTAAAAAATGCCCCTGCAACCTTCCAAAGACTGATGAATACAGTCTTATCAGGTCTACAAGGCCTGCACTGCTTTATTTATCTTGATGACGTCATAATTTATAGCCACGATCTGTCCTCTCACATAGAAAAACTCAGACTAGTCTTCAAAGCTCTCAAAGAGCATAATCTCAAATTGCAACCTGATAAGTGCGAGTTTTTACGTCGCGAAGTTGCTTATCTTGGTCATATCATCACTGATAAAGGTGTCTCTCCCAATCCAGACAAAGTCAAAGCTGTTGTCTCTTATCCTACTCCCAAGAATCCAAAAAATATTAAAGCTTTCCTCGGCCTAGTCGGCTATTATCGAAAATTCATTAAAGACTTTTCGAAAATTACAAAACCTTTAACTTCTCTTCTAAAGAAAGACGCTGAATTCATTTGGTCTGACGCTCAAACGCAAGCGTTTGAGACACTCAAATCCTTATTAACTAATGCTCCTATCCTACAATACCCTGACTTTTCCAAGGAATTCATCCTTACTACCGATGCATCAAATTACGCTTTAGGCTGCGTCCTCTCGCAAGGCGAAATAGGAAAAGACCTTCCTATCGCATACGCATCTCGCACTCTAAATAGTGCTGAAGGAAACTACAGCACCACAGAAAAAGAACTATTAGGTATTATCTTCGGTGTCAAGACTTTCAGACCTTATCTCTATGGCAGAAAGTTTAAAATTGTTACTGACCATCGTCCTCTTGTCTGGCTATTTAATTGCAAGGATCCCAGTAGTAAACTCGTCCGCTGGCGATTGAAACTGGAAGAATTCGATTATGAAATAATCTACAAACCAGGCAAAATAAACTCCAATGCCGATGGACTATCTCGCCCTCCTATTAACGCTATTGACGATCTTGACATTGACCTTACCGTAAACTTAACCTATGACTCTTTCCTCAAGTCCCGTTCTAGTCCGGTATTTTTAATCAATTTTGACACTCAAATCGTGGAACATAACCAAAGTCTCTTAAAGACTACATGTACCACTATTGCTTACCCAAGCTCTATTGATCTTGACGAATCCAACTTTTATTGTGAAGACATTCTATCCTTCATAAATGACAAAGAAAGTTTTATGCAGTCGGAAAAAGAATTACATCATATTAAAGTTTCAACGGCCAAAAACCAAACATTTTTCCATCTCTTTACAAAGGTTCACCACTTTGAATCTGCCTCTTACAAAGATGTGTTTGCAGTTCTGAAGGAATTACGCAATCAACTCATTATCTACTACCCTGACGTTAAAGAATTTGCAATATCTGACTTCGAAAACCCATTTGACAAACTGAAATTTCCTCTAATATATGAAATGATAGCCTACCTCTTTAATAAGACACAGATCAAAATAAATATTTACCATAACCAGATACTATACCCTACACCAACTGAAGTCCCAATCATACTTAAAGACAATCATGACACTCCAGTAGGTGGTCACGTTGGTACTGCTCGAATGTACAACAAATTAAAAGAACTCTATTTCTGGAAAAACATGAGATCTGAAATAGAATCTTATGTTAAGCATTGCTCCTACTGTCAACAGAACAAAGCTCTCCGATTAGCAAATCGAGCTCCAATGGAAATAACTTCTACATCCTATGAGCCTCTACAGCGGATAGCCACAGACATCGTAGGTCCTCTACCTGAATCTGGTCCGGAAAATTATAGATATATTGTTACTTTCCAAGACGACCTGACAAAATATTCAATGGCCTATCCCATCACACAATCGACAGCTGAACAGACATCTAACTGTCTCATCAAATTCATTTCTCACTTCGGTATTCCCAAAACGTTACTCTCCGACCAAGGTGTTCATTTCATAGCCGAAGTCTACAAACAAATTACTGCTTTATTTAAGATCAAACATCTCTTTTCTACTCCATACCATCCCCAAACGAATGGTGCTCTTGAAAGAAGCCATTCTACTCTCAAAGAGTATCTCAAATCCTATGTCAACGAGAGTCAAAACGATTGGCACAAGTATCTTCCCACAGCATTAGTCTCATATAATTCATGTGTCCATTCATCGACTAACTTCACTCCTCATGAGTTACTCTTCGGCTGTAAGCCCCACATTCCAAGTTCTATCTATGACATCTCCCCTGACGTTACATACCCTGACTACATAAGAAATCTCAAACATAAGCTTACCATGACGCATAAACTAGCTCGTGAAAATCTTCTTCGTAGTAAAGAAAGGTCAAAAGTATATTATGACAAACGGTCTCGAACCGTATCTTACGATGTTGGAGAAATGGTTTACGTGAAATGCCATCACAGATTGCGTAAGGCTTTGTCACCCATCTGGAAAGGTCCATATCAAATAATCAAAGTTCACAGCAATCATAATGTCACAGTCCTCATTAATAGAAAACATGTTCGCTACCATTTCGACGAAGTCAAACTTGCTCATCATTCTGTTCCAGGGCCATCGTGCCAGGAATAACAGTCATGGCCCTCTCCATACCAAATCTTACCACACCAATCATCAACAGTCCCGGTATCTACTATGATCCTATTGGCACAGTCAAGTTCTACAATGATTTTTACAATATCTTAACATTTTCTGATATATCATATTTCAATCCGCACATCAACAATCTTAAACTAATCCTAGATCATTCTAAAACTATTTGCTCTAACTATCCTTCTTACCAAATGCGCATAGACTGTAACAATGTCCTAGCTCCTCTAGAAACCATGCTTACCAATGTCAATAACAACTTCCATTCACTATCTCATTTAACATCAACTAACACTTCTAGATTTAAAAGAGCCGCCTGGTTCGGCTTCGGTGGTCCTATTTTAAAGCAACTGTTTGGATCCTTGGACGAAGACGACGCCAAGGCATTCACAGACGCAATAAATAATGTCCAAGATGACCAACGACATTTAGCTGGTCTTATGAAAAATAATATCCATGTCATATCTTCTACCATTACTACATTTAACCAAACCATAAAGCGACTTAATGATAATGAAATGCATCTTAACGAAAACATGGAAAAACTTAATAAAATCCTAGAAACTATATCAGATAGTACTAACCGTCTAGAAGTAAATACTCACCTGGCTATAACTTTCAGCGCTCTTGAAAGTTCTCTGATGATTCTTAACTCTAATATTAAAGCTCTAATTGACTCTATCTTATTTGGTAAAATTAATATTGTTCATCCTTCTATTCTTAGTCCCATTCAACTTTTTCATGAACTATCTTCTAACGTCTATGTTCATCCTAACTTTCCAATCCCAATTTCCATTAATAATATTCACACGCTTTTAGACATCGCAGACGTCGCATCTTTTGTGAACGATGATAAATTAGTATTTGTAATTAAAATTCCTTTAGTTTCATTAACTGAATACAATCTTCTTCACATTTATGCTCTACCAACTCCTCATGACATAAATAAGCCGAACTCATTTGCAATGATAACACCAAGTACTAAATATTTAGCAATAACTAATGATAAGCTATTGTATTCTCCGCTGGACAACCTAAGTGAGTGCAAAGTGATACCAAACGAATACTATTTGTGCATAATGAAAAATATATATTCAAGTGTGTCTAATGAAATGTGCGAAGTGACAATTTTAACGGAACACATAAATACTATTCCTAGTTCGTGTAATTTTAAGATAGTAATAGGTAACATTGATATCTGGCAGAAGATAAGTAATAACAGATGGCTCTATGTTCAGTCAGATATCACAAAAATAACTTCTAAATGTACAGATTCCATTAATGATTATGATATCGTTGGTTCTGGAATCCTTTCAATTCCTAAAAACTGTAAAGTTTATCATAAACTATTACAGTTTATTCCATCACGCGAATACGAAGTCCAAATTCATGTACCGACACCTAATTTTAACATAATAGAAGATGACTGCTGCTCAAAAGAAAAACTCAATAAGAGCATCCATCTACTCACTCCTATTAAGCTATCCCAGATCAACCTTGATTCATTACAATATGCCTCTCATAACCTTGAGCAAAGTGTCGATGAATTAAATAAAATAGAGAACCAACCATACCATATTACTTATGGCTACTATTTTAGCATTTTAACAACTCTTCTTTCCGTCTCAGTATTTTCTTTTTTATTGTATAAGGTGTATCGCTGTTTCTGTTATACTAGTGCCAAAAGTGGCTGTTGTGTTCAAATATACAACCACTGTAATACTAAATCTAACACTCGGGTTAAAAGCAAAACGAGCATCGAGATGTCAGATCTCGAACTAACTTCCGAATCATCATCTTCACCAAAAACTCTGAGGAGAAACCTTGATTTTAATTGATGTTTTATATTCCTATCTTTACGTTATTTTCTATATCTAATAAAGTTTCTAAATCCTAATGCTATGTCGTATTTCTATAATGTGCTACTTTATACACTAATATACTATACCTAATACTTAATAATTGTTAATTATGATAATACTAATTCTTTATACAATAACTTACTATTTTCTTAAGTAAAAAAAAATCTAAATCTTTGCAAACTTGAAATATTTTCCAAGTTCCTATCCTATGCAACTTTCTTAGTTTTAAATGTATAAGTTCTAACTTTATACAGTCACTTGTGTTTAAAATGATAACGTGAAATTTGATATTATTGTTTTATTTCTGCTAATGTGTGTTTTGATTATTGTTGTAGTTAAGTATAAGTATCTAATGATAATTACTATGTTAATGACTCAATTGTTTTTAATGCTATACCTATTTCCTAAATCTAATTCCTTTAAATATAAATTCTATTGTAAAGTCCTTGCATCTCACAAGTCCCTTACTATAACGTCTTAATGATTTCTTTATTACTATTTCTATAATTTATTTTCTACTCACATCCTATCCTTAATTTCGGATGTTCCGTTCTAAAGGAGGAAGGTGTTACACCTAATATATTGCTGACCTAGGCCCGAATCCCTCACAAACCTATTTACGCGGTGTCAGCAGTATTTTTCTCTATATAAACGGTGGCTTCCAAAATTAAGTGTTCAGATTTATTGTGATAACTCCAGGAGTCACCAGACTCAGTACCAGTATACCCTTCAGGTGGAACCTCTGCCCAAATTAGTAGTTAAAAGTGAGTTGCGGGAACTTCAAAGTCAAGTGTATATAAATAATTTTATTTTTTTAATAAAATAAATGTGTGTGTGTCCATAAGTTGTTTTTTTTTAAGACAACTGAATAGGTCCACACAACAGTACGAAATGCTTTATTATTGAATTTTAAAGTATAAAGCTTAATCAAAAATTGTTTTTGCAAACATGGACAAGGTGGAGAACAGGGAATATGTTTTACTTAGTTATAGATACCTGCAGCTATTTTACAATTAATATGTTTGGTTTGGACGAATACATGCCACCAAAAACAGCACAATATATCCTACTCGTCATATTAAATATGTACTTGAACTTATAGGACGTTATCCGCACCAACCACTGGATTACTGTCATATACTTACCAACTCTAAAACAGAAACTTGCAATTTTACTCTTGATCATATTTCTATATATCTATAGATAAATAAATATTATGCATAGGTATAATTTCAGTTATAGAAAGTCATTTTGCAATTTTAGAGTTAATTTATGAGATAACATAATAAATACAAATAATAATAAAATAAAAGTTCAAAATTTTAATAGAAGTATAATTCCAATACAAAAGATAACTGTAATGGAACCGCCAATTCACCCTACCGCTACTAAAAGTGGTACAGGCAGAATCGTACCAAGTTTCTGAGTCACAATGGTTAAAGAACCCCACTCGTAGGTGCTTCGGTTATCGCGGCCATTCATCATGGAGACCAGTTGAAAATATGGAAAATACTCCCAAGTCAGACCTCAGCCTTCGGCCTCGCAAGTCACTCACACGAATCGGACTGCAGCCTCGCCTTGCACTCGCCCTTTGAACTCACGCACTATCCGTGCTCTAAATGTAGTATGATGAATAAGAAAAGTTCGTAGGGCAAATCCAGAATGTTGGAATTCAAGATAGCCCCCATACAAAGTACTCCGATCACACTGAAGCTCAGCTTTACTTCAGATTTCCCATTATTATCATATCACGAAAAGCACTTTGTTATTTTTAGTTTAGAATACTTTCTTTCCCCATGACTCCTTCCCATAGAACAATTTAAGTCAATGGTTTCAAAACATCTATGTATGGCGGCCTTATTAAAAAATGATGTCATGGAAAAATAAATTCTAAATTCGGAATAACGACGCCTAAAACCACCCAGATATTGATTTTCAGACGGATCGGAGCAACTTGAATTTTACCTGCCATCTTGGATATGTCATTTTGGTTTTTGTCAAGTCTCATTCGACTGCTGCCATTAAAAGTTGTACGAGAAGAATTGTACTGGGTCACTTTGCCTAAGGAACCCCACTTATTAAAATATATTAAATAAAATTATAATAATAGTACACATTATCACTTTTGCTATGAAAATGAAACTATCTACAGAAGTAACGGTTCAAACGTTACGGGTACATGCTTTTAGAGGTAGTACGAAAGAACAGCGGAGTCACTACTAAGTATTTAACTGTTAAAGTCAAAGAGATAAAAGAGATATAGGTAAGTTCCCTTTATTTGAATGATTGGATATATAAATACCTAGAAAGTAGTTGGTCGTCTCGAAAAGTGTGTTAAGGGCATTGGGAATAGGTTCTCATTTAATTGTACAGTAACCTAATAATAACAAAATGAAATATTTTACCAAGGGTTAAAAATCTAGATACCTACTAAAATAGGAATTAACAATGCCGTGTCTAAACTTTAATCAACTCGCCCAAAAAAGTTATTATAAAGATTTTATAAATCAATATAAACAAAAGTACTTCCCCAATAAATGTTTTACTTGCGTTTCAATAATTTATGAGTTCCAAATAAACGTATGGTAAAAAAATATTGTAATATTTCGTAAAATAAATGCACAAAAATGATGGCGTAACGAACGGCACAGATCCCACGTCCAAACGGCCCGAGAGCTGCGGGCAGACTGATTTTCGTTGCGATTTCTTCTCGCGATCAAAGAATTTTGTGGCAAACATTCATAAAAATGTTTTCAACACAAGTAAGTAAGTAGTTCATTAGAGTATAGTATAAGCTATTTAAAAAAAAAAAGAATCATTGCATTTAATTCAACTATGCCTCTTAAATTAATAAAAAACAATCTAAAAAGGGTCGTCGATTACAATTTATTACAGAAGAACTAATTGGTTTCAATAAAAACTAATCAAATAATTCACTCAATAAAGAATTAAAGAATATGATATATTTTTTTCGCACATTTTGAACTCATAGTTTCAGTACAAGAAGATTCCAAAAGTGCGCATTTCGCTACGGTGATCCCCTTAAATTGATATGAAAGTCATGTTATACGAGTAACTGCTGTCCATTCTATACAAATTCTCTAAATTTAAAATTCTATAATATGCTATAGCAATTCTTTTCATGTGGGTGCTTTTTGTTTTTCTGATAAACAAACCCCATAAAAATGAGAAAAAAAAGTTTGACCACAACATTACTAACCATCATCTGATGGTAGGTGATGATGTGGTTGAAGGTCTTAACAAGCTTAACCTAGAATCTTGGTTTAGTTTAAGCTGAGGCTAGCTTAGTATTAAAGATAGCAGAATTACAAAATATGCGTTATTTTAAAAAATTACAAACGTTTGCTAACTCACTCTCGTATATGATCCGTATACCATTTTACACCTCAGCCTACGAGCGCTTCAAAATTTACAAATTTGAATCCACCCGACAGAAGAGCACATTAATTAACAGGCAAATATTTCAAACTTCCCCTCTTTTTTACCGTCATGGATTCAAAATGCTAAAAATCTGACTCCATACAACACGCTTTCCTACTGTTATTATGTACACGTTCAAGTTCTAAGCGTCCTTATTTGGAACTGTAAAGTTAGCTAAGTACTTAACCTACACATTGATATTAAACTTTGGAAACAAACATGACAGCGTGAGGATGAATTTTACCATGCTGGGATAACGATACGACAATAACAACAAAATTTAATCTAACCTTAGTCACCAGACATGTCTAATGATTGATATTGATGATATTTTACTTTTGCAAAACCGCATGCTCTGCGGATTACATTACAAAATTACAAATTTACGAGAGGAAAATTTTATTAATGAGTGGGATTCTAACCCGCGTAATCTACCCTTATAGCCCGAGTATGCTCTTCCGACTGACTGAGCTAACATGACAATGACTCGTAACACTATTTTTTTCCCACGTTCTTTTACCATCGTATTGTGATGGAGTGACACCTATAGTTCAACTTACGTTGTACTACAAACAAGACTAATTTCGCAATTAGCTTTCAACTTGTTAATGATGACGCAATCCTATAATTTTAATATTTTTGATTTTTCAATAACGCCTGTTCAGCGGATTATTAAAAAATTACTAATTTACGAGAGTAAAAATTATATTTAAGTGTGGGATTTGAACCCGCGTCATCCACCAGGGTACGCTCTGACCGACTGGAAGTCAAGTTAAGAAAGTCACGAAGGAAGCACATTAAGACAAGATTCGTCATAATAGCCCAGGTGACACTGGATACGTAAAAAAGTAAGTTAAATCAAATTGATGGATTTTAGACGCCATAATTGTGAGATTTTTTTTCTCCCATACCCATCTTGTGGGGTATCAAAATAAAGGGCTTTAAGAAACGATTCCATAAATATATATAACTTGCAGTTTAAATTTCAATAGAACGATAAAACGCTTAACGAAAAAAGATAATTTGCAGTCGGGTTTTTTAATATTTAATTAATTTATACTTGTTTCACACGGTTCTATTACTTCCATACAAATCCGTTCATCGTGACCCATAGATTGAATGTCAAATCACGCAATTTTTGGTCATGTTTTTCCACTTCAACACTACCCATCCCGCATTACTTGCTAAAAATATTGCTGTAAGTCGTTGAATGTCCCGTCCTGTCAAAGGAAAACATAAAAAAATCTTGATATAACCTCATAGAATCTCATCACTTGTCTTTGTAATCCTAACCCGAAAATCTCTCAAGCTCAATAGCAAACTGAATAGTGGGGAAACGGATTACGTCGAATTCAATAAAGCCCGGTTACCTTGTTAACCGACACGACAGTCCGAGGGTTAAGCCTCTTGGGTGACGAAATAAGACATAGAAGGAATCTTTACAGTTCACTGCCGACTGTGTGTAGAAATGCTGTTTTGGAATTACGAGGTGTCGGGTTCGATCCCCTGAGACGATATTGGGATTTTTGTGGAAAAACATGTTTAGGTAACCCCTGGCGTGCCGAGTTAGAATGTCATCTCCCTATTTCTTTCCGTTGGTATCGTAAGAGATGACGATGTCGGAAACAGGGCCCTCTGAAGAACTGACAACTTAATTGGGGAAAATAAACATAATTGGGGTCTAATTATTGACAGATTTAAAAAAAAGATGGTTCTCAATTTAACAGTATATTTTCACTGACTACATAAAAAAGTATTTAATGTAGTTACGAACTATCACAGAAAGTGTAAAATCCAAATCAGGTTAGAACGACACCCCCTATTTCTTCTTGTGGATGCCGTAAGAGGCGACAAACGGAAAAATATTGGAAGGTATTTTCTACATAGCACCGGTTTCTGTAGAAAAGATAACTTCTACTACGATCTCCGAGACGCCTGCTAAACGTGGGAAATATGTCAAATCTTCCAACCACAAATCTCTACACAACAAAACCATACAAATATCATCCCTAAAAGGCGTCATTTTATTTCTTTTTCAATAAAATTTATGTAGGACACGAGCATTACGCAACCCACACGCACGTCAAGCGTAAAAAAACAATTGATGTCATTCCGTTGATAAAAAACGTCACCTCATCGCTTCCCGTGAACGTAACAGGATATGCCCATCACCCCATATCGATTCCCGTTACATCCGAGTTCTATTTATAAAAAACAATAAAAGGAAACTGGTGACCCCGCGGCCCAAATATTTTAAGGCCGTCTGCGCTTTTAGAAGATCCAACGCACACTCTACACTTATTGCGTCTGCAACGGTTTTTTTACGGTTGACATAAGATTGAATAAACGTAGATTATACAACAAGTGCATAAAACAGGTCATTATAACCCGCGATATAGACGTGTAGTAACCGCAGAATACGTTGCTGACCATAGTTGATTGTTTAGAAAGAGTTTTTGAAACATTTCAGATTGTGGACGTAAGTCAAAATCACTTCTTCAATTTAGACATCTATTTCGCTCTTTTATAAAGGTCAATTATACATTTTAATATTGAAATATTCTACATTGTACTGCCACGTTCAACAATAAAAAATGTCTAGAGACACTGCGAGAAGAACGGGCAAGAAACTCGGGGCCATTCTTTTGAACGTATTTTAAGAATCATGAATTACATACTTATAAGAATTTATAAACATGAATGTAAATATTCTATAATATATTATAGAGTGTAGTCATACTATATAATAAAATTATTAAAATATACGTAATATTTGCAGACTTGGTAAAGTAAAAATATCAATTTCTTTTAAAAAAAATCCTCAGAGATTCACGAAGGATGACACGAAGGATGGAAAGACCTCGTTTCGCGTGCGAGTGAGCGAAACAGAACTATGCAACATTTAAATAGTGTGAGCGATTTTTATCTAATATATTTATTTAAGCGTGTGCTTTAAAAGAGAATAAATCTTTCAGGCATCCGATCAAGTACTATATATTATACAAACTTAATGAGGCGAAATTTTAGTGCGGTTTTAATTATTTTTTCCTACCAAGAAAAATATAAGTAACCGCCTTTTCGGATCTGGTATAGTATTTGCCATATCCTCTAAAATGCCACATGTTTTATTCATATCAATAAGTAAATCAATACAAAAAAGTAAAATCAATGTAAAAACATGTTCAAAGTTTGCCATTTTAAGGTTCATATAACCTTAACGGCTGTGCAACCTCTGCTACGAGCACTTTCAAATACAAATATGAAAAAACATACAAATATAATTAATTAAATGTGATAGCTTTTGATAAATAATCTGATCGTTACTAATAAACAAAATTAACATATCGTTGAACGTTGCGTCTAAGTCAACCTTTTAATTATATTTTCTAATATAACTCTTACAATATTAAAATATGTTATAATAACAATACTCACCACAAAAGCATCGAGTGTGCGCAGCTCCTTTCCAGATTGACGAGATCCGGTAACCCGGTCCCAAGTTATCCGGGTGCCGTTTACAACCAGCCCGTCGACATCCGGCTTTTGTTACTTATGTGCAATAAACAGTCGTTGTTTTGATTATAAATATTGTTTATTTTAAGTTTATTTTATTTATTACTAGCTTTCCGGGCGCGGCACCGCCCGCGCGTATGTCGGTTATCGCGCAAAAACCTTAACCTCTTTTTGCGCAGTTGGATAAAAACTATCCTTTGTTTTTTCCCGGGTCTCAAACTATTTCCATACCAAATTTCATTCAAATCGGTCCAGTAGTTTTGGCGTGAAAGCGTAACAGACAGACAGACAGACAGATAGACAGACAGAGTTACTTTCGCATTTATAATATTAGTACTGATACTGATACTGTTAGTTACAGTAATATTTATGTAACATAAAACAGAATGCCAATTAAATTCAAATTCAAATTCAAAATCATTTATTCAATTTAGGCGTCTACGACGCTCTTATGAAGGTCAATTACAAATTTTAATATTGAAATATTCTACATTGTACTGCCACGTTCAGCAAAAAAAGTTTATAGAGCTTTGAGTGGGCAGTTTGTAATGTAATCTGCAGAACATGCGTTATTGCAAACATGAAACTATTAAAATTATAGAGTTGCGTCATCATTAACAAGTTTAAAGCTGATTGCAAAATTAGTCTTGTTTGAAGTTTTTATATATATAACGTATCACGAGATAAACTCTCTCTTTAAGACTTGTGAAGCGCTTGTGGCGTAGTTTCTGCTGAGGTGAAGACTCAGATGGGTGACAGCGAGTGGCATTAACTGCTGAGCTTTTTCTTTTTACTGTGCTTCGAAGACAAGTTTAGTATTGACTTAGAAAGACAGTAATTTAAGTAATAATTAAGTATCCGTCAATTTTTGTTAATTTAACACAGACATGTGAAAATGTGAACATCGTCAATGTATTCGAAGCCAATTCAATACGCAAACACTACTCGTCCGATCTCACTCAAAGAGGACCACATGATAAGTAACAAGCACCAGCTTTCAAATATAAAAAATCATCAAAATCGGACACCCTGTAAAAAATTCTGAGGTAACACCGAAAAACAAAACACAGTCAATACTCCGTTTTTCAAGTTGGTTAAAAACACAGACAAAGCTTTAATTAACACTCCTTGTTTTACCTTCGGGTATTATAGTAATATGTATAATATTAGAAAGATCAGCATAATTTCAAAAGCCATAGGCAGGAGTTCAACCCCGAATTAATTCAATTGTGAAAATGTAAAATACTTTATTTTAAGGTGATATCGCACGTCTGCGATCAAAAATACTGAAACGAAAAAGTTTTTCTTTTATGCTAGGTTTGAAAACTATTTTACATTAATTGTGACCCGCGGTTTAAACCGCGTGAAAAACAATGAAATGTCCTATATGTTATTTCAGGACCTAATCCAAATTCCAAGCTTTATCCAAATCGATTTAGTTGTATCAGCGTGAAGCTAACAAACATGCACACGGAGTCACATTGTCACTCACTCACTCACAAACTTTCACATACATAATCACACTATAATGTAGTGTGATTATCATGGAATTAAAGATATTAAAAAATTATATGATAAAAAACCGACTTCAAACAAAAAATATTCTAAAAAATGTACTAAAAGATGAAGTAAAGAACCTTTGAAGCAGTGACGGCTTAGTGGCATTGGCTATGGACTGCCGCGCAGCAGTCTATGGTCCGAATCCCGCCGCGGGCTTGAGCTTCACCGCATGGTGGAAGGGCATTTTGCGACTACCCGCCTGGCTAGCGACCACCCTCAAGTAGAAAATCTGTCGCCAACCTAACGGTGTGTTCCGACAGCACTCCGAGCCAGTGAAATTACAGGCACATCAGACTTAACAACTATGGCTCAAGGTGACGGGCTGTAGTGTGGACCTATTTAGTTGTCTTAAAAAAAACAACTTATGGACACACACACATTTATTTTATTTGAAAAATAATATTATTAATTTACACTTGACTTAAATGTTCCCGCAACTCACTTTTGGTACTAATTTGAGCAGAAGTACCTGAAGGGTATACTGGTACTGAGTTTGCTGACTCCTGGAGTTATCACAATAAGTCTGAGCGCTTAATTTTGGAACTGTCTACTGACAACCCGTAAATAGGTTTGTGAGGGATTCGGCCCTAGGTTAGCAATATATTAGGTGTAACAGGGAGCAGTGCAATTTGTGAATTATGACGAATGCATCTGTTATAGGCGGAGGTTAGTCTGCTTAACATCAGGTGGGCCTCAAGCTTGTCCCGTCACAATAACATAAAAAACCGTATTATTTATTCATGTGCCAAAAGTAAATAAATGAATGCAGGAACCACGACAGATTAACTGTCATTTATTAAAGAGTTTTTTTGTAGGTTGTGTTTAGTTGTAGTAGCTGTAGTGTTGTATTTAGTTCGTAGTATATTTTTATATAATTGTTATATTAATGATTTAATTCTAATAAATGACACGGTGATGATAGAATAGTACATTGTTCACCGAGGGGAGAAAGTGACCGATTACCGTCGAGGGTGTCGTTTGAAGCCTGAGCCGTAGGCGAGGGCTTCAAAACACCCGAGATCGGGAATCGCACTTTCTTTTGAGTGATACATAGTGCTTTATACTACACCTACGAGGAAAATAAAAAAAATCGTCATAAGTTTTATTATATTTTTTAATTGATTTCTGTGGTAAAAGGTTATCAATCAGTATTTTAGCTGTTTCCTTCAACTGCGGCGGAGTTAAAAAATCTTAATCATCACTATCACTACTTATCATTTTGATAGTTTTATTTTACTTTTCTACGAAAACTGAATCCTCAAACAACACACAAATTGAAAATGGCGCCAATGACGTCTGCAATTTTCACATGTTCTTTTTTCAAATTGTTTGACACCATCCAACACACAGCTAGTGGCCAGTGTCATTTTGCGAACTTGGAGATAAAAACTCACTGTAAAAACTTTTTGGCTTTTGATATTTAGGTTACCAGCGCATAGTCTTACCCAAAATTAAAAAAGAAAAACCACGTAAGAAATGGATTTTCATACACTTTTCTCTCCCGCTCAGATGCGTTTTCTCGCCGCATATTTGTTCGATATGCAATGACGTACTTTCTGCCGTAAATTTGATAAAGTATCAAGGTACTTTCCGAGCAGGTGTAGTATAAATGAAATTTTCAACCAATATTTTGAATTGACCTCAATTATACGATAACAATATTATATATCTATTCTATAACTGCCCCGTGGGGTGCCCGGATAGAATAGCACCCCTCTTATCTTTCCGTGGCTATCGTAAGAGGAGACTACGGAAAGAACACTGGAAAACGGGTAGCAGTGTCTTCTGAGGAATTGTCATCAGTGCCTGCGATCCTCCAGACGCCCGCGAAGCGTGGGGTATTCCACTCAATGGGAGAAACCTTAATTCAACGGTTGACGTTGTGCTTGCTATGATGTTATTGTACAAATAAATTTGTAATTAATTATTATTCATGATATTTAGTTAAATAAATAAAATATCGTGATTGAGGGAATTAATCTCACGATGCAGATCACTCTAGTGTTAGATTTAGCGATCACTAATAAACTAAATTTTTGTTAATAATTATACATACTACAATATTATACCGATGTAATATTTTTTCAGTACACAGCTTGAGTTATTTTTTCCTATAAACTTTATTATTATTATCAAGTTTCAAATGTACGGAATAAAACACATATAATTCAACACAAACATTTTCCGAATCTTGCGTTGACATAAATAAAATACCCGAGTAGCTTAAAAAAAATGTTTAAATTTAGAATCATCGTTCACCTTAAGGAGGTGGTTAGTTTATTTTGGTCACAGTGAAATTTGGTCACAGACCGTTGTGTAGATTGCCTTATTATTTTGGTGGAATTGTGACAAGAATTGAAAGAGATGACAATTCTGTTATCGGCTGACTTGAATTTTAAACAGAACGTAAGTTGTTTCTTGAGAAGTTGAGTTTAGGTAGGTTTACGGAAAGGGATGAAAAGTATATAGTTTTTACCGCTTTTTATTTAACCAATTCAAATTCAAATTAAAAAAAAATGTTCAACCTTTTTAATGACCTTTACTACTTATGGTATAGATTGTCATTCACTGCCAATTAAAAAATAAATCATCATGATAGGAAAACACTTATTAGTACTTAATTGGAGTATAACTCAAAAACGGCCTAACCGATTTGGATGAAATTTAAATAGGACAAACAATGCTATAATTGAACTTTACTAAAAAGTACTATAATTAAAATGGGACCAAGTATACTGTATGTACTCAACAATTAAAATCTGTTTATGATTGGCGGAGTAATCGAGCACAATTACAAAAAAATACAGTCTAATTGAGAAAATCCTTTTTAGAAGTCGTTTGAAAACTAGATGCGCTTCGCGGTTTCATCGTTATGAAATGTGATGAAAATGATAGTAAAAACTATGCTGTATTTAACCAGGACGTAAACATACTAAATTTAATTAAAATCGATTCAGCCGTTTCAACAAGAATTAACAAACATAGGAAGGAACACACTCACTACAAACTTTCACATGTACATGTATATTAACTCTATGTTGTCTATGGTCGACGTAAAAACTTTTATGCTTTCCGTGCATGGCTTGCGCAAAACATATGAATGTTTATCCCCGCAGGGATAGACGGGGGAGGGGCACTAGCATTTGAACCAATCACTGAGCAAATCATACTACGTGAAAAAAACTGCACATGAGTGTACTGCACATGTTCTTGAATCAAAGATTTTGTGTATTTTCTCGTCTCATGCGTGGACGAAATGAAACAAAGTTTTGTATTCATGTTTCGAAAAACATTGACAGGCGACGCGCCTTCATTATGATGGCAAATCCTTCCAAACGCTCATTATTAATTGATTGCTATTCCGTCTGCAGCCATGCTATCACGTATTGATAATTACTGCCATCTATAGGCTCTGAATGGTGACAAATGGAGCAATAGGTCGCACAAACCTGAATCTATAGACCGTTATAACCCATCCATTTCACGGCACAGGTATTACCATGTAATTAGCATATACTTCGCCAATTCGTGGTTTGGCTTTCATCATCATTATTCACCATCGTCTGCTTACCCTTACTCCAAGTATATCAGGGTTGGCACAATGTATTTTACTAAGACCAAGAAGGTAACAAGAATATTTGAAACTTATGCTTTCGCTAACAACACACAGGACAACAAGATTCATTTTAAATTATTTTTTTGTAACGCTTGTAGTGAAGTTTGCTTAGCCGTACTTAACCGATCAGCTAAGTTTAACAACTTGGATGGGTGACCGCTAGTGACGTCGGGTAAGTGATGATACCGGACGAATTAAAGAATGATGAAAAAACATAACCTTACTAAAACATTTAAAAACTTATTGATTGAAACATTTTATTACACCATAGAACAATTTTTTTTTATGGGATAGGAGGTCAAACGAGCAGGCGATTCACCTGGTGGTAAGTGATCACCGTCGTCGCCTACAAACATCCGCAACACTAAAAGTCTCGAGGATGCGTTGCCAGCCATTAAAGCGGGAATATGATCTCTTCTCGAATGCTGTCTTATCTGTTCGGAAATACTTCACCTGGCAGCTGGTTCCATAATGTGGCAGTGCGAGGTAGAAAATGCCGTAAAATTCGCAAGGTAGACTTCCAGACGACATGAAATTGATGAAACGTGCTTTCGGGAAGTGCAATGGCGAAATTGAGGTAGTAAATCGAACAGTTCCTCAGAACATTATATGACAAATACTTAAAAAAAACAACAAATCGGGCCGCCCCACAAAAAGTTACCATACCCAAACATGGGTCATTATGTAAGATATGTAAATAGAAGATACCTACATACATAATGTGCAATAAATGATTGATTTGATACACCCAGAGTGCAGCAACAATCAACTAACATCGACGTGAGTGGTGGCATGCTGCGAATTAGGTGCATTATGTTCGTTACCCGCCTCTTACGACATCTGATAAGATGATAATGGCCTTTATTTATAAGGCGAACGCTAAAGGCAGCGGCAATTTTTTTTCAGTTTTGTTGCAATAACGCCTCAGCTTTTTCGTACTTCGACGTAATAAATGAGATACTTTTTTATGTGATTGTGACTGAACAGGTGCCCACCTAATGTTAAGCAGTAACCTCTTTTATACTCGTATATGCATTTTGTCAGAAGTGTGTAGAGCTGAATTGCGTTCGTCACTGGAAGCAGTGATGGCTCAGTGGCATTGGCATATGGACTGTCGCGGGCATTTTACGAATGCACGCCTGGCGAGCAACCTTTTTTTACTTGAGGGATCAAGTAACAAGAGGTGACGTGGAGTTATTTAGTCTACATGTAATTTCACGTGCACCCTATACGCTTGGCGGCAGAAAAATGTATGGCAGCAGTAAAGAGTTACTGCTACGTAAAATATTTATCAATCTAAGCGGTCATTGTCAGTGATGTCAAGCTATATCGTCTCTAGCTATCCATGCTATCACGTATCTATAATTACTGCTATCTATCCGTCTAACGGCTCCAAATGGTGACGAATGCAGCAATAGGTCGCACAAACCTGAATCTATAGTCTGTCTATGGGTATTGAACTAGTATCAACTGCGTCTGTTTGTTGTTTGACTTTCGTAATTAGGACTGACGTTGATATGATAATAGTATATTATGATACGAATGAGCTAAGTTGCTCACGAGTTACATACGCACTTTTTCAACACCCTTGCGAGGAAAGAAAAATATTGCACAAATGCGATACAAACAACATACAAAAATTATGGAAAATAGCGCGAAATTTTTTGCGCGCGCCAATGTATGGTGTTTGATTGCATATAAGCCTCTAGGTTGTTACATAACTGTATTACTCGGTTAAATTGATAATGCTCTGTTTACTGGCATATAATTTGGTTAGGTACTAACTTAGCTTTGTAGGGATAAATTACTCGGTTAAATTGTAAAGGCTCTGTTTATTCGCATATAATTTGCAGTTAGGTACTAACTTAACTTTGTAGGGAAAAATTACTCGCTTAAATTGTAAAGGCTCTGTTTACTCGCATATAATTTGCAGTTAGGTACTAACTTTTCTTTGTAGGGATAAATTACTCGGTTAAATTGTATAGGCTCTGTTTACTCGCATATAATTTGCAGTTAGGTACTAACTTAACTTTGTAGGGATAAATTACTCGGTAAAATTGTATAGGCTCTGTTTACTCGCATATAATTTGCAGTTAGGTACTAACTTAACTTTGTAGGGATAATTCGCTCTAGTGTATAATATTATTATGCACGAGGGTGTTATAGTTCGGTTTATGGCCCTAAGAACGATATAATAAAGCTCACTTTACGAGGAAGGATGTTGAAAATAATATTATTGTCTAGCTTTTTGGAACTTGGATGTCAAAGGAACTTCTTAATAGTTTCATCTATAAACGATCGAACTTAATTTTCAAACACGTTTGTCAAAACCTCGTGAAAATGATTAAATAAGCAATAAAACGAGCCGTTTCGGACCGCATACAACGTATATTTTTTTGTTGATTATAACCTTCAAGTTAGTCCGATTTATTTTTTGAGTCAATAAACAAAAAGTTGTATCTGCATATCTGAATTATTGTCAATGGTGAACACTACTTTAGGCGATGATTCTGAAAAAAAAAAACGGATTCAACTTCCAATAACTACATTAAAGTATGAATCAACTTGTAAAAGTCGGACCATTATAATGTGAGATTAGTGTTTTGAATCAGCATGGCAACGACTTCCACAAGTTCGTACTTTTTATTGTTAGAAGTCGGTACTTTACTTTTCAGAAATATTTTTTATACTATCGGCCCGCCCCATAAATTGAGATGTAAGCTATCCTATCTTTCAATTTGAATCAAATTGCACACGCATCAAATTTAAAATTGGTTCAATAGTTTAGGAGTCCGTCGCGACCAGTGTGAAGTTGGCAGCCAAAATTTGCAGCCTATAATCCGACTAAATTATGAAGGTAAATTAAGTTTTATCAAATTACTATGAAAATAATAAACGCAAAAATTCCTGAAAAGCATAACAACTACGTTGATATTATTTTGTAGTATATAATTTGTGTAGTGGTATATTGAACCAGCCAGAGAATTTTTTTTTAAACACACTAATTTGGCTGCTGGCTCATTTCGACGTGTAGGACCCCAGAATATAACCAAATATATACAGAACCGTAAAGCAGTTAAGACAACCTATCATAAAATGGACAAAAGAATGTGGCTAAACCAAAACTTAACCCTTCAATGTCCATCGGAAAACCAGTACTAAAAAATCTGTTCACGAACTCAAAAAACCAATGATTTCAACCACTCAGACCCCAGAACTTCCTGTTTTGATAATTAATTCTTTTAAATACATACACATGCTACTTTAAAACGATCAACTCATTGTGGCTAAATGACATCTTAACCCTACAATCCTCATTACAATATATACCCAAAAAATAAATTATTTTATATTCAAGCATATAACTGCTTAGAACCGCATAATGTAAGTCTGTTTGTTTAGTTTTATAAAGTGAAACTATTAAGTTTCATAATTGTTTAACCTAGAAAGTGGCTAACTGATAGGGTAACCTTTAATATTCGAGCTCAAAATATTCCGAAGAATTTTAATATCATGCATTGTTTTGGCTGCTAGCACATTTCGACATGTAGGACCCCAGAATATAACAAAATATATACAGAACCGTAAAGAAGATAAGACAGCCTATCATAAAATGGACAAAAGAATGTGGCTAAACCTAAATTTAACCCTACAATGTCCATACGAAAACCAGTACTAAAAAATCTATTCACCAACTAAAAAAACCAATGATTTCAACCACTCAGACCCCAGAACTTCCTGTTTTGATGATTGATTATTTTAACTACATACACATGCTACTTTAAAACGATTGTCTCATTGTGGCTAAATTACATCTTTACCCTACAACCCTCATTACAAAATATACCCAAAAAATAAATTATTTTATATTCAAGCATATAACTGCTTAGAACCGCAAAATGTAGATATGTTAGTTTAGTTTTATAAAGTGAAACGATCAAGTTTCACAATTGTTTAACCAAGAAAGTGGCTAAATGATAGGGTAACCTTTAATATTCGAGCTCAAAATATTCCGAAGAATTTTTTATCATGCATTGTTTTGGCTGCTAGCACATTTCGACATGTAGGACCCCAGAATATAACAAAATATATACAGAACCGTAAAATAGATAAAACAGCCTATCATAAAATTGACAAAAGAATGTGGCTAAACTAAAACTTAACCCTACAATGTCCATACGAAAACCAGTACTAAAAAATCTGTTCACGAACTCAAAAACCAATGATTTCAACCACTCAGACCCCAGAACTTCCTGTTTTGATCATTGATTCTTTTAATTACATACACATGCTACTTAAAAACGATTGTCTCATTGTGGCTAAATGACATCTTAACCCTACAACCCTCATTACAAAATATACCCAAAAAATAAATTATTTTATATTCAAGCATATAACTGCTTAGAACCGCAAAATGTAGACTTGTTAGTTAAGTTTAATAAAGTGAAACGATCAAGTTTTACAATTGTTTAACCTAGAAAGTGGCTAAATGATAGGGTAACCTTTAATATTCGAGCTCAAAATATTCCGAAGAATTTTTTATCATGCATTGTTTTGGCTGCTAGCACATTTCGACATGTAGGACCCCAGAATATAACAAAATATATACAGAACGGTAAAGAAGATAAGACAACCTATCATAAAATGGACAAGAGAATGTGGCTAAACCAAAACTTAACCCTACAATGTCCATACGAAAACCAGTACTAAAAAATCTATTCACCAACTCAAAAAACCAATGATTTCAACCACTCAGAACCCAGAACTTCCTGTTTTGATGATTGATTCTTTTAACTACATACACATGCTACTTTAAAACGATTGTCTCATTGTGGCTAAATTACATCTTAACCCTACAACCCTAATTACAAAATATACCCTAAAAATAAATTATTTTATATTCAAGCATATAACTGCTTAGAACCGCAAAATGTAGATATGTTAGTTTAGTTTTATAAAGTGAAACGATCAAGTTTTACAATTGTTTAACATAGAAAGTGGCTAAATGATAGGGTAACCTTTAATATTCGAGCTCAAAATAATCCGAAGAATTTTTATCATGCATTGTTTTGGCTGCTAGCACATTTCGACATGTAGGACCCCAGAATATAACAAAATATATACAGAACGGTAAAAAAGATAAGACAACCTATCATAAAATGGACAAGAGAATGTGGCTAAACCAAAACTTAACCCGACAATGTCCATACGAAAACCAGTACTAAAAAATCTATTCACCAACTCAAAAAACCAATGATTTCAACCACTCAGACCCCAGAACTTCCTGTTTTGATCATTGATTCTTTTAATTACATACACATGCTACTTAAAAACGATTGTCTCATTGTGGCTAAATGACATCTTAACCCTACAACCCTCATTACAAAATATACCCAAAAAATAAATTATTTTATATTCAAGCATATAACTGCTTAGAACCGCAAAATGTAGACTTGTTAGTAAAGTTTAATAAAGTGAAACGATCAAGTTTTACAATTGTTTAACCAAGAAAGTGGCTTAATGATAGGGTAACCTTTAATATTCGAGCTCAAAATATTCCGAAGAATTTTTTATCATGCATTGTTTTGGCTGCTAGCACATTTCGACATGTAGGACCCCAGAATATAACAAAATATATACAGAACCGTAAAGAAGATAAAACAGCCTATCATAAAATGTACAAAAAAATGTGGCTAAACTAAAACTTAACCCTACAAAGTCCATACGAAAACCAGTACTAAAAAATCTGTTCACGAACTCAAAAAACCAATGATTTCAACCACTCAGACCCCAGAACTTCCTGTTTTGATGATTGATTCTTTTAATTACATACACATGCTACTTAAAAACGATCAACTCATTGTGGCTAAATGACATCTTAACCCTACAATCCTCATTACAAAATATACCCACAAAATAAATTATTTTGTATTCAAGCATATAACTGCTTAGAACCGCAAAATGTAGAAGTGTTAGTAAAGTTTAATAAAGTGAAACGATCAAGTTTTATAATTGCTTAACCTAGAAAGTGGCTAAATGATAGGGTAACCTTTAATATTCGAGCTCAAAATATTCCGAAGAATTTTTTATCATGCATTGTTTTGGCTGCTAGCACATTTCGACATGTAGGACCCCAGAATATAACAAAATATATACAGAACCGTAAAGAAGATAAGACAACCTATCATAAAATGGACAAGAGAATGTGGCTTAACCAAAACTTAACCCTACAATGTCCATACGAAAACCAGTACTAAAAAATCTAATCACCAACTCAAAAAACCAATGATGTCAACCACTCAGACCCCAGAACTTCAGGTTTTGATGATTGATTCTTTTAACTACATACACACGCTACTTTAAAACGATCATCTCATTGTGGCTAAATGACATCTTAACCCTACAATCCTCATTACAAAATATACCCAAAAAATAAATTATTTTATATTCAAGCATATAACTGCTTAGAACCGCATAATGTAAATCTGTTTGTTTAGTTTTATAAAGTGAAACTATCAAGTTTCATAATTGTTTAACCTAGAAAGTGGCTAAATGATAGGGTAACCTTTAATATTCGAACTCAAAATAATCCGAAGAATTTTTTATCATGCATTGTTTTGGCTGCTAGCACATTTCGACATGTAGGACCCCAGAATATAACAAAATATATACAGAACCGTAAAGAAGATAAGACAACCTATCATAAAATGGACAAGAGAATGTGGCTAAACCAAAACTTAACCCTACAATGTCCATACGAAAACCAGTACTAAAAAATCTATTCACCAACTCAAAAAACCAATGATTTCAACCACTCAGAACCCAGAACTTCCTGTTTTGATGATTGATTCTTTTAACTACATACACATGCTACTTTAAAACGATTGTCTCATTGTGGCTAAATTACATCTTAACCCTACAACCCTAATTACAAAATATACCCAAAAAATAAATTATTTTATATTCAAGCATATAACTGCTTAGAACCGCAAAATGTAGATATCGCACGCTTAATAATAAACCGGAATAAGTCAAAAATTCACTTTTTTGGGAAATCGCGTTCAAAGTTTTGAGTATCTACCTTGTTGAAAACATTTTGATGGTTTTCACGTGTTTTTAGTGTTATTTCTACTTTCTTGGTCTTAAATTAAAGCCAGATGTATAGCGAATATAGCTCACATAACAATATAATTATTTTATTTATATCAAATTAATAAATGAAGTTTATTTTCTACTGTTTCGACTTATGTCAGTTTAGTATAAAAATCAATTATCGAGTTTCAAAAAATGTGAAAACTAATATGTCATAATTCTGTACAGTATTAATAAATAATATAATCTTATCAGATGTATAATTTTTATTACACTTTAAAATTAAAATGGAAACAAAAATATAGAAATATTTTGCAATATACCTATAATTTGATAATGTAAAATACATTTTAAAAGTCATTGTAACTGCTTTCTTAACCTAATCATATTATTATAATAATCAGTCGTATTAGAAACTTATAATAAATGTCTACTTTGAATTATTTGTCGTAGATTTTACCTATTCGTCGTAATCAGTCTCGTGAGTTGTGACGTCTCAAAATATTAATCAAAACTTATCAAAAAAGTTTAAGAATTGAGTTGTAAAAACATGCATAACATAAGATGAAATCAGCCCCTTTGCAATTAAGTCTGAGTCTTTATTTTTATAAGCACTTATCTCCTGTTTTTGCGTATATGCTGCCTTCGTGGTTATATCTATGACTGATTTCATCTGCTTTGGTTTATTTCGCCTATTAAGTTGTCGTCGTTGTATGATATCTTTAAGTTAAATAATACTTTTATATCATTGCGGTTCACATTTTGGTTGCTTTCGTCTGTACAAACATTTAAGTCCTATGGATTTTAAAAAGATACACAGCAAACATATAAATTGTCATTATAAAATTATATTTATTCTGACCTGCACATTATCAGAATCAAAAATAATGTTCAATGGTTCTTGTGCGTCCTTACCAATGTGCTCCAAGTATTTCCAAATGCACGTACCTATTTCAATCAAGCTTCGCATCCGATTCCTCCAAAAAAATGCTATTTAGAAATTCAAAAGCGCCTTTTTTATCTGTTTGAAACGACTCAGTTACTACCAACTAGCCTCTGAGGCCTATTGTCAGTCAGATAGATGCACCTACATACAAACAGTCTCTATACTTAGCAAATGTCCTGCAACAGTTACAAGCAATCCTACGTAAAGGATTCCAGACATTTTGTTAACTTGCTAGCAGATGTACGTATACTGCCGATGGAAATAATTATAAGTTTCGATGTGACATCACTTATCACAAATGTGTTCTTGAAAGAAGCTATAAAAATCATTGCTGAACTACTCCACGGAGCTGATATGCCCAATGACTACACAGAGCTGAGTTAATGTTTTGTGTCAAACGGTTCTTTAGCGAATTAATTATAACATGCAAATGGAAGGAGCCACCTAGGCTCTCCTAAAGCGCCAGTTGTGGCCAATATTTATATGGAACATTTCAGAGGGAGATCATGAGGAGCGCTAGTGAAAAACCATGTTACTGGTGGCATTATGTGGATGATGTTTGCGATGGCCAAGAGTTGCCGTTATTTAACACCCATTTAATTTCATCACACTCAAAAATATAGGTAACGGTTAAAGAAAATCGTGATGGTAGTTTGTGTTTCCTAGATATACAGGTATATCATGAACCAGGCGGTATTTTTTTATCAGATTTTTTTTTCGATCAAACTTTTATTCATCTCTTCTCAGTATCTTGTACTCACGATGTTGGCCATATTTTTGCTAAGCCCATGTGCTTGCTCCAAAGTTGAATTTTTATAGGACAAACAAAGATGATACATACATTTTTTAGATCGGAAGAAAGATATATTTATTTGCTCTTTAATAAACTTTTTATCAATTGGGGATTATTTTTTTATAATTACCATTTTTTCCACGTTCTATAAAGTTATTGCTATTTTTTGCTGTGTTCACCACACATCTCTTTCGAATCAAATTGTTCAAGGTAGCTTTGAAAAACAGTTTAAAGAATCTAACTTGTTAATTACCAATAATAAAATAATAGGCTAAATAATAGGTTGGGTTTTCGGACATACCTAATCTGCGTTTGTATTTTGATATCTTGTTACGTAAACGTTTGGCTAACTTTTGTTTCCACTTTGAAGTACCGCTTACTAATTTTCGTGGTGGTATGATGACGCTGGCAACCTGAACTTTCTGAATGGTGGTGATTTTGACGTGGCGGCCTTGATTTCTTCCATCGTGAGCTGGAGATCTTGTGTTTTTGTATGCTGTGTTGGACTTGATCGTTTGTTTCATTAAACAAACTCTTAAATACTTTATACGCAACATTAAATAACAAGGTAAAACTTTCAATTAATTCAGAGAAACTAACGTGGTTAACACTTAATTTAGAAAATAATACGGGATAACTCACGTGATTCAGTCAAACTGCTCCAACTATAGTTTCAACCACATGCGGTGGTCTTTTTCAAGGGGAACCCGCGTTGACGTTTCGCTTAGTAAACTTTTTTTATGCGGCTACTACGCCCCACCGCCACGACAGGGCGGGAATCGTCGGGGGGCGCATAGCTAACCTAACCTAACCTGCTAAGCGAGACGTCAACGCCGGCTTCCAGAGCTTCCGTTGGAAAAGACCACCTATTGTGGTTAAAACTATAGTCGGAGCTATCTGACGATGTTTCACGTGAGCTATCCCGTATCATTTACTAAAATAATTCAGAGAATATAACGTGAAAATGTATTATTGATAATGTACCCCGAGGAGTGTAAGATTGAAAGAAAGTAAACTTAACTATTTCGTTTGCGTTAAAATTTTACTCAAAGATCATGATGCAAAAAAATAAAGGTGATAATAAAAATCTTAACGCAAACGTGATAGTACGGTTACTAATTTGTAAATTTACAGTCAGGGGTAATGCACACGTAAGTACGTAATCACGACGTTATTTATATTTCGGCTGGCTTAGAATTATTCGTAACAGTCCATTCAACATTATATCCTTCAGTACATCAAGCATTAACACTTATAACAAAAAGTTTTAGGCGATGCTGGTTCCTATTTTCAGGCATCCTCTACAGGATTTAAACTATGGAACTAGTGATTTAATACTTTTATTAATCAGTATTTAAAATAAAATTAAAGGACATTTTGTAATAAACTGCAGCAATGGCTAGAGTACTTTTAGACTTTAGAATCATTTTAAATGTAAACCGAAATAAATACAAGTATTATATAAATGTAGCGATAGCTTTGGCAATAAAGTGATGTAAAATTAATTAATTCTCGAATAAAAGTAATAATCTAATGCTAAAACGCACTAATACGCAATTTTTCTTAACTATACAATTATAATTTAATAATAAACTGCAACAAGTCCAAATAGTACATGCGGTATTGTAACACCGTTTTCAACTGAAGTGAAGTAAAACGAAAACATGACAGTCTATAAAAAAATGAAGTAAAATAGTTTCACCTGTGTTTGAAAATAAACCGAATTATTTTACCTTACTCCACTATAGTCACAAAACAACGCTACATTTCACACAACACGATTGCCGCATCACTGAATGATTCTTTATAGTATGAAATGACTTTTCGCGTGCTTTTGTAATAAAGAGAGGGGTGATCTAAAAATCGGCCATTATGGTTTGTTTAGCATGGCGGGATTTTACCGATAGATTCTTCAATCGGAGTTAGTTCGTTTTATTAACAAAAGTGGGAATCCTTAATTTTTGACTTATTCCGGTTTATTATTAAACGTGCGATATGTTAGTTTAGTTTTATAAAGTGAAACGATCAAGTTTTACAATTGTTTAACATAGAAAGTGGCTAAATGATAGGGTAACCTTTAATATTCGAGCTCAAAATAATCCGAAGAATTTTTATCATGCATTGTTTTGGCTGCTAGCACATTTCGACATGTAGGACCCCAGAATATAACAAAATATATACAGAACGGTAAAAAAGATAAGACAACCTATCATAAAATGGACAAGAGAATGTGGCTAAACCAAAACTTAACCCGACAATGTCCATACGAAAACCAGTACTAAAAAATCTATTCACCAACTCAAAAAACCAATGATTTCAACCACTCAGACCCCAGAACTTCCTGTTTTGATCATTGATTCTTTTAATTACATACACATGCTACTTAAAAACGATTGTCTCATTGTGGCTAAATGACATCTTAACCCTACAACCCTCATTACAAAATATACCCAAAAAATAAATTATTTTATATTCAAGCATATAACTGCTTAGAACCGCAAAATGTAGACTTGTTAGTAAAGTTTAATAAAGTGAAACGATCAAGTTTTACAATTGTTTAACCAAGAAAGTGGCTTAATGATAGGGTAACCTTTAATATTCGAGCTCAAAATATTCCGAAGAATTTTTTATCATGCATTGTTTTGGCTGCTAGCACATTTCGACATGTAGGACCCCAGAATAAAACAAAATATATACAGAACCGTAAAGAAGATAAAACAGCCTATCATAAAATGTACAAAAAAATGTGGCTAAACTAAAACTTAACCCTACAAAGTCCATACGAAAACCAGTACTAAAAAATCTGTTCACGAACTCAAAAAACCAATGATTTCAACCACTCAGACCCCAGAACTTCCTGTTTTGATGATTGATTCTTTTAATTACATACACATGCTACTTAAAAACGATCAACTCATTGTGGCTAAATGACATCTTAACCCTACAATCCTCATTACAAAATATACCCACAAAATAAATTATTTTGTATTCAAGCATATAACTGCTTAGAACCGCAAAATGTAGAAGTGTTAGTAAAGTTTAATAAAGTGAAACGATCAAGTTTTATAATTGCTTAACCTAGAAAGTGGCTAAATGATAGGGTAACCTTTAATATTCGAGCTCAAAATAATCCGAAGAATTTTTATCATGCATTGTTTTGGCTGCTAGCACATTTCGACATGTAGGACCCCAGAATATAACAAAATATATACAGAACGGTAAAAAAGATAAGACAACCTATCATAAAATGGACAAGAGAATGTGGCTAAACCAAAACTTAACCCGACAATGTCCATACGAAAACCAGTACTAAAAAATCTATTCACCAACTCAAAAAACCAATGATTTCAACCACTTAGACCCCAGAACTTCCTGTTTTGATCATTGATTCTTTTAATTACATACACATGCTACTTAAAAACGATTGTCTCATTGTGGCTACATGACATCTTAACCCTACAACCCTCATTACAAAATATACCCAAAAAATAAATTATTTTATATTCAAGCATATAACTGCTTAGGACCGCAAAATGTAGACCTGTTAGTTAAGTTTAATAAAGTAAAACGATCAAGTTTTATAATTGCTTAACCTAGAAAGTGGCTAAATGATAGGGTAACCTTTAATATTCGAGCTCAAAATATTCCGAAGAATTTTTTATCATGCATTGTTTTGGCTGCTAGCACATTTCGACATGTAGGACCCCAGAATATAACAAAATATATACAGAACCGTAAAGAAGATAAGACAACCTATCATAAAATGGACAAGAGAATGTGGCTTAACCAAAACTTAACCCTACAATGTCCATACGAAAACCAGTACTAAAAAATCTAATCACCAACTCAAAAAACCAATGATGTCAACCACTCAGACCCCAGAACTTCAGGTTTTGATGATTGATTCTTTTAACTACATACACATGCTACTTTAAAACGATCAACTCATTGTGGCTAAATGACATCTTAACCCTACAATCCTCATTACAAAATATACCCAAAAAATAAATTATTTTATATTCAAGCATATAACTGCTTAGAACCGCATAATGTAAATCTGTTTGTTTAGTTTTATAAAGTGAAACTATCAAGTTTCATAATTGTTTAACCTAGAAAGTGGCTAAATGATAGGGTAACCTTTAATATTCGAACTCAAAATAATCCGAAGAATTTTTTATCATGCATCGTTTTGGCTGCTAGCACATTTCGACATGTAGGACCCCAGAATATAACAAAATATATACAGAACCGTAAAGAAGATAAGACAACCTATCATAAAATGGACAAGAGAATGTGGCTAAACCAAAACTTAACCCTACAATGTCCATACGAAAACCAGTACTAAAAAATCTATTCACCAACTCAAAAAACCAATGATTTCAACCACTCAGAACCCAGAACTTCCTGTTTTGATGATTGATTCTTTTAATTACATACACATGCTACTTTAAAACGATTGTCTCATTGTGGCTAAATTACATCTTAACCCTACAACCCTAATTACAAAATATACCCAAAAAATAAATTATTTTATATTCAAGCATATAACTGCTTAGAACCGCAAAATGTAGATATGTTAGTTTAGTTTTATAAAGTAAAACGATCAAGTTTTACAATTGTTTAACATAGAAAGTGGCTAAATGATAGGGTAACCTTTAATATTCGAGCTCAAAATAATCCGAAGAATTTTTATCATGCATTGTTTTGGCTGCTAGCACATTTCGACATGTAGGACCCCAGAATATAACAAAATATATACAGAACGGTAAAAAAGATAAGACAACCTATCATAAAATGGACAAGAGAATGTGGCTAAACCAAAACTTAACCCGACAATGTCCATACGAAAACCAGTACTAAAAAATCTATTCACCAACTCAAAAAACCAATGATTTCAACCACTCAGACCCCAGAACTTCCTGTTTTGATCATTGATTCTTTTAATTACATACACATGCTACTTAAAAACGATTGTCTCATTGTGGCTAAATGACATCTTAACCCTACAACCCTCATTACAAAATATACCCAAAAAATAAATTATTTTATATTCAAGCATATAACTGCTTAGAACCGCAAAATGTAGACTTGTTAGTAAAGTTTAATAAAGTGAAACGATCAAGTTTTACAATTGTTTAACCAAGAAAGTGGCTTAATGATAGGGTAACCTTTAATATTCGAGCTCAAAATATTCCGAAGAATTTTTTATCATGCATTGTTTTGGCTGCTAGCACATTTCGACATGTAGGACCCCAGAATATAACAAAATATATACAGAACCGTAAAGAAGATAAAACAGCCTATCATAAAATGTACAAAAAAATGTGGCTAAACTAAAACTTAACCCTACAAAGTCCATACGAAAACCAGTACTAAAAAATCTGTTCACGAACTCAAAAAACCAATGATTTCAACCACTCAGACCCCAGAACTTCCTGTTTTGATGATTGATTCTTTTAATTACATACACATGCTACTTAAAAACGATCAACTCATTGTGGCTAAATGACATCTTAACCCTACAATCCTCATTACAAAATATACCCACAAAATAAATTATTTTGTATTCAAGCATATAACTGCTTAGAACCGCAAAATGTAGAAGTGTTAGTAAAGTTAAATAAAGTGAAACGATCAAGTTTTATAATTGCTTAACCTAGAAAGTGGCTAAATGATAGGGTAACCTTTAATATTCGAGCTCAAAATATTCCGAAGAATTTTTTATCATGCATTGTTTTGGCTGCTAGCACATTTCGACATGTAGGACCCCAGAATATAACAAAATATATACAGAACCGTAAAGAAGATAAGACAACCTATCATAAAATGGACAAGAGAATGTGGCTTAACCAAAACTTAACCCTACAATGTCCATACGAAAACCAGTACTAAAAAATCTAATCACCAACTCAAAAAACCAATGATGTCAACCACTCAGACCCCAGAACTTCAGGTTTTGATGATTGATTCTTTTAACTACATACACATGCTACTTTAAAACGATCAACTCATTGTGGCTAAATGACATCTTAACCCTACAATCCTCATTACAAAATATACCCAAAAAATAAATTATTTTATATTCAAGCATATAACTGCTTAGAACCGCATAATGTAAATCTGTTTGTTTAGTTTTATAAAGTGAAACTATCAAGTTTCATAATTGTTTAACCTAGAAAGTGGCTAAATGATAGGGTAACCTTTAATATTCGAACTCAAAATAATCCGAAGAATTTTTTATCATGCATTGTTTTGGCTGCTAGCACATTTCGACATGTAGGACCCCAGAATATAACAAAATATATACAGAACCGTAAAGAAGATAAGACAACCTATCATAAAATGGACAAGAGAATTTGGCTAAACCAAAACTTAACCCTACAATGTCCATACGAAAACCAGTACTAAAAAATCTGTTCACGAACTCAAAAAACCAATGATTTCAACCACTCAGACCCCAGAACTTCCTGTTTTGATCATTGATTATTTTAATTACATACACATGCTACTTTAAAACGATTGTCTCATTGTGGCTAAATTACATCTTAACCCTACAACCCTAATTACAAAATATACCCAAAAAATAAATTATTTTATATTCAAGCATATAACTGCTTAGAACCGCAAAATGTAGATATGTTAGTTTAGTTTTATAAAGTAAAACGATCAAGTTTTACAATTGTTTAACATAGAAAGTGGCTAAATGATAGGGTAACCTTTAATATTCGAGCTCAAAATAATCCGAAGAATTTTTATCATGCATTGTTTTGGCTGCTAGCACATTTCGACATGTAGGACCCCAGAATATAACAAAATATATACAGAACGGTAAAAAAGATAAGACAACCTATCATAAAATGGACAAGAGAATGTGGCTAAACCAAAACTTAACCCGACAATGTCCATACGAAAACCAGTACTAAAAAATCTATTCACCAACTCAAAAAACCAATGATTTCAACCACTTAGACCCCAGAACTTCCTGTTTTGATCATTGATTCTTTTAATTACATACACATGCTACTTAAAAACGATTGTCTCATTGTGGCTACATGACATCTTAACCCTACAACCCTCATTACAAAATATACCCAAAAAATAAATTATTTTATATTCAAGCATATAACTGCTTAGGACCGCAAAATGTAGACCTGTTAGTTAAGTTTAATAAAGTAAAACGATCAAGTTTTATAATTGCTTAACCTAGAAAGTGGCTAAATGATAGGGTAACCTTTAATATTCGAGCTCAAAATATTCCGAAGAATTTTTTATCATGCATTGTTTTGGCTGCTAGCACATTTCGACATGTAGGACCCCAGAATATAACAAAATATATACAGAACCGTAAAGAAGATAAGACAACCTATCATAAAATGGACAAGAGAATTTGGCTAAACCAAAACTTAACCCTACAATGTCCATACGAAAACCAGTACTAAAAAATCTGTTCACGAACTCAAAAAACCAATGATTTCAACCACTCAGACCCCAGAACTTCCTGTTTTGATCATTGATTATTTTAATTACATACACATGCTACTTTAAAACAATAGTTTCATTCTGGCTAAATGACATCTTAACCCTACAGTCCTCATTACAAAATATACCCTAAAAATAAATAATTTTATATTCAAGCATATAACTGCTCAGAACCGCAAAATGTAAATCTGTTAGTTTAGTTTTATAAAGTAAAACAATCAAGTTTCACAAATGTTTAACCTAGAAAGTGGCTTAATGATAGGGTAACCTTTAATATTCGAGCTCAAAATATTCCGAAGAATTTTTTATCATGCATTGTTTTGGCTGCTAGCACATTTCGACATGTAGGACCCCAGAATATAACAAAATATATACAGAACCGTAAAGAAGATAAAACAGCCTATCATAAAATGTACAAAAAAATGTGGCTAAACTAAAACTTAACCCTACAAAGTCCATACGAAAACCAGTACTAAAAAATCTGTTCACGAACTCAAAAAACCAATGATTTCAACCACTCAGACCCCAGAACTTCCTGTTTTGATGATTGATTCTTTTAATTACATACACATGCTACTTAAAAACGATCAATTCATTGTGGCTAAATGACATCTTAACCCTACAATCCTCATTACAAAATATACCCACAAAATAAATTATTTTGTATTCAAGCATATAACTGCTTAGAACCGCAAAATGTAGAAGTGTTAGTAAAGTTTAATAAAGTGAAACGATCAAGTTTTACAATTGTTTAACCAAGAAAGTGGCTTAATGATAGGGTAACCTTTAATATTCGAGCTCAAAATATTCCGAAGAATTTTTTATCATGCATTGTTTTGGCTGCTAGCACATTTCGACATGTAGGACCCCAGAATATAACAAAATATATACAGAACCGTAAAGAAGATAAAACAGCCAATCATAAAATGTACAAAAAAATGTGGCTAAACCAAAACTTAACCCTACAATGTCCATACGAAAACCAGTACTAAAAAATCTGTTCACGAACTCAAAAAACCAATGATTTCAACCACTCAGACCCCAGAACTTCCTGTTTTGATCATTGATTATTTTAATTACATACACATGCTACTTTAAAACAATAGTTTCATTCTGGCTAAATGACATCTTAACCCTACAGTCCTCATTACAAAATATACCCTAAAAATAAATTATTTTATATTCAAGCATATAACTGCTTAGAACCGCAAAATGTAGACTTGTTAGTAAAGTTTAATAAAGTGAAACGATCAAGTTTTACAATTGTTTAACCAAGAAAGTGGCTTAATGATAGGGTAACCTTTAATATTCGAGCTCAAAATATTCCGAAGAATTTTTTATCATGCATTGTTTTGGCTGCTAGCACATTTCGACATGTAGGACCCCAGAATATAACAAAATATATACAGAACCGTAAAGAAGATAAAACAGCCTATCATAAAATGTACAAAAAAATGTGGCTAAACTAAAACTTAACCCTACAAAGTCCATACGAAAACCAGTACTAAAAAATCTGTTCACGAACTCAAAAAACCAATGATTTCAACCACTCAGACCCCAGAACTTCCTGTTTTGATGATTGATTCTTTTAATTACATACACATGCTACTTAAAAACGATCAACTCATTGTGGCTAAATGACATCTTAACCCTACAATCCTCATTACAAAATATACCCACAAAATAAATTATTTTGTATTCAAGCATATAACTGCTTAGAACCGCAAAATGTAGAAGTGTTAGTGAAGTTTAATAAAGTGAAACGATCAAGTTTTATAATTGCTTAACCTAGAAAGTGGCTAAATGATAGGGTAACCTTTAATATTCGAGCTCAAAATATTCCGAAGAATTTTTTATCATGCATTATTTTGGCTGCTAGCACATTTCGACATGTAGGACCCCAGAATATAACAAAATATATACAGAACCGTAAAGAAGATAAGACAACCTATCATAAAATGGACAAGAGAATGTGGCTTAACCAAAACTTAACCCTACAATGTCCATACGAAAACCAGTACTAAAAAATCTAATCACCAACTCAAAAAACCAATGATGTCAACCACTCAGACCCCAGAACTTCAGGTTTTGATGATTGATTCTTTTAACTACATACACATGCTACTTTAAAACGATCAACTCATTGTGGCTAAATGACATCTTAACCCTACAATCCTCATTACAAAATATACCCAAAAAATAAATTATTTTATATTCAAGCATATAACTGCTTAGAACCGCATAATGTAAATCTGTTTGTTTAGTTTTATAAAGTGAAACTATCAAGTTTCATAATTGTTTAACCTAGAAAGTGGCTAAATGATAGGGTAACCTTTAATATTCGAGCTCAAAATAATCCGAAGAATTTTTTATCATGCATTGTTTTGGCTGCTAGCACATTTCGACATGTAGGACCCCAGAATATAACAAAATATATACAGAACCGTAAAATAGATAAAACAGCCTATCATAAAATGGACAAAAGAATGTGGCTAAACTAAAACTTAACCCTACAATGTCCATACGAAAACCAGTACTAAAAAATCTGTTCACGAACTCAAAAAACCAATGATTTCAACCACTCAGACCCCAGAACTTCCTGTTTTGATCATTGATTCTTTTAATTACATACACATGCTACTTTAAAACGATCAACTCATTGTGGCTAAATGACATCTTAACCCTACAACCCTCATTACAAATTTTTAGTACTGGTTTTCGTATAGACATTGTAGGGTTAAGTTTTTGTTAAGCCACATTCTCTTGTCCGTTTTATGATAGGTTGTCTTATCTTCTTTACCGTTCTGTATATATTTTATTATATTCTGGGGCCCTACATGTCGAAATGTGCTTGCAGCCAAAACAATGCATGATAAAAAATTCTTCGGAATATTTTGAGCTCGAATATTAAAGGTTACCCTATCATTTAGCCACTTTCTAGGTTAAACAATTGTGAAAATTGATCGTTTCACTTAATAAAACTAAACTAACATATCTACATTTTGCGGTTCTAAGCAGTTATATGCTTGAATATAAAATAATTTATTTTTTGGGTATATTTTGTAATGAGGGTTGTAGGGTTAAGATGTAATTTAGCCACAATGAGACAATCGTTTTAAAGTAGCATGTGTATGTAGTTAAAAGAATCGATCATCAAAACAGGAAAATCTGGGGTCTGAGTGATTGAAATCATTGGTTTTTTGAGATCGTGAACAGATTTTTTACTACTGGTTTTCGTATGGACATTGTAGGGTTAAGTTTTTGTTAAGCCACATTCTCTTGTCCATTTTATGATAGGTTGTCTTATCTTCTTTACCGTTCTGTATATATTTTGTTATATTCTGGGGTCCTACATGTCGAAATGTGCTAGCAGCCAAAACAATGCATGATAAAAAATTCTTCGGAATATTTTGAGCTCGAATATTAAAGGTTACCCTATCATTTAGCCACTTTCTAGGTTAAACAATTGTGAAAATTGATCGTTTCACTTAATAAAACTAAACTAATATATCTACATTTTGCGGTTCTAAGCAGTTATATGCTTGAATATAAAATAATTTATTTTTTGGGTATATTTTGTAATGAGGGTTGTAGGGTTAAGATGTAATTTAGCCACAATGAGACAATCGTTTTAAAGTAGCATGTGTATGTAGTTAAAAGAATCAATCATCAAAACAGGAAAATCTGGGGTCTGAGTGATTGAAATCATTGGTTTTTTGAGATCGTGAACAGATTTTTTACTACTGGTTTTCGTATGGACATTGTAGGGTTAAGTTTTGGTTTAGCCACATTCTCTTGTCCATTTTATGATAGGTTGTCTTATCTTCTTTACCGTTCTGTATATATTTTGTTATATTCTGGGGTCCTACATGTCGAAATGTGCTAGCAGCCAAAACAATGCATGATAAAAAATTCTTCGGAATATTTTGAGCTCGAATATTAAAGGTTGCCCTATCATTTAGTCACTTTCTAGGTTAAGCAATTATAAAAATTGATCGTTTCACTTTATTAAACTTAACTAACATATCTACATTTTGCGGTTCTAAGCAGTTATATGCTTGAATATAAAATAATTTATTTTTTGGGTATATTTTGTAATGAGGGTTGTAGGGTTAAGATGTAATTTAGCCAAAATAAGACAATCGTTTTTAAGTAGCATGTGTATGTAGTTAAAAGAATCAATGATCAAAACAGGAAGTTCTGGGGTCTGAGTGGTTGAAATCATTGGTTTTTTGAGTTCGTGAACAGATTTTTTAGTACTGGTTTTCGTATGGATATTGTAGGGTTAAGTTTTGGTTTAGCCACATTCTCTTGTCCATTTTATGATAGGTTGTCTTATCTTCTTTACTGTTCTGTATATATTTTGTTATATTCTGGGGTCCTACATGTCGAAATGTGCTAGCAGCCAAAACAATGCATGATAAAAAATTCTTCGGATTATTTTGAGCTCGAATATTAAATGGTACCCTATCATTTAGCCACTTTCTAGGTTAAACATTTGTGAAACTGGATTGTTTTACTTTATAAAACTAAACTAACAGATTTACATTTTGCGGTTCTGAGCAGTTATATGCTTGAATATAAAATTATTTATTTTTAGGGTATATTTTGTAATGAGGACTGTAGGGTTAAGATGTCATTTAGCCAGAATGAAACTATTGTTTTAAAGTAGCATGTGTATGTAATTAAAATAATCAATGATCAAAACAGGAAGTTCTGGGGTCTGAGTGGTTGAAATCATTGGTTTTTTGAGTTCGTGAACAGATTTTTTAGTACTGGTTTTCGTATGGACATTGTAGGGTTAAGTTTTGGTTTAGCCAAATTCTCTTGTCCATTTTATGATAGGTTGTCTTATCTTCTTTACGGTTCTGTATATATTTTGTTATATTCTGGGGTCCTACATGTCGAAATGTGCTAGCAGCCAAAACAATGCATGATAAAAAATTCTTCGGAATATTTTGAGCTCGAATATTAAAGGTTACCCTATCATTTAGCCACTTTCTAGGTTAAGCAATTATAAAACTTGATCGTTTTACTTTATTAAACTTAACTAACAGGTCTACATTTTGCGGTCCTAAGCAGTTATATGCTTGAATATAAAATAATTTATTTTTTGGGTATATTTTGTAATGAGGGTTGTAGGGTTAAGATGTCATTTAGCCACAATGAGTTGATCGTTTTTAAGTAGCATGTGTATGTTATTAAAAGAATCAATGATCAAAACAGGAAGTTCTGGGGTCTGAGTGGTTGAAATCATTGGTTTTTTGAGTTCGTGAACAGATTTTTTAGTACTGGTTTTCGTATGGACATTGTAGGGTTAAGTTTTGGTTTAGCCACATTCTTTTGTCCATTTTATGATAGGCTGTTTTATCTTCTTTACGGTTCTGTATATATTTTGTTATATTCTGGGGTACTACATTTCGAAATGTGCTAGCAGCCAAAACAATGCATGATAAAAAATTCTATGGAATATTTTGAGCTCGAATATTAAAGGTTACCCTATCATTTAGCCACTTTCTAGGTTAAGCAATTATAAAACTTGATCGTTTCACTTTATTAAACTTAACTAACAGGTCTACATTTTGCGGTTCTAAGCAGTTATATGCTTGAATATAAAATAATTTATTTTTTTGGTATATTTTGTAATGAGGGTTGTAGGGTTAAGATGTCATTTAGCCACAATGAGTTGATCGTTTTTAAGTAGCATGTGTATGTAATTAAAAGAATCAATGATCAAAACAGGAAGTTCTGGGGTCTGAGTGGTTGAAATCATTGGTTTTTTGAGTTGGTGAATAGATTTTAAAGTACTGGTTTTCGTATGGACATTTTAGGGTTAAATTTAGGTTTAGCCACATTCTTTTGTCCATTTTATGATAGGCTGTCTTATCTTCTTTACGGTTCTGTATATATTTTGTTATATTCTGGGGTCCTACATGTCGAAATGTGCTAGCAGCCAAAACATTGCATGATAAAAAATTCTTCGGATTATTTTGAGCTCGAATATTAAAGGTTACCCTATCATTTAGCCACTTTCTAGGTTAAACAATTATGAAACTTGATAGTTTCACTTTATAAAACTAAACAAACAGATTTACATTATGCGGTTCTAAGCAGTTATATGCTTGAATATAAAATAATTTATTTTTTGGGTATATTTTGTAATGAGGATTGTAGGGTTAAGATGTCATTTAGCCACAATGAGTTGATCGTTTTAAAGTAGCATGTGTATGTATTTAAAAGAATTAATTATCAAAACAGGAAGTTCTGGGGTCTGAGTGGTTGAAATCATTGTTTTTTTGAGTTCGTGAACAAATTTTTTAGTACTGGTTTTCCGATGGACATTGAAGGGTTAAGTTTTGGTTTAGCCACATTCTTTTGTCCATTTTATGATAGGTTGTCTTAACTGCTTTACGGTTCTTTATATATTTGGTTATATTCTGGGGTCCTACACGTCGAAATGAGCCAGCAGCCAAATTAGTGTGTTTAAAAAAAAAATCTCTGGCTGGTTCAATATACCCCTACACAAATTATATAATACAAAATAATATCAACGTAGTTGTTATGCTTTTCAGGAATTTTTGCGTTTATTATTTTCATAGTAATTTGATAAAACTTAATTTACCTTCATAATTTAGTCGGATTATAGGCTGCAAATTTTGGCTGCCAACTTCACACTGGTTCCGTCGCGGACAAACAACGTGACACGTAATTTTTATATATAAAGATTAGTCTGGCTGGTAACACTGTCAAGGTCACGAAAGTAAACGAAACTTTGTGGTCGTAACAGGTCAACTCATAACTGCGTAGTATTCATTGAATTATGTACATTCAATCTAGACAAACAATACAACCCGTTCAATGACATTGGTAGTATAATTACCCCTCACGGCAACACAAAGGGCCTATCAGATCAGAGTTTCGGAGAGATATTAGACCTTGCGGCAAGTAAATATATTTTAATATAATCTACGTATAGATGTGTTAGCATATTTCAATTATTGAAATAGGGAAATCACGTCTATGGTGCGGAATTCAATATTAAAACAGTTTTATAGCGCTTGTAGCTGTGGTAATAGCTATTCTTCGTGATCATAGTTGAAGTGCTCGTAGCGTAGTTTGCTTAACCGTTCTTAACCAATAAGATAACGTCCGCCGTGGTCATGACTTGATTGGGTGACCGCTTGTTGCATATACTACTGAGCGCGCCAAATGCTTCCGCGTCGGTCCCAGTTGTTGTCCTAGGATGGCACTCGTTATAGCGTGGTAGTAGGGTATTTTGCGACTGCCCGCCTGGTTGACTACCACCCTAAATTAGAAAATCTGTCGTTAAGCACCTAACAGTGTGTTCCGGGAACTATTCTTGAGAGCCAGTAATTCTAGGTTAGACTGAAGAACATCTTCGACCACATCTACACTTACTATCAGGTGAGGTAGTGGTCAAAGTCTTGTCTATCAGGTATAAAAATGGGTGCTAATTAAACAGACACTGTAAAGTTGACACTGTTTTTAAAAGCATGATTCGCCTTTAAAAATCTACATTCTTTACTATACCTCTCGAGCCTTCAATTATGCCTATCTCAGTTTGATAAGATCCCACTTCTGTTTTTTTATACTATGTTAGGTACTTTATATATATCGAAATTATTGTATGGAAGTGCTATGAGTACGATCCCTTCTTAATCCATGCGCAACCTAGATAATGAGAACAATAGAATTTCATTAATAAATGGACGAAATCTCCAAGCGGATACCAACGGGATAACTTGTGGAAGTCGGACTCGAGTAACTTGAATAGTTATAGTACTGACTTCAAAAAGTTTACTTAATGCTCTTCAGTGTTAGATTTATTCCACGATCCACAACATTATCATCAGAGATCATAAAAACAAAATCTTGGTTCTATGATCTGTGACTATCATTAATATTTTAATTTTTTTAATATATTATTGCTATCGCATACCATACCAAGACACATTATTTTGCAATAGAAATTCAACCAACAGCACTGCGATGCATCCCCGGAGAACATAAATAATAGGTAGTCTACGTGAACTATTTGCGCTAGAGGACAATAGATTTTGTGTCGAAAATGCACGTGTCCAAAATGCATTTATGCACTTACTAACATCTGCTTGCGGCTTTGCCCGCTTGGGATCATTTACATGACTTCCAAAGACGAAAAAAGTTCTCATGTCAACTCGTAAAAACAGTTTTGAATCCACTTGAAATGGCTATATCATGCCGAAGGTCCGTGGTTTGAATCCCGGGCTTGAGATTCAACGCATAGTGGGTCGGGGTGAATGCCGCCTGGTTAGCTACCACCTTCAAGGAGAAAAACGGTCTCTATCCAGCTAAAGTGTGTTACAAAAGCTCTCCTTGACATCTAATTTTAGCTGGCTAAAATGATGATGAGCTAGAAGGTGGATTTTTGTCTCAGGCAAATATTGCAGCAACAAAAACTTCAATGTTATAACTAAAGCAGAACCAAAGACCTATCGATAAAATAACCGTAAAAGCTCTTGCTCTCTCGGAGCAAGCGATTGCCACGTAGCTCGAGTGATGCAAATCGTTCCTTTGAACACTCCGGGCTGGATAGCAATTAGGTTTATAAGTAATGCAAAAAAAACATCACTGATAGGAAAGAGGTAAAGCATCAACAATGAAATTGCGTATTAAAATCTTACGTAATTGCAATATGAGCTCACAATTATTTAATATGTATTTTAGAGCGAAATAGCAAAAAATGTTTTTAATGCTCTATAGACTTTCATATTCCATAAAATAATTATTTGTGATATATTTATAAAAGAAGTCAAGACAATTTAGAAAACATTGGTCTGATTGATTTCATCTACTTTTTCTCAACATTAATGAACGCATTCATCTCCAGTGCAAGTCTGAGTTGACGAGCCGCAGAGATTGCTCATTTGAACCAGTTTGCGCAAACTTTGTTCTCGCAGAGTTGCCTTACATAGCATTCGTGCTTCAAGTGCTCATATCTAGCGGGTTAACTTTCTGACAAGTGGATGTACTCAGGACTATGTTCAAGGGGGGAAAGGGCCAATTAAAAGATGGAGTTATCCATCTTTTTATTTGAAAATGCTCGGTTGGCTAATGAAGTGTAAGGAATGCGCATTTATACCAGTTTGCGCAAACTGTGTTATCACAAAGTTGCGATTGCGTATGTGCTTGAAGAGTTCATACCTAGTGGGCTTACATTCAATAAAATGGACCCTTGCTATTTGTTCTTTACGTTAATGATTTGTCGAGTTCACTATGTAACTCAAATACATTACTATATGCAGATGACACTAAAATATTTCGGATTATACGTGATGTAAACGATTTTATCTTATTACAAAACAACTTCACTGATTTCGAGGAATTTTGTAAAAGTAATAGCCTAGTTTTAAACCCCGATAAATGTTTTGTAATAAGTTTTACTACACAAAAATCTCCCATTCATTTTTCTTACACATTAAGCAGCAAAACCTTGGCTAGAGTTTCAGAAGTTCGTGATCTGGGAGTTATAATAGATTCAAAGTTAACTTTTGTGCCGCATTTAGATAAAATTATTAATAAGGCTTTTAAACAGCTAGGTTTTATTTTACGTATTTCGAAACCGTTTAAAGATTCCTTTACCTATAAAGTTCTCTATCACAGTTATGTTCGTAGTATATTAGAGTTTGCCTCAGTAGTTTGGAATCCATTCTACAAAGTACATATAAACCGAATGGAAAATGTCCAAAAGAAATTTATGAAAGCTTTAGAGTTCAGGATAGGTAATCCATATTCTTATGAAATATCATTAAGCAGACATAAAAGTTAACGTTGCAACACCGTCGAAACTGTGCTGATGTATTTTATTTATACAAAGTGATTAATTATAAAGTCGATGTCCCCGCGCTTCTGCAAAACATTTCATTAAGGGTTCCACGTAGCCGTCAACGAACTTGCCGTTGTAAACATGTATTTGTAATTACAAGATGTAAAAATTGTTATTTCAGAAATAGTTATGTAAGACGTGCCTGTGCTTTTTATAATTGCAAGCTTTGTGATTTAGACATCGTTCATTTACCTTTTAGTAGTCTAAGGAATAAGTGCATTTCCATGTTTAAGTAACTTTTGCATTTATTAGTTTAAGGAGTGGGTTTATAGTCAAATTATCTGTATTTACTTTCTAGAACTTTTTGGGTATAACTTTACTTTTAGCAAATCATGGAACTTTAAGTCTAGCTTTAGTTCAATTTTATGCATATTTTATAACTTTGTATGACTGTTTGTTTCCTAAATAAAAAAAAATAAAAATAAAAAAAAAGTGATATGTACCTTTCAACATTCAAAGCTACGTTGTCCGCACAGTTAGAGAAGTCTGTTTCACTTTTTTTATTTGAATGTTACTGCAAAAGTACCTGATATAAATGAATTCAATTTAATTATATTTTGGTGACAGACCAGCCTTTGACCACTTAATCTCCTGATGGTAGGTGATGACGTGGTCCAAGATGTTATTCAATTCGAGGCTAATCTCAGGGTTCTGGGTTCAATTTTCAGGTCTGACATTTAGATAATATGATTATTAATAAAGAAATTTTCAGCAGCAAGCTCCTTGATATAACTTGCCCATTAGACGGCAATAAGCTCATGATAAATGTGTTGAACTTAACGAAGGGGGGTGGCCATAATGCTCTCACGCGTGGCAGGCGTCTTTAGGATCACAGTGTAAGATTTCAGAACAAGAAGAATGATGTTATTTATCCAAAAGATGCCACAGCCCTCTACGTGATATTTTTTACTATGTCATCTTAAACGACGTCCACTGAAAGATATAGGGGATGTGCAATTTTAGACAGGAAAACCACGGGGGCGCTTTAGTATAACAATTAAAAACAAAATATTTTAAGAATCAACCCTATCCTCAAAGCCATCTCTGCAATGTCTCCTTTTGAAAAGTTGAAATTTTACTTCATATGAAAGGTTTTCAGTAAACTCATAAATATGTCAGTGCGCTTAAGAAATTGGTCTTCAAAACTATTCATTCATCAGTTATGTAATATGATGAATTGAAAACTGCCGAATGCATGAATCAAAATTTTCAAAAGAAGTTTCCAAGCTTTTATATCACTTTTGGAAAAGGAAACGAATGTAGTTCATTTTTCGTTAGCCACGTAGTTTTAAATTTCGAATGTTTGGCAAACGCAGCATTTTTATCATGGATATCTTTGAAGAGGAATTTTCGTTTGCAAAATCTGCAGTTTGTTTGAAACATGTTTGTAGAGATAACTACAGTCATCACATTTATATTATAAATACATGTGTGTGGGTGTGAATGTGAGTGTGTGTTTTACTCCTTCACGTTAAAATGGTAGAACTTAATTTGGATGTAACTTGTTTTTTATTTTTATTTGTAGCAGATGGGCTAGCCTTTTGAAAACATCATATTCGACCGTATTTTCAATTCTCGTATCATCATAGTTGATGTGGTAATTCAAAGGTCTATATCACTTCCTATTAGGTAGGGTTGTGGTGAAAGTCAAGCTTATCACCAATAAAAAACATGTAACAGTGTATCAAAATTAACATGAGCCCTTCTTCAGGGAGAGAAAGATACAATATGAGTTTTATCTGTGAGGGCTCAGTGCTGATTGGCAGATCTGTGTATGTGGCTAGAACAGTGTCAGAGTTTCCAGGGCACCTAAATGCCTCGGACGTGACCTAATGAATGCAATTCTAAGACAACCTGGACTGATGGGCTTACATGTCTTCCAAAGGGCGGCAGCGTATATTTGTATGCCATCACCGGTCGGTCACCTATTTAAGTAAGACTGCAGAGAACCTTGCTTAACTTAATTAATCAGTTAAAAATGACGTGGCAAACTCCGCAGCGAGCTATGATATTTAAAAATAATTATATATATGTATACATCCCAAGTAGCATTGTGTTCTCTTTAGTAGTTCAAGTTCAGATGCTAATGCTCTCTGAGCATTAACATTGTCCACACATTGGCTGCGTGTAAAAGTGAACAAATGCACCTATGCCCGTTTAAGTGACTTTAGATATTATATTAGGATAACATTAATAATTTAGTCAGCTTATATTTTAAAAGCTGAACAAGAGCATTTTAATAGAGTAAAAATAGGGCACAGGCTGTTTATAGGTCCACATGTACGGTGTTATATTGCTGACATTTTAAGACACACATATGAACATTAATGCAGCTAAAAGGTGTTCATTCAATAGTTAAATGGAAGAATTTTTGAGAATGGTTCTCGAGCAATCGAAAATCATCACGAAAAGTCCTTCTGAGGATGCTTCATGTAGAAACGAAACGCCTCAAAAATTCTTCTAGATTGGATGCGTGGCGTTTGTGACACCACGTCGGCTTAGCGAAAAATTAGGCGGAATTTTCAGTACACAGATAATTTATTATTTTAAGTTTTTTTTAAATATTTATTTTATGTTGTCTTAAAATATTTTTGAAATATTTGTTATTGTTACTTCGTTTCATATATGTAGGAGCCCCCAGCTCCTACATACATATGTAGGAGCTGGGGCTCATGGATTTTAATTCCATTTTCCATCGGTTTAATTGCTGAATAACATAAGCGACACAAGCCTTCTAACTTTACAAACTGCCCCATAGCTACATCAAGATACAACATCAATATTATCAAAGCTCTAAAATAGATTTAAATCGCATAAATCGTTACATCAACAATGGCTGCGCGAAGTGTTTATTTAAGACGAATGGTTTCGTTTCTTTTCAATCGTTTTCCTTTTGAGCCACATTCCTTGGAGATTCACTTATTTATTCACCATTTCAAAATACTTCTTCTGAATTGTTTGAATAACGTGATTATTTTTTAACTGTGTACATATTATTAAAACGCTGACAAGTGCTAAATAGCTTTACTTGAACAGATTTTTAGCAAAATATGTTTAGTTTGTAGCTGTAAGAAAATTATATGTTATTTTTGATCATATTTTCTATGGCCAATAAAAGTCCAAAACACGTTGCGTTAAAATTTTCTCGATGGAATAAAATTGCAAAGTTGACTCTAAATTACGCTTCTTACATAAATATCTCTATTTATTACGTATGAATGTGTATGAAAATATATTAGTAAAATCACATAAAGAGGGAAAAGTAAGGTTACATTTTCGATTTACGTTACTAATAGTTAAACTTTCTCTCGGATTTTATCTATACTGGTGGCAATTTCAACATCGCTGCCTCTCTTTCACTCCTACGCAATCCGATAGTGACAAAATTTTAGTATTTGACAGCGTATAACAAGGGTAACTCCCCGTGTATACTGTGGAAGTCGTAAGAAGCGATGGAAAAAATACCAAAAGGTGGGTAGTGGCTCCTGAAGAACTTTTACTGCGACCCGCCAGACGCCTGCCAAGCACACGGATTATCGCAACCCCGTGAAGGGTAGTCTGTAATCTGCAGTGAACGGACCAGATGTTACAATAAACTACAGTGCATGCAACACATTGTAAACTAAAGCAAAAGACAGGATTTCACCAATTAATATTATGTCATATTTTATTATGCAATAAACTATTTTGTATTTGTATTCGAACCCGCGCCATCCACCACCATTTAATTGCCGGGTATGCTCTGACCGCTAAACCAACATGACATATAACTCATAACTTTAATTTGACATCTCGTTTTTAACCGTCTAATTTTATGAGCCTTTTGCATGGTAGAAGGGCTTTTTTATAATAACAAATATTTTTAAAATATTTTAAGAAATCATCAAATTAATATTTTAATAAAACACTTAAAAAAACAAAAATATATCTAGTGAAAATTCCGCCTAATTTTCCTGCTAAGCCATCATGACGTCACAGACGCCACGCAGCCAAACCGGACGAATTTTTCGACGCTTTTCGCTTCTACACGAAGCATCCTCAGGAGGTCTTGACTCTGCGAGCGCACGATCGAAAACGGCTTTTTTATGGGATAAGAGGGCAAACGAGCAGGCGGCTCACCTGGTGGTAAGTGATCACCGTCGCCCACGAATATCCGCAACACCAGAGGTCTAGAGGATGCGTTGTCTGCCTTTGAGATATAATCTCGCGGCCCAAAACGCCATAGAAGGGCGTTTTGCGAGACGGCCCGCCTGACTTGTTACCATCCTGAGGTAGAAACTCTGTTGCCAAAAACTGTATGTTCCGGCAGCTGTCCTTGAGAGCCAGTTATTCTAGGTAAGCCTGAAGAACATCTCCGACCACATCATTATTTACCATAAAATGCTAGCGTTTATGAAAAAAAATACGAAATTTGAGTATTCGAGTAGCGGATACCACAACAAGAGCTCTCTAAAGCAAACATTTTCTACCATATGTTTTGGTGTCGTCCTTTTGTTCGTTGTTCGTTGTTCGAGAAATATATTCCACCGACCCCCCTCATACCTGAGATAAGGTAAGGAAATCAATGATTGATATGGATAGCAAAACATAATTAGAAATTATATGCAAGGTCGAAGTTTGAACAAACTGAACACCTACATAGGTGGCGATTCGACACGACGCGACACCTCTTTGGGTTTCGTCCCAGACAATGAGACCGTATTGCATTGCAAAGCCTCGGGTGTCCATTCGTCCGTCCGATCGAAGTTTTAACAACTGTATCTTTAGAACCTTAATAGGTAGCCGATTGAGATTTTGACCCTCAGCTGGAGTGCCAAAACGTCTGCTAACACACTACTAATCACACGTAGCATTGAAGTTTATTTTGCCCCTACATTTTGAGTTGGTATTCATATATTTGCATTAAATATGCCCTAAAAATTGGCATACTCAGAATTAAGTTATTTCATATGAGGAATCTGGAGACAAACACGCAATGTGTTGATATGGCGAATTGCCTAAGAAATAATAATTATTACAGATAGTTAACAATAAAAGAGGCTAAATAATAATATATACAATTTCCCGTGGGCTGGCGGGCTGGAGTCTGTAACCCCTATCTCTTTCCGTAGGTGTTGTAAGAGGTGACTAAGGGTATAAATGTAAAAAGCAGCAACACCATCTGAGAAACTACTATCTCACGCTGCGATCTTCGAGATGCCTGCCAAGTGTAAAGATTATGGCAAACCCCCCTCGAGAGGCTGTGTTCATCAGTGGTCAATCCTGCCGAAACAGTTCTCAAAAAACATATTTTTGAATGTTTTTGTTTTGGCTCTATCGTAAAAATTGTAATATATAAAAGAATCAAACTAAGTACAAAATAAATACTGACCAAGAGCGGATCGGACATTTGCTAAAGCTCTCGAACTGTATGAACATTTTAACTAAAAACAACCGACTTCAAAACTAAATACTCAAATTTATATGGAACCACATAATAAGCACTAGTTTTTGAATATGAAGTGTCACCAATATGATATCATCGAAATCAGTACATCCTGTAATGAATAATGAGGTAACAGTTACACATAAAATATATATGAAATGAGAACCTCCTCCTTTTTTGAAGTCGATATTTTGGTACACCCTTTGTTGGTACGAAACCCTACTTGGTCGAGTCCAACACGCACTTGACCGGTTTTATTATCTATGTTACAAGTCTCTAATTACTCTTTTTAAAGCATCAACACAAAGTAACGGGGCTAACTCAAAGTATAAGAGTTGCGGCTAAAGCTTCATAAAGTGGATCAACTTCTTAAAATGTTCATTAAAAATCTTTTTTAATTATCATTTCCCAACCCTTCTTTGATTAAAATTTGCTTAAAATGAATAACTAATAGTTTTAATCGCTATTAGTTTATGGAATAATTATGTAAGGGAAAATATATTTGGCAACTTATGGAAAATACTTACTTATATGTTTTTTTTATGTTATTGTGACGGAAAAAGCTCGATGCCCACTTAACATCAGGTGGGCCTCGAGCTTGTTCCGAGCGGACTAACCTCTGCCTATAACAGAAGCATTTGGTCACAAGTCACGAATTGCACCGCGACCGTCACCTTGAGACTTACTTGTTAAGCCTCATGTGCCTGTAATTTCACTGGCTCTCAAGGACTGCTGCTAGAACACACTGTTAGGTGCTTTTCGCTGTTTGCGACAGATTTTCTACTTGAGGATTTTCGCTAGCCAGGCAGGCATTCGCAAAATGCCCTTTCACCATGCGGTGAAGCTCAAGCCCGTGACGGGATTCGAACCATGGTCCGGTTGCGTGACAGTCCACAGCCAACGCCACTGAGCCATCACTGCTTCGGAATGTTTGGTAAATGCATTATATTTCAAACCGTTATGTCAAGATTTCAGATACAAATCGATTTGGGCCTGGCATTTTTTTTAATGATATTGAAATTTCATATATGTCAATCAACGCAGCAGAAAAATGTGAATACAACCATATATATACCCACAACTATGGCATACGGAGAAGAGAGGGAAGTTTAGGAAGTTAAGGTTTAGATAGGAAATTTCCTTGAAAGAAGACTTTATTTCATTTTTAAAATATGTAAGACTGCATTTACAGATTTTTCAAATAGCGTCTGCCTCATTCGGAAGTTGAAGCCATTCGTAATGTAAAATAAAAGAAACATGTATGTTATGAATATCATAAAATACGTTAATACAGGGTTATTGGTAAAATGCTAACAACCTCTTAGGGTTGACTTCTGCTAATCGTAACAAACATTTTGAGATGTTGTTTTAATTTTTTGATAGTTTTTTTTGGGTTTTTTTTTTATGTTTTTGACAGAATAAGTAAGGACTCTTAACATCAAGAGTCTCTTGTGCCTGTAATGTATTATTTCATATTTTGTATTACATTCCTCGATGTAAATATTCAAACCTCTATTCAAAGGAAGTGTGGCGCGGTCCAGTTGCCACGGCGGGCGTTCTTGGCTTGGAGTAGGCATTCAATTCAAACAATAAAAAAACTCAAAATATTTGTAAGGACTAGCAGAAGTTAACCTTAATATATACACAACATACAACCCTATACGTTGTTAGAATTTTACCAATAATCCTGTATAAGGGATTAATCATAAAGATAATTTATTTCTAAATATCAAAGTGTCTTTCGTATAAAGAAGACCATGAAATTCATATTTTTTTGCTGTGCAGGAAATTTCATTTTATACTGCTTTCTAACTCATCGTGCTTTCAACATCTGCAATTATCATTCTAAAATTTACAAACCAGTACATACCAACTAAAAAAAAAATACTTGTAAAACTTCGAAAATGGAACACGTAAGAACAGGTAAATCAACAGCGAGCTCAGAGTGAGACTTGTTAATTATAGAATGGATCATATTTTGAGCATTTTACAAATAACGTTTGTGAGTTTAATAAACATTATGTGTGTGAGTATAAATTCAATCCAATTAAAAAAAAACATAGTCTTTAAGATGCTTAGTTATTTCAGAAAAAATAATGCTTACGATATCGTCCGACCGTTATCGTAAAATAGATTATAATTTTTCTTCCTATTTAAAGCGGGTTGAATTCCAGTTTTTGGCAGGCAGGTTATAAGAATCTGTGAATAGAGTTTAAAAATATACATATTTTTAAAAATATGTACTATGAATCTTCTTTCAGGACGATGTCCTATCTTCAATATTTAATTTATTTCCCCTCTTAGTGGCATGGGACACACTGTATACAGGGTTCTTGGAAAAATGCTAACAACCTCAACACTGGATCGCGCGACACTCCCTTTGAATAGAGTTTTAAATATTTACAGATATGAAATAATACATGACAGGCACAAGGGACTTTTAAAATCAGGTGGTTCTAGAGCTTATTCCGTCAAAAACACAAAAAAAAGATAATAATAAATTTCTTAAAAAAATTATATCAAAATGTTTGTTAGGACTAGCAGGAGTCAACCCTAAGAGGTTGTTAGCATTTTACCAATAACCCTGTATAACTCAGTTTTATCAAACTAGTTCCCTTAGGGACATTAGGTGAATCATATTTCCGGTATCGATATGGTGACTTTCAGACTCGTAATGAGGCATAATGAAATCAAATAACCTTGGCCGAAACGTCCTCAACATAACTTATATACCTACCTATCCAAGTAACATAATTTTATCGCGATTATTGTTAATATTTACTGATTCAGCTTAAGTGCCTTCAACGACTTACAACATGAGTTACCATTTTCGAAGCGCTCGTTGCGCACTAAGTTAAACAACGTCTGCTGCGGTCATGACTCGGATGGATGAACGCTAGTGACATTACTACTGTCGGCCGCGGTTGTTGTTGATGACCGCCTGGCGAGCTACAACCCTCAAGTAGGTAAAAAATCTGTCAACAAGAATATGTGTTCCGGAAGCTTTGACAGCTAGTCATTCTAGGTCAGTTAAACAATATCTTCAAGCACGTCATCTCTTACCGTCTGGTGAGACAGTAGCTATATAAATTTAAAAAATAGATGCTTAAATGCGATCAACGATAGATCAAAACGTCGACGTACATTAATATACTTATATGCTTTTATCGCAATTGGCTGATATATAGGCATGTATATTAGTTAATAAGTGTATAGTGTGCCTTACGTGCTATCACTTACCACCATCATCATCTAACAATAGTTCAAATAGTGGACAAAAACTTATCATTTAAGTAAAAGTCTTTAATGTCAAAAAGTTTTCTATATCGCTTACGGTGACACATCAAAACGTTCTCGCTTCCTTTCGCCATTTCCAAGAGTAACAATTCAAAAGGCAATTTAAGTGGAAGGCCATTTATCTTTCAGATAAACACTTCACGGAGCGCGTTGATGTGTAGATATACGGAATAAAGCAGGAATAAAGGAGATTCTGAGGTAGTACTTATCTTGTCAGCGGTATATCATGTCGCACGTTTGGTAATGTTAACTGAATGTTTTGTAATGCTTAAGCATGAAGAATACTCGAAATCTTCAAGGTTTTATAAGTGAGTAACAAAATTAATAGGTTGGTGGCTTATATTGAGATTAAAAATAATATTATTCTTTTGTTTCTGCAAAAGTCGTCTAAACCACGAAGTGCGCAAGTAGCGCATGCGATATCTAGAGATGTTAAGGAAACATTTCATAGAAATACTTTTTTTATAATTGATAGGTTATCCTTTGGCCACTATCCCACCTGATGGTAAGTGATGTTGTGGTCGAAGATGTTGTTCAGGCTAACCTAGACTTCGTGGCTCTAAAGAACTGCTGCCGGAACACACCGTTAGGTTCCATCCACCCCTATAGCCGGGGTGTGCTTTGACCGATTGAGTTAGCATGACAATGACTCATAACTCTGATTTTTCCTCTCGTTTTTAGGGTTCCGTACCCAAAGGGTAAAAACGGGACCTATTACTAAGACTTCGCTCCGTCCATCCGTCCGCCCGTATTTCTGTTGCCGCTATAACAACAAATACAAAAAAAAATGGCCAAAGGCGAGTCGGACTCGCACCTTAAAACAAAAAAAGGATAAAATATGAAGTCTAATGTTGTATAGCTAATGTTGTATACGAACCCTTCGTGCGCGAGTCCGACTCGCACTTAGCCGATATCTTACACCTCGTATAAGGATAGAGCGAAACGTATAGTGCAACTTACGTTGTACTAAAAATAAGACTAATTTTGTAATTAGTTTTAAACTTGTTAATGATAACGCAACCCTATCATTTTAACATTGATATATTTGCAACAACGCATGCTCTGCGATAAAAATATTAAAATAATTAAGTATCTATTCAGCTTCTTTCCATGATAAAACTTGTCAGTTTTTCAGTGTTTAGAAATCCAAATGTTGTCGGCTATGCAGTTTCAATCGCGGTCGGTTTTATTATTTTATGTATACCTTCGGTCACCGTTTAATTTATCATTCAACTAGAAATTAAGGCTTTATCGACCACTTACAGGTGAAGAATTTAGATTATGAGATTCGAAGTGTTGCTTCTTTTGAATATACCACGCTGACTGCAAATTTGCTGGAGAAAACGTACCTGAAATAAAAAGAAAAATATTTTAAAAAACATATGAAGCAATAACGATTTGTTGTGAAAAGATAAAAATATATTGACACATACATTAGGTAAACACCAGACCAGAGCAGATTGGGCCTTGACTAATTTTTAACAGTTTTGTTGAGGATGAGGGACCGAGTTTGAGAAGGTTTTGAAACTACCTAGACGGCGGGGTTCTACCGAGGATTTGTCTTGGTAAAAAAACCAGGCAACATGAAACCACTAACGTCTACTAGCCCCGAGGGGTGCCGGGTTAGAATTGCACCTCCCCATATCATCCCGTGGGTGTCGTAAGAGGTGACTAAGGGAAAATACTGGAAGGTGGGCAGCAGCGCCTTCTAAAGAACTGCCAACAACACTGCGATCCCCAAAACGCCTGCCAAGCACGAGGATTATGACAAAAAGCCCTTTAAAAGGGCTTTGTTTTAAAGGGGAGGCTGTGTGCAGCAGTGGACGATGCGGCTGTTACAGTAACGTTTATCAACACCACAGACAACGGTCACTTGAACTTACACTATTATATGACAATTTATAATGACATTGTAAATCTACAATCTACAAATTATAACCAGGCTTAAGTACTTATCTGAACCGCAATAATCCGTAAAAGAAAAGAAATGTTGTTAATCACAGCTTACACCTGTATTATAAATGTAAATGAACAAATAAGAGGAGCACGCAGGAGCCGCTAACGTTGCAGTCATCGAATCATAATAATTTTTATTTGACACTGTAGCCACCGACATAATATCGTAATGTTTAATCTGAGCCAACAACATGCATTTCTGTAAAATGCTGCAGGTCTGTGGATTCTATCAGCGAGTGCGGATGACGTCATCTAGGTCGTTGCAATCTGCACGTACAGTCAGGCCTGGTTCACTCCGCACTTTAGGTACAAATACAGGTACATGCAGGGAGTTGAAATACTTAGAGTTGTTATATCCGTAGTTGTAATACCACTGCTCTAAAAGTTTACTAGAATTTACCTATGTACATACCCTACGCACATGTATATGCAGTTTGTAATGACAAGGAAAGAACGTTCAAATATTACGCGTTATATCTGTTGTTAGAAAGAGATAAATAAGCAATTCGTGTTACCACCGAACCACCACGAGACGTTCCGATCACCATTATGCTGCATCTCTTTCACACTCTCACACTAAACGATACACATATCTCGCTCATCCATTTCATTGGATTCGTTCCAAAGATAAAACAAAATAACGATATTTTCTATTTCAACAATAAAAGCAATAATTACGCGTGAAATGAAACAGTTTTCTTATCTGTCACAGTGCCTGTATAATTGGTGCAGAGTCTAAAGACACAAGGTGTATTGTCCACAGATTATTCCGAAAAAACACGATTAGCGGCGATGTATTCACCGGACGCTAGGAAGTGCTAGACTGGTAGTGACTCAGGCGATTACCCTGAATTCGTCTAGTAAATATGGAGGGCAAACAACTGATCTACAGGTAAAAAAATCTTAGGGTACATGTGCGTATCCGTCCCGACGGGATTATTATACGTACGTGCCGCGTCAGAAGAGATCAGAGCTATGTGTGGCTATGTGATAGAAAGAGAGACGCATTGTAGGTGAATATAAATATTAGCTTTGCGAACTGAAGTGATTTTTATTCCTTCGTAGCTAGAGCCGCTTATTTTTTGGTGTATGCAGAGTGACCGATTTGATCCTTTTTATTCTGTAGTATAGTGCGGCGCGGGTGACGTCATCTAAATGTGAGTTCAGCGTGTACGTGCGGCGCGTACGGCACGGATTTTACAAAACCATAGAACATGCGATGAAAGCAGCGCAAGCGGCTCCTGCGGCGCATTTAGGTGCATGTTCAGTTGTGATTTCCATTTTCAATATTTCATTAAATTCATCAGTTTTACCCTTAATGTACTGAACTCTAATAAGTCATATCAAGAAGATGTCGAACCCTCCACAAAGAACTATTATGTAACTAAAATCCCCAGGGTGGGGTACGACATCGCAATTTTATTTTTACGGATAAGCAGTTGCACTATCATTCTCCCTCACAGCAACCATGCAATATCCTTACACATATAAAAATTACGTGTCACGTTGTTTGTCCGCAATGGACTCCTACACTACTGAACCGATTTTAAATTTGATTTGCACACCCCGTGTGCAATTTAATCCAAACTGAAAGACAGGATAGCTTACATCTCAATTGATAGTCGCAATTACCCGTGCGAAGCCAGGGCGGGCCGCTAGTCAGCATATAATAATCAACACATTGACTATGATGCAAATGTTAAAAAAGTAATTTACTACCCCAAAATCGCGTGACAACCCTATTCGGTTTATTCACAGTGAAGTGATAAATAGCTTGGATCAATTTGTGGAGTATATAAAGCTCTTTATTTTCGTTAAGCTCCCTTCACATGAAGCTTTCAGGTTTTAAACATTTTCGGAGAACACTCATTACATTTTTGACAATTTTAATGCGGGGAAATACGCGTTTAGCGTTTCATTCTTAGTTTGAGTGGTATTCGCCACAATGTTTTAAACCTGAAAGAGTACCTAATATAAAGAGGTCTTAACGAAAATAAAGTACGACACTTTGCAAATGGATCCGAGCAATCTAAACAAAGTTTTTTTTTACCTCACAAGCTCGAAAATTAATCATTCGTAATCTGCATGGGAAAGTGCTTTTTATCCGCTAGCGTGGAAAAGGTTTTGAAATTCGAACCTCTATACTGTTTGAGCCGGATTGTCTCACCCCCATTAGCCATAACATAATCCCCACGCTTGGCAGGCCTCTTGGGACCGCAATTTAAGATATCAGCTCCTCAGAAGGCGTTGCTGCCTGCCTTCCGGTATTTTACCTTTGGTCGCCTCATACCACACCTTCAGGTGTGGTATGAGGCGACCAAGGTATGTAACGTAGCACATTGGCACTTTTTTTTAACAAAATTGGGTGACTGCCAGCCCTACTTGACGTGAAAGAGTAATAAATAAGTTGGATCACGTTGTGAAGTTTACAAGCTCTTTTGTATTTTATGTTGTTCATGATGTAACACATTTTTTTTGGGTTTCGGATTTGATTCCTGACAGAGCAATAATTTGTAAAATTTATTGTTCTTCATTACATAACTTAGTCATGTCATAATAGAATAATTTTCTTACAGATTCTGTGTCTACGTTCTACCCGATATATAAATTTAATGATTCTAAATATTAATAAAACTATAACTAACAAAAAAGCCCGCAAATTTGTAAAATATGTTTCTGCCCTTGTACGCTCGCAAGAACTTATATGTATATTAATTCAACGGCGACCACCACAATTACATTTGTATTTTTTCACACCACACACTCTATGAAACACTTCACTGAAAGCATTTAGGCAACCCAAAAGCCATTTCAGTTCAAATAAGTTATTGTTTAGAACACTAAAATGCTTGGGAAATTCCACCTCTGCTAAACCTATTCTAAATATTTATTACATAGGTGAACTATGTAATAAATATATACTTTTATAAAAGTTACAAACTGTAAAAGAGTTAAGACAAAAGTAATGGTCCCGAGTTTCTTACCCATTTTTCTCGAAGTAGCTTTACATTCTTTCTACTGAACCAGCCGTAGAATATTTTACAATAAGATATTAATTCGTTTTGTGTGTCATTAATAAATCCTTATATATATAAAAATTACGTGTCATGTTGTTTGTCCGCGATGGACTCCTAAACTACAGAACTGATTATAAATTTGATTTGCACACCGTGTGCAATTTGAACCAAATTAAAAGACAGGATAGCACACATCTCAATTTATAGTCACAATTACTCTTGCGAAGCCGGGGCGGGCCGCTAGTAATTTATGTAAATCTAGATATTAGTTATTATTAGCAATATAGCACAGTCTCGAAGTCAAATCCTAAATACACCTTTCGGAACAGACTCAAACAATTATAATTGGCACAAAATCTAAAGTAACAAAATTGGGTCAAAGCCTTAGTCCGCCCTCTTTGATGCGAGAGTAATAAATAACACGAATCAAGTTGTGAACTTTGTAATAATTTTGTTTTAAATATCTTGAAACATCGTCACACTTGTATATACCCAAAGAGGTAGGTGGGCAGGTATAAATAGCAGACTTGTTTTTGTTTCTTAATTGTCTGAGCATGAGATTTATTTATTTATAGCTGATGGATTTTGACCACCTCAGCAAGTGTTAGCTCACCTCACCTCAGTAAGTAAAAATATGAAGAATACGAAAGAAGTCGAAGTTGTCTAGAATATCCGAATAACTATTTATATATTTATACTTTACAACTGATGGAACAGGTTATTGTAAGTGATGATGTGGTTAAAGGTGGTAAACTAGACTGGGGAAACCCCGTCTAGAGGTAAGAGCATATACGCCATGTGACGTCAAATCTGAGCCATATACAGTTGTAGGCGATGGGCCGACGACGTGAAGTACCGTGTCGCCTTCCCGAGCACACCAAGCTTCTAAGACGATAACTTAGCCTTACCTTCCAAGTGACAGCGAAATTAAACTGCTTTCCATATGACGACGCAAGTGCTCCTATACTGATTCAGATGGCAAGTGTCTTCTAATTGACGATACGACAAAGAGGAATAGTTTAGCACTAAGCGCACAACATTGTGTGTTCGTGTGTTATAAGGGACTAAGTTCAGTAGGCCCCACTTCAAGACATTTGACAAAAGGGTCTCGACTTCAGACATAAGTTCTCCCAACTCTCGACGACGTAATCCCTAGAAATTCTTGAACGGCGGGTATATACCTAATGCATCTCAGCTATTGGCATCCACATAGCAATGAATTATATCTAAGCTGCCACTGTTATTAATGTGGAAGAGAAACATATTCAGAGAAAGCAGCCTTACGGAACACCAGCATTGACCAGTTTTAAGTCAGAATATTTTTTTATGGGTTTGAGTTGAAACAAGCAATGCGCACCTGATGGTAACATCCGCCTCAGTTCTATGGTTTGATCCCCACCAACGGCTTGAGTTTCACCCTATAGTAGAACGGCATATTGAAAATGCTCGCCTGGCTACCTACCACCCTCAAGTAGAAAATCTGATGCCATGCACCTAACAGTGTGTTACGCCAGCAGTCCTTGAGAACCAGTAAAAAAATTCACGTGGGACTTAAAAACAGTATGTAACAGGCGCAGAGCAGTTTATCACATGTGCCGAAATGCATCTGTTATACGTAGAGAGGCAAGAAGCCTAGGGACCTGGTGTTGAGAGGCAAATCTCAACATCAGGTCCCTAGACTTCTTGCATGTTCCACCACAAACAAAAAAACTGTCGCTTATTATATTTTGGAACAAAATTGGGTCTCCAGGCCTACTTGATGTGAAAGTAATAAAGAATACGGATCAAGTTGTGAAGTTTGAGAGCTCTTGCGTACAATTTATTTTGTTCCTATTATGTTCATGCATTCGAAGTCCATTATATAACTTTCTTCGACTCAGAAAGTTATATAACTTTCTGATGAGTATTGGATAATCGTAAATCCTACCATTGTCTGTATAATGAGAAATACACTTGTCGGAGATTGTTAGCTTCGCGCCATCAGGTTTAACGGCACAGTTCTCATGACATGTGCGTATATTTGTTTATTTATTCACTAGAACACTTTTGATTTATTTTTAATACTCAGTTTTTGGGGTTTGACCATCGAATTGATTTCCATCCTTCTCTTATAGCCATTCCGATACTCGCTTTAAAGAAAACTCTCGCAATCTCATTTCTGCATTACTGGTCGTAACTTATCCTAACTGTGGCGTGTTTGCCATATGTATGTGTGTGTGTGTAACATATCACGTATTTCATCTTCAAAGTCCTGGATTAATACCAGGAACTGCTATCAAATATCATTTTAGGTAAAAATTACAATAAATAATGATTCAACCGTATCATATCTGGAATAACCCAAACTCAGGATGTTTTGAAAATAATTACAATATTATTTTAATAAGAGTGACTGAATTATATGAATATATATTTTAAGAATCGGATTACTTAACCCTTTCATTCACCACACACGATAGGTTTCAGAACAAAAATGTATTTTTTCCCATAAAACAAAAAATGACGTCATATTTAGCTACGGGTTAAATTGATTCGTATGGCCTATAGCAGTGCTTCTTAAACTTTTTGCAGTCATGGACCACTTTCAAAATTTAAAAAATTCCACGGACCACTCTCGCAGAATATTTTAGGAAGAGAAATAAAGTCTACTATTAATTAATAGCTTTTATAGACACTTTGCTTATTTTTTATACTTGATTAAATTGAATTAAATATATTTTACTGAGAAGGATGCTTTAGACTCAGTCAGCACATTAAATTGTGAAACTATCTTCGATAAGGCAAGGCACATTTAATTTGCAACATTTAATCGACTCCAATTTATTGTTTTTATTGATACCAGTACTAATAATCCTACCTCGCATAGATACGTAGTTGCAAATCGTAGTATCAGAAAAGTCATAGCTCGTTTGACAAGCAGAGGGTAAAGCTTGACTCAAAAAGCGCCAAATATTCACCAAAATCTTTTGTATGACATTCAGCTCTCAACACATCTCTAGATCTTATGTCAATTATCTTTATCTTTATCAAGATTTTCGTCGCTTATATTATCTAAATCAATCTAAAAAAATTACTGAACAGTTTCCAAATATAAATTTTAAGGGTTATCTGAGATGATCGATATAATGCTTAGTTCTGAACCATAAACCTCAAATGAGGGAATGATCACTTTCGATGTTTGTATGGAGAAGTGACCGGCCAGTTCACCCTTAAGGTAAAGAATGAATTTGTCGGTTCTTATAATTGATGTACCTAGCGAAATATACTACGCTGTGAGACCAAGTAGACATTTTGTAATCAATGCTAATTTACGTTAATAGTCAACTCAAGCACCACACCTTAACTGTCGTACAATGCGAATCATTAAGGACTTATTGATTAATTGCTTCTATCTGCAGTCATTTATCACAGCGTGGGTGTTTCCCATTCAACCAGACTACTTCTAATGAATTGAACTCAAATATATTATTTCTGTATGTGCTCTCGTCCTCACCCCTTGAGGGGATAAACAGGATTATAAATCTATGACCCCATACTTAAATCAGATGGCAGTCTGGAAATTGGAATACACTTATTTCCAGAGTGACCTAAAATTTACATTGTGGACGAGTCAAAATAAGAAAATCAGTACTCAGTACTAATATTATAAATGCGAAAGTAACTCTGTCTGTCTGTCAAAACTACTTGACCGATTTGAATGATATTTGGTATGGTAATAGTTTGAGACCCGGGAAAAACATAGGATAGCTTTTATCCAACTGCGCAAAAAGAGGATAATGTTTTTGCGTGATAACCGACATACGCGCGGGCGGAGCCGCGCTCGGAACGCTAGTATGTATATATTTTTATTTGTGGCAGTTAACTTAACATTTTGTTTTCAGAATTTCTACGAAAAAATTGACGAAGGGAATACCTGAAACGGTGCAACCTGAAGGGCAGTAGCAGTCTTGTGAAGAACTGTTATCTAACTGGAATTACTAAAACGCCTGCCAAGCGTGAGTATAATATGTGATAAACTCATCATCATTTACCACCATTTGTTCAACAGTGGACGTCTTCCGGCTGTCAAAGTCAAAGTCAAAATCATTTATTCAATTTAGGCGTCTACGACGCTCTTATGAAGGTCAATTACAAATTTTAATATTGAAATATACTACATTGTACTGCCACGTTCAGCAAACAAAAATTATAGAGCCACTGCGAGAAGAACGGGCAAGAAACTCGGGGCCATTCTTTTAAACGTTTTTTAAAAATGTGTTAAGTACATACTACATAATAAAATTATTACAATACTTAATTTACATTACGTAGGTGTTAGGCGCTAGCTTGGCAGAGGCGAACCAGTCCAAGCATTTTTGTCGTTTAAGTAATCACAAACTGTGTAGTAAGATTTCTTTATCAAAATATTCTTCACATGCAACTTGAATTTTCTTTCTGTGAGCGTTGTAATATGTTTGGGCAATTTATTATAAAACCGCACACAATTTTCTAAGAAGGACCTTTTATTTGTCTTTGCTAATCTAAAACCTGGCACCGCTATTTTATCTTTATTCCTAGTGTTATAATTTATTCCTAGTGCTGTTGATGTGAAAGCCCAGAAGACCCTGCAGGTTTTGACTTACATCTAGATGAAAGATTGTTTTTAACACGAACGGGATTTAAAACTGCAAACATCTGAAACTGTGTGTGAGAATGTGATTCTACTGCTATCTATTGAGCTACAAGTCACACTATCTATTTATTTTCTTCACAACCTCAAAACTCTTAACAATGCCTAATGTTTTCTCAAGTTTTCGCGAATATTACACATGGTAGTTAAAGAATTTGAATGGTTTAAATCGCGTATATTTATCACCCCGTGACCACGATCACTGCAAAGTGTTTGAAACGTCGTCGGGACAAAAACAATGATAAATATACGTGATTTAAACCGTTCAAAGTTATTTAATTACTATCTTAACAATGCCGTCGATTTATATCAGCGAACTGAAAAGCTATCCAAAGCTATTTATCAAATATGAAGAAGGAAGTAGGAGTGAGGGGCAACTGCTTCATCTGCCAATTAAATACAAATCGTAGTTTGTTTAGTACAGCCCCGATCATTTACAATAAACTACCATACGTGCTGAAAATTAGTACTTTCAAATGTGCTCTTAACAAATTTTTCATAGAAAAATCGTATTAAACTGTCAATGAATTTCTTAATGTTTAAATGTAAAATAATTTTATTTAAGTTATGACATTAGTAGGTATATTATTTTATAAGTGTGACATTTTTGATATTATCTGAAAACAATATTTTACGTGTATTATAAACCTTGGATGCTCCTATAGCGGAGGTAGAGGAAACAGTAGTGGTGTCAAAATTGACCTGAGATGTTTATAAAATGTTATTTACCTAATCTCGCAAATGAATAAATTATTTAAGATTCATGATTTATAAATAGCTCATCGTTAAACAATAACATGTGAGTGAACTGGGAACAATCCTGATACCTAACACCTTTGATTAAGAGTGTCTTAAGACGTGTGATTAAGACACTAGACTAGACTTACACGGAAAGCACCTTAAAGAACACGTCCTAGACTAGTTTCTAAGTACAAACCAGTTAAGTAAGGTTACTTTAACTTGGTGGAAACAGACACGTAGCTCAACTCGTTACAAGTTGGGATGTACATAAGTACCTACTCTAGAGCTTTAGTACGCTTAAAATCTTTCGTGTTAACCAAGAAATGTCAAGGATTTAGTTCGAAACGTGTTTGTGGACTCAACAAAGATTTAAGGAGCTGATAAAAAAACGGTTATTATTTTAAATATATCGGGATATATTGAATAGATATAAGTATTTAAAGAAAACTATAAGTAATTATAATGATAATTAATAAGCATGTAAGTTATAGTGGAATTGATACAGTAGTTAAAGTGTTTACTAGCGTGCTCATCTGCACCCAGAAATATATCACATATAGCGTACTTTGTCCTTAATCAGCCCGGAAAATGCTTGTTTCTTATAGCTAGTCCTTGACAACTATCGTGACTGTTGCGATGATGTGGTCGAAGATGGTATACGGACTAAGTCAAGAATTACTGCTGCAAGAACACACTTTAAAGTGCTTGGCTAGAGATTTTTCAAACTAGCCATTCACTACAGTGCCCTTCACGCCAAACTCAGTTGTATGTAGAAAATATATCTCAATGCGATGGTATGGTACCCACCAAGACGGACTCATACTGCAGGAACTACTACCTGGCTCTGTTAATGAAAACATTTACCGACCTCACATAATGTGGGATATGAGTAGAAAGATGATACTCAAACAGTATGAACTCCAACACTTGTTTAGTTTGAATTATTGACTGAGGTAACATAGGCGCTTACATTGCTACCCGTCCTGAAAATATAGAAATAACACTCAACCTCCTTTTACCAGCCTATACCAACACCCCAGCCCAATCACAGATTACCTGCGATATACAAATCAACAGTCCCTACGTATATGTATATTTACCCATGCGCATCATAAATAATTATGAAAATAGAAATAACAATAGAAATGCTTGACGCTTGGCAAGCGTCTTGGGGATTGCAGTGTGAGATATCAGTTTCTCAGAAAGCACTGTTGCCCACCTTCTGGTGTGTTACCTTTAGTCGCGTCTTACGACACCCACGGGTAGAGACGGAGGGGAGGAAGGGGATGACATTTTAGCCAAGCACCCCACGGGTTACAAAGTAAACAGTAAAATCATTTTTGGGACAAGAAAAGGCCCAAGACGCCACGTGCTGCGCGTATTGGGATTTTAAAGTACTTTTTAACCGACTACCAAAATAGAAGGTGGTTCTCAATTCGATTGTATGTTTTTTGTGTACTTCGTTACTTAAAAACTGATTTTGATGATTCTTCTTCTTTAATAAATAGAGTATACCTCCTAGGTTAAGAATTAATAATAAAATTCCCAAACAAAATCACAATCAGTTGAGTAATTTTAAAACGATAATAACTGATGGATATATTTTGCATACCTGGATGATTTAATAGCATTTGCTATTGTCAATTATTAACAGTATTCTAGGCTAGTGAATCATCTTGTAAGCAGTATCCATCAATAAGAAGTATGAAACATGTTTTTTTTTCTAATAAACTAATTTGTCTTCCAATACTGAAAAGTACCTATGAATTAACATGTGGAAGTCAGACCATGCTAATGTGAGGTCAGTGTTTTGATTCACGATGGTACCGACTTCAACAATTTATTTCATACTATTCAGTATTGGGACTGGGTTCCGATTTTTTTCATGTTAGATGAAGCAATGATTCAAATTCAAAATTCTAATCTGTTTATTGTGATAAAAAACGTACAAATAATACAATTACAAATTATCACACAGAAAAAATTAAATACATTTCTATTAAATCAATCAAATTAATATGAAATCGGAAAATAATGTCAAGATAATCAAAGAATTAAGATAGAAAAACAATCAAAATACAATCAAATGTCAAAATAATATAATAAGTCCAAATAAACAAATAATGTCAAGGTAAATATCCAAATAATAAAATGTCAAATTCAATAAATTCAATGGGAACCAACAATAAATATTTAAATTATAATAGATTTAAACACAATGTCAAGAACAGGGTGCATCCCACTGGTTGCATCCCAATGCTGATGGCGGAGTGGCTACAGATGCCGCCACCGCCGTGCCGCAGGTCTTACGCTTAGGTACTTCGCGCTTGTTCCATCACAATAACATAAATATCTAAGTTGAAAATGTTTATTTCTGTACTATTGACGTGTATTTTGTTAAATGAACCTTTGAAATCTCTTATGAAAAAGTTCCCACCCAAAAAGTTATAAAATCGACTCAGTTTTGGAGGTTTTGGGAATACAAAACGTCGATCGTGTGATCACAATTCTTTTCCCTTGCAAACATCATTCGTTCAAAACAGAAATAACACTCAACCTCCTTTCACCAGCCTATACCAACACACCATCCCAATAACGTGGTACCACAGACTACGTGCTACATACAATATAACATTGTACTGTAGTTACGCCACGAAAATATTTGGACGGGAGTGTATTAGCGGCGGAAGCGCAGTTAACAGGGTTACCAGAGGGCTATTAGCAATTTCCAATGAATTATCGGAAATATTGTGTGCAATTTTGCATTATCAAAATAATCTGGCCATTTGACTAATTGGCATACCCGCAACTTTGTTCATATATTGTTGTTTTGTTTGAAACATTGACTTTTGTATAAAATGACATGACATTTGTGTAAAAATAATTTATTCTATGATTTTGTAAAATTTGAATAATTTTGAGACTTATATTAACAATTTTTAAAGGTAGAATAAGAGAAATTAATAATTATGTGTGTATTATTAAGATTTGCATTCGTAACCTTATTTCAGCAAAGAAATGATATTCTTTTCTATTCTTTGAGATGTTCGTAATATATTATGTACTATCTATGTGATTTTTGGCCGTCTTTTGTTACTGCAATAGCTCGAGCTTTAGTAAATTCTACGATCTACCTAAAAATACAAGATTATGATAGTAACAGTCCGTAATATTTCTTTACATTAAAATTCTCCTACCAAAATATGTTGGTAAATCCGAACATTTGCAGAGAGTACTTATGATATATCAATATACGTTTATTATATTATATATTAACGGTTTTCATTCATTTTAATAAATAGTACGGGATAATTACTTACGTGAATACGTCAGATAGCTCCGACTATAGTCTTAACCACATAACGTATATATAAACATTGGTATTCAATGTTTATTTGTTGTATTGTAATAATATTTTATTGTTCTTATTTATCTAACTAGCTGTACCCGCGACTTCGTTCGCGATTGCCGTACCTGCAGACTAATTATTCATATTTGTGCACTGTTTGCAGCACTGTGGTCTGCGGTGAAGTACTCATATAGTAAACCATAGCTCAGAATGGAGCTTTTTACTTTGGATTTCAAAATTCCCGGATTGTATTTTCCAGAAGACAGTAGTTAAGTAACTCCGAGAGTTCTTTCCCGGTTCGCACAATAAATGTTGAAGCAAAGTACATTGTGCGTTTCTTTAGAATTTCGATTTTAAAGCGGCGGTTTGTTTGACGGTAGATCAAACATATTTTTTTTATTTCTCATTCTCGGAAAGTAGTGTTTGTTTGATCTGAGTAGCGGGTAGGAGAGGCTCCTTCCCACCTAAGGCCGGGAAAAACTCATAGTAAATGCTTCCTTCTCTTGGCCCGGAATGACTTGTAACAATTGTAACCATTGGTGTAAACAAAGTTATATGTCTAAGATTTCTCGTTGTAAAATACTCTGTTGTTATAAAAAAATTAATAACAACTATGTTTGGCAGGGTAGTAACTAAATATAAGGTAAAAAGTGTAGGTAAAAAAAAAATAACTAAAAATTTCCCTAAATTTCATTGTTCTAACTTCTAGTGTATCTTTGTATCTTCTACTCATGTTTATTATTTTTAGTAAATATTTAGAATTTTACCGTGTTTTTTTTTTACCGTCCTCATATTTTAAATGAAAAGTAGAGTGCTTAACACGTATGTAAGTCATCGATTCCTACTTGGACTATAGCCGCATTAATTTTAAATAGGTTCTGCTCATGTTATTAAAATCAAAATAAATAATATAAAAAAACATACTATTTTTACATCGTTATTCCTTATAATAGTAGTGAAGAGCAGAGAGATTCCTCTTCGGGCAATAGCCGCCCGTAAATATTTCAAACAAAATTTTACGTAAAATTTCACAAATAGTTATATCCTCTCAATATTTTTTTAGTAAGTAAGTTATTTTTTCCATGAATAATTTTTAGAAAACCTACTTTTTTTAAATTCGAAATGAAAAGTAGAGAGCTGAACGCGGGTGAAAGTTATCAATTCATTTCGACCATTGTATTACAATCTACTAAACTTGTTCACTTCCAACTTTAAACGGATTAAATCACGTATATTTATCGTTATTTTTGTCCTTGATAAATAATGTTAATGATAAATATACGCGATTTAAACCGTTTAAAGTTGGAAGTGAACAAGTTTAGTAGATTGTAATACAATGGTCGAAATGAATTGATAACTTTCACCCGCGTTCTAAACAACTGTTTAATTACAAAGTGTAACAATCGCGAAAACCTAAGACAACATTGTGCACTTCCATTGCGCAGTCTCCGAAATGTATCCGGCAAAAGAAAGATATGTAGTTATAAAAACTGAATGTGGTGAATGTACCACATTTTAGAGTTTTATCGTAGCAAGCTTGCAAAACTAAATAATTGTGTGTGATGCCGGTCTGTCCGTGGGGTGTCGGGCTTCCCGTGGTGTTCCGGGCTTCCTATGGGCTTATGATGAGCCGTACGTTCAAGGGTTTCTCAACATTCCGCGGTTCAAGTTATTTAAAACGAAATATTTAGTTTGTGATATCTGTAATTTCTTAACTGCAAAACTAAGGACTTCGAAATATTTACGGAAAAATAATTAAATTACCACTATTGTAACAAAAAAAGAATGATTGAAATCGGACTACGCGTTAATAAATTACAACTAAGTGTACATTTTAACTTTCATCCCCTTTCCCAAGAGAACCGTACTGAATTTCGGGATAAAAGTATCCTATGTCCTTCTTCGTAGTATGAACTCGAATCGTGCTAAGTTTCATTCAAACCCATTCAGTAGTTTTGGAGTGATGCGCGGCCGGGATACAGACAGACAGCCAGAAAAAAGAAACAGTTTTTGCATCAGTATCAGCAAAGTCAAAGTCATACCTATACGATAAAGTGCGACCGCCAGCTTAAGATGAGCCGTACGTTTAGAAATTTCTGTACATTTTGGGTGTCAAGTTATTTGGAACGTAATAATTAGGTTGTGATGTCTGTAATTTCTGAACTACAAACCCGATGACTTTGAAATATTTACGTGATAATTTTTAAAGCACCACTATTCTAATTAAAAAAATCGGCCAAGTGCGAGTCGGACTCGCACACGAAGGGTTCCGTACCATTAGCTATACAACATTAGACTTCATATTTTAACCTTTTTAGGGTTCCGTACCCAAGGGGTAATAACGGGTAATTAGTTTTATGTTTTCTTTAAATATAATGAATTAAATTAGAATAAATAATTAAGGAAATATTTACGGGATACATTTTAAAGTGCCAGTATTCTAACAAAAAAATCGGCCAAGTGCTAGTCGGACTCGTGCACGAAGGGTTCCGTACCATTAGCTATACAACATTAGACTTCGTATTTTAACCTTTTTTTGTTTTAACGTGTGCAAGTCCAACTCGCACTTGGCCAATTTTTTGTATTTGTTGTTATGGCGGCAACACAAATACATCATCTGTGAAAATTTCAACTGTCTAGCTATCACCGTTCTTGAGATACAGCCTGGTGACAGACGGACGGATGGACGGACAGACGGACGGACAGCCGGACAGACCGTTTTTACCGTTTGGGTACGGAACCCTAAAAAGAACGTAAGAAATCGGACTACGCGTTAATAAATTACAACTAAGTGTATATTTTGACTTTCATCCCCTCTCCCAAGGGAACCATGCTGAATTTCGGGATAAAAAGCTAAATTATCCTACCTTGTAGTATGAACTCAAACCATGCTAAGTTTCATTGAAATCCATCCAGTAGTTTTGGAGTGATGCGCGGCCGGGATACAGACAGACAGACAGACAGACAGACAAAAATAAAAAAAAATACAGTTTTGGCATCAGTATCAGCTTCAGAGTACTGTACATTTTTTTTTTCAAAATATCTGCTATTTACAGAATTGGTCCTGTTACAGTTTTATTATAAGTATAGATAATAACAGTTTTATAAAAGATAAGACAAAAGTTTTGATCCTTTTTATGGAAAATAAGACAGATGGCAACCCCAATCCTAAGCAAATATGTTCTCTTCGGGATGAAAAATAAGGGACCTGCGAGAAACCGGAAAATATTTGTGCCCTATTCAATGAGATCCCATAGGTGATGTAGAGACGCAACTGATACTGAATTTTACCGGGAATGTGTCCGGAATCCTTAAGTTAAATGGAAACACTTGATGTTTCAGAAAAACTACTATACTACAATATACTTAGATAAAATAAAAATTGTTAGGGAAATGATATCAAGACTTTGAATATATTTATGGCTATTTCAAGCACGAAATCACTAGATTTTATAATCACCTTATTATTTTTTACTTACATAACTATAATGTATAAACCAAATTATTGGTTCAAGTGTATAAGGGCTGTTCCATAAATAACAATTGGAGTAAAATCGGTCTAATGAGCAACATGCCAAGTTGCCTATCATCTGCCATCAACATTCTTATTTGATGCATTGCAGCTACCAGCCCGCTGGTAGCTGCACATTGGGCGGGCAATTTACTTGGTTACACAATAAAACAATTTTTGATTACTTTGTCAGCTAGTAATATTATTCGCTCTAGTAACAAAAATATAACTTCTTGGTTAACCTCTTTTTGAAGTAATGCGTGAACAAACATAATTAGGTCCATAAATACACCTATGGCAATTTTGTATACTTATTTGGATGGAAGCCCTTATTGATTACCATATTATTAGAATGTATTCCAGATCCAATAATAATATATACATACCTGCCGAATTGAAATTAAAATTAACATTTTCCATTTGGAGTCGGTTAATATGCAGGGTATACCTGTAGAACACCAAGGTGTTCTTGCTTTGTTTTACATGTCTATCTCTTTTGTGAAATTAGAGGTGTTCAACGGAGAACACTGCATATGTGAACTTAGTTTTGACCGGATAACATATACCACCACTCTATTTGACATCTTTATTCGCCAGTAGGACAGTCTTTTGTGAGACGAGAATATTATGGTAAGCCTTTGTCAGAATCACATGGATGGATAGAGTGCACTTAATAATATATTGGGGGCCATAGAAGGACGAGTGGACGAATAGAAAACATAGACTTCTTTTTGTATTATTAAGTGGTGATGTCAGCAGTTTCCTGAGGATTCCGAACCTCAAAAAAAAAACCCTTTGTTTTCTTTGCATTTGTTTTTCAGGAACTTTTTGTAATCAGCAATGGGTTGAATTATTAAAATATAATTAATTATATGTATATGTATTTGTCCGTGGTCAATTTAAGAGGAGTTTGAATGATTGTAAAGGCACTGTGCACAAGTGCCACGAGGCTTCTGAATAACTGCTATCTTACACCGCAATCCTGAAGGCGCTTGCCAAGAATATAGTTACAAAAATCCCTGTGGATTTGTTTAACTATATATTATGTCATAAATACATGAAGCGACATAAAAATTATAATGTTAGTCTGCATTGAAAAATTTTCCTGACAAGAAAACTTTCAGTCGCAATTTGAAATTAGGTACTATGCACGGTAAATAGCAATGGGCTCGCTACATATTACGTTTGACTGAAACATACTCGGCTAAACGTAGATGTTTAAACACCAGTCTATTAGCAAAGTAAAAAGTTCTAAGTAGGTAGTATTTATTTTCTGTAATTAGTAGGTACACACATAGTTAGGGAAAACAAGTAACATTTCATATTTGAATGATGCAGACGCCTTGATACGTAGTCCATTTTCATATAATAGAAACTAAGGTAACGGTTACAAAAATAATAATTTCATACCTTCTATCTTAATTTTATCATTAACAGAATACACAGTGGTCGAATTCATATTAAAGGTAGGATTGGGAGAATTCATATTAAAAAATAAAATATTAAATAAAATATTATATAATAAAATATTAATATTAGCTGATATTCAAACACTCGTGTTTTTTCTTGACAAAAAAAATTAATATTAAATCTGTTGATCATTGATTCCCATATTTCCACGATTATTATTAAGATACACCTGATTTCAAAACGCTTTAGATAAACATAGCCGAGAGGTAATAGCTATCGACTGCTGAGCTGTAGGTCTATAGTTGGATTCCCATCGCTAGCGTGAAATTCACTGCATGTTGAAAAGGCATAAAAAATCTGTCACCAAGCAACTAACAGTGTATTCCGGCAGCAGTCCAGCCAGTAAGAATTTAGTTTTAGGTTGATGGGCGTAGTGCAGTTCGTAATTTGTGACTATATGCGTCTGTTATGTAGGCACATGTTACCGCTTAATATCAAGTGAGCCGCATGCATATTACTCGTATGTCACAATCTCATAAAAAAGAGTAAAAAATAATAAGATAAAAACATACCTCAGAATATATAGTACTTCTATTTCCTAGTCTTACATTTGATGAAACTCATAGGTCTCCACAGGGGAAATGAAATAATTTATTAGACGTCGACGCAAAAACAACAGCGCAAAGTAAACGTAATAATAAAAAAAACTAGAGCTACGAAAGCCAAGCCAAATGTGAATTAGGACGCTAGAACTGTAAGTTATGAAATTACGATTTTTCTTACGGCACACACTTCCATCATCTTCTTTCCTTCATCTCCTTATGTGGCGTCGTTACTAAATAATACATTAATATATCTAACAACAAGAAAGAAGAACATAGAAAGTTTTAAATATGTTTGAAATATATTGCTTTAATCCTTTGGCATCAGTGCTAACGAAAACAATACAATTCCATTCATAAAAGGACAATATCGTCCATGCGTATGCCAATGGGGGTAGAAAAGCTGTCACTGCCGTGATACTCACCAATACAGACTTCGGCTCAAGAGACCTAACGACCAGTATTAAAAAACGTACTCCATTCATTCCTGTGATACTAAATTTTCTAATATGTTTTAGTTATTATTTCCTTCACACTAAAGTCCACATTTGTGTAACACTTAAAACAGCCATTCTGAAAATAGACTATATTGTAGGTAATTTTGCAACAGCTTAGAGAGCACATATGTGAGAGTCACTGTAGTGGTACGGTCTACTAAGACCGACTTTAGCTTAGGAGACCGTCTAGTATTATCAAATGTAGTCCGTTCATTACTGATGCTGGTGTCGAAATGACAACACTTTATTTATTTTAAATTGTTGGGGTTTTTATCCCGTTCATACTAAATTCCATATTTGTGTAAAACTCTCAGGTAAAACTTAAAGCAGCCATACTGAAAATAGATTATTTTATTCAACTGTAGGTAATTTTACATAAGTAGATATAATAAGCACTAAGTGACGATAAAATTTGCGTCAAACATACCCACAATTGAATCCAGGACCTGCCATTCGCAAGTGTTATACGAATTTGAATGTTAACCTTATCAACATAAGAACTAATATTATTTAACACGCAAGCCTTATATAAACAAACTCTTTTTTTTAGTTTGTACAGAATTTGAACTGCTAAAATTTCATTCACAAGAGTTATAAGAATTCCGATTTTACCGTGAATAGAATAAGAACTAAGTACCAAAATTTTCAAGATTTTTAAAATTATAATATTTTGTATTAAATTGCCACTACTTCTATGCTGCTGTTTTACTGGGTTGTAATTTTAAGGGGTAGTAGTTTCCCTGATGTTTGTCACGTTGAAGGTAGGCGTCTATTCAAAGAATCATTACTTTGATTCAGAAAAATGCTATGAACAGATATTTAAGAAATAAATCTGTGCTACAAGTTTTTCATAACTGCTTGATTAAAAAAAGAAAAAAAAATATTTTTTGAACTTCTCCTCAAAAATAATGAATTTGCATGTCCAACTTTTGCTGAAATGTCCTTATCAAATCCTTAACCAATCTGTGTTAAGAAAATATTCATTGGACAATTCTAACCATGTGAAAAGTGTTTTGGAAAATATCAGACGACTTTTTGTATGTGTGTGTGTGTGTGTGTGTTACCAGAGCTACAACATGCACTTCGCCTAGTAACGGATAAAGTTTTATCTAACTTTATCCGTATACTTTATACTAGGCCTTAATAATCCCATGGAGGCTATGTTTCCTTAGACCTTAACTTAAAAGAATATCTAGGTAGGATATATTTTACTCTTCGTGACATTTTTAGCTCCCTACATTTATCAAAATCATGTTATTTTATATTAATACTTTTACAATTTATATTGTTTTCAATTTTGTGTTTACTGGGGGGGGGGTTTATACTTAAACAACAATAAGAGCACAAACGTGCTCGTAGGTATGACCCGAGGGACTTATCGGGGCCCCGACCAATACGTCTTTCGTCTCGCCCTTGTTTGAAGAAAACAAATTGAATTTTTTTTCAGTGATTCGAATCTTGATTTCGGTTTAAATTATTATTTTTATTAACTTCATAAGGTAAGGATTAAGGATGTATTGCTTAAGATCACTTCGTAAATAGCCATTATTTCTCGTAAAATGTAAAGGATAAAAAATAGTTATTGTGTTTTATTATAACATATTGCATTGCGGACTTTTTTGTAAACCTTTTTAAGGTGTCCAATACTATACTACATTATTTTGATTTATCTTGTAAGGTTCAGCCAGCGTTTGCAATGTAAGTGCAAAAAATGTTTTTTTTTACGACATCACACTGATAATTTTAGAGAAACCTCTAAAATTATTAGTATTTCTCTGTTTCTCTACTATATTATGTATGTATTATACATAAAAACCTTTCTCTTGAATCATTTTATTTATTCAAATAATCACATTAAATCCGTTTGGTAGTTTTAATATCCCTACATACAAACAGCGGGAAGCGACTTTGTTTTATACTATGTAGTGCTGATAGTGAAAAAACATATTATGAAAACGAAGATATATTTGTTAATTTACCAATACAGAGTTTTTACCTATCAATATAGGTTTTATAACTTAGGTAGGCCACTCTTCCATATTTCTTAATATGATTACATACCAAATATGAAAAAATTTGTTATAATTAAGAAACAAACTCATCTAGACCAAACGTTTTAAATCGAAAAAAAATATTTGTTATAATATGATGTGTTATATGATTTGATATCTTTCGTCGAATGTACAGAACCCTACAATACATACCCCAATTTTCTTCTAACCCAACAATACAATAAAAGTCATTAACTTACAAAGCATAGAATGCATGTCCCTAAGGATGCTCGTAGACCTATATATCACCCCATTAGCTGACCTTTTCCTTTAGTCTAGTTGACCGATGTATGTTGAGCCCCTTGTTGTAGTTACTCATTCGTTACTTAGGGCCACTATAAAGGAACTGTTAAAGAGACAGGTCAAGATATTCTGGCAGTTGTTATTATTGAGTTATTATGTGACTGACGGACGTATAGTGCCGTAACGAAACAGACTTTTATTTGTCGCGTGTTGAGTAAGCCAATATATGACCTTTATACTTATATAAAAAATCATGAATCTTTCCTATAGGTCTGTCCCACAGATTTCCACTTCCTACGATCCTTAAATATATCTTTTGCTTCATCTACACTCATCAATTCTTTCATACAAATTTCGACACAAGTGACCAATTGCACTGCACCCGTCACCGTGAAATTAACAGTTGTTAAGTCTCGGAACACATTGTTAGGTGGTAGGGATCGAACCATGTACCTGCGGCTCGGCAGTCCATAGCTATTACCACTCAGCCATCATCGCTTCAAAGGTGAGTCATAGTGTAAATTTATCCTGTTGTCTTTATTAATTCACTTATTTCTGTTCCACCAAATTTCAAGTAAATAAGCTCATTTTATTAGAAAGTTTTTTTTATTAAAAACATACATGCCTGTGGGGTGCCGGGCTAGAATGTCATCCCCTTTCTGCCCTCCGTCTCTACCCGTGAGTGTCGTAAGAGGCGACTAAGGGTAACGTACCAGAAGGTGGGCAGCAGCACTTTCTGTGGAACTGATATCTTACACTGTGATTCCCAAGACGCCTGCCAAGCGTGGGGATTATGGCACACCCCCCTAAGGGTAGGCTGTGTTCAGCAGTGGACAATCCGGATGATATAGTAAACATACAAACATGCAAATTCTATTAGTTTTTTTTTCTTTTATTTTTGTTTTAATAATCTTTGTTATTAAAATGAAAAAAAATATATATATAATCTTGTCGTCCGTATGTCACGGTCCGTGTTCTAACTGAACATTAATAAGCTCTTGATCCGAGTTCAATAAGGGTGAGTTGAAGCGCTTGTAGTGGAGCATGCTTAGTCGTTTTTAACTGACTTCCAAAAAAGGAGGAGGTTCTCAATTCGTCTGTTTTTTTTTGTTGAAACCCTTGAATGGTTTAACCGATAATGAAAATTATTTTTTGTTTGAAAGCTGATGCTTGTCGTTTGGTCCCATTTAAATTTCATCAAAATCGGTTAAGCAATTTTTGAGTTACACTCCAATAACTGAAAAATATTTACGTTACTATTTACTTACGGGATCGATTGTCATTCATTGTCAACGACTATATTATCAATATAGGAAAATATGTTTTCACTTATTGGAGTCAAAAACGGCTTGACCGATTTTGATGAAATTTAAATGGGACCACACGACAAGCATCAACTATCAAATATATTTTTTATCAAACACGGTTCAATCAGTCAAAAGTTCTTAGGTAACAAACATAAAAAGCAGACGAATTTTGAGAACCTCCTCCTTTGTTGAAGACGGTTCAAAATACTGTTTCTCATTACGAAAGAAAATAAAGCATTATTAGACTTCGACAACAACGTATGAAACTCAATTTGGTTTTGTTTACTGGGATGACTTACGTATATATCTTGTGCTTTTTATTTATAAAAACCAAGTTGCTTAATCGATTTCAATAAAATTCAATATGGGATCGCACAAACAAATATGAGATCACAATCAATTGATAATAAACAAAGATAAAAATTGCGTAACAAACAAAAAAAAACGGTGGATCTCAATTCGTCTGTATTGTTTTTTTTTAATGGTTGTTACCTCAGTACTTTTGACTGAGTGAACCGATCTTATTGATATAGTTGTAGACAATGATATTTTTTTTCTAAACTAGCTTTCCGGGCGCGGCTCCGCCCGCGCATATGTCGGTTATCGCGCGAAAACATTAACCTCTTTATGCGCAGTCGGATAAAAACTATCCTATGTTTTTTCCCGGGTCTCAAACTATCTCCATACCAAATTTCATTCAAATCGGTCCAGTAGTTTTGGCGTGAAAGCATAACAGACAGACAGACAGACAGAGTTACTTTCGCATTTATAATATTAGTACTGATTTTATTAATTAGATAAAAAATCGTTTAGCCCGTATGTCACGTGACGTCACAGACGCAGCGTTTATTAGTTCCTATTCCGAGCTCAATTAGGGCAATTCAATTAAACCGAGCAGATCCGCGCGGCGTTTTGGACGCTCGCAAATTGTCAGCCCGAAGGAGTCGCCTCTAAGCCAATTATCGAGCCTTTCTTACCAGCAATGAGTAGGGTCCGTGAATGACTTCCAAAGAGGAGGATCTTCTTACGTCAACAAGGTTATTTTTTCAAACAGACATATAATTTTTGTACTGAAAATTCCATTTTGATCATCCTTTCATTTTGGTGGGTTTTATGAATGGAATTAATAATTTTATATTTGTGATAAGCACAACAAACAGTGGTAAAATAAATATGGATACCTACATTGACAACAAAAATAACCAAAAAATGGAACCGACTTTACCACTCAAACGTGTGAAATAACTTGTCAAAGTCGGTACCATGCGCACAATATTGTGATAATAGGTGCTTTTACTTGAACTATCATGGGTGTTGAAGTTGGTTCTATTTTATTGGTTCAAAATTTTTTTCACTCTTTTTCATGACCCTTGCTACTTACGGGATCGATTGTTATTCATTGTCGACTATATCAAGATAGAAATTATTTTTCAGTAATTGGATTGTAGCTCAAAAACGACTCGACCAATTTTGATGAAATTTAAATGAAACTAAACGACAAGCAAATAAAGAAAGAATAATCAAAATCGGTTCACCCAGATAAAAGTTCAGAGGTATCAAGTATAAAAAAAAATACAGACGAATTGAGAACCACAATAATTACTGTCCAACTTTACTCAATGTAGGACATGGTCAGGAAGAAGTCAACTCAACAATGACACTCAGAATTTGCGTAACAATTTGGCGTAATCGGCTTGGAATTCTACATACACAAAAACCATACAGAATATATAAACAACGACGAAACGCCAAACCTTCCACTCAAATCCTTAAAAATCTCGCCAAACGCAACCTAGTGGAACAGAGCCAGTTTGCGATTTCGCGAAATATCAGATATATTGAAAAGTTTACCTTCATTTCGATTGTAACCCCTATTGGGACGAGGTGTTTGTTTTTCGATCAGGTTTATAATAAACTAGCGATCCGCCCCGGCTTCGCACGGGTGCAATGCTGATACTAAATTTACTACAGAACGTATACTATGTTCATAGCTTTTATGTCACTAGGCAATACAAACATGTTTTCTTTAGAAGTTACTATTGAAAAAGCAACATAATAATTGACCATGTCAAAAACACTCAACGCGCAACGAAAAATCGAATGCTGTAAAGGCCATATTAATCTATATTAAATGCACATTGTATTTAAGGTACATAATTGGATAAGGATAAGGACGTTTAATACGTCACGTTGGATTAACAGGAACGTTCGGTGGAATTGTCACTAGATATAATTTTGTACATATTATGAAGCGCTCGTAGCCGAGTTTGCTTAGCCATTCTGAAATTATCAGCAACGTCCGCCGCGGTCATGACTTGGATGGGTGACCGCTGGTGACATTACTACTGAGCGCTTCCGTGCTTCGGAGGGCACGTTAAGCCGTCGGTCCCGGTTGATGTCTTAGGATAGCAGTCGTTACAGCATGGTGGTAGGGCACTTTGCGAATGTCCGCCTGGCTAGCTACCACCCTCAAGTTGAAAATCTGTCGCCAAACACCTAACGGTGTGTTCCGGCAGCTGTCCTTGAGAGCCAGTAACTCTAGGTTAGCCTGAACAACATCCTCGACCACATCATCACTTACCATCAGGTGAGATAGTGGTCAAAGGCTAACCTACCTGGCATAAAAAAAAAAAAATATTTAGTGTTTTTCTGTAAGGGCAGAGGAGGAGGCTCGAGCGGGGAAAGGGAGCATTGATGCGTTATAAAGGGGCCTTATTCACTATGTTGCAAGTCATCCCATGAACCTGAACTTGGGCCTCTACAACGCTATGGACCCGGCACCCGCACGGTCCATCCATGGAATAATCCTAAGTGAATACGTCGTCTTCATTTAATGACTTCTTAAAATGTTTGGTTATTATTACATACCTAAAACTTAAGTTCAAAATTCAGTAGATATCCCTCTCAGAGCGCATCAAAGTTCTGACTAAATAAACTCAGTTTTTGAACGATTGTCAGGTACTGCACATTCGTAGCTCCCCCACCCCACGTTATAACAACTCCAATTTCGGACAAAGTGAGAAAGTTTCCGCAATCACGTTTTAAAAAAGTTGCTTCGTACTCCTGTTTTGGTAAGGCCATATAAATTGTTAATTGCAAACCTGTTTGGCAAACGTGCTATATCACCGTCCGCATGTTTATATTCTATCGGGTGAGAAGCGTACTAACTATCTCACCGATGACAGTACGTTTGTTTGACTGGCACTCAAAAGAAATATCACCAATCAACGGTTCTTTATAATAGGTACTCGTAATTGTGTGTGGTTTTATAATAAAGTTCCCAAATATATTATTACGCTCACAGAAAAAAGTAACAAAATCAAAAACATTTTGATTATGAAATCCTACTACACAGTTCGTAATTATAATTACACGACAAAAATGCTCGGACAATTTCGCCTCTGCCAAGCTATCGCCTGCTACCTGCGTAAAAAATATTGTAAAAATTTTGCAATATTGTTTTCAACACATAGTTAAAAAACATTTAAAAGAATGGCCCTGAGTTTCTTGCCCGTTCTTCTCGCAGTGGATCTATATTTTTTTTTTGCTGAAATGTAGAATATTTAAATTTGTTATTGACCTTCACAAGAGCACCGTAGACGCCTATTTTTTTTTTACTTGACTGTTGACTTCAAGCACTCAAGAAATACATGCCCTCAATTATCAGCTGTTGACGAAAGGTAACGTGCGCATCTGTAACAGCCTCCATGTTTATATCCAAAAAGCATCAACTTAACATACAATACCGTGAATTGACGTTTTCCCGCCAAAACGCAACGTATCGTGAAAAACAACTAAACGTATACACAAAAATAATTAGTGTAAAATAATTTTATATGAATCGGACAAGGTTAAGAATGAAAAAAGTCGCGTCCCGATTGTGAAATAGTAGTCTTACTGAGTTCACTGTTGTAATATATTACCGGGATTATAGTTGCGACCGAGAAAGTGACTTAGTAGTAGCTAGCCAGCTAGAGTATTTACAAATTATTGGAACACAAAAGATTTCATGTCCCGGGCGGAAGTTGAACCCAAAATGGCGGTTAATGTATAATAAATTGGAGCACAGGGTTTCGCCTTGAGATAGTGCGTTCAGGTGGCCGAGTGGATTAGACACCCACCGCGAAATCGGAGGACGCGGGTTCAATTCCTGCTCGGGACATAACATTTTGTGCTCCAATATTTTATAAAATGTGATTCTCGCTTTGTACGCGATAGTGCTTGTGATTATATTCAGGAAAAGATGCCATAAATTGAATTTGTATCTTAGAATACTTTTATTAATGTTATATATGTAATAATTAACCACGAAGATGCTAGCAGATGGGGATCCCATCAGATAACTATTCATCAACAAAATTTACAGTCAGTCATTAGAGACAGAAGGTCGTAAAACGAAGTGCATTCAAACTTCAAATGTGGGTCTTTAAATCCTTTATGGCTGAACTTTAGATTTAAACTCATTTCAACTATGGTTTATGTGGCATAGAGTTAATACGTGATCAAATTTATGAAGAACAAGCACCAGGTCTGAAGTTCTAAGTTCTGCGTTCTGCGTTCACTGTGCTACACAAAACGAGCGGTTCAGTTCAACAGTTCAATCAGTTTCACTTCCAATACTGACTTTTTTTATATTCATTTATTTAATAAAATTTTAAATAACCATGTTCAACTTACACAGTTCATAAATGCAGATAAACAAACATTATAATTATTTTCTACAGGCTAAGAATTACACCTATTTAAAAAGAATCTAACTTCCAACACTGAAAAGTATTAAATAACTTGCGGAAGTCGGTACCATGCTGATTCATTACACTGACCTCCATCAGCATGGTCCAACTTCACAAGTTATTTCATACTTTTCAGTGTTGAATGGATATTCAATTTTAAATGTTTTTTTGTCTATTTCTAGTTGACAAGATCATTCACTTGCCTTAAATACCAACAGTGCAACAGCAAATACCATTAAGGCATATACCCGCCAGCCAAAGCGTAAACCTATTTATAAACTCAACTTGTTATTTAAAAAAACTCGCGTGGAAATATAGTGTATTATTAGACCTATCGTTTCCGGCTTAAATCCTTTTTTTGGACTAATAATTAAAAATTTTAGTATATAGCACTCGTTTTTAGGAGTTTGAGCGAGCTATTCGTAGTTCCAGATTGATTAAAAAAATATATACACATGTATAAATAACTTCCCACTATAGAAAGTTCATTATATTCCCCATGTTTGTGGTGCTAAATAAATATTAAAAACATGCTTATTTTTCTTGAAAGAGGTGAAAGTTGAGTCTTTCTTTTATCTAAAATTACGAGTTTTTGAGCTATCTATAAGAGTATAACTTCAATTTCTATAACTAAATAAATATAATAGACCTATGTCACCATATAGACGTTCAATGACGTTACAGTATTTGAAATTTGTCATGGTATTAACTTTTACTAAATTTGACATTAGGTAGGCAGAGGAAAGAATATAATCCAATATTAAATAATTATAGCGTTGGATAAAGCGGTATAGCTCCATAAACTAAAAACAAATATTGCCTTTTTGCCATATACGGCTGACAGGATGTACTATTTCTATGTCCACTCTGCTGTCAAATAGCAAAAAAAGTTCAAACCAAGGAGTTTTCTTAATTCCATGAAAGAAAGCCGACTCATTTAAAAACTATACCATTCGATGGTATCCGTTAGCTTAAACCATTTTAATAGTCTATAGTTATATATTCATCTAGGCGCGTTTGTATATCATCCCACAATCATGACGCCTTTTTGTGACAGAAAAGCACGAGGCTCACCTTATGTTAAGTGGACTAACAGATATATAGCCTACTAGCTTTCCGGGAGCGGCTCCGCCCGCGTGTATGTCGGTTATCGCGCAAAAACATTAACCTCTTTTTGCGCAGTTGGATAAAAACTATCCTATGTTTTTTCCCGGGTCTCAAACTATTTCCATAACAAATTTGATTCAAATCGGTCCAGTAGTTCTGGCGTGAAAGCGTAACAGACAGACAGACAGACAGACTGAGTTACTTTCGCATTTATAATATTAGTACTGAAGTAACGAAATGCACTGCGCCCGTCACCTTGAGACATACAGTTGTTAAGTCTCATTGTGCCTGTAATTTTACTGGCTGAACTCACTGTTACGAGCTTCGCGACCGATGTTCTACTTGAAGGTGGTAGCTAGCCAGGCGAGTATACGCAAAATGCCCTTCCACCATGATACGACCGCTGAGCCATAATTGCTTGTACCAGGAGTTTATAGTAGTATCTAAATATGGGGAGATTGTAATAAATAATCATCACTGATATTATCATATAAGTAATAATATAAATGATTGCTTGAAAACCTAATTTACCTCTCTGGGTAGAGCTTTAAGTGGAGCTCAACTCTAAAACTTAATTTAGCCAAAGGGCGTGGAACTTTCTCAATCCATTTGGTGAAACAAAGTTTCAGAGCCATTTTTTTAAATCTCATGCATATTATATGTTGTATGTCGGGTTCTTGAGACTGACACTTAGGACCGAGTAATTTGAATAAAAAGCAATTTTGAGCAAAGCATTACTTCTTTAAATAAAACAGAAAATAAGAACATTCCCGATCCTACTTGAGACAACGTCATCTGATTACTCTTATACCACTGTATAAGGGTTCGATTTGTTTTTTTTTTATATTTGACTAGCTTTCTGGGCGCGGCTCCACCCGCGCGTATGTGGGTTATCGCGCAAAAACATTAACCTCTTTTTACGCAGTTGGATAAAAACTATCCTATGTTTTTTCCCGGGTCTCAAACTATTTCCATACCAAATTTCATTCAAATCGGTCCAGTAGTTTTGGCGTGAAAGCGTAACAGACAGACAGACAGACAGAGTTACTTTCGCATTTATAATATTAGTACTGATATAGGTAATTATTTGCCTTTGGACCACTATCTCACCTGATGGTAAGTGATGATATGGTCAAAGATATTGTTCAGGCTAAACTAGAATTATTAGCTGTTAAAGACAGCTGCCACCGTTTGGTGCTTGGCGACAGATTTTTTATTTGAGGGTAGTAGATACAACCAGCTATAACGACTGCCATCCTAAGACAAAAACCGGGACCGACGGCTTAAGCCATAACCGCGGCGGACGTTGCTTAACTTAGCTGATAGACTAACAAAGTCTAAGCAAACTTCGCTACGAGCGCTTTAAAAACACTTTGTTCAACAACAAAGACGGGCCCCAAATATTTTGGAAAATGTTAAAAAAATATTTACCACAGATATTATCAAGATTTTGAATGATATAATCAACAACTTTCCAAGCTAGTGAAAGCAAAATAATATATATTGTTGATTTGAGTTTTGGTTGAAGCATAACTTTGTTCCGTGAAAACTAATTACCCGTGGGGTATAATGTCACTCCCCCATCCAAATCAAATCTAATATCTAAAATTAAAGGCACATGAGACTGCATAATTCTAGGTTAGCCTGAACAACATCTTCGACCACATCATCACTTACCATCAGGTGCGAGTGGTCAAAGGCTAAACTACCAAGCATATAAAAAAAAGAGTCAAGAACTATGTTTCAGTCTGACCGGTGCAGTGCCATTCGTGACATGTGACGAAATACATCTGTTATAGGCAGAGGTTAGTCCGCTTAATATCAGGTGGGCAACCAGCTTATTCCGTCACAATAACACCAGAAGCAGCGTTTTCTGAGGAACTGATAAATCACACTGCGACCCACAGTACTAAACAAATTTAACCTCAAAAATCATTCCTTTGCAGCTTTCATTGCTGATGTATATAAGTTTATTGAAACCTATCGTAACGATTTGACCAACCTATCGGCACCTGTGGCCAGCCAATAGGCAAGTACTCAGAATGCGAGCAGCATTTCACCGTTGAATTATTGCTGAGTCATTGAGCTAAATAAATCAACATTTCAGACATGTTTTCGCTTATCGCGATCTAAAAGGTTTAAAAAGTAAAGTTACCAGGTTTTATATTGGCAAAGTCAAATAAAATGTCCTCTATAGGAATTCCTTAGCGATTCTATGAAATCCATAAAGATTTACAGTGCTTAAGGCTGAAAATTCTAAGAATAAATTCTGTGGTAATGTGTCCACCATTTTACTAAAGAATAGATTCAATTGTGACCTTATAAAGACGACTTTTACCTGACTTAAATGTGACTATTTTCATGTAAATAAACTTGTGTAGCTTATGACTTGACAAAATGGCATGTTTATAAATACAATCATAAATCACTAGCGTGTACTATGTTGTGTACCTATTCACTAGCGAGAATAGGTACACAACATTTTAAAAACATTGTGATCTTAAATAGGTTATTCTAGTTCATCTATCTCCGCTTTAAAAGCATACAAAGGTTATTCATAAATGTAAAATATTCTTTTCAGATAATTATAAGATAAATATATGTACAAAAAATTAACGAATACAAAATAATACACCACTGCAAGCACTTCAATAAAATTATTTTACATTTTTATCGCTAAGAAATTCGTTGATAGTGTAATATGATTTTTATATAAAAAAATTGTTAAGAGCACTTCTGAAAGTCCATATCTCATTTTCAGCACGTATACTTTTTGGTACTTTATTGTAAACTAGCTTTCCGGGCGCGGCTCCGCCCGCGCGTATGACGGTTATCGCGCAAAAACATTAACCTCTTTTGGCGCAGTCGAATAAAAACTATCCTATGTTTTTTCCCGGGTCTCAAACTATCTCCATACCAAATTTCATTCAAATCGGTCCAGTAGTTTTGGCGTGAAAGCGTAACAGACAGACAGACAGACAGAGTTACTTTCGCATTTATAATATTAGTACTGCTTATCGGGGCCATACAAAACAAATTCATTTATGTACGATTCCAATGTAAAACAATTAAGAAAAGGCGTTTAAGTTTGCATTATATGTCCATAGTAGTCCACTTTTGCCTTATATGTACCAAAGACAAACTATTTCCTAAAATTAGCACAAAACTATTCACATCATCAGCATATCTGAATCAGAAACGTCTTCACGTATGAAAATATTCCCCCAAAAACCTCCCCCCAAATATGATAACATAATCCTATTGTGGCGTATTCTCGACAATCGGGAATAAGCAAATTCTTACATGTTTTTATGATAAATCTAGGGACAATGTGGGAAGGGTTTACATACTTTTCGGCTGTGGTAATACCTCTAAAGTCGAAGGACACTGAGTTCTTTAGTGAGGCTATCACAAACAGTCGTATCGTCACGAGGGCATCGCCTTATTTTCACGACTACGCAAAGTTTGCATCATGCACAAAACACCCCAAGCGGGACGTCAGTGCAGGACATATCGCCCCCAAATAGAATAAGAATAGAATAAGAAGTTTGCATCTTGTGAGGGTAATTAAAAAACAAAATACCAATAATTTATTGGTAAAAATAGATTTACATGTCATAAATACAATTATATAGCATAAACATGTTTATAATTTACCACGAGTGGCAGTTGAAAACTCATAATTAAAAATTTCTCTGACTTCATAATAAGCCTTACTTATAAGTAGTTTTTTAGTGGTCATTTACATATATTTGCAGAAGCTGCACTCCTTATATTTACAGGTAGGATAGGTGGTTGTATAAGTTCGGACCGCCTACATACAGAGACTTCACCGATTCAGCGACGGAGTGAGCAGGTGTCCGCAGTCTATCCCTTGAACTTGTTTTATAGCTGCTGTGGGAGACTCCTAGTAGGCTGAATTGTTAGAGGTTGATCCGCACAAAGAGACACGCCTGGTATATGTGGATGGACAGTACTGTCAATATCCCGAGCTCTCTGAAATCGGGTCATACTGACACTGATTCTGAGATTATGTAGGTTAATAAGGTTCCATACAATGAATACGGCACGACTTAAATTCGAAATATTGATACTTCGTCGGGTAATTTAATAAGTGTAGGTATGTGACCTCTCAGTTCAATTGGTTTTATCTATTTGATTTCTAAAATGACGAAAATAATGTTGAACGGCCACCTCGCAAACGCATACTTTTTATTAGAAGACAAATTTTAATCATTTTAAAATAAAATGATAAAGGTCACTAAAATAATGTAACAGAAATCAAAAAAATCACTTTAAAGTTATGTACTGTGTTGTCCACTGCTGAACAGGCTGTGTTTTGCAACCCTCATTATGGAAGGTTTGCTATAATCTCCCCGTTTGACAGGCGTCTTACGGATCACAGAGTAATAAATCAGTTCCTCAGAAAGCGCTGCGGCCCACCTTCTGGTGTGTTACCCTTAGTCGTTTTTTGCGACACGCATGGGTAGAGATGGGGGGGAGGGGGGTGACATTCTAGCCCGGCACAACTCGGCCGGATAAATTCTTTACCCAAGGCGCAAAACAGATGTTTGCATTGTGGGTATTGACATTCCAGTCACACTGTAAACCAAAATGTATCTTGTGCTCAGTGTATCACCAACTTTACGAAAGACTACACCAAACTTGATTTCGGGGAGACGAAGTAAGAATTCCATCATACCATATTATCATAACTACCTACTTCAGAAGGAGATTCAGCATTTGCAGCATTGCGTGATGTTATAATTTCAGATCAACATAATCAGTCGTTTGCATAACATATCAGTCAGTATCAGTACGTATTTAATATTTTTCCTGCATTTGTTTCGAATTAATTAACACTTCCATGAAAACATTACTATGCTATTGAAGCGTAGTGAAGTTTGCTTAGCCTAAGTTAAACAAAGTCCACCGCGGACATGAATTGGGTGACTGCTAGTGACGTTACTACTGAGTGTACACGTGCTTCGCAGAGAACGTTGTGCCATCGGTCCCAGTTGTTGTCTTACGTTGTTGTTGTATTTTGGGTTCTTATTGATTATTAACCGTCATAGATGACGGTGCGATTGGGCAGACATATTGCCATCTAGTCTACTGGGCACGATTCCAGAGTCCACACTGTTACTGTAAATTGCCTGAAAATCCCAATGAATGTTCGACTCGGGGATCGAACGCAGGACTTCGAAATTCCAAACAAGGATAATGTTGTCTTAGGTTTTCGCGATTGTCACACGTAGTAATTAAACAACTTTAAACGGTTTAAATCGCGTATATTTATCACACTTTGCAGTTTCAAACGTCGGGGCAAAATAATGATAAATATACGCCATTTAATCCGTTTAAAGTTGTTTAATTACTACATATATAAGGATTTTTAAACGAATTTTATTTTATCAAATTTTAATTCAAAATCCAATACGACATTGCGATTAAAATGTTGATTGAAACGGATTTAATATTAAATGTATATAGGATGGACCATTTAGATGGGTCAGTATGGGCATGTCTGAAACTATGAGACAATTAAACATTTTGTTTTAGCACACAAGCACGCACAACACACACACACACACACACAGTGTATTTTGGCAGCAGTTTTGGAGAGCCAGTAAATTTACAGATATATGCCATTTAACAACTGTATGTCAAGTATCGAAATGCATCTGTTATAGGCAGAGGCCGCTTAATACCAGAGGGGCCTCGTTGTTCCGCGACAACCCATAAAAACAGTAATGAAATGAGCATTCAACTACTTACCTCGACGTCGATAACTTATTAAATAATTGAAATCTACAAACACTATTGACCATAATTCAATTTATAATACCTTGTAGAACCTAGAATTACGGCCACAAAACAAACATAAATAAATATCTTTATTTCTAATTATGATTACAAGCACTATCGCTCACTGAGAAAAAAACACATTTAAAAATGGGCCACAATTAATTTTGTGCTCCAATAATTTGTGAATAGATCTGTACTCGTAGATCTTAAACTTAAACGAAATGTTTAATTGAACCGCCAAATAAGTATTTCCCCCAATGTGCCAGAGTAAAATCTGATTTAGTGTAAATGAACTCGTAACCGATCTATTTCAGACTTATATATAGTAGGTAATTTGAAACGTTGCAGCCCTAAATTATTTCTCACGAGAGACGGCATCCGGCGGGAATGTCGATAACATAGTGATGTGCCCGGAATATTTGAAAAACGTAGTATACATACTACGGTCAGGTACTTATTGCAGTAATACGGTACAAAATTTGTATACAGTAGAGTACAAGCTAGGACATTTATTTCCAAAATCATTTTATGTAATTTAATGGTTAGTAACTAAGTAATGTTATGTTATTTAAGGTGCCGATTGAAGACTAGTGTTTCACGTGTTGATTGAAAGATATGAATTCTATTTAAATCCATTTTTTTACAATAAATCAAACTATACTTAGTTTGATTAATCATAATTTCTAGCTAATCAGGGAACCTACACAACACATCACGCTCAAAGTATTGAGAGCAATAAATATTTTTTAAAGATCAAGTAATAAACTATTTTTTTTGTTGGCAATTGAGAAAATTACATTTCATTGTGTATTTTTCTTTTACAGGACCTCAAAAAATATATATCAATGTTATATTCCTAATCCATATGCTTAAACTTTATGAGGAAATGCTTTTTTTATAAATAAAATCAGACTAGAAAACTTGTTCTAAAATACTATGAGATACGGGAAACTTCTTGAAGTCGGTAGATTATGTTGATTGAAAACTGTCCGAATTGAAGGCGGAGCTGATTCACTAGTTGTATTTTATTACACACAATGATATTATCATAGCATTGTCTTGTGATATCAGTAGACTGTTATCCAAGAGCAACAATTGAGGTACCTCACAAAATTAGGAGGTGGTACTATCTGGAATTGTAGACAACAGCTTTTGTATTTTTTTATTAGAACAGACCGACATTTGTGTAAATAGTTTGAAAAAGTAGTAAAACATTTTTTATTCAAAATTTGACTTCAATTGTTTCGTAAATCCAAGATATATAGCCATATTTGTACAATATTTGCTCGTTTAAAGTTATACTATAAGATATATAAAATCTATCAAAAACTGTCTATCAAAAAGTTAAACCTGCAATAACTCGTACTGAAATACCACTTTGTATAACACTAATTTGAAAATACCTTCACGAGCTGATACCCGGGTGATGTCATTATTCTCTATACCACAACACTAATGAGATTCGTTGCCAATTTTAAACCGTCAACAGAAATACTGAATTAGTCAGCGAGTTATCTTAATATAAGATCTTTATTTGTTTGTATTTTTTTTAATGTTACCTCAGAACTTTTGACTGGGTGAACCGCATTTGATGATTCTTTTTTTGTTTAAAAGAATAATGCTTCCCATATGGTCCCATTTAAATTCAAAATCGGTCCAGCCGCTTATTAGTTATATACTTTAATAACTGTAAACTGTTTTCCTATCTTGATGATACAGTCAATGACAGTGAATGAAAATCGATCCCAAAAGTAGCAACGGACACTAAAAAGGGTAAAATATTTCTTTTTACAAAATTACAAATATACGAGAGGAAAAATGCGGAATTCGAATTTTTTTTTACCTGTCCGACCTTTTCCGTTTCTTTTTTTTTACGTGTGAAAATGCATTTACGCATTCCCGTCCACCTCGGAGAAGGTGGCTGGGATATGTCGACACCCACTACTCCCACAGCAGTACTGTATTATAGATTGACATGGTTAGACAATCGTCAATATCGTTGAGGAGGAGATACGGGTTTGGTTCAGTGACGAAACTATTTCAAATAGTCAGTAGTCCTTTGGTAGCAGTATAACTCTGTGCTGGTTTGTCCAGGGCAGTACTGCCATATATATATTTGTACTGCCACGCAGTAGTATTCACATTACTGTGTTCCGGTTTAAAGGGTATGTGGGTCAGTGAAATGACAGGTATATTTTTTTTAATGTTATTGTGACGGAACAAGCTCGAGGTCCACCTGATGTTAAGCGGTTACCTCTGCCTATAACAGATGCAGTTCATCGTTCAAGTGACGAATAGCACTGCGCCCGTCACCTTGAGACATAGTTGTTAAGTCTCATGTGCTTGTAATTTCACTGGCTCTCAAGGACTGCTGCCGGAACACACCGTTAGGTGCTTGGCGACAGATTTTCCACTTGAGGGTGGTCGCTAGCAAGGCGGGCATTCGCAAAAAGCCCTTCCACCATGCGGTGAAGCTCAAGCCCGCGGCGGGATTCGAACCATGGACCTGCTGCGCGGCAGTCCATAGCCAATGCCACTGAGCCATCACTGCTTAACAACAACTATATCTCAAGGAGGACGCAGATCAATTCGGGTTTTCGCTTAGCACCAAAAAAGCTTCGGAATTATTCCGTCACATAAAAAAATACAATATTTAACTCGGAACGTTTTTGGCGATGGACTAAGTAAAAATACCTTGAAAATGTAGTAAAGAATGTGATGATTCTAGGTATACTTTTTTCACATTACTTAAAAACCTTCTGTATAAGTAGATCATAGATCGTCAGCTCTAATTCGACTATTAATACAGTCATAAGACAAAAGAATTATTTTTTTATGTATGCTTGTTGCTAGAAAAATTCTCTATTAGAGATAAATTAGTAAATTTGCGTTAATTTGTAATAAAAATTAAAAGTTAAATTAAAAATTAGTAATATTAGAAAGAAAATAATTTTCCTGAAACTTTTATAAAGGAGCGAATTTCAAGAACGTACGCAGATTTTCAATGATAAACAACACGTTTCTAAGCTTGGGAGGTGAAAAAGTCATTTAGTTAATTTATGAGAACATAAAACGAACGAAAAAGGTTTTAAACACTTGATTAAAAACTAATTTTATTCAATTTTTTATTGACGCATACTGTCTTAGATAAAGTGAGCTAAAACCTTTTACACTCCTCCCAATCACGTACAGTACATCAGTCTTACAGCTAATATACCGTTGGCAATCCTACCCGGTCTAAGTACGAAGAAAACCGGGAAATAGTACATCAACCGGCACGCCCGGGTAATATCCCACCCGGATGTGTACCGCCGGCCTAATGAACCGAGTAATGGCACGTTCGATATATTTCTGCACTCGCGTTTCGGATAAGACTCGGATGAAGCTGGAAAAAACCGGATAAAACCGGTTCATCCCGGTCGGTACGGCTCAATGACTGTTGAAGGGATTAAGGAAAGCGCGGTTTGAAAAATGTGTAGAAATCGGATGTTTAATGAAGTAAGATTTTGGGTATTTTAAGATATAACTCATAAAATGAAAATATCGTGTTTCTGAGTATATCAATGTGTTATTAATATCTATTAATATCAAATTGATAATATGATAGATATAAAGTTATAGGTACTAGAGTATATTACGAAAATATTATAAAATGAAGCATTCAATGAAATGCCCTTCCACCACATATCAAGGGAGATTAGCTTTCAGTCCGAGATTGTTCACATAAAAGTGTCGCATGTCACCGCGTCTCTCCACCCGTTTCACTCACACATCAATGAAAATAATAAGTATGGCATACATACGCACAATTTGCCACGCACACCAACATTTCCGTTATAAACTAAATAATCGTACACATGCATAAATGGGTTGTGCTTCAGCCTGTAGCTACGGTCACTAGTTACACTCACAGATACAGCTATTAAAATACTGATCCCTTGCGTTGTCAGAAAAACTGATTCTTTTGTTGATTAGTACAAAACGCGCAATGGTTCCTTGCGCGTACACGCCTGATTTAGGCCACATGCGTTCACAGGTGCCACGCCTCCATTATTTAACTCCCCTGTTTCCTGATCTGAGCCTTCCACCATGCGTTGGAGCTCTAGCCGGCGCGGTGGGGATCGAACCATGGACCTGCGGCACGGCAGTCTAGATATTACCGATCGGCCATCTGTACTGTATTGTGTATAAAATTATTTAGCATATATGTATTTATATTAATAATTGCTTCAAAGTTTAGTAAACGGGAATAAAAAACGTCGAATAGTATTCTTTTTCCTATTCATCTAACTCATAACTCCTTTTTAATGCCCCTGACATATTTTCTTGTCAAAGTATCTAAAGACTTGTACCATTTTAAACAATATAATAACGACGAAGAATGTTCATTAGAAAACGTACCTGAGTGGTACGACAAGTTTGACTTTGATTACTTTTTGAACTTCAGCCATTTAATTTTGAAATGTCAGCGTCCAGGTAGGCTACAACAATCATTGTACTTAGGCAGTATTAACATTAATTATGTTTGTCACGTTGTAGACGTCCAATAATATTGCAGTATTTAAAATTTGCACTTATAGTTATGAGGCCTCGATCAGATTATGTCAAAATCATCCTAAAGATAAAACAATTTAAGACGTTTATGATCCTATCAACCACAATCTAAAAAGTAATTCATCAAAGTGTCTAGACGGAATTAGAGACAAATAACGCAAGACTGAAATTTTCACAAGGGAATTGAAATTTATTATCAAAATCATCCTATCTTGAAATGCTAAAAAAAGTTTAAGCGTGTGTTAGTTGGAATAATGAAAGTCAAAGTCAAACCATTTATTCAATTTAGGCGTCTACGACGCTCTAATGAAATTTTAACATTGAAATATTCTAACTTTACTGCCTCGTTCAGTTAACAAAGTTGTAGGTATAGAGCCACTTCGAGAAGAACGGACAAGAAACTCGGGGCCATTCTTTTAAACGTCTTTTAACAATGTGTTACTTACTTACTATAAACACTTATCAACTATTGATTAACATATTTGTCGTTGTATACCTAATACCAAAAAAAGAGTATAATAAATTACATTAATATAAATAAACAACATAATATAATAGTAGTTTATGCAACTGTCATATAATAGAGGGTATTAAAACATGAGTGTAGTTTTTGAAACGAGATGCTGGCGAGTTTCAAAATAAGATTACACGAGTGTTTTAATACCCTCTATTATATGCAGTTGCATACACTACTTTATTTAATCTGATGGCTATAGGTAGCTACATTAAATAAAATGCAATATAAAAACCAGCGCGTTGCGCGCGCAGCGCGCTCACCACAGATTATGTGTACTTACTTAAATTGAAATGAAACCTCCTTGGTCGGGACACATTGTACTTTAATAATAAAAAAATGGTTTTAAAGCATTGTTTTGTTTTATAAAATATGCCAATAAAGATCTGTATTTAATTTCATAATTAGAATATTATCGAATGAGATTACATAAACTATTTTATATAAGTACTTTACACTGTCACGTGATCAATTTCACTACTTATAAAATATACTTCCAGTAATATTATCATCAAATAATGATTTAAGTGATCATCATAATCCATATATGATGCTTAATCAAAGTCTAACAACAAACACAATAAGGTACAGTATTAAATTCACACCACAGATAAAGTATACACATGGATAATTATACCAATACTTATTTTCCTCTTAAAAACCACAGAGTATATTTATAACGAAATGAGAATGTCACATTAAGCCAGTTGTTTAATCTTAAGCTTAAAGCTAATCAAGTGAAGATGAACAAATATTTCATTACATAGTAAGTCAAGTTTTCAAATAATCTATCACGTGCTTATTTATCACAAATTATATTATTTGATTGATTATTTTAGGATTTCGTATGCAAAATTATAATTATTTGTGTTTAATTGATATCGGAATCGATTCACTGCATTCTCTAAATTTTAGTTATATTTCAAAATTATTGTGAATATTTATATGAATGCCAAAGATTCTTAGAGGTGTAATGAGCGCGTCAAAATACCAAATTCTATTTCACACATCTTAAACTATGACGACAATCAACAACATGACGACAAGCGCGCCATAATATTGAATTCAAATTGAATTTAATATTATGTCGCGCTTCTTTTATTTGTTAAAATCTATAACTTTCAATATACATCAAATGACATGTCTTTTTAAATTAAGAACGTTTTATTTATCATACGACAAAAAAGTTCCTCTCTAAAATCTGATAAATACCACGCAGGTTTAATTTTTATTCAAAGTGGCAAGTGCATAGAAATGCCCCTACATATTAAAAGCCCTGTTATTAGTACCTAATGATTTAAATTCACCGATATCTTGATACTTGCTTTAGAGTACCTATATGCATATTATTTTCACTCTCATTATAAATATTTAATGTATTCAGATACGTACCTATTTAGACTGTTCTATATAAACAGCACAATAATGATATATGGGAGTGTTAATGAGCAAATATATAAATTGAGTGACAGCGTGATTCCTCGGGAAGTATTACGTACGTGCATGTCATATTCCGATACAACATGTTCCATCTTCCGGTAATATTGACTCGTAAAATGTTCGAACGAGAGCATACGAGAAATGTTCCGTGTCGAAGAGAACGTGTCGTGTCTAAGTCGTGTCTACATTATCGGTGAAATCACGTCGTGTATGTACATAACGTGTTATGTTCGCATGATTCATCGTCGTGTTCCTTTTGGAGGAACTTAATAAAGACAACAATAACAGAACATATCATCAAGCATTTTAGTATATATTATTATGTTGCGGCTAAAGGTGTGAAGTTAAACTTAAGATTAGGCGGCTAAACTCTTCGATAACCAGCTAAAGTTCAATATAATGTTAGTTTGCGTGGTGACTTATCACCTTTAGCTGGTAAATGTGCACATTCAACGAAAAGAAACGGCTAAAACTGTATTCGGTGAACAAATGCCGCTGCTGAATAAATAATATTCTATGTAATTCGAAATACCAGTAGTTTCTCATGTTCCAATAAATATCTCCTAATTAAAATGAAAATATATTATGATAGGCATTCTATAAAAAAAACCTGCGTATATCATCCCTAACCAAATCCTTAACCATGAATCGTGTGTAAGTACGAGTATATCTGTGTATGTATGCCTTACCTATGTTGAGGAATCATGAATCTATATATTCATGAATGTTAAGAGGCGTCAAAGCCCAAAGGGTAAAAAACCGGAAGGTGGGCAGCAGCGCCTTCTGAGGAACTATTTGACACTGCGATCCACAATACGCCTGCCAAGCGTGGGGATTATGACAAAGCATCCCTTGCTAAGGGAGGCTGTGTTCCGCAGTAGATAATCTGACTGATATATAATTTTAATTTAAGTCCATAATAACTGCAGATTTCGCTCTATAACTACATATAAGAATTATAACCCCTCATTCGTTTTTTTTAACACAATTCATTTACGTACAAGGCCTGGCTGCAGTATTATTCGCGTTCCAAAACATTTTAACGTAATATAATATAATTGGGGACACGTTTTATTTGTCAGATAATCGGAAAAATAAACATAAATATAATTCAACTTATTCTAAATTGACACTTAATACACAATGTATATTTAAATAAACTTGCTACAACACAACGTAAATACGGTAATCCTATATCCCTAAGCGCTCGTTTTTCCAAATCATCTTAGAGGTAAAAAGCATTGGCAGCTCGACTGCGTAGATTAATGCGTTCCGACTTCCCCCGTGATTGGTACAAGGGATAAAACAGGAGTGAGTCATTACTGCGCTGAGGGAGGTGAGTAAGTACTTATTCTGTAAGTAAGATAAAAGATAACGGAACTTAGAATTCTCATTTTCTTGGAACTGTGAATGTGCAAGTTTCCGGTCTGCAGCTTGGTCGTGTTTATTTATTTACCTGAGTCTACCTTTCTGCTAAAATCCTATTTGTAAGCATTTTACTTTTAACAACGCGAATTTTACTTATAATGCGTTAAATTGCTTATATATTTTGAGGGTAAGTTCAAAAATCTTCATAAATTAAGTTAAAAAAGAACTTTACGAAATAAAACAAAATCAAAGTCAAAATCATGTATTCAATTTAGGCGTCTTCGACGCTCTTATGAAGGTCAATTACATAGTTTAATAATGCAATATTCTACATTGTACTGCCACATTCAGCAAACAAAAATTGTATAGAGCCACTGCAAGAAGAACGGGCAAGAAATTCGGGGCCATTCTTTTAAACGTCTTTTTACAATGTGTTGTTATTTACAATATAATACAATTATAACAATATTTTATTACATTACGTAGGTGTTAGGCTAGCTTGGCAGAGGCGAACCAGTCCAAGCATTTTTGTCGTTTAAGTAATCACAAACTGTGTAGTAAGATTTATTTATCAAAATATTCTTCACATGCAACTTGAATTTTCTTTCTGTGAGCGTTGTAATATGTTTGGGCAATTTATTATAAAACCGCACACAATTGCCTAAGAAGGACCTTTTATTTGTCTTTGCTAATCTAAAACCTGGCTCTAAATGCTAGTGACATTACTACTGTATGGCACGTGCTTCAGAGAGAACGTTCAGCCGTTGGTCTCAGTTATTAGAATGGCAGTCGTAATAGCACGTGGTAAGGCATTTTGCGAATGCTCGCCTAGGCAAGCTACACACAAATAGAAAATCTGTCGCCAAAAATATGACAGTATGTCTAAGGCGGTTAACAGTCTTTGCCTTATGTAAAATACTGAATATAATCTAGTTAAAATCTGTTAAAATGATTATTCGAGATATTCGGGTTTTCGGGCTAGCCCGTGGGGTGCCGTGCTAGAATGTCACCCCCCCCCCCCTATCTACTTTGGGTGTCGTAAAAGGCTACTAAGGTTAACACACTAGAAGGTGGGCAGCTGCGCTTTCTGGAGAACTGATATCTCACTCTGCGATTCCTAAGACGCTTGCCAAGCGTGGGGATTATGGCAAAGCCATAAGGGGTGTTCAACAGTGGACAATCCGGCAGAACTGTAATATAGTACAGTTCAAAAACTTCTTAAAAGTAAATTTTGCTGTAGCAGTGCAACTTTCTGCGGATGCGGATAGGTAAGCTTTTACCAATATTTTATTGTGATCGTAGATATTGACCAACTAAACCTTGAGCATAGAACATATAATAATCCTAGAGTTACTAGTTCTGAAGAACAGTCACCGAAATACTCCATTTTATTTTATTAGCTTTAATGGATTTGTTTACCTTAGGGTAACATTTCGTCTATAAAGCTTTAGAGAAATACCCCACCAACAAGAATTCAAAGTCAAAATAAAAATAATTTATTCAATTAGGGCGTCTACGGCGTTCTTATGAGGGTCAATTACAAGTAATAATATTAAAATATTATACAAGGTACTGTCACGCTCAGCAAAAAATTTGTACATAGCCACTGCGAGAAGAACGAGCAAGAAACTCGGGGCCATTCTATTTAAGTGTCTTTGAACAATGTGTTACTAATAATTTTATATTGTTAAGGCGGCAGGCGATAGCTTGGCAGAGGTAGAAGATCAACAAGATCTACCTACAAGATAACCTACACCCCAAGGGCCGAAAACCATTTCATAGTTCAATCTTTTTTTAACCATACATTTACATTGCATAGCTTTTTGGTAATTGTAAGTCTTGCATGATGGCGAACAGTATTTTAGTAGAAAGAGTAATCTTGTAAGCAGGATGCAACACTTAAAGAGTGAAAAAAACCGCCAAGTGCGAGTGGGGCTCGCGCACGAAGGGTTCCGTGCCATTATCTGTAACCTAATCTTGCAAGAAAGCGTCTACCTGTCACCGTTATTAGTATCGAGCAAGAAACGGTAAAAAATCAAGTTTGTTGTATGGGAGCCACTCTTAATTTTTATTTTTTTAGACTATTTCTTGTTATAGCGGCTATAGAAATACTGTGAAAATTTCAACTATACCTAGCTATCACCGTTCTTGAGATACGGCCTGGTGACAGACGGACGCACGGATGGACAGTGAAGTCTCAGTAATCGGGTCCCGTTTTTACCCTTCGGGTACGGAACCCTAAAAAAGAAACAAAATTTCTAATGAAAATTAAGAAATTACTTGTAGAAGTAGAACCATAACAATATGGGGACAGTGTTTTGAATCAACATTGTACCGACTTCAACATATTGTTTTAGTGTCGGAAGATGGTTCCATTTATTTAGTATTTTAGTAAATAATACGTGAATAAGTCAGATAGCTCCGACTATAGTTTCAACCACATTCGGTGGTATATTTCAAGAAGACTTGGGGACGCCTGCGTTGTAGTCTCGCTTAGCACTATTTTTATATTATTCGTATATACATTTATTCGTAAGAATAGTTACTATCTGAAGCTTGAAAAACTAGACCCTAACAATTAAAAGCTGTATGGAACGCCTTTCTCTCGTGAATTTTGCAATTTCGCAGTAATATACGAGTACCTACTACTTCACGAATGTATTTAAATACCTTGTATTATGGACAAACGTCAAAGTTCTGCCTAACTCAATGAAACTTTAAACCCTCGTCTTCTATTCAGGCCTACAAACGTCAGCTATCTACCGAATATGTACGACCTTCGTTTAACAGTATAATATAAATATATATTATAATTGGATCCCCATATATATTAATAACCAATTATTATGTCAATAATTACTCAATATTATAACTGCGTCTTATACAACCGGTTTTATGAAGTAATCCGGTTTGGAGGTATAGACAAATATCCGGGTTAAATTAAAACCGGATGTTACAACAGCTTTAGCGTTATTGATGATTATCTAAACTAATATTATAAAGAGGAAAGATCTGATTATTTATTTCGATTCAATGGGCTCTGCAAACTGAATCAGTTTGACAAAATATTTCGTCATCAGAATTCTACATTATCCATGATGAACATAGGCAATGGAATATTACAAACAAAATGTTTTTTTTTTTTTCAATTTTTTGTTAAATACCCGTGCGAAGCTAGGCGAGCTAATAGAAGATAAACTATTAAACTCTAAAGTAATGCATATTCTGTGACTGGTAGCATATTTTGTATAGGTAACCTAGGTAGGTAGCAAGTAGGAAATCTGTCGATAAGCACCTACCCGTGTGTTCCGGGTCTGGGAGCTTTCTTTGAGAGCCAGTAAAGTTAAGCCTGTTGACACCTTCGACCACCATCTCTTACCGTCAGGTGACATTGAGGTCTAGTGCTAATATATCACAAAAAAATAACAAAAAACGGTGGATATCATCGTCTATTTTGTCTACTGAAACTTAAAATAATAAGCATAACGTGTTACCTTTTACGTTGCGGTGGTGAAGTGGTTAAGGCATCCAGTAAGTACCTGTAACGATAAATATATTTAGATAATTTTATGGAATATTTTTTATTTCTATTCTTTTTGTGTCATACATGAGTAAGGTACTTGTCTGTGTGAACTGTTCATCGTTTGCATCTACATAAATTAATTTAATAACGCCTCGGGGTGTCGAGCGCTGTGCAGTGTCAGGCAAAAGGAGAAGATTACACAGGAATATTAATAAAAAAAAAGAAAAATGGCAAATGGACAGACGCTTATTTACTTGATCACAAAGCGAAGCCAAGTAATCTCGACAATGGCCTCACAGACCCTTCAAAATTAATTAAAGCGCGGTGAGCAAGCCGATCCCCGACGGAAAAAAACGAATGTAAACAGAACTTTTAAGAGTAAAATAACATAACCTAAAAATATCCACTTAATTTTAATGACGAATATGTTATCGTAGGGCAACTTCATGTTCATATATGTTTTCATTGTTATGCCAAATTTTCTTATTTTATTATTTTTCAAAATTAATTTCTTACCAAGAAGTGATTGTAGGTTACGAAATCGTTGTGAAATTCTAAATGAAGTGACAGACACATGAAATTCACAACTTTATGTCTCAATGTGATGGGCGCAGTGCAGTGCTTGTGATGAAATGCATTCGTTATTAAGCACAGGTTATCGCTTTACACTTTGCCTTGTGCATAATCCATCACAATACGACACAAAAAACGTTAGTTAAGACCATACTAACTAGTCTCATTGGCTCAGTTTTATCTCCTGCTTTAGTGTCCTTCATGTGTAAATTAAGCTTGGCCAATATGAACTCTCTATTGACAATGCTACAGTCTTATCGACATTCAAAATGGATTCAAATTTACAGTGGGATCCACATATACATGATCTATCCGCAAGACTTAGTTCTGCTGCATATTATAATAATAATAGTTTTATTTCCCAAATAATGTACAATTAGATCACAAACTAACTATAGTTCTTGATATTATAAATTCTGACGACAGTTAACAGACGAAGCTACTGCTAGGCTAGTTTATTTTGCGTACTACGTATGAAAATTCAAGTTGCACGTGAAAAACATTTTGATTAAGAAATCCTACTACACAGTTTGTGATTACTTGCTTGGACGATTCAACGCACTGAGAGGGATTTCGCCTTGGCAGAGGAATCACTGTCACCTACGTAATATAAACAAATATTGTAATAGTGACAAAGACATGAACTGCGCCCATCACTCTGAGACATACAGTTGTTAAGTATCATGTGTCTGTAATTTCACGAACAGCTGCCCGAACACACTTTTTGGCGTTTGGCGACAGATTTAGGTTTGATCTACTTGAGGGTGGTAGCTAGCCCAGCCGGGCATTCGCAAAATGTCCTTCCACTGGCTGGCAATGGAGATCAAACCATGGACCTAATGCGCGGCAATCCAAAGCTCTTGCCGCTCGGCTATCATTGTTTCAAAATGCGAACTTCCTTCTTTAATGAAGTCGTTTAAAAATCATAACTTGCTAAGCTACTTTTTACTGTATTATATAAATGAATTTCTTAAAACCATATCCTAAAATAGAAGCAGTGTCGCAGTGCGGATTCCGTACGCATCATCCTTGCTTTACGGCTCCGATTTGGTTTCCATTCGATATGATATAGGGTACCGTATTGTGTAATGGTGAAAAACGGAACTCTTATACAATTACTTTAATTACCCGTATATAGTCTAAACCGCCTTCACAGCGAAATCAGTAATTAAACATGTACTGAAAACAAATATGATGACCTGAAAATCCATTCTTACCTACTTACAATTTTAATTTAACTCGTAAGTATATTGTTAATTATTTTTTTAAGACGCTTTAATACTTTGTCATAAAAAAATAACTTTACATAATTATACTATAACTTATATATATATATGTAATAATGTAATAATAAATATATGTAATTAATATAATTGTTATATGTAATTATATTAATTACATATAAAAATATGTCGTCACGAACGAAATTATACTTTTTCTAAGTTTTTATGCGTCTAACTAATTTAATGAATTGAATTCTTGAAGTCGAGCTATAGCAAACACAGGGAATCCTTTTGCGCTAGCTAGAGGAACAAGGGTTATTAAAATTTACAATAATACTCATATTATAATGTAACTAGCTTCTAGTTAAGAATGAATGTGTTATTAAGTAACCATTATTAATAGTGTTTCAGTCTTTGAAGCAAAAAAACCTTTTATTTTATTATGTTTTTAAATAAACAAATAAAATTCTTTGTGGTAGTACAGGAAGTGCTCATTAAAAATGCGTGTTGTTTTTTGACTAGTACGTGGATTTAATTAAATAAAACCGGCCAAGTGTGAGTGGGACTCGCGCACGAAGGGTTCCGTACCATTATCTGTAACCTAATCTTGCAAGTTACGGACACTTTTCGCAGTGTCGGCGAAAACCTTTTTTATTGTATGGGAGCCCCCTTAATTATTTATTTTATTTTAACTAATTATATTAAAAGAGAACATAAAACTAAATATTCTGTGAATAGTTACAGCATCGATGACAAGTAGTCACCGTTATTAGAATCGAGCAAGAAACGGTAAAAAAATCAAATTTGTTTAATGGGAGCTATCACCGTTCTTAAGATACCGCCTGGTGACAAACGGCCGGACGGACGGACAGCGAAGTCTCAGTAATAGGGTCTCGTTTATACCCTTTGGGTACGGAACCCTAAAAACCATGTTTATGTTTGAATAAAATATCGAAATACTAAGTATATAAGTTACATATACGAATAAAAGTTCGAATTACGTAGTGCATAAAAATGTATTGATTTAGTTCGAATATTAACGAGAGTCGACTGTATAATTATGCTATACAAATATCGGGATAAAAAAACTCATGTATCACATTATAAATTCGACAAGGGTGTAAAAGGCGTTAATAAATGCCTGAAGAAGATATATAGGTACACTAATAACTTTAAAAAAGGCTGGTAAGCCAATTCATGTGCTATATTTTTCATTCGATAACAGTAGGCTGGCGATACGTAAGTTATGTTTATGTTTTTCTTTTTTTATATGCAGCTTTCATTTCTCTGTGTGGCGAAATCCAATCTTATGCATGACCCGACACGCACTTGCCTACATATTTATGTGTTATATATAAACCACACACATATCTTGATACCTGATGTTTCCTATCGATGCTCCGTAACGTCTTTACCCCATACGGCTTGTTTTATGAGGGCGTTTACGACCTCCCTTTTATTTATTTCGAGACTTGTATTTGTGCTACCTTTGGCAATGCCAATTTTTAGATATGGTTGGCATTGAACTATGTTGAACTTAAGTCCTTTGAGGTCTACCAAAAGAAGTAAGTCCTTACGACGACGCATATTTTTCAATTGGGTCAAAAAATTTTAAGCCATTTTATTGTTGGGTATAAATTTGGTTTAATTTAATGTTTTCAACAGTGCAGTTCGTCAGTCATAATCAATATTAAACTTTCAAGACTATTTAGTTCAAATATAACTTTTTCATACATTTAGGAATTAAAACAACTTTAGATAGAGAATAATAGATAATAACCATCAGGTGAGCCGCCTGCTCGTTTGCCATTCTATCTCATACACAAAAAAAAAGATAATTATAATGACTCTGAGACTAGAACTCAGTGGCTTTCAAGGACTGCTTGGCTACAAATGTTCTACAGCTAGCCAGGCAGGTATTCGCAGTGTTCTACTATCATGCGATGAAGACCAAGTCAGTGGAGGATCTTTTACGCGGCATTCCATTTTCATTGCAATTGGGCTATCACTTCAACTTTTCAACTTGAGAGTGTTGTACCTATCCAGGCGAGCTGTCGTAGAATACCCTTACATCATGCTTAACGACTGCTCTCCTATGATAACAACTGGGATCAACACGGTTGACCGACTGATGACTGACTTGACCAGGATTTTAAACCCTATAAGAAGATGGAAAAGACAAGTGTCCAATCAAGTCAATATTGTGTCAATATTGTCAATTCACACAATACAAGTATAAATAAATTTAAAAACTAAAAAACCTGACTGCAAAATTTGTTTTTGTTAAACGCTTCATCAATCTATTGAAATGAAAACTACAAATTATATAATAATATTTATCGATTCAATTTTTAAAGCCCTTAATTACTCGATGGGTTTGTAAAAAAAAATATCTCACTATAACGGCGGCCTATAGAATTCACCTGTTTGAATTATTTTTATTGTTTTTCCTAGTGTCACACATTGCGCAATCAAGACAAACATAACGATATCTCATATATTAAAATCGGTTAAGCCGTTTAGAAGTTATGGAATAAATAAAACTTACAAACTCACATACATACATGAGCCCTGAAAACATTTCACTAATTTTTTCGGCAGTCGTGTAAAACTAAATAAATTTTATCCATCCCTTTCTTTTACCGACAGCTATTCATACAAAGCGACAGGTCTTATGATGTTCTTCATATCTACATAGATTACTTTTCTGAGCCATTTATATCAAATACCTATAATTTAATCCCTTCAAATACGCTCTTCAACTCGCAATGAGATGAAATTATTGCATAAGCGATTCCATATCTTTATTTCTGTCCAAAGGAGTTTTACACTTGGGAATATGTTTGGTAGAAGCTCTCTCGGTCTCAGCTTAACTTTGGAACAACAAATAACGTGATGGTCTTGTCACGTACCTACTTACTTAGTTTGTATTACAATACGAGTCTCGAAGAGAATTCAATATATTTTACGGAATATCTATCGGTAGATCTCATATCTTGATGTATAGATACATGGACCAACAAATCCACAGAAAGAATGAACTACGTCTCCATATTAGCAGATCTGAATGAACACTCAGGGCTGAAAGGACGAGAGCTGAAAGGACAAATACCGAAAGGACGAGAAACAGAGTTGTAACAGCTGCGCTACACCAAACACGATTTAATAAGCTTACATTGTAAAATGTTCCTATTATACAAATATACATAAAGTACGTACTGATACCTGAATACTATCTTAATTTCAGACTAAAAACTTGGAAGAAGCTGAGATACTATTTATCAATCTTGAAATAAATTACCCAAGAACCAAAGAAATTAATATAAGATCTTAAAAAGACATCTATACCATAATCTAGCCCGTACAATCCGAAAAAAGTAGGCAAAGTGCCTACAGATGTATTTTGATTTCATGTGAAGGGGGCGATAATTACCATCTACCTGGCACTGTTCAAGGTTCTATTCTGCTACCAAAAATTGTTTTCCGAAAGCCCGAATAATTATCCGATCTGGGGATCAAACTAACGATATCAATGGCCATAAGCGACGCTTTTCGCCACTGAACCACACACATCTAAGTATAATCTCAAAATCTAAGCTGGAGGAAGTTTATTTGTTATATTAAGTAAAAGCAAATTAATATAATCTCCTGTGCAGAAAGTTGCAGGTGTAATGGCGTCTTTAGAAGTACGAAACAAAATGCCTTGGAAAGTAATCATGACTGAATTACTGATCAGACGCAGTGTGACGCAGTAGCCAAGCTTAAAAAAAATATGGCGAGTTTGTAGCAAAGATAGTCAAGTCTTTGGTTTGAATCTCGCCACGGACTTGAGTTATATTAATAACATCTTTTAATGCCTCATCACTTACTATCATTTTTTATAGTGGTTAAGGGCTAGCCTATCAGCTGTAAATAAGAAAAAACCGGTATGCCAATGGAAAACCACAATATTTTGTGCATAAGAGAATCTAGAATTTTCAGTTTGAAATCTTAAAGCTCATACTAAATACGTAAATTAGTAACAACAAAGTAGCAGGGACATAGCGTATATACATGAATAATAGCCAAGCCATCAAGTAGAAAATCGGTCTCGAGTAAATATAAAAATAGATTTAAGCATAACGGAAATCAATAATAAAATAACATTTTATAATACTTTAAGAAAAAATGAAATCAATATTTTAAAAATCATTTAATAATTTATATAAATATCTAGTGACGATTTCGCCTTAATTTCTTACTAAGCTGACGTAATATCATGAACATGATGCAGTCTTGCTGGAATTTCGTTTCTACACAAAGCGACTACAGGAAATCTGGACTTTTGGATCGCACAATCGAGAAAATTTTTTCATATAAGTCTTATACATATCAAGAAATTTTGGCAGAATTGCCACTAAAAATATTTTTTGTATATATATAATATGTTTTTATTACAAGAATTTAATCTTTTTAGTATTATTTCAAAATTTTTATTGTAAAAATCTACCACTAAGCACTTAACGGCGTTAACCAGCTTTTACGTGACCTTACTCTGACGCCAACTTGTCTGCTTCAGTAGGAAGATACATCACCAACCAATCACTTAACATGAGTAAAGAGCCCTTATGTGCCCCATATTTTTTTCCGGATTAACTAGCCATGCTTTTCCATTCTTGCCTTTTTTGAAAATCCGATATCCGAATTGTAACGACATGAAACAGTTCACGAGTTCTAAAACCGGCCACTGACGGCTATTCAACTTGTTAATATTAGTCCAGTTTCCCATTGTATAGCGCGTTCTCACCTCAAAACCAACAAGAAACAAACCGAACTGAAACTAAACTTCTTTACTGAATTCCACTGCGTCACCAATGAAGATATTCTCTTTACATCGAACATTTCCAATACGTGACTAATATCCTCCAAGCATCGTGACGTCGAGGAGCCGAGGAATTTTTCATTTGGCAGTAATTCAGGTACTGAACCACCTGATGAGTTCAATCGGCTTTATTGATCACGTGGTATTTACGAGGATATAAAAATGTTGATTATTTCCGCTAAAGTAATTTGTTTCCCTCTGGATTTTTTTACATGTGTGTATAACATACTATGTTTTTATCTGTTATATAGAAACAGAAACCTAATATTCTTGCAGGAATCATATTGAAGGTGATCTTTATTTTTAACACTAATTTATATTTTTTAAGACAATGATCACTAATTTTGATGACACTGATGAAAAGGATACGGTAATTCAGGACATAAAATATGTATGTTCTAAGTTTCATCAAAATCGGTTTAGCCGTTGCAACGTAAAGGATTAACAAACATACACACTCACATCTTCACCTTGAAAGATTTTCAATCATAATAATAGTGTCATTTTTAATACAAACTATATTATCATCATCTTAATTAGATAAAAAAATGTCTACTGTGGAACATAGCCTGCTCAATCACATCGATAAACGGCTATTAGCCACTCCAACAATATGTGCCCCTGATTATATAGCAGAACTCCACGATAGACATGTGTATAGATTCCAGATTTGTCTGCCAGGCATGATAAATAGCAGAGTCCTTCTACCTAGACAATCTGTTGTTGAACCTAAACTGTCCGCGATACGCGGAGCTAAAAATAAAACTAAGACAAATAACTTACATAAACTACATATTTGTCCTTTCAACACTTGCACCCTCACGCTTTTGGTACATAAGCAACTGGCCGGTTTGCTTAATCTAGTACTCACGCGCAGGGTCAGGCAATGTTCCTTCACAGGTCACTGTACGACTATGGACCATGTTCACATCAACCTGGTGTTCATCACCATTCAACACAACACTCATTTTGAATACTGACAATTGCTTGAAAATTATCAAAAGTTCAACAACAAAAGGCAGCACCAGACACCATTTTCAAAATCAAAAACCATTTTTAACAATCAAAATCAAAGTGTAAAGTAATTCTTCAACAAAGGTTATTTCCACAAAAGGATAACCACAAATCACAAAGTAAGTAGATGGTGCTACCGCGAAATTGTGTTCGGAACAGACGCCAAATTATGAAGAAAATACTGCAGTAGAACGCAACGTTAACGGCTATTATACTCCTCAACAATGTAAGTTCCCCAAATTATCAAGAAAATACTGTAGTAAGCGTATGATACTCTTTTTAGCTACAAGGAAACAGACGGGTCCACTAATACTACATTTTCTGCTTCAAATAACAATCTCAAAGCAAAAATACCCATAAATGGGTCAACCACTTTGTCACCAGGCAGAGTGACAGTCACCAAACCCCTTCCGTGTTGTTTAAACGGATATTAAGTACGGCTTTAGATAAAGAAACGCCTCAAAAGGTCCTACTGTCGCAAAATACAAGTGACAAGCGAAACTCTTATTTTACGGCACAAGCTGCTTTATCTTTCGTCGTTATATCACTGGTTGGATAACATTTTAAAAACGTTGACGCATTGAATGTTTGTAAATATACTAAGAGGTACAGCAGTATCTTTATTTTTATAGCTGATAGCCTTTAACAACTATCTCACCTGATGGTAAGTGATGATGTGGTCGAAGGTGTTGTTCAGGCTAGCCTAGAATTACTGGCTCTCAAGGACAGCTGCCGGAACACACCGTATCTAATTCGATTTAATATCTCATATAATTATTATAAATATCTTTTTTGAAGCACAAAATCTCCTTAGAGACTGACCAGACTGATGCGAATTTTGTGTTCATCAACCAGACTACGGGACTTTATCTGACCAATAGTAGAGCTTTTTCACACTCACAACTTTCATAATGATGTCCCATAAACTTTTATATTTCTAAATGTAATGTTAATCGTGGACTAAGCTAATATTACATTTACAAAAATAACAATCATCCCCTTAAGATGGTTAAACAACGATAGGAAAAAATAGAGTTATGATTCATTGTCACGTTAGCTCAGTCAGTCAGAGCATACACCGGCAGAAGGGCTGAATGACGCGGGTTGGAATCCCGCACGTGACTTTAATTTTTCCTCTCGTATATTTGTAATTTTGTACTACAATCATCGGCCTCCAAACATTGAACGGTGATAACTGCTTTATTTGAGGTTTCTAGGTCCAAAACTAAGCATGATATCGTCTGATCTCATCATAAGATAGGCTTATTTTGTTAAAAAAATGTCAAAGGATATTTCACCAGAAAGTTATGATCCTCGAAACATTATGTAAATTTTCGGTTTCGGTTTATAGAATTTTTATTTCTCAACAAGAAATTTACATTTCACTTATATGAGAAATTAATCTAAGGTTATATATATTATGCTTCGACATTTGATGAATACTAGTCTAGTTTAAATTTAGTAGTGTAACACAATACTTGTAGTTATACGGTGACTTAAAATGTGAAGAGGACAATTATTATTGATAATGTATGGACAAATTAGTGTAACAAGGTATACGGTAACTTAAAATGTGAAGAGGACAAATAATAATGTATGGACAAATAATATCTTTTACACCTTATGAATTTAAATACAATTTGTAAATACGTAAGTGTTGTAAGGAGCGCTCGCCGCCACCTCGGGCCGCCGCGCCGCGCCTCCGCGCCGCGCGGCTCGACTAGGCCGAGAGCGCTGCTGACAGATAAAACAATAGAACCGGTTGACAGCGAGCGCATGTGAGCGCCACAGTGTAACTATAAACAGTCAGTTTAGTTCAGTATTTTATTGTTCTAGTAATGTAATGTCGTTTTGTATATGGACCTTCAATTTATTTTTAAATATACTGAACGAACCTGCATTTTTTACTTCCATTGGCAGTTTGTTATATATTTTTACTCCCGCAAAAGTAATTGATCTTTGACCATGACCTGTGCGAGGTCACGGTAGTATGATGTGATCTTTTCGTCGACTAGCTCGGTTGTGTATTTGATAAATCTTAGTGAAAGTGATATTCTGTATATGAATTGTTTTATTCAGGACTCTTCTAATAAATATGCAGGTGTAGTAGTGATATAGTTGTTTAATATTCATGTATTTTGTTTCTTTGTAAATTTGGACTGTAGATGTCAGGTAGTCGTAACCAAACAACATTTTAATTAATTTATTTTGGGCAATCTGTAGGCATTTAAGTCTTGTTTTTGGAGCACTGCCCCATATCTCAATTAAGTACAGAAGATGTGGCTTAACTAAAGAGTTGTAAATTGTTTGACGAATTGTCTTAGGTAGGCATCGTACTATACCACGTAGTGAACCTAATAGTGAGATTAGTTTTGAACGTATATAATTAATATGTATGTTCCAGTTTAGATGGCAATCCAATCTTAAGCCCAGGTATTTTTCGGATGGTTTTTCAGTAAGTATATCTTGGGCAACTTTAAGTGGTAAATGGAGAGGAATTTTTTTGTTTTTCGCTTTAAAAATAACGTAACTAGTTTTTGACGCATTGATCGTGAGCAAGTTATCCTGAAACCAATCAGCTATTTTATTGAGGTCTTCTTGAGCGTTAGCAATCAGTTCATTTATTGAGGTTCCAAAGTAAAACAGACATGTGTCATCTGCGTACAAGGACATGTTTCCGTGTAAAGGAATCTTATGTATTGAATTGATATAAATTAGAAACAAGAGTGGACCCAAAATTGATCCTTGGGGGACACCGAAAGATATGCTCTGGGCTTTACTCTGAAAATCACCTATTTTCACTATTTGTGATCTATCGGCCAGATATGATTCAAAAATTTTAAGAGCTGTATCTTTTATACCAATGTTATGCAATTTCTGAATGAGGATTGAGTGACTTACTGTGTCAAACGCCTTTTTCAGGTCAATAAATACTCCCAGTGCCATCTTTTTTGCATCTATATTAGTTTTCATTTTGGTGATTAAATCTGCTGTTGCTGATAATGTGTTAGATTGCGATCTAAATCCATACTGGTGCTGAAATAAGAAATTATTACTTGTTAAGTATTGATCAATACGTGAGTGTAAAACTTTTTCAAAAACTTTTGAGATAACCGGTAGTACCGAAATGGGCCGGTAGTTACTAGGGTCAGTTTTAACACCTGATTTATAAATCGGAGTAACTTTAGCAACTTTTAAATGGTGTGGGAATTTCCCATCTGCTAGGTACTTGTTGACACAGACAGTCAGCGCATCCGCAATCTTATCGCTTAGACATTTTAAAACTTTGGTTGAAATGCCATCTATTCCTACGCTGCAGTTTGTATCAAGATTGTTTATGATTTTAACTATTTCATCTTTTTGGCAGTGTCTAAGAAAAGTAAGTTGGTAAGTGTGTTGTTCGTCATTGTATGTTGTAGATGATGGTTGGTGTTGTGTGAGAATTGAGTTGGCAAGATTAGCACCGATAGTAGAAAAAAAGATATTAAATGTCTCACAGATGTCCTTTCCTTCCGTAACAGTCTTTGAGTTGATTTGCAGTTTTGGAGGAGTACACTGAGTAGTAATTTTGTTAGCAGATAGGGTATTGATTAGCTTCCACATCTTTTTGGGATCTCGGGAACATTTTGAGAATTCATGATGGTAATATCTTTTCTTCGAATTACTGATTCTACTTGTTGCTATATTTCTTTCTTTACAGAATTGTTTTCTTATTTCGTCATTTTCCGGGTCTTGTTTAAGTCTGTACCATATCTCGTTTCTAGTTCGTATTTGAGAAGTTACTTCTTTACAGATCCAGTCCTGCTGGGGTAGGTTTAATATTTTCATTTTTATGGTCTTGCATTCACTGATTTTTAAAGGCTGATCTAGATTTGGACCTAAAATATGGGACCCTAAATGTTTGTATAGAGATTGGACCGGGCAGCTTAATCTTAAATATTATTCAAACCATATCAAATTATAAAAAAAGATAACCGAAAAATGGAACCGACTTCGATTGTTGAAGTCGGTTCCATTTTTTGGTATTTTTTTTTCACACTTTTTTGTTACCATTGCTACTTACGGGATCAATTATCGTTCATTGTTAAGGACTAGATCATCGAGATAGGTAAATATTTTTCAGTTATTTTAGTGTGACTCAAAAACGGCTTGACCGATTTTAATGAAACTTAAATGGGATCAAACGACAAGCTTCACCTTTCAAACAAAAAAAATATTTTTTTAAATCGGTTCACCCAGTGCAGAGTTCCGAGGTAACAAACATAAAAAACAGATGAATTGAGAACCTCCTCCTTTTTTGGAAGTCAGTTAAAAATATTTAAGTTTTTTTATGTGACTGTGACAGAACAAGCACCTGATGTTAAGCAGACTAACCACTGCCTGTTACAGATACAATCCGTCACAAGTAAAGAATCACACTGCGCCTATCACTGAGACGTATAGTTGTTAAGTCTCTACTATGTGCCTGTAATTTACTAGCTCTCAAGAACTGCTGCCGGAACTGTTAGTTGCTTAGCGACAGATTTTCCACTTGAGGGTGGTAGCTGTCTCGGCGACCATTAGCGAATTGCCCTTCTACCATGCGGAGAAGTTCAACCCGGCGGTGAGGATCGACCCACGGACCTGCGGCACGGCAGTTTGTAGCTATTACCGCTCGGCCATCATTGCTACGAAAACTGGGCACAGCATTTGTAAAAAAACTGATTCTATATGAGATGCGATATCGAATAAATTTCGTTAGTAAAGTTCTCGATGTAAGAACCTCTTTGCATCCAACTGTGGATCTTCTTGAATGTCCCTAAGTAGTAAATCTTGGTGTGCTGTACAGGACATTATAATGTCAATGGTAACTATAGAGGGACTGCAGTTGCTATACAACTAAATAACAGTATGGTATGTCACAGGAAAGTTAATGTTGAAGTGCTCGTAGCGAAGTTTGCTTAGCCATCTTTAAACGATCAGCTAAGATAAGCAACGTCCACCACTGTCATGACTTGGATGGGTGAGCGAGCGCTTTCATGCTTTGGAGGTTACATAAGCCGTCGGTCCCGGTTGTTGACGTAGGATGGCAGTCGTTACAATTTTCTTTAGTCGTTATAGCATGTTCGTACCACAAAAAAAAGTTGTTTTTGCATTCTTCTGGCTCTCTTTTTGCCTGGCTATCGAGCACGCTCAAGTAGAATATCTGTCGCGAAGCACCTAACGGTGTGTTCCGGTAGCTGTTCTTGAGAGTCAGTAATTCTGTTGCCTTAGAATGGCAGTCGTCATGTGGAGCTACCAACGTGCTATAACGACTACAAAAAAAACTTTTTTTTGTGTTCAATTTGCATTCGCAATATGGCCGTTTTTAGGGTTCCGTACCTACCCAAAGGGTAAAAACGGGACCCTTTGACTGAGACTTCGCTGTCCGTCCGTCCATCCGTCCATCCGACCGTCCGCCCCACCGTCGTCTGTCACCAGGCTGTATCTCAAGAACGGTGATAGCTAGACAGGAAATTTTTCATTTACATAAAGTTGACCAAGTGCGAGTCGGACTCGCGAACTTTAAAACAAAAAAGGTTAAAATATGAAGTCTAATGTTGTATAGCTAATAGTACGGAAACCTTCGTGCGCGAGTCTGACTCGCACTTGGCTGATTTTTGCAGTTTGTGAAGACCCGCCTGGCTAGCTACCACTTTCAATTAGAAAATCTGTCACCAAGCACCTAACGGTGTGTCTCAAATCAATCAATCTCAAAAAAATAAACTAGTGAGAATTCTGAATTTTCACTGTGTATATAACCAACAAATATGGAAAATACCGATTTAAAATGTGGTTTTGAAGCTGGGATCAAAATAAATACAGATAATATTATAATTTTTTACCAGCTATTGCAATTTAAACCGTATAAGAACGAGGCATGACTAACACTTGGCCTGGGTTAATTCACAAACATATCGTGGGTAAGAATTGTTTTACTGTTAATATAACATTTCAGTGCCTCAAGTAAGGTGAGGCGCCAAAGAGGGCGAGGGGGTAAATTTATTATCACAGCACTTCCGGTCTCCGTCGATGACATCCGGCAGGCCCGAGGGCTGTGATTGGTTGTTCGAGTCACTTCATTGGAAATATTCAACCGTTAAATATTGAAATACTTCGAGTTGAAGACGTCAGTCTATTTTTAGACGGTAAAGTATTCATGAGCAATTAAATTTTGTAGTTGATTTTTTTTTTTACCGTCTTCCGAAGGAGGTTCAACTGTATTTTTTTGTGTGCCGATTATAAAAATATTATGATAATTATCTTCTATGTGTTAGAGTACCAAGTTGATAGATACCTCCAAGTTGGATCTATATAAATTTCATCACAATCGGTCAAGATTCAAGTTCAGTCAACAATTGTTTTTTTTTTATCTTCTATAGGTATATTTATTGAATTGTAAATGCAGCTCTTGTCGATGGCGAATGGTATTTTAGGCGAGTGACAAAGCAGTTGTGAAAGTCAGTCCATGAAAATGTGAGGTCAGTGCATTGAATCAGCATGGTACCGACTTCAACAAATTTTTCATATGTTTAATATTTTTATGTTTGCAATAACGCATGCTCTGTGGATAACATTACAAAATTACAAATTTACGAGTAGAAAAATTATATTTATGTGCACATTCAGCATAATACCGATTGATCTCGTCATTATCTAGGCTTGTATGATGCCGACATTTTAAAAAGAGAATTAAGTTGAAAGTTATGCGTCTCGAAAACTATATATATATGAAAATGTTTCGAGGCTCATTAATCTTAAGTTAATTATCTTCTTAAATACTCGGCCTCTATTTACTATTGTTATTATTTATTATTATTATTCATTATTTTACATTATTATAATTATCGTCATTTATTTAAAAACATCATTTTATTTTTTTACTATATTCATATATATATATATATAAAAACACAGATATTATAAAAAAAACTTAAAACAAGGATGCCGTCGGCAGCGGGGCAGGGCCCAAGCTACCAGCGGTTAGACCTGCAGAGAGAGGTACCTCCGGACAATGCGCGTCGTGTCGAGTATCACTGCCTTTATTATACATATTATTACTCTACTATTTAATATCTTCACCAAACACACAAGCATAGATAATGACGAGATCAATCAGTATTATTCTTTGTCTTAGACCTTAATCCTAAATAAAATGAGGGAGTGATAACCCTACGACGTGTAGAACTGACCAACTAGTTCACCCTTAAGGGTCTTTCTTAGGGTTCCGTAGTAGTAAACGGGACCCAATCACTAGGAAAATTGCTTAAACTAAATAGGATTTATTAGGATTAGACTTGAACACAATACATAGTGATAAGTATTTTCGCTGCCATAATATGTTCTTTGATCCGTTCAGCTATAGTTTGCTTGGTTTTTCCAATATAATATGAACTATCAGTGTCTCCTTCAGTGCCTCCTGAACATGTACTATGTCTGCTGTCAAGTGTTCAGGGTCACATAGATCTTGTGCTCTTTTTTTTAATTTATTACCATATAAACAACACATTGTTATATTTAAGTTATAAGCATTCGAAAACCACTAAGGTTTGTGATGGATGCTATACAAGAGACTACAACGACGATTCGCAATCTACTACAGTACTAATAAAACAAATAAGATAAGAATTCAGCTCAGTAGGATAAATAAACAGTTATTCTTAGTTAGTATTCAAAACAAAAAGAAAAAAACAAATAATCAGTTAATTACATAATTAATACATAACCAAAGCTAGTACAAATCTAGCTTAAAACATTACTTGTATGCTGCAGAAAAATGAGACTTTAATATATTTAATATTAGTAGGTGTGATATTATTTCGTAAATCGGGTGGTAAGTTATTTATTAATCGCGGAACTAAGTATGCAGCTGTCCATTCACCGTAGGCATTGTTTGCACTTATCGTACAAAGCCGGTTTTGAGCAACTGAGCGTGTGTATACAGGACGCTGAACCTCTTTCTTTAACGACTCATTAAAAAAAAATCCTTTAGTAGTATATATTTAAATTGCGTATGAATGGGTAGTATTTTACAATGACTGAAGATATCATCGTCATCAAGTTGATTCTTAATTTTAGAAAATACAATATTTTTTAATATCTTTAGTTGGAGTTTATATATTTGGTTCAGATATGATTTATAAGTACGGCCGTAGCTGCTAAGGCCGTATAATATATAAGATTCCGCCAGCGAGTTATACAACATTAACTTAACCTTGAACGGTATCCGATTTTTAAGAATAATTATATTAGCTAAGAACTGACGTTAATTATTACAAACATGCTCAACGTGCACTTTGAGCTACGGATTGTAAATGTATGGGTGATGATGAGAGGCAGCGATCAAATACCTGTCCGAGATTGTGAACTTTCTATAGACATATTCAGTAAATAAATAATATACAATTTTTATCGCGGTTAGTACCGTTATATACTTATAACTTTTAGTTGATTGGTTAAGCACAACTAAGGTAAGCTTTGCTACGAGCGCTTCACTCACACGTCCTCGCTGCTCGGTGCAACAAGTTACATAATCTATTTTATATACTCTCCGCCGAAAAATCGTACGAAAACCTGTCGACTCTACATTTAAATGTATATCCACTGCCCTAGAGTAAGCAACCGTCACATAGAGCCTTCCGCGATAACAATGATTAATGACTCTATAAATTAACTCTTAGAAAGATAAGTCTTTACAAATACGAAATTATACGGTAGTTAGACGTATATTACTATAGCTGCTAAAGTTAAATGTTGCGACAATATACTATGTCTTCCTTTGTTTCAAGTATCATCATCATATATTCATATATGTGTATACATACAATCACAAAAAACAATTATTTGTAGACACACCTTCAAACACACAACCATACAAACATCTCTATACGATACACATTATTTCATACCCATATAAACACTTAAAATTTTTAATTTTTAAAGAATAAGAGGAACTCTGATTACAATGATCTTTTGCTTTGAATAAATACCTGGCCACTCAAATTATCAAAGCAATTACATATTATTTATCTAAACTAATATTAAAAAGAAGAAACATTTGATTGTTTGTTTGCATTGAATAGGCTCTGAAACTACTGGACCGATTTGAAAAATTCTTTCACCATTAGAATTCTACATTACCCTTGATGAACATAGGCTATAAAATATTTAAAAAAAAGTTTGGTTTCCTTCTAAAACTTCCATAACGTTACAACAACTTGTGAAAAATAAAAAACAAAAACCGTTATATCACGGACGCTGCGATAATTATTGATAAGAAAGCAAAATATTGTAATACAATTGTATAGAAGACATCAATATTTATAATAAAGTCTGCAATAGCATAAGTCTAACTATTACAATTGTCACAATAAATACTTTTTTGTGTTTAAATTTTGTTTTTTTTTTTGTTAAATACCCTAGCCGGGGCGGGCTGCTAGTTACTGGAATAAATAAATTAAACAAATATATTTATTTCCCACCCACGTGGCATCAGTGCAATAATTTATACTCTCACTTCACAAACTCAGAAAGGTAAATATTTGTCATTCTAAATCCGCGTGCGAAAGGGCCAGCGCGTTAGCGTGTTTAATAGATTTTAAAAATTAGAACGTTTATGACAGTTCCAAAAGAAAGATTTAATAGTACCAGTACATATGTTTTGTTATACTTTATATAAATAGTAGTTATTTATTATGTAAGGCTGCTAAGTTGGTATTTGACGCGACTACATACATATATTGTAACCTAAGGAATAAAGGACTCTATGATTGAACTCGTAACTAGAAAGCGAAGCGATTGGTTTCAGCGGAGATGTGTAAACGCCCACGTTTTGCCAATTGGATTTGGTCCCATGTAATAGGGGGTGAGCCTATTGCCATTCATTGGGCACAGTTTCAGGGTCATAAAAAATGTTTTCTCTACGACACTGGACGAAACACAAGAACAATTGTGTTTATTAACACTTAAAATAAGGAGTTATGTCACTATTTTTTATAGTCGATAACGATCAAATCTTATTAATATTAAGATTTGGACGTTAACATTGTAAAGCAAAAATATTTTCCCGCACACATTTCGAATAAAAAAAAGACTTTACCTAGCTTGTGAGGTGAAAACACTTTTATTCCATATTAATATATAGGCTTCTTTTAAAGCACCTAGCATTTTTCTCGCCGTGGTGGTGACACAGCAACTCCTGCATGTTTACACCTGAAATGTGCTTATACATCAACGTCAGTAGAGGACGAATAGGAAACTGTATTTTTATTGTTTTTGATACATATTTTTCCCTTCCTCAAGCTTACCTACCATCCAGGTGATAAATCTAAAAATTTGTCGAATGTTTACTTGCCTAGCTACCACATTTCAGTCAAATTTATGCATTTCGGCAGCTATATGTAGGCATTGCATACTTCACCGTGATATAAAATATAAGTCCAAAGCCTGCTTGTATCAGTAATTAAGAAAGCAAAACTGCGAAGATAGTTTGCGTTCATAAATAATCTCTTCTTAACGCTTGGAAGTAGTTGTCGCGACGGCCAGTCGGCGGACTATTCTAGAAGGGCGCCTTCGATATTATTATAGAAAAATTAACACTCTTTTATGAACATCTTCAGAGGGGACAGAGTGTGGAGGAACTTAAAAAACCTTCAGGAGATTGACGTTTTGTATTCAGCAGTTTTCTCCTTAAAAGCTGAGACGCATAAAATTGTCTTTTTTTATAAAAATATTAATGAATAATTTAATACCAAATATTTTAAAAATATTATTAGAAAACTTTAAATTAATATTTAAGTAAAACACTCAAAAAATATAAGAATGTATATCTAATGATAATTCCGCCTATTTTCCTCCTAAGCCGATGTGACGTCACAAAGACCACACAGCTAAACCGGAAGAATTTTCGACGCGTGTCGGTTCTACACGAAGCATCCTCAGGAGGTTTTGACTCTACGAGCGCACGATAAAGAAATGGCTGCGGTTTGGTTGCGTGTTATTTGTGATGACACATCGGCTTAACAGGAAAATTAGGCAGAATTAGTCACTAGATATATATTCCTATATTTTGAATTGTTTTATTTACATATTAATTTAATGATTTCTTTAAATATTATTAAAATATTTGTTATTTTTATATTTGGATTTTCGCAAAGTAACGCCTGAATCTATTCATCTATTATTGGGTTTTATGTTTCAAACATTTCAAATTTTTCTACTGGTCCTATGATTATATATATATTTTTTTTTATATATTATAGGTGATAAACAAGCAGGCGGCCCGTCTGATGGAAAACGGTAACCGCCACCTATGGACATCTATAGCGAACAAACGAGCATTTTCTTTTATTTCCAGGGTCATATTTTCTTTAGTAATAATCAGTTGCTGAGAAAAGGATATGACAGGGGCGTGTCTATATTAGGCCTAGATTTTATGTAAAAAATATTGTTCTAGACCTATCGAGGAAAAAATATGGGTATACATGTGTATGGAGATTTGCATGGCAACTTCCTTCTTAAAAGTGCTGGTACTCTATTTATCTTCTAAACATTATCCTGTGAGTTCGGTACAATTTACATCACAACACTAGAATCTAAAACATAAACGTCATTGGTAATATCCATTTTTTTTATTAATGTCAAATAAATCACAGTAGTTATGAAAAAAAAAAACATATATAGTACATTACTGCAGCGGCCAGCAAAGGAGGCATTGATGGAAGAACGTGTAAATGTGGGCCGAGGCGAAGCCGAGGCACACATACGTAAGTCCATCAATGTCTAGTTGTGGCCAAGGCTTGTATAGTGCTTTTCTCAAATAATGCGCGGAAATTAAAACAAAAAAGTAGTACCAGAAGCAGAATTTTTTATTTGAAGATACAGTTGTTAAATGTAGAATTTATGAATTTTAAAGTGGACTTTCCGGGGATTATGTTGGTTTGGGATAATTCTAAAGAGGTGAAAAAAGAGGTGAAGAATTTCAGGTGGCGTTGAATTAAGTTCATCACACTCATTGCCTTCACTTGTACTCATTTTGTCGAAACAATTACTTTTCAAAATCAATGACTATCAACAAACAACAATACAATTGACCGCGTTAAAGTGTTCATTTGTTTATTTTTTGCAAACCAGATCGAAATTTAAATAATACATTTGATAAGTTACCTCCTTGGTTGCCATGCTTCGAAGTAAAAGATCGTTCCATTTTTAAATTACACGACACATGAGTTTACTATGCAATTTATTTGGCCGCTAGACATGACAGATATAGATTTTCATACATTTTTTACCGGCCGCTGCGCGCATGTAGTAGTAGGCCAGTACAACAACAAGAAGGTTGTCAAAATAATGCTCACATTTCCAAGCATGTTTGAGAAAAGTAAATTAATTATGAAAACTTTATGACAAGAGAAAAATTGTGTTATGAGATATTTATGATATTATCTAGTACATCTGGTACGATGCAAAACCATATCAACCGAGCAAGATATCTCCGCCCCCGAACTAAGAGTTTCTTTCTATCTCTCTTTGTTAGTATAGTTAGCTTTGACTACTAATTTACCACTACAGTTCTTTTATTGAACTTGCAACCCCAGAACACCGCCCAGTTGCATTATCCTTAAATTGACTGCAAGTTAAGATAGCTGGGAAATATTACACACGAAACGAAAAATTTTCTGAACTGACAATGTTACTATACCTATTTCATCTCCTTTTCTGGAATATATACTATAATACAGACGGGACGATGATATTATAACGTTGGAATGTGGCGCTAAAATGTAACAAGTTGCCTAAGGATATAAAGGAAATAAACTCCCTAAATTATTTCATAATATTACTCAAAGACCACGTTTTTAAAGGATAACATTAATTCAAAGAATTAAACTATCCTACATGTTTCATATAATTATAATACCATAATTAAAATTTGCAACACTGTGTACGTACTGGACTATTGCATGCATCAACAACAATCGCCCAGTAGACAAATTTACAACTACCTTCACATTACTGTTTACCTAAGGGTATGTACGTTTACCACGTATATTATATACTATGTATTTCTCTGTAAGTGAATTTTAAATTCTTTTGAGAAATAAATGATTTAAACGGTAATATTACTTCATATTTATGTATTACGAGTTTCAATTTCCGAACTTGCCCAGTATCGAAGCTAGTTCGCAGTAATCTTCCAGAATAAGCTGCGCTCAATGTGGGTCAGATATTTCTATTTCGTGTGGCCGCGACACGCGGAAGGCGCGTCATTGACAACGCTTGTTTTGGATCGTGGGTAAAATAGTAGATCGGCAATTAGATCACATAAAATATAGTTGAAATTACAAAACAAAGACTTGAAGAATAAGAGGAAATCGACAGCTAAACATTCACGCAATGAGCTGAGAAATGCGAAGTTAACCACAGGTGACTTTTGTATCCCATACTCGTATGTGGCGCACCTTGACATAGTACGTTAGTCCCCTGGCCTAATTCTGTCTAATGGGTTTCAGATGAGACTCCTAGACTTGTGTTAACTATTGTGATGTTTTTTTTATTTGATTGTTTGAGTTCCACGGTGCATTACTGATGTTTACGTGGTAGTTAATTGAGTCGTGTCTATTACCGATTCATTCTAGTAGCTAAACTTACTTCACTTTTTGCGGGAGTTGTGAGGGTAGATTCTACTTGTGAACACAACAGTCTAGACTTATCTCCCGTACAGTGCAAACTTATTGGGACATGGAATATGGAGAGCTAAGTGGATATGGCCAGAGTTTTATTTTAAATATCCTCGGTCGATTATACTAGATTATTTTAAATGTTATTGTGACGGAACAAGCCCGAGTTCCACCTGATGTTAAGCGGACTAACCTCTGCCTATAACAGTTACATTTCATCACAAGTCACGAATTGCACTGCACCCGTCACCTTGAGACATAGTTGTTAAGTCTCATGTACCTGTAATTGCATTGGCTCTCAAGGACTGCTGTCGAAACACACCGTTAGGTGTATCCTGTACAAAATTCATGTGAGTAATATTAATATGTAACTATGTTACTATTATTATGTTATTCTAGTTATTGTATCTATATAACATTATTAAACTAAAATTTGAACTGAGTAACAATCTACGGTCATAATTATATATTGAAACTGTGATAGCCGGGCAGTAATAGCAGGTCCACGTTTCGATCCCCAGCGGCGACGGCCACTGGATTTTAACGGCATGGTGGAAGGGCGTTTTTTACGTGCTCACCTAGCTATCTACCACTCTTAAGTAAAAAATCTGCCGCCAAGCACCTAATTGTGTGTTCCGACAGCAGTGCTTCAAAATCAATAAATTACAGGTACATGTGACTTAACAGATGTATGGCTCAGGGTGACGGGTGCAGTGCGGTTTGTCACTTGTGATAAAATTAATTTGATATAGGTTGCGTGACAATAAATATTTAACACTCTCCAGGCTTGAAATAAAGCAATTGACTGCTGAATTATATTGGAAGGACGATGTGAAGTCGAGTATGTGCTTCCGAAGTGATTTTAATTGAATTTCCTTTCTAAATGAACGAGGCAGTTAATTGCTTCTACAGCTGAGAGTTGTATAACACTTTTCTCTTATTTACGATAACATCCATTGTATATTTACCGTCTAATTTTCATCGTGTGCGCTTACCGATTGATATATTGGATTTTAAAATATATTTGAGTAATTTCGGACAAGTTGGAGATAAATACTAAACTGATCTTTCTGTTCAACAGTTCAGAGCTGCTATGCCCATAGTCAGACTACATATAGTCGAACTAATTATATCTGAAATCAGTATTAAAAACTATGACATCGATGTAGCTGACAGGCTACTGTGGAATATGAAATTCACAAATTTTCAGACTCGAGCGGGAATCAAACTCATATCCCCTTGTTTCATGCACAGGGTGCCTTAACCACTTGACCTATTATTTTACTAATTACTTTACCAATTATTTTAGGAATGGAGCCTGTTATCTTTATATATATTGCTATATAATATTGAAACTAAAACAACGGTTCAAAAATATAAATCATGAAAATATACAGCAAATCTAGGAATCGGATATTTCAAATAGACTAGAGTGAACGCTATCTGTTGGATGTACGTGTATGAGACTCAGTTTTTTTTTAGATTTTTAGTACTTGGAGACCCTATTTTTTTTAATATAAATTTGAAATGTACTGTAATCATACCATGAATTCAATCAGTGATGGCCGAGCGGTAATATCTATGGACTGCCGTGGCGCAGGTCCATGGTTCGATCCCCGCCGCCGGCTTCAGCTTCTCCGTATGGTGGAATGGCATTTTGCTAATGCTCACCCGGACAGGATATTTCAGAAGCAACGCTTTAACCACTCCGCCAACGAAGCACTCCACCAGCAAAATTACACAGGAGCTGGCACTGTGCCATTATGATGGCCGCTTTGCATCGTTGCCGATTCATTGAACCAAATAAATGTTAGAATTTCTTATCGCTACATCCAGCCGCGATCAGTATATTTCTTGTCACAACCTTTTTTATAACTGTTTAGTCTTTGACCACTATCTTACCTGATGTTAAGTAATGATGTGGTCGAATTGTTCACGATGTTGTACAGGCTAACCTAGAATTACAGGCCATCATCTCATGGACAGCAGCTGGAATACACTGTTAGGTTCTTGGCGCCAGACTTTCTACTTGAGGGTGGTAGCTAGCCAGACATGGGTATTCGCAAAATGCCTTACCACCATGCTGTGACGACCACCATCATAAGGCAACAACCGCCGAGACCGACGGCTTAACGTGCCCTCCGAAGCACGGAAGCGCTCGTAGTTAAACCAGTTAGGTCCTTTTACTAACGTTAATAAAATAAAATATATATAAAAAAGCCTTTATTCCATCTACTTAACGCACATGCAAAGTTAATCTACAAATTATCATAATATTATATATACTATTAATATTAGCTAGTCTTGTTTTTTACTATCTAGTTCTTCCGTAGTAGTCGCCTCTACGGCGTAGGCCTCCCCTAAACCTGGAAATGTCTCTCCATCTCTTTTTTGTCGTCCTTTTTTCCGTTTTCCTTCCAGTGGTATCCATTGTGTTGCACGTTTGGTCCACCTAGCATTTTCTAATGCAAATGTGCCCCCCCCCCCCCCCCATTCCATTTTAAATGTCTTACTCTTTCCTTTAGATCAAGTACTTTTGTTGTTTTCGTATAATTTTGTTATTAACTTTATCAGATAGGTACCTTCAGTCCTAACACAGTCCTCTCCATTTTTCGTTGACATCTAGCTAGTTTTTCTTCACCTTTATCTTTAGTGCCCAAGTCTGACAATCATATGTTAGACAAGGAAGTATTGTTATGTCGAAAACTTTTTTATGCTTGACTTTACTACTAAAGTCAAGCATTTAGTTACGAAGTAACAATTAAATAATCTGTGGCAGAACTGGAACCAATAACTTGTAACGTTTAATTATTCTATGCTGATGCGTACTAACTATTAAGCAATCTATACCTGAACTAAAACAGATACCTTAGTAACTATTAAGTTATCTATCGTAAACTTAAGCTGATGCCGTAGTTACTATTGAGTATTCTGTGTCTATACTCATATATAATTCACAAGTTGTTCAACAACAGGCCCAAGTTTCACTGATCTTGAGTTTGGTAGTTTCAAGTTGGTAAATTTGGCTCCCACAATTTTGCACGAGTGACGAAACCGCATTTAATACAATAACTTACCTCTGCTGCCACAATCTATAGTTTCAATTAAATATATTATAAATAAAACCATTTATTCCCAATTCTTACAAAACATTGGTTTCTATGTTATTGAAGCGCTCGTAGCGAAGTTGCTTAGCTGTTCTTAACCGATCAGCAAAGTTAAGTAACGTCCGCCACGATCATGTGATGGATGGGTGACCGCTAGTGCCATTACTACTGAGCGCTTCCGTGCTTTGGAGGGCATGTTAAGCCGTGAGTCCCGGTTGTTGTCTTAGGATGTCAGTCGTTATAGCATGGTGGTAGGGCATTTTGCGAATGCCCGCCTGGCTAGCGACCACCCTCAAGTTTAAAATCTGTCACCAAGCACCTACAGGTGTGTTCCGGCAGCTGTCCTTGAGAGCCAGTAATTGTAGGTTAAGACTGTTAACACCTTCGTACAATCATCACTTACCATCAGGTGAGATTATGATCAAAAGCTTAACTATTAGCAATAAAAAAAATCACCCCCAGTGTCTGGAACTTTTGTCAAAGTCTTGATGAGTTGACAGTCTGAAGACTCAATATTCTTATTCATTCAGAAAATATTTTATCTTCTAAACTCGGTTTGTATCATCACTTTGAAGCAAACGCTTACATAATTAAATACGATAATGTAAGAAATACGAAATGAGTAGCAACTTTGATGTTATATTTTATACTGAACTAGCGACCCGCCCCGGCTTCGGACGGGTGCAATGCTGATACTAAATAATCTATTATATCTTCGAAAATATTCATTTAAATTTCATGCTGCAAATAGCTATATTGATCTATTGTAAAACAATTAGTGTTTTTTTTCTGTATGATGCATGTGTTGTACATATAAACGTTTCTCTTAAATTACACTAAAAAAAAATCCGTTGCATAGATTTTAAGATCTAAGCATACATGGGGACAGACATCGGAAAGCGACTTTGTTTTATACGATGCAGTGATTATTACAAGAAATAGGTACGTTTCTGAAAAGGTGTCTTCGTTAATGGAAACTTAATCTTTTCTATTCTGTAAATAAGCCCATATTTTATGACTTCAGAAGATTATCTCCGTCTATCCTATCCCCACTTAAGTTTTCCATATGAAAATGTCATTTTCTATCCTCATAGCAAGCAGATTAATTGTGGTTTAAAAACAGTAGGTACGTCAACGGTATATATTAAAAGACATATATATATATATATATATATATATATATAAATATTATTCATGTATATACATAGTTTTTAACCGACTTGAGCAAAACGCCGTAAAGTTACAACTAACTTGTTGAAGTTGGTACCATGCGATATAATTCTAAAACAGTTTTAAAGATAGGTGACACCAATAGCGGGGATACGGTACATGTGGACAAGGAAATTGACACGATTAGTGTAGTGTGTCTACAGCCCTACACGGCACATAACAGTGACAGTGTAGCTAATGACATATTGGACAATTTGACAAGTGCAGCTGAGTCGGGAAAGACAGCGCCATCGTTACGTCAGTTACGTGCTGAGGCCCGCGCTCGCCGCCTCGCGCAACCGTGACTCCCAGACGAAGGGCTACAATATAGCCCGAAAATGGTCGGAATCTATCCGGTAAATATAACCCGTTGAGTCCCAGCCGGGTGCCTATTTAGTCATTTAGTCATGATATAATTCTAGGTTAGCCTGAACAACATGTTCGACCACATCATCACTTACCATCAGGTGAGATAGTGGTCAAAGGTTAAACTATCAGGCATAAAAAAAATTCAAAACACCGACCTTACATTATCATGGACCGACTTCCACAAGTCATTTCATACTTCTCAATGTTGGAAGTCGGTTCCGTGTTTTTGTATTATTTTTTTTTCACTAGTTTTCGTGATGCATTCGCTTACAAGATCATTCCACATGCCTAAAAAAAATATTACCTACAAATGGAACCGACTTCAACACTCAAATGTGCAAAATAATTTGTTGAAGTTATTTCACACTTTTGAGGGTTTAAGTCGGTTCCATTTTTAAGTAAAATATTTTTTTAACCCTTTTTAGTGACCCTTGCTATTTACGCGATCGATTTTCATTGACTGTCAATGACTATATATATCATCAAGATAGGAAAACATTTTTCAGTTATTGGAGTGTAACTGAAAAACGGCTGGACCGATTCTGAATAAAATTAAATGGGACCACACTGGAAGCATCAGCTTTCAAATAAAAAAAATAATCATCAACATCGGTTCACCCAGTCAAAAGATCTGAGGTAACAACCATAAAAAAAAACAGTATAAGTGAGTACCTCCTCTTTTTTTTGAAGTCAGTCAAATTCTTGTTCGTCATCGACAGTACTGTCGCAGCATAAAGATATGCAAATATATTTTTCAGTTAAAAGATTGTAACTTAAAAACGACTCAACTGATATTGTAATTTAGAAATATATTCAAAATAATCAAAAAGGGATCATTAAATCAATTAATATGTACTTGGTGGAGTAATTGCGTAACAAGTATAAGAAGTTTTATTGAGAACCTCCCCCATTTTTGAAAATCAGATAAAAACGCTAATAAAACTTTACTGAAGTGGGTCACGGTCCCCGATTTCTTTGATTTTGAAAATACATATTGGTACTGGGGTGGAAGACGCGGGTTCGAATCCGGCCCATGGCTATAATTTTACCTCTCGTAAGTTTGTAATTTTGTATATATATATATTTAGTTTAACTTGTATTCTGCTAATTGAGTTATAATGATGTTGCCAAGGAATTTTTGTTGCTTTTATTTGATTACTCGGAAGTTCCTGATAGGATAAAATCCAGGATTTATTTAATCCAGGAACTTCCGAGTAATCAAATAAAAGCAACAAAAATTCCTTGGCAACATCATTATAACTCAATTAGCAGAATACAAGTTAAACTAAATATATATATATACAAAATTACAAACTTACGAGAGGTAAAATTATAGCCATGGGCCGGATTCGAACCCGCGTCTTCCACCCCAGTACCAATATGTATTTTCAAAATCAAAGAAATCGGGGACCGTGACCCACTTCAGTAAAGTTTTATTAGCGTTTTTATCTGATTTTCAAAAATGGGGGAGGTTCTCAATAAAACTTCTTATACTTGTTACGCAATTACTCCACCAAGTACATATTAATTGATTTAATGATCCCTTTTTGATTATTTTGAATATATTTCTAAATTACAATATCAGTTGAGTCGTTTTTAAGTTACAATCTTTTAACTGAAAAATATATTTGCATATCTTTATGCTGCGACAGTACTGTCGATGACGAACAAGAATTTGACTGACTTCAAAAAAAAGAGGAGGTACTCACTTATACTGTTTTTTTTTATGGTTGTTACCTCAGATCTTTTGACTGGGTGAACCGATGTTGATGATTATTTTTTTTATTTGAAAGCTGATGCTTCCAGTGTGGTCCCATTTAATTTTATTCAGAATCGGTCCAGCCGTTTTTCAGTTACACTCCAATAACTGAAAAATGTTTTCCTATCTTGATGATATATATAGTCATTGACAGTCAATGAAAATCGATCGCGTAAATAGCAAGGGTCACTAAAAAGGGTTAAAAAAATATTTTACTTAAAAATGGAACCGACTTAAACCCTCAAAAGTGTGAAATAACTTCAACAAATTATTTTGCACATTTGAGTGTTGAAGTCGGTTCCATTTGTAGGTAATATTTTTTTTAGGCATGTGGAATGATCTTGTAAGCGAATGCATCACGAAAACTAGTGAAAAAAAAATAATACAAAAACACGGAACCGACTTCCAACATTGAGAAGTATGAAATGACTTGTGGAAGTCGGTCCATGATAATGTAAGGTCGGTGTTTTGAATTTTTTTTATGCCTGATAGTTTAACCTTTGACCACTATCTCACCTGATGGTAAGTGATGATGTGGTCGAACATGTTGTTCAGGCTAACCTAGAATTATATCATGACTAAATGACTAAATAGGCACCCGGCTGGGACTCAACGGGTTATATTTACCGGATAGATTCCGACCATTTTCGGGCTATATTGTAGCCCTTCGTCTGGGAGTCACGGTTGCGCGAGGCGGCGAGCGCGGGCCTCAGCACGTAACTGACGTAACGATGGCGCTGTCTTTCCCGACTCAGCTGCACTTGTCAAATTGTCCAATATGTCATTAGCTACACTGTCACTGTTATGTGCCGTGTAGGGCTGTAGACACACTACACTAATCGTGTCAATTTCCTTGTCCACATGTACCGTATCCCCGCTATTGGTGTCACCTATCTTTAAAACTGTTTTAGAATTATATCGCATGGTACCAACTTCAACAAGTTAGTTGTAACTTTACGGCGTTTTGCTCAAGTCGGTTAAAAACTATGTATATACATGAATAATATTTATATATATATATATATATATATATATATATATATATGTCTTTTAATATATACCGTTGACGTACCTACTGTTTTTAAACCACAATTAATCTGCTTGCTATGAGGATAGAAAATGACATTTTCATATGGAAAACTTAAGTGGGGATAGGATAGACGGAGATAATCTTCTGAAGTCATAAAATATGGGCTTATTTACAGAATAGAAAAGATTAAGTTTCCATTAACGAAGACACCTTTTCAGAAACGTACCTATTTCTTGTAATAATCACTGCATCGTATAAAACAAAGTCGCTTTCCGATGTCTGTCCCCATGTATGCTTAGATCTTAAAATCTATGCAACGGATTTTTTTTTAGTGTAATTTAAGAGAAACGTTTATATGTACAACACATGCATCATACAGAAAAAAAACACTAATTGTTTTACAATAGATCAATATAGCTATTTGCAGCATGAAATTTAAATGAATATTTTCGAAGATATAATAGATTATTTAGTATCAGCATTGCACCCGTCCGAAGCCGGGGCGGGTCGCTAGTTCAGTATAAAATATAACATCAAAGTTGCTACTCATTTCGTATTTCTTACATTATCGTATTTAATTATGTAAGCGTTTGCTTCAAAGTGATGATACAAACCGAGTTTAGAAGATAAAATATTTTCTGAATGAATAAGAATATTGAGTCTTCAGACTGTCAACTCATCAAGACTTTGACAAAAGTTCCAGACACTGGGGGTGATTTTTTTTATTGCTAATAGTTAAGCTTTTGATCATAATCTCACCTGATGGTAAGTGATGATTGTACGAAGGTGTTAACAGTCTTAACCTACAATTACTGGCTCTCAAGGACAGCTGCCGGAACACACCTGTAGGTGCTTGGTGACAGATTTTAAACTTGAGGGTGGTCGCTAGCCAGGCGGGCATTCGCAAAATGCCCTACCACCATGCTATAACGACTGACATCCTAAGACAACAACCGGGACTCACGGCTTAACATGCCCTCCAAAGCACGGAAGCGCTCAGTAGTAATGGCACTAGCGGTCACCCATCCATCACATGATCGTGGCGGACGTTACTTAACTTTGCTGATCGGTTAAGAACAGCTAAGCAACTTCGCTACGAGCGCTTCAATAACATAGAAACCAATGTTTTGTAAGAATTGGGAATAAATGGTTTTATTTATAATATATTTAATTGAAACTATAGATTGTGGCAGCAGAGGTAAGTTATTGTATTAAATGCGGTTTCGTCACTCGTGCAAAATTGTGGGAGCCAAATTTACCAACTTGAAACTACCAAACTCAAGATCAGTGAAACTTGGGCCTGTTGTTGAACAACTTGTGAATTATATATGAGTATAGACACAGAATACTCAATAGTAACTACGGCATCAGCTTAAGTTTACGATAGATAACTTAATAGTTACTAAGGTATCTGTTTTAGTTCAGGTATAGATTGCTTAATAGTTAGTACGCATCAGCATAGAATAATTAAACGTTACAAGTTATTGGTTCCAGTTCTGCCACAGATTATTTAATTGTTACTTCGTAACTAAATGCTTGACTTTAGTAGTAAAGTCAAGCATAAAAAAGTTTTCGACATAACAATACTTCCTTGTCTAACATATGATTGTCAGACTTGGGCACTAAAGATAAAGGTGAAGAAAAACTAGCTAGATGTCAACGAAAAATGGAGAGGACTGTGTTAGGACTGAAGGTACCTATCTGATAAAGTTAATAACAAAATTATACGAAAACAACAAAAGTACTTGATCTAAAGGAAAGAGTAAGACATTTAAAATGGAATGGGGGGGGGGGGGGGGGCACATTTGCATTAGAAAATGCTAGGTGGACCAAACGTGCAACACAATGGATACCACTGGAAGGAAAACGGAAAAAAGGACGACAAAAAAGAGATGGAGAGACATTTCCAGGTTTAGGGGAGGCCTACGCCGTAGAGGCGACTACTACGGAAGAACTAGATAGTAAAAAACAAGACTAGCTAATATTAATAGTATATATAATATTATGATAATTTGTAGATTAACTTTGCATGTGCGTTAAGTAGATGGAATAAAGGCTTTTTTATATATATTTTATTTTATTAACGTTAGTAAAAGGACCTAACTGGTTTAACTACTTGATATAACAAATACACTATGGTAAGGTGAAAGCTGCCGTTTATTGAGTACAATTCTTCAGACATAATCATCAAGGTCGACATTATGCTAATAATTAATTGATCAATTGAGGAACAATACTTTGATTCCAAATTAATGGTGACTCTGCCAAAGTTACTTTGAATTTCAAATTGAGCATGATAGATTATTGCCTTTAGGATAGAAACGTATGTACCTATAGACTATGTTATTTAATTAAAATAATATTGTGCCAAATCGGCTGCCTGGTTGGTGTGCGTGTGGGCATTTGTGAAAATACCTTGTTTGATTATGAGATTAGGTAATAGAACCAGCACGAAGACCATCTGTGGTTAAAGAGTAATAATCACTGCCGTTAATAGATGCATTAAGTTGTTTTTTCAACTTATATTATTAATTTCAATCAATCGATCAATATTTTATTTGCTAGAATACAGTAATATGTGTTTTTAAATTAATAATATTATTTGTTCAGTGTATTCAGCCTACATGCAGACGTGCAAATATTAAAAGAATTTATTTTACAGAGATATACTTAGAACATAAATAATCCAGAATATCGTTAATACAAGTACCTTGTTAATAACCAATTAGCCAAAATCTTTTCAAATATTTTGCCATCTAATAATTTAATGTCATGGCAATGCATTATAAATTAAAATAATCATATTATATACATTTTTCTTATAAATATCCTTCCTACCCTTGTAGGATAGGGTTGATATAGAAGGTTTTTGTACTTTGTCTTTTTTTGTCTCGTTATGAGTTCAGTGTTTTTTTTTTAAATATTCTGGCTGAAATTTTGCGAAATGGTACATTTCGCTTATGTGAAGGCAAGGAGTGGAAGGATGTTCGAGGATTTAAACAGTGGCTTGCAGCTGTCCAAAAACCAGGCGTTGTTAATAACTGTCTGTTGAAAACCCTCTCCATGTCCATGGAGTTGCCCAACAGTATTAATCCATAGCTAAGCAGAGACGCCACATAGCCGTGGTAAGCTGTTAATGCTGCTTCCTTGGACACGTTCATATCCTTCAAACCGGAACACGCAGTGATGCGAACATTACTTTGGCGGTATTTATAAGTATGGTAGCAGTAATCACCCTGGAAGGGGAAGACTTAGGTGAAAGTTCCGAAATCAGATTGAAGACGTCCTGAAAATTCCAGGAGTACCCTAAACCGACGCTTTTGAATGAAAGGATTGGTGAGAGTAGATGAAGCGAAAGAGATATGTGAAGATAGTAGCAAGTGTAAATCTGTGGTCTCTGCCTATCCCAACGGGAAAGTGGCGTGATGTTATGTATGTATGTACGTACTCCCTATCCTGGTCTACCTATTCATGGTGCAATCAATGCGCATGTACACTTTATAATAATTATATTATCAAACGAAATATGTTTGCGAATGACCGGCTAGCTGTCGCCAAGCACCTTACCCTGTGTTTCGGCAGCTGTTCTTGAGTGCCAGTAATTCTAGGTTAAGCCTGTTAATAACTTCGACCACGTCATCAATTACCATCACGTGAGATTGCGATCAAAGACTTACCAATCAGCATGAAAAAAAAATGAATATCAAACATTATATTTCTAACCGATTCAAAAAAAGGGAGGAGGTTCTAATTCATCTGTATATTTTTACCTTCTGCTGTTTTCTGATTGCTATTGCTGATTTGCAGCTACATTTGTATCAGTATCTGAAAGTATTTTTGTATAATCTCATACTATTTCGAATAAAGAAAATACTTTCGGGCTTGGTGTCCGATTGCGTTCAGAAAACATGACGATTCACGAGTGCAGTATTGCCACGTGTTCACATTCTAGGTTAGCCTGAACAACACCTTCGACCACATCATCACTTACCATCAGGTGCGATAGTGGTCAAAAGCTAGCCTATCAGACATGATACCGACTTCAAAAAGTTATTTCACAATTTTGAGTGGTGAAGTTGGTTAAATTTTTTTGGTGAACATTTTTTTTTTACTCTTTTTAGAGACCCTTGCCTCATGTAGGGGTCGATTATCATTCACTGTCAACGACTATATCATCAAGATAGGAAAATATTTATCATAACTCAAAAACGGCTTGACCACCCTCTCTGAAACGTTCTAAGGTAACAAACATAAAAAACAAACGCATTGAGAACCTCCTCCTTTTTTGGGTCGGTTAAAATATAATCGTCAACATCAATTTACAATTGGCGGAATAATACCGCAACAAACTTACAAAAAAAGAGGCAAAACCTTTTTTGGAGTTATTGATAAAATATATGAATATTAGCGTTTGTTCATAGTTTATTTAGATTATGATACTGAAATAATATTGAAATTCATATAAACTGGCAGTATGATTGATCGTTCCCGAGATATAGGGGGCGAGAAGTATCAACCGACAACGTCACACTTGTTATTGATGGATTGCTTACAGAAGCAATAGAGGGAGTCTAAGCGATTCAGGTTGCCGTTTTGTATTCGGGTGGATTTTGGCGTTGACAAAATGAAAAAGAACCCGGTGTGGTGCCGGTCTAGGTTTTGAATATCACCCACAAATCAGAATAAGTCAGAAATTTCACAATTTTTCCAAACATACCCCACAAATCCGAACACATTTTCAAAAATTCCTACCTAATCCCTAAAATAAATTAGTCTTGTCAAACAAATTATTGGAGTACAAAATATTATGCCCAAGGCTGGAATCGAACCCGCGAAATCATTTCAGTATACCGAGAGTTAAGTGTTTGAAAAAAGACTTCTTTCGACCAGATGAAGTCTAGTAGTCTTGTTGATGGCCGCGCACCGTCCCCTATGACGGTTAAAGTAATACAATTGGAGCCCAACATTTCGGCAGAAATGCCAAGTCCCAGGTGGCCGAGATGGTATTAGGAATCCGACGCGATATTGGAGGACGCGGGTTCGATTCCTGCCTTGGGCATAAAATGTTGTACTCCAATAATTTGTTTGGTATGATTTTAGCTTAGCACGCGATAGTGCTTTATTTAGGAATAAATTAGTCTCTCTCCATCGGATCCCACATTAATATAGGTTGTTTTATTATCATAGATGAAATTGCTAAGTGAATAAATTAAACTCAAAAAGCTTGTGAAAATAATATCAGTTCAAATGAAAGGTACCTACTAGGCGATCATACTCGTGAAAGAGCTACGTCATTGAGTTTTTTGCGTTATCTCTTTAGACTCAATAGGAGACTGTACAAGCAGAACTCAGACACTTAAAAAAAGTAAAATATAGAAGTATTATTTATAATGAGAGGTAGAAGGCGATTATAATCGTGAAAAAGCTACGAGTATTTTGCGTGATCCCTTTAGACACATAAGGAGAGGATACACGCTGAATTCGGAACATTAAGGGCCTGTTTCAGAGCGTTCGAGTATGTTCCGGTTTTTCTACCCAGAACATATTTAGTAAATAAAACACTATCTTTGCGTTTCATAGTCATCGATTTAGCCTATCCATTAGTTATACCTTGAAACGCGTTGCATATTAACTGTCATTTTTATCATTCGGTTATTTTATGTGTTGAATAGCAACCCGAAACTTTACTAGGACATTCTGAAACAGGCCCTTAGAAAAATAAAATATGGAAGTATTATGTCAAATGAAAGCTACTAGACGAGCATAATCGTGAAAGAGGTATATCATAGACATATTTTCGAAATCATAAGATCAAAGTTGATTATTTATTTAATATTTTCGATGGTGCATGCTGCATATAGACTCAATAGTGTTATTTGCGCACAACAGTGGTCGCTGTCAGCAATAGTTACGATTACCAGATGATTGACACTACCAAGCTAAAGTTTTTAGGATACGTAAGCTATACCTATATCAAGTTTTACGCAAATGTCATCGTTGCACGTCACTGCTACCTCTTTATCACAATAAGCGCATAAATATGTATGCAGTGCCTTTCATTTCATTCCACACCCCTCACAACATTCACTTAAACTCATACACGCAATAACTACACTGTACATTTTACTTGTTTAAAATATGCAAAAAGATGTAAATACCGAATATAAAAAAAAATGTTATCATTTCCTATATATATGTTTCAATTTATTGGTTCAATTTCGAATTGCTACTAAATAATATATTAGAAAGAAAAATATATAGATGTGTTACAGATTCACTAAAGGCGGGAAGGACCTGGCTCTTGATAATTTCGGAGTTTAGCACCTTTATTATATGCTCTATGCCCCTACTGCCGTACAAACATACTTCCAAATTGCAAATTTTACCTCCTTACAATGTTATGTTGATCCACAGCAATAATTAGTAGGTTATTTGAATGATATTTTTTATAAAAGCTGAACCTTTGTTCTAACAGAAGTGCAACAAACTACTATTACAAAATGAATATTGTCATGAACAATTATATTATTATTACCGTTTTTATAATATGCGATATCTTTCAATTTAAAAAACCTTATATAATAAAAAGTTTGACTAACAATACCCAACTGTATCGTCTTCCTCTTCTCATATACTTATAGTGAGTCGAACTGTGTCTTCTTTAATAACACATTGGACAACTTAACGAATTTCTACTAAAAAAATGGGTTCAGTTTTATGCACTTCTCATTGGGCCATTGCAATCAAGGTTGGCGATAACTTACTTAATATTATGATAAAATATATATTGTTAAGAAGTCGAAAATGGGAGAAGCCACTGGTTCCTGAAACACAGTTAAACACTAGTTTGGGAACCTATGGATTCAAATCAAATCAAATCAAATCATTTATTGCATATTATGTAGGCATCTTAATAACTATTTACATAACACTACATAATCACCCAAGTTTAGGTATGGCAACTTAATGTGGAGCGGCCCGACTTATTTTTTATAAATATTTGTCACATAAGTATTGTTCTATCGTATAATAACATTTTTCTATCAATAAGTTTTTTAGTTTTTTAGTAAGGTCTTGTTCATTTTCGTCAGTCTTTAATTCGTCCGGTAATTTATTAAATATTTTTATGGCCATAGCATGGGGACCACTACTTTGCATTAATAATCTGCACTTAGGTATTTCCAGTTTATGTTTAAATCTGAGGGGGTAATTTCGTGGTTGGTCTGAAAGTTTTTTGAAATATTCTGGGTATTTTTTAACGAAATTACAAGTTTCTAAGATATAGATGGATGCGACAGTTAGGATTTTATATTTTATGAAGTATGGTTTATGAAATTCTATTTTTGTGATGTCTGGAGCTTTGATATTTGCGAGAATGCGGATTATTTTTTTCTGTGCGACAAAGAGTTCACCTACATTTACACTATTACCCCAAAGTGTGATACCGTAACGGAGCCATGAGTATGCGTAAGCATAGTACGCTGATATAGCTGTATTGAGGTCAGTGGCCCGTCGTACTTCCCTAAGCGCGTAAGAGAAACTTGATAATTTAAATTGTATTTTTTGAATATGATTTTTCCAATTTAATTGAGGGTCTAGTTCTAGGCCTAATAATGTTGCCGCGTCAATACATTGTAATTTATTATAATTAAAGGAAAAATTTATGTCAAGAGGGCATTTTTGGTGGGGTCTAAATTGTATGAGTTTTGTTTTTTCGAAATTTAAGTCAAGATTGTGGTCAGTCATCCAATTGATTATATTATTAAACATGTCAGTGAGATTATTAGTCAGGTTATCATTATTTTTGCAAGATGTCAAAAGAGATATGTCATCCGCGAAAAGTACACAAGACTCGTTAATGGTTTTAGGTAAGTCATTAATATAAATTAAAAACAGGATACATCCCAAGACCGATCCTTGGGGTATAGAGTTGTTTATTTTTATGGGGGTAGATCTTATTTTATTAACAGTTCCCGTGTCGCTATCGAAATGTTCAATTTCTACACATTGTATACGGTTTTCTAAATATGACTTAAACCAATTGTGTGTTATCCCGCGTATTCCTATGTTATATAGTTTTTCCAGAAGTATGTGATATTGCACTTTGTCATACGCCTTGGTCATGTCGAGCAGGATTCATTCTATGTACTGTAAGCAATGTATGTCAATAAAATATAATGTTTGATCGTTAGGGCGACTTGAAACTATGACACTGCAGCACAAAAACAAAGATCGAGTGCCCATTGCCGCAACTTTTAAGCCAAGATATTCCCCTTCACCTCGCTTTCATCGACGTAGGTAGTGGCACGCTGCTCATACGGCATATGGTATACCATTTACCTCTTATGACTCACACGAGAAAATGGAAAATACGAGATAAGGGTTGACATACATATGTATATTAATTAAGACTTGAAAAAATATTTTATACGAGTTATCATAAGATATAAAAGTGATAGATAGTGTTTTTTCGCCAATTATTATCAATATTAATCATACATTTCTTATAACCATGAACCAAGACCGAAATAGCCCTGCATACCTTAAATTGTGTCAATGCTAGCTCGCTAAGAGACATTGAAATAAAATTCGAGAACGCCGCTCTACATCGCCAAATTTAGACAAAGTATCTGGCTGGACGAGTCTTCCGTCAAATCTTTAAAAACTTACGTTTAAAAATCGAAGCAGCATCCAATTAATCACGGTTGCTGCCACCGCACAGCATAGTTTAACGTCCTCGTTAAAAATATTCTACATTTATTTTTATCTCAAAACTGCCAACATGACACAACGAAGTCAAACGGCAACCAAACTTTTTAACTCACACTGTTAGAAACGTTCACTGACCACTTTTATTAAAAAGTTCAAACGTCACTTTCGAGATTGGAATTCGAACACACGTGTTCTCGTGGAACGGGCGACACGTCTAGCGTCGACGAAATACGCGATGCGACTGAAAGCTCTTTCTGAAAGGTGTATTTTTCAGTGATAGATAGAGTCGGGTGTATATATATCTCCCTTTCTGTCGCGCGGGAAAGACTCAATGCAGTGTGGATGCTTTGAAATATATTTTACATTAAGTTTAATCTGGTTGCTGATAAAAAAATTTCGCTATTGAGAATTATAAATGGTTTAAGCGTGATATATTTGATTCGTTTTACATGAAAATGAGATCCGTATATAATAACTGTCTTCACGTATAGAAAACATTTAATAGTGACTGTGTGGTATTTTAGATCTTTTCAATTCTGTAGTTTTTAAATTTTTCTCCATAAATTATCCATAATTATCGAACCTGCGAACATTTCATTAAAATCAATTGAGAAATGTGACCTGTAGACAACCGGAAATCTGGACATCTGGGAAGACGTACGAAATTATTTTCGCGTAAGCTGAAACGGAGACGCTTCGCTCGCGCCCCGAGCTCAGTCAACCAATGTTTCGAATAACTCAATAGCAGTTATGTAAAAGGTAATAAAAAGGGACATTTAAATGCAGCTACTTTAAGGACATGCAATATAAAAATATGTTCATAAAAATCGGAGGTGGCTGTAATACAGAAATGTATGAATTAACTTTTGGTAAGACGATACCATGTTGATTCAACACACCTTTTTTATGTGATGGAGTGGCAAACAAGCAGACGGCCCACCTGATGGTAAGCGGTTACCGTCGCCTATGGACATTTGCAACACCAGGGGCGTTACCAATGCGTTGCCGACCCTGTAAGACTATTTTAACACACTTTTTGAAGGAATCCATATTGTAGCTCTGCGGGAAAACGCTAGATGGAAGATCCACATTTTTTTCCACAAGAACGAACGCATAAATGGAGCAGTGTGAACGCATAACCTTGCTTACATTACAAAATAACGAGTCGAGTCAAAATAACAGTCATGTATTAATTATAACTGTACACTCACAACACACATATCCTTTCCCCTTTTTTTTTAAACAAAGGAGGACTTTTTAATCTGTGAACTGATTTTGATAATTACTTTTTTGTTTGATAGCTGATACTTGTCGTGTGGTCCCACTTAAATGTCGTCAAGATCAGGTAAGCCGTTTTTCTGTTACACTCCAATAACTGAATTGAGTTATTATCTGGATCATAATAGTCATTGCCAATTAATTACAATCGATCCCGTAAATAGCAGGCGACACTAAAAAGTGTCATTACATATTAACAAAAATTTAAACCGACTTCAACACTGATACATGTGAATTAACTTGTCGAAGTCAGTGCCTTGCGCACTACATTGTGATAATAGGTCATTTTTAACCAACTTAAAAAAGAGGAGGTTCTCAATTCGTCTGTTTTTTATGTTTGTTACCTCAGAACTTTTGACTGGGTGAACAGATTTTGATTCTATCTTTTTTATTTGAAAGTTGATGCTTATCGTTTAGTCCCATTTAAATATCATCAAAATCGTTTGTTTTTGAGTTACTATCCAATAACTGAAAAACTTTGATGATATAGTCACTGCCAGTGTATGACAATCGATGCCGTAAGTAGCAAGGGTCACAAAAAGAGTGGAAAAAAAAGATTTTGCCAAAAATGGAACCGACTTCAACCTCAAAAATGTGAAATAACTTTGCGAAATCGGTATCATGATAGTTCAAAAGTACCTATTATCACAATATTGTGCGCATGGTACCGACTTCGACAAGTTATTACACACTTTTGATTGTTGAAGTCGATTCCATTTTAGGTAAAAAAAAATTGTAAAAAAAAGTGGCACTTACTACTTACGGGATCGATTGTCTTTCACTGTCAACGACTATATCATCAAGACAAGTAAATACTTTTCAGTTATGAACTCAAAAACGGTTTGACTGATTTTGATGAAATTTATATGGGACGACAAGCGTCAGCTTTCAAACAAAAAAAGAATCATCAAAATCGGTTCACCCAGTCCGAGGTAACAAACATAAAAACGCAGACGAATTGATAACCTCCTCCTTTTTTTGAAGAGTATTAATAATGGGGGAGGCTTTGTTCAGCAGTGGACACTCCGGCTGTTGTCACAGTATACTTGCTTTTGCCAGTGAATGCCCATAATAACTAAGTACGTGGTCATTTATTTATACATGTAGCTAGTTACATTTTGATTTCTGATTTAGCCACTACAAATATTATATATATGAAGGCAGGCAAAATGCCCAAAGTACCATATTTATTTTAGTGATTGGAAATTTTCTGAGGGTAGGCGAAAGTAAAACACACAATAAAAAGTTCTCTGTTTTAATAATTGAAATAAATTAGTTTTATTGATATAACTAAAATTTATTTAATGTTACATTAAAGTAATTAGTACAATACCTGCCGGGGAACGTTATTCCTGAAATCACACTAAGTTTTTCTATCAATTTCAACACTTTAAATTTTAACACTATTTGCACTACAAGATGGAAGAAATTAAGGAATCACTGTCTGAAATGCGCCAACTGTTCCTGAATAAGATGGATGAGTTTAATGGTGAGTTGCACTAGACACCATCTGCTGCACCCACAAATGCCAGTCTGGCTCAGGAGTTTCACAACTTCAAAGCTTTCATTATGATTGCCATTCAAGCTCCACAAGGTCAAGTTGAGTTGTTAGATCGAAAAATGGATAGCTTGGAGATGCACTCTCGCCGCAAGATTCTATTGTTGCATGGACTGCCTGAGAAAAATCAGGAAGAGACCAAGGCAGTAGTTGTGAAGGTAGTGGTTGACCGGTTGAAACTGAAGGATTTTTCAGTAAATGACATCAGCCGTTGCCACAGAATGGGTAAATCGTCGTAACTAGACAAGCCCCCTACTACTTGATCTTCTTATTGTATCGTCTTTAGAGCATGTTGCTAAGCACGGTCAAATATCTGCCGATGCGTTTTCTTATCACGATTTGATTTTTTTGTCCTAAAAAATTCGTCCTCCAAAACCTAGGCCCACTATTATTCTGCAACGCAACTTTAGCGGTATTAATGAAGAACATTTCCTTGCCGACGCAAAGAAGATTGATTGGTCTCCTGTTATGGACGCCAAATCCATTGATGATCAATTATGTATTTTTAATACAATAATAACGGGACTCTATGATATCCGTGCTCCACTGCGACGTATTAAAATAAAACATAAACCAGCGCCGTGGCTAACTACTGAAATCAAATCACTCATGCACAAAAAAACCATTGCTAAATTAAGGTACAAGTTTTATCCCGATGATGTTCATAAAGAAATATATGCTCAATCACGGAATCGCTGCAATAGGGTATGTAGAGATGCACAACGTCGCCATATTCATAATTCTGTCGAAAATGAAGATCCAGCTAAAGTCTGGAAAGTCAAAGTCAAAGTCAAAATCATTTATTCAATTTAGGCGTCTACGACGCTCTTATGAAGGTCAATTACAAATTTTAATATTGAAATATACTACATTGTACTGCCACGTTCAGCAAACAAAAATTATAGAGCCACTGCGAGAAGAATGGGCAAGAAACTCGGGCCCATTCTTTTAAACGTTTTTTAACAATGTGTTAAGTACATACTATATAGTAAAATTATTACAATACTTAATATACATTACGTAGGTGTTAGGCGCTAACTTGGCAGAGGCGAACCAGTCTAAGCATTTTTGTCGTTTAAGTAATCACAAACTGTGTAGTAAGATATCTTTATCAAAATATTCTTCACATGCAACTTGAATTTTCTTTCTGTGAGCGTTGTGATATGTTTGGGCAATTTATTATAGAACCGCACACAATTGCCTAAGCAGGACCTTTTATGTGTCTTTGCTAATCTGAAACCTGGCACCGCTATTTTATCTTTATTCCTAGTGTTATAATCGTGACTGTCAGTGTTTGATTTAAATTTGCTCAAATTTTTACGAACATACATAATATTTTCTAATATATACAGACTTGGTAAAGTTAAAATATCAATTTCTTTAAAAAGATCTCTCAGGGATTTCCTAGGATCCATTTCATATATGGCTCGAATTGCACGCTTTTGTAAGATAAAGATTGTCTCTATTTCAGCAGCAGCTCCCCACAGCAAGGAACCAACACCGAAGACATTCGTTTTGGTATGGAAAAACAAGAGTTAATTTTGTTGACTTTGCTTGACTTCAGCAACGCATTCAACACCGTTGACTTTGATGTCCTTCTTGCTCTACTTCGCTCCATTAACATATCTCCAACGGCGATTGACTGGTTTAATAGTTATCTGTCTGGTCGCCGACAGCGGGTTTGCCTTGATGAGTCTGTGTCCTCTTGGTGTGATATCACTGTCGGTGTGCCTCAAGGCGGCGTATTATCTCCTCTTCTTTTCGCAATTTTATAAACACTATATCTCAACGTCTTACTTCTTCCTACCACCTCTATGCAGACGATCTCCAAATTTACTCCCAAGACCCACTTAGCCGTTTAGATGAAGCAGTTAATATGGTAAATAATGATTTATGTTACATTTCGGACTGGAGTAAATCATACGGTCTAACAGAAAATCCACTCAAAACTCAAGTAATCATTTTAGGCAGTTCACGGACTATTTGTAAAATAGATTGGGACAATTTACCAAATATTTTCTTTGAGGGTGTGAAAATTCCGTACAGCAAAACAGTAAAAAATCTTGGGATTATTTTTGATGAATGCCTTACCTGGATCCCACAATTGGAAACCGTTAGCCGTAAAACGTTTGCTGCTGCAGGTTCACTCAGAAGACTGAGAAACTTTTTGCCAACAGCCACTAAAGTTGCGCTTGCACAGTCTCTTTTGTTACCGATTCTTGATTATGCAGACGCCTGCTATTTAGACCTTACGGAGGACCAGCTTAACAAACTTGAGCGTCTTCAAAACTTTTCAATAAGGTTCATTTTTGGCTTGCGCAAATACGACCACGTTTCTGAATTTCGCACCAAGCTCAAGTGGCTTCCTATACAACGTCGCCGGAATGCTCACATCCTATCTCTTCTCTACAATATTTTGTTCAACCCTTCTTCACCCCAGTACCTTAAAGAGCGTTTTAATTACATTAATGCCTCCAATTCTCTTTGCTTACGGTCACCAGAGAATCTTATGCTCAAATTTCCTCCACACACTACCTCGTTTTATGACCGTTCGTTTTCGGTCGAAGCCGTCAGACTCTGGAATGTATTAATTACCACTTGATACCAAACGAGCTCCGTCCTTAAATGTTTTCAAAGACAAAGTTAAAGCTTTTTACCTGTCGTGCTAGCATAAGCTCCATACGTGTAAACATCATATATATGTACTGTATTTGTATATTTGTATATATGTATGTATTTTTGTATGTATATGTATATATTATGTAAGAATACATTAATTATCTATATTGTATATTATATTGTAGATATTTATAAATAGCAATACTATTAAGGATATTGTACACCGCCATCCCTTGTCAAAACTTGCTCCTCTCCAAAGGTTGTCTGGAAGAGATCGCTTTGAGCGATAAGGCCGCCTATCGTTCACTATTATAAGCTTAATATTTTTTTATATTGGTATAGTTTAAGGTGTTCAATAAAGAGTTTATCTATCTATTCAAATACATTCAACGATCAAAATATTAGTGAAAAAAGCGCGTCCAATTATCTCTACTGAGAACTTAATGCATCGTAAATTGAATTTCAGTGCGATTCGATGAACTCTGATAAAAAGAAAACATACGGGCGATAGTTTTAACAAAGACGTTGCAGTTTTACAATTTTATTCTCAAGAAAGAACTACTACTATCTTATATATTCAAACTATCACGGTCATTTAAATAGTCACTATAGGGATAAAATCTATGATAATTAATTATGGCCTGCTCCTAATATTGATATTTCACTGAATATATTGGGCTTGGCACAAAACAGACAAAGAGGGTAGGTGGTTAGGTCACCTTCTAAATTTATAGTGTTTCATTTGTCTGTATTCTCCATTCGTCCTGCAACCGTGGCGCTTACTACTACTGAAATGTACCGGGAGTTTGTAATGAATAATTGTCATGAATTTTATCCCGTAAGTAATGATATCCTTGTCTTCAAAAAGTCTCTGACATCCTGATTTTAAGAATGCGTAAACAATTTTATTTTATTTTCGTAAATATTACTCTAAAATTTAATTATCAAAGTACAGTTTTATTATGATTATTATTACAAGAACATGTTTTAAATATTCTAAGTTTAGCTAATTATATCCATTATATTTTATTACAATACAATTTATTTTTATATTAGTAGAACATTAATTTCATAGTGTACTTTCTTATATAGATTCATTTTAACATTAATTGCAAACATTTTCTGTTACTATATTATGCATGCTGTCTTCACCTATAATTACTGTGACACTTGGCTTGATTCTACAATGTATATATTTTTTGAGTTCAATGTATTGGTGTACACTGTGTTGGTGATCTTTTAAATAAATAAATAAATAAATAAATAAACATAATATAGAGATGGCGATTTTTATAATTTCAGTTTCTTCTGGCGTTTGGTTATAGTTTCAGTTCTGTTCTCTTAGCATTCTAAATATAACTCAAAAACGAGTCTGGTAATAGCGTGCCGTTTTTTTTCTTAATGATATGCATAGGTAAGACAGTAGTCAAATGCTAAAACTGCCTATCAGCTAAAAATTAACAATAAAACACAATGCTGCAAATGAAAACGTTTTCCATCCATGCAGTCTGTATGTCTATTACAGGGGGTAATTGACCAAAATTTTTTTTTTTATGTAATGGAGTGGCAAACAAGCAGACGGCCCACCTAGTGGTAAGCGGTTACCGTTACCTATGGACATTTGCAACACTTGGGGCGTTACCAATGCGTTGCCGACCCTGTAAGACTCTTTTAACACCATTTTTGAAGAAATCCATACTGTAGCTCTGGGGAAAAACACTAGATGGAAGATCATTCCACATTTTGCAGGTATGCGGTAAGAAGGAACGCATAAATCGAGCTGTGTGAGATTTCCAGGACTCGATTCATCATTCCACAGGTGAGAACAGTACTCCATGTGAGGGCGAACTTGTGCTTTATAAAGCAAAAGTCGCTGGCTCGACGTGAAGTACCGCTTTGCCTTATTAAGCACACCAAGTTTCTTGGATGCCAACCCAGCCTTACTCGCGATGTGACAGCGGACCTGGACATCTTTGGAAATGTCGACGCCAAGAATTCCAATACTCTCAGCGGTTTTTAGGGGAACACCCTGAAATTGCGGAGCGTCTGTAAAGGGGGACTTAGCGGCGAAAACGCATATCTGAGTTTTTTTGGGGTTGAATTGGACAAGGTTCTGCTGTCCCCAATGTGAGACGAGTTCCAATGAACCCTCAACTTCAGACACAAGACCAGTCCTGCTTCTTTCCACTTCGACGCGAGGGGCATTAACTAATACGGCCAGAATATTGTGCATCGCTCGTGCTATCGTCTGCATAGCAATGCATGTTACAGATTTGCAACATGTCATTGATATGCAGAATAAATAGCGTAGGCGATAACACTGATCCCTGAGGGACGCCAGCATTAATCGGCATGGGATCGGAGCAAGCTCCGTCGACAACGACACGAATGCTCCATCCAGACAAAAAACTGACGACCCAAGTGCAGAGCCCCTCGGAAAGGCCGTAAGATGGCAACTTCGAAAGAAGTGCCCTGTGCCAGACCCGATCAAAAGCCTTAGCAATATCCAAGTTGACAGCTAAAGCTTTCCTTCTACTTTCGACTGCGTCAGCCCAACGGTGAGTGAGGTAAACGAGAAGATCACCAGCCGATCTGCCTCGACGGAAACCGTATTGACGGTCACTGATCAGTTGGTGATCCTCTAAGTAACCTAGGAGCTGGTTGTTAACTACTCGCTCCATCACCTTGCAGAGTAGAGAGGTGATTGCTATAGGCCTGTAGTTGGATGGGTCTGTACAGTCACCCTTCTTGGGAATAGGGTGTACGTGAGCAACCTTCCATGAAGACGGCACGCATCCTTTGGAGTAAGAGAGCTGGAAAAGGCGCGTTAACACAGGAGTCAACTCAGGAGCACATGACTTGAGGACGATAGCCGGGATGCAATCCGGCCCGCTCGACTTTCGCACATCAAGGGATAAGAGTTCCTTACGTACCTCTGCGAGAAACGTACATCTGGCATGGACCTCTCACATCGGTGAATTATCGGAGTTTTTGTTTCCCCATCGTCGAGAGTCGAGTTAGAGGCAAAGAGAGTACCCAAAAGGTCGGCTTTCTCTTTAGCACTGTGGGCCAGAGATTCATCAGGCTTACGTAATGCTGGTAAAGAGGTCTGGCAGAAGTTACTCTCAGCAGCTTTGGCAAGGGACCAGAAAGCACGACTTCCTGAGGGAAAAGTTGCTACCTGGTCGCCAATTCTGCTGATGTGCTCAGACCTTGCCTTAGCAATTGTCCTCTTGTTAGATCTGGAGGCAGAATTCATTTTCTTCTTCAACTCGGCGGTATTCGGATCTTTACGCGCAAGTTCTTCGGTCCAGGTTTTATAAGCAGCGTTTTTCTGACCGGATGAGTCAGCGCAAGACTTATTAAACCATGGACGGCTCCGGCCACCAACGCGCACAATAGATTTAGGAATGTAGCATTCCATTCCCTGAAGCACGACGTCAGTGATGGAGTCTGCACACACGTTCAGATCTTCCGAGGAGAAGCAAATCTGCCTCCAAGGGTAGGACGAGAAAAAATCTCTCAGTCCATCCCAATCAGCGGACTGGTAGTGCCTTACCGTACGACTCCCGAGAGGCCCGTTACGGTGGCTGCGCACGATCGCTACCTCAGATCGTACCAGGCAGTGATCAGAAGAACCTAGAGGCGCTTCCACTGATACCTGGTACTGATCCGGGTGAGAAGTCAGCATCAGATCCAATAAAGAGGGTGTATGGTTCTCGATATCTGGTATTCTAATAAAAAGCAGGAGACCTGCTGGTTCATATTTTGGTATAATTAGTAAACTAACCTATTACCATCATCTCGCAGGACAGACTCTGTTGCTGGCACGCACTGTTAGAAGCTTGATAATTTTTCTACCAAAAGGTGTAACCTTAGTTCAGGAAATTATGCACTACTTTTTGCTGACTATGTATAAAAAACGCGAAAAACTAAGACAGCACAAAGTAGTAGCATTTTTATATACTACTTTTAACTTATTAATTTCTTAGGTAATCTTTTTTGTAAGAACTCACAGTTTGAATTTTTAAAACTACTATTATAAATAGCCCGTAAAATATAAAAAGGTATTATTATAATTTAATATCACCATCAGTTGAGGAGGCATAACTCATTACCGCGGATCTAGAAACGCTACTGAAACTTTTCTATTGTTGCAACGTGTTCTACGAATTGTCATTCCATATATATTCGCTTCCTGCAAACCACCGGTTCGACAAATTGACAACGAGGCATTCCGAGTACAATTTTTAACCCCTGCACCTCGGATTTTTATAAAATAAGTAGATAATTGTGATGATTTTAGCTATTAAGTCAAAATACTTAAGCCGTATTCATATACAGTGGATAAGATTTGCATATACTAGCGATTTTCTAAATATTTAATTACAAACAGCTGTTTTATAAAAAAAAACCTGCCAGGTGTTGACTGCATTCGCACACCGATGCGAACGTTCCGTAACAATACAGGATGTACTAAAAAAATATTATTTTTCAATACATTTTGAGGTTTTAGTGATCTAAACAGAATGTGCAAAAAATCCTTATTTCTGCATACAGTCAACTATTATAGTTATCTACACAGACTCTAATAAAATATCAATAGTTTTCCATACATAAACCCCTGGAAATTACTCCAAATGAGAACAACCCCCTATAAACTCCTTAAAATTGAACTACAACACTAGGTATACTGTAAACCAGCAGTACAAACTAACCGCCAATCATATATATTATAAATATTGTTATAATTGTATAATGGAATTACTATTTGTAAAAGAGAAAAGATATATAAAAAGAACTTGCTGAATGGGCCATCAAAATATGATTTTGTTATTGACGTTCATAAGAGCGTCGTATACGCCAAATTAAATGAATGATCTAGACTTTGAAGAATAGGCCTGAGTATCTTGCCCGTTCTTTTCGAAGTAGCTCTAAACCATTTTTGATGAACGTGGCAGTATAATATTTTAATAGTGAAATTTCCTCATTGACATCCTTAAGAGCGTAGACTACGAAATTTAATAAATTGTTTTGACTTTAACTATGCCTCTGAGTGGCAGAATGTCAGTACTTAAACGTTGACTTATCAGTAAAGAATTGCCGCCAAAAGAGTTCGTTATTTTGCTTACTGGCTCTATTTTGCTTATCAGCTTATTGGCTGATAAGTAAGCAAAAGAGTGGAATGAAAATCATAATGAGTCATCATAATGAATAAAATCATAATCATAAAAGAGTGGAAAATCATAATTTTACAATGATAATTACGAGGGAGTGTGGGAAAAAGTAAAAGTAAACAATTAAAAATTAGAACTAACTACTGAAACAAAAACATGAAATAATCTGTTGATGTCGATTCCACACTGATTCAAATACTCTGAGCTCACTCTTACGTAGTCAGGCTTCCTAAACGTATTTAATATTTCGTTATTTTATTTTGGATTATAATAGAACCTGCACAAGGCCTTCGTGAAGTTAAGCGGTAACCTCTGTCAATAACAGATGCATTTTATCACAAGCAAAATAACTACACCTTCCCCGCCACCCTGAATACAATTGTAAAGTCTCACGTCTCACGAGTTGTAACGTCTCTCAAGGACTGCTGCCGGAACACACTGTTAGATGCTTGCCGACAAAATTTCCGGTTGTAGCTAGCCAGGTGAGCTTTCGCAAACTGCCCTTCCACCAAGCGGGGAAGCTCGTGCCAGCGGTCTATAGCTATTACCACTCGGCTATCACTGCTTCGAAATTATACAATTATTTCAATGTTATATTATCAATAAATCTATACTAATACTAGCGGCCCGCCCCGGCTTTGCACGGGTAATTGCGACTATAAATTGAAATGTAAGCTATCCTATCTTTCAATTTAGATCAAATTGCACATGGTGTGCAAATCAAATTTAAGATTGGTTCAGTAGTTTAGGAGTCCATCGCGGACACACATCGCGACACGTAATCAGTACTATAATACAAAAGTAACTCTGTCTGTCTGTTACGCTTTCACGCCAAAACTACTGGACCGATTTGAATGAAATTTGGTATGGAGATAGTTTGAGACCCGGGAAAAAACATAGGATAGTTTTTATCCGACTGCGCAAAAAGAGGTTAATGTTTTCGCGCGATAACCGACATACGCGCGGGCGGAGCCGCGCCCGGAAAGCTAGTTTTTATATATAAAGAAGAAAGATTTGTATTATTGTATGTAACGAATAAACTTAAAAATTATTAAACTGATTTAATAAATTATTTCACCTTTGGAATTATACATTACTCCTCATGAACATAGGTTGTAGAATATTTTCAAAAACTTAGGGATCCGTATGAAAACTCCGACAATGTAACCCAACGTGTGAAAAAAATACCTAAAAATCTTTATACCTCGTACTCTGCGGAAATAGTTGACTATGCAGCAAAGTGATGTAGATACTACAATTATATACAGAACATCAATATGTACAAAAACGTCCGTAATATCATATGTCTAACTATAACAGTTATGTCACAAAAACTACTTTTTATGAGTCTCAATTTATAATTTTTCTTAAATACCCGTGCGAAGCCGGGGCGGGTCGCTAGTATTATTATATTGGTGGGAAGAGTGAATAATTATGGAACAAGTCATTGGGGTTACTGATACATGCTTCTATCAGGATCTTTTGAGTTTGTAGCACCGTCGGTATTAGAAGTCATGGTTAAAATACTGTCAAATGCTGAAATTTTGTCAGCATCTGACTACGTAGGAGTGAAAGACAGGCAGCGATGATGAAATCGCGATTAGTTAAGGTAAAATCCAAAAGTAAGCTTAAAAGCACAAAACTAGTAATGTAAATAAAAAATCTTACTTTTCTTGTCCCTCTTGATTAAGTTTTGCTAATTTATTAATATATTTTTATACACATTCATACGTAAATAATTAAGATATTTACGTTACAAGCATAATTTAGAGTCAACTTTGCAATTTTATTCTATTGAGAAAATTGTAAGTAAACGTTTTTCGGACTTTTCTTGGCCTTAGATAAAGTGATCAAAATTAACAAATAATTTTCTTACTGTTACAAACTAAATACATTTTGATAAAAAGTTGTTCAAGTAAAGCTATTTAGCACTTGTCAGCGTCTTAAGTCGTCGAGGTATAGATATAATATCTACTGTTAAATTTTTCGATAAGGCAATGAAGAAGTGTAAATGCAAGAATGCTTGTCCTTGACGTTGAATAAATTAAAATGGCGCCAACTTGAAAGACATTCTGCCCTGAGAAAAGAGAAAACATCAAACAACCTTCATCTATTTTAAGACGGTCCAAAAATCATTTTTTCCAGGCTTCATTTCCGTTTATTACGGGTATATCTCATGCGATGTTGTACAAAAAGGCCTTCATTCTAAGGCCCGAAAGATAAATTCTAGCCTTTTTGTTCTAGGCTTCAGTAAATCCTAGAATAGATCCTGTAAATCCCTCTACAGATACCTCATATACATTCACAAAGACTGCTGTGACAGGTTATTAGAACTCTTGAGAGATGTACGTGCAATATATCACATTCGGATCTTTTACTATAGTACTAACTACTGAACCAATATTTTATTTTTATTGATGATGCCTTTGATCGCTACCTCACCTGATGTAAAGTGATGATATGGTGAAGGTTTTATCCGGCTCAACCTAGAATTACTGGCTCTCAAGGACACCTGCTGGAACACATCGTTAGGTCTTGGCGACAGCTTTACTACTTTAGGGTGATCGCTATCCAGGCGGGCATTCGCAAAACGCCCTTTCACAACGCGTGAAGCTCAAGCCCGCGACGAGATTCGAATCATGGACCTGCTGCAGGGCAGTCCACAGGCAATGTCACTGAGTCAACTGTTTCCAAATTTACAGAAATTAAAATTGATAAGATAAGTATTATAAGAAAAACAAATACTTTTTTCGCTTTACCCACCCGTGCCAGCGGCTACAAATTCCTCCAAAACTTAAAGGTCAAGAATGTTCCAAAGAAACTCTTCAATAACTCGAGCTCAACTTCGGGGCCTATATGTAATCAAAAGCTACTAAACTGTTATTAAATTGTTTGTAAGGCCCATATAATTAATTGTTATACCGGGTTTCCGGATTATAGCTGTCTGTAGCAGAATAGAACCTACTCTAAGAGAGGAAGGCCATTGACTTTTGAGTAGGCTCTTGTACTAAATTGTTGTAAATCAATATGTTAATATAATATATTTTGTTGCGTTAGTGTTATCCATACTTATAGTATAAATGCGAAAGTAACTCTGTCTATCTATCTGTATGTCCCGCTTTCACGCCAAAACTACTAAACCGATTTCGATGAAATTTGGTACGGAAATAGTATGAAATGCAGGAAAATACATAAAATAGTTTGTATTAAATTGAGCAAGAAGAGGGTAATGTTTTTTACTACTTGAGGTACTCGTGTTAAATATCCTTCACCTGTTCTACATAAGGGCTAAACAGACACCTTTTAAACTTAACTCTCCCACCATAAACCCAAAAGACTATGATGTTACCTATTGTGTTATCTAATTTGTACACCCACTGTGGTCAAAACATGTTGATACGAAACTAATTTTTAAGATCTTCACTTGTACACACATGTTTTAGCAAATAAACATATCTTTATCTTAACCAAATTTGACGCTGAAATAACCCCTTACATTTTGTTTTCGCCACGCAGCTCCAATATGATAAACACTGAAACTATGGTTAGATATTTTTTATAATAAATAAATATTATTTTAACATATTGGAGTTAGCTTGCAAGAAACGTAAAAAGCTATAAACATTCAACCGCAGCTCGCTTAATTTATGTGACTACGTTATAAGCTGTGTATTTAACATGCACCTATCAAGCTTATACGAGTAAGAAGCTCCGCAAGCAACTAAGGTAAATATTGTAGGACTAATTATATACTTGACATACTTCATTAATTTATATTTATTTTCTGTGGCATTCAAATAGCTATATTACAATAATTATCGTCTTTGACATATGAAATAAACTTTATAATAACAGTAATCTATATCAATTGCATTTACAATAATTATTTTAATACTCAATTATTGTATGCTTATTGTAGAGCTTGATATAAATTATTTGTTCACCGAAAACGGTAAAATATTTAATTCTAGGGTATTAATGTAAAAACACAGTGTAAAAATAATACTGGAAACTAGCCAGACCAGCATTCAAAAAATGTTCCATAGCCATGCAAAGTGTAGGATTTTTCAGGCTACTCGAAAGCTTCCGACTTAGTCTAATAAACGACTGCCATCCTAGAGCTCGTAGAGTTAAGATCTCCTGAGGATACTTCGTGTAGAAACCAAACGCGGCGACAATTCTTCCGGTTTGGCTGCGTGGTGTTTGTGACGTCACGTCGGTTTAACAGGTAAATTAGGCGGAATTGTCACTAGATATATTTTTAAAGTGTTTTGTTAAAATATTAATTTATTGTTTTCTTAATTATTTTTTTTTTGAAGCTGTGATAGCTCAATGGCTTTGGCTATGGAGTGCCGCACAGCAGGTCCATGGTTCGAATCCTGCCACGGGCTTGAGCATCACCATGGTGGAAAGGCATTTTTGCGAATGCCTGCCTGACTAGCGAGCACCCTCAAGTAGAAAATCTGTCGCCAAGCACCTAATGATGTGTTCCTGCCCTTGAGAGCCAATAATTCTAGGTTAAGCCTATTAAGAACTTCGACCATATAATCACTTACCATCAGGTGAGATTGTGGTCAAAGGCTTACCTATCAGCAATAAAAAAAATAAAAAAGTTGCGAGCGAGCGCAGAGGAGAGTGGTTGTGTCTGTGATTTATAAATATAATAAGCAAAATACTTTTGGACAGTTTATTTTGAAACATTTTTGTAATCGGAGTTACAAAATGTCCTGGCCAAAAGTAACAGCAGTTTAACAACATGATTTATATATTTTTGTAGAATTATATGCCATACCTACATGAAATAATTATATGATCCATTTTTTATGGTACCGACATGGTACCATGGCTGCAAGGCCAATTTTTTTATATTGGATAGCACAAGATATGATAGAGATATATATTGATAAATATATTTTGATAATATTGTTCAAAACATGTGTACATAATACATAAAATAGATATAACTTTTTTTATATATTTAAATACCACAGTACAGATACCAATATGATGAATTTACAAAAAATAATGACGATAATGTTACAGTTGGCAGCCTTATCGCTTATAGCTCTTCCAGGCAACCATGTTTGGGAAGGAGCAGTAAATAAATTATTATGATGCTTTGGTGCACTGCGGAGTAATGTATATAATTATGCTTAACTAAATGAACGTTTTCTAAATGATAAGTCTACTTTATTTTTTCTTTGCAATTCAATAAATAATATAATGAAGATAACATAACATATAATCAATTTAAACCGACGTAAAGTCTGAGTCAAATTTATACTTAAGTCCTGCACTTGGCACCTGGTCCCAATGTACCCAGCACACTCGCCGCATTACCCCGTTGTATCGCCAAGGAGATCTGTTGTGTCAAGAACCAACCAGATCGGGGGTCCCGCCCTCTCTCTCTCAAACGACGAAATTATTAGTTCTATTGAATTCACTACATACACCATTTTTGTTTATATTATAAATAGACACATACATTTACAATCTATGTGTATAGTACTATCATATACTTACATATATCTACTACATAAACAATACATACACAAATCTTGCAATTCAACGGGGCAATGCTGCCAGCATGCTGGGCACGCTGCCAACTGGGAGCGGGCTGGAGCATCTGGACTGCCTGTGAGTCTGCAGTGACTTATATGTTGTCTAAATGCTTTTATTGTAGTAGCTGTAGTGTTGTTTATACTTCGTAGTATTTTATTTAATAAAGGCATACAGCCAGAGAGTAAAAAAATTAAATATAAATACACATACATGCACATACTATATAATCAACTACGAAACTACTCGTACTTCACAGGCTTAGCCGTAACTTATAGCAGCTATTTAAGGAGATGTATAGCTTTGACACGTTGCTAGAAAGTTTCTTGAGTTGATGCACGTCCAACTTCAACAGAAAGAGTTCCAAAGCCAAACAGCTTCAGCAGTGAAGGAGAGTCAAATAACCTTGTTTTACATACTGGATGGGCAAGTACCAAATTTTCAGATGATCTAAGCAAAAGTTCGTTTGTTTCCTGAAGGTACGAAAAATGTTGTCAGAGATAGCACGGAGAAGAGGGATTAAAAAGGATACTGTAAGGGACAATATATGAACGTTCCGGCGAAATTATAAGTTATACCGAACAAAATCTTCGACCACATCATCATTTACCAATCAGGTGAGACGATCAAAGGCTAGCATATAAGATATAAATTAAAATATATTTTAAGCAAGTTCATGTGTTATCTAGAAAATATCTTCTACTAAAGAATCTCTACGTATATATCTACCCAACACGATCTTAATGTTACCAATTATAGTGACACCTACATTGTGTTTACGCCAAGTTAACAACTTCGAGCAAACATCAAAAGAAAGCTCACTTCAACCCCTGAGGATCTAAGTTTCCCGGTTAACGTCATAAACTTCGCACATCGGAATACCTCAAAATCTTTGGAATCCGGTTTGAATCAGTTAGGTCTTTAATGATCGGAACTTTGGGAATCGCTTAAAGTTTCCTTGTTTGTGTGAAACAAAAAGTTGATGATATTGAGGCATAGTTCGGTTTTGTGCGTCATCGGTAAAGACGAAAAAGAGGTAACATTTCAATATATAGAACTAAATGCCTAAAAGTCGGAAGGAGAAAGCCCAATTTTTTTTTTATGAAAGGCTATCCTTTGATCACTGTCTCACCTGATTGTAAGTGATGATGTGGTCGAAGATGTTTTTCAGACTAACCTAGAATTACTGGTTTTCAAATTAATGTCTATACACCTCTTTTTTTTTAAACACACGAGTGTAGTTTTCGGAAAACTGACAAACCAGTTACATAGATTTTAGACTTCAGGATTTGCAATGCAAACATTTCGACGAGTTTGTAAACTTAGTAATTCTAGATACAATGAAACTACTTATCTATATGGAAACTACTGTTTATATGGAACGCGCTATGGAGACATTAGCCTTAAGTTCATAATAATGTAATTTTGGTTAAAGCATTATCTGTAATAAATCAGTGAAAAAAAGAATCATTCATTCATCTATTAAGCTATCATAATTTCAATGTTAATTATAGTCATAAAAGGGATGTATTATGATATATCAGATATGCCCATAAAATGAAAAAATCTCGCAGCCGATACCATAGGAAAACCAATAGCCACGTAATTAAATGCCCCCACTACTTAATATATGTAAACCTACGTTTGATACTTGGCTCCAACTTTTAGAATCGTATTTCACAAAGGTAAACTAAAACATTATTCAACTCAACGTATAATTTAATTAACTTAACTCATGCTAAATGAGAGAATAAAACTTCTGTGATGTTTATCTTGAACTAGCTGACTCGCCCACGACTTCTTTTGCGTGGGATGGAAATTATTTTAATACCAAAGTATATTAAACTTCATTTTCAAACAAAAATAAATTAGTTATCAACTGCACTCCGAGGTATTAAAACGGTTTGTTTCTTGTTTGCTCTATTGTTTCGTTCCGAATTCTTTCGGAATATGGAATTCTAATAAATAACATAAATTCCGCCCCAAGTAAAATTTGTGTCTGGTTTCGCCCCATATTTCTTATACTTTTAATGGCAGTCAAATTCAAATTCAAATTCAAAATCATTTATTCAATTTAGGCATCTATGACGCTCTTATGAAGGTCAATTACAAATTTTAACATTGAAATATTCTACATTGTACTGCCACGTTCAGCAAAAAAATATTTATAGATCTACTGCGAGAAAAACGGGCAAGAGACTCAGGGCCATTCTTTTAAACGTCTTTTTACAATGTGTTATATACAGTAACCAAGACAATACATTTCAATATTTTAGATGATGCTTTAACTTTAGATTATTACGCATCTAAATAAAACATTTTGCATATACCTTTCTGAAATTATCTTCTTCAGTTTTACTTGCCTGGTATATCCAGATAATTCAATTTGATATTTAATTACCTGAATTTTAGAAAATTTTTGTGTAACTCTCACTAGTTTCTTTAGTCTGGTAATTACGAAGACTTTTTTTACTTATTATGATACAAACGTCTATGGTATGTTAATTATTACCCGTGTTCCACCTGTTTACCTTACTTATTAGAAATGTTACCAATTATAGAACATTGCAGGTAATAACACAATGTAGACTCTATAATCCATTTAAAAATGTACTAACTCTAATATCGACTACAATTAAACTCAAGTAATGACTACAATTAAAAAATCTGCCAAGTGCGAGTCGGACTCGCGCACGAAGGGTTCCGTACCATTAGCTATACAACATTAGACTTCATATCTTAACCTTTTTTTGTTTTAACGTGCGCGAGTCCGACTTGCACTTGGCCAACTTTTTGTATTTGTTGTTATAGCGGCAACAGAAATACATCATCTGTGAAAATTTCAACTGTCTAGCTATAACAGTCACTTGAGATACAGCCTGGTGACAGACGGACGGACGGACAGCGAAGTCTCAGTAATAGGGTCCCATTTTTACCCTTTGGGTACGGAACCCTATAAAACATTGCAAATATTTTAGACGAATGACTAATACCGAGGCATAACTAGAGTTTCTTATAGGATGTGCGATTATTACGCAAAATAATTAAACAACTTTAAACGGTTTAGAACCCGTATAATATTAATCATTTTAATCGCGACGTTTCAAGCATTTGGCAGTGATGGTGATCTAGTCACCTTAATGACTACAACCATTGCAGTGGTTGTGTTCTTGTCACTCTATGACCACGATCACAAAGACAGAATGACATTTTGTCTCGACACCTGCAGTGCTATGTATGCTAGGAACTCTCCACTGTATCGAATGTTCTCGGCTTATAACAGGTTATGTCATGACTTGGTTATTTTCGATTCATCAACCAAAAATGTTAAGTGTTTTCTTTCCTAAATTGTAGTGTAAACAGCTTAAAATATATTAATGTCAACGTGAAATATATTAAGCAAAAATGTTTAATAGTTATATTCTTAAGTATCGTGAGTGTATATAACATGTAGCTAGTGTTAATCTCGAGAAGGAAGTGCATGTAACAGCGTGTATATAGTTATTTTCTTCTTAGTTTGTTAAATAAGTGTAGAGTCCAGTGTAATGAAACAAAAAATGGTATTGAAACGCCGGTTAATGATTCACTAACGTGATTTTAACATTTTAAAGTTTTTAACTATGAATATTAAGTTTTTTGAGTCGAATTTCATATATGACGTAGGGTGAATAGAGAATTATAATTATGTGGGATGAAACATCCATTTCAATTGTCACGATAACACCGTACAAGCAAGCAACTAATCATGTATTTAAGCAAAACCTTATATCCGTATACTGCACAGCCCTTTCGTCCCTTCTTCCGCCTCATTACTCCTCATGTCGACCTCAGTTTTACTCTAATGATAAGTTGAAGGCTAGCTTTGCACTGTGCAGGCCTTTTCGCTGATTATAGGGAGACTTGATAAATGAGCACTGTTCCAACAGAATTGAATGTGTTACTCAAATGATTAATAAGCATGAAATGTGTCTTGTTGATCCGTGCCTTAAAATATAGGTATATTTGCTGGTTTAATAAAGAAACGAATGAAATATAGTATTGCAAAACAATCATAGTATGAGATTTTTTTGCAATAAAAATTGGGAACGACATTAGTGTTCCGGTGTAAAATATATATATGTTATAGGCAATCTGTATAATCCGGCATTGTATAGAATGCCTAGGCATTATATACATTGCCAAAAACGTTCAGGCAATGTGTATAATACGATTCATTTTATACATTGCCTAGGTATTGTATAAAATGCCAGAAGCGCATCAGGCAATGTGTATAACGAACGACCACGGGAAGGAGACGCGTGCGCGGGGTGCGGGACTACCTCGTAAACAAGTTGCAACTTGTTCGGTGCGTTAGTACACAACACTCCTTTGTTCTATGCAAACGTATTTTATTAGTTTATGCATTGGTTCTAAACTAAATTATTAAGTGTGATCATTGATTGTGTTCGTGTGTGTGATTATTTAATGGAAAATGGCTACAGATCAGCGGTACTTACAAATGAAAGAAAGGTTTTACTCAGGACTGCGTACTAAAAGAGAATCGGCTTCTACAAAAAATCGAGTGTTCATTGATGATTTACGTTACACACAATTGTTGAAGGAAATAAGTATAGCAAAAACGTTAGACAAGAAAACTCCGCGTGATTATTGGTTGCTGAAACATTACGATGTGATCACTCTTGGACAAACCCGTAAGTTGATCTTTCCTGTAAATGCTCCGAACGCTGTTATCAAGTACTATGTCTCTGATGATGAATTATTTCAAGTGATTCACGATGCACACAAGGATATTGGTCATGGAGGACGAGACCGGATGTTAAAAGAACTTAGCCAGCGTTACAAAAATATAACCCGACATGATATTGAGCTATACTTGCAGCTTTGTGAACCGTGCCAGCAAAAACAAAAAGGAATAAAAAAGGGAATTGTCGTGAAGCCCATACTGTCATCTGAGTTTAATTCCCGGTGTCAAGTTGATTTAATTGACTTTCAGTCACACCCTGATCAAGAATATAAGTTTATAATGGTTTACCAAGATCACCTGACCAAATTTGTCATCCTCAGAGCACTCAAAACAAAACGTGCAGAAGAAGTAGCATACAATTTACTAGACATTTTCACATTGATTGGTGCACCAGCAATACTGCAATCCGACAATGGAAGAGAGTTTTCAAACCAAATAGTTAGTAACCTAAAAACATACTGGCCGACTTTAAAAATAGTCCATGGTAAGCCTAGACACTCCCAGAGCCAGGGTAGTGTAGAAAGAGCAAACCAGGATGTCGAAAATATGTTAACAACTTGGCTTCAAGATAATAATACTGATCGCTGGAGTGACGGACTACGATTTGTTCAGCTTATGAAAAATAGGGCTTTTCACCAAGGTATAAAAAGAACACCATACGAAGCTCTATTCGGTTCAAAAATCAAGGTTGGCATTTCTTTGCCGTTTGATGATGCTAATGTAGAGACCGAAGAGCAACTTGAAAAAGTAATTAATTTAGCACAGAGTAATCCTGTTGAGTCTGAAAATGAAAGAAATGAACAGATTGAAAACCATCCTTTGGAAATACATGTCGTTATACAAGAAAATCACGAAATCCACACAGAAACTTTAAGTGCCAAGAACAAACATGCGAATTTTGAAAACGTCGATGCTGAACCTGACAATGTTCCAAATCAACCTTCCCCCCAATCACCTTCGTCCGTACTCAAATGCTGTGTTTGCTCTGGAGAGACCACCGGTGCTCATTCGTGTAGAACATGCAAAAGTCCTATACATACTATTTGTGCTGCCCCAGAAACAAACGTACCAGAAGGCTATGGATCTAAAGTGATTTGCCCTTTATGCATGAAAACAGCATTAACTTTAGAAAACCGCAACAGTTCAAAAGATAATTTAGAGGAACAAGCCAAGAAAATGCTCAAAACTTCAGGAAAGAAATTTCCTCCTGTGATACCTGGTACCACGGTTAGGATTCCTGTTCCAGAAGTCGACAGAGGTCGTGGTGACGCCCGTAATATACTTGCAGTTGTCTTGAAAAAGACAGAAGATGAGCTTTATCAACTTGGCACAAAGCAAGGTATCATAAAAACACTGTTTTCTAGACAACAATTTACTGTTTGTCAACAGAAATTAATAAGCGTGGAAGATGTCGCTAATCAGGATACAACAGTGCGCTCCGTTGCTACTTTGCAATCGACTGGAACAGGTCAGGGTTTTTTCAAATGTACTTGCAAAGTAAACTGTGAAACCAAAAAGTGTTCATGCTTTAAGAATAAATTGCTGTGTACTTCAAAGTGTCACAATAGTTCATCTTGTAAGAATAAGTAACTGCTTTTAATATACTTACCTACTTACAAGATGTTTTACTATTGAAACTTTGTATCTTAAAAAAAAATATGTGTTAAAGGAAGAGTTTGATAAGACAATTTGACTTTTTAGAATTTATTATTGTAAGAAATAATATGATTACTCCACATGTAGAATGAAGATACTTAGGAAAATGATAGTTTTTGTTATTAAGTAACTACAAGTAGACTGACAACTAGACTGAAATTTTAATTTTAGTTTGTTCAAAGATGTTACCTAAGATTTTATTTCATTTCAAATTATAATTATGTTATTAGAAGATTCTTAATTTCTATTTATTCAGAGTAATGTTTGAGTTAAATTAAAGTTTAAGGTTACTAGATATTTCTTTTTGTTATTAATTAGGTACCTGCAAGGTTACTAGATTACAATTTTGAAGATGTTACCTAAGATTTTATTTCCTTTCAAATTATAATTATGATACCAATAGATGATTTAAAGTACTTACCAATATAAAAACTGGTTGTTTTTTTTTATGTGAAATCGATTATGAAAAATCGATTACATAAATTACCTATGCTTCAACCGGCATTCTATACAATGCCTAGGTATTCTATACATTTCCTAGGTAAAGTGTAAAATAGTTGAACTATTGAATATAATTTTATACATTGCCTGAACGACTCCGGCATTCTATACATTTCCTAGGTATTGTATAGAATGCCTGCATTATACAGATTGCCTATAACATATATATACAATAACTAATAATGCTTTAGAGGTTTAAAATCAGTTGTTCATGCTGTCTGCTTAAATTACATTTTGCATGCCACAATGGTGGAATACGGTGGAAACATCTTTATCTTCTGTAACCATCTTTGTTGAACCCGTAGTCATATAAATAAATAACTTTGACTTTGACTATCGTTACATATTTCTTACGTGCCATAGACAGTATAGTGTAAAAGTGAGGTATGACGGTTTGCACCGCTATCTTTAAATTGTTTCAAAATTAAACTAGATGTCACTAATATTTACAAATGTTCAGGGCACAGCGGAGCATTTCTTGCTATTAATTATTATTTAGTAACCGACTAGGACTTGCTTTATATTTACCGGATATTTTTACGACCAGTTTTGAACTTATTTGAAGTTCTTCGTCTGGAAGTCACGATTGTGCACAGCGTCGAGCGCGGGCCTCAGCACATAACTGACGTTGAGACGGTTGCGCCGCAGCTGTCAAAGTCAGAATATCTCCGTCTGAACTGTCACTTCTGTCACTATCACTGTCATTTTGATAGGTATGAGACTGTTGACATATCACAATAGTAAAGCCACTTCGCGGTTCCACATCCCCGATACATAATATAATTGTGGACAAATCGCGACAGTTTTTTAGAACTTCTAATTTTTTTTGTGTGTTTGTGACGCGACTAGCGTCGCATGAGGCCCACCTGATGTTAAGCGGATTAACTGCTGCCTATAACAGATGCATTTCGTCATGTGACGAATTGCACTGCGTCCGTCACACCGAGACATACAGTTGTTGAGTCTCATGTGCCTGTAATATTTCTGGCTCTCAAGGACTGCTGTCGGAACACACTGTTAGGTGCTTGGCGACAGATTTTCTACTTGAGGGTGGTAGCTAGCCAGGCGGTGAAGCACAAGCTGGCGGATGGCATCGAACCAGGGACCTTTGGCACGGCAGTCCATAGCCATCATTTCTTCGAAACTCCTCTTTTGATCAGTCTAGTAGTCTATTTGATAGCCGCACCATACCCTATAACGGTTCAGATAATATTATTAAAACACAGGATTTTGGCTCATTTGCGCCAGTCTCGATAACCTAGTGGTTAAGGCACCTGATTGATAGCCGGCAGAAGCCAGTCCAATTCCTACTTGTAATTAAAAATATATGATATAAAAATTTGTAATGGTGATTTTTGCGTAAAATGGAATATTGTTTGTGTTAAGAAATATACCCGCGCCCGTCACCTATGGCGGTTAAGGTAATTAGAGTAAGACATTTTAGACAGCTCAGTCGAGCGATCCTCGGCTTAGGGCAGCGGTTAAGGCACCCACTGCGTAAAATTGGGGATTCGTTTCCCACTCGCGGTGAGAAATAAAATACCTTTAAGTATTTTAAATAAATTATAGAGACTGTTCCCATATATTTATTAAAATATCGTACGTCTAAGGGAAATTTAAGTAGAAGCGCTCTAAGCGGACCTTGCCATTAGAACTAAGCTCAACGTTACGTTTGCTGCGGTCATGACATGGGTGGAATTTAGCGGTCGCTAAAGATAACAGAATATTTGCTGGTGGCATATACTACTTAGCGCATCGGTGCTTCGGTCGGAGGGTACGTCAAGTCACCTTGGTCTTGGCCGTCTTCTTGGGATGATAGTCGTTACAGCATGGTGGTAGGCCGATTTGCGAATGTCTGCCTAGCTACCATCCTTAAATAGAAAATCTGTCGCCAAGCACCCATCAGTATTTTTCAGCAGCTGTCCACGAGTCGTGATGAAATTCACTGTGAAAATAATTCCTGGGTACGTGCAATGGCTTTGATAAATAATACAACAACATAAATTTAAGTATGACTCATTTTGCATGGTTGTGAGCTAGAGGAATGAAATATGAACTGAATACATAAAAGAAAGTTGCGTTTAGATATGGATGCATGTTTGAGGATGAGGCTTTTAAGGGGGCAAATCCCTAGTATTAGTCCCTTTGAAGGTGAATTTCACTTCAGAAAATGATTGTAAAGGTTCACTGTACTGTACTATACTGCATCAGCCGGATGGTTCACTGCTGAACACAACCTCCTTCATTTATTTACATTATCTCAACGCTTGGCTGGCATCTTGGAGATCGCACTGTAAGATAACTGTGCCTTAGAAGGCGCCTTAGTTAAATATATCAATAGAGAAAATACTATTTTATTCCACTCAATGAAAATTCTAAGCCTCATTCAAGTCATAAAAATCTTTTTCGCATCCTAGCATATGGACTATTATAAATAATTATATGGACTATCAAAATAGTTTATAACAGTCCATATGATAGGGTGCAATTCTAACTTACTCGTATAATGTATTTTTATATATGCTTCTCCTTTGATCTATTTAGCGCCAATTGGGATTATGGCAGCATTTGGACTATTATAGATAATAGTCCATATTATGCTAAAATGCGAAAAGATTTTTACGGCTGCCTTGTTAATTTTTTTTAAATTATAATCTCGCTTAAAAATAACACAACTTCAAATATATAATATATCTAATATATGTTTTGGAGTGATTAAAAATATCAATCTTTTTTTGGTTTGGAATGATGACACCATCTTAAATTCTAAATTTCTAAAAGTGCAACAAGCACTTCATTTTTTCCCGAGTGGCCATTGAACCCGCTTCCCGATTTGCCTAGTGCCCTGACGTATCTTGTTCGATTCCTGTGCAACAAAGAAGCACATTTGTTTCGCGCATATTTAACGATGTAAAAAATGTTGAATTGATTACCTGTTTTAACAAAACATTCGTAATTTGACCATATAAAACATTTGCGTCAAAATCATCCATTTCATTAACTAGTATAAAACAACTCCAAAATATAAAGTCGCCTACCTAATGCCGAACAAATAATCACAATAAACATTCAAAGAAACGACGCCATAAAGTTTCAAGAACTAAGTCCCCAAACTTTTAGTTCAGGCCGTAAACTAACGGTAAGCGCGGGCCTGTATAAAAGTAAAAATATCCCGGATATGACGTCAGAATGTTAGTGTAACTACGCTCTTCTCGAACTACCATTAAAAGGTCAAAAGTCACCGCTCAACATTATAATAATATGTACTTAAATTGGAACAAATAGGGAAAACCAATATCATTATTGCAAACTTAAAATATGAATTCTGAGTTTTGTACCATGTCTGTCACGAAAAAGTTACTCATCTACATAGATAGAGATAGCGTTAGTATCGCTATCTCTATCACACTCATAGCTGGTTTCGATGCATGCAGCCCGCTCACATTGTAGTTCTAATGTAAGGTATTAAAAATGATATTTGGTAGCGCGAAACAAAATTGTAATTGTAAGGAAATTGTAAGGTTAGAATAAGACTCAACATGGTACAAACCGAACATGGATGGGGTCACAAAACGTGACCCCATCATTAAGCCGCCGCTGTCTGTCTGTCCGTTGTACTTTAAAAGCTTACAGGTACTTAGGTTATGTACCATTATAGGTGGATTACAATCTTCACATAATGTGTATAATTAATTATTATGGTGCTAATTGCCTAGCAAATACCAAACAAAAAAAAAACAAAATAAGGGCGGTCCCTATACAGAATTTTTTCCCTTTATGTGTTCTTACGATTTACACATAGTAACAAATTGTTGCAAGATGGATTTCTAATAGAGCAATTTATACACTTAGCCAAATTTTTATGTATAACCACGATTTTTATATTACCACTATTTTTTTTTTGTCATAAAGAGTATATACATATACTCGCACTTTCAAGAATTTTTAATAAGAAATTTTATAAAATTAAGGTTCTGCGATGACACTATCTCGAAAAAAAAATGTTCTTGCAAATCGATGTCCTGATAACTAAAATCAATTAATTATAATAATAGAATTATTATTATTTATATTTAAGTAGGCAAACCATACAAAGTTAAAAAGAGAAAAGAAAAACAATAACACAGTACCTACCTTCAGTCCTTGCATTCTCAGTGCGATTTGACCTTATTAGGAACTAAAACTTTAAGAATCTAACATTTTCACAATTCAATGTATAACCTACCGTCATTTTGAATAGCTGCGGTTTGTCAAACAAACTTAAACTTTATACGGAGGTAATAAGAACGAAATTATAAGCTTGTTTTAAAACTTTCGAGACTTTAAAATTGGGCACTGTAAGTTTTGGTGGCACTCGTTCCGTATTTTGTAGATAGTGGTGGTGCAAGTTACAAAAGAAAGTTTTGAAGCAATGATGGCTCTAAAGCAGTGATGGCTCAGTGGCATTGGCTATGGATTGCCGCGCAGCTGGTCCAAGGTTCAAATCCCGCCGCGGGCATGAGCTTCACCGCATGGTGGAAGGGCATTTTGCGAATACCGGCCTGGCTAGCGACCACCCACCTAATGGTGTGTTCCGGCAGCTGTCCTTGAGAGCCAGTAATTCTAGGTTAAGCCTGTTAACACCTTCGACCATATAATCACTTACGATCAGGTGAGATTGTGGTCAAAGGCTTACCTATCAACAATAATAAAAAAATGATTGAGCGACATTACCATTTCCAAACTCTGCCAAGAAGATTAGGATCCCAGGTTGAGGCATTGAATGTAATTAATAGTTTTGAATGATTTAAGATGATTTTATTTTAAGTAAATAGACTTTCCAAAAGGAAATCCTAGTGAGAAGCCTATTGATAAAATTAATTATTGTAAAACAGTGTCTTTGGAAAGATACAATTATTATTATTATATAAAACTGTCCTCGTAACCATAAATGACTGTTGTTGATGCTTGATTCATCATAATCCTACCCTTGTCACATTAATATGGGGTTGGTGCGATTATATTTTTATTTACAAATTTTTTTAGACATATTCCACCAGTGAGTTGTTTTATGAATTCTGTGTTGGATCTGCTCGAAGGTAACGGAAATGATCATTAGTGATGCTCCTTTCTTCTTGGACCTTGTAAACTTTTTGTATTGTTGACTTATGGTTTTTGAAGCGCTCGTAGTGAAGATTTGCTTAGCCGTTGCTTAGATCAGCTAAGTTAAGCAACGTTCGCTGCGGTCAGGAGTTGGATGAGAGACCGCTAGTGATATTAGGTACTACTGAGCGCTTCCGTGCTTCGGCGGGCACGTTAAGCCGTCGGTCCCGGTTGTTGTCTTAGGATGGTAGTCGTTACAGAATGGTGGTAGGATATTTTGCGAATTCCTGCCTAGCTAGCTACCACCTTCAAGTAGAAAATCTGTCGCCAAGCACCTACCGGTGTGTTCCGTCGGTGTGTTCTGTCGTTGAGAAGCAGTAATTCTAGGCCAGCCTAAACAACGTCTTTCAATATCTTCCATCAGTTGAGATTGTGGTCAAAGGTTAGCCTATAAGCTATAAAAATAAAAAAGTATAATATTCCATTAGATTGGGCATTTATAGGTGTGTACTTTTTATTTTTATTTTTTATGTGCATTATCTTATTAAATGGTATAATTATTTTTGTATTCTTTTCATGGAATTGATACGGAGCAGAACGAGGCCCACCTGATGCTATGCGGTATCTTCTTCCTATAACAGATGCATTTCAAACAATTATTGCATGGCTTATTGCAAACAATAAACCGGGACTCTCTCGACAAATGTCGACCGTACCGTCCTTCAGGATATATTTCCGATAGTTGTTCGTCATCATTACTTCGTCTGCAATTGCACAAGCAAAACCCTCGGTTTCTCCAAAGAGGTCTCCGAAGCGTAGCCAGTTCACCGAAGCGAGTAAGTCCACATCAGGCCCGGAAGAACCTCCCGTGCAGCTCCTTGCGTTTCCATACTGCCTTGCGGCCATCGGTGATCAGTATCGTTGGTTTGCACCAGTTATCGTTCGCCAAGAAGAGCGGTGTGAGGCTCTTGTCAACCGACACGACATCGCGATGCATCCCGCACTCATGGTTACGGAAATAATCCCTGAGACTGCACACTTCACGGTTGTGGAGGGTCTTGGCATTTAAAAAGCCACGACCTCCCCATTTCCGTGGAATGTACAGTCTCATAACTGGCGAGATTAATAATAATATTATTATTATTGCAATTCAACGGGGCAATGCTGCCAGCATGCTGGGCACGCTACCAACTGGGATTGGGCTGGAGCATTTAGACTACCTGTGAGTCTGCTATGTGTTATAGGTTGTCTAAATGCTTTTATTGTAGTAGTTGTAGTGTTGTATACAATTCGTAGTATTTTGTTTAATAAAGGCATACCGCCTCTGTAATCTCTGTATAAAACAAAATATGATATATTTTATATCATATTTTGTTTTATACAGAGATTAAAGTTTTTAATTATACCCTAGTTTGGTATTCTTGGCCCAATAATATATTATTGCAATACGCTTATAACTTGTACCTCGCCTCACCAACACTGGAGGTGTTACTTCCATTTGGAAACTTTGATGACATTACCTGTACGCCTAAATATCTAGAGCGGCCTTTTCTTTTAGTGTTATTTCCAGGCTTTGTTTTACTACTTTAAACCTGGGTTTTATGTAGAGTTTAGTTAGCAATTTGCAGTTAGGTTTTCAAAAATTTTCCACGGTCGTAAATTCTGGATTTGGCAATTTATAAGCATGGTATAGTGCTTACAAATATTTATAAGGGTACTAACATAATTATTACTAATGCTGCAACAGCACTTCTGATCAGTGATGACCAGGTGCAATAGCTATGGACTGCCATGCGGAAGGTCCATGGTTCGATATTCGTTGCCGTACTACTTTGCTGCAGGCTTGAGCTTTACCGCATACTGACTGCCTTGACGGCATTTTTGACTGCCATCTGGATTTCTACCGCCCTTGTGTATAAAATATGTTGCCAATCACTTAATGTCCCTAAGAGTTCGAGAGCCAGTAATTCAGAAGGGGCCTTTTAACACTCGACCTCATCATCACTTATGGTCCTATAGGATTATGGTCAAGAGCTAACAGTAACCATACAAACAATAAAAATAACACTCAGAAGAACACTGCGGTTCAAATCACGCCAACACTGCTGTCGCTGAATACATTGCAAACGCTCGGTTCATAACTGAAATACGAGAATATACACTGTTTGCGCGCAAACGATGTGAGCCGATTAACAGCCGCGCTTATGATATCTGTTGACTGTATATTTGCTTCTTTGCAAATAACCAAACATCACTACTATTATCAACCCATTTACAACGACATTTTTTTCGAAGCGAAATTCAAACCCCTTTTAATCACTCAATTGTCACTAGAAGCATAACTCATAAAAAGCTAATTACACCTAAAAACAAAAACTTTTACGGCAAAAGAACAACTAATTATATGATTCCTCGACTTATTGATGCCTAGCTTTATATTCTATTATTACTATTATTATAATTTTGAATTGCTGGTAGTTAGTTGATAATTAATGACACACTACTCTGTGTAATTTTAGTAAATACCCTGTTTCTGGGAGGAGGGCGTTGGCATGCCATATCACAGGTTTATCCTAGTTTGGGTGCCAATGATATCCCTTGGAATATTAACTTTGTTATACTTACAATAAGCTATATTAATACCACCTAAAATCAGTGTGTAAAGTTATATTATGTTTGTAAAGATAAATAAAAATCATTTCATTTCATTGATAATTTACCTAAGGAAATTAAAAATAAAGTTACCGAAAAATATTTAAAAATATTCTAAAAAAATATTGTTTACTACAAAACACTATAATGTAAAATGGCACTCTATAAAATGCGTAAACGCACACAACTATAATACACTGACGTTACGCACCTCACGTATACCAAACTGGTTCTGTTGCTTGGTGCTGCAATGCCGGCCGCTTCGTATCGATCCAATTATTAATGATACTGAATGTATTGTGTACGTTAAATCTACCTGTTTTGTAAGTTTTATTTTGTGTTTACTATTGTCGATATCATTCAAATTTAAATTCAAAATCATTTATTCAATTTAGGCGTCTACGACGCTCTTATGAAGGTCAATTACAAATTTTAATATTGAAATATTCTACATTGTACTGCCACGTTCAGCAAAAAAAAATTATAGAGCCACTGCGAGAAGAACGGGGCCATTCTTTTAAACATCTTTTAACAATGTGTTATATACAATATAATACGATTATTACAATATTTGTTCAAATTACGTAGGTGACAGGTGATAGCTTGGCAGACGCGGAACTTTCCAAGCATCTTTGTCGTTTAATTAATCACAAACTTTGTAGTATGATTTCTCAATCAATAGTTATTTGTTATACAAGAGTGCAAAGTTGCTTTTTAACCGCGTGTTCAATTTTGATGACCGAGCAAGCGAAGGATACTAAAATTGAATCACGGTCGCAGCGAGTGATTCAAAATTAGAATCCTGAGCGTTAGCGAGGGAATCAAAAGAGCACGAGGTGAAAAATCTTTGCACTCGAGTGCAACACGTAACTTTTCATTCCACCGCAGCGAGGAAATCAAATTGAAAAAAGAACACCAAGAAGGTTCCGAGTCTGAGTTTTTAACAAATTAAAAAAAAGTTATATGATATATTCGGCACCATAGAGGTAGCAGTAAATAGGTTTAATGTTTTTTTTAATTCACAAACTTAGTGCACACGATGTTCTAAATTCAATTTACTTTATCCTCTAGAGAATAAAAACGGCTTTTCCACTCAGATATTAAAGATACAAAATACTCTTTCCGAGATGGTGGGATGAAAAATATTTTTCACATGCAACTTGAATTTTCCTTCTGTGAGCATTGTAATATGTTTGGGAATTTTATTATATTTTTAAAGCTAACAACGAGAACTTAATGTCTGGACAAACCTTATGTAGGTTTAAGGACATTATTAACTAACCCTTTGATTAATTGTATTATATATTTTGATGAATAAATAAATAATAATATTAAATAATCGAACAGCTAAGTTAAGCTACGCCCGCTGCGGTCACGACTTGGATGGGTGACCGTTAGTGACATTACTTCTGAGTGGCACGTCTACAGAGGGCACGTTAAACCGTCGGTACCGGGTGTTAGAATGACATTCGTTACAGCACAGTGGTAGGGCATTTTGCGAATGCCCGCCTGGCTAGCTACAAGTAGAAAATCTGTTTCTTGACGGTTTAAAGGGTTAATAATGGAATCATGTGCATCGTTGTTCAATATCTTTTTGAAATAATATGAGCAGTAATAGATATTGTAAGCCCGTGAATACCGTAACCATGTAGAATGGTTACCAAACCTTTATTTATTTTATTTATAGCTAATAAGCCTTTGACCACAATTTCACCAGATGGTAAGTGATGATGTGGTCGAAGAGGTTGCCTAGAATTACTGGCTCTCAGCACAGAAACACACCGTTAGGTGCTTGGCGATTTGACGATTTTCCACTTGAGGTTGTCCTAAGACAACAAACTGCACCGACGGCTTAACGTGCCTTCTGAATCACTTACAATTGTTAATGCTCAGTAATAATGTCATTAGCTGTCACCCATCTAAACTTAGCTGATCGCCTAAGAACGGCTAAGCAAACTATACTAAGAGCGCTTCAAAACGGTAAATAAAAATAGATTTAATATCAGTAACTTCCGGTTTCTCAGATATAGCACGGCAAGCAAAATAATACTAAACAATGTAATTCCAGAGCAAACATCCCAAAAAACAGATAACGCGGTATATTCGTAATATAACAAGTAAATGAGTAACGGATTCCTTTGGAAATCTTCAAAATTATTTTCACTATCTGAAACCAATAATTCATTGAACGTCTAATTTGCATTAAAGCGTAATAAGTTCCGATTTAATTTAGCGCAAAATAGAACAGTATTTAAAGTTTTTAATAAAGGACCGTGGTGGGTTTCGTATCTCAGGCCCCACCGTCCAATAGTCAATATGTTTATCAAAATCCATAGTTTTTATTTTTGCCGATAGTTGGATAGGTACAGTCATTAACTACAATTTCAACTGATGGTAAGTGATGATAGTTAACAGGTTCATCTTATTATCAGAATTGTCTTTCAAACAAATGGTTTGATTCAACGGCAATATCTTTAAACTCACATAATTACAAATCCGCAGAGCATGCGTTATAGCAAAAATAAAAATATAAAATCGATCGACATTTTATGAGATATAAAATTATCAGCAAAAATTTAATTTAATAAACGTTAATCAAGTTTTTCTCTCTTGTTATTTTACGAGAGCTTCTTTAACCTTTAACGAAACTTTATTTAGCCCCCTTCCCCGCGTGTCTCGGGTTTGTTCGTCTCTGTAGCTTCGAATTTAGTTACGCCCACGCCGTGGACAAGGATAGTTGTGACGGCGGGAGACAAATTGGTAAGTTACACGGATTTAAAGTGTGACCGAGGCCTCTCAGGCCCTACGTCACCTGTTACGTTACTTTTTTCCTATCTTTGCTTTGTTTTTTCTGCTTTTTATAGCGTGTTCCTGCAATTGAACACGATGGGTGATACAGAACCATCTGGAATACGGCGTAGAGTTCTAGAACAGAGAATTTCAGTGCCACGTACCAGCAGACAAGTTTTAACAGGATCAAGTTCTAACGTTTAAAATTTGAGAATTTTCACTAAAATGTTGAAGAAAACGGTGTAATTTCGAAACTATTATAGTTATTAAATTTCTTTTAGGCAGGTCGTGTAGGGGTATGGAGCTGCGTCTTGAATGGTATCACACACCCTGACGGACTGTAGGGGATTCTAAGGGAAATGTTTCTAAGTCGAAAATTTGAAATTGTCTATAAAATTTTTCCTATTAAATATTATTCGCCTTTTATTATTTAGTTGTGTTTGGGACGTGAAGCCGCTTCTAAAGAGGTATGACACACATATATTGGGAAACGTTTTGAAGAAGATATATCTACTATGAATTTTGGGTATGTGACGGCTTATGAAGACTTTTTAACCGACTTGCAAAAAAGGAGGAGTTTCTCAATTCGTCTGTACTTTTTACATACAAAAAGTACTATAATGACAAAAATCATTTTACAAATGTGTTTCGTGTAAAAAGCACGTATGCCTGCTGTCACCTTCCTACCTAGCAGGGTAGTAGGGAGCATAAAAGAAAAAAGAGAGAACAGGTTTAGAGATATATTGAAGTAAGTCAGATATAGTAAGTATGAGAAGGGTCGTGGATTACAGACAGGTGGCGTGTGGTAGGCTTCCTTGTTCAAGGACTTATCTCCGGTAATTGAAGAATAGCACGTGCTCTGCAGCAGGCGCTGTGATGCACTCCGCTCAAGCCATTTCAAAAATTTTCATTTTGCTCTCCTAAACATTTAACGAATAAATTTAAGAACTTGCGTTTATTTCACAATAGAATAATATCACAAGGAGATACTATTACAAAAAAATCCGATCCCAAGATGATTTCACCACATTGCTTCACGTTTGCGCCAAAATATAATTACCAGCTGTTTCAAAATTAATAAGAGTACGTAATCTACGAAAGGAGGCCAGATTTAAACGCCCCTGGTTACCCTAAAGACCACCTTTTTGCCGTAAAACAAAGACACTGCTTTAATTAAAGTTAAATAAAAAAGGGGTAAGGAAGTGTAACCAGTATCTGGATTTGGGGTTCCGGATGGGTATACCTATATTGACGTGAGAATGGGAACCGCTTAAGTACTACATTTTCATTTATTGATGTGACATATTATAGTAATCAGTTTTTTCACCGGGACGAGTGCCCAGTATACTCACTGAAAAAAACAATCACCTTGTTAGCGTTGCCAAAACGCTGTTAGAGCCCGGCACACCCTCCGTGCTTTGGCACACCTCTATGGGGGGTACTCTTCATCCTTGCCCTTCATTAGTAGTGGGTCCCTCGACGCATCAGGTCGGCAAATCCTCTAAGGGGGTGGAAGTAGGTGTGCATAGTGGTGCCTACTGCACACGATCTCGTCCATTGGATCGTGTCAGCGAGTTGACTTTCCTCTCTGTCCCGCTCCACGGCCCCCTTTGTGATTTAAATGATCTCTTCACAAATAGCAAACCCCCACGACGGAACCTATTCTTCAACAGTGAACGTCTATGTGGCTGTTGATGATAATGACGATGGACCTTTTTCATATGATTGTGACAGAACACGCACGAATTGCATCTGTTGCTAAGCGCTAACCTCTGCCAGTATCATGCATTTCGTTTCAAGTGACGAACTGTACTGCATTCATCAACCTGATAGATACAATCGTTAAGTCTCAGATGTCATAATTAATAACAGGCTCTCAGAGACTTCTGCCGAAACACATTGTTAAGTGCTTGGTGACAGATTTTCAACTTGGGGATGGTAGCTACCCAGGCGGACATTCGTAAATTCACTTACCACCATGCAAAACCTGTAATAATCAACAAAAAACTGTCTAAATCAATTACAGAGTTGACGTATAAAGAATTTATAATACTAAAGCAAGATACTCATTAAAGTCATCTTTTAAAAGTACTACCTACTATTTGAGCCCCTCTCAGCCATATCGGACCCTTTTAATGACTCTTAACGTGTTCATAAAATGCAGGTTGCTCATTCCGTGTAAGTACGAGTATCTAATTAAAATAACCTTTTTGGCCCTCATTACTGGCAGTTGACTTTCTCTTTACTCTCCGAGTAACTGTCTATTTACTGAGGAACTGTTTGATTTAGTACCTGCAGCTCAGTTTCACCATCGGGCTTCCCGACAAAGCATGACGTTTTATCAATTTCATGTCGACGTCTGGAAGTCCACAACCTTGCGATTTTCATGGCGTTTTTTGCCTCGCACTGCCACATTATACAACCAGCTGCCAGGTGAAGTAATTCCGAATAGATACGACTTAGGAGCGTTCAAGAAGATAGCATATTCCCACCTTAAAGGCCGGCAACACATCCTCGAGACCTCTGGTGTTGCGGATGTTTGTGGGCGACGGTGATCACTTACCACCAGGTGAGCCGATTGCTCGTTTGCCCTTATATTACAAAAAAACCTTATGCTAAGCATCAGTTGCAGCGTCACTGCACTCATTCTATTAAAAAAATAACTGCGCACTTAGAGGCGTTAGTTCTTTTGTCTCGTTCTGCCAGTAATTACACGTAGTAGCGAGCTTTATTGCTTCGAGACAAGATATTTAACTGATGCCTGATGGTAAGCGTCACTCCTTTGTATTACAGTTGCAGTGTCAACTTGCTCGCTCTGTTTGATAATGCACTGCGTTCGTCGCTAACAGATGTAAGTTTTAATATTTCGTTCGCCTAGTGAGTTCCACTAGCTGTAGTGTTTTTTATGCCTAAATACAAAGTAAAGTATACAGTATTTGTAATTTTGCACACTACGGCTTCGTAGCAGAATGCTGTATTACCATACAAGACAGACTCTTGCCAAGGTAACCTACCACTTGCTTTTTCTTTCTCACAAAACGCTACAAACTTTATACAACACTACGGCTACTACAACTAAAGCATTAAGGCAACCTAAGGGCAGCATGCCGGTAGCATTGCCCCGTTGGATTGCAATGCTTATTCGTCGAGCCAAGTGAGTGCCAGCATTTTGGCTCTCGCATCGACCAAGCTCTTTGATAAGTTTTGGAAAATACGATGAGCCCGGTCCCCACGGACTCAATGTGACTTCGCCAAACGGCTCTTTTGTTTTACTTAATTTACTTAAAGCTATGCTTCTGTCGTGTCCCTTTTACGCTCCACGGGTTTGCTATAATATTGAAAGGGACAGTATGATAGAAGCATGGTATTTTTTGCATCGTGTTGCGTGTTCCATTTGAACTTTTTTGTTTTTCTGCAGTAAGCTCACTGAGACAATTATTTGTGTGTATAGATTGCATCACTGTAAAGAATGTTTTTTTTTTAATAGATCCTATATATTTGTAATATTTAATGGAAGTCGATATGCCGATTCAAAGAATCTGAGCTGGTCATGGTTGTTCTTGTTATAAATGTTTATTTTTCATAGTTTTTAAGCGGTGGTGTAAGATAATTTTCGATTTAAATTTCAGGATTAGAGAGGTATTTATGTGGCAAAATGTATTTTGTATCGGATTTTTTTGCCAACTCCAACCTTTTAATCACTGACTAGGAGGAGAATCCTATCAACTTGGTATGTAAAAAAAATACCAACGGAACCCCAAATATAAAAGTATCATTTAAATACATAGCTCTATAAATCAGCGGACTTATTGCTCATAATCTTATTCTAATTAATTTTTGTGAGGGTTGAAATTTGTAAGGGGCTTTTAGGATAGAACTTTTTTCTTTTGTTAGGTATCTCTTCAATGTTTCTAGTGAAATGGGTTGTTTTTACAGTTTATCCTTTTAGAGTTTACTTAGTTCTTATGTCTATTCTATTTTTTTTTAACTTATTATTAAGACACTTAATAATAAGTTTCCACGGCATTTTATTTCTATTACAGTTATCAAAAATAAGAAAATTATTCTAAAATTAGCTTACAACGAAATAATCTTCTGTTTAAAAGTCCATTAAAAAGTATTTATTTTGTTGACAGCTTGTGTATCTGATAGCCGTAATACAATTCCAGTAAATGGCATGTGAAGTTCACGGTTTGTTCAAATGACCAAGTTAACTGACCTCGGAATTCAATTTCCCCCAAGTCCAATCCATCAGCGACCGCTACAATTAGTGCCGCGAAACCGCTTGTTTGCGGTTAAAGCCCGTTTGAGGAAAATCTGTGCAGTTTCAACAAAATGACTTAAAATTATCTCGGCTAAAAATGATAGTATAAGCACATATCAGAATATAAGGCGTATAAGATTTGGCGTATGAATGAAACCTGTTGATAAGTGAGGATGATGAACAGGATAAACTTACATTCACTAGCTCTCAAGCAGAGCTGCCGAAACACATTGATAGGTGTTTTGAAGCGCTCGTAGCGAAGTTTGCTTAGCCATTCTGAAACGATCAGCAAAGTTAAGCAACGTCCGCCAACGCCCGTCCTCAGGAGTTAGATGGGTGACCGCTGGTGACATTACTACTGAGAGCTTCCGTGCTTTGGAGGGCACGTTAAGCCGTCGGTCCCAGTTGTTGTCTTAGGATGGCAGTCCTTATAGCAGGGTGGTAGGGCATTTTGCGAATGCCCGCCTGGCTAGCTACCACCCTCGAGTAGAAAATCTGTCGCCAAGCACCTAACGGTGTGTTCCGGCAGCTGTCCTTGAGAGCCAGTAATTCTAGGTTAGCTTGAACAACATCTTCGACCACATCATCACTTACCATCAGGTGAGATAATGGTCAAAGGCTAAACTATCAGGTATAAAAAAAAGCATTGGTGACAGATTTTCTTCTTGGAAGTGGTTTCACCTCCAAGCTATAGTTCTTAATGTGTCAGTTTTGACTTTTCATTATGATTCTTAAGAAGTAGGCAAATAAAATAGGTCCAAGAGAAGTAGGAAAGTGAAATAGGACAGTTGAAAATGAGAACACCATCAATAGTCGAAGTCAATAAAATAAGTATTATCAGGGACAACTCAAATATTGCTCGGCAGAGCTCAGTCAAATTCATATTAAACATGACAAGCACCAATATATATAGCATGTAGTCAAAGGTGCGTTAAAGCTAGTAAGTGTGTTCTGCCACATTTAATAACAAGTATTCAAACTCGTTGAAACTTTGCATGCATGTTTTTAAATCTAATATTTATGCTTCTGGTTAGCCAGTTTACCGTTTCAATACTCCTTTTTTCCCTTAATGACGAAACAATATTTGTTTTGGAAGCACTACGCAGACACTAACCTTAAATACAACAATCCTATAACGACATAGCGACCGTTACTATGCTACGCTGCTACGCACAACGCTACGAATTCCAACCCCTACGATGCTTCGGTATGCTACGGGATCGCGCGTCGCAAATCAAAATGCTATTGGACGTGTCTGCATGTACTGCTATCATATTTAACGACGTTTCAGAAGTTATGATACCTTTTGATATAATATTAATGTCTGGTCTCATAATAAGTGGTTTTATCCTAGGTTTGAGTATATAAGTAGGGCATTTAAAAATTTCAGTAAAAGTCCGAATTTGTTCTCTTTAGAGAGCGAAATATGCTTTTTTTTTAGTGATGTTATGTTTTAAATGTTTTTTTTAACATATTTTGTATAATAATTTGAAAGATTTTTCTACTATCTAATATTTTTATCCAACTTCTCTTAAATTTATTCTTATAAGCAGTAATGGCCCCGTGGTTATATATAAAGACTGCGGTGCCGCAGGTTCATGGTACGATACAAGTCGCCGGCTTAAGCTTTATCGCAATGGGAGCAATGGAATGAGGTACGTAAAATCAAGAAGTTAAGAGATAAAAAAAAATTACAAGCTAGGCCCTGATGTTACTAACCTCTATAACAGATGCATTTCGTCGTTGGTGACGAATTGCACTGCGCACGTCACCCTGATTACATCATAGTTGTTTCGTCTCATGTGCTGTGACTCTACTAGCTCTCTGGTACTGCTGCTGGAGTACACTATTAGGTATATTGGCAGGAGAATTTCTTCTTGAAGTAGTAAGACATGCGAAAATTTGCATAATTCTCTTCCGGTGAAGGTCAAGCCAGCAGTGGCGGTAATCGAACCATGGTCCTGCGGCTCGGCATCCCATAGCTATTACCGCTCCGCTATCATTGCTTCAATGTAATAAACAAAGCATAGAGGTCAGATTCATTTATATTTGTTCCTATTTCATTCTTATCACGGGTTACTACCGAATTTAATTCTCAGTAAAACCGGATTTTACTGAATGATCCGTAGAATCGAACCCAAGAACTCTGCATTTTAAACCAACTCATGACGCGATTCAGTTGAAGGGATTGTCTAGCCTACCATTTCTCTAGGAAAGCTAATAAGCAACAAATACAAATACTTATTTTATAATATTACAGCTTGCTTAACTTAATATGAACGAAATTCAAATTCAACGAGCTATTACTTATGTAATATCTGACATGCAAATCTAATTTAAACATAAAATGAGTGCAACCGAGAGAGACGTGTTTATGAATGTGTTGCCAGCATTAGCTCTTTAGCTGCGGCGAACAAATGAGTTCCCGTGATACCGATCAAATAACATGCCATCAGGGTGACCATGTGCTTTTGATGTTAGGTATATATCTGGGTTTTATTTTGACCTCGTATATAATCATTTTATGCTCATTATCGAGGTTAACCTCACTTAACTTTCTGATCAATTTATTTGTGTGATGGTTACAGCATAAGGAGAGTTATTTTTTTAGGTAAAGTTTTATTATAGTTTCTCGACATGGCAGAGCTCTCATTACTCATGGCAACCCCCTCCCCTGCAGCCATTCCAATCTTCACTTTGCAGAATACTCCATTCACAATCTCACACTGTTCATTAATCGTCATCACAGTGGCTCGTATCGCATATGTCGTTTTCAAAATCTACTTCTCCTGGAACTTATGTCATCTCGGACAATCCACCTTATAAATAACACAGTATAAGTAATTTTATAGTGTTGAGATTTTTTAGTGAATAGAGGCAACGAAATAGTTACTAACGTGTAGACACCCTACATCGCCGACCACGACACGTTATATTGAGTACGTAACTTATAAAATTTGCATTTCTAAACGATTTACCTCCCTTTTATGCGGTTCCAGAGGGAGGAGGGAGAAATAGTGGGCACTAATGCACTTTTAATGACTTAAATTATTTATTACCAACGATATTCTTTGTTAGAAGTAGTTTCGTAATTATCGTTGGGGTAATTGTATCATTGACTTTATCAAAACTTAACCATATATTTTTTATGTTTCTGATAGGCTAGCCTTTGACTCTCCCTCCTGATAGTAAGTGGTGTTCTGGTCGAAGATGTTATTCAGGCTAACCTAGAATTACTGGCTCTCAGGACAGCGTCCGGAACATACCGTAATGTACTTGACGACAGATTTTCTACTTGATGATGGTAGCTAGCCAGACGAGCATTCGATGTTATTTAGACAAGATGACAACCGGGATCGACAGCTTAACGTGCACTTCAGAGCACGTGCATGTTTAATAATCATTCCACTAGCGGTCACCCATCCAAGTCTATTCCTCTATATGTATGAAAACAATCGTGCCACTATTTTTGCCCATTCTGACGTCACTAGAGCGTAATGGGAGATCCCCATCCGCAAAAAAATAATTTCAAAGGCGTCGCCCAGCACCGTCTCGTTCCATCGGATTTAACTACTAGCTCCATTTTCCAAACGTTATAAAATGTTCTATATTATAAAAATTCAAAGATACGATAAGATGAATACTATTTCAATATCAGATCTTCCGCTCTGAACGAGAGTGCCAACGTTGACAAAGTCTACTGCGTGATCAAATAAAGACAATTTTAGATTTGAGACAATTGTGGCACAAACAAGCCCAATGTCATATAATGACGAACACGATCTTTTGTTCCGGACGAACAGAGTAAGTTTCCGTTTGCCGATAGGAATAGGCATCCGGCGCGAAATAGGAGGACGCAAGTTCGATTCCCGTCCGGAACAAAATATTTTGTGCTCCAATAAATTGTAAATTAGAGTTTCGCTCGGCACGTGGTAGTGCGTGCTTGTAAACATATTTCGAAATACAAAAGGGTAGCAACATCATCCCGAGAGTTAAGTGTTTGAAAAAACACTTCTTTCGATCAGATGAAGTCTAGTAGTCTGGTTGATGGCCGCGCACCGTCCCCTATGACGGTTAAATACAATCGTAGCATAAAGTTTTCGCTCTAAACAGTAAAGTTCCGGTGACCGAAAGGAATAAGCATCTATCGCGAAATCGGGGGCTGCAGGTTCGATTCTCATCCGGAACAAATAATTTTGTGCACCAATAATTTGTACATGTGATTTTTACTCAGTACGGGATAGTACTTGTAATCATATTTAGAAATGTGGTTTATTTGTGATACCGCCTTAGCCAAAAGGTTAAAGGGAATACATATTTTAACACTGAAAACATTGGGTTTCTCGTAAACTTTCGTCGTGGGGTGTCTAAATGGTAAAGACAAAGTTCTTTCAGCCCTTAAACCCGCTCAGTTAATATGATATGTCTAATAAGTGCTTGCATGGTGACAGATTTTCTACAAGTGTGAGAAAGCTAGGAAGGCGGATAATCACAATATGCTTTACCACCATGTGGCTAAACTAATGCCGGTGGGATCAAAACTGGGGGAAATGTCAGCAGTCCTTGAGAGCCAGTAAAATTTCAGGCACATGATGAGACTTAACAACTGTATGTCTCAGGGTGACGGGTGCAGTGCAGTTCGTCACTTGTGACGGAATATATCTGTTATAGGCAGGGGATACCGCTTTACATCAGGTGGGCCTCGTGTTTGTCCAGTCATAAAAACATAGAAAAACATTATAAATAATGTAATTCAAAGGTAGTATAAGTACATTTTAATATTTTTATATTTGCAATAACACATGCTCTGTGGATTACATTACATCCCAATATGATGGTTTAAAAGACGATAGAATAAAAATTAGTTATGGACTCATGTTAGCTCAATTGGAATAGAGCATACCGCGGCTAAAAGGGTGGATGGACGCGGGTTCGAATCCCGCACAAGACTTAATTTTTTCCTCTCGTAAATTTGTAATTTTGTAGTATAAGTTAAGTTAATTAAAAAAAAACAATGATACGGATCATAAACTGATAAGAAACGAAAGGTAACGCAGAAAAAGATTGTTTCGATTAACTAAGGTCTCTAGGGTGGTACTCTGTAGCTTTAAGCCGCTTACAAAATCCTATTTAGTTGAAGGTAATACGATTACCTCTGTAGATTTTTAAAGGACTTTACTTAAATGATTTAAAATTTAAGCACTCGAAGCCTAGTTTGCTTAGCGATCTTAGTCGATCAACAATGTTGAGCAACGTCAGCCGCGGTCATGAGTTGGATGGGTGACCACTTGTGAAATTACTACTGAGCGCTTCCGTGCTTCGGAGGGCACGTTAAGACTTATTTGCCAAATTTGTCGGTTCCGGTTGTTGTCATAGAATGGCAGTCGTTATAGGATGGTAGTAGCTTATTTTGCGAATGCCCGTAATATTCAAGTAGAAATCTGTCGCCAAGCACCTAATGGTGTGTTCCGACAGTTGTCCTTGAGAGTTTAGGTTAGCCTGAAAAACATATTAAACCACATGATCACTTAACATCAGGTGAGATAGAGATATAAAGAAGTTTTATAAGCCCTTTTGTATTATATACAATTTGTAGTTATCACGTTCTAAGAACGCTTGTCCTAAGAACAAAGATTCTACAAACTGCATTGTCATATATTCTATTAATGTATAGAAGGGATTGTTTTCCAAGATAGTGGTCAAAGGCTAACATGCCTAATAAGAAAAAGTAAAAGAAGAATGACGAACCTTAAATTTTAGTTTCAGAACACATCATCAGTACTAATATTATAAATGCGAAAGTAACTCTGTCTGTCTGTCTGTCTGTCGCTTTCACGCCAAAACTACTGGACCGATTTGAATGAAATTTGGTATAGTTTGAGACCTGGGAAAAAACATAGGATAGTTTTTATCCGACTGCGGAAAAAGAGGTTAATGTTTTCGTGCGATAACCGACATACGCGCGGGCGGAGCCGCGTCCGGAAAGCTAGTTATCTATAAATTTAAATTATAATATAAAAATATTATATGTATAGTTCCTGGCGGCTTCATGCAACAGTAATGCCAAATATTAACGCGACCTGAACATAAATAGCAGGGGTCCAAGTCTACTAATTACATGTTCATATTCAGCATAGCTTCATTCCGAGTCGATTGCGATAGGTGTAATTAGCATCCATAAAAACTTTGTTTCCGTTTGTTTGTAAAATTGAGTATACTTTAAATGTTTACCGGTTATATACTGCTACTATAATAATAATGTATTGTTTTTTTTTTTATTTTTTGTATATAATATATTGTATTTTAATAATTTAATTTTCATTAACTCAGCTGTTCTTTTTATCTAATAAATAAAAATGTATGATTTTTTTTATATGTAAGAGTTTTTACGTGGAAAACTTAAATTTTATAAGTAGTATGTATGTACCCGCATCACTAACTTTAACTCGATTAACACCTACGTTCGAGCAAAGGGGTATGCTGAAAAGCAGGGTTCGTGGCTTAGGTGGTCGACGCACCTGTGGTCGAAGCCCACGATCAATTTAATTTAAATCAAAGCAACTTTTATTCAAATGTACTGGCAGGCATAAAAATGTTATACAAAACTAATAACTACGATATATACGTTCGCGGTCTGAAAATGTTTACCAGTTTTGAAATTAGATTCTATGTCACACTTTTCGCTCTAAAGTCTAAGATGCCATATCAAGTTACTTATTACCTTCCAAAAGTTATTATGCAAAATGACGCATAACAAAGACAATAATTATTTATCACTTTTTGATGATGAAACTCATTTCTTTATTTGTTGAAATGACATTTATCAGAAATTATTGTTTGAACGTCGTTTGGACAAGAGAAAATTTTTACAAAAGATTTTTTCATAACGAAATAAAATGACAAGTTTAACCTTACGGTACGGATATGATCCGTCCGTCTGACCGTCCTCGGCTAACCTTCCAAACTTACCTTCCAAGCTAAATGGTTGGCTAGAAGTCTGAAAAAAAATATGATAGTAGTAGAGTTATAGAGGCCTAAATTAAAGAAGGTGAAGAAAGGTGATTTTTTCGGCGTATTTTTTTTGATCGTAATATTGCATGGTGGTCGGAGAACGGAAACTTTTGTTTGAGAGTGAGACTCGGCCTGTTTTTTCAAAGAAGGTTTTCTATACCTTTATCAAACCTTGATAGTAGTCAGTCCATCTATAGAGCGATTGATTGTCATGTCATTAGAAAAAACATAATATATGAAATAGACTTTTTCAAACATAATTTAGAACTTGTGACCTAAATGTGTGCATGCAATTGTAATCCTTATGGTGGTAAACATTTTCTGACCGCGACTGTACCTAACTAGAGTAGATTAATACAATATATTATATCATAATGATACTTATAAAGTATCATATATGCTTTAATTTGAAAGTATCTTTAAAAAAATAAAAGACTTAGTTATTTCTCATTATTTATTTATGTCAAATACAAATTTGTAAATAAACAGGAATCTCAATCACAGTTTTGTTCACCTGTATTGTTCTATATCAAGAGAATAGTTTTACCTAATTATGACAATCAATCTCAAAAGTAAAAAGATAACACTTGAAATGTGTAGTTTTCTTTAAAAATTTAGTAACATTTAAAAATAATCAACTTTAAAAGCTAATATATGTATATTATAGAGTACATCTATTACCTTTAATAAAAACTAACACACAAAATCATCTCTATTTGGTTAATTAATAATAAAATGTTACTTTCTGGTCGAATTTCCACAAAACAAAAGGATTTGTTGTAAAAATATGACCATGCAATATATTTCTTCGTATTGTTCAGTGAACTTGGCAATCATATTTTCATTCTTCCTTGTGGTGTTATTTCGGCCCAGTTAGTAGACGTGTTGAATAAAGATGGAAGAAAAGATTTCACATGGTAATTTATTATTTACTGACAAAATTTACCAACGTTTTTCGAAATAAAAACTAATAATTATTTAAATAGAAAAGTTTTGATTATTCTTATTTTTGTATATTTGTTTTAATGATAAATTGAAAAGGTTTTTTTACCGATAAAAATCTACATTATTAGCAAATAAGTGACTACTAACTTAAACACGGCAAACTAAAAGTTTTTTTTAAACCTTTTATTTAAATGTTTCCATTTTAATAACTGCGTCACATATGCAAGGTAAGTAAGTGTGATCTTCTTTGTACGTATGATAATTTGGTAAAGAAATACTTTTGTCGTTTAAGTACAGACTTAGTGAAAATAGCACAAAAAAAAAAACTAAATTTATTGGAATCGGGGGCGTCAGCCACGGGTGCGTCGACCACTGTGGGCCTAAGCCACGAACGCGAAAAGCAGCCCTGCGTGAACCATCCCGCTTACGCAGTATAGCGTTGAGCTCACCCCTTTTTAACCGACTTCAAAAAAGGACGAGGTTCTCAATTCATCTGTTTTTTTATTCTTGTTACTTTTGAACTATAATGGCACTGACTTCAACAAGTTATATCATACTGAAGTCGGCGCCATTTTTAATTAAAAAAAAAAAAATCATATTTTGTATATTTGGAACGTCAATACTAAAAGGTTAACCTAAGGTGTACCATACCTTACGTGAATAGCAAAGTCAAATCTACTGCGTAATATAGAGTATTACCCAACAAAATGTCCGCGTCTCCGCGAGCACTGTACGACTAAGCAATAATAATTGACACGCTCTATAAATATTTTTTACACCCGACGGCAAAAAACTGAATTTTTGTCAAAATTACAGATGTTCACCGTAAAATTATTTTTTACTGGCAATAAATGTTAATCTTTTCTACAATAATAACGAAACACCTTTAATATATAATGATATCGTCTCCTGCACAACAAGATTACTTACGTCTCCTTGAGTCACGCGTCACGCATCACGTCTGTGAGCCGTGACATCGGCAAATAGTGTCAGACAGACAGACGGTGTCACGCCACTGAATATCCGATATCCAGAGCTAATACTGATATTACGGTATTGATATAAGCTGTCGTTTTGCCTTACAAATATTTGGTTGTTAGCATTGAAGGTTTCATAGTTTGGCTTGGGGTCAGACCGGCGCGCGGCGGCTGGTCAGAAAACCGAAACCAAAGCTTTCACATTATTTGCACAGTAGCTTTGCCAATGTCTAAAAGTTATATCATGCTCCTACAGGGACTTTTTAAAATGAGGGATAGAATAGTCTTTGAATACTATCTCAGGAGGTAAGTGTTAAAGCTATAGATGTTGTTTAGGCCAATTTAGAATTGCTGATTTTCAAAGAAAGCCCCCGGAACCACTCGTTGCTCGTTACACCGCATGTTACACCAGCGTTATGACGAGAAAGACTCTATTCCTCGTCGTTAGTCCGCCGTAGATATTGAACGTCGACTTGCGATAAAATAATGGACTTGTACATTTTGTAGAATACAGTCATATAGAATTTAACCGCATCATCGGTACAAGTTCAATTTAATTGATACAAATAACTTGATTATATTGATACTAAATCTCAATTAAATTTTCAGGAAAGTCTTGTTACACACTTTTGTTATTAGTTTAACTCAAATGACATGCCTTAGATATTACAGCCGATAAAGTGACAGTTCAGTTTCTAGTTATGAGCTTCTTTAAACTAATAAAAATATCAAGACAAGTGACAGGTGTGAAAGCTGTCAAAGTGACAGTTCATGTTGTGTTTTTCAATAATTTTTCATTCCGATGATAGCTAAAAAGTCAAAGTTACCGAAATGTGTACATGTGTACGGACATATCTCGGCAACTTTTGATCTCAGAGCACTAGTTGTAAATCACGAAAGTGATATGTCTCGTCGATATCTTAATCTAGGATGGCAGATGTTGCATTAAAATTACATTTATCATGGAAACTATTGACATGGGCCTACTTGTTTCTCTACAGCAATGATAGTACAGCAATATCATTTAAAAATCAGCTTTCAAATTAAAATGTAATTTATCTTGGTAAATATTTATCCTAGATCACTATTTTCTTTACAGATATGATAGATAGATAGATAGATAACACTTTATTGAGACACCATTTAAAAAAATAACTTATAAAGATAACAATACAAAATATGATGTAACAATAGGCGGTCTTATCGCTTAGAGTGATCTCTTCCAGACGACCCATAACTGGAGGATAACATTTTACTAAAAATACATAGACGGTAGTCTTCATAACACAAACAAAATAATTACTTAGAAAGCATCTAAAAGATGTACAATTATAAATAAAATAAAATAAATACAATTAATGTAATAACAATTTAACACAGTTCATTATTAATACATACACCTACATAAATATATAAATACATATATAAAATAATGATATGATACATATATTCGAGATAAATCATATTTATCTAGAATATTGATTAAGTGATTTTGTATCGATGAAACAGGTGATTGGGTTACTACTCTAGGGCAGTTGGTGTAGAGGTAAACGTGAATTAACGAAAGTTAATTGGACTGGACTTTTCTACTGGTAGGTAGAAACACGTACCAGTAGAAAAGTCCAGTGGGTGGTGTGCATGACCCGAACTACTGAAATGACGTAAAATACTTAACAACATTTGTTGCGATACCGGCAAAAATTATTTAAGTTTTGATTACCAGTGACGGACGTTGCTTATTTACGACTAAACTTTTCATACGTGACAGCCGTGAAAGTGACATATGACGTACTTTATGTTGGGTTTCTTTTAACCAAATCTTAGTCATCAGATAAAATAATCATGAGACGTCCATATTATGTAAGATTTTTTAACCATCTTTAAAAACAGGATCAAACAACAGTTTATTAATTCGACTGTATTTTTTGTGTGTGTGTTACCTCATAACTCTTAACAGGGTGTACCGATTTTGAGGATTAATATATATGCGAAACTAGCTTTCCGGGCGCGGCTCCGCCCGCGCGTATGTCGGTTATCGCGCGAAAACATTAACCTCTTTTTGCGCAGTCGGATAAAAACTATCCTATGTTTTTTCCCGGGTCTCAAACTATCTCCATACCAAATTTCATTCAAATCGGTCCAGTAGTTTTGGCGTGAAAGCGTAACAGACAGACAGACAGACAGACAGACAGAGTTACTTTCGCATTTATAATATTAGTACTGAAGTACTGATTGGTGCTTGTCATGTGGTACCATTTAAATTTAAGTAAAATCTTAAGAGTAAGTAGTATTTGAGTTATATTTTATGTTTAAGGTTTGTTTGTTTTTTGTTAAAAAATGCATTTAAATATAGAATACGTTGTGTAAAAGTTAATATTTTAATTTTTGCAGTACCGTTGTTCATTTTCTGATATGCACACTTATTTTGTGTTTTTTTTTATGAGGATGTAAAGAAGTTGCTTAGTTGTACCTGTATTGTGACATTGTAATATATTTAAGACATGCTTTTATACTATGTGTTTCTTCTGTACCGATTTGACTTACCAATGTTGTGTAATATAATGAAATGGTTAAATAAATAAATAACACTTGGTCTGCGGATTACATTACAAAATGACGCCGCTGTCGCTCCATCCCCATACGATGGTTAAAGAACGATAGTTAAAATAAGAGTAATTACTCATTGTCATGTTAGCTTAGTCGGTCAGAGCATACCACGGCTTTAGCGGTGGATAACGCGGGTTCGAATCCTGCACATGACTATAACTTTTCCACTCGTAAATTTGTAATTTTGTAAAGTTTTGTAAAGTTCATCCTTCAAACTTTTATATTTTTTCACGAATTTGTGAGCGGCTGAACTATCCATCGCGAAGCAAGCTCTTTTACTTTAAGGTGTTCGTGCTGGACGGTGGGAAATGCTTGTGATCTATCTTCAGTTCAGCCTGAACCTCTCAATGTGTATTGTGTCTATTTCCTGCAATAGCCACTTTACCCTGATGACTTGTTTATGGCGTTGGAGGCAACTGGCACTGTTACTTAAAATTCATTATACCATATCGTAAGTGCAAAGTATTGTCCTTTGATATGGAACATTTAAGAACTTGGCATCCATGACAGTTGTTAATAGTGTCATCTCCGCAATTTTCATGAGTAACTGCAGTTATAAGTCAGCCGGCTCTAGGGTCTCCTCAAATAGAGCTTGTAAATTTTCGTGAGATTCTTTGGAATTTAACACTCGTTTATAATCTCTTAAGTCCACAGATACAGCCGGGAAAAAGTGGAGTGCAGTGATATTCACACATAGGGACATTTTCTTTATCTGAATCCAGCTTTAATCCGTTCCTTTTAGTAATACTGCATACACGGCTCAGCTTAATAAAAGCCTTAGAATCCATTGAGAAACGAACTAAACCGCTCATTAGCGCAGCTACACTTCAAACCATTGAATATACGAGTAGATACAAATTAGTCAGCTTATAGGTACATATGCGTCAACGTATTTTTATTTTAGAGAATGTGCAATCGATGTAGGTACATAACCTTATTTGCACATCTATTTTGTTTCAACATAACACTTGGCTGTAACAAAAGAGAATAGATTATATCACTGAATAACTATATATTTAATATTTTTATGTTTGCAATAACGCTTGCTCTGCGGATTACATTACAAATTTGTAATTTATCGGGATGTACCTATCCCGCACATGAATTAAATTTTTCCTCTCGTAAATTTGTAACTATATTTTTTATGCTATTGTGATGGACCAAGCATGTGCCTTTATGTTAAGCGGACTAGCTTCTGCCTATAACAGATGCATTTCGTCTCAAGCCGCGATTTAAACTGCTTCCATCACCCTGAGACATAGTTGCTAACACTTATGTGCCTGCAATTTTACTGGCTCTCAAGAACTGCTGCCGGAACACACTGTTGAGTGCTTGGCGACAGATTTTCCACGTGTGAGTGGTAGCTCTAAGCCTAAAATGCCCGTCCACCATGCAGTGAAGCGCAAGCCGGCGGCTGTGGGGAGCGGTTCGGCAATCCATAGCTATTACCGCTCGCCCATCATTGCTTCAAATTATGCCGTCGAAATCGGCGCTATAGCGCAGTAAACTAAAACAAATATGGCCACTATGCTACAGCATACTATTTCTATGTCCTTGCTGCTGTCATATGTCAGTAAGGTCCAAACGAAAAAGTTTTATTTTTTCTACGACATCGACCGGAATCCAACAAAATACTTATAAAATCTGCTACTAGGGTTGACGTTTCATCATAGCAAAGGCCAATCATATTGTAATGGCATATAATTGTATTCATTAAACTCTAGGTGTTATTGTGTCTGAAAGATTACAACTCTCCGAAGATAAGACGGGCGGTGGAAAACGTAGTCTTAGTAATAGAGTCCTGTTTTTCCGTAAAGAACGCTAAAACATAGAGGTCATTCTTTATTCGTTATGCGGGTATCTACCGGAACCCAGGCATAAGGTATTCCAATTCATGTGAGGCATTCTATTTCACTTTAAAATCGGCTTTATAAACCCCAGTACACACAGGGGACCGTCCATCGTCGACCTATCGTCGGGGACATTTCGGGATACCGTTTGGAACTCGGAGGTAAGTTATAGTTTCGATTTAACCCGATGCTGGGTAGCCGGTTTATCGATCATATTTGAGACTTGCTTTGTGTGGTTTAGTGTAAAATCATGATGAGTTATTACGTAACAAAAGCTGTTTTGAGCACCAGTTTTTTCTAATGTAGTGGCAAAAAACAAAAAAAATATTATTCCTAGTTTTGAAAACTCCTGAAAAACTTCATGGATTTAACGAATAGCTTATGGAACTTTATGTATACACATAAATGTTTACACTGTTTGATGTTCAAATTATTCCACAAGAGTATTACAATTATATGACATTTAATAGGTATAATATGAAAAGTATTAGATGAAGGCGGGGATGGGATGTGGGCACATCAGCCTTAAGTTGTCAATAGATGGAATTCAGTTGAAGTCAAATGAAGCAGTGATGGCTCATTGGCATTGGCTGTGGACTGCCGCGCAGCAGGTCCATTATTCGAATCGCCGCGGGCTTGAGCTCAACCGCATGATAGAAGGGCATTTTGCGAATGCCCACCTGGCTAGAGACCACCCACATGTAGAAAATCTGTCGCCAAGCACTTAACGGTGTGTTCCGGCAGCTGTCCTTGAGAGCCCGTAATGCTAGGTTAAGTCTGTTAACACATTCAACCACATCATCACTTACCATTAGGTGAGACTGTGGTCAAAGTCGTACCCTATAATAAACGAACAAAAAAATTGAGGTTTCTGGTGGGTGCTACTATAGTGTAGGGATAAAGAGACAAACCTGGAGACCTGCTACTATTTGGCGAACATAAATAATAGGCAAGATTGAAGCAAGCCACTACTGATCCACTGCAGTATAGTTCTAACGCCGCCCGTTCAGGGGGCCGAGTCTACTAATTACATGTGCATATTCAGCAATACAATACAATACAATAATATATTTATAACACCAAGTCACAAGTCAAAAAGTTCAAATAAATTTGTAATACAAATCATTAATTAAGATTACAATTAGTTATTTATTGCGATTAAATCATAATAAATTATTTATTTATATAAATAATGAAAAAGAAGAATAAAATTATACAATAAAATATCTAAAAATAAATTTATATAATTGGCAGTTGACAAAACTCATCTACAGAGTAGAATGAGTAGTCAAGAAGCCATTTTCTCAGTCTCGATTTAAAAACTATGGTGGCAGCATAGATTCATTCCGAGTCGATTGCGATTAGAATCGGTAGTCTACTAACCCCAAATGAATATGAATCTATGATGAATCTAGGCTGGTTTTATCAATATTGCCATACCACAAATTAAAAACAGAAGAGTAGGTTAAGTCAGTGTATTCAGAAAAAGAAATCTATCGATAAACACACGTATTTTAAGATTATAGCAAACTATTATAACCACATATTTTTTATTTAAATTAAAATAGTTGTTTAGATGCATTAACACATCTAAATGTATCTTTAAAATAAACTGAAATATTAATTTTCGTAATATCAATGGCAATAAGAGACGTATTACATTTGCCAGTATTAAAAAATGAACGACCGATGTCAGCTGATTTTTCTTTGAAAGAAACTTCGTATAAATTTGCTATTTTGTTGGTTATCTTATAACTCTTTGTGAGTAATACTAGATATATTATAATCACAAAGTGCAATTACCTAATAATTGATATGTACCTACCATATTTTATTTCAAGATTTCGCTATAAGTAATTAATTATGTGTACCGTCTGAGAGAGAACTCAAGAAATAAGTTTTGAAGAATGATAGAAAAATGTTCCATGCGCACAGGAATGTTACCTAATGCCGGAACAAATTCAAGATATAATTCCTAACTCAACATGTGGCAACAATACTAAGAGTTGGTATATGCCACGGACTAACCACCCTCACCCCTATAACACGGAATTTCGTTACATATCTGACAAAGTGTACATGTTTACAGGGATACATAACATAGTGTGACAATGATACTAACTATAGGATTACAAAGAAACAAGTTTTTATATAGTAATATTTTTTAATAATCATCATTATAGGTTATTTACATGATATATATAGGGATATATTTGGGCCAAAAAAGCTAGGGATGCCCAGTGACAAGATGTGGTGATAAGGCTTTTTGTGAATCCCGGCTTAGCAACAGTAATAAGATTGCACCATCTGTGCCCAAACATAAAAGTAATTAAATATTTTAAAAAACCCTCAAAGATAGATAATGTATTTACTATTGATATGCAAATTACATTTCTCTCCACAGCTACACCACTACGGCCTCCTGCAGTACAAACCTACTACCTTTGAAGACATGGATTACAATGTCTGCAGTTAGGACGTCCAAGTACAGTTTCTGTGATAATGCACTGCGAGGACTGGGCAGTCCTCTTCATCCAAGCATGTCATCAAAATATTACATACAATTCCACGTTAACAATAATTGTTTAAAAAATCTATTGTAAACCAATGTACCTATCTATCATTATAAGAACTTCTTTCACATGCTTATTATATACCTAGTACTGTAAAAAAACTAGTTTGTATAGTTACTCTTTTAAGGATCTTGTATGAATTGTAATTTTAAATAAAATATAGTTATTATACGTGGCAAACATATAATCATATTATTAAACTAGCAGTACCCGCGACTTCGTTCGCGATTGCCGTACCTGCACACTAATTATTCACATTTGTGCACTGTTTATCTCATATTAAGCAACACTGTGGTCTGCGGTGAAGCACTCTTATAGTAAACCATAGCTCAGAATGGAGCTTTCTACTTTGGATTTCAAAACTCCCGGGTTGAATTTTCCAGAAGACGGTAGTTAAGTAACTCAGAGATATCTTTCCCGGTTCGCACAATAAATGTTGAAGCAAAGTACCTTGTGCGTTTCTTTGGAATTACGATTTTAAAACGGCGGTTTGTTTGACGGTAGATCGATTTTTTTTTTATTTCTCATTCTCGGAAAGTAGTGTTTGTTTGATCTGAGTAGCGGGTGGGAGACGCTCCTTCCCACCTAAGGCCGGGAAAAACATTGGTGTAAACAAAGTTATATGTCAAAGATTTTTCGTTGTAAAATATTCTGTTGTTGTAAAACAATTAATAACAACTATGTTTGGCAGGGTAGTAACTAAATATAAGGTAGAAAGTGTAGGTAAAAAAATAATTAAAACTTTCTAACTAAATTTCATTGTTCTAACTCCTAGTGTATCTTTGTATCTTCTACTCATGTTTATTATTTTTAGTAAATATTTAGAAAAACTACAATTTTTTTAACCCTCTTCATATTTTAAATGAAAAGTAGAGTATTCAACACGGATGTAAGTCATCGATTCCTACTTGGACTATAGCCGCATTAATTTTAAAAATATACTGCTCATGTTATTAAAATCAAAATAAATAATATAAAAAAACATACTATATTTATATCTTTATTCCTTATATGAGTAGTGAAAGGCAGAGAGATTCCTATTCGGGCTATAGCCGCCCGTAAATATTCCAAACAAAATTTTACGTAAAATTTCACAAATAGTTCATACCTCTCAATACATTTTTAGTAAGTACGAGTATGTTAGTTTATCCATGAATAATTTTTAGAAAAGCTACTTTATTTACTTTCTTTAAATTCGATATGAAAAGTAGAGAGCTGACCGCGGGTGAAAGTTACCAATTCCTTTCGACCCATGTATAACAATCTACTAAAGTTGTGCACTTCCAACTGTAAACGGATTAAATCACGTATATTTATCATTATTTTTGTCCCGACAGTCACCCCGTGACCACGATCACTACAAAGTGTTTGAAACGTCGGGACAAAAATAATGATAAATATACGCGATTTAAACCGTTTAAAGTTGTTTAATTACAAAGTGTAACAATCGCGGAAACCTTAGACTACATTGTGCACTTTCATTGCGCAGTCTCCGTAATGTATCCGTCAAAAGAAAGATAATTATGTAGTTTAAAAAACTGATTGTGGTGAATGTTTTTTTTTTATTGCTGATAGGTAAGCCTTTGACCACAATCTCACCTGATGGTAAGTGACGATGTGGTCGTAGGTGTTAACAGGCTTAACCTAGAATTACTGGCTCTCAAGGACAGCTGCCGGAACACACCGTTAGGTGCTTGGCGACAGATTTTCCACTGGAGGGTGGTCGCTAGCCAGGCGGGCATTCGCAAAAATGCCTTTCCACCATGCGGTGAAGCTCAAGCCAGCGGCGGGATTCGAACCATGGACCTGCTGCGCGGCAGTCCATAGCCAAAGCCACTGAGCTATCACTGCTTCAAATGCACCACATTTTAGAGTTTTATCGTAGCAAGCTTGCAAAACTAAATAAGGGTGCCGTGCTGCCCGTGGGGCGCCGGGCTGCCCGTGGAATGCCGGTCTGTCCGTGGGGTGTCGGGCTTCCCGTGGGGTTCCGGGCTGCCTGTGGGCTTAAGATGAGCCGTACGTTCAAGGGTTTCTCAACATTCCGCGGTCCAAGTTATTTAAAACGAAATACTTAGTTTGTGATATCTGTAATTTCTGAACTGCAAAACTGAGGACTGAAATTTTTACGGGAAAATAATTAAATAACCACTATTGTAACAAAAAAAGAATGATTGAAATCGGACTACACGTTAATAAATTACAACTAAATGTACATTTTGACTTTCATCCCCTTTCCCAAGAGAACCGTACTGAATTTCGGGATAAAAGTATCGTATGTCCTTCTTCGTAGTATGAACTCGAATCGTGCTAAGTTTGATTCAAATCTATTCAGTAGTTTTGGAGTGATGCGAGGCCGGGATACAGACAGACAGCCAGAAAAAAAAAACAGTTTTTGCACCAGTATCAGCTACAGATTGCTCTCAAAACATATTTTCAAAATATCTACAATGTACAGAATTGAACCTGTTACAGTTTTATTATAAGTATAAATAGATAATTGTACTTTACTGGTTCTTCCGAAAGATTATGTATACTTCATAGTAGCGTCCTCGTACTGCCGTTGTCACAAGTAAAGTTTAAAGCCTTTAGCAAAGCAAAATCCAATTCAGGAACGGGCAACACCGGACTCGCGTCACAGTATCCGCACGCCATTTTGTAGCTCATTCCTTGTTCTTGTGCGCCGTTGTTCACACGCACTACCCACTATGGATACCAAAAAAATTTGGAAGGAGATTGAAAAAATCAAGCAAGCATTATTAAAACGCCGAAGTCCAGGTGAGGATGAAGATACATCAGAGTCGTCGATATCACCTCCGCCGAAGAAGCGACGAATTTTGGTTATATCTAGTGATTCGTCAGAAGACGAGCAGGACGACGTAACCAACAACGGTCAGTACCTATCAATATACCTGCCTACATGAAAAATTATTGCGAGTATCGTCTGCATGGCATACGCAATAATTATGTGAATTACTAGGTTACTCTGTTGCAAGTACTGTCTGGATGGCGTACGCAACTTATAAGTACCTAATTCTTATCAAAACTGTAGATTATTTTATTGCAAGTATCGTCTGCATGGCATACGCAATAATTATGTTAATTACTAGGTTACAATGTTGCAAGTACTGTCTGGATGGCGTACGCAACTAATAAGTATCTACTTCAGTACCTATCAAAACTGTACAATAATTTGTTGCAAGCACTGTCTGCATGGCGTGAGCAGCATTTTACCCACTTATTATATAAATAGTACATTAATTGAGGCAAGGCAGCCGTACACGACTACCCTCCTTTTTTTTTCAAGTTGTTATACCAAAAGCTGCCTTGCGGCATTGATTATAAAATCCTAAAACCTTCCATTGCAAGTGTATACTGCATGTTTCTTAGAATAAAATAGTAACGAGAAATATTATATATTTCAGTTGCCGTGAGGACGGATGATACTTACGATCTCGATTCTATACTGGGGGAAGACCCTACGATTAGTAACGAATTTGGGGATGAAATACATGCCCATATCGCTATCCGATGGGAAAATATACAACAAAAAGGACTGAAAAAAGACCACAGAAGTGAATTGTTAAAAATGCATCTCCCACCGATAAACTGTACCTTTATATTGCCGCCAATATTAAATGACGAAATTAAGGCCGCTGTCAATGATTCAGCTGTAAAGCGAGATAAAAAGTTAGAAGAAAAGCAAGCTCAGTTGGGCGCTGGCATATCCTGTATTGGAAAAGCTATTGATGTTGCCTTACAAATTCCAGATAAAAACTTACGAGATCAGATGGTGAAACATCTCAGTAACAGCGGAAAAATTTTAACAGATTTGCACCACCTAGAATCGCTTACTAGGCGATCCTTGTTACTTCAAGGCTTAACGAAGATGACAAAGGAAGTCATTAAAGAAATTCCTCGCGACAAATACCTCTTTGGCCAATGCTTAGCTGAAAAATTAAGAGCCATGAAAGCATGTTCTAAGTCAGCTACTGAACTTAAGATACGACCTACGAAACAAAGTTCTCTCGTGACACAACGCACTAAGACGACTGCGAGAACTAATCATATAGCTTCTTTAAACTGGCAGGGCTCGTCTCGACGGATACCGAATATGACAGTGGAGCACAACAACGCGATGCCAAGAGTATATCGCGAGCGTCGATCAGCTCCGGTCACTTCACGCCGAACACAGGCGAGCCAGATCCAGCCTCGATTCAAACGTTAACTCAGGTAACTCGACATGCCGGTCGACTTCAATATTTTTATTCAGAATGGCAGCATTTAACCCGCGACAGCACTATTCTGTCATGGGTCAAAGGTTATAAATTACCTTTAAGAGTTAAAGTATATCAAGAGCGACCGTTGATAACATTACCTAAAAACACTGGTGAACATATTTGTTATAAACATGAAATACAAAGACTTCTTAATTTAGGAGCTATATCTGAATGTTCACATAGCAATGACCAGTTTGTTTCGAAAATATTTTTAAGAAATAAGCCTAACGGTGACCGTCGTGTGATTCTCAATTTAAAATCATTGAATAAATTTATCAGTCCTGTGCCTCATTTTAAATTAGAAGACTTTAGATCAGCAATAAAACTAATAGATAAAAATTATTTCATGTGTACAATTGATTTAAAGGATGCTTATTTTTTAATAAATATTCACCACCGTCACCGTAAATACCTTAAATTCCAATACAGATCAAAGTTATATTGTTTTTCAGTATTACCTTTTGGTCTCAACGTCGCGCCTTTCGTTTTTACGAAACTTATGAAACCGGTTGTACAAAAACTACGCCAAAAAGGCTATCTATCGGTAATTTATTTAGATGACTGGTTTTTGGTAGGAAGAACACAATCTGAATGCGAAGAAAACGTAAAAGAAACAATGTCTCTATTAACATCTCTAGGATTTGTTATTAATTACGAAAAAAGTGTATTAACGCCACAAAAAATTTGTACATTTCTGGGATTTACAATAAATTCAAACAATTTAACCATATCTCTAACAGATAACAAACGTCTTAGGATAAAATCTGAATTAGTCCGAATGAAACAATTAAAATCATGTACTATACGTTCATTTGCAAGATTTTTAGGCCTACTTACATCATCATGTCCTGCTGTTTGTTATGGTTGGGCACATACAAAGCTGTTTGAACGTGTTAAATATCTGAACCTATTAATAAACGAGGACTATGACAGAAACATGATAATTAAACCTTATCTGAAGGAAGAATTTGACTGGTGGTTAAAAATAATTGACACAACTTACAATATCATCAGAAAGACTGGCTGGGGGGCCCATTGTGGCATTCAAAAATCTAGCGGGTTTTGGTCATGTAGGGAGTCCGAAAAACATATAAATGAGCTAGAATTACTGGCAGCCTATTTTGCACTAAAAATATTTACCAAACACATATATAATAAGGAAATTCTATTGCGAACAGATAATAAAACTACTGTCGCATACATAAATAGAATGGGAGGAGTGCAATATCCGCATTTGAACAAAATTTCAAATGATATTTGGAATTTATGCGAATCGAAAGGAAACTTTGTATATGCTTCTTATATTACCTCAAAAGATAACTCTTTGGCTGATATTGAATCCAGAAAAAATAATATTGACACCGAATGGCAATTAAATGATTTAGATTTTCAAAAAATAACTGATTTATTTTCAATTCCCGACATAGATTTGTTTGCAAGCCGGCTGTATTACAAATGCCAAAAATACGTATCTTGGCACGGTGATCCTGATTCTTTTTGTGTTGACGCATTCACCATAAATTGGCGTGACTATTTCTTCTATGCATTTCCTCCGTTTAGCCTGATGCTAAAAGTGGTATCAAAAATAAAAACAGATAAAGCAACAGGCATTGTAGTTGCTCCTCATTGGCCAAACCAACCTTGGTTTCCATTATTTAAACAGCTATGCATTTCCAAAATACTAATATTAGAAGCTAAACCTGACCTTTTATTGTCACCTTTCAGCGTTCAACACCCCCTTCACCTACATCTGTCTTTGATGGTAGGAGTTTTATGCGGGAAGCGTTAGCTAGAAGAGGAGCACCTACTGAAGCATTAGATATTCTCGTTAACTCGTTATCTTACAATACAATAAAACAATACCAATCAGCGCTTAAAGAATGGCACATTTTTTGTCAAAGGCATAGCTATGATTGCTATAATTCGACAACTGCTATTGTATTGTCATTTTTGACCATGATCGTTAACAGGGGTGCTAAATATGGCACACTAAATTGTTATAGATCAGCCTTAGCGATAGTGTTAGGCAAACTGATGGAAGACGAACTAATCAACAGATTTTTAAAAGGGGTTTACAGAACTGCTCCACCCTTACCGAAATATGATTATACATGGGACCCTTCAATAGTGCTTCATAAATTGGGCACTTTGTATCCTAACGAAACAATATCTTTAGATCATCTAACAAAAAAACTTGTAGCATTACTCGCGCTAGTCACTGCTCATCGTGTGCAGACATTATCGCTAATTAAATGTTCAAACATTGTTTTCAGTGAATCTAATATCTCAATTAAAATACCTGATTTTATCAAAACGTCAAGAATAAACAAAACACAACCAACTTTAGTTATACCATATTTTAATGAAAAGCCAACGATTTGTCCTGCAAGAACTTTACTATGTTATTGTAATAGAACTCAGTTACTTCGGTCTACCGACACTGAACATCTCTTTATAAGTTACAAAAAACCTAATAAAAAAGTGACTTCACAAACGTTAAGCAGATGGATCAAGCGAATGTTAAATGAGAGTGGCATAAACACGGAGATATTCTCTGCACACAGCACTAGGCACGCAGCTACTTCAGCTGCGAGACGATCCGGTGTCAATCTACAGCTGATTCGTAAAACAGCTGGCTGGAGCGGCTCATCTGCTGTTTTTGCCACCTTCTATAATAGACCTGTAATTGATAACACACCAGACGAAATTTTTGGAAGATCAATCTTTCATCAAAATGTATAAATCAACATTCCATAAATTCATGTAATGATCAAGTACTGTGTAATTTGCATAAACATAATATAAAAATGTATATAACTTGGTTCATTTTTACTAATGTAATAAAAACATAGTTTTTAAGTAAGTATGTTGTTAATAATTAATTAATAGTTTATTATAACATTAATGTCAACAATATTTATTTTCATTTCATCTCTGAACATCTACGAAGTATACATAATCTTTCGGAAGAACCAGTAAAGTACAATTAACTATTAAAAGAAACTTACCTGTAAGGGAAGTTCAATAGTAATTGTACGAGCTGGTTCTTCCGAAAGATTACTAGACACCCTCCCGCCCTTAATTTATAGATAAACCCTTAGTTAGAAAAATAAATAATTGATAGTTGTGTATGAGATTTATAGACTTTATACTAGAATGAGCTACAAAATGGCGTGCGGATACTGTGACGCGAGTCCGGTGTTGCCCGTTCCTGAATTGGATTTTGCTTTGCTAAAGGCTTTAAACTTTACTTGTGACAACGGCAGTACGAGGACGCTACTATGAAGTATACATAATCTTTCGGAAGAACCAGCTCGTACAATTACTATTGAACTTCCCTTACAGGTAAGTTTCTTTTAATAGTTAAATGTAAGCGTCTTACCCCTCGCGCTTCCCTACCCGCCTTCTCCTACTTGTTATAGGTATAGATTAGACTGATTAGAGCATTGCATGTTATGAAAAATTTACGTAGGGAAGTTGTGCTTATCGTAATAAAAAAAACTGTATTTTATCGTTTGAAAAATCAGTCTTTTGGAGAGGTCCGACTACAGACCTATCTATTATACCTATACGATAAAGTGCAAACGCCATCTTAAGATGAGCCGTACGTTGAAAGATTCCTGTACATTCGGGTGTCAAGTTATTTGGAACGTAATATTTAGGTTGTGATGTCTGTAATTTCTGAACTGCAAATCCGATGACTTTGAAATACTAACGTGAAAATTTTTAAAGCACCACTATTCTAATTAAAAAATCGGCCAAGTGCGAGTCAGGCTCGCGCACGAAGGGTTCCGTACCATTACCTATACAACATTAGACTTCGTATTTTAACCTTTTTAGGGTTCCGTACCCAGAGTAATAACGGGACCCTATTAAGACTTCGCTGTCCGTCCGTCCGTCCGTCCATCCACCTGTCACCAGGCTGTATCTCAAGAACGGTGATAGCTAGACAGTTGAAATTTTCACAGATGATGTATTTTTATAGCTGTTATAACAACAAATACTAAAAATAAAATAAATATTTGAGGTACCCCCATACAACAACCTTGATTTTTTTACCGTTTCTCGCTCGATACTAATAACGGTGCCTGGTAAACGCTTTAACTATTCACAGAATATTCAGTTTTATGTTTTCTTTAAATATAATTAATTAAATTAGAATAAATAATTAAGGGGGCTCCCATGCAATAAAATTTCAGATAATGGTACGGAACCCTTCGTGCGCGAGTCCCATTCGCATTTGGTCGGTTTTTTTGTTTTAGCGTGCGCGAGTCCGACTCGCACTTGGCCAAATTTTTGTATTTTTTGTTATAGCGGCAACATAAATACATCATCTGTGAAAATTTCAACTGTCAAGCTATCACCGTTCTTGAGATACAGCCTGGTGATAGACGGACGGACGGATGGACGGACAGCGAAATCTCAGTAACAGGGTCGCATTTTTACGCTTTGGGTACGGAACCCTAAAAAGAACGTATGAAATCGGACTACGCGTTAATAAATTACAACTAAGTGTATATTTTGACATTCATCCTCACTCCCAAGAGAACCATACTGAATTTCGGGATAAAAAAAAAAAATATCCTACGTCGTAGTATAAACTCAAATCATGCTAAGTTTCATTGAAATCCATTCAGTAGTTTTGGAGTGATGCGCGGCCGGGATACAGACAGACAGACAGACGGACAAAAATAAAAAAAAATACAGTTTCGGCATTAGTATCAGCTACAGAGTACTGTAATTTTTTTTTTCAAAATATCTGCTATGTGCAGAATTGGACCTGTTACAGGTATAAATATATAAATGTAAGCGTCTTACCCCTCGCGCTTCCCTACCCGCCTTCTGCAACCTGTTATAGGTATAGATTAGACTGATTAGAGCATTGCATGTTATGCAAAATATACGTAGGGAAGTTGTGCTTATCGTAATAAAAAAACTGTGTTTTATCGTTTGAAAAATCAGTCTTTTAGAGAGGTCCGACTACAGACCTATCTATTATACCTATACGATAAAGTGCAAACGCCAGCTTAAGATGAGCCGTACGTTGAAAGGTTTCTGTACATTATGGGTGTCAAGTTATTTGGAACGTAATATTTAGGTTGTGATGTCTGTTATTTCTGAACTTCAAACCCGATGACTTTGAAATATTTACGGGATAAATTTTAAAGTACCACTATTCTAACAAAATAATCGGCCAATGCGAGTCGGACTCGCGCACGAAGGGTTCCGTACTATTAGCTATACAACATAAGACTTCATATTTTAACCTTTTTTTGTTTTAACGTGAGCGAGTCCAACTCGCACTTGGCCAACTTTTTGTATTTGTTGTTATAGCGGCAACAGAAATACATCATCTGTGAAAATTTCAACTGTCTAGCTATCACTGTTCTTGAGATACAGCCTGGTGACAGACGGACGGACAGATGGACGGACAGACGGACGGATGGACAGCGGGACAGACCGTTTTTACCCTTTGGGTACGGAACCCTAAAAAGAACGTCTGAAATCGGACTACGCGTTAATAAATTACAACTAAGTGTATATTTTGACTTTCATCCCCTCTCCCAAGGGAACCATGCTGAATTTCGGGATAAAAAGCTAAATTATCCTACCTTGTAGTATGAACTCCAATCATGCTAAGTTTCATTGAAATCCATTCAGTAGTTTTGGAGTGATACGCGGCCGGGATACAGACAGACAGACAGACAGACAGACAGACAGACAGACAAAAATAAAAAAAAATATAGTTTCGGCATCAGTATCAGCTACAGAGTACTGTACATTTTTTTTTTTCAAAATATCTGCCATGTACGGAATTGGACCTGTTACAGTTTTATTATAAGTATAGATTAATATAAATATAAATCTCAACTTTTTGTATGTAGTAAGTAATTGTATAGTTAACGGTGAACTAATAATTTATTTTATATCAAATAATAGTGTAATATCTATGTGCAGTGTTTTCTTCAGTTTTTCTGATGCAATAAAGAGATATTGTTTTGTATCTAACGTTTTTTATTTTTACTCAAGTGACAAGCAACAAATGGTGTCTTGTGTTTTATAAAACACAACAACCAGTCTGCAATCAAATATACTATTTCATCGCAGCAACCAGTGAATGTTTTGCCTATCACCAAATGGCTATAATGTAAAGCAAGGGCTGCGAGAAAAAATATTTGAGGGTAAAGGGCATTAAAACAAGTTTTTAATACATTATTATGTAATCTACTTCTACACTAATATTGTAAAGAGGAAAGCTTTGTATTTTTGTATGCAACGAACTAACTTAAAACTTTGCATGAAATTTGGAATGGAAATTGTTTGCGACATGGGGAAGGACATAGGGTAGTTTTTATTTAACTGCAAGATGTTAATGGTTCATGTGTCACGTGTTAGTAGTGATTGTAGCAGAGCTTGACTAGTTCATGAGCTTAAACAACATTATCTGCATTTAGGTACTGATTAGATAGGTGACCGCTAGTGGCCTTGAGGTGGTCTGATAACTTTGAAGAATGCCTACTATCTTCTATTCTTCACTATGCCTTCATAGCGGATCATGGCGCACACTTCTCTCTACCTAACTGAGGAAGTTCCAAGTGAAACAAACAATGTTTTTAATCACATTAGCGAGTAAAAAATAATTATGTATTATAACTTTAATACACAAGTCAGCACAACTATTATTACGGAAAACGTGAACTTTTTTTAAGCGGACGGCGGACTTTTTGCCCACACCACAGATTATAGGTACAAATGTTTCGTTCAGAAACGTTAAGGGCAAGTACTTAGTTTAAGTGGGTAAAGAGCCATGATGGAGAGTAAAAAAAATTTTTTTCGGACGTTTTGATACAAAAAACTATTAAAATCGATTATTAATAACAATCGTTTTTTTGTGCCTGATATGTTAGCCTTTGACCACTATCTCACTTGATGGTAAGTGATGATGTGGTCGAAGATGTTGATCAGGCTAACCTAGAATTACTGGCTTTCAAAGAGTGCTGCCGGAACACACCGTTAGGTGCTTGGTGACAGATTTTCTACTTGAGAGTAGCTAGCCAGGCGGGCATTCCCAAAATGCCCACCCATCATTTTTTTTTACATGGGGATATGCTTTACGCATATCCGCAGCTTTGGGGAAAAACTGCCCTACCACCATGTTATAACGACTGCCATCCTAAGACAACAACCGGGACCGAATAATTCGGAAGGCCTAACCTTAACGTGCCCTCCGTAGCACGGAAGCGCTCAGTAGTATGTCACCAGCGGTCAGCCATCCAACTCATGACCGCGGCGGACGTTGCTTAACTTAGCTGATCGGTTCAGAATGGCTTAGCAAACTTCGCAACGAGCGCTTCATATTCAACACTATACTAAAATGTATATCATAATCATAACAATTTCATATTTTGACAGTACTTTTATATGTTGTTCCAGGAGCATCGAGCAAATCTAGCTCGAACAATATTTGGCCAAAGCCGTGCAGGTACGTACAGACACCTCAAGTTGATCTGCGGTATGTTTCTGCATTACCAGTTTAATAATTATTAACAAATAACATTACATTTTGTGGAGTAAAAGTAAATGAATCACTAAACTGGTATGCTCATATCGATGTCTTATTATCCCAAGTCAGAAACTTTATTTATACGTTTTTGAAAACATCTGGAGTACAGGAATACCACGCTTACACCAGTATCTACTATGGTGTTATGTCCCAGAATGGTATGTATTATATAAAGGTAATGGTGTAACCTTTATATAATAATGCCCCGTGGGGTGCCGGGATAGAATTTCACTCCCCCATATCATCCCATGGGTGTCGTAAGAGGCGACTAAGGGAAAAATACTAAAAGGTGGGCAGCAGCGCCTTCTAATGAACTGGCAACTTACATTGCGATCCCCAAGACGCTTCCAAGCGTGGGGATTAAGGCAAATACCCCCTTTATAGGGGAGGCTGTGTTCAGCAGTGACGGTCCGGCTGTTACATTAATTGTGTTACCCGTAGAACAAAAAGCCTTCAGCTGGAAAGATCTCACAAGGGCTGTGCTAAAAGTAATGTCAAAATATTCTACAATTGTATACTTTTTTATACTTTCTGCTATACTCCGATGCAGACCGTACAATGCGTCTTGAGGATCGCAGTTTAAGTATCAGTTCCTCAGAAGGCACTGATGCCCACCTTATGTAAGGAAAAAAGCGGGGGTAGGCCGATTTGACGGAACAGCTAATCTGAGTTTATTGTAATTAAAATAGTTAAAGTGCATAATAATATCAATAGTGCCCCGAATATTGAAGAAAACGGTTAGTTTTCTATGTGGAAGTGTTATTCACGCCTTCTATACGATAAGTGCGTATATAAACGAGAAAGCGCGAATCGTTGTGTTTTCTCGAAATCATCAACTAAAGAGCGGTGTTCGGTAGCAAAAACTCTGGCGAGATCAAGCTAGCTGCACATATTACGTTGGTTAGTGGTTTTGTTTGTTGCTATGTACTATTTCTACATAATATTATTTTGACTAAATTTAAACTGATAATCTGAGCCATCTATTGAGATAAGAAGACCCTAATCTTGAACCAAACAAGCGCCATCTAGCAAACCTGTAGCAAACCAATTGCACCATATCTCACTGACCGATTTACCTTGTATAAAGCATCTTAAAACATGAACAAGTGTGGCGGCTGTGGAAAGTTTCTCACAGGTGGCGCGACCTGTTCAAATTGCAAAACAATGTTCCACCGACAGTGTGTTAATCTGGCCGCTGGCGCCGCCGGAAATCCACCCAAGCATTGGCTATGCCCGGGTTGTACCGCAGGCCTTCCACGTAAAGACAACACCAACACGCCTGTGAAAGTCCATGCAGAGCACGGGACATCTGATCAGTCTTCTGAAGAAAATGAGGATTGCGGTGGTCAACAACAAGTAATCAAAGAATTACGGGCTCTAAGAAAGGATCTTAAGCGCTTCCGACAGGAGTTTGGAAGTTTTCGCGATGAAATCCGAGAAGAAATTAAAGATTTAAGAGTCGCGTATCAAGGTTGCGAGAATAAATTGGAAACTCTGTCAGAAAGACTGGACAAAAATGAATCTAGACTAACGCAGTTTGAGGCTTCTTGCAAGGAGACGGATGACCTCAAAACGCAATTTGTCACTTTGAAGCAAGAGCTCAATAACAAGGATCAAATTGCTCTTCAGAATGATATTGAGTTGAGTGGCGTTACTGAAGAAACTGCCGAGAACGCTGTGCACTTAACAGGGTTGGTCTTAAATAAGATCGGTTTTAAAGTAGATGAGCGCGACATCGTAGACGTTCGCCGGGTCGGTCCTGTCCGTGTTGAGGATGGCAAGCAGCGCCCCCGCCCCATCGTGGTGCGTCTGGCTCGACGCGTTGTTCATGAACAAATACTAAGGTGTGCTCGCGCGCGCCGATCAATCACTACTGGCGACATTGAGCTGGCGGGGACGTCACGTCCTATATACATCAACGAGCGTCTCACGAGGGAAAACCGGATAATTTTCGGGAGGGCCCGTACATTGTGCAAGCAGTTTAGATGGAAATACGTTTGGACACGAGAAGGCAAAATACTTATCAGAGAAGACGATGGAAAACCGGCGTTTCGGGTTCGCAGTGAAAGTGACTTGGAAAAAATTTTTAAACTGCTACTTAAAAATAATAACTAGAGCTCTCAATATAGATCTTTTCATCCTGTTATTTCTGATTATAGTTAGCGTTATTACTATTGTTTTGTTCATAAACACCAACAATAAGTATTGGATTCGCAATGACAAACAGGTCAATTTAATATATTGTTTATTATTAAATCATCTTAACATGTGTGCGATGGTCCCATATTATGTGTCTTTTATGTATGTAAATTGTTTCGACCATATAAATTATATAAAAGTTGCTACTTTAATAAAATTTAATCTTTTTACAAACACACCACACTTTCAAACCTACATTATTATATTTTTTTACCACACTTTCTTAAACAATTTCTTCATTACACACCCACAAATGATTTCAGAATATGTACAATTTTCCATATGTATACCACTGAAAATAGACTATGGTTAATACAACTAACATTACAAAAAATTTGAGATTAGGTCTACTTAATATACGATCAGTAAACACGGGCAGAGATGAGTTGGAAGCCACTGTAAGCATCAATAAACCTGACATCTTAGCCTTGAACGAAACATGGCTAAGAGATGGTCAGGAAAGCATTGCCCCACTCCTCTCTGGATACTCGTTCAAACACAAAGCGCGCAGATCAAACAAAAGAGGGGGAGGGGTTGGTATTTACATAAGATTGGGATTGCGTGCTCGTGTCCGCGCTCACCCCGAGTCCACGTTGGAACAATTATGGTTAGAACTAACACTTCCGGGTGCTCGTATGGCCATCGGTACAGCTTATAGACCAGAGAGTGTCACGGTAGATACAGCTTTAGACGCCCTAAATGAGTCCATAAGTTCATTTGCACACTGTGACTATATGTGTTTATTAACAGATCTTAATGTTAACCTACTGAAAACAGATACCTTGCCAGCACGTAAGCTGATGACATTCTGTACACAACGGAATCTTGTACAATTGGTCAAAGAATCTACTAGGACGACAGATGAGACAGTAAGTTTGATAGATTTAGTTATCACAGACACACCCGAAAGGTGTAAGAAAATACATATTTTGCATAATAAAGATTTGAGTGATCACGGCATGGTTTTATGTGACTTTAATATTAAAAAACCAAAACCTATTGCGCGTTTCACACAAAGCCGACAAATCAATGAAATAAATTTAGAGCGATTCCAATCTGACCTTAAATGTATACAATGGCAGAAATTATTACAAATTCAAGACATAGAGTCATGCGTAGCCGTGTTCACTGAACATATTCTCAATATTTTTAATATACATGCCCCTCTAATACAAAAACGAATTAAGGAATCCTCGAGCCCTTGGATCACAAACATGGTTAAATTTATGATGACAATTAGGGACAAGGCCTTAGTTAAAGCTCATAGTAAGAAAACAGATTCATCAAAAAAGTATTATAACTGCTTGAGAAATTTAGTTTCAGGTGCGATAGAAAGAGAGAAAACAGCCTATTTCACCCATTATATAAACAAAAATGTAGATCAACCTAAAAAGATGTGGAAATACTTACAAAAATTTAAACCTAACAATAACAGTAAATCTACCATACCTGATAACTTATTGAACCCCAATTTAATTAATGAGCACTTTTTGAATGTTCCAATTAGTGGGCATGCAGATCATGACGTTATTAATTATTTCAATTTAAACAAAAATTCTCATAGTGTATTTTCCTTTTATCCTGTATCTGAAGAAACGGTAGGGAAATTTATTTTAAGTATTAAAACAAACGCTGCTGGATATGATCAATTAAACGTAGAAATGATTAAGCTCACACTGCCAGAGACTCTGCCTGTGATCACTCACATAATCAACAGATCTATTTTGTCAGGCACCTTCCCTATTACATGGAAACGATCTCTTGTAAAGCCTATTCCCAAATCTAGCTCAGTCGAGCAATTAAAGGATTTACGCCCTATAAGCATACTTCCTGTATTGTCAAAGGTGCTAGAAAAAGTTGTTCTCGCTCAGTTAGAAACATATGTTTCTAACGAAAACATCATACCAAAGTTTCAGTCTGGATTTCGTAGTCACCATGGAACTGAATCGGCTCTTTTACAGGTCACTGATGACATTCTCACAGCGTCGGACTCGGGACTGAGCAGTGTACTTATTTTGTTAGATTTTTCCCGCGCATTTGATTGCATTAGTCCAGAACTATTGATTGCCAAGCTTACTTACTATGGTTTCTCAGAAAACACGTGTAGATGGTTTAGAACGTACCTCATAGGCCGACAGCAATATGTAGAGTTAGAAAATCAGGATGGTAGCAAAATTACCTCTCGCATAGGGGACGTTCCTTCAGGAACCCCTCAAGGATCAATCCTTAGCCCTATCCTGTTTTCTATATTTACAGCAGACATGCCAGAGCACATAAAAGTATGTAAATATCATTTATATGCCGATGATACGCAGATATACCATAGTTTTAAGCCCGAAAATACAGCTGCAGCAATGGTTCTAATTAATAAAGATTTAGACGAGATTTATAGCTGGGCGAATCGTAATTCCTTGATCCTAAACCCCACCAAATCAAAAATGCTAGTAATGGGCACTAAAACTCAAATCAGTAAGGTGTTGGAGTGTGATCCGAAAGCAAAGATGAATGGCATTGATATACCTATAGAGTCAGAGTCGAGAAACCTTGGTCTTTTAATGGACAGTGAGCTAAGATATGTCAAACATGTGAACGAAAAGATTAGGAATTCCTTTCTTAAACTCAAGGTTTTGTATAACATAAAAAAATACATATCAGAGAAGTTAAGGATTTTACTATGTGATCTTATAGTACTATCACCCTTCACCTACTGCAGTGCAGTGTATGGTCCCAGAATTTGGGCAGTGACTGAACGAGCTATCCAAAGAGTCCAAAATGCATGCGCACGCTTCTGCTTTACTATACCTAGAAGAGAACATGTCACTCCCTATCTTGTGAAAAAAGGAATTTTGAACATGAAGTTACGAAGGGAGCTATATTTGGCATGCATTACTCAAAAGGTTTTGTGGAACAAAAAACCTGAGTACCTTTTCGAAAAGCTTACATGGTCTAAAAACATTCATCCTGTAAACACACGCTCAAAGTTCCGCAACACACTTGCAATACCTAAACATAGATCCACTGGTTTTAAAGGTTGCTTTAAGTTCAGTGCATCTAAGATATGGAACGATCTCCCACCACCTTTAAGAGAAAAGACTAGCTGCAATATTTTTAAAATAAAACTGAAACGAATTCTTTTGGACCGTCAAAATCATAATTTTAAAGCAACCTTTAAAACGTCAAACAGAAACCGAAATGTCAAACACCCCGTACACAATCCCTCTGGCATAAACATGACCTCTTAGACACACTTACCGCCGCAAACACACACACACACACACACACTCAGACCCTCACACACACACACGCACACACACAAAAAGATCTTCAACTAGCAACTTATCAGGTATTTTTTAATGCACTGTGTAACCTTTCTCATATCAATCATTTCTCAATTTGTATATCTTTTTAATTATCTTATTTTCTTTTATTTCGATACGACTGTAATCTGTTTCCTTATGTTTAATTTATTTTATTTGTGATCCGCTTTAATGTCTATGTCTCTCGGCAAACATCCGTCCGAGCAGGTATATGCTGAAAAACAGCGCAGCGCACGTTAGTACATAACGAATGCGCTGCACAATGCTGAGCATACTCCTTTTGCCTTATGTTTTTTGTTTGTTTGTCAATCTCTCATATATTGTATTTTTCTTCTGTGTATTAATATTAAGGCAATAAATGGCTATTTTATTTTTATTTTTTATTATGTATTTTACCTTTAGTCGCCTCTTACGACACCCACAGACAGCAATGGGAGAGTGACATTCTAGCCCGGCACCCCATGGTATAAACATTTAAACAAAAATATATATAATATTTATATATTATTAATATTTCTATCGCTTGGGTATCAGTAGTATGGAGGAACGCGCTCACGTGATTGGAAAAGTCTGTACCAAAACAGTGAGATGTTATTTTTTTCATAAAATCAATAAACGCAAACTTTTGTCATCAAACGTATTACTGCCACAGGCTGAAAAACGAGTAATCGAGTCTGTTCGAATATTAATTACAATACTGTTTTATTCCCGTTGTTCCTCATTTTAAAAACAACGGATTGAATTATTATCTGAATAGGTATATTCCCTTTCTCTAATTGTTAATCAGTACTAATATTATAAATGCGAAAGTAACTCTGTCTGTCTGTCTGTCTGTCTGTCTGTCTGTCTGTTACGCTTTCACGCCAAAACTACTAGACCGATTTGAATGAAATTTGGTATGGAGATAGTTTGAGACCCGGGCAAAAACATAGGATAGTTTTTATCCGACTGCGCAAAAAGAGGTTAATGTTTTCGCGCGATAACCGACATACGCGCGGGCGGAGCCGCGCCCGGAAAGCTAGTTTAAAATAAAAGTAATTCACTGGAACCGACGATTTCCTAGTAATTTGTGTGAAATTAGTTATCCTTAAGCTACACACATCAAAAGTGCCTAGGGATCAAGTACGTTTTCGAGTATTGTCGCAATAGAGGATAATACTTTTTTTTTAATTGTAATTTATGTGCCCTTGACGGGAAGCTTAGCACCTGAAGGGTTAATAGGACATCATGGTCTATCACGGTAGGATTATTTACAAGCTACTCTACGACCCACTTATGTGCAATCTTTATTAAGTAAATCTAAGAAAATATTAAATGATTTCAGTAAAATTTAGTTTTGCAGTCAGTCCAGGCAGGTCTTGGTTCTTTGCGACACAAGATTTCTCTTAGAGTAAGTATATTTGTACAAATATGCACAAATGCCAAAAATATGCGCCAGAATGATATACTTACATTTCACCTACAACCGGTTTTTTTTTAGTAATGATATGTTCGCGATTGACCTCACCCTGCCTGAGGTAAAGCATTGATGTGGTCTTAGATGGAACACGCTTACCTATAAAAAAACGATTTCCTCTCGATTTGAAGACACCCATGTTGTATCCATTCAGGATTCTCCACTGCCGAACACAGCCTTCTCCATTCAAGGGGTTTGCTATAATCTCTACGCTTGTCAGGATTGCAGTTTAAGATATCTCTTCTCTAGAAGGCGCTGCTGCCCACCTTCCGGTATTTTACATTTAGTCGGCTCTTACTACACCAACAGGCAGAAATGAAGTTGTGACATTCTAACACTGCACCCCACGGGGCTACGCGCATTTCACCTACACATATTCAAAAAAAAGATCTAGTTTCCTTACAACGATTTTATGTAAACCATGAAATAAATAAAATAATATTTTTAAAAGAAATATAAACCGACTCCATGTCAAGGGCTAAGGCAAATAATGCAACGTCCCAACTCTAATCTCTCCCAACCAAAAGCCTAGCCAATTTACATATGAAAACAAAACTTATTGCTAAGGGTTCAAGACAAAGCTAGGACCCGACGTTTGTCGCTTTCTGCCACCCTTTTATGATAATTGAAGATGTGTGGCCTAAATGTAATGCAAGACTGTTTTATTGTGTTATAGTTCTTAGAAGATCTGGGGTTCCTTTTGTGATAAGTGTAATCTAAACTTAGCATTAACAAGTTATTATAGAAATGGGGTGGAAAACGTTTTTGCAAAAGTGCTACAACATTGAAAAGGATTCCATAACACAGTTTCTTCTGTTGAGTCTTTTTAAAGTAATTCATATTGTAACTTTACCTAGTCTGTATATATTTGAAAATATTATGTATGTTCGTAAAAATTTGAGCAAATTTAAATTAAACAGTGACAATCACGATTATAACACAATGAATAAAGATAAAATAGCGGTGCCAGGTTTTAGATTAGCAAAGTTAAATAAAAGGCCCTTCTTAGGCAATTGTGTGCGGCTTTATAATAAAGTGCCTAAATATATTACAACGCTCACAGAAAGAAAATTCAAGTTGCACGTGAAGAACATTTTGATAAAGAAATCTTACTACTTACACAGTTTGTGCTTACTTTAACGACAAAAATGCTTGGACTGGTTCGCCTCTGCCAAGCTAGCGCCTGTCACCTACGTAATGTAAATAAATATTGTTATAATGTATATAACAACACATTGTAAAAAGACATTTAAAAGAATGGCCCCGAGTTTCTTGCCCGTTCTTCTCGCAGTGGCTCTATAAATTTTGTTTGCTGAACAGGGCAGTACAATGTAGTATATTTCAATATTAAAATTTGTAATTGATCTTCATAGGAGCGTCGTAGACGCCTAAATAGAATAAATGATTTTGACTTTGACTTTGAGTTGGTAATTTTTCTGGAGATATTCCGGTAAGTGTATAAGATTGATTGATTATTTTTCAAGTACTCTTAAGTCATCTTCCGAATACAATATCTAGGCTAAACATATATTACATTATTTTTTTCTAAATATGATTACAAGCACTACCGCTCGACAAGTGAAAATCATATTCTACAAATTATTGAATGAACAAATTATAGAAATGAACCTGCGTCCGATTTTACGTCGGATGCCTAAACCTCAGCTCGGTCACCTGAGAACGGCTATTTCTGCCGAAATTTTCATAGGGGACGATGCGCGGCCATCAGACTACTAGGCCGACTACTAGACTTCAACTGATCGAAATAAGTGCTTTTTTAAACACTTAACTCTCGGAAAGACGTCGCTACCCTTCTGTATTTCTAAATATAATTATAAGCACTATACTGGGTGCTAAACAAAAATCATATTTTTTAAATAATTGGAGCACAACATTTTATGTACGTGGTTTTGTCTTTACTTTTTGTGTATTACTAATGGGTAAGCCTTTGACCAAAATTTCACCCTATGGTGAGTGGCAATGTGGCTGAAGGTTTAAACAGGGTTAATCCATAATACTTTTTTACAGCCGGAACACACCGTTCGATATAGGGACAGATTATCCATTTGAGAGTGGTAGCTAGCCAGGCGAGCATGCAAAATGCCCTTCCACCATGTGGTGAAGCTCAAGCCCGCAGCGGGATGCAAACCATGGATCACCTGCACAGCAGTCCAAAGACGTTACCACTAGACCATAACTGCTTCAAAATCTTTCCTAACATTAAGTTGCAATTTTGGTTATAAGTATTCAAAGTTAGCCTTTAAAATGACATCGTATCAGTATTTTACTAAAAATAACAATTTATACATATATACATATTACATATATATGTATATATTTATGTGAGAGAATTAGAAATAATTCTGTTTTGGAACGAAGGTGCCATCTATTGAGCTTGAACAACATTTTCGTAAGTGAACTACAGCGCCATCTTCTGGCATCCTTGAATTTCTTCGAGTCTATGGATATTCCGTTCGAACGAATGTGAAAGAACGTTTGAATGAGTGTCCTTCACTGAGTCAGCAGTTCGGTCTTGTCTATCGTTCACGTACTTTTTTCGCTGACTGCCGACCGTGCCGGACGTGCACACTGATTCTTGCATATTTCCAAAATGGCGTAACATGGCGCGCCCGATATCGATCCAAATCCATTTCCATCTCCGAAATATATATATATAATATATATAGGGATTGAAGTTGTTTGATGAGAATCTCACCATTAAACACGTATTTTCTTTATTTATTCATCACAAACCGTTGTACTTCACACTTGAAATTAACAGTGACAACGCATCAAACAAAAAAAACTCGAGAGTTACTAGGTAGTGGAAAATGTATACTATTACTTACAATAAATTAACTACTACGACAGATATGTTTTTGTAATAGTTTTTAAAGCCTTTAATTTTGTTACTAATCTCGGTAGGTTTGAAACAAAAAAACATTTAAACCTCTCACAATATGGCGTCTAAAATCCGCCAGATTCTTATTGTTTAATGTACCTAGTGTTACTTGCGCTATCAAGACAAATCTAAAGATATCTTTTACAAAAATCGGTTAAGCCGTTTCCAAGTTATAGTGGAATTAAAAAACTCACTAACTATGTATGTTAATGAGTTTTTTAATTTGATAGTTCATACGCGAATTCTGACAATATTCGGCAGTTTTGTAAAAACAATTATATTGTTTACTATAAAAAAATTGTCCGTTCAATTAATTTATTTATTTATTTATTTAATTACATGGAAAACCAACAGCTAAACATAGTAGTAATAGTAACTAAAATAGATACATAAAGCCAATTACAGGTTTTTACGGATAGAATTATAATAAAATATATAAATGGTGTGAACACTCAAAAGATGATACATAATCAAGTTTAAACAATTATATAAGTGCCTGCCACAGTAAATTTAGACATAAATATACAAGCCAAAGTGTCTTAGGATATATTATTATACAATTATGATACATATTATGCAAATCTGCTGTTTCCTACTACATAACGAAAAAACTAGCTTTCAAGGTGCGTCTTGCCGTGGGAACACTACTCAAATATGGGTCAATATTATTCAATTTAGTGAGTCTGTTAAAAGTTCTACTCGCTCGCACTAAATACGAAGGAAGTCATAAAGTCGTCACATCTACCGTTTTCCCTAATCAAGTTCAATCTCTTGTTTAATAAATAGAATCCCGACAAACTAAATAATAAAAATCCTTGTCATTTTTATAACGCGAAAATTTCTAAGGACCCGACATTCCCTTGGAACCGGAAGTCGGGATAAAGCTATGTCGTATAATTATTGGGGGTAGATGACAAGCGGAATATCCCTCCCCTTCACCCCCTCCTCTATAAACAAGCAATAATGCGGTCCTAATGGCAGGAGAAATTAGGACTGGACCTTAATGGTGATTTATTCCCCTGTAGGGTGACAATGATGAAGGCGTTATGAAGGATAGTGCCAAACTATTTAGGGTCACGATGAAACTTGCGGGAATCAAAGAGATGAGTTTGTATTAAATGGAGAATCCGGAAGTTTCAGTTTCATGGCAGTTAATCCAGCTCGTCATTGTGCTTTTCACAAACGATACCTAATATAACATAATGAATGGATTCAGGCGTTACTTTATGGAAATCCATATTTGACACAATTATGGGCGAGTGGTAACAGCTATGAACTGCTGTGCCGCAGGTCCATGGTTCGATCCCCAGCGCCAGCTTGAGCTTCACCGCTTAGTGGAAGAGCATTTTGCGAATGTTTTACTGGTTAGCTACCACCATCAAGTAGAAAACCTGTCACCAAGCACCTAACAGTGTGTTCCGGCAGCAGTCCTTGAGATCCAGTAAAATTACAGACATATATGAGACTTAGCAACTGTATGTCTCAGCTCAAGGTGCAGTGCAGTTCATCGCTTGTGACGAAATGCATTTGTTATAGGCAGGGGTTACTGCTAAACATCAGATGGGCCAAGTTCTTTCACTTGATATATTTTTGAAGTGCTTTTCTAAACCAGGGTTTAATTGCAGATAACTTTATACCATAGACCATCAAAATATGATTGGCTTTAGCTAACATAGTATGTCACACTTAGTGGCAGATTTTGAATTTTTTGGTTCTGTCGTGGAAAAATGAAAACTTCTTGGTATGGACTTCATGATTTTTGAGTTTATGTGTTTTATGAATTTTTGTGACAGCTTCGATATAAAAATGGTTTGTACTATCAGCTGCAGAAAAGTGGCCATATTTGTCCTTAGTTTATGGAGCTATACCACCAATGTGTTTGTTGTAAATTTTTAATTTTGGATAAAATTCTTTCCATTAAAGTCAATATCGTGGCTAGTTTTACCAAACTAAACGATGTTCTACATTTAATATACTTAGGTATGTTAAAATTAGAACGTATGTATCTTAGGTCTGGATTAGTTATCACATGTGATTTTACAAATTGACGCGATATCCTCCATGCTCCATGGTCACACTACAAACATTATAAGCAAATAGTGAATAATGAACAGCATCAATTTCAATGCAAACTAAATGGAGTATAAAAACCGCGACATAACGCGTAGATAAACGATAATTACTGTAACGCTTTTAGTAAATCTTTTATCATAATTTTCAGCCGCTTTTTAACATTTTCTTTTACTTTTTTGCAGGTTCATTCTAAAGCATTAGGTATATATTTCACGGTTCATAACATAAGTATTTTGATGTGTTAATTTTACTTTTAAGAATTCTGACAAAAAACTGATGAAGAATATCACCCATTTTTATTATCTTATCAAAAATTACCCATTACTTTTTGGTATCCTTTCGCCTTTCGGGGCGCAGCTGAAAACCAGCACTGATTGGTTGCCCAAAAGCTAAATGCTGAGCTGAAACCCTTTGAACACCATTTGTATGTACGATTTATTTAAGAAAATCAGTAAGTACCTAAAGGTTATTCTGTTCTGCGTACACATTTATAGTGTATTATTAATTGTGTGTTGAATCAATGTTTTTCATTTCATTTCAAGAAAAAAGTTTTTTAAAGTTGACTTCACGCTTATAGAGCAAGATAACATAATATGCAGTTAAGTCAGACGTATTGACTGCACTAGACTACCACCATTTTTATGACCCAATAAGGATTGCAACGCAGGATGGTTCAGGTCCATCATTCGAATTTCACCGCATGCTTGAGCTTCACTGTTATACAATGTACATTTTGCAAAAGACCGCCAAGTTGGCTCAATTTCATCAAGAAAAATATCTGTCATTAAGTATTTAATTGAGTATTCCAGCAGCAACAACCACAATGATACCATCTCCAGTAGGGCAAATCTTTTTAGCCAGCGGTAATTTTCAGGAGGGGATTAACTGAGTCCTTAAGGGTAGGCAACTCATGGATAGTTTGTTTACGCTAACAACATATAAGACAGGACTACAATAACATAATAAGAAAACCTGACAGAGCACTAATACAGCCCTGTCGTGCATCTAATTGACACAAAACCCTACACGCATTTACGTTAGAAGTGACATGCTGCTCATTTGGCGCACTTTTCCTTTAGTCGCCTCCAACGCAACCCGCCTGTAGAAATGGGGAGGTGACATTGTAACTTACCCTTTGGGTAACGGGTAATCCACACTAAAACGACTCGCAGTTAAAGGAATTGGACGTGTATACTTGCTCCCAAAGACATTGATGGTTTAACTAGTTTACCATATTGGACCACACTATCCTTATGATCAGGCAAGACTGCCTATCAAAGAGAAGAACAAGACCAAAACTTAGTTAAGTACCTCTTAACCCTATCAACGCTTCTACTTCGCAGTATTCTATGACTCCACCTCGGTAACCTAATATCATAAAGAGCCACACGAGAGGACATCAAAGATTTTATCTACATTTGATTATTTTTGTTATGCTCTCTACGTGTTAGAATTACCCCTTTTAAGAACTTTTCCCATCTGAACTCTGTAATAGTATAACAGTTAGTCAGTTACTAAGCTTCAGTGAAAACTGTTAGCTAGTATCCTTTCAATTAAAGCTTTGAATGTTATTGTAACTACTTTTTTATGTGATTGCGACGGTACAAGCTCGAGGCCCACCTGATGTTTAGTGGACTAACCTCTGCCTTTAACATAATATGCATTCCGTCACAAGTGAAGAATTGCACTGCAACCGTTACCCTGAGACATACTGTCGTTAAGTCTCATGTGCGCATAATTTTATGAGCTCTCAACGACTGCAGCCGGAACACACTGTTATTCTGGCATCCTAAGACATCAAATCGGACCGACGGCTCGACGTCCCCCCCGAAGTGGAAGAGCTCACTAGTAATGTCGCTAGCGGTCGCGGTCACACATACAATACATAACCGAACCGGAATGTTTTTTATGAGTTTGTGATGGATCATGCACGAGGCCGACTCATGTAATGCGGTATCGTAATAAGTGACAAAATGCAATGCAACCATCACCCTGAGACGTACAGTTGTTAAGTGTGCTTGTAATATAAAGACAACTGCCGGAATAAATTATTAGGTGCTTGATGACAAATTTTCTACTTGAAGGTGGTAGCTAGGCAGGCGGGCATTCTCAAAATACCCTTCCACCACGTGTTGAAGCTCTAGCCGGCGGCGGGGATCGAACCATGGACCTGCACCACGGCAGTCCGAAGGTATTACAGAAAATAGCTGTAATACCTTTGTGTTTGAGAACCAGGTTAAATTTATTGCTGATTTTTTAGGTGAGACAGTTGTAAAAGGCTAACTATGAGAATATAAAAAAGAAAGTTAGCAATAGAGAGCATTTGGAGAAGTACCGAGAGTGGACCGTGTTATTGTGTATGTGATCGGAAGGTCTCTAAGCCACGTAAGTTGATAAAAGATGTAACTTTTACTTTCATTTGTAGGTGAGTAGGGTAGATTAGACCCTCATAATCTCATCCTTTAGATTGTCAAAGCCGACTTAAGGATAATCAGAAGACGAGGATCAACGTCTTCTGTAAAGTTCCTCAAAAGAGCTTCCAAGCTTGGGATCTATCACAATCTATCTTATCTTTTTCCCTTGGTTCACAATCAACCATAAAAGCATTGGTGTATCCAGCATTCACAATTATTTAAATAACAGAAATTGTCACAGAGTACAAACATAAATTAAAACAATACTATTTTTAAATTAACTTGATGACAATGTATGTTCTAAAATATCTTGATGACTGACAAGATTGGTATTTTGTAATAGTGTAGGTAACGCGCGTTCAGCTAACGTGTTAACATTGTTACTTGTTTAATTTTTTACTATTTATTTAGTGGTACCGCGAGAGCAAAATTATTCTGAATATATTGGCAAAGTCAAAAGTAAAAATTATTTATTTAATTAAAAATTTTAATATTGAAATATTCTACATTGTACTGGCAAATTCAGCAAAATTATAGATCCATTGCGAAAGATCGGGTATGAAACTCGGAACCATACTTTTTAAATGTCTTTCAACAATGTTAATTGTTAACTTACTATCCAAGACCGAGTAAACATCCCGAATATATGCGATAGATTTTGAATATTTGTTTAAAGCTCTGTCACTGACTCTCACTTTTATGATTATTAGGGGGCTCAAGTTTGGGAATCTAATCATGCCAAGTGATACCAAACTTTTATAATAGGCGATAGCATACAGAGACTTCAAGGGGCAGAGTTTCTCAAAGTTTCGGGAAAGATTAAAGACTAAGACTGAATTCAAACATATTAAGATCTCGAGATGGCTTTGTGTTTGAATGGAATACTGATACGCTGATACGCAGCAGTTCTCTTGTCTTATTGAGAACTTCCTGCTATTGTGAAATTCACTTAGTAACTTGCTTTACGTGGTGGGAGGGCACTTTTGATAATTTCTGTCCGGATAGCTACCACCTATTGAAGCAGTGATAGCTCAGTGGCTTTGGCTATAGACTGCCGCGCAGCAGGTCCATGGTTCGAATCCCGCCGCTGGCTTGAGCTTCATCGCATGGTGGAAGGGCATTTTTGCGAATGCCCGCCTGGCTAGCGACCACCCTCAAGTGGAAAATCTGTCGCCAAGCACCTAACGGTGTGTTCCGGCAGCTGTCCTTGAGAGCCAGTAATTCTAGGTTAAGCCTACTAACACCTTCGACCACATCGTCACTTACCATCAGGTGAGATTGTGGTCAAAGGCTTACCTATCAGCAATAAAAAAAAAAAAAAAAAAAAAAACCTTTAAATAGATATATTTCTAATAATTAATATATTAGGCGTTATATTGTGGATAATGAGATTATATTAACAATTAATAAAAAATAAAAAAAAAATATTTTATAAGAGATATATAAAAAAATATATCTAGTCACAATTCCGCCTAACTTTCCTGTTAAGCCGACATAATTAAATGTCATAAAACATCCAATCTTCCGTTTTAGGTTTATATTGTCTGTTTCATTTAATTTTTTATTTTTATTTTAAGTTCATCGCCATTGACCACACCATCACTTACAGTAAGATAAAATTGTGATCAAAGGCAATTTATCGTCAACAAATTCCGTATATTGTAATTTCTTAAAGAATAAGGTTCAATATCTGATTATCATCACACAGAACAAAGGATGGAAATTTCCGCACTAAGAAGGACTTTATATAAAGATTTTGGGATGAAATTTAACTGATTAGAAATATAATTGAATATAAAGATTTTAAGTATTTTATATCCGATAAAAAAAAACTATATTATTCTATTTGCGTGGTGGTAGGGCACTTTGCGAATGCCCGCCTGGCTAGCTACCACCCTCAAGTTGAAAGTCGCCAAGCACCTAACGGTGTGTTCCGGCAGCAGTCCTTGAGAGCCAGTAATTCTAGGTTAGCCTGAACAACATCTTCGACCACATCATCACCATCAGGTGACTATAGCGGTAAACTTGTAAGCAAGGGACTCCAAAGTCTCGAGCATCGCCGCAAAGTCGCTTGCTTATCGGTTTTTTATCGGATACATTTCGGGGAGTGTGCCACAGAACTACATGATTTGATTCCGCCATCCACATTCTATAACGGGACATCCAGGGATACTCAGAAGCGACACCGCTATATGGTAGATATTCCATTTATCCGAACAAAGCGATTTGCTTCTTCGTTCATTATACCAACCGCCAGGGAATGGAATACCCTACCTGAGTCTGTGTTTCCGGTTAAGTACAATATGGGGGTCTTCAAAACGCGAGTGAACAGGTATCTTCTGGGTAAGCGCGCTCCAACATCGACCGCGTCATCACTTAACATCAGGTGAGATAGTGGTCAAGTGCTACCCAGTACAGTATAAAAAAGTGAGATAGTGGTCAAATGCTAACCTATCAAACATAAAAAAAGAATCTCAGAAATAGATTCATTATTAAGAGTATGGGAATAAGTATCCATCAGCTCTTTGCGGTTTGCAAATTAGATAATAATATAACATAAATTTTCTCAATCTTTAAAATACACTTTCGCGTTTATACGCGCATAAATATAATGTTTTCACTGACCTAAATATTTTGATCAAGTTGCAACGACACAAGGTGACTACTCCTGACCATGCTTCAATCATGAGGATAGTCAAAAAGGAAAAACGCTATTTAGACCTTAATTTGTACGCGAATAAAGCCGAAGATATTTTTTTAAACAAATATAAGTTATTACACATTTTGTTCGATTCCTCGAAAATTTTGAGAAACATAAGGAATTTGATAGTACTCGTCTTCGTTTCTTCCTTCCAACATCGGTCGTCAATATTATAGTAATAATGACAGGCCTGAACATTTTAACTGACCATAAAAACTGGAGGAAGGTCAACGCGTTTATTATTTGATATATAATAAAAAAAAATGAATAATCAAAGTTAGACCTATTAAAATAACATCATATTTAATTGTATACTTTTTCAAGTCATACTCAATGAACTGAAAACTGTATATGCCTACACGACGACCTAATAATTGCAACTATTGCCCATAGGGATAAAAAACTGAAACAAATTTAAACACTAAAAAATTTAGGGACTAGGGACTGAATCTCACGATACAGGTCACCCTAGTGTGTGACTCAGTGATCATGATTAGACTTACATTTTTCGTATAATAATGATACATACTAAGTATATTCTAATATAATATTTTCTGTGTAAGTTCATAGCTTAAGTTCTTTCATAATAAACATTATTACTATTTTTAATAATTTGTGTAAATGAATATAATCTTCATACAGCTCAGCATGTACATATAGGTAGTATATCAGCACGGTACCCAGCTCAAGAAATTATTTCATATTTGTCAAAGTTGGTTTCACTTTAATAGCACATTACAGAGATATAAATGAACTGATAGGTAAGTACATACCTATCAGTGCAATTTCATACCTAACTTAATATAAAAATCGGCCAAGTGCGAGTCGGAATCGCGCACAAAGGGTTCTGTATCTTTAGCTACACAACATAAGACTTCATATTTTAACCTTTTTTGTTTTAACGTGACTCGCACTTGGCCAACTTTTTGTATTTGTTGTTATAGCGGCAACAGAAATACAACATCTGTGAAAATTTCAACAGTCTATCAATCATCGTTCTTGAGATACAGCCTGGTGACAGACGGACGGACGGACGGACGGACGGACAGCGAAGTGTCAGTAATAGGGTCCCGTTTTTACCCTTTGGATACGGAACCCTAAAAAGGACCAGAAGGATCGCTCCGCAAAACCATTCCAATAAATAAGCGACTGTAGCACTGTAGCACCATCCCGTCCGGACGGATACGCGGATGTACACCTGTACCCAACAGGCGAACTGCACCGGGCATGTTTTTAAGAAAGTCTTACTTCATATAGCTTTGCCGGGCGACAAACATGATGTTTAATTATAAGGTAAAGGCACCTTATTCCGCGGGGTTCTAATATTGGCACTATATTCCGAGGTATTTCGAAAAACGATGATATTATGATGCTTATAAATTTATTTTTGCTGCAAGACCCTTTATCTATTAAATAATATATCTTTGCGTAGTTGAGTCATCAAAAGACCGATGTTCTGTGGTGGAAACATTTTGAAATAAACGTATTGCGTCAGCGGCTGACCCGAACGCACGCTCCATACATTTTGGACATTAGGCACGTGAATATTATGTTTATATAAATAGTGTTTTATTCGTTTATTTTGTACAGTGCATTTATTTCTTTAATAGAAATGTCTCAAAAAATGTGTTTTCAATCGAAAATAGTTAACTTCTGTGAGTTTTTCGTAGTAAAATGTAGGAAAAATACAGTTTGAAAATGCCGCGGCATTAGGTGCCAAATATTTAACTCAGTTCTTAATTCCGATGTATGCCACGGAATAGCGATTTCACAGAGTCGGTTTATTTTTAATATTTTCAGTATTGTTTTTATGATAAAGCATTTCTCACTTTGGATTTGACAACCTAAATATTTATAATATATTGAAATCTATTTACGAGGTACAATAAATCGTCGCATTCCCTAACTACAGCCTGTTGAAAGTGGTATATTTAGGTATTTTGTTAATTCGTTCTATGGGATAGTTTAATGAGAAAATGCAAGTTTATACACAATGTATTCTAATTGTTATCAGGCATTATATATATTTAGGACAATATTGCAATTAATATTTTGTCTGTTTCTATACTATGCAAAAATCTCGTATATTTTAATACTCGGAATTAGGAAACTTAATTTTTTTGTATAAAACGTTATTCCGATGTACAGTGGGGCGCAATAAGATTCCATAATACACGGCATAAGCACAAGTAATATACATAGTGTTCACAATAGTATGCAAATTGTTACGCAGTTTATGATAAAGCATAAAAAAAATAAAAATATCACTATCTGACTTTTATAATAATTATCAACTTATGTTACAAATTATGAAAGGTGAAAATGGTAAATCCTCAAATAATGAACGTATACCAAATCATAGGCGAGCCTCTTATAGGCCTAGGTACGATTTATTTGCCCTCATTTGATACATGTGTAGAGGGTTATATTTTTGTTACTGAATTACGCCATACCTATATGTACGGCTTAGACTTTAATTTGGTTTAAGTAGTATATGTAAGGCTTAAGCAACAGCATTTTTTTTTATTATAATACCACGCCTTTTGATGTAGTAAAAATAATTATAGGCAGTCCTTTTTACATAAAGTGAGAAAGCATTGCATTTTGAACACACGGAATTAGGAACCAAATACAACGGAATAAGGATTTTTGCATCGGATCAAGGTGTCTTGGACTTATTTCATATTTAGTTTAATTTTTAACACAATTTAAGACTTAATTAACAAATATTTAGTATAGTTTAAAAGTAAAAACAATAACATACGTGATAAAAACATTAAAACCTGCGGAAATGTACAGGAATTGCTTAATTTTTGATGTTATTTCGAGTTTTGTTGAAAATACCTCGGAAATAGGTGCCTTTACCTTAGCCTCATTAATAATGTAATGTGACCTGAATTTGAGAACCATTAGAGACTACAAAAAAACGAGTAGGTAGACCTAAATAACGAGTTGGCTATGTCTACTATCATAGTAAGAACTAGGAAATAGAATATACAAAGATATATAGGAATATAAATCATAAATCATTTTCTATTCCAGCCCGTATAGCGGTAAAAAACTAAACAGATAGTAACATTGCAATTCAAGGAAAAGCTTCCACTTCCACAGTTTGTCACACTTCAGAGTCTTCAAACTACTTTAAAAGTTTGAGAAAGTGTGGCAGCAGTGCATAAAGTAGGGCGAGATGTAGTGCCTTCAAACTTATCTAGACGTGTAGCTAAAACTAATATTGACAAGATCAAAACTGTTGGCCCACCAAAATAGGTTCGTTATATCTGGCAGAAATGTAAAATTAAAAAAACCTGTTACTCGTACACACTGCGTAGAGTTCCTTAATAAAATACAATTCACTTGGAAAGAAGGTTCTTTTTTTTATGCCTGATAGGTTAGCCTTTGACCACTATCTCAATTGTTGGTAAATGATGATGTGGTCGAAGATGTTGTTCACTCTAACCTAGAACTACTGGCTCTCAAAGATAGTTGTCGGAACACACCGTTAGGTGCTTGACGACAGATTTTTCTACTTGAGGGTGGTAGCTAGCCAGGCGGGCATTCGCAAAATGCCCTACCACCATACTATAACGACTGCCATTCGAAGACAACAACCGGGACCGACGGCTTAAAGTGCCCTCCGAAGCACGGAAGCGCTCAGTAGTAATGCCACCAGCGGTCACCCATCCAACTTCCGACCGAGGCGGACGTTGCTTAACTTTGCTGATCGTTTCAGAATGACTAAGCAAACTTCGCTACGAGCGCTTAAAAATTTATATATATATTTTTTCAAATTATTGGACCAAAAATTTTTTCGACAAAATTTGTAAAAATAAAGAACCTTTTTTCTAAGTAAATTGTATTTTATTACGGAACCCTACGCAGCGTGCTCGAATTACAGGTTGTTCTAAAAATCTGATTTTCGCTTAGCACGCGGTAGTGCTTGTGATAAAGAAGGTTCTTCTTTGGGTAGTCAAACCTGGCGCGCATAGTACTTTAGGTACGTCGCTGTAGCGTCGAGTCCAGACGGGGGCGGATACGCCGATGTACCTACAGTGCGTAGCGCGTCACAACAGAACAGATCAGTGCTATGCGATGCTATACAGACGCCTTGTACTTCCGCTTGGCATGCGTCTATGAATACTATTTTTAATCCATTCTGATCCCACGTATCATTTAAGGACATGCGATATAGACGCCTTGTACTTTCGCTTGGCATGCGTCTATGAATAAAAACTCGCATGTAAATATAGTGTAATGGATAGATTCAGGCGTTACTTTGCGGAAATCCATATTTAATAATAACAAATACTTTTAAAAGTATCCTAAAAAATATTAAATAATATTTAAATAAAACACTTAAAAAAGCATAAAATTATATATCTAGTGACAATTCCGCCTAAATTTCCTGTTATCTACGTGACGTCACAAACATCACGCAGCCTAACCGGAAGAATACCCGACTAGTTTCGCTTCTAAACGAAGCATCTTCAGGAGGTCTTGACTTACCGAGCGCACGATCGAGAGATCGTGGGTTCAGATGGAATTACACTCTGGGGAAATAGTGCAATGATAGAAGATCTTTTTATACTTCAATAAAATGCATCCATATCCTTGCCAATTACAAAACCCCCAATATTAGTAAATATCACTACTTCTTTAAAAAAAATAAACTGATATATCACGTAGTTATCCAACAAGATTTAAACTCAATCTAATAATTACGAAATCTAGAATAAAAATGCACAGTTCCAGCCCAAATTCAATGGCCATCAAAATATTTAATAAATTACCAGTAGGATTAAAATAAGAAGAGAAGTAATACACGTTTGAAAAAGAACTAAACCTATTAATAGAAAAATGGTATTATTCTCTTGAGGAATTTGTCCAACAATAATGTAGTTAAGTATATTAATCATTATAAATAAACCGGCCCACTCCTGACCAACATTGCTACACATAACATTGTGTTTATTTAAAATCTGCATGTCAAACCACATAATTTTGAAATAAATGATTTGATTTTGATTTTACCAATTCTCAATATTAATGACGCATTTTTAACCGAGTTTTATAAAGGAGGAGGTTCTTATTCTACTGTTTTTTTATACTCAGAGCTTTTGACTGGTTAAATAAATGTGTTTTAATGTGAAATTATTTTTCGAAGTCGGTAGCATGCGCACAATATTGTGATAATAGGTACTTTTGAACTATCATGGTACCGACTCCAACAAGTTTTTTCACACTTTTGAGTGTTGAATTCGGTTCCATGTTGTGGTTAAATTGTTTTTTTACCATGAAATACCGAGACAGGTATGCCGTCCGCCTGACGGTAAGCGTCACGATCGTCCCCTTGCTCTTGTTCCAAAAGGCCGCAGCCATAGAGATATAATTACTATTTAGAGTGGCAGCCATGTCAGTTTTCTTAGAAAACGAGCGTAGCCAGTTCAACACATGTAAATGATACGTGACATTACATCTTTATTGTTCACTACAAACAATCCGATTCCCTGATTAGTCCCATTTTTACCCAATTGAATCGTTTAATAATCCAATTTATAACAGTTGAAAATACACCTTATCTAAAGAGTGGTAAGTTTGAATTTCTTGTGAACTTTGTTAAGCTATCCCTTTCAGTGAGAGAGACAGATATATGGTAATGAAAGTTGCCAGTTGACAATATCTGTACAGTAATTGTGGAGTCTCAGCTCAGTCTAGTATAATTTCAATTTAAAATCGTTCCTTGGTAAAATCTGAGAATAGACAATTGAAAAATTGTTCACAAACAACTGCACAAAAAATGGTCTCAAACTATCTCCATACCAAATTTCATTCAAATCGGTCCAGTAGTTTTGGCCTGAAAGCGTAACAGACAGACAGACAGACAGACAGAGTTACTTTCGCATTTATAATATTAGTACTGATAAAAAAGTGCCTTATTGTAGTGGATGGGTGCGGAAGTACAGCCTACTGTTGATATACTCGTGTCAAATAAAGGGGTTTGTACCTATTCGATCTGCTAACCTTGACATAAGTGGTTGCTGTTGCATACCACATGGAGGCCTTTGCATCTTTCACAAGAAAACTTAATTTACATTTCTCAACAGAAAAATATGATCAAGCCATTAATATGTGAGATTTAAATCTTTTTATAAAATCTGAAACCAATTGAAATAATAATTTCATGCGTATAGGACAAAGGTGTTAAAAGAAATTTAACAGAAAAGATATTTAAAGTGAATTTTTGTGTGTGAGGGTGTGTGTGTTTGTGTGTGTGTGTGTGTGTTTGTGTGTGTGTGAGAGAGGGTGTGAGTGTATTTGTGTTCGTCCAGTAGATATATGTAGTTTCAGCACCAATTTTGCCTTGGCCAGTACTCACCGGGCATAAATCATTAAAACTAAACAATCTCCTTCGTTTGATGGTCTATCTAACTACGTGACATTGGCGACATTGAGGTGGTGCCCAAAGGAGCCATAAAACAAGAGTATAAGTTAAAATCTTAACCTTGAAAAATTGCCTGTTGATGAAAATATTTGAATAATTTGTAAATTTAATTGATGTTAACCTTCTGATCTACACGTGTATTTTTACGTCCTGATAAAAGTTCTATATGCACTAAAAGCAGAGGAACAGATGGTTATTGCTTTTGTAGGTCTAACAGGAAAGCTCCAAATTAGATATTGGAATGAGATGGCATTTAGTGACTAACAATTTATCGACAACATTTTGTCGATAAAAAAATCACCAATCACTATATGTCAGATTGCACCGACTTTGTTCATCAGCGAAATATAAAACATTTAGGAACAATTTATTATGTTTTTCGGTGATAGGATATTCCTATTTTCTTTACATTTGTGACATCGCTATTGAATCTGCAATTTATAACACCACAACGCGGCATTTTCATATACATTTACAGAGATGCATGCGGCGCGTTAACCGCGGGTCGACTGTCAGTAGGATTATAGTCCGTTAACGTAAATACTCCTGTTTAGGAGTATGTAAGGCTCGCGGACCACGCCCCCTTCACCTTTCTATTGCTTTCTCTTTTCTGTGGCCGCAGCAGTGACGCTTATCTCGTTCTGCTTGACGCTAAACACAGTAGTGTTTGCATTTTTTTTATAGCTGATAGTCTAGCATTCGCAAAATTCCCTTCTACCATGCGGTGAACAATAATATAGGGGTACATAATATAGGGGTGTCGAAACGAGGGGTGGACGGCGCGGGTTCGAATCCCGCATATGACTATAATTTTTCCTCTCAGTATAATTTTGTAATATAAACCGGGTGTTGCTTGTTTGACCGTGGGGTCCCGGACTAGAATGACACCCCCCATCTGTACCAGTAGCTGTCGTAAGAGGTGACTAAGGTTAACACACCAGAAGGTAGGCAGCAGTGCTTTGTTTTGGAACCCCCCCCCCCCCCATAATGGGTAGGCTGTGTTCAGCAGTGGACAATCTGACTGATGTAGTACAGTTGCTTTTTAAGGTTATATAAAACGCTCATTGTATAATCTACATCTCTACATACAATTTTTTATTATTATTAAGAATCAATAGTAATTTTCTAAAAATTTTCGGAAAACCATAATAATATTATAAATTAATTGATTCTTAATAAACTAAATGCATTTACAGTAGATACTCATTCATTTATACACGAAGTTTCGTTCGTGCATCAAAATTGAATTTTAATAAGGAACAGGCTTTATTATACGATGCACATAGTTCTTATAAACATAACATTTTTAACATGTTTAATATTTTTATTTGAAGCGCTCGTAGCCAAGTTTGCTTAGCCATTCTGAATCGATCAGCAAAGTTAAGCAACGTCCGCCGCGGTCATGACTTGGATGGGTGACCGGTGGTGACATTACTACTGAGCGCTTCCGTGCTTCGGAGGGCACGTTAAGCCGTCGGTCCCGGTTGTTGTCTTAGGATAGCAGTCGTTACAGCATGGTGGTAGGGCACTTTGCGAATGTCCGCCTGGCTAGCTACCACCCTCAAGTTGAAAATCTGTCGCCAAGCACCTAACGGTGTGTTCCGGCAGCTGTCCTTGAGAGCCAGTAACTCTAGGTAAGCCTGAACAAAATCCTCGACCACAGCATCACTTACCATCAGGTGAGATAGTGGTCAAAGGCTAACCTATATGGCATAAAAAAATAAAAAAAAATACTGAGATAATACAGATAGTTTAAAGTGGATTCCTCTTAGCTGTGAATTTGAATAATTAATGTCCTCTAGGATACCCAAAGCATGACACTATGATTAGTCCATTGTGTTTGCTAGAGGCCTTATTACGTTGTAGGCCTTATTTGTATCACATTACGTGATTAAATAAAATCAATACAAGTTCTGCTGCGACATTGCATTCAAATTGCCGGAAAGTCTTCCCTCATTTTGCGTAATTCCAGACCCTTAAAAAGGTTGATTGAATTACGACCACAGAGCGACTAACTTTATCGAGGAATTTCTAGAGCTGATTCTAATTTAATTCTTAGTCTACGGAGACTTTAACATTTAGGCCAAATTCCACCAATGTAGGGTTAAATACGTGAATAACTTTATATTATGAACCTTTCAATGTGATAGGCCTTTGGCATCATAGAACGACGAATCTAGTAGCAGATTTTAAATTTGTCGGATTACTATCGTGGAACCAAGAAATCCCCGGTTTGGACTTTAATAACGTGACAGCAGCGTGTACCTACCACAGAAATAGTAAGTAGGTATAATATCAGCTATAGCAAAGTGGCCATATTTATTTTTTAGTTTATGGAGATATACCGCCGAATTCGACGGTACCTATAATTTTTAGGGTACCGTACCTCAAAAGGAAAAAAAACGGAACCCTTAAATCATCACTTTGTCTGTTTGTCAAGACCCTTTTTCTCAACGCGTTGAGGTATCAAACTGTAGTTCATATTGAATACTCACGTCTACTGTCCTTTGGAGCTGTGCAAAAATCAAACTTCTAAGCCAACACAATCCAAAGATACAGTCGTTTATGTCGCAAATTTTCGACCCTCGCAAGGGAATCAAAAAATACAGGGTACTTCCCTAGAATTTAGAAATTTGGTACGAAGCAATGTCTTGTAGAACAGATAAAGGAAAAAATGCGAAAAGCATAATTTTTTAGTTACATCATAAAATAAAAATATTTTTAATAATTTTTGAAATGTAAAAGATTTCATTTAGAAATAAAACTTTTAGATATATTAACCTATTAGGTTTGTACGGATCCCTCACCTTGATGTGCGAGTTCGACTCGCACTTGGCTGTTTTTGAATATTGGATTAGATTTTCCTGTGCTACAGTTGTTTGCGTGATCTAAAATTTAATAAAAGTTAATACCATGGCAAAATTTGAATCCTACAACATCATCAACTATTGTAATTGGTTTCATGTAAATCGTTTTAGTTGTTAATAAATAAATAAATAGGACGTCTACGGTGACAGAGGTCTATCTTATTTTGTGGGTTACAGAGTTATGAATTCCTCGTATAGATATATATATAGTGATTTTAAGCAATACAGCATTAATCCACATCTAATTAAATATCTTTAATACATTGTGCGTTTAATATAGATCAATAACACTTCACATCATGTTATTTAAATGAATATTTTCAAAGATATAACAGATTATTTAGTACTAGCTTTCAAGGCGCGGCTCCGCCCGCGCGTATGTCGGTTATCGCGCAAAAACATTAACCTCTTTTTGCGCAGTTGGATAAAAACTAACCTATGTTTTTTCCCGGATCTCAAACTATTTCCATACCAAATTTCATTCTAATCGGTCCAGTAGTTTTGGGGTGAAAGCGTAACAGACAGACAGACAGAGTTACATTCGCATTTATAATACTAGAACGGCTTTATTGGCCGGTTGATTGTGTTGCCATTTATAATATTAGTACTGATCAGCATCGCACCCGTGCGAAGCCGGGGCCGGCCGCTAGTTTAGTATAGAATATCATTTTACAGTTAATCTCTATATAATCTCTTAATAATCTTAAATGTATACGTATAGCCGCGCACGTATACTACGTGTACACGAATACCGATGAAAATTCGTTGATGCGGCTGATCAACAACTTAAGAAGGTGTCCTTACACTTTGCAAACAAACCACATCCTTAGAATGCCTTCAATACTAAGATGGTCCCTCGACAAGAAATTTCCATACTCGATTAGGTAACGAGATAAGCAGCTATTTGTCAGAGACCCTTAATCATCCGATCCGGGCCCCAAATCAGACAACAAGGGCCCCGGAGGGCACAAAAGGTGTCGAAGGGGTTCCAGCACGTTCCGAACTCGTGTGTAATCAGTTAATACGGTAAAGGGAAGGTGTTTTCTGGAGTAAATCATTGTTCTAGTTCGGTGTCTTTGTCTTTGATAAGATCTTTAGTTGGTTAGCTTACTCATTAATGCTAAATTTCATCGCATTTATTGGCGCTATAATCAAAATGGATATAAGTAAGAATATCAAGGAGTAACAAAAGGCATACAGAACAACTTAATTTCGCTTATGTACATTACAATATTATAAACTTAAACAACTTACAAGCAATGATAGAGTGGTAAAAGCTATGGTCTGTCCGTGCTACAGGTGTATGGTTCGATGCCCACCGCCGGCTTGAGCTTTACCGCGTGGTATAAGGTCATTTTGCTAATGCTCGCCCGATAGCTACCACCCCAAGTATAAAATCTGTCTGCAAGCATCAAACTTTCTCTCCCAGCAGGAGTCATTGATAACCAGTTAAATTACAGGTCCAAGAGTCTAAACAATTTTGTCTCAGGTTGAGGGGCGTAGTGCAGTTCGTCAATTTTGACATAATGCATTAATTACTGTTTAACATGCTTGGTCCGTCAAAATCCCATATAAAATATTTAAGGGATTTTTCGAAGAGGAGCTTGCTCAGTCATTCTTAACAACAAGTTAAAGGAACGTCCCCTGTGGTCATTACTTAGATTCGTGACTGCTAATGACATTTACTGAGCGCCCAGTTCGTCCATTGGAGAGCACGTTAAGCCGGTCCTGGTTGTTGTCTTAGGATTTCCGTACAAACGTAGTTTGATCATATTAAATACCAAGTATTCAAACTGTGTGACATTTTCTATGTAGGCAAGGGCAAGAAATTCGGGGCCATTCTTTTAAACGTTTTTTAACAATGTGTTACATACTATATAGTATTATTATTACAATACTGCCGTCACTAGAAGAAAGGGCTTAACTTCCACTTTTGTCGAAAATGACTTATATACATATTCGGAATCAGCGCGGAAAATGCTATCCTATAGTCTTACTCATAAAGCTGTAACTCGTCTGAATCCAAAGATATCATAAGCATTATGGGCGTAACTTTACATAATTTCGGAGTTTTCTAGTGTTAAAAGACTTAATTTCGAAATTACGTCCATTCATATTAGCAATTGCATTTTACCAGGCTGAAAGGGCCTAATTTCAAATTAAGTCTTTCCTGACTAGCACGACATAAATTCGACTTTGATATCGCATAAAATAAAAGGCGTAATTTATCAGTTAGGACTTTTCATGCTAGTGCATTGAGTAAAATATTGAAGTGCGGGCGTGCGGGTGGACTTTTTCAGTATTGGATAAAGACTAAAACCACTGATAGCTTCATGAAAAGTTTCAATGATAGTAATTCAGAATGTATCTCCGATTCAGACTTTATTATCTTTATTACCAATAGGCTGCTATTGGGTCAAGAGGAGATTATTATCTGACCTCACATCGTAACATCTTTTCAAAAGACACACTTTTCTGTTTGGTCAATGTCTATGGCATGATAAGAGAGACTGGTGCAAACAGTACCAAAAAAAAGAACCAGGTAAGTTTCTTATTTGTTGAAAGGAGAAAAAAAGTTTGTCTGCAAAGCTTTTTATGAATACTCTTAACTACTCTAAAAATAACGATAAGACTGTCAGGAATTATCATCAACATCATAATGCTACATATAACATCATCATGCTACAGAGAAATTGATGGCAAAAAGTCTTTAAATTAGTAAGAATTACTAAAATTGTATAGTTTCACACAAAACTACACATTTCAAACCACATACCTACACATGCGCGTATACTCAAACATACAGAAACACACACCGACACACCGTAGGTTTTAATTGTTTTAAAAATGTAAACTTTGTTTTTGAGTGTAAAAAAAAATAAATTTGTTACAATATTTTTCTTGTGTATATTTGTTTTTAATGCATTGGTTAAACTTTTGAGTTGTTACTAAATAGAAAATAAGAAATTATAGATTGTGTATAGATTCACTAAAGCCAGGAAGGACCTGGCTCTTGAAATACAGGCCACCAGCCTAGTCTAAGAGCCAGTGACTCAACATAAATGTAGCACAATATGGATACAAAAATTTATTTGTATTTGTATTATTTGTATACAATATGACGCCTTCTAATTCAATTAAAAATTCAAAAAAAACATAAAATTTACCATGACTTAATCAAGAGCCACGTTGAGTCCTCTAAGCCAACAATATCGCATTATAGAAGAGATTATGCACCAAACCGAAAATCTTCAGAATTAACAATTAAATATAATATGTATGATGTCTTCATTGATACACATCTAACTGAAAACAGCATTTCTTGTCAGCTTTACAGATACATTTGTGAGTATGAACATAAAGAGTATGAACATTTTCTTTGCTAAGCTAGTATAGTGAGGAATGTGAAGTGAGCAATTTGGATTTTACACAAATGGACAAGACCTGCGTCGTATAAATTGTGACAACTATGAAAAACATCACAAAAATACATTTTAGTAAGGCAGCTACCTGCAGCTTGCGTTAGTAGAAAAAGATCGGAGGTCTTTACAATCAACCGATGAAGGCTATTTTTCCGTTGACCTACAGAAAGTTATCATGTTACCCAGGATTTAATATGGTTCTATTTTGCCTTCGTCTAGTAGTATTAAATGAGAGTTTTGTACCGCAGGGCTATATATAGTAAAACAACATCGAATGTAATGACTTTTTGTAAGATGTTTTTTCTGGCAGAAAAAAAGACGATATCATAAGTTCATTTAGAGCTTCCTAAAGCACCACAGTGACCAAAGAAGATTACTCCGTGACTCGATAACTGTTCAGCGCAGAATAAAAACTGGGCATTGGTTTCGTTTCTGATTTACTTCGTAAACTCGAATGAAACGTCGACCAACACCATCGTTTCTTGTCTCAACGCTCCTTGTCAAAGTCAAGCAAGCTGACACATGTTATGGGACCAACAGTATGATAACATTACGGAAGCCGCAAGCTTTACTGCCTTTAAATCGCGCCTAAAGAGCTGGCTCATCGAGCAAGGTTTTATTCGCTAGATGAATTGTTTAGTCTGTAAATAAATAATGACTTTACAAGTAGTTTACAATTTTGTAAGAATGATTTTATTTGTATCAACGATTTATGTAATTGATTTATAATCAACAAAGTGCATAGTACAAAAAGTATACATAATTGTGTTGTGTAGCTGTATATACATTTTTATTTTTAATTATCATAACTAATGTTTATTAATAAATAACTACGACTATGACTATTTTTCTAATAGTATGTCAGGTTTTTGTTATTTTAATTTTATTACTATTGAGTGTTCCTATGAATACATAAATTATATCCTATGTGCAATATGAGATACCTAATTACTATGTCTAATGTATTTGGAAAATCATTTTACTTGGTACATTTTAAAGATCAAACTGTAATAGAAAATGATAATAAGCAATAAACATATTAACTTCGTTAATACACACTCATGTCAAAGTAATCATAAGGGTGGTTCTTTTATTAATATGGACTTATGATAAATACAATTATAATTATAATTACAATATTTATTTTATTATTTATTAATACCAACCGATATTTTAGTTAAAGTGTGATTGAATACTTAAAATACTGATTATAAAAAACTAAAACTTTCGAGCAATAATGGTTTTGTTTTAATTTTTTATTTTAAACAAGCCTTAAAAAATAAGTCGTGTATCAGTTTTCTAGGAAGAAAAGTCATAATTCTTCAATTAAGGCTTTACAAACTAGGTCAAAATTATGACATAAACTTGGGATACTAGTATGAAAAGTCGTAATTAAATTTTTTTAAATTACGGCCTTTCATCTTAACTTTACGTAATTTATCCAGATTTTTTTACATATGATTTTTATACAATGAAAGGGCAAAACTAAAATAAGAAACAAATGCTACTAGGTATGAATATAAAACCATATGCATCATGAAATACATTTTTTTTAAGAAATATTAAATAACAATTTATTACAATAAATTATGCAGCGACGCGCGGGCATTCATTTTAGACAAAACTTCAATTATCTCGGAATCAACTATGAGGAAATTAAGCCTTTTCTTCTAGTGACGGCAGAATATTTATTTACATCACGTAGGTGACAGGCGCTAGCTTGGCAGTGGTGACATTTTTGTCGTTTAAGTAATCACAAACTGTGTAGTAAGATTTCTTTATCAAAATGTTCTTCACGTGCAACTTGAATTTTCTTTCTGTGAGCGTTGTAATATGTTTGGGCACTTTATTATTAAACCGCACACAATTTCCTAAAAAGGACTTTTCACTTCACTTTTACAGAAATAATAAACCGCAAACCATAATCTTGGCGTTGAAAATAAGTGGTGTCTTTTTTTACCTGCATCATAAGTTTAACTGGTTATTGTTTATGGTTGGACAGTTGCGAATGTCAAACTGCGTTGACATTTCTGTTCAGTAAGGTTAGACAATCCATCATGAATCGCCTCTAGTTTATTGTTTATATGACTTACATTATTGGTTTATACCAACTGTTCCGACGCAAGTTGCGGTGGCGCAATCCATTTGTTTGACTTTGACGCTCTTCTCTTTGGGGCAAAACTTGTCTGAGGTCTAGGAGGAAGTATTCATAGACTTCCTCCTAGTCTGAGGTATACTTGGTGAGTGAAAATGTCTTCTTTGTAGAATTATTTGCACCTTTTTGGATTTTGTTTCTTGATTAATTTGTTTAAAAATAACCTAATGATTACTTTTGTGTTTGTGTTGTTTGTATGTGAAAAGAAAACTGTTATTTGGAAAGAAAGTTGATGAAGTCAAACTTTGAAAAATCAAGAGGAGTGTCTGCAGCACCACCCAAGCGTGAGTTACTTAATTAATGCTTAGCTGGCCAGTGTAATGTTAGTTAGGAAAGCCCTTCATCACCCTTACGGTGTGGACATGGAAAGGACCCACACAGGGAAAATATGGTAAGTTGCCTGTCTTGTTTTCATGTCAATTAGGAATCACATCAACAGGTTGTCTAAATAGCAGAACTCTGCTAATTTCCATGCCTGCCTAGGCAATCTGGAATCTTAACACCAACAAACTAATAACTCTTGAAGCATTGGAAGACAATATCCAAGCCACCATTGACGCCATATCGCCAGATATATTGGAAAAAGTAGTAAAACTTGGACTCATCGAATAGACATATTAATGAGCATAATATATTGAATGAAAATCAGTTTGGTTTCACAGAGAGTAGATCCACAACAGATGCAGGTCCTCAATTGATGTTACATATACTTGAAGCCTGGGAGAGTTCACAGGATGCTATTGCCGTATTCTGTGACCATTCTAAGGCATTTGACTGTTTAGAGCACCGCACTCTGATTCGAAAACTTTCCATTATGATATTCGTGGAAAAGCTCTGGATCTTATAAAGTCATATCTGTCAGACAGGCTACAGAAGGTAAGAATAAATGGTAATACTTCTTCCGGATCTTTGGTAAGAATAGGAGTACCGCAAGGATCAAGTTTAGGACCTTTTCTGTTTCTAGCATATATAAATGATCTGCCTTGCATGGTCAACAATTTCTGCGATATAGTTTTATTCGCAGATGATACCTCCCTGATTTTTAAAGAAGATAGGACAGATACTGAACTTTTTCATGTAAATAATGTGTTATCTACGATCTCTAAGTGGTTCGCGGCTAATAATCTTCTCTTAAATTCTAAAAAGACCAAATGTTTAAAGTTTTCTTTATCAAATGTTACTTATGTTGAACCAAACATTAAGCTTGGCCTAGATAAACTCTCTTTTGACAATGCGACAGTCTTCCTGGGAATCAAAATGGATTCAACGTTGCAGTGGAATCCACATATACATGATCTATCTGGAAGACTTAGTTCTGCTGCATATGCAGTTCGTAAGATAAGACAGCTAACAGACGTAGCTACTGCTAGGCTCGTTTATTTCGCGTACTTCCACAGTATTATGTCTTATGGTATATTGCTGTGGGGAGCTGCTGCTGAGATAGAGACAATCTTTATCTTACAAAAGCGTGCAATTCGAGCCATATATGAAATGGATCCTAGGGAATCCCTGAGAGATATTTATAAAGAAATTGATATTTTAACTTTACCAAGTCTGTATATATTTGAAAATATTATGTATGTTCGTAAAAATTTGAGCAAATTTATATCAAATAGTGACAATCACGATTATAACACTAGGAATAAAGATAAAATAGCGGTGCCAGGTTTTAAATTAGCAAAGACTAATAAAAGGTCCTTCTTAGGCAATTGTGTGTGGTTTTACAATAAACTGCCCAAACATATTGCAACGCTCACAAAAAGAAAATTCAATTTGCTCGTGAAGAATATTTTCAAAATAAAGAAATCTTACTACACAGTTTGTGATTACTTAAACGATAAAAAAATTTGGACTGGTTCGCCTCTGCCAAGCTAGCGCCTGTCACCTACGTAATATAAATTAAGTATTGTAATATTTTTACTATATAGTATGTACTCAACACATTGTTAAAAATATTTAAAAGAATTGCCCCGAGTTTCTTGCCCGTTCTTCTCGCAGTGGCTCTATATTTTTTGTTTGCTGAACGTGGCAGTACAATGTAGTATATTTCAATATTAAAATTTGGTAAATGACCTGCATAAATTGAATTAATGATTTTGACTTTGACTTTGAGACTTAGTAACTCGTAGCCGCGACGGACATACATATAAATTGAGGTGAAGTGAATTAAGATGAGATGAAATTTATATACTTTAAAAATTACCATTTCTGACAATCAATCTTTTGCTTAACCCAATATCATTGACAATTTCTTTACAAAGACAATTTCAACACCTTTTTCTACTTACAAAAGACCCCCTCATATTACTATATTACCCTTCATATTTTTGACTGTAGTTGCAACTACGACTGCCTACCAAAGCGATCTTTTATATATATATATATATATATATTATTTAACTGTATGTTATGTATCCAACTGGGAGTGGGCTGGAGCATTTGGACTGCCTATGAGTCTGCTATGACTTATAGGTGTCTAAATGCTTTTATTGTAGTAGCTGTAGTGTTGTATATAGTTCATAGTATTTTGTTTATATTATATATAAACAAAAGGCATACCGCCGGTAAAAAAGTATATCGGAAAAAAAATGTACTAATAGCATATACACCCACACTTAGACGTCATGTACAAACACGATCTACCCGTACAAATGTGATTCAATCATTTACTAAAGAGGGGCGTGCATTCGTGTTGTACACATTTATACTAAACACAAACACTAGTTCGAGTACCCACACTTATATTATAATGAGCACGACTGTACATCTAAACTCAAGCTACACCAAGCCTTATGAGTAATGTATAAGTATTCCGACGCGATTGTCGCACCGAGACCAACCACATCGGAGATGCAAATGAACACGAAATAACCGGAATAAACTGGCTATATAACTGGAATGAACCGGTATTATACGAAATAAACCGGGAGTTATGCTGGGACTGGATACAAATAGTACTGTCTGGGATAAAGACAAATGTACGTTAGATAATCTACTTTGATTTTAATTTTTAGGATACACTTATTAAAATAAAAATATATTAATTTACTATGCATGGCTGCAAAGGCATTTTTTTGGGCGAGTAGGTTTTTGTACGGTATAATGAGGAAGCAAAAGTCTCTAGGGTAGAAAAATAGAATTCTGAGCGTAACAATACACTACAAAACATCGTAGTATCCGCAAAACACGTATTGGCTTAGTTTTGTTTAACTTCGTTCGTAGCATTGACTTACAAGTATTTGCCTATCCAGACTGTGATTAACATTTTTTTAAATCGGATTCGTGTGGTTTGTACATTTTCCAAATAATAAATAATAAACTATATCAACGAACTTCGTACCGCAAATTCAATTTTCGTTGTCTAAAGTGTCGCTCAAAACACGAAAAACGAATCTTCATCGAATTGTAGTAGGTTTTTCGTTTCGATTCTGAATAACTTTTTAAACTCACAAATTTTGCAACTTGTCGGTTCCTCGGCTGCCTCGTTATCACGAAAGCAACAAATTCAAATTTCCAGGGCTTAGGTTCAAGCTCCAAGGTAAAATATTTATAACACATATATACCTACATATAATCACGCCTGTATTCCCCGAAGGGGTAGGCAGAGGTGTGTAAACACTCAAGTTTCGCCAATTGGGTTTTGGTCCCATGTAATCGGGGACGAGCGTATTACTATTCACCGGGCACAGTTTCAGAGTCATACAAACTCACATCCATGTGAGTAGTGTTGCAGTTGCTCATTTGGCTCAATTTGCACATGTTGCTCATTTGGTGCAATTTTCCTGTAGTCGCCTTTTACGACACCCACACGGGAAGAAATGGTGAGGTGACATTTTATCCCGGCACTCCACGGGGACAATACGTATTAGTGTTCCAAAAAAAAAATTTTGTAGGACTCCATAGTATGGACTTAAGCCCAGTAGTGCCCCTATTACAATGGATTTAGACATTACTACTGACCCTTTCACTATGATGACATGTTTTGATCATTTGGGATTGTTCTCAAGATTAGTGTTGATAGTTTATCCGACTTTGGATAGATAATTTAGTTTGTCAGAAAACTATTAAGTGACTTAAGTACCATTTCAAAGTATGACTAAATCACGTATGCCTGGAGTAGGCTCAGGAGTAATCCCTTAATTAATCTCGTAATGGGATCTAACGAGACTTATCTAGGCTACCCGAGAGCTAATCTAATAGGTATAATATCTCTACATCATTTATAGACCCTAAGAAATCTCAATTAACCAGTCCAGTACGAAGGTCAAACAAATGCTTAGTTATATCAACAAAATTTCTTAGAATTTCGTACTGACTGCTGCAATTTTTTTCAACAGAAAACAACCGACTTCAAACATAAAATACTTAAAATATTAAGGATAACTCAAATATTACTCGTCAGATCTCACTCAATTTCAATGGGACCTCATGACCAGCGCCAGTTTTCGGATATAAAAAAATATCATCAAAATCAGTACTCCCTGTAAAGAGTTATGAGGTAACACACACAACAATAAACAGTCCAATAGATAGCCTCCTCTTTTATTGTTAAAAATAAGAATTTAAGCACTCATATACAATACAAATCAAACAGTTTCCTTTCGTTTAAGTGAATAAATTTTTTAGAAGAAAATTGATTGCTTTATGGCGTAAATCACTAGCATGGCTGATGCATTTGCACTACCTATGGGCCTGCAGTGGCCTTTAGGTTGCCTTAAGTTGTTCGTTATAGTAGCTTAGTGTTAAATTTAGTCTGTAGTGTGTTGTTAATAAAAATGTAAAGTAAATAATCATTTCACTCTGTGTATCCCTCGGGTTAAGCCCACTATATGGATCCTTTTATAGTAGTTTATGCAACTGTCATATAATAGAGGGTATTAAAACATGAGTGTAGTTTTTTGAAACGAGCCGCAGGCGAGTTTCAAAATAAGATTACACGAGTGTTTTAATACCTAATTATATGCAGTTGCATACACTACTTTATTTAATCTCATGGCTATATTAATTTTTTTTTACCTGTATTTCAACTCTCTGTGGCTATACGCTTTTCTTGATTTTTCTGGCAAAAGACTATTCGTCAGTTTCGTAGCTGTTTCTAGAATGTCAGGTGGAGTTAAATCATCAGTATCGTGGGTGTTGCTTGACATTTTTGCTACTAAAGTTTTATCCAACAAAATATTACTCAAATTCGTATGTACGAAATAGCCCCAAAATGGAAAAAGTCTGTTATTGGTCTATTGGCTCGGAACCAGCGCAGCGCGTTGCGCGCGCATCTCGCTCACCATAGATAATGTGTACAACCTCCTTGGTCGGGACACATTGTACTTTAATAATAAAAAAATTGTTTTAAAGCATTGTTTTGTTAGGAGAACAATGCTTTAATTTAACTTTTTAATTTTCTTAAAGAAGTATGTACATAAAATATGCCAATAAAAGTCTGTATTTCATTTCATAATTAGAATATTACCGAATGAGATTATATAAAATTCTACTATGAAATAGTTACAATCCCGATACAAAAAATGAAGCAAATAAAAAACATATTTTAAATGAGTATATATTCAGACCGATATAAATTGCTTTCTCTTTTCTGTGTATTCATACCATATGATTTTTTTAAAATTCGAGCTCTACATTTATGTTTAGGATATTGACATTGAAATATATATACTACTCCCATCATAATAAGGTCACAATATATGTTATAGATCTGCGTATATATATACAAAGATATAATCAAATGATTTTGTCTTCTCAAAGTCAAAATCTTTTATTCAATTAAGGCGTTTACGTCTTTAAATTACGTAGGCGGCAGGTGATAGCTTGGCAGAGGCGGAATTGTCCAAGCATGTTTATCGCACAAGTAATGACATTTTTTTAAATGTTTTTGTGGCGGAACAACCTCGAGGCTCACTTGATGTTAAGCGGACTACCCTCTGCCTATAACAGATGCATTTCGTCACTAGTCACAAATTGCACTGCACCCGTCACCTTGAGATGTAGTTGTTAAGTTATATGTACCTGTAATTTCACTGGCTCTCAAGGACTGCTGCCGGAACACACCGTTAGGTGCTTGGTGACAGATTTTCTACTTGAGGGTGGTCGCTAGCCAGGCGGGCATTCGCAAAATGCCCTTCCACAATTCGGTGAAGCTCAAGCCCGCAGCGGGATTCGAACCATAGACCTACTGCGCAGCAGTCCATAGCCAATGCCTAATGAGCCATCACCGCTTCTAACAACTGTCCTTGAGAGCCATTAATTCTAAGTTAGCTTGAACATCTCCGACGACATCATCACTTACCATCAGTGTAGCGGTCAAAAGCTAGCCTATCTATCAGCTATAAAAAATATCAAAACACGCAGATAACGTGGTAATAACGCGCCGTCAAATTGAACTAGCATCAAAATACCATTTCACGAACTTTCTACGGAGATAACGTAACATTTTTGAATGGTCATAGAAGAAGTTTTCACGTGTTTACTTCTACACGAGCATCATTAGGAAGTCTTGTCTCCTGATTTTATTTGGTTGAGATTTCTTGAGGCTGATACCCTTAACTAATAATTAATCTATGAACATTAATATTCCCATCACAATGTTCCGTTGGACCTCTGTCATACAGATATTTCATTGAGGGCCAGATGAAGCGTGACCTACATATGTAAATACTTAGATAAACTACTACTTACTACTTATAGCCAACTACTATATTATTGTAATACCTAACTAATAATGCAATAAATATTTTTTGAGAGCCAGTAATTCTAGGTTAGCCTGAACAAAACTTTCGACTACATGATCACTTATCATCAGGTGAAATAGTGCTCAAAGACTAACCATCGGCGTAAAAATAATGATATGATTAACTGAGATTTCAAGTAGTTTATATTCCAATTGGTATTGATTTTAGTTTAAAAAGAACTGTAATAAACACATCTCTGTCATACCATTTTAACCGACTTAATAAACGAAGGAGATTCTCCAGTTTGACTGTTTTTTGTTAATTATTATTAATATTTTATGAAAAAATGTATTGAATTGGCTCAGTACTGTTTTTTATGTTATTGTGACGGAAAAGCATTAGGCCTACCTGATGTTATAACAGATGCATTTAGTAACAAGTGACAAACTACACTGCGCCCGTCACCCATCATTTTACTGACTTTCAGGGAATACTGCCGGAACATACTCTTAGGTGCTTGGCGACATATTTTCTGTTTGAGGGTGCTAGCTAGCCATGCGGGCAGTACAGCACCGCAGTCCGATCGGATATCATTGCTTCAAAAGCGTTTTAATTTTTGGAGGAGACAACAGGTGAAATACGAAATATCGATCTCATAATTCTTCGGGTAAATCGGTACCCACTGGCAAGTAGTCTGCCTAGTACACGGCTCAGTAAAATGGCGAGCGATTTACTCGGACCTTGTTTTGTTGACTAGGCCGAGTGCCCACTCCCGCGCTCGTCCCAGCATACCCAGCACTGAATCGCTCGCCACTCGCCAGGTTTCAACACTGCGTCGAGCACACGAACTCGCCACACGTGCGAGAAACTAGTCTATTGTGCCTCCACACGGAACAAGCATAGTCCATTCTTGATAGTGTTCTACACGCGCCGCAGAAGCCACACGCCCAGTCATCGTATTTTCTAATGGTCTAGTGACATCCGCGCTATACACACCGCAGGAGCCGTAAGCACGTTCAATACTGTCCAAAGACATAGTGCCGTAATTGACGTAGGTAATCCGCCCGCCCATGCCACACGCATCCAATGGATGACGTCTACCGCGCGCGCTGGTAGAATCCGTATACTTATAGCATTTTGTAGCAGTGGGTCATACGGCATTTATAAAGTTCAATGAATGCAGTGCGTGCTTATTACTCCTACAGCGTGTCTAGGCGCGTTCACATTTATAACTTTCTTAATGCTATCCAAAATGATGCCCACAACTGTTTCACGATACTGAAATGTCTGGCAAGAACAAAATGCGTGTGAACACCTATAAGCCTATTCTCTCGGCCGAGAGCCAATAGTAAATAGTCATTTATTCGTATTAATATACACGTCAAAAAGGTTATAAAAATATTATAGGTAGACATTTGTACAGAAATTAAATATCAGAATAGTTACGTAATTATTAGTAACACGTTCACATACATAAAAAAAATAATTGATAAGATTATCCTATAGAACTAAATAATCAGATACAACCATGTTTAAACATATTAGGATTGTGCTCTTTCATTCATGCTAACAAATTCATCGTAGCAATAAAAATTTTGCTCGATAAGCCAGCATTTTAATGTCCGTTTAAAGGCGTTGAAACTTTTTGCCTTTGTTACGTTTTTTGGCAACCTGTTGTAACGGAACATACCTTGAGTAGGAAGTTCCGTCACTAAATACTAATAATATAATTGTATATGGTTGAGAATCTAAAGATTAGAAATAAATTATTCATCCTAAGTAAGACATTTTTTAGTCAATATTTGTGTATGCTAACCTTTTTGATGTTTTAAATCTGGATTTTGTGACCTCATTTTATGTTTAAAACGAAGGAGGCATAGAAAATTTTGAGAGGATCTGTCAAGAATACAAAACTGACATGAAAAATCGAAATTCTCATAATTGTTTTACAGAGGAATTTTCACTTAAATCTAAAATATAAATAAGCCTACTATAGGAAGATAACGTTTAAGAACGATAATATTTGGAGCATAAAAATTATGTGGAGAAAAGTTATCTACGTAAGTTTACATTGAATTATTTGAGTATTATAAAATTTACGGGATTGATATACTATTCAATAAGTATAAACTCTTATTCTTGGGTCTATCAGTTCTAATCTACTGCAATAGTAAATTGTATTGATTTTGAGTCCTAATCCTACCTCAATGTCTTGTGAATATTGTTCCAGAAAAATTATTTTGTCTAAACTAACTTATAAATGTGTATGATTATTCTACTCAAGTATTTAAGTTGATATAACGAATGCTTTAAGTTTGTTCAACCAATATGTATTGACACCTTTACGACAATAATGAGGCATGTAAGTCCTCATATATTTGTATACAATAAATATGAAATATAAATTCTATGCAATCATAATGATACATTGTTGAATATTGGTGCAAATGCGACCACACCTTCAATAAGTCTTTCTGCTGTAAGGATGAAAGATGTTATATTCGACATGTGAAAATCAGAGGGAAGATAACTCCTCTAAACTTTATATATTCATATTTGAGTACTTGAGTCAGAGTATAAATATAATTCACTTTTGTTATCACAAACACGTGATTTTATAAAACTTAGGCAAAGTAAGTCCTAAAATATATAACCAAATTTTTCATTGAAATCAAATAATAATATGGATTGTACCACAATACTTTAAACAGCATTCTATTTCAAATCGAAAGGTTTAATATCTATGTTATTAACTAATTAGACATGATGTCGAGTACGAAATATGTAAAAGTAAATTGAGAAATAATCAATCAATGACACTCATTATATGGATATTATGAATTATCCAATAATGTGTTCAAATTAGGAAGTTAAGCAGTATTTGATTTAAGGAGAAGGCTTTACCTAAGTGAACCGATGAGCATTGGCGTCGTGCGCCGTAAAGAAGGCCTTCTGAAACGTACTCCAGGGGTTGCAAGTCCCTGGCACTTCAGCATTTGAACTTTTCCTTAAAACTGCTAACTAATATACGATGGATCCATCTAAATATCAAAGTTGTGACTTATCAAATAATCAAATTTTATAATAACAATATATTATAAAATGCCTATTTGCCAGTTTAATTACAATAAACGTTAAACTTTCAAAATTTAATAGTGTCGAAGTCAGAGTCAAAATAATCTATGAACAAGTCTAGTCCATTCTCCTACTTTTTTAATTAGACCAATTTTAATAATTCAATTTACTTAATCAAATTTCATCAAACAATTTTGTGCAATACTTACTCTAATATAATCTTATATTAATATCCATTATACTATATGACGCTGTGAATATAAGTTGAGGAAGTAAATTGTCAATTTGTATTTTAGAATACAATATTCAATATCTCATAGTTTCCTTTATAATTTCCGATAGATTTAAGTTCGTTTAGAAATACATAATACGGATTTTATAGTATATAATCTAAATTAATTTTAATCTCTCCTTTCCTATTTAGATCTTCAAAATGATTGAAGTCGCCTAAAATGTAATGTGATTACGAAATTCATTGATTATCCATTTTTATTATATTTCCTTTATTAGTCTCTCACAAAACATAATAAAATATAGTTTAGTCTTAGTTTCCTAGAGGTCTAGGTTACTATGTTAGGTACTTTAGAGAAAATATCTTCTAATATAATTTACTATACTAGATAAGCAGTTATGCATCTTAGGTTCTTATTGTTAAGCTTTAATATATTTTGCATTTTTTGGGGAAATCTCAGGAAGTCTTAGGAGTCATGACAATATATTATTATGAGTACAAAAATTCAAGTAAATTCTAGTTTCATGTTGTTTTCCTTACAATAGCCAAAACATATCTAATGTATAGTTCTTTATACTATGCTATTTTGAGCCAAATTCTATACTACTTAATTTATCTAGATTTTATGTCTGGTTTTCCCGATACCTATTTTTAATTTGAGACTATCTACAATAATAATTTATACACGTGATTTTAGATTTGGGTTCTGTAGCCCTAGCACGAATAACTTGCGAGAACGTAAACGTTACGTTAACGTATCGAAATGTCACCATTTTGTATAGGATTTGATCAGCGCCCCTACAGTGCGTAAAAGGAACTAAATTTTGGCAGATTGAAAGGTCTTGACATTTAACGCGTCGAGATATTAACGTGAACGTTTCGTCACGTAAAAAGTTTTGTATGAAATCGTGAGCACGAACCTAATTTTAACGTAAACTCGAAGGCTGGCTATCGAGAGTCTGTCAAAAATCTACGAATGTTTGTCATTGAGAAGTTTTCATTGAGATGAATGACGTAACGTTTTGAATTTGTAACAAAAACATTGAAATTTCATGTTTTTAATGTGTTTTTTCATTCATATTTCAACTATGAAAAGAGTTACAAACGTGGCAGCGTGATTACAAGTTGAAATGTACCATTTCATTTACCAGAAACAAAGTAAGTGTTAATTAATTTATGGCACTGGAGGGGAGTGATGCTAATGTACGATGGACCCAAATCAGGACATTTTCTAAAACTCTGCATCAAACAGCCTCTAAATTCCACCGTTCCAGCCCAAATTTACACCAACTTCGCTCTTTGGATATGTCTCGCGGCGCTGCAATGTTGTTATGAAATTCTTCATTGTGCATGGTCAAATTGAAAACAATAAAGCTCTCAGCAGATCGCCAATCATTTAGATCAACTAAGGCTGTCAACAAATGCACCAGAAGAAGGCAGCGATACTAAAGGACTACCAACGGCTCGTCAGACTAACTACCTATACGAACTCTGAGGTGATAACCATGCTCAAGCCAACAGTCTAACCACTACGAAGAGAAAATTTTAATATGAAATGTAGAAGCTGTGATATTGAACTTTAAGTTCTTAATAAAAGTAAACGAAGTGCATTTGTGCGTTTTATTTATTGGTATATCGAAAAGTTCTTGGCTTATGAATTTAAGGATTAATCAATATCCTCTTGTTGGATGACGTGAAAGGCGACTAAGATAAAAATACGTGACGGCTCGCCACTACTCAGGTCGGTGTGAATGGGGTGTTGCTACGCATTGGGCGTACAACAGTGCTGATGAAATGGATCAGTGTGCGCTCCTAATGGTTGGCGCACACTGTTCCATCCGACGCCATTCGCTTAAACCTTCAGTATTTTTTGTATGATAGGTACTCCAAACTGCAACGCGCATATAACTATTCAACGCTTCGACTAGGAAGACGGTCACTATATACTATATCTTAACACTAGCATCCGTGAGTAGGTCAATATAGGTACCACAACCTCGTATACAAATTGCAACCATGCAATGTTTACCTACAGTGCTGTGTGATTAAAGATTAGCCAGTGAAATTACCTACAGACACATGTATAAAAGATTATTGGGTGGCGAACTCATAGTAGAAGCATTTTTCTTCCCCCTCTGATCGTGCTATGGGCCTGGGTTTATTTGATATCACGCTCTTTTTGCCACACTATTAGTTAAAAATACAGAAAAGGAGATGTATAGAAAACAAAGCTACACACCAACAGTAGTAATTACTTTATTTTCGGCAAATTAATAACACACACAAAATTATAATCCAACCATAAGCTGACTCATACAAAATAAACACGTATAGGTCCTAAAATTATTATAATTTCAAAACACCACTATCAATCCGGTTGCAAGTCACAGCACTCCCGATTTTTTGTAACAGTGCATTCATGGAATGCCAAGTGGTTTGTATTTGCGAAACTATTAGGTATATTACTATATACTCGCTCCAGTTTGTCACAGTATTCTTCTTTCCCAGAACAGACGGTAACAATACCGCTGGGGACCAAAATTCTACCGGAAATCTCCTTCAGTGAACATTTAGAACCAAGAGGGTACACTGCTTGAACTCAATAGCCTTTTTCTGCTAAAACACCATCAAATTTACCGCAAGCTACTCTTCACGACGGCTGACGACCCTTCACGGTTTCATGAGACTCCTCCCTCTGATTAAAGGTGTAGATTCGGATAGTAGTTGTTTGTAACTAATATATAGTAGGTAAATTATCAGTGGCACAGATTCTAGGCTTGAGAATTCCTGGCTCATAACTATTTATATATCAAATTTTATATTAAATACCTATAAAGATGTTTTATTACAGTTTAGTTTTCACCAAATAAAACGCCAAAATTGACAAATAGCAATCATAGAGGACTTTGTAATTGTATAGGCTGAAAACGTAGAAAGAGTATAGTAATAGAAGCGCTATGAGCGTAATTATATCTAAGGGATAGCAATAGTTTATGATGTTGTTTATGGAAATGCCAGTTGAAAGATTTAACCATATTGATGGGGTAAAAAGCAGCACCAGATTTAATTATATTGTGATAAACATTAATACCGGCCCGACCTATAACCTATCATCACATACTCAAGTTGTTGCCAATCTACAATCACTATAAAACCTAAGTTATTGGTTTTGGATTTTTATGATTGTTTATAGAATTTAAACTAAAGTTGTAAATATAATTTTGCAACCGAAGATATGTTTTTCTTTTGGCTTTGCTATCATCGTCTAAATATGGGAAATTATTACAATCACGTCATCTAAACAACACCCAGTAAACTGGAAGTATAGAATTTATAGGAATAAATAGTGTTGGAATTGGGTCCGTTCTAAAATAAGTTAGGTACATTATGTGTTGTCTTGCGAAGGCAATGAGTTTCAAAATGTTCGGAGCATATTCGAGCATTCCTTTTTTTTGCCTCCGGTAAGCAAAATCCATATAATTATCTGGTATAAATTATTTTTTTAACTGGCAAAATAGAAATAGCGTAATTTTTATATACATAATATTATATTAAGGTAAGTACGAAAGTTATCACAGAATTTTTTATGTTGCACCATTGTATTATTACTAAAATTTGCGTATTCTCGAATAACCATAAATTTCTAGACAACATGCGAGTGAGAAATGCAGTTAATCTTTACTTACCTTGTTGCCTAAGCTTCTAGTAATGATATTTCTATATATTATGATTACAAGCACTACCGCGTACTAAGCGAAAATCATAAATTTACAAATTATTGGAATACTATTATGATTTTGATGATGAATAAATTTATGATTTTCGCTTAGTACGCGGTAGTGCTTGTAATCATAATATATAGAAATATAGAAGGGTAGCGACATCATTCCGACAGTTAAGTGTTTGAAAAAACACTTTTTTCGGTCAGATGAAGTCTAGTAGTCTGGTTGATGGCCGCGCACCGTCCCCTATGACGGTTTAAGAAATACGATTGGAGTACGAAATTTCGGCGACACAGCCGTACCCCCGGTAGCTTAATAGATAAAGCATCCGGCGCGAAATCGGAAGGACGCAGGTTCAATTCCCGCCCGGGGCAAAACATTTTGTATTCCAATAATTTGTAAATTTATTCTAGTAATGATGATGATTTTGACCTGACTGTGACAGATTTTGACTGTTTCAGCACAGTCATGACTTAATTTACTATAATAAATAATATACTTCAACACTTTTTATACTTGTTTTAAAAAGACAAAATGTAGGGAGTCAAAACATTAAAAAAGTAAACCATTGTAAGTAATCTGAACAACGCAACGGTTTAAATGTATTTTTAATGCTACAGTAAACTTGGACTGGAACAATAAAAATGGTTTAAAAATAAAAATAAATTTAAATCCGTTATTTTCCGTAGGATAAGCTAAGTATAAACTTGTCGAATATAGTATCGGCTGTGGTTTTCGTGAGATAAATAAATAAATTAGTATTTTTATGGAAACACTACTTTCTGAGTAATAGTTTACTAAATAGTTTCTAACTCGATGAAAACCCTAATAATTAATGAAGATGCATGAAAATATTGGGGTCACGTGTAAGCCAAGACTATCTTCTCTAGTCGGTTTATAAGAGAAAAGAATGGCAACATTCACATAGATTAAGTAGGGTAGTGGAACCGGTCCACCGGCCGGCACCTATCCATCGGCCATTCCTGATCCTCTTGCAGTAATATTTAGATATTAGCTACTTACTATTGCAATATAGGAATGAAAGTCTTGTAAATACTCTTTGATTGAATCGCCTGATACCCTAAAACATTATTCGGTTGGGTTACTATAGCAAACGATTTTTAAAGAATTGTTTAATTTCATGTTGGCAGATGAGAAAGAGTTACGCACGCAAATACAAAAAAAAAATAGTGACTCGCCTCTCGTTCAACCGTAAGTTTTTTACTGTTATACTAAGTAAATGTTGATTGTTGAGATGTTGAGTGTCGGTAGTGGGGTCTCTATCAAACCCGAGCCTGACATCACCCAACTGCTCCCCGACGGTTGGGTATGCCTAAAAGCATTCACCCCATGACAAAAAAAGTATAAGATAAATATGATTGTACAGTTTCACTTAGACGGATAAAAATAATTTATAGTGAATATAATATAGCTGATAGGCTAGCCTTTGACCACCATATCACCTAATAGTAAATTATGACGTGGGCGAAGATGTTGTTCAGGCCACCCTAGAATTACTAGTATTACTATTAAAGTGTAACAAATTAAATCAAACATTAAAGTATAGTTTTATGTATGTACTGCCAAAACTATGAGGATGTTGGAATAAATGTGTGTTGGGCTAGTAGGATATTTTAAATGGATACATACATACATATTACACATAAAAATGATTTTTTTATATTTATTGTATGTGTCTCTTCTAGGACAATGGGAGTCTCAGGTGGATAATGAAACCCCGAAAATAGGTTGATTTCATGTATTTAGATTTTACAGCCTTTTAACAATGCAGACGTGATTTCAAAATGGTGGCGAATCGTAGTATTAAAATTTGACAGGTAAATGACACTTTATAAAACGAAAGAAAAATATAGGGTAGGAGCTCAAGCCGCGACATATTCCGCCCCGTTGAAAGATGCTAATACTTTCAACAGTAGATATCTTCTGGCTTCGGGAGGGGACTCAGTCGAACCAGTGAGCGGCGCACGCAGCCTCGGGATGTATTGAGATCTGCCACTCGATGAACGTTGTCAGGACCCGTGTACAGCTTCACAACTCGTCCAAGTCTCCAACATAAGGGAGCCACGTTGTCCTCTTTGATTAGTACGAGATCGCCGATGTTTAGGTTGGCTGTCTCTTTTGTCCATTTTTGGCGTTGCTGTAGCTCAGAGATATATTCCTTCTGCCAACGAAGCCAAAAGTGTTGGCGTATTTGTTCTAGCCTCTGGTAGCGCTGTAGTTTGTCTGAATTGATATCGTGTAGTGCTGGAGACGGGAACGTCGTCAACGGCCTTCCGATAAGAAAATGTCCTGGGGTGAGGGAAAGAAGGTCTGAAGGATTGGAAGACATGGGACACAAAGGTCGACTGTTAAGTATTGCCTCCACTTGTGTGAACAAAGTTTGAATTTCCTCAAAAGTTAAATGACTATTGCCTATGACTTTAGTAATGTGATGTTTAGCGGATTTAACCCCAGCCTCATAGATGCCACCAAAATGGGGACTATAAGCGGGGATGAATGAGAACTTGATTCCTTCCTGCGCAGCAAAGTCAGAAAGAGATTCGTTGTATGTTTTTAGAAAAGATCCTAATTCCTTAGCCGCGGAGACGAAATTTCGCCCATTATCAGAAATTATTTCCGCTGGCTTTCCGCGGCGCGAAATGAATCTTCGAAGTGCCAAAACGAAGTCTTGCATTGATAGACTACTTACGGCCTCCAGTTGTATACATTTATAGCGTGTACATATAAATAGACATAAGTAGCACTTAATCAATCTAGCGCCACGTCCCTTACGATTTAAAATGAAGAACGGACCCGCATAGTCCAGCCCAACTGTCAAAAATGGAAAATCTGGCGTAATGCGTTGAGCTGGGAGGTTCCCCATCTTCGGGCAAAGCGTTTTGCCTTGAAAACGTTTACACTTGACGCAGTTGTGTACTGTATTACGAGCGAGACGTCGCCCGTTTATAGGCCAAACGGTTTCCCTAACAGTGGCCAACAATAGTTGAGGGCCAGCATGCATTTGCCGGATATGCTCGCGTGCAAAGTATATTTTTGTGAAATGGTGTGACGAATCAATAACTATGGGGTGTTTTCTGGTATATGAGCAGTTGGATGCGTCTATCCTGCCCCCTACTCTTATCAAATTGTTAGAATCTAAGAATGGTGATAGTGATAATAGCCTGGATTTATGATTTAATGGTAAGTTTCGTTTTAGCATATTATATTCGTTTGAAAAGGATTCTGATTGAGCCATAGTACAGAGGTGATTGAATGAATCTTGTAACTCATGTACTGTTAATGTACCAAATTGCTTGTTTGTTGAGTTTTTAATGTTATTAATAAATCGTTTTATGTATGCAAATATTCTTTGTACTTTAGTAAAACTTGAATAATTTTCAAATTTGATTGCAGGTTCTGTGACAACGGCTGGATTGGATTGGATGATCTTCAATTCAGGTAAATTACATTGATTTTTATTTAGCTTAAGAGATGGCCATTCAGCTTCATCCTTGGCAAGAAAGGCTGGACCATGCCACCAAAGATTTGAATTTGATAGCTGGCCAGGGTTGAGACCTCTAGAAATAAGATCTGCTGGATTTTCATGTGTGCGTGTGTACCGCCAAGATAATGGATTAGTGATTTCTTGGATTTCGCCTATACGATTGGCAACAAATGTTTTTAAATTTCTAGATGGAGTGTGTATCCACGCGAGAACCACGCTGGAATCGCACCAATATACTATGCGCGATGGTTTGTATCTTAGGGAGTCAACTACGCATTTAGTTAATCGAGCTGAAAGCTGACATCCAAGTAGTTCCAATCTTGGAATGGTCGTAGATTTCGTGGGTGAAACCTTTGATTTGGCACACAGTAAATTGACAGTAACTTCCTCATTGCTATTTATAGACTTCAAGTACACACAGGCACCGTAACTACCTTGGGCTGCATCGCTGAATGAATGGATTTCTATAGACTTAGGGTTATCGCAAAGAACAGTTCTAGGTATTTTTAGATTAGAAAGATAATGAGCATTGTTAACAAATTCATCCCAAGATTTTTTAATATCTTGAGGAACGGGCTCGTCCCATTGGAGCTTGAGGAGCCATACCCTTTGTAGAATCATTTTTGGTTTAATGATGCATGGACTTAGTAGCCCTAGGGGATCAAATATTTTGAAAGCATTAGACATGATCCATCGTTTCGAAACGATGTCATGAATGGGTATGGCTGTAAATGGAAAGTGTAAACAATCTTCGGTAGGTTTCCACCCTAGTCCGAGAGTGCTAGATGATTCGCTTAAGATCAATTTATCCTTATTATGTTCAATATTTTCGACCAGATTTGGTGAATTGCTTTTATATTTTCGCAGTGGGTAGCATGCTGATTGTAATGCTTCGGATACTGAATGTTGTATGTGACGCAACTCTTCCTCGCTATCAGCCCCGGTAATCAAATCGTCGACATAGAAGTCGTTTTGTATAATAGTCTTGATTTGAGTATCCCTACATTCCTCTCCAACTTGCCATAAACACCTAGTGCTTAAATAAGCTGCACTTGCAGTACCGTAAGTGAGAACATTCAAGCATAAGGTTTGTATAGGGAGTGACTCATCTTCTCTCCATAAAATTAACTGTAGGTTTTTATCGTCTGGGTGTACAGCAGTTTGCCTGTATGCCTTCTCAATGTCGGCGCAAAGAAGAAATTTGTACTGTCTTGATCTAATCAATATGGAGAAGAGAGAATCTTGTACATTCGGGCCTACCATAAGTATGTCGTTAAGTGAAAAGCCAGAGGAAGTGGGTGCTGAGCCGTCGAAGACAACTCTGATTTTGGTTGATTCGCTGTCTTCGCGGAACACGGCGTGATGACACAGGAAGTATCCTGGTACCGGATGTGGGTCAGAAGCTACTGATAAATGCCCTAGTTCGGCATACTCACGAATGAATTGTGTGTATTGTGATTTCAAATTACGATTTGTACGAAATCGTTTTTCTAGATTAAGTAAGCGTTTCTTCGCCATGTTATATGATTCACCTAAACAGTCAGGACTGGTTTTCAAAGGAAGTCTGACGCAAAACCTGCCTGTGCTTAAGCGTGTAGTGTTTGTAATAAAATGCTCTTCGCATTGTTTTTCTTCATAACTTAAAACTTGTGTATGTGAGACTTCTTCAATTTCCCAAAATTTTGTGAGTGTCTTGTCGATATTTGTTTGTATATCGTACGAGCTGTCGCTCGATTGCTTGAAAGATATATCGACTGACTGATTGTGCGACTGTTTGTTTGACTGGTTGTGAGACTGATTATATGAATGATCGTGCAACTGATCGTTTGACTGATTAGATATACGATTGGACGCATCGTTGTATGGATAATTAATTGTATGATTGACTGCATGATTGGCTGTATGATTGGCTGTGTGATTGTGTGTGTAATCAGTTGCATGCTTGTATGAATGTTTGGTTGTATGCATATGGTTGTCTGCATTGTTGTTTGCATGATAAGATAGTTCATGGCATACTTGGTTGTATGATTGGTTAAATGAATGATTGCATTGAATGTATTTAGCTGAGCTTGAATGTATAGGTCCGGCTATTAGCCAACCGAGTTTGGAATTTATTAATTTAGGGTTCCTGGGACCCAATGATTGTGTTTCAGGGTACAAAACGTCCCAGAATACGTCCGCCCCGAGCAAGACGTCGATCTGAGCTGGTATGTTGAAGTTAGGATCAGCCAGCTTTATGTTACTAGGTAAGTGTATGTTTATAGGAACTTTCGGCAACATACCTGTGAGCTCTTTGAGCACAAAAGAAGGTAAGGTAGCTTTGTATAGATCGTTTCTTGACCGTATATTAATAGTACAACTTTCGACTACATTATTGCATGCATTATTGCCAATTCCGATGACTTTTATTGCTTCAATTGATTGTGTACTTAACTGTAATTTCTGTTTTAGGCTATCAGATATGAATGAGGATTGGCTGCCGCAGTCTAGGAGCGCGCGCACTTTCTCACTCGCATGAGTCACCGGGTTCGACACTTCGATGACTGCCGTGGACAAAATCACTTCACTTGGACCCTGTTTGGAGAAATTCACAACTGCCTCCGTATATGTGGAGGGAGTAGGAGCTGGATCTGAATGGATCATTGTGTTGTGACGTTTATTGCAAATTCTACAAGAGCTTAGACGACACTCTGAAGTTGAATGATTTTGTCTCAAACAATTGTGGCATAAATTATGTTTCTTAATATCGACTAACTTCTCGTTAATGTTTTTGTTTTTAAATATAGAACAATCATAAATACGGTGTGGGTTCTTACATATTACGCAAGAAAGCTTCTTTTGTGTGTTTGTGTTTGTGGCAGTAAAAGATTTTACAAATGAACCTTTATCCTGTCTATTATTATGTTTACTAAAGGTACCACTCTTGTCCGCATGATGGCGCGAAACGGTAGGTTGTAATGTACTAGACTTGTCATGTTTACTACGGTTTATGGCTTCTAAAACATCCGCGCGATCAGTTAAAAATTTATTAAATTGATCGAGGGTTGGTACTTTTTTGAAAGTATTACGAAGTTCTTCCCATTTTGTCAGTGTATTGCTGTCTAATTTAGAGGACAAAATGTATATCAGTAAAATATCCCATTTGTCTGTTGGTTGCCCTAAACCAGCCAATGCGCGTAAGTTCTTTATTACGTGATCTACCAGAAATCGTAGGGAACGTTCCGACTCGCGTGTGATTGGCTGCATGTTAAATATAGCAGTTAGATGTTGATTGATAAGAACTCGTTTGTTATCATATCTGTCGCAGAGCAGCGACCACGCGATTGCATAGTTCGATGATGACACTTCGAGATTGGATATGACTCTAGCTGCATCTCCTTCTAGGTAGGAAATCAAATATTGAAACTTATGAATGTCAGTTATGTTGCTGTTGTTATCGACGAGAGCCAAAAATGCATCTCTAAATTGAGCCCAGCGAAAATAAGATCCGTCAAATTTCGCAATTTCGATTTTCGGTAATTTAAAGTTCGAATTCTGATCATGACAGCGAGAGTGAGGGCAGAGAGCTTCTCCGACCTCTGATTTGCGGCGAGCTTGTATTTCAATGTTTGCGTTTTCGACTAAAACCTTAGATCGTGCTATGCAAGTGACAAAATCATTTTCGATTTTATCTCGTTCATCAATCTCAGAATCCAAAAACTCGCAATTTAAAACCTCAATTTCTGTTTGTAATATATCAAACTTGTTAGCTAAAGATTCAAACTTGGTTGATTTTAGGTTAAGTTCGGCCAATTCTAAGCTACTTAGCTCAGCTGATTCTAAAAATGCAAGATAATTTTTAAACTTTGTGATTTGGCCTTTGATTGACTTGCGTTTTGTATTTAATTCTTGGATACTAGACTTTGATGATTCAGATGCCATGACTTTCATATGTTGATAAGCCACTTAATTAAGTTTAGTATAGGAATTGTATTTTAAATGTACTTGTAGGTAAGATGTAAACCAACAATGCCCAAGTTTGTATCTAGTAGATGATTAGTACGCGATACTTTGTATGTGTAAAATTCTCGTTAAAATATGATTAGAATTATAAAACTCGTTTTGACTTAGCTGCACTAGGATAAGATCTCACTCTCCCCGCCGTGGTGACAAGATCCCACTGGAACCTGGACCGCGGCGACGCCCGCCAGCCGTGGCGCGATCAGCTGACCACTGTGACCGGGGCGCCCCGGTTATATCTGGAAATTTCGGCAATTCGGGTGAAAGTAAGGCATAAAGAACTGTTTGCGTTATTTGGAGGGAATTTAGAAGAATTGTTTTGATAAGAATTGAAAGAATGCGGTAAATACTACGGTAATTTGGTCACTCTCAAAACAAATAATGAAATAGACAATTATTTTTGAAAATGGAATGTTTACATTTGTGGAATAACAATATAAACACACAATAACTTATAACTTGCTTGAATACTTGTGTATATTCGAAAATTTAATGAAATTTCGATTGTTGTTGTGGTGTTTTACTAAAATGACCTTTGGATCTTTACACTCAATGCGAGTGAAAGATAATTTTGCAGCTTTGTTTTGATAATTTTACTGTAATGCTTGAATGGGAATTGAATTTACGAGATTTGTATTGACTTTGTACACACTGTGAAGGCAATAACTATGATTTTGAAGGTTAAAATTGAGCATGTATGGGAAGAAGGAAGGACACTTAACTTTCTTATTGCCGTTGTTCCGTGATCGTGGCGAAGTCTTTGGCACTATTGCTTCGCTGCCAGATCTGCCGGTGAACGATTGAAAGGTGCTTCACGTCTTCAAGTCGACAGATGTTGATGTATTTTTATGGATTGCTTCGCAATGACGTCGTTAGCTCCTTGCAACTTGGCACGTTGACACGAAGTCCGTTTTTGTTCGTTGTGTTGTTATAGGTCGCCAAAAAAAAAAAACTTATGTCTCTTCTAGGACACTGGGAGTCTCAGGTGGATAATGAAACCCCGAAAATAGGTTGATTTCATGTATTTAGATTTTACAGCCTTTTAACAATGCAGACGTGATTTCAAAATGGTGGCGAATCGTAGTATTAAAATTTGACAGGTAAATGACACTTTATAAAACGAAAGAAAAATATAGGGTAGGAGCTCAAGCCGCGACATAAAAAAAAAAAAAAACTTATGTCTCTTCTAGGACACTGGGAGTCTCAGGTGGATAATGAAACCCCGAAAATAGGTTGATTTCATGTATTTAGATTTTACAGCCTTTTAACAATGCAGACGTGATTTCAAAATGGTGGCGAATCGTAGTATTAAAATTTGACAGGTAAATGACACTTTATAAAACGAAAGAAAAATATAGGGTAGGAGCTCAAGCCGCGACAGTATGGATACATTAACTTTAAATCAATATTAAATGTTCCGACTGAAAACTGGGTACTGCTGACCGAAAACTAAAAAAAATGGCCGAAAACCGGCGATTTCGCTATATTTGGATTTATATATTTTTCTATAAATAAGGGAGCACTTGACTTTCTATTAAATATTAAATACGTAAACTACATTATATAGGGTACATATATCAATAAACAGCGCAGGGCTCAATCTGTATAATTTTTTCTAGCGTCTTAAGGTTGAATGTGCCACTAAATGGCCGAAAACTGAGTATTCTACCCTAGGCATCTTGCAGCCAGACGTGGTCCCTGGCTCCCAACAGATAAAGGGGTATACGCGAAAAGGATAAACAATATTGATATCTGTCTCGCTCATTATTATTGCGGTTATGGTATGTGCATCCTTCTCTAATAATTAGTACAATTCATTACGCCGATTCCATTACTATACTCTTTCTACGGCAGAAAAAGAATTCAAACCTCTTTTGGAATGAATCATTAGCTCTTAGAAAGAAGGTACAATTAATTTGATTTACGCCGGATGACGTCACTTTCGTAATCCTATCGAGTTCACGTTAGCCAAGAAACGATGCGTTGTGCTGTCAACCATCGCCTCCTGCGTAAACGTACTGTAAACTCGATACGTTTACGTTACGGACTATCGAAATGTTCGTGCTTGGGCTACTGTACAAATTACCTTAGGATTCATTTATCTGCTTTTATTTATTTGTAAAATAAATTCATTGTTTTTCATATTAATTTCCCGTAATTTCTATTTTGTCCTAAGAAACAAATATTTGCTCCCGTACAAAGATTATTTAGTCATTTAATGATTTAATACCCTAACGATATTTCACTTATTATTGCTTTGTCTTGAATTATGGTCTAGAAACATATGTTTCATGTAACTTCTCTTACAATGATGATTTACCTAGTTTTAGACTTCAGTTTCCCTAATAATTTACTATTGGTCTTAGATACCTAATTCCAATTTGTATGAGAAATTTATTATTCTCTGTTCACTAATTATTCATAATGTCTTAATTCACAATAATCAAAATATTTCAAATCACAATAATTTTAGATTAAAGAAAACTATTTTACATGTTACTATAGGCTTCTTTAGTAATTTGAAAATTTGGGATCAGAATTTTTAGCCGAGCACGATCGTTAAATCAAAGCAAAAATAGGATCAGTTTCAGTTATAGGATCAGTTTTGGGATCAGTTTAAGTAAGGTGTATTAGTAAGTTATATTATTATATTAATGTTGCTTTGGGTCATTTTATTATTTAATTAAAAATTTATTAATTTTGGTTTTAAAAATATAATAATTATATAATTATTTTAAAAAAATAGTATAGGATCCTGGGCGGTTACACTGTTAAAAACGGTCTGGTCGGGCCCATGACTTATGCCAGCTTGCCAGATTTTGTTAGCGTTCGGTACAAAGATGATAATTTTCCCCTACTTCGTGTACAATACGAGTGTGTGTCCCCGAATTTCGTATAAGTACTAAGGTTCAACCTGTTATGCCATAATAGATAGGATGGCATAAGAGATAGGATATCCAGAACGGCAGAACAACAATCAGCTGCCGTTCAGGAATTCCTAAAAGGGGGCCTCCAAGGGGCAAGTTAACCCGCCAAACCTCATTCAAGTAACGAAGCCAACAGAACGCATTCATCGAATTCCTAGCGATAGAGAAGGCAACGAGAGATGTCAACCTGACCACTTGCAAGAACATCATGCAAGCCTATCTCTGGGAAAACGAGGGGTTGTTGAATGTGAGACTCACGGAGGCGGAAGCAGCCATATACGATAACGAGAGATCCCGAGTCATCAAGGGAAGTATGACGGGTCGCTATATGGCTGCATTCAGCTCCACAGAGGGCTTCGTTACACTAAATGAGGATGAGACAGAAAACTTACATGGCAAACTTACATTTTTCACACCACCAGACAATCCCCTTGTGGTCACAGCCCGGTGCACGAAAATAATGCTGCAGGAGAAAATCATGGAGATGGCCAAAACCATCTCGGATGACTCCAACCCAGTGGCAGCATGGGACCACTGGACAATGCCACGGATTACTTGCATAAACGGAGTTCCCAGTTGCGGCAAAACAACTTGGATAGTTAAAAACTTCGATGCTGACAGAGACATCATAGTCACCACCACAACCGAAGCAGCTAAAGATCTGAGAGACAAGGTAGTGCACCGCATTGGCGATGGAGTAAAATCCAAAGTTCGCACCTTGGCCTCCATATTGGCCAATGGGTTCATGGAGCGTAGAGGAAGACGTACGTCTTCTCATGGACGAAGCTCACATGAACCACTTCGGGGCCTTCATAATGGCTGCGCGGTTGCTGGAGGCTGAGAATCTTGTCATCATCGGAGATGTAAACCAGCTGCCTTATATTGAGAGAGAAAACCTTTTCAATATAAGGTAAAGCAATCCAAATGTACTGGCGTCCATCGGCCAAGAGTTGTTCTGCACGCACCGAAATCCAATGGATGTGGCATTTGTCCTGAGTGAGGTGAGGGCTTTTACTCGTCAAGATCTCGTGTGCACTCCCTGAAACTTCAACGGTACACAGAAGCAAAAATACCAAAAGAACTCCCAAACACCCTATATCTGACGTTGGCCCAGGAGGAGAAATCCACCTTGGTGGGCAGAGGGTATGGGAGTGGCCAGGGGTCTTGCATTCTGACCGTGCACGAAGCACAGGGACTGACATACGGGATCGTAATTATCATCTAGATGAGGGAAAAAGTGACCAGGCTCAGGGACAGCGTTCCGCATGTGGTTGTGGCCGTGTCGCGTCACAAAGAGAGCTGCACATACTACACCAATGACACCATCGGCGGGTTTGTGCGGCGGGCAGAAAAAGCGACGGAAGAGGAGATAACCAATCACAACCTCAAAATGGCACTTAAAGACCGAAACGAAAAAGTAGTGGAGGAAATGTTAAAACGGACCCCGGGGTCAGTGGCGGATCCATCAGGGACCTAACATAATGAAGCACACTAATGTAAATGTTAGTGTATTTAATTGTCAACACCATATGTTGAATAGAGGATTACCGTAGTAAGTAATAAAAAGAAAACTTTTATTGAATAAGCATGTTTATATTATATTGAATTAGCATAGTAATAATAAAAATGTAACAAAAAAAAAACAAAATTGGACTCACTTTAGTTTTTAAGATACAATAAATAACATCGTAGTTGTAAGTCTAAATGTGATGTATGGAGTAGGATATTTAAAACAAAATTAAGTAATCAGATAAAAACAAATTAAATCTAAAAATGGCACGGACCCTGGAGTCTGTGGAGAAATAAAGTTTCAATAAAAAAAAGGTTCACTCTGACGTATACCGCTACCTGGTAAAAAATAATAGAAGGTAACTTAAGGATTTTCAAAGACTTTAAAAATGGCTTAACAGAAGTGTCTTCTGGAATGCGTGCTATTGCGCCTACAGCCCGCTTCTGCATGCGAAATGCTCGCAGCCAGTCTGCACCACGGCCCCATATTTCCGTACCATATTGCAGCACAGAGTGGACTGTCGCGAAATAGCACGATCGCACGGCATTTTCGGGGAGAAAACATGAGCTCCTTTACTATCCCTCTACTTTACTCTATACGTGTAATCAAGCTCGTACGTGACATTACTATTGAGCGCTTCCGTGCTTCGGAGGGCACGTTAAGCCTTCGGTCCCGGTTGTTGTCTTAGGATGGCAGTCGTTACAGCATGGTGGTAGGGCACTTTGCGAATGCCCGCCTGGCTAGCTACCACCCTCAAGTTGAAAATCTGTCGCTAAGCACCTAACGGTGTGTTCCGGCAGCTGTCCTTGAGAGCCAGTAATTCTAGGTTAGCCTGAACAACAACTTCGACCACATCATCACTTACCATCAGGTGAGATAGTGGTCAAAGGCTAACCTATCAAGCATAAAAAAAAAAAAAAAAAAGCCATTACAAAACATGGGTGGAAAGTGGAAATCTCTTCTCTCCGTTCGGTAATATAAAACGCGAGGTTGTTTTTATGATAAATAAACATCGCTCCAATTTCAACATCCAATTTCATTATGTAATTGTATATTCATAATTTTTGATTATTCCATTCGATGCATTTCCTTTGTTGAATAATGTTTTAAAACTGCCAGTGAAGCATTTAAAGTTGGTAATAAGAGGCGAGTTGTACTGTAAATTTAAACAGTTCTTAATCGGTCAAACAGTTTTATTTGTTTCGATGTTTTGTGAAATCTGTTGGTTGGATCATAAAATTAATCGCAAAACACAATTAATATCTCTGTGGAAATACATAATTAATAATCAATTAAAGATTTTGAATTCAGCTTGACTTTATATTGACAATGTGACAGTCATCCTGGAAATCAAAACGGATTCAGCTTAAAAGTGGTATTCTCATAAATATGATCTATCCGGAAGACTTAGTTCTGCTGCATATGCAGTTCGTAAGATAAGATAATTTCAACAGACTTAGCTAGTGTTAGCCTAGTTTATTTAGCGTGATGCGTGTTGGCCGGTGATCCCCCCTGGGAGCTCCAAGCGGAGATCCTCGCCGAAGTGTACCACTTCGTGGCGGCGAGGAGATCCCGCGGGGAGCCTCCAGCGTGGGAGGAGGTCACGCGCATGCGACGGTGGGCGCGGGCCGCCCTGTTGAGGCGGTGGACGGAGGACCTGGCTCCACCGGTCCCTGGACAGAGGACGGTGGATGCCATTCGCCCGGTCTTCCGGAGGTGGGTAGGGCGGCGATTCGGGTCGCTGACCTTCCGATTGGTGCAGGTGCTTTCCGGACACGGATGTTTCGGAAGGTACCTGCATCATATCGCTAGATGGGAGGCGACCCCCGCCTGTCACGAGTGTGGAGCGCCAGAAGACACGGCGCTGCCGAGCGTGGTTAACGCTATGCTCGGCAGCGACGGATCGTGGCAGGCGGTGGTCTCTTTCTGCGAAGCGGTGATGGCGCAGAAAGAGGCCGCGGAGCGGGCGAGGGAGGACGACGTCCTCGCGGACCCGCTCCGGCTTAGACGAACTGGGGGGAGGAGAAGGCGGTTCGGGCGCCTTCTCGCTCTTTCCTAGTGCTGTGCGGATCATCGGTGGAGAGTCGGGGGATTCTCCACTGGCTTGCACGATCCCACACGTCTGGGGGATGGCCCCAATGAGCCGGGTCATCCCTCCATTGGCCGGGGCCCGTCATCGGTGACGGGCTGGCCGCTGGGGCGAGATGGTGACTGCTAACGCTACCCCATTTCGCCCTACTAGGCGGCAGACTGCTCATCCCGGGTTTTTAGTGGGTAACCTCACTTACTACCCCCCGAGGGGGTAGTAAGGCCCTTCAGGCGAGGACTCCCACATAACCACTCCGCTCCCCCCGGGGCGGGTGGTATCCATAAAGGATTTTCCCGGGTGAAAAAAAATAAAAAAAAAAAAAGGTTATTTAGCGTACTTCAATAGTATTATGTCGTATGGTGTATAACTGACAATATATATCATACATAAGCGTGCAAATTGATCCATTTATTATGATATGGTTCCTACGGAATCTCTGAGGGATATTCTTAAAATAATTGATATTTTAACTTTACCGAATCTGTATATATTTGAAAATATTATGCATGATCATATAAAATGAAGAACAGTGTGTTGTATTTAATAGCTAATTATATATAACGGCTATATGACATGTCATGACATGACATCCCCCGAGACATAGAGTGCCTTAATTTTGCCGGTACCTAGATAATGCTGCTTTTTCAGTCACGCGGATAGCCACCCGCGTGCTGATCTAGCCTGCATGAGGGCTGCCGGCATCCTATGATTTCATACATGTTTTTCCTATCAGACGGGCAGCACGCACGTGGCAAGTAGAATACTATCACCCGCATGTGGACCGAATCCGCGCGCGGCCAAAAATATGCTTGACAAGAAAAGAGCCCTAGGTTCGCTGGTACCTTGTTGGTGGCAGTACTTTCCCTAAGAAATTCTTCTTTTACAAAGAATTTTACTACTTCTATAATATATTGCCTTTAAACCACTGATTAAATAGTGGTGAAACAGTCTGCATAGAACAACCGCGAGATTTAAAACAACAGTTTTGCTAAATTGAATCAATTTGTTTCTTAGGACCGTGTGTTGGAAGTTCGATTTGTCTGTAAGTTTTGAAACGTATAATAAAGTTTGTTTAGCGAGTCGGACTCGTGCACGAAGAGTTCGGTACTATTACCATATTAGACATTACATTAGACGCTAACTTAAAATCTTTTGTTAGTTTCCAAGTACGCAATTCCGACTCGCACTTGGCCAATTTTTTGTATTTATTGTTATAGTGGCTACAAAAATAAATTATCTGAGAAAATGTCAACTGTCTAGCTATCACGGTGCATGAGATACAGCCTGGTGGCAGACAGATAGTGGAGTCGTAGTAATAAGGTCCTGCTGGGGTTCGTACCATTTGGGGACGGGACCCCAAAAACTAAAATATGTTGGAATTTAATGATTATTATTATTATTATAAATGCTTATTATTCCCTCCTGGTAGGAAACAGAGCTATCAATTTTTATTTATAATATTTTCAGGTAATATATATACCTATTTACATTATTTAATTATGTTTGTGCTGCTTTTTTAAACAGATTTAAAAATAAAATATAAGACTCATTTAAATTGCAATGTACTGTATCAGCCGGATTGTCCACTACTGAACACTACCTCCCCCATTATGGGGGGGTTTTGCCATAATTACCACTCTTGGCAGGCGTCTTGAGAATCGCTGTGTGAGATATCAGTTCCTCATAAGGCACTGCTGCCCACCTTCCGGTATTTTACCTTTAGTCGCCCCTTACGACACCCACAGGTAGCAATGGGGAGGCGATACACTGGCCCAGCACCCTACGATAGAATATAAACGTAAAAATAAAAATATAAGACTCATTTAAGTCACTATGTAACTGCATGAAATATTTGTATCTCAGAGTACAACTGCGTATAATTATATTGTTAAGATTATTCATGCAAATAAACTATTTGATTGATTTAATTTGATATAGCGGTGACAATGTCAACTATCAATCGACTACACGGTCGCGTCGCGTCGCGTCGCCGGCACAATCAACCTGTCACATCGCTCTGTAATTGCCGGCTCTACTCCACTGATTGCATTTTGGAGAGGTTGGTCTAAACCACTGCACAGTTTAATATACCCATCAACATTGCACTAAATCGATTATCATACATATAGTTCTCAGCTTAAAAATATATAAAGAAGTGTACCATTATGTTTTTATTTTTACAAATTATTAAAACATAAAATGTTATGCCCCGGGCGGGAATCGAACCCACGTACTCCGATTTCGCACCGGATGCCTAAACCACTCGGCCACCAGGGCATGCTATTTCTTTTTATACCTCATAGCTACTATTTCATTTGACGATGCTGGCGAAGATGTTGTTCAGGCTTAATAATAGGATTACTGGCTCTCAAAAACGGCTTTAATGATAGCTCAGTGGCTTTGGGTATGGACTGCCGCACAGCAGGTCCATGGCTCGAATCCCGCCGCGGACTTGAACTTCACCGCATGGTGGAAGGTTATATTTGCGAATGCACACCTGGCTAGCGACCACCCTCAAATAGAAAATCTGTCTCCAAGCACCTTACGGTGTGTTCCGGCAGCAGTTCTTGAGAGTCAGTCATTCTAGGTTAAGCCTGTTAACACCTTCGACCACATCATCACTTACCATCAGGTGAGATTGTGGTCAAAGGCTTACCTATCAGCAATAAAAAAAAAGGTGCCGGAACACACTGTTATATGTTTGCTGAGAGATTTCATACTTGAGGGTGGTAGCTAGTCAGGTAGGCATTTGCGAATTGCCCTTCCACAATGCTATAACTACTGACAACCTAAAACAACGTTCAAGTTGCTTAATTTAGTCGATCGGTAATACGATTGCTTGATTATAAGGTAATAAAGAAATCTGAAGTGCAACTGTGTTTAAAGTGAAACATATATTTTGGAACTACTCCGCCACGATAACGAATTTCCACTTGTAACTTTTGCTGAAATGTGGCCACCACGAGCAGCGCGCATTAAGATTAAACTTTATTTAATTCAATTTTTGTTTTATTTACCGCAACAAGGTCGTACCCTCTTAACGACTAGGTAAGCTCCGCTACGAGCACTTCAAAAAACCACTAATATCTACTCCTAAAGATGCACAAGCGGTATTTAGGTATTAGGTCGTGATCACTACGAACACAAAATATAAATGTAACGCAACATGTTCATACACATAACAATAGACAAGTGGAAGCCCTCCGGCTTCGAAACTTGCCGGCAAACTTCCTAATGGACCTCTGGATTTTCCTGAGGGCAAATAAATGTGTGTTATATTTGTTGTAAATATGTTGAATAAATAAAACAGTGTTTTGTTTACCTATCTATTGCGTGCAAAGGAAACTAGACTGTATATATATTTCTTCATTTTACTACCACGTTCAGCACTAAAAGTTTTATAAAGCCAGTACGAGAACAACTGGCAAGAAATTCAGGGCAATTCTTTTCAATGTGTTACAAAAATATACCAAAACTCTGTAGTAACCCCATTTTAAAACATTACACGAACATTTTCAGTTTCACTGTCACTTACTACTTATTCATTTGGTCATAATTTGTCGTCCGTTCACGTCGACTTCCGAGGCAAGACTGATTGTAAAATGTAACTGACGTTAATCCATACGCATCATAGATAATGTTTAATAGAACGCCTAGCCCCCGCCACACGTCTGTGGTCGGATGCATATGACTAGGTAAAGTCGGTATAAATACTTTTATCTATGTGAAAGCATTTAGTATTTCTTTATATTCAATTAAGTATCTATTGACATGTACAAAATATGGATTTTTCTGAAATAAACGTTTGATTGATTGATTGATTGATAATTTCTAAAGGCTTGAATATGTTAGTCGGTTGAGTAGGTCAACCGTTATCGACTTTGTTTTACAGTTTAAAAAATTATGTGCACAATTTGTGCCATAGGACAATGCCACAAGAACACAGCAATATTCGAATCCCTAGGTATGAAAATTTTCACCACAAGCTGAAATCAACGTGAAAGCTGGAGACCCATTTTTTGGGGCTACAAAAGCTTTCAATATATCGGCAGAGTTGCCCCAAAGTATCAGTCCAAAACCGCGTAACTACCAAAGAAACGTATCCGTCAATTGTATGCTATAAGAGCGATTTCGTATCAAACAGTTTGAACTTGTACGTTTTGAAGCGCTCGAAGCGAAGTTGACTTAGCTGTTCTTAACTGATCAATTCAGCTAAGCAACGTCTGCTGCGGTCATGAGTTGGATGGTTGACCGCTGGTGACATTACTACTTAGCGTGCACGTGCTTCGGAGGGCTTGTCTTAGGATGGCAGACGTTATAGCATAGTGGTAGGACATTTTACTAATGCCCACATGGCTAGCGATGTGTTCCGGCAGCTGTCCTTGAGAACCAGTAGTTTTAAGTTAGCCTGAACAACATCTTCGACTATATCATCACTTACCATCAGGTTAGATAGTGGTCAAAAGCTAACCTATATATAGCGAGCGTATTACCATCTAGTGGGCACAGATGCATGCCTATACCTGGCCAATTGTCGAAATCATCGTCCTAAATTACTAGCCAGTTCATTTCAAAGACCTTTCAAGTGTCATTGGATAAAAAGGTTTTTTCTCGGCAACATTGCCCAGAGCAATGTCGGTCGCTCAGCTGTCCGGGAATGATTAGAGTCCCGGAAATGGCACTGTATTTGACATCTTTCATGTTTTGGAGATTTGCTTTAACTTGGGTTAATTAAGACTATTTTGCGTTACTGCTTGAATGAAGCTAATATTAGCAAAGGTTCAACAAATTACGTCAACATTATAGGTTTATACCCTTTTCAATAAAAAATAATTATCAAAATCGGGCTACTCCGTAACATACATTTACTAAGATAACAAACATAAGAAAGACAAACTGAGAACCTCCTCCTTTTTTGAAGTCGGTTAAAAACTGCAGTATATACATATTTATGGAATCGTTTTTAAAGCCCTTCACTATGATACCCCACTCCGTGGCTTTGGAAAGAAATACATATTTTTTTTCATTTATTTTTTTATCATTCTCTATTTTATTATTGATAGACCAACCTTTGACCACTACCTCACCTGCTGGGAAATGTTGATCGAAGATCTGCTAAGAAAGGGATCCGGCACGCACGGCAAGGAAAGCTACTATAGCTGCGCACTTTAGCTACAGCACACTTTATTTAAGCACTTATCGACAGCAAAATGCTTTGTGAGATAAAGGCCATAACATAGATATTTTTTATTGTTACAACACTAGTATACAAAAATACCATAAAAGTAAAAATAAGCTTACAAAAAAGTATCCCAAAGGGCGGCCTTATTACTAATAGTGATCTCTTCTAAGCAATCTTTGGATGAAGAAGAAATTAAGAAATAACTAGAGGGTGTGTAATAAATATATTATTACACGCCGAGGTATTATCAAGTCACATATTCAGTCACAAAAAATAAAGTTGCCTAAACACTCACTTTACCTAGAGACCTACGATGACGTTAAATAACATAGCTTTTTAAAATTTAAACCTTACAAATTTTAAACAAGTATACTTATGTAGCGCCTGTTGAAAGTCCAAAAAGCCATTAACAGCGCAAGCTAATAAACTATTCCATAATTCAGGCGCTCATCAGAAATGAGCTCGCAATTTTTCGCGCCCTACTTTTGTTTTACGGGATAAGAAACAACTAGGTACGTGAAACGAGGAAACATTTTATTGACGGAGGAATTACGTATTGTGATGGACATTAGTAATATATTGTTGCTATTGTTACTTTTCTACCCATATCCGACATAGGCCGGGTCAGTCAGTACAATATGTTTATTGCAATTGCTTCCGGTATTTTACTTTTAGTCGCCTCATACGAACTCCGCAGGTAGCAATGGGGTGCTAACATTAAGGCCCTTATATCGTCAAATGCGTAGTTTCTAAAGCGAACTCATTCGTAACTGTCGAAGTTCAACATTTGATTTCTTTTTTATTGCTGATAGGTAAGCCTTTGACCACAATCTCACCTGACGGTAAGTGATGATGTGGTCGAAGGTGTTAACAGGCTTAACTTAGAATTACTGGCTCTCAAAAACAGCTGCCGGAACACACTGTATGGTGTTTGGCGACAGATTTTCTACTCGAGGGTAGTTGATATTCAGGCGGGCATTCGTCAAATGCCCTTCCACCATGCAGAAGCTCAAGCCCGCGGTGGGATTCGAACCATGAACCTGCTGCGCGGCAGTCCAAAGCCAATGCTACCGAGCCATCACTGCTTCCAAATATATAAAAAATATACTTCATAGATGAATTCAAGTGCAACATTTGCTACATATGATTTTACGGTATTACTATTACTTCTTATATGTAATAATCTTCCACTCTTACTTCGTCCAAAATTTGGGCACCTCATTACTCCGAAAAAAAATCGAGCTTACATAAATCTTAATCATATTATCATGTTTAGATATTACATTTCTTATTTTTACAATGTTCGTTATTTCTTGTAAAACGTTTTTTTACTGTTACCGGGGCAGATGCGGGGAGGTATTCGATTTTGTATATCATAAAAAATTGGTTATCGTCAAAAAAATTTCAGAGTCTCTTAGGTATAATTAATAAAATTCCATTGCTTTCACAATACATAATAAACCTAAATCTGTTTCACAAAGATTTTGAATGCAACATTATTTTTACAAAGACAACTGAAAAATAAAAATTTACTTACAGCCGTAAAAGTTTTACAGACTATTTTTCAGCATTCAAGATGTTACTCGGCTAAATTTACACGCTTGTAAAATGTACTGGGTGAGTTTTAAGTAAGTTTCATAGTACTGTTAATATTTTTAGGTCTCCAGACAATAATATTCTACAAAAAGTGAGGTAAGATGATAATAATTAAGAAGTGCTCGTAGCGAAGTTTGCTTAGCCGTTCTTAACCAATCAGCTAAGTTAAACAACGTACGCAGCGGTCATTCAGAGTCAGACTTAAATGGGTGATCGCTAGCTAGTGGCATTACTACTGACTGAGCAAGGATGTGCTTCGGAGGGGACGCCGTTTGTTTTCTTAGGATGGCAGTTGGTATAGTATGGTGGTAGAGCAATTTGTGAATATCCGCCTGGATAGCTACCACCTTCAAGTAGAAAATCTGTCACCAAGCACCTAACAGTGTGTTCCGGCAGCAGCCTTTGAGAGCCAGTAAAATTACAGGCACATGACACTCAGCAACTGTATGTCTCAGGGTGACGGGCGTAGTGCATTTCGTCAATTGTGACGAAATGCATCTGTTATAGGCAGAGGTTAACGCTTGATATGAAGCGGGCCCCGTGCTTGTTCCGTAATAATCGAATAAAAAAACCTCTCTACCATGTTAGAGTCTCAGCAAGCGCAAAGTCAATGAAAGTCTCTCCTGTCAGTGTTGTGACCACCACAGAAAAGAGAATAGTATTTTATATCTCTATGGTGACTACTAAGCGAGCATCGCTCAGCGAGTAAGCTAGTAAGTGAGAGTCTCTCGGGAAAGATTTTGACCCCCAAGCAAACATCGCTGAGCGAATATACTCGTAGCTCTTATCACTGCGATAATCTATTGGAATGATCGTTCTTGCTGACAGTGTCAATATTCAGCGATCAACCAACATATGCATACCTTTTGTTGAAACAGGATTTGTATCTTTCTTGAGCGAGAAAGTAGTCGAAGCATCCCGTCGCTATCGCACCGGCGCCGACGCGGCGCGCGGCGCCTCCGTGTGCCTCTACCCAACTTAGAGGGTTTTACTTGGCTTTGCAATAAAACATCTCAAATGCATTTTTTGATATGCTTTATAGGTACTTTTTTATCTTTTTACACTTAAAATACAGTAATGTCTATTTTAAAAAAATGGTTGGTATCATGAGACTCCGGCGGGTGTGGACTGTATTTTGAAATGCCTTTCTATAGGGCTGGTTCGCGGTGCGGCGACATATATATAGATAGAGGGTAGACCGGTTGGCAGCTAAAGGATAAAGAACACAGGGTTACAGGAAAATAGGATATGCACGCCTACCTTGTCTCCTTTCGCGTGCTCCTCCGCTGCTTGTGAAGATCTGGTATAGTTGTGCTACTCCTTGTCTGGCCAAATGCGCACGCCAGCAATGTGCTAGCCTGGGCGCGGCGCTTTCACAGCAAAAACCTCACAGCACTTGTGTTCACCTTTAGTCCTATTTCACTATTTCTGTCTATACAAAACGTTAAAATGTAAACTGTTCGGGTAACAGTTTCTCTGCCGTACTTTTCTGCGGTTAGCAGTTGCCTCGACGAGATTTGACAACGTACTGATGCAATGGCTGCATCGCATCATAAGCGAGAGGCAAATATGCTGTAGGCGTGCGTGGGAAAGGGATAAAATATAGAAGTGAGGGATCTTGGGATATAGTCATCCAACGTGATAAACCAAAAGAAAGAGAATTGTGGTAGGATGCTAATGCGCGCGAAAATTGAATCTTGTTATATGGTTTTGGCGGCAACAGGTCGTTTAGTTCAGACTATGCAAGCTACGCTACGAGCGCTTCAGGAACCCTATTAAATGAGATCTTCTGTGTGGCAGCTGTCACTTGATTATTGATATTTGATGTCTTAATTCCTAATAACTGACAGATGAACATTATGATCATACATGCATAGAATCACGCCTGTATTCCCCGAAGGGGTAGGCAGAGGTGTGGACACACCCACGGTTTGCCTTTCAATTTGGGTTTCCGTCCCATGTAATAGGGGCGAGCCTATTGCCATTCATCGGGCACAGTTTTAGGATCATACAAAATATCTTCTGTAACATACTGGATGAAACACAAGAACATATTACGAATTATGTTTACGCTAACAACATATAAGACAAGAACACAAGAAGGTACTTGTAGGGCACTAAGATCGTATAAACAGTTCTGTTATGCGTCTAATGCACACAACTCCTTACTCAAATCTACGTGAGAAGTGGGATGCAGCTAATTTGGCGCAATTTTCCCGTAATCACCTCTTACGACACCCACGGGAAGAAATCGGGAGGTGACATTCTAACCCGGAACCTATAACCATACATAATTAACATACTGACTAATACCCATATGCCGAAACTATCAGAACCTTCAAATACATCATTCCACAAATTCGAAGAAAGCAAACAACCAATCGCAAAGTTTGATTCACCTGAATTTTTATGGCAGTTTTTCCTCTTCCATTTATTTTTACCTTTCAATCCCGTTTGTACAGTCCTTAACAAAAGTTTTTCACTTTATTCCAATCATGTACAAGCAAAGTTGATTCTTAATATCAAAGTAGAAGAGATGTTTATGCTTGACGATTTATATGAAGAATGTCTCAAGTTTATGTTGTATTTTAGGAGAATGTTTTCTTTTAGCCGTGCTGTAATGATCTGTAAAACATTATTACCTTTCGCTTTCTTCCCTGGAGAGCTGCTCTAGATAGCAGAGGTTATTTTATTTTTAAATATCTTAATAATAGAAGGCATAATTTATATTATTTATTTTCCAGCCTTCATAATATCTTCCGCCAGACTTTTACCATCGCCAATGTTGAAGCTATTTTCGAACCGAAAGGTCTAATGAGTGACGATGGTACAAGATCTGAGGATACGACTCTGGTTTCATGGAATGGGCGGCCCTTAGAATGGGACGCTACGTATGTTAACACTTAAGCGCCATCATAATTCTAAAACAAACTTAAAGGCTGGCGCCACAGCTACTACGGCGGAGCAACTCAAGTGGCACAAGTATGCTAACCTCGTTAGTGGTTACATATTTGAGCCGTTTAATGCAGAGATATTGAGTCCAGGAAACTAATATCTCTGTCCAAAACTTATCAGCTTTGTTGGTGCAACATGTGATTGGCACTTAATTGGCTCAACGATGAATGTAATCAAGATTATACTGTCAGCTTGCTGTGCACGCTGTGAGTTGCAACTGGTGGTGGGTTGGAACATTGGAACTGCGTGTGGGTGTGCATTGGCTTTTAGATTGCCTAAACGCTTTCGTTGTAGTTGCTGTAATGATATATAAAAATAATTATATTATTTGCAGTGTTTTGTTTATTTAGGGTTATTGGTCAATCGACGACTAGGAGGTTGTATGGGAGGTTACTAGCGATGAATTAGAACATTGTCCGTAAGCAAAAGTCGGCCATTTCTGAGGGAAATCATAATAAAGTTATATTTCAATTTATCGAATATTTATCATAGGCGTAAAAAATATTTAATAAAATACAAGAATAACAATGTATTCCAGTCCAACAGCAGTGCCTGAGAGTAAGGCGCATAATATTATGTCTCGAGGTGACGGCGCCCTTCAGTTTGTAACTTGTGAAGATATTATAGGTAGAGGATATACCAGGATTATACCAGGTTTTTAAGAACTTAATTCCGTAACAAGTAATAAAGGTGCTTGGCGACAGAGATTTTGTCGGTTATAGGCGGTTACTCAAAATGTCCTTTCGTGATGCACTTAAATTCACAAACAACGACTAGATTCGAAACATAAACATATTTAAAAAATATACGATAAAAATTATGAGACGTTTTCCAATGTACAAAAGCAACATGATTACAAGAACAAAAAAGTATTAACTATACTATCTTTTACCCTCGACACGTTTCACAATTTTTTTGAAATCCATGTATAAGGGGTTGAGCCTATTGCCATCTACCGGTCAAAGTTCCAGACTTCGGAGTGACACTGAACTTTTTTGCTAAAACCCACAATTAATGTCCTATCCCGAGATTTAAACCAGCATCTCAAGATTGCAATGCAACACATTACGCCACTCACCCGACGAGACAGGTCAAGTAGTATTAAATCAGTCCCAAGCAGAACTCGGTTGCCCAATTAAAATGTATAGTAAAACTTTTTTAGTTTACAATGAGTATAATGAATAGATCCAGGCGTTACTTTGTGGATATATAATATTATATTTCCGCAAATTATCATATATTAATAATATAATAAAAATAATCACATGTTACGAAAACATTATCGATAAGACCTCCTGAAGATGCTTTGTGTAAAATCGAAACGCGACAGAAATTCTTTCGGTTGGACTGCGTGCCGTTTGTGACGTCACGTCAGTTTAACATGAAAATTAGTCAGAATTGTCAATAGATTTAAGTGTTTTAATACAATAAAATATTAATGTTTTCTTAAAATATTTGTTATTATAACAATGCGTATATAAAATTGCAGACTGTTCAGGGAGAAGCAACAGCGCTCCCTTGCGACACGTCGCCAAAATTGCGCGGAATGAAAACATTTGGAATTCATTACCTTCTCTGTTTTAATTCCACTCCCGATGTCAGGATTACTGTTCAAATTGGATGATTTTAAATTGTTTTGGTGGGTTCCGCACGATGAAATTTTGTTTTCTTGAAAGTGTGGTGAGGGCCAACCATACCATACACTCAATATCGGCAGGAAATTTTACATGCTTACTTAGGTATAAGTTAGGAATCCAACTCGCATGGAAGTTACGCGACTTCTTTTCATCAAACATTCTGCAGAGCCTGAAGACAAAAGTCTTCAACCAGTGATGAACATTCGGCACTGAGACGTGATCCTTCACTGTGTTGCTTATGGACAAGCTCAGAGACGCTCAACGAGCTATGGAGTGAGCTATGCTCGGAGTTTCTTTGTACGATAAAATCCGTAACGTAGATGTTCGCCAAAGAACCAAAGTCATCAGTATTTGCAAGTCGAAGAGGCAATGAGCGGGCCACATTGGTGGATAAACTGATGACCAATGGAGATGCAAGGTTATCGAGTGGTTATCACATTACACAGAGTTGGTAGCCCCCTACTAGGTGGACTGATATCGTATAAGTCACGGGTAGCCGATGGCTTCAAGCGGCTAAAATAGCCGTTCCTTGTGGCTACAGTGGACATCTTCCAGTGGCTGATGATGATATATCAGGTCAGAAATTGTGTTTTTGGACGATGTTCTTGATAAACCAGTTCTCATTCTTTGTTTAGCAAGAACTTTCATTTCAAGATTTCTGACCACATTACTTACCAATGTTTATACTTGTGATCAAAGCCACCGTCTATCAGTTACATATAAAAACATTTAAAAAATACGAGAGGAGTATCATATGTAATACCTTGGTAAAGTCTACACTTAACTCTGCTGATTTAAAACACTTACCTTCACGTGGCACTCACTCTTCCACTAGTTATTACATACTTTTTAGTGTTGGATGGCTGTGTTTTCTATTTTTTTTTAATGTATTTTTATACCTTTTATTGATTCATACTGATTATAAAATCATTGTCACTAGCTTAAAATACTGTTCACCCTAGACCAGAGTTGCATTTAGCAAGATAAACTAGGTATGCAAATTAATTTTTCAAATAATTGACTGTAACGATAAGATCTATTCAATTGATGTTCTGCCAGTGAAAACTTGTAGTTGTTCTTCTGTATAAGTACTCGTATATGCTGTCCCATGTACCTACTTAACCTGTATGTACTAAATTGTGAGTTTTTCTTTTATCTCTATAATTATCTCTATCTCTGTATATATATATATATATATATATATATATAATCAGTTGCTGTTCATTTGTCCCGCTAAAATTCAAGAACGACTGAGCTGATTTAGCTGATGTCGCTTTTGAAATGTTTGTCGTAGTGGGAAGGTTTGAACGATGAGAAAATAATTATGGAAAATTACGAAGAAGATAGTAAAAACAACAATTCATTAAAAAAAAATGAAAAAAAAATGAAAAATATTTATTTACAGCATTATAAGGAAAAGTTAGACACAATGGTTGGCTTATAAATAATTAAACATATCTCCCAAATAATGCCCAGATGGTTAATATATTTGTCAGCTGCTTATGACCTTCACACTAGACAAGCCTGTATCGTGAAGATCTTTGACGATTAACTAAATGAAATTAATAATGATGACACCTAAGTCTTAAAGATAAGAAAAATATAAAGTTTTATGAACTACGTGTGAAACTTAAGCACTCACACTGTATCTCTGATAACACACACATTAGTAGAAATATGTTTCAATATATATATATACATATTCACAGGACCCAGACAAGAGATTAGGTTTACAGGTTTACGCGAGAATCTGCAGTATTTTTTCAGTGCTATCATAAGTTAATGTAGATAACCATTTATGAATGGTGTGTTTGGCTTCCACTACCGTCATATCCTTTATATTACAATGTTTCAGTACAGAGTTATAAACATATGCTTTGACGAACCCTCCGAAACGTTTAGCAAGTGCGGTTCTTACGGCAGGGGTAGCCAAACGGTAAATTCTGCGTTTCAACATATCTGAATATTCAGGAGACGCTAAAAGTGTTGTGTGAACTGAAAGTGATGTCCTCAAAATAAACAGCTGCCCAACCGTAAGCACACCACAATTTTTGTACAGTTCCGAGGTTGGGTATCTGAGTGGCTTATGTATCAACACTTTCAAGATAGAACGTTGTGCTCTCTCAACTCGAATGAGTAACGTCTAAGCTGCACTGCCCCAACATTTTATGCAATATGTTAAGAGACATTGACATAAAGCAAAATACACAGATTTTAGTGTAGAAAAACAAGCCACATTACGGAGTTCTCTGACAATGCCAGTAACTCGTCGTATACGAGTCGAAAGAGCGTCAATATGCTTATCAAAAGTTAGCTTTTCGTCTATATGAACACCAAGATATTTAATTACATTCACCCTGTTCAATGATTTGCAATTACAATTTTTACTAAAACAAGATGTATCGTGAATTTTGATGTCTACTAAATTTCCTGGAGCTGAAGCGGCTGTTTTGTGGAAATGCAAATATACAGTTTTACTGGTATTGAGCGTCAACAGATTATTGACGAGCCATTCAGACACTTGTTTCATACCCTTTTCAGCATACGACTGAGCTTCTTGCCACGTGGATCCATGAAAAATAATGGCGGTGTCATCAGTATAACATACAATCTCAGCATTTTCAATCAATAGGTCATGTAAATCATTTATGTAAATGGTAAATAGTGTAGGACCTATAATACTTCCCTGTGGCACTCCAAAATTGATTGCTTGTAAGTTACTTAACTTGTTATTGACCTTTATACACTGTCTCCGTTCCGTCAGGTAACTTCTAAACCAACCCAAGGCTGTGCCTCTGATTCCAATGTTATCTAGTTTCTTCAAAAGTATGGGAACGGACACAGTATCGAAAGCCTTGGCCAGATCTAAGAAAACTCCAACACAGTTCTGTTTGCTGTCTAGCTTAGATGACACCGCCGATGTTAAAGCCAATACCGCATCTTCTGTACTTTTTCCTCTTCTAAAACCGAATTGTTTGGACGATAATATATTACGGTTTTCCAAGAACTGAGTTATCCGGTTGCTTACGAGCTTCTCTAACATTTTTGAAAAAGTACACAACAGCGAAATTGGCCTATAATTTTCAATCTTATGTTTTGAACCACCCTTAAGAATTGGGATGACTGATGCTACTTTCCATTCCAAAGGGAAAATTCCGCTAGCTAGACTCTGATTAAAAATTGAAGTAAGTGGTGCGGTAATTTCTTCCTTAATATGCTTAATCAAAGAGTTCGATAAGCCGTCTATCCCCGGTGCTTTACCACATGGTCCGTGGGATACATAAAAAAAGAATCTTTAGGTGTACACTTTGTCCTTGCTATGTTGGCAAGATCGTCTTGAGTTTTATTAAGTTTTAAAAGAATTTGATTAGCTAACCGTTCACCAATAGTAGAAAAGTGTTCGTTACATAAGTCCAACGATTTTTGTGTTTCGCTGGCGCTATCATTGGTTGGAAGTAATTCAGTAGGTTCTTTTTTATTATTAGATAAGCCGCAAATGTTTTTAATTGTTTTCCAAAACTTTCTAGGGTTAGTTTTATTAGCTTTTAGCTCTCTGTTTTCATATTCAGTCTTCAACATACGTAGAAGCCCGACGAAAAAGTTCTGATATCTGGAATAGGAAACTTGGAGTATGTTATTTTTTGGTTCAAGTCGTGCACGCTGATGAAGTCGATCTCTGTGTCTCATACAACGCATAAGCCCAGGAGTAATCCAGGGCTTAAGGTTGTACTGCGTTCTACTGAGTCGAACCTCACGCGTATGTTTAGTAACAATGCCTTTTAAAATGTCTGAAAAAGTTTTTGTTACCTTATCTACGCCACAAACGTCACTCACAAAACTCCAATCAACGCTCTTCAGCTCTCTTTTTATTGCATCAAAGTCCCGCTTCAAAACCACTCTACTAAGTCGAGTAGGCTTAGCATTTCTGAGATTCATCCCAATCAGTACTGGATAATGGTCAATGATTTTCGTTTGACAAACAATCCCAACAGGATCCCGGCTGAGTTGCGAGCTAGAGACAAAGATATGATCGAGGCAATTTCGAATTCTCGTAGGCTCCGTTATAGCCGGTAATAGACCATTTTCCGCCATAAAACATTGGTATACTAGTGATTCAGGGTCACTAGAATCTAGAATGTTGACACTTATGTCACCAGCAAAGACTACAGGCAAGTTATCTCTTGTTTTTATGTGTGATTCTAGTGAAAGTAATAAATTTTCAATGTTTCCAGCAGACGGTGAACGATACACGGCAAATATAGGAACCATTTTATCGATACGAATTTTCAAACAATTAGCTTGATCAGCTGAAACTTCGGAAACGGCCGCAGACCAATTTTCTTTAATATAAACAACAACACCACTGTTTTGATTGTAATTAAGGTCGGTTTTAAAAGAATTATAACCTGGTATCGATGGAATATTTATAGAATCTCTTAACCAGCATTCAGTCAGAATGAGGACATCACATTCAGTATATAAACGTTTCACAGCAACAAGAAAAGAGTCGAAATTATTTTGGATGTTCCCAATATTAAGAGTGAGTATTTTAAAATTATGGTCTATTGTGAAAACGTCTTTACATTGTTCAACTTCCTTAATAATAAAACAGTTAATTTTTATAGCATCCAAATCATTCTGTAACTCATCAGAGAACATAATTTTTGATTCTGTAAAGTTGTCCTAAGCCAAATCGTCCTCAAACATAACTTCCAAAGTACAATAATGTTTATCTTATACCCTTGATTGTCGATATATAACTGTGATATTATTGTATTATTTTTGTTTAAAACCTTGTGTTGTAAACAAATATTAGCTATAAACTTTTCCCTTATAACTATTCCTGTAATTAAATACCTATTCCTGCGATTCAGTACTTGTGTGCGTAAGTAAAATAAAGTATATATTGTTGAAACAGAAGCCAGTAATAGTAACAACGTCATCTCAATCCAAAAACTAGTGTTATGAGTTAGTGCTGAAAATTGCTTTTTTCTATAATAACTAAGTATACATACGTGCATTACACAAAATAAATGACAACAATAACTACGAGCTGCCACCGTCCGATACAACAGGAAGAATACGTTCCAGATCATGCTGCGACCGGATGAGCTGAGCTGACTTTCCCTCACGCTGTCTAATATAAATGGCACCCTGGTTACACCAGCAAAAAGCATAACCTTGGCTCTTGGCCCTGAGTCTTGCATTACGAAAAAGAACCCTGTTATCTTTAGTGAGCCTTTTGTTGACATATATACGAGATGTAGCTCCAGTTACATCCAAGTCAGCACTACTTAAATTCTTCCATGATTTAACGGCTCTTAAAAACTGGTCAAGTTTGGAACGCCGCAACAGCCTTATGACTACTGGACGTGGCATTTTACCAACATCCTCTGGAAGTCTGGACGGCACAGGCGGACGGCGAGGTCCAACTCGTGCTACTCAGTCCACGTCAGTATCTTCCAACTGTATTCCAAACTTCTGAGCCGCAACTTTCACAATGTGCTCCAGGTTTTCGCTGTCGTTTTCTGGTACGCCGACTATTTCGATCTCATTACGTAACATATACTGTGCGTGTGCGCTTAACTCATTTTGTAGATGCTGTACTGAAGCTGGAAGGGAAGGAAGTAACGACGTGGCTCTGCTTCTCCAAGTTTACTAAACAAGAGTCTGTGGATTCCAAGGTACGCACAACATCATCCATCCTGTCGTGGCAGTGGCAGACCGAGTTGGTGACCTCGTTTAGTTTATTTTTGAAGGATGAAAATTCGCTGGTAAGGCTATTAATAGCAGCCATGAGCTCTTTCAAGTCTGGTTCTTTGCTGTCTGAGTCAGACACAGTTTTTCTGCGCATTGTCACGTTTTGGGGTTCCAACGCCGTGCGCACTGGCGTTAGGGTATTATCGCCCCCCTTCTTCTCCAGAGCAACACATTCAGGACACTTCCATAATTTCTTACGATCGGCCGTAAGTGACGACATATTTATGCATAGCGAGCAGAAGATTTTTTCGCACGAAAAAGAAGTGCACTTTGTGGCGTTTGCTTCTTTTGTCGTTTTTAAACAACCTGCACACTTCATATTAGTATCCTATATCAAACTTGCAATACACGAAAAAAAGTACCTCTCTGAAGCAATGGGTATTTACAAGCCACACCAGTGTCCGCTCTGATTTTCTAATCTTTGGCCAGTAACCTCGCTATGACGTGATACACTTGATGCACGCGATTTCGAATCGTATGCGTTGCGCGTTACCGCGAACATACCATGCGCTCAGAAAACAATGGCCTCCCTCACTCGTTCGATAATAGTTTGTTGCAATAACACTTTTGCACTGTTTATGTATGTATTCTTGATATGAGATATGATATAACTATATCACTTACGTCTAACATATTTCAATAATTTATGTGATTAAATATAGAATGAATATGCTGTAGAATGAATTCTAGCAAAAAAAAGTACTTTTAGACTAATTATTTAGGAATAATTACACACGGAGCTTCTAAAACACTGAGTTATGACCCGACCGTGGTGTCAAAGAAGTTGTCATTGTCCCATATAAACTGTTCTACCTAAACCTACTTTCCTGTCAAACATTTGAAGTTCAGTTCGTCCGTTAGGATAGGTGACCGGCTCATTTAGTTATACAATAAAAATAAATTATGATGAAATTTAAATAGGACCAACTTGAAGGTACCGCTACTCAACAAAAAAGTCGCCATCAAAAATCATCCAAATCAATTTATAATTTATGGAGTAAACGCGTATCAAACATACAAAAAAAAACATACGGTCATGTTTATAACCTCTTTATTTTTTGAAAGTCGGTTATATATAGGTTAAGGTGAATATTTTTTTAAGAGCTTTTACACTTAACCTTGGTTCATAAGTAGTTTACTTGTGTGGTTCTCGAAGTGAGCTATAACGCTATAAGCTGCTAATTTTGCGATTGTTACCTCCTTTGAAGGGTGCTTTAGATCTGAGTTTTAGAATCTAACACATAATTAATTTATTACCAATATTTTTTAAAGGTACAATACCAAACTTTGTTTTTTTGCTTTCACGAGAAGCAAATAAATATTCGTACTCTTATAGTAAAAATCAAAGTAGTCATTAGCATGCTTTCAACTGCGTAAATTAGAATTACATTTTGTAATCTTATTTCTTTTCAAACATATAATTTTCTTACAGTTGCAAACTTAATACATTTTTCAAAAAAATCTGTAGAAGTGCACCTATTAACATTTACTAGCCCCCTTAAAGCTGTTTAAACAAAGTGCTTTTATTACATTGGACTTCGTAATATTTACTTTGTGTTAAAAGCATTGTAAGCATGTTATTCAGTTATTATTTTCTTTTTTATGTGATTGTGACGGCACAGGTACTTGGCCCACATGATGTTAAGCGGATTAACTTCTGCCTATAACAGATGTATTTTGTCATGTGACGAATTGTACTGCGCCCATCACACTTAGACATACACTTATTAAGCCTCATGTGCCTTTAATTTTTCTGGCTCTTAAGGACTGCTGCTGGAACACACTGTTAAGTGCTTGGCAACAGATTTTCTATTTGAGAGTTGTAGCTAGCCAGGCGGGCATTCGCAAAATGCCCTTCCACTATGCTGAAGCTCAAACAGGCGGTGGGGATCGAACCAGGGTCCTGCAGCGCGGCAGTCAAGTACAATATAATTATAAACTGACATATAACTTGAGATGGATAGTAAACTGTGGGGTCTTAAATAGTTAAAATAGTTACGGACCCCAAAAAGTCAGAACATGCATATTTGATTGAAAAATTAAGTGGTCGCGTTTAACAATGGAGGGTGGTTTGTGTTTTAATTTTTTGCATGGCGACGACTTTTTACCCGGAATTATAAATTGATATAGTTATCTCGTGCATTTGGGAATTATATTATTAACAAATACATATCTTAGCCGACCCCCCGGTAGCTGAGCGGTCTAAGCAACCGGCGCGAAATCGGAAGGACGCGGGTTCAATTCCCGCCCGGGCAAAAACATTTTGTACTCCAATAATTTGTAAATTTATGATTTTCGCTTATTACGTGGTATTGCTTGTAATCATTAAATTTAGAAAAATACATTTCTTTTATTTTTACTGATTTTAACTAATTGAAATAAACACATATACTTTTATGGGTAACTATAAAATATGGCAGATATAACTACCTAAATGTAACTACAACTATACATTTAACATTTTACCCATCAACAAGACGCCTGCCAAGCGTGAGAATAAAGGCAATCCCCCCTCCCAAAATGGGGGAGGCTGAGTTCAGTGGACAGTCCGGCTGATACTGGCACTTTTTATTTTCTCGGGCACGATAGTACTCCGCCAAGTCGAGCAAAAAAGCGGCACGGCCGTACCTTCCTTTTCTCGAAGCAGTTCAAACCATTTTCAACCCCCTTTACTTAACTGTGGATCAAAGTAGAAGCCTTAATTTTCAGTAACCAAGACATTGTATTAATACAGTATATTTCAATTTGAACTAGTAGTGAATTATAAATAGGCAAAATTTCTTAATTTTGTCACTTACTAACTGACCGATGATCAAAAATCTAAGCATTTTTCGCAGATATAGCAGCTTTAAATTTAGAATACGATTAGTGTTTAATGTATACATTTGTAATTTCTGTCCTGTTTTCTGGATACACCAACTGCACAACTAACTTTGTATTCCCATATAAATATATAGGATTACAAAGCTACATTTGCAGTTTGAATCAGTGTTGTTTAGGTATATAATATAATGGAATAATAGGTGTACATATAATTAGAAGGAGACTACCTACAAAAAGATATGAGATGCCATCAAAAACAAAACTTGTAAAAAACCAAGTCTCACAACTAGCAACAAACAATCCATGTGATAGCAAGCCGGTTTATATATTCGTGCGTGAGAATAAAGGCAATCCCCCCTCCCAAAATGGGGGAGGCTGAGTTCAGTGGACAGTCCGGCTGATACTGGCACTTTTTATTTTCTCGGGCACGATAGTACTCCGCCAAGTCGAGCAAAAAAGCGGCACGGCCGTACCTTCCTTTTCTCGAAGCAGTTCAAACCATTTTCAACCCCCTTTACTTAACTGTGGATCAAAGTAGAAGCCTTAATTTTCAGTAACCAAGACATTGTATTAATACAGTATATTTCAATTTGAACTAGTAGTGAATTATAAATAGGCAAAATTTCTTAATTTTGTCACTTACTAACTGACCGATGATCAAAAATCTAAGCATTTTTCGCAGATATAGCAGCTTTAAATTTAGAATACGATTAGTGTTTAATGTATACATTTGTAATTTCTGTCCTGTTTTCTGGATACACCAACTGCACAACTAACTTTGTATTCCCATATAAATATATAGGATTACAAAGCTACATTTGCAGTTTGAATCAGTGTTGTTTAGGTATATAATATAATGGAATAATAGGTGTACATATAATTAGAAGGAGACTACCTACAAAAAGATATGAGATGCCATCAAAAACAAAACTTGTAAAAAACCAAGTCTCACAACTAGCAACAAACAATCCATGTGATAGCAAGCCGGTTTATATATTCAGTCGTTACTTAAGGGCTCTTTTGTCTTAAGTTATTGCGTAGTTAGCTAACCTAACAACCTCTTATAGTGACTGTACGCTCCCCAGCCAATCCAGGGAGCGGTGTCCTGAGGGCTTGCCACAGGACTGGCAATTCTAACAAATTATTAGATACAACTATGCTCAATGCGAAATATAGAAATTACATAAGCCAACTCACCATGTTCAGCTTGAGTCCATTATATGGCACAGCGCCGTGCAATATTTAGATAATCACAGGTCTGAGCACTTGACTTTGGCGAGAGAAGGTTTTTCACTGGGTATGATGCAGAAGTTTGAACTTTGAGTTTGACAGTAGATAAATCACACGCGATGCATCTACGTCCCCTTCAAGTGAAAGGTCCGTTTGAAACTGGCAGGCGAACCAGCGAGAGGCAATATGATTCATAACTACCCCCTATTGAGCAATCGCATCAAATATATTTTTTGATACGATTGCTGTTTTGTTTTGTGATTTTTGTTTGTGTTAAGTACCTTTGACAGATTTCGATACCAACTGTTCCTAAATAATAAATGCGAGCCTTCAACAGTGACCATATCAATATTTAAAATATTTTATGTTCTAAATAAAATAGATTGACATGACAATGAAAACAATGTATTTCACAAGTAATACATATTATATAAGTTTGTTTAGAGCGATTCCACGTCAATCTATTTTATTTAAAACATTAAATAATTTTAATATTGTTATGGTCACTTTATAAGATGTTTTTAGGTTACCTAATTACGTAATAAGTTAAAGCACAAGGTTCCTTAAGTAAGGACTGAACAAATAACCGACTTGGTAATACATGGATCTTACAACATATACGGTAGAACTGTGTTGCGAGACTTTGTTTTTTGTATAAGTTTGGTTTTTAATGGCATATATTTATTTTGATTATTTAAATATAGTTGTAACTTTAAGTGTCTGTTTCGCATTGGGGAAGTTCATTTTGCGAATGCTTGCCTGGCTAGCAACCACCCTCAAGTAGAAAATCTGTCGCAAAGCACTAAATAGTATGTTCCGGCAGCAGTCCTTGAGAGCCAGAAAAATTACATAGGCAAATGAGACTTAACAACTTTTTTTTTTCTTTTTTTTAATTCATAATCGGTTCGAGTTGACCACACCTTACCTGATGTTAAGCATTGATGTGGTCTAAGATGGAGCTCGCTTACCTAGAAGAGACCTATAAATTTACTCTCGATTTGAAGACACCCATGTTGTATTCAACGGGAAAAACAGACCATGGTAAGTAGTTCCACTCTTTCGCAGTACGCACGGGAAAAGTGGAAGCGAAGCGCTTCGTACGAGTCCTGGGAACATCAACCATGTACGGGTGGCGCCTCTCCGTCTGTCTGGACGTCCGATGGAATAAGGGGGAGGGCGGAACTAAGTTGTGCAGTTCTTGTGCACATTCACCGAAATGTATCCGGTAAAAGACCGATAGACAAGCGACTTGACGACTTTGCGGTGCTCGAGGCTTTGCAGCCGAGACTCCTAAAGAAAGTCACTGCCTATTAACTTCTTGGCGCGTCTCTTAATCGACTCAAGTGCCTCAAGTTGGTAGTTGGCAGAGCCGAGATTTAAATTTATACCTTATATGTATACAGAAATTTTGGCCTCTTCTCTTTTATTATAAGTATAGAATATAGAAGATGTCGTCCGTCGAGGATCGTCCACTGGTGAACACAGCCTCCCCTATTAAGGGGGTATTTGCCATAATCCCCACGCTTGGCAGGCGGCTTGAGGATCGCAGTGTAAGTTAGCAATTATTTAGAAGGCGCTAAAATGGATGCAATACGTCACGAATTGCATCAATCGTGACGAATTTTATCCATTTTGGGCAGAGGCTAGTTCGTTTGACATCATGTGGGCCTCGAGCTTGTTCTGTCACAAAAACATAAAAAAAAAACTATAACAGACATGCGTGACGCTTACCATCATTTGGGCGAGTTGTCCGTCTCCTCTTCTCTTAACATAAATATAGTAATTAAATAATTAATTACAGATTTAAAATTATAGTTTTTACTAGTTAAGGTATTCTAAAACAACAATTTCTTTCCCATCCATGTTTATTCAGTTTAAAGTCGAGCACTATAACGTAGGTACCTATTACAAAAGCAGAGAAAAATATCATATATATATAAACTATAAAATAAGTAACCACCAATTTTCAATACTAGAAGGCATTATAATAATAATTTACACGATATACAAATTATTGGAGCATAAAACTATTGCCCCAGGCGGGAACCGAACCTGCGTCTTAGGATTTCGCGCTAGATGTCTATACCACTTGACCACCGGAACATGTTAGTTCGAGCCGAAACTTCGGGCTCGAATTGTAATACTTTAACCGTCAGAGCGGACGGTGCGCGGCCATCAACCAGCCAGACTACTAGACTGCATCTGATCGAAAGAAGTCGATAATAATACGAGCACGTTCCGGTGGCCGAGTGGTTTAAGCATGCGGTGTGAAATCGGAGGATGTGGCTTCGATTTATAATTTTGTGTTCTCATAATTCCTAAATGTGGTATTCGCTAAAAACACTATGGAGAATATATGAAAAACACGGGTGTTTGAGCGTGAACTTACTATGAGTCGATATCATATATCGACTATAGTGTTATATTTTATAATATAACACTATAGAGCTTTTAAACATATAAAAAAAAACTAGAAAGCTGTTACTTTTTAGTGGCCGATAAAAGCTTTTTTGATGTTTTGCCTCGTGATCACTGATCACTGATTGATCACATGAAAATATGCGAGTCAGGGATCGTCACATATTATATTAACATCACATCTTTCTCTAACACTTATGGTAGTTAAATAGAGAGATTGATAATAAGGTTTGAAACCTTCATCCTTATTAGCATTGATATTTTAACAGATAGACAGGTTACTGCCATTAAAATGCCATTGTAAATTTGTTTCGATGCATTATGTTTACGAGAGTAAAAGAGATAACAACCTCATCAGAACTGATGCTGCAACTTACCAAATACCCGGTAGCAATTAAGTGCAAGCAAAGGTTGGATGTGCGATGTATTCCAAAGTGCGCGTAAGTATAATTATTATGGTTTATTATTATTATAATGGTACATATTGTACGGAAATACCAGTTTTTTTTTATTGTGACGGAACAAGGACGAGGCCCACCTGATGTTAAGCGGCAACCTCTATCTATAACAGATGCATTAGGTCACAAGTGACGTAATGTCCATGCAGGTGAAACATACAGATTCCTGCATTAGTTATTGCGATAGACTCCGCAACACAAACAGTCTACCATTTACAACTTTTATTTCTGGACACCTAGATTTAGTTTATACATATAAAATATAATATAAAATAATACAATTCTACTTAATGAGCTCTAGACAATGTTACCCCGCGTGCTTTTATTTCTTAAGGAGGACAAAGATTGTTGCCTTCCGCTGTCGACAATACAACTCCAGCGGACTTTAGGCAAGGGAAAGCCTTCTAGCCTTGGAGGGGGAAGTGCCGAAGACACCTCACCCCAGGCGTACAGGGTGAAAACGTCTCCTGCGGGCGCTGAACGCGCGCGGCTACAAAAAGAAGAGATTCGTTTTATTACTTGTTCAAATTCGTCTTTAGTTCAACGTTTTATACAAAATACCGATATAACAATTGTATTTTCCGTTTACGAGCTAAAGACCAGTGAAATACTCGAACGAATAGACAGATAGACAGACAGACAGCGGAGTCTCATCAACAGAGCTCCGTTTTGACCTTTTGATACGAAACCTTAAAAATAAGTGTAATTAATACTTTATACACATAAAAGTGTTCGATCAAATTTGACGCTTGTGCTTCGACACTTGTTAATTAAACTAAAAACCCTATATCAAAACAACAAATAATTGAGCTAAAGTATTATACAAGACAAAGTGTGTATCAGAGTCGAGCCAAAGATCCTAGTTATAAAAGAATAATCGATTATTTTCAAACCAAAATGTGTGTTACTAAGGAAAATTCCAACTCGACCCACTTTTATATTCTATATTTCCCATTAATTCATTCTAACTTAAAATTAACTTATTGTAAGATCACAGATTTTATAATAAAATTACATTGATATTAATTAGCAAAATATCAAAAATTTCAAATCTCATATTTATATTTAGCTGCTACTCGTATTTTGACTGAAAAAAATTGACCAATATATACTGATCTAAAAAAATACGTTGTTTGAAACCGACAGAGCACAATTTTGGACTGTCGTCGTAGGTATCGAATTCGCCAGACTTAAATATATTGAGTGAAGGAATAAAATAAGAAATGTCAGAGTCAAATTTAAAAATACAGCTGGTACATTATGGGTATCAAATATAAGAAGATGACTTTGGATTGTAAATGGGCTACTATAAACAATTACTAATTTATAATTAATAATGAAGTACATTTTAAAAAATCCGTTTTGCAACTACAGTCAGCTAATTTATTTAAAAAATTGAAATCTCTGATTTCTTGCAATATTTTTAAATTCAATTCGAGTATCGTCAATAAAAACTACTACCATCGTGTAATAAAAATACAGCTTAAAAGATACTCTATCAGTAATGAAAGTTTGTTTCTTTAGTAGCCAATAATGCAAATACAATTCTACAGTAATTAACATATATTTTGAGTACTTGACATAAATCCGTAACATACTGGTACTCATTCCTATATAAAGTATTCCTGAAATATATATATTGGCAAGTAGTGATAATTTTGCTGATACGAACACGAAAACATTCGATGAACATGACATTAAAATTCGTGGCTATTTATTCAAAGCAACGTTTTCATTGATTTTTTTCACTACCTATAAATCCACTATACTATAAATTCACGATCTGAATTAATTTTCCTAACCGTCGACGTATAGATTTCATTATCCTCCTTCAATCCTTCTTTAGCTGCATAATAAGGAAACTCATTATGCGTAGGCAAGTAAAATATACCCTGCCTTTTAAAATTAGTCTCTAACCCTAAGTAATTAGTCTCAGAATTATTAAAACAATTTGCTAACCTAGCATTTTGTATTGAATCGCATCTCATGGCTATAAACTTTTTAGGGTGTTCTAAAGCCTGCCACCAATATACTATAGATCTCAAATGACTGCATAGAACCAGGCAAGGTATGTAAGGAACATCGCTAGGTTGGAACTCTCCGCCGTTGACATAAAAATCTACATGTCCTAATCTCTCGGCTATACCGAACCCGTCTATATTTGTATGTATAATATCAACATGTTGACCATCGGTTGGTGCAAGCTTGTGCTCCAATGGTAGATTCCTAAAACATGGACCTGCAGGATCGAGCCCAGTTATTCTAAAAGGTTTCTTTCCTGTGTGAGTGTAGAAGTGCTTGGCAGCATAACCAGTGATGTGAGCACCCAAGCTTGTCCCGACTAGCTCTAATTGGTCAGGGTCTAAGCCAATTTCATATAGCTTGACAAGAAATTCGCCGACCTTTCTGCCTATTGTTCTGCTCAGGCGAACTGATCTGGAAAAAACAAGAAAAATGCTTTTAGGCTCGCATGGTAGAAAGTTGTTTTGCATTATGGCTGCCTAAATGGTTACCATCAAACATGGAAATCTATGCTTGTAAGTACTTTTCATAGTATTTTATTTTATTTTACTTGTATTTGAGGGGCTTACACATATAACTACAAGGTAAAATTGACACAAACAACGAAGAGCCATTTTCAAACCTCCATAGTAAAAAAGGAATTATAACAACATTAACGCAACACATAACGCTAAAGTTTGCTTCTTTAAAATGTTTGTGCTTACGACTATCCAGGGGAGTGGCATAGGGCCGCAATATTATAGTATTTATGGAAGGCACACTACAAATAAATAGGTTTGTGGCAGGTTGCGATTTCATTACTTTGTCAAATGCAGGTGACGAGCATAATATGACGAAATTTCGGCAAGCAAAATATTTTTGTACTCAAGTTTTTGGAACCTGGTTGGAATGTTTAATTTTGGTTACAAGTTTAAGGTCATAGACTCTTGATTGTAATATATAACCAGTAAACACAAAACTGACACGTGCATCCGAGATTGTAGCGTTAAAAGATGGAAATGGGAGCACTGCTGCTCATAAGTAGGGTATTTGAAACTTATAGCCTGAAGAATTTCTTTTCAGACGCTCTAACACGTATGAGTATGACCGTATTCTGTATTTCAAGTAATAAATCTTGCCATCTCAGACATAAGTATACTTGAAAGTGGATACAGATATGGTTTAATATAAATAGATAACTGTTTATTGTATCTACACCAAGATGACGTATAAGTTATATAAATAACTTATTCTATGTTATTTTACTATTGGCGATCTTATCGCTTATAATCGATGTGTTTAAATTTTAACACAAAACTGACTTTAAAAAACAGAAAATATAAAAAAAAATCAATAACATGTAAATAAGCCAAACCATCTTAAACAGTTTTCATTGTTCATTTAACATCAACAAAAGATAATGAGAACATCACTAATGTTGTCAAAACCAAGTAAAGACGAATTATTACGTATAACTCAATCTTACCATCTAATAAACCTATATCAGTTTTACCATCTATTTCGAAAATATTAGAAAAAGTAATTAATAACCGACTCTTAAATTATCTAAATAAATTTAACATTTTATCATGCTCGCAATACGGTTTTAGACAAGGACTTTCCACAGAAGATGCCATTGCAGCTATATGTAATCTTATAGTGCAACAAGTTGATAGTGGTAACAAGTGCTTGGCGGCTTTCCTTGACCTCAAAAAAGCATTTGATACGGTGTCTGTAGATATACTTATAAAAAAAACTAGAAAATGTTGGGGTACGAGAAATGCCACTAGCCCTTCTGTCAGACTATTTACGTGAACGTAAGCAAAGTGTTAAAGTGAATGAATTTGTTAGTGGTTATAGTACTATTAGTTATGGTGTGCCTCAAGGAAGCGTACTGGGCCCGACATTGTTCTTGATTAAATGACCTCTGTAATCTCAAAATTAAGCACGCGAATATTTTTACCTATGCTGATTATACTGCAATCGTCTTTACTGGCACATCCTGGCATGATGTTAAAAAAAGAGCTGAAGAAGGACTCTCTATCACATCCCTCATTACCCTAAATATCTCTAAAACTAATTTTATGACTTTTAGTAAATATAATAGCAGCCAACCTCATTCCGAATATAGCCTCAAAATACACAATTGTAACCTCGTTGACTCTTCATGTGACTGCCCTTAAATCTATAAAGTATCAACCATAAAATACCTGGGAGTCATGATTGACCAATGTTTGTCCTGGCATGCTCACGTTGAACTTCTCATGGCCAGGGTTCGTAAATTAATCTGGATTTTTAAAATTCTACGTCATGTTGCATCAAAAGACTTAATTAACCAAATCTACTTATCTTTAGCACAATCAATTCAAAATTACTGTATACCAGTCTGGGGAGGAGCTACTAAGACCAAGTTCTTGGAACTCGAAAGAGCACAGAAATCTTTATTAAAAATAATGTATTTTAAGCCCTACCAATATTCTACTGACATGCTTTATCGAGAGTCCGGATTGTTATCCGTCAGAAGACTCTACATCCTAAATGCCGTTTTAAAGCTACATAGATATCTTAAATTCAAACCTATTAATCTGACTAAGAGAAGAAAAGGTAGCGTAGCTGCTAAAGTCACTACTTGCTCTCGATTTGCATCGAAACAGTATGTTAAGCAATCTACCTACCTCTATAACACCATAAATAAAACTTTGAATATATATCCCTTAAATAATTATAATTGCAAAAAAACCCTCAATAAATGGCTATTGACGCTAAGATACGAAGAAGTTGAAAAGCTTTTAGAAGTTGTGTCGTAACATGCATTAAAACGTTAACTTTACACATTTATCAAATCATTCATACTAATATTCACATCATTATATTCTTACTCACATACTCACCATCCTCCTGACACACACTTACACAAGCCTACACTTATAAATACACGCATACTTTCACATTAACAGTAATATAAACATACATACACTCTCATTCACACTCTACATACATATACAAAACATAACCTAATATTTAAAACATATATATATATATATATATAATATACTTACTTTAGGTAATGAATAGATTCAGGCGTTACTTTGCGGAAATCCATATTTAATAATAACAAATACTTTTAAAAGTATCCTAAAAAACATTAAATAATATTTAAATAAAACACTTAAAAAAGCATAAAATTATATATCTAGTGACAATTCCGCCTAATTTTCCTGTTATCTACGTGACGTCATAAACATCACGCAGCCTAACCGGAAGAATACCCGACTAGTTTCGCTTCTAAACGAAGCATCTTCAGGAGGTCTTGACTTACCGAGCGCACGATCGAGACTGATGTCTCGATCGTGCGCTCGGTAAGTCAAGACCTCCTGAAGATGCTTCGTTTAGAAGCGAAACTAGTCGGGTATTCTTCCGGTTAGGCTGCGTGATGTTTATGACGTCACGTAGATAACAGGAAAATTAGGCGGAATTGTCACTAGATATATAATTTTATGCTTTTTTAAGTGTTTTATTTAAATATTATTTAATGTTTTTTAGGATACTTTTAAAAGTATTTGTTATTATACTTACTTTAATTTTTAATAAGTATTCTTGATTGTAACAAGCATTTTTTCATATACAAATTTTAATTCTCTGTAATTCACCACTTAATCACAATTATCTTAATACGGAAGAGCGAGACCCTCTAACACAGGTATGTTAATACTTAAAAGAGAGTCTCAAACATATAAACTGTATATTAGATTAAGTTTACTGAAATAATTATTTAGTATTTTTGTATTTTGTATTTTTAACTCAAATATTACTCGTCAGATCTTACTCAAAGTTAATTGGCACCACACATGCACAAGCTTTCAAATATAAAAAGAAACAGCAAAAGGTATCCCTGAGATACAAACACAAAAAAAGAGTCTAATTGAGAACCCCTTTTTTGAAGTCCATCAAAATCGATTTTAATATAACCACGGGGTAAAATATGCGAACACTTCTTTCCACAACATTCCACATGAACACTCCAAAAATGCCATAAATCTTCCGTTTGTACGAAATCTCTTGTGGATTAGGTAAAGTGACAAGAAATGTTATAAACATTCAATCCAACATTTGCTCAAAGTCGACAATCAACTCATCGTTGGCGAGATTTGAACGTGGAATGCTGTCAATCCACGACACTTCACGAACGTTTGCGTGATTTCAGAGATAAAAACGGAAAGAAATTACTTTAATTTTAAAATAAATGATTGAATGAGTTAAGCGTGTAATATTATGTAAATTTTGAAGCACTCGTAGTGAAGTTTACTTAGCCATTCTGAACCGATCAGCAAAGTTTAGCAATGTCCACCGCGGTCATGAGTTGGATGGGTGACCGCTGGTGACATTACTACTGAGAGCTTCCTTGCTTTGGAGGGCACGTTAAGCCGTCAGTTCCGGTTGTTGTCTTAGGATGGCGGTCGTTATAGCATGGTGGTAGGGCATTTTGCGATTGCCCGCCGGATAGCTACTACTGAAATCTGTCGCCAAGCACCTAAAGGTGTGTTACCGTAGCTGTCATTGAGAGCCAGTAATTCTAAGTCAGCCTGAACAACATCTTCGACCACATAATCACTTACAATCAGATGAGATAGTGGCCTATCAGGCATAAAAAAACAATTAATGTGCGTCCTTCGTTTGACAATTTTGATGTGAGTGACTCCATGTTATAGACTACACCACATAATAAAAAGGCCAGGAGGATTGAGCGGCAAATCTATTTTAATAAATAAGCGACTAGCTACGGCGCAATAAAGTGCATTTCAGCTCGCAAAGCACGGAGTACCTAATATTTGTATTCGCCTGCAAGATCTCTTTCTATCGCATAGCCACATATAGCTCTGATCTCTTCTAACGCGGCACACACGTACAATAATCCCGTCTGGACGGATACGCACATGTACCTGGAGCTTTGTGCTCAAGTACGAAGTGAGCCAGGCCTGACTGCACTGCCATTGATGCACTAATAGCCGAGAGAACATTCCTACGAACTGCAGTGTCGCAAGTTTATGGTGCGAGCCCCACCGCCGGGTTCATCGCATGGTGGAGAAAATTTGTCGCTTTGCACTGTTGGACCCGGGTGCAAAGTTCCAGCCTCGGGACTTTTACGATTATTTTTTTAACAACTAAAATTAAATGAATAACTGTAACGCGGACCGCGGTAACCTCGAGTTTCCACAGTGACGCTTTATGCTAATCCACCAACAACGTAGATATTAAACACCTACAACAATATGGAATTAGATAACGAGCAACATTGTAGCCTTTATAATAAGAAGTCTATAAATATTTAAATGTTAACTTTACGAGTATGTTATAAAATAAATTACTCCATAAATTATTATTGACTTTAAGCATATCTTTATACTATACATGAATCATCAAAGTATTAATAGGACGTATCGCTCCTTTTGCATTTGACTTTATATACTGCTTACGGAAGACAAATGTTCACTAGTCACAGTCTCACCTTTATCCTTCATAGCAGATTTAGAATACAAATTGATGGTTTGAAAGGTACACATATCAACACAAGATATAATACAATTATTAAATTCAGCCGTTATTTGGCAATAATCCATATAATGTTTCAAGACAAATTAATTCAAAAGAAAGAATAATTATTAGTATGTTTTGACTCTTCCAGGACACTATAGAGCAAATCTCTCGATCGTGCGCTCGAAGAGTCAACACTTCATTTTAGTGCTTCATGTACATGATGACACTCAAGTATATTTCACTAAGATGTCTAAGTCTAAAAGAAGCTCACTGTTTTTCCATAGCTGACAACATCGCCAATTATATTTAGAAACAAAACGAAAAATCTAATAACAGTATAAGTCATTTGAACGTTAATTGTGTACAATCTGCTAGATGCACATCTAAACTTATTTGTTGTTCAACAAAAGGTGACAATGATTCGTCAAGAATCACTGAATCCAGAAGACTAAGCAAACATAAAATTAGTAGAAAACTTCCAATTTTATATAAGTGAAGCGAAAAGGAACAAGTAACAAAAAAAAAGCAGTTGTAAAAATTTTGCTCTAGGCAAATAAGAAAAAATCGTCATTATAATAAGTACTCACAAATCATTTAATACAGTGTTCCATTGCCTCCTAAGGTTCCGTCATCCAAATACCAAATGTTTAGTTTTGATTGGAGACGTTGAATTATTGAGTGGATGGCTAAAGATGGCTGGACAAAGAGGATCACACTATTAACTTTTACATAATATTACGTTAACTTGTTTTTTTTTTACCGGCGGTATGCCTTTTTTAAACAAAATACTATGAACTATATACAACACTACAGCTACTACAATAAAAGCATTTAAACAACCTATAAGTCATAGCAGACTCATGGGCAGTCTAAATGCTCCAGCCCATTACCAGTTGGCAGCGTGCCCAGCATGCTGACAGCATTGCCCCGTTGAATTGCAATGCTTATTCGTTGAGCCAAATATATTCCAGCATTTTGATCATCAGTCGCATCGATCATCATCCCTTGGTAGGTTAAATTTAATGTTTTTGCTTTTTGAAGGGTTTGCTATATCATTGCCAATAAATCTAGAATTGTATCTTTCTCTTCAGTCAAAACGGTGCCTCCACCGATTTAAAATAATTTTTGATATCCATATTAACAGATTACCAAATGGTGTATATTGTCTGGAAATGGGACCATAAATATAGCATAATTAAAACTTTTAGAACCAATTACTCTTTTCCTCAAGGCTGCGTTTCCTTTAGGTCGTGTAGAAACATAAAAAATATACTATATAAACTCCGCAGATTATATTTCTGTACTGACATCGTAAGCCATTTAAATATTCCCGAAGGTTCTTTCTATACATCTAGTTTTTTATCGGATAGGAGAGCAAACGAGCAGGTGCCTCACTTTGTGGTAAGTGATCACCATCAACCACGAACATCCGCAACACCAGTGGTCTCGAGGATGCGTTGCCAGCCTTTAAGAAGGGAGTATGCTCTCTTCTTGAAGGCTCCTAAGTCGTATCTGTTCGGAAATCCTTCACCTGGCAGCTGGTTCCATATTGTGGCAGTGCGAGGTTCAACCGTAAAAACCGCGAGGTCAGAGACTTCCAGACGTCGACATGAAATTGATGAAATATCAGACTTTGTCGGGAAATCCGATGGCGAAATTAAGCTGCAGGTATTGTATTCAACAACTCCTCAGAACAGTCCCCGTGATAAAATTCTAAAGTGATCCAACGTAGTAAGGGGTGAACATGTTATCATTAACTGGACGCAGAGCAAGACTCCAGACTATTGGCAAAAAATGTATTAGTCAAAAATAATGAGGTAACTGTTTTTAACGGGGATCGCACCAGTACCAAATAGCTATGCGACGCTTTGTGCCTCTCCACAAACGTCAGTCTGTCAGTATTTACAAAGTGAACTGTAAACAAACAATTCACCGTTAATATGAAGCACTTCCTTAATACCCATTGTTACATAAATAATATTTATTTACTCATCAAAATATATTATTCATTGTTTTATTTGCAATCACCATAAAGCTATTTAATTCCGCGTATAATTTTATGTTTTGTACAAAGGTAAAACATCGATATTGGCTACGTTGACATTATTTCTAAAATATATGATTATGTACCAAATAGTACAAAGATAATTTCATGACAAGGAAAGTGAATGATTGAAACGTGGCGAACGGAGCATTGCACGCGTTTATGAACAGTCAGAAGGTGTCTAAGAAGGCTCGTCTAGCTGTTCATGGGGGAGTGTTGGTTCCGACACTAATTTATGGGAGTGAAAGTTGGGTATGGCAGAAAAATCATGAAAATAGAATAAATGCAGTGGAGATGAGAGCATTGAAAAGCATGATTGGAGTCAAACGAAGTGACAGGATAAGGAATAGTGTGATTAGGGAACGATGTGGTGTGAATGAGGATGTAGTGACAAAAATTTAGAAAGGTATTTTAAGATGGTTTGGACATGTAGAGAGTGTGAATGAAATGAGATTGACTAAACAAGTATTCGTGGGACAAGTTAACGAAAGTGTTGGAAGGGGAAGACCTAGGCGAACGTTCTGAAATCAGATTGCAGATGTTCTGAAAAAGGTCAGGTCAGGAGTACCCTTACCCGCTGCTTATGTGTGAAAGGATTGATGAGTGTAGATGAAGCGAAAGAGATATGTAAGGATCGTAGCTAGTGGAAGTCTGTGGTTTCTGCCGGAAAGAGGTGTGATTTTATATTTGTATGTATGTAAATAGAGCAGAATATTACATATACAATAATACAAGAGCAAAACTTTTGAGCAGATTTGAGAGTCAGTAATTATCTAGGTTAGCCTGAACAACACCATCGACCACATCATCACTTAACATCAGGTGAGATAATGGTCAAGGGCTAACCTATCATGCATAAAAAAAATATATAAAAGCTTTTAGTGATTTAGTGGCTTTTCTTAATTAAGTTATTAAACCTGTTTTGTAATGATAGCTGTAAGCCACCCAAATAAAAAAAAATAGAGTTGATAAATATTTGAATGATAAATTAATATAATGTCAGTAATTTATATGATAAATAGATATCTAAATTATAAATTAACACTGCATCTTTTTTCATTTCATCTCTGACAATAAGTCTATAAAAAATTAAAAATACACGAAGCGCTCTTAGCGAAGTTTGCTTGGCCGTTCTGAACCGATCAGCAAAGCTAAGCAACGTCCGCCTCCGTCATGACTTGGATGGGTGACCACTGGTGACATGACTATTGAGCGCTTCCGTGCTTCGGAGGGCACGTTAAGCCGTCGGTCTCGGTTGTTGTCTTATGATGGCAGTCGTTATGGCATGTTGGTAGGGCATTTTGCGAATGCCCGCCTGGCTAGCTACCACCCTCAAATATAAATCTGTCGCCAAAGATCTAACGGTGTGTTCCGGCAGCTTGTCCTTGAGAGCCAGTAGTTCTAGGTTAGCCTGCACAACATCTTCGACCACATCATCACTTACCATCAGGTGAGATAGTGGTCAAAGGCTAACCTATAAGGCATATAAAAAATAATTTAATATTCACTTAATTAGCTAATATTTTGCTTCTTTATTTAATTTCATAGATGGCTATAAAATTGGGCGAACTAATGGTAAACTAGGCACGCTGCCAATTGGTAATGGATTGGAGCATTTGGACTGCCTGTGGGTCTGCAATGACTAGTAGGTTGTCTAAATACTTTCATTGTAGTAGCTGTAGTGTTGCAGTTCGTTGTTAATAAAGGCATACCATTTAATAATTTTGACATTGAACTTGATTGTTATTTGACACTGTGACGAACATACCTATTGATCTATTATATAACCATATAAGTACTTATTCAATATATTGCATACACAGTAGGTATTTACGTAATATTGCATGCCTCATGTCAAGGCCGAATAGAGTGAATCATAAAATGTTTAAGATCTTGATGTATCACCTTTATTCGCAATAAATGACTTGAATTTAATCTAAACTAATGATATAAAGAGGAAAGATTTGATTGTTTGTTTGTTTGTTTGCATTGAACAGGCTCTGACACTACTCGACCTACTTTATGTATATCTGATCAATATAGGATTCCTATTTATTTAAAGTTGTTTTTAAGCAACTTCAAAAAACAAGGAGGTTCTGTTTTTATTTATTTATTTATTATGTTTGTTACCTCAGATATTTTTAATGGGTGAACCGATTTTGATGTTTCTTTTTCATTTTAAAGCTGATGCTTGTCGTGTGGTCCCATTTAAATTCCATCAAAATCGGTTCAGGTGATTTTTTTTCCTATCTTGATGGTATAGTCATTGCCAGTGAATAACAATCGATCCCGTAAGTAGCAAGGGACACTAAAGAGGGTGAATTTTTTTACCTAAAAATGGAACCGACCTCAACACTCAAAAGTGTGAAATAACTTGGTCGAAGTCGGTAACATGCACATTGACATAATAGGCACATTTGAACTATCATAGTACTTACCGACTTCAAAAAGTAAATTCACACTTTTGAGTGTTGAAATCGATACCATTTTTTAATATAAAAATAGTTTTATTGATATTTTGTTAAATACCCGTGCGAAGCCGGGGCAAGCTGCTAGTTGATATACTTATACAGACAGAATTGTGACAGCAGTACTCGTATATTCATTGAAGCGTTCGTCGCCGAGCTTACCTAGTTGTTCAAAGCTGAGCTTTACCCGTGGACAACTTATATGGGTGACTTGACCTAGTGGAGTTACTACTGAGCATTTCCACGAGAACAAAGGGGCACGTTGAGCCGTCGTCGGTGTGGGTTGTTATTGTATGCTGGTAATGCATGGTGCAAGTGCCTTCCTACCACCGCAGGTATCAAATCTATCGCCAAGCACTTAACGGTGTGTTCCGGCAGCTGTCGTGAGAGCCTGTCATTGTAGGTTAGTCTGAACAACATCTTCGACTACATGATCACTCACCAGCAGTTGCGATAGTGATCGAAGGCTAGCCTTTCAGCAATATAAAAAGAGTAGGTACTTAACACCAAAGTGTACTAATACTGAAAGACTTTGTTTAAGCGAAAGCAGGGCAAACGAGCTTTCCGCTCGTATGGTGGTAAGTGATAAGTCTGATCGACAGTAAAGAACCACCTGTTTTTATTTATATCAAGTCTAAACCTAATCATAACCTTCCTACCCTTTTATCGGATTTGCATGGAGGTAGGGCATTTCGCTAATTCCTGCCTGGCTAGCTACCAGCCTCAAGAAGAAAATCCGTCGCCAAGCACCTAACGATGTTTTCCAGAGCCAGTATTTGTAGGTTAGCTTGAACAACATCTCCAATCATCATCACTTACCATAAGGTAGTGGTAGTTTGATATAGGATAGTGGTCAAAAGCTAGCCTATGAGGTATAAAACAAAAATATCACTTACTAGCTGCACCCGGGGTTTCAATCGCGAATATAATTATGAATGGCGATGTTGTTGATGATGAAAGGTATACTATGAGTGTAATAATCGTGTAACTTATCTTAAGGTGATATTACATCCAAATCGGATAAGCCGTTTCACCGTGAAGGTAACAAACATCCACACTCACATCGTCACATCCTCACTCATTCACTCACAAACATTCACATATTTCATATTATCCGATACACTAACACACAGTAGGTTTGTTCGCTACCTTCCAGGTAAACGTACGAGTAACGTTACGATGCCTTAGACAAATGTGAAGAGAAATCTCCATACAAATGTAATCTTGTCAGTTATTTAACGGGCTGACCTAAAAATTAGCCCATAAAGTACCTTATTATCCATCACATCTGTCAAAGACCAAGCACGGCGTATGTATCAGTACTGTACTAATCATTTTAGAGTCTATTTTAGAGCTGAGCTTTTAGGGTTCCGTACCCAAATGTTAAAAACGGGACCCTATTACTGAGACTTCGCTGTCCGTCCGTCCGTCCGTCCGTCACCAGGCTGTATCTCAAGAACGGTGATAGCTAGACAGTTGAAAATTTCACAGATGATGTATTTCTATTGCCGCTATAACAACAAATACTAAAAATAAAATAAATATATTAGAAAATACTTAATTTTTCGTAGAACTAGCACACTAAACACGAAATATTAGGCTCAAGGACGTCCGTTACTAAACTACGTTTGTATAGAGAACGGTACGAATACACTTTCCTTAAGAGATATATTGTGTCTAATGAGCAGTACCTACTAGCTACCTCTCGTGAAAACAATCTCTTTATTTTTTATTATGAAATGAGATGAAATGAAGGAAGAATATAATATTTACGATAGCAGCATTACAAGTAAAAAATTATAATTTTAAACAAATAATTATACATGAAAATTGGGAATGTAATAGCTATATGTCATAAATCGGTCGCCAACTCAGCAAATGCAAATTTTTGTTTATAAAATGGAACCAAATTCAACACTCAAATGTGTGAAATAACATAAGTGAAAAAAAAACACCCTTTTTAGTGTCCTTTGCCACAATTACGGGATCGATTGTCATTCACTGGCAATGACTATATCATCAAGATGGGGAAAAAATCAGTTATCAGAGTGTAACTCAAAAATGGCTTGACCAATTTTGATGGGATCACACGACAAGCATCAGCTTTTAAATAAAAAAGAAACATTAAAATCGGTTCACGCAGTCATCCTAAGTACGTTCGTAAGTTAGTCTACCTTAAGTAGCAAGGGTCACTAAAATGAGTGAAAAAATGTTTAACGAAACCGAATTCAACACCCAAAATTGTTAAAAAACTTGTCGAAGTCGTTACCATGCGCACGCTCTGCAACGATTTTTCTGCTGCATATTAATGATCTGCATAAACCCGGTACCTTTGAAGAGAAAAGCGCTTCAAGCCAAGCGCTGGACCATCGCGGTATCTTTGGGTACGCAGACGACAGCACCGTTATGGAGAGTCATACATCTAACGCACGAACCAGTGCATTACAAATCCAGTCTCATAAGGAAGCGATGGTTCAGTCCTTGAACTTTTCTCTGAAGGCAGTCTCCGATTGGGGCGATGCTAATCTGGTTAAGTTCAATGCTGCTAAAACCCAGGCGTGTCTTTTCTCCGCCAAACGGGGCCCTTTCCAGCTGGCTCCTACTTTCAGGGATGTGTCCGTGCCGATAGGTAACCATCTAGAGCTTCTTGGTATTTCTTTAACACCAACTCTAAATTTCGGCTCCTATATAGAGTCCAAAGCCCAGCTAGCTTTAAAAAAGCTTGGTGTTTTGGCTAAGGTGAAATAATACATCACACCGGGACATTTGCTTATCAAGTCCAAGTCCGGTCGTATATGGAGTACTGTTCTCACCTTTGGGATGGTTCTGCCAAATACCAGCTGGAGACACTGGAAGCTATTGAGAGGAGGGCCGAGAGAAACGAGCATCGCCGCAAAGTCGCTTGTTTATCGGTTTTTCTATCGAATACAAAGTTCAGTATATAAAAAAAACAACATTGTGATAATAGATATTTTTGAACTATCATTGTACCTACTTCAACAAGTTATTTCACACTTTTGAGTGTTGAAGTCAGTTCCAATTTTAGGTTAAAATTCTTTACTATATGCGTTAGTCCAGTAATTTTACTTGGCACAGCACTCAGCGCAGTACTAGATTGTAGTAAAATGTGTGACTTCGCGGTGGTATTCACAAAGAAGGGCTCTTTCTAGAGAAACCTACCGCCTGGTACATGTAGGTAATAAAATATTCATTACTTAGATTCATATTTACACGGAAGCAAGGTTGTGTTGTGTAAGTCGAGTAGATTGCAATATACAGCAGTTATAATCTCAAACATGCTAGAATTGTTTTTTTATTAGTGGACTATATAGCCTTTGATCACAACCTGCCTTCATGGTAATTCATGATGTGGTCGCAGATGTGTATCAAGCTAACCTAGAATATCTGGCTCTCAAGGACAGCTCCTGGAACGCACTGTTAGGTTCTTGGCGACAGATTTTCTTCTTAGGGTGCTAACTAGCCAGGCGCGCCTGGCGGTACATGTTCTATCTGACACCGTCATAAATAATTTGTATAGTTCAAGGTTTTTTTATGCCTGATAGGTTAGCCTTTGACCAATATCTCACCTGATGGTAAGTGATAATGTGGTCGAAGGTGTTGTTCAGGCTAACCTAGAATTACTGGCTCTCAATTGCAGCTGCCGAAACACACCTTTAGGTGCTTACCGACAATTTTTTAATTTATGTTAGCAGTTAGCTTGGCTGGCATTCGTAAATTTCAGTAACATTATTCCCAGGGCAATTAATTACACTACAAATCCTGTCCAACAATGAGAAATCACATATCTTTGCAAAAATATTTTATTTCAAAAAATTTAATGTTTTATATCGTACGTTTCGCAACAGTATATAACTTATGTATGAGAGCACCATTAAACAGTATAGTACCTGTTAATGTTTACTCGAATAAATTATTTTCTATTACAACAACTCAGGCAATAATACAACAATGTGACAATCTTGCAATTATGGTTGCCGCACACTAGATCCATCACCATATCAGCACTCCACAATTCAAGCCGTTAAGTATTCTTTCGATGGCAAAATATACTACAACACGGTAATGAAAATCTACATTAAATTTGTGTGAAGTTTTGGCACTAATCACTTGTATTTTTGTTGCAGATTAGTAGTGCCCAGCCAGAGACGTAGATTTTAATATTACACGCTACTATGCTATATGGTTTTAACTGTATTCATTTCCGAATGTTTGGGGAGTGGTGTATCTTAGGTTCAATTATGAGTAAGAAAAATGCAGTATTGTACTAATACTTCCAAAAGTATGTGACCGTTTTTGTTCAAAGGAACAGGCAACGTTTGGGAATTGCGCCTCACGTGTATTGAATTGAAAAAATACCGAAATAATGTTGTAATGAATTAACTATTACCGTAGTAGTCAACATTTTCAACAAAATTACCGCACTGATGCTAAGAACTTTCAGATTTTCTACCTATTGTTGTGAAACCAACGAAAGACAGTACGCAATTAGTAGCCGCAATCAACAAATCAAAAACAACGTGTTTAGGTTAGGTATCAGCGCGAAGTCCACCTGGCATTGAGCGGTTACCTCTGCCTATAACAGATGCATTTCTTCACTAATTATGAATTGCACTGCCCCCATCACCCTGAGACATAAATTTGCTAAGTTTCATGTAGATATCTTTAATTTCACCTGCACTCATACTTTTTAGGGCACAGCAATGCGACCATTACTGTTCAGAGGTAGAAAAAAGTATGGTGGTAGAAGATGTCTACTTGGTAGCTTGGTCTGTCTATCGTCACGATCTAACGACTGACATCTAAAGACAACTTTACATGCTCTCCGATGCACGGAAGCGCTCAGTAATAAATCCTGCTAATTGTCACCTCTCCAAGTCATGAACGTGCTTTTAATAAAAAAATATCTTAGTTTAACGGTTACGAACGGCTAAGCATGCTTTGCTGCGAGCACTTCAAACTACTGCTAGTAAAATGTATTTATTTCGGTATTATATACATAATTATGTATGAACCTCTATACTACAAACGCTACAACACCGCCGCCGCCGTCAGCATCACCTAAACTTGAGAAAAGCTCGTCAGTAGTAATGGTAACGGCCCGAGGCGTTACGGTAAAGCGATACGTGAGCGTTGTCCTTAAAGCTGTTCAAACAAGCCTATTAATAACTCTGGCTATGGTTTGCAGCCCACAAACGTTTATGTTTGCCAGTGTGTAGACGGGCTACTTTTGTCAGTAGTGTAATTAAAGCTGTAGAGAGGTCTGTTTGTTATTATATTTTGTTTGAACCATATATTCACCGACAATGTTGTACTTTTTGTCACGCGGAGTGAGTTGACATCCTTACGTTGCTGGTCATATTTTATAATAATATGTACTCACGAGTCACAACTATCGCAGACAGATTGGTATTTCCTTCGCCAAATCTATCCATGCCTGTAGTGGTCATTACTTCCTCTTCGTAAGAATGGATATTGCCCTAAAGGGGCGATTTAGATCAAAAAAGAGCTTATTAAAGAAATATAACAAAAATATTATTAAATAAGGTTCAACATTAATGCTAGCTGTATATTGCGGATACGACCTTTTGATTGTCCGAGAAAATATTACTTTGCAAAAGGATGTGACTGTACATTTTAAAATTTTCAACAAGCCGCGTCTTCTTCGGCTAATTAACTCAAGCAGCGCAGGTATGCTAACTACGGTAGTGGTTACATATTTGAGCCGTTAGGTGTAGAGACGATGGTCCGCGGGGACCGGGAGCTCATCGTATTTTCCAAAACTTATCAGAGCTTGGTCGATGCGACGCGTGATCATAATGTTGGCACCTATTTTGGCTCAACGAATAAGCATTGCAATTCAACGGAGCCAGCATGCTGGGCACGCTGCCAACTGGCAGGGGACTGACGGACTTGTTGGTTCCTTAATGTTTTGAAGATGTTGTTCAGGCTAACCTAGAATTACTGGCTCTCAAGGACAGCTGCCGGAACACACCGATAGGTGCTTGGTGACAGATTTTCTGCAAATGCCCCATCACCATTCTATAACGACAGCCATCTTGAGACAACAACAGGCGCCGACGTGACCACTTAAGGCGGGGATGCAGATCTATTTGAAGCTCGTGACGGAATATAAAACAAAACTTTAATTAAACAAAGTTCAATCGCAATGCGCACTGCATGTGGCGGATACGACATTTTGTCATAATTTTAGGTTAGACTGAAGAACATCTTCGGACTAAGTCATAATATTAGGTTAAATACTATCAGGTGAGATAGTGGGCAATATGGGCTAGCTCTTTTTTTGAAATTACTTTAATGGAGAACGTAAAGGCGCTTTAATAATAACTATAATTTAATTGTTAGCTATTTTGGTAAATTCATGGTGATTAATTTCAGAATAGACGTTAAGTTACTACGAATTCCTTTCGATTCTTGATTGTGCGCGGGATTATACCTAAAACGGGTACCTATGTAAATAAGCTCTTCTACTGAAAACAGACAGAGGAAAACACAAAGAGAACCGCAAACAATCCCGCGTGTAATGTTAATCTCTCCACTGTGGCACGTACAATCTAACATAGAACATTATTTGGCAGTTATGGGATTAAAATTAGTCTGGAACGTTCCCTATAAGCATATATATATATATAACTATTTTAAATAAAGTATTTTGAGACTCGCGTCAGTTTTCAGTTACCAGGTATTTTCATTAATCCCCATTCTTGGCAGGCGTCTTTGGGATCGCAGTGTAAGTTGGCAGTTCTTTAGAAGGCGCTTCCTTTAGTTGCCTCTTACGACACCCACGATGATATGGAAGTGCAATTCTAACCAAGCACCCCCCGGGGGCATAAATACTTATAATAATTATGAAAAATATGTGTCATGTCTATAAATATAATTGTTATAAGTATATCTATAATCGGGATAAGTTACAAATCAGAATTATTTAGTATTGTGCAGAACACGACTTTGATAAAATTTTAAAAAGTTTTTGAGTTACTCTCCAATAACTGAAAAATATTTTCCTATCTTGATGATACAATCGTTGACAATGAATGACAATCGAACCCGTAAGCAAAAAAAAAAATATACAAAAAATGGAACCGACTTCAACACCCAAAAGAGTGAAATAACTTGTTGAAGTCGGTACCACGATAGTTCAAAAGTACCTATTTTTTCACTCTTTTTAGTAACCCTTGCTACTTACGGTATCGATTGTTATTCATTTCCAACGACTATATCATCAAGATAGGTAAATATTTTTCAATTATTGGAGTGTAACTCAAAAACGGCTTGACCGATTTTGATAACATTTAAATGATACCAATGAAACAAGCATCAGCTTTCAAACATTTAAAGAATTTTCAAAATCGGTTCACCCAGTCAAAAATCTGAGGTAGCAACATAAAAAAAATACAGACGAATTGAGAACCTCCTCCTTTTTTGCAAGTCGGTAAAAAAGCAGCTGAAAATTGAAGGAATATAACTTACTTGGGATAGATATAAGAGAGGAACGAGAATGTTTCAGTGACGAAGACGTTATAGCCTCTCTTCACGTACGTGTTCCCGATCGCCTGCGAGTGGGGCCACGAGGAGCTGTCCAGGAAACCCACTGCGTACACCAGGGTCTTCTTGTTCTTCAGATCTGAAAAGAAAAATGAACATTTTGGACTTTGTGCAAGAAATTTATGAAATCAACAGGTTTTATGATCAGGAAGATATAATATAATATGTGTAAATGACATGAAATATACATTTACAAATACATTAAAAATACCAAAATTCAACATAATATTCACAATATATCTAAATATGATTACAAGCACTACCGCGTGCTAAGCGAAAATCTTATTTTACAAATTTCCTATTGGATTTGCTATCGGTTTTTTTTATTATTATTTACCTATGTATATTCCCGACCGGGGCATACAATTTTGTGCTCCAATAATTTGTTAAATAATATCCACAAATCTTTCTAACTTCTCAATTAATTCTAAATAATGCAATATCATATGTTAATATTATCAATAAATATTTTATAAAAAGTAGTTTTTTTACTTTCCCTACATTCGCAATGAAAAGTAAAGTTATTAACTCGGGTGAAAGTCATCAATTCCTACTCTGACTGTAGCCGCCCGTGTATACATATTCTAAACAAAATTTTACTTCGTACTTGGTAATGATAGATAATAGCAAAATAATCATCAAATTTGGAAAAAAAAACTCACAAATTTATTAATAAGTAGCTGCACCATGCGGTTTCATCCACGAATACACGATGATGAAAATCCTATGTATTATTCCACCACAAAAACAATATATATTCTACGTTGCATCAAAATCGGTACAGCCGTTTCCAGCGTGAAGTAACAGACATGCATATTCATTCAATATAAAATAAAATCACTAACACACACATTTTATAATTTGTACGATTAAAAAACACTGCTCTGGCAAAAACAATTGAGCTGTGTGGGGCAATGTAAGCATTTCAACAAAACCCCATACATACAAATCTGTTCCAGAAAGTAAAAATTAATGTGGGATAAACTCACACATACGTAATAAATTATTACAATCTTTTTAGGCAGTCGCTTAATGTAAGACAAATGTCACTTTTTCTTGCAAACTATATAAAAAAGAAATATAACAAGGATTATTTTTACAGAATACCCTACAAAAAATATACACATTTTCAATATGAACAGCTTTAGGTGACATTTTGTGTAATAGAGTCATAAAATCCGGGTTCTGTCCAAATTGATACCCTTTGCTTTCTTTGAAAAATAGCTCGAAAGGCGCAAAACTACCTCACGTAACAGGCACGTGATACCTACAATGTACGCAGAAAAAAAACAGTAGCTCGAGTCGTACTGTTCCCGGTTTTTACGAATATTCATAATATAAATATGGGTTAAGGATATTTTATGTGAAAGAGGGCGAGTAAGGGAAATAAAACCGGCCAAGTGCAAGTTAAGTCCACGGGTTGCTGGGCTAGATTGTCACCTTCCCATTACTACCTGTGGGTGTCGTAACTCTAAGGAGCGACTAAACATATACTCAACAAATAAGCAGCTCAGGCTCGGATATTGCGTCTTAAATAAGTGTAGCAATATTGCAGGCACGGACTGCTTGCGCAGGTCTGTTCGGCACGTAAATAGTCAGCATATCCTTGTTCTACAAGATTTAATATTTTTGTACTACTAACGCCATCTGTCAGAAAACCAAAGAGTAAACATCGCTGCAACAGTACTAATTATAACTAGATGACACCACTAGAATCAGGTTGTATTATAAACCCGAGACCTCACAGAGCTCAGCTTATTGCTAGTTTGGTAAGCATATACCTATACGTTACCAAGGTCAACCTTGGTACGATTGAAGTCCAATATCTGACGTATAACAACAAATAATAAGACCGGCCAAGTGCAGGAGAGAACCCAGGTGTGTGAGTCGCACTTGACCTGTTTTATTATAAAACATTTCGACACCCTTGCTCGTAAAGTGAGCTTGATGATATCGTTCTTAGGGCCATAAACCGAACTATAACACCCTCGTGCATAATAATGTTATACACTAGTGCGTAATACAATAATCCTTACAAAGTTACGTTAGTACCTAACTGCAAATCATATGCGAGTAAACAGAGTATTTTCAATTCAACAGGGTAATTTATCCCTACACAGTCACATAGTCGATCTTCCTTTTAACAGGTTTTATAGAAGTTTAAAAAGTGGTTAGTTGAGGAAAGTTTTTATACTATTGACGATTTTTTGAAGAAAGGTTCGTGTCAGAAATGCGTTGTAGGTTTTAAGATAATGACATTTATATAATCAAACTCTATGATATTAATTATTTCAAGTCTTATTTCATGCATTGTATATATAGATTAACGAAATGAATATTGATGTGTGTATTCTGATTTCCATATTTGTACACCAGTGGACTGGTAGACTGTAGAGATCTAAATTTATCTTAAGAACTATTTGTACCTACTTTCAACAAATTAATAATTGAATTGAATTGAATACAAAGTTAAGTTAGTACCTAACTGCAAATTATATGCGATTAAACAGAGCATTTTCGTATCAACATAGAGGTTTAAGGCTAAGTATATGTAATCAAACACCAAACATTTGCCGCGTGTAAAAAAAATACTTTGCTATTTTCCACAATTTTCGTAGGTTGTTTGTATCGCATTTGTGCAATATATATTTATTTCCTCGCAAGGGTGTTGAAAAAGTACGTATGAAACTCGTGAGCAACCTGCTTATACACATACACTCGGCTGATTTACTGCAACCCTCCGCCTCGTGTATAATGAACAACTTAACTCACTTGTATCATAATAACTATTATGAATATTATAATACAGGTGTGGGATGTTGACGCGATATAACGCGCGAGCCGTAGACAAGCGTGATAAGAGTGCCGGGTGTAAAATGATCAACATCCCACAAGCAAGTCATACGACGATTTCCAACACACTTGCGGGAAGTAACGAACATTTTGATAAAAAAATATGTAAGTATTTAACAATGGCGCGCTGATCTCGGTAATAAAAATGGCCCTGACTAAAACACCGAACCACCATAATTTTTAACTGAATAATTATCCATGGTCAATTTGTTGATAAATACCTAGTACTTGTTACAATACATAACTAATCGGAATATATTTTGTCTTTTTGATAGCAATAATAATCTGATTAAATAGCTTTATAATTAAATCTCCTAGTGTTTTAGTTCAGTAGATAAAAACTCTTTGGTTAGATTTTATATGAAAAATGATTGAAACAAACTACAATCTCCTTGGCAAGAAGTGTGGAACAGTTGTTTTTTCTATATAAAACATAAGTGCGCTAAAGTAAAAAAAAAACGCGTGCGTCCGTAAAAGACTACAATTATGACACTAAAATCAGTGAATTTAAATGTGTGTTAAAGTGTGTTGATATTTCAAGTACAAGTTGAAATTATCTATTTAAATACGAAGTCGTATGAAATGGGCAAACACTTAGGTACATTAACTTATTTGTGGATACTCTTGAACACAATCTTTTTTGTATCGAAACATTTTAAGAACAAAGGAACTCAACCAATATAATAAAAAAGACTCTATCACTTGTAATAGCAATGAAAAAGTCACAGTTTGATAATTATAGGTGTCATTATGTGCCTAATTGCGGTGACATTAGAGCAACTTTTTGAGCACCTGTGTTGAAAATAATATTACAGCTTTTGTGCAGCGTAAAGCCAGTCTTGTAATAAATTCAAAACATCTACATGAATTATATCCTCAGTGAGTCGTGTCTCATTCAGGTTCCTTCATATTTTATTCATATTACAATACAGTTTCATGGAAATTCCAATTGTTGTAATTTTTCACAGCGCGCGGTTACTCTCATAACTCTTACGGAAGCCGCCATTTCTTTTTCACTCGTCATTCTACCGCTTGTGATATTCGGAGATGATGCATGGGTTTTGTACGTGGTTCTCTGATCATATTATTTCGGTGCATTTATAGGGATGAGGGGCTTTTTTATGGAGGACGGCACAAGTAAAGGCCATCTGGTGCTAAGCGGTAAACTCTGTCTATAACAGATGCATTTAGTCACGACTGACAAATTGCACTGCAGCTGTAACTCTAACACATACATTATAAAATTACAAATTTACGAGGGAAAAAATTTTAGTCATGTGCTGGATCTCAACAAATTCAAATTCAAAATCATTTATTCAATTTAGGTGTCTACGACGCTCTTATGCTCCGCACACAATTACCTTCAAAGGACGTTTTATTTGTCTTTGCTAGTCTAAAACCTGGTACCGCTATTTTATATTTATTCCTAGTGTTGTAATCATGGTTGTCATTTAACTTAAATTAAATGACAAAATAAACGATTTAATTTAAATTTACTCAAATTTTTCAAAACATACATAATATTTTCAAATATATACAGACGCGGTAAAGTTAATATATCAATTTATTTAAAAAGATCCCCTAGATATTCCATAGGATCCTTTCATATATGGCTCGAATTGCACGCTTTTGTAAGATAAAGATTGTCTCTATCTCAACAGCAGCTCCCCACAGCAATACACCATACGACATAATACTGTGGAAGTACGCGAAATAAACTAGCCGTGCAGTAGCTACGTCTGTTAACTGTCTTATCTTACAAACTGCATATGCAGCAGAACTAAGTCTTCCGGCTAGATCATGTATATGTGGATCCCACTGTGAAGTTGAATCCATTTTGATTCCCAAGAAGACTGTCGCATTTTTAATAGAGAGTTTATCTGGACCAAGCTTGATGTTTGGTTCAACATAAGGAACATATGGTACAAAAACTTTAATCATTTGGTCTTTTTTGAATTTAAGAGAAGATTATTAGTGGCGAACCATTCAGAGATCATAGATAACACATTATTTACATGAATGAGTTCACTATCTTTCCTATCTACTTTAAAAATCAGAGAGGTATCATTTACGAACAAAACAATATCGCAGAAATCTTTGACCATGCGAGGCAGATCATTAATATACGCTAGGAACAGGAAAGGTCCCAAAATTGATCCCTGCGGTACACCTATTTTTCCAAAGACCCGGAAGAAGTTTTTCCATTTATTCCAATCTGTAGCCTGTCTGACAGATATGACTCTATTAGATTCAAAGCTTTTCCACGAATACCATAGTGTGAAAGCTTACGAATCAGAGTGCAGTGTTCTACACAGTCGAATGCCTGGGAAAGATCATAAAATACGCCAATAGCATCATGTGAACTCTCCTAGGCTTCAAGTATATGTGACATCAATTGAACACCTGCATGTGTAGTGGATCTGCTCTTAGTAAAACCAAACTGATTCTCATCCAATATATTATGCTCATTAAAATGAGATAAAAGTTGTTTGAGCATAATTTTTTCGAATACTTTACTCAGAATAGGTAAGATGGAAATAGGTCTATAGTTGCAAGGTTCAGATGCAGCCCCCGACTTCAAAATTGGAGTGATTTTACATAGTTTCATTAAGTCGGGGAAATTTTCTCTATCGACACAAAGATTGAATATTGTTACTAAGTATGGTGCGATAATGCAAATTATAGACTCTGCCACTTTAAGTCTTCAGTACTCTTTATGTTTAAACTTTTGAATGTCTTTATAATTTCAAAGTTTGTAGTGTGTCTGTAAGAAAAGTCCGGTGTGTTGCAGGGAAAATTATGTTTTAACAGGGCTTCTGCTACATTGGGACAAGAATCCAATGATTTAGTGTTATCTAGGGGTAAGTTAGAAAAAAAATCAAATATATTCGAATACCTCTAGTTGCCCAATCACCAAAATTCAATTTTCTATTTATTTCTTTCTTTATTTTTGGACAAACTTTTTGAAACTCAATATTTACTAAAGAAATTAAGTTATTGTATAATAAAATAAGTATTAAATAAATAGACGCTCTGGAAATGTGGTGTTGGAGAAAAATGCTTAGCATATCATGGGCTCAACATCGAACCAATATTTCCATACTTGACGAACTCAAGGTCAAACAACGCCTTTCTTCCATCGTACAGGGTCACATTCTCAGTTTCTTTGGACATGTTTCGCGGCAAGGAGCTATGTCTGTGGAACCCCTTATAGTGCAGGGAAAAGTTGATGGCAAAAGAGCTCGCGGCAGATCACCCATGCGTTGGTAGGACCAAGTGAAGGCTGCTCTAGATCGTCCACTCCACGAGTGTACCAGGAAGGCAGCGGTGCGGGAGGTATGGCGACGGGTTGTAAGGCGTGTCACGACTCCTGATGTGACGACAACGACCACTGTCAAGAGTGTAACGACTAAGAAGAAGAATAATAAGTATTTACAACTCGCGTCCATCCACCCCTAAAGCCGATGTATGCTCTGACCAACTGAGCTAACAGGACATTATGACTCATAACTTTATTTTTTGCTCTCGTACTGAAGAATTCTTCAATCGTATGGATGACTGTAAGGATGGAGCGACACCGTTCAACGTTGTACTACAAACAAGACATATTTTGCAATTGGTTTTAAACTTGTAAATGATGACGCAACCTTATTATTTTAATATTGTTATTTTTGAATGTTAAAAATCTCTGACCCATACCGTTGAAAGTCTCTTATATACATGTAGTTTTATAATATAACTATTAGCTCGTAACGACTACTGCCAGAACACACTGTTAGCGACAGATTGTTTACTTCAGGGCGTTAGCTAGCGAGGCGAGCATTCGCGAAATACTCTTCTACTATGCTTTGAAGCTCAAGCTGCCGGTGGGGATATATTTATTTGAAATATTTATTAGGTGGTAAGTACTTACAATTCATTAGTCTTTGGGTATATATAGACATGAAGCATTTCTTAGTCAGATCGTTGATGCCTGTTGTAGTATTAAAACTGTAGTACAGACAACAATGCCCTCCGTTCTTAGCAAGACATAACTAAACTGTAACTAGGGATTTCGGTATGTAAGTAATCTAGGTTAACGTATGAAAATTTGAAATTAACAATATGTATAGGGTGGTATACCCATTAAAAATATGTGTAGTGGGCTAGAGCATTTTAGTTATCTATGGACCTGCAATGGCCCCTAGGTTGCCCAAACACTGTCGGTATGGTAGCAGTTTAACATAGTTTGCAGGGTTTTGTTAATAAAGGCATACCACCGGTAAAAAAATAAAAGAATATATGTTAAACAAACATGCCCGGGTTATTTGAAGGTGTGCGTGTGTAAGGGTGAGTTTGTGTGGGTGTGTGTATGAGTTGGTTATGTGTGAGTGTGTCGGGATAAGGGTTCGTTATGTAGTAAACTGCCTATAGTAAAGATTTAATGAGATTTTCTGTTTTAATATTGCCTAAATTATGAAAATAAGACGTTAATTTGTATTTCACTTCGTATTGTGAAAGAGGGTATATATTATGAAGATTTTGATTGAGTCTATTATATAATCGGCTGCTTAGTTTTTCATAATGTCTACTGGCTATCGAAAGACTAGTGGGTTTAATTTCACATACACGACCACTTCTGCGTGTGATTTCATCTAATTTTTTGTCATATGGAAGAGATCTATGCTTTCGTAGGACAGTGCTTGAGATAAATAGTTGTCTGACAGTGAGAACATTTAATTGCTGGTACAGAAGTGTTGTAGGAAATCGAATAGGTTTTTTGACCATGAGAATTGATCTCTGTGCTCGTTCTGCCTGTAACATAATTGTTGGAGATGCACCACCCCAAATCGTGGAGCAGTAAGAGAAAAGAGATTGTGCTAATGAGTAGTATATCAGTTTTTGAGTCTCTAAGTCAGCAACACCACTTAGTTTTTTGAAAATATACATGAATTTTCTAGACTGTGCTCTTAATGAGTCAATTTGTACCTTCCAATCAAGTAAACCATCTATGTAAACTCCTAGGTATTTGATCTGATCGGTTCTATCGCTACATAAATCATTCACGTACAAAAGGAATAGCACTGGGCCCAGGATGCTACCTTGTGGGACTCCAAAATTAAGGAATTCATTATCACTAACGAAATCCTCAATCTTAACGCACTGCTTTCGATCCGTAAGGTAGTCGCGAAAAATGTCAAGAGCTAAACCACGTATTCCTAAGTGTTCCTTCTTCAAGAGTAGCGTTGGTATAGAGACAGTGTCAAATGCTTTAGAAAGGTCTAGAAATATTCCTACTGTTTTAAAATTATTATCTAGTCTCTGAACTATTGTATCTGTAAGATCCATTACGGCATCTTCAGTAGAAATTCCTTTGCGAAATCCATATTGTCTATTTGATAGTATACGATTTTTTCTATGTATTTTGTGAGTTTGTGGTTTAATAGTTTTTCAAGAATTTTGGATAGTGACGATAAAACAGAAATTGGTCTATAATTTTCGACGCTGTCCCTATCGCCACTCTTGAATATGGGGTGAACAAGGGCTTTTTTAAAAGCATTTGGGAAAACACCACTTGATAGATACAGGTATAGATACATGTTTTAAAGGTGGAACAAGAATTGTACGGCCGTCTCTCAGAACTCTTGCTGGTATGCCATCTCAGCCGACAGCACAGTTAGGCCTGAGACTCATAATGATGCGCTCCACCTCTTCACAGTCAGTTTCATAAATGGCCATGGAATCCGTGACAGAGCTAGCAGAGTATGTTGGAGGATTTGAAAAACTATTTTCAGTGTCTATTAAATCTGCCAAATCTTCAATCTTAACGCACAGCAAAAAAATTATTCACTATATCACCAGCAAAAAAATTATTCACTATATCAGTGGAGATCTACTTGACAGTTCAAGAGGTTTTTTGCAGTAGACGTTTTTCGTATGTTCATGTTGCCGAGTTTTTTTTACAGCGTTCCACATAGCTTTTGAATTACCCCTAGCTTTCCTAAGTTCGTTTCGATTGAACCATGGACCTGCGGCACGGCAGTCAACAGCTATTACCGCTCTCGGATATCATTGCTTCAAAATTAATATTTCATATTATTGTCATCGCAGTGGAGTTTGGCTAGTCATTTGAAATCGTTCAACTAGGTTAAGCTAAACACTAATTGGCATGTTGTTCGATAACAATATTGGCTTACAGACGACAGATAAAATGTTGTCGGTTGCCGATGACGTCAAAATGTTCAAACTGAACTCAAAATGCCAATAGTGGTCATTTACATTACCTAAGTAAAACTTATGTTTATGGGGCTAGCAGTCTTCAAATTAGTATTTTCAACTCGATAGAGATGTAAAGAAGTTTTATTAGCCCTTAAGTAAAAAAAAAATACAGGCAAGTCCAAATACATTATTACAATACATATTTATACTATTTAAATATTGAAAATTCTAATTATGTCTATATAATCTTTTTTTTAATATTAATTTTATATATAATATACCTAATACAGTTAAATAAAATGTACAGTTATCGCGTTTGCACTAGTCCTAAGAATAAAGTTTCTAAAAGCTGCATTGACACATTATATTCTTTTAACGTGTAGAAGGGATTGTTTTCAAAAAAATTCTTAAGTTTCAGTTTGAACAAACTTTTAAGGTGGTCAAGCTTTTTGGTAATTTATTATACATCAGTATTTTCGAATAACAACTTTAGCCAAGCTGCTTTTTGGTAAGACCCGAATTTCATTATTTTTATAATTCGCTTTACATTATTACGCAGATTATAGGGTAATATTTTTTCCTGCTTTTATGGGATATCCCTATCTTCGTGAACAAATCAATATATTGAAAACAGTATTCTATCAACATTTAAAAAAAAATATAAGATAAATGAATAGGAAAAGTTCATCGTGATTTATTGTGATTGAACTGAGTTTAGTCACATTGGCTACATTACTGTTAAATTTTTTTTAAGTTATTGTGACGGAACAAGCTCGAGGCCCACCTAATGTTAAGCAGACTAACCTCTGTCTATAACAGATGCATTTTGTCACAAGTCACTAATTGCACTGCTCCGTCATCTTAAGTCATGTTCATTTAATTTCACTGGCTCTGAAGGACTGTTGCCGGAACACACCGTTAGGTGCTTGGCGACAGATTTTCAACTTGAGGGTCGTCGCTAGTCAGGCGGGCATTTGCAAAATGCCCTTCCACCATGCGGTCAAAGCTCATGCCCGCGGCGGGATTCTGCGGACCTGCTGCGCAGCAATCTATAGTCAATGGCAATGAGCCATCACTGCTTCTAAAAATATCGTGATAACAACAATGTATGCTGAGTAATATAATCCTCTCCTTATAAGGGGTAACATTTGGAATTATATGCACTTAAAGTCCGGTGGAGTTGTGTGGTCAACAGCGGCAAACAATATTCTATAATAATAAAACAAAAAGATCCTTTGCATTGGTGTTTAAATAACTTTCTAAGTAGTTTCGAACAATGTAATGTATGGTAAAAAATACAATCACTTACCCATTCCCTTATCCTTAGCAACACTTTTCCATACATTCTCTATAGGTAAGGATCGCCTGTGTATCTGTCCGTTGGTCATTTTGTGGATGGTCACCTGCAGCTGCTGCATTGTGGGAGCACTGATAGTGGCATTCTTCAATATTCCAGGACCTGGAACCAATAAAAAGGTAAATTAAACACAAGATAATTAATGACTATTTATAGTTTTACTATTATTGGATTAAAATAAATTAGTAACTAAAAATTTATATGAACAACTTTTTTTATAATTTGCTTTTGATAATCCGTAAACTTTTATATCGCTGCCTCGAACAGACTGCATTTGTGCGTTCTTCATATGTTTATTTTCGCGCCCATTTATATAGCCTGCCAGTTACATACTTTTTCCTTAATAAACGATTCTTATAAGTCTATGATCAATTTGACCATGACCCGTGGCCAACTAGATGCCCTGCAAATTACAATATTCATGTCCCTAATCTAACTGTTTTCCGCCCTCTATAAAACTGTCTAACAGAAAAGGTCTACTTTGCTCGCTCTTATAGACGAACCAAACATTGTTTTTAGAATAGATTAAAAGAATATATATGTAGTGACAATTCCGCCTAATTTTACCGCCAAGCCGACGTGACGTCACAAACACTACGTAGCCCAACAGAAAATTTTCGACGTATTTGATTCTACACGAAGTATCGTTAGCAGGTCTTGAGTCTTGACTCTTCCAGTGGACGATCGTGCGCTCATCAATTATTAGGAAAGACAATAATAGTTCTTCAGAAAGCGTTGCTACCTACGCCTACATTCAGGTATTTTTACACGACTGCCCAAAAATACGAGTGTTATGTTTTCAGGGTTCATGTACGTATATGTATTCATCGGACATGTTTCCCGGCGCGACAATCAGTCCTTAGAACGCCTTGTCGTCCAAGGAAAAGTAGAGGGCATTAGACCGCGCGGAAGGTCACACACTAATTGGACTGACCAGATCAAGTCTGCCATCGGAAGTTCCCTGAACCAGTGCAGCAGAATAACCTCCAGCAGGCAAAGGTGGCGAAACATCGTGAGGCGCATCACATCTGCCCCTGCCAGTAATACTGCATAACGATCACGACCGCTCTGTCAAGAGCGTACCGGGTAAGAAGAAGAAGTACGTATATAATATGTTTGTGAGTTACTTTATTCCACCATAACTTCTCAACGGCTGAACCGACTTTAATGTATGAGATAACGTTAGATACGTCTCGATAGCGCAAGTGACAACACCTATGTATATAAAAACATGATTAAAAAACGTACTGGCGGATTTTAAACGCCACATAGTGAGTAATTATTTTTGTTTTCTACCCATCGAGTGAGGTATCAACATGAAGGGCTTTATTTTATTATAAAAACTAACGTGGTTTTCACTCATTTTAGTAAATAATACGGGATAACTCACGTGAATCAGTCAGATAGCTCCGACTATAGTTTCAACCACATTCGGTGGTCTTTTCCAAGGAGAGCTCGGGACGCCCGCGTTGACGTCTCGCTTAGCACTGCGGGCGGCAGCTCGTAGTCCGCGTGACGTCATCGGTTGGTGCGAGGGGTGGGTTGCAGTTGGTCGTGTCGTCGACTGATGCGAATCCTCTTCGTCGCTGATGGTGAAATCCCGGCTGGCATGGGGAACGTCCCAGCAAAAAGAACTCACCACATCTCCACTAGACCCGTCCTTATCATCCATAACAGTTCCATGAAGACACGGCTTCCAAGAAGTTAGTTGGAATTTCACCATCAGCGACGAAGAGGATTCGCATCAGTCGACGACACGACCAACTGCAACCCACCCCTCGCACCAACCGATGACGGGATTTCACCATCAGTGACGAAGAGGATTCGCATCAGTCGACGACACGACCAACTGCAACCCACCCCTCGCACCAACCGATGACGTCACGCGGACTACGAGCTGCCGCCCGCAGTGCTAAGCGAGACGTCAACGCGGGCGTCCCGAGCTCTCCTTGGAAAAGACCACCGAATGTGGTTGAAACTATAGTCGGAGCTATCTGACTGATTCACGTGAGTTATCCCGTATTATTTACTAAAATGAAGGGCTTTATAAGGCGACTATAAATTCATCAACAATACTGCGGGGGATGGTGTAGAATCGATAACTGAATGTGATCCACTCATAATTAATTTTCACATAAACAAAATTAATACTAACTATTGCCTAAGCTGTGGCGCGTTGACTTTGAGAATGATAGCGACGACAACACTCGCGGCCGCCGTAGACTAGACTCACACATACACACGACTTCTAGGCATGACACGCGTTCTAGGTATTCTAACGCATTGCGAGGGCAATGCGTAGGTATACCTACCGAGTTCATTGCCCTCGCAATGCGTAGGTATACCTACCGAGTTCATTGCCCTCGCAATCCGTAGGTATACCTACCGAGTTCATTGCCCTCAATTTTAGACCGGCGTTGTGCCGGTCTAAAATTCTCCCTAAGTTCTTTTATATTTATTTCTGATAGGCTAGCTTTTGACTACTATCCACCTGATGGTAAGTGATGATGTGGTCGAAGATGTTGTTCAGGCTAACCTAGAATTAATAGCTCTCAAGGACAGCTGCCGGAACACACCGTTAGCTTACAAAATTATAAATTTACGAGAAGAAAAATTTTAGTCATGTGCGGGATTCGATAACGCTTCATCCACCCCTTTAGCCGGGGTATGCTCTGACCGACTGAGCTAACATGACAATGAGTCATGACTAATTTTTCCTATCGTTCTCCAACCACTTGTACAACGTAAGTTTAACTATAGGTGTCCGCTCCATCCCCGTACGATGGTTAAAGAACGATAGAAAAAATTAGAGTCATTGTCATGTTTGCTCAGACGGTCAGAGCATACCCCGGCTAAAGGGGTGGATGACGCGGGTTCGACTCCCACACATGACTATAATTTTTCCTCTCGTTTTGTAATGTTATCCGCAGAGCATGTGCTATTACAAACATAACAAGATTAAAACACCGTTAGATGCTTGGAGACTTTCAACTGAAGATTTTCTGCTGGTAGCTAAACAGACGGGCGTTTTCAAAATGCGCATGCAAATATACGATGGTAGTATACCCGATATATTTTGGGTAATCAAGCCGTTGAGATGTTAAGAAGCCATTTCACTTTGAAACCTATGGCGAGTTTTATCCATATTAACTTATTATGAAACGGCTAGGACCCGCGTTATATTGACAGTGGCAGTTCTGACGGCGATTGACAAATGCAGCTGAGCCGGGGCCACATATTACCCCCTCTAGATTTCGCAAACAAGACGGAAGTCGTGCGCCACGCATCGATGCAAATGCTTGGATATAAATGAACGCTTTGAATCATAGCTTCAGCTAGCGCCTATACGCTCCCGTGTTCTAGCACCAGTGAAAATTTGTTTTGAGTTAACAAAATAAGATAAAATTCTACATGTACATTGAAATGGTATGAATATCTTGGAGTTCAAATTACCAAAAAGAAGGAATGAGATTTAATTAATAAGTCAGAAAATCTTGTTTTACTGGTCATAAGAGGGGTCAGTGTATACTGGTACTAATTGGTTAAAGATTGTTACTTGTCTCTGTTCCACATGTTGCAAGCTTTGTCCCGTTTTGGCGAAAGCACGTGCAACGCTAGTGTTGTTAAATTCACTAAATTAAAGACGGTGTCGACGTTTTCGCACGAAATTACATAATTTAAAGTACATAAATAATAGCAGTCAGTATATAAGATACTCATACCAATAAAGATTTTTTCTGTCCCGGCTTAACTTTGCCACTTGTTTTTTTTAATGTTTCCTACATAAATACCCACCAGAGAATAACAAGTTTTACCTCGCTTTTTAATCAACTTCCAAAAAAAGAGGAGGTTCTCATTTCGTCTTTTTTTTTCTTTCTTACCTCAGAACTTTTGCTTGGGTGAACCGATTTTAAAAATTATTTTTTTATTTGAAAGCTGATTCTTGTCATTGCTCCCATTTAAATTTCCTAAAAAATGTTGAGTTACACTCCGAAAACTGAACAATAATTTACTTGATGATGTGTCGTTGACAATGAAAGACGATCGATCCCGTTAGTAACAAAGGTCACTACAGAAAGTGATTTTTTTTTAACCTAGAATCCTTTGAACAATCAAGGTAGTTTTCGTTCTGCATATTTAAAAAATAATACTATTAGAATTGTTTTTTTTGCAAATACCTACTTGTTGACTTAAATGCGTACATACCTAGGATGGATAAACATTTAAAAAAATAAATTAACCAAAAAATGAAACTGCCTTCAACACCCAAAAAAGTTAAATAACTTGTTGAAGTCGGTACCATGCGCACAATATATTGATAGTAGGTACGTTTGAACTATCATGGTACAGACTTCAACAAGTTATTTCACACTTTTGGGTGTTGAAGTAGGTTCAATATTTTGGTTAATTTATTTAAAAAAAATTATATATACCTAGGTATATAATATAATAGGTAAGAACTGCTGCCGGAACGCACTGTCAAGTGCTTGGCGACAGCTTATCTACTTAAGGGTGGTAGCTAGCCGAGGCTAGGGCGTTTGCAAAATGCCCTTCCACCAAGCGGTGAAGCTCAAGCCGACGACGCGACGGTGGGGATCGAACCAGGGACCTGAGACACGGCACTCCATAGCTATAACCGCTCGGCCATCATTGGTATACCTATGTTGTTGCACGATAAGGTAATTAATTAATGCTAATGACAATAGTTATGATGTACAATGTACGCAGTTAAGGATGTCCTGATGAGAATCGTGCGATGTATTTATAATATTATTTCATTTAATGCCAACTTGATAATAAATAATTGCCATTGCGTAGTCTACGTAATTATTCACGCTTAAATGCATGATTATTGCCAGCAATGAACTACCTCCACTCGTAACGATATGTCCATACGTTTTAAAACAGTAAAAAGGTTTAATCCCATTTTACTGCATTTGGAGCCAATGTGGCCTGAACCTATATTTTTCCAGGCGTGCTAAAAGATAGAATTTATTTATAACCTTAGAATTGATTTGCATTGTTTTTTATGGATTATTTATCTTTATAATTTATTTTTTAAGGGTATGGTATATAAATATATTTATTTATTCAAACGTCTCACCGCAAAATTAAATATTTAACAAACTTTAATCATATTCGCGATTATTTTACTAAGAATATAATTATGGAGCTAGTTTTGATCGGAGGTAGTTTTGATCATTATTAAACAATTTTATGAATAACTTAAACACTTTGGCTGCTTAACGATGCATAACAGAATTACGTCTACTGTTGATTTACCGATGTCAACTTTATTTTTAGTAATATAAAACTCATAGAACAAGACATATGTTCTCACGACGACATCCACTAATTGCGGAATTGAAGGTACATTATTACTATAATGAAGAACTACAAGAAATCTTGTTGAAGTCCATTTAGTTTTTAAATGCTGCGATTTCTTTAAATTATACTATTACATAGAGGGGAAAATATATTACTAAACTGTGAATTTTATAATCATTTACTAACCGTGATTCTGTGACACGTGGCAATTAAGTTCTGATAGTAACTATTTGTTTTCTTCTGGATTATAAAACTGTGGCCTGAGATGGAAGTATCGCCCCTCAGTAGTATTGAAATAAAATTAGCAATTTTATTGAAACTTACAGCAACTGTTACTATGACAACATCCTTGTTAAGAATATTGTGGCAGACTTTCAGGGTTTGTGCACACAGATCTTTACGGCACCGTTTCAACATTGCCTCAATTTACGCCATTCAGTATTATTTATTGTGGAACTCTTAAACTAGAATTTATGTTATTCAGCCCTGTGTCAGCACCTCGAGTCTGCTCGGGATAAGCTTGCGAGTATTCGTGGAGATGAGGCTAGGCGAAGTTGTAACTGTGCGGAGTGTGGAGGGATAATCTATGGTGTTGCTAACTATGAATAGATTTAGGCGTTACTTTGCGGAAATCCATATATCATTATAACTTAAAACAATTTTAAGAAATATCAAATTTATTTGATAGTAAGAAAAGAATAAGAATTTCTCGATGGTACGCTAGAAGAGTCAAGTTCTCCGAATGACCTGAGGATGCTTCGTGTAGAATCGAAATGCGTTGAAAATTCTTCCGGTTTGGCTACGTGGCGTTTATGACGTCACGTTGGCTTAACAGGAAAATTAGTAGAACTGCCACTTGATGTATTGTTATACCTTTTAAACGTTATTCTAAAATATTAATTTAATATTTTCATAAAATATTTGTTATTAAAAATAGCTATTGTGAATATAGGATGGCCTTACATGCCTTTTTATTGATTGAATGAAACTCCATCAGTCATTTTAAAGAAAGAAAGAACAACATTTAGTACCATCTTGCTCAGCAACACGTAAAATCTGTCATCGACTGTCACAAATAATCTGTTTAGGTGTTTGAACTCTACTTATTTTTTTTATTTAATGTTTGTGAAATGCTTCCTATACAAGTTACAACTTGTAAGTGCAAAATAACATTTTAAGACCATTATGCGTAGCGTGAACTGCAGTATCTAACTTGGTACTTATTCTTTGTCTATATCGGATATACTTCAGCGCATTGCTTCTCCATTGATTATCCCTTCACGGTTCGGAGGCGCTACGTGTGCGTTGTCCTTAAAATAGACTTTACAGCTATGATAGTATTGAAGGAGAAAACATGTTCAATTGCATGAAGGTTATAAATAGGTATCACTTATGTCATTACATAGAAGCTGCTCCTTCTATGTAATGACATAAGTGACACCTATTTATAACCTTCATGTTATACAATTAATCTTATTATCATTATTATAGGGTTTTACCGCAATATAAAATATTACATAAGTTTTACTGTTCTATACCCAAAGGAAATAAGGCCCAGAACATACGTTGAAACAACTTCAAATTTTGGTTTGAAACTAGTTTCAGACCATTTCAACATGCGGAGGGTAAATGTGATGAAATCAACTTATTTGTTTCAAATGTCGTGATGACGATATTTCAATCAAACAATAATTTTCAATGATTGTTCGATTTTTTACAATCACACAATCATTTTCAATACTTGTGTGGTGTATAGATATTATCTATACATATAATACTTATAATAAAACTGTAACAGGTCAGTTCTGTACATTGAAGATATATTGAAAATAATTTTTGACAGCACTCTGTAGCTGACACTGATGCCAAAACTGTATTTTTTTTATTTTTGTCTGTCGGTCTGTCTGTCTGTCTGTATCCCGGCCGCACATCACTTCAAAACTACTGAATGGATTTAAATGAAACTTAGCACGATTTGAGTTCATACTACGAAGAAGGACATAGGATACTTTTTATCCCGTAATTCAGCACGGTTCCCATGGGAAAAGGGATGAAAGTCAAAATGTACACTTAGTTTAATTTATTAACGCGAAGTCCGATTTCAATCATTCTTTTTTGTTAGAATGGTGGGCATCCCTCACGGGCATCCCGGCACCCCACAGGTAGTCAAGCACCCCACGGGCAGCCTGGCACACGACGGGCAGCCCAGCACCCTACGGGCAACCCGGCACCCCACGGGCAGTCCAGCACCCCATGGGCAGTCCGGCACCCCACGGGCAGCCCGGCACCCCACGGGCAGCCCGGCACCCTTATTTAGTTTTGCAAGCTTGCTAAGATAAAAGTCTAAAATCTAGAACATTCGCCACAATCAGTTTTTTTAACCATCTATCTTTTGCCGGATACATTTTGGAGACTGCGCAATGAAAGTGCAAATCTAATATATTTTTGTTCTACCGCCACACAAAAACACCGTTTTCAAATAGAAATTTTAAAGAAACGCACACAGCGTCTACATTTATTGTGCGAACCGCAAAGGAACTATCTGAGTTACTCAACATGAATACTGTCTTCTGGAAAAGACAACCCGGGAGTTTTCAAATCCAAAGTAAAGAGCTCCTTTCTGAGCTATGCTTTACTAAGAGTGCTTCACGCAGACCACAGCGTTGTGAGATAAACAGTGCTGAAATGTGCATAATTAGTCTGCAGGTAGGGCAATCGCGAACGAAGTCGCAGGTACAGCTAGTTACTGAATAAAGTTTTCAATGCAACTTTAACATGCGTTTCATACAGTTTTCAAACTGGTTGCATCGTGTATGTTCTCCTGCAGAACTCTATAGCATAAACTCATAGGTATATACAAATATTAATAAGTATTTCAAATCTCATAACCTATAACTTTTACATAATTAGCTTTAATGTCTTATATTAATCACACCTACATACCTAGTTTCCTTAAATTTGTTGAAAGTGTTGTATAGTAAAATATGTTTCGTAGGTACATATATCAATGTAGACAACAAATCTTTAAAGTGCACTTGAGACAGAATCTTCGGTATCCCTTCACTACATAGTCACTTTTTAATTAAAAGATATAATTGTGAGATTTTGAGTTCTAAAGCGCTCATAGCGAAGTTTGCTTAGCCGTTCTTTACCGATCAGCAAAGTTAAGCAACGTCCGCCTCGTTCAGGAGTTGAATGGGTGACTGCTAGTAACATTACTACTGAGCGTGCATGTGCTTCGGAGGACACGTTATGACGTCGGTCCCAGTTGATGTCTTACGATGGCAGACGTTATAGCATGGTGGTAGGGCATTTTGCGAATGCCCGCCTGGCTAGCTACCCTCAAGTAGAAAATCTGTCGCCAAGCACCTAACGGTGTGTTCCGGCAGCTGTCCTTGAGAGCCAATAAAATTACAGGCACATGAGACTTAACAATTATGTCTCAAACTGACGGGTGCAAGGCAATTCGTGACTTGTGACGAAATGCATCTGTTATGGGCAAAGGTTAGTCCGCTTAACATCAGCCGGGTCTCGAGTTTGTTCTGTCGCAATAACATTTTGTATTAAGGATAGGCTAGCATTTGACCACTATCTCACCTGATGGTATTTAATGAGGTGGTGGAAGATGTTGTTCAGGCTAACATAGAATTTCTGGCTCTCAAGGACAGCTGCAGGGGAATCAAAACGGATCCAACTTCACAGTGGGATCCACATATACAGTCATGATCTATCCGGAAGACTTAGCTCTGTTGCATATGCAGATCATAAGATAAGACAGCAGGTGTAACTACTGCCAAGCATGTTTATGTAAGTATACCTACACAGTATTATGTCATATAGTGTATTGCAGTGGGGAGCTGCTGCTGAGATAGAGACAATCTTTATCTTACAAAAGCGTGCAATTCAAGCCATAAGAATATATGAAATGGATTCTAGGGAATCTCTAAGGGATCTATTTTAAATAAATTGATATTTTAACTTTAACGAGTCTGTATTTATTTCAAAATATTAAATAAATTTAGCAATTATATTAAACAGTGACAATCACGATTACAACACCAGAAATAAGGATAAAATAAGCGGTGCCAGGTTTTAGAAAAGACAAATAAAAGGTCTTTCTTTTTTTACAGTAAAGTTCCGGTTTGATAAAAAGTTCCCAAACATATTGGAACGCTCACAGAAGGGAAATTCAAGCATCACAAGAAAAACATTTTGATTAAGAAATCCTACTGTACAGTTTGTGATTACTTGAACGACAAATATCCTTGGACTGGTTCGCCTCTGCCAAGCTATCGCCTGTCACCTACGTAATTTAAGCAAATATTGAAATAATTTTATTACATAGTATGTAACACATTATTAAAAGAAGTTTAAAAGAATGTCTCCCAGTTTCTTGCCCGTTCGTCTCGCAGTGGCTCTTTACTTTTTTTTATAAACGTGGAAGCATATATATTAAAATTTGTGATTGACCTTCATAAGAGCGTCATAGACGCCTTAATTGTATAAATGATTTTAACTTTGACCGTTCAATCTTTGGATACAGATTGCAAAATGCGCTACCGACATGTTTTGTCGACTGCCATCCTAAGACAAGAACTGAGGCCGACGGCTTACCGTGCCCTTCGAAGCAGATGCACGCTCCGTAGTAATGCCACTGGCAGTCCCATCCAAGTCCTCCAAAAAGTTCGATGCTGAAGCTTGGGAATGATTTAATTAAAAAAATATGATAAACCATTAAAACTCGGTAGGTACTCGTATAAGAATGTACTTCTGCGTTTATTGAAGTCAGCGAAGCGTAGACAACCGCAAAACAAATGTGCGATCGGACGGATTAAAAGTTCGGACATAAGTTCATTATAATAATTATATACTGAGTCGGTGATGGACAACCATCATTATAAATTGGATTAAAAAAAACGATAGTGTACTATAATAGTTATAACAGATTTAAAATTCTGCTGACTTCCAAAAAAACAATAGGAAGTATCTGAACTCGACACGTGTATATTGGTTTTAGGGTTCCGTAGATATACGGACATGCTGTTTATCTCTCTGTCCGTCCGTCCGTGTGCCGGAGTAATCTCTATAACGTGTTTGTAAACAGAATGAGTGACATACCTGAAATATGTTTTATATATAACGTTTACCTACTATCAGATTTATATTGGACTGAAAGTTAATAAAATTTCATTTGACAAATTAATGGAGCACAAAGTGTTATGCCCCGGGCAGGAATCGAACCCGCCTCCTCCGCGTGTTTGTAAAATATGATTTTCGCTTAGCGCGCGATATTGCTTGTTATCATTTGTAGAAATTAATAAAATTTTGTTCATTATTTATAAATTATCATTTATTTTTTTATTTAAGTAACAAACCCAGCCTGTAGTACATAAGTAAAATGAAAGTATTAAATAGTTCAATATTTTGCCTTAAGTGGCATCTTCTATGTACTCGTTTTAGGATCTACTACAATTATAAGTACTTTACTTGATACGTGTCATCGTCTAGTACAAATATAATGTTCACTTTTTATGCACGTAGAGTTCGTGCTTATGCCCGGTGTAAGCGGACTTAACGGCCGTTTATGTTTAAGAACATGAAGGCTTGCTTTTTAAGCACTAGTGCATAATCTTATTTTAAATCAAAGCCGTTCAATTTGTTTTACATTTAATATAAGAAATTTGCCTGGGTTTCTCATAATACAGTGATAATTTTTGAAGCAGTGATGGCTCAGTGGCGTTGGCTATGTACTGCCGCGCAGCAGGCCCATGGTTCGAATCCCACCGCGGACTTGAGCGTCACCGCATGGTGGAAGGGTATTTTGCGAATGCCCGCCTGGCTAGCGACCACCCTCAAGTAGAAAATATGTCGCCAAGCACCTAACGGTGTGTTCCGACAGCAGTCATTGTGAGCCAGTGAAATTACAGGCACATGAGACTTAACAACTATGTCTCAAGGTGACGGGCGCAGTACAATTCGTGACTTGTGACGAAATTCATTTGTTATAGTCGGAGGTTAGTTCGTAGTAGTAGTCCGCTTAACATCAGGTGAGCCTCGAGCTTGTTCCATCACAAAAAAATAAAAATACTTGTAAATTAGTGCTACCCAGGCATATATTTTGTCAAAAAACAACACTCGAAATATTGTTCAAATATCAGATTCTATCTTATCGTATCAGTTCAAAAATCAGGGCTTTCTTACATTTATTATTTACATTTAGTTTGTTTCATTTTCTTACTAATAAAGTGAAAATCTGAACAAATTTACTAAACCTATTTTAGCCTCAACATTAATATCAGCCTTTTTCTCTAGCTCGGGCTGTAACACATATTTTTACTTACATCTAACCTAACCTAACCGTTGACCATTATCTCAGATGTCAGTAAGTGATGATGTGGTCGAAAATGTTGTTCACGCTAACCTAGATGTTTTTTAAATTTCGGCTAAAACAACTTGTTTCATGCACTATTTGTACACTCTACTATTTTTTTCTAAACCATTAAAAAGGAGCTGTCATAGTTGTCATTTTTATACAATTTCTGTTACTGACTATAAAAAAATATTATGTGAAGAAATGAATGCAAGCTCAAAAACAGCAGCATACAAACTTTACAACGGCGGGCGTGGTTTAAAATCAAATAACCATTCTAATTGAATTAAGATCATAGAGATATAAAATGCTATTCTCTTCTTTGTGATTAAGATGATTGTGCTTGATTTGTTAATTGTGAACATGACGAAAAAATCAAAACGTTTACTGTATGAGAGTTATACTTACATATTTATTCGTAGGTTACTACTGGGTCTATTTCATCAAGAAAGAGCCAGCAATTCTAGGATAGCCTGAACAACATCTTCAACCACATCATCACTTACGAACACGTGAGATAGTGGTCAAAGGCTAATCTATTAAGCATACAAAAGTTAGTTTGAAATTTCGGTAAAAAGTAATTTATTCCGTAGTTATGAAGCTGTGACTAAAACTCCTAGACTCTATGACGGGCTATTGCGTAATGCGGGGCGCTAAACCAGCGGGGCCCGGTTCGCTCTTGGCCAGTTTTTTTGTTTCTATGACGCATTAACTTTTTAGTGGTTCATCCGATATGTATGATAACTTTTTGCTACCTAAAAAACCTTAATTTGTACGTTAATACGTAATGGGTATTAATTAGGTATATCTAGATGATTTCTATATATTATGATTACAAGCACTACCGCGTACTAAGCGAAAATCATAAATTTACAAATTATTGGAATACAAAATGTTTTGCCCCGGGCGGGAATTGAACCCGCGTCCTTCCGACTTCGATTTTGTATTCCAATAATTTGTAAATTTATGATTTTCGCTTAGTACGCGGTAGTGCTTGTAATCATAATATATAGAAATATAGAAGGGTAGCGACATCATACCGAGAGTTAAGTGTTTGAAAAAACACTTTATCCCATCAGATGAAGTCTAGTAGTCTGGTTGATGGCCGCGCACCGTCCCCTATGACGGTTTAAGAAATACGATTGGACTACGAAATTTCGGCGACACAGCCGTACCCCCGGTAGCTTAATAGATAAAGCATCCGGCGCGAAATCGGAAGGACGCGGTTTCAATTCCCACCCGGGGCAAAACATTTTGTATTCCAATAATCTGTAAATTTATATCTAGATGATGTATTAATTGTAACCATTAACGATGGTGAGCATTACCACAGCTTAAAAGTCACACGTCAAAGCTATCTATATTTATAGATTAGTTTAAAAAACCCCAAACAAGAAACGAAACTGAAAACTGCTACATCAACTGTCACTTTGACAGCTGTCACATCTAAGGCCTTTCTTGAGAGTTAATCCAGTAGCAAAAATATTTATTATTTGTAATATCGATGAAGAAGTGGATTTTGTTCCAACTCTAGTGCAGTTTCCCACTGGTGGGTGGACGGGGAATTCAAGTTTCCCCGTCCACCCACCAGTGGGAAAGTCCAGTGGTGCATGGTGGAAGTGCTTTATGCGAATTATCGCCTGGCTAGCGACCACCCTCAAGAAGAAAATCTGTCGCCAAGCACCTAACGGTGTGTTCCGGCAGCTGTCATTGAGAGCCAGTGAAATTACAGGCACATGAGACTTAACAACTATATTTCAAAGTGACGGGCGCAGTGCAATCCGTGACTTGTGACGAAATGCATCTGTTATAGGCAGAGGTTAGTTCGCTTGACATCAGGTGGGCCCCGTGCTTGTTCTGTCACAATAACACAAAAAAAAAAGCTTATTATCAGACTTTTCTGTCGTGTACTTCTTTGAATAAAAATTATTAAAGGTATAAAAAACTATTATTATATTAGCGGATGGATATTTAAGAAATATTTTTTCAAGTTTACTTGATATCATTCTACACTTCCTTTCTTAATTAACAACAAATAAACTTTTCGAGCATTCGCAAGATGTCAGATGACCATAACGTTGAATTCCAACCAATTTATACGATATAAAGTGACAGAGCAATTCAAGCGTAGTTGTTGAATTCAATAATAATTGAATACATTGGTCTTCTTTTCAGTGCGACAATTTAGTTGCGTGGCGTATAGCATCAGCTGTCACCAGCACCGTCTATCTGCGAGGTCAACAACCGCGCGGTCATTGACACGCTACGAATAAATTCTATTCGTAGTTGACACAAATATTTACCTTAGGAGTTCAAAAATCCAATATTTGGTATTGTGCTGTATAGCGGATTAAGTACTTACATTCAGGTATAAGGCCTGCGGGATATCCTATGTCGGAGCTCGGCACGTAACTCCCTGCGTTCACTGACGTCACTCCATAGACCACCACAAAAATGGCCGCGTACGTATTCGATAGCAAAGAACGCATTGTAACTGTAAATAAAAACGTTTCCATTAAAACTTTTAAAGTACAGATCTAACGGTGAGCGATATATAGTAATTAAACAACTTTAAACGGTTTAAATCACGTATATTTATCATTATTTTTGTCCCGACGTTTCAAACACTTTGCAGTGATCGTGGTCACGCCACACTAATTAGTTTTCTTTGCCACATGAGTTATTAAGTATATAATAAAACCAATTAGTCACCCCGTGACCACGATCACTGCAAAGTGTTTGAAACGTCGGGATAAAAATAATGATAAATATACGCGATTTAAACCGTTTAAAGTTGTTTAATTACTACGAGTAGATATGTGTAATAATCGCGAAAACCTAAGATTGGGCGATACTTTGAACTGATAATGCATATTCTTAGTAAGACAAGGTAATCATTCTATCAAAATTTCAATCACTACAACGTTAAGGTTGAATAAAAATGCCACACACTGTCTATGTACCAGGATTGTTTCCTCAAAACCACCTCGGGAACTTCCTGCTTTGTAGTTTAAAGGAAATGCTTCGGAATTTCTTCCAACTGGGCAACCTTATGTGGGTAACTATTATTACCCACTCAATGATCGGTAATAGTAAAAAGCAATAGAAGTTTTGGTGAAATCAAAATTGAAATCGATATTTTTCCGTTACTATTAGTAGTGTTACTTTTCGTTACTGCATAGGATTATCAGCAAAGTACCTAACCTTACATATTTATATTCAGTTTAAATTTCTAAAAATATTTAAGCGCTCTATTTGCGTTAGACTGACGAGCAAATCTACGCATGTCAGGTAATTCGAATTGATATTTCATTGTAAACCTGGTCAAAGATAATATCATTAATCGTTTGCAAACTGTTCGAAATATTCATGAAATAATCATTGAAAAGTCATTTATGATACCAACCAGTCCTGCCACGGAATTTGATCCATGTCGGATCATTAACGTTATGGATCATTTTCAATGTTTTTTTTTTTTTTTTATTGCTGATAGGTAAGCCTTTGAACACAATCTCACGTGATGGTAAGTGATAATGTGGTCGAAGGTGTTAACAGGCTTAACCTAGAATGACTGGCTCTCAAGGACAGCTGCCGGAACACACCGTTAGGTGCTTGGCGACAGATTTTCAACTTGAGGGTGGTCGCTAGCCACTCGCAAAAATGCCCTTCCACCATGCGGTGAAGCTCAAGCCCGCGGCGGGATTCGAACCATGGACCTGCTGTGCGGCAATCCATAGCCAAAGCCACTGAGCTATCACTGCTTCAAATCGATTGACCTAATCATTAGAAGCCTAAAAATTGCCGCCATTTTATTTAAAATAATATTTCAATAATTATTACAGCCAACAATGTATTTGTCTGCTAAGCTTACAAAATTTCACAAGGAAACATTTGTGCAACGAGCATGATTCGAACCCGCTACCATCTATACCTGGGACATTGTTCCAGTTTCAAGCTGCCGTGGGTGAGTTTCCTTTCTCAGCAGTAAAGCTCCTGCTCTTGGCAACCATTACTCATGGAATAGAAATCATTAAGTGTATAGGTTAAAAGCTTAGATTTACCTGGTCCAAGCAGTGGTGTATTACCTGCTTGTAACATATTTAGAACTCCAGAGAAAATGGCTAGTAATGATTTTACCGACACCTCTTCTCAACAAGTTATGCAACCAATAGTATTACAAAATGTAACAGCATTTTTGCAGCAACAATTAGGATTATTAATCAGCTCTTTTCACACTAATACTGGTATATCCTTAAAAACAGTCCAGAGTTTTGTAGAAGCTTTTAGCTCTTTTAACAGAGACCTCGTGGATGTAGCTTTAGAACGGATGGGCAATGACCTTCCCACAACCACGGGCGATGTGGTCTGTGAACATGTATCAGCATATATAGAACAGTTACGTAAAACATTATATGCAGTTATTGAGCCACTTCAGTCGATTTACAAGCGAGAGAAATACTTCACCAGCTTGGGTTCTTATATTCCTCCCCAAGATGTTTATCTAGGTGTTCGAAATGAAGTAGTGGGACGACACCCCCCACCTCGCAGTGTTCCGGTTGTTGGTCAGTTTATCCCAATACACAAAGTTTTTCAGCGATTGCTCTCGATTCCAGGGTTGATGTCAGAAATGGATGTTTATGTTCAACGCTGCCATAAATCGCCATGCATACAGCACTTTACACAGTCTCTTGTCTGGAAGGAGACCAAATCTAAACATTCTCTAGCCGCAGATAAAAAAGTTTACCCTTATTACATATATTTCGATGATTTCGAGACCGGAAATGCTTTAGGATCACATGCTGGTATTCATAAACTTGGCGGGATGTATGTATCTCTTCCTTCACTGCCTCCTCGTCTAGCGTCTCAGTTGAAATATATACTTTTGTTGTACCTTTTTCATTCAGATGGCACAGAGTTTGGTAACACAATTTTTAAAACTGTGATTGATGAAATTAATTTTCTTGCCGAAGAGGGTGTCAACATCAAAGTAGAGGGCTTCGAGGGAAATGTGAGGTTTGTTCTTGGTCTCATCACAGGAGACAATCTAGGCCTACACACTATTTTGGGTTTCAGCCAGAGTTTCAGAGCTAACTACTCATGCAGAATATGTAAAGCATCAAAGGAAATAAGTATTTCACAATGCGTTGAAGACCCCACTTTGTTGAGAGACAAAGATACATATTTTGAGGATGTCGATCGGGATAATGTCACAGAAACTGGTGTAAGGGAGCGTGCAGTTTGGTTAAATGTAAAACACTTCGATCTTTTTTCACATGTTGCTGTTGATTATATGCATGACTTGTTGGAAGGGGTTTGTAGATACACCATGAAAGTCGTTATCGAAAGTCTTATTGAAAACAAGCACATCACATTAGATTACCTGAATTCACGAATAATAGAGTTTGATTATGGTCCAGATTCTGGAAACAAACCACCCATCATAAAAAAGTTAGGTGCCAACTCATTTCAAATAAAAATGTCGGCTTCTGAATGCCACAGACTTGTACGTTATTTTGGCTTGATGATTGGGCACCTGGTACATGAAGTAGATAATAGATTAAGGATAGGTAGTCACAGGAAAGTCCCGTCTTCAACAAATTACTACGAATACTATGAGTTGTATCTCCTGCTACGCAAATTGATGGACATTATCCTCACTGAACAAGTTTATCCCCAGTTGACTGAAGTGCTTGCCATTTATATTAAAGATTTCAATGAATTATTTATTAAATTGTCCAGTTCTACGTTAAAACCTAAATTTCATCATTTGATTCATTACACACGAATGATGTTGAGGCTGGGACCTGTTTGCCACATTTCTAGTATGCGCTACGAGTCGAAGCATAGAGCCGGCAAAGCTGCTGTCAATGCAGGAGCCGGTAGAATTAATGTATGTAAAAGTGCAGCAAAAAAACTTCAGCTTCAATTGAACCATTTGTTACTAACTAATCTAGCTACTGCTGTCAATGTACCTGGTTCATTAACAACTCTCCCAATTGAAGATAAAATAGCTGTTATAGATGTGTTCTCATTACCTCAAAGTACGTCAATTTATTCGGTTCCATACGTTACTGTTGCTGATTATAATGTTACTTATCGCCTTACTGATGTTTTGCTCCTCGAGTTGGTGTCTGAGGATATGTTTGCCCCTTTGCTAATGTCAATTACTAACATTTATTACGAAAACAGAGTGGGTAAGGCTTACGCAAAAGGGCAACTCTTCGAAACACTGTACTTCGACAGCCACTTTCATGCTTACAAAGTAGTGAAGACCCACGAGGTCAAATATATTGCTTTAGACCAGTTACAATTTCCCTTCCCCAACACAATAACGTCCTCTTTGATCGATGAAACTTTTTTCGTAACCATCCGCAATTTCATAGACTAGCTACATTACCATATCATTTTAGTTTTAACTTCTAAATGTCATTAACAATAACTTATTTCTCAATAGTTACATAATTTGTTGAGTTGGGACAGTAATGGTGCGATAGATTTTTTAAGGTGAGGTCAAGTTTTTGAATGGCGTTGTCACATGAGGGTCATCAGGAAGACAGTTAATTATTTATAGCAGGTGGCAACTACCCTTAACGTTATGTATAAAAAACCCTTATTTAAGTTTAAAAAAAACCCTACGCCAGTTTGTACAGTAATGGTGCTTTAGGGTTTCTAAGTTAAGCCCCTCGGTTAAGTTCTTGTTTTGCGTTGTCACATGAGGGGTCCCCAGAAGGACAGTTAATTATTTATTGCAGGTGGCAGCTACCCTTAATGTTATGTATTTTACGAGCTTATTTCGGCATTTAGAGAAATGTCCGTTTTGATTTTTATCGACTGTTTTATGTGTTGTTAATATTGTTCACACAATCATTGATTATAATTAAAGTTCATCTTAGTTGTACTTGTAATAACCAATGATAGGAATTTGGTGTGCCTATTTACCTAAACTTCGAAGAACAAGAAACGGAGACTTCCTTAGGACTAATTTTTTTCCGGGACAGATTGTCCCGTAATTCGGGACAACACTCCATATCATAATTATCTCAATGAGGGTGAACGATAGGTGAAAACTATAGGACTAAATTTTTTCCGGGACAGATGGTCCCGTAATTCTGGACAACACTCCATATTATATCTCAATAAGGGTGAAAGATAGGTGAAAAACTTATAGGACCTTTATTGTAGATCGCATAAAAAGCAACAAAAAGTATTCCATAAAAAAAATAGTATCTTAACGGAGAACCGAGTTATTGTGAAAAAATTAAGTTTAAGGCTAAATTTTGGTTATTATGTGGCCTAGAAAAGCTTAACTTCAAATTGTTTCCTATGTGCATTTTCCGCCATCTTGAAAAAAAGATTAAACTTAATTTTTTCACAATAACTCGGTTCTCTGTTAAGATACGATTTTTTTTATGGAATACTTTTTGTTGCTTTTTATGCGATCTACAATAAAGGCCCTATAAGTTTTTCACCTATATTTCACCCTTATTGTGATATGATATGGAGTGTTATTCCGAATTACGAGACCATCTGTTCCGGAAAAAATTTAGTCCTAAAGTTTTCGTTCACCCTTATTGAGATATGATATGGAGTGTTGTCCCGAATTACAGGACCATCTGTCCCGTAAAAAATTTAGTCCTAAGGAAGACTCCGTTTCTTGTCTCTGTTCTTCAAAGTTTAGGTAAATAGGCACACAAAATTCCTATTACTGGTAATAACACATAGGTTGTAATATTACCCTAATTGTAAGTTCTTTGTAAAATTGTCTTGACATTAACGCGATGTTATGTTTGAACTCGTCTTAATTTTTTTCAATAAAATGGTCAGATTCTGGAAATATTATTTATTATTTAGAAATCAACATTCACCTTTATGTATAAGAAAATAATGTTAAGTTAGTTAATAGATTTCTTGTATTCTTTTAGTACTTTTAGCTTTTATTTTAATTTTCACTCAACTTTCTTTCAGGCTCTCTTCTACCTTTTCCCTTTACAGCTGGTCAACCTGAGACAGCTGGGACAGCCATCTCCTTACATCCATAATATGCAGCTGACAGAGCCTTGTCACACGGTTCCGCCAGCTGTGTACGGACGTAGGGAGACGACTGGGTCAGCCGTGTTGACATGGCTGAGGCAGCCGTTTTACACGGCCACTTCAGACCATGTCACACGTCTCCGCCAGCCGTGTAGGGACGTAGGTAGACGGCTGGGACAGCCGTGTTGACGTGGCTGAGGCAGCCGTTTTACACGGCTACTTCAGACCATGTCCACACGTCTCCGCCAGCCGTGTAGGGACGTAGGTAGACGGCTGGGACAGCCGTGTTGACATGGCTGAGGCAGCCGTTTTACACGGCCACTTCAGACCATGTCACACGTCTCCGCCAGCCGTGTAGGGACGTAGGTAGACGGCTGGGACAGCCGTGTTGACGTGGCTGAGGCAGCCGTTTTACACGGCTACTTCAGACCATGTCCACACGTCTCCGCCAGCCGTGTAGGGACGTAGGTAGACGGCTGGGACAGCCGTGTTGACATGGCTGAGGCAGCCGTTTTACACGGCTACTTCAGACCATGTCACACGTCTCCGCCAGCCGTGTAGGGACGTAGGTAGACGGCTGGGACAGCCGTGTTGACATGGCTGAGGCAGCCATTTTACACGGCTACTTCAGACCATGTCACACGTCTCCGCCAGCCGTGTAGGGAGGTAGGTAGACGGCTGGGACAGCCGTGTTGACGTGGTTGAGGCAGCCGTTTTACACGGCTACTTCAGACCATGTCACATGGCTCCGTCAGCCATGCCGTCACACGGCTGCTCCAGCCATGTCAGGCGTGGCCATGTCTAAATTCAGCCGTGTCGAATCAAAGCCATGTTAACACGGCTGCAACTGCAGTACCGTGTGTAAAATCAAAGCCGTGTTAACACGGCTGCAACTGCAGTACCGTGTGTAAATTCAGCCGTGTCTAATCAAAGCCATGTTAACACGGCTGCAATTGCAGTACCGTGTGTAAATCTAGCCGTGTCTAATCAAAGCCGTGTTAACACGGCTGCAACTGCAGTACCGTGTGCAAATCTAGCCGTGTTTGTTGACATTTGTTGACACGGCTGGCACTGCAGTAGAAGCCGTGTTGTGTAAAATCTAGCCGTGTGTATTTTTAACCGTGTTCTAACCGTAGCCGTTTCAGCGTGACACGGTAACCCTTGCCGTGTTGACACGGCTGCAACTGCAGTACCGGGTTTACACCGCTCTGCAGAGCCGATAAATCGACCTATTTTTTCCCCAGTGATACTGACACGTCTGAACCCTCAGCAGGAAACCCAAGTAAAATATATATGGAGTGACTCCGAGACTAACATCCTTATGTTCATTATACATACTCCTTTGGAGATATAAAGGCGTGATGATGTTTTTTTTAACCGTGACCTCCTCTATGTTAACAAAATTAATAACACAAACCTAAAAGTAACACTCAAACTGTGCGTAACAGTGTGTGTGTGTGTGTGACTCACCGGAAGTAACAACACATGTGACATGTTGCAACTATTCTATTTTCTTACTTGCCAATAACCATGAAACGTACCATTAGATATCCATTTTATACTTTTTGTGGTGGAAGTCGGTTTGTTTTTTTGAATGTTTATAACCACAGAACTCTTAACTGGGTGAACCGATTTTGAAAATTCTTTTTTTTTTGGGGATGCTTGTCGTTTGGTTCTATTTAAATTTCATTAAAATTGGTCAAGCTGTTTTTGATTTACACTCCAATAACGGAAAAATAATAATGATTATATTTATTATGTAGATTATATACCTATCTTGATGATATAACTACAATAAATGACAATCGATCCCGTAAGCAGCAAGGGTCACTAAAAAGAATGAAAAAATTTTTTTACCAAAATATGGAACCGACTTCAACACCCAAAAGTGTGAAATAACTTGTTGAAGTCGGTACCATGTACACAATATTGTGATAATAGGTACTTTTGAACTGTCACGGTACCGACTTCAACAAGTTATTTCACACTTTTAAATGTTGAAGTCGGTTCCATTTTTTTTTATTTTTATATTTCTAATCAGATGCTACTATAACATGTGATGTGCCTGCGATAGTATGGTGATTGATGATACCAGTTATTTAATAAGATAAGGTTATTGTGCTAGTTTTCTGTCCACCTCTAGTAACCGTCTAATGGACTGAGTTGACTGACATTTTAAACAGTAGCTTACAATGGCATGTCCAAACTAGATAAACGAAACACTTCTTAGTTACCTAATAACTAACCAACATATTCACGTCAATTGACTTCCTCAATAAGTAGGTATTTGAATAAAATATTTGTAAGTTAACGCCTTGCTTATGTCACGTGAAAACGCAGTCGGAGTTTTGGTACGAAGCAAATTTAAAGTAAGCTAACTATATGACTTGTTTCTAAGGTTTATTTAAACTCAACGAACATTCATTATGTTTCTGGATATGTAGGTTACACTATAAGAAATCGAAGCTTGCTCAGCTTCGATTCTTCTTCGTCAATGGTAAACACGTACATATGGCGCCGAGCCGCGGAAAACATCCCACAATCATCTCGGCGAGACTTTTTCAGCTACTTGTTGCCCGATTGGACAAGCATACTTGGGTTTTGAGTTAAAGTGGTTCATCTTCGGCACGGGAATAAATCGAGCTGTTCTGATAAACAACCATTTATAGTACATTATAGTATCTACAAGTGTGTATTGTTGCGTGTCTTATAGGTGTGAGTAATCATCAATACACACGTGTATCATATAATGTTTTTGAACACACTTGTGAAGAAAATAACAAAAAAAAAAATTTTACTAACCTTAGTAACCAGATATTGGGTATCTGGAGCATCGTTTAAAACTTTTTCAATATAGTCAGACGATAAATCTTTTGATTTCTTGCTGCTAAAGCCATCGGATAGTCTCTTTAGATAATGCTTTGTTAGAACTGTACTTTTTAACATTGAGTATATACACTACAAAGAGCTAGGTTAGTTAAATTACGCCATGAACACATTTTCTGAATGACATTCTTGTTGTTTTGCCATTGTATGCAATTTTGGTACGCTAGTACATATTTTTCCTTGGAGTTTTCACGTCGTAAACTTTCATAACGTTAACACATCTTACATCGGGCGGTGTAAAACATAAATCATTTTCTTCATAACAAGTACTTCTCTTATATCTTAATCAATAAATAACTATAATTTCAAAAGTGAAAACAAGTTCTGATAAATTATTCGTAATGGGCGGGAAAAAATAATCCTTTTCCTGTGCACGCGCATGGCGATCGGCCATAGACTAATGAATGAAGTTTCTTTTTAGGCTCTTTGCGGACATCATTTTAGCCATGAGGAATTTAAAGTTTTCTTTATTATAGTAAAAATAAATAAGAATACATACCTATCCAGGAACAAGATGAATGTCCTTCATCGTGCTGTTAAGTGGACGGATAATAAGAAAGTTTTCTTGCAAAACGTCAATTGTCATCCGTTTGGACGAAAACGGATACAAGTAAGTCAGGTTGGTTTTAGCTTCTCAATTATATAAATATTTTTTTAGAGTATGTAAAATGCTAACAACCTCTTAGGATTTATGTAAAAGGCTAACAGACATTTTCAGATGTTTTTTTATGTATTGAAATCTTTTTTTTTTTTGAGTTTTTTTTATATATTTATTTGTGTTTTAATGCCTACTCCGAGCCAATAGCGCCCGCCGCGGCAACACTGGGCCGTGCCGTGCTACCTTTGAATACAGTTTTGAATATTTACATCGATCAAAGTAATAAAAAATATTAAATAATACATTACAAGCACCAGAGACTTTTAACATCAGGTGGTTGTCGTACTTATTCCGTCAAAAACACATAAAAAAACACCAAAAAAAATAATTTCAAGATGTTTTTAGGAATAGCAATATTTAACCCTTAGAGGTTGTTAGCATTTTACCAATAACCCTGTATGGATAATCCGATTTTTTAGTTTCTATCGTGACTATGCCTGCATAGAAATTGATAATGGTTATATCGGCTTCCACTAGAGCTAGTGGGTAAATCGAGTTAAAAAGTTGAGGTCATGAGTGTCCTGTGTGGGTACTAATATAAATCTTAAGAAATGTATAATAGAGATCACTTTTAGTGATAAGGCCGCCCATTGTAACACTATGTTATTATTATTTAATTAAATGTTATGATGTAAACTTTAATATTTTATATGTGGTGTAACAATAAAGAGTTTTCTATCTATCTATCTAATATGGGTATTTACCTGTATACTAAAAAATAACAAAAACTGATATTAAGGGATTTATATTAGAATGAGAGTCTAAATTTACTATTTATGAACTCACTCACTTATGAACCATTCACTTTTTTGGCAGTGCCTAAGGTTTTATAATTGCCATGCTTCACGTTTGATCTATTACAATTTTGTAGTTTAAGGTATGTAGCTAAAATGAATATTTGAAGGCATATAGGTAATATTTGAATTAGTGTAGAATAATGTTATTGGATTGCTCACTCGCGTTTCCAAAAATACAATTTAATGAACAAAACATTACATATTTACAATAAAATTAATTTCGAATCCAAATTGAAAAGTATTGTCATTGAAATATTTATCTATTGCTATTAAAACACAATCATATCTATCTATAACATCTATATTTAAGTAATGTCATTTGTAATAATGAGATGTGTATCTATAAAAATTAGTCAAGCTCGAATCGCATTCTCACGTAGTAGAGGACTCTATAGCAACCACATTTTTTTATTGGTCGATGCGACTCGTGATCGAAATACTGGCACTTATTTGGCTCAACGAATAAGCATTGTAATCTGCAATGCTGCCAATATACTGTGCACGCTGCCAACTGGTAGTGGGCTGGAGTGTATGGCCTGCAATGGCCACGGGTAGGTTGCCTAAATGCTTTCGTTGTACAGACCTGTTCACACACGAAAGCGCCGCTTCAACAACAAATTATTGATACCTACGCATTTGTATTAGACCTCGCTTGTACACGATGCCTTAGTATGGGTGTTAATGCTAATGGTATAGTTTATTTTTAGTCTTTGACCACTATCTCACCTGATGGTAAGTGACGATGTGGTTGAAAATGTTGTTCAGGTTAACCTAGGATCTCAAGGACCACTGGTGGTCAAACGCGATTTCCGATCTTAGGACCGAGTGCGTAGCGGCCAGACGCCAGTACACCAGGCAGCGCCGTCGGCGGCACCGAGATGAGGAAACTGAGAGGCAGCTGTACGAGGCTTACCGATCTAATGTAATCGCCCTTCAGCTGTCGATCAGCAATGCCAAATCACAGGCACGGGCAGAGCTCCTGGAAACTCTCAGTCGTGACCCGTGGGGGCGGCCCTATAAGACGGTCAGGGAGAAGTTACGTCCGTGGGCTCCCCCACTCACTGAGACTCTTGAACCCCCACTGCTTGAGGAGGTGGTTACGGCTTTGTTTCCTAACAGTGTGGAACACCAACCTCCGAATATGGCTCCTCTGCTGGAGGATAGAGGAGAGCAGGGAGAACAGGACGTCGCAATACCGCCTGTGTCGCAGGGAGAACTAGGCGCGGCTTTATTGCGGTTGAATGCCAACAAGGCTCCAGGTCCAGACGGCATACCTGGGCGCGCTTTGGGACTGGCTCTCGGGACCCTGGAGGACCGGTTCCGGCGGTTGCTTGATGCCTGCCTGGAATCGGGACGATTCCCGTCTCAGTGGAGGATGGGCAAGCTTGTTCTTTTAAGGAAGGTTGGACGACCAGCAGAATCTCCCTCCGCGTACCGCCCAATCGTGTTGCTAGACGAGATCGGCAAGCTCTTTGAACGAGTTATCGCTCGTCGGCTCACTAAACACCTGGGGGAGGTGGGCCCTAATTTATCAGACCATCAGTACGGATTCCGAGTGGGCCGCTCGACCATCGATGCCATCGAACGCGTCCGGGCCCTCTCGGACGAGGCGACTGCCCACGGCGGGGTTATGCTGGCGGTGTCACTTGACATCGCTAATGCATTTAACTCCTTGCCGTGGACGTGTATCAAGGAGGCACTGAAGTTTCATGATGTGCCTTCTTATCTCTGTCGAATTGTTGGCGCCTACCTCTCAGAGAGGTATGTATCGTACCGGGGACAAGGAGGGGTTGAGCAGAGGCGGGAAATGTCGTGCGGTGTTCCACAGGGCTCGGTTCTTGGACCGCTTCTGTGGAACATCGGTTATGACTGGGTGTTGCGGGGAAATCTCAATCCAGGCGCCCACATGATCTGCTATGCAGATGACACGTTGGTAACTGCCAGGGGCGAGACCTTCGAGAAGGCTGCCCGTCTTGCCACGGAAACGGTGGCCCTTGTTGTCGGCAGGATACGGCTGTTGGGTCTCCGGGTCGCGCTCAACAAATCGGAGGCCGTGTGTTTTCACGGCCCTCGGCGGGCGCCGCCAAGGGGATCCTTCATCTCTATCGGTGAAACCCGGATCGGGGTCGAGTCCACGATTAAATACCTTGGACTCGTCCTCGATAGCAGATGGAATTTCCGTGAGCACTTCACTCACATGTCCCCACGTCTCATCGGTGCAGCTGCTGCTTTAAAGCGGCTGATGCCCAACATTGGAGGACCGAAAACAAGCAGCCGCCGCCTGTACTTGGGGGTGGTGCGATCCATGGCCCTTTATGGGGCACCGGTATGGTTGGATGCTCTGACGACACACAACGTCACTGTGCTGAGGAGATCTCAGAGAGTGATGGCCGTCGGGGTCATACGTGGGTACCGCACCACCTCCTACGAGGCTGCGTGCTTGTTGGCGGGGTCTCCCCCTTGGGACCTGGATGCCGAGGTTCACGCGTCATTACATGAGTGGCACTCACGACTTCGTATCCGGGGAGAGTTTCCTTCACCAAGTGAGGTGCAAGCACGGAAATTCCATGCTCGACAGTCCCTAATTGGGAAATGGATGGAGCGGCTGTCCCAACCACAGGCTGGCCACTGGACTGTCGAGGCCGTTCGACCAGTCCTCCAGGACTGGTTGGATAGAGAGCACGGGTCATTAACTTTCCGGCTTGTGCAGATACTGACTGGGCATGGTTGCTTCGGAAAGTATCTGCACCGTATTGCCGGAAGGGAACCGACGCCAGGGTGCCACCATTGCGGTTGTGTCGAGGACACGGCGCAGCATACCCTCGTGGAGTGCCCAGCGTGGCAGAGTGAGCGCCGTGAGCTCATAGCAGTAGTGGGGGACGACCTCTCGCTTCCATCATTGGTTAAGGCCATGGTGGAAAGTGACAGGTCGTGGAACGCGGGAAAAGACTTCTGCGAGGAGGTTATGACGCGGAAGGAGAATGCGGAGAGGGAGAGAGAGATCACTTCCACACTCCCTATCCGCACCCGTAGACCTGGGCGGAGAAGGAGGGCATACCAAGCCCTCCTCCAACCCCCATAACAGAGGTCTTGGCGATGGACATGGGGGTGTCCTTCGCCATATCACCAAAGACCTCGAGGTGGCACGTGCGGTGTTTCCGCGCGCCACATAAGGAAGCAGTGGAGTAAGTCCTCCTCCACTCCTCAACAGGACGGGACCCTACCAAGGGTCAACGCTGTCCGAGTCACGGTAGAGCTCACAAACGTTCCCGTTGCCCGGGCATTAAGGCGTCGAGCAGGAACATCGTGTGGTTTTTAGTCGGTAGGGGCACTTGCTGCTGTGGGAGTAGTTGGTGTCGAGTCCGACATATCCCGGACACCTCCCCCGGGGTGGACGGGAATGCGTAAATGCATTTTCCACACGTACAAAAAAAAAAAAAAAAAAAAAAAAAAAAGGATCTCAAGGACAGGGCGGGTCTGGGTTTATTCATTAATAGTTGCTTTGCCTAGCTTGCATGCCTTGCGCTGCTTGTTCTGGATAAACTCAGGCCTTCCTTACTCATCCCGGATGGGTAAGGAGGCAACGGTCTTAGGGGAGAGCGCAAGTCGTGATGATCCCTAAGGCAAGTCTGACGGATACCTTCCCGTGGTGCTGCCTGTTATTGGTTTATTTCCTTCCGAAATAAACGCAACAGAACACCGTTAGGCGCCGCGTGTATTGTTATCTATATGTGTATGTATATGTATATATTGTTTCTGTATATATTTGTATTATATGTGTATATTATGTAGTTCACAGGGCTATTTAACCCCTTATTAGTAACCAAATTGTAAATGCTCGGTACAGACCGGGGCCGTAGTTAACTGTCTGTCATCTGTATTATACGTGCTAAGGCGCTTAGCACCTCTTTAAGACAGATGACAGAATAGACTTACGGTGTATAAATTGTAGTTTTAAGGCAAGGCTACAGATAATTTGTCATGTTTATGAGTAGATGAAAAACAGTTTGGCGGTGTGTGTGTTAAAATAGGGACCCCTCTAACTGGCAAACACCAGCGCCTACTACTGTCAAACATATTGTTACATAATCGAAAATAACCGCTGTCTTTTATTTGGTAGTGACCCCTGTTCCGATAACTCACGTTATTGGAGGCGGGGACAAACTGGCTGGACTAGTTCCAAAACCCCGATGATAAGTGTATCCTTAGACTTCGGGAAAATACCTCCAAGGTATTGTCAGTCTTCTGAACTCTAAACTTCCGGAGGCTTGAGTAGAAAGATTGAAGCCTGTCCAATCCCCAAAAACTATTGCTTATGGTCACAATTGATAATTATATGATATAATTATTCCAAATGCCGAAATCTGTGACAATGTCTGGGAAAGTTAATAGAGACCGGAAAGGGAAATTTACTAAAGGCCCTTCTCAGGGCCATGCCGATGAGTCTGCATCGGCATCGGATGCGAGCCGCGCACCATCTGCGGCTAGCGTGTTTGTTCGGCCGGACGATTTTTCGGACTCCGACGTAGAGTCCGTCACGTTTGAGTCGGATGCCTCGACGGCGACAGCGGAAGGTCGCCAGCAGGCACAGAAGCGGGCCTACTTGAGGGCTGGGTCTTGCTCGTCAGACTCCACGACGAGCAAGCCCAAAAAGACTAGGGCTAAAAAGCTTCCCACAGTCGTTGCTGACACCCACGACGTGGGGCTTGCAGATGCCCAACGCCAGCTCAACCTGGCTAAGCGGGCACAGGTCCAGATGGACCTTGAAGAGAAGGTCGCCGCGAAGGAGCAGCAGGCTCGCACCGCGCGGGCCAAGTCCGGGTACGGTGCGTCCACCGTCCTCTACTCGGACCACTCCCTTGCCGAGCTGGAGCGCATGGCGCAGGAGGATGAGGGGGAGATCGTGGAAGTCGCCTCAAAGTCTTCAAACCTCAAAGGGACTTTCCAAAAGTCCCTGAAATGCAGGGCCGCGAGTATGCGCGGAATCATTCGAGAGCTAGCTCTACGCACCGCAACCGACGAAACGCGGCAACTGCAGGCGAGGGTCGACCGCCTGCAGTCAGAGGTCAGCCAGCTGCACCATAAGCTGGCTGAAGCCACGGCCCGGCCAACTCAGGCTGAGCCAAAACCAGCTACGGAGGGCCCCTCTTCCTCCAACCTTGAGGATGTCATCCGCAAGGTTATCTTGGAGGAAAGGGCGTTTGCGCCTGCTTCGCTGGCATCGAAGACAGGCTCTTGCCGAAGAGTCGCATCCGTCCACCACTTGCGGCCGACAAGAAACAGAGTAAGCCGGGGCCGTCCTCCCAAAAGGAGGATACGAGGCCGAAAAAGCCGGGGCCATCCTCCCAAACCGAGGATGCATTCCTCCCCTCCTCCACTCCCTCCAACCAACCTTGGACGGAGGTGGTTAAAAGGGGAAAGGGCAAGGCCAAGACGAAGGCGGCCGCCCCCCATGCCATTCCCACAGCCGCCGTTCCTTGCCCGTCCCAGGCGACCGGTAAGGGAAAAGGGAAGGGGAAAAAGTCAGCCCCGAAGCCCCACTCCGCTGCTCCGGCAGCCAAAAGGGCCCCCGCTGGTCTGGGGAAACCTAAGCCCCTGGTTCCCCCTAAAACCGCAGCCGTTGTGGTGTCGCTCACCGTGGAGGCTGCGGATCGAGGCGAGACCTATGAGTCCGTACTCAAGCGGGCTCGTGCCAACGCCGACCCGACCCAACTGGGGATCGGACCGATCACGTGCCGTCGGACCCAAGCCGGGGCTCGAATTTTCGAGTTCCCGGGGGCTCAGGGCGGTGCCAACGCGGACCTCTTCGCCTCCAAACTGAAGGAGGTCATCGCGGACGCGGCTAAGGTCGTCAGGCCTGTTAAGTTGGCGACCTTGGAGGTGACCAATCTGGACGATTCGGTCACCAAAGAGGAGGTTATAGCGGCTGTTGCAGCAATGGGGGGTTGCGACATCGCAGCAGTGCAGGGCAGGGGGGGCATCCGGCCTGGCCGGGGTGGTATGGGTACCATCCGCCTCGAGTGCCCAGTCACAGTGGCCAAAGCCGTCCTCGCCAAAGGACGGCTTACAGTGGGCTTCAGCTCCTGCGGCGTCCGAGCACTTGAAGATCAGCCTCTGCGCTGCTTCAGGTGCTTCGGAATCGGACACACCCGGGCCCTTTGCCCGTCCGAGGTGGACAGGGCGGACAGCTGCTACCGCTGCGGCAAAGAGGGGCACAAGTCCGCCTCCTGCACGGCCACCACGCCGCGCTGCGCAGTGTGTGCCGCCAGCGGTCACCCGGCGGGCCATGTCATGAAGGGGAGGAACTGCAATCCTCCCCCCAAGAAGGGCAAAGTGCAGGCGCCGACCCAGCCTGCCTTGGCTACCGCCGTCCCTGAAAAGGGAACTCCGGCGGCCGATGAGGGAGGTGCGATGTCCAATTGATGGATAGGGTCGAGCATCGTATCCTCCAGGCAAACACCAACCACTGCAAAGCAGCCCAGGACCTGCTGATGCAGTCCATGGCTGAGTGGTTGGTGGACGTGGCGGTGGTTGCTGAGCCATACTCGATCCCTGGCCGTTGGCTGGGTGATCGGGATGGCTTGGTGGCAATGGTGTCGCGGTCTTCCACAGACTCCCCTCCCCTCTCGCTCTTAGAGAGGGGACCGGGATATGTGGCCGCCGCGTGGGGGGATATAGCTTTCGTGGGCGTGTATTTCTCCCCAAACCGCCCTCTGTCGGATTTCGAGAATTTTCTCGAAATCCTGACCGCAGTCATCGGTAGGGCGGCGCCGCGCCAGGTCGCCGTTTTGGGTGACCTTAACGCCAAGTCGGTGGTCTGGGGTAACCCGGCCGCCACTTGTAACGTCCGGGGTCGTGCAGTGGAATACTGGGCGGCCTCGTCCGGTGTGTCCCTCCTCAACAGAGGCACGGTCCAGACGTGTGTGCGGCAACGGGGAGGGTCAGTGGTGGACGTCTCGTTCGCCACCCCCGTTCTAGCCGCCCGCGTCATGAACTGGCGGGTGGAGATGGTGGAGACTTTGTCGGACCACCGATACGTGCGGTTTGACATCTCCACCTAGGGCCCCCGGAGGACGGTCCCCTCGGGCCGTTCTCCCTTTCCACGGTGGGCTCTCACCCGCCTGGATCGTGAAGCGGCAATGGAGGCAGCATTCGTCCAGGACTGGCTCGCTCCGCCTCTCGAGGTCCTGGACGTGGACTCCGCAGCGGCCGAAATCAGGAAGTCCCTGACCGAGGTGTGCAACGCCAGCATGCCTCGGTCTCGCCGCCCACCTCCCCGTCGCGCCGTTTATTGGTGGTCGGAGGAGTTAGCGGGGCTCCGAGCAGCCTGTGTGGCAGCAAGGAGGGCCTACACGCGGAGTCGACGGCGCAGCCACCGGGATGAGGCCAGCGAGGACCTCCTTTACGCTGCGTACGTTGAGGCGAGGAGGGTCCTCAAATCGGCCATTGGCGCCGACGATGACGCGGCGAAAGCCGAATTGCTGGAGGGTCTCGACAGGGACCCGTATGGGAGACCATACAAGGCGGCGCGGAACAAACTGCGCCCCTCTGGTCCCCCGCTGACGGAGTCTCTCGAGCCGGCATTGCTGGATGGGGTGGTCCGGTCCCTGTTTCCGAACGGGTCCAACTTCGCCCCACCAGTGATGGATCCCCCGCAGGGGGCGGCCCCACTGGAGGGGGAGGAAGAGGAGGCTTCTCCGGTGACGGAGGCGGAGCTTGAAAGGGAGGTTCTCCGACTCCGCGCGAAGAGCACGGCCCCTGGGCCAGATGGCGTCCCCGCGCGGGTGGTCACCATCGCCGCCCTCCAAATGGAGGAGAAGTTTCGGGGCCTATTCAGCGCGTGTTTCACGTCTGGTAGGTTCCCGAAACCTTGGAAGGAGGGGCAATTGTGCCTCCTCCGAAAGGAGGGACGCCCGGTGGACTCCCCCTCGGCATACCGGCCCATCGTTCTGCTCGATGAGGTCGGTAAAATGTTCGAGGGGATTGTTGCCAACCGGCTAAATAGCCACTTGCGGAGGGTGGGGCCGGACCTGTCGGACGCCCAATTCGGTTTCCGAAGGGGGCGTTCGACTGTGGATGCACTGGCCCGACTCAAGGGCCAGGTGCGGGAAGCTACGGAGACGGGGGACGGGGTTTTGGCTGTGTCATTTGACATAGCCAACGCCTTCAACTCCGTCCCCCATTCGACAATCTTGGAGGCACTCCGCTACCACGGAGTGCCTCAGTACCTGCGGTTTCTCCTGGCCGACTACCTGGGGGACCGAGCTGTCCTCCTTGTAGATCGCACGGGCCAGCTCCGTCGATATGATGTGGGGTCCGGTGTTCCACAGGGGTCTGTCCTGGGGCCACTCCTGTGGAACATCGGATTTGATTGGCTGCTGCGAGGGAGTCTCCTCCGTGGCATGAGTGTCATCTGCTATGCGGATGACACTCTTCTCACCGCCCGGGGGGGAGACTTCAGAGAGGCGGCGAGTCTGGCCTCGGCCGGCGGATCCCTAGTCGCGGGAAGGATCCGCCGACTAGGATTGAGGGTGGCGTTGGAGAAGACCGAGGCCGTGTTTTTCCACGGGCCTCGGCAGCGCATTCCCCCTGACACCCACATTGTCGTGGAGGGTGTCAGGATCGAGGTGAAGGCCCAGATGAAATATCTGGGCCTAGTCCTTGACAGCAGGTGGCGCTTCGGCCCGCACTTCAGCGGGCTGTCGACGCGCCTGCTTAAGGTTGCGGGCGCCCTTTCGTGGCTCCTTCCAAATGTGGGAGGGCCAAGGGCACGATGCCGGCGCTTGTACGCCGGCATCTTGAAGAGTATGGCCCTATACGGGGCCCCGATCTGGGCGGACTCCCTCCAAAGGAGGGAGAACGCTACCTCTTTCCGCAGGCCCCAAAGGGCCATTGCACTGCGGGTGGCGAGGGCCTACCGATCGGTGGGTTTTGCGGCGGCGTGCGCTCTGGCTGGCACCCCTCCTTGGGAGCTCGAGGCGGGAGTGCTCGCCAGAGTGTACGAGTGGACGGCGGGGCGCAAAGCCCGCGGGGAACACCCCGCCTTGGAGGAGCGAGAGGCCGTCCGGCGTGAGGCGAGGGACGCTGTCGTCCATCATTGGATGGAGGACCTCGCCGCCGCCACTTTTGGGCGCCGTACACTCGATGCGCTTGGGCCAGTCCTGCAGGATTGGTTGGGACGGCCCCATGGCTTCCTCTCGTTCCGTCTGGTGCAGGTGTTGACCGGGCATGGGTGCTTCGGCTCATACCTGCACCGGATCGGAAGGGAGGAAGCAGCAGCGTGCCACCATTGTCCCGCGGTGGAAGACACGGCGCAGCACACACTAGAGGTGTGTGCGTCGTGGACCGAGCTGCGCCGCAGCTTGGTTAATGTTATCGGGCCGGACCTCTCGCTTCCCAGCGTGGTCAATGCCATGTTGGGGAGCGAGGAGGCCTGGGCAGCGGTCGCCTCCTTTTGTGAAGACGTGATATCCCAAAAGGAGGTGGCAGAGCGCGCAAGGGAGGAAGACCCCCTTGCTGCGCCACTGCGCAGACGTCGAAGGGGCGGGAGAAGGCGATTGAACAACCACCTTCCCCCTCCCGGTGGTGAGTAGCGAGAGACAGGCGCGGGGGCGTCTTCTCTCGCATTGCACATGCTCACCACCTCCGTCGGGCGGGAATGGCCACGCATTCCTGGTCATTCCCGAGCCCCTCCCGTAGGGAGGGGCATGTAGGCCCCGCTGTAAAGCGGGCGGTCGTCGGCGGAGGACTGGACGTAAAGGCTCTGCCAGTCTCCCAGTCCTCCTCCATACAGACGATGCTGGAATGCCGCTGGGTCGTTTAGTGGGTATACCGGTCTTCTACCGGGGAGTCCCACATAACCCCCCCATCCCCCATGGGGGGGTATGCGTAACGCATTTTTCCCAGCGAAAAAAAAAAAAATAAAAAATAAAAAAAATAAAAAAAAAAAAAAAGGATCTCAAGGACAGCTACCGGAACACATCGCTAGTTGCTTCGCGACAATTTTCTACTTGAGGGTTGTGGAGGTATCTCACATATATAGTATAGGTAATAGTGTATTCTCGTATATGACACATACAACGAAGTTTTTTCTTGACAAATAAGTAGAGCTGCCTAAATGAATTTTTAAAAATAACACAAAAACACAAAAAATTAACAGCCTGGCGCCGAAAAACTATTAAGATAAAAATAAACGCATTCAAATAATCTATTCTCTATATTTATGGCCACTCGAAAACGAGACTCATAAAAACTTGGGTTGAAGGGTTTTTTTTGTGAAGCTTGGCAAAGCTGCAAACCGTGAGAAATATAAAAAACACTTGTTGCGAGGGTGTTTACTTAACCGATCCTGGAATTGACCTATCAGAGGACAAATGATCTGTGGCTGTTTATTTTATTTTTAGATCAACCAATCGATGACGGTGGAGGTGTTTCTTTACATACAGAGAGGGGAGATAGAAAGTACTGGCTGGGGAAAGACGAACTGAGGAGATGTGGAAGATTGACGGATTAGCGCTGGTTTAACGCGGAAGTCAGTTTACAAACTGCAGTAACTTCAGTGTTTTATTATTATTTGATAAATTAACAACTTAAGTTTAAATTCAGTGATATTAAGAGGCGTCAACTTGGTAAAGTTGATAAATCCTATTCTCAACATACTATATATAGTTAATTCTAGTGATAAATTTAAAATTACACCCAATATATATTTTATGGAATTTCAGAGGATTTGATGTAATGAAAATTTAATTAAATTGAATAGTCAATTTATTAATGATAGTATTAAATCGTATTACCTTATTGAATACATATATCCTATTTGCTACATACAATTAGTATATTCATGTCAAAGATATCACTTGTTATGTTGAAAAATATATATATGGGTATGGTTTTATTTTGTAAATAATTGTGTATATTAACATATATTATATGTTTTGTTGATTCTACTGTACTGTGTAATACGACTAAAGAGGTTTTTTTTTATTTCGCTATTCATTTTTTTCTCTTATTAAAGTCTAGGAAATGAATAGCGGATCATGTGATTAATATATATGTGTATTTTTATAGATACATATATATGTAACTTTCATGATTTAAATAATCAAAGAGTGTCGCTTAAATACCACAACAAATTTTAAGATCATTATAATAAAAATTAATATGATCTATATTAAATTTTAATTGATTCAAACAGGTTATTCACGTGATATTTAACACTTACGTGTTGCCGATATAAGGATCGACAATTGTTTCGGCTTCATAAGGAAGCCATCTTCAGGATCTGGAGTGCGGTTCGATCGCTGTCAGTGTGAAACGGGCCGCGACAGCGATCGAACCGCACTCCAGATCCTGAAGATGGCTTCCTTATGAAGCCGAAACAATTGTCGATCCTTATATCGGCAACACGTAAGTGTTAAATATCACGTGAATAACCTGTTTGAATCAATTAATAAAAATGTGCGTGAGTTTTAATAATATTACATTAAATTTATTTTATTTTATGATTAAGAACCTTTCCAATCAGATAGAATATAATATATATTAAGAATAATTGAATCTAAAGTAAATTAAATGAATATTTGAACTCTAGCTATTGAAATAGTAATCCACACTTAATTAGATCTTGAGATAAATTTATAATTTGTTTTGATAAATAATTTACGATAGTTTACTTAGTTAATAACAGTTAGGATAGTAAAATAATATTTGAGTTTAATTATTTAGTATAGCAGAATATGCTGGAGTATAGAGTATTTTTTACCTATTTTAGGATAGTAATATAACATAAATTATTTCATTAGGGCTATAACGTAGTATCTAATCTAGATAGGTAGGTCATATAATTTCCAACACAAAGTCCTGCGAGCAGACAGCAAGGGGAGATCGAGTCCAGTTACTGATCAACAGGGAGTATATTAAAATAAGTACAGTATACAATTCCATTAACTCTAAACATCTATATTATATCTTTTGGACTATAATAGGGAATAACTACAAAACGATATCTTAGGAGAGCGTGCTTTTTTACAGTCTTATATTTTAAGGCCTATAACAAGAATATGGGACCTAGATTTCACAAGTCATTACATGGTTGTGCCTAGAAGCGGCAGTACAATACGTCACAATACACGTCCTCTCATCTGAACCGACCTATAGATTTCTATAAGCCTGGCCAGGCAAACACAAATTTTGTGTTGAATCACGTGATATTTGAGATATACATAAATCCATGGTTTTAAAAGGGCTGATAAAATATACAAATAGCGCTTATTTCGCTATAAGAATAAATAGAGCTCCTCAGCTCATGATAGGTTAAAAGGTTGGTTCCGCCCTGAAAACACTTAGGTGTACGCTGAGCCGCGTTTTATAGGTTCCCACGACGCTAATTGGACTGGTTTCTATTGGGGAGATGATCTTTCCTTCCACATAAAATAAGGCATTCTTGTATTGAATCCTGCCACTTGCTAAGGATGGTCTAATTAGAAATAACTCTATGTCTCATATATACCTTATGAATCTAAGGCATAGATTAATATAATTAATATGTATTTAATTAACTATTTTAATTAATTTACTTGTTGACCTCTCTTATTTAAAGCAAGCCAGGAGGAATATGAAAGTGATTATTTTATGGAGATTCAGCCTATGTACTGACATAAAACTTGTGTAAGACATGAGTGATGATTTACAATCACATTAAGTAAAGCTCTCCTATGATTTCGTATCTCTGAATCAAGTAATCCTTTCTCAATATATCATAACTCTTAACTTAGACGATCACACTAGCCTGTACCACCACAGGGTGGTTGCTAGCTAGGCGAGCACTCAAAAAATTCCCTTCCACCATGCGGTGAAGCTCAAGCCCGCGGCGGGATTCGAACCATGGACCTGCTGCACGACAGTCAATGTCACTTAGCCATCACTGCTTCAAATTACATATTTTTTGAATGTAATAGAAACTACTATTAGGCAGTAGTGATTGCTAGTAGAGAAACAGGAACGTAGTATGATAATAAAATGACAAATATTGAAGGAATACAACAAATTATTTAGTAACGCATGCGTATCGTTGACAATTATAACAATAGAAATGGACAATATCGTCCAATGCGGATGTTAAGAGGTCACTGTAAAAAGTGTGGACTCAATTTATTTAATGCCAAACTTAACGAAAATCTTATCTATTGCTCTTAGTCAAATAATGAACTAATAAGTACTTACAAAAGTGACCGACGCGAAAAGTTAAAATGTTAATACGTTTTTAGTCCAGTATTGTTCTCATGTGACATTGTCTTTATAATAATACATGCTGTAAATAGATTTACCTATTAAAAAAAACAAAGGTTCATTACTACATAGTATAAAATCGCCTCCCGCTGTCTGTCCCTGTGTATGCTTAGATCAATTACGCAACGGATTTTGATGCGGTTTATTTAATAAATAGAGCGATTGAAGAAGAAGTGCTGTATGTATAATACATGCATAATATACACGAGAAACACTGATCATTTTAGAGGTTTCTTATGTGATGTTGCATACATTGCATCCGATAATCCGAAATGGATATGGTTTTAAAAATCCAGAAACTATGTATTCGTGTTATTATCGAAGCCTGGTTTCTAGATAACTGCAAGCCACTTTTTAAAGCCTCTCATGTCCTTCCTTTGCCGTGCATGTATATTAGGGATATATTTTGTTTGTTTACAAAAGCACATCCAGATTTTTTTTTAATGCGTAAAGACGTTTTAACTACACAAAAAAGATCACATTATGATAACCTGTTATACCAACCTCCTTGCCACAAAGTAATTTAGTTATAATAAAAATGTAAGCAATATGTGTATATCCATATATAACAATTTACCAAATAATATAAATTTTTTGGAAGGGGAATGCTTTAAGAAACAACTAAGTGACTGGCTGTTGTGCAAATGTTTTCATAGTATTAAGTAGGAGAATCTTAGTTATAATTATACAAATACTGTTTATTAATGACCTATTATGTACAGATATATAGTGTAGTTTTATAGGTGAATAATATTAATATATGCGCGCCTGTTTGCAGGCTGAATGCTGTAATGTTAACAATTGTATTGTATTCTTGGAAATATAAATTTGAAGTGATTAATTTTTTTTTTAAATTCTAATCGCTCGTAGCGAAGTTTGCTGCCATTCTGAACCGATCAGCAAAGTAATCAACGTCCGCCGCGGTCAGCAGTTGGATGGGTGACCGCTGGTGACATGACTACTGAGCGTTTCCGTGCTTCTTTCTTGATCGTGCGCTCGAAGAATATGAAGAAGCAAAACGCGTCGAAAACTCTTCCGGTTTGGCTATGTGGGTGTTCCTTGTGTGGCGCAGAGTTAAAATTTCACCCTGCTCCTACCCGGGGGTGTCGTAAGACTAAGGACAAATGACGAGTGGTGGGAAGTAATGCCTTCTGAAGAAATGACCATTTCTACTGAAATTCTCAAGACGCCTGCTATGCTTCAGGATTATGGCAAATCCCCACGAAAGGGAAGACTTTGGTCCCGGTTGATGTGGTGGTGTGCGGTTCCGTGGCATTTATGACGTCAAGTCGGCTTACCAGGAAGATTATAGGCGCACTAGTCATTAGATTTTTATATTAGATTTTTAGATTTTTATACTTTTATTAATTTTGGATGTTTTCAATGTAACGCCATCTATTAACTACACCAATATCTTAAAACAAAACTTTGTAAAACGGTACTAGAAACCACAATGATTTTAAATACACTTTCCAACGTAGCCCCCTTTGAGGGCATAATTATGTATTTAATAGGTTACTATCAGGTAAAAAAAAACACATTGAATATTTTATTGTTGATTGATTGAACGTTTGTCCCATTAGCATGTACACCCACACTAACACGTCGTGTATAAACGAAGCCTTCACGAACACATGCGCAACAATCATTTACTGCGGAGTGGCGCGCCTTCGTGGGTGAACAGCTCTTTACATATTTACATACTACTTACCAACCTGCCCCGGCTGCGCTCAGGTGCAATGCTCATACTAAATAATCTGTTATAAGTATCTTCGAAAATTAATTTATATAACATGTTGTATGTAGGGCCATTTTAATTTATATTAAATGCACAATGTATTTGGATAAGGATTAATGGTGTATTGCTTAAAATTGCACCGTAAATAAGCCATTATTTCTCGTAAAAAGTAATAGATAAAAAATGATTATTGTGGGTTATCCCTAGGAGATAGAAATATACCATCGCGGACTTTTTTGTAGAACTTTTTATGGTGTACAATACTGTAGCACATTATTTTGATCTATCTAATAGGGTTTTTTTATGCCTTATACGTTGGCCTTTGACCACTATCTCTCCAGATGGTAAGTGATGATGAGGTCGAAGATGTTGTTCAGGCTAACCTAGAATTACTGGCTCTCAAGGACAGCTGCCGGAACACACCGTTAGTTGTTTGGCGACAGGTTTTCTACTTGAGGGTGGTAGCTAGCCAGGCGGGCATTCGCAAAATGCCCTACCACCATGCTATAACGACTGCCATCCTAAGACAACAACCGGGACCGACGGCTTAACATGCCTTCCGAAGCACGGAAGCGTTCAGTAATAATGTCACCAGCGGTCACCCATCCAACTCATGACCGAAGCGGACGTTGCTTAACTTTGCTGATCGGTTCGGAACGGCTAAGCAAACTTCGCTACGAGCGCTTCAGCCAACGTTTGCAATGTAGGTAAGCGCAAAATGTGTTTATTTACGACATCACATTAGAATAGAAACCTCTAAATATGTTTCTCTATCACATTATGAATTTATTATACATATCAACCTCCTTCTTGAATTACTCAATTCAAATAAAAAAACCTCATCAAAATCCGTTCCGTAACTTTAGATCTAAGCATACATAGGGACAGACAGACAGCGGGAAGTGACTTTTTTTATTCAACGTAGTGATGATTTGGTTAAACAATTAAAGCTAACAACTTCTAGTGCATTAATTATTATTATCAGCCAAGTCTAGTCGGAACCACGCACGAAGGGTTCCGTACCATTATCTATACAACATTAGTACATATTATAACCTTTTTTTTAGTTTTCACGGAGGCTACGGCACCCTTCGCGTTCGACTCGCACTTGGCCAATTTTTAGTATTTGTTGTTATAGCGGCAATAGAAATACATCATCTGTGAAAATTTCAACTGTCTAGCTGTCACGGTTCATGAGATACAGCCTGGTAACAGACAGACAGACCGTGGAGTCTTAGTAATAGGGTCCCGATTTTACCCTCTGGGTACGGAACCCTATAAACCTGTATCAAAGTGACGTTTTAAATTGTTATTACAAGATCAAAGAACAAAGCAGGATGTTGTTCAAAAGTGAGGGGTAGATGTCCTTCATTATCTTTTCTCGATAGTTATTGAAGCATTCCAAACTAACTGGATATTTTAAAGGTCAGAGCAGACGAAGCAGCTATTCTGTGCTATTAGCAGTACTTTTTATTCTGTGCCATTGGTGCAGTTTTTGAGGTTCTGCTTTGATTAGGAACCTAATATAACTGTGTTCGTTGGCAAGTTCGGGTCATTTTATTGAAAGACTATTTACGATCTCTATCTGAAATTAGTTCCACGTAGATCATTTTAATCGCAATAGTTATCATTTAGTGTGGTTTAATATAAAGTTTACAAACATATTACAACGCTGACAAAAGGAAAAATTATGTTCTACGTGATAAACATTTTGATTAAGTACACAGTTTGTGATTACTTAAACAACTAAAATGCTTGAATTCCGCCTCTGCCGAGCTTTCGCCTGTCACCTACGTTATTGAAACAAGTATTGTAATAATTTTATAATCTAGTTTGAAACACATTGTTAAAGACGTTTAATGATAATGGCCCCAAGTTTCTTGCCCGTTCTTCTCGCAGTGACTCTGTAAATTTTTTTTGCTGAACGTAACCTATTCTACATTGAACTGTAGTACAATGTAGAATATTTCAATATTAAAATTTGTAATTGACTTTCATAAGATCGTTATAGACGCTTAATTTGTTTTTATTTCTGTGCCTTTTACTTCACGGGATATTGTGATTTGAATATTGTATAAAAACACATAAAATATATAAATGTTCGACTTGACGTCGTAAATGTCACGTGACCGTTTCGTCAACCGAAACAAGATCTTCCCTTCCGGGGGACTATGCCATAATTCTCAAGCATAGCAGGCGTCTTGAGAATTTCAGTAGAAATGGTCATTTCTTCAGAAGGCATTACTTCCCACCACTCGTCATTTATCCTTAGTCTTACTACACTCACGGGTAGGAGCAGGGTGAAATTTTAACTCAGCGCCACACAAGAAACACCCACATAGCCAAACCGGAAAAAAAATTCGACGCCTTTCGATCCTACACGATGTATCGTCAGTAGGTTTTTACTCTTCGAGCGCACGATCAAGTAAAGATTCTCGTCGGAATTGGCACTAGATACTTTTTTTATATTTTTATGTGCTTTTCTAAAATATGAAGTAACATATTTGTTTGTTAAATATTGGTTTAATTTGGCGTAAATATTTTTAAATATCGTGGGCACAAATTGTAGTTACATACTTTGAAAATTATTCACCAATCTATTCAAAATCTTTTAAAAATAAAACAATTCTACTTGTTGTAGTCAGTAGGTGCAATGGAGATTCAAAACATTCTTGACTCTGACATTGAACTTTATTTAAAAGTAAGATGGATTGCAATTAATGGTATTTACCCGTCACCGTTTCAAAGCTCATCTACACATAATCGAGTCCTGGAAGTCTCACACAGCTCGATTTATGCGTTCGTTCTTACCCTATACTTGCTAAATGTGGAATGATGTATCTTTAATAATAATTTAAAAAAAACAATATGAAGCTTCTTGCTCGATTGAAGAATCAGAGATTTTATCTCTAAATAAAATAATGTGAAGTTGTGAACTAACGAAGCCTCGTCAGAGAAAACGCTTGCGTAGTTTAAGGCTAAGTAGCTCCATCTAGTCATTTTATAGTGAACCACTCTGATACAAGGAGAAAACAAGAGTACAAGCTACGATGTTACCTTTTGACAATTTAGTTTTATGGTGTAGCATCCTCTTGAAAGAGATATTAGTTAGGTGACATAAAAGATGGCGATATTAGTATCATTTAACTATATAAGTTCATAAGATTGTGCTGGTAAATAACATAAATCAGGCAATGAAAAATTTATTTTGTAACTGTAGCACGAGACAATCGTATCTATAGGCAACTAGCTCTCAATCCAAATGTTCACGTTATTTCAAGTCAGTACAACGTATTGTTGCCGTGAGGTGCCGTGCTAGAATTACAACCGCCATTTCTACCCGTAGGTGTCGTAATAGGCGGCTAACACACCAGAAGGTGGGCAGCAGAGCTTTCTGAGGAACTGTTATCTCACACTGTAATCCCCAAGACGCCTGCCAAGCGTGGGGATTATGGCAAAACGCTTAACATCAAGTGGGACTCGAGCTTGTTTCGTCAAAATCACATAAAAAATGTTAAATGTGGTCTAACTTGCAGATCTTAAATTAAACACAATATTATATTGATATGTATAATTATGATAGTGAGCGGCCTGCTCGCCCCGAAAGTATTCGTCAAGATAATAATTATTTTCTTATTAGTAAGTAGGCTTTTTAGTTTATTTTTTTGTTTCCGTAGGTATATTAATGTCTTCTCTTTTAATTCCGCTAAAAAATATTGTCGGTAACTGAAATAGCTATTGAAATTTTTATTCTAGCTTTATGATAGCTAGATTGTGTTTAAATCTAATTAGGTAACTAATGTTTTGGTGTATTTTTTGAGTAATTCACTTCTTTATAATATGGATGAGATAGTTAACATTTATTTTATAAGTTATGGTTTATGGAAGTATCGTTTACTCTTTATCGTGACGGAACAAGCTCGAGGCGGACTAACCTATGCCTATAACAGATGCATTTCGTCACAAGTCACGAATTGCACTGCGCCCGTCACCTTTAGACATAGTTGTTAAGTCTCATGTGACTGTAATTTCACTGGCTCTCAAGGACTGCTGTCGAAACACATTGTTAGGTGCTTGGCGACAGATTCTCTACTTGAGGGTGGTCGCTAGCCAGGCGGGCATTCGCAAAAAGCTCTTCCACCATGCGGTGAAGCTCAGGCCCGCGGCGGGATTCAAACCATGGGCCTGTTGCGCGGCAGTCCATAGCCAATGCCACTGAGCCATCACTGCTTCAAGAATTCATTAGCAAAGATACAGATGGTTTTTTTCAATTGTATAACAAGGTGTTTAGCCATTATATTACTTGATCTCAATATAATTCCGTATCGGAACCACGACTACACATGGCTGTGACGAGGTGGCGTCAGTACACCGTCGTGTTTATATATAAGAAAATGATGATGAGAGAAATGAAGGAAAAATGAAGGTGTGAATTGTTATCAAAAAAGAAAGACGTTGAATAGATTTGCCACAGTTTACCGTATAGGGAACGTCAGGGGAAATCCCAGTCGAGATGTTATCAAGCGCAACTAAAAGTCATAATAAAACCATTTTCACATAAATTGAATGTGTCCACGAAGCTTTTATGAAGGTTAACTACAATTTTTAATATTGTTATATGTTACATTGTACTGTACACGTTCAGCAACGCGTTGTGCTCCCGTGCAGTGCGAGGATAGAGAACAGGCAAGATCCACTTTTTAAACGTTACTTTAAGCTCAGATCAGTTTGAACACAATATCAATTCTAGGTTAGCCTGTACAACATCTTCGACCACATCATCACTTACCATCAGGTGAGATAGTGGTCAAAGGCTAACATATCAGGCATAAAAAAAAAATTCAATTACTTTTTCCTTTTTTAGAGTTCCGTAGCCAAAGGGTAAAAATGGGACCCTATTACTGAAACTTCGCTGTCCGTCCGTCTGTCACCAGGCTGTACCTCAAGAGCGGTGATAGCTAGACAGTTTAAATTTTCACAGATGATGTATTTCTGTTGCCGCTATAACAACAAATACTAAAAATAAAATAAAATAAATATTTAAGGGAAAGCATTTCCCATACAACAAACTTGATATTTTTTCCGTTTCTTGCTCAATACTAATAACGGTGACAGGTAGACGCTTTAACTATTAACAGAATATTTAGTTTTATGTTCTCGTTATATATAATTAATTAAAATAAAATAAAATTAATAATAAAAAGAAGTTTTCGCCGTTTATTTAATTTTAAAGTGTCTGTAACTTGCAAGATTAGGTTACACATAATGGTACGGAAGCCTTCGTGCGAGTCCCACTCGCACTTGGCCGGTTTTTGTTATACCCTACACGATAGGTTAATTTTTATTTATTAACGTAATACTTTTAAGTTTTATCGCTTTTTAAAATGAATATAACCACACCACAGATTACTTTACCCTTAGGTAAGATGTGGTATATGTATATGCATGATATAACTTAGGTAACAGTCGAAATCCGTCCACCCGTTTGTAATAAAAATAAAACCAACAAACACTCAAATTGCAAAATTACGAGAGGAAAAATATATATGATGAAAAATCGTGATACAATATAATTAAATTACAAGATACTTGCGAAAAACATAAACCTTCCTTGGCAGTCGGGTAAACAGAGACCACACAATGAAGAAAACTGGACAATTATATAATTTCAACACCTAAAAAACCATTCCAGCCTGATTACTAAAATGCTATAGTATAGTTTTTTGAAGCAGTGATGGCTCAGTGGCATTGGCTATGGACTGCCGCGCAGCAGGTTCATGGTTCGAATCCCGCCGCGGGCTTGAGATTCACCGCATGGTGCAAGGGCATTTTGCGAATGCCCGCCTGGCTAGCGACCGCCCCCAAGTAGAAAATCTGTCGCCAAGCACCTAACAATGTGTTTCGACAGCGGTCCTTGAGGGCCAGTGAAATTACAGTCACATGAGACTTAACAACTATGTCTAAAGATGACGGGCGCAGTGCAATTCGTGACTTGTGACGAAATGTATCTGTTATAGGCAGAGGTTAGTCCGCTTAACATCAGGTGGGCCTCGAGTTTGTTCCGTCACAATAACTAAAAAATAAAATATAATATACATACCATATTGTGGTATGTATTATACGTTTTTTATTTGAAGATACAGTTGTTAAATTTACAATTTTCAATAAACAGCGTTCTATTTGCAAGCCAGATCGAAATTTAAATAAAACCTTTGATAAGTTACCTCCTTGGTTGCCATGATTCGAAGTAAAAGATCGTTCCATTTTTAAATTACACGACAGATATGAGTTTACTATGCAATATATTTGGCCGCTAGACACGACAGATATAGATTTTCATACATATTTTGCCGGCCGCTGCGCGTGATAGCATAGGTAAATATTGTGTCGTTAGATTTACGTTTTAGGTAATGTCCTTTGTTCTAATTTTAAGATGTTGAATAAAATAGGACTTGCAAGGAACTATTAATAAGTATTTGTATCATGTTGAACCATTGTACATTCATTTAATGTTTAAAATAAAAGTACTTGATTTGACATTAGTCATATTAAATATATTTATACTATACTATTAGTCATATTTATACAATTATATGTTCAATACATATAATTGTATAAAATCAATAATAAGATTAATGTCATAATACCTATAATTAAAATAGTTATTTATAAGCACATTCTAATCCAATAATTTAATAGTAAACCAAAATTGTAATTATTTAAAAGTATTGATATTGACTGTCGAAGTTGTTATTTGAAAGGGGCTCTGCCCAGCAAGTCAGTCGTTTTTTAGCAAGCTCAGAGTGAACAACTCAGATCTCACAGTGGTGTTGAAATATATTTTCAAAGTAGTTAACGACGAAGTGCTGCCCGATCAAGATTGTGTGAAAGTTAAGTGATTTATTATTATCTTTTATGATATTACTGAACTAACCTTGTTTATATGATATAATGGTTCTTAAAATGGTTTGTTAAAAAGGTTTTGACAGTTGTTATAAATTATATTGAATTATAATTATAATAATGTTAATTAATAGTTGATGAACCAGTAAAAGTGTAAATAAAATGTATTTAGAAAGTAAGCAACACATTGTTAAAAGATGTTTAAAAGAATGGCCCCGAGTTTCTTGCCCGTTCTTCTCGCAGTGGCTCTATACAACTTTGTTTGCTGAACGAGGCAGTACAATTAGAATACTTCAATATTAAAATTTCATTAGAGCGTCGTAGACGCCTAAATTGAATAAATAGTTTTGACTTTGAATTTGACCTTTTATTTTATTAAACTAACACGCGCATGTACCTATTTGGCCAGTACAGCAATTTCGATTTATCTCGAAGAAGGTTGGTCGAAGGGGAATAAGGGGAGAACGGAACTAACAACTTATCCAGCCCAAATGTCAACCTCACCTGCACGTGCTTCGGCGGCGGTACCCGAGTGGGCACCGGGTGCTCCCTGCTAGATAACGGACGAGGCTCTGGCGACCGAGCAATGGCGGTATAACCATACGTCCTGGCCGGGCAACCGGGCGGAAGAGGCCTTATCAGCCTTGAGAACTAAATACTCTCAAAAAGGTATGTAACGCAGAAGGAAGAGGGGTGCCACTGCGTGAAAACAGACCCTAAGAACACCATCTTTTAAAAAAAAATATGACAGGCAACAAAATACGAAAGAGATTGCCGAGCGTACCTGCTGGCCACCGGCGTCGGAGATGTCCCGGGGTCACTGATGTCAAATATACTACCGGTGAAGACAATGCTAACAAGGAGAAACTACGCCTAACAAGGAGAAAAAAAGGAGAATAGCCTGGTGTGACAACTTAAAATCTTGGACCGGTACTGCTGACGCCGCTGTTGTTAGCAGAACAGCTCAGAAAAGAGTCATATTTAGAAAGATGCTCGCCGACATCCGTTAGGATATGGCACAAGAAGTAGAAGAAGCTGCGCGCATGTACCTATTTGGCCAGTACAGCAATTTATCTCGAAGAAGGTTGTCAAAATAATGCTCACATTTCCAAGCATGTTTGAGAAAAACCCATTGTTTTAACGATAACAATATAACTTTGAATTAATAAACTACACACGACAAACTAAATACAACACTATAGCTACTAGAACGAAAGCATTTCGGCAACCTAAAGACCATTGCAGGCCCACAGAGAGTTCAAATCCTCCAGCCTGCGACCATTTGGCAGCGTGTACAGCATGTTGCCAGCATTGCCCCGTTGGATTACAATGCTTATTCGTTAAAGTTATATGGGTTTTACTTTTTTACACCTAAGATTCAAAATATACGATAAATGTTAGATTAATTATAAATTGAAAACGTTCTAAACAGTTTTCAATACTAATGCATATGAAAAGCTAAGTAGTTTTGTTACGCAACTCCTAAACAAAGTGAAAAGATATTATTCATCGAAAAAATATTTATTCAAACATTCAAAGTCGCTATCTACAAAATTGATTGTCTGATTTATTTGATGGACTAACGAAAGAAGTTGAAACGGCATAAAAACAATGTAAAAAATAAGCAATTGAATTCTTTAAATTATTAATCGCACAACCTTATAATTATGCAATAATTAATTACAACTTGCTTGAATAACTATCTAGTAACTACATATTTAGATAATAAGATAGAGCTCGTGGATTGAGCAGGAACCTAATGACGTACCTCATACAAAAGTCAAGGCTGACGAGAAATACTTTGTGTATGTATTAAATAACGCTAAATCATAAGTTCACGGTCACATATTTGTATTTTGTAACTATTGGGTGCTGATAAATACGCACAGCGACTGACGGATCGCATCATTAATAATCTTCGCATCCTTGTCTTACTTAAGGTGGAAACTGACGCGGAAAATACAATTTTATCTAATTTCTTTTTTTTTTTCGAAGAAGCTATGCAATTCATCGGGGCAATGTTGCCAGCATGCTGGATACGCTTTTCTACTTGAGGTCGCTAGCCAGGCGCGCATTCGCGAAATGACCTTCCACCATGCAATGAAGCTCAAGCCCGCGGCGGGATTCGATCCATGGACCTGCTGCGTGGCAGTCTATAGCCAATGCCACTGAGCTATCATTGCTTCGAAAAGAATTCAGGTTGTCTGAATGCTTTTATTGTAGTGTTGTATATTATAGTTCGTATTATTGTGTTAATAAAGGCATAAAAGGCGTTTAAAATAAATGTACTGTTTAATCGCGCTTGTAGCTAGGCTTGGTAACTTCTACTTGTTACGGTATTCGCGGGTTAAATATATTGTCCGTATTATCTTCAAAGTTATATATATCTAAGTAATAGGAAGGCCTTTGCGATAGAACTCTGGTGATCTAGATTCGACAAACGTGAAAGCATTATGTACTGCCTCCTGGGCAGAAAACTTTTTATAACGCAGAAAATTGACCAGATCTCGAAAAAAATGGTAGTCCGTTGGAGCAAGGTCTGGCAAATACAGAGGGTGACGAATGGTGTATAATTGCAGCTCCTGTATAGTTAAAACGGTTTCTCGTGCTGTGTGAGGGCTTGCGTTATCATGGAGCAATAACAGTAAAGATCCTGGCTAACTACCTAGTTTGTTTGCTTTCTAGATTATCAAAATCACGATACTAATTTTATTCTTCACTAGCTGTACTTACGACTTCGTTCGCGATTGCCCTACCTGCACTAATTATTCACATTTCAGCACTGTTTATCTCAGAACGCTGTGGTCTGCGATGAAGCACCCTTAGTAAAGCATAGCTCAGAATGGAGCTTTTTACTTTGGATTTGAAAACTCCCGGGTTGTATATTCCAGAAGACAGTAGTAAAGTACCTCAGAGAGTTCATTCCCGGTTCGCACAATAAATGCTAAAGCAAAGTACCTTGTGCGTTTCTTTAGAATATTTTTTAATGACGGTTTAGTTTGACGGTAAATCGAAAATATATTGACTTGTGCACTTCCATTGCACAGTCTCTGAAATGTCGGCAAAAGATAGATAAGTAGTTAAAAAAACTGATTGTGGCGAATGTTCCACATTTTACAGTTTTATCTTATATAGCAAGCTCGCAAAACTAAATTAGAGTGCCAGGCTGCCCGTGGAGTACCGGGCTGCCCATGGGGTGCCGGGCTGTGTGTGGGGTGCCGGACTGTCCGTGGCTGTGCTGCCCTTGGGGCAGCAGTCTGCCTATGGGGCCCCGGGCTGCCCGTGGGGTTCCGGGCTAGAAAGTCACCCCCCCATATCTACTCGTAAGTGTCGTAAGAGGCGACTAAGGGTAACACTACAGAGAGTGGGTAGCAGCGCTTTCTGAGTAACTGATATCTCACACCGCGATCCCCAAGACGCCTGCCAAGCGTGGGGATTAAGGCAGACCCTCCCATAGTGGTGGAGGTTGTTTTTGAGCAGTAGACAATGCGGCTGTTAAATAATATATCTTCAAAGTCTATATGATAAAGTGCAATGCCAGCTTAAAATGTGCCGTACGTTCAAGGGTTCCTGAACATTCCGCGGTTCAAGTTATTTGAAACGAAATATTTAGGTTGTGATATCTGTAATTTCTGAGCTACAAAACTGATGACTTTGAAATATTAATAATTCCTTAAATTGCCACTATACTAACAAAAAATAATTATTAAAATCGAACTACGCGTTAATACGTATCGTTGACTTTCGTCCCCGTGCCCAAGGGAACCGTGCTGGATCTCGGGATAAAAAGTATACCATGTCCTTGTTCGTAGTATGAACTCAAATCTTGCTAAGTAACATTTAAATCCATTGGTAGTTTTGGAGTGATGCGCGGCTGGGATACAGACAGACAGACCAAAATTAAAAAGAAATACAGTTTTGGCATCAGTATCAGCTGCAGAATGCTCTCAAAATTGTTTTCAAAATATCTGCAATGTACAGAATTGGACCTGTTACAGTTTTATTATAAGTATATAGATTGCTTATATGTGTGAGTTGAGGATTTTTTGTGACTTTGAAACTATCTGTACACTTAACTCACGATACTTTTTACAACTTAATATAAAAGCATTCTAACCAGTTCAATAAAACAGTGAATTTTATTGATAACCCAACCGTAATTAAGTCTATCGAAAACGTCAATAACCTCCAATATAGGTTAAAATAGGTAGATAATTATGCTAATATTTGTTGGCAGTATAAAAGTATATATTGACTTTCCTAAAAATTCAACGGTTTCTACATTTTGCCCATGGCATTCATTAATACGATTTCATTTATAGTTTTTGAAAATTTCGTGCCAAAATGTGCGGAAACGGCAGATGACTTTTTTAACACATTTTTAGTGTTTATGGCACCCGGTCCATAAAATTGAAGGACGTGGGTTCGATTTCCACTAGGGGTGAGAAATTTCGTACTCTAAAATTAGTTTTAGTGTGATTTTCACATATCACGAGATAGCGTTTACAATCATATTTAGAAATATACATACATAATATAAACTTTATTTTAATATTATGTTTACAATACTTCCCGTTATCATAAAGTACACATGTTTGTTTGTACCAGAGTATATGTGTATCTGTGTAGAGGCTGACAATGTTCGAATCATACGAAGCCGGCCGGAAATGCCATAGAAGTTAAAATATAAAGGAGTGTCTCCCTTGACCTCTTAGAGTCTAAGGCCACTTAGCGAATTTGCTACTTGGCCTCTAGGAAGCCAAGGCCCGCGAACGGATACTTGATTTTTTCACGCCTATAGCTAAATTAAAATTATTTACCTGGACCTTATCGAACATCAATTAAAGATTAGCATCAGATCGAAAGCAACTCCAAATCTGAAAACTATTAAAGTATGTATGTGTTGTAGAAGTATGTAGCTAGGTAATTTTGCGAATGCCCGCCTGGCTAGCTACCACTCTCAAGTAAAAAAATTGTTGCCAAGCACCTAACGGTGTGTTCCGGCAGCTATCTTTGAAACCCAGTAATTCTAGGTAAGTAAGCCTGAACAACATTTTAACATTTTCAACCACGTGAGATAGTAATCAAAAAGCTATATATATATATATATAATACAATGATATATATATATAAAGGTACTGTATTGTACCAGCCGTTCTCTACTGCTGAACATAGCCTATTATGGGGTGGGGTGGGGTGGGGGAGGGGGGGGGGGGGGGTTGCCATAATCCTCACGCTTTGCAGGCGTCTTGGCGTTTTCACTGTTTAAGATAGGGGTTCGTCAGAAGGCGCTGCTGCCCACCTTCCGGCATTATACCTATAGTTGCCACCATCTCCGAGCATATCATCATATAGTCAGCTGAGATAGTATTCAAACGCTAGCCTATCACTAATAACGAAACGACGATACATTCACAGTGTACCTACATGGTGTACTTAGTTATACACTCAATATATCAATTTGTAATTAGCTGTATATATCTACCACGAGTGATTTGAATGTTTCCGCATGTGGTAATGGTTACTCTTTGCTTTTTAGTTCTTTTTTATTGATCATTATGTTTTTATGTAGCAACTTTATAATATTGTTTATGTGATATAGGTACATAGGTATGCGAAACAAGAAAATATAAACTATACCTAATGATCTATTAGGTACGCACTTAGTGGAGCAATTAATAAAAGTAAACAGCGACCTTGTTTGCTACGAGCGACTGGATTGTACACACCTTGTAAATGACATATCTCTTCAATTGAAAGTAGATCACAAAAATGGAAGGGGGTGATATTCTACCCCGGTTACCCCATACAAAAAAGATAATAAATCAATAATATGGCTTAATGTATTCACTTGTATCGGACTAAAATCTATCGCTTTTCTTGGAAAACAGCTTTTGGCCAGAGGGAATATCCTTTACAAAATTCATTGCGTTTAAAGGCTAACTCGATAATGATGGAGGACAAATAACAACGAAAAATGAGTAATACAGTTAAAACTAGTCAAAACAGCTGACATTTTGGCCCTACAAGAGACCTGGCTCTTACCACATAACATCGGATACCTTGGCGAGATTGATCATCAGTAAAGGCAAATCAGCAGTAGATGTTTCAAATGGCATGCTTCGAGGCCGGCCGCACGGGGGAGTTGCTATATTGTGGCGAAAAAGTGTGTTTTGTTCAGTTTCAGTTATTGAATGCACAAGTGTGCGGCTAACTGCAATCAATATTAGTCTAAGTGATCGTCATATATTAGTATTTTCAGTGTACATGCCTACAGATGAAGTGGAAAACTTGTCTAAGTTTACAGACTGTTTAAGTGAGATAAGTGCTGTGATAGACTCTTGTACTGTGGAATCTGTTTTTGTTTTAGGCGACTTTAATGCTCATCCGAATGCACGATTCGGTAAAGAGCTTTTGTAGTGAATAACAATGGGTATGCGTAGATATTGACTTCCTGGGGATATCGTCAGACTCATATACCTATTTAAGTGATGTATTTGGTACCACATCATGGCTCGATCATGTCGTTACTTCAGAAGTTGCAAAAAGGATAATTGTTGATGTTAAAATTAATAACAACACAATCTCATGGTCCAATCATTTTCCTATTGAAATAACTTGTGACTTTAGTTTTCTAGCCCCAAAAGTCAAACAACAAAATACAGCGTATAGTAGTATAACATGGGGACAAAAAGATAAATTGCAGTCTAAACAATATCAGCAAATGTGTCTGGCTAAGGGAAGTGGATTTTCCAACAGAACTGGGAAAATGTGCTGATGTTACATGTAAAAATATAGAGCATAAGTTAGTTATTGATAAATTGTATAGAAATATCGTAAGTATTCTACAAAATGCAGCATCCAATTGTAACGAACACAATAAAAATAAATGTAATAAAATTAGACATAGGAAAAAATATATCACTGGATGGAATAAATATGTTAAGGAAGCACATGAAAGGGTTCGGACCTGTTTTCAAGAACGGGTAACACAAGGCAAACTGACATCTGGTCGAGCTTACGACGAAATGCGTGAAACTCGAAAAGAATTCAAATCCAAATAAAATGGTGTCAAAATCACCAAACACAAATAAAGATGAATATTCTTGCTACTCATCACAAAACTAAAAATTTTGGTAAATTTTGGAAAGAAACCGGTAAGCTGAATCCAAAGCCGACCCTGCTACTAAGTAATTATTAATGTATTTTGTTTTTTCTCTATTTTTTAATAATAATAATAATGTTTATTTATTTCAGACAGCCATACATATAAATGACAGTACACAAAGTAGTAGTAAACAAACATTGGAATTGGTAGGCTATACAATTTCTCAATATAATAAAGTGTAGAGGGTGTAAGTGATCCAGTCCAGATCGCCAATCTTTTTAAGAGCCACTTTCGTGTGGAGGTCCCATTGAAACACTCAAGCACAAGGACGGTCACGGAGGACACTCAATTTGAGAGGCCAATTAAGCATATTTTGGCAAAAGAAGTAGTACAGGTGGTAAAAAACTTGAGTCGAGGTAAAGCACCAGGGCATGACTCACTGAGTATAGAACATCTGCAACATGCAGGTGTTTGTTGTATCTACCAAGGGTGCTTGCCATGTTTTTTACTTTCTGCATAGGGCATAGTTACCTACCGGTAGAAATGATGAAAACCATAGTTGTGCCAATCATAAAAAATAGAACTGGTGATGCTTTTTGTTTGAATAATTACAGGCCGATATCACTTGCTACAATTATTGCAAAGGCATTGGACGGTGTTCTTAATATTCAGCTAGCAAAATATTTAAAATTACATGACGCACAATTTGGGTTTAGACCCGGTCTTTCAACTGAATTAGCTGTAATGTAATGAATCTCAAACACACCCTCCAATACTACACGAAGAGAAGCATGCATGCTTTTTAGACTTATCAAAGGCATTTGACCTAGTAGCATATGAGAGGTTATGGCAAAAGTTGGCAAGTGATACAGAGCTTCCCAGTGAGTACGTATCACTCCTGAAATATTGGTATAGTAGTCAAACTAATTTATGTTAAGTGGTCAGGGTTACTATCGGACGAGTACAGGTTGGGGTGCGGGGTAAGGCAGGGTGGGTTGACGTCACCTAAGCTCTTTAACCTGTACATGGACCGCCTTATCCGTGAGCTCAGCGTTACGCAAGTTAGATGCTCGATAGATGGGGTAATTGTTAACAATATCTGCTATGCCGATAACATGGTGCTGCTGACCCCATCGATCAGTGCCCTAAGGAAGCTAATCAAAATCTGTGAAACTTATGCAGAGGCCCATGGACTCAACTATAACCCTGTGAAGAGTGAAAAAAACCAAGATTTGGTTTTTAAGGCAGGATCAAAATGTTACCAGACTATTTCGCCAGTGACTCTGAACGGATGTAATCTCAATAGGGTAAATAAGTATAAGTATCTTGGTCACTGGGTCACGGAGGGACTCACAGACGATTTAGACATAGAAAGGGAACGCAGGGCGTTATCAATTAGAGCTAATATGTTGGCTCGTTTGTTTAGAGCATACTGTCAGCCATTTTACATGTGCAGCCTATGGATCAAATATACGCAAAAATCATATAACGCCCTGCGTGTGCAATACAATAACGCGTACAGGGTTCTGATGAAGCTGCCACGCTTTTGTAGCGCATCGGAGAGGTTCGCGCAGGATCGAGTGGATTCTTTTTCGGCGATACTTCGCAAAATAACAGCATCCTTGATGAGGCGAGTGCGGGGCAGCTCCAACAGATACCTGCAACTGATTGCACAGAGAATGGATGTGGACTGCAGTTTTATGGAGCATTGGACAAAAATGCATGTCGTGCATTCTTAAGTAATATAATTTATATGTAAGACTTTTAAAAATGTATTGTGTATGGACTGTAATATTTCATAATGTATTGTAGTCTGAAATTTTTTTTTTTTTTTTTGTAATGACAGTCTGCTTAATACAACAGCCGAGACCGACGCGACGGCGAAGCACGGAAGCGCAAGTCAGTAGTAATGCCACTAGCGGTTACCTACCCTCCAAGTCATGACCGCAGCAAACGTTGCTTATCAAGCTCTGCTACGAGCTCTTCAAAAAGAGCTGTGCTTGGGCACCCGGCTTGTACACACAAACCGGGTGCCCGGATTTTTTATTATCTTTACAAACTGGGGTCCCAGTAAGTGGGCGACGGTCAGATTTACAGGATTATCCTGAGAATGTTGTAGATCCAAATCTCATATTTGAACTATTTTTGAAAATAGCTATTAGAGTATAACATGAACGAAAAGGTATAGGTCGACTATACTATGAAAGAAACCGTATTACTCTACGATAACGGAAAGTACGAAACAAGAAACAAGTTAAATTCAATTTTGGCGCTAAAATATTATAATCGACGTAGGACGCTGTAATTTTGCATGTGTACCTATAGACAACAAGTCAATACATAGATAGATATACTTTATTGTTTCACCACGTTACACATCAAACAGGGAATATTTACAATTTACAATACAATGGGCGCCTTTATCATTAAAAGCAATCTCTTCTTGGCAACCTCTGGATGGAAAGGATCTATGAAACCGATTATAACAGGGTTGTAGCATTACAATTTCATTAAATAAAAAAGAAAAGCGACTAATTCTTAGTCGCTTTTCTTTTTTATTTAATTGGTGGATTTTAATTTTGACACATGTGCAACTAAATGTAAGTATACAAATGTACATACAAAACGACATATACATTTATGGGTGAACTGGGCGGTCAGTTCTCCATACAGACGTCGTCGTTGGGTGATCACTCCCTTATTTGAGGATTTAGCTCCATAATACCAACGGATTGATCTCGTCATTATCTAGGCTTGTACGATGACGAAATTTTATAAAGATAATTAACTGAAGAGTTATGAAACTCGAAACATTTTCATAATAACTCCAACTTATACAAAATAAAATAATATACTTTATATAAAATAATGGTTGGTATAAAGAAATATAAGGCTAAGGATTAAAAATATTTTTAAGATTTACGAGTACGCTGTTAGGTACTTACCTAATATCATGGGACCTTCAGTGATCGTGGGTGACTATGAATTTCCGGTCTAGTAACAGTTCCTGCATCGACAAGCTATCAACTACGTTATTTAAACTAATATTGTAATAATTTTATAATATAATATTTTGTAACACAAAGTTAAAAGAAGCTTAAAGACGGCCAATCTCCCCGAGTATCTGGCCCGTTTTTCTCCCAGTGGCTGCAGTGACTATATAACACTTTTGCAGAACATGGTAGTAGAATGTATAATATTTCAATATTAAAATTTGTAATTGACCTCCATGAGAGCGTTGTAGACAGTGCATAAAATGATTTTGAATTTGACAATTTTAAGTGAGTTTTTAGTAAAAACACCACCATGGAAGGGCTCAAGTCGCGCTTTTCCCGCTTTCCGAGCCATTTGTCAACAACGGTGGATTCTCATAGCTGTTGATGACTTCAGCACTAAAGCTACATTAAAATTGGTCACCCGCCATGGGTTTGCTAACATACCTAAATATAGTAAACTTACGTATCAGTAAGATTTTAAGATTTGTTTGCATTTAATTTTTACCTACCTACTCTTATTGTTTCAATAAATTGATCCCATATCGGACGGTGTTTTTATTCATTTTTTTAGGAACGTGCACGTGGCCCACCTGTAACAGATGCAGTTCGACACAAGAAACGAACTGCACTGCGCCCCCTGACAGAAGTTGTTGCTGTGATAAGTTGTTAAGTGTCGTATGCCTGTAATGTCACCGGCACCCATACTCTTCAAAACGAAACACAGAAATGTGAACATTACTGCTTGTCGGTAGAAATAGATAAACTTTGTTGTGCACACAAATTAGCCGACGCACGATCGTATGTTAAAAAAAAATGTTTTTATCGACTGTATTCAAAAACACTAAATGTAACAACTATCTGGAATTTCTACAGAATGATCTTCCAATGCTTGTAGAGGAATCCGGAGCCCCGATATTTGAGACAGAGCGAGAAATCATCTTTCACCAAGACGCCTGTCCAGCGCATTGGACATTAAATGTAAGGGAACACCTTAACGATTGCTTCCCTAACAGCTGGATCGGTAGAGATGGGCCCTTCCCTTGGCCCGCTCGGTCACCAGATCTGTGGGGTCGGGCCAAGGAATTAGTTTATACAAGTGTAGAAATAAACACAATAGAAGAGTTAAAAGAGAGAATAAATTGAGCGTTTCAAACTATGAAGCTGGAGATGATGTTGAAAACAACAATAACAACAGAAGTGAGACGACGAGCCCGTGCATGTGTTAGAAATCGCGGCAGTCATTTAGAACACCAATTAAAATTATTTCAATTAAAATGTTGTTGAAATTAGTTAATTAAGTATTTTTAATTTTCTCCCTTAATTAGGTTTGTAGATCCTAATTTCTATAATTTGTGAGATATCCGCCTAACTGATACCTCAAAAAAAAGAGTAATAACTAAGCATGTTTTAAAAAAAATGTCTGATGACTCAGGTGCCTAGAACATGTTTTGTTAGTAACTTTAATACTTTAGATTTAAAGAACTTTATTTCTCATAAGAACAAGTGTTCACTTAGAATGAGATTCACTTAAATATAGTTTAAAAATGAGTCCTCTGGCTTGGTAGGCATTACATATTATTTCTCACATTCTTTCACTTCATTTGGCAACTGATTGTATAGCTTTGCTCCTTCAAATAATAACGTTGTTCTCCCATAGTTAGTACGTGGTGTTATCAATCGTAATTTATTTTTATTTCTTAAATTGTGTGTATTTATGTGTTGTGTGAACTGAATGTTTGAGTGAATTGATTTAGTTATGATATTTTTTATGAGAATGCAGGTGTTATATGTGTATATTTGTTTGATATTATAAAGTTTAGTTTTTTCATATAATAATGTTGTTGGTGTAAGATAGTGATAATGGAATAGGACTTTAATTATTTTGTTTTGTATTCTTTGTAAAGGATTCAAGTTAGTTTTTGAAGCTGTTCCCCAAATTTCGACAAAATATTCCAGGTGTGATTTAACTAAACAGTTGTATATCGTGGTGCGTATTTTGAATGGAATACAATTAGCGACTTTCCTTAGTGCTCCTAAGACTGATATCAGCTTCGAACGGACATGCCCAATATGTGCTCGCCAATTGAGTTTCTCGTCTATCCACAAGCCGAGATATTTTTCTTTTTGTGATCGCTGTATTATTGAGTTATTAATTTTGAGTGGAGTAAAATTAGGTATTGTTTTATTTTTTGCAGCAAAAATCATAAAAGATGTTTTGGCGGTATTGATCGTTAGTAAATTATATTTAAACCATTCCTGTAGTATATCAAGATCTTTTTGTGCCTTAGATATAATATCGTCAATGGATTTACCAAAATAAAAGATACAGGTTACGTCCGCATATATTGTTAAGTGTCCAGTGAGTCCTATGTTACTTATATTATTAACATATATCAGAAAAAATAATGGGCCTAATATTGATCCTTGGGGGATTCCGTAAGTTACGTTTTTGGGGGTACTTTCAAAAGAATTTTCTATTTTTACTATTTGCTTTCGGTTTTGTAGGTATGACGTGAACATTTTTAAAGCTGTACCAGTAATACCAATATTGTTTAATTTTTGTAAAAGTTTTATATGACTCACTGTGTCGAATGCTTTCTTTAAGTCAATAAATATACCCAACACAATGTTTTTTTCATCAATATTAATCTTAATTATTGTAATTAAATCCGTAACGGCTGAGAGTGTACTTGATTTAGAACGAAATCCATATTGTTGTGCGATTAAGAAATCTTTATCATCTAAATATCGGTTTAAGCGCGTTTGTAATATCCTTTCGAAAATTTTGGAAGCTATTGGTAGCACCGATATGGGCCTAAAATTACTGGGATCCGTTTTATCTCCACATTTATATATTGGACTTACTTTCGCTATTTTAAGAGTGTCAGGAAAAAAACCGGTTTGTAAACATTTATTTATGCACTTTGTATTTTCGCGACTTGAACACATGTTATAAGTATTTAACGGGACTTGGGACGGATCGCCAGGTGGAGAAATCTGCTATAGCCGAACATCTGCTAGAGTCAGGACCTGATCACTGGATTGAGCTCCACGACCCGAAAGTCCTCTCAACGGAACGTCACTACCATTCTAGACTAGTACGAGAAGCTATTGAAATAAGGAAATATCATAATTTCAATCGAGAGGACGGTTTTAAGTTAGGTGCATCCTGGAATCCAGTGCTAAGGAAACGCACCAAGCGCGTTTTACCTTCATTAATACCTGTGGATGTTGTCAGTGTTGTGTGTCGAAACGATACATTTCTAAATCAAATGCGGATAGTTGGAGAACATACCCGCCCTTCAAGACGCTGACACCCGCCTCTTCAGTCCGCTCGTGACCACGACCAATGCAACTTGGTCGAAACGTCGAGGTAAATAAATAAAAATATACACGTTTTATCGCGATTAAGTCCCATTAAATACTTATAACTATGTTTTGGATGGATGGATCGCAAGAGGGCGCCGTAACGCAAACATTGACTCTTTAAAAAAATATTTGTTAAAAATAGTAAACAACGAAAAATTAAACTATAGATACAAAAAAATACATAAAATAGTGCAATTCATAAGTGACAGTGTTTGTGTTGTAAAACTAAACCTACTAATATGTTAAAAGGATAAAAACAATTCAGTGAGTAAAAGTGCCTATTACTAAAATATTGTACCTATAAATTACATTATAAAAATCCAAAAGTAATTCTGTTATATACAGAAACTTCATCAAAGTGCTATATTACAGAAGAAATGCCCAGATTTTAAACTAACATAACGGTAAATATTCTACTGTAAACATACATCAATTGGACTTTGACCCAAGCACAAGGCAAAAGAAGCATAAATAAAGTTGAGCTACTCATTACGAGATGGCGCCACTATGCAATAAATGTAAAAATGAAATAAAAGACAGACAATATTTGACCTGTTCAAATTGTGACAAAAGCTACCACGTAGATTGTGCAAATGTTGGCAAACGTTTTAATTTGATGACAACAGATAACAAACAAAGATGGAAATGTACAATATGTTGGTCAATAATGACAAATAGTGACAAAGGATCTCCTAGTAAGAACATTACACAAAGAAAAAAATACGTAGTAAATATCTCAACACAGAACTCCTTTGATACGCTTTCAGAAAAATTTTTTGACAGTGAAAGTGAATCGTCAGAGAGTAGACTAAATAGAAGCTGCCCAAATATGAGAAGAAAAGAAGGTGAAAAAAATGAAATATTGGAAAATCGCATTCAGGCGCTAGAAAATAAGTTAAAAATTGCTGAACAAGAAATTGAAAATTTAGTATCAGAAAATTATACTTTGCAAAGTGAAATCATAAAATATAAAAATAAAATTGATAAATTGACACACATATGTACAACGGATTCAAAAAGAAAACAAAGAAAAAGTTTGAGTAAAACTAAATTAGACTTCTCTTCAAATGGCAGCTTCCAGGAAATAAACTCACATCAAAGCATCAATTCAGAAAAATCTGGAATTAATGTCATAAGAAACAGCCCAAATAAATTCAAATCAGCTCATAAACAAACCTCAACCAATAATGACATTGAAAACCATTTGAAACTAGATGGCGCTGATGCAAATCCTACTACAATTCCAAAAGTCGATACACCTCGCCTGAAACGATTACATATATTTGCGGATGAACAAGGACGAGGACTGTGTAAGCAACTCCAAAAAAATCTTGGGATTGCATATAAAGTATACAGCGACATAAAACCAGGGGCCACCATAGACAAAGTCTTGGAGTTCATAAAGTGTACCTGCGCTAACTATGGCAAAGAAGATTTTATATTAGTTTTAACCGGCGAAAATTATAGGGAACTTTTTAGACAAAGTTCCTATTTATACTATCACTTGAGTCAGATGGATAATACAAACATAATCCTGTGTGAACCTCGTATAAATGAGTACATAAGTGGGAGGCAAATGAATAATACATTCAAACGCATTAGTACAGAACTGTCTCATGTGAACTATATCGATATTCATATCTTGGTACTCCGATAGATAACCAAAACCATGTGTGTCGGAATGTGTTGCAGGAAATCATACGCCTTGAATACCTGCATAAATTAACTAATCGCTACGCAGAGATGACGTCAATTCCGAACTGTAGAAAAACTGTGTGCAGGACCAGTGAAAAATGCATACAACAAAAACCTCTGAATTTAGAAAATAATGAAGAGCAAATTTTTTTTCGTTGATAATAATAATGATCTAGCAGTGCTATACCAGAATATTCAAAGCATCAGCAACAAAGTCAAAATATTAGACATATTTCTTTCTGAAAATAATATGGATGTATTGTGCTTATCTGAGACTTTCTTGAATGAAATAAAAATACAAAGTACGAAGATAAATGGATATACTATGGCAGCATATTATAATCGAAAAAATCACATAAGGGGTGCAGTGGGAATAATGATAAGAGATGATATTGAGTATTTAGAACGTAAAGATATCTCAGATAGGTCAATAGAATTTGTTGAAGAGTACTGTGCAATTGAACTAGAGAAGTATAACCTATTAATAATATGTTTATATTGGAACGAACGAGAAACAGACATATTTATAAAATCAATTGAATTATTACTAACGCATTTAAAATGTGAACAAAATAAAAACATCCTATTAGGTGGTGATTTTAATATCAATATGCTAGAAAAAACTAAATTTACATCTGATTTTGAAAACTTACTACTCAATTACAACTTTCTACGGCAAGTAAGGACCCCAACAAGTGTATGTAAAACCACATCTACGTGCATTGACCTTGTCTTCTCTAACTTTAACCAAATGAATACGAGCGTGCACGAGTTTGGACTATCCGATCACCACGGTGTGCTAGTCAATGTAGAAATAGAGCCAATATCTAATATAAAAGAAACGCAAAATATAATTAAAAGGTTATATACAGAAAAACAAATAGAACTATTTAAATTGAAACTAAGGAATATTAATTGGAATTTACAATTAAATAAAAATGAATGTATAAATGAAAATTACAAACTTTTTCACAATATAATACAAAATTGCTTTACAGAAAAATGCATTAAAATCAAACAAAAAAACAGAAGCCCGTAGTGGATAACAGCAGGTATAAGGCTCTCCGCCAAGCATAAAAGGGCACTTAGAATAATGCTAAATCACACCAATAATGACGTAATTAAAAAATACTACAAATCATACAGAAAAATTTTAAAACAATCAATAAGTATATCTAGAAAAATTCAAAATATAAAACAAATGATAGAATCAGATAACAAAACTAAAACAATGTGGTATATAATAAAAAACAAGATCGGTAAAAATATAACAAAAAAAATTAAAAATTTAACACTAAAAATAGATAATAAAAAAATTGAATCACCCTCAAAAATTTCGGATAGTTTCAATAACTTTTTTGCTAGAGTTGGGAGTTCTGAACAAAATACTACCACTATACAGAACACTAACTCAGGAAATGGCCCACTGCACAGCATGTACTTGCGACCAGTAGATGAAAATGAAGTCAGAACACTTATTCAATCATTGAAAAGTACACGCAGTTTTGGCCATGACAACTTGCCACCACTGGTCATAAAAAAATGTGCAAACGAATTTGTCGAACCTTTGACTCTACTAATAAACCAATCATTTGCTGAAGGTACTTTCCCAGACATATTAAAAATATCTATTATTAAACCCATTCACAAAAAAGGAGATAAGACTGACCCCTCCAACTACAGACCAATAGCTCTTTTACCTTCTATCTCTAAACTATTTGAACGTGCTATGTCAAATCGCTTGTATTCTTACCTAGAAACTAATGATATCTTAGATGATCACCAATATGGCTTTCGCAAAAATAGATCCACTACTTTGGCAGTCTATAAATTAATACAACAAGCACTATCCTATGTGAAAGATGGACGATATGCTGTGGGTATCCTACTCGATATGACGAAAGCATATGATAGAGTACAATTTAATATCCTCCTAACAAAACTCTATGAATCAGGAATAAGAGGTATTGCATATGAGTGGCTGGATTCCTACCTTAAAAATAGGGTACAATATGTTAAAATTCAATACCATAACCATCGAACACACAGAACTGAGGACTACTTGTCTCAGCCACTCATATTAAACTCCTCTATTCCCCAAGGTAGCGTATTAGGATGCATACTTTTTATAATTTCCATAAAACAATTACCTAAAATCATAGACACTCAGTGTGTTCTTTTTGCGGATGATATATCACTTCTCTTTAAATATAAAAATACATGTGAATTCAACCAAACCGTAAAAGATACTTTGTGTAATGTGATAAAATGGTTAGCAGACCATAACCTTAAGGTAAATTTTTCAAAAACCAAATTAATTGAATTCTTACCACATCAAAAATCTTTATTGAACGTAGAATTACAAATTGAAAACAAGACTATAGACAAAGTCAGTACATGCACACTATTAGGAATAGAAATTGATTCAAATGTGAACTGGAAGACACACATTGAAAAACTAAAATCGAAATTGTCTAGATTTGCATACGCCCTATATGAGCTTAAAGTAAGTACAGATAAAAAAACTGCAATCATAGCTTACTCTGCATATGCTCACTCTTGGTTAAATTACGGACTTATCCTGTGGGGAAATGGCACTAACATCGAAGATTTACTAATCAAGCAAAAAAAACTAATACGTATCATAGTGAATATTAACAATACTGACTCATGCAAACCACATTTTGTACAATTAAAAATTTTAACAATAATAAGTATGTACATTTTAGAATTATGTAAATTTGTTAGAAAAAATCCAAACATATTTAAAGATGCGAAACCAAATCGAGTATACGGCCCCCGAATGAACCAAAAAAATAATTAGCCCAACCTAAAAGCCGCATCAATATGTATAAAAATAGCCCTTATGTTAACGCGATAAAAGTTTACAACCATCTACCAAACGAGATAAGAGGTGAACCAAACACGAACAAATTTATAAATAAAATTAAAACATTACTTACAGAGAAATGCTATTACAATCTAAAAGAATATTATAATGATAAATTCCCATAATTTTTATATTTTTTCATGACATTCGATATAATTTTATTAATAATCAATATAATTTAACATATAACACGCAAGGATAAAAAAAATGTATTAAAATTGTTTATAATAAATTGACAATGTTTCAACTTCAAATATAGGTAGGTAGGTCTGTTTCACGTTGGTAATATGTACTTCATCTGTAATATTTCATGTATTTAATTGTATAATGATGCTATGCCCAAATGGGTTTCATGTATGTTCTGTTAAATATTGTATCCATCAAATGTACTCATGAAAGCAATAAACAACTTTGAACTTTGAACTTTGTTAGATTGCTTGCACATAACTTAAATACAATTAAATTTTTAAAAAATCAGTTGTGTAACACCACACAATTAACAAACTGTCCCTACGCATATTCAAGTAATATATGCAACGCCATCTTACGACACCTACGCAGATTCGAACCATAATGTTCACCGCCCTCTATAGTTCATTTCATGGAGACGCCAATAGATGACGATGTGCATGCTTAACACACGCAAACGTTTGTATCACGTCCTACATATGAGACATCTCGATGTTAACTTGACTATAACTTCAGATCGTATAGAACCTCACGTCTGGGGCTCACTTCACTCTTATGTGGCCCGTCGTTGTTCGATCGACTCTGAAATCGTGTGCATCGCTAGCTGTATAATTAATATTGGGAAAATATACAATACATACTATACTTAGCGAGCCGTGTTTTTTTTATTAAAAGGCCGACTGGTACTTTGTACCCCGTCTGCTCACCACCCCCTCCTACAGTTGTCGTTAAAACTAGCAATTATTAGCCAGTAACTGTCAAATATTGAGTTTTTTTCTCCAAAAATCATAAAACTTTGTTAAAAAAGAAATAGTCAGACTTCGTCTAAGACATTTATTAGTTCTAAATGGTCCATTTCCTTCGCCTCACAGCTTTGCGCCCACCTTCCAATCACCCTGTATTATTCCTAAAATGTGGCAGGGTGTATTTAACTCGGTATAATAAAGAAACAATCGAAACTATAATATAATGGTATATTTTATATTAATGTGCATTATAGATAGAAATTAAAACATAGGTAAGTACTTAATTTCAAACACACAGTCGCATTTTTAATATTAGAAGGAACAATATACATATCAACCATAGATATATAAATATATCAACCATGATATCGATATGAACACGTTTAACATATAAGTTATTTCACGGTCGTGAAGATGCGAATTTTAGCACATTTTGTTATTACAACGACTTAGATGTTCGGTTTTGTTGTAAGTTATAATTCTCACATATTATAACTTTTATAGTTTCCGTGTTACAAATGGCACCGATGTGTGTTTCTTATTGGTTGTCTTCATAAATGAAGGTCGTGCTCATCTAGGAGCAATACAACTCTTTGCGAACGATTTCACCCGCGGAAATACCTACTCCTGCATCATACCTTATTAATATTTTTACTGACTTACAAAAAAGGAGGTGGTTCTCAAATTTTGTGTATTTTTTTAATGTTTGTTACTAAAAAAAATGTTTTGTTTCAAAGATAATGCTTGTTGTTTGGTCCCATTTAAATTTCATCAAAATCGGTCCACCCGTTTTTGAGTTACACTCCAATAACCGAAAAAGATTTACCTATCTTGATGAATTACTTAGTCGTTGACAATGAATGGCAATCGATCCCGTAACTAGCGAGTTACTAAAAAGAGTGAAAAAAAATTTAACCAAAAAATAGAACCGACTTCAAAAAGACTTCAAATATTGCAATAACGCATGCTCTGCGGATTACGTTTGTTTTTGGCCATTTGTCGTCGGTGGGGATCGTCATAGAGCTGCGGTATCACTCCATAGCTATAACCGGTTACCGGTCGGCTATCAAACCATATTATGTCTCATACAGGCGCATGAGACTTAAACACGTATGTCTCAGGGCGCGCGCGCCATTTGTGACGAACTAAATCAAATAGGCAGAGGCTACCGCTTAAAACCAGATTGGCCTCATGCTTATTTCATCAGGATAGCATAAAAAAAAACATTGTTTTAACACGACCGATGCAACGTTTCAAACACTGCAGTGATCGTGGTCATGGGGATTCCAATAGATTTTATTTCTCACTTCAGTTATTGAGAAATTATTTTGGAGTTTCGTTCAAAAACTTTTTTTATACATAACGTTAGCCAGTAAAATTTTTTTTTTTTAAATGGAGAATACTCTTGGGCACACTCTGTGACCCAAGAATGCCGATACCTGTTAAGGGCAAAATTTATAAAACTGCAGTTAGGCCTGCAATGATATACGGTGCGGAATGCTGGCCTCTCAAGAGAAAACAATCCGACCAACTACATGCTGCTGAAATAAGAATGCTCAGATGGTCTGCCGGAGTCACCCTCTTAGACAAAGTGCCGAACCATTACATCAGAGGAACTTTTAAAGTAAGACCCATACAAGATAAATTATTTGAACCACGTCTGCGATGGTACGGCCATGTCATGAGAAGGCCGGATGACCACATGACTAAAAAAGTCTTAAACTATGAGAAAGGACCGAAAAAGCGCGGAAGGCCCCGACTTACATGGATATATTTAATTAAGAAGGACATGAAAGAAAATAATAATAAAATAAATATAAATATAGACCCAATGACGAACCAGGAAAGACAAAACTGGAGACGGATGATTAGGAGAGCCGACCCCCAATAAAAATTTGATAAGGAAAGTTAAACTGGAGAAGAAGAAGAGAAGAACGTTAGCCAGTATTTCTAGGTTAAGCCTGTTAACACCTTCGACCATATCATCACTTACCATCAGTTGAGATTGTGGTTAAAGGCTTACCTATCAGCAATAAAAAAAACTTTCTCTATGCACGCAGTATTCACTCACAGTGTCCAGATGACTTAAGACGTTAGCCATGGGTGACATATTAATTTGATGACTGAATCTCAAGCAGGTGGTACTTGAAAACCATCATCTCTAATGAAATTTGGGTATTTTTTGATTATCGTATATTACTACTAGAGTTCGTCTAGGAGATCTCAGCGAGAAAAAGCAGTTCCTCAGAAGACGCTGCTGCCTACCTTCGTGTATTGTACTCTAAGTCGCCTCTTAGGTTACCCTGTTCTGTTGCTCATCATCACTAATCTCACTACTCACAGTTTTCACACAATATATCCTTATTCACGCAGGCTACTTATTGCTTTCGTTTTATATTGCTAATAGGCTACCGTTAGAACATCTCACAAGTCGAAGATATTGTTCAAAGTCCAAAACCATGTGTCAATAACTCAATTGAGAAATAGAACCTACATATTAAAAAAAACATTACATAACGGGTAATACCTATAGGCAGACGAATAAATAATAGTAATATAATAATAAAAAATAACGGTTCTTTATTCATGTGCCTAAGGCACTTGAATAAAGGACGGTATAGAAGGAAAGCTTTACTACTGCCTGCACGCACACATAGATGTGCAGCATAGACACTTTAGTTGTGTATGCGTTTAACGTAACCACCCTTTGATTAACAACTAAGATATATTTTGCGAAAGAGACATTTTGCGCCTAAGCCACCACGATCACTGCAGTATTTGAAACGTATTATCGGTCGCGATAAAATAATGTGTTTTTTCAACACCCTTGCTCATAAAGTGTGCTTTATTACATCGTTCTTAGGGCCATAAACCGAACTATAACACCCTCGTGAATAATAATATTATACACTCGTGCATAAGAGAATTATCCCTACAAAGTTAAGTTAATACCTAACTGCAAATTATGTGCGAGTAAACAGAGCATTTTCAATTTAACCGGGTAATACAGATTTGTAACAAGAAAGAGGTTTTAGGCTAAGTATATTATGCAATCAACCACCTTACATTTGTCGCGCGCAAAAATCTCGTGAGCAACTTACTCATTATACACTCGGCTGATTTACGCCCTCGCCTACGGCTCGGGCTGCAACCCACAGCCTAATGTTTAATGAGCAACTTAGCTCACTTCTATCAGAATATACTTTTATGCTATCCTGATTAAATAAGTATGAGGCTTACATGATTTTAAGCGGTAAACTCTGTCTTTAACAGATTCAGTTTGTCACAAGTGGCGCCAATCACTGTGAGACAAAGTTTTTAAGTAAGCGCCTGTTATTTCCGTAATATTGTTATATAATGTTAAATATTCGTATTTTAACCCGTTTAAAGTTATTTAATTACAATGGGTAAGTAATTATGATTCAATGACCCTGACAATCAAGTCAAAAACCGTGGATAACTGTAACGCAGTCATAACAATATAACATTTAATTTATTTTTATCGTAAAACTATAATTAATTTAAAATAACACTATAAAAAAATTATCTTTATAATTCTAACAGAACTTATAAATCCTACAGATGAAATAATTAGTTAAATTATATTGTTTGCAACAGTTACCAGTGACTGGATTCCAACTTCGGTTTAGTGCTCGTATTGGTGTTGAAATTACCAGGTGGTATCTTCAGAAATACTATGTTGGTGGTACCTACCACTGTAGAAAGTGAAATTACAGGGCGAACGAGACAGAACTAAAGTATTGGAGTGACGAGTGCCAGCGGCAGGCAGAACATAGACTTAAGATTAAAATGACTTCATGTCCATCTCATCATTTTATAACATGAAAAAAAGGAAAATAATAGTAGTGTTCAACTTGAGAAGAAGTTTTCAATTACACATTCGAACTATAGATACTGTTCTCGCTAACTAAGTACACTCGCACATGCGTTCAAATATCTTGGGTGAAAGCGGCTAAGGGCCGATTTCATCAATCTAGGTTTATATACCATAGACCTTTAAAACGTATTTGGCTTTTATAACCATAGAACGTCAAACCTAGTGGCAGTTTTAGAAAATGTTGTATTTCTGTCGTGGAAATAAAAAAATCTTTGTTTTAACTTTTGTGTATATGACAGCCGCTTCAGGCATAGATGCAACTACGGTCCGTTTTATTCTGTGCTAGGGTGTACGAATATTTTCAACTGTTGCAAAGTGATTGCCCTATGGTTGTTTTTGATTATTGAGTTATCCCGTCAAAAACGACGATATGATTTAAATGTTGGTATAGATTGTTCCTTTGCTACAGCAGCTGTCTGCTTGATGTCAGATTTCAAAATAGGTATGTTCAATAGCATGATACGTTTTTAAATACTGCAACATTGGACATTGGAGACAAAGACCAAGTATAATTAGTTGAATACAGATGTTAAAATTATCCTCGTATAGTATACCGCGATTGGTGGAATTCAACCTAAGTAAGTACCTTCTTTTAATTTTGTGTTCTGTATCTTGGTTTTAATATTAGCAGTTACCTAAAAAGCAGACTTCTAAATGAAAATAAAAGAATCTATAGTTTTTAATTGTCTGAACGAGGTTTTTGTGGTATAAGCTCAGCCCCAAGGTGAGCGTATGTATGTAGGTATATATAATACTATGTTATTATGTACTTATGTGTCTTTTTACGGTGTATTCCGGTCTGATATCACAAACAGATCCCACGCCATTTATTGATAAAATAAAATTCCTGTCTGATCTCACTCATTGTTTTCTGGCCTTATGATTTATTACAACTTAGGTAGGCTATCAAAAAAAGAAGATTAATAAAAGTGTGCTTAAAATGCTGTCAATAGCTGAAATTTTGTCCCTATCAGACTGCGTAGGAGTGAAAGAGAAGCAGCGCTGGTGAAATGGCGATTAGTTTAAGTAAAATTCGAAAGAAAGCTTAATAACGTAGTTAATAACACAAAACTAGTAATGTAAATCGAAAATTTAACTTATTTTGTCCTACTTAATAAGGTTTTGCTATTATATTGCTATATTTTCATACACACTCATACGTAAATAAATAAGATATTTACGTTATAAGCGTAATTTAGAGTCAACTTTGCAATTTTATTCTATCAACAAAATTTTAAGATCCTGTTTAGGATTTTTCACTTATACCTCGAGTCACTAATTACATGCAATTTTTTTTGTTAGGTACTAGTTTTTATGATTATGTATACGATAATAACTACTACTACCCCTTCGGGAAATACAAGTAGTACAAAACGTTTTTAGAGAATAAACCCCCGTAGGGTGCCTGGCTAGTATTGCACCCCTCTTATCTACCTCAGGGAGTCGTAAGAGGCAACGAAAGGAATACCAGAAGGTGTGTAACGGCGCCTTATCTAACACTGCAATCCCCAAGATGTCAATCCCCAAGTGTGCAGATTGTGCCAACCCCCTTCCAAAATGAGGCCTTTGTTCAATGATGGACGTTATGGAGATTTACATATGCATAAAACTCATTTTTGTTACTTTTTAGATAATATCTAAAAAGTAACAAAAATGAACTATGATATTATCATAGTTCTTTTTTTCTCTTTAAAAGATATATGGTATACTTACAGCTCTACGTGTATAATTCTGCTTGACATTCACAGTAGGTTGTCGTCAATTCACGACAACCTTCTGTGTATGTCAAGCAGAATTATTGGAAAAAAATAACTTGTTATTATAATATACCGTTGGGGAAGTCCGAAAGGGATGTATGGGAGTGAAATAACGTCTTTCGCTCCAAGTCAACCTCACCTGCACGCGGTACATTCTGCTGAGGGGTAGCTAAATACCACTGGCGGTAGACGGGCAGCAGTGTCACCGTGCGAGTAGCTACGTCTTACGATCGCCAACCCTTTTAATGATGGATACAAATAGAACCAGGCCCCTAGTCCCCGGCGGCTTCGCTATTCCTGGCCACGGTAGCAGCCACGATAATGGCGGAGCAAGGGGTGCTAAGAATCCCCAGCAGACGCATGGCTACCATCCCTTATGACGACGACTGGCCCTGGTAACACACAACATACGCACCATGAGGACTGACGAAAAGATAGCTGAGCTGGAAGAGGAAATTAGTGGGCTATTATAGGGGTTATGCGAAGTCCGTAGAGAGGGAGACGACACTCTAACCTTGAAATCCGGTAACCTACTCTACTACCGGGAGGGCGACCAACAGTCCCAAACACTGTCGAACCATCGACAGTGTTTCGAGCAGGGTAGTATACCTAATACTCAAAGTATCTAGTCCCCGGCGGCTTCGCTATTCCTGGCCACAGTAGCAGCCACGATAATGGCGGAGCAAGGGGTGCTAAGAATCCCCGGCAGACGCATGGCTACCATCCCTTATGACGACGACTGGCCCTGGTAACACACAACATACGCACCATGAGGACTGACGAAAAGATAGCTGAGCTGGAAGAGGAAATTAGTGGGCTATTATAGGGGTTATGCGAAGTCCGTAGAGAGGGAGACGACACTCTAACCTTGAAATCCGGTAACCTACTCTACTACCGGGAGGGCGACCAACAGTCCCAAACACTGTCGAACCATCGACAGTGTTTCGAGCAGGGTAGTATACCTAATACTCAAAGTATCTGAAAGATATTCGCTGAAGGTCATTCAGGTATACGCGCCGACCTCGACACACCCAGATGAAGAGGTAGAGGCTATGTATGAAGACATTAGTCGAGCCATTCATACCTCTGAGACCTATTTTAATGTTGTTATAATACTTCAACGCGAAGCTGGGCAAAAAGAGCGATGAAGAGTTGAGAATGGGGCAATTTGGATATGGGCAACGGAACCGCAGGGGACAGAGGCTGGCTGACTTTCTGGAGAAAGAAGAGACTTTTTATAAAGAACTTTTTCTTTCAGGAGCCGCCTCACAGGAAATGGACCTAATTGAGTCCTGATGGTTCCACGAGAAATGAGATAGACTTCATTTTGACTACCAAGAAACATATATTCAGTGATGTCTCTGTGATCTATAGGGTGAAAACCGGTAGCGATCACCGAATAGTAAGAGGCACATTGGATATTAATGTTAAACTTCAGAGGTGCCGTCTGATGAAGTCTACGCTCCGACCTACTCACGCAGATATCCAAAACTCCGAAAGTTTTCAACTCGAGCTTACTAATCGCTTCGCTTGCTTAAAGAATTTAGCTTCGGTGGATAAGATAAATGACGGTTTAGTAAAGACAGTCCAAACGGTGGCATCTACGTTTTTTAGACCCCGTCGTAGAGATAGACCTCAGAAACTCTCTAGCCATACTCTAGACCTCATGGAAAAACGACGAGCGTTGTCACTGCAGTCTTCCGATGATGATAGGTCATATGGGCAGCTCAATAGACAAATCTCGAAGTCCTTGCGACATGACATACGCTCTAATATAAAAAGTATTACGGAGACGATAGAGTGGAATCAGGGCTCCAAAGTATTTGCGAAGGATATGTCTATTGGGCAAAGCTGGTTAACAAAGCCAAAGCGAGAAAATGGTACTGTAGTGACGACCAAACCAGAGGTATTGAGAGAGGTTGAGAAGTTCTATGGACAGCTTTACACTTCGGTCGCTAAACCCGATACCAGCTTGGTCAAAGACCCAAGCTGACCCAACACTATACTCAAGATATACCGGACATCAGCCTGTACGAGATTAGGATGGCCTTGAAACAGCTAAAGGACAACAAGGCACCTGGTGATGACGGAATCACATCTGAGCTTCTGAGAGCTAGTGGAACAACAGAAGCTCTTCAATTCTGTTCTTATTGGAGGTACAACGCCAGAAGCATGGAACGGAGGTTATGTGGTGCTGTTTTTAAAAAGGTGATAACACTTTACAGCAATAATAGCAATATATAGATCTCCATCGTACAAGATTTTGGATAATTTTTTGCGCAGTCTAAAAGAACTTCTTGTATCTCTATCGTCTTATAGAACGGTTATGGTTGTTGGAGATATAAACATTAATATTATACCTGAAAATAATGACGAAGTTGCTGATGAATACTTAGCACTGGCTGCGTTTTATAATTTATTTCCCACACATACAAAACCTACCAGAGAAAACAACTGTTTAGATCATACATTACTTAAAATCTCTCCTAACAATGTGACCACTCTCGTACTTGATACGTATGTTTCGGATCACGCTCCAGTAGTTCTACATATAGAATACTCTTCCCACTCAAAGAAGCCCAAAAGCCTGAAAACTCACATAGACCTCAATTCTCTAACATTAGAATTATCAAAAATAGATTTTAAGGTGATATACGAATGTAGTGATGCTAACACCGCTGCTGACTACCTCATATCTATAGTGTCTTCCACTATTAAAAAACACACGGTGGTTATCAAGCTATCTCGAAAAAATAAAATATTAAAGCCTTGGATTACACTTGGTATTCTGAGATGCATCAGATTTAGAGATAAGTTACACAAAAAAGTAAAACGAAATCCGGATGATATGGTTCTGAATGTAATATTTTGTCGATATCGTAACTTTTGTACTAGATTGCTTAGAAAACTAAAAAGGGACTATGAACGACAGCAACTGGAGAAGGCAAAGGGCAGACCAAAAGCTACCTGGAATGCGGTTATGGCCATTGCTGGTCTTAAATCAAAAGCTTCTTCTTCAACGGGACTGTTAACTGTGGGCGAAACCGGTGATGCGTCTGTAGAATGCGTAAATGACTTCTTTGTTGGCATTGGCGAGGAGCTTGCAAACAAAATAATTAGAACTAGAGTTACAACACACCCTACTATATGTCGCAAACCTTTCACTAATAAGATAGTCAACTCTATGGTTATGTTTCCAACAGATCATCAAGAGATAGACTTACTTATCACCGGACTACGGGCCGACTGTGCGACGGGATGGGATGAAATTTCATCTAATGTTTTAAAAACTGCGCGAAAATATTTGATCCCTCCAATTGTCGCTGTGTACAATCTGTGTCTCTCTACGGGCGTTTTTCCAGATGCTTTCAAAAGAGCTATTGTCCACCCTATTTTTAAGAGTGGGGATCGAGAAAGTGTCAACAACTATCGCCCAATATCGGTTCTGACTACACTTTCCAAACTCTTGGAGAAAGTAATTAATAAGAGATTGGTTACCTATCTGGAAACTCATAACATAATAGCAGACAATCAATTTGGCTTTAGGAAGAACAAGTCTACAGAAGATGCAGTTCTGGGGTTGACTAACAACATCGTTCAGCATCTTGACATGAAAAACAAAGCTTTATGTATTTTTCTCGATCTGAGTAAGGCTTTTGACACAGTATCGATCCCCCTCTTACTTCAAAAAATGGAAGAAATTGGCATACGTGGTATAGTTATAGACGTTTTTAGAAGTTATCTGACAAATAGGAAGCAATCAGTAAAAATTGAACAATTTGTAAGTTCTGATAAGGTGGTTTCGTATGGTGTCCCTCAGGGAAGTGTTTTAGGGCCTACCCTTTTTCTTATTTATATTAATAGCCTCTGCAAACTTTCTTTACCAAATTGCCAAATATTTTCTTACGCAGATGACACAGCTCTCCTTGTCCATGGTGATAGTTGGGATTCAACCAAAGTACACGCTGAGATAGTCTTAAATACGGTAATGACATGGCTGAATGATAATATACTTACTGTAAATATTCATAAAACAAAATATATAACCTTCTCTCTAACACATAACTCACAACCTTCGCCACAATCATGCGTGATTAAGGCCCACACATGTAACACAGATACTGAAAGCTGTACTTGTCTTCAACTGGAGCGCTGCAATAGTATGAAATATCTGGGTGTAATTATCGACAATACATTGTCTTGGAGTATTCAGCTGCAAACGATAGCTTCACGCGTGAGAAAACTTTTGTTTGTATTCAAGAAACTTAGACCTGTGGCTTCTGCAGAACTTCTAAAAGCTGTATACTACGCCTTGGCACAGTCAGTATTGTCATATTGTATCTCGGCGTGGGGAGGGACCTACACTACCTCTATGCTGCGATTAGAAAGAGCGCAAAGAGCAATTCTAAAGGTAATGTATGGTAAACCATACAGATATCCAACAGTACAATTGTACAACGAGTGTGTTGTGCTTACAGTGAGACAGCTTTTTGTGCTTAATGTAGTATTGCGCAGGCACTCATTGGTACCATTTGAAACAGTTCAAAACAGTAATAAACGTAAAAGTAGGTAACTTCGAGTGTGTGATATTCAAAAATATAGAACCGCTTTGGCTGGACGACATTTTAATATACTTAGCTTACGTCTGTATAATGCTACCAATGAGTGCAATAATATACTCCCATTGGCCTTGAATGCCTGTAAGAAATCTGTAACGATTTGGCTGCAAAGTTTGTCATATCATGAAACTGAAAACCTTTTAAGGGTAACAAAATAAACTCTACTTAATTCATAATACATACACACGCACGCACACACACATACACCCTCACACACCCTCCCACACACACCCTCCCACACACACACCGTCACAAATACATAGCACCTTTACATACGCAAATACATATTATTTTTCTCAATACACTAATCTCGGTTTATAAGCATAAATGAAAGGTCGTTAACTTAACATAAGATGATAATATTTTAACAATATAGATTCAACATGTGATTAATTAATTTTTATAAATTGCTACATAAATTATTACATTAATATACTAGATGTTAGGATGACATAATAATATATCAAAACTGTAACACAAAATGTTTTTGTTTAAAATGTATATAAATTGAATATAAATGTATACTAAACTGACTAAAATAGGTATTCAAATAGATGGTTAATCTAATTGTATTCATAATTATTATAATATTTACTGGTAATACATATGCATCATATATAGATAGATACACAATATAAATTATTGTAAATTTGTAACTGGACAAAAGTAGTTGCAAATAGCAAAATATGTGTAATAGCTAATAATTTTATGAAGTGAAGATATATAATAATGTCTCCAATATATATTAAGATTAGATTAAAATCATATATAAAAAAAAAATTAAATGTTCATACGTACAAACCTGTAATATTATAGGGAAGGAACTACCAACCAAGATACGGGTGTTGTTATACCCAGTTTGGTAGGTAGAGCCGCAAATTTGAAGCATGTACTTAAAATGAATAAATACAATTTTGAATTTGAATTTGAACTTTGCTGAACAACTACAGACCAATCACGCTTCTGAGTCATGTTTATAAGCTATTTTCAAGGGTCATCACGAACCGTCTCAGTCACAGGTTTGATGAATTCCAGCCTCAAGAACAAGTCGGTTTCCGAAAAGGTTACAGTACCATAGACCACATCCATACGCTGCGGCAAGTTATATAGAAGACCGAGGAGTATGACTTGCCACTATGCTTAGTGTTTTTGGACTATGAGAAAGCCTTCGATTCGATCGAAACGCGGGCCTTATGTAAGCTCAAAGTCGCACAACGAGTTATGGAGAGGGCTATGCTCGGTGTTTCTCTACGAGGTCGAATCAGCAATGAGGAGATCCGTAGACGAACGAAAGTTACCGACATAGCTCGGCGGATTAGCGAGTTGAAGTGGCAATGGGCAGGGCATAGCACGCAGAACTGATGGTTGGTGGGGCCAAAAGGTTCTCGAGGCCACAAACAAGCAAGCGCAGACCACCTACAAGTTGGGCTGATGACGTTATTAAGGCCGCAGGAAGACGCTGGATGCAGGCCGCTTCCAACCGTTCTATTTGGAAATCTATGGTGGAGGCATATATCCGGCAGTGGACTTCTTGCGGCTGAAATCATGATGATGATGATGAGGAAGTCCGAGCAAGACGAAGCGTGTGGTTAAATAAATACTGGATTTTTGCGATTTATAATATATAGCGGTTTAAAATATCATAGATATGCCCTTGGGGGAAATTTATGTGTATTGCACGATAAATTATGTGGGAAAATAACGGGGAACACGAACGAGAATTACGATAAACCTATTGAAATTTAACTCTCAAGAAATTCAAAATTTTGTTTATTTTTTCTTGTTTTTTTCGCTGAATTTAGTACTGGAAAAAAAATATCTTGTAGTGCCAATATTGAACTCGCGTTTCACGCCTCTTCTTTATTACAATACTTATTGAATCGGTTACATACATTACATTAGTCAAGGTGCTGCCACACTGCTGTTTAAAAATGTTTACAAACATTTTCTAATAGGTACAAATATTAGGAATTTAAAGTAAAATATTTAAATTAATTTTGTTTTTTTTTTAATTTAGTTTTATCACATTACTCTTGTTCGCAGTGGCTCTAAACATTTTTTTGCTGACACATTTTTCAGGGGTAAAGTAAATAATTGTGTGCGTTGGTGTTCAATAACTTTGAAGATAACGTAAAATATTACATTGAGCCCGCGGATACTCATAATTGTGTAGAATAGTGAACAAGCGCAATAAATTTATTATAATAAAAATTAACGTGGTTTTCACAAATTTTAATAAATAATACGGGATAACTCATCATAACTCATCAACAAAAAGTGTTTTCTATAAGTATGCAATTTTCACCATGATGTTTTCGTTTTAAGTTTATTTTTTTCATAGCTGACTGCCTTTGAACACAATCTTACCTGATGGTAAGTGATGATGTGGTCGAAGGTAACAGGTACGGGCTTATAGACAGGCATCACTAAAATAATGATAGTTCCACTATTCTATAACAATAGTATAAGTTCGAAAAACGTGCAGCACATAAGAGCAGTTACAGATGAATAAATAGTTACACCGGGCAGTGTCCTCAAAAGGACTCGTTTATAAATAAAATCAATGTAAGCTTGTTTTTATTTGAGATCTCTGGTCTTAAAATAGCTTAGAGTGACCGTTATAGGTATAAGTATTGAATGAGGTACAAATACATAATTGGTATAAGTTAGTGTGTCTTAATATGTCCGTAATGAGCCTCAATACATACCGGAATAGCGGCTGGCAGTGTAGCTGCCCTTTGTTTAAATGTCAAACAATTTAAGACATTGTCTCCAGTTAAGTTTTTTTAGATGAATAAAATATCATAAATATCTCAGTTTTGACATATATTTGCCTTCTGCTCTGAACCAATTTGACTTATTGAATTGATTTTTACATAACAAATATAACCTAGGTAGTGCTACAGTTTTACCAAGACAAAAAAGAGGTTACTGGAACGGTACTCTCTTAATTAAATGATATCGAATAATAACAAATATTTTTTAAATATTTTAAGAAAACATCAAATTAATATTTTAATAAAACACTCAAAAAATACAAAAATATATCTAGTGACAATTCCGCCTAATTTTCCTGGTAACTCGACGTGACGTCACAACGCCACGCAGCCAAACCGGAAGAATTTTTTTTTTTTTTTTTTCGAGAAGCTTCTCGATCGTGCGCTCGAAGAGTCAAGACCTCCTGAGGATGCTTCGTGTAGAAGCGAAACGCGTCGAAAAAATTATTCCTGTTTGGCTGCGTGGCGTTAGTGACGTAACGTCGGGTTACCAGGAAGAAAAAAAAAATAAAAAAAAAAAATCTTCCGGTTTGGCTGCGTGGCGTTGTGACGTCACGTCGGGTTACCAGGAAAATTAGGCGGAATTGTCACTAGATATATTTTTGTATTTTTTGAGTGTTTTATTAAAATATTAATTTGATGTTTTCTTAAAATATTTAAAAAATATTTGTTATTATTAAATATGGATTTCCGCAAAGTAACGCCTGAATCTATTCATTAAATGATATCGTTTTGGTTGTTACGACATTTACCATCAAGAAAGTGCGGGGCCGCGGGGTGCGAGGGACGAGCCGTCAGTGCCGCTCATACATTAGGAACTAGACGACGGACCTATGCTACTTCGTGATCGTCCAACCTATCATATTTTGTGACATATAAAATATAATGTTTTTATAGCGTTAGTGATTTAAAATACCATGTCAAGAAAAAGAGCATAGCAATTTCATTGATATGTAACCAATTCATCCAATCGATGCCATTGACAGACACACTGTGTCACAGAGTAAAATGCTTAGACGCAGAAGGCTAATTTTCACCAAAGTGTGCTTCTAGTATATACTAGAGGAGGTAATTTTAATAATAGGGGTTAAGGTATGAAATTGCCGTTTTGTTGTATTGAATACTTCGAATTGACATAGAACCTTCATGGTTTGAAATTTTGGAGTGAAACTTTTTTCAAACACAAATACAAATAATAATTTAAAAATGTTTCACATGGTACATGAGGTTCTTCCTTTAAACAATGTACAAAATTCAATTATCTACTTTTTTATTCAGCTTAGACAAGAAAGATGGATACTTCGTAAATTTGAGTGATTTTTTAAAACAAGTTCTGACGCGGAACTAACGCTAAAAAAATAATTTCAATTTTTCAGTACAAATCGGCAATTTCATACCTTAATCCCTCATATTATGTAAGTATAAATCTATATTTGTTTCTAATTCCCATTAAGATTTAAAAATGACTTAAATAAATTTGAAAATCTTGATAAAAATGAACTTTAGTACAACAAGAAAGTCGGCGCGAAATTTTGCCTGGAGGGCGTATAGTTTTTTTTTATGTTATTGTGACGGAACAAGCTCGAGGCCCACCTGATGTTAAGGGGACTAACCTCTGCCTATAACAGATGCAAGTCGTGAATTGCACTGTGTCCGTCACCTTGAGACATAGTTGTTAAGTCTCATGGGTCTGTAATTTCACAGGTTCTCAAGGAATGCTGCCGGAACATACCGTTAGGTGCTTGGTGACAGATTTTCTACTTGAAGGTGGTCGCTAGTCAGGCGGACATTCGCAAAATGCCCTTTCACCATGAGATAAAACTCAAGCCCGCGGCAGGAATCAAACTATGGACCTGCTGAGCAGCAGTCCATAGCCAATGCCATTGAGCCATCACTGCTTGTCTTTCCTCGTTTTGTACCGTATTTTTTGACAATATTTATTAATCATTTTGAAACAATCTGTTTCCACGGATGAGTATTATTTTGTGGCTCTGTAGACTGTATGTTATTAATTTCTTGCTCAGTATGACTTTCCCTCGAATCCAATGGCAGTCTTTGTTCTTATTTTCTGTATTACCATCGGCTACATTAATTTTCATTATATATTAATAGCGACAAAAAACTCCATGTAATTGATGAGCTAATGTAGGAACTACAAGAATTTGGTGGACTCTAGAATTAAAGAACGTGATGAATTTTTTAAAATGGTTTTCCTGTAAATGTGAGTTTTTAAAACCTGTATCACATGGTTGCTTTATATTCTTATAACAAATGGATCTAATAACAAATGGATCCTAGGGAATCTCTAAGGGATCTTTAAGAAATTGATATATTAACTTTACCGAGTCTGTATATATTTGAAAATATTATGTATGTTCGGAAAAATTTGAGTAAATTTAAATTAAACAGTGACAACCATGATTACAACACTAGGAACACATATAAAATAACTGTACCATGTTTTATATTAGCAAAGACAAATAAAAGGTCCTTTTTAGGTAATTGTGTGCGGTTTTATAATAAAATTCCCGAACATATTACAATGCTCACAGAAGGAAAATTCAAGTTGCACGTGAAAAACATTCTGATTAAGAAATCCTACTACACAGTTTGTGATTACTTAAACGACAAAAATGCTTAGGAAATTCCGCCTCTGCCAAGCCATCGCCTGTCTCCTACGTAATGTAAACAAATATTGTAATAATTGTATTATATTATTTATAACTTATTGTAAAAAGACGTTTAAAAGAATGGCCCCGAGTTTCTTGCCCGTTCTTCTCGCAGTGGCTCTATAAATTTTTTTGCTGAACGTGGCAGTACAATGTAGAATATTTCAATATTAAAATTTGTAATTGACCTTCATAAGAGCGTCGTAGACGCCTAAATTGAATAAATGATTTTGAATTTGAATTTGAATTTGACAATTTACTACACAGACACAAAACATGATTAAGCGCATTTTAGAGCTGTATTCATATTTTTTTTTTCCTGCCGAGAGAATTATATCGAATTGTTTTCGGATCAGACGCAGAATTTGTGATATCCTCTAGTAGAATATTAGGTATATATTTTAATTCAAGTACATATACAATACTTTATTTATTTTAAATTGAATAAATAAATATATAGTCAAATTAAATTAATAGTCAATAAAAGGAAACAAAAACATAATTCTTAAAACTAACCAAATAACCCTCCCCTGATCGCACCGGGTGCAAAGGTACCCATAACGCTGGCGCCATTGCCACGTTGTATGGCAATGGACAATCTTTGCACCAGATACGATCCGGAGCGGGAGTCACCCGTCTTCTCCCTCAATCTGCGCCCTATTTCGCCTATCAGAGCCCTGGCCTCAGTCCCCCAACACCCCATGGTCTCCACAGCGATGGGCACAAACAAGTAATGGGGCTCCATCGCTGCGTATTTCTGACGCTTCATGTTAGCGGCGTGTTCTGCAGCAGCCGCCGGCAAGTGGACGGTACCACCAAGGTGACTGGCGGCAACAGTGCAGACGCACGTGGCGTCCCACACCAGGCTCCTGCCATTTTTCCAGGGCACCAAGGTCAGCCCGTCCGGCCTCTTGCCGTCCGACCTGGACAAACCAGGCGGCTCCAGTACGCACGGGACGTTTGCTGACACTAAGGCTCTCCGCACTATGTCATTTAAGGCGTGGTGGCGTTAAAACCTTCCTGTGCAACGACGGCAACTCAATGCGTGGTGGCCGTCGCTCTCCACCATCGAGCCGCAGGTGCATACGTGGGGTTCACACACCCTGCAGCCCAGACGGAGAGCCACTGCCACACGCAGAGAGTCATCATCAAGTAAAGTGCCCAGGTGAGGCGACGGCAACGCGTGTAACCACGCCCCGGATTCTGACTGTGACACAGCACGGAGTCTGGCCAAGTCCGCCCCCGAAGCGCTGTTCAATGTCTGCTGGTGGACTCGTCTCGTTGCAATGTCATCCCATGCTCGCTGTATTTGGGGAGTCGTAGGGAGAGGCACACCCGGGTTAAGAGCCGACCAAGCTGATACAGCCTCAGGCACGAAAGGTATGCTCGCCTCGGCACCATTCGGGTTAAGAATAATAGCGACAAGGTCCGCCACTCCGTGCACCGACGCAAGAAAAGCCGGCAAGCCCAAATCCCCAGCACGTCTTACCCCGAGACCTCCGTAGCGGATTGGAAGAGCCGCTTGAGTCCACTGCAAATCATTCAGGGATACATTGAGAATCAACTCAACAACAGACTTTAATGAGTCATCAAAAGAAGAGACCTCATTGTTGCAAATCCAGGTAGGGGCAGTTCGTAGTAGATATGTTATCCTGGGAAGCGCAAAACACATTCGCAGCAGCACTAATGCCACATGTGCGGAAAGATGCTTTAGACGACCCTGGGCGGCCAGGAGGAGCTGTGTTCGCGAAACAATAGCGTTTGGTACAGCTTCCAGAAAAATAGGAGAACCCAGGAGGGTGAAAGTGTTGGAAGAAATCTCTTTCAGGCCTGGTAATAGAGCACTAAAACGTGCGAATTGTGAACAAGCCGCAGCGCTGCAGGGGAAGAACTCGCATTTCGATGAATTCACTTCCAGACCCAGTTCTTTTAGACGAGGAACAAGAACCTGCAGATCCTGGTAAACATCTCCCGGTGAACCCCCAATGGTGCCATCGTCCAGATACCACAAATTCAGACCACCTTTGGATTCTGATATAACCTTGTGGATAGCTAGGCTGAAAACGAGTGGCCCCAGCGGATCCCCTTGCTGCGCTCCGACCTGTGAAGAAATAAGCTTGTTGCCAAAGAATAGATTCGAAGGGGAAGAATACAATTGATGAAGAAAGGGATAGACGTTTGGAATTTTCTCTCTGGCCTCACTCAAGAGGACGTCCCGCTCTATGGTGTTGAAGGCATTGCGTACATCCAGCTTGACAACCACACAGTGGGAGTTTGATGGATCCATCACGAAAGCACGCGTCGCATGTATGGCAGCCTCGCACCCTCGTTGCGTCCCAAACCCCAGCTGGTGTGGCTGTAGATATTCTGCCATAGGTTCTCGAACTGCCCTACAGGCCAGCTTAGCCGTCAACCGCCGATATACGCTGCCGATAGCTATGGGTCTCACCCCTCCATCCTTCTTGGTCAGAGCACAAAGGGAGGCCCCATATAAATAAGGACAGACCTCTACATTTACCTGACCACTGAGTAGAAAGTTGACGAGTTTCGTGAGACTTTGTAGCAAACGCGGGCCGTTTTCGCCGGCTGATGCCGACGTCAACTCTTTTAGGTGGGTAGGGCGGATTCCATCCTACCCAGCAGCTGAACCGCTGTAAAAAGTGCTAAGGGCCATCGTGACATCCTCCACCGAAACAGACACCGGGGTGGATGTCGCATCCGGTGCAGGTGGGAAATTCAACGGCCGAGAGGGACTCGGGTGCTTATGCTCCAGGGCAGCCAGCGTAACAGGGTCATTTTGCGCAATTGAATCGTCGGAGACTAGCAATCGAACAGCTCCCCGCAAATCTCCTTCAAACACTTTGGACTCGATAGCCTTTTCCACCGTACGCGAACTGCCCACTCTTGTACTTCCAGATACGTCCGAATGCAGCTCTGACCCAGATGACCCGATATTACTCTTCACCTTCGCAGTCACGCTGCCCGGCGCATCTTTCAAGGGAACACGAAGTGCAAAATAAGCAAAGGTTAGAAGCGAAAACCAGTCCCCTACGCCATTGCAGCTGACACACTTCTCGATTATCTCACTGAGCTTACCCGCAGCTTGGTTCCTCGCGCCCTTGGGAACATGTCGAAGTACCGGTGTATTCCCTTTCAATACCGCAAGCCTATCGAGAGGGCAGGCGCAGTACATATTATGTAAATCTTTTTAGAAGACATGTTCAAAATTTGCTATTGTGAGTCTCGCTCACTTCACCTTAATAAAATGGTCTTCATTTGTTTTATGGAACCTTAAAAGTTAATGATTATTTGATAGGTTGGCACATTAGTATTATAAGTAATGATTGTAATTAATATATGACGCGTGAACAGACAGACACGTTTAGTTTTATCATTCGAAGGTTTATTTATTAATATCATGCAATAACGCCGTTATCAGTAGACAGGTAGGTACTGTGCACTGCATTGGCATTCAAGTTTTGTTCCGACATTAAGTTCGAGTAATTGAAATCGATATTATTACTTAGTTAAACCTTCTATGGTTGTTATAAAATTAATTGAATAATACTACTGTGCTATTTTTATTGACGACCTTGTAACATCGTTTTAGGGTATTTTACACAAAGGGCTAAATGGAGCCCTAGAATGTGACTCCGCTGTATGTTTGTCGAGCCGTCCGTATGTCACAGACATATAGCTCGTAGGCTTTTTTGTGTTATGTGATTGTGACGGAACAAGCACGAGGCCCACCAGATGTTAAGCGGACTAAACTCTGCCTATAACAGATGCATTTCGTCCGAATTAATTGCACTGCGCCTGTCAAACAGAGAGATACATAAACAACGTCCGCCGTGACCAGTAGTAGGATGGGTGACCGCTCGTGATATTACTTTGAGGATGCAGGTGCTTCGGGGGCACATTAATAATATTATAGTAGTTGACAGTGACATGACAATCGACCCCGTTACTTACAAGGGACACTTAAAAAAGTGAAACGTTTTTTACCCAAAAATACAACCGACTTCATTACTCAAAAGTGTGAAATAACTTGTCGAAGTCGGTACCATGCGCACAATATTGTTATAATAGGTACTTTGGAACTATCATGGTACCGGTATACCGGCTTCAACAGGTTATTTTACACATTTGAGTATTGAAGTCGGTTCCATTTTAGGTAAAAAAAAAACAGCAATACAAAATACAAATGTTTATTTTTGTTCAGTACATATAGCTTACTTAGTAACGTTGAAGCCCTGCGCTGCTCTAGTAGAAATACTGTGTTGTAGGAGGACAGTTTCTTCCTCGAAAAACTTAGTACTAAATATTGAATGCGCTCAATCAATAAATTATACATTGAATGTGAGTTTTTGCGTGTGTATGTGCATGTGTGTGAGGGTGTGTGAGTGTTCGTGTGTTCATTAGTATATTTTCATATATTATTATTAAAGAGTGGGCAATTAAAAAATGTAATTTCCTTTTTACGAGCATGTTTTCTGTATCCTCAAAGTTTGGTCCAGCAGTCATTCAATTAATAATGGTTTAACTTTATACATATAGATTCAGTTTACAAAAAATAACAACAACTTAGACATCACGTGACTATAGACATTACGTGACTATAGACATCACGTGACTATAGACATTACGTGACTATAGACATCACGTGACTATAGACATCACGTGACTATAGACATCACGTGACTATAGACATCACGTGACTATAGACATCACGTGACTATAGACATCACGTGACTATAGACATCACGTGACTATAGACATCACGTGACTATAGACATCACGTGACTATAGACATCACGTGACTATAGACATCACGTGACTATAGACATCACGTGACTATAGACATCACGTGACTATAGACATCACATGACTATAGACATCACGTGACTATAGACATCACGTGACTATAGACATCACGTGACTATAGACATCACGTGACTATAGACATCACGTGACTATAGACATCACGTGACTATAGACATCACGTGACTATAGACATCACGTGACTATAGACATCACGTGACTATAGACATCACGTGACTATAGACATCACGTGACTATAGACATCACGTGACTATAGACATCACGTGACTATAGACATCACGTGACTATAGACATCTCGTGACTGTAGACATCACGTGACTATAGACATCACGTGACTATAGACATCACGTGACTATAGACATCACGTGACTATAGACATCATGTGACTTTAGACGGATATTAAATAAGTTAATATTTAATTGTCTTCAATCAAACTAGTTTGCTCGTCTAGAAAACATAAAATTAAATCACCTACTTAGTTATTAAAATAGCAACTACTATATTTACATTAAAACATATTTAGTTAATTAATATTTTAAACAGGTTTATTTATATATATTAAATGAGGTTTATTTAATAAATGCTTGATTTCTTTTGTTTATGCGGAAATAACGTTTTTTTAATGTTAATAAGAGGCAAGACAGATAAGCCGGTGATGGTAAGAATTCTAGGTTAGCCTGATGAACATCTTCGACCACATCATCACTTACCATCAAGTAGATTGTGGTCTATCAAGCATAAAAAAATATCACGCCTGTCTAATACCGTTGCAGTGTCACTATTGTGTGTGACAACTGACAATGCACTGCGCTTGATGCTCCGAGACATTCGTTTTAACCGACTTCAAAAAAGAAGGAGGTTCTCAATTCGCTGCTTTTCTTTATATTTTTTTATGTTTGTTACGTCAGAACTTTTGACTTACTGATTTCGATAATTATTTTTTATTTGAAAGCTGATGCCCGTCGTTTGGTCCCGTTTAAATTTAATCAAAACACCATTTTTGAGTTACAATCCAATAACTGAGAAATATTTTCCCATGTTTAGTCGTTGACAGTGAATAACAATCGATCCCGTAAGTAGCAAAGGTAATTAAAAATAATGAAAAATAGCGTGAAATAACTTTTTGAAGACAAAGTTGAAGTTGAGTGATGAAGTCGGTTCCATTTTTATTTGTTTTTTTAATTTTTTAAGTCTCGATTGCCGGGTTTTACTCGCTACATTGTCTTTCAAACCTAAACACAGCTCAGTGTTTGCACATTGCTGCTTGGAGGTAGAATATCTGACACTGCAGTAGTAGGTACCTACCACGACGGCTTCTTGCTTTAGAGGCCTACCCCCTGCTATGTCACCTGATTGGCACCACCATGGGGATAACGTGTATGTGTATCGGGATTAAGGATACCTTTTTATTTATAGCCGATGGGCTAGCCTTTGACCACTAACTCACCTGTTGGTAAGTGATGATGTGGTTGAAGATGCTGTTCAGGCTAGCCTAGAATTACTGGTTCTCAAGGTAAGCTGCTGGAACACACCGTTAGGCAACAGATGTTCCACTTGAGGGTGGTCGCTAGCCAGGCGGGCTTTCGACAAATGCCCTTCCCCCATGCGGTGAACCTCAAGCCGGCGCGGCGCAGACCGAACCTGCGGCAGCGCACTCCATAGCTATAACCGCTTCAATGCTTGAAAACTTGATCCTAATTTACCTTCGAAATGCAAATAATTAACTTCTTTCATTAATACAGATGTGCATCAGTTTTCATTATAATTAACGTGAATAAGCAGTTAAATCTTAACAAAATTTTAGATAGGCACTTAACCAACACATACAACCTTGTTTGGTACAGGAAAAAGGAAGTTGGAAGATTTTGATTTATCACCGATAGGTAGTTGAGTTATAGCAATAATTTTGCGTAGATATAATCTAATAATCACATACCTTCATGAGGTATTTCGAGGTTAATAATATAATATATAACTACTAAATACTATCACATTGTGTGCGTGATATATCACCTAGGGCTTTAAAGATATGTCACAGATAAGCCAACAGCATTGCTGACAACCAGTCCATCGTGAAAATTAGTTAGACTAGTATCTTTTTTCGGTGGTACGCCTTTATTTTCATTTGATTCAAAACTATTTTTTAATTTTGTTGTAATATCATTTTTGTCATGTTATAGAATGCCACCCCCTCCCCCCATTTCTAAGTGCGGGTGTCGTAAGAGACTAAATGTACAAATTGATTAAAAATTCAAAACCCGACGGCAAATTATTATTTTCGTTCAGTATTTTATTTTTGTATTGAAATTAAAACTGCACGTTATATATATTTATGGAATCGTTTTTTAATGCCTTTCATTTTTAAATGTCACTCGATGAGTTCGGAAGTTTTTTTTCTCACAATATGGCGTTTAAAATCCGCCAGTTTATTTTTTCTATTGTTTTATGTACCTGGCGTCACCTGCACTATCAACACAAATCTAATTATACATCATACATTAAAATTAGTTAAGTTCTGGAAATAAAGATACTCAAACATACATGAACCCTGAAAACGTTATGTTTTCAGGGTTCATGTATGTTTGAGTATCTTTTTTAGGTCCTTTACTCCTTTTTAGGCAGTCATGTAAAAATACCGGAAGGTAGGCAGCAGCGCCTTCTGAAGAAGTGATATCTTAAACTGCCATCTCTGTAAAACGCCTGCCAAGCTTAGAGATTATGGCAAAAAGTATGTGTTCAGCAGTGGACAATCTGGTTGTATACAGTATCAAATATTCCTATATCTATTAGTATACCGTTATGAGAATATTATTGAGGGACTTCCCGCCGTTGGGAATATTGGCGTCAAAATGTCATTTGTACAGTTTAGCATTTCATCATTTGAAATACTTACCATCATCACATCATAGAGTAGAAGAAGTTACTACTGATACTAAACAAGGATGTCTACTTTCGAAAACCATTCAAATTACAATAATAGGATTTATAAAATGTATCTACTACAATTGTCACGGTTGTGACACTTGAGAGTGTGGCAACTTCGACGAAAGCTTTCAGGCAGCTCAAAGCCATTCCAGGGCAACTCCAGCCCACTACCGATGCTCCCGTTGGATTCGTTGAGACATATAAGAACCAGCCCCAGGTACCACCATTATTATAACGGCCCGCATCGACCAAACACTCTGATAATTTTTGAAATATAAGATGAGCTCGTCCATGATGTTTTCGTCAGCACATCCCAAAGAGAACTCATGACACTTATTGTACAGATATACTTTTATTATACATAACGTGTTATATATTAATATAATGAACCATTATAAATAAAAATCAGTCAAGTGCGAGTGGGACTCACGCATAAAGGGTTAGAGGGTTTCGTACCCTTCGAGAAAGCTAAAAACCATACTTGTTATATCGGTAACAGAAATTACATCATTTCAGAAAATGTCAACTGTCTAGCTATCACGGTTCATGATATACAGCCTGGTGACAGACAGACAGACTGACAGTGGAGTCACATAGGGCCCGTTTTTGCCCTTTGGGTACGGATTCCTAAAAAAGAGCATGCACTAAACTTAAGAAGGAAACAAGAATTTTAAAATTGAAACAATTTTTAACGTTCTCAGGTAATTTTAATTACAATACAATAAGACAAGATTCAAAATGTACATAATTGCACCCACTAAGGTCCTTAACCTTGCAGCTGCGAGTTACCGTTCATTGCCAGCCAGTACGAAGATCAAGCGAACCAACATTGAAAATAAAGCGCTGCATCCGTGAAGGTTATTGCCATTGCTTCTTCTCCGAAATGCATTTTTTTTATATGGACGCCAATGTTTCATTTCGAGCTTGCTATAGTAATTTCTGAACGACTAGCGGCACGCACGGGTATTAAACAAAAAATTAAAAAAAAGCACAGGTTATTGAAACAATTCTATTGCCTATGTACATTCGGGATAGGTAATCTAGGATTATATCAATGAAAGAATTTTTCAAATCGGTCAAATCAAAAAGATATTGGGACTCGTTCATAACTTTAAATGTCAAATTAAAAGAACGCACAATAGCTTTGATTTTCGCAGTACTATTATATTATATATATTATTATGTTTGTTAATGTGATATAACGATTATGAATATACATGCTGATCAATAAGTTAAAGGAAACGGCTTGTTATTAAACAATATAAGGATCAAAGATCAATCATGGCTTTTGTTTGTACAAAGACCGTGAAAATTTAAGAAAATAATGCTTTTCACATGGATACCATTGACCGATGGACATTTTCAACACAGATATTTTAAGAATAAAATTGGTCACATTTTGGCCTTAGTTAGATGTAAATAGTTATTTTTGCAACAAGAGAGCAAAGTCGTTTTTAGTTGCGAGTGCTGATTTTGAATCCTGAGTGTGGCGTGGGAGGCACGGGGTCTGGAAGGCACGAGATGCAAACTATTTGCTCTCGTGTAACACACATAACGTTTCACTTCAGCATCGAGAACACTTTAGGAAATAAAATAACAAACGGGAAGAGATTGATATAACTATGAACTTATGTAGGTATTACAACTCTGTACGCCAGCCACGAAATTTAATTTCCGCTCTTTTATTTAAATTAACGCGTGTTCGGATAGCACCCATGATATTTTATTATTCATAATATAATATTAAGTAATTTTATTGAAATTAGAACTAAATATTTAAGTGTAGGTTAAATATCAGTTTTATTTGCAGTAAATACTTATTTTCATTTAAATAAAACAATAAGTTAAAAATTCAACAAATTACATTAAAAGACAATTATCTTTTCTGCAAAATTTATTTAGTTCGTACTGTAACTCGACCAGGATCTATACTATTTTTTTTTGTAATTATATTTGAAAAACCCAAATTAATAAATTTTTAATTAAGTAATAAATTAACCCATGCATTCTTAATAATAAAACTAACTAAAACAACCTAACTTACACTGAACTGAACTGATCCCTATACTGAAACTGATCCTAAACTGATCCTATTTTTATTAAACTTAAAGATCGTGCTTGACTAAAAAATCTGATCCCAAACTTTCAAATTAGTAAAGAAGCCTAAAATAACATATTAAATATTTTTCTTTAATCTAAAATTATTGTGATTTGAAATATGGCATGTGAATCGTCTAGTATAGTGGTAGGACCTTAAGAAGTGACCTATTGTAGTAATCCATTTTCTTTTAAGGTAATTAAGAAAGAACTTGTCTAACCTAACAGATAATACTCCTAAATAATATGTACTTTACCTAACATTTAAATATATTAAATTAAAATTTATAATTAAAATAAGAATCATAAAGATGAACCTATTATACTAGTTATTATACTATAGTATTCTTATAGTAAAATAATTGACAATCACTCAATATAACTTAGAATATTATTTGTTCATTTGATGATGTAAAGGAATATAATTTGAATGTATTATTAAATTAACGTAGACATTCTGAATTAGTGAACAGAGAATAATAGATATCTCGTAAAATATTGGAATTAGATATTTAAGACCAATAGTAAATTATTAGAGAAACTAAGTCTAAAACTAGGTAAATCATTGTATGAGACGTTACATAAGAGATAAATGTATTATATTTCTAAACCATAATTTCAGGAAAAGCAATTATAAGTGAAGTACCAATACGGTATTAAATCGTATAAAATTAATTAAATCGTTAGAGTATTAATTCATTAAACGGCTAAATAATTTTTGTTGGGGAGTAAATAATTGTTTCTTAGAACAAAATAGAAATTACGGGAAATTTAAATGAAAAACAATGAATTTATTATACAAATAGATAAAAGCAGATAAATGAATCCTGAGGTAATTTGTACAGATCCCAAATCTAAAATCACGTGTATAAATTATTATTGTAGATAGTCTCAAATTAAAAATAGGTATCGGGAAAACCAGACATAAAATCTAGATAAAGTAAGTAGTATAGAATTTGGCTCAAAATAGCGTAGTCTAAACAACTATACATTAGATATGTTTTGGCTATTGTAAGGAAAACAACATGAAACTAGAATTTACTTGAATTTTTGTACTCATAATAATATATTGTCATGACTCCTAAGACTTCCTGAGATTTCCCCAAAAATTGCAAAATATATTAAAGCTTAACAATAACAACCTAAGATGCATAACGGCTTATCTAGTATAGTTAGTGAAATATATTAGAAGAAGATATTTTCTCTAAAATACCTTACTATGTTAGGTTAGCTTACCTTGACTTTAACTCTAGGAAACTAAGATGTATGAATTAATTATATTATTATTATGTTTTGTGAGAGAGGCTGATAAAGGAAATATACCAAAATGGATAATCAACAAACTCCGTAATCACCTTATATTTTAGGCGACTTCAATCATTTGAAGATCTAAATAGGAAAGAAAAAATATTAATTAATTTAAATTATATATTACAAAATCCGTAATATGTATATCTAAACAAACTTAAATCTGTCGGAAATATAAAGAAAACTACGAAATATTGAATATTGTATTCTAAAATACAAATTGACCATTTACTTCCTCAAGTTATGTTCTCAACGTCATATAGTAAAATGGATATTGTATAAGATAAAGTATTGAACAAAATTGTTTGATGAAATTTGATTAAGTAAATTGAATTATTTTAAAATTGGTCTATTTAAAAGAGTAGGAGAATGGACTAGACTGATAGTTCATAGATTATTTTGACTCTGACTTCGACACTATTCAATTTTGAAAGTATAACGTTTATTGGTAGTAAACTAGCAAATAGGTATTTTATAACATATTGTTATTGTAAGATTTTATTGTTTGATAAGTTGCAACTTTGATAATTAGATGGATCCATCGTATATTAGTTAGCAGTTTTAAGGAAAAGTTCAAATTCTGAAGTGCCAGGGACTTGCAACCCCTGGAGTACGTTTCAGAAGGCCTTCTTTACGGCGCACGACGCCAATGCTCATCGGTTCACTTAGGTAAAGCCTTCTCCTTAAACCAAATACTGCTTAACTTCCTAATTTGAACACATTATTGAATAATTCATAATATCCATATAATGAGTGTCATTGATTGATTATTTCTCAATTTACTTTTACATATTTCGTACACGACATCATGTCTAATTAGTTAATATCATTGATATGATACGTTTCGGTTTGAAATAGCATGTTATTTAAAGTATTGTGGTACAATCCATATTATTATTTGATTTCAATGAAAAATTTGGTTATATATTTTAGGACTTACTTTGCCTAAGTTTTGTAAGATCACGTGTTTGTGATAACAAAAGTGAATTATATTTATACTCGGACTCAAGTACTCAAATATGAATATATAAGGTTAAGAGGAGTTATTTTCCCTCTAATTTTCTCATGTCGAATATAACATCTTTCATCCTTACAGCAGAAAGACTTATTGAAGGTGTGGTCGTGTGGTCGCATTTGCACCAATATTCAACAATGTATCATCATGGTTGAATAGAATTTATATTTCGTATTGTTGTATACATATATACGAGGACTTACATGCCTCAATGTTGTCGTAAGAGTGTCAATCCATATTAGTTGAACAAACTTAAAGCATTCTTTATATCAACTTAAATACTTGAGTAGAATCATCATACACGTTTATCATACATGAATACTTAGACAAAATATTTTTTTTTCTAGAACAATATTCAGAAGACATCAATACACAATCACATAATCAATGTAATTTACTATTTCAGTAGATTAGAACTGATACACCCAAGAATAAGAGTTTATACTAGTTTAGTAGTGTATCAATCCCGTAAATTTTATAATACTCAAATAATTCAATGTAAACTTACATACATAACTTTTCTCCACATGATTTTTGTGTTCTACACATATCTCCTTATAGTAGGTTTTCCATTTTTTTAATATATTTCTTATATTTTAGATTTAAGTGAAAATTCCTCTGTAAAACAATATGAGAATTTCTATTTTTTTTCATGTCATTTTGTATTCTTGACAGGTCCTCTCAACATTTTCAAACTATTCTATGTCTCTTTCTTTTTAAACATAAAATGAGGTCACAATCTCTTTCCAGATTTAAGACATCAAAAAGGTTAGCATACACAAATATTGACTATAAAAATTTCTTACTTAGGATGAATAATTTATTTCTGATCTTTAGATTCTCTACCATATTCAATTATACTATTCATATTTAGTGACGGAACTTCCTACTCAAGGTATGTTCCGTTACAGTACGAAATTCCGAACGTGGTTGTCTTTGAGGTCGAGTTCAAAATCGGTACTTAGAAAGGGCTGGTCTTTTTTCTCTCTCTCTCTCTCTTTCTGATGGCGGGAAAGAGATAGAGTGTGAATGTTTCGAATTGTATGATTAACCAAAGGCTGAAAAAGATATTCGAGGCTATCTGAAAAAAAATAAAAGTTACTTGAACTCACTCAGTCAGCAAAATCGCATTTTGTTATCAGATTTCAGGCAGCAAAACCTACATGTTTGAGCTACTGAAGTGAAAAAATAATTATCGAAGAAGAGAACTTCCAAAAAATTTTAAGACAGCTGCACTTTAGGTATTTTTTTTACCAATTAATCAAATTTTGTTGGAAAAATCCTTTTACATGTATTTATTGCCATAACGCTCGTACAAGATATAAATGTTTTTTCTGTAGCCAATTTATTAATTGGATACTGAAAAAACCTGAACCACTATTATGATCTGAGTGAACAAAATCAGGAAATCACCTTCTTCAGGTAAGTGTCTTCGACTCTTCGTAGCGCTTTCGATACTAACATAAGTAGTTTCGTCTTCAGTGCTAATATTATAAATGCGAAAGTAACTCTGTCTGTCTGTCTGTTACGCTTTCACGCCTAAACTACTGGACCTATTTGAATGAAATTTGGTATGGAAATAGTTTGAGACCCGGGAAAAAACATAGGATAGTTTTTATCCAACTGCGCAAAAAGAGGTTAACGTTTTTGCGCGATAGCCGAAATACGCGCGGGCGGAGCCGCGTCCGGAAAGCTAGTGTTTTATTTAAGTACTTATACTAAGTGTTGAAGGCTAGCCGACATTTTGAACCTAATATCTACGCTGGTTTGCCAGTTAGTTTTATTATTTATTTCATCTATAAATTGTATAATAGGCCTTTTGAGACTAACTTCACCTCAAAGGATGCCACTGTGGTGACAGCGTTATCCATGCGTCAACAAATGTGACATTTCTACGTACTGACCATACAACCCATGTCAAAAAGGACATGAAGGATCACTCCGCAAACCCATTGTAATGAATAAGCGACTCTAACCACGAAGCAATAAAGTGCACTTCAGCTCGATAAGCACGGAGTACCTAATATTTATATTAACCTACAAGGTGTTTCTCTTTCTAACGTATGTGCACGCATATCTGTTCTGATAATCCCGTCCGGACGGATAGGACGGACGATGTGCCTGTAGGTACAGTGCGGAGTGAGACAGGCGCTCAAAATAGTTGCTTTGAACATTTTGGAACAATTATAATTATTTTAAACATTAAAATTAAATTATAGCATACCTACTAATCGTCAACAATGAAATACAAATAATAAGAACGAGTTTTAGTATAATTTATGCAACTGGATAATACAATGTGTTAATTAGTACCTAAGGTGTTTGTACTTCGAGTGCTTAAGTAGTTTTCCATAGGTACATTTTATGATTTTGATTATATTTAGAATGAGAGCTAACGAGTCTATTGTTGATTTACTTGCCAACTTATGATAGTAAAATAAGACCACAGCAAGCTAAAATTATTGAACATGATTTTGATTATAATGTAGACTGAGCGCTAAGTATTTTTTATAAGAAACAAATTCCAATAATAATTCAACTGAGCCTGGGAAGTCTACATTATAATCAAACTCTTTTTAGATAATATCAGCGTGCTAAGCATACTTTAAATTTAAAAGACAACTTTAATTTATAATAAAACTGAGATTAGATTAATCAACATTGATTTAAAATTATTTAGATTTTAATGAATACTGAGAGCTAAGTATTTTTATATAACTAACTTTCAACTTTCAACTAAATCATTACAAGTTATAATGATAAAAAAACTGAGACTCGAACAAGAATATTATTTGTTTATAATAATAAGATATTGAAAATTATTTGTTTAGAATGTAGACTAAGAGCTAAGTATTTTTTTTATAACAAACAACTCATAATAATAAAACTGAGCCCGAGAAGACTACATTATAATCAATATGTATTTAATTAAACAGTTTTAGCTTGCTAAGCATATCATGCATAATGTTTGCATAATATTCATATTTGGCTTGCGTAAATATGATCATTTCTGAATTTCTTTCGAGCTCAAGTGGCTTCCAATACGTCTTCGTCGGAATACTCACATTCTCTGTCTTCTTTACAATATTATATTGTTCAATCCTACAATGTTCTGCATACACTTAAAGGTCATTAGAAAATCTTACATAAGACATTCCATCTCATACCAGTTCTTTCTGTGACCAATCTATTACTGTCAAAGCTACTCGCCTATGGAATTCCTTCCCCGTTTCTGTCTGATGAGACATGCACCATCTTTAAATGTATTTAAGGACCAAATAAAAAAACTTATCAAATATCGCACTGTAAGTACCTGTTATTGTCATTTTGCTTATACGTAGGTATATTGTTTATGGATATCTTTATTATGTAGGTATATTTGTATACATTTAGTTGCACATGTGTTATATTTAAAATCAGTAATTAGTTGCTTGTTTTCTTTTTTATTTATCAGTTATATATTAGTAATGCTACACTCCTTTATAATTGGTTTTAAAGATCCTCTCCATCCAAAGGTTGCCTGGAAGAGACTATTCACTTAGACAAAACACACATAATGACATTTGAAAATATTATAATTCTAGATTTGACATTTTAAATATTAATTATAATGGTAAGCACATTGATGAAATAGATAATACAATATTTCTGGGTATCCACATAGATTCAGATTTATCATGGAGGACACATGTACACCATGTATGTACAAAGTTAAATCAGTATTCATATGCATTGTACGAAAGGTAGCTAATGACAAAGTACTTCTACAAGCCTACCATGCATATGTAGGGTCTAAGCTCAGGTATGGCATACTTGTTTGGGGAAATTCTACAGAAAAAGAAACTGCGTTCAAGTCTCAAAAAAATGCATTTGCGCAATATGTCGACTAAAACCAACAGATACATGTAAGCCATAATTCCAAAAATTGAATCTGTTAACTTTATCTTCACTATACATCTTCGAATCGGCTATATTTGTAAGAAACAATTTAAAAGAATATAATACCTTGAAAAGTAGCCGACATAAAAACGTTCTATGTATACCAAAAAGCAAAAATACTCTTTATATTAAAAGTGTTTTTATAAAGAGTAAAAATATATAATAAACTACCACTAAGCTTAAAAGAGACAAATACTGACATTTTTAAATTAAGGTTAAAAAAGTTTTTGACTGATAAGGCATATTATAGTATAAAGGAGTTTTTAAATTATATAATATAGGAAATTGTATAGACATGAATGATATTAAATAATTCAAATATTGTATTCAATTATATATGATTGAATAAAATTATATAATGGAATTAAATAATGTAATAAAGTAATTGGATAATATTGTAATAATGTATTCCAGGAATGTAACTAAATAATAATTTTGTAATTTATATTTGTATTGTATTGAATCCATAATTTGCACGCCATGAAGGTACAGGTATAGAGCAACACATCCTTTTAACATAAGACCTGTTTAATGTACCTATATCTAGCAAATAATATATTTGAATTTGAAATTGTTTTTAGTGATAAGGCCGCCCATTGTAACACTATTATTGTTAATTGTAAATTTTCCCTGTTTCATGTATTATGTAGTGTAACAATAAAGTATTATCTATCTATCATATCCTAAATTTTTTAAGCTTTTATATTAATAATAAAACTGAGACTTGAGTGAATATTTATTAAAAATTATTTTGATATATATACAACTTTTAATAATAATAAAACTGAGACTAGATGCAGCTAAAATTATTGAAGCATAGTTATGAGATCAATAGTTGAGACAATATTTTTATAATCTAATCACCCACCACACGTTAATACAAGTTTATTTTAACATTACTCACCATATATCATTGCATGTCAAAACATTATATTGACGCATTAACAAACGTTTGTAAATAAATAATATTATGAATTATCCGGTTAAGAACATGCATGCACAAAATCGTCGTAATAAAAAACAGAGAAAATTATATGAGTGTTTTTTTTTTATAAATTGCAACTCTCAAAATGGCATCGTATACGTAAATATACGAGAGTCATGTTTTTTCTATAATGCTGATAATTTGAACATAACGGTAAGTAACTCTTTATCTTTAATAAATGCGGGAAGTGCTTAATGATATTTAATAAAGCTATTTTTTTTCATCTGACACGTAATTAAACAACTTTAAACGGTTTAAATCGAGTATTGTTGTCCCGACGTTTCAATCATTTTGCAGTGATCGTGGTCACGGGGTGACTTACAGACAGGTAAGCCGTTGACTAACTATCTCACCTGTTTGTAAGTGAAGTTGTGGTCAAGTATGGTAAACAGGCTTTACCTAGAATTACCTACTGGCTATCAAGCATAGCTGCTTGAGGGTGTTTAGCGATAGATTTTCTACTTAAAGATTGTAGCTGGCCAGGCGAGTATCCGCAAAATGCTCTTCCACCATGCAACGAATAAGAGGAACGGGTGTCCGGAAGTAGATTCGTAAGGTACGGAAGTAACATCTAAGCACTTCGACATAGTGAACTAAGGAACTGACTAGAGTATAATATATGGGATAAAATAGCATAAAACTTATTGTCTTTATTTGGTATTGTCATTTTGTATCTGGTTACTAGAATAATTATAGAACGCATGCTTATAGACTTTTGGGTGACAACTCCTAGACTGTGTACTTGTGACTGATTTTTGCCTTGTTATATCGGATACACCTCTTTGAACACATAAAGGCGTTAGGTTCATTAAATTCGTAAGAAGGATATTAAGCAGTGATGGCTCAGTGGCATTGGCTATGGACTGCCGCGCAGCAGGTCCATGGTTCGAATCCCGCCGCGGGCTTGAGCTTCACCGCATGGTGGAAGGGCTTTTTGCGAATGCCCGCCTGGCTAGCGACCACCCTTCAAGTTCAAAATCTGTCGCCAAGCACCTAACGGTGTGTTCCGGCAGCAGTCCTTGAGAGCCAGTGAAACTACAGGCCCATGAGACTTAACAACTATGTCTCAAGGTGACGGACGCAGCGCAATTCGTTACTTGAACGATGAACTGCATCTGTTATAGGCAGAGCAAACCGCTTAACATCAGGTGGGCCTCGAGCTTGTTCCGTCATAATAACATAAAAAAAAAAATTATAATAACATAAAAAGCATGATACATTATATAACATGCGACGGTATACATTTATACCGTACCATGTTAATGTCCTGCTTGATTGGGGTCGGAGTGTGACCATTTTGGAACCACGTTTTTGGGTTAAAAATAGATGCCTTTCGAATGCTCTCCTAATCTTTTTATTTCGTTTAAAGACTCGGTAATATCAGAGTGCAGAGACGCAGGTCCATGGTTCGATCCCCACCGCCGGTTTGAGCTTCACTGCATGGTAGAAACACATTTCGCGAATGCTCGACTAGGTAGCTACCACCTTCAAGTAGAAAATCTGTTGCCAAGTACGTAACTGTGTGATCCGGCAGTAGTACTTGAGAGCCCGTATAATAACAGGCACATGAGACTTAATAGCTGTATGTCTCAGGCAGACAGGTGCAGTGCAGTTCGTCCCTTGGGATGGAATGTTATGGGTAGAGGTTATAGCTTAACATCAGGTGGTCCTCGTACTTGATCTTTCACGACCTCATAGAAAGCCATCTAACTATTTCAAATTGCTGCCGAGATAGGCCATCAAATTTCACTAAAACATAAGAAGAGATTCGAACCTTATTTAAGAAAAAAGTTTACATAAATGACTACTAGTTCAACGCCACACAAAACTACAACCCTGGGCGTATAATAAGAAAGTGTTGAGTCATAGAACGAGAGGCGTCTTGTAGGTTATACATATAGGTAACTTAGGTACGCAGCACTGTGCGAGCTGAATTGAACTTTACTGCGTCGTTGCAAGCCACTCTATTATTTAAATATTTTACAGAAGTGGTCCTTCTGTCCTTTCATTTATTCTACGCTATCGTTTCAAATAAGAAACTTTAGATTTTAGATTCAATAGACAAAATGTGACTACAACCGTAGTTATTGACTAATCGAAGCGAAGGTCTCTGTGAAAACCCAAAGATCTCAGCATATGTATATTTTGGTTTGAAGATACTTTGTCAATGGTTGATCTTATCTAATAGTAAGGTTAAGGCATAAAATTAGAATTTTTAGTAAATTGTTCGTGGAAGTGGTCAAGCGGAGCTTGCCTCTAAGTCCATCCGATTAACAAGGTTAAGCAAAGTCCACTGAGGTCACGGATGGGTGCCCGCTAGTAGCGTTTATAGTACCTACTGTGCGCCTCCGTATATCAGAAGGTGCGTGAAGACGTCGCGTCGGTCCCGGCTGTTGTCGTAGGGTAGCGGTTGTTATAGCTAGATGGTATTATGCGAATGCCCACTTGGTACCCTGAAGACAGCGTACAATGCTTTTTTTAAAGGTGGTATGCCTTTCTTAACAATATTCCACAAAATACTACAATGAAAGCATCTTTAGACAACCTGCAAGTCATTGCAGACTCGCAGGCAGTCTAAATGCTCCAGCCCACTTTCCGTTGGCAGCATGCTGGTAGCATTGCCCGTTGAATTGCAATGCTTATTCGATGAGCCAAATATAATCTTGATCACGCGTAGCATCGACCAAGCGCTCTGATAAATTTTGGAAAATACAATGAGCTCCCGGTCCCCTCAAACCCAATGTCTTTACACCAAACGGCTCAAATATGTAACCACTGCCGAGGTTAGCATACTTGCATCGCTTCAGTTGCTCCAGAAACTATTTGTCAGCTGTAGATATGTAAATCTACCGACTCCACCTCAGCCAAGGGCGTAGGGTAAGAAGATGATGACGTCATCAATAGGTAATGCGATAACTTTTGTTTGGTGTTTGGCTAATGCACAAAGAATGTTAATGCTTGTCAACATAAGTGTTTTTGCTTTATGTTTGTCCACCTTGCAGTTAAGTATACAGTTTTTTTTTAATTTTCGGGAAATCCATTGACTTTAGATTTATACTGATTAAGAAATTGTCTTATATATTCTTTTCTTCCTGAACACTTCCAGAATCGTATCGAAAGCCATATAGTTCACAGTTGAAATAAGGCCCCCCACATTAGATCAGGAGTTTACCTTAATCCCCACGCTTGGTAGATCTTAGTTGAGTACGATGGAATATTTAGTTTTAAAGTGGATTGTCCAGAAATAAAACTAAAAACAAGCGACCACGGTTGTAGTCGTAACATGCCCGACATCGCGTCCGTGCAGGCACTAGTTGCCGCAACAAAATATAAGCTTCTGCCTTTATCTGGTTTACTATACAGGCTATACATGCTCCCGGGCTAGAGACGGCCCACCTTCGCCCAAACTCCGGTGGAGCTAAACGGCCGAGAGCGGTAGTAAGCATCTATGTCCTCCCTAAAAAACAATGCTATACATGCGGAGTTGTGCATGTACATAAGATATTTCCTGATATAATTCTATCAGAGTATCTAAACTTTCAAATAATCTTTCTCTGCAATAATCATGGTCAAATAAATGGCAATGACTTTATTTTTCACGCCAGAACAGCGGTCTAGAACAACTGCAATTTTATAGTAGCTATAGTACTTAGGAGGCGGGCTCGCACACTCAGTGTTCAGTATTCAATATGTTAGGGGTCAAACTGTATGTTTTATTGAACAAAAATGTTTACCTCATAAGATCGGAAATTGGCTATTTATCATTCGATATATTCGTGGAAAATGGCTTTTTCTGCTAACGTTGAAAACATTTTTAAATTCAAATCTCGCTAAAAGATCCAATAAAAATATTTTTTCTTTGATTATTGCCAATTTAGTAATTACACTTTTAATTTTTACTATAAATAATGCAAATTTACTCTGTTATTGAAGCTGTTTTTCTTGCTGCAATGAGGTATAAAATGGTATGTTGCGCTTGGCAGCAAAGCCAGTTTGCGTCCTCTGACAAAAGTACTTAATTGCTCTGAGTTTGCGTTTTGTCCCTTTGAAACCTTCGGTAGGCTCAGGATTTTATATTTTGAACCATTCGCTTAGAATCATCCCTTTCCTCAGTATAAAAGATTATTACAGTGAAGGGAAATGTATGTTTCGATCGTTTTGACATATTTATTAACTTAGATATTTTCCTTTAGGTGCAATTCTCTCTATCATTCATATTATACACTTAATTAAATAAAATAGTTTGTAATAAAATCGTTATTATTTACCTTAAATCTGATCCCGTAAGAACTTCAAACTGCATCCTCATACTTACAGTGAAAAAAAAAATAGTTTCTTATAATATACATGAATAAATATATTAAGATCATCGAATGCCAACAAAATCTATTGGCGCCTTTTTCAAAAAAGTATGTGGCGGCTGTCTTCACCAGTTAACGCCGTTCAATTGTGTCAAATGTATTACTTTTATAATTTTTCATCGCACTTGCACGTAAACAGTATGGTTAATACTGATGGTTTTGGCCATAGGTACGTAGACTAGTATTATTATATGTTCTATGCCACAGGTACAGTCATTACAGACCACGAAAGTTATAGTGTACTAATACTTATAGACATAAAGCTTGTTTGGACCTTTACCAACTTTAATTGACCGTATCGAGTGGAATTACAGGGACATGTTATTATTATGTTCCCGCGAGGTGCCGGGTTAGAATTTCACCTCCCTATATCATCCCGAGGGTGCCGTAAGAGGCGACTAAAGGAAAAAAACCGGAATGTGGGCAGCAGCGTCTTCTGAGAAACCATACAACCATAACTGCGATCCCCAAGACGCCTAGCAAGCGTGGTGATTATGGCAAAAACCCCCCAATGACAAGCACAACAATAAATCGGCCCCCAGTCAGTGTAAATCTCAGGGTGTCTCGTCCCAGAAATTGTAAAAGTCGAAAGTGTGTCGTGTAAGGTAGCGTACCTTATACTCAGAATCATCAAACGGTATTCGCTTTTTCGATAAAATATTCGATGGTGTCTCTGTGATCCATAAGGTGAAAACCGGTAGAGATCACCGTATCACAACACATGGCACATTGAATATCAATGTTAAGCTTTAAAGGTCGCGCCTGATAAACTCCACGCTCCTTCCTAGCGTTGCCCAAATCCCAATCCCCGAAAGCTTTGAACTCGAGCTACATAACCGTTACCAGTGACTAGGTGAATTCGAAACTTTGGACGAGATCAACAACGGGTTGGTGGAAGCTGTCCACGCGGTGGGGTCTCAGTTCGTCAAGATCCCCCGCCGAAATCAAAGAAAGAAACCATCAAGTTGATGGAAGACCGAAATGAGATGAGACTGCAATCTTCAGCTGATATGTCGAACTACGGCAAGCTCAATAGACGAATTTAGAAGGCACTGCGACACAACTTGCCCGCCTTCAATACAAATCGTATAAAGGTCGTAATCGAGCGTAACCAAGGCTGCAAAGTGTTCGCAAAAAAATCGTCTATAGGGCAAAGCCAAATGACCAAGCTGAAAATCGACGATGGCAGAATCATCACATCAAAGCCGGAGATTCTAAGAGAGCTTGAGAGGTTTTATGGACAGCTATACACCTCGACAGAGAACCCGTTGTCAGTGCAGCTCAAGACAAGAGAGCTTAACATCCCCAAGACTATACCGAAGATATCACGGACATCAGCCTTTACGAGATTAGAATGGCTCTCAAACAGCTTAAGAACAATAAGGCGCCAGGTGATGACGGAATCTAACTTCGAGCGGGAGGAAAACCGGTACTCTCAGTCCTCCAGAAATTATTTAATTCCGTCATCCTTGAAGGTAAAACGCCAGAAGCGTGGAGCAGAAGTGTAGTGGTACTGTTCTTCAAAAAAGGTGAAAAGACCTTGCTGAAGAACAACAGGCCCATTTCACTCCGGAGCCATGTTTATAAGCTGTTCTCGAGAGTCATTACGAATAGTCTGGCTCGTATGTTTGATGACTTCCAGCCTCCCAAACAAGCCGGGTTCTGGAAAGGCTTTAGTACCATAGACCATATACATACGCTCCGCCAGATTATACAAAAGACTGAGGAGAAGAATCGGCCATTGTGCCTAGCGTTTGTGGCCTTCGATTCAATCGAAACCTGGGCCGTACTGCAGTCTCTTCACCGATGCCAAATCGACTATAGGTACATCGAAGCGTTGAAGTGTTTATATAGGAACGCCACCATGTCGATTCGACTACAGGACAAGAGCACGGAACCAATCCAACTGCAACGAGGCGTGAGACAGAGAGACGTTATTTCTCCGAAACTGTTCACGAATGCGTTGGAGGACGTTTTTAAGCTCTTGAACTGGAAAAAATTTGGCATCAAAATTTATGGCGAATACATCACTCACCTTCGTTTCGCCAATGACATAGTCATAATGGCAGAATCGCTTGAGGAACTCAGTGCAATGCTAAGCGACCTCAGTAAAGTTTCCCAGCAGGTGGGTCTTAAAATGAACATGGATAAGACGAAAATAATGTCTAATGTCCATGTTGCACCCGTACCAGTCGTTGTTGGGAACGATACGCTCCAAGTTGTTGACCATTACTTTTACCTGGGACACACTGTCCAGTTAGGTAGGTCCAACTTCGACAAAGAGGTCGCCTGAAGTATCCAACTCGGATGGGCAGCGTTCGGGAAGTTATGCGACATGTGTGTTGCCAGTGATGATATATGGCACTGAAACGTGGTCCTTAACTGTGGCTCTTATGGACAAGCTCTGAGTCACTACAACGAGCTATGGAGAGACCGACATAGCTCTCAGAATTTGCAAGTTGAATTAGCAATAGGTTGGCCACATTGCTCGACAAACTGATAACCAATGGTTACCACACTACACCGGAAGACTTTTTTTTTATGCCTGATAGGTTAGCCTTTGACCACCATCTCACCTGATGGTAAGTGATGATGTGGTCGAAGATGTTGTTCAGACTAACCTACAATTACTGGCTCTCAAGGACAGCTTCCGGAACACACCGTTAGGTGCTTGGCGACAGATTTTCAACTTGTGGGTGGTAGCTAGCTAGGTGGGCATTCGCAAAAGGCCCTACTACCATGCTGTAACAACTGCCATCCTAAGACAACAACCGGGACCGACGGCTTAACGTGCCCTCCGAAGCACGGAAGCGCTTAACTTTGCTGATCGATATAGAATGGCTAAGCAAACTTCGCTACGAGCGCTTCAATAGGTAGAGACGTAGTGCTGGTAGGCTAATAGCCGTTCATTGTGGTGTTCTATGGGGGAGGCCTTTGTTCAACAGTGGACGATGATAATGAATGAAGAATGATTTTATTATTACACAGACAATAAGTGGCTGTACATGGTGCAGCTCAGAATATTCATCGGTTTTGTGATATTGATAGAAGGATTTCGGAAATGTTGCCACGACAGATAACTAGCGATACTTAGTCTTCGCTTCATTTAAAATTAGTGAGCTATAACATTTAATAAATTTTAGAAGAAATAAAATGATTGTAAGTATGTAAGCATTGATATTTAAAATGTATATACACATAGCACTGTTGCGTCATACATGTTTTGACTACCAAGTATTCAAACTGTGATAAATTATTTTCGTATTTTCGATGTTTTACGCAAAAACCTTCCTCTGGGAATTGTTTTTTGATTGAATTGTTCCAGACCTTTCCACGCACACAGGGTACCTATATTTTGAATACCTATTTTTTGAATGTAGGTACAACTATCTACTGCCTACTATATATACATTTTATTGTTTATATGTATGTAACATTAGCATATATACAGTTGCACAAAGACATGGTTGTACGAGATTTACCCGTACATTATGCTCATCGATAATTTTCTGTGGAGGATATTTCTTCGTAAGGGTACTAATGCCACTTCTATCCGTCCCTATGTCATGGCATTTTTATGCGTAAACGAAAGAGTTACAAAGGCTTAATTTAGATATGGTGTGTCCTATGTGGATACAAAACTTTATACAATAACACATTCAATTTTATTATTGAACTGGGTGCTCAATAAAGACAAATACCTATGTTAATCGACTAGAAGTCAATGAAGACTAATATATTTTATACACATATTATTTTACAGAATAGATTCAGGCATTACTTTGCGGAAATCCATATTTAATAGTAACAAATATATTTGTAAAACATTAAATATCATTTTAATGAAACATTTAAAAAAAAATATATGTAGTGACGGTTCCGCCTAATTTTTCTGTCCTCCAGAAGATGCTTCGTTTAGAAGCGAAACTATATTATAGTCGAATATTCTTCCGGTTAGGCTGCGTGGCGTTTGTGACGTCACGTGGGCATAATAGGAAAATTAGGCAGAATTGTCACTAGATATATATTTTTATATTTTTCTTAGTGGTTCATTAAAATGTTATTTAATGTTTTCTTAAGACACTTTTAAAAATATATTTGTTATTATTACATATATTTTTTTCAAAAATAAAAAATGGCAGATAGGTATCAAATATCAATGTTTTATAATTTTTAGATTTCAATATAATTATGATGTGCGAAAAATCATTATCTGGAACTGAGAATGGTCCAATTTTAGTAAGTATAGTCAAAAAAATGCCTACATATAATAGTGAAGTGGAAATCTGTGGTCTCTGCCTACCCCTACGGGAAAGAGGCGTAATTTTATGTATGTATGTATGTATATAATAATGAAATTATAGATAAATATTTCAATGGTGTCTTTTGAAGTAAAATGATTAGAAATTGTTTTCAACTATCTTCAAAAATAAGTTTCTCAACTCAACGTTCTGATTTTAAAACAGGGGGTTTCGGGTTTTCGGGTAAACATAACGGTCGATATTCCAACTTTTATACATAGAGTAATAATAATAAACATACTAACTATGCCAAAATTTGTAAATCAGCAATTTCAAACCAAACGCTGTTAAAAAAATTGAATAAGAAACGCATCACCTTTATTTTGTGTGTTTTATCATTGAACAAAGACAAAGATTAAGTAATTAATTCAAAAAGAAACAAAATTAAATAACACACTTACCTTGAGTTAGAAGACCTCTAAAAATTCATGGCATAACACTTGACACTGTTATTTATATTGTTTATTTTATTTACACATTTATAACGTTAATGTCAACATAATACCAAAAGAATTAAAAGACAAACTCGCCACACACTAAATCACACGTCTTCTTAATAAACTCCAGAACAACCCGTTATATTTTTTTACGTAAAAAACTGGTTCACAGGCTGGTAAGAAATATATTATTTGATTTATTTTAGTTAACGTAGGTAATTCGATTCGAATCAAGATCAAAGTGAACGTGCGTCTCCTAAGCCACGACACAGTTTATACTATCACACACTATCAAGTTTAAGGACAAGGCAGTGGCGCTTGCGCTTGGTCACTTTTATGCTAGACGTAACCAGTATGGTATTTTTTTTATTTATTACATACATCATGTTGCCTGTTGGTGTTTGTACCTAGGTAAATCTGCTCACTTACTCTTCGAGTATGTTAATTGTAGTATTGAACGGAAGTGGTCTATCTCTTATAGACCACTTCCGTTCAGTTGTCCGTGAAGTTGTAAGTATTTTTTCGATAACCATGTGATCCAATAACCTTTATTCTAATTCTATGTTGCTGTCTATATATATGACAAGCCTACATATTTATTATTTATCTATGACAGACAAGGTTTAGCTAATATTAGCATGGTGGTAGGACTTTTTGTGAATATCCACCTGGCTAACTACCACGCTCAAGTAAGAAATTATTCCCGGAGCACCTAACGGCGTCTGCCCTTGAAACCCAGTAATTATAGGTTAGTAATGATAGCAGGCCGGTAATAATACCTATGGAGTGTGGGCCACAGGTCCATGATTCGATCCCCACTGCCAGCTTAAGCTTCACTGCATAGTGGATACAGCGAACGCTCGCCTGTCTAGCACCACCCTCAACTAGAAAATCGTTTGCCAATTACCTAATAGTGTGTACAGACAGCAGCCCTTGCGAGCCAAAAAAAATACAGGCAAATGAACCATAGCAACTGTATGTTTCAGGGTGAAAAGCGTCCACAAAAAAGCTACAGCAACATCTAAGACCGCATCACTTACCATCACGTGAAGGCTGGCTCCTATCAACCATAAAATAAACTACAAATTGGCGTTATTACAATATGGTTGCATTCTCGACCAATAATTATCCTCTGCGTAACAAAGCGTGGCGTATCGCTTTTTGATATTTTTGACATCGTCTTGCAGATAATTTCAGTCGAAAGCGAAAACAATATAGGAACAAAGGATTTTTTTAAGTTAAAAAACACATACCTAATTTTTATATACATTTGGTTACAAACATAATTAAATGAAACAAATATTTGTATAATAAGCAATATGAATATATCTCCAGTCAAAAACTATTATTTCGAATCGATTAAGTTTAAAAGCTTATAACTACCTAATAACTTTCTTGATGCATGTTGCATATAACCTTGCATTTTATTGTTTTACCACACGATCATTGCATTGTTTATACTTGATGTGACGTAGGTATCAGAGTATTTTATGGTAATTAGCGTAATATGTAGGGTTCTAATTAGGTAGGTGTAGGTAGTTAGGTACTTAATGACAAAGAAGATACATTTTTAATACTAGCTTTATCTTGCAACTATTCTCTACCTTTTTTCTCTTTTATAAGTTTCTTTCCGGATGATGGTAGTTTAATTAATTAAGTAGGTAGGTACTTATGTTACATAGTATTATTATCTAGTTATGTTCTATGCTTATGTGATAGATAACACTGCTTACATTGACTATTGTATCAGCTGGATTATCCACTGCTGAACACAGCCTCCCCCATTAAGAGGAGATTTTCCATAATAAGTGTTGGGGATTGCAGTTGAAAATATCAGTTCCTCAGAAGGCGCAGCTGCCCACCTTCCGGTATTTTACCTTTAGCCGTCTCATACGACACCCACTAATATTCTAGCCCAGTACCCCCCGGGCTGCTTCGCTTACAGAGATGATAACAACATTGTAGCAGTAGAACGCTATGTGCGAGTTCGTCCACTATACCCATTTCTACCACAAAGCTGTAATGTTCACATCATTGTGTTCCGGTTTGAAGGGTATTGTCAAATGATGGGCACAATCTCAGGGTGATGAGCGCACTGCAAATTGCCACTTGTGTCAAACTAACAAGGAGTTATGTTTGACATTAGTACTCACAATGTTGACTCATTTCCATCAAATCTATAAAATAAACAAGTGTAACATTTACAAATTATTGGCGTTATTTTGTTTGTTCCGGACGGATATCGAACCCGCGTCCTCCAATTTCGCATCGGATGCCTATTCCATTCGGCCACCGGAACCTTACTCTTACGAGTCGAAAATTTGTACTCCAATAGTATTTCTACCGTCATAGGGGATGGTGCACGGTCATCAACCAGACTACTAGAGTTCATCTGACCTACAGAAGTGCTTTTTCAAACACTTAACTCTCGGAGTGATGTCGCTACGCTACCCTTCTATACGAGAACAAACAATGTTGTACTCCAATAATTTGTAAATGTGATTCCGCTCAGCACGCGATAGTGCTGCTGCTAATCATATTTTGAAATAAACAAGTATCAATTAATTAAACGAGTATAAAACCCGACTGTTATTTGTTTGTTTGTGACAAACTGCTTCCGATTTAGGCAGAGGTTACTGGGCCTCGTGGTGGTCCAATAGCATTAAAATATTTCACAGTAGTCACAAACTATATACAGACAATTCTATCAGCATAGGTAAAAAGTTATAAACGTGTAAACAAGCAAGAACATAATGCTGTAAGTAACGGTCGAATAAGTTAGCTCATTCCGTCTTTTATATAGCTAGCCTTTGACAACTTTGCACTCTTGTATAACAAATAACTATTTCAACACCCATGCTCGTAAAGTGAGCTTTATTATATTATTCTTAGGGCCATAAACCGAACTATAACACCCTCGTGCATAATAATATTACACACTAGACACTAGTGCGTAATAGAATTATCCCTACAAAGTTAAGTTAGTACCAAACTGCAAATTAAAGATAATATAGCATTTTCAATGTAACCGAGTAATACAGATTTGTAACACTATAGAGGTTTGTATGTAATCAATCAGAATACATTTGCCGCGCGCAAAAAATAAACTTGCGTGCGTTTTTCATTATATTTCGTATGTTGTTTGTATCGCATTTGTGCAATGTATTTTTTTTCCTCGCAAGGGTGTTGAAAAATTGCTAATGAAACTCGTGAGCAACTTGCTCATTATACACTCGGCTGATTTACGCCCTCGCCTACGGCTCGGGCTGCAACCCACAGCCTCGTGTATGATGAACAACTTAGCTCACTTGTATAATAATCTGCTATTTCTTCCAAACCGAGTGGGGTATAAAAATGAAGGGCTTTAAAAAACAATTCCATAAATATATCTTACAGTTTTGATTTTGTGTGATTTGAATCATAAAACGTCCAAAATAAATAATTTGCGGTCGGGCTAATGTCAAACCATGCCGCTAATTCTTTGGTTGTATATTATATATATTATATTATATATATATATTATATTATACGGATCGGCTTCCACCATCACCTTCAATTCATCGTTTATGTCTATTACCTTGGTTGATTTTCCTCGTGGTTTATTCTTCTTTTTTTTATTGCTAATAGGTAAGCCTTTGACCACAATCTCACCTGGTGGTATGCGGTACCGATTGCAAGATTCCTTCCGTTTAGAGTCATTGTGAGCCACATTTGCTCAATGGACTTGTGCATAGGGTCTACTGGGTGAGACCAGGTACGTACACTGATATTCTTTTTTATGAAGTAATCGACTCCACCTCCCTGAGAACGGGAACCTTCTCCTCTTGGCAAATGACGAAGTCTATAATTGGGAACCACTGGCGCACGCCCATCCTCACCATCCCTAAGCCACGTTTCATTTATAGACAATATGTCAATGTCATTCCGAATTACAGAGGCAATAAAGTCGTCATGTTTGGTGCCGAGGGAGCCTGCATTATACAAACCTAGGAGGAAGAATATCTATGGTGGAGTAGCTATGCGCGTATACCCGATAGAGACAGAGTATAAATACCTAATATTGCAGAATTGCCAGTGTCCCATAACATTAGCCAAATTACAATGAATCTTTTAGAAAAATATTGCCGCGCCTACTGAAAAAATACATTTGCATGGTACTTGCTCAAGGTGGACTGGACCGTTCAATTTGTTATATCGGGGTATTCAAAATTTAATGTATATTGCTAGATCGGATAACTTTAGTCCGTGTATTGTTTTTAAATTGCGCAAATCGGAAATTATACCCTAAAGTATTTTGGCATCATAACTTACAAATATATAATTGTTTCTTAACTGTTTTTGCAGATTAGTAGAGAAATATATGAAATCAGATACATATACGTAAGACACAATAACAAAGTACTCCATAAAGGATCTCTAATTTGAGTAAATTAAATACCTACAAATGTTATTCGATCTCGCAACAAATAGACAGACTGTTAAATTTTGAATTTCTCGCTACAGATTGAACGGTCCGCATTAATGGCAGAGAAACCAGGTCAGCTAGTTTTAGAAAATTACCATGATTCTAAAACTAACTGAAAATGTACAGAATATTTTTTTGGTAGAGATTAAAACTATGGCATGATAAATATATAACTTAACCCATGGTACTATTGGATAACTAGCTTGTGCCTGTGGACTTAACCGCGTCGAATAGTTATATCGTAGTCCCCCGATAATACTCAATATCTCGGAATAAAGGTAGCCAATGTATTAATCCAGGTACTACGGAATCTATATGCGAAATTCCGTTGAAAACTTCGACGTTGAGTGACTTGAAGGTTTGTATGAGTAACAAACTCATATAAACTTTCGTACCTATAATATTTCATAGTGTGCACTTAAAATAAAACATAGTAATAATGTATTTATAGCTCTATGGTTTATAAAACATACGTGTGAATAACATTGAGATTCAACATTTTGACACCACTTATAATTTAATTAATGAATTATGCATTTTTTTATTTAATTAATTTTGTCGTCCAGTTGCAGGAATCCATACACAATGAAGGACAGCATCCTTATGAAAACTGCAAATCAAAATTTAATTGCGTTAATTTTACTGCATAAATGGTCAAAAGTGGTTCATACAAAATTACCCACTTTTATGGGAAATATCTTCGGTCATGAGCTGGTATTCTGAAAATTGCTATAATTCGAAAAAGTATAATTTTTGATCTATGTTCACACTCTTTTCTCCCTAAATAAATTTCATCATAGTAGAGCGAGATAGATAGACAAAAGAACACTACTTAATTTTTATGGATTATAATCTCAAAATCAAGAAATTATTTTATATTAAAATGTAAGATTATCAAATAATGTAACACGCAGACATTCAAGTTGTGATCAGAAATTCATATATGATTCGCATAGACTGTGTAAAAATGGTGAAGACATGAAAAATAGCACTTACATGTGATACGTAAGGTGTTCCATATTTCGTTCTGTTCTGTTTTTACAGCCAAGAATTCTGCATTTCAACATGTTTGGTGGAAGCAGCAGCGTTGAATTTAACTTACAATTTACAATACACACTTCAAAGTCATTGTTTAACACGAATAAAGGACACTTTCAAGCACCGAATAAATTTGTCTGCCACAAAACTGCTTTGTGGCAAACAAAGAAATCGCATACGCCGAGCAAGACAAAAAAAAACTGATGCTGTCTCTTTCAAACTAATGCAAGCGTATATATTACCATTCTTGTCTCACAACCAACAGAATATAAATGTCTTCTCCATCATAGATATTCTTCCTCCTAGATACAAACCCATTTTAAATAGTTTATTAACTATTATGATTTTTGAAAAATGTTAGATACATGTGAAAAGGACACAATGTCATATAGCGGACTATTATAGTATGGTCCAACAATTCTACAACAATATTATTTAAAATTTGAATAACTCTGCACCAAAAGGAATACATATGTTCATAGTGTGAATTACAATTAGCTATATTATTGGTGGCAAGTGATGATGTGGTCGAAGGTTTTAACAGGCTTACCTAGAACTACTGGCTCTAAAGGACAGTTGCCGGAACACACCGTTAAATGCTTGGTGACAGATTTTCTACTTGTACAGTTTACACTACGATATTAGGTAAACTGCGATTATTAGGGTAAACTTATAATAACGCGCGATTAATTCGTTATTAGCTAAGATTATATTTTACCTGTAGATGAGTTGTGTGCCCTCCTTATTTACTAGACGAATGCAGGGTTTACCTTAGTTACTACCAGTCTTGCACTTCCGAGCATCCGGTGAATACGTCGCCGCTAATCGTGTTTTTTAGGAATAATCTGTGGACAATATGCCTTCCTGTGTCTTTAGACTCTGCACCAATTATACAAGCACTGTGAGAGATAAGAAAACTGTTTCATTTCACTCGTAATTATTGATTTTATTGTTGAAATAGAAAATATTGTCATTTTGTTTTATCTTAGAAACTAATCTCAATGAAATGATGAGCGAGATATGTGGATCGTTTGAGTTTGGTGTGAGAGAGTGAAATACATCGCAGCGTAATGGTGATCGGAACGTCTCGTGGCGGATCGGTGGTAATACAAATTGCTTATTTATCTCTTTCTAACAACAGATATGACGCATAATATTTGAACGTTCTTTCCTTGTCATTACAAACCGGATATACATGTGCGTAGGTATGTATATAGGTAAATTCTAGTAAGCTTTTAGAGCAGTGGTGTTCGGATATAACTACTCTAAGTATTTCAACTCTGGTTATTAGCCGTATCCTCTCCAAAGACATCATTGACATTAAGAGCAGTTTCTGCTGCGTTACAACCGTTCATATTAGAATCAATAATCGATTTTTGTTTTATATCTTCACATTATTCGCTGACTATAACAAATCGAATTAATTAAAAAACTTAAACGACTTCAAGTTTGTTGAAGTCGGTATCATGTTAATTCAACACAATGACCTAACATTATCATATTTGACTCCCACAAGCTATTTCATACTTTTTAAGTTTAGGAAATAGGTTACGTTGTTTTTAAAAATATTTCTTCTATTACTATTTGGTACCTACTAATTTTAGTGAAGCATAGTGCTTACAAGACATCACTCACCTAAAATATTGTTCACCAACAAGAGTCGCAATTATCATTAGATCATCCAGGTATGCAAATATATTTTCCAGTTATTTGACTATAACTGAAAAAATGCGCATATGAGGATATGAAAAATTCAATGCATCCGAAAACACGATTCCATATATTTCTCTATAGAAGTTTTGCTCCTTTTGGACCATTTCAGTCAAACATACAAAACCTTCTGCTGAAGATCCTGTGTTGCTTTTACCATTCTCATGTGGCTTTTGGGGTTAAAAAGGCAAAAGAAAATCACATTGTGTTGCTAACGCTTCCAGCACATTACTAGCATGATCTTCGACCTCTAGATGTTGGTGTGTACGGACTTTTTCACTTTTAGAATTGTTTTAATTAATAAATAATTTATAATGAAAGCGACACCTAGTCTCATAAGTACGTACCAGGTTATTGTCTAGTATTTTTCTTACTCGAGTATTATTACTGATAACGTGTTATAATTTGTATTATTTGAAGTATGTTAAAGCAAGCCTGCCAATTTTCTCGAAATTTCTGAGAAAATCCTCATTTGTGAATAAGAAAAGAAATTTTACGCGTTCTTATATAATTAATAAATAATTAAAAGTAATGTTCAATAGTTTACTGTCTTGAAAACTGAAATACATTCCCCCCTTGTTTAAGCCTGCCCATTCGTGTTAAACTAGCCTAAACATCGGGGCTAAAATTAACACGCGACAAATTTTAAAAAGGGCGTCGCTGTTACTTTTCTATTTAAGTTAAACTTTTTTTGTATTGAATATTGAGAGCCAGATAATTTTCCTTTCCCATGATATAATAAACAGTTTTATAAAATCATCCGTTCCAGAGATACCAGATCTTATCTAAAATTTGTTAGTTTTGACCCCTCTCTCCCTAAAAGTTTTATTTATTGAACGCGTACAAGTTGAAATTATCTCTTGACACAGGAAGTTGTATGAAACGAGCATACAATTAGGTAGGCCTACATTAATTTATTACTTCTATATAGAACACGATATTTTTTGAATCGAATTTTTTTTATGAACATAGCGACTCAACCAATAATATAAAAAAAACTCTATAACTCAGTTGTGAATAATAGCAATGAAAAATTCACAGTTTGATTACAGGTATCATTGTATGCTTAATTACGGTGAAATTACAGCCACTTTATGAGCAAGTGTGTTGAAAATGTATATTATTTATTTTCTTTAAACGTTTAATCGTTACATTGAAATTAAAACTGCAAGTTATGTATATTTATGGAATCGTTATTTAAGCCCTTCATTTTGATACCCAATACAAATGAGTGTGGAAGAAAAAAAATATTTCACGATATGGCGTCCAAAATCTGCCAGTTTGATTTTTATTTTTTATTGTATGTACCTCGTGTCACTTGCGCTGTCAAGACGAATATAACGATATCACATACATTAAAATCGATTAAGCCATTTACAAGTTATGGTGGAATAAAGAAACTCACAAACATACATAAGTACATGAACCCTGAAAAGAAAACACTCCTTGTTTTAAGCCGTCGTCGGTCGCTCGTGTACAAACAGTGAAAGATACAACGGGGTCTACGCCCTCCACTACCAATGTGCCTATAGAAAGCCTTTGACCAAAATACTTCCTTCCTCGTCTTATTTTATCATTATGCAACTAATTCCAGCTCTTAAAATAACAAGAACCTTGTGTCATTGATCTCATGAGTCTCATGACGACTCATTTCGGCATACTTTGATGACGATTCAACCCTAATTTATATTCAAGTGCGAGTATTTTGTTTGTTTTTTGGTATTTTAAAATCTAAACTCTTTCTTTGAGTTCGTGAACTCGGAACTTCGTGATTTTAAATTCATGTCGTGTAAATACGAGTAAATATTTTTGGTTCCTGCCATATTTAGCCAAAGATTTCAACCCACACGAAAACATATGTCTATATAAAGTAATAATTCTATTTTCATAAGTACTTTTTATTGTGACGACTACCATTACAGGGGTTGGTAGTGAAGTTCTGATTATTTAACGATTCGTAACTTAAACTTTCTAGGTAGGTATATTTTATATTGCCAATAGGCATGCCTTTGACCACACTCTCATCCCTATCTCTTGATGGTCTACTATAGAATGTGTCTCAATGATAGCTGCCCCTGCCAGAATAGACCGTTACGTGCTTTGCGACAGATATTCTACTGGAATTTTGGCATTCGCAAAATGAACTACCACTATGAAGTTTCAGAGTTTTAGTGTCACCCAAATGCCTCCAGCATAGCCTAAAAAAAGGAATCCTAAGACTACAACTGGGAACACTCCGAATCACAGAAGCGCTCAATATTAAACGCCTAGGCAAAACGAATAGGCAAGCCCTGCTGAGTTCTTCTAAAGCAGTGGTTTCCAACCAGTGGTCCGTGGACCACCAGTAGTCCGCAAGAGTCAAAATTTAGTCCACGATGCATCGCCGTGCGGCGCCGGCTGTGGTATGGAGGACGAAAAGTATAATGCGAGTAGGATAAGCATAAAAGATAATCTGAAGTGTCATCTACTAATGTTGGTTAATGAATTCAGTCGATAATTCTTAGAATATTTCGAAACAGAAGCTATAGTTGATCCAAAATTGATGCGAAACCCTGGTGCTAGTTTAGTTCCAGAAAAAATCCATGAATTTCATATGATAGAAACTGTAAGGTCGCATTTGAATCTAATTCAATAGAGAAGTTTTGGTGTAAAATAGGAATTTACCGCACCTAAATTCGTTAAATCGCCGTGCGTTACTTTATGGCTTTCTCAACAACTTATTTATGCGAATAAAGGTAAAAAACAAGGCCAGAAATCAATAGAAATAAATAATTATTTGCCTGTAGCGTTTTGCAATAATATTAATCCCAGGGCAGAATAGCTTAACTTCTATACAAGATGCAAGCTCAAAAATCACATTGATCAAAAATTTACCTATATCCTAGATAAAATGTTAAATTTTCTTTATTAATTGTTAATAAAAAAATATTGAATACAAATATTCAATTTATATAAAAAAAAAAATTCGGATTCTTTCTTTTAATTGGTCTATTGTCGTACCTGGTGACAAACAAATAAATTAAGTGGAACCTGGTCGAAAAAAGGTTGAACCAATGTTCTAAAGTGTTGGTAGTTGTACTAGGACGACCCAGGTCAGAGTTTTGTACCTCGGACGAAACACCTCCGAGTTGTACCTATACCTCGTATAGGAACCACGTCTGTTCATCCGCTGTAACTATATTTTGAACCGTTATTAATAGCTGGATCAAATATTCCCAGTCAAATGTAGTTATGTATGACTGGTATCCTAACATATTATAATAAAATAAATAAAAACTGGCCAAGTGTGAGTCGGGCTCCAATCTTTTAGTCTTTCGCAATGCAAATGCCAGTAAAATAAATAAAAAAAATTGTTGTTACTGCTTGTCAACCCGTAGCTTTACTGCATTATAAATCGGCGCTTTCAGTATTTGTTCAGGAATCGTAACTTTAATTGCATTAAAAATGTCCTTAAATTGATAACTTTTACTACTATTAGGTTTTCTAATTAAAATTTAAAATAAAGTATCATATGCCGCGTATGTGGTGATAACATTGTAATAAGTGAAACATGTCTTTTTAAGGGATAAAGCAACTCGACAAACTGGACCTATACTGTTTGTACGATACAGCAGGAACAAAAATCCAAAAAGAATCCGATTTCCAGTAACAAGACTAAAAAATCTTTTTTTTAATAAAACTTATATCATGATAAAACCTTCATGTACTTGCCTTTTTTCCTTTTAGCGTACGTAACCTGTTATCTATATTCGTAAGTTGTGAATGATTATTTCTTCGCACGTCCTGGTCAATGACCCCATCCTTTTGGATCATTGAACCGAGATACCGAAAGTTTTAGCAGACTGTCTACTCGCTTACAGAACACGAAAACTCTAAAAGTAGAAACATCTAATCAACCGGTACGTCCATCGTTGAACAAAGGTCTCCTCCATTGAAGGGGATTTGCCATAACGTGGGGGGTATGGCAAAAAAACCCGTAATGTTTGATGGTACCTTTGCTCAACGGTGAACGTTCCGGACAGTGTTGCCAGACCCATGAGTTAAAAATTATCCGAGATTGAATGCAAAATTATCGTGTTTTAGTTAGTTATCGCAAGTCTAAGTTTACTTATAAGTTATTTACCCGAGTCTAATATGACAATATAAGTATATTATATGACAAAAATTTTGGGTGTGTAACCATAACAGATATCCTTACATTTTTAAGTAGATCCTAGATCTAGATAAGATCTGTTACTTATCATATTTGGCAACTTTAATCTAAGGCACCCCATTTGACTGGAGTCTGGAATGATATAGATTCACAGATTACTATGTATAGATTACAGATTATTTTTACAAAAAGTTGCATTCCGTTACAGAGATATGAATTCATAACCAAATTATCGTGTATTTGAAAAAAATATCGTAGAAGTTTGATAAGTTATCGTGCGGGTGCGAAACGAGCTTATTATTTTTTATCGCATGATACTCAAATATATCGTGGATCCAGGATAATGGGGTTGGCAACTGTCAAAGTGGCGCTAGCATAGCTTGAACCGAAACTATTGTTATTTGTATGGAGTATTTTGCATGTCTGGCAACACTGATTCAGGGATGCAGGGGCTCGTTCCGAACCTTGATTAGAGCGCCCTTGGAGTGCAACTTTTTACTCTAACGTCGTTCACAACCTTAGAGTTTGAGGTAACGGTGGTATTACGCTAGTTCCCCGCCTAGAAGAAAACACAACAAATAACATAAGAAAGATAATTATTTTAATATTAATGTGGTTCATCAATTTGAGGTTATAAAACAACCGTGTCGTTCCGTACTTTCAAGCAGGTTGAAAAACAACCAAACAACTACACTGAGGCTGGGAACGTAGCCCATTGTATACGTTGATGAATTCCATTGGGAAGATTTGCCATAACCCCTACGCTTGGTAGGCTATATAAATTTTGCATTTACAATGTACATAGGTAAGTATGTTTCTAGAGTTTCGTCATTTTTTTTATTCCTGATAGGTTATACTTTGACCATTATCTCACCTAATGGTAAGTGATGATGTGGTCGAAGATGTTGTTCAGGCTAACCTAGAATTACTGGCATCACAACGTTTTAATTTATTAAATTTCTTCACATGTCTTCTGTTAATATCTTTCATCATTTTTTCCGTTCTATTATAAGACATAGTGAACTGAACTGGATCACATAAAGCAAGTATTAATAAAAAATGGGTATAACTGGAGGCAATGTACACGCTGGGTGAACAATACAACTCGCAGGAAGATGTCCAAAGCTGATCGGGTACCAGTTTATTTAACATTTTTAAAGGGAGTGACCGATAAAATCGGTATTTATCTAAGGCGGAAATATAATATACGCACATTCTTCCGCCCCCCCGGTCAGCTGAGACAGCTACTAAGGTCACCCAAAGATAGCGAACCGCTTAGCATGCTAGGCGTGTACAAAATCCCATGTGACTGCGGCAAGAACTACATTGGGGAAACATGTCGAAGTATTTCGACTAGGTTGTCTGAGCACATAAGAAGCGTGAAGAACATGGACACGAGCAGGTCAGCCATAGCGGAACACGCACAGGAAGTCAACCATTTTTTACGTTTTGACAAAGTTTCCGTTTTGGCGAAGGAGAAATTCCTTGTTCCTCGGAAGGTGCGGGAAGCGATTGAAATTGCTCGTTTTCCCAACTTCAACCGGGACCGGGGATGGAATTTAGCACCAGCGTGGAGACCGGTTCTTCAAAAAACTGCCAGTTTTACCAACTGGGTGGAAGACTTGCCGCAGGACACGATAAGTGTAGTGTGCACGGGACTTTACAATAGCACAGACATGAGTGATAACGATGACAACAATAGTGACCATAGCAGCGAGGTGCAACCGGTTCCGACATTGTCTAGCAGGTCTGAGCGGGCCGCCGCCCGCGCCAGGCGCGCCGATGCCGCGGCCGCCGCCAGCAGTACTCGAGCGGACGTTGTCGAACCCGCCCGTGTCGCTCCTTGATGAAGTGGGTCCGAATCCCACGAAACTAGTCGGGCGTCGTCGCGTTCTCGACTATAATAATAACCGTAAGTGCAAACCGTATATAGTAAAATTAATATATGGCGGCACAGTTTCAAGAGACATTACTCCAGGAGGGTACCAGAAGTGAAATCGCTGGAGAATCCCTCTCCGAGCATCCACCTCCAGGACCTGAACCTGAAGGTGGATGCTCGGGCTGCCCTGCGTATTCTGGAGGGGACAAAACCGTGCTCAACCCTATTTCTGCTGCTCGAGGTAAACGAAGCAGGAGGCTTAAGTCACCCCACACCACGCTAGCCGTGGACTTTTGCTCCGTTCTAACCTGAACGATGTCCACTACCATCTGGAGACTGCTAAGCCGGCCTTGCTCTTTTTGACCGAAACAGATATGCTCTTCGGCAGACACTTCATTCCTCACATACCCTGGGTACAAACTGGAACATTCCTTTTTGCCGTGGGCGGGGGTGTGTCTTTACGTCAGAGAGGGTATCTGTGTTCGTCGTCTCAGCAGCCTTGAAGGACGGGGCCAATCTGACATTTGGTTGCGCGTAGACTGCGATGACCATCCGCGAATCTACGCGTGCCTTTATAGGTCCCATATCAACGGTAATGCCGAAATAGATGAATTCGTGGAGCACCTACAGATGGCTACAGATTCCGTGCAGATCCCCACCGCAGAGATCGTGATACTTGGCGATTTTAACGCCCACCACGCCGAATGGCTTGGTTCGCGTACCACCGATCATGCGGGGAGATCTGTTCACGACTTCGCTTTAGCGTATGATCTGACACAACTGGTCACCTCGCCTACGCGAATCCCAGATGTGGATGATCATACACCTTCCCTGTTGGACCTTCTGCTGACCTCACACCCGGACAACTACACAGTATCCGTTAACGCTCCCCTCGGATCGTCGGACCACTGCCTGATCTGGAGTTCAGTGCCGGTTTCACGCCCAACTCGACCCCGTTTTGTTGGTTGTCGTCGCGTGTGGCACTATAGGTCAGCAGATTGGGACGGCATGCGGTCCTTTTTTGCATCCTACCCATGGGGGCAAGTTTGCTTCTTGCCGGATGATCCAGATGTCACTGATGACTATGTTGCTGATGTAGTGCTTCAGGGTATGGAACTCTTTATTCCATATTCTGCAGTGCCCATCGGTTGCAGGTCACAGCCCTGGTTTGGTCAGTCTTGTAAAATGGCCCCTGGCCATAAACGAGAGCGTTACCAAGCTTGGGCCGATTCAGTGGCATCTAAGGATTTAAATACCAGCGATCTCAAAAAGAAATATAACTTTGCCTCCAGGTCCTTCAAAAGAGTAATCGCAAGAGTGAAGTCGGAGCATATCGGCGGAATTGGCGAGAGATTAGCCCGCCTTCCTTCGGGAACACGTGCGTTTTGGTCTCTTGCCAGGGCTGTCCAGGGGATTTTTTGTCAGTCATCCCTACCACCCCTGCACAGAGAGAATGACACACTGGCCCACACCGCAAAGGAGAAGGCCGATCTTCTGGGCTCTCTCTTTGCGTCTAAATCGACTTTGGATGAACAAGGGAACTCACCACCGACTATACAACGGTGTGATACCTCGATGCCGGATATAATTTTCCGGCAATGTGCAGTACGTAAAGCACTGTTATCCTTGGACATTCATAGGTCGAGTGGGCCAGATGGCATCCCTCCGATAGCACAAGTCCGCAGGGACGTGTGCTATCAGAGGGCGTCCAATGCGTCTTTTCCGGCTCTGCTACTCATCAGGCGTTGTCCCGAAAACATGGAAGACGGCTTTGGTGCACCCGATCACTAAAAAAAGGTGACCGCTCAGATCCGTCCAATTACCGCCCTATAGCCATAACGTCTCTGTTCTCCAAGATAATGGAATCCATTATCAACAACCAGCTCCTGCAGTATCTAGAGGAGCACCAGCTGATTAGCGATCGCCAGTACAGTTTTCGTCGTGGTCGCTCAGCTGGTGATCTTTTAGTATATCTTACGCATCGATGGGCGGAGGTGGTAGATTCCAAGGGTGAGGTGTTGGCGGCTAGTTTGGACATAGCGAAGGCCTATGATCCGGTGTCGCATAAAGCGCTTCTATCGAATAATAATAACAAATACTTTTAAAAGTATCCTAAAAAACATTAAATAATATTTAAATAAAACACTTAAAAAAGCATAAAATTATATATCTAGTGACAATTCCGCCTAATTTTCCTGTTATCTACGTGACGTCATAAACATCACGCAGCATAACCGGAAGAATACCCGACTAGTTTCGCTTCTAAACGAAGCATCTTCAGGAGGTCTTGACTTACCGAGCGCACGATCGAGACATTTAGAAGCTTTTTTTTAGAAGCGAAACTAGTCGGGTATTCTTCCGGTTATGCTGCGTGATGTTTATGACGTCACGTAGATAACAGGAAAATTAGGCGGAATTGTCACTAGATATATAATTTTATGCTTTTTTAAGTGTTTTATTTAAATATTATTTAATGTTTTTTAGGATACTTTTAAAAGTATTTGTTATTATTAAATATGGATTTCCGCAAAGTAACGCCTGAATCTATTCATTGCTTCTATCGAAGCTTCCTTCCTATGGGCTTTCCGAGAAATTGTGCGAAAGGATCTCCAGTTTTTTGGCAGATCGGAGCATTAAGGTTGTTGACGTTGTTGACGGTGTATGCACCGACTTAAAGCCGATTAATGCTGGCGTTCCGCAAGGCTGTGTGCTATCTCCGACTCTATTTCGCTTGCACATCAGTGACATGCTGCAACTCAGCGATATTCATTGTTATGCGGATGACAGTACCGGAGATGCCTCATACACCAGCCGCGCTATAATTTCTCGGGAAAACGTTGTCGATAGTTGGAACAAACTTGTGTCTTCAGTCGAGACCATATGTTGTCAAATGTTTCGAAATGGGGCCAATTGAACTTAGTCCAATTTAACCCCAAGAAGACACAAGTTTGTGCGTTTACCCTTTGCCGTATCCTTCCGTTTTGAAGACACTCCCCTTGCTTATCGAACGTTGTTCAATTTCGCTGTCACTTGGAAGATAAGGCTAAGTTAGCCTCTAAGAAGCTTGGTGTGCTCGGAAAGGCGAGGCGGTACTTCACGGCGGCCCATCGCCTGCAACTTTATAAGGCTCGGGTTCGGCCTCACATGGAGTACTGCTCTGGAGTCGCTGGCGGGAGCTCCCCAGTACCAGCTTCTTCCATTTGACCGCATTCAACGCAGAGCGACTCGAATCGTCGACGATCAAGTTCTCTCCGGTCGGCTCGACCCTTTGGCTTTGCGTAGAGATGTTGGATCACTCTGCATCTTTTACCGTATATATCACGGGGTGTGTTCTGAGGAACTGTTCGATTTACTACCTGCAGCTCATTTCGCCACCGGACTTCCCGACAAAGCATGATGTTTCATCAATTTCATGTCGACGTCTGGAAGTCCACAACCTTGCGATTTTCACGGCATTTTTTACCTCGCACTGCATATTATGGAACCAGCTGCCTGGCGAAGTATTTCCGAACAGTTACGACTTAGGAACCTTCAAGAAGAGAGCATATTCCCTCCTTAAAGGCCGGCAACGCTGTCACCTACCTACCTAAGTTTGGTAGTGAGGAGCATAAAAGAAACAAGAGAATTAAATTAGAAGTATATTGGTCAGAAAAGGGGTCGTGGATCTCAGACAGGTGTGGCAATAGCGAGCTTCCTTGTTTAAGGACTTATCTCCGGTCCTCTAGCAATCAGTGGATGCTCAGCAGCAGGTCTGCCGTGCAGTAGCGCAGCTCCAACCCCGCCGCGCCGGTAGGTTGTCCCAGCTAGTTGCTGTAGAGACGGGAGAATTGGCAGCGGTCGGTGCAGGAATTCAGGGGACGGCCGGAGTCAGGAGGTCAGCCTCGTCAGGAGGTCAGCCTCGTCAGGTACTGGGAGCCTCTTACAGGTACCCTGGTGATGGAACCTGGTACAGGAACTGGAACCTGGTGCTGGAACCTGGTACAGGAACCCTGAAAGGATGTGCTCCAGTCAGAATCCTTTCAGTGAAGGTGTTGAGCTGGTGGGTCCACTGTTCCTCTGCTACTGAGCATAGCTAGGAACACAGAGGTCTCAAGGATGTGACCCGCCAGCAAACAACAGATGCCTGAAGGGCGTTATTAAAATTTGTGTGTTGTGAAGCAACCAAGAAAACAGAAAAACACAGATAAACAATGCTTTAGCTAGAAGAGCTATAAGCAAAGTTAGTACATAGGGAAACACAGTGAATACAATGAGATATAACAATGAGAGTACATACCAAGACCAATTTACAAGGAAGAGAGGTTAGTTTTGTGGTAATAGGTCAACACATATTCACTCACCCGTTAAATGGGGTTTTGTTGATTATTGAGATATAATTTTCAATTGGTAGGAATACTGTAAAACAATCTTTATATCAAATTCTGAGCTCAACAATTTCTAACGATGCTCAGTTGTATATCTTCTTGAGGTCTGCTGCAAAGTGACGCTAATTTGCCGTTTTGGCGCCTAGCTCCTCAACCCCGGAAGTCTTCAGAGACCAAACTATTATCGTATTTGGTAATGCAAGCGGTCACTAGTCCGTTGGAATTGAATAGCCCAATCGCTCACTTTTATTTTGTTAATTTAAAATTACAACGTGCCTTGAAGAGGAAATAAGAACTATCACCGTGGCCAACGGCCATGGTTGACATCTGACGTTCGTGACAGATAGTCATAGTATATTAGTCCTGTCAGATACTATGTTTGGACCTATAGTTTTTTTATTGTAATTTAGTCCTATTCAATTTCGTTATTTATTTTAAGATTTTATTATTATTTATTTAGCAAGATATAATATGAAAATATTATTTTACCTATTGCAACACTTCATCAGATTTGGTTTAAGAATAGGCGACCTCTCTCGGATCATTGATGTACTACTTCAGCGAGCAATGCATGCGCAATAGTAGCGAGATCTCTTTTAGAACGGATAGGTATTCTATTCTGCAGCCTAATGGTAGATAAATGGTAGATGGCGCTAGTAGTAAAATAAGTAGCCAAGTTAAATAATATTTGTTCACCGTTCAGGAAGGTGACAACGCATCCTCGACACCTCTGGTGTTGCGGATGTTTGTGGGCAACGGTGATCACTTACCAACAGGTGAGCCGCCTGCTCGTTTGCCCTCCTATCCCATAAAAAAAAATATACCTCTACTCATAGAATCTGATAAAGGTTTGGTTAGGTACTGAGAAAAAAGTTAATTTTAGTAATGGATTGTATAATGGAGGTAAATTCGTGAGCCGAACAGGTAAAGTCATGATAGTAGGAAAGTAATATCGTGACAGGAAATAATTAAGGATATAATGGAAAAAAAGAAAAAAAACACAGAAATGTACTATATTGATCTTTTCCTGCACAAATATCACATTGATCATATACCTCATTCTCATCAGTAGCAATTTTCAAACATATATTATGATATGGATGAAAAAAGTACGAACATTGGCCCCTTTTCTTACATAATATAGGTAATTTTGAAATACTGTGGGTAATATTGTAATAAAAAAAACAAAGCAATTCAAACATTTCAAGAAATTTAGAGTATACCCAAAGATGTATTAATCATATAATCACAATAATCCCAAGAAGTTACCAATTAGATAGTCAAAATCTTTAAACACAACAATTCACTCAAAACACGTAATTATTTTTAGAAAATAACCTTTAATTACTGCCGCCTAACTTAAGGATCTTTTAATAAACAGTCACTGAAATATTTTTAATTTTAAATCCTTATCGGTTTAATTTTAATTATTCTAATGAACTTAATTCAACGCCACCTGAAATTCTTCACCTCTTTTTTCACCTCTTTAGAATTATCCCAAACCAACATAATCCCCGGAAAGTCCACTTTAAAATTCATAAATTGTACATTTAACAACTGTATCTTCAAATAAAAAATTCTGCCTAGATACTACTTTGTTTTAATTTCCGCGCATTATTTGAGAAAAGCACTATACAAGCCTTAGCCGCAACTAGGCATTGATGGACTTACGTATGTGTGCTTCGGCTTCGCCTCGGCCCACATTTACACGTTCGTCCATGAATGCCTCCTTTGCTGGCCGCTGCAGTAATGTACCATATTTATTACAGAGAAAATAAAAGTTATATATGAGTTTTTTTTTGTTTAGCTACCTACAGTCAATTGGGATAACTTTGACAGATCGCCACTGGATCTTTTTAACAAATTTTTACCAATGTGTAATGTGAGACAAAATTGTTAACGTAGTAGGTTTATCTACTCTTTATTTTCCAATCCCTGGTCCATATCTCGTCACCTGATAGGGTAATATAGTTAAAGTTACATAAGTTTAAATATTTCATTTTTGTCAATAATCTCATATGAGCCCTCATAATTGGTACTACAATGGTTGTACAATATTTTATGTAGTTCGCATCTCTGTTAAAGAAGCTGAAAGCTTAAATGCTATGTTAAGTGATTCACACTTCGGTACGATTCGGAACACACGTTCCGCGCGATACATTTTGACAAATACTTGAAATTGACACTTGACAGAACCTGTTTCACATGATATGACTGACTGACAGTGACAGATTCTTTATGTGTGAAAGAAATTCCGTTCTTGGGTGCGCTGCAGTGTTGTGTGTATTACAGAATTTACAGACGACATATAATTTTTAATTCAATTCGGATTGTTCACATAAACTTACAACTTCTTTGAAAGCAGTGACTCAAAATTTCTATTCCAGATCTAAAAGCCTTGTTAAATTCAAAAACCGGCGACTGTCGATGCGATATAGGTAAGTTCGTGAAAAAACGTTTCTACTATGATATTATTAAATTTTAGCGCCTGTATCTTTAGTAAGAGAAAAGGAACATATACATCACTGATAAAACCTTGCGAACGTCAAAATAATAAAACAGTTTCGTTGTTGTCAATATCCTGAAAACAAATGTGTTTAATATTGAAAAATCGCCAGTAGACTCCTAAAATAGACGTTCAGGGTACCTTGACCTAGACGCATTTCATTATCATTCGCTGCGTAGCATTGCAGATCTAGTTTCCTGGTTTCTAGTCCAAATGTTACACACGCATAGACTTTGCAGCTAAATTACATGCCCCAAAAAATAAAAAATCAACAGTGTCGCGACAAACTTCTAATAATTTATGAATAAATTTAATATAATTCAGGAAAAAGCCGTGAACTAATTCAGTGATATATTTTTCAATTTAACTAGTGAAAGTGGCCAGTGTTATTTGTGCATAAGTCAATGAATTCAGTATTCTATGCTTTCTTCAATACTTACTTGAGTTTGACCTATAAAAACCCACAAACCTTGGAAATTGCCTTGAAGATAGTCTATTATGTAAATTACTATGTGGAAAATGTTGTTTGTAATGTGGCTAGACAAAGATTGATTGATAACTAAACTTAGGTTTATCAAAATATCAGTTGTGGAATGCTTAAAGATTTATACAAAATGTATTTCTTTTTTCATAGTCACATTTTGTCATCATTCAAATTTATTAGAAGGTAAAAAATATGAGTATGTAATGAAAGATTATGAGTTTGCAATATAATTAATTTCACTTTCAAAACTATCACAAGCTTTATCCATAGTAACATAAAATATAAATAAGGTCCTCAGCACTTAACTTAATTACTTGCTGAGGCCCATGCTTGTTGCCTGACACAATCATAAGAAAGGACTTCAATACAGTCCAAAACTGGTTGAAATCTTAATGGGAAATATCATGCAAGTCTCAGCTAGTTCCCAAAAACATCATATATTATTAATAAAAAGTTAATATAGTCAATGATATGGTAATGTATCAATGAAATAATAATTGAAAGAACAATACTTTGAGTTCTAGTTTAAAGTTTAAATAATAAGTCTATAATCTAAACAGGGGTAAGAGCCCGCTTACTAAATAACCAACACACTTGCATATTCACAGTTATGTTTTGACTACAACAAACTACAAATAATTATAAAAAGCTGTCAGTTTGTTGTTGAAATTTTACCAAAATATGTAAAGATCGTTAGAGGAAAGACAATGATTATAGTGAAGTGCGGACGAGCCATGGCATCATTCGCAGCTCAGGCTGCGCTCCGGTCTCGCTGGAGCTCCCTCATCGAGTCAACCAGCGTTGATGTTCCAGGGGAAGTCACAGATGGAGTCCGTTCCGTTGTTGGATGGCTTAAACAGGCAGGAAAGATTTATCTTGACTTCTGCTGTGTAGAATTTGTGCACTCACTTATTGAATATTTTTTCACTATGTATTGGTCACAGCTATTATTATTTTGAGCTTGTTTATGTATGGATTATGTTGGTACTGTATATTTTAACTTGATGTTTTTTTCTATAGATCTCTATTCTATTAGTCTGAACTTGTGGTTTTTTCTGTTGTATGAACAGTGATTAATAATAACTTCTTATTTGTTAGCAAAATTCTAATGCCCAGTACTAAACGAGTTAGGAAAGTGATTATAAATAAGGTCAAGATAGTCTCTATTATTGTACTGATAATTCAAAATAATTACACAAGAGAATTCTTCGAATATGATTAAGGAGCAAATAAATGGTAGACAAGGGTATTGTGCACTTCTGCATGCAATTAAGCTTAGCAGTTTTTAACTAGGAAAAAATTATTGCTAATTCACAGAAACCTTACCATCAATCAAAATTCTGTTTGTTTGGTAAGACCTTGTAATAAATAATTATGTATCGAGATAACTTTATTTATGAACATGTTCTCCTCTTGCAAGATTTTGTTGAGAATCCATAACTTTTTTGTCAGTTTCAATCAGTTGTTGTCCAGTACCTATATTGGAGATTTAATGATTGCAGTTGCGGCTGACCTTCACATACAGTGTCATGACAATGATCATATACACATCTTAATCCTCCGAACCACAAATACACAGAGCTGCAACATGGGCTGCATCACTAAATGCCAATCAAAGCCTCTGGCAACTCTCTTGTTGACTTAAGCCACTGCAAAAGTCTTAATTGCAACAATCAGCTTTGAAGCACTCGTAGTGAAGTTTGCTTGGCCATTCTGAATCGATCAGCAAAGTTAAGCAACGTCCGCCGCGGTCAGGAATTGGATGGGTGACCGCTGGTGATATTACTACTGAGCGCTTCCGTGCTTCGGAGGGCACGTTAAGCCGCCGGTCCCGGTTGTTGTCTTAGGATGGCAGTCATTACAGCATGGTGGTAGGGCACTTTGCGAATGCCCGCCTGGCTAGCTACCACCCTCAAGTTGAAAATCTGTCGCCAAGCACCTAACGGTGTGTTCCGGCAGCTGTCCTTGAGAGCCAGTAATTCTAGGTTAGCCTGTACAACATCTTCGACCACATCATCACTTACCATCAGGTGAGATAGTGGTCAAAGGCTAACCTATCAGGCATAAAAAAAAAAAAAAACATTTAGTGAAAATATTCACGAGTTAAATTAATTCTGCTAGTGAGACACTATTTTCTAAAGAATGCTAAAATGAGAAAGCAAATGAAAGCCTCTCAAATTAATTGCTTAAGCGCGCACCGAGCTTTTTAGGCGCGCCGCGTATGTGTGCGTAAGTAAGGCACGTCAACAGCATCCGTCCCCGTCTGACGGCCGAAGAATTACTAAAGCGGATAGGGACAAAGCATCGCGGGTTTGACTAAAATGGGCGGAACATGCGTGAATCTGAGTATTTCCTTCGTATAATAAAAACAAATACCTATTTGAAAAATGAAATGTGTATACGTTATTTTTTTTAATTATTCAAATACTGATGACTCTCCCTTAAGTATTTACGCCGTACTAAGGGTTTATTTCGTTTTTTAGATGTAACTTTGGATTTATTTTCTATCGAGAAAATTTCAAGTAATCGTGTTTCCGAAGTGTACGATTAATAGAATGAATCCTTAAATATAATATATATTAATTACATAACTCAAAATTAATAAATAAAGATACAGCTAGGGATCAAACGAACAACAATTACGTATCGCTGCCTCGGTGCAGGCTTCAGATGGGGCTGTTGCATCTAACTCGCAAGCTCAATATTTAGAGGTCTCTAAGAGCCATTAATTCTAGGTTTTGCCTGTTAACTTTCGACCACGTTATCACTTACCATCAGGTTAGATTGATTATAGGCTAGACCATCAGCTATTCAAAAAATACGATAGAGTACTTGTCCTTTCAGCGTTTTTTACTAATGACTTATTTTGCGGCATTTTAATACCTAGGTAAATTATTTTTAAAACCTCGAATATAATTTAAGTATTTACCTCACCCTGTTGATTCAGAAGGTTTGATGTCCTGTTTTTTCTAACTTGATATGTATAATTTAAAACATATCGGTTTCGTAGGTTGGTTGGACTCAAAACTTTGGTAAGGATTTATTAGGCCTTTGATTGGCAGATACCGCTCGCCAGGCTAGCACCACCCTCAAATAGAAAATCTGCCGCCAAGCACCTAACAGTATTTTCCGCAGCAGTCCTTGAGAGCCATTCAAATTACAGGCAACAACAAAGTATGAGACTTAACAATTGTACGAGAGTGACGAGCGCAGTTCAATTCAACACTTGCGACGCAATGCATCTGTTATAGGCAGAGGTTAGTCCGCTTCACATCAGGTGGGCATCGGGCTCGTTGCAATTACATAAAAAAGAACCATACTTAGTTCTGTGAATATTCCTACCTAATTCGGTTAAAAATATACAGCCTACAGGTGCTTGGCGACATATTTTCTACTTGAGGGTGGTAGCTAAACAGGCGGGCATTCGCAAAATACCTTTCCATCATGCGTTGAAGCTCAAGCCGACGGCGGGGATCGAACCATGGACCAGTGGCAACGCAGTCCTTAGCGATAGCCGCTAGACTATCATTGCATTATTAAATTTTCCCCGCACCATTCGCCTTAAAGGTCGGACGGATCGAGTGCCGCGCTGAGGCTTAGTAAAAGGGGCCCGTTGTCTAGTACGGAACCCTGCATTATGTTAATTCTGACCTCCACTAGTGGCAAACACAGTAACTCATCTGTCAGCTCACGAGAGTTATCTCGTGAGAGAATGTTCACAATTGCTATGACATTGGTTCATTGCCCCTGTCCTTGCGAGACACCCTACTCGGCCGTATTTGTATACTGTTAATAGATTATTTGCTACGAGTATATCCTTAGGGTTTATTGTTGAACTGGCGGCACGTTTCCATACAGACGTGGCTCGAAGGGTGATCACAACACATTTGAAGTTTCACGTCCATAAATAAGTATGATATCGATTGATCTCTTCATTGTATAGGTTTGTATCGTTACGATTTTTTTTTAATAATTCAATTCAACGTTATGGGCCATAACAAAATGATATGAAAATGTTCCGATTCTCATAACTCATAAGGCTGCACCGAGGCAGCGATACATAATTGTGTTTCGTTTGATCCTTTGCTGTATCTTTATATCTTAATTTTAAGTTATGCGATTAATATAATATGTTATATTTATCACGGTACTAGCCTAGAATCTCAAATAAGGGAGTAATCACCAGTCGACGTTTGTGTGGAAACGTGACCGGCCAGTTCATTCATCCTTAAGTGACTTTATTATCTATGAAGCGACGAAAGCTTTGTGTTAGTTAGTGAACGTCACTGGAGAAGAAGGAATGATGTCCGAGTGGTGACACCAAGGGACTGCCGCATGCCGTGCCGCAGGGCCATCTGTTGATCCCTACGGGCTTGAGTCGCGGTCATAAGTGGGATGGGTGACCGCTATGCGCTACTGACATTACTACTGTAATTTGAAGCAGTGATGACTCAGTGGCATTGGCTATGAACTGCCGCGCAGCAGGTCCATGGTTCGAATCCCGCCGCGGGCTTGAGGCTCACCGCATGGTGGAAGGGCATTTTTGCAAATACCCGCCTGGCTAGCGACCACCCTCAAGTAGAAAATCTGTCGCCAAGCACCTAACGGTGTGTTCCGGCAGCTGTCTTTGAGAGCCAGTATTTCTAGGTTAAGCCTGTTAACCTGTTAACATGTTAACAGGCTTACCTATCAGCAAAAAAAGTAATTACTTGTGCTTCGGAGGACAAGTTAAACCGTCGTCGGTCGACAGATTTTCTACTTAAGGATGACCAAGAGGTGAAAAATACCCCTTCCACCATGCGGTGAAAGCTCAAGCCCGCGGCGGGATTCGAACCATGGACCTGCTGCGTGGCATTCCATAGCCAATGCCACTGAGCCATCACTGCCTCAAAAGATATCACCATTTGGCTGGTATGCACCTACATACTCAACAACGACGCGTTGAGGAACACCATTTCCTAATATGGCCACTGCTTATAGCATTACGTGACAACGTGATATTACTTTACAAGCTTCTATCACGGACAGTTGATTAAAAAAAAAATACGACAAGTTATTACACACTTTTGAGTGTTGAAGTCGGTGACATTTTTAGGTAAAATTTTTTTTTTACTTATTTTAGTGACTCTTGCTACTTACGGGATCGATTGTCATTCATTGTCAACGACTATATCATCAAGATAGGAAAATATTTTTCAGTTATTGGTGTGTAACTCGAAAACGGCTTGACCAATTTTGATGAAATTTTAATGGGACCAAACGACAACCATCATCTTTCACATATAAAATCGGTTCACCCAGTCAAAAGATGTGAGGTAAAAAAACATAAAAAAAGAAAAATATATACACGAATTGAGACCTCCTCCTTTTTTTGAAGTCGGTTAAAACACCCTTTTTCCGTTATTAAAATACGAATGACATCTTATTTTGCACGCATCACAACATAATCAATAACTTGAATACTTTATAAATACTATTTTACATACAATGTCATCAAAATAAGAATAGGATCGGCCTAGCGCCATGTTGTGACGTCAAAACTAGATTTTGGTACAGTGTGCAAAAAAATACATGATAAAACAAGTATAAATTAATGAAAAATATAAAAACCCGACTGCAAATTATTTATTTTCGTTAAACGTTTTATCGTTCTATTGAAATTAAAACTGCAAGTTATATATATTTATGGAATCGTTTTTAAAGTCCTTCATTTTGATACCCAATACAAATGAGTGTGGAAGAAAAAAAAAACTCACTACATGGCGCCTAAAATTTGTTTTTTATTTTTTTAAGTACCTATAGTGTCACTTGTGGTATCAAGATAAATCTAAAGATATCTCATATATTAAAATCGGTGAAACCGTTTGGAAGTTGTGGTAGCATAAAAAAACATACATAATTTTTTTGTTTCTGTGGGCAGTCGAGAAGAAAAAAAATGTATTGGTATGTAAATGAAGGTGAATATGTACAGCAAACAAAGAAATCATTTGGACAGATTTTATTTGTAAGCAATATTTTGTACTTAAGGATCTTAATTTGAATAGCCTAGCCCTTCGATGCCGCTCATTGTACTGATGACCAACTGAGTCAGACTCATCGTAATCATAGTCATGGGTAAAAAAATATATTATATCAATCAACAAAAATTAAACGAGAATATCAACAAAGTACGAGTACACTGACGGTGAAATAAGACCCCGACGCGACGCCCGCGATGTCATTAAACCATGATGGTTATATGAATATTAACAATTTCGGGTCACATTTTTTTTTATTTATTCATCCAAAACACTAAAAATTAATTAAAATTACGAATAAATAAATGGCACTGCTCTATTTTTAAGTTTGTCGTGCTGATCGTATTTATATGAGTGAAGTTAGCCGAGAGCCCGTCCTATTCTTATTTTAATCGCATTGTAATGGTCATAGTCCATTCGTCTATTACCAACCGACCAACCACGCTCTCCACTGCCCATAATGCATTCATTAGGAAAACCTTTCGACGCTACCTTGTCGGAGTCGCTGCATGTGCTCATCGGCGTTATTTATAGATTACTAGCGGCCCGCCTCGGCTTCACACGGGTAATCTTTATATATAAAAAGTACGTGTCACGTTGTTTGTCCGCGATGGAATCCTAAACTACTGAACCGATTTTAAATTTGATTTGCACCGTGTGCAATTTAATCCAAATTGAAAGATAGGATAGCTTACATCTCAATTTGTAGTCGTAATTACCCACGCGAAGCCGGGGCGGGACGCTAGTTTGCAAATCAATTTAAAATTGGTTCAGTTTAGGAGTGAAACGTAATTTTTATATATAAAGATGTTGTAGTGTTGAGTTCTGGACCATATAGAAGAAACTAAACAATTTGTCAAAGTTAAGACGAAGTGGCCTTTGAAAAATGTCAGAGTGGAGCGTATGACGCGACGGAGAGACCTCGTGTCGTGTCGCATGCGAGTGAGCGAAACAGAACTAGGTACGCTATATTTGAATAGTGCGAGCGAATATTTAGTAATAAATACACATGGTTGCCGCGTTATCATTACAAATATGTATATTCATAACCTTTATATCATTTATATCTGTAAGGCGTACGTAGGTACACTCTATCTTAAAACATGATGTAAATTTGCCTCATTGGGAGTCACTTCACCTTAAGCCATAAGGCGTTCTACTGGTAAGCCATAAATAATATTGTAGTATAAGTAAAACAACTAAAAACCGACAATTAATATTGTACAAAAATTACTGGAAAAATAATACGACGAACACTTGTATTTTTCATGTTCGAAGTCGGAACTATTGATGCGAATTAGGCCAAAAGAAAGATAATAGACTTTTTTAATTAAAAGCCAATAGATTTGGAGCAATGATGACTCAGTGGCATTGGCTATGGACTGCCGCGCAGCAGGTCCATGGTTCGAATCCGGCCGCGGGCTTGAGCTTCACCGCATGGCGGAAGGGTATTTTGCGAATGCCCGCCTGGCTAGCGACCACCTTCAAGTTGAAAATTTGTCGCCAAGCACCTAACGGTGTTTCCGGCAGTAGCCTTTGAGATCCAATGAAATTACATGCACATATATAGACTTAAGAACTATGTCTCAAGGTGACGGGCGCAGTGTAATTCGTTACTTTTCACGAAATGTATCTATTACAGGCAGAGGTTATCCGCTTAATATCAGGAAGGCCTCGAGCTTGTCCCGTCTCAAAACTATTTAGTAAATCATTAGGTTATAGGAACTCTCTGTTCAGGGGCTAGTGTACTGTACTGTACTGTACTGCACTGTACTGCACTGTACTGTACACCCGCGGAGCGCGCGTTATTGCAATGATAGGTTTGCGTTGCGTCGCGTCATCACATCAACTAGTTAAAAGCTAATTTCAAAAAAATACCTTATTGTAGTATAACTTAAGTTGAACTATATGTGTCTCTCCGTCCCCATACGATGGATAAATAACGAGGGAAAAATTAGAGTAATGAGTCATATGTCACGTTAGCTAAGCGGTCAGGGCATACCCCGGTTATAGTGGTGTAAACTAATACTACTGTATGGGTTTCTTCAAGAGGGACGTTTTTTATTCTTATGTTATTGTGGCGGAACAAGCACCATTCCCACCTGATCTCTGCCGAAACAGATGCATTTCGTCACAAATAACAAACTGCACTGCGCCCGTCATACTGAGATAATTGTTAAGTCTCATGTGCCTGTCATTTTACTGGCTCTCAAGGACTTCCGCCGGAACACACTGTAAGATGCTGGGTGATAGATTTTTATTTGAGGCGAACATTCGCAAAATGCCGTTGGAGCATGCGGTGCGGTGCGGTGTGGCTCGGAGCATATGGACCTGCGACTCGGCACTCTATAGCTTTACCGCTCAGCCATCACTGCCTCGACTTAGGAGTCATTAACTTGTCATTAACTAGGGTTATTAAATATTCGGTATTTCTTAGACAGGAAACGCGCCTCTGCTCCTTGCCCCTGGTGTTGCAAGCGTCCATAAGCTGCGGTAATCGTGCACTTATCAGATGGCACGCATCGCATCGCATCGCATCGCATGCTTCATTACCACATTTGTCATATAAATAACTGCAAAGTTAAAATCGTATTCAGTTTTATTTGTTCATTTTCCATCGACAAGTGAAAATTAGAACATCATCGATGTAGTCCAAGTCAATTAAACACGCATTATTAGGGACTAGCTTTCCGGGCGCGGCTCCGCCCGCGCGTATGTCGGTTATCGCGCAATAACATTGACCTCGTTTTGCGCAGTTGGATAAAAACTATCCTATGTTTTTTCCCGGGTTTCAAACTATTTCCATACCAAATTTCATTCAAATCGGTGCAGTGGTTTAGGCGTGAAAGCGTAACAGACAGACAGAGTTACTTTCGCATTTATAATATTATTATAGTACTGATAAATCAATCATGTCGTTAAAAAAACTCGTCAGATCTCGCTAAACTTTGAATGGGGCCATAAGACAAGCACCTAACGGTGTGTTCCGGCAGCTTTCCTTGAGAGCCAGTAATTCTAGGCTAGCGTAAACAACATCTTCGACCACATCATCATTTACCATCAGGTGAGATTGTGGTCAAAAGTTAGCCTATAAGCTATACTAAAAAAAAAGCTTTTTAATTTAGAAAAAATCGTGAATATCGTTACACTCTGTTAAAAGTTATGAGGTATAACACCATACACATAAAAAATACACACGAATTGAGAAGCTCTTCTTTTTTTTTGAAGTTAAAGGCAGATGACAAAAAAAAATGAATTCGTGATCATTACTTTCATATTCAAAGAATCTATTCGAGGTTTCTGACCGTTGGTAAGCCATGCAGGGCGCTATTGCCAGAAACGAGAAGTCACGCGACTAGTCTCGCAACAAATCTAAAATAGACACCCATGTCATTCACCGATCTGTATTTCTGAATATTCTCTACATAATGTAGGTAGATTTTCGCTCGAAAAGTAGATTAATCCGGATTATGAGTCCGTGTTGTCGAACTTTCTAGCTTGCATGACATGTTCATCATCTTCCTACTTCTTACCCACTCACGTGGGTTCGGCAGAAAATGTCTTCTCTAACAACAACGTTTTAAGTGTGAAGCAGTGATGGCTCAGTGACAATGGCTATGGACTGCTGTGCAGCAGGTCCATGGTTCGAATCCCGCTGCGGGCTTGAGCTTCACCACGTAGTGGAAGAGCATTTTGCGAATGCCCGCCTGGCTAGCGGCCACTCTCAAGTAGAACATCTGTCGCCACGCACCTAACGGTGTGTTCCGGCATCCAGTGAAATTACAAGCACATGAGACTTAACAACTAGGTCTCAAGGTGACGCTGTGCAGTTCGTGCCTTGTGATGAATTGCATCTGTTATAGGCAGAGGTTAGTCCGCTTAACATCAGGTGGGTCACGAGCTTGTTCCGTCTAAATAAAATAAAAAAGGAAAATATGAACCATTTAAGACTTATATAAAAAATCATTATTCTCTAATATCACAGGGACATTTGCAAGAATACAATAATGAATGTACATTATGAGTTGTATACATATACATACCTCGTGTAAAACGCGTTGTTTCTGTATTCTGTCTGACTGCAAACATTTAACTCTAATGCTAATACACTAAAAATATTAACAATTTAATCAAATTAATAAATATTTCACTAAAATTCCATATATTCTTTAATACTGTAAAATCAATTTTTTCAATAATCACTGACTTAGCCTATTCCTATAAACATGACCGTATGATTAATTAAATGGCCGCCTGTCTGACGGCAGCCCTCCTTGATCATGTTTGCTCGCTAGTTTTATTCAATAAGTTGGTCTCTATAACAAATCGAATCATTTTAGAGTATTTGACCACCACCTTCTCACCTGATGGTAAGTGATGGCGTGGTCAAAGATTATCAGGCTAATCTAGTTTTTGCAAGAATTTAATAACGTTTAATATGAGTAAGTAGGAAGTGAAGTTATTAACTTAACAATGTATGGTATTCTACCTTACATACTAATAATAAATAAAGTTCAATGAACAAATAAAACAATATCATTTCATCTACACTATTATTATAAAGAGGAAAGATTTGTATTTTTATATGAAAAAGATTAAACTTAAAAACTACTTGGCTAAGTACATACCTTCAAGGGAATTTTTGTTTTAGAATATTTTTCATTTGATGTCGGGTGTCTATTTGTTAATTTTACTTGTCAATTATTGAAACTCACTTCACCTTAAAGACTTTTTTACATTTTAATTCTGATAGGGGCAAGTCATTGACCAAAATCTCACCTGATGGTAAGTGATAATGTCGTTGAACGTGTTAACAAGCTTGACCTAGAATTAGTGGCTCTTGAGGACAGCTGCCGGAACACACCGCTAGGTGCTTTTGCGGACAGGTTTTCTACTTGAGGGTGGTAGCTGTCCAGGCGGGCGTTCACAAAATGCCTTCCACCATGCGGTGAAGCTCAAGCTCGTGGCGGGATTCGAACCATAGACCTGCTGCGCGGCAGTTCATAGCCAATGCCACTGAGCCATCACTTCTTCAAAACTTGACTTCTTTAACCTCTACAGATATCATTCTCATGCACGTTGATGTTTACTCGTTACAAGCATTATAATATATGTTAAACGATAATCATTGTTATTGGATAAATTATAGTTATTAAGGGTGGGGCATTGACTTGCACAGACAAAGTCATTGTCCATATCACAACGCGTTACTTTTTTATTTTTTATTTATAGCTATCTTTGCAGCCGCGGCTCCTGCGCGTATGTCGGTTATAGCGCAAAACATTAACCTCTTTTTCGCAGTTGGATAAAATCTATCCTTTGTCATTCCCCGGGTCTCAAACTATTTCTATATCAAATTTCATCCCAATCGGTGCAGTAGTTTTGACGTGAAAGCGAGACAGACAGACATAATTACTTACGTATTTATATGTAAGTACCTATATTATTGTATGGATTAGCTAGCCTTTGACCACTATCTCACCGGCTGTAAGTGTTGGTGTGTTCGAATATGTTGTATAGGCTAACCTACAATTATTGGCTCCCAAGGACAGCTGCCGGAACATATCGTTAGGTGTTTGGCGACAGATTTTCTACTCGATGATACTACTAAGGCGTATCGCGCCCTCCGAAGCACGTGCACGCTCAGTAGTAATGTCACTAGAGGTCACCCATCCAAGTCATGACCTCAGCGGACGCTGCTAAACTTAGCCCTTAGCAAGTTACGCTACGAGCGCTTTAAATGCGTTACGGTGGTTTTCATATTGTTTCTTTCCGCTTTTACTGTTCAAATGTAGAAAGAAAGTTTTTTTTAGTTCAGTTGGAGAAATCGGAACTCTGTTACATACCTTGAACCAGTGATGGCTCAGTGGCATTGGCTATGGACTGCCGCACAGTAGGTCCATGGTTCGAATCCCGACACGGGCTTGAGCTTCACCGCATGGCGGAAAGGCATTTTCTGAATGCCCGCCTGGCTAGCGACCACCCTCAAGTAGAAAATATGTCGCCAAGCACCTAACTGTGTGTTCCGGCAGCAGTCCTTGGGAGCGTGAAAATACAGGCACATGAGACTTAACAACTAGGTCTCAAGGTGACGGGCGCAGTGCAATTCGTGACTTGTCACGAAATGTATCTGTTATAGACAGAGGTTAGTCCGCTTAACATCAGGTGGGTCTCGAGCTTGTTCCGTCACAATAACATAAAAATAAACCTTTTCAATCAGAAAGGCGCGTCCTTTCATTTTTAAATTTTGAAGAGCATTTGTACGGGTATATAGATGTTGTTTGTACACAACCATCGTCTTGGTGTGCGTGAATGTCATCGTTTAACTGTATTAGCGTACAGTTACATACAGAAATATATAACGTGATAGACAGTAGTAGCAACTGAACTCTAAATATGTGAAAGGTGAGGTGTCTGCGCCTCCTAAGGAATGTCTGTATGTGGTGGTCGTCTGTCCGTGTACTTAGATCTAGTTCCATTGATATTAGAATGAGACCTGCCGAGTAGCTCTAGGTACTACTTGAGATATCCCTCATAATGCGTATTTAATTGACGTCAACTACATGAATGCTGTCCTCATTTTCACTTGTTAATATAAGTCACAAAAAATATGTTATACGATGGCTTGGTTTATTAACTTTAAGTGCATTTCTTGTTTTTGAAGTCAGCTTTTTTATGCAGATTTATTGAGAGTCGTGCACTCTAAGGGATTTATGTAAACGGTAAGGTATATTCCCTATATATAACCAACAAATACTGACAACTCCGACTTATATTATAATGTGATTTAGAAGCAGCGATCGACACCAACCAATATTAATTTGCCTTTTAGGTACGGTCTTTTGCAATTTGCAACCTTTTACGAGCAAGGGCTGGCATGCACATGTATTGTAACATTTAGGTCCTATATTTACACTGCAATATGCCGTAATAGCAAACTAAATATTAGAGCCGGCTGCCTAATTTCAAATAAAGTCCTTTATTTTTTCTTGGTTAATACATTTGTGGTCATTTAATCTTTAAAAATATAAACTAGTAGACATGTATGTATGTACAACACCGATGATGTTATATGAAGATGATTGTTATGTACACTTTGTTAAATATATTTGGGTAACATGGACATGGACACAATGTGGTGCCTTATTGTTCAACGTTTTCTTTATTCACCTTAACATATAAAGCAATTACGTAGCATCAATTGAGCTTGAATAAATATTTTGTTAAGATAACTTAGGATACCGAATGGCAGTTACCAAGAAACAAAAACCTAAAAAAAACAGATATAAGTATTGGCAAAACTGCACTCATGCCAGAGACTGAATATCATAAAGCAATATTGTGTTCTAATAAAATGGACAAAATAATTAATGAGTCTCGTTTTTTTTTCAAATGTGATGAATATGAACGAAGAATAGTTGAATGACCCATAAAGTAAAAATTAATTTTACTTAATACTTTAAATTCTTTAAGACTTAAAAAATTGTTGATAAGCAGCCAGTGAGTCAAAGATCATTTAAATTAGTTACCATCCAATATTGTGGTGTCGTGAAGTACTTATACAGTTATAAATGGATAACACAATATATGTATTGTTATTTTTGTTATATATAAGTCCTTCTTTGCACAAGATTCATATAATATGTTGGTAAACTTTAATATATTTTGATGTGTCAAAACATGGCAATGTTTCTTATAAAAATTAGGGTGCTGTTTAGTGAAGACATACCACGTCTCTATGGTATCTTTTTGTATTTAACGTGAGCGCACGTGCTTGCTTTTGATGGTAGTAAAAGAGTTTTTTTTTATATTGCTGATAGGCTAGCCTTCACCTGATGGCAAGTGATGATGCGGTCGTACTGTTGTTCAGGCTTACCTAGAATTACTAAATGTATCCCGATTTAATAAAGTGTGTTAGTGTGCTACTAAGATGTAATGAATTGCAGCGCTCTCTTTGATTCGAATGTTTACCGCATGGCGTCCGCGTGGACGATATCGTCCATTTGTGAATGAACTTCTATACTTCTCGTTATCTCGGACGCCGAAGGATTAAATCGGTTTACTCTTAATTTTTTTTCCAGAACCGGATTTGCAACTCAAGCTCGTGTTGTTAATATTACCTACCTTATTCGCATTGCAGGTGTTAGTGCTTAAAATGTTACAAATTTACGAGAGGAAACATTATAGTCATTTGCGGAATTCGAACCCGCCTCTTTAACTTGGCCGGGTTTTTTAACAATCGTATGGGGATGGAGGGACACGTATTGTTCAACTTACGTTGTAGGTACTACAAATAAGGCTAATTTACACGATTTGTCTATTTGTAATTAATACAAGACGGCTTAACCGATTTTAATGTATGTGATATCGTTAGATTCGTCTTGTAAACGCAAGTGGCACTAGGTACATAAAAAACAAACTGGTTGATTTTAGACGCCATATAGTAAGTTATTTTTTATCGTGTGCAATTTGATCCAAATTGAAAGATAAGATAGCTTACATCTTAATTCATATTTGTGATTACCCGCGCGAAGCCGGGGCGCGCCGCTAGTATACTTATACAATGTCACTAACGGATACCTACCTCGTGCAACAGATGGATGGTATCAAAATAACAAACGTTGAGATCTAAACCGTTGATTGGTATATATATATATATACCTACACTTTAACTGTATCACCTTCGCGACAAGAAACACATAACTAGTTATAAGTATTTGTACATGGTTATCGCGATTAACTCCCGTTAAATACATATAACTATGGTAGATTTAATTCTATGTTATACTGTGTACGCAAATACACGCTTTATTTTCACATCGAGTTGGAACATAATTGTATGGCATTAAGGCTAGAGCGCACCTAGTGCTTCCCGTACCAACGTAGTTTTGTCATATTTAAGTAAAAAACCAAACGTCAAAACTTAGTGAAACGTAGCGCCAGCATGTTTTTGAGCCTAATGTCTATGCTTTTTGCCAGTTTTCCGAATAAATAAGTATTTTCAAAATATTCGGAAAAATTGTTTTGTACAGAAATGCTTATTTTCATATAAAGGATAAAATAAATAATAAACTGAAAAAATTAAAGAATATGCAATTATGCATACAAAATTACATCAAGTTTGAGCACTTGATATCTAAAATAGGGCAAAATTACGTTTATAATAATAATAAAATTTCATTATTTATCAAAAATCCTTAGTGTTAATATCATAAAATATAATGCCGTTTGTTTGGAAAAAGCTACAAAGATACATTAGCCTTAACGGATGTGTTTCCTCTGGGCAGGCGTCGCTAGAGGTGCGGCAGGTGGGCAGGCGCGCGCTGAGCTCGGTGGCGGGCAGAGGGATGCCCGGCGACGTGGTCATCATCCACTTCAACGATGTCTACAACATCGAGCAGACCACCAGTCAGTATTCCTACATTTATCTAACATATAATAATTATATATATACTTAATGACCTATGACCAGACCTCATTTTCTTTGTATGCCTGGCTAGCTACCACCCTCAAGTAGAAAAATTACGGGCACATGAGACTTAAAAACTATGTCTCAGGGTGAAGAGCGCAGTGCAATTTATCAGTTGTGACGAAATTGTGTAGTGCGCTAATTGGTACGACAAGCTGTGTAGTAGGATTTCTTAATATCAATGTTTTTCACGTGCAACTTGAATATTCCTTCTGTGACCGTCCTAATATTATTATCTTTTGGAATTTTATTATAAACCCGCACACAATTGCCTAAGAAGGACCTTATATTTGTCTTTGCTAATCTAAAACCTGGCGCCGCTTTTATACTTAACTCTATTTTGTTATATGTTGTAATCGTGATTGTCATGTTTCATTTTAAGTTACTAGTTTTTTTTACCAACATATAATATAAACTTTCAAGTATTTATTTATTTTTTTACATAACTAATACGGTATAACCAATTACATTACATTACGTATGTAATTACAGATTCGGTAAAGTTAAAATAGCAATTTCTTTAAAAGATCCTTAAGTAATTCCCTAGGATCCATCCATATATATGAAGCAGTGATGGCTCAGTTGCATTGGCTATGGACTGCCGCACAGCAGGTCCATGGTTAGAATCCCGCCGCGGGCTTGAGCTTCACCGCATGGTGGAAGGACATTTTGCGAGATGGTGGCTAGCCCGCCTGGCTAGCCACCACATTCAAATAGAAAACCTGACGCCAAGCACCTACCGGTGTGTTCCGGCAGCAGTCCTTAAGAGCCAGTGAAATTACAGTCACATGGAGACTTAAGAACTATGTCTCAAGGTGACGGGCGCAGTGCAATTCGTGACTTGTTACAAAATGCATCTGTTATAGGCAGAGGTTAGTCCGCTTAACATCAGGTGGGCCTCGCGCTTGTTCCGTCACAATAACATAAAAAAAATATTATAATATTATAAATGCGAAAGTAACTCTGCATGTCTGTCTGTCACGCTTTCACGCCAACTACTGGACCGATTTGGGTGAAATTTGGTATGGAAATAGTTTGAGACCCGGGGAAGGATATAGCATAGTTTTTATCCAAATGCGCAAGCAGAGGTTAATGTTTTTGCGCGTTGACTGATATACGCGCGGGCGGAACCGCGGCCGGAAAGCTAGTTTCATACATGGCTACAGAACCTTCGTGTGTTAGTCGAGATTGTACTTGGCGTGTGTTTACTAACTAAATGTCTCCAGCGGCGCGGCGCTACTCCAGCATATGCTGGCAAAGAGCCAATTCTTAAAAATGTTAAGCAGCAGATAGCTGATGTCTGCCATTTGTATAGGAATGATAACGAGGTATTTGGTGTAATGACGTGAACTATGAAATAAACACACATTAGTCCGGGCCACGAGAATTTCAGTAAAAAAACAGATGTCTGCGTTAATTTTAGCTTAGAAATCTAATTTTAAACTTATCGTGTCGTATATAGTTGACATCAATGATATCTCAAAAAAATATCTTAAAAAGACACTTTTTTATTCAGCTGATATAGGTTTGCCTTTGAACACCATCTTAGTAAGTGGTGTGATCGAGGGTAAATTGGCTTAATCTAGAATTACTGGCTTTCAAGCACAGCGACCGGAAATCCGTGCTTTTTGGCAGATCTCCTGCTTGAAGGTGGTAGTTGAAGCTCAAGGCAGCACGCTGCGGCGTGTTACGAACCATATTCCCCTTTGCACGCCACTCCATAGCTATTGAGACTGGGCCATATCTTTTTCAAAATTCTCCGAGTAGCCTACCTCTTAGTGAAATACAACTCAGTGTGTCCATAAACACCCTCATTTTGACACCATGCTATAGGCAAGGAGCCCATTGCCATTATTCCAGATTTCGGACCGATAATGTCATTGTCAGGAAAACATAACTCCTTTGTCTGATCCACATATTCCGCCGGAATCGCGCCATGACGTGACTCGCTCTGCAGAGAAGAGAAAACTAGAGAAAGATGCCCATTACGCTCTATATGGCCATTATCACCGGACTGCCTAAGACTAAGCAGAAAGAGCTTTCATCATTGCTCTGAGTCCTCAGACGATTATATAGCAACCTCAAGGCACAGCCTGCTTTCCACCCCGCTTGGTTCCAACCTCCTCAACAAAACTGGATTCAACATGTAGCGGCGGCCACTAATTACACACACGGATACAGCTATTCAAATACTGATCCAATGCGTGATCCGAAAAACTGATTATTTTATTGATTTGTACTAAGCATGCAATGGTTTTCTTACAAGCTTGATATAGCCCAGATGCGTTCGTCGCCACTCCCGCATTTAATACCCTCTTGTTTCTCTGAGTGACTGCCGATTCTCAAAACGCCTCAAGCTAGGACTGCGACAGGGCAAACATGTGATAACTCGATTTTAGACCACTCTCATTTCCACTGCTTTCAGAGCTTCAGTTGTTGTTTTAACGCTCACATTGCGCCTGATGCTTTATCATAAGGACTGATGAATGTATGTTTTATTTTATTTCAGACACAGAGCCCGTGGGAGGTGCCCTGAGGTTCAGCACTGCTGTCAAAGCACTGCAACATCTGAATCCATTGGTGCTCTTCAGCGGAGATGCCTTCTCGCCCAGTATGCGTATGTGTATCTGATCAACCTATGATGACTTATGTTCCTGAGTCTTGTACTGTGGCTTCAGATAAATGAACAGTTTTTGAAGTAGAACGGCACACCATACAATTAAGGCAATCTGAAAATAATAAAAAAATTAACATAAAAAAAATCAAGTTCCAACATAAAATACGCATTATTATAAGTCAAATATTAGTCGTCAGATCTCACTCTAATTTAAATGAGAAACACCAGCCTTCGAATATAAAAAAAATATCAAAATCGGTACACCCTGTAAAGATTTATGAAGTAACACACAAAAGTAGTAAGTTTTGAAGTGCTCGTAGCGAAGTTTGCTTAGCCATTGTGAATCAATCGGCTAAGTTAAGCAACGTCCGCCGCGGTCATGACTTGGATGGGTGACCGCTGGTGGCATTACTACTGAGCGTGCAATTGCTTCGGAGGGCACGTTAAGTCGTCGGTCCCGGTTGTTGTCTTAGGCAGTCGTTATAGCATGGTGGTAGGGCATTTTGCGAATGCCTGCTTGGCTAGCTACCGCCCTCAAGTGGAAAATCTGTCGCCAAGCACAGGACGGTGTGTTCCGGCAGCTGTACTTGAGAGCCAGTAGGTAATTCTAGGTAAGTCTGAACAACATCTTCTACCACATCATCACTTACCATCAGGTGAGATTGTGGTCGAATGCTAACCTATCAGGCATAAAATAAATATAGTTGAATTGAGAACCTCCTTCTTTTTGGTAAAAATTATGCTCCAATCGTACTGTCCTTTTCACGCTCCTCGGGCTTACCGCACCGGTGATACAGACAGCATGATAGTGGCATCTCGCTTCCCTAGCACCGCGCACCGCGCGTCGCCTCTACTGTGGTCGGTAGGGACACGTCCCGTGACGTCACGCCTCTAATGTCCATTAACCGATACTTAACACGTAAACGGCTGTTTAGAATTTATGTTGTCCATGATTTTTAACCGACTTCTAAAAAGGAGGTGGTTCTCAATTCGACTATATTTTTGTTTGTCACCTCGGAAATTTTGACTGGGTGAACCGATTGTGATGATTATTTTTTAATGTTGTCTTAGGTTTTCGAGATTATTACACATAGTAATTAAACAACTTTAAACGGTTTAAATCGCGTATATTTATTCTCGTGTGGTCTTATTCAAATTTCATCAAAACTGGTCCAGCCGTTTTTGAGTTACACTCCAATAACTGAAAAGTATTTACCTATCTTGATGATTATAGTCGTTGGCAGTGAATGACAATCGATCCCGTAAGTAGCTAGTCATTAAAAAGGAGGATTTTTTTTTCCGACTTCAAAACTCAAAAGTGTGAAATAACTTGTAAAAGTTCGGTACCTTGATAGTTCAGAAGTATCTATCATCACAATATTGTGCGCAGTTTAAGTGTTGAACTCGGTTAAATTTAAACATATATATATATATATATAATATGCTTTACATTTGGCATTTTATATAATACCTACGGCTTGAACGAAACAGACAGAGAATTTGGTCGGTTGGGAACAAAAAAAATTAGTGCTCTAATAATTAGTAAATTTGCTTTTCGCTCAGCACGCGGTAGTGCTTGTAATCATAATATTTAGAAATATAGAAGGGTAGCGACATCATTCCGAGAGTTAAGTGTTTGAAAAAACACTTCTTTCGATCAGATGAAGTCTAGTAGTCTGGTTGATGGCCGCGCACCGTCCCTATGACGGTTCAAGAAATACAATTGGAGCACGAAATTTTGGCTCGAAAGATGTTTCTGGTAGCCGAGTGGTTTAGGCATCCGGTGCGAAATCGGAGGACGCTAGTTCTTTTCCCGTCCGCAACAAAATAATTTGTTCTCTAATAATTTGTAAATGTGATTTTAGCACAGCACGCGGAAAGACAAAGAATTCTTTGAAAAATTTCGTGAATTATGTATGTGTCGGGATATTTATGAAGCTGTTTCCAAAGTTTTAGTTGAAGCAATCCTTTGAACAAATGCCATTTATTTTCAGCGAATAAGCATTACCATTCGACTTGGCTATGGGGTCAGTATTTCTGGGAACGTTGCCACGCACGCCAACTGGGAGCAGCTTATTAGATTAGCATTTTAATTATTATTTATTTACCGCCCAAGTGCGGGGATTACCCCGTTTTCGTCCATTCAGTATTTTAAAATTATTTATGGGCATTAAAAATGTAAAAAAAGAATATCCACAATTTATTGTAACTCATTAGGGATAACTCAAATACTACTCACTCGTCAGATCTCACTCAAATTTAAACGGAGCAACATGACGAGCGCAAGCTTACGAATGTAAAAACAATCATTAAAGTCGGTACAACCTGTAAAAAGTTATGAGCACACAAAAAAAAAACAGTCGAATTGAGTACTTCCTCCTTTTTTGAACTCGGTTAAAGTCGGAAAAAAAACAGTCGCGATGTCTTCATCTCACAGATCCATTAGTTGTTTATTATGACGTAAAGGCACAGGTTTCGGGTATGTTTCCGTTGCAAAACTAACAATCAAACGTACCAAATTAAAAAAAATATATTATTTAATGTACGCTGGTACCTCATAGATATTTTTTAGTCAAGCGATTCGTTATTAAATGTATTAATAATTACAATTAGGTACATTAAAAATATTTTAAGAAAACATGAAATTAAAATTTTCGATAACACATTAAATATAAAATATATCTAGCGATAATTCCGCTTAATTTTCCTGTTAAGCTGACGTGACGTCAAAAACGCCACGCAGCCAAACCGAAATAGTTTTTGATACGTTTCGCTTCTTAACGAAGCACCCTCAGGCAGTCTTGACTCTTCGAGCGCACGAACGAGTAAATTAATTGTAATATTTTACAATTATTTTCTCGTAAAAATAATATTCTAAATTCTTCTTTGAAAATATTTAATGAAAACAAATATTTTAAGAAAACATTTAATTAACATTTTAATAAAACACTAAAAAAATAAAAATTTCTCGATCGTGCGCTCGAAGAGTCAAGACCTCCTGAGGATGCTACGTGTAGAAGCGACACGCATCGAACATTCTTCCGTTTAGGCTTCGTGCCTATTGTGACATCACGTCTGCTTCACAGGAAAATTAGGCGAAATTGTCACTAAATATATTCCATATATATTTTAAGTGTTTTATTAAAGTATTGTTTTAATGTCTTCTTAAAATATTTTAAATTATTATTAAAAATAGATTTCCGCAAAGTAACGCCTGAATCTATTCATTGTTTTGATGTATTATTGTTGCAGTGTCCACATTTACGAAAGGGGAACAGATGGTTCCGGTACTAAATGAAGTCGGTACCCATTGTGCAGTATTTGGAAATCACGATTTTGGTAAGTAAACACATTCACATAGTATACTGCTGATAAGTTAGATTTTGACCACATTCTCGCTTGATGGTAAGTGATGATATAGTCGAAGGTGTTAACAGGCACAACCTAGAGTTATTGACTCTCAAAGACTGGTGCCGGAACACACCGTTAAGTGCTTGACGGCAGATTTTATACTTGATTTGAATTTACATAATTATATAAGACATGTTAAAGGAATCTGAGTTTGTTCTCCATTCTTCTCGCACTGGCTTTGTCTGATCAGCAAAAATGGTATTGTTCCTCTTCGATGAACACGTCATGTCAGAGAGTTCTGCGTCAGCGCCTGTAACGTACGCTTGTGTCCACGCATAGCACGACGCGTGTCTCCCGCCGCGCTTGTTTTATTTATTGTATCGAGTGCATTTGTTTACATTTTTATTTCGAAATGTCCGCGATCGAGCTTTCGCCTGAAATAATGGCGAGTATCGTGATGCGGGTGACTAAAATGGAATCTGAACTACAAATCATCAACGAGTTAGCTGTTAAACAAGGTGATCTTATTCGTGCTCAAACCAATGAGATTCGGGATTTAAAAGCGATCATTCTTGACTCGACGTTATCAGTGGCGAAACTAAACACTCGGATTGCAGTGCCCCACAAGGGAAAGAATAGTGAGAAAGTGCGGAAACCGCCAATTTCAATAAATGAGTCAGTAGAAAACCGACAATCCTCTATGCATTTGTCAACAATAGCGGCCGATAGCGATGACTCATCGACGCCGGATCGCGCAGCTGAGCGCTCGGGCCGCTGTAGTCGGAGAAATGACGTGCTTATCTACTCGCCCAATGTCTCCACCGAAACTGCCTTAACGACTATGAACACGGTAGAAGTTGCACCACCAAAGGTACTTAAAATCCAAGACTCAGATCCACCAAAATCTCAACCGATCCACGACGAATGGAAGGAGGTACGATACAAAAAACGGCGCGAGGTATCGATGCGCTGCGTTGCTGGACCTACTGTGACGTCATTGAAGGCGGCTGAGTTTCGTAAATATTTCCACTTATGGAATATGCTATCCAGCACAGACGAAATTAAAGCTTACTTAAATCAGCTTTGCCCCCAGAGGTCTGTCACCGTAGAACAACTGAAAACGAAGAATCAGTATAATTCCTATAAGATAGGAGTTCCCGAAGACTGCTACGAAAAATGTTTTTCTATAAATGTGTGGCCTGAAAATGCACGCGTCAAGCAGTGGGTCAATTACAAAAGGCGTGCATCCACTTCAAATAAACAGCCGTTTCGGTCTGGAGTCGGCCCTCAATGAGCCGTGTACCGCATCGAGGCAGGTAAATGTTTTTTACCAAAATGTCCGCGGGTTGAAAACTAAACTGCACCTATGGTACCCCAGCATTCTAGTCTCTAATCATCTACTAGTCGCTGCGACGGAGACATTCCTAGACGATTCCGTGAATGATGCTGAATTAGTGCCCGATGGATGGACCCTGCTACGTCGGGACCGCGCTACTTCCCATGGAGGCGTCTTGCTTTGCGCGAGACCTGGGATCACCATGCGATGTCATCCTGTACTCGAGTCGGACCTCGGAGAAGATTTATGGGCCTGTGTGACTCATGGCGGTACCTCTTTTTATGTATGTGTCGTGTATATTAAACCCAAAGCTGGTGACGCTACTTACATGAACGTTTTATGCAACATTGAATCGTTTTTGACTAATTCAAATAGTAAATTTTTTATTTTTGGTGACTTAAACTTAAATAGTGCCTCTGCCTGTATTAAAAATTATTATTGTTATTTCTTAGAGTTTTGTAATTTAATTGATCATAATGACATAGTTAATTCTCATGGAAGTATTCTGGACGTAGTGTTGGCGCGGGAGTGCTCTGAGTCGCAGTCGAAGCAGGTATACGTGTGTGAGGCTGAGGGTTTTGTACCAATAGATCAGCTGTACCATCCCGGGCTTGAGATAGTCGTGAGTCTTCGATTGCGTAATACTAATCCCGGCAGTCTGCAACCTAGTAACATTGATAATTCACGCGATTGGAATTTCACTAAAATGAATTATGAACTTTTTCTTTCTCTGCTCGTGGAAACATCGTGGGCGCCTGTATTCGAATCTAATGATGTTTCGGATGCCACTGACGCTTTTTACAGTATAATTTACCAATTATTTGATAAGTCGATACCGAAAAAGAAAAGACAGGTTGCTGACTGCAATAGATATCCAGTATGGTTCGATGCGAAGATTATTGGGGACATTCGTCAGAAAACCAGAATGCACAAAGACTGGCTTATTTCTAAAAGCATTGAATCTTACAAAATATTTTCTGACCTTCGTTCTAGTTTAAAAATACGCATTTCTCAGGCTTACAAAGCACATATAACTAAGATTGAGGAAAAAATACTAGAGTGTCCACAGCGTTTTTGGGGTCATGTACACAACCTTAGGTCCAAGGGTGGGTTCGAACCCTGTGTTACCTACGAGGGGAAGTCTTTTGTGGGCGTGGAAGCTGCTGAAGCGTTTGCCAGCTATTTTTCTAGTGTGTTCTTGGACAATTTACCATTAGTTAATTGCAATAATTTCAATGTAGATGGTATGAAGGGTGGCTACATTAGTGTTCCAACTCTGACACCCGATGACGTTGAGCGCGGTCTTAATAAGTTGAAACCAAATAGTTCACCTGGACCAGACAATGTTCCTAGTTCTGTCCTCAAGATTTGTACAAAGTCTATAATTTTGCCACTTTGCTACATCTTAAATTTATCACTTTTGACTGGAAAGTACCCCAAACAATGGAAATTATCCAGAGTGACCCCTATTCCCAAGGCTAGTAACAGAACACTTGTTGATGAACATCGTCCTATAGCCATCTTATGTGCGCCTGCAAAAGTCTTCGAGTATATCTTACACAAACATATATATAGACAGGTTAAACAGCTGTTGGGTGACGAACAGCACGGTTTTCGACCAGGCCGCTCCGTAAACACAAACCTGTTATGCTTAGTGGACTACGTATCTAGTGCAATGGATCGCGGGCTCCAAACCGATGTTATTTATTTTGATTTTCAAAAAGCATTTGATAAAATAGATAATAATATATTGTTGAGCAAGCTTTCAGCCATAGGTTTCACCCCGGGCCTCCTCAATTTCTTCACTGACTATATAAAGGATCGGTGTCAATACGTTAGACATGGCTCTTATGTATCTAAGCCGTACAACACCAGGTCAGGAGTCAGCCAAGGTTCAGTGCTTGGTCCTCTTCTGTTCTTGGTCATGATGCATGACCTCCCTAATGTATTGAGTAGCGCGAAGTGTCTCCTGTACGCTGACGATCTTAAGGTATTTCTTGAAATTCAATCTCCTTGTGACTGCCTCGTCTTACAAAACGACATAAATAAAATTTTTGATTGGAGCGTGACAAATAAAATTAATTTTAATATAAGTAAATGTAATGTTATGACCTTTGACCGGAAAAAGGACCGATTTCTTTTTAATTATCACTTAGACGATCTGCCTATAAACCGGGTAAATTGTATTAGGGACCTTGAGGTAACTTTTGATCGCTCACTGACCTTTCATGACCATGTGTCAGATATCGCTAAGGAAGCTTATCGGCGACTGGGCTTTGTATTAAGGAGTTCGAGGAGTTTTGAAAATCCGCAAGTTATTAGAACTCTATACAACACATTGGTTAGAAGCAAGCTTGAATCCAGCGCATGCGTCTGGAACCCGCACCACGTCACCTACACGCGTATGCTTGAGAAGGTCCAAAAGGCATTCTTGAGGTCGCTATACAAAAGACTGTATGGGTACTATCCGTTCCTTTACCCGACCAAGTTTTTGCTCGGTCAGCTGGGCTACCATTCACTGGAGGTAAGAAGGATACTTGATCAGCTAACTGTCTGTTATAAGATACTTAGAGGCTCAGTGGACTGCCTACAACTGCATGATCTGGTATGCACCCTGTTTATCCCAGACGAACCCGGAGTCCCGGCAAATAGGCGTGGTCGGCCACACGATCTATTCTACGTAGGTAAACATCGCACTGTGGCGCGAGCCATGTCACCGCTAATCCGTGCCCGCCGCCATCTCAATGAGCTCCTTGCCGCCAACACTGATTGTGATATTATGTTTGATAACTGGAAAACTATTGTGGCTGTTTCTATGACATTCTGTGAAAATTTAATTGATCAATGGGATAGAAACAAAAAGCTTGACAGCTCTATTGACATTGACGATTTGATATAAATTATAATTATTATTATTTATGCTTTGATTATTTTGTGATTTCATTGTATTGACATTGTTTAATTTGAATTATTGTTAATTTAATTTTTATGAACATCTTAATAGTTTGGTATTGTATCAACATATTAATTATATCTTTCAATTGGCATACATTTTAAAATGTCATAGTATACAGATAATGAATTTCGAAACTCAATAATAATGTTGATGGACATAATTTGTAATGTATTAATTACCTTGTTCTTTTGTTTTTGTATTGTGAGATAAATGTAATTGAACCTGTGTCGTTTTTATCTCAATAAATAAATAAATAAAAAAAAAGTTTAATTAATTGCCAGCTCAAAGGCTTACATATCAGCTATAAATAAAATATATCTAAAAAAATATCTGACTATCGGAAAAAACGTCATCGCGTCTCTTTATTGAGATAAACAGAGAGGAATAAACCACGATTAGCGAGATATATATTTTTTCTGTATAGCTGGCAACTCTTTTGAGATCTACTCGTCAAATCAGTTTTTTTTCAATACCTGAACTGCAAGTAATTTATATTTTGTTGGCAATATTCCCAGATTTCGGGTTAGACGTCCTATCAGGCCTGGTGGCGCAATGCACCTTCCCTTGGCTGATGTCCAACGTGATCGACAACGAGACCGGCCGGCCGCTTGGCGACGGGAAGATCACGCACGCGCTCATCTCTAATGGACACAAAATAGGACTCATCGGCCTCGTCGAACAAGTAACTTATAATAATAATAATTTAATTTGGAACCAAAACACTATTTAGTTACAAACATATCAGCATAGATGACACCTGCAGGAGTATATAACTGTGTCGCAGAAGTGTGTTTTGAAGCGCTCGTAGCGAAGTTTGCTTAGCCGTTCTTAACCGATCAGCTAAGTTAAGCAACGTCCGCCGCGGTCATGAGTTGGATGGGTGACCGCTGGTGGCATTACTACTGAGCGTGCACGTGCTTCGGAGGGCACGTTAAGCCGTCGGTCCCGGTTGTTGTCTTAGAATGGCAGTCGTAATAGCATGGTGGTAGGGCATTTTGCGAATGCCCGCCTGGCTAACTACCACCCTCAAGTAAAGCATCTGTCGCCAAGCACCTAACGGTGTGTTCCGGCATCTGTCCTTGAGAGCCAGTAATTTGAGGTTAGCCTGTACAACATCTTCGACCACATCATCACTTACCATCAAACTTATCAAGCATTAAAAAAAAAATTCTACACCCTTCTCCGAAAGTAAGCTAATTTAGTTCTTTAGTAACAAACAAAGTACGTAATAATATAACTATTTAAGAAATATGTACACGTATATAGGTACAAGGAGACTAATTATGCGGCGGGTGTTTTATAAAGGTATTGTAGGTGGGCATTGCGGTGTGGTGTGTTTATGTGAGTGTCGGTGAAATGAGGTGTGATATGACGTTACTATATAACAACAAGGATTCCTTCTGTATCCTGGTACGACAAAGATTGCAACCATGCAGTACATTTCAGTTTGCATTTATAAAATATAAGGGATATATATTTAATTGTCTGTTGAACTTATTGTATAGGAACTCTCTATATAGAGCGCAGACAACTTAAACAATGTGTCGGCACTGGTGATGTACGGTGTGGTAGTCCCGAAGTGTTCGGTATGGCCGAGCGCGTGCGTGGTACAGACTTCACAGGGACGCTCACTGGAGACCGACGGGCTACAGAGCGGGTACAGGAGGTGTCCACTGTTGGATGAGCGCACTGAGAATAAAAGTCTCTTTTCTGTTCAGCTACACACCCACTGTAACCACTGTACCACACACACACAATACAATTCTATATGGGAATACCATACAACCATATATCTCTACACATGATCACGAACATTAAATATAAAAAACAGCGCGTAAGTCTCCATATAGTCCCAGAGTTAATGTCGTAGGGCCCATTGTCAACGATGCAACACGGCCGGTCACGGCCACCCCCCCTAATTTTGGTCTTAGAAATGATCACATCAAATTGGTCGAGTCAAGGCAACGTTGTTGCGCCACACGGTACAGTTTAAACCACGCCCGCCGCGGTAATGTTTGTATTCTGCTCTTTTTGAGCTTGACTTACATTTCTTTACATAATATATTCGTTGGCTAAATAGATCACCCGTGGGGGATTATTTACCATTCCGTGAATGGACGGTGCGGTTGCCGGGTCGGGTCCTCAGCGTTGCAGACGAAGAGGCCAGAGGGGCCTGCGACTTGCTACCCAGGGGCAGGGCTAAGGGGCCTCTTTACGATGCTTCAATTGTCCCCTTCACCGCTCGAGCCTCCTCCCCTGCCTACCCATATTTGGTAAGATCGTACTAATGCCGCTTTAGATACACGTTCTAGGATGGAAGTCAATCACGTATAACTGTGTCATCTGATAACGCGTTTAAAAGAAGAGTTATTTCGCAATATTTGTTTCGTTTTCAGGAATGGCTGGATACTTTAGCGACAATAAACCCCGAAGAAGTGACCTTTATAGATTTTATACAAGCCGGTACTAAACTAGCGTCGCAGTTGAAACAGGAGGTAAGTTGTTCTTTTTTTTTAGTGAAATCTTAGGAGTAGTTTGAGTTATCCCAAATATGCGTATTTTACGTTTTTATTCAGTTCATTTTTGTTAAAATTTTTGTTATTGCCATCCCATCTTATTCATTATCTTATTTTGTTCAACATAAATAAGTATTTTCCAGTTTCTAATAAGCTAAATATTTGTTTATTCACCGACAAAAAAGGAGGAGGTACTCAATTCAGTATATGTTGTTAATATCAAAGTTCTGAGGTAACAACCTCAGAACTTTTGACTGGGTAAACCTATTTCGAAAATTATTTTTTGTTTGAAAGCTGATGCTTGTCGTCTGGGCCCATTTAAATTTCATCAAAATTGGTTAATTTGTTTTAAAGTTACACTCCGATAACTGAAAATTATTTATCTTGATGATATAGTCGTTGGCAAAGAATGACAATCTATCCCGTGACTAAGTGCGAAGTTCACTAAAAGAGACATAAAAAAATGTTAAGTAACCTAAAAATGGAAGCGAATTCAACACCCAAAAGTGTGAAATAACTTGTCGAAGTCGGTACCATTCGATTCCATTTTTTGGTTAACATTTTTTTAGCTCTGACATTATTTTGTATATATATCTAATTAATGTATTTTGATATTTTATTATGCTAAATGACAGTAGTGAAATCTGTTTGCTCTGTAATTAATTATTCAACGATGTAATTGGCTTCTTTAAATTGTTTTAGTTGTAAATGATGAATAATAATAAAATAATATATTTTGATATGTTTTGATCATGCAGTTTAATAGCACATTGTTGGGTAAATACTCTGAACACGTAGGTGAATCAATTTCTTCATCGTCATTATCAATTGTGTATCGTGATATATGTCATAAGATTTTGAATATTATTATAATACTTATAATAGTATTCAAAATCAAAGTAAAGTAAAATGAGAGGTGCTGTCTAGAGAATGCGTCTTAGCATATTCAGCTCATTTATTTACCTTCTACCTGCCGTAAACTGAAAAATCTCTTATTAGTTAAAAAAAACTTAATGAGTGTGTTAATAATTATATACTTCATCTTCATCCTATGCGTAAGTTCTCATGTCTTCTTTTCTCACGCTCATCCTGTATCGCTTTCTCCTTCAATCGGTGTGTTTTCATTCAGGAAAAGATGCTAACGTTTTAGTTAACTTTTGCTTGTTACAGGGTTGTGAATACGTCATAGCACTGACTCACATGCGGACCCCGAACGATATAAAGCTTGCGGAAGGCTCCACTGATATCGACCTTATATTGGGAGGTCACGATCACGTCTACGAAGTCTTAGAGGTAGGGGGTTATGTTCACGCCAAACTTCCTTTTGGCGTTGTACAGTTGCAGATAATAAAGTTGGTGGAAATAGTCACATATAAGTTGTTAGAGTACTAAATCATTTTATGTATTTCAACAAACCATGTATTTTATATTTAAACCCAAAATGTAGTTTCTATATTACTTACTACATACGTCACTTGATATATGATAATAATGTTTATTGTGCAAAAAACAAGTATGTAGATCAGACAGAAAAACTTGAAACAACTGAACTTATACTGGAAATGGAATAATTCTGGCAAAAATCACAGCGTGGACGAAGTATGAATATTAGTACGCAAATTACTGACAGGGACATTTGTAATCTTTTCCTTACAAAGTACATCTAAACCGCCTGTGACTTATTGCCATTGTGAAGCCACAATATGGCTTTATAGACTGGCACTAAAGAATCTATTTTGTAATAATAAATAACAATAAAATCAAGTTTTTGATCCTTATAGCGTCAAAATGTTATTGGTATAGCTGTGGTGTGCAGTTCGGCGACTTAAATGTTTCAATTTATTTTGATAAATTTTCTACTACCCCATTAGAAGTTCTTCGAGTGGCAACACTATTATGTGTTTCTAAATACGATTACAAGCACTATCGAAACTGCGCGGAATCGGAGGCCGCGGATTCGATTCCCGCCCGGAGCATAACATTTTGTGCCCCATAATTTGTAAAATATTATGATGCGTGTTGGTTTCTCAGGTAAACAACAAATACATAGTGAAAAGTGGTACAGACTTCAGGCAGTTCTCTAAAATCTCCATCAGCTTCGGCGAAGAGTGCACCAGGGTCGATATAGCGGACTGCCACGTCACCAGCTCTTATGCCGAAGATCAGGTCCTCAAGGGAAAGGTGGAAAAGTACTCATGTAAGTCGTTGTATGGTTTTGTGTACACCATGGTATTTTGTTGCATTGCTAATTAATTAGAGAAAGAAAATCTTATTATAAAAACTTACGCTCATATTTATATCTATTATATGAAGAACACGGGTGTTTGAGCGTAAACTTACTATGAGTCGATATCGCTATCTACAATGTTTCGGCTTCTGCCGGAAGCCTTCCTCAGGATTTAGAGTGTGGTATAGGTGGGCCGGCGTCGCGTCACGCTCCACACTGCGGGCGGCAGCTCGCTGTGCTCGAGCCGACGGCGCTGGCGGTGGGGGTCGCTGCGGGGAGTGTTGTGGCGAACGCTGCGATTTCGGTAAAGGATGCGATGCACCATCTTCATCGCTACTGCTTTCTTCAGATGACACCATCGCAGTCCGACAAGCAAAACTAACTGTGTCCACCATCTCCTGCTTCACATTCTTCAAACCTCCATGAAGACGATAGCTGACACCATTAAGATAATTGAGAATCTATTCCATACTCTCTTATACCTATCGAGTATTTGAAAGTAATAGAGGTCATACTAACAAGTGGATACTTTTTATGGCGGGGTGACTACTACCTACAGACAGAGGGTGTTGCCATGGGCTCACCTAAGCTCCAGTGATAGCCAACATTTTCATGGAGTGGTTTGAGCAAACGGCATTGAGCGGCATATCCTTCAAACCAAAATACTGGTGGCGTTATGTTGACGACGTGTTTGCCATTCTACACAAGGATGACTTGGTACCCCTATTGGAACACCTGAATAAAAAACATCCAAAAATAGCTTTCACGGTGGAAAAAGAGAAGAATGGTACGTTGCCTTTTCTGGATGTGTTGGTAAAACGAAAACAGAACGGTCGAATTTCACACACCGTGTACTGTAAACCAATACATACCGATAGTTACCTAAAAGCTGATTCACATCATCACCCGTCACACCTAGCTTCCGTGCCTAGGTCACTCATTAACAGAGCGCTAAGATTGTGTGATCCTCAACATGTGGACATGGAACTTGCGCATGTACGTTCAGTACTAGAGTCCAATGGGTATAGCTGGAAGCAAAGCAATAGGATTGCAAACACGTCTGCACGAAGCCGGAGAACAACAGGGCAGTAGCATACCTACCATTTATCAAGGGGGTGACGGATAAAATAGGAAACTTGCTACGGCGTAAATTTTCTATCAAGACGATATTCCGCCCCCCTCACAAATTAGGCAATTACTGCGATCTCCGAAAGATAAGAACTCACTGGGTACCCCGGGAGTCTACATGAGTCCATGCGATTGTGGTAAATGCTATATAGGTGAAACAAAAAGGAACGTGTCCACAAGGCTCGGAGAACACATTCGCTCCATGAAAAACGCGGACAGCCATCAGTCTGCTGTGGCAGAGCACGCCCTGACATCTGGGACGACGCACTACATCCGTTTCGACAAAGCCCGGGTTTTAGCTAAGGATAAGTTTTACGTACCGCGCAAAATCCGCGAGGCTATAGAAATTAGTCGTCGTCCTAATTTTAACAGAGATAGAGGGTGGGCGCTGTCACAAAGCTGGAGAAGTCTTCATGGAGGTTTGAAGAATGTGAAGCAGGAGATGGTGGACACAGTTAGTTTTGCTTGTCGGACTGCGATGGTGTCATCTGAAGAAAGCAGTAGCGATGAAGATGGTGCATCGCATCCTTTACCGAAATCGCAGCGTTCGCCACAACACTCCCCGCAGCGACCCCCACCGCCAGCGCCGTCGGCTCGAGCACAGCGAGCTGCCGCCCGCAGTGTGGAGCGTGACGCGACGCCGGCCCACCTATACCACACTCTAAATCCTGAGGAAGGCTTCCGGCAGAAGCCGAAACATTGTAGATAGCGATATCGACTCATAGTAAGTTTACGCTCAAACACCCGTGTTCTTCATATAATAATGAAAATCTTGCTGTAGTCAGGTTAACATTGCTAGAAACCGCGAAAGTAAAAAATAATAACAGACAAGAGAAACTTTTTTTACATTTTAATCTTTACATTTTTATAAGTGTCTCACGAAAATGTTCTGGAGTACAAGTCCGCGGCAGTACCACGGTAATGTTATCTATACAGTATCTTAACTCGGTTCTGTCGTTGAAATAACTACCTACAGCCGCGCTGTACGTAAACATGCGATAGGGCTACCCGCCTCCAGTATTTCAATTACATTTGCCTACTTTGTGTTTTCATTTAGTTTTGTGATTGCAAATATACTTTTTTTAAATAAATAAAATTCTTTGTGACATTAAAAGGAAGTGTTCACTAAAAATGCGTGTTGTTTTTTGACTATAATCTATTTTTTTTAACAAACGAGTACTGAAAATTGTACTGCGTTGCTATTGGCCAACGTAATCAACATAAAGTTCGTTCCACACGAACTCTGTAGTTACATTCAGTTGAGTCTTCGACTACCTGCGCGTCGCTGAATATTGATAGTAACGAATCAATACTAAAGCTGCAACTATTGCATTAAGGTAAGCAAAACAAAGATCGTTTAGAAAAAAATGTAGCTAAGTTAACAAATGGTCTCGTCATACGTTTGCTGACGTATCACTGTGAGCTAAACCCAATTGAACTCATTTGGTCTCAAGTGAAGGGCAGGAAATAACAAAAAATATAAAATTTATGAAGTCTGAACTGTTTTGTTACAATGAGTAGCTAAAGTGGATAGATAAAAATGGTGGTCATGTCTCAACCCCTAAAAAAAAATTCAATTAATAAAAAAAGTTAATAGAATAAAGGAAACTGAGTGATACGAGTGAAATAGGTAGACCTATTTCATTCATTCCTTTATTCTATTAACTTTTTTTATTAATCGAAATTTTTTTAGGGGATTAAAGGAAATACTTGTCCATTAAAAAGACACACATTATGTGCCGTCAACTATAACACACTATAAAATAATTTTAGTTACCAGTAAGTAAAATTATTTTATAGTATTACCTTTCAGTTTCCAGAATATATAAAATAAGTTATGTCTGGATGCGTTTTTAACGAATTCATGCAACCGAAAACATTACAATATATCCTACTCGTCATATTAAATATGTAATATGTACATAAACTTATTTTTAGTGAAAATATCCCGCGTTTATTGTTAAAAAAATAACACACCGTCCATTCGTCCCTGCGGCACAGACGCGACTGTCTGCGTACCGAGCGCATGCCGAGATCGAGGCGCGTAGGTATAACTCGCATTTCGTCCGTTTCTATGAAGTTGAAATACTGTATAGATAACATTACCGCGGCAGTACTCTGCAGTCCGACACATTCGACTACCGACGCCGCCTGCCCAGCGCTCGTCGGATCGCCGGATGTCGGCTCTACTGTACTTAGATATTGTTGAACTCAACAAAACTATATCGCTTTAATGTATATCTCTCACCAACAGCAATGATCGAAGGAAAAATGGACGAAGTACTGGGCAAATTCTGCGTGCCCTTAGAGGGAAGATTTTCCAAAATCCGCGCGTCCGAGAGCAACCTCGGCAACTGGGTGTGCGACGTGCTGCTTGGCGCCACGGCCGCAGACGCGGTGCTGCTCAACTCGGGCACCTTCCGCAGTGATCAGGTGCGTGCGATACTCGCAGGGGGAATTGGATAAATCCACCTAGTTATTCATAAAAACGTAAGTTTTGCAAACTTTATGAGAATTTAGGTATACCAATATTTGCAACCAATATTGTTGGTAGCAGTAAAAGTATGGTATTTTTTTTTATCTCGAAGTGGAACCGACTTCTACACTCAAAAGTGTGAAATAATTTGTTGAAGTCGGAACCCTGCTTTGAAATAGCTAAGTAGGTACGTATTATCACAATATTGTGCGCATGTTACTGACTTCGGCAAGTTATTTTTTAACCCATTAAAGCTATCTATTAGTCCATGAGTACGTAAATTCGGCTTGCGAGAGTTGCTGTCTATGCGCACAAGGCGGCGCTGCGCTCTAGTTGCACAGCGCGCTCTCAGTCCACCGAGCGTCGACTAGCTCAATGTCACAGTGCAACTAAAACAGTTGATAGACTCCAGGAGGTCTACTGCCAAAAACGAAGTTCAAAGTTTCGTTTGAAGGATCGCACCTTTTCTTACCACGAAACACTTTCGGATCCAAATTTCGATAAATGCGTACTTCGTGAATTGACATAATATTTCCCGTATTTTACCCTACTCCCAAATGTTATTTGGAATTTATAATTTCGTATTTAGAAATTAAGTTGATTATGGATTAATGATAATCTCGTAATAGATACGCCCTACTTTTTCGTCTGTCGTAGAGTTATCGTTTGCTGCGAAAATACTTTGCTTCGACAAAACTTGCTGCATTCCATTTTTACACATTTTCGTTTTTAACTAAGAAGCTATGTACCAAGTATAAATGAGCACCTACACCGGTATGCTATTTCATAGGATAGTTTATACATTGTAAATTTTATCCCTCATTTGCAGCATACATCACAAAAAAGAAATTTACCTATTTTATACCCGTATAATGGTGGAAGAAAAAGTTATGGAGTCTGAATATGAATGTAGGTATATACAAGAGTCGCTGTTACAACATATTAAATCATTCTTGTGTTTTCAACAATATGTTTACTTAATTTAGGTACACGTTGCATTGTTGTTCGCAGAAAGCAGCGCGAGAAACTGGAACTTCAAAAAAGAAGGGTTACGTGTATTATGGGTCTGCCTCTTCAAAAAATAAAAACATTCTGACAAACGTTGTATTGAACACATGGGCTTATCTACTAATGTAAGGCTCATGGTTGCATTCTCGTTTTCATATTCGAAGTAGAATTAACTAAAGAGTTTATAGTGTTAGGCATTATTCCATTTGGTTCTTTGTTCGTCGACGACACAACCATCACTGTGAATAACATTTGTTTACTAAGAAAATAAATCGTAGAATACATTGAATTCTACAAACACATACGTGAATAAATAGTTTATTAATTATCGAAACATTATTTTTCTCAAATTCTTTTTGGTTTTTGATTTTTATACCAACTATTTTTTTATATCTCTACTATTTTTTTTATTACTTATTTTATTATCTTACAGTTCAAACACCACACGGTATTATTTATTTGCTTATTGAGTATTATTATCATGAAATAATACAGTTGCTGTTTAAATTTTGAATGAAGTTTGTAATGTACCACTCCTTAATATAATTTAAGCCGTAAGAGGCGGCTAAGGGAAATTTACTGAAAGGTGGGCAGCAGCGCCTTCAAATGATCTGCCAACTTACACTGCGATCCCCAAGCCGCCTGCCATGCGTGGGGACTCTAGTCACAACAATTTAAGATATTAATGATTAAAAAAATCTTACATTCACGAAACGATAAAAGTATAGAACTATCCAATAAACTACTTACATACCTATTTCATATAAATGTAGATTTAAATTTATGTTTAAGAATTAGTTTCTTAATCAACTTAAAAAATATGGAGGAAAGTTATAATCACGTATATTTTTTTATGTTACTGGATCATGCAAATCCAGTAAAAAGTAACGCTTAAACTTATCGTTATGATTATTTTATGTTGAGCAGCATATATCTACAAATGAGTGTTCTAGTAGTTCGTAAGTTATACTCAATTTACTTAATAAAATTATTTGCTAAATGAGCCTATAACTAAAAATTACTACTCTTGCTGATGTTAACCAATATTGTGAGTGACAACTTGTCTTAGATGTATATTTAAGATACTAAAAATGTTGAAATAAAATTAATTAAGCGTCACTGACTCCTTTTTGAAGCACTCGTTGCGAAGTGTGCTTAGCCTTTCTGAACCGATCAGCGAAGCTAAGCAACGTCCGCCTCAGTCATGAGTTCGATGGGTGACCGCTGGTGACATTACTACTGGGCGATTCCGTGCTTCGGAATCGTTATAGCATGGTGGTAAGACATTTTGCGAATGCCCGTCTGGCTAGCTACCACTCTCAAGTAGAAAATCTGTCGCCAAGCACCTAAAGGTGTGTTCCGGCAGCTGTACTAGAGAGCCAGTAATTCTAGATTAGTCTGAACAACATCTTCGACAACATCACTTACCATCAGGTCAAAGGGCTAACCTATCAGGCATAAAAAAATAATAACACCAAAAAAGATGAAAGCAACTTGTGGAGGTCGGACAATGATACTGTGAGCTCAGAGTGTTTTGAATCTGCATGGTATCGACTTCCACAAGTTATTTCATACTTTTCCGCGTATGAAATTTATGTAGTTACGTTTATAAAAAATATTTTCTAAAACTCCTGTAAATTTATTTGACGTATGCTTTCTCCTAGTAGTGAATAATTAAGGTGAACATTGTCGTTATTGTTTTGATAATCAGGGTGAAAGTTTATGTTGTCATCTTGAATTTTTAAGTTTCTAATGGACATATTACGCTCATTTCTGCTGTCTATGATTTCGGGCAGTAAGCATTTCATATCAAATTTTATTAATTTTGGTCTCACCTTAGTTTCCAAAAATGTAACCTTGAATCTGGTAATACAAAATTGAGTTTTTATTTACAGAAGTAGTTCTAATGTGTTTATATATTGTTACGGCGCAAGGGCTCGAACAATCTAGAATAATCCAAAGTCAGTAAACAAGTAAAAGAAATCAAGAATGTACCTATTCTTCGCACAAAAGGTTATAAAAAAAAGGGTCGCCTTTGTTCTCAGGCAACTAGTAAACAACCACAGTATAAGTAGTAGTTAAATTTTTGGAATTCCATTCAAAGTTGTTTACGTTAAAAGGTTAATTTATGGCCCTTATTGTTTTTCTATCTAGACTATTTGTGAACATTCTGGAAACCATGACTTTTGAGTATAAATAGGGTCGGGTCCGGGCCGACCATTCTTACTTTGAGTTCGAAACGATCAACAGTGCGATTATCTTTGGACCAAGTGCTCCAAGCGCGAATAGTGAAGTACAGTGAAGTTGTGAATAGTGTTCTGTGGAGTGCGATCAGTTCAGTGTTATAGTGTTGTTGGAAGTGACTGTAGAACTGTTGAATAAAGGTGTCAGTGTGTCGAAAACGTATTGTATTATTTATCCTGAAACCCCAGCTCGTAACAAATTGGTGTCAGAATTGGGGATAAATAATGCCTGTGCTGCCAAAGGAAGACGTTGAGGGCATCCGAACGAGGAGCCAGCGGCAACAAGACATCGACCAACGAAGGTTTGGAGGAGCTACACCACCAGTGCTCTGCGAAGAACAGCCGGCTGCAGAGATAACCACCGCCACTACGTCGGGAACCGCTTCGACTATGGCTGCTCCGGCTGCGCCTGATTTTGCTGCACTGATGGCGATGCTTCAAGAGCAGGCCCGCCGCCAAGAGGAGCAGGCTAAGGAACAGGCCCGTCGACTGGAGGAACAACTGCGACCGGACAGGGAAGAACAGACCCGTCGCCAGGAGGAGCAGGCTAAGGAACAGGCCCGTCGACTGGAGGAACAACTGCGACAGGACAGGGAAGAACAGACCCGTCGCCAAGAGGAGCAGGCTAAGGAACAGGCTCGTCGACTGGAGGAACAACTGCGACAGGACAGGGAAGAACAGACCCGTCGCCAAGAGGAGCAGGCTAAGGAACAGGCCCGTCGACTGGAGGAACAACTGCGACAGGACAGGGAAGAACAGACCCGTCGCCAAGAGGAGCAGACTCTTCTGATGAAAGACCTGCATGCAACGTTCGGGAAGAAACTCCAACTGGTGGAAGATCAGGTCCATAAGCTTGAGAACCGCTTCGAAAAAGTGGAAGCTAGAATGGATGACGTGCAAAAGACGCTGGGCATTTTAAAGACTGGAGCTGGATTACCTGCGCCAGTAGTACCCGCATCGTCACTACGAGGATTCAAAGTACCACCTTTCGACGGAACCTCTTCGTGGTCGGCCTATAAAATCCAATTCGAGGCTGTTGTGAAGGCAAATGGTTGGACTAAAGATCAGGCTATGACAGCGCTTACTCTGGGCCTTCGTGACAAAGCCCTAACAGTTCTGGAGGCCCTTGGAAAGGACATAGCTTATGACCAACTTCTGGAGGCATTGGAGTCTCGGTTCGGTGATGCTCATCTGGAGCATGTGTTCCAAGCCCAGCTCAAAGATAGAACCCAGCGAAGCAGTGAGAATCTGCAGCAGTGGGCCCTGGAAGTGGAGAAGCTCGTAAGGAAGGCGTACCAGACATCACCGGCGCTCATCGATGGAAATCTACTCCAAGTGTTCATCGACGGGATTCGTGACTTAGAAGTGAGAGCTGCAGTGAGGCTGGGTCATCATGAATCAATAAAGGACGCCCTAGCCCATGCTTTGGAGGTAGAAGCTGTGCGGCAGGATCATCGATCGCATTACATTCGAGAGGTTACCACACAATGTTACCGTGACGACAACCAGGGATTCAGCCCTCGATGTTTTGAATGTGGAGAAAGGGGTCACTTGCGGTATGACGGCCCGCAGCGGAGCGATAGAAGAAACGACAGATCATGGGAAAGAAAACTTTCTACTACTGGTGTCAATATGCAAAGGGCCAGAAAAGGAGATACACAATCTGATACAAATTTTCGAAGATTCAGCCCGAGGTGCTACCCTGGTGCTGCTGTTGCGCTGAAAAAGTAAATACTAGAATCAAAAATTATGTTTAATAATAAAGTCCTGCTTTTCCCGGCATTCTGGAAGCTGGAAAAGATAACGAGGCGATCTCTGAATAACCTATGATTATCCCTAATATAAAATTATTTTGTCTAACAGATTATTAACCATTTCAGCACAATAAGAAGTTTTGTCAATGAAATTGAAAACAATCTCTGGTTTTCAAGATATTCCCTTTATACCGTCCAGGCTCATTATGAAATCCTATTTAACACCTGTTCCTGGTCAGGTAACAATATAAATTAATTTAGGAATAATCCTCATTTAAAAGTTTTCGGTATTAAAAAGGTTGGGTCGAACACTTGATGATTATTGTTATTATTACAAGGGCTATGTATATGAAAATTTGATAGATTAGCATTGGCATTTTCCTCTTTGAAATTGTATACTCAGATTAGCCTTTAGAATTAAATATTAGAAATAGTACTCAATAATAAAGTGAGGTTATGAAAAAGGAAAGAGATAGCACATACGAGCAAGCGAGAAGAAAGATCAAACTAATGGATGTTACCCTGCCTCCCGCAAGCTGGTATATATACCCCTCATCCACCTATGACACAGAGAGACCTCGTCACCACTCGCACTGTCAGTACGTGCGTACATATTTCGCGTTTCAGAAATTAAATGTCAAGTAAAGGCAGTTTGAGGATACATCTTCATACCCCAAAAAAATCAAAGAAACATTTGATATGCGTTGAGGAGACGTGTGTCGTTGACGCCACGCAGTTTCCTCCGCTGGATTTAAAGGAACGGACGCGGTCCATCAAAATGGCCGCCATGAGGTCACACTAATCCACGAGCAATTAAATGGAGCAAACGAGGACATATTTTTGAGAAATGAGGATCGGCATACATGAAGGACAGGAGCTTAGTCCCTCGTAACAAAAGTCCAAATTCAAATTCATTTATTTGTCAGAATGCAGGTTATCAAGTTGTAACATGGTTGAAAAAGGTAATTCCCAGGTACATTCTCGCCTATATAAGGCATGCAAATATTAACAACACAATAAAGGGTTCGTTATACATAATAATATAGTCTTTTTTTTTAATTTTACAAAAATAAGAAACAAGTAATAAAATAAGTCAGCAGTACAATCAAAATAAATATTTCAGAATAACAATTAAAATAATGTTTAAAAATTACAATACAAAATGTCATGATTTTAAATATAATTTTCTATCATCTAGGAATTCATTTATACTATAGTAACAGTTGTCAATGAGTAATGTCTTCAAATTATGTTTAAACTTCGATATATTACACGCTTTTAATGCTTCTGGTACTTAATTATAAATTTTAGGAACCATACAAAATACACTTTTGTGCATTAGTGTCGTATGGGACATTCTGAGGCACAACTGAGATTTATTTCTAAAGTTTAACTTGTGTCCATCTCTTACCGATTTAAAGTAATCTAGGTTATTTTAAACAAAAAGTGCGGTTTCATATATGTACATGCATGGTAATGTCAGAATTTTAAGTTCTTTGAAGTGTGGTTTACAACTATCTGTAGATTTAAGATTTATTATTGCTCTAATGCACCTCTTCTGGGCCAGAAATACCTTTTCCTTATTAGTTGAGTTTGCCCAGAAGATTACTCCATACCTTAAAAGTGAAGCAACGCTCCCATGATAGATGGTGTAAGGCATAGGCCATGTTATTGACCCGCTTGGTTAAGACGTCTGTGTGATACTTCCACGTGAGTTGTCTGTCAATATGCAGTCCTAGGAATTTTGTGAGCTGTATTTTATTTATAATTTGATTTAAATAGTGTATGTCAAAGTCTGATTTAGATGTCCTTTGATTAAAATGCATAATATTGGTTTTATTTAAGTAAATTTTTAAATTATTTATTGTTAACCAGTTTATTATGTTATATACTGTAGAATTAATGTCAGTTATGTAGTCAGTAAATTGCTTTTTAATGATGATAGTACTATCGTCAGCAAACAGTACCATGGGGTGTGTTGTGCAGTTTGGTAAGTCGTTTATGTAGCATAGAAAGAGTAAAGGTCCTAACACACTCCCTTGAGGTACCCCGTACTGAACTATAAGTGGCTCAGATAGATATATGACCTCACATTTTTTTTGCATATTAATTCTTCTAACTTCCGTTTTTTGTACCCTATTTGACAGGTATGATTTCATGAGATCTAAGACGTTGCCTCTTATTCCGTAGCATTCTAATTTATGACATAATATATTATGGTCAACACAATCAAAGGCCTTAGTCATATCCATGTAAATTGAACATACAGGATTTTTTCTGTCTACATTTTCCATTACGCTGTTTAGGAAATCGAAGACGGCCATATTAATAGACATCCCTTTTCTGAAGCCTTTTTGATTCGAAGTTAAAATATTGTTAATATCTAAAAAGTTGTATATAGCATCATAAAGTAACTTCTCAAACACCTTTGCAAAGACAGGTATTAAGGCAATTGGTCTGTAATTAGATAATATATCCTTTTTACCTCGTTTAAATAGTGGTTTGATAATTGATGTTTTTAGTCCATCTGGAAATATTCCTTTTTCTATACTTAAGTTTATAATGTAACAAAGTGGAAAACATACTATGTCTTTTACGTATTTAATTACCTTTGTCGAAATATCGTCATATCCGACACTATTTGTGTTTTTTAGATAATAAATTTTTTGCATAACATTTTGCGGCGTTGTCGGGGAAAGAAATATTGATGAACAATTGGATTGTGGTAATTTACTAAATTCTGAATTTAAGTATTTGGTTATGTTAGAGTTGTTCTGAATGTCATTAATAAAATAATTATTGAATGCGCTAGAGATGTCACCGGGGTCAGTTATTAATTTGTCATCAAGTCAAATTTCGAATATATAATCTTTATTTGTAACTTTGTCCTTATTGATTACTTGCCAAGTAGCTCTCGACTTATTTACATACCTAATGATGTGGTAATTATTCTGCGCTCGTTTAGTTAATCTTATAACTTTTTTATAAGTTGCAGAATAGTTCCTAAATGCCTTTTTATTGTTAGGAGTTGGTGAAAGACGATATTGCCACAATAGCTGTCTCTTCTTCCTCGATCCCTAATAATAAATTTTTTCCAAGGAAAACATAGGTCGTAAAACAATTTGATAGTTTCTAAAAAAATATTATATGCATTATTCGGTTCTATGGAATCGTATACTTCACGAAAACTTAGGTTAAGAATGGATTTTTTAAATAACTCTAGGTTCTCTGTACATAGATCTCTTTTTGAAATTGTCCATGACTTGAGCTTGCAGGTTCTTTTGACTGGGCATTTAAGTAATTGTGCGCTGTGATCTGACAATGCCATTTCAATTACTTCACCCTTGGATCGGACATTAGACAAAATATTATCAATACAAGTCTTACTTATAGGTCTAGTTATTTCTGTTATAGAAGGTCTTAAGTTATAACATAATAATAAATTTTCGAAATCAAATGTCAAGTTATTTCTTTTAAGAATGTCAATATTGTAATCTCCACATATCAAAACCTTCCTACCACAATTGTCTGTGGCGATTTTTAATATGTTTTCTAAATTTCAAAGAATATATCCATGTGTTTAGACTTAGGTACTCTATATATAGCCACTACTATTGTATTATGTTTTGTCAATTCAATAGCACAACATTCTACAATATTCATTACTGATAGGTCTTTAATTTTAGCGATTTCTCTGTACTCATGGTGAGCTCTTACTATTATACATGCTCCTCCTCTCCTTTCATTCCTATAATAGCTTGCTGCTAATCTGAAATTTGGAATATGTAAAGTTGCCTCGTCACCTAATTTCATGTTATGTTCAGTTGCGCAAACTACGTCAACGGATTTCCCTAAAGCCTGTAAATCTTCGAAATTAACAGTTAGCATATCTTGTTTATTTATAATACCTGAGATATTCTGATGTAAAACATTAATATGATTAAAGACGAAAAAACTTTTCAGATACAGGCTTATTATGGTAATCTTTATTTTGCTTGTCGTTGATTTGATTATCAGTGTTTCTTTTTGGTTGCGTCAAAACAGGAAAATAATTAAGAATAGTGTTTTTCATGTTTACATTCTTTTGAACAGTAAAAGAAATCGGTTTTTTAAAGTAAAACGGTATAGTACCTTTACGGGGTTCCTTGCAATCAGGTTTTTCATTATATTTCCTATTCATGTTAAAAGCATCATTTATTGTTTTAACATAATGTGGCAAATAAAGGTTATTATAATCGATTGTATCTATCCAATAATTGATCCTTTTACACATGTCTCTTGTTAAATCTCTTACATTTTTATCTAGCTCTATGAAGTAACAGTTGTCAACATGATTAGCTACATTTTTTAATAATTTATTCAATTCATATTCATTTAAATACTTGTTCCTACGGACACTAAGCAAGAATATACTAGATACTTTTAGATACTTGAGAGTAGCGTAAATTTCAAATGCCAGTTTCATAGGATCTCTGTCATATTCACCTAAACACAATATTAATTTATCTTCTTCACTAAATTGATAACCTCTACAGAGTTCTAGAAGAGCTTCTGTGTTCTGTTAGCCTGCGGCTTCAAGAAAGCTTTTACGCTGTATTTTTCATATTTAGTATTCACTCGGCTGTATACAAGGTTCGATGCCAGACTTCGACATTGTCCACCACCTATTATTACTACTTTCTTCTTTGGTTTCTTATCTTCTTTTCTGTCAATAAAGGGTGTAGTCTCTTTTGTTTTCATATTACCTGCCCGAGAATCAGTATTGCTTTTTAATAACTCTGTCCCTTCTTTTGTATGTTGCAATATATTTTTAATTTTGGCGCAGTTTTGCATTTATGTTCGTTTATTTTTTTCTGTGATATATTTAATTTATTTTGCAGATTCTGTATTATTTTCGAGAGTTTTTTGATCTTTCTCCTTAAACTTTTACTGTTAAAAGTACATGGTTTTGTCTTAAAGTTCTGCTTTTTAGGTAGTTGATTTCTTTCTGTCAATTCTTTAATTTTATTGTTTCTTCCCTTTTCTTCTTCCAGCCATTTGGATAATTGTTCAATATCATTTTTCAAATCATTTATTATTTTTAAGTGTTTCTTGCAATCTAAATTTCTTTGTGTCATTGATGCCGATTCCAAAAGCTCTATTGAGTCAGTTGACGTTCTTGTAAAAGGTACCATAAAATCAATTTCAAACCCCCATGTGCGCGTTAAAATCTCGTACTTTCCCCGCGCGTAGTAGTAAGCAGCAGTGCTCGGCGTAATAGGACTGATATAGACAATGTAACTTTCGCCAAATAAATAATATTTTGTTAATTGTAAAACTTGTTTCCATCAGTCGTGCCCCTTAGCGAAGCATTCCCTTTTAAATAGGTACTAGCCGCCATCGGCAACAAGACGGCCTGGTTATAAGGTCCTCGCTGCTGCCCGCTGACTATCCAAGACATCTAAGTAAAATAAATATTTGTCGTAAGTATCGCTCTAAACACATAAAGCACCTCACAATACGACAGGTGGTATGTCAGTGAGCGGCTACTACGTCACAGCGAGCGAGCCGCGAGTTGTCCTAGGTCAGGGTTAACTGGAATGCAGCGAAGATTAATAATGTTTTTGTTAATAACGAACTAAATTCCAGGTCCTTTTTCTTGGATTAAACACAACGTAGCACAAGAACACACAGTCACAACAATATATGTCACTTATGATAAATGTTATTTTTAACACAGTTTTAAGTATATTTGTATAATGATTCAATCGACATGTGGACTGAATCACTGGTGTTGTAGGCATTTTTGTTTTTTACAGGTCCATTCAGCAGGTGAATTCACTCTCCGCGACTTGTCGACGATAATCCCGATGCGCGACCCCCTCGTGGTGGTGGAGGTGAGCGGCGCTGTCCTACTCGAGGTGCTGGAGAACTCCGTGTCCAAGTACCCGAGCTTAGAGGGAAGGTTCCCGCAGGTGAGATATATCCCGATGCGCGACCCTCTCGTGGTGGGGGAGGTGAGCAGCGCTGTCCTACTCGAGGTGCTGGAGAACTCCGTGTCCAAGTACCCGAGCTTAGAGGGAAGGTTCCCGCAGGTGAGATATATCCCGATGCGCGACCCTCTCGTGGTGGGGGAGGTGAGCAGCGCTGTCCTACTCGAGGTGCTGGAGAACTCCGTGTCCAAGTACCCGAGCTTAGAGGGAAGGTTCCCGCAGGTGAGATATATCCCGATGCGCGACCCTCTCGTGGTGGGGGAGGTGAGCAGCGCTGTCCTACTCGAGGTGCTGGAGAACTCCGTGTCCAAGTACCCGAGCTTAGAGGGAAGGTTCCCGCAGGTGAGATATATCCCGATGCGCGACCCTCTCGTGGTGGGGGAGGTGAGCAGCGCTGTCCTACTCGAGGTGCTGGAGAACTCCGTGTCCAAGTACCCGAGCTTAGAGGGAAGGTTCCCGCAGGTGAGATATATCCCGATGCGCGACCCTCTCGTGGTGGGGGAGGTGAGCAGCGCTGTCCTACTCGAGGTGCTGGAGAACTCCGTGTCCAAGTACCCGAGCTTAGAGGGAAGGTTCCCGCAGGTGAGATATATCCCGATGCGCGACCCTCTCGTGGTGGGGGAGGTGAGCAGCGCTGTCCTACTCGAGGTGCTGGAGAACTCCGTGTCCAAGTACCCGAGCTTAGAGGGAAGGTTCCCGCAGGTGAGATATATCCCGATGCGCGACCCTCTCGTGGTGGGGGAGGTGAGCAGCGCTGTCCTACTCGAGGTGCTGGAGAACTCCGTGTCCAAGTACCCGAGCTTAGAGGGAAGGTTCCCGCAGGTGAGATATATCCCGATGCGCGACCCCCTCGTGGTGGGGGAGGTGAGCGGCGCTGTCCTACTCAAGGTGCTGGAGAACTCCGTGTCCAAGTACCCGAGCTTAGAGGGAAGGTTCCCGCAGGTGAGATATACTGGCATCGTGTCGGCTCCACCAGATATGATACAGGGTCTTCTGGTAGATGCCGACTCTAAAGTGGGAATATACTATAATTTTTAGATAATTTAAAGTGTATGGGTGGGTATCTACATCAAAATAAACAAATAGTAAGTAGACTTACTTATCAAATAAATGGAATTAGTAAACAAGTTGATAGAATTAGTTATCAAATTGGTAGAATTAGTAAACAAATTGATAGAATTAGTAAAGAAATTGAAGGACTCACTAAACGTATGTCCTACATGTAATATATAAAAAAATTAACCTCTTCCTGTATCAGCTAGATTGTCGATTTTTTTATGTTATTGTGATGGTACAAGCTTGAGGTCCACTTGATTTTAAGCAGATTAAGCTAAGCCTGTAACAGATGCATTTCGTCTTGTGACGAATTGTACTGCGCAGACATACAGTTGTTAAGTATTTTATTGAATACTGAACCCCTGCTGATCTCACGGAACCTCTTAGAACAATTTAAAATTTTAACAATTATTTTGTGCAGTGGAGCATTAGAAAGCTGCTGCGCTTATACCGAGCATAAACAAAACGAATATGAGATGAAGTGAAAATGGACTTTTATCTCGTCATTTCTAGTGAAAATGGACTTTTATCACGTAATTTTTAGTAAAAATGGACTTTTATCACGTAATTTCTAGTATTAATGGACTTTTATCTTCTATATTCTAGTAAAAATGGAATTTTATCTCGTCATTTCTAGTGAAAATTGACTTATATCTCGTAATTTCTAGTAAAAATGGAATTTTATCTCGTCTATTCTAGTAAAAATTGAATTTTATCTCGTCATTTCTAGTAAACATGGACTTTTATCTCGTCATTACTAGTAAAAATAAACTTTTATCTGGTAATTTGTAGGTAGCTGGAATATCATTCGCTTTCGACCCTTCGAAGCCCCCCGGACAGCGCGTGGCGGAGCAAGTAGTGAAGATAGGCGACGAGTACCTGCAGAGAGAGCAACTGTACCGGCTCGCGGTCAAACAGTACCTGCACCTCGGGAACGACGGGTACTCCGTGCTCAGGGACTGCAAAGTGCTCGTGAGTTCACTTACTTACTTACTATTGTTCTGTTTGTCCGAACCACATCGAGGATCACCAATCGGCGGCGTCCAAACGACGCTCGGATTTCATTGCTTATATTCTTGAGGTACTAAAATCTAGTGCAGTGTGTATAATAGCGATGTTTTACCTGCAATTAAAACATTTATTAAACATACTTGCCTAATTCGAAACCAAATGAAAGTAGCGTACTTGACTTCCGCTCCGTACTTGCCGTGCTGTGATTGGTCTACCCAATCTGTTCGCCCAATCAGCGCTGAATCCGCCTCTTCCGCCCGCCAAAATTTCCACCATCACCCCAGGTAGTGCGCCGAGCGCAACTTGGCTTCATTGGTTTTCTCATGTTATGCCACAGGCAGGTGTAGAAAGTATTAGGTTTCGAATTAGGCAAGTATGTTTAGTAAATGTTTTAATTGCAGGTAAAACAGAGAAACATGAGAGATGTGTTTGTTATCGCCTGGTGGTGATGGTGACGCCAATGTGATATATATATAATAGTTATTTTAATAGAATAATAACAATGACAGTGTTATAGCACAATTAATGAGGGAATAGTTGTATATAATACAATCATAACTGAATCAACAACAAATATGTACTTATTATGTCAATGACTTATAGGTTCAAACAAAGTTGCGATTTCACAAGTTTGTTGACTGGGAAGTAAGATTTCCTTGCGGTAAAACTTTTTAAAAGTGTTAGCCGATTTCCAGTTACCTCGTGCCAATATGTCATCGAGTTGAAAGTTTTCAACCCAATTTCTTGAGGCGACGGCTGATCTGAAGCTGCCAGGTGTACCATCTATGTTAGCCTCTTTTAAAATCATCTTGACCCAGTTAACGATCATAACACGCGTAGCCGATTTAGGTTTACCATATGTGCTGATAAAGACCATACCATTTGAAGCGCTCGTAGCGAAGTTTGCTTAACCATTCTGAATCGATCAGCAAAGTTAAGCAACGTCCGCCGCGGTCATGAGTTGGATGGGTGACCGCTGGTGACATTACTACTGAGCGCTTCCGTGCTTCGGAGGGCACGTTAAGCCGTCGGTCCCGGTTGTTGTCTTAGGATGGCAGTCGTTACAGCATGGTGGTAGGGCACTTTGCGAATGCCCGCCTGGCTAGCTACCACCCTCAAGTTGAAAATCTGTCGCCAAGCACCTAACGGTGTGTTCCGGCAGCTGTCCTTGAGAACCAGTAATTCTAGGTTAGCCTGAAAAACATCTTCGACCACATCATCACTTACCATCAGGTGAGATAGTGGTCAAAGGCTAACCTATCAAGATTAAAAAAAAAAAAAAAAAAAAAAAGAGGTTGTCTGATTTGGCTATTTCTCTCCTTTGATGCGACAGATGTATCAGTTTAGTGACCATAACACTGGAATTAAATTAAGATTTTCTTTGCTAGGAAAGAGCTTCCAACCCGTTCTGGAGATATTTTCAGAAGCGTCAAATCGTATATACGTCTTCCCGAACACAAAAGCAAGATAGCTGCTGTGTGCCCTGAAGTTTCATAGAGGTTCATGTTCTCAGGGCTTTTTTGACTCAGATGATGAGTTAAGGTATCGATGTTCCAGATCGGTAGCGGGTTCTGCCTTGGTTTAGCTAATGAAATTGATTTCAGAACTTGTTTAACAAGTGTATGTGAACTCAGTTTATTGTGATCATTTGGGTCCGAAAAAGTCGATACCACGGATTTGTGGACTAAAATAGTGTTCAAAGATAGCCGCTCTTTTTGATGAAGATCAGCTAAGGATCTTGCAAGTTGAGACCCGTTAGGTTTACGATTGTTGACTGAGTTTCCTTCGCACCAGGAGAGCCACCTTTTCCACGTAGGCCTATATGTATTTAAAGTAGATGGTCTCCACGCGGTAGATAAAAGACTTCTCTGTTCTTCATTCCAGTCTGTTAGACTGTGATCCCACCCCCACATCATCACTTCCAGTGTCATTTCCGTCGCTCTCGGTGGTGTATGTCCGGTCGTCACATCTACTAGGACCTCCGATAGGTTCCAAATCGTGAACGGGGGGTCTAGCGCTCTGCTCTTCAGATCCGGTCTCCAGAACACATTTTTCCACCGTGGTACGATCATCAAATAAATTCCTGTTGATGTGTTCAACTGAGCTAGTACTCTTGGTATGAGGTGTGACGGTGGAAACACGCAGGCCAGTCTGAAGTTCCAAGTAAACCCGAGGGCGTCGTAACTGTGAGCTTGGGAGTCCAGCCTGTCGATTGTACAGTATTTTGGGACTACATGCGCTTGGCGAGAGGCAAAGAGATCGATTTCTGGTTTGCCCCACTTCGCAAATATTGTTTCGGTTATTTTTGTTAAAAGGTGCCATTCTGGACGTGATTTCTGGCGAGATAAATGGTCTGCATTCTTGTTGTAAATGCCTGGTAGGTGATAAATCGTCATGTATATGTTGTACTTGTCTAGGATGTTGAATACTTCCGAGGCCAAGTTCGTCAATGTTTGTGATTTTGTGCCGCCTTCGTTGCGAACGTATGAAACTACTTTCCTGTTGTCGCATTAAATTAGCAGTGAAGTTGATTTCAGAAAGTGACACTGATCTTTTAGGATTTTTAGTATGGCAATCATTTCCTTCTGGTTGCAATGGAGGTTTTGTTCTCTCGGAAGCCAGGTACCCTGTATATCTTGGTTGTTCAATTTGCCGCCCCAACCGATATCGCTTGCATCGGTGGTGAGTTAATGCGATGGTTGTGGGTTGTGTATGCAAGAACTGATTTTGTAATTCTGTACCTACCATTTCAGTTCCTGTAAAGACCTCTGGTCTAGAGTATAAGCTGGAGCTCGCGACTTTATTAGAGCATTTGCTTGTTTCTGTAGTGCCCGAAAGTTCAGTCGACCTCTTAGGACAACAAAGCTTGCAAAGTTTGGTGTTCCGATGAGTTTTTGAAATTCTTTCAGATTTGTTGACTTTGAGTTCACTCTGACCTGCAGTTGTTGGCAAGGTTTTTGTGTTTTGCCACGTATCCCAATTTACACCTCGGAATTCTATTTTCTGTGTGGGTTTTAGAACAGACTTTTCTTTGTTTACTTTCCAGCCGAGGTACTCGAGTAGAATGACAGCTATTGCAATGTGGCTTTGCAGTATCAGTGGGTTCTGATGTGCTAGGAGAAAATTGTCCAGATATACGATTATTCGCAAGCCTTGTTCTCGAAGTGTCTGGGCTATCCAGATGCTTAGAGAGGCAAATGTTTTTGGAGCCGAACTGAGACCGAACAGTAAACAGGTCATTTCGTACAAAAGCTCGTTGTAAATAAGCCGAAGAAAACATCGTTGGCTTGATGCGACTGGCAGATGAAAGTAGGCTTGATTCAGATCTATTTTGGCCATCCAGTATTTTCCTTGAAGAAAGTCTGGTACGCGGTGATGATTTATTAATCTGAATTTCTCGACCGTAACGTACTTGTTCAAGATATTTAAATTGAATATTGGTCTCATCGTGCCGTCGCTTTTTGGTCTGAGAAACCTTGATGACACAAAGCTCGGAGAAAGCCTTGTAATTTTTATGACACCTTGAGTGTGCATTTTGTTAAGTACCTTCTGGCGAGTAAGGAATTTGGTTGTTGTGTTCGCTTGGTAAAATCAATGGGGGCTTCTTTCTGTATGGTATGCGGTAGCCACTATGATGTTTAGAATGTAGGGCGGAGCCCCGAGCATTCTCCAATGGTTGTAATACATCAGAAGCTGACCGGCGCGGAAGGGCCTTTAGTCAGAATCTTTTGTTACTATTATTTCCTCTCCTATCCCGATGGGATGAGGGGGAATTACGCCTCTTGTAGGGCTGCTCGTCATATCAAAGTCAAAGTCAAAACGTTGCGATGGTCCGGGAACATTTAAGGATTCAGATATGCGTTGCTTTTGTCCCGAAGGTGGCCAAAAAATACCTTTGACGCCGCCTACTTTTTGTAGAGCAGCACTGAAGTTTTCAGTTTCGAATAGGGTAGTACATGTAGGTGGAAGTTTTCTTAGTAAATTTTTATAGAACGAGTCTTTCAACGCTGTGAGTATCGACTCGCGCCTATTCTGAACAAGTTCTGCTCTATGGCCACATACTATTTGAAATATATCATCAGTTACTTTTGAATGTTCACCCTTAGAAAATATTTCGTTTAATTTAAGACCAATTTCTACTGTACTCCAATTACTCTGATGTATGCCATCTAAAAAACCTTTCAAATCTGTGCAGGGCGTCTTTTTGTTTGAGCAAAGCATATGTAAATCCTGAAAAAGCATTCCCCGTTCGTGCTGTAAACTGAGAGCTGTCGTAGCTCTTAACTTCTTCATTGGAATCAAGACTTGTGAATCCTGGAGAATGGATATAGTGTTTCTGAGTTTCAGAGTAGCGGACACTATTCCAGTCAGATTTTTCAAAGTGTTGTAATTGTTTGAGTTGTTCTAAGTAAGCCGCAGGGGCCTTAGGAATTGCGGGTTCCCGTAATTTCGTTTTAACAGATAAGCTGAACTGTTGTTCATGTAAACTTTACAAAAAATCACCGAGCCTTTACATTGTAAAGGCTCGGTGTTTTTAACTGGCGGTGATATATATGACTCGTCGTCATAAAGTTCCCCATACATGTTTGGGTCTGCGCATAAGCTAATATGGTCATCATCGCAGTACGAATCGGTTTGACGGTTACTTTGATTGTTATCGTTTAAGCGAGATTTAATTTGAGATATTTCGGAACACAATAAGTCGAACTTACGGTTTCGCTTCCTCTTGTGCTTGTTTTTCTTACGTCTCTTGATGTCACTTTTGCCTGACGACGAGCTGGAGCTTGATGAACAATCGGAACTTGATTCAGAGCTCGAAGATTGGTAAGTTTTCATCTTTTTTCCTTTTTGTTCTTTTCTCGTACTTCCAGTAGCTTCCATCGTTGGGGCTGGACCAATAGAATTATTATACATATTCTAAAATGAACAGAAACACGTTATTAAATATCTAAAGCCAACGGAAAATACCGTTGAGATTTTAAAAGTTCTTGAAGTAAACGAACGGTAGCACCGTTAAAACAAAATCAGCAAGTAAAATACCACTTGGGACTTACCAGGTATTGTTACTTTATATCTGCTAGCACGACGCGGTAGATTAGTAATAGAATTTCTTACTTGCGACCGCTGCGGATGAAAATCCAAACGCCAATGATGCCAAGTTGCGCTCGGCGCACTACCTGGGGTGATGGTGGAAATTTTGGCGGGTGGAAGAGGCGGAGTCAGCGCTGATTGGGCGAAGAGATTGGGTAGACCAATCACAGCACGGCAAGTACGGAGCGGAAGTCAAGAACGCTACTCTCATGTATAATTAGGTTTCGAATTGTAACCGCCCAGAGATCCTTACTAATTATTTTTAATAATAATATAATTTTAAAACCCAAATTAATAATTTTAAAACTAACTAATAAAAGAAACCAAAACATTATTAATAAGATAACTAACTAATACAACCTAACTTACATTGACCCCAAAACTGATCCTATTTTTGCTATAACTCAACGATCGTGCTTGACTAAAAATTCTGATCCCAAATTTTCGAATTACTAAAGAAGCCTACAATAACATATTAAATATTTTTCTTTAATATAAAATTATTGTGATTTGAAATATGGCATGTGAATCGTCTAGTATAGTGGTAGGACCTTAAGAAGTGACCTATTGGAGTAATCCATTTTCTTTTAAGGTAATTAAGGAAGAACTTGTCTAACCTAACAGATAATACTCCTGAATAGTATCTACTTAACCTAACATTTTAATCTATAAAATTAAAATATATATTATTAAAATAAGAATCCTAAAGATATATATATGGACCTATTATACTAGTTTTATACTATAGTATTTTTATAGTAAAATAATTGCAATTCAATCTAATATAATTTAGAATATTATTTGTTCATTTGATGATGTAAAGGAATAGAATTTGAATGTATTATTAGAATAACGTAGACATTCTGAATTAGTGTACAGAGAATAATAAATATTTCATAAAAATATTGAAATTGGTACCTAAGACCAATAGTAAATTATTAGGGAAATTGAAGTTTAAAACTAGAGAGATGTTACATAGGAGATATAAGTATATATTTCTAAACCATAATTGAAGGCAAAACAATTTTAAGCGAAGTACCATTATGGTATTAAATCATTTAAAAAAATGTATTAAATCGTTAGAGTATTAAATCATTAAACGGCTAAATATTTTTTGTATGGGAGTAAATAATTGTTTCTTAGAACAAAATAGAAATTACGGGAAATTAAAATGAAAAACAATGAATATATTTTACAATGAGATAAAAGTAGATAAATGAATCCTAAGGTAATTTGTACAGAACCCAAATCTAAAATCACGTGTATAAATTATTATTGTAGATAGTCTCAAATTAAAAATAGGTATCCAGACATAAAATGGGAAAACCAGACATAAAATCTAGATAAAATAAGTAGTATAGAATTTGGCTTAAAATAGCTTAGTATAAATTATGTATGTATTGGCTATTGTAAGGAAAAACAATATGAAACTAGAATTTACTTGAATGATGTAAACATAATAATAATTTTTCATGACTCCTAAGACTTCCCGAGATTCCCTAAAAAATTGCAAAACATATTATAGCTTAACTATATTATTATTATGTTTTGTGAGAAAGACTGATAAAGGAAATATACCAACATGGATTTTCAATGAACTTCATAATCACCTCATATTTTAGGCGACTTCAATCATTTGAAGACTTAAATAAAAGAAGAGACTAAAATTAATTTAAATTGTATATATATACTACAAAATCCGTATTATGTATTTCTAAACGAACTTAAATCTATCGGAAATATAAAGAAAACTACGAAATATTGAACATTTTATTCTAAAATACAAATTGACCATTTACTTCCTCGACTTATATTCACAACATCATATAGTAAAATGGATATTAATATAAGATAATAATAATAAATAATAATAATAAATTGTTTATTGAGATAAAAACGTCACGAAATACAATTACATTTATCTCACAGCAATTAATTGAATCCATAGTACCCTTTACTTAATAAAGTTTATGGCAAAGTACAGTCGCGGTCAGAAAATGTTTACCACCATAAAGATTACAACTGCATGCACACATTTAGGTCACAAGTTCTAAATTATGTTTGAAAAAGTCTATTCCATATATTATGTTTTTTCTAATGACATGACAATCAATCGCTCTATAGATGGACTGACTACTATCAAGGTTTGATATAGGTATAGAAAACCTTCTTTGAAAAAACAGGCCGAGTCTCACTCTCAAACAAAATTTTCCGTTCTCCGACCACCATGCAATATTACGATCAAAAAAAATACGCCGAAAAAATCACTTTTCTTCACCTTCTTTAATTTAGGCCTCTATAACTCTACTACTATCATAATTTTTTTCAGACTTCTAGCCAACCATTTAGCTTGGAAGGTAAGCCGAGGACGGTCAGACAGATGGACATGACGAACCTATAAGGGTTCCGATACTGAACTACGGAACCATAAAAAAAATATTTTAGTTTTTTAACTAAGAATATGAAGAAAGAATAAAATAGAAACTTAAAAAATCTTTATTTAATATCTAGTATAACCTCCCTCCGCAGCTATGACGGCACGTAGTCTATCCCGCATAGATGCAACAAGACGCGCGCATAGATCAGTCCCTCTGATATCATCCCACACTCGAGCACAGTGTGATCTAAGACCATGAGGGTTCCTTTCATTTTGACAGTCCCAGCGTTGAACCATAAGCCCCCATAAATTTTCAATAGGGTTTAAATCAGCAGACCGAGCGGGCCATTCAATGGGACGAATGTCACCGGTGCAGGTTGAACCACGCCATAGTAGCACAGGCCGTGTGTATCCGTGCATTATCTTGAACGTAAGTAATGTGTGGGAATTCTGTTGCAGGATACACTACGCGCACAGTAGGCAGCATCACTTCTTCCAAAAGCGACACATAATTAATGGCAGTGGCCCTATTCTCTAACGACGCCAGTTCTTCGACGCCGTCGAGGCTCATCCACCCCCATAAGTTTACGGTTATGCGACCTGACTCATTTTGAGGCACGATGTAAGCTTCATCATACCGAGTTCGATTATAGCGCCATAAACTTAATCTTCCGATTTGGCTTGATTTAAAAGTTTTTTCATCGGTAAATATAGTATTTGACCAATCAAAATCGAGATGTTGTCGCGCAAAGTTAAGCCGGGCTGTTTTGTGGTGAGGTTTCAGCTCCACTTTAATAGTATGGTGTCTGTAGTGTAGTCCAGCGCTGTGCAAAGCTCGTCGGATCGTCCGAACACTCACATTATATAAAGCAGCAAAATAACTAGTTGGTGTGAAACCGTTCTCTTCGTAACGATGAATCATTTCTGTTATTTGCGCGGTGGTTAGTATCGGTCGTCGTCCTGAATTATTTCTATGATCTGTTATTTGCCCTTCTTCGCCGTGACGCCTAATCCAAAACCTCACAGTGAATCGCGAAATGTTGAGTTCTCGTGATATAGCACTTATGCTATGTCCATCTTCAAAGAGAAATATTATTTCTGCCCTTTGCTCCAAGGTTAAACTTGCCATTTTATTTCGTTATGAAAAAATCTTTTGTAAAAATTTTCTCTTGTCCAAACGACGTTCAAACAATAATTTCTGATAAATGTCATTTCAACAAATAAAGAAATGAGTTTCATCATCAAAAAGTGATTAATAATTATTGTCTTTGTTATGCGTCATTTTGCATAATAACTTTTGAAAGGTAATAAGTTGATATGGCATCTTAGACTTTAGAGCGAAAAGTGTGACATAGAATCTAATTTCAAAACTGGTAAACATTTTCAGACCGCGACCGTACATATTTCATTTAGCAAAATAAATAATTCAAAATGATAATAATTATATGTTTCCGTCAAAATTATACAAAAATAGTTACTTAAAATAAAATCCATACAAAGTCAAATAATTACATTTAAAATAAACAAATAAGGTCAATTGAAATTCTATTTTACATTAATTATTTCTATTGTCATAATTTTATCATTATTATAGTTCAACCTAGTCAATAATAGTTACAATCACAAAGATCTGTCGAACTGTCACGCTTGGCACATATGTCCCATTGGTCAATAAGGCTCTCACAATAGGAAATTATGACTGTCATGATATTGTTTAAGTCATCAGTCATTAAATCACAATCAGTGTTGGCGACAAGGAGTGCATTGAGATGGTGGCGAGCACGAATGAGTGGAGTTTGATTTCGCGCTGTGGTGCTTGCTATATTTGTATTGAAAAGATTTTGCGGACGACCACGCCTGTTTGCCGGGACCCCAGGCTCATCCGGTATATAAAATGTACACACTAGGTCGTGCAGGTGAAGACAGTCAATTGATCCTCTGAGCACCTTGCAAAAGGTTAAGAGTTGATCGGCAATTCTCCTTACTTCTAATGAGTTGTATCCCAATTGACCAAGTAAGAACTTTGTTGGATACATGTAGGGGTAGTACCCGTAGAGCCTTTTGTAGAGGGACCTCAAGAATACCTTCTGAACCTTTTCTAACATACGACTGTAGGTAACATGATTGGGGTTCCACACACTAGCGCTAGTTTCTAGTTTACTTCTAACTAGCGAGTTAAACAGTGCTATGATCACTTTCGGATTTTGGAAGTCTTTAGAGTTGCGGAGCACAAACCCTAAACGCCGGTATGCATCTTTAGTAAGGTCAGAAATGTGGTCATGGAAGTTCAGACCACGATCAAAAGTGACACCTAAGTCTTTAACACAATTAGTTCTATTCATTTTAAGATGGTCTAGCTGGTAGATAAAATGTATAGGATTTTTTTTTCGGTCATAACTCATTACATTACATTTGTCTGAATTGAATACCATTTTATTTACCACACTCCATTCAAAAACTTGGTTAATATCGCTTTGTAACGCAAGGCAGTCATTAAGTGATTTGATTTCCAGAAAGAGCTTGAGGTCATCTGCATACAAAAGGCACCTTGCTGATTTGAGTACCCTAGGAAGGTCATGAACCATGATCAAAAAAAGAAGAGGTCCGATTACCGAGCCTTGGCTTATGCCCGATCTAGTATGATATGGTTCAGATTCATGTGCCATACCTAACAAACTGAGATCGATCTCTTAAATAGTCGGAGAAAAGAGCAGTCCTGGTGTGAAACCTATGGCCGATAGCTTTCGCAGCAAAATGTCATTGTCTATTTTGTCGAAGGCTTTTTGAAAATCAAAGTAAATGACATCAACTTGCAAGCCACGGTCCATAGCGTCAGATATATAGTCGACTATATATAGCAGGTTCGTATCCACAGAACGCCCTGGCCTAAAGCCATGCTGCTCGTCACCTATCAATTATTTTACTTGTCTATATATATCTTTAAGTAAAATGTATTCAAAGACTTTTGCTGGGGCGCATAAGATTGCTATAGGACGGTATTCACTTACTATTACTTTATTAGCACTCTTAGGAATAGGGGTGACTCTGGACTGTTTCCACTGAGCTGAGTACATGCCTGTTGTAAGTGCAAGATTGAAAATGTGATGAAACGGAAGAACAATACTTTTTTTACACATCTTTAGAATAAAACTAGGCACACAGTCGGGTCCTGATGAACTACCTATTTTTAACTTGTTAATAGCAACGTCAATATTTTCAGGTGAGATAGTAGGTATGCTAACATAATTTGATTTTTGATTTTAAAATTCCTTTATTAACCCTAGATAGATAACCATATTTCACTGTACACTAAAGATAACCATACGTCAACTCGACGTGGAAATGTTTGAGTGAGCATATTTTGAACTATGTATATACTAGGTTTATGAATGTGATATTATGTCTTAATGTATGTATTTTTTTGTGAGAAAATGAAAAAAAAAATAGTATATTTATATTTTAATCAGTATAAAAAAAATTAAGAACAAAACAAGGTACTTCTTACTTTACAAAACTTAAGCATTTAGGAAACTCTCCGTCAGTCTTATATAATTTACAATATAAACTTTTCAAAATCAACTTTTTGTTATCTCTATAATATTAACATCCTAAGTAAACAACAGCTTTTAATCATTTTGGCCTCAAAGGCACTTAGGACAGGCGCTGGACTTGTGTTCTCCATAAATGGGATTTTTGCAGCTGTCACACATTGTCTTTGTCATCCTTCTAATTTTTGATGGACAAAAGGGAAAATATTTTTTTTTCTTTGGCTCAGGTACACCTTTACGTTGTGTTCGGCTTGTCTTTTAGGCAACACTTTCTTTTATATTCGTCGTAAAGTAAGCATTTGCTGCCTTGTCTCCATCCATGGGATCATCAAGCTATTGCTGAGTTTCTTCATGAGATATCTACGTCCCAACGGTTTTTATTTCTTGGATAGGACATTATCACAGTAAATAATGTATGCGTTTATAAATTCCATATTCAAAATTCCATAAAACATAGCCATCTGCCACTTGTTTTGCCTTTAGTGGCCGTCCAACGATGATCATTTTTGCCTCTGAATTTGACGCTGTGGTATGACAATACAACTCGACATACTTGGCGAAGCACTTTCAGGTGTTTCAGGGTCACTTTCAGACACATCTTCAGTATCCAATGAGTTTACCACTAGTGGAGCACTCACCTCATAGTCTTCGGCATTACTCTGTACTTATCTTCTAATAAATTGTCTTCAGTTTCACTGTCCAATCCTTGAATCTCTTCATCGCTCGTTTCATGCAACAACCGACTGATTTCTGCATCGTCTGATATTACTTTTATCGTGGCCTATAACAAGTAAAAAAAAAACTAATAAAAAACATGTACATTTGTTCTCAAAAAAGAAAATAACACATTTTCCCAAAAGTCTAAAAACTGACACTAAAGATAACCATACGTCACTTCGACGTACGGTAGGTAAATATTTACGAAAGTATTGCACTTACCGGACAAATACGGGTGTGTCCTGCAAGCTACGACGGCCGACTGAGTTGGCGGGAACGGGCAGTTTAGTGACGCAAAAAGTAAACGAGTTATATCGATTTTTAAAAATCGATTACGTCGTTTCGACGTAGGTTATCTATCTAGGGTTAAATAAAATTATACATAACAATGTTTAAACATACACAATTTAGAAATGCAGTTAAACAGACATTAGGTTATAATATTTTGTACAGGCTACGATTCACACCTATTTAAAACTTTTAAACATATAGGTATTGTACAGCGATTTTTATATGAAGTAACAAAATAGAAAATATATACTTCTTTAAATTACAATATGTACAGTTAGATACTCCACATTTTTAAACCTAATTGTACTAAAAAGAAACAAAATACCAACAAGAGGTAATTTTATACATAATCTGCTTGCTATTACTAAAAAGTTAAAGAACAGATATTTCATAATGTAAATACAGAGTTGAAAATAAATCAGTTAATAAAAATTATTGTAAATTTTAGTAAACAACAATACATCGTGAATTGTGGAGGTAGATAGTACGAGTAAGCCAATAGTTTAACTGCACGATCGCTCGGTCTCGCTCTCGCCGGCAACCGGTCTTGCGTTACACGCCAACGTCATTCGCAATCCAGAAAATAGTGATGGGGCAGACGGTATCGACAATAGGTGGTCGAATATGACACACTTTTTAACTTCGTTGTACCAATGGTTGCAATTAAGTGGTTTTTATGATGTCGATTTTTATATAGGTAAAATTTACGTGATAACTGTAGTACATATTTTTTAATGGAGGGGAAGTTGATTTGATCATGAAGTTTAGTTAGGTTCGTACGAAAAGAAGTGTTGTAAGATATTTTGATTGCCCTGTTTTGTACTATTTGAAGTTTATTATAGTTTGAATTACAAGTGCTGCTCCAAACTGGTGCAGCGTAACTAATACATGGTCGTACAAGAGTTTGATATATTCTTAATTTTGTTTTGGAACTAAGCTTGGAGCGACGGTTTAAGATTGGCGATAATGCGTTCATTGCTTTAATCCCTTTAGATTGAAAAGCATTCGTATTACTTGTCCAGTTGATTTTATTATCGAAAATCAAGCCTAAGTATTTAACAGTTTGACTCCACGGTATATGGTGAGCATCAATTTTAAGCTGCCTTTCAGGAAAAGATCGTTTTCTTGTAAACATTATGGCCTCTGTTTTGTACGTATTTAACTTAAGCTTCCACTGAGTAAAAAAATTGGTGAGCTGGTCTAAGGACCATTGCAGACGTGTAATGATACTATCTATATCGTGCGATGACGTGAAGCTGGCAGTATCATCTGCAAATCCTGCAAGATGGGTGTGAGGCTGTTTGGGAATGTCATTAAGATAAATAAGTAACAGGTAAGGGCCAAGTACAGAGCCTTGAGGCACTCCAGCAGGAATGGCACGTGTATTTGAAAACGAATTGTCAATATGAACAGAAAAACGGCGATTATTTACATATGACTGGATGAGTTTAGTAAAATGTAGGGGAACACCAATCAACAATAGTTTATGGAGCAAGCCAGAGTGCCAAACGGTATCGAAAGCTTTTTCGACATCTAATAAAAGCATGCCTGTGGATTGGCCTAGGTTTAGATGATGTGCAATATGTTCCGTAAGTCTAGCCATTTGCTGCGACGTCGAGTGATACTTCCTAAACCCAAACTGTTCAGGGATCAGTTTGCTGATTGTGATTTTAGTCAACCTTGAAGTTATTATATGCTCAAAGATTTTTCCTAGCGACGGTAACAGACTAATTGGGCGATAATTTGAAGCAATGGACGCGTCTTTGCCTGGTTTCTTAATAGCAATAACTTTTGCAATTTTCCAGGCATCAGGGAAATATGAGTACTTGAAGCAGTCATTAAATATCTTGGTAAGAAGAACAATGCATTTTAAAGAAAGATTTTTAATTAGCAAGTTGCTAATGGTATCAAGACCTGGAGCCTTGCGATTCGGAAGCTTGTGAATAAGCTTTTTAATTTCGTAAGGAGTGACTAAACAATATATCTCATCAGGATAATTAAAGTGATTAAGATTAGCTACCGAGGCAGCGACATCACGTTCAGTTTGACTGTCGCTACTCCAATGGGACGTAAGATTCATGTTTTCTAAAAACGCATTAGCCAAAACTTCACATTGTTGAGGAACAGAATCTGTGAACTGTCCGTTTGTATACCGAAGAGGAGGAATGATTACTACACGCCAGAGATCTGAACTTGGATTATCTACTTTAGCAAGCTTATTGTCCCAAATTCTATCATTATAACTGAGAATTTTATCCTTAATACACGACTGGATGCTATTAAATTTAAACAGAAGATATTTTTTGATACCACGGTCTGTTTCTTTATGAGCGAGTCTACGGTAGCGGTTCTTTTTTATTATTAATTTATTTATATATTTAGGAAGCTTATTATTAGCTGGGGAAATTTCAAGTTTTGGTATACTGCGTTCACGTGCAGCAATTATGATATTAGTAAGACGATCTATAGAGCAGTCAATATCGTAAGAGTTAAGGTGAGTGCAGGTAGTAAGAGATATATTCTCGTCAAGAAACTTACGATAACCAGGCCAATCTGCGTGCGAAAAGTCAAATCGAGTGTAAGATTTTCTGGAAAAGCTACCACCAACTCTGAAAAGCACTGGTAAATGATTTGATGACATTTTGTTCAATGTCACAAGACCAGATTGTGGGTATATGTTTTTGCCAAGGAGCACATCAGGGGTAGATGATACATACATGTCATTGTAATGAACTAAAGTGTGATTGCTAGGAGCATATATAATATATTCATTTTCAATCATGTGCTCATAGAGGGTTCTTCCACGTAAATTAGTAGTACTACAATTCCAGAGCTCATGTTTAGCGTTAAAATCGCCCATAATTAAGATATTAGAGCATGTATTGAATAGTAAATTAAGGTCGCTTTTTAGTAAACTATGGTTGGGTGATTGGTATGCAGAAATAATGGCAACATCCTTGCCTGATAGATTAACCGTGATGCCTACGCATTCCAATTGTAAGGTCTTTGGTAAATGAAGTATGGAATGACTTATATCTGACTTAATGAGTAGTGCAACGCCTTGCCCTTTGCCGTCATCTCTTTTGTCGGAGCGGTAGCATACGTAGCCTGGCGTTAGCAGACTACAATTTGAATTTAAACGAGTTTCGCATAAAGCAGCTATATCGACAGACATTTCATGCGTTAAGTTAAGAAACTCACTAATTTTGTTGCGAATGCCGTCAGCATTCCAGTATGTTATACATAGTTCGTGGTTGTTAAACATATTGGCTCAAGTGTGTTAAGATCAAAAGAACTTTATCGATCATAGAATTACAATTTTTGAATTTGTTTTTAAGAGACTTGATGGTCATAAGTATTTTAAGCATTTCCGCTGTAGTTTCATCTTCCACATTAGTCGGTATTGTAAACAACTGTTCTTGATGCTGGGGATGGCTTTCCGGCTTAGAAGAGGCAATTTTGTTCCAGTTGATAGTGGGTGTAATCTCAGGGTTTGTAAGATTTTTGGTTTTAGGTTCAGTTTGAGCTGCAGTCAGCATGTTGCTACCGGGAACCTTTTTGACTGGTTATGGTTTGTAGAATCAACAGACCGGATGCTGGGCCAGTCACCATTGCTAACAGTGGCGGCACGGACAGGGATGCGGTTGGTGGATTGTATGGACATCCGCTCCTGCTTTCTGCTTTCCATATATTTCAAATATTTCTGTCGTTCATTGCAATCTCGATAGTTTGCTGGGTGGTTTTCTCCACGATTACAGCACTGAGCAGGTTCACTACGGCCTTTTTTAGGACATTCCAACGTCAAATGTAGTCCAGTGCATTTGACACAGCGTGGAGCCAAATTGCAATTTCTAGATGAATGTCCGAACGCTTGACATCGATAGCATTGAGTACCGAGAAAGTTATTAGCTCTATACTTTTGTATCTTAACTACGCAGCTACTGAGATATTTAATTTTTCTAAATGCAGTCATATCAGGTTTAGGCGATAACTGTACCAAAAATGGTGGGCATTGAACTTCTTTATCACCAGACATTTTTAGCCTACGAACTACCACATCATTAAATCCTAAGAGTTTAAGTTCATCTGAAAGTGACTTTTCCGCATATGCTGGGAGCCCAAAAATAACTGATTTATATTTCCGTTCGTCTTTGCGGGAAAATGTGTGGAATGACACATTTTCCAAGCGAAGACCTTCTTGGAGTTTATTGTGATTGTCTGAAGAATAGCAAAATATCGTAAGTTTGTTTTTACCTTTGTATAACAGATGATAATCGTTGATATATCGAGAAATCATTGTTTTGATGAAGTCGTGAGTCCAGTCAGGCTTGATTTCCATGATGATTGGTGGTATTTTGCTTGCCTTTTTATTCGTCGAAGCATTTTGGAGCAGCACTGATGAAGACTTAGACGCGTTTGGATCCGTGGTTAGGCCACTAAACATGTTAGAAGTGCGTACATTTGAATGCGTTTTAAGTTCAGAACGTTGAGCGTAATGTTTTGGAATTTTCCACTCATTCGGGTTTTCGATGCTGGAATCTCCAGGTCTCTTTGCCGAAAGAGAATTCGTTGAATTAGACCTGAACAGAAATCGATCCATGTTCGGGAAGTTTTAACACTTTATAAGTTATCGATATCGAGATGGGACTTTCCCATCACTAGACTGAGGAGGTCTCATGCACGCAGTTGAAAACGAATGTATGCGTGCAACTACGACTGATCACAGCGCGACACTGACCGCGACTATGCTAACATAGCCGCCTTGTAACCCACATTCACTATGCGCTCTGAAGTCTAACAATGGTAATTCATTCTGAAATACACTTGAAAAATAATTAGCGAATGCTTTGGCTGCTTCTACTCCTACGCAAGACTTGTCTTCATAAGTAACACAAGGCTCAAACCCGCCTTTTGAGGCTTTGTATGTAACCCCAAAAACGCTGGCTGGAGTTGTAAGTTTTCCTCGATACTGGACATGTGGTCCTTGTACGCCATGCAGATCTGCACCTTCAATACAGCACGTAGGTCAGAGAACAAATTATAGTCAATTAAACATCCGGACTTCAACCAAGCTCTGTGTAGTAAAGCTTTCTTTCGAATGTCCCTAATTGAACAGGCTTAAGGTCTTTCCTTGTTCGTTTCCCTATCCAACAGTCTATCCAAATTTAAATCCTCGCGCCACCTACTCACAACCGGCAAAAGCGACCCCACCCGGCACGCGGCGGCAAGAGGAACTATGCTGTGTCGACCATCTTCGAAACCAAAACGTGTACCGCGGGAACAAATAATATTAATTTTAAATAAACTCCGTATAATAAGGAGGAAGTGAAGTGTGGAAGGAACGGGTGAATCTACGAATATCAGCTGTGAGTACCTACCTATTACAATTCCTTAATTTTATCCAGACTTTAGCCTGTAACCCAAAATTTCTTCTATTCTAATTCTAGTTTTTCAATTTAAACGTAAACATAAATTGTGGTCCTATTCGACCGCGAATGCCTATGGTAATAACACTAATTGTCTATTTTCAGTTGTTTTATTGGTATAAAACCTTTAAATCTCGAATTATTTACAAAATTAATTGTAAAAGTATAATCCGACTAAATATCGTAGGTTATACTTTAAGTACATACTATACGGATTCATTGGTCATCTTAACTCAGTAGCATTATAACAGCTTAATATATTTATGGCCATAAAAGTCGATCTTAGCTGGATTATTATCTGTTTATGGCATTATAACATATTATATTAAGGGATTCTTTACCACACATTTCACGGTAACATTTTATTAACCTCTATCTATTATCAAGTTAGGTACATCTACCCTCAGGTTATATATAGGTATCTAATTATACTCACCTACATACGCGAATTGTTTTCGTCTATCATATCAAACTCATTGTTCAGATATTGTAATAAACAATGGAAGAAAGTAAACTTAAAATACTTCGATCGCGACGCGAATATGTTTTCCGTGCTATGCAAATCCTTTACGATCTTGCTAAGGAGATGGTTCAAGATCGCTCAAAGGTATCGGCATTCAAGTCGAGATACACGCGATTACATTCAATTCGTGATGAGTTTGTTCAATTGTGTGACGATGTACAATCTTTGGAGCTAGCCATAAAACCCAATCAACAGATCGATCAAAATTTGATCAGTTCTTTTGATGAGTTGTACTATGAGGTTATTAGTGCAGCGGATGATTTAGCTATAACATGTGATTCGAGCGTGAACCGCAGCGCACAATTAGACGGCGAATCGTCGGCGCAGCCATCAGCTGCTACGTCATTAAATGCACGCTTACCTAAACTCGAGTTACCTAAATTTGACGGCAATATACAAAATTGGCAAACCTTTTATGATACCTACAAGACTTTGATACATGAAAATAAGTTAATCTCGGATATTGAAAAATTCCATTACCTTGTTTCGTGTTTACACGGACATGCATTGTCTATTGCGAAGGGAGTACCAATGACTGCAAGTAATTACAAAGTTGTTTTCGATACTTTAGTCGAACGTTATCAAAATAAGCGTATCTTGGCTTTGACGTATTTAGACAAATTTTTTAATCATCCCGCCGTGAAATCTGGGAGCTTCCAGGAATTGCAAGCGTTAACAAATATACTACATGAGTCGTTTTATGCACTCCAATCTTTAGATATTCCAAACCTAGGGGAGTTTATTTTGTTCCATTTAGCTTCGCGGACACTCGATGCAGACACTCGTAAACGTTTTGAGTCACAAAACACTTCACAGTTACCTACACTCGCTGAACTATTGAAGTTTCTTCAAGACTACGTAAAGATCTTAGAAACTAGCCTATTGTCCTCCGGTAATCTTAATGTTACCCGTACCTTCAACGACAAAAATCCTTCGCCGGCCAACAATAGGCAAACTTATAGCAGACCAAAACGTACATCTTATCTAGCGAAATCTACTAATCCAACAACAGCGTCAACAACCGTAGCATGTTCCTGTTGTGGCGAAGCGCACTCTATCTATAAGTGCCCCGTATTTCAATCTTTAGACTCTCAAGGTAGACTCGCATTAGTAAACAAAAAGAACATGTGCATAAATTGTTTACGTACAAATCACATCGTAGATTCATGTTTCTCTAAAGTATCTTGCACATCATGCGGATTGCGTCATCATACATTGTTGCACATTGAACAAGTGCAATCAACAAGCACTCCTATCAGTCAGGCGAGTACTGTAGCTCATGTCGGGAATAGCCGTGGTATAGTACTACTAGGCACTTGTCAGTTGCGCGTGTGCAACATCGCGACCGGTGCACAGCACACCGTGCGCGCCTTGATAGACAGTGGCGCACAGGACTGTTTCATTACTACTGCCTGCGCACTCACACTCGGTTTAAAACTCCGCCGCTGCAATCTTACGGTAGCCGGTTTAGGACAGAACACTGTGTTTCACGTAAAGGGTGTTACGGAATGTAATATAAGACCACTAGACGCCGACAATCCACAATATCATATTAAACCGATTGTTTTGGATAATATCACTGCTCAGATGCCTAGCATTAATGTACCGTCAGTCGTTCGAGATCATTGCAAACATTTAATCTTAGCTGACCCAAATTATGACATTCCCGCACAAATTGATCTTTTGATAGGGGCCGAACTATTTCATGAAATCTATGATGGCCAACGCATGAAGCTGGGGCCCGGCTTGCCTGCCGCTCTGCATAGCGTTTTCGGTTGGATACTCAGTGGAGCGGTCAATACCGATGCATTAGTACCTCTTCCCACTGCTTCTTCATTACTAGCTTCCACACACTCACTGGAAGAGCAGATAAAGCGGTTTTGGGAAGTCGAGGAACCACCGCGTATACCTATTACCGTACCCGAGGACGACCTGTGTGAACGTTTGTACACAGATCTGACTTATAGAAAGCCTAACGGTCGTTATGTAGTGCCTATTCTCTTAAAAGACGATAACTATACCTTAGGTAACTCATACAACGGTTCTTTATCACGCTTAACTAACCTTGAAAGAAAACTTAGTCGACAAGACCAACTCAAGCATGATTACGTAAACTTTATGCGCGAGTATGAGAGTATGGGTCACATGTATCCTATATCTAATCCTATTGTATGCAATAAAAAACGTTATCTTATTCCACATCATTGCGTTATTCGTCCAGAAAGTACGACAACTAAATTACGCGTGGTGTTTGATGCAAGCTGCAAGACAACAAACGGCCTATCTTTAAACGACATTGTGTTCACTGGGCCTAAGCTCCAAGTTGATATTATAGACATAATAACGGGGTTTAGACTACATGCGGTAGTGTTCACGTGTGACATATCAAAAATGTATCGTCAGATTTTAATAAGACCTGAGGACCGTTGTTATCAGCATGTGCTATGGCGAGAGTCTTCGAGTGACCCAGTCAAAGAATATGAACTCGCTACTGTCAGTTTCGGTGTAAGTAGTTCACCTTACCTCGCTATACGCACTTTACATAAATTGGCTGAGGATCACGGTGCTGAGTACCCACGCGCCGCTGAGGCACTTCTGCATGAGACCTTCATGGATGATATCACGACTGGAGCGCCCACTGTGAGTGAAGCTATCGAACTAAGAGATCAACTAGTAAAATTGCTTAGTTGCGCACAGTTTGAACTCCGTAAGTGGAGTAGCAATTCCAACGCGTTCCTTGAAACCTTACCAATGGACCATTGTCAATCTCCGAAACCTTTCTTAGAAGAAGGTAATAGATCTGCTTTAAAAATCTTAGGAGTTCAATATGACCCTTCAGGTGATGTCTTCACTTATTCTCACTCTTGTATCGAGGATGGTGAGTTTACTAAGCGTTCAATCTTGTCCCACGTGGCTCGCGTATTTGACCCACTGGGGTGGCTGGCACCTTTCATTCTGAAGGCAAAATTACTTCTTCAAGATCTATGGCGTCTTAATCTCACTTGGGACGAACCCGTACCTAGGGACATAGCTAAAGACTGGCGGGAGTTTACCTTCGATCTACCAAACTTAAACCTTATTGAAGTACCTCGGCAAATAATACCCCCTCAATCAGCACATCCCACAGAAGTGGAACTCATCGGATTCTGTGACGGATCAACTAAAGCGTACGGTTGTTGTGTTTATCTCCGCGTAGTCACTTTGGACAAGGTTAAAACACATCTATTAATAGCTAAAACTAAGGTAGCACCACTCAAAATTCTCACCGTAAATCGATTGGAACTTTGTGGTGCGGTGTTGCTATCTAAGGTCGTAACTCGTATCTATACCTTACTTAATAAACGACTTAATATTAAAAATGTCGTGTTATTTACAGACAGCTCGACCGTCTTGTCATGGTTGAACACAGAGCCGCATAAACTTAAAACTTTTGTAGCACATCGTGTGGTACAAATTAGAGAAACTAAATTTTCAGCGGTGTGGCGACATGTTTCCACCCATGACAACCCAGCTGATATTTGTAGTCGAGGTCTCTCGTGCTCAGAATTAGCTACTTGCGAAAGTTGGTGGTCAGGTCCAAAATGGCTGACTAGCGATCCTTTCGACTGGCCTGTATCAGCAGTTGAAAGGCATCAAGACGTCCCAGAATTGAAGCTATTGTCACACTTGTGTCATGCCAATTACATGACACAAGATGCTGACGTGCTCGAAGATCAACTGGAACGTTCCTCCAAGCTTTCACGTCTACAACGAGTGGTAGCATGGATCTCTCGATTTATAAATAACTCTAAACTTAAACGCTTTGAACGGAACTTGTCACCCTTTCTAACCTCCACAGAACTAGAAAATTCTTTAGAAAGGATAGTTAAACATGTTCAACGTAAATATTTTAGTGATGTTATAACACAACTCAAATCAAACAAAACGCTACCTCGACATCTTTTGAAACTAGCTCCTTTTTTAGACTCTAGGCAAGTCCTGCGTGTTAGGGGAAGAATCTCACATACAAACTTACCTGACTACGTCAAACATCCTTACCTATTGCCCAAAACGTCTCGATTGAGCAACCTCCTGATCGACTATTATCACGCAACTTACCTTCACTGCGGACCTCGCCTGCTTCATTCGTTACTTCAGCGTCGATTTTGGGTGCTTGGCGTTCGAAATCTTATCCGATCTCGCTTATCCAAATGCGTCATCTGCTTTAAGGTAAAACCAAGGCCTCTTCAACCCATTATGGGTGATCTTCCGTCTTCCCGACTGAAAGCAGGTCAATGCTTCCAGACAGTAGGTATTGATTTCGGCGGTCCCTTCATGGTTAAGGAAAGCAGGCGCCGGAACGCTAAAATATACAAGGCATATTTGTGTCTGATGGTTTGTCACGCCGTGAAGGCCATACATCTTGATCTGGTCACGGAGATGACTACCGAAGCTTTCATAGCAGCGCTAGACCGTTTCGTATCCAGGAGAGGTCTATGTCAATACATAGTCACTGACGGTGGCACTAACTTTGTGGGAGCCAAACGCTACTTATCTGAAGTTTCTGAATTTCTTAAAAGAGACAAGGACTCAATCTCGTCCCAGCTAGCATCTCGCGGTATTTCGATGAAATTCAATCCCGCATCTGGTCCTCATTTCGGTGCCATCTTTGAAAGTGGTATCAAATCTACAAAATATCATCTAAGACGTATTGTAGGATCCCAGGTTCTTACCTATGAAGAATTCTATACCGTCTTGACAAAGGTTGAAGCCATGTTAAACTCCAGACCTTTAGTGGAGCTCTCATCCGATCCTTGTGAGGTTGACGCTCTTACAGCCGGGCACTTCTTAGTGGGTCGACCTTTAGTTTCCATTCCGGAGCCGGTACATGCTGAAAACGGTCCTCTGCGTACTCGGTGGCAACTGGTACAGAGACTATCTCAAGGTTTCTGGCGATCCTGGCAAAGAGATTATTTACATACCTTACAGCAAAGGAGTAAATGGTTAAAGGACGGTGGGAGACAACCTAAGTTGAGCGATCTTGTTATTATCTACGAACCAAACTTACCAGCAAATGAATGGCGATTAGGTCGGGTTGTAAAACTACATCCTGGCAGGGACAACATTATTCGTGTCGTGACTGTAAAAACATCTAAAGGTCTACTTGTGAGACCTGCAGTTAAAATCTGTCCTTTACCAATAGATGAAGGCAATTAGACTTATATCACTTACTACCTTATCTATATATTTATAATATAACATCTAACTCTAACTCATATTTATATTATATATCTCAAGGAATTTTAAAAATAAGCCATAATTTTAAATACAATAATCTACGAAGTACATAACATCTCTCTAGTACCTAATGCATATACACTATAATAAATGTCAATAAAAAAAACACTATGTAAACAGAACTATGAATCCGTAAAGTATGTATGTAGAATCCAACTCATGAACTCATTTATCTTATGAAATCCCTGGTTGATTTCAAGTGGGGGGATATGAACAGGCTTAAGGTCTTTCCTTGTTCGTTTCCCTATCCAACAGTCTATCCAAATTTAAATCCTCGCGCCACCTACTCACAACCGGCAAAAGCGACCCCACCCGGCACGCGGCGGCAAGAGGAACTATGCTGTGTCGACCATCTTCGAAACCAAAACGTGTACCGCGGGAACAAATAATATTAATTTTAAATAAACTCCGTATAATAAGGAGGAAGTGAAGTGTGGAAGGAACGGGTGAATCTACGAATATCAGCTGTGAGTACCTACCTATTACAATTCCTTAATTTTATCCAGACTTTAGCCTGTAACCCAAAATTTCTTCTATTCTAATTCTAGTTTTTCAATTTAAACGTAAACATTATTAGCGTTATACCAGACGGGGTACCTGTTACTTTTTGTGACACGCCTTTTCTTTTTCGGAACACACAGATCAAATAATTGATAAATAATATGATAAAATGCCTCAGCGGCCATAGATACATTATCAGACTCAAGAACCGGCACCCAAGAAACTTCCTCGAGTAATGAATTAAAAAGAACAAAGTCCATCTTTTTAAAATTCCAATCACGCGATTTGTCTATGTTACTAGGCTCCAGTCGGTCGCACCTATCGTTACTTAACAGAAGATTCACCGTTATCTCAAGTGCTGGGTGGTACGGCTCATCGATAGGGACGAAACCATCACCCTCATATACACATACATCCAGTCCCGCAGACTCATTGCACTCCCGTGCCAACACTACGTCAAGAGTACTACCATGAGAATTCATTACATCATTATGGTCACATATATTACAAAATGTCAAAAAGTAGCAATAATATTTTTTAATATGGTTTGACGCACTATTCATATTTAAATCTCCGAGTAGCAAGAATTTGTAACTAATAAATTTTCCTAGGAAAGATTCAATATTGCAGAAAATATTCATATAAATGGCATCCCTAGTTTTTGGTTTAATGTACACTACACAAACAAAAAAAGAGGTGCCGCCGTGGGTGACATAAGCCCACAAGTCTTCTCCGAGCTCCGACTCGAGGTCACGCCGGCGCTGAATGGTGAGGCCAGGTTTCCCAGCTAATAAGACGCCGCCGCCCTGGACAATGGCGCGGTCCCGGCGCAGCAGACTCCAACCACCAGGCACCACCTCAGTGTCGTTGACCGACCCATCTAGAAAAGTCTCCGACGCGCCAACAAGTAGATGCTCAGATACTGATATGCTGGGATACCAATGCTCACGCAGCTTCGTTTTTAGGCCTCGGACATTCTGGTAAAAGATGTTTATCGTTTTGCGCGGCTCATTGAATGCCCACCTCACGTCGAAAGGTCTGACTGTTAGAGGCGGGTGTGCGTTTCTTATAGTTTAACCACTGCTTAACGCGCGCATTCTCAGGCCAAACATTAACTGAAAAACATTTCTCGTAGCAATCCTCCGGCACTCCTATTTTGAACGAATTATAGTGGTTTGCAGTCTTTAGTTGTTCAACCGTGACAGCTCTCTGAGGACACAGTTCATGTAGGTAGGCCTTCACCTCATCTGCACTCGATAACATGTTCCATAAGTGGAAATGCTTTCGCATCTCAGCCGCCTTTAGCGTCGTCACTGATGGCCCGGCAACACAACGCAACGATAACAAAGCGGTGCGCCGTTTCTTGTGGCGTACCTCCGTCCATTTTTCTTCTGCAGGCGGAACGCTACATTTGTACTGGTCCAAATCCTTATTATTTTGTTCCTTGTCTAAAGTTGCATCGGTATTTGGAGACAATACTGGTTGTGGAAAGCCGCCGGGTGAGTAAATGAGTACGTTGTTTCTTCGAGTCGAGCGCGAAGGCGTTGCCGGTTGATCGGGCGACGATGCGTCATCACTAACGGCCACTTGTGCTGTCTGTCGTTTTGAAACATTTTGTTTCTTCTTCAATCGGCTGACATTTTCCGTAGTGAGCACTGCACTCCTGTTGTTAGTTTCGCACGGAGACGGCGGCTAATAATAATATAATAATAATAATAATTTCATTTATTTCGACCAGTGATAGTCATATTGATACACATTATATAATATAACATAAACATAAAATAAAATAAAAAAGTATTCAATGTTAAAATAAACAAATATGAGAGTCTCAACCATTAAAATAACATACACTAAATAATAATATCAATAATCATATACATTAAATAATAATATCAATAATAACTTAGATTAAATAATAATAATATCATATTAATTATGTTTCAAATTGTCACTTAAATAGTTGAGATTCTGCCATTTGTTTATTAGTCAGCCTATGAACCATACAGCAGTGGTTGATATACTGACAGTCAAATCTATTAGCAAATACGCTTAGAATGCTGCTGCGACTGGCCCGGACCCTGCGCACCAGAGATGTGCACCGTTTCCGCATGATGGTGTAGAAACAATCCACACGTGACTCGGCGAACATCCCTGATGCGCTGCAGTGTCGGGGCAGCCCCATCAACACCCTAAACGCTAAACGTAAATTATTGTACTGTACACGAAGTGCGCTGTACTGTTTTTTCGTATACGTTACCCACAGGCTGCTCATGTAGAAGGACGTACAAAATGATCGGAATAAAGTAATTTTGACGTCCCTCGAACAACGAGTGAACCTGCGGGCAATCATATTGGCCTTCACAGACAACGCCCTTCGTTCCCTCTCTAAGTCTGCATCGTCTCTCAGGTCAGAGGTTACCAAATGCCCGAGATACTTAAATTGTACGACCCTTTTCAGTTCAGTACCGCTTAACTTAATTGCTGGTATGGTATCTGGACATTTACCTTGGGCCCGAAAGACCATGCACTCACTCTTTTTGCTATTGTAGAGCAGACCGTGACCCTCGGCATACCTTTCACATATTTTCAAGAGTTTAGATAACCCACAGACCGACGCACTCAGCAGCACCATGTCGTCCGCGTAGCTAATATTATTGAGACAAACTCCATCAATATGGCATCCGACACGTGTACTGCTGAGCTCCTCTATTAATGCATTAACGTACAAGTTAAAGAGTTTAGGGGAGGTCAGCCCCCCCTGCCTCACCCCGCACTCCGACCTATACGGATCCGACAGCGCACCTGACCACCGAACAACGTTGACCTGATTCAAATACCAGTATTTGAAGATGTTTATCAGTTCTTTAGGCATAGATAACTTGTTTAGTTTTTGCCACAAGATTTCGTAGCAAACCAAGTCAAACGCCCTCGTGAGGTCAAGGAAACACGCATAGATCGGCGTGCTACGATCGGTGTAGTACTTGACAGTTTGCTTTAAGCACAAAACAGCTGTTTCTGTAGAGAGACCGGGTTTGAAACCAAATTGGTTATCATGAATATTTAAGCACTTGTCAAGCTGAGTGTTAAGCAAACTGTCAAGCACTTTTGCGATTACAGTTGCTAGCGAAATCGGTCTGTAGTTATTATGGTCGCTTATGTCACCAGTTTTGCTCTTTACAATTGGCACAACCACAGTCCTCATCATATCTGATGGTAAATACGAGTGCCCCATACAAAACGTGAAGAACATGGCAAGAACTCTAGGCAGGTGGATGCCAGCATACTTGAGGTGCTCAATGCTTAAGTTATCGTGGCCAGGAGACTTCCCTCGTGACATCGATGTTATTACTTTTCTGACGTCATTAGCTATGAACTTTGTATTCATCTCCTGCCCGAGGTCTATCCACATTGACACATTGCGGCAGCCCTAATGTCGATTTTATATTAAAGTGGTCCTTAAACATATCAGCTATACACTTAGTGTCACTCATTCCATTGACGCTCACAGGCAAACCTGGCTTACTATTGAACTTATTTGTGCTTTTCCAAAAGCCGCGAAAATCATTTTTAGAATGCTGAGATGCGATTATGTCCATCTTTATCTGTTCGCTATTGTTCTGGCACCACTTTAAGCGCGATTTAAAGATTTTACGACTCTCACGCATCTCATCCCAAGCATGACCCACTTTAGGTTTACCAGATTGAACCCACAATTTAAACTTACCTGGCCATCCTGTGAACGTCACTAACATGCTTATTCCACCCGAGTATAGGCTTTTTCTTTTTCGGCTTGCTAAACGTATAACTCTTAAACGCTGCCCTACTCAGTGCATGAACAATATCTTGGTACATGTTATCAATTACGCGTCTATGATCTAAATTATTACAAAATTTATCACTACAAGAACTTAACTCTATTGGAAATTCTATTTGCTTTAATTGATCATGACATAACTTATTATAGAAGTCAATTTGTTCAGGTTGTCTCTCACCCCATCGTACATTATTATCACACATTGTATTAGAATTATTCAAAAATATTTTTGGCCTAATTATATCTAAATTACATTGAATTACTAGGGGTAGATGGTCAGACCACACTGGGCCGTACTCAATATGCGCGTTCATTACAGTTTGAGAGGCAGCCCTAGTAACGACACAGTGGTCTAGCCATCTTGAAGATCCATTTATGTCACTAATAAAACTGTATGAATCTGACATTAAACCTAACTTAACTACGTCCGCGCACACCCATTCTAAGTCGTTACAAAAGTTCATGAGTTCATTGTAAAACTGCTCACCTGGGTGAGCGTTAAAGTCGCCCAGCATGTAGACACACTCGACACCTTCATTGTTTACAATCGCGTTCAACGTCCCAAGACAATCAGTAAACTCGGCTAGGTTAACCGTTTTATCGGTTGGCATATACACACTGAAAACTAATAACGACCTTTGGTTTTCCACTATTTTTATCGCGCAAATTCGCGGGTTATCACACTTCACCACAGACACATTTTGAAATATATTTTTATTCCATAACAAGGCTACTCCGACCCATGGGCAGCCGGAAACCATCCCCTTTGTGAGATCCATAGGTGAAATGCCAGTATAGGCAAAATCGTCATTTACACAGCTCAGGAAGTCTATGTCTTGCGGCAATAGCCAATGTTCTTGTAGGGCTATTATGTGTGATGTACGACACAGCTTCCGTATATCTTCGATTGTTTCACATTCTTGCAGTTGAAACTAACAATGTTAAGTAACTCATTTTTCGTCATGGCCATCTAGCTTTGTTGTCCGGCCGATACAGCAGTTTTGCCGTTCGAATTTATTGGTCGAAAGTTAACAAATCGTCTAAATATAATGCCCTGTGCCACAGTTTGTCATCTAAAAACATTGGTAACTTGTTCTCCAAAACATAAAACTTGAAAGCCCTATAATTTCTTTCTTGATGAAAAGAAATTTTCTCCAAGTTTATCACTTCTTTCGTTTTCTTGTAAATATAGTCTGCTATATCTTTGTCAGTTGTATCTTTGTGCACTTTTGTAATAAAGATCGGTACATTTTTATCAGCGGCTTTAAAGTTTCCTTCCGTATCTCTTGAAATTCCCGATATACCATGATAACGGTACGTGGGCTTTTTGCGTTTAGAAACGATTTGCCAGTCTGTATTAGCATTATCGTCAAACAATGGTTCAGATCGAGGTTTGCATTGCTCTGCATTTATTGCGCTGTGGCGCTCGCAAGCGTCTGACTCAGTCTGTGTACCGTTACCCGGGCGCCATGACTCAGCCAAGACAGCTGGAGGTGGTGACGTCACTGCAGTTAGCCTGCCGGTGCCGCTCGTCCCGCATACACGTTGACTCGCGCCGCTATTCGCGGATAGCACAGGCGACCGTTGCTGTTGTAGGCATGGCACAGCCGACTTATTCACAATTTGTTTACTCGGGTCTACCCGCAGTCTATCTCGATAATTTTGCATTCTTTCACTTTTTCCTTTACGATTGTTCGACTTATTTGCGACATTATCGGATGTCTCATTTGACGATGAATTATCAATATGCGAAAGATCCATAGGGCTACTATCACACAGCCAAGCACCCCGCTTTAAATTCACTTTACGAGCCGTACTCGGATGTAGTGAGTGATTTTTCATATTAAGCAGTAATTCAGTTTTACATTCATTAAGCTGGTCTTGCGTTACATAATTAGATTTAATTTCATCTAACTCATTCTGTACTTTGAGGATATCTTTCAATAATTTGCTACAGTCAATGTGGTCGTATAAAATTGGCGGCAATTTTTCCAATTTTCGGGCGCAGAAAACCGGGATCAAGGTATCTTCAGTCGATTTAAATAGATTTACTATATCGTACAAGTCTCTCTCTTCTTTCCCCTTATTTTTACGCTTTATTTTAATCTTGTCCGTAGTAATTGACTCAAACAGCAAAGATTTGGAGTTCTTGATTTCATCACTAGAGAACGATGTCGTACAAATTCGCACCAACGTGTCTTCATCCACTATCGAAATTTTATTTTGTACATAGGACAAAAGTTCGTCAATCACGATATTACACGTATTGCACTTAACTGTCGTCATTTTAACTTAGCCACACAAAGCACACAGAGCGCTCACAACGCGCGCGGCATGCAGTGATGCACACGAACGACTAATAATTGTTTGTAATGCTCGCTTTTAAATCGCGAATCAACTCAGTTTGAAATTGAACAAGTTCTGTTTGCTTAGTTAACATTTGCTTCAGAAACTGTATTTCAAGGTCTAAGGCAGTCATTTTCGTTACTATACTAGCTAGTATTTCGGACGACACTTCAATGCTTGCCGACATTATGCAATAAACACAGAAATTTAGCCGGGCGCAGATAATGTATTGCACAAAATTATTTGATGAAATTTGATTAAGTAAATTGAATTATTTTAATGTTGGTCTAATTAAAAGAGTAGGAGAATGGACTATACTGATAATTTATAGTTTATTTTGACTCTGACTTCGACACTATTAAATTTTGGAAGTATAACGTTTATTGGAAGTAAAACTAGAAAATAGTTATTTTATAACATATTGTTATTCTAAAATTTTATTATTTGATAAGTTGCAACTTTGATGATTAGATGGATCCATCGTATTTTAGTTAGCTGTTTTAAGAAAATGTTCAAACTCTGAAGTGCCAGGGACTTGCAACCCCTGGAGTACGTTTCAGAACGCCTTCTTTACGGCGCTCGACGCCAATGCTCATCGGTTCACTTAGGTAAAGCCTTCTCCTTAAATCAAATACTGCTTAACTTCCTAATATGAACACATTATTGGATAATTCATAATATCCATATAATGAGTGTCATTGATTGATTATTTCTCAATTCACTTTTACATATTTCGTACATGACATCATGTCTAATTAGTTAATATCATTCTTAAGATATCTTTCGGTTTGAAATAGAATGTTATTTAAAGTATTGTGGTTCATTCCATAGTATTATTTGATTCCAATGAAAAACTTGGTTGTATATTTTAGGACTGACTTTGCCTAAGTTTTGTAAAATCACATGTTTGTGATAACAAAAGTGAATTATATTTATACTCTGACTCAAGTACTCAAATATGAATGTATAAAGTTTAGAGGAGTTTTCTTCCCTCTGATTTTCTCATGTCGAATATAACATCTTTCATCCTTACAGCAGAAAGACTTATTGGAGGTGTGGTCGCATTTGCACCAATATTCAAAAATGGATCATGCATCATCAATGCATCATGGTTGAATAGAATTTATATTTCATATTGTTTTATACATATATACGAGGACTTACATGCCTCATTCTTGTCGTAAAGATGTCAATCCATATTTGGTTGAACAAACTTAAAGCATTTATTATATCAACTTAAATACTTGAGTAGAATAATCATCTTATAAGTTAGCATTAGTACTTAGACAAAATAATTTTTCTAGAACAATATTCATAAGACATTGGGGTAGAATTAGGACTCAAAATCAATACAATTTACTATTGCAGTAGATTAGAACTAATAGACCCAAGAATAAGAGTTTATACTAGTTGAATAGTGTATCAATCCCGTAAATTTTATAATACTCAAATAATTCAATAAAAACTTACTTCCTTAACTTTTCTCCACATGATTTTCTTATAGTAGGCTTTTTTTAATAATCATATTTATGTCTTATATTTTAGATTTAAGTGAAAAATACTTGTAAAATAATATGAGGATTTCGTATTCTTGACAGATCCTCTCAAAATTTTCAAAATATTCTATGCCTCTTTCTTTTTAAACACAAAATGAGGTCATAAAATCTCTTTCCAGATTTAAGACATCAAAAAGGTTAGCAAACACAAATACTGACTATAAAAAATTCTTACTTAGGATGAATTATTTATTTCTGATCTTTAGATTCTCTACCATATTCAATTACATTATTCGTATTTAGTGACGGAACTTCCTACTCAAGGTATGTTCCGTTACAGAATGATGATGTTTAATACTTTATTCCTGAAGACTAAAATTTATTGAAGTGTGTGTTATTCATAATTCTTACGGTGCTAAAATTTATTGTAGTGTGTATTATACATTATTCTTGAGGTACTCAAATTTATTATAGTGTGTATGATTCGTGTAGTGGGCGTCTAACGACTGTGCCATACGAAGGGAAAGTACATTAAATATTGAAGATAGGACAGTCCCCTGGAAGAAGATTTTATTTTTAAGAATAACAATTGATTACAACAAGAACATTGATTTAAAAACTATGAAAGTTTAAACATTTTTTTAAATGGCTTAAACGGAAATTGTATTCGCCCAAAATATGGAGTTGGGATTTTTTTTGTATATATGTTTCTGACAAGTATAAATTAATTTTGCAAAGTGAAATACTGGACTGGAAATTATCTATTTTGGATAAGCTTTTAAGGTTCCATTGAAATTAAAACTGCAAGTTCATAGAGATTTTTTTTTTAACAATATGGCGCTATCAAGATTAAGCTGACGATATACATCAAAATCGGTTAAGCTGTTTATAAGTTACTGTGGAATAAAGAAACTCACAAACATACATACTTGAACAATGAAACAAAACACTCGCTTTTTGGGGCATTCGTGTAAAAATTAAATAAATTTTTGATAGCGCAAGTGACAATAAATGTATAAAATATAAAAAAAACAAACTGGCGGATTTTAGATGGCATATTGTGAGAACAAAAAAAATATTTTTTCTTTCATACTAAGTATGAGTTTTTTTTATATAAATTTCGTACCGAGAATATTTCATCGAGTGGGGCATCAAATATATATAACTTGCAGTTTTAATTTCAATGGAACGATAAAACGTATAACCGAAATAAATAATTTTCAGTCGGGTGTTTTACTACTATATTTTTTTAATGGGATAGGATGGCAAACGAGCATGCGGCTCACCTGATGTTAGTGATCTCGGTGGTAAGGGGTCTCGAGGATGCGTTGCCGGCCTTTAAGGAGGGAATATGCTCTCTTCTTGAAGGCTCCTAAGTCGTTTTGTAATATTCTTCAATATATTTATATTTAATTAATTAATTTTATTTATTTATTTATACATATTTTACAAATTTTTGAACCATAAAATTTCGCGGCAGATGCCTAAACCGCTCGGCGACCTGGGCACGGCTATTTCTGCCGAAATTTCGTGCTCCAATTGTATTTCTTTAACCGTCATAGGGGACGGTGCGTAATTTATATATAGGTCCATATCTGTTAGCCGTACACTCTTTCTAAAAAACGTATTAAACATTTGCTTTTTGTCGACTCAGTTCACGTAATAAAAGTATTGTATATGACAGGTAGATGAGGACATGTGCCCCGAGATAGGCATGGCGGTGCAGAACCACTTCGCGGCCATCAACGTGCGCACCGGCAAGTCGCGCCCCTCCAAGCATCGCCAGTCGCTCGTCTCGCTCAGCAGGAGGTAAGGTAACACATATACAGATAACTCATCAACGTGCGCACCGGCAAGTCGCGCCCCTCCAAGCATCGCCAGTCGCTCGTCTCGCTCAGCAGGAGGTAAGGTAACACATATACAGATAACTCATCAACGTGCGCACCGGCAAGTCGCGCCCCTCCAAGCATCGCCAGTCGCTCGTCTCGCTCAGCAGGAGGTAAGGTAACACATATACAGATAACTCATCAACTGTCATAGGGAATCGAATGACACCTGTCTAAAATACAAAATGGCGGATTTCAAGATGGCCGCCATACAAAGTGCTCCGATCATGCTGAAGCGAGGCCTATGTTCAAACACTGTTTTGATACAATGTTAAAGGAAGCAATTGTGTTGCCATATACTGAACCAAGTTCAAAGTCAAAGTTAAAATCATTTATTAAATTTAGGCGTCTACGACGTTCTTGTGAAGGTCAATTACAAGTTTTAATATAGGAATATTCTACATTGTACTGCCACGTTCAGTAAAAAAAAAACTATAGAACCACTGCGAGAAGAACGGGCAACAAACTCGGGGTCATTCTTTTAAACGTCTTTTAAAAAAGTGTTACATACTGTACGCTTTACGTACATTTTGATGATTAAGCGCGACTGTGTCCGCTTATAATTTTTTGTAAACCATATGGAATGTTCAGTCTGCAATAAACCTCCGGTCCATCTATACGTCTTTTAATTAATATCACATCACATCATAATTTTGTGTACGAACAATCAGCCCGTACATAAATGGGCCTTCGAACCTCCGGAGGTGGGATCATCATCGGGAGTGAACTATCATTCGCGCGTTGGGATCCCATGAAAGATCACTTCACCTTCATATCCACAATAGAATCATCAAGGTCACAAAAAGAAGCATACTTTCTGACATAATAAAAATCTTTGACCCTTTGGGTTGGATTAGACCAGTCACAACAATTCAAAATTATATTTCAAGAAAAATGGACGTTAAAATTAGGATGGGATGATAAAGTACCTGAAAAAATATACAAAGATTGGATTAAAATCAAAACCCAACTCAAAAATATCAATCAATTTTGTGTACCAAGATGGTTAGGTACCACCTTATCAGGCAATATAGAATTGCACGGATATAGTGATGCATACTCAGCAGTTATTGCAAATTCAAAGATGATAAAAATCAATCCAAGGTCACGTTATATAGTTGCAGCGAAATCAAGGCTTGTTCCGACTAGCAAAACTATATCATTTCCCCGCCTAGAGCTAGAAATAAGGTTACGAAATGTCTGCCAGGATATGATCTGCAAATACATGGATGGAGTGATTCCACGGCAGTACTTGGTTGGATTTATGGAGACCCTGGCAAGTGGAAAACATTCGTAGCAAAGAGAACGCGCCAAATCACAGCAATAATGCCTGCAAATTGTTGGCAATATGTAAAATCAAAGCTAAACCCAGCAGAGAGTGCCAGCAGAGGTCTCTCTGTTTTACAATTAAAGAGCGATACGTTATGGTGGCATGGTCCTCCTGTCGACGATGTACACGCCTGAAAATGAGCAAAAAAGAGTAGTTTACGTCACCGACGAAGAAAGCAAGGAGCAAAAGCAAGTTAATATTACAACAAAACATGACGAAAGCATTATCAGTGTATTGTTAAACAAGCATAGCTCAATATCAAAAATTACGCGTATACTAGCATGAGTATACCGATTTATATCAAAAAGTATACATAAGGGTTTCCTTACACTACATGAAATTAGCAAAGCAAAGCAAAAAAATATCAAACATTAACAAGAGAAGTAGTTTTCTGAGGACATTAATAGTTTAAAGAAAAAGGCCGCAGTACATGTGAAGAGCAAGATATCACAAAGCACATATTGATAAAATTTGCCATTATTGGTCAATGTCTTTGTTCTTGTTTTGAAATTGTCAAGGCCCGTTCATATTGAATAGTTCTAAAATTTACAGAAAAAAATACGTTCTTAATTTATGATTTAAATTTGCATGCTACCTAAGTATATTCGTAACAAAATTGTCTGTTTGCGTTCCTGATATAAAACACTAGAAAATATATAAATCAAATAATTCTACTACAATTCTTGTAATCTTAAAAATTTTCGTCATTCTTTTGATGAACTTACTGCAGATACGTCAATAATAAATTGCTCTAACATATTTTGTACATGATTGTCGACTCCGTACATTTTTGTTTCTATCTTGGTTATTATATGATTGACACATGACCACCATTTTTATCTATCCACTTTAGCTACTCTTTGTAACAAAAGAGTTCAGACTTCATAAATTTTATAACTTATGTTGTCCTGCCATAGCTCCTTACTTGAGACCAAACGAGTTCAATAATAATAATAATAAATAATATATATTTCTTCAATTTAAGCACTTAAACAATCTAAATAGTGTGTCGGTGGCCGGACAAGATATTCTGTTTCCCAGATAAATTGGTTTGAACTCACAGTGATACGGTCGTCAAACGTATGACGAGACGATTTGTTGACTTATATACAACATTTTTCGACTTTTAAAAAAACGATCTTTGTATTACTTATCCTAATTTAAAAGTTGCAACAATATTTTTTGACGAGCAGGTAGTCGAAGACTTAACTGAATGTAACTACAGAGTTTGTGTGGAACGGACTTTATGTTGATTGCGTAGGCCAATAACAACGCAGTGAAATTTTCAGTACTCGTTTGTTAAAAAAAACAGACTATAGAAATTCATGAAGATAGGAATATTCCAGAAAAGCAAGAAAAAGTTCTACCTTACAATCTGCGTAATAATGAAAATCGAATCATAAAAAATAATGAAAGTCGGGTTGTACCAAAAATCAGATTAGCTAAAGTCCAGAAACAAGGTCTTTATTCGAAAATACTTATCTAGACTTATAATAAAACTGTAACAGGACCAATTCTGTACATGGCAGATATTTTGAAAATATTTTTTCAGAGCAATCTGTAGCTGATACTGATGCAAAAACTGTTTTTTTTTCTGTCTGTCTGTCTGTATCCCGGCCGCGCATCACTCCAAAACTACTGAATGGATTTAAATGAAACTTAGCACGATTTGAGTTCATACTACGAAGAAGGATATGGAATACTTTTTATCCCGAAATTCATGGTTCCCTTAGGAAAGGGAATGAAAGTCAAAATGTAAAGTGAGTTGTAATTTATTAACGCGTAGTCCGATTTCAATCATTATTTTTTTGTTACAATAGTGGTAATTTAATTATTTTCCCGTAAATATTTCAGTCTTCAGTTTTGTAGTTCAGAAATTACAGATATCACAAACTAAATATTTCGTTCTAAATAACTTGAACCGCGGAATGTTGAGAAACCCTTAAACGTACGGCTCATCTTAAGCTAGCCTTTGCACTTTATCATAAAGGCTTAATAGATATATTATATCAGCCGCATTGTCTACTGCTGAACACAGCCTCCACCACTATGGGAGGGTTTGCCATAATCCCCACACTTGGCAGGCATCTTGGGGATCGCGGTGTGAGATATCAGTTCCTCAGAAAGCGCTGCTGCCCACCCTCTGTAGTGTTACTCTTTATCGCCTCTTACGACACCTACTACGGGTAAAGATGGAGGGGTGACATTATAGCCCGGCACCCCAAGGACAGCCCGACAACCCACAGGCAACCCAGAACCCCACGGGCAGCACGGCACCCTTATTTAGTTTTGCAAGCTTGCTACGATAAAACTCTAAAATGTGGTACATTCACCACAATCAGTTTTTATAACTACATATCTTTCTTTTGCCGGATACATTTCGGAGACTGCGCAATGGAAGTGCACAATGTTGTCTTAGGTTTTCGTGATTGTTACACTTTGTAATTAAACAACTTTAAACGGTTTAAATCGCGTATATTTATCATTATTTTTGTCCCGACGTTTCAAACACTTTGTAGTGATCTTGGTCACGGGGTGACTGTCGGGACAAAAATAACGATAAATATACGTGATTTAATCCGTTTAAAGTTGGAAGTGAACAAGTTTAGTAGATTGTAATACAATGGTCGAAAGGAATTGATAACTTTCACCCGCGTTCAGCTCTCTACTTTTCATTTCGAATTCAAAAAAAGTAAAAAAAGTATCTTTTCTAAAAAATATTAATTGAAAAAATAACTTACTTACAAAAAAAATATTGAGAAATTTTGTTTGAAATATTTACGGGCGGCTATTGCCCGAAGAGGAATCGCTCTGCTTTTCACTACTAATATAAGGAATAACGATATAAAAATAGTATGTTTTTTTATATTATTTATTTTGATTTTAATAACATGAGCAGAACCTATTTAAAATTAATGCGGCTTTAGTCCAAGTAGGAATCGATGACTTACATACGTGTTAAGCACTCTACTTTTCATTTAAAATATGAGGACGGTAAAAAAATTTAGTTTTTCTAAATATTTACTAAAAATAATAAACATGAGTAGAAGATACAAAGATACACTAGGAGTTAGAACAATGAAATTTAGGGAAATTTTTAGTTAGTTTTTTTTTAACCTACACTTTTTACCTTATATTTAGTTACTACCCTGCCAAACATAGTTGTTATTAATTTTTTTATAACAACAGAGTATTTTACAACGAATAATCTTAGACATATAACTTTGTTTACACCAATGGTTACAATTGTTACAAGTCATTCCGGCCCAAGAGAAGGAAGCATTTACTATGAGTTTTTCCCGGCCTTAGGTGGGAAGGAGTCTCTCCTACCCGCTACTCAGATCAAACAAACACTACTTTCCGAGAATGAGAAATAAAAAAAATATGTTTGATCTACCGTCAAACAAACCGCCGCTTTAAAATCGAAATTCTAAAGAAACGCACAATTTACTTTGCTTCAACATTTATTGTGCGAACCGGGAAAGAACTCTCTGAGTTACTTAACTACTGTCTTCTGGAAAATAAAACCCGGGAGTTTTGAAATCCAAAATAAAAAGCTCCATTCTGAGCTATGGTTTACTATAAGAGTACTTCACCGCAGACCACAGTGTTGCTTAATATGAGATAAACAGTGCACAAATGTGAATAATTAGTCTGCAGGTACGGCAATCGCGAACGAAGTCGCGGGTACAGCTAGTGTATAATAAATTACCAAAAAGCTTGATCATCTTAAAATACAGTTTGTTCAAACTAAAACTCAAACACTTTCTGGAAAACAATCCCTTCTACACATTAAAAGAATATATGTCAATGCAGCTTTTAGAATCTTTGTTCTTAGGACAAGTGCGAACGTGATAACTGCAAATTGTATTTAACTATATTAAGGGCCCGTTTCAGAATGTCCTAATAAAGTTTCGGGTTGCTATGCAACACATAAAATAACTGAATGATAAAAATGACAGTTGACATGCAGCGCGTTTCAAGCTTTAACCGATGGATAGGCTAAATCGATGATTGTGAAACGCAAAGATAGTGTTTTATTTATTAAATATGTTCTGGGTAGTAAAACCGGAACTTACTCGAACATTCTGAAACAGGCCTAGCCAGGCCGGGCATCGGTATCACCCGATGGCCGTTTGATGTTAATCTGCTTGCCTAGGCGGGATAGTAAGAGTAAAATTCCAAAGATGGACTTACCAGGAATGCGGGAACAACACAATTCACAAATTGTTCAATAGGCACTTAGCTGTGGGTTTTGGTAGTGTAATGCGGTGGATTATATGTATTTGTGTGTTTATGATGGTGTTCACAGCCTCGAAGGGTGCTCCAGAATTAATTTAAAAATGCTGAAGTAAAATAAGTAATTCGCGATTGGTTGCGGCGATGGTCGAAAGGAGCCTGTTTTGTTTTTGTATTTTTTCAGCACCTGGTCGCGTGGCGCTAGTATCGCCTTATTAGATGCATCGGCCAATAGCAGCCATTAACAGAAGAATATTTAACTAATGGGCCTATTTGGCGTGTCTATGCACCCGGCCTTGAAAGTATACAACTTTCAAATAAAGTGAAATAAAGAAAAAAAATGCGTAATTATAACTTAAATACTACTGAAACTAAACTATAACAGAGAAAAGCTAATTATGTAGAGATCTTTGTTGCGGAATATTTATTGAGTTGGTAACGGACAAAGGCGCACTACAGACTCTCTTAAAGAAACCTCTATTTGTTTTAATTGTTGCAACCCGGATAATTCCATCTGCTCCTGGATGCACTTGAGTGACAATACCTAACTCCCATTGCAACGGCGGAACTTTATTCTCTTGTATAACAATAACGACAGTGCCAATTTTGACGTTAGCAGTGGGAAAATTCCATTTTTCGCGGGTTTGCAACGTATTTAAATACTCTAACGACCACCTGTCCCAGAAGGATTGCACTAACTTATCCAACAGCTGATATCTTTCTAACAAATGGGAAGGGCGGTCATCAATTGGTGCTGCAGGTAGATATTTTAAAGGTGTTAATGTTAGAAAATGAGCGGGTGTAATGGCAATAGGTTCGCTAGGATCCTGACTAAGCGTTGAGCATGATGGGCGAGAATTTATTATATTTTCTATCTGACAAAGAATGGTATTCATTTCCTCTAAGGTTAGAATTTGATTACCGACTATTCGGTGTAGATGAGTTTTAACTGATTTTATTAGCGGCTCCCATGAACCAAAGTGCGGTGAGTTTGGCGGTATAGTTTTGAAAAGTATTTTATAATCACTCAATTCATAGGCTAAAGCGCTGCGGTATTGGTCCGAAGACAAAAAATTATATAAATCGTCGCAATAAGACTTCGCACCAACAAAGTTCGTCGCATTATCAGTGTAAAGTACCGAGATCGGACCTCGTCGTGAAAGAAAGCGTTTAAAGGCTGCTATAAACGTCGCAGTGCTTAGATCAGAGGCCAGTTTAATGTGTAGTCCGCGCGTCGTTTTGCAAATAAATAAGCAGATATACGCCTTCTGACTGCGAACCCCTCGTCCACGTTTTAGTGTTATATCAAAGGGACCCCCAAAATCACAGCCACAATGAATAAATGATTTAGGAACGACTTGTGTACGCGTATGAGGTTAATCACCCATTAAAGGTAATGTTGGCTTTGGTTGAGCGCGGAAACAATGATTACATTTGTCGATCTGAGATCGCACTGTGCGGCGACCGGTTATTATCCAATACCGCTGTCGTAATAGACTAAACAAAAGATTAGGACCTGCGTGACAAAACTTGCGGTGATAATGATTCACAATTAAATTCACAATGTGATCTTTACGTGGCAATAAAATCGGATGCTGTTGATCAAAATTTAGATTGGAATTATTAAGGCGTCCTCCACATCTAATAAGATTATTAGATATAAAGGGGTTTAATTTTTGAATGTATTTTGGACATTTCCTTGCAGCTTTAATTAGTGGAATTTCGTTTTTAAAATGGGCCGATTGAACAGAGGTCAGAACTTTAGTTTCAGCAAATTCCAAATCGGTCGCGGAGATAAAATTATTGCGCGGCAATAACTTTATGAAGCGGTAGATGTAAACTACGGTGCGTAAAAGTTTATTCCATGAAGAACAGTGTGCGGCTAATTGACTTAAGAGTGGAATGTCATCTACCGTGCTGGTAGATGTGAGAGAAATAATCTTCGTCTCTGGCACTTCCACTGAGGCGTCAGGCTTAAAAGGGGTTATAGGCCAGTCCTTCGGATCCTCTTCTGAACACCACGAAGGGCCCCTAAACCACAGCGGATGATTTAATAGTTGTGACGGCAGAAGGCCACGTGATAAGCAATCACTTGGGTTAGAAGTTCCAGAAATATGATAAAAGTGATTAGCGGGTAACAACTCTTGTATCTTCGATACGCGGTTTGCGATAAATGTTTGAAAGCGGTGCGGTGAGGAATTTATCCAATGTAGCGCGATGGTTGAATCAGAAAAAGCGTATATATTTTTTATTATACAGCGGGTAGAATAAGTATCAATAGCTATGCGGAGTAGTTTCGCTAGAAGTAGCGCTGCGAGTAGCTCGAGTCGCGGCATAGTGACAACTCTGTCACTCGGGGCAACCTTAGACTTGGCGCACACTATCGAGGTTACAGGTACGCCACCATTATTCGCGTATAAATATGCAACTGCGCCGAACGCCTTTAGGCTAGCGTCACAGAATCCCAGAATGGAAATTTCACTGTGTTCGAAAACACCTACATGGCGGGGAATTTTTATTTTTGATAAAAGCGGTAATTCCGTTTGAAATTGAATCCACGCACGGACGATATTATCTGGCGGTTGTTCGTCCCAGTCGAGTTTTAAAAAACAAATATCCTTTATGAGAATTTTCGCATACACTATAACTGGCCCGACTAAGCCCATTACGTCCCATAGACGAGCTATAGTGGAAAGAATATTACGTTTAGTACACACGCGGTCTGATGGCTGAATAGTATATGTAAATAAATCGTTAGCGGGAAGCCACTGCATACCGAGAATTTTTAATGATTCATCTTTATCTAAACTGACGGGATCTGTCAAGCGGTGCGATTCGGGGATGGTTGACAGTAGTTTGTGCGAGTTACTCGACCACTTCACTAAGTCAAAGCCACCTGATCTGAACAAATTAATTAGTTGTTGCGATGCCTTCATGGCCACGTCCGTATTCTGGAACGAGCTGGCGATATCGTCGACGTATAAATCGCGTATCGCTATATCAGACGCAAGGGGGAACTTCTCCTTTTCTTGATTAATAAGTTCTAAAATAGTGCGGTTTGCCAAAAAGGGACTGGAACGTAATCCAAAACTTACACACTGAAACGCGTAACATTTAATAGGGTCGCGGGGGTTAAATCGGTAAAGTATTTGTTGATACGAACAGTCGCGGGTTAAAATTCTTAAAAACATTTGACGAATATCTGCAGTGACAGCGACTTCAAACAACCTAAAGTTTAACAATATAACAAGTAGATCGTTCTGTAGCGCTGGCCCAGTATGTAAGATATCATTAAGCGATATGCCATTATCTGTAGCTTGGTTAGCTTTTAGTACGACGCGTAACTTTGAAGAATCTTTATCGTCACGAATTACTCCATGGTGCGGTAAAACGAAACCGTCACCATTGGTTTTTGGCTCTGGGACCTCAACAAGGTAGCCTTCAGAAATATAATCGCGGATAACTTCATCATAGCGGGTTTTAAAATCAGGGCATTTTTGAAATTTGCGCTCTAACTGCAAATATTGTTGGCGGGCGGTATTAAATGAGTCACCCAAACAGTTAGGACTCTGTTTAAATGGAAGACTAACAATGAATCTCCCAATCTCGTCGCGGGTAGTAGTAGCTTTATAAAAACTTTCACATTCTTGATCGTCTGATGATAAAAACTTAGTTTCTTTTATGTCCTCTAACTCAAAGAATTTCCCGAGATCTTCATGAATTGATTCTGCGGTAGCGTGATACGATAAGGAATAATTAATTGGTTCAGCTGACGTTTCTACCTCACCCATAATTACATACCCTAAAGTAGTCAAAAACGCGGAAGGTTGATAAGGCGAACCCGTTACCTTGCCTGGTAGCAAAAATTCCACAAACAACTGTGCTCCAATCAAAATCTCAATTTCGGAAGGTAATGAGAAGTTTTCATCAGCGAGTGGCAGACCCTCTAAGTGTTTACATGACGTCATGTCAATGGGCGCGGTAGGTAACATTTCGGTTATGCGAGTTAAAACCAAAGCATCCATACCGTAGGTAACGTTCGGGTCAACCTGGCTTGAGAAGGTAATATTTACCTTCCCGCGTGCAACACTAGCGTTATCACCGAGACCTTTAATTAAAGTTCTGCGCGATAAATTGTGATATACGTAATCCTAACTTGCGGCAGCATGAAGCTGTTATAAAATTATTCTGCGATCCCGGGTCGATAATGCAACGGCAAGATATTAAATTATCATAACGGTCACGAACATTAACACACGCTGTGCCTAGCAATACAGTATTATTGGGAAGCTGTTGTGTATTTGAGCGGGGGCTGATAGTGTCAGCTGATAGATATGAAACACCACCTTGTTTATGTGGCGCGGCAGTAGAATTAATAACAACGGATTGTGGAGCGGGCGCGTGACATAACGAAGATGTGTCCGGCGGCGGCGCCGCTCCCGCCACTGCTTGATGCGATAGCGCACGGTGTGGAACCGGTCCGGTTGAGGCAGTATTCATAGTTTGTTCCGAGACATTGCTGCGTTGTAGGTGAATTAATGAATGGTGTCGAGCCCCACATTTCTGTCAGACTCTCGTACTTTTACACTCTGACCACTTATGTTTTGAGCTTAAACAGTTCGTACACAGATGGTTATCTTTTACAATCTTGTGTCTCTCACTAGGCGAACGTTCCAAAAACATTTTACAATGATATATGTGTTCATGAACATTTTTACACAGAAAACAAGGACCATTTGAACCATTACTTATGGAATGTGGGTTTAAGTACGTATGCGATATTTTTGGAAGCGCGGGATTTTTAGGTTTTAAATTTTCCTTTAGAGGTGAATTAATAATAGGGTTTGTGCGCTGAATTATTTTAGCCTGACTTTTGAGAAATTTTATAAAAACGTCGTATGTAGGTATGTCAATGTCTCGGACAAACATCTCAAATGCTTTGGATGTATCGCGGTCTAAGCGCTTTAAAGCGATGTAAATGAAAATTTAATCATTTAAATTTGGTATCTTTAATTCTTGAAGCGCGGCTATAGATGCGGCATATTTATCAATAAACGATTCTATTTGTACAGCGGTTGCGGGGTTAGGTAGGGGTTTCATTTCAAAAATTGAATCTAAAAATGACGTAGCGAGGAAGCGTTTATCCTGATACTTTAATACCAACGCGTTCCAGATGGATTCGTAATTATCCGCGGTGGGGTTAATACCTGCAAAAACCAATTGCGCAGAACCTTTTAACTTCCCTAAAAGGTAGTATAGTTTTTCAGAACTAGTGAGTTCACTATTGTTATGTATCGTGGATTTAAACGTTTCATAAAAGAGGTTCCAATTATTAACATTTCCATGAAATTCTGGTATTTCAATGGGCGGTAGTCTAGGCTTTGACGAGTGAGGTTTTATATCTATAATTTGCGGTTTGGAGTCATTGTTAGAACTCACAAGTTTATTTCTTATGCGTCTTATCTTACAATATAAATCTTCAAATCCACTCCATATATTAAAATCAGGTATAAAGGTTGGATCTAACTCCATATTTAACGAATTAGTGTCATGAATCGTCTTCATGAAATCGCGGCGAATGTCGTCAATTGTCTCCGAGGTGCAGATGAAATTATCTATTAATTCGGGTGACGAAAGTGTGCTGGAACTGTCGTACATGCGTTGTAATCGCGTAAAATATGCTTCTCGACAGGTTTCTTGCAAAACTATTTCTTTACGAAGTGCTTTTGCTTCGCGCGAGGAAGCCATTATCGAACACGTTAATATGAACGAAATATAATGCGATTTTGTCCAACCAACGTCAATAGTATCGTGGTCGTATCAAATTAAAAGTGGTTTAATATTGTACAAAGTTATGGGAATCGTAATTAGCCGGCATACAAAGAAATGTATGTGAATATCGGAATATAATAGAAGATGCGGGTAGGGGATGTAAATCGTGTTGCATAAAATTAATATAGTATTTGAGGAAAATATCCTCACAGGAGGCACCAAAATCTATAGACAGGCCGGGCATCGGTATCACCCGATGGCCGTTTGATGTTAATCTGCTTGCCTAGGCGGGATAGTAAGAGTAAAATTCCAAAGATGGACTTACCAGGAATGCGGGAACAACACAATTCACAAATTGTTCAATAGGCACTTAGCTGTGGGTTTTGGTAGTGTAATGCGGTGGATTATATGTATTTGTGTGTTTATGATGGTGTTCACAGCCTCGAAGGGTGCTCCAGAATTAATTTAAAAATGCTGAAGTAAAATAAGTAATTCGCGATTGGTTGCGGCGATGGTCGAAAGGAGCCTGTTTTGTTTTTGTATTTTTTCAGCACCTGGTCGCGTGGCGCTAGTATCGCCTTATTAGATGCATCGGCCAATAGCAGCCATTAACAGAAGAATATTTAACTAATGGGCCTATTTGGCGTGTCTAAGGCCCTAAGTGTAAAATATTATGATTTTTAAATTTTAATCGATTATTTCATTCATAGACGTAATTAGAATTTAATTTAATATATTTAAGTAGTATAAATATGTTTAAATGTAACATGGACTTGCCTGTAAAAAAAATTACAAAAGGGCCACTAAAACTTTTATATTTTTATATCAAATCTTAATCCATTCTTAGATGAAGAGAGTGGAATAATGAAAGTTCGAGGCAGGTTGCAGCATGCGTCGATCAGCAAAGACATGCAGCACCCTATCATTCTACCTCATAAAGGACGACTAACAGAATTATTAATTAATGACGCACATGTGACTATGTTACATGGAGGAGCACGATTAACATTAGCTTTCATTAGACAAAAGTACTGGATACTAGGTGGTAATAGAGCCACAAAACCCCATATTCGTCGTTGTGTCAAATAATAAAAAAGCATAAGCCTATTTTAAGTCAACAGATCATGGGAGATTTGCCAAAAGGAAGATGTAATCTATACCGTATCTTTGAGTTTACTGCTGTGGATTTCACAGGCCATATATCTACGTAAAAGCAAGCAAAGGGCGTGGTATCAAAAGTACAAAGGGCTACGTTGCAGTCTTTATTTGCATGATGAGTCATGCACTGCACTTTGAGCTTGTGTCGGACCTTAGCACATCATCTTTTATAGCAGCATTACGGAGAATGGCAGCACGAGATTGTTCCTTGTCATTGCTACAGCGATAACGGACGAAATTTCGTAGGTACTAATAGAATACTACAAGAGCAATGTCAAGAAATTCAAAAAATAGTTAAAAGCAGTGAAGTGCAAGCAGAACTGTTAAACATGAAAAGTCAATGGAGTTTCCTCGCACCATTATGGCCTTCAGCTTGTTTGGGAGAGCGCGGTACGAAGCTTCAAAAACTTATTCAAAAAATCGGTACGAGACCAAATTTTAACATACGAGGAGTTATACTGTACTCGCGCAGATAGAGGCATGTCTTAATTCGCGTCCATTGTTCGCGTCCACACATATTACACATTATTTACATGAATGAGTTCACTATCTTTCCTATCAACTTTAAAAATCACAGAAGCATCAACTGCGAATAAAATAATATCGGAGAATTTTTTGACCATGCAAGGCAGATCATTAATATACGCTAGGAACAGAAAACGAATCCTATTATTACCAAAAACAGGGTGGTAACTAGCCAGGCAGACATTCGCAAAATGCCCTACCACCATGCTATAACGACTGCCATCCTAAGACAACAACTGGGAGCGACGGCTTAACGTGCCCTCCGAAGCACGTGCACGCTCAGTAGTAATGCCACCAGCGGTCACCCATCCAACTCATCACCGCGGCGGACATTGCTTAACTTAGCTGATCGGTTCAGAATGGCTAAGCAAACTTCGCTACGAGCGCTTCAAAACCGCAAGAAGTATTGCCATTTATTCTAACCTTCTGTAGCCTGTCTGACAGATATCTATGACTTTATAAGATCCAGAGCTTTTCCACGAATATCACAATGTGCTAGGTTACAAATTTAATATATTTTTCTCATTAAAACGGGATAAGAAGTTCCAGAATGCTACTGTTTTTTTTAACAAAGTTAAGTCCTGACCACCATCTGATTGAAAATAGTTTTTCTACTAGAGGGTGGTAGCTATCCGTGAAATGCCCTACCTACCACCATGCTATTACGACTGCCATCCTAAGATAACAACCGCGTCCGACGACTTACCGTGCCCTCTGGAGCAATTGCACATAGTAGTAATGCCACTAACGGTCACCCATCCAAATTATGAACGCAGTAACATACACACAGACAGACAGGCAGCTGAGTCATGTTAATAAAGTTCCGTTTTGTCCGTTGGGCACAATTAAATAAAAAGTAATTTTAGGCCACTAACACCGTATACAAACAATAAAGAATTATCATTCCCATTAAGAGTCCCAGCCGGGTGCCTATTTAGTCACAATAAAGAATTATGTTGTTTTAGGTTTTCGTGATTATTAAACTAGTAATTAAACAACTTTAAACTGTTTAAATCGCGTAAATTTTTCATTATTTTTGTCCCGACGACGTTTCAAACCCTTTTTGATCGTGGTCAGGGGGTGACTATCGTGGTCACCGATGTGATAGTGATCGCGGTCACGGGGTGATTATCGTAGTCACACCGTGACCACGATCACTGCAAAGTGTTTAATTACTCAATAAAGAATTACAAATATGAGAAGTTTTTATAATAATCAGTACTTCAGTACTAATATTATAAATGCGAAAGTAACTCTGTCTGTCTGTCTGTCTGTCTGTTACGCTTTCACGCCAAAACTACTGGACCGATTTGAATGAAATTTGGTATGGAGATAGTTTGAGACCCGGGAAAAAACATAGGATAGTTTTTATCCCACTGCGCAAAAAGAGGTTAATGTTTTCGCGCGATAACCGACATACGCGCGGGCGGAGCCGCGCCCGGAAAGCTAGTAACAAATATTTTGATAATATTTGTTATTATTAAATATGGATTTCTGCTAAGTAACGCCGGAATCTATTCATACTCAATTTATTTTTATAGTAATATAATTATGCCGATACGCACAAGTTTGATCGTAATCATCATCAATCGTAACAATTATCGTCTGTCCATTACAGTGTTACCATTGTTTGTGACAATGCACTGCGGTCGACACACCGAGTCATTCGTTTTTAAGTCTCGATTATTTTACATGCTACAGTGTTTTTTAAACCTCAACACAGTGGTGTTTGTACACTGCTGCTTGGAAGTAGAATAACTGACACTGCAAACAACCGCAGTGACAGATATTCCATAGATATACCCACCAAAATGGCCTCTTGCTTAATACCTGGTAAAAGGTAAAAATATTTGAATGTATACTTATTAAATCAGTATTGTGAACTGTGAACTGTGGTCGACAGGCACAGCTTGGTGAAGATGCTGGACGGCAGCGAGCTGGACGGTCCACCTCCTCTACGGAGAGCTTCCTCGGCTGCCCTCGAACCTGCTATACATGGGGGACATCACAGGTAACATTTTATTAATATGCCACAGAAGTGAGTACCACAGAGTGAATTGGTTTTGAAGCAGTGATGGCTCAGTGGCATTGGCTATATACTGCCGCGCAGCAGGTCCATGGTTCGAATCCCGCCGCGGGCTTGAGCTTCACCGCATGGTGGAATGGCATTTTGCGAATGCCCGCCTGGCTAGCGACCGTCAAGTAGTAAATCTGTAGCCAAGCGCCTAACGGTGTGAAATTACAGGCACATGAGACTTAAGAACTATGTCTCAAGGTGACTGCGCAAATATGCATCTGTTATTAGGCAGAGGTTAGTCCGCTTGACATCAGGTGGGCCTCGAGCTTTCTCCGTCACAATAATATAAAAAAAAACTGAAAGACAAATTACTTACCATTCCATGGATTGATCCAGATTATACAGGTCCATCTCGTTGCGGAGGAAGCGGCTCAAATCTCAAATGCTTGGGTGTTGCAACACAGAATGCAGAATAAAAAGGACCAGCAGGATCACTCTACAAAGCCATTTCAATATATAAGCGACTCTTCTTCACTTAAGCTCGCAAAGCACGGAGTAGCATGTGCACGCATAGCTCTGATCTCTTCTGCCGCGACTACAGTCCCGTCCGGACGGGCACCTGTAGCTGCGTACCTACAGTACGAGTGGCTCGCACCTGTGTGCAGAATGCGGCTAAGAGCCAGAATACTGATAACAGGGAACTGCGATCCACGAACGCTCGCCCCTCCACAAAACTCATCATTTTTAATCAGCTGCTTGTAAGTTTTATTGTTGATAGGCTAGCCTTTTTCCATTATTTCACCTAATGGTAAGTGATTATGCAGTCGAATATGTTGTTCAGGATAACCTAGAAATACCTACTGGCAACACCCTTTTCGTTATATGCTTTTCATGCGATGCCCATATGCTGACTGCTGACTGATACTGCAGTGGAAACCACCAAGACGAATAATAACGAATATTTTAAGAAAACATTTTATTATTATTTTAGTAAAACACTTAAAAACAATAAAAATATATGTTGCGACAATTCCATCTAATTTTCATGTTAAGCCGACGACGTTACCTTACAAACGCTACGTAGCCAAACCGGAAGAATTCTCGACGCGTTTCGATACTACACGAAGCATCCTCAGAAGGTTTTAACTCTTTGAGTGCACGATCTAGATTTTACTCAAAAAATATTTGTTATTATTAAAAATGGATTTCCGCAAAGTAACGGCTGAAATATGTAATGATTGTTATGTGTGTGTATTACAGACTGACTCGTCGCGCATCCTTGGATGACTTAGAGCAGCAGTCCTGCGACCTGGCGCCCAAACTAGACAACAGGATCATTATTCTTGACAAGCCAGAGGTCAGAGCTCATTATGTTACTCTCTTTTTATTTATCATATTTTCCGCAATAAAGATTTTTGTAAGAAATCGCTTCAAGGAACAAGTCCGCCTTAATATATTTATACAAATTTGAATATCTACTTGTATGTAATGTTATCTTTTGAGGTCAAAACAAATATGTTTATTTTATTAGTGGCCAAGCGGTGACGGTCCTCCAGGCATCTTTCAAACCAGAAATCCTAAATTTACAAATTATTGGAGTACAAAATGTTTTGCCCCGGGCGGGACTTGAACCCGCGTCCTTCCGATTTCGAGCCGGATGCTTAGACCGCTCAGCTACCGGGGGGTCGGCTATGTCGCCGAAATTTCGTGCTCCAATTGTATTTCTTAAACCGTCATAGGGGACGGTGCGCGGCCATCAACCAGACTACTAGACTTCATCTGATCGAAAGAAGTGTTTTTTCAAACACTTAACTCTCGGTATGATGTCGCTACCTTTCTATATTTCTAAATATTATGATTTCAAGCACTACCGCGTACTAAGCGAAAATCATAAATATACAAATTATTGGAGTACAAAAAGAAATCCTACTACCGGTAGATTATAATGTTGAATGATTTATTTATTATATCAATTGTCAAATTATACAAAAACTTACAATATTTCAACGAAAGGAAAAATATTAATCAAGATCTGAATTTCAACCAGCATTACCCCGTTGAATTGCAATGTTTGTTCGTTGAGACAAATAGGTGCCACCATTTTGATCACGCTTCGAATTGAATAATTAAAAGAAAAGTAACGCCTATATCTATTCGACAGAAACTAAACGAACTACTTGGTGAGCGAGTCCGGTGGGAAGCGGACACGGTCATCAGAGAAGTGGACGATGAAAACTCGCCCTAAACTGTTTCGGTGCTATCGGTACAATGCCTTGTTACGACATAATAACTGCTTTTTAAGATAGATTATCATTCAGGTCTCGAAACATTGCAGGTAGGAACATATTTTACATACAATGATTTGTTTTGTTCTTTCTACGAAATAAGGCAGATATATTTGGAAATGGAACAAATTTTAAACAGAATAATGTCCTGCTCTACGAGGAGATTTCGAGTCTACGAGATATGGCAGATGCTACATTTGAAAATGGAACATGTTTCATAGAGATGTTTAGTCTTTACGCTTCTCTATGGTATCTGACAGGTTCTATGTTCGAAAATGAAACTGATTTTGTATATACGTAAAATAACTGTCAAATATACATAAGGGACTCGTTTACACAAACAGAGCCTTAAGGTCGACCTTTTTATTATAATTTAAAATAATGGAACTCTTTTCAGAGTTCAAATTGTTTTTTTTAATGTTTTCATTTTAAATTCTATGAAAAAAGTTTGTGTTTTAATTTTATAAATGATGAAATAATTAATTACTTGTTTATTATATTAACTATGCGGTATTCGAGGCGTTGAGACATGCACAAGTTTTGTTTTTAATAAGAAAATGTGTTTTTTTAATTATATTGGCATCGTCCACAACTGTCCCAAATAATACATTGACGATCTTTTAATTCTTATTTCTATTAATTCATTACGTTTGGTAAATGCAAGAAGATCCGACAATTGCTTATTACTATAATTGTATGCTCTGTTTCAATAAGAATTGTTGACGCTACAGAATCGGAATCTATTTTATTTTAGTTTTAGTTGAGATAATTCAGTTAAGCTTTTAGTTATTATTGACAGATTTTATATTTGTCTGATATTAAGTCAGATTTGTTTTATTCATATCTAAACTACCTCATGTTTAGTATTTCATTGAATACTCGTCCAAAGTATTAAAAGACGTTTATTTTAAGCTTTTCTCAGTATACGAATTGAAACACAAAGCTTTTTTTGTCGTAGGCATTAGTTATATATGCATAGCGTTTAATTCACTATTGAGTTACTGTCGACTGACATCCAGTCAATCGTACTATACCACTCTTCAATTATATTGTAACAATTGTAATATACGTACATTATATTGTAACAATTTGTAATATACGTACATTTGGTCCATCACAACATGCCACTGGCTAGTAAAATTGTAATATAATGTATACACGTTTGGTCAATAATACAATACTACTGGCCAAAACATTGTATTATAATGTAATACTTATGTACACATTTGATCCATGATATATCGCTGCTTAATTACTTTGTAATTATAATATATTTATACCCATTTGGTCCATAATACAATGCCGCTGATAATGTGATATATTATAGACCATAATATGGTCCATAAAACAATATCGCTGGTTATACCTAACATTGAAATTGTAATTTCATGTTTTAATTAATAAATTTAGAACAATATATATTTCTTACATTGTTATTCTGCTGCAATAAATTGGTCTTCTGAATGTGTCTTAAACAAAACTCATACTTATAAAATATTTAATACGATATATTACTTATAAAATACTTATTGAGATAAGCTTATCATGCCTCGAGCGTAGTTGAACGAGATTAGTCATTGTGATACAGTTTTATGCTACTAAAAATTTTAATAGCCACCAAAATATAATATTATTTTATTAAGATTTATTTGTTTATTTGTGCTAACGCACGCTAAGGACAAATAAACGTGCTTGGTTGTCTGAAAGAAATATCTTTAAGCGAAAGCGAGCCTTGTTTTACACGTGTCTAAATATCTTTAATATTTTTATTGTAATGCTACTGTTAAGTTTGTATCAGTACAAATAAATTGTTTTACTACATATACATATTTTAGAAAAGGAAATAAACAACTCCTACGGTAGATGTTGCCACAAGTATGATCAACAATAGAAGGAAAAATATAAACTAAAAGCGACGGCATGATATTCTGAACACGAGGTCTAATTCTGCAGGTATTCGATGTTGTCCTATCCAAAAATATGTAAATCAGTCCATCTGTAACTAATTAGTTAGTTTTTTTTATAGTCAACATCTACCTCTAGATCTTGGTCTTCCGTTCCCGTACAAAACTAATTGAGTTGTCTTGTTGCTATCGTTGTGGTGAGTAAGGTCTTCCCGGTTATATCTAGTGCATTAGAATCCAATTCATTTATTTGTTTCAGTTCTTGTTTTGTTCAGCCTTTAAATAGTAGGGTATTGGCCGAAAGAGCGCGAAATGCGAGCCATACCTCTCCGTTTCAGCTTGGGCCAGCAGCTCTACAGGTCGGATAACTAACTTAACCAATTCTCGTGAAAATTTGTTCAGGTTCGACAATAGTATGGTTATTTTTTATCGATATTGGAAAATTTTCATAGGAGATATGAGTTAAAAACGTAGAAAATAATATATAGCGTTTCTATGTATATATCTGGTTAAGTAGCCGAAAGAATAACTTATCCTAAAATCTGGTGTGGCCGCTAACATAGATATGATATTCATGAATATTGCACGCGCTTCATGTGTGACCAAAATCGCTGCAAAGTATTTGAAACGCCGGGTTGAAAATAATGTATTTTTTTTTATTAACTATAAGTGTAATACAATGAACTATTACAATGTTTACTAGCACAAATGTTAGCATATTTTACTTTTAGAATGCATGTTTTTTTGTCATAAAATGGCTTATAATATAACAAATTAGCATAATAATACCAACTTTAAAAAATAGTCATTATATAGTTTGCGAAGCATATCAACCATTGTGATCTGAGATGAAATTATATTTAATAATATTTATAAATACAATAGTCATATTAATAGGTTACCGCAAATATGTGAATATTATTTTATAATTAACAGTATTTTTACTAGTTAAGACTAATTTCTATATGGATATTATAATTCGATCCAAATCTTTGATATAAATTATTTTTGAAATTAACAAAATAATAATTTCAAATTCTTAAAGATAATGTTTTTGTCAAATACAATTTTACGAAGGGGCTGATTTGTAAACAAACAAGTATTTTACTTTTGACATGTAGGTACCTCATTTATGGCCGGAATTTAAGTCTTCGTGTAGTTTTTGTTATCTCATAAATGAAATAAAGCGCCTAAATCATAATGAATGTTTATTTTTTGTGTATTTTATTTTATTTTAGAAGTAAATTACTTTCTGCTGAATGAACAACCCGTGCTTAGAGATATTTTTGAGTGTATAGAGTAGAGAGTAGAATCCTGAAAAGGAAAACACGATTGAAAGAAGATGCTGACAAATGGTAAAATTCTGCATAGAAGTGAAAGAGACACAACGAGTGAAATTACAATCAGTTTTGGTGAAAAAAAATTAAGAAAGTTAAGTAACACAAAACGAGTACTTAGTTAAAATCGAAATGTCAATTAAACTGTCCCTCGTGATAAGGTTTTTCTGTTTTATTCATATATTTTTATACACATACATAAATAATTCAGATATTTTCGGTACAAGCTTAATTTTGATCAAACGTTGCTATGTTATTCAAGGATAATAAGCCTGTTTTTAAATCAAAGCATCTGTTGACAGTAGTAGGCATTTATATATATGAATTGGCGAAGTTTGTAAGACGTAACTCTGCCTTATTTCCCGAATATAATAGCTTAGGTAAGAGGAAAGTTACACAAGAACAGCTCAAAATGCCCATCCCTAAACTAGAACTGTTTAGGAATAACTGCACCTACATGACGCCTCTCGTTTACAATGCGATTCCAAAAACTATAACAGAGTTACCTAATTGTAAGTTCTACCCGGAGTTAAAAAAGTGGTTGGTTAACCAAAGTTTCTATACAGTTAAGGATTTCTTGCAGACGACTTCTAATCGCTACTACATTTACCACGAAATTAAATAATTGAATTGTAATTAGGTATTTAATAGATTATGACAATTAAAAAAAATATTTGACATCGTTATTATTATTAAGTCTCAATTTCATTGTATAATAATATATTTAAATGACATTTGCACACCTCGTATGAGGTTGTTTATGGTGAAACTGTTGTACTTCCTACATATTTTATATCTTTTGTACCTGTACTCAAGCAAATAAATGAGTTGAATTGAATTGATAAAATTTCAAAGAAACGATTGTAATAGTTCAGAATCTATTTGGTCTTAGAGAATATGATCAATTGCTTGTTACCACTTGTTTTACCAAGGTTATTTATGTAGTATATATTAAAGGTTATTTATGTAGTATATATTAAAGGTTATTTATGTTGTATATTTAGTTTGTAGTAGGGACCTATAAATATAATATTTGTTGTTCTAAAAACCTGTTCAAGTAAAGCTATTTAGCATATGTCGGCGCCCTTTAATATTTGGAATAACGCGCCAAAAAACTTGTTTAACACACATTTTTCGATACCTTTTGCATATTGAAGTGATTGTAGCTTTAATAGTTCGGCGATTAATATATCTAAGTTCTGACAAAACAGAATATCGATTGATTGCGTTGTTTTAGTGAAATTAGCAGTAGTTTAATTTTTATTAGCAAGCATCTCCATCTCTTTCTAATATGCATATAGTAATGTATTCTTCTTTGTCTCGGATCAGCCCCTTAAATATTTTATCACGTATTTGTCTCAATTGTATTGTAAAATGTGAAAATATTTATGAAAGGCATCAGTTTAATTTTGGGCCTATAAATCTTATGAAAATTAGGTTAATAATTAGAAATAGCTTGGTCATTTGGGTTACAACTTTGAACAATGTTAAGTTCTCTATGTACAGATATAAAAAAACTAACCTGTTTTGGGTTGCCATGATCCAACGCTTGGCAGGCATCTGGAGAATCGCTGTGTTAAGATATCAGTTCTTCAGAATGCGCTGCTGCCCACGTTCGGTATTTTTCCATTGTTCGCTTCTTAGTGATTCCCACATATAAGAGAATATATGGGGGGAGTTGTAATTCTACTCCGGCACGCGGCGCCAGGTGGTTGAGAGTATAATATGATAAACTACGTGAATATACACAATAATACATAAATATATCTTTATCAGATAATTTTAGAGGTCACCTGCTTTTGACTTGGGATTTAAACTGATCCTAGGCGAGTTTGAAAATGCGCCGCTTTGGAAGCTTGAAGTCTCTGGTTCGATTCCGGATGACAAGACTGACAAAATAATCGTTAGTGATCTGGAACTGCTCGGCAGATACAAAATCGACAAGGTTATAGCGAGTATAGCATATATGTAGTATGAGTTTTTAAACTGTCACGGTCCTTAACACTACAATTATTATTACAAATCAAAAACACGGCAAATGTCCCGTTTGTAATAATGATTATAGTATATGCTGAACATACACTGTGTTACAGTATCTGCCATCCGTGGCACGTGGGTGCTTAAACACGTCAAAGCAAACGCTCGGAGATATACCGGCGCGGTGTTATGATCTTTTTTTTAATAAGTTTGTGACGTCATGGTTAAACTAGCATCTTCACAATGTCAAATATAATTAAAATTAAAATAAACTTAAATTAGACCTTCAACATCGCATCTGTCAAGCATCATCTTCAAGGTCGCATCTGATTGGTCGCGTCAAGGTCATGTTGTCACCGCCGTCATTCCTTAAGGCCAAACCGCATTTGCGTAGACTAACCGTTCCGAACTACTTTTTGATTTAATGTAAAGTTCATGTTGCATAAAACTATCCAGGGCAGTCAAGTATTGGTATCCAAAATATTGTTATTTACTCGTTTATGAAAGCTATTCCCGAAATTTTCATATCCGTATGGCTTCTCCAGAATTTTACAATACACTAAGTATAATATTTTTGCAGAAATAATCAACCCAGAAGAACATTGATAAATTCTGTGGCGCGGTACCACCGCATGACTCGAGCCCACGCGGCGAACTGAGAGTGCTGTTAGATACACTTTTTAATCCACCCCCGCCGCGGTACAGTTTGTGTTCTGTTGTTTTTGAGCTTGAATTACATTTCTTTTCATTAATTATTCGTAGGTTTTCGGTATAGCAAATATTCATAGGACGAAATCTGAAACTGTTCGTAAAGAGAGCTTTACAAATACCATTATACCCTACCAGTAACTAGTCCTTACTGGTATTTGTATATATGAACGTAGGGGTAGAAACATACGCAAATTATAAACTATTACAAAATTATAAATAGGACCTAAAATTAAGTAACTAATAATGTTCTAAGTCGTAACCCGAAGGACAGCATTGCGTAGATCTGACACTTATTAGCTACGTGTTAAGAGTCATAATTGATATACGGTGTGATAGCTTAGCTTTATCACAATATTTAAATTGAGCGTTATTAAAGCACTATTATATATTAGCCCTGAATTATACAATAAAACTTCAAATTTTTACTGCTGACCTATCCTTTTACCCCCCCCCCATCTCACATGATGGTATGTGATAGTGGTTTACAGGTTTTGCGTAGAAATTAGCTCTCTAGGATAATACGCCATATTTACTGCTCAAGGCGGTAGCTAGCCAGCGAATGTTAAGTGCCTGTAACATCTGCGGATGTGTTTGACTCGATTGATGGAAATCTACGTAAAATTGTTAAAAAGAGTGTGGCGATGTTCGTCAAACATTTCAGTTCGAAAAATTTGTTTGTTTTCTTATTTGATGATACTCTCTTGTTTGATTAAAACGTAACAAACGTGCTTGTGGAACATGTTAGATACAACTATGGAAAATTGGCTTAGTTATTGTTATACGAGACCATCGCTGCTTCTTACCTATAAGTACTTGTGAAGTTTATTTCGTTGTATAGTCCTAGTTAAAATTATATTTTTTTTCTCTTCTAATGCTCGCTACGTTTTGGCAAGTCTTAGTTGTTTTCTTTGAGAGCTATTTTCCAATCCAAATGTAGTCTGGTCTAAACCAAATCACTCACTTGCTGGGATAGTAGACAAAAGGCTAGCCCATCAGGTAAAAAAGTGACTGTATCAAGTGTCGTACTCCAGACCGATAAGTCCACACTTTGCTAGATATTTAATTGTTATTGTATTATTATATGTTACCGGTAATATATGTAATTAGTCATTATACACAATCCCTACTTATACACAATCGATAGGAAATGGTGAAATTATTTGTTATTCTGTTTCCTAAATAGCAATGAGAAATGTGTTAAAATCGGAATTTCACAGTAGACAAAGTATTATAATATTTTATTATGAATATCCGGTGTGAAAGTGTATAAGGTAAATACACCTATACGGCTCTAGCATTTCACTGGAGCGGAAGTGCTAAAGATATAACACCATTGATAGCTCCACCGCTTTAGTCGTTTCTCTACTAAGCCGGGTCCCAAGTCCCAACCAAACAAAAGTTGGCAATTTTTGTGTTGCCAACAGGTGTTGGTGGCAAATATTTCTGAACAACTGGATCTCCACTGAAAAAAAGTTCACACGCAACACAACAGTTGCCAACACGTGTTAGTGCCGGCGCGGCTTCAGATTAGCGTCGTCCTCCGCCGAGCTTCCGACTTCCGGCTATTCAACACTAGACGCAGGGCAGAGAAGAATGCCCGGATGGAGGGTTCCTAGATTCAGTTCTAGTGCACTATAATAATATGTACTATGTTGGCGATTATGTCTCATTTCATTACGTATCTTTCATTTTACACATTGCCGAATATTTGAGTCCCGGTATTGTAAATAATTTAAACATTGAGTTTAAATTATTTTCCACATTGAGTAGATCGGCTCGGTATTATATATAAAGATTAGGCGTACTGTACAATATCTGGATTATACCCATTGCCGGTAACATTAACATATAATGTTAAGAAAGTAACACCAAGTATATACGGTATGGTATGTCTACATTATATCAGTGTCGGTACGATTTGATCAGTAACGTCTTCGATCTACTTGATGCAAGCTTTTAAATACGTAATTACGATATTTTTATACTTAAAAAGTTATTAATAGTTTTTAAAATGATTGATAGTTAATTATTCATAGTTAGTTTTTAAGCTATTTTTTATTACTAAATTTTTAGTGTTTACGCGCGCATAATAAATTGAAATTATCTGGAAATATGACGTTGTAAGTTTATTTCACTTTTGCCAAGTAAAACTTTTTTTGCTAAAAATCTGCGTTTATTAACTATTTTACTTTGTAAATATTATGAACAAATTAAGTACATATAATCTTATGACCTAGGTATGTTTTCAGTGCCTTGCAAATGTAACAAGCTATGATTTCGTTTGATGTACCTACCTTTATAGTATTCGTACAAAAATATTGCTGGTAATAATAAAAGTTCATAACATAGTAAAACCATACAAATAGACTTCAAAGAGCGGTACCAAACGCGTATGTGTACGTCCGTACGTACGTGCTGCAGCATGCACACAATGGCAAATATCTAACGTGTCAAGAGTGCGTCATGGCCGTAGCCAGGGGGGGGCATAGTGGGGAAATGCCCTACCTTGAAATCCCTATGCCCTACTTTAAAAATATCAAGAACTAAAATAAATTATAATAATTAAATTTATTGTTCACAGTTTGAGATAAAAAAATATTGTATCGATAGGTATCTAAACTTTCCGAATATACCACAGTTTGGGACATTCATTTCATATTATAATAATCCTTTGTTCTGTGTACAAGTAGATCGAATTTGAAGCGCCATCGCATGAAGCAATGAGTCTATTTAATTATAATATCTGTGATGCAGTGGGGATTCCCCATAACCATAGAATTAAAAAAAAAACATAGAAATTGATTATGATTGTTTTTAGCGACCATAGGATGTAGCACTGGAGTGTGCGAATATACGTTTTCAACTTTAACTGCAATCAAATGTGTCAAGAGATGGTATGGTATTTCTGGCATTTTAAAAATAAAAGAACGAAATCAGTATCTGAGTGAGGTGCCTCGCATTTTTAATAACATGGCGAATCGTAGAATTTGGTTGTTTTAAATATTTTTATTATTATGTTAATTATTGTAATAAGTTTGCAGAAACAATATGGTATAAACGGCATTTTTGGTCGTATCTATTTACTAAATGTCACCTAACCCAACAATTAATTATTACCTCACTCAGACGTGGATCTCTACATCCAAGTTCAACCATCTTGTTCGCTTGTTCTTTATCATTGAGGATTGAATACTTCTTAGATTCATGCTCACATTCTGTCACATAAATTATTTATCTACAGATAGCTACTGAATTCACATCACTGACCTGAGGTCAGTGATATACATGGTAATTGATTTAGGAGCCCGTGCTTCGAGGGCGGATCGAATAAGATATTTGTTTTACTTCCGCCCTACCTGTAAGTAATGCTGCCCTACCTCAAATTTAACTCTAGCTACAGCCCTGGAGTGCGTGCTAAATATAATTATTAACAATCATAAAAATCGTGTCTGTAGGTAGCAACGATTTGATTTTATGTGTGTAGCAGATCATGAGAATATACTTCAAAATGAATCATTCATAATACGGTTTCGATTACTCTCGCTGAGAAGAAACCGAAGAACTAACGAGGTTAACCTTTTTGATGTACCTACTTTGATTACAGTATCGCTTCCTTACCTAGACATTCGGCTGTTTGGGTGTCGCCAGAGCACATAATTATATTGTGATAATCTTAATAACTTCCATGAACTCGTTCAGCTAATAACTGTCAAGCGTCGCCACAGTCGCTAATGCCACTATGGATATCATTATTTATTAAATTAAAAGGCTATAAATTACGACAAGATGAAAACCCTTACAAAAATGAGATTATTATTTACATACATACATAAAATCACGCCTCTTTCCCGTAGGGGTAGGCAGAGACCACAGATTTCCACTTGCTACGATCCTTACATATCTCTTTCGCTTCATCTATACTCATCAATCCTTTCATACATAAGGGTCGGTTTAGGGTACTCCTGATTCTGCCTTTTTCCAGAACATCTTCAATCTGATTTCGGAACGTTCGCCTAGGTCTTCCCCTTCCAACACTTCCGTTCACTTGTCCTACGTATACCTGTTTAGTTCAATCTCATTTCATTCATTCTCTCTACATGTCCAAACCATCTTAAGGCCCTGTAACTCAAATAACACTGAAAATTTAGAATAAATAAAATCTTTTACATAAAGTTGAACATACTCTCCAGGAACGTATGAAGCCAAAAACGTGATTTTGAACAATTTCGTCGATAAAAAAAAATCTCAAACATGACACCATTTCGGTTTTTAAATGACTAGAACTAAAAGACACTATCATCAAACCATGTGGAAATTATACCAATAGATAGAGCTTGTTATTTATTAGGAACGTATGAAGCCACATTTTCTAATTCAGCTATAGTTTTTTAACAAGAAAAAAAACTACAAATCTAACGATTCAAGCTCTCATGCACTCCGTTTAGTGCCCGCCTAGGCGTCATCGAGGTAGGACGCGTGTCGTTTTCTCCAACAAAATTCTGCCGGTCAATTACGTGCTAGAAATAAGTTAAAAAAATAATTAAAAAATGCAATGTACGATGGAGTTCAACTGGCAACAGCGGCAGTCAACATGTATGTTCTCCCTAAATAAAAAAAAAACTTTCTCGATGGCATTGTTTTCACGCGCCATAGTAAAAAAGTATAGTATGGTTTTGGAAGCGGATTATAGCTGTCTGAATCGGAAGATCTCGAGAGCATTAGAAGGCCGCTTGATAAAGGTTACCGCTTGGTTACCCGTATGATAAAATTAACCGATGCAACTACCGATAAGTTTGGGTATTTTCGTAATTTTAAATCATATTTCAATCAAAATATCCTATTGTAATATATATTATAAAACTTGGCCTGGTTAGATATCACCCTCGAGAAGGAAATCTGTCCCCAAGCACTTATCGGTGTGTACCACTATGTGTCCTTGAGAACCATTAATTTTGCATGGTGGTAGGGCATTTTACGAATGCGCGCCTGGCTGGCTACCACCCTCGAGAAGAAAATCTGTCGCCAAGCACTTTTCAGTGTGTACCGCAATGTGTCCTTAAGAACCAGTAATTTTGCATTGTGGCAGGGCATCTTGCGAATGAGCGCCTGGCTATCTACCACGCTCAAGTTGAAAATCTGTCGCCAAGCACTTATCAGTGTGTACCGCTATGTGTCCTTGAGAACCAGAAATTTTGTGAAGAAAGTTACTCTGATTTGGCTGAAAATTGATATCAAGGTTGTGCTGGGCGTCATTACTCCCAATATGGACTTACTTTTACACGACTGCCCAAAAAGTAGAGTTATGTTTTTAGGGTTCATGTATGTTTGTGAGTTTCTTTATTCCACCATAACTTCTAAACGGCTTGACCGATTTTTATGTAAGAGATATCGTTAGATTCCTTTTGAGAACCCAAGTGTTACTAGGTACATAAAAAAAATGAAAAATAAACTGGCGGATTTTAGACCCAATATTGTGAGGAAAAAAAAAATGTTTTCTTCCAAACCCATCCATAAAACAACTTCATAAATATATATATTGCAGTTTTAATTTCAATGTAACGATAAATAGCTTAACGAAAATAAATAACTTGCAGTTGGGTTTTTTTACTTTTTAAATTAATCAATACTTGTTTCGATATTATCCGCCAACTGAATAAAGTAACTCCGATTTGGCTGAAAATCGATATCTTGGTTTTTCTGGACGTCTGTATTCTAAATTTGGAATTAATATTTCGATGACGCCTGCCATGTTAAGAAAGTTACTCTGATTTGGCTGAAAATTGATAATTAGGTTTTTCTGGAAGTCTTTATTCCGAATTTGTAATTTATTTTTCGATGTAATCTGCCAAGTGAAGAAAGTTACTCTGATTCGGCTGAAACTTGATATCAAGGTTATGCTGGGCGTCATTATTCCCAATATCATCTTTTATTTTCAATACCATCAGCCAAGTGAATTAAGTTACTCTGATTTGGCTGAAAATTTATACCTAGGTTTTTCTGGAAGTCCTTATGCCAAAATTGTAATTAATTTTTCGATGACGTCTGCCAATTGAATAAAGTTACTCCGATTTGGCTGAAAATCGACTTCTAGGTTTTTCTGGATGTCTGTATTCTAAATTTGGAATTAATATTTCGATAACGCCTGCCAAGTGAAGAAAGTTACTTTGATTTGGCTGAAAATTGGTATCAAGGTTGTGCTGGGCGTCATTATTCTAAACTTGGAATTTATTCGTCGATGACGTCTGCAAAGTGAAGAAAGATACATTGATTTAGCTACCAATCGGTATCTGGGTTGTTCTAGTCGTTCTTATTCTGAATTTGTAATTTATTATTCGATGTCATCTGCCAAGTGAAAAAAGTTACTCCGATTTGACTGAAATTAAAAATCTAAGTTGTTGTGACGTCATTATTCTAAATTTGGAATTTATTTTTTAATGACGTCTGCCAAGTAAAAACTTTACTTCAATATGGCTGAATATCGATATCTAGGTTGCTTTGGGCGTTTTTATTTGAAATACGTTTTTCGAAGACGTCTGCCAAGTGAAAGAAGGTCTTACAATTTGGCTGAAAAATTCAAATTCTATATTTGAATCGGTCAAGTTGGAATTTTTTCTTTATTTTGCAGACGACGTTGAAATATAAATGCAAATCCGAAATAATGACGCCCAGGTTAACCAAGATATCGATATTCAGCCAAATCGGACTAACTCTCTTCATTTGGTAGATGACTTCGAAAAAATAATTTCAAATTCAGAATTATGACGTCCAGAACAACCTAGATTTTAAATTTCAGCCAAATCGGAGTAACTATTTTCATTTGGCAGACGACATCGAAAAATAAATTCCAAATTTGGAATAAGGACGTCCAGAACAACCTACATTTTTAATTTCAGTCAAATCGGAGTAACTAGATATCGATTTTTAGCCAAATCGTATTAACATACTTCACCTGGCAGATGTTGTCGAAAAATTAAATCCATAAAATAATGAAAAATATACGCGATTTAAACCGTTTAAAGTTGTTTAATTACTATGTTAATTACTATAAATTAAATCCAAATTTGTAATACAGACGTCCAGAAAACCCTAGCTGTCGATTTTCAGCCAAATCGGAGTAACAAGGCAGACGTCATTGAAAAATAAATTCTTAATTCGGAATAAAGACGTCAAGAACAACCTAAATTTTGAATTTCAGTCAAATCGGAGTAGCTTTATTCACTTGGATGACGTCCTCGAAATTAATTCCAGGAATAAAGAACTCCAAGAAAACCTAGGTAGATTTGAATTTTCGTACTGATCTCAGTCGCAGTTGCAACTGCGGATACTCACTAGAATCGTACGTTAGGCATATAAAGTGACATGTTACCGGAGCGTATCGCGCATCTGCATATTCTTTGACCGTTATATTTGTGCAGCGAGCGCTTAACGTTTGTTGATTTCCGGCGGCGCGGCGATGCGCTGGTAAAGTAAGCTCGATTAGGCCGAGATGCTCAAGGCCATTGGCGACTCAATAAGCCTTAATTTAATGGCAATGTCTTGATACGCACGACAGCCTAAAAGTGATAGACTTTCTCTCTCGTATAATCAATTATTTTCCTTCCATGTTTTTGTAGCCAGTATATTAATTCACGACAAATACATTAGCAAGTATGTAAAATTATTGTATATTTACTACTTACCTACATATTTCTGATACAACTAGCCTTGTCTGGGGTCCACATGTCATTGATTTTCTTTGACATAAGTAAAAAAAAAATCATTTATTAGCTACAAGTACTGCAAGTACGAGTCTGTCTGTTACGCTTTCACGCCAAAACTACTGGACCGATTAGAATGAAATTTTGTATAGAAATAGTTTGAGACCCGGGAAAATACATAGGATAGTTTTTACCCAACTGCACAAAAAGAGGTTAATGTTTTTGCGCGATAACCGCCATACGCGCGGGCGGAGCCGCGCCCGGAAGGCTAGTCCTTTATAAAACTTTGACTTTGATAGCGCTGAGAGGTCTACATGGCTGCTTACATGTGCTCGCCCTACATTTCAGAATCGTATTTCTACGGGCACAGTGTTGATTTTTTTTAACCCATTTATCAATTATATACAATAACAAAATAAAATAATTCCTTTTTATAACATTAGCATCGATTAGTTTGTTGTATTTCAGAATATCTATGCCGAACTAAAGTTACAAATCATTGAAAAGTATGCAATAACTTGTTAAAGTCGGTACCATGCTCATCTAAAATATTCTATTTTGAACTTCCGCAAGTTATTTCATACTAACTAATACTAATTTACTCTACAGGTGACCACATGCCAGTATGCAATTTCTCAGCTACCTTACTACGTATTGGTAGTAAAAATAATAAAATAAATAAAGTCTAGCCCATTATTCGTCTTTTGTTTCGGTAAACGTTCTACACAATATATCAAAATGTCAGGTTTGTTACTTATTTCGTTTACGAGCTAAAGACCAATGACTTACGGACGGACATACAGACAAACATCGGGCACACATAAATACGTCTCCGTTTTGCGTTTTGGGTTGAGAACCCTAAAACAATGTATCCGAACAAAATCTAATAAAAATAGGTACTTATTGTGAAACGCATAATTTTATTCCATAAGCGAATAAAAATGATCACAAGAACAAAATAATTATTTAGATGCAGTTCTGGATTTAGTAGCAGATACCTAAAGTTGTTCAACTATTTTAGTTACACTGTGACGCTAATAGCGTGCGGCTGGGGACATCGAGCGAGCGACCTGACGCGCGCTGTGCGACTAGAGCGCAGCGCTGCGTAGTGTCAATAGCCCGCAACTCTCGCACGCTAAATTTGCCTACTTATTGACTAAAACAGGGCCTTAACATACCTTTCTCGATTTTTGTCACTACATCCTCATTCACACCACATCGTTCCCTTATCACACTATTCCTTATCCTGTCACTCCGTTTGACTCCAATCATGCTTCTCAATGCTCTCATCTCCACTGCATTTATTCTACTTTCATGTTTTTTCTGCCATACCCAACTTTCACTCCCATACATTAGTGTCGGACCCAACACTCCCCCATGAAATGAAATGAAATGAAATGAAATGAAATTTATTGCAAGAAACATGGTTATAACAAGATGGTCTTCATAAATACAATTAACAGTTCTATACATGTTTCACCATTAACTGGCATACAATTTTTTTATTAAGTAGCACAAATAATTATATGCTACCTTACTTAGCTTACAATATTGCATCATCATAATTATAAACATTAAATATCATGATACCTAATTACATTTTTTTTTGACTGTGGTCAATTTTAAAAACACCAAATAAAAATAAACATTCAGTAATTGTATTAGAAATAAACATGTCAGTAATAATAAAAAATATATTCAATCTAATAAAAATAAAATTTTATGTCAATTAAGCATCATTTAATTACCATGGCTTAAAAATTAAAGAACTCAGTTAAATTATAAAAACACTTTTCCACCAACCATTTGTGCAACCTGACTTTAAAATATTTTAGAGGGAGCCTGAAACCTGAAAGCTCTTGGAATTTTATTAAAAACCTTAATAGCCATTACATTGCAGTTTCGTCTCATTAGAGCTGTCTTACAATACATTGCTCTTAATCTACTTGGGTCTCTACTCTGAGTTCCAGTATATGCACATATGTCAAAATGTTCAAATGTTTCTGGATGCTCCTTAACAAAAATTCCTATTTGCATGATATATAACCCGGTCAAGGTCAAAACATTTAGTTTTTTGAACAGAGGTCTACACGAATCTAGGGGGCCCACGCCACATACAGCTCTTATGCATTTTTTTTGCACTAAAAAAACTTTAATTATGTCTGTGGAATTTCCCCACAGCAAAAGGCCATACCTTAAAACAGAAGCTACATGTCCATGATATGCCGTAAGTGCAGCGCTTATATTTACTGTGCGGCGTAGCTTCTTTAATGCAAACACGAAACGATTCAGTTTAGCACAAACATGTTCTATATGGGACTTCCAATTGCAGTGTTGGTCCACAATGATACCTAGAAACTTATACTTCTCCGTAGTTTCTACATGTTGTGTTCCAATTTTAGCATTAACGGTATTCTCGGTTGAATTATAATTATGAAAATGAACGCACTTGGTTTTTGTTATGTTCGCTCGTAAATTATTGCGTTCTAACCAGTTCATGACTGTCTCACCAGCAGCAGAAATTAGATGTTCGTGATTATGTATAGTCTGTTTTGTTTTGTCAGTTACTACAACCGACACGTCGTCTGCGAAAAGTATACATTTTTTGTCTATAGCTGATGGCAAGTCATTGATGTAAATCAGAAATAGTAAGGGTCCCAAAATACTACCTTGTGGCACGCCACATGTATTCACCTGAAAAGCAGATCTATAGGATATTGAAGCATGTTTCTTATCTAGGGATGTTACTTCTACACATTGCTTTCGATCAGATAGATAACTTTGAAGCCAATCCAAAGCAGGACCTCTAACGCCATAATTTTCACATTTGTGAAGAAGGATTTTGTGGTTGACAAAATCGAAAGCTTTGCTCATGTCAAAAAAAATTACTGATACAGGAATACGTTCATCAATTTGTTTTACTACTTGACTGATAAGATTGTAGGCAGCTAGTGTCGTTGATTTCCCTTTTTGAAATCCATTTTGTCCTTCATTAATAATACTAAATTGTACAAAGAAATCATTGATACGCCGGTGCATAGCCTTTTCAAAAATTTTCGAAAATATGGACACTAATGTTATAGGACGATAATTATTTAAGTTTTGCTTATCGTCTTTTTTATGGAATGGGCGTATAATAGATTTCTTAAGCCGGTCTGGAAACAAACCTTTGACAAAGGATAGGTTAACGAGATGTTGAATAATGGGAGCAATTATTGACATGCTTTCTTTTATAATGCGTGTACATAATCCGTCAAATCCTACAGCTCGTGTGTTATTAAGTGACATAATAATTTTCTTTATTTCATCTAGACTACATGGTTTTAGAAACAAGCTGTGGTTTGAGATTGGTATTCTGTATTCTATCTGATTCTTTTCATGGGTATAACTGTTCGTAATGTTTAAATAATATTCATTAAATGCTTCTGCAATTTTCTTCGGATCACGTAGGACCACGTTGTCTACCGCAACACAATCGATTCCTGAATATGATGCTAGAGAGTCGGTTTTATTTTTTATAATTTGCCATGTTGCTCTACACTTATTCTTTGCATTTTTTATATGAGTTAAATTATTTTTCCGTTGTGAAGTTTCTACACATTTTCTTAATAGTGAGCTATATTTTTGCAATTCTACCTTTTTTCCGGGCGAGTTATTTTTATAAACCTGATGACGCAAGTGTCTTTTATGTTTGCTAGATTTTCTTATACCTGCAGTGATCCAAGACGGAGGTGCGTTACGTCTATTAATTTTGCGTTTTTCTATGGGGAAGCACAGGTCATAAAATAAACAAAAAGCATCATGGAAACTGTTAAAAGCTTCATTTAAGTTATCCGTGTTTAATTTCTTAGACCATTTTAGGGAGAAAAGGCATTCTCGAAACTTTCTTATATTATCTGTATTATACTGTCTAGAGAATATATACCAGTGATTAAGCCTTGCAGGTTTTTTCAACAGAGGAATTTTCAATGTCTGTCCGGTGTTATGGTCCGAAAGGTACAATTCATGAATTTCTCCTTTGGCTTCCTGAATATTGCTTATAAAATGATCAATACAAGAATTTCCTCGTGTAGGCTCAGTCATGTGAAAATTTAGATTATTATTTAAAACAATGTCACGTAGGCGATTATACACATTAGTAATTTTTAGAATATTTATATTTAAGTCACCTGCAATTACAATTTTTTTATTAGGATATTTTATTGAAATATTATGCAAAATTGTCTCAAAATTGTCGAAAAATATATTATAATACATGGATTTACGTGTCGGTATCTGATAAATGCATAAAATTATTAAATTAAGCGCAGGTATAGAAATTCCGCAGCATTCAAAATACTTTTCAACGGAATAGTTTTTACATAAAGGCAATTCTTTCCATTCTATATTATTTCGTAAGAGCATACATACACCTCCCCTTTTTTTTGTTTTCCTTGAGTAAAATGATACCAATTGAAAACCTTTAAGAAGAATATTACTCTCAGTTCCAGCTTTAACAAAAGTTTCTGATAAACATATCATGTCAATATAAATGTTTTTGGCTTGAAGAAAATCTATACATAATTCTAAAGAGTTAAGTTTACCAAGTAGCCCAGCTATATTTTGATGAAATATTATAAACGTATTACTACTATTGGGAACGAAAAAACATGGTATCGTTTTTAGTATTGATGTGTTTATCATTTACACCTGCACGCTTAGATACACAAAAATAATCCAACAAGGTTTTTTTTGGTTGGGGTTTTACCTGAGCACAAGTAGCATCATTCGTTTTAGGCATTTTAGGCATGGGTCTATCAATGTATCGAGTTAACTTAGTTTGTACTAATTTTTTTGACCTTGATGGCTCATAGATCTTTTTCACAATGACTTCGCTTTTTAGGTGATTTTTTATTTTCCCTACATTCAAATAGTTCTTGTTGTAAAACTGACAATCAATAATGAAACAATTTTTTTTACAAATTTCTAACAAATAATTAAAGTTGGACAAATTAGTTTTATCAACATTTACAAAGTCACAGTTGGGTACATATTTACATAGTATTTTAATATTGCTATTCAACTTTTCTTCATTTAAAAATTTATTACTTTTTACATTCAAAACTATAATTTTAATATTTTCCAAGCGCTTAAATGCTCCTGAGAGCTCATACAATAATTTGTTAGGGTTTTTATCATTCTCACCTATACATAAAATCAGCTGATCTTGATCTTTATTAAGTTTCAAATTATGACAGTCTTTCAGAATTTCCTCTGCTGTCGCGAACGGTTTTGTTAATGCAAAAATATCATAATGCTCATAATCCTTACAAAAATCATTTCTAAATTGAGTCAACATAGATGCTAATCCCGTACATTGCTGGGTTCCATAGATGAGTAATTTTGGCTTAGTCGCTAATTTATTCGGATTTTGTTACTGGTGGCTCCCTCCAATAAGATTTTTGTGGCATTTTGTAGAACTTGCGAAACTGTACTAGTAGTTAAATGGTTGGGAGTGGAACTCCGAGGTGCAACTGCACTTTGTGATTTTTTATTTTTAATGCCGTGTTCGATATCTCTTGGGTTGAATGATCCAAGTTGACTGCACTAGAACTTAAAATTTGGCGTGAAATACGTCGAGTCTTTTTTCCTTTTTTTAAGTTACATAGTGGTGCTGTACATATTTTTTTTAATTGATTTATTTTCTCTTCATTTTCCTTATTTTCTTGTTGTAATAATGTTACTTTAAGTTTTAACTCATCAATCTCATGATATGCCTTTGATAATTGACATTTTAGATTATTATTTTCAATCTGAAGATCTTCTAACCCATATAAATCATTTGACGATAAATCAGGCAAACTCCTTGCTCGTAGCTCCGATTCAGTGGATATATATGAATAATTCACAGATTCATCCGACATTCTTCTCTGAATTAGTTTCCTCGTTGTGACGTTATTTATTTCCAGTGTCATTTTGATAATATATTAGTGAACAAAGTTAATTTGTTAAATACGCCAGCAATCAGGTATCTAAATTATTTAATAATGCACTACGCTTCAAGATAAATTTATAAGAATTGTAATGCAAAAAGACTGTTCTACTACGCTTTTGTTACACTGGGATTCGAACTCGCGGTCCTTATAACGTGCCGATACTCAAGATGAGCGTTTAACCAGCTGCGCCACGGTCTCAGTGGATATCATTGCGAAATGTTCGAATGCATCTTGGGAATTGCGGGTAGATATATTATTTTGAGATAGGACGAAAATAATGGTACAAGAGCTTAGAGTTAAGTCACATGACGTTTGCTTGCCAGGTTTATAGTTATAACGGTCACTTCACTTGGTTTATTTGAAACTGTACTTTATTTATTGAATGTTATGTATTTAAATTGACACAGTTTGTAGGTTTTGGATTGATGAACGTCACTAGTGAATTTATTTATTGTTATTATTTTTGTAATGCACTCTAGTCACATAAACAAAATTGCACTGATTTGAGGCACTTAAGCAGCACACACTGTCCAGATAACACTCTCACTCATGAATTAAACGGTAATAAGTAATTTCACACTGTATTGAACGTTGTATGTTTATTCTACTATATTTATTGAACAGCCAGACGAGCCTTCTTAGACACCTTCTGACTGTTCATAAACGCGTGCAATGCTCCGTTAACCATGTTTCCAGCATTCACTCTACTTTCTATATCACTTTCACACTCTCCATCTTTTGTAAACATGGATCCCAAGTATACAAACTCTTTCACTTGTTCCACTTTTTCACCTCCAATCACAATATTGCAATCGGTCACTCCATCATCTCGTTCAAACACCATAACTTTCGTCTTATTTACGTTTATTTTCATTCCCTTTCTTTCTAAAGCCTCATGCATAACATTTACCATCTCCTGCAGCTCTTTTACTGACGACGCAAGTATCACTTGGTCGTCAGCATAGAGAAGACATTTGATGAGTAACTCGTTCATTCTTAATCCACATTCACTGTCTTTCAGGTTTGTCAAGCAATTATCCATGAATAAGTTGAACAGCCGCGGTGACGCTACACATCCTTGTCTAACACCTTTTTCGATGTTAAACCAATCAGTGTATGTTCCGTTTATCCTAACACAAGCACTAGAATCCTCATATAGGGATTCAGCGCTTGGATCAGGTTACCATTCAGCCCATGCATAGACAACGCTGACCACAGTTCATGCCTACTCACCCTATCATAAGCCTTTTCTAAATCTACGAAAGCGCAATAGACCTTTTGGCTTTTCGCCAAGCATTTTTCAGCTATGCATCGTAAAGTAAAGAAAAGACCTGATCCGTACATCCCATTCCCTTTCTAAACCCTGCTTGTGCATCCCATACTTTCTCATCTGTTATTAGATTATTATTTATAGAACTAATAAGGTCTAAGCCAGCATCTGTATTGTACGGATGTCTCTGAGGGATGTCGTTACAGCTAATATTTAGTAGGGATGTTATGGGTATGACATTTCGGATCTGGATATGGATAGGGATGGATGTAGGAATAAAAGTATATCGGTTTCGGATACGGTTACGGATATGTAATTATTTCGGATTATCCGTTAGTTTCGGATATTAAATTGAAGTTAAATAATAAACACAAATAGTACGTATTTAATAATTTGGTTTTATCTTGCCAATCTATACTTTTCAGATCATTTGGTATTATAATCAGTCATAAGGCAGAGAGAGGTACTGTCTTCCTTATTTACATAAGCTATGGTACTTGATATGAATTCTCCACCATGTAAGCGGATTTTCAGTGAGACTTTTCTCTCTTCAACGTCTATAGAAATTAACTTCATTATGAACACAAGACATTCTTAAATTAAGTATGTGTAGTATATAAATTAGTTATGAAAGAAAGAGGTTATGTTAGGACTAAAAATAACAAATAAACTGCAATATTCAAGTGGCGCGCGAGTGGTGAAACAAAAAGTCGAAATATGTCGTTTCATTGAGACTCCGACCTTATCCGACATTTTTGAAACGGATACGTTTACGGTTACGGATATATCCGATTGTTTCGGTTACGGTTACAAAGCTCCATAACATCACTGATATATAGTATACAAATAGGTATACTATATGTTAACGACATCCATGTTATAACATATATACCAATGAAACTTAGAAATATGTTAGAATACTGCGAAATGCGATCTAAATAGAGTGCCTACTCTAGTCCGGATTGCATTTGAATCTCCTACGGATCTCCAGTTAGTCTACGTTTGTGGTTTTACTATGTTCACAACTCTGTTATTTCACAATAACATTAATTCATATTATACCTATGGATATACTTGCACTGTTATTTATTGTAATGCTAAAGCATAAAGTCTTACACAAACTACGAAAACACCGTGTTCAATTATAGATATATTTTTAAATGCAAGTGTTTTAACTTTAGTTTTACAAAACAATACATACACCAATAATGAAATGTTAACGAACTTTGTTTATAAAAATAAATGCTGTGAAATAAAGCGTAAAGTTGTGACAAGTTTGTGATATGTTATTTTTTGTTGCTAACAATTTACTGTTGTATTATTCGATTATACAATTTAGTGTGACTGATTTGTTTTATTTTTGACTTTCTTAAATTTGATACGTTAATTAATATATATTAAGATAGGCCGCACACTAGTTCCACACGCGGCACCACCCGCGCCGACATCGTCTCTACTCAAGTTATCTTTGTATGGAACTATACGAATATATTTGTGGTCTAAGCTTCGCCCTAATAATCCATACTAATATAATATATTCGAAAGTTATACTAATATTAAAAGCGCTTTCACGCCAAAAGTACTGGACCGATTTGAATGAAATTTGGTATGGAAATATTTTGAGACGCGGGGAACGACATAAGATTGTTTTTATCCAACTGCGCAAAAAGAGGTATATGTTTTTGCGGGATAAGCGACATAAGCGCGGGTGGAGCCGCGACCGGAAAGGTAATCTAATATATAACATTGTCATGTCAGTGTTTGTAACAAAAGCCCTCCGAAACGGCTAAACCGATTCCTATGAAATTTCGTGTGTATATTCAGTAGGTCTGAGAATTGGACGTAAACCATTTATTAACCGACTTCCAAAAAAGGAGGACGTTCTCAATTCGTCTGTATTTTTTATTTTTTTTTATATTTATTTCCTCAGAACTCTTGACTGGGTGAACCGATTTTAAAAATTATTTTTTTGTTTCAAAGCTGATGCTTGTCGTTTGGTCCCATTTTAAATTTCATTAAAATCGATCAAGCCGTTTTTGAGTTACACTCTAATAACTGAAATATAGTCTAAACTATCATGGTACCGACTTCAACAAGTTATTTCACACTTTTGGGTGTTGAAGTCGGTTCCATTTTTTGTTAAAATAATATTTTTTATTATTTGTGATTAAAAAAACGTACCTACAACCATAAAGTGGGACTGTATCCTCACTGAAGCAGCATTGAACTGTACGTGTACATACAGTAATATACATTCGTCTACTATTAGCTATAGGAGTGTTCACTACTTACATGTTTCCCAGCCCGAGTGGAGACAAACATTCAACGACTGATGCATCGACGTCGCGTCGTGTATGCATCTGCTCGTAACTTTTAGCGACGCTATGTACTATGAAGCATTGATTAGGTACTATATATATGGTAAAATACTAAAATTATATTTAATTCTTAATTTTCAGGGTAGACAATGTCGAAAAATAGTTTACGTCCTATTCTCAGACCTATTGAATATACACACGATATTTCATAGGAATCGGTTAAGCCGTTTCAGAGGTGTTTTGTTACCAATACTGTGACAAGAGAGTTTTATTTATTCATTAGACGATAGCTAAAATATTTTACACATCAACAACGCCTTACAACTTTTGTTGGAGGACGAAAGAAAAAACTATTGAAAATACTAAAGAATTACTTTATTTACAATTATTATTGCATTTAATATTAATTTAAATAACATAAAAATAGTAACATCATTTATTAAAGCCTAATTAATAAGTAATAAATCATCTCTCATTTAGCATATTTTAACAAGCAGACTCATTTATATTTAGGCTCAATTTACATTGGTATTAAACAGAATAATTTTTCTTCCGTGGTAATTTAAATTGAGCCTGAAAATAAGGTAAATACAAAAATAAATATTATTGAACTCATCTCGGCATATATAGTAAGTTAGTAACAATATCAAGTGCATTGATTGAATTCTATACATATATACAGAGTACCTTCTTTCAAGGCTAAATATTGCATTAATTGCCTGAATGGGTCTCCCCTCCCTTACGTACCTATGGTACCTTCTCAATAACTGTGCTCATCGTCAGTTAGCATCATGAGATTGTAGTTACATTGTAGCCTATAAAAGGTAAACAGTAGAAACAGCTATATTTGTTACACCACTTATATGACTTAATGAAAACTTGCAGGTACCAAACAAACTACCAAAATCATTGACGATTTTTTTTTATGTTACTGTCACGGACATTTTAAGTTACACTGAACAAACTGACAATTGCTTGGCATAAATACCTAGATGACGTCTTGGTAGTTGCAAGTTTTGTCGGTAGTGATCAGTATTGTAGATGAATAAAAATCGATCATTTAACCACTAAAACATGTGAAAAAAATGTTTTAGCAAACATTTTTACCGATTTTTAATACTGGAAAGCATGACATAACTTTTTTATTTTACAAATAATTGGAGTACAAAATGTTATGCCCTAGGCGGGAATCGAACCCACGCCCTCAAATATCCCGTCGGATGCCTAAACCTCCTCGGCCACCTGGACTCGGCATTTCTAGCCGAAATTTCGTGCTCTAATTGTATTACTGTCATAGGGATGAAATAACTAGTTGAAGTCGGACCAAGAAAATGTGATCTCACGAGTGTTATGGATCAGCATGGGTACAACTTGAACCAGTTATTTTTAATAATTAAATTATTATTCACATTTCACAATCAACCAAAGTACACAATAGCCCTGCAGAGTTCATAGCGACTTGACAGTGGAACTACTCGACTACTATATAAAACAACCAACAATTCAATATTTTCAAGCAGTGATGGCTCAGTGGCATTGCCTATGGACTGCCGCACAGCAGGTCCATGGTTCGAATCCCGCCGCGGGCTTGAGCTTCATCGCATGGTGGAAGGGCATTTTGCGAATGCCCGCCTCTAGTAGAAAATCTGTCGCCAAAACGGTGTGTTCCGGCAGCAGTCCTTGAAAGTTACAGGCACATGAGACTTAAGAACTATGTCTCAAGTGACGGGCGCAGTGCAATTTGTGACTTTTTACGAAATGCATCTGTTATAGGCAGAGGTTAGCCCACTTTACATCAGGTGGGCCTCGAGCATGTTCATTCACTATAACATAAAAAAAATAAAAATATAAAAAAACAACCTTTTCCCATTATTCCACCCAAACGGGATTATTTTATAAAAAATAAACATCATCAGTATAAAATATACATATTAAATAATCATAGAGCAGATTCTTATTGTTGTTCTGATATATAATATATATATATATAAATATAATATAATATATATATATCTTTTACAGATATTTACAACATTTGTCAAAAGTGAGTGGTTAAGCGGTTATATAACAAAAAAATATGCTATTATTAGAAATGTTTTACAGCAACATTAATCGGCTAAATCATCAACTGTGAATACTATCTGAATATAGCAAATTTATTTATTAACTTTATTTTATGGAATCATTAGGTACTATTTTTCCTTTTGATGGTTATAACTGAAACTTAACTAAGCGAACCAATGCGTGCGGAAGTGTATTTGAAACTAATCATTACCAATACAAAGGCTCGTGTACGACGATACGAGCTTGAGCTTGTTCTGCAATTACAAGTACTTAGATGTCTCCGCGGCGCGGCGGGATGGATTATTCGGACTTGCTTATAGGAGAATCAAGTGACTTATTCTTTACGAACTGGCGAGTGTTTGACGCCGATAAGTTCGATTTAACGCGACATTTTGTTGCGTAGCGTTTAGTTTTTCGTTCCAATTACCAAGTGCATTAAAATGTATTGATTTAGTTCGAAATATAAAGAGATTTTCTAGGGAACTCGTAATAACTTTGAATTATATATAGGTCCGAATTATCGCAGGTTTGAATTAGCGAGAGTCGACTGTATATTGAATTATTTGCAAATGGATTATGTTGCACTTATTGGAAGCTACTGAGCATACCAATAATGTGCAGTTATAAATGTCTCCAGAACTCAGACAAAGCTGTGTCTATCCATTGTATAAAGTCACCCAGTTGTGTGTCGTTGCACAGCTTGGAATCCTCACACTGCCCTCCTTATTAATCCTTCAGGTGGCAGTGTTTGTGAGAAATCACCCTGACCTGTTCAAAAGATACAGAGACGTGCATCACTACAATACTCGCAATGCTGGTAAGCTAATAGCTGTCCCACGCTCCTTGTCAAAGTCAAGCAAGCTGACACATGTTATGGGACCAACAGTATATAATCGACTGCCGGATTACATTTCGGAAGCCGCAAGCTTTACTGCCTTTAAATCGCGCCTAAAGAGCTGGCTCATCGAGCAAAGTTTTTATTCGCTAGATGAATTTTTTAGTCTGTAAATAAATAATGACTTTACAAGTAGTTTACAATTTTGTAAGAATGATTTTATTTGTATCAACGATTTATGTAATTGATTTATAATCAACAAAGTGCATAGTACAAAAAGTATACCTACATAATTGTGTTGTGTAGCTGTATATAATTTTTTTATTTATCATAAGATTTGACTTGTAAACTAATGTTTATTAATAAATTACTATGACTATGACTATGACTATGACTATGACTATGCATAAATTTTGATTCGTCGGAGAACATAACTTTTGACCAATCTTCAATACTCCAATTTACGTGGCTCTGGGCATATCTTAGTCTCGAAATACGATGCCCACGCTCCAGTTTAGGGCCGTTTGCAGGTCTAAGGGGTTTTAAGTTAGATTCAGCAAGCCGACGTCTTACTGTCCATGCACTTGGGTTACTTCCTCCGAGGCGTCGAAACTGATTGGTGAGTTCAGTTCCTGTGAGAAAGCGATTTCGAAGCATGGTGTTCACCAAGTATCGGTCTTCTCGTGCTGTGGTACACCTGGTTCTGCCCGTTCCTGGTCTGCGTAGGTTAGAACCAGTTTCTTCGTAACGTCGGAGAACTCTTTGTACTGTTGACAGCGACACACCGACAGTCCTGGCTGTATCGCGCTGACTCCGGCCGGTTTCCAGCATTGTAAGTATTCTGGTGCATTCTTCAGGCGTAAGCGACATAATTTCAGCTTGAATAATGAATATAGAGCACTATCAACATGGTTTATGTACCCACATAAATGACAGATTACAAACAAAAGCAAAACCAAATGCTGTAATTTCGTAGTTCCATCTTCGAAAGTGGCCCTTTTTCAAATTTGATTTTTTTATGATATAACTTTACAATAACTAAGAAGTTTTAATACCTTCATTTAAGGAGTATTACATTGTCTATTAAATACAATTTATTGCATTAACCTAGCATTTTTAGTTTCCGAGATTTTTAGGATTCTTTAAGTGACCCGGATTCATTGCTCTCGAGAATCCAAGTGATTTAGACTCTTTAGGTAGTTTCTCGGTAAATCGAGTGCCGTTGCATGGAGATTACACTGTTTCATTATCTTCCAGCCATGCATATAATAGCGAGCTACAGAAGTCAAAACGGATATTCTCTTAGAAATCCATAGATAGTAGACATCAGTGTCCGCAAGCATAAGGATATTTATTATCATTATATGTACCTGATGATGTGGAGATGATTATTATAAGATACTTTAGAAATAGAGTATGATCTTGTTTTATGTAGTAGTCGAGTTCTAAATCCTTGATGACTAGTCTTTTGGAGCGCAGATTTACATGCAGGTAGCAACCCCAGCTGGGGGGAGGCATCTGGTCTCATAAATCCACCTGAAAGTAAGGATAACAATGTATAAAATTTATCTGTGACCATTATAAGCCTACATTTTTTTACTGGTCTCTTGCCTTTGAACTCAGTCTCATCTGATGGTGAGTGTTAATTTGGTAAAAGGGACTAAAGGAGCAGCAGCCCAAACACATCATTAGGTGCTTGGCGATAGCTTCTAAGGGTGGTAGCCAGGCGGGCATTCGCAAAATACCATACTCGATGCCGGGTCGATGCAGTAATAGATGAGTACCGGAAAGCCCGAGAAGAGTACAAGGAGATACCCGATAAAGCACAGACGGAAAGCTGGAAGGAATTCTGCACCACCCAACTTAAAGAAAGCATGTGGGATGGGATATATCGAATCAATCGGAAGACCTCACGGAGGCATGAAGACATGCTCCTGAGGAACGACGAAGGAAATACCCTATCCCCACAACAATCTGCAGAACTCCTAGCCAGATCTTTCTTTCCAGACGATAACGAAGACACAGACCATCCGTGTCACTCGGCAATCCGTGAGAAGACAAGAGCATTACCATCCAACCTACCTGATGATGACCCACCATTCTTGCCAGCAGAACTGGACTCGGTACTCCAAGCACTGAATCCAAGGAAAGCTCCAGGATCCGACGGGCTGACGGCTGACATATGCACCGCAGCCATCCAGAGTGATAGGGAGGTATTCATGGCGATAGCTAACAAATGTCTATCGCTGAAATACTTTCCGAAGCAATGGAAAGAAGCGCACGTCATCATCCTTAGGGAGCCCGGTAAGACGTACTACACTCATCCGAAGTCTTACCGGCCTATAGGTCTTTTGTCAGTTCTTGGTAAAATCTTCGAAAAGCTCTTGATTGGCAGGCTGCAATGGCATCTCCTCCCTACCCTCAGCCCAAAACAGTACGGTTTTATGCCTCAACGCGGAACTGAAGATGCCCTCTATGACCTGCTAGAGCACATCAAAGAAGGAGTAAACAGCAAAAACATCGTACTCCTAATCTCCCTGGACATAGAGGGCGCCTTCGACAATGCATGGTGGCCCACTCTAAAACATCAGTTAGCGGAAAAGAGGTGCCCATCAAACCTCTACGAGATGGTATGCTCGTACCTCAGTGACCGAAAGATCAAGGTCAACTATGCCAGAGCAGCACACGAGAAGGAAACCACTAAAGGTTGCGTCCAAGGATCCATTGGAGGTCCAACCTTTTGGAATATAATCCTAGACTCGTTGCTGCAGAAACTGGATAGCGAGCAAGTATACTGTCAAGCATTCGCTGACGATGAGGGGAAAGTAGGTGCTGCCCTTACCTGGTGGGAGGAAGGAAAAGAGATCAGTTCTTCTAAGTTCAGGCTCCATCCTGACTGTACAGTCTTCCAATCGGAACTATATGCTCTTTACAGGCCAACTCAACAGGTGAAAATGAGCAGAGATCCACTAGTCAACGTTTTTAGTGATTCAAGATCTTCACTAGATCTGCTCAAAAGTCCCAAAACGAGTCACCCTCTGGCAAAGAGCATAAAAGAGAACATTGGTAAGATTAAAGCTGAAGGTAGAGATATTCGCATGTTTTGGTTGAAGGCTCATGTGGGAACCGCTGGTAATGAGAAAGCTGACGAGCTTGCAAAATCAGCGGCACTCACGGATGCTTCCCAAGACTATGACAAAATCCCCCTCTCCTATGTCCGAAGGAAAATCCGTGAGGAATCTATCCGAAAATGGCAAGATCGGTACGATACCTCAAGCACAGGTGCAGTCACGAAAAAGCTTCTACCGGATGTCACCAAGGCATACCAACTGACGCGAACAGTGAAACTGTCACCTCTTGTAGTACAAATGATGACAGGACACGGGGGAATATCCGAGTATCTCCACAGGTTTAAGCTGAAAGACAGCCCAGGATGCGAGTGCGATCCAGACATCCGCTTCCGGATGTTTGGATTCGCATTCCGCTGCCAGACAGGACCTGTAAATCTTGCTCAACAAGAAACTGCTAGAATCTGATCTGCCCACCATCCTAGCAGACACAGATAGCAGAGCACATTTCCTGTCTTTCGTTGAGAGGTCCTTCAAAACAGCGGTGAAAAGCAACTCGAATTTACCCCCCCGTTCTAGTAGCCCGCCTACGCTTCCTGCCCCAATCATAGCCCCACCTATCCCCGATCCAAAAAACACAAATATTTTCCCAACTGTTGGCATGTGGAGAGCAAGGAGAGCCTGGGATTCACATCCGAGGCGTTGCTCTCTATATGGAAGGCAGTAAAGAAAGACTCGGAATAAGCTTCTGCCACGCTGGAGCCAAGAGCCGCGTCCGATTACCACCTGGACTAGCTTGCCTGCTGAATGGGAGCAGCAATAAAACAACCTTGAAGCGGAAAACGTACAACGCCATGCCAGTGAAGGTTGTCATGGGAACCCCATGTCGTTTGGTACGACTGAAAAACAGGACGGTCGTACTAATCGAGTGGACGGACAGGACACCTTTTGCTCAAGTTCGTTGCTCTCAAGTATTTCAGAAAATGCCGATAGAGCCCGAGTGATAAGCGTAGACGCAATGGTAATAGAACACCGAAAGGGAGAAGTCGCGGACCATCTTGGTTGCATTAAAGCCTCAGAACACCATGAGGTAGTTGTGTATGAAGACAGAGGAGAAAATCTTAGTTACCTCAAAAAATCCATACACAACAATGCAACTGATTGTTGGGGACATCCGATCCCGAGTTCAGTTACCAAAAGTGGTTCAGAAAGGCTCCAAGAAAGAACAGAGGCAGAAAGAAGCCAGGAGTGTAGCCCAAAAAAGAGTAGTGGCCGTGTCGCTGCATTCCTGACAGCTTTCGGTACAGCAGTGGGAAGCTTATTCCGACACCCATCCCAACCCCGAAACCCAATGCCCACAAAACCACCACCCCGTGGCAAAGCACCACCAAAAGCTACCCGGACGAGAGCCGACATGGGACAGGTCAGTCCGCCCCGATATATCCCGGCACAGGAAACAACAAGCCATGCAGCTAATGCCTTAATAGAGTTTTTAGCCATTATAAGGGCGACCAGAGAGGTCAACCACAGAAACTGCGAAAACATCTTGCAGTCCTTCAGGCTTAAAAATGAAAACCTTTTAAAGGTGAGACTCGAAGAGGCAGAAGCCGCTATATACAACAACGACACATCCCAGGTCATCAAGGGGAAAATGTTAGGTCAGTATATGGCAGCATACAATGCAACAGGCGGATTTGTGTCCCTGGACGAGGGAGAAACGGAGCGACTAGGTAGGCCTAAATACGCGATACCACAAAATGACCCGATTGTAGTAACGGCCCAGTGCACCAAAATAATGTTAGATGACCGTATCCTCGAAATGGCGAAATCTATTTTGGGGGGATCGGAGATCGAAGCATACTGGAAAGACTGGGAAGTACCGAAAATACAATGGGTAAATGGAGTTCCAGGATGTGGCAAAACAACTTGGGTGGTAAGGCAATTCGATGTGGACAAGGACATCATTATCACAACAACTACAGAAGGCGAAAGACCTGAGGGAGAAGCTTGCGCACCGAATTGGAGACTTAGTTAAAACCAAGGTGCGCACAATGGCTTCAGTCCTCGTAAATGGTTTTAAAATCTGGATGATGATGGCAGGCTATCTGGAGTTGATGAACTTGTCCTCATCGGAGATGTCAATCAGCTGCCTTATATCGATAGAGAAAATCTCTTCGTATTAAGGTACAACCGCCCTAACCTGGTAACAAACATCACCCAGGAGTTATTATGCACGCATCGGAACCCAATGGATGTCGCGTACGCACTGAGGGAAATATACTCTGGTATATATTCCTCAGCTCCCCGTATTAAGTCCCTTAAGCTTGAAAGGTACACAGGTGCAAAAATCCCCAAATCCCTCCCCAACACTTTATTCCTGGTTCACACCCAGGAAGAAAAGGAGACCCTAATAAGCCAGGGCTACGGAGAGGGAAGTGGATCACGCACCCTTACCATCCACGAAGCGCAGGGACTGACATACGAGTCGGTCATCGCCATCAAGACCAAGAGCAGCATGAAGTTGCACGAGAGCGTTCCGCATGCCGTCGTTGCAATTTCACGGCACACTGGAACCTTCATATACTACGCAGATGACGAAAACGACGCCATAGGACGGTTCGTTAGGAAGGCGATGGTTGCGACACCAAAAGCCATCCATGATTACAACCTCAAAATGGCGATCAAAGATCGAAATAGCGCGGTAATGGAGGCCCTGTTAAAATGTGACGTGGGAGAATAACAAAATATGTAAATTTCTGTAGGTATATTATTTTATTGTAGTCCCAAATTATTTTTGTAATTGTAATCGTTGGCACGGGTATCCGGAGTGGTCATGCTCACAGAAAGGTGTTGTCTAGCGGCGGTGTTGTGTGTCGGGTCGCCATCTTCCCTCAAAAATGGTTGAGGAAGGCGATGGCTGGCACATGCGTCAACTCGTGAACGGGTGCTGCTAGAGGATACTGGTCTGCTCTGGATGCTGGTGCTAATGACATTAACGGAAAAAAAAGAAAAAAAAAAAAAAAACTTTTAACACTGTTCCCCCTTGGAATGTTGCATGTTTCCTATTTCATATTTCTTGCTTACTAATAAATTATGTCATAGTTAAAAAAAGTCACGGACCCTGGAGTCTGTGGAGTGTAGATTTAAAGTTAAAAAAAAAAAAAAAAAAAAAAAAAAAAAATACCATACTATCATGCTATTACGACTGCTATGCTAAGACAAAAACCGGGACTGAAGGCTTAATGTGTCCTCCGAAGTATGGGCACGCTAAACGGTAATGCCACTAGCCATCGCCCTGCAGTAACATAATTGATTGTTTAAGAACTTCTAGACAAGGTGAACTATGTGAGCTTCAAAATCGAGACTCTTAACATGTATGTAATGAAGCCCAAAGCATCTGAAGAAGTATGACATTGTGTGTGTCCATCAACCACATCCAGGGACCTGATGTGTCACCCCCCAAGTTCCTGGTTGGTATAGATTAAATATTTGACCTGATGGCACAGCTCCGGTAGTTGGCACTGCAATTGGAATGTTATTTCATTGGCCAGGACAAGGTCTTTTATTTGGGCTAGTGTTTAATTCAAATTCAAATTTCTTTATTTAGACAACTTACAGTCCATGGGTTAGTAGACACGGAACTAAAGAACTTACTAACTAGTGTTAGTGTATGGGTGATATAATAAAATAAAAACAAAAACTTTGTTTTAACTGTAGCTGAGGCGTGCCATCCGGGTGAGTGAGAGAATAAATTCTAAAGAATGTATTTGATCATCACACCCATGAAACGTCTCAGCACAGGCAAACAAATATCCTCCGCAACAACTTTCAGAATGCTGTTGTGACTCCCTCGAATCCTCCTCACCAACGAAGCGACTTTCTTTCGAATAACGGCTTGGAAGCCATCGGTACGAGCTTGCGCGAACATTTCGGAAGCACTACACCAGCGGGGGAGCCCCACCAGCATTCTGAATATGTTGTTATACTGCACTTTTAGCGTATACAACGATTTTTTGGTATGACTGGTCCACAGGCTACCCGTGTACATTCCCTGACAATATGCTTTGAAAAGCGTAACTTTGACCTGTTCTGTACATCGGGCGAACCTGCGGGCCAGCATGTTGCCACGGATATACCATAACTGATGCTATTGAAACTAACACCCCCCACGCGGCATCCCACACGCATGCTGCTGAGACCGACAATAAGTTCGTTAACATACAGGTTGAAGAGCTTGGGTGAGGTTAACCCCCCCTGCCTCACGCCGCATTCCAACCTGTATGGTTCCGATAGAGAGTTGTACCACCTAACTTGATTCGTCTGGTTAGCGTACCAGCGTTTAGTTAGGTTCTTATTTTTATTTTTTTTAAATATGCCACAATGAGCCTAATTGCTTTTAAATGTTTATTTATGTTATATCTTACAAATACATTATCTTACAAATACATTATCTTGTATGTACAAAGAAATTTACATGTACTAATTCCTTTTAATGGATAATAGATTTTGTAGTTTGAATTTGATAACAAGATAATATAAGAGGTGAAAACTCAAATTTTAAACTCATTATTAAAACTTGCCGACGTACATACAATATATTGAAATGTGAAATATGGTTTCACTTCCAGTAATAGTTATGTTGTAAACTAGCAGTTAATTGCCTAATTAGTTAAGTTGTGTAAGGAGTCCCTCTTGAATTTTGAGAATTCAATATCATAATTATGAGGTTTGGACCTTTATTGGGTTTATCAGACAAATCAATTTTCAGTAGCACTTATTTAGAATCTAGAATGTGCCTAGTAGATAGTGCTTAATAGGCTCCCCTCCCACTACGAGGGGAACCAATCATTACTGCATACCCCTTTAATATACAAACCCGTTTTGGTATTTACTTGTTATATTGTATTTAGGCGACAAAATCATTCAACCTGTTGCTACTGCGAAAGATTGTTGAATTGTTTAACCAGAAGTCTATATACCAGTAAAATCCCCCTATAACGTCCAAAAAAACCATTTCTACACACTACAGCTGAGGCTTAACAGTAACAGGTACAGTTCACTTATTCTCCTATGAAGGCATGTCCCTCAATATTTTTTAGTTTAGCATTTACACATACACATAGACTATGTGTTGAGGTCCTGCCCGTGCACACAATATACACCTGAGAGGCGCGCCTGTGTGTCAACAGGTCTGTATCTATAGCAGGATCAAATTTTCTGGCGAGGAAAGTTGACTATAATAATTGTTTTATCAACATACCTTAGTGCCAATATTGCTCAGAGGAATAGCTTGTAGCTCAGTCCGTAGACAGAGAAACTCTCCAGCTACACATGTGATGGCCGCTGAGACAATGTTAAGTGTCCACCAGGAGAAAGTGGTTGGGAATGCGCCATTGTACATCCAGCAGAACAACAGGTGGATGCCTTGGAATGTACAACTGAAAGGAAATGCCATTATGTTATGCAGTAGCTCAATTTATTTCTGACTTGCTAGATATGTTATAAGATAGTATAGTCTTTGATCAATATCTCTATTTGTAAGTGACAATGTGTTTGAAGATCTTATGCTTACTTAGATTGATATATCCTCGAAAGAATAAAACTATTTGTGATATTATTTACAAGTTTTTATAACATTTTAAATTTTATCAATTTTATTAGTGGTCTAGTGGACGTAGTAGAACTTCCTTAGTAAATTGTGGGTGGCCCTGACCACTCCTAGTAATAGAAAATGTGGCACAAAATAATTCATAGGTAATCCTAAAATAAAACCTCACTAAAATTACCAGTTATGGGTATATAAATATAGTTATATTTATTGCTGTTATCTAATAACATATTCGATAACAGCATCCGGTATTATTTATTGTCCGCCCTCTTTTGGATTTTTAGTTTTTACTAAGAGACAAGCTCATTTAATAAGAAACTGCATACTTGGATCCGCCACCTTGTTTTCTCCAAGGACGCCATGGTAGTAGGCAGAGTTCGTTTTGAATGAGTGGGTGTGTTTATTGTGCGTCCCCTGAACCATAACCACAACACTGTACGTTTTTTGATATTCTAATATCACACTCTTTGTCTTGAAATTATGTAATAGATAAGAAGCTATTTCTTATCTATATATTCATTATTTCAACAAAACCATATCAAAAGTAACAATATAATAAAAATGTCACCTGTCCAACCAGTCACTTGGGCAACCAAAGTGGTTGTCCAGCGGATCAAATTGGTTGTCCAATAGACAATATACTGAATTCTAGTTTGTTGCAATTTTTTTTTTCTCATTGCAGTGAATAATTAAGGCGTTTAGTTTATTTCATTGATAATAATTAATTGCGGTATTTTCTTTCAACTTTGGGCTTATTTTTTTATTTTTTTTAATTATTGCACTACTGTTCAGTACTTGAGTCATTTAAATAAAACATTTACAAAGCCTTTGTATGTTTATATTACCGCACATCCAGCAAGTCTGACTTGGTTTATTTAGTATGTAAACTAAAATCCCATAACTTTTTTTTAAGGTATAAAATGAAATTGACTGAAAAACAAAAATCAAGACGGTACCAGAAAGACTGTAATCTTGCCCAAATAAACAAGCTGAATGCAACAAAGCAAAAAGAGAAAGTTACCACAAACATAAGAGATTAATTTCAGAACGAAAGCCACAAGAAAAAGCTTATTGCTTTTAGTAACGCTATGTATTCAAAGTTAATCCAAGATTACCTCGTCAAGTTTATAAGATTATTAGGTTAATTTTACGCGTTTTAGAAATAATCCATGTTTATGTACCATTAAAACAGTGAGTCCCCTGTGCGACCCATAATGTCTGTGTTGTCCCCAAGATTAGGACCCCCTAAGCTCTTATTTTTCATAAGAATAACATGTATATGATCAAGTTACAACAAAAAAACAGCGTTTAAGTTCTTTTGATTTAAATATTACAACTAACTTGAAAAAAAAAGTATCACTTTACGGTTTGAATATAATGGTTGTCCAAAAGACATAAAAATAAAAAATATTATCAAATGAATAACTGTTTAAATCAAATTGATATTTTAAATAAATGGTGCTGAAATCTATAACAAAATTCTATTTTTAATACGACCTTATGTATTATAATAATATAGTGGGAAACAAACATACCTAAGGACCACACATTAAAAACAAACAAATATTATGACTTAACAAATGAATTAACCAAAAACGGTTATGTGGTTAATTTATATGCTGTAGAAGTTGGAGCAAGGGGTATACCCTAGCGAAATCCCTATATAACCTACTTAAAGACCTTGGCCTGCCAAGAACAACCGTAACTTCCATCCTAGAACGTGTATCTAAGGCGGCATTAGTAGGATCTTAGCAAATTTGGTTAGGTAGGGGAGGAGGCTTAAGCGGGAAGGGGAGCGTTGATGCATTGTAAAGAGGCCTCTTAACCCTGCACCTGGGTTGCAAGCCCCAGGCCCCTCTAGCCTCTTCCTCTGCAACGCTATGGACCCGCCACCCACACGGTGACTCCATGGAATGCTAAGTGATTCGTCTCATCATAAATTGACAGCCCGGAGAGACAGAATGACGCTGGAAAGACAGATGGCAGCTGGAAAGACAGATGACCGTTGGAAAGACAACAGACTGCTGGAAAGACAGTCGTGGGCTATGGCCTAGCAAGCCGAGCCCGGGATTTTTTAAAGCTAAAAGTCCGATAAAGAAAAATACCCCTGGGACAGTCCGAGAGTGGAGGTGGAAGAACTGTCCGTATTATCGCCATGGTCGTCGTGGGACATGCACGAATGCATGGAATGGCGATAATACGGACTTGAGATGCCCTACGTGCGGGAAAATTTACAAGAGACGAGCCTGGTACTTGAAGCATTTAAAGACACATGATGGTGGGGAAGCACGACAGCCGTCGGTAAGTTCTTCAACAATCACTGCGGATAGAGTTGACCCTCACATATCCCAAGGTGAGCCATTGGGTGATAGCTTCCAGGAGTCCATTAACATCCGGACACGTCTTAGCATCCCTTCCCTTAAACAGTCAACTTGGAAAGTACATGACCAAAACTTGGCAATCATCCTAGAGCATCCAGGATCTAAACAAGATTTAAACAGCCAAGTAAATACTTTCCAGAATACTATTTATGAATACTTTTTCGAGCACTATCCACCACCAACTAGTTATGCTCACCAAAACAAAGAAAATACTTTTAAGTTGAAAATGCGGAGGAAGAAAGGAGAGTTAATAAAGCAACTTAGGAATGCCAAGACCATGGGCGATAATCATCTAAGTCATCAACTGTCCAGGGCATTACGATCAATTCTACAATTAATTCAAGGAATATCATTACAAATAACAGAAAATCGCGATAACTTGAATAGAGCAAAACACTCTTGACCAATGAACAGATTTACGACCACTTTAAAAGCACATACGAAGTGCCCAAGCACGGGAGTTCATATGAGGACCCCACAAACCAAAGGCCACATGATCCTCATGTTGAGTTTAAAACCACCTCACCTACTGTGGAGGAAATAACCAATCAAATAAAAAAGAAAACATCTAAATCAGCTCCAGGCCCTGATGGTATCCCGTATATAGTATATTAAAAGTGCCCATCGGTTCGTAAACATCTCTTAAATATTTTCATTAAGATCTGGTCAAGCAAGCAAATACCAGTGGCATTCGGAAAAGCAATTTTTGTCCTCATTCCAAAAAAAAGATGAAGTGACTCATCCAAAAGATACTAGGCCGATTGCACTAACCAACACAATATCTAAAATATTTTTCTCAATTTTACAAACTAGAATGACACAATTTATGTTAAATAATAGGTATTTCAGGCCTAATCACCAGAAAGGGTTTTTGCCTGGATTTTCTGGATACCTGGAACACAATACTCTGCTAGCGGAAAGTTTAAAAGATGCCAGAACATATGAAAGACAAATAACGGTATGCTGGATAGACTTAGAGAACGCGTTTGGTTCTGTGCAGCACAAACTGCTGTTGTTGGCAATGAAATGGTATAACTTTCCACTTGTGGTCAGCGACATTATCGCATCATATTAATCCCAGTTAAAATTTGTTATATCATCAAAAAAAGGGGCACACTAACACATTGCAATACAATGTGGGTTTGTTCCAAGGGTGTTGCTTGTCACCAATAGCATTTAATATAGTAATTAACATTTTAATAGACAAGCTAATTAGTCATGAAAAAAAGTGGGGCTATCGGTTTAAGATCAATAACAGATACACAGAGTCCATCTTAGCTTTTGCTGACGACCTTGCAATTCTGACACGGAACCCAATACAATGTCAGGAACTTTTACGAGAAGTGGATGAGTTCTGCACATGGACTGAAGGTTTGAGAACAAAACCAAGTAAATGCCACTGTCTGTGTCTGGGTAGACGGAATACCAAATTTACCTCTTACGACCCGGGACTCTTGATAGGAGGAGAATGTGTTTCCACAATTGCAGAAGCTGTTGGAACCATTTGGAAGACTATAAATACTGAGACTGGTAAAAACAAACCTAGAGATTCAACATATGTCTTAACTATTAATGAACATCAAATCTCTGATCCAATACAAGTGGTGAATATATTTGAAATTTTTTTTTCTAACTTACCACTAGAATTCACTAAATCATTGGGTTCTTGTCCCAATGTAGCAGAAGCCCTGTTAAAACATAATTTTCCCTGCAAAACACCGGACTTTTCTTTCAGACACACTACAAACTTTGAAATTATAAAGACATTTAAAAGTTTAAACATAAAGAGTACTGAAGACTTGTGGGGTATGTCAGTTAAAGTGGCAGAGTCTATAATTTGCATTATTGCACCATACTTAGTAACAATATTTAATCTTTGTGTAGATAGAGGAAATTTCCCCGACTTAATGAAACAAAGTAAAATCACTCCAATTTTGAAGTCAGGAGATGCATCTGACCCTTGCAATTACAGACCTATTTCCATTTTACCTGTTCTGAGTAAAGTATTCGAAAAAATTATGCTCAAACAACTTTTATCCCATTTTAATGAGATGTGATTGAGATGTGAAACCAAACTGATTCTTATTCAATATATTATATTATATTCTTATTCAATATATTATATTATATTGAATAAGAATCAGTTTAGTTTCACAAAGAGCAGATCCACAACAGATGCAGGTGTTCAATTGATGTCACATATACTCGAAGCCTGGGAGAGTTCACATGATGCTATTGGCGTATTTTGTGATCTTTCCAAGGCATTCGACTGTGTAGAGCACCGCACTCTGATTCGTAAGCTTTCACACTATGGTATTCGTGGCAAAGCTTTGAATCTTATAAAGTCATATCTGTCAGACAGATTACAGAAGGTTGGAATAAATGACAATACTACTTCCGGGTCTTTGGTAAAAATAGGTGTACCGCAGGGATCAATTTTGGGACCTTTTCTGTTCCTAGCGTGTATTAATGATCTGCCTTGCATGGTCAAAGATTTCTGCGATATTGTTTTATTCGCAGATGATACCTCTCTGATTTTTAAAGTAGATAGGAAAGATAGTGAACTCATTCATGTAAATAATGTGTTAACTATGATCTCTGAATGGTTTTCAGCTAATAATCTTCTCTTAAATTCAAAAAAGACAAAATGTTTAAAGTTTTCGTTACCAAATGTTCCTTATGTTGTACCAAACATTAAGCTTGGCCCAGATAAACTCTCTATTGACAATGTGACAGTCTTTCTGGGAATCAAAATGGATTCAACTTTACAGTGGGATCCACATATACATGATCTAGCCGGAAGACTTAGTTCAGCTGCATATGCAGTTTGTAAGATAAGACAGTTAACAGATGTAGCTACTGCACGGCTAGTTTATTTCGCATACTTCCACAGTATTATGTCGTATGGTGTATTGCTGTGGGGATCTGCTGCTGAGATAGAGACAATCTTTATCTTACAAAAGCGTGCAATTCGAGCCATATATTAAATGGATCCTAGGGAATCTCTAAGGGATCTTTTTAAAGAAATTGATATATTAACTTTACCGAGTCTGTATATATTTGAAAATATTATGTATGTTCGGAAAAAATTGAGTAAATTTTAATTAAACAGTGACAACCACGATTACAACACTAGGAACAAATATAAAATAACGGTACCGTGTTTTAGACTAGCAAAGACAAATAAAAGGTCCTTTTTAGGTAATTGTGTGCGGTTTTATAATAAAATTCCCGAACATATTACAATGCTCACAGAAGGAAGAGAAGCAGTGATGGCTCAGTGGCATTGGCTATGGACTGCCGCGCAGCAGGTCCATGGTTCGAATCCCGCTGCGGGCTTGAGCTTCACCGCATGGTGGAAGGGCTTTTTGCGAATGCCCGCCTGGCTAGCGACCACCCTCAAGTGGAAAATCTGTCGCCAAGCACCTAACGGTGTGTTCCGGCAGCAGTCCTTGAGAGCCAGTGAAATTACAGGCACATGAGACTTAACAACTATGTCTCAAGGTGACGGGCGCAGTGCTATTCGTCACTTTAACGATGAACTGCATCTGTTATAGGCAGAGGTAACCGCTTAACATCAGGTGGACCTCGAGCTTGTTCCGTCACAATAACATAAAAAAAAAAAAACAAAAAAAAAAAAAAGAAGGAAAATTCAAATTGCACGTGAAAAACATTTTGATTAAGAAATCCTACTACACAGTTTGTGATTACTTAAACGACAAAAATGCTTGGAAAATTCCAGCTCTGCCAAGCCATCACCTGTCTCCTACGTAATTTAAACAAATATTGTAATAATTGTATTATATTGTTTATAACACATTGTAAAAAGATGTAAAGATTGTTAAAAGACTATTCTTTTAACTGCGAGAAGAACGGGCAAGAAACTCGGGGCTATCCCCGAGTTTCTTGCCCGTTCACACCCCATCAGGCCATTACAGAAGAAATTGAGAAAACAGGCAATAAAGTGCGCGGAGAAATCATCAATGCAAGGTCTGGTCCAGAAAAAAAACCTACCTCGACTTTCTTTGTTAACATTGAACGTAATCCAAATAACAAAGCTGTGAAGAGCATCAAATTCATCTTTAATACAGCGGTAACCATTGAGGACCCACGGAAAAGAAATACTATAGTGCAGTGCATCAAATGCCAACAATACGGTCACTCGAAAAACAACTGTATGCGACCATGTGTTAAATGCGCAGGAGCACATAGTACAAGTGACTGCCAAAAGAAAGATCGCAGTACTCCAGCCAAATGCGCATTATGTAATGGAGAACACCCCGCAAACTATAAAGGATGTAAAGTATACCAGGAAATACAGCATCGCAAAAACAACCGCAATGCTTTGAACTTTATAAGCCACTCCGATGCCTTTCCACGACTAGAACAGACCCAAAGACACAATACAAGAGGATCAAGGGACCAAACAATAAATAAAGTCCAAAACAACTACCCAAACACAAATGAAAACTCCAGAAAGCAAGACCCTGAGAAACTGATTGAAATTACAGAAAGGCAAAACAACAAAATCACAGAACAAAGACAAAAAAATACCCAGAACATAAAAAAACACTCACCAAAAATTAAAACAACCCAAGACAAGGACTCTCCAATACAGACAGATAACCCACAGTCACAGAACAGACGACCAACCTACTCCGCAATAGCTAGCACTAGCAATATAAGACAACAAAGACAAGAAGCCAGCAGACCACAGCCAAAAAGTTTTGAACACACACAGCCACATACTAACAACACAAGGGAACCCTTATCAGAAGAATTACCACCACAGAAAGAGTCTTTTTACAACATGTCAACACAAGTTGTGCAAGACTTATTGATAAAGCAGATGGAAAAAATGGACATGCTCCTCAGTCAAATGAGTACACTAATGACCTTAATAATGACCCTGGTCCAAAAGATGCCACAATAAACTCGCTGAACATAGCCGTGTGGAACATCAACGGTTTAGCCCCTAATGTACATGAAGCTGAAATGCTACTCAACATCCACAGACTTGACATACTCTTGATAGCTGAATCACACTTTACCGACAGAAGTCAAATCAATATAAAAAACTATAACATTTATAGAACCCAACATCCTGATGGAACTGCTCATGCAGGAACGGCATTAATAGTAAAGTCATCAGTAAAACACCATGAACTACCAGCATACAAGACTGAACATTTGCAGGCGACTACCATCACAGTGGAAGGGCGGAATGGCCACTTCAACATATCTGCAGTGTACTGCCCACCAAAGCATAAACTCAAAGAGGATCAACTCACTCACTACTTTAACACATTAGGACCTCGGTTTATCGCTGGAGAAGACTACAACTGTAAACATCCACACTGGGGTTCAAGGCTGGTTACTACTAGAGGAAGACAGCTTAAATTATCCATTGACAACAACAACCTTACAACACTATCTACCTCAGAACCAACACACTGGCCTGCAGACAAAGATAGGCTGCCAGACATTATCGATTTCCTTGTCTGCAAGGGTATGTCACAATACTCTGCCAAAATCAACTCGTGTTTAGATGGCTCTTCAGCACACACTCCTGTTCTGCTTTCAATTGGCACAACACTTCTTCAGTATGAAACAACCGCTAAAATGACGAACAGATATACGGACTGGGAATCTTTCAAAAAGCTCATTGAAAATAGATTAGAACTAATGATTGTTCTGAAGACTCCCGAAGACATTGAAGTGGCTGCAACTGAGTTTACCAACCTAATCCAAGTGGCCTGCTGGTCAAATACACCTGAAATTTCAGCTAAGAAACATCGACATAATTCTGTCCCACATGAAATTAAAGCTAAAATCCAAGAGAAGCGGAGACTTCGCAGGGTGTGGCATTCTAGCCGACGTGATGATGATAAAAAAGCGTTCAATAAAGCCATAGTCGAGCTTAAAGATCTCATAAGCGATGCAAAAAATGCAACACTAGAACTGCACTTGGAATCACTCACAGCCACAAAATCTACTAACTACTCCCTCTGGAAAGCCACATCAAAATTAAACCAACCAAAGAGTACTCGGCCACCCCTGAGGCTTGCTGACAACACATGGGCCAGAACGGCACAACATAGAGTCAATACCTTTGCGAAACACCTTGCAGAGGTGTTCAAGCCTAATAGCGCAGACACCACAATCAATGAAGACACAGAAATAGACGCCATTATAAATCAGGACCTCCAGCTGGCCTTACCCCTTAAACCGACCAACCCTAGAGAAATAGTACGACATTTGACAAAGCTCGATAACAAAAAGGCTCCAGGATTTGACCAAATCACCAAAGAGATTCTTTTGCAGCTACCAAAGAAAGGAGTAGTTTTTCTCACCATGTTATTCAACGGAATCATGAGAGTTGGTCATTACCCAAGTATTTGGAAAATCTCACAAATAGTCATGATCCATAAAGAAGGAAAATCTGTTAATGAGGTTGGTTCTTATAGACCCATTAGCCTGCTACCAGTAATTTCCAAACTAATTGAAAAGATCCTGCTTACACGGATGCTCAAATCTTTGACTGAAAGATCCATAATCCCAGACCATCAGTTTGGATTTAGACAAGAACATGGAACAGTTGAACAAGTACACACGAGTTGTTGATCAGATCAGAAAATCCCTTGAGTTAAAAGAGTACTGCTCAGCAGCCTTCCTAGACATACAACAGGCCTTCGACAAGGTTTGGCATAAGGGACTCCTTTGTAAAATTAAGAACCTGCTGCCACACCCTTTCTTCGGAATACTTAAGTCATACCTATCGGAAAGAATGTTCCAGGTAAAGGATGGAGAGTACACTTCCAACTTTCAAGAAATACAAGCAGGAGTACCCCAAGGATCAGTCCTTGGCCCTGTCTTATACACCATCTTCACCTCCGACTTACCTGAAACACCTGGAGTATTAACTGCAACCTTTGCAGACGAAACTGCCATTCTCTCTAGTAACAAGGACCCAAGTGTGGCATCACAGACTTTGCAAAGAGGGCTGGATAGAATAGAGCAGTGGTTGACAAAGTGGAGGATTAAAGCCAGCATCTCAAAATCAACACATGCAACATTCACCCTTCGCAAAGAAAATTGCCCACCCGTTTTGGGAGCAAATGCATTACCACATAGTGACACGGTCAAATATCTCGGAATGCATCTAGATCGTAGACTGACATGGAGAACACACCTACAGAAAAAAAGGGATGAACTTAACTTCCGGTACCGAAACCTCTTGTGGTTGATAGGTAGAAACTCAATCCTAAGCAAAGACAACAAGCTATTAATCTACAAAGTCATACTAAAGCCCATCTGGAGTTATGGCGTTCAGCTATGGGGATCAGCCTGCAATACAAACATCTCAATCATACAAAGAGCTCAGAACAACATCCTAAGAAACATATCAAATGCTCCATGGTTCCTGAGGACTACAGAGTTGCATGAAGAACTGGAAATTAAAACAGTTAAGGATGATATAAGACATTTATCAGCAAATTATAAAAAGCGACTGACCATGCACCCGAACCCCTTAGCCACACAGCTAACTGCCATCAGCTATTCAAAGAGACTACGCAGACAACACATCATGGAATTGGACGGAAAAGATGAATAAAATAAAAGAGATATGGTAATTGGATCACTTCTCCTACATGCCAAAAATCATACAAAAAACCTGCTCATAGTCTGGGGACTGATCGCAGATTCAAATAGAACAAAAAAAAATATAAAAATCTAAACGCCTTTCAGATGACCCTCCCAGACCAAAGTAACTTAGTAAGATGGGGTAAAGCCACCGAAAAGTCTTGCGGTATTTGTCGGGAGGCGATAGGTACAGCAAGGCACTTATTGGTAGGATGCAAGGTGCTCCTTGATAGGGGTCATTATTCACGTCGCCATGATAGAGTCCTCGAAATCATACGAGAAGCGGCAAGTCTCTCGGTAGCTAGAGCAAAAAAAGGTTTGACCACGAACAAACGATGCTTCAATTTTGTAAAAGAAGGGTCATCTACAAAATCTAAAGCCAAGCCTAACTCCATCTTAGGCGCAGCTCCCGATTGGACTCTTTTGATGGACATGTATGAAAAACACTACAAAATTCCTGAGGACGTTGGTGTTTCGTCTTCCAGACCGGACATATTTCTTTATTCAACTTACTGTGCCGTGGGAAACAAACATACCTAAGGACCACACATTAAAAACAAACAAATATTATGACTTTACAAATGAATTAACCAAAAACGGTTATGTGGTTAATTTATATGCTGTAGAAGTTGGAGCAAGGGGTATACCAGCGAAATCCCTATATAACCTACTTAAAGACCTCGGCCTGCCAAGAATAACCGTAACTTCCATCCTAGAATGTGTATCTAAGGTGGCATTAGTAGGATCTTACCAAATTTGGTTAGGTAGGGGAGGAGGCTTGAGCGGGAAGGGGAGCGTTGATGCATTGTAAAGAGGCCTCTTAACCCTGCACCTGGGTTGCAAGCCCCAGGCCCCTCTAGCCTCTTCCTCTGCAACGCTGTGGACCCGGCACCCGCACGGTGAATCCATGGAATGCTAAGTGATTTATCTAACCCCTTAATTTGTTTTTTATTATGCTATATGCTATGACCATAAATCAAATATTTACACTAACCTTCAGGCAAAGAGCCGTTTTAGTCCTTATTGGAATCTATATTTTTGTTTAATAATATACCCATAAGTCTTATCCCTTTATCAATCAACTCTGGTCAGTGCTTTATGTTTCTAGCTAACACAAATACATTCACATATCATACATATTTTGGCTTCACGGCAACCTCTCTTTGGCATCCTCATTGCTGATTTAGTATGTATATGGAGGTAATTAATGCTATTATGTGCCTCAACATAGCAACACCCCATTAACATATATAAGATAGTAGTTTGGTGCTGCAAACTTGATGCATTATTTTCCATTAGTGACTTCTTAGAATACATGAAATGGGACGACATGAATCATACCCGAAAGTCTCTTAAGCAAGAAACTGAATGGATAAATAAAACATAGAAATGAAAATGTTTATTTCCTTACCTGAAATCCAAGCACAATTTAGTCCGTCCAACTATTGTCCAAAGTGCAAATGCACCAATAACTGCATTAAAAATAAAAGCCAATATCACAGAGCGACCTTCATTGTCTCTTACATGGATTTCCTGAAAATTTATTACAAGAGTTAAGCATTGGAGGCTTTATTTATTTAAACTCTGATCTGGATTTACTAAAAGTTCTACAATTTATCTTTTAAGAACACACAGAATGTTTTAGGTAGAACAAGCTAGTGGGCTTGCATCTGTGCTTGAAAGCCAGGATTCATTTTAAAGTTTTTGTTTACATCATTACATACCTACCAACAAGTGGATAATAGTCGCAGGCTAGACTTTCTTTAAAAAGATTGAGGTTTTATAAAAATCACATTTCATACCTTTTCAGGATTGCAATATGAAAAACAATTGGTTCATTATTACAAATATCTTGTTTCAAGCCCTGCTGCTACATTGAACTTGTAAGAGCTATTAACAATAATTGATTGTATGCAGTCGGGCATCTTCTCTACAAAACTGATAAATTCAAAGATATATACAACGTAAAACAATAATGAAGAAGAGTAATCATGCCTATCTACCAACTACCATTGAGTACTTACTTTCGCTGGTTATATTTTATTTCTAACTTATTTGGTAAAAAATTACACAATGAAAGAATATAATTACTCACGTGGTATTCAAATATATGATCCAATGTTCGCGTTGATCCTGTCAAATCTTGCATTACAGCCATCAATAAACACAGTGATAAATACAGAACGGACTGCATTGCCACTATCTGAGAGGTAATCAGACATGGATCCCATTGTGTATAGCGGAATGAGCCCTTTAACTTCTTCATTTTAGACCTCATTGACGAAAAACTATCAGCACAAATATTCTTTCACAAAGACACTTTCGTAAAATACTTAATTTTCAACATGGAACACTCGCGTTTACCAAAACTTCAAGTAGGCAGAAGTTTTTTAAAAGCTTTGAAATATTTGTAACTAACTTTGTTCTAAACATATGGTATTATTTTCGTGTTGTTTCTAGTGTAATGTTTGGACAAAACAGAAATATCAACAATCGCTCTATCGATCACAAATTATATATGGTGCGTTCGTTTTGGCTCAGTTGCGTTTGTAGCAGTTTCAAAAGTGGCATTTGTATCTTAGCGTTCGGAAAGAAGCTTCTGCTATTTTTGACCACCAATGACTGTATGCTATCCGAACGTCATATACTTATTTTGACAACCGCTGAAACCCAAAATAACGTTTTCTGGAACTGCAGCTAAAGATATAGGTGCAACAACTGAAGCCAAAGATATAGGTCTGTAATTAAATCTGGCGGAGGCATCGCCAGTTCTATTCATTATGATAGGAACAACAATATTTCTCATAAAATGTTAGCTGTCAAAAAACGATCACAACGATCCCACGGTAAGACGTGGGTCAAAAATAGCACTTTTCTCTGTCATTTGTAGCGTTTTCAAAGCTATCCGAACGGTGAGCGAAAACGATATTTATGCTCACGAAGTCCCTATCCGAACGCCCTGTGTGATCATTTGTAGCGTTTGTGAGTGTTATTTTTGGAACTGATAGGCTATCCGAACGCCCTAATAGATATGTCTAAAGACAGACAGGTAACAGACCTTCATACGCCCAAACTTTAGTCCATAGATCAAATAGAATATATACTTAGTCGCTGATCTTTTTTTTTCTTTTATACCTGAGACGAATACTGGCAAATGTTTTGATCGAATTAATAATTACATACTATCCATTCAAGGAGTTTATTAACATTTTGTAAACAGGTTGTACTCCTATGTTATATACTTTCATATCGTATTCTTATTATTCTAAAAGATGCTAGCTATTGGTGCCTCTTTCACTTGGCATCAAAAAAAACCATAGGTTAATTGGGGTTAAAATCTGCGCCCCCTTCGCTACACCTGCTACACAAACTAGATTTGGGACTTAGAAAAATTTTGACGAAAATTTCATGTCCAATTGACACCTGGTTTTTTTTGTAGTTTTGGGTAGAGTACAGTCATAGCCACTAATTTTGTTAGTGCGACCCCCACCTCAGTCGTATACTTCCCTAGGTAGGCACATAAAGACAAACTTATTTGGTTGTAAGTGGGCTACCGGCGGGGCTAGACCACGTCGTCCCGAACTAAAGATGCTAGCTATTGGTGCCTCCTTCACTTGGCATCAAAAAAAACATAGGTTAACTATACATCGAAAATGTTGAAAAATTTTATGTGTCGGACCTGTATTAAGGTTACTAAGGTCAATGACCCCAAAGTTAAGGTCATTGACCGAGGACGTTTGTTGACCTCCCAGGAGGTCATTAAAGCGAAAAAAAAATGTTTTTTTTGCGCCCCCAAGGGTACACTCCAACCAAGGATTGCTCAAGAGAGAGCAGTATACCGTGAACTTAAGTATTTTCAGCAAAAAATATTTCATTTAAAGTTGTTTTATTGATATCTTCACTGAGATTGCCATTATATGTCAGGAGTGTAAAAATTATAGGATAAAATTATGTAAAAATAAATGCATCTAGTTATTTATGTTATTTAATTTCTTTTCAATACTTTCATATTTCAGATTGCTCTTTAAGTATTTTAGTGACCTATTTAATGTAATGTATCAGCTGGATTGTTCACTGTTAAAAACAGCCTCCCACATTATGGGGGGCTTGCAGTGTGAGATATCAGTTCCTCAGAAAGTGCTGCTGCCCACCTTCAGGTGTGTTACCCTTAGTTGCCTCTTACAACAGCCAAGGGTAGAGATGGGGGGGGTGACATTCTAGCCCAGCACCCCACAGGCTATTGACCTATGCTAGGGTGTAATAGTGTCAGAACTTAAATCTTAGATACTGTTATTTGTTAAGTTAGTTATTCTTAACTTATCAACCAGGTTAAGCTACATCTATTGAGGTTATTAGGTAGTTGGATGATTGACCACTAGTGTTCAGCGCTAACCTAACATTTTATTTCTAGCAGCCTTTCAGAGCCAATAACCCTAGGTTAGCCTGGATAACATCTTCACTTATCATCAGGTTTGATAGTAATCAAAGGAGAACTGAAAAAACAATAAAAAAGCTTTTACTTATGTTCCTATTATACATATCCTAAATTAAATATCACTAATATTGTGAATGTGAAATTTTGTGACTGTGTATGTTTGTAGCTCCTTCACACTGAAGCGGCTTAACCTATTTGTATGAAACTTGAAATATTGGTAATGTAGGCCCTGGATTAACACAAGATATTACTATTTATATCTGTTAACATAATTGTTCTATGCGGGTGAAACCATGGGGTGCAGAACTAGGAAGCAGAAAAGTAAAGCAGTGGCAGAGTAGTACCCATTATATTCATTTGTACTAGCAAAACTTGTCACTACCTTATAGTTTAACAGCTTGTCAGGGTACTAGTTATGTCATCTATCTCAACACAACTAAGTCCTACTCTCATTTCTGGGAATTATGGATTAAGACCATGGTTTCCCTGCTATTAATATTACTACCTAGTAATATAATTACCAAAGTGTATGATAAGTATAATCACATGTAATTTTTTCAGCTGTTCAGCTCTCAGGTAAAAATAATAATTATCCTCTTCATGGATGTTGTAAAAGTCTATTAAGAGAAAAAGTATGCTTAGTGGTAAGTATCCCACTAATTATGTAAATAAGGTGTTGTTGCAAATTATGTCCACAACAGAGCTCTTTATAATTTTAACAAACTCACCTGCTATCTTGTGGTAGCAGGTAGGTTGGTGGTAGTAACAAGCATTATCTTCATAGCATCAGGAAAGCATTATTAATTATAGATTGTCTTGACAATCTATAATAAATAATATGTTCTTGTATCTACCTTATGTGTTAGTAAGGAGAATGTATTGTACCAACCCCACATTCATGGGATAAGGGTTGGAAGATGATGTTGTACAATATTATTTTATCAGTAGATATATTGCAACTATTGTATAAACTAATATGTTTAAAACTTACTTGTATTCCTCAAGTTGAATCAGTTCATTCATAGTATTTTTAATTTTCCATGTTTCTGAAGAAATTCCTTTACCAAATAGTTTTTTTTTATATTCCTGAAATGTCGAAAATTAATCCTTCATCATTCTCTCAACAAGTTTAGTTGTCACAGTTTCCAAATCAGAAAACCAGGAGGCTTAATTACACATACTTAATACTTTTTATCCTGATTCCTACTTACCTAGATTACCTAGTAGTGCTGGCAAAAACGTATCTTTGTTGAGATTGTATCATTTGTATCTGAATCAGTTTAAAGATTCGAATCAGTGAAGTGCTTCATTTGCATCAGTGACTCTAAACTCGATTTACTAGCGCAAATTTATAAAAACCTTCATGAATCATTTTTATTGACATGTTTGAGGAATTATGTAAAGTACATAATATTGTTTTAGTATTTTGTTTTACTAATTTCATTTGCCTAAAAATTGATTTTCCTTCATATTTTTTTCAGGCTTATGACCGAAAGTTAGTTTTTGAAAGTTCTAACTGGCGTATTTAAAAATAGATTTTATATACAGTGATTGATTTCTTTTATTATTTACAACTTCACCGCCCTTCGTTTTTTTTTATTTACACATTTTACACTGGATAATATTTACAACTTTACCGACATTTTAATATTTTGCGCAAACATAGGTCAACTAAACCAACAATAGTCATCTTTCCTCACGCGTAATGCGTGCGTAGGTGAGCTAGTGTTGCCGTCTTTCTCAGTCACCCACTAGTAGTGAATATGTGAGAGAGACGGCGACCCGACGCGTTTCAAACAGTCGTATCTATCTGTCTCAATCGTGTCAGCGAGCGCCGCGTGCCGATTGAAACCGAGATGCAATTGAGCGACTGATGCAGTTGAAGCGGTGTTCATGATTCGAATCAGTGTATCACTTTAAAGAAACGACTCACTGAGTCGTTTCCGTGAAGAGCGACACACCTCTATTACCTAGGTATTCTATTATCATAATTATAAATAGATCAACAAGCATTCAGGTCAGCTGAAAGTATGGCATAATAAGCAGCACTATAAAGATAGTACAAGTCTTACATACAGCGGTGGGCGATGAATGAGTAGGTTGTTTTTTTATTTTCTGAAACCTTATCAGATACCCATAAGTAACTTCTGTTGCACTAACATGTTAAAGTTGTCAGCAGGGCAGGCTATATATGATTTGGCACACAATGACAGCTTATGGTACACACACACCATTAGGGAATTTAGGGAAGTAGCCCCTTATTATATCCAGAGGAACTTATTACCATGCAATGACTGTGAAGCTAAAAAACGCGGTAGTAATACTTGAATTTGTAGCCTGAGACTGTGTTACAAGTTTTGTACAAAATGGTATTATACAGCTGGGGGGACTGCCCCACCACCACCAACTAAGCTGAGGGTAACTCCTTATTGAAAATCTAGGAACACTTACCGAGTATGATAAGTTTTTGACCACCAAAATGACTAGTATACCACAATATCGTAGTACGTCTTCTCAACCAATACCTTTTCTTGATTCCAGGACTTTTTTTAATGTCTCCAGATTAGCGATCCGACATTATATGCGGTTAATTTTGTTGACTAATCAAAAATAGACTTATTATAATAGACGTAAAAAATATTTTAAATTTTGATAGTAATTATTTCCCGCCATTTTGTCACAAAATCCACAATTAGGGATACTCGATATATACCGATGCATCAAAACTACTCGATGATACCGTCAAAACATCGAAATGATCCGATGTATCACAGACAAGAATGTATTTTTAAGATACAATGAACCCCGTTTTTACAGATATTATAGTGAGACACATGTTTTCTGTACCAAACAAACTTATTTAGATAGACAAAGGTGATTTAGGCGTTTACAAATATAATGTAACAAAACAATCAATCGCGGTAGCTCACTGGAATATCTGGAGAAGGAGCTGTTTTTACGGAATTCGTGCGGGATGCGGACGGCGGTGTTGGCGGTTGAGACCCATTGGTTGGAATGGCTGCAGGAACGAGTATTATTAGACGTGATAGGCCTGTTTAAATAAGCTGGCGTTACACCGTTCTCTAATCAGGCCTGCCACATCCACCATTCATAGCACAATAATCAAAGGCTGACCGTTACACACAAATATATTTATTTAACTTCTTTCATTCTTCCAATGTTAGAGACGTCAGAGTAATGCGTGTGAAAGGGATCTTAAAAAAAATCTGACAGCATCAATCAGTCACATCATGTGGTCTGTGATTTTTAACATTATTAACTTTTAACTTTACACAGTCACACATATGAGCACTCCAAATAATGTGTTGTTCAAAAATCACACAAAATGATGGATAGTGACTATACTACCTTGCATATAAAAATGTTCAAACTGTTTTGCATATCTGAGGCCTACTTTGTTAATTATGAGTTAGTCAATATTCCTTATAATACCTACCTATACGTATAATCATTACACACCCAATATTAAAATAACTAATGTTGGTTTTTTAACAGAAAAGTTCATATGATTTTTGAATATGTTCAGATATTCAAAAGTCTGTTTTTTAGCTAGGATAGGAGGGTAAAGAACAGATGAATCTCTAAGTGATTAGCATCGTCGCCCACGAATATCCAAGACACTAGCTTTCTTCTTGAAGGTTCCTAATTCGGATCGATTCGGTAATACTTCACATGGCAGCTGGCTCGACATTATTGTAGTGCGGGGCAGAAAATGTTGTTTGAATCACACGGTTGTGAACTTCTAGACGTTGGTAGTGATGAAATTATTGCATCATCATGCTCTGTCCAGATGTCCGATGGTGAAATTCAGCTGTAGGTATTAAACCAAACTATCTTCAGAACACTTCCCATGAAAGATACGGTAAAAGAGGGCTGAGTCGATCGAAGACATCATGATCGTTGATGAATCGAGTTGCGTTGACTGAGGTCAAATCGAAAAACCTGGTAGGTACTGCCCCCAAAGAAGTTAAAAGACGATTAAAAATAATGGCTCCGACTTTCTTACCCGTTTTTTCTTGGGTGTATGGCTCTTGGCCACTTTTTTGCCAGCAGAATGTAGAATATTTTATTAAAACTTTCGTAAGTACTCGTATTACATATATTCAAATAATACTCACACCGCTCTGCCGCCGCCGCCACCGCGCCGCATACAACAGTGCTTGCGTGGACCCGGTCGGGAGCGCACGTACTCCATGACTCGAATATAGAATAGGTACATATTATTTCATAATTAAAATTATGAATATATACAATATACGAGCTTTACGAGCTTTGTAGACATCTATATATTGATTAAGTAATCAATTTGACTTTGAAGTGAGAAAGGAGGTGTTTGTTGGGGAGCATAATATTTATGTTTCATCCAAATAGAAAAAACCTGCCTCAGAAGTCTACCGATGGTAATGGGTGTAGTTCTGATTCGTTAATTGACCCCGTACATTACAAAAGTCCACAATAATCTGATGATTCAAAAGGCTTAGTGTTAAATTAAGAACATGTTGCATCATTCACGGTTATACAGGGTTACTGGTAACTTACGCAAAACCTCTTAAGAGCAATATCAGTACATCACAAAGAACAAGTTTTGATATTTTTTTTTCTGAAAACTCAATTTAAAAAATCTTCAAAATTTTCTTGCACTCTCTAATAAACTTTAAATCTATTTCGTCGCTAATGTTAAAGCAACAACGGAGCACGTGTGGCTACGTTACTCAGAGAGCTACGAACGTAGCTACACGCACACACGTAAGCGTAGTCAACCAAGACGCGCCGTAGATACTATTAGTTATTCTGTAACACAGCGCGGTCTACGCGGCATGTCCATGGCATGGATATCTTTCTGCCTACCTACCTACACCATACTTACATTTACCGTCCACCGGATGTTTCTTATTACATGTACACTGGGTCCACAATCCCTTCATACTTGACCAGGCTTAGGACTGGCTACATTAAAAAATAAAAAGTTGACAAAAATACATTTCGTAATCTACCAACAAATAACATCGAAGGAGGCGCGCGGTCCCACATGTGATGTCTATTGTCTACCTATCGCGTATGTAGCATTCAGGCACGATTGAGTACTTGTAGTTACACAAAAACTTCCAACGTTTTTTTTATCAATAAAAATGCCAATAGCGAATACCCATCCAACTCATGACCGCAGCGTACGTTGCGGTCATGGGTTGGATGCTAAAAGCTACGAGCGTTTCAAAATTAAACTTAAGTTCGATGACATTCATTGCAGATTATTTTTTAATGTAGGCGTATTTAAAAAGTGGAATCTGTCTTATTTACAATCATTGAATTATGTACATAATATTTACAAACTATTTTACAAATTATCACCCCTTAAACTCAAGTCCCGGGGGTGACGATGACTATCGCGCGCAAACTGTTCAAAATATTCACCGGCACAACCCACACACACTCTCTTCTTGGTCTAAACTGACCATAGTCCCGTAAACGCTGAGTTGCACCCAGCATAGTTCTGTGGCTCGGCGTTGGTATGGTTGGAAAAAGTCTCGCAAACTCACGGCAAGCTTCAGACACATTGTCTCCACACATAGCATAAATACGCACCATTTCGGTGTATTCAATGTTGGTATATCGATATGCCATTGTGCATCGATCGCAATAGGAGTCACATAACACGTCACAACCGGCGCGCGCGCGGCGAAATTCGCGACTGCCGAGAGTGAGTGTCGATTGTCGGCTCGGCTCAAAGACAAAGGACAAAATGACCGCCCCCTTTCGCCTAGCCGCCACCCTCTACTACTTTACTTCTGCTAAATACCGAAACCGACACATCAGACACGTGCCGCGTGGCGAACTCTGTGTTAAACTGTGACTGCCTTGTATTCTCTCGTACCGCATAGGTAGATACGTATTATGACTATTATGAGGTATTGACAAATTATGCCCGTATTACGGTGTCGGTAACTGACAAAGAGATTAGAGAACTTAGTACCTATAAGAATTTCATACCTAAGGCTTAGGAATGGTTACATTAAAAATAATTATTACTTCATTGCTTATCATAAGATATGAACATCATAGGTCCATCCATCATAATATTATGTTTGACGTTTTATGTTTTTACCAAACTAGACGTAGGCACCTATTATTGGTGTAAATCTTACCGCCTATTGTTCACACTGTTTATCTCTAATCTATGAGTACTTTAACGCAAGTAACAGTACCTACCTAAGTCCCAAGTAGGTAAGTATCTAGCTAGTAGCTATCTATCATGTCACATAAATAAATCGAAGGGTGTTAAGTATGTATTTCAATAAAGGTCTATGTAAATTAAATGCCTAGGAACCTATCAATCAAGACGTCTGTCTGATAAGAATCATACCGCCTAGTGACCAGGTTGTTGAACCCTAAACGGGTCCAAAAACAGACTTCATATCAGTATTTTCACTAAAAATGGTGTAGTATAGGTACTACACCATTTTTAAATAGGCCTAACCAGACATCTATCGAAGAATGTCTACCTGATAAGAATCCATCCTAGTGATTGTGTTGATGAATCATAAATAGATTCATGTCAAAAAAATAGGCACTTAAAGGTCATGTAAATTAAATGCCTAGGAACCTATCAATCAAGACGTCTGTCTGATAAGAATCATACCGCCTAGTGACCAGGTTGTTGAACCCTAAACGGGTCCAAAAACAGACTTCATATCAGTATTTTCACTAAAAATGGTGTAGTATAGGTACTACACCATTTTTAAATAGGCCTAACCAGACATCTATCGAAGAATGTCTACCTGATAAGAATCCATCCTAGTGATTGTGTTGATGAATCATAAATAGATTCATGTCAAAAAAATAGGCACTTAAAGGTCATTTCAATAAAGGTGGTGGTACTACTATTTAATTATTTTTCTATGGTAGTAACCACATAGGCGTCTACCTATTGTTTGTATTGGATGAATCATAAATAGATTCAAGTCACAAAAAATAGGTTAAGTATGGTAGTACCCACCTAGGCGTTTGCTAGTGATTGTGTTGATGAATCGTAAATAGATTCATGTCACAAAATAGGTAACGGTCATTTTAGTAAATACTGCACTGCACTGCACTGCGCCCGTAACCCTGAGACATACAGTTGTGAGACATTGTCTGATGTGCCTGTAATTTTTACTGGGTCTCAAGGACTGCTGCCAAGATACACAAGCTCCTAACGTGCTTGGCGACAGATTTTCTACTTGAGGCTAGTAGCTAGGCGGGCAAATGCAAAAAATGTCAACGCCCTTCCTCCATGCGGTGAAGTTCAAGCCGGTGGCGCGGCGGTGGTGAACGAACGAGGGACCTGTGGCACGGCAGTCCATGGCTATTACCACTCGGCCATCATTGCTTCAAAACACACACATTATTACACCATTTGAAATCACGGTCATTTTATGTGACATGAACCAATTAAGAGTTTAGCGACGCAATCACTAGGCGTTAGGATTCTAATCAAGAAGACGTCTGGGTGTGTAGTGTGTGCCAACTTTTTTTTATGTGAACCAAATAACAAATAAAAGTTGGGTACCTAAGCCTACGTACGTACCTACCTAAAAGCTACGTACGTAGACACATACACGCACACCCGTAGTTAACCAAACCACAGCGCAGCCTACGCGGTATCTCCACCTTACCTAACTACACCATACATACTGTCCACCGGATGTTTCTTATTACATGTATGTACACTGGGTCCACAATCCCTTCATACTTAAACAGTTCTTTAGTAAATTAAATAGTGACAAACCCAAAAAATAAATAAGAGTACTTACGTTGCTGAACAAAGTCACGTACATATTCACTAGGACTTGTACACGTGCACATTATCGATGCTGTGTATGTAGCAGCCAGCAGGTAGATAAGCGCAAGGTGCATGGTCATTGACACGACACGACAACGACGGAGATGAGCGCCTCGTGGCGGCGGCGGCAGCGCGGCGGCGCGGCGTGGCACAGCGATCTGCGCACGTAACCCATACAATACCTACTAGTACTCGTGGTACCTAACTTTCATTTGTTATTTGGTTCAGTCACATAAGAAGTCAGTAATTTCAATAAAGTTGGTACACACTACACACACAGACGTCTTCTTGATAAGAATTCTAACGCCTAGTGATTGCGTCACTAAACTCTAAATGGGTTCACGGCACATAAAGTGACCGTGATTTAAAATGGTGTAGTAATGTGTGTGTTTTGAAGCAATGATGGCCGAGTGGTAATAGCCATGGACTGCCGTGCCACAGGTCTCTGGTTCGATCACCACCACCGCGCCACCGGCTTGAGCAACACCGCACAGTGGAAGGGCGTTGCCCTTTTTTGCATTAGCCCGCCTAGCTACCAGCCTCAAGTAGAAAATCTGTCGCTAAGCACGTTAGGTACTTGTGTGTGTTCCGGCAGCAGTCCCTGAGAGCCAGTGAAATTACAGGTAGGTGCCGGGTTAATTCAAGGTGACGGGCGCAGTGCAATTCGTGACTTGTGACGAAATGTATCTGTTATAGGCAGAGGTTAGTCCGCTTAACATCAGGTGGGCTTCGTGCTTGTTCCATAACGATCGCATAAGTACCTGTAGTACCTAACCTACCCACCCAGAATGTCACCTTGATAGGAATTCTGTCGCTTAGTGATGTCGTTGTTGAACCCTACACAGATTAAAATCTACATTATTTTAATCAAGGTGGTAGTACCCACCCAGACGTGTACCTGATGGGAATCTTACCAAGTAAGGGTTGCGTTATTAAAACCTTATTATCAACTCAACATTATCACATCTTAAGAGTACCTACGATTTCGGCTCGTACAGAACCCTAAACGGTTTGGACAACAGTGAGTAGGTACATAAATTAAAATAATGTCAATAAAGGCAGTAAGTAGTACCTGCCAACCTCGAAGTTTGTCTATTAGAAATTCTACCGCATAATGATGGCGTTGTTAAACATAAGAAAATCTGTTGCCAACGACCGAAACTGTTGTTGCCGAACACGATCATAATCACAACTGTATGTCTCAGGGTTACGGGCGCAGTTCAGTTCGTCACTTGAGACAAATTGCGACTGTTATAGGCAGAGGTGATAGGAATCCCATCGCCTAGTGATATCGTTGTTGACCCTAAACAGATTAAAAACTGCATTATTTTAATCAAGGTGGTAGTACCCACCCAGACGTGTACCTGATGGGAATCCTACCAAGTAAGGGTTGCGTTATTAAACCCTAATTATCAACTCAACTTTTATTTAATATTATAACATCTTAAGAGTACCTACAGTTTCGGCTCGTTTACGTTAACGGTTACAACCTAACTTAAAATAACGTCAATAAAGGCAGTAAGTAGTACCAACCTAGACGTCTGTCTATTTGAAATTCTACCGCATAATGATGGCGTTGTTAAACGACAGATTTCCTCACAATCAGAAAATCTGTTGCTAACGACCGAAACTGTTGTTGCCGAACACGATCTTGGATAAAAGTTGCTATGTTGCCAGCCACTTTTGCCGTGTGACAATGCCAATGCATTGTCATACGGCTTGGTGATGTAGGCATGTTCGGGAATATCCTCAGTATTCTGTCCTCTGTGGCGGCAGGTTTCAGGCACATATCATTACACCACATCTCACTGTCACTCGAACTAATACTCGAAATTAAGCACCTACTGAAATGACATCGTCTTATTATTCGCGAAATCGTGAATAACTATGCCCCGACGCATCTCAATTCGTACCTAACTCGCGAGCGCGACTGACTGATCGATTGCCGCTGTCGCGCCAGGCGCGCGGCTAAGATAAAAATCGGGTGGGATTTCCCGGAACAAAAGCCGCGCCGCCGCTATTGTTTTGACTTTGATCTTCCTTTCGCATGGCGCCGCCGCCGCGCCACCAGCACGCGGGTGGCGGCACGGGCGGCGCCTTTTACCACTTGACCGGCGGATTTTATTCAATAAATATCTGTAAAATTCGACTTTACCAGCAGAGTAGACTGATAAACTGATAAGACCTTACAACATTGTTTTTTGGAGTTTTTCTTTAAAATACAGTAAATAGTAGCAATAGGTACCGTAGAATTAATTATAATACTAACTTAGTAATACCACGGCGCGGCATGCGGCACGCAGATCAAAGTCAAAAGTTTAGGTGGCAGCCGCCACGCGCCGCCCGACTCTTGACGCCGGCGCCGCCGCGTCTGGCCTTTCTTTTGGTGAAATTAGTTGCATGATTTTGAACTCGTTTAGGGCTTAATTGGTAAAGTCATTTCGCGTTCCCTGCTTGGTAGGATCCTTATCAGGCAGACGTCTAGGTGGGCAAAATAATCATTTAATTGTAGTACCACCGCCTTTACTGACCTTTACTCACTGGAATGGATTCTTATCAGGTATACATCTGTCATCGATAGATGTCTGGCTAGGTAGGTACCTACTACACCATCTTTAGTGAAAATACTGATATTTAGTCTGTTTTTGGACCCGTTTGAGGTTCAACAACCCGATCACTAGGCGTTAGGATTCTTATCAGGCAGACGTCTTTATCGTCAGGTAGGCACTTAATTTACCTAAGCCTTTATTGAAATAACACCCTTCGATTTATGTAGGTATGTGAAATGATAGTTAGCTAGTTACTTACCTACTTAGGACTTAGGTAGGTACTGTAGAAGTATTTTTAGATTAGAGATAAACAGCGTGAACAATAGGCTGTAAGATTTAAACCAATAATAGGTAGGTAGGTACCTACCTACCTTCGTATAGTTTTGTAAAAACATAAAAGTCAAACATAATATTACGATGGATACCTACCTATGATGTTCATAAAATATGTTCTAGCATAAGCAAAGAAGTAATAATTACCTTTTTTAATGTAGACATTTCTAAGCCTGGTTTAGTATGAAGTTCTTATAGGTATTAGGTTCACAAGCTTTCTGTATCAGTTACCATTAAAATCTCTTTGTCAGTTACAGACACGTAACACTGGCATAATCTGTGATACCTACCTACCTACGTATAGTTTTGTAAAAACATAAAAGTCAAACATAATATTACGATGGATACCTACCTATGTTGTTCATATCATATGTTCTAGCATAAGCGAGGAGTAATAATTACTTTTTTAATGTAGACATTCCTAAGCCTGGTTTAGTATGAAGTTCTTATAGGTATTAGGTTCACAAGCTTTCTGTATCAGTTACCATTAAAATCTCTTTGTCAGTTACAGACACGTAACACTGGCATAATCTGTGACTACCTCATAGTACCTACGAGGTACGAGAATACGAGGCAGTCACAGTTTAAGACAGAGTTCGGCACGCGGCACGTGTTTGATGTGTTGGTGTCGCTATTTAGAAGAATTAGCAGACAAAGGGGTGGCGGCTAGGCGTAAGGGGGCGGTCACTTGTCCTTTTTTCTTTGAGCTAGTTAGGCAAGCCGAGCCGACACTCAACAGTCGCGAATTTCGCCGCGCGCGCGCCGGTTGTGACGTATCGCGATCGATGCACATGGCATATCGATATACCTACCTACCAATATTGAATGCACCGAAACGGTGCGTGTTTATGCTAGGTGTAGAGACAACGTGTCTGAAACTTGCCGTGAGTTTGTGTTTGTGTGTGTGTTTGTGTTAGTGTTACGCTACTCACGACGCAATCCTACATTTCTTCGAGGCTTACCCCGCAGCGAACACAAATGATGCAGCTCAACGCTTCGATGTGTCTCAATGGTTCGCATGGACAGTGAAGGAAAATATCCGTTCCACCTTCATCGCGTCACATTCTGCAACATGCTGCTTGCCGAGTGGCCGACTGTGTTGTGGACCGATGAGGCTACTTTGGGAGAGTGGGACTGTTTAATACTAGAAACGAACATTTGTGGTGTCACGAAAACCCCCATGAACCCGTACTCTCCTGGGTTCAAGAACAATTGTATTTCAGATGTGGACTGTGTGTGGGTTGTACCGGTGATTATTTTGAACAATTTGCACGTGATAGACTTCGTCACCCCCGGGACTTGAGTTTGAGGGGTGATAATTTGTAAAATGGGTTGTAAATATTTTGTAAATAGTTCAATGATTGTAAATAAGAATGATTCCACTCTTTAAATACGCCTACATAAAAAAATAATCTACTTTTTATTTTTTGCCGGTTTTATTTATAATATTTAAATAATCTACAATTAATTTCTTCGAACTTAGGTTTAAGTTTGAAGCGTTCGTAGCGTAGGTACTAACTTAGCCGTTCTTAACCGATCAACTATGTTAAGCAACGTCCGCTGCGGTCATGAGTTGGATGGGTGACCCCTAGTGGCATTTGTATTTTTATCAACTTTTATTTTTTAATCAAGCCAGTCAAGTATGAAGGGATTGTGGACTCAGTGTACATGTAATAAGAAACATCCGGTGGACGGTAAATGTAAGTATGGTGTAGGTAGGTAGGCAGAAAGATATCCATACCGCATATGGAGATACCGCGTAGATCGCGCTGTGTTACAGAATAACTAATAGTATCTACGGTGCGTCTTGGTTGACAACGCTTACGTGTGTGGGTGTAGCTACATTCGTAGCTCTCTGAGTAACGTAGCCAGAGCCACACGTGCTCCGTTGTTGCTTCAACATTTGCGACGAAATAGATTTAAAATTTATTAGAGAGTGCAAGAAAATCTTGATGAATTTTTAAATTGAGTTTTCAGAAAAAAAAAATATCAGAACTTGTTCCTTGTGATGTACTGATATTGCTCTTAAGAGGTTTTGCGTAAGTTACCAGTAACCCTGTATAGTAAAAAAATCTAAAGTATATCCAAAATGTATTCGATATGTGATGGCGTTGCATCGGAAAAAATCGATGCTACGTATCGATGTATCACATCGATTAAAAACAGTTAAATCTTTTATATGGACATGCCTACCACAGCTGAATAAGTTTTTTTTTATTATGATTATGGTCTGAATATAGCTACAACTTCCAGAGGAATTTGCGAAATTTATTATTAGTCTGAAGTTCCGTCATCAGTTTTCAAGATCGCGTCTAATGACATCGGGATTGTTCGGTTGTTTCCGATGCCTGCTATCGATTGACATCAGGTGCGTTCGTTTTGGCTCGGTTGCGTTTGTAGCAGTTTCAAAAGTGGCATTTGTATCTTAGCGTTCGGAAAGAAGCTTCTGCTATTTTTGATCACCAACGACTGTATGCTATCCGAACGTCGTATACTTATTTTCATATTTTAACAACCGCTGAAACCCAAAATAACGTTTTCTGGAACTGCAGCTATAGGTGCAACAACTGAAGCCAAAGATATAGGTCTGTAATTAAATCTGTCGGAGGCATCGCCAGTTCTATTCTTTATGATAGGAACCAAAATATTTCTCATAAAATGTTAGTTGTCAAAAAACGATCACAACGATCCCACGGTAAGACGTGGGTCAAAAATAGCACTTTTCTCTGTCATTTGTAGCGTTTTCAAAGCTATCCGAACGGTGAGCGAAAACGATATTTATGCTCACGAAGTCCCTATACGAACGCCCTGTGTGATCATTTTTAGCGTTTGTGAGTGTTATTTTTGGAACTGATAGGCTATCCGAACGCCCTAATCATGATCTAAGAAAAGGTGCGTTCGTTTTGGCTCGGTTGCCTTTGTAGCAGTTTCAAAAGTGGCATTTGTATCTTAGCGTTCGGAAAGAAGCTTCTGCTATTTTTGACCACCAATGACTGTATGCTATCCGAACGTCTTATACTTATTTTGACAACCGCTGAAAACCAAATTAACGTTTTCTGGAACTGCAGCTATAGATATAGGTGCAACAACTGAAGCCAAAGATATAGGTCTGTAATTGAATCTGTCGGAGGCATCGCCAGTTCTATTTTTTATGATAGGCACCACAATATTTCTCATAAAATGTTAAGGTAGATATGAATGTCCAACTTGTCAAAAAACGATCACAACGATCCCACGGTAAGACGTGGGTCAAAAATAGCACTTTTCTCTGTCATTTGTAGCGTTTTCAAAGCTATCCGAACGGTGAGCGAAAACGATATTTATGCTCACAAAGTCTCTATACGAACGCCCTGTGTGATCATTTTTAGCGTTTGTGAGTGTTATTTTTGGAACTGATAGGCTATCCGAACGCCCTCAAAATAAGGTCTTCACCATGGTCTAAGAAAACAAGGTCTTCTACTCCCGATTCCCGAAGAATCACAGGCTTGCGTCACTACCAAATTGGCTCTTTATTAAAACATGATTGCAGCTGAAAACAAGTTCATGGTTATTTTTCATGTGAATGTTTTGTTATAAAATATCAGTACAATATTTCAAACGTCTAATACAGTGTCTTTCAATGTTATTGATTTCGCGACCCCCTTACAGATTGAAAAAATCTGGCGACCCCATTTCAGACAAACAAAAAAATTAATAATTTAAAAGACTTCGTACGATAATGATTTTCTTTATTTTGATACCTTAATTATTAGTGTGCAAGAATTCGCGAGAGGTTTGCAACTAAGTAAGAGGTAGGTAAGTTGGATGCCCACCAGCGCGGGAAAATCTGAGACTGCGGCAGCGACTGACAATGCGTCGCAGCGATGAGGAAGCCCCCAGCGCCCCCACAATGTTATTTTGTCTTAACTCTGAATCAATTGAGCGCGGTCAGCGACGCGTACGGATGTGATTGCTTATGTTTTGTTTTTACACTTGCTCCGCGCATTTGCAAAATGGATAAGTTTCTCAAAAGATCGCAGCTTTCAACATCTGGTTTGAGTGTCAGTGATGAATCAAAACCGAAAAAAATAAGATATTACGACGACAATAACTGGTAATAGGTACAGTCCTAAATAATAAACCTCTATGTGTAATTTGTGGCGATATTTTATCACGTAAGAGTATGAAACCGTCAAATCTTATGATATTCTCTTCAATGGTGGACATTAAAACTAAAAAGAGAAATAGACTTCAATTAAAATATGATTTGAATGTCAACGTCTCAAAAATAGCACCACAAAAAAAAAAAAAAAAAAAGTATTTGTTAATATTAAATATGGATATCCGCAAAAAACGCCTGAATCTATTCATTACAATTTGATACATTTTTGAAAATTAAACAAGCCCATCCTTCTCTTTAAACTTGTGTTTTTGTTGTCTACCTTGCCTTTTCCCATCTGCCGGCGACCCCCCGACTGAGGTTCCGACCCACAGATTGAAAACACTGGTCTAATAGAAAGTCACACGTGAATCAATGTTCATCTCAGTAAATGGTAAATGGTATGAAAAAAGTGGTCTCCCTATGGTTCCACCATTTAGACAAATATCGCCGTCTCTGTTTCACGTATATGATTTGCATTTGTTTCGGTCTCGCTCATGCACATATGCGCAGTGATTCGCAAACTTTGTGGTTGGCCCATTTCTGAAAGCTACGAGTATAATAAAAAAAACATGTAATTTTTTTCTATTGTGACGGAACAAGCTCGAGGCCCACCTCGACGGTCCCTACGTACAATGCCGCATATGGTAGATACGTGATTTTCATTTTTTATTTTAAGAACCTTCAGTACACTCTACACTTGCGGTTCAGATAAAAAAATTCATAGTTTCTGCTCAATTTGCCCTTTATAGTCTTAAACACAAAATCTCGTAACTACAGAATTAAGGATGGTTTCCAAAGTAAAGTCGCAGTAGTGGTAGTTAGGCAATTTTACGTCGGAACGCACGCTTTACCCCGCCCAGCTGCCCCGCAACTGCCACTTACGTTCGCGCCGTCCAGGGTAACCGTCATGTTGTATTTATCAGTGTAAAAAACCGATTAAATATTCCGACAAGAAAGAATATATCTGTCCTGCAGAACCACGGAAAACCAAAAAAACACGTAACCAAAAAAAAATCTTCCAGGTATGTAAAAAATGCTAAGTTTTACTTAATTTACTATTTAGTGTAACCTTTTTTTTTTTTTTTTTTTTTTTTGAGTGGAGAATCCTTTTACGGATACCCTGTTTTACACAAGGTTATGCCGGACTCACCAGCGAGTGTAAAGAGTCCACTGGTCCTACCTGCTAAACTCCACTGTGTTCCGTCTTCTTGCATAGGCAGGGGAAACGGTAGCAGCGAACCTTGTCCGTTTCCCCGGCGGTGATGCATTCGTCCGAATACGGACCCTCTTTATATTTACTTTTTCCACCTCCGTAGTGGTATGACGGAACACGTGCATACCACCACACTCCTCCCAGGTGTTCTTGTAACTCAAACCCTGTCAGCGGGCTAGCGTTTGGGCATACGCCCGACGCCTGCGCCCGACTCTCCGGCGGCGGAGAGGATCTGCTTGTGGATCATCCTCTCGATGTCGCTCGCTCTCTTCCTTTTGAGTCATGACTGTCTCACAAAAGGCTTGAACCGCATTCCATCCCCTGTCACTGCCAACCATCGCTCTAACGATTCCTGGCAACGACAGGTCATTTCCAATCACGTATACAAGCTGAGACCGCTCAGTGACCCACCTTGGACACTCTTCGAGAGTATGTTGCGCTGAGTCTTCAGCCGCACCGCACTCGTGACATACCGGTAGTTGCTCCCTTTTCGCAACGTTGCACAGGTATTTGCCAAAGCACCCGTGTCCTGTGAGCATCTGAACGAGGCGATAGGAGAGCAAACCCCATCTTCTTTCTAACCATTCTTCGAGCACTGGTCTGATGGCCGCAATTGTGCGGTGCCCAGCACTTGGCACTTCCAACCTTAGTTCCCACTTGCGGTGGGCCACCTGCCGAGCGTTCCTTCGCCAGCGCTCAACCTCCTCAGGGAGCGGCATGGTTCCACGACTCTTAGCTTCGGCAGTACACATGTATACCACCGCAAGAATTTCTGCTTCTAGGTCCCAAGGCAGCGTCCCAGCTAAAACACACGCTGCTTCAAAAGAGACTGTGCGATAGGAACGAGTTACTCTGAGTGCCATGACCCTCTGTGGTCGACGCAACAGGGTCTTGTTGTAAGCACTCAGAGAGTCCGCCCATATAGGTGCTCCATAGAGTGCTACCGATCGCACCACTGTTGTAAAGAGGCAGCGGCACTTAGCACTCGGTCCACCCAGATTTGGCAAAAGCCTAGTTAGGGCAGACGTAATTTTTGTCAGTCTTGGGGCAAGGAGTTTAAAGTGCTCCTTGAATGTCCATCGACTGTCGAGGACGAGTCCCAGATACTTCATCGTAGAGCCGACGCCGATGGACACTCCGCCTACTATCAGGTGGGCACCTGCTGGTGGCGCGTTCCGAGGCCCGTGAAAACACAAGGCCTCGGATTTGTTAAGGGCCACCTTCAGGCCCAGTCTCCTTATTTTGCCCACAACAAAAGCTACTCCAGCTGTTGCCAGTAGACTTGCCTCCTGGTAAGTTCGGCCACGTGCAGTCACCAGAGTATCATCAGCATAACATGTGACGTCAACCCCTCGGAGAGTGCAGCCCCGAATAGCCCAGTCGAATCCTATGTTCCACAGGAGTGGTCCAAGAACCGACCCCTGTGGCACACCGCACGAAACGTCCCAACTATCCCATCCATCTCTGGTGGGGTAAATTATTGATCTATCCGATAGGTAGGCTATTACTGTCTTATATAAGTATAGGGGCACCCTATGGAACCGGAGTGCTTCCTTTATACATGCGTGGGGGAGAGTATTAAAAGCATTCGTGATGTCTAAGGACACCGCCAATACTACGCCTCCCATGGCAACCTCCTCTTCGGCTATGGCTCTCACCTGCGCAATAGCGTCTATGGTGGACCTGCCGCGCCGAAACCCGAACTGATTCTCGGACAGATTGGGTCCTACAAGATCAAGGTGCTTAGTGAGGCGGTTTGCAATAATGCGCTCAAAGAGCTTGCCCGCCTCACCAAGCAGCACAACCGGTCGATAGGCTGCTGGAGTATCTATCGGACGCCCATCTTTCTTAAGCAGCACCAGTTTGCCTACTTTCCAATCCCTGGGGAACGTTTGCTCCCTGAAACTGGCCGTTAACAGGGCCCTAAATCTGGTCTCGAGGCCACTTCTAAGTGCTAGCACCCAGGCTCGACCGGGGATCCCATCAGGGCCGGGGGCTGTGTTTTTAGCCTGAAGTCTTAACACTGCAGCACCCAGTTCTCCCTCCGATATCTCCGGGATTTCCTCAGCCTCTTCCTCTTCTTGATGCATGAGCATTGATGGAGCGGTATGCTCACTTCTGGGAGGAAACAGGGTCTCCACAACATGCGCCAGCAGTTCCGGCTCTAGTTTGGACGTTAGAGGAGGGGCCCAGGGTCGGAGTTTACTCATGACAAGTTTATATGGCCGGCCCCAAGGATCCCTATCCAGTGATGCCAGAAGTTCTTCCCATGCACTCTCTTTAGCCTTACCGATCGCTTTGCGCAGCTCCTTTTTGGCACTCTGATAGGCAGCATAAAGGAGCCTCTCCTCATCCTCGTCACGTCCACTGAGTTTACGGCGTCGGTACCTTGTATACCGTCGTCTTGCTGTTACGCAAGCTGCACGAAGGTGGCTGAGTTCCAATGACCACCAGTAGATCTGCCGACGGGTGCACAGTCTGGCTACCCGCGGCATAGAGACGTCGCATATATGAGACATTGCCTCGCAAAACCATCCCGCTTCACTTTCAACGTTGACGATCTCTGGCTGCGGCGTCCAACTCTCGACGAGAGCAGCCTCTACGAGCGCGTCTTTGTCCATATTTTTCATCGCCCAGCGTGGACCTAAATCCGCCGCAGAACGACTGAAGCTGTTCAGGCTTGTCAAGGAGGGGGAGATATCAAACCGAATATATCTGTGATCGGACAGAGTCTCCTCACCCTCCAATACTGCCCAGTTTTGAACACGGCACGCTAGGGACGGGCTTGCAAACGAGACGTCCACTATTGACCCGCCCAGCATCCGCACGCATGTGTTTATTGTTCCACGGTTCAGCACGACCAATCCATTGGCTGCGAGCCATTCCTCTACGGCTTCGCCTCTATGGTCTGTAGCTGGAGATCCCCAGGCTATAGACTTGGCGTTTAGATCTCCCGCTACCACAACTGGATGTGACCTGCACCACGTTAGAGCAGAGTCTATTTCCGCCAAGAAATTCTCAAATTCAGCTAGTGTTCGGTTTGGCGAGAAATAGACTCCGATTACAACAATGTCTCCAATCAAAGCCGCGACGAAACCTCGACCTTTAGAAGATCTTCTGATTGTAGGAGCTTCAGCACCAGTCCTGACAACAACAGCAACTACCCCATCATGGTCCCCAACCCAGTCGTCCCGGGACGGAACCAGGTAGGGCTCCGTAATTATTGTTATGTTGATCAACCACTGCGCCATGCTCTGGAGAATAAGATCCTGAGCTCTGATGCAGTGGTTGATGTTCGCCTGAAGGAATGTGTTAGCCATATCTAATCATTAACCGTTTCCATCTCCACCTCATTTTCCTTGTTCGATGGATGGGTCGGTTGCGACTTTGGCTGCGCTGCCTTCCCCCTTCTCACTACTTTTTGGCTGGGAGCCGAACATTTGCTCCCCAGCCGGTGATTTGCCGGTTTTCCCGACTCTGCACAGAGCGAGCAATGGGGCTTCGCGTCACATCCTGAAGCCCGATGTCCGAGTTGTCCGCACCTGTAGCACTGCTGGCTACGATCGACTGTCGCGGTGCATCGTGCTTTAACATGTCCTGTTTCCAGGCATCGGAAGCATCTAGTTCGCGCTTCTGCAGGAGTTTAACGCGAGCTGAGACCCAACCTACTAGGAGCCGACCATCTACCACTGTTTTGGCTGATGCGGTTGGACAACTCGCCCACACCGCATACATTCCAGACTTTTCTTGCCGGAGAGTGCCAACCTTAACAAGCTCAGCCGAACATTCTCCTTTTCTGGCAATTGCAGCAGCCACCTCCTGCCCTGTGACCGAGTCATCCAAACCAGCCACAAGGAGTTCCGCACTTTTAATGGGCCTAGACACTGTGATTCCTCCGTCCTGCCCATAGACCTCTTTCAGCTTTGAAGCTAGGAGATCGGCCTTTGGTCCACTGGCAGCGCCTGGGACTTCGATAATTGTGGCCCCAGTCACCGCTCGCCTAAACCGAACTGCCTCAATATTAAGGGTGGTCAGATCGACCCTGCTCTTGGCCTCCGCAATCGCTTTGGCATACGTTACTCCTTTGTCCACCGCAGCTGGGAGGAGTGTTACCACCACAGCCGCAGACTTAGGTACACGTAATTTGGATTTTCTGTCCTTCTTTTTCTTCTTCTTCTTACTACCGGACTTAAACACCGGATCCATTATCCCATTCGGTGCAATCTTCCTCTGACCTCTTTTAACAACCGTCGCCATGTCCATGTCTAAAGACGATGGCGCAGGTGGCAGAGGACGTGCTTCTTCTGTGTTTGGTGGGAGAGATAACGCAGCACTTTGTCTCTTTTTACTGTCTCCCTTCTTCGCATCCAACTGATCTTGGACGCTGGGCTTTGCCGTTGAAGACGAAGCCTTTTTTGAAGTTTTTGTCCCCTTATTGAGTTTTTGGGTCGGTAGGGGTCCAGGTTTCATCGTGGAAGGTGAATCTTTAGTCACATCCGTTGGTTTGGCAGGACGGCGTATCGCGGTTTCAACCGAGGTTACCGCTTGACGCCTATCATGCGCTAGTGGTGGGCGAATGCGTGGCGCCGGGTTCAGACGAGGCTCGAGCCCTTCAATCCGGGCATTAAGCCTTTCCGAATGCCGGCTTAGTATTCGCGCCTCTAATTCCTCCAAATTTGGCTGAGGTTGAGGTTGTGTAGCAGCGGGCACCGGTGTAATCACCCTCTGCGTCATGCTTGCCCTCAACTCAGCCATTGCGTTTTTCAGGTCTGCCATCTCAGCTTGAAGGCGTTTATTGGCGGCCTGAAGGCGGCGAGTCTCATCATTAAGACTGTGCTGGGCAAGCGACTCAGTAGCTGTCTTTATATCACGGACGGCTTTTTTTAAAAGCCCCACAAATGTCCCCTTCAAATGAGATGACTTTGATGCCACCATTTCAACATCCTTGAGGCTATCAACGATTCTCTTTTCAAGAACTGCAGTCGTCTCTGGCTCGTCTTGAGAGTCAGCATTTTCCGGAACCAATTTAACCGTGTCCGTCTCGAGAGGTGTCCGAACCTCTTCTTTTCGGGCCTTCAGAAACTGCGCTTTATTCGAAAGACGGCCTCTGCCGCGTTTCGATGCCGCAATTTTTGGGGAAGGTGCCGATGGGTCACTCAGAAAGCCGTCGTCGTAGCCTTCTTCCCTAGTTCTTTTCCTAGGGCGCCAAAATCTAAGGGGCTCGTCCAGGTTCAGTGAAGCCACAGACTCCACTGAAACCATGCTGCAGATGGATGTGTCCGACGTAGCCTTAGTAGCAGCAGCAAAGACAGGTCGAGTGCGAGAATTGAATTCTCGCTCCACTGTTGCTTCCTCCCCTATCGCCGCCACGGCAGCAGGTTTAGCGCACGTTCTGCGCTTCCGCTTCTCAGCGATGCATACATTTGGAGTGATCGGGTTGGCGTCGTCCGTACGCTCCAGTACCACTTGAGCTTCCCGTATTAAGTAGGGGGCTCTCACCTCCTTCAAACTCTTTACGTTGGACTCCATCTCCAATAAATTTTGAGACGGGATCCGAAGTACTTCATGCAGTGGGGTCACTCCTGTGCCTCGCACAGAAGAGACACCCACTGCCTCCTCCTCGCTTACATCCATCGACTTGCCTAGGTCGTCATGTACTGCAGAATCGGTGTCCTTTTTCATAAAGCCAGTTTTGTCGGTGTGCGGGCCGGAGCCCACAAAGCGGTTGTTGCCCCCCCCAGATACGATGGGGCAGCCTTCTTTCGAAGGGTGGTCCATTTTGTTCCTGTTTTAAAGGGGTTCGGTCCCCTTTTTTTTTTTTTGGTGCCCTCACGACCGGGTTCCCCCCAGCCATGCATCCCATCGGCGGGCACCGAAAACCTTGGGATTCGGAGACGCATGGAGCCCGACAGGGTGGCCGAGTTGACCCTCCCTGCCGCGCCGCGAGCCTTGTAGGCCCGCCATCCCACGACCCGAAGGTCCGCTGCAGTCGCTGTTACACGACTGCCGTCCGAGTGTGCCCGACAGGGTGGCCGAATTGACCCTCCCTGCCGCGCCGCCAGCCTTGCAGACCGGCCATCCCACGACCCGAAGGTCCACTGCAGCTGCGGTAAGGCAGCTGCAGTGCAAAGAAAATCTAGGCCCCTGTTACATAATACATCACCTACCGTAAGTCAACTTCTAGATTCACTTGAAAAGTTGACAATATCATTATTGACAAAGAGCCCACCAATAATGTAGCGGAATCACCGAGATCATCCCTATCTCGGTGATTCCGCTATCCCTATCCATGATTTCTCAAGAAATTATTGCTAAAATTCACACGATCAATTTACCAATTAATTTTTCTGTAATCCGGTCTATGTCGAAATGATAGACCCGACCTAAATCTGTATAATAAGAAGCGGCTATCAAATATGTCAACTACCGTACCAACTAAAGCAAACTAAGTACTTTCACTCCCAGTTATTGTGTTAAAAAAAAAGTAAGCTAAAGGTTTACCTTTACATGCGAAATCATTGAATAATAAAGAAGCACCACCATGCACCATCGAGATTCTATAAAATCTGTAAAATAAAACTAAACGTTTTCAATTTCATGATTTTCAAGATGGGTCAGAAAGTTGGAAGGTGTGACATGTGGTATGAGGGTACTGCTAAACGAGGTGGCTAGTTGTGTTTACTACTTCATCAGAGATCAAGCTTCAAAAGGCATATCATAAACTTGTATTCCAACAATAATTGTAGGTAGGTTTGCTAGCTGCCACAGAGATCATGGTGAATGTAACTCACAAGTTTCTTGATAAAGGAATGAGAATGACAGTATTCATGGTAAAGCATAGAACATTGTGCAAAACAAGGAAATTTATACACCTAATCAACAGTTTGCAATAGGGAGATGGGCCAAAGGGACCGGAGATCTTTATATCATAAAAGAAGTAGCAACTAAAGGCATTTTGGCTTTTAAAAGTTATTAATGAGCTAAAACTGGACTAAACATGAGAAAAATAAAATAAAATGGTCTAAGATTAGAGAGCTTCACGGGTCATCTTCAGAGCCCGATGTGATCTATTACAAAAACTAATATGATGAAACTGAACAGCGTTTAATTGTATTCAGAACCCAAAACCCAAGGCGTCAAAATCAAACTCTTGGAAAGTTAACACAGGCTTACACAGGACCTTTGTGTGTAGTAACACAACGTAATCCCTAGATATTATCATGGCTTTTTAACTCTTTTGTTACTGGTACCTAATGAGTTATCAAGGTCTGATGAAGATTAAGTTCTAAGTTCTTTTACATATATAGAAGTTTCTGCTAAGCTGACAGTCTTAATTTTGTAATATTAATATTAAGAAATTGAGTTCTCTTCTCAAAAAAACATTATAGTTTTTCATAACTCTACTTATTAGTTAATGTAAATAATTTTCATTATTGCGCGCACCCCCAGTGCTATTCATGATTTATTTATCCACAATTGATAAACGATTTTCTATTATCTAATTACTTGTATAAAAAATACAAAATGTTAGATAAAAGTTATTCATATGTTCCTGCTACTTGCAAAATTCCAATTTATAAAATACAAAGTTTAATAACATGTTTCAATGGTTATTATTGATACACCACCCTTGATTATGATATTATACAGTATAGCTGCCTAAGATCTATGAAAAATAGTACGTATAATATGCAAGAATATTAAACAATTTGAATTGAAGTCGTTTTTGAGAAGTTGCGGGCAGCAGAAGTTTTAACGGTTTCCATGTATAATTTTCTATGTGGCAGTTACGCATTTAAACAAACATAATATTCCCACGTAATTAACAACAAGTACCAGTTACGATATATTATTTTAAAAATTTCCGATGTATAAGTGTGTAAGTGACAAATTATACACATTAAGTATTATTTTTTAGTAATTTCTTCAAGTTTCTTAAAGTATTCAGCAAATAAACCTATACTACCAAATTTCATCACGGTGTGATAAGTAGAACGCAAGCTAAACATGTTTCTATGTTTACGGTGCTCTCTCCTAAAATTAGACGTTTGCAGTTACAGCATTTTACGCAGGGACCGTCGACCTGATGTTAAGCAGACTAACCTCTGCCTATAATAGATGCATTTCGTCACAAGTCACGAATTGCACTGGTTTATAGTATGGCGGGCATTCGCAAAATGCCCTTCCACCATGCAAACAGTAACTGTAAGAGTAAAAGTAGAAAAAGCGGTGATTTGAAGTTTTTTTCATTTCCTGTAAAATTGTCCGTAGCCGAAGAATGGCTTCGGTATTAAGGACCTCAAACGAATACTAAATATGGTATGTAATGTAAAATTTCTTTGGTTATATAACGTATCTACCTAATTGGTTATTACTTCCGATATTTTTGAGCTTTCTTTGAAACTAAACTGTATCCCAAAATACAGAAAACTGCCTTTTTTTGGCATAGAAAATAATTACTTGATTTCAATTTATGAAAAATCTAGGCCCAGTAGCATCGACGGTACCCATTATAAGCAAACAACTTATTCGGTGTTAAACACTCTGTACGAACTTGATAACCATAATTCATTCAAGAATCGTTAATCTGTTTAATTGAAATCAATAATTTCACGTGATTTTCTTTATTAAAAAAAAGGTGAAAGCAATCAACTGTTATTTACTGCCCCCAATTTCCTCAAATTAGGTATAAAGTTTGAGAGCCGTAGATAGAAGTGATGACAGTATGCTTGTGTCCCGGTTACGCGACTTCTCGGAGTGTAACAGCTGGCGTAGTATATTATTGTATCATGGATCGACATCATGTTCACGTACCTACGTAACGAACGTACGAATCGTATGATACGATCAATGACAAAAGAAAGAAGTTTGTCGTTGGATCAATGACAAAAGAAAGAAGAGGACATGAAGTTTATGGTCATATCGAGTGCCAAAACAGAAAGTAAAATGGCGTCGGCTCCGCCCGTGTTGTTCGTGTGTGTAAATAATTACTCTTAGAATCTATACTGTATATTAAGTCTCATAATATAAACAAAGCCCTAATTTTTACCGATTCAAAGAGTTGCCTCCAGGCAATTATGGCTAATCAATTTAAATCTAAATCAAGATTTCTCATAATATTAAAGATAAAAGAAGCGCTATATTACTGTTACCAAAGCGGGTTAAGTGTAATTCTGGCATGGATACCAGGCCACATAGGCATCCCAGGAAACGAGACTATCGATTCATATGCTAAGCAGGCTTCCACTCTTGGGAACGAGGATCACTATAAAATTTACGCTCACGACCTTACTATCATTTGTGAAATCCAGATGCGTCAGGCGTGGGATAAAATATGGCAACAATCCAAAACCATCAAAGGTAAATTTTATAGTGAAATACAAAACTGTATACCAACAAGACCATGGTTTTTCAAATTTAAAAAGATGGACAAGAGGACTACCTCTACCATTTGTCGCCTGCGGTTGGGTCACTCGTGTACCCCGGTATTTTTAGCTAAAATCCGAATACGAGATCACTCATTATGTGAGTGTGGCCTAGACGATGGCAATACGGATCATATATTTTTTGACTGTCCAAAGCTGAGTTACTCTTTGTATAACAAACTTCCCCCAGATATCCCTCTCCCTGTTAACTTCAATAGTCTATTGTCACTTGTGTTTACTCCATATGTATATATAATTGGTAAAATTATTTCAATTAATAAAATTAAGATATGAATAACCTGATGGCGTATATTCTAGATGTATATTTATGTATATATTGTTATGTAGTTAGATATTATATTTGTTTGATCGTACATGTCATATGTTGTCCTAAGTTCTATTAAAAGTTATCCTGGAACAAAAATTAAGCAACCGATCACTTGTTAATTATACCGATCAGTCTCTTTCGTTTGTTTCCCACTCTATCCGTGCGACTCGTCATTGGCGAAATTGTGGCAACACCACAGAAGCCACCCACAAAAAAGAAGTTGAAGTTGAAGTTGAAAAGGACTAGAAATATATGACCTATATATTAGTACGTTATAGAAATACGATGCATTTCAACACAGAAATAAAAAAATTGTATGCCCTTCACTCTCATGTATGTGATTGTATTAATGTAACAAGAGACAAGATTACTTTTACAGCTTTCTAAAATTGCAACAATAACATAAGACGTCACTTTTCCCATCGGCCAACCCGCCATCTTAGTTTCTGGTTTTTGAGTTGAACTAGAGATGGACATTTAAAATATACATCGATGTTTTTTCCGATGTAATGCATCGATCGGTTGTATCGATGTTAATAAGATGTATTAATACACACATTGATGTTTCAAAAATATTATTAAGTAAATTTTCTATAAATAATTGACTTTTTATTTAATATTGGATTTCTTTCCTGTTGATTAAATTTGATATTATACTCAAATTTTATAATTTTCATTTACTTTTGCCATATTGTTTTCAGTCGATAAATTTTCTCCTTGAAGAATTGATCTCTCGAATTGTCTTGCTACAATTATTCTATTAAAAAAAAACTTGATAATAATTATTTAATTGGATCTGAACGATCACCTTTTTTAGGGATAGGGTGCACGAAAGCCATCTTCCATGATTTTGCAACAACGCCTGATGAGTAGAAGAGCCGGAATATGTCTATTACAGTAACAGTGCTAATCTACTTCCTTGACACTTACCTCGTAGTGTAGAGTTTTATACTCCTGATACCTACTTATTTTGAAATCGGCGCTGCTACGTGAGAGCGCATTCTGAGTGCAACTTTTCATACTACAACGTATTTCATAACCATAAGGCAAGCGTTCGGTAGCAAACAACTCGACAGGTCAAACCTCTGAAGCATAGAGAAATGCACTAGGTATCTCTAAAAGTTGCAACTGTCTTATTTTAAGGCGCTCAATTTGAATTTACAAGTAATTATTTGTAGTAAAGTAATAAAGTAAAAGAAGCAAGAGAAAGACAAAGGATTGATGCATTTGAGATGTGGTGCTGGAGACGCATGCTAAGAATACCATGGACTGCAAAGCGGACCAATGCATCAATTCTTACGCAACTTAAAATTGAGACTCGTTTGTCCACACTATGTCATAGGCGCATTCTCACGTATTTTGGAATACTAGAGGCAACTCTTTGAATCGGTAAAAATTAGGGCTTTGTTTATATTATGAGACTTAATATACAGTATAGATTCTAAGTTAGCTACAGCTTCACCAGTAAATACTGATGACATAGACGGGCATTTGTTACTAATAATTATCCTATATCTAGGTATCCACACAGCAGTACCCACATCTTTATCTTTAGATAATTTTGAAGCATCAGTATAAACTTTTAGCCAATTCTTCCATTTGTTGTCGATTATCTCACTGAACTTATGGGAGGGATTAATGGTATCTTTATCTATGCCAAAATTGAGAATTACTGTAGGTTGAAAAATCAATGATTCATAACTTATTGAAAATAGTGGTATGATAGGATATTGGACAACAGGGCTGGTAAGTTGGGAATATTTCAAAAAACTGCGAACTATGCATGGAAGTTTGTTATCAGAAATATAGCCTTGTGATCTATATAAATCATAAAGGCTTTTAATTCTGTGAAGAAGGATATGTTCACTGTTTTGAACTAGTTTGAAGAAAAACCTATCTGACAGGTATTGTCTACGTAGATGCAGGGGAGGCTCCACGCATTCCACCTGCATAGCATTTATTGGTGACGACTTCATGGCACCCAGTATTATACGAAGACATTTAGACTGTATTTTCGATAATCTGTCGGTAGATGTTTTATTTCCTGGATCTAATAAGAATGTGCCGTAGTCTAAAAGGGCTACGAACGATTGCATTGTACAGCAACTTTTGGCAGTAAGGATGAGAACCCCACCATACTCCTGACAGAGAGCGTAGGATGTTTATGTTTTTCTCGCATTTTGAAACAACGTAATTGGAATGAGGTGTGCCTGTCAGTCGACTATCTAGCCAAACTCCAAGGAATTTTACTGTATCGCTCTGAGGAATGTTTACATTTTCAACTGTTATGTTTAGACCTGGGATATACCGCTTCTTGGTAAACACTACAATGTTACTTTTGTTAGCCGAAATGGAAAGACGATGATTGAACAGCCACTCTCCCAGGTATTGCATAGCGGATTTTAATTTATGCTGAGCATCTAGTATGTTCTTAGTAGGTAGGTATAGTGCTAGGTCATCAGCGTATTGAAGGACATGACAGAACGAGCTAACAGACAGTTCTAAGTCATAGGTGTATAGGCTATAAAGAATAGGGCTTAGTACAGATCCCTGTGGTAAACCTTTCCATACTGTTCGTGGGCCAGATAAAAAGTTTTGTGTTCTAACTATGACAGTTCTTTGCATTATAAGACAACATATGAAACGAACCATCCTCACAGGAATACTCAGCTTTAAGAGTTTGTTTCTGAGTTCTGGAAGCAGCACGTTGTCATATGCAGAGGTAATATCTAGATATTATTCTCCACCTTATAAAACCTTATAAAAGTTCGAACAGCAACGGCGTTAATATCCGGGCTGTGAGCAGGTAGAGCTATTTGGGAGAAGGTTAAGCTGCGCTTAATTAGTAATGCGCACCCAGCGTACCCATCCTGGCGGTCATCCCTGAGACAGGAGTAACCCGAAACTCTATAATGAGATCCGGGAACCAACCAGGTCTCCGAGATGGCCACCAGGACGGGAGCATACTTTTTAATTAAATAATATATTTCATGCGTCTTCGGACGAAGACTTTTGGAATTCCACTGGAGAATTGTGGACAGATCCATTATTTTCTATTAAAGTTGTGAGTTGGGACACCATTTGGGCAACGTGGGACGGTAAGTTGATGGAGTTTTGAGATATGATAGTTATCATTATTGTTAGCAGTTGAGCTAACAATTGATTTTGTGACTGATCGCTTGATTGGGAGGATGGTTGCGACATTTGGAGAGCATACCCATTAGGTATTGAAGATCGTTCAGTAGCAATTAAGGCTTGATGACCTGATCTGTCATAAGACTTATCTAGAGGGGCACGGGGGCGAGGGTTACGAATTTCCACTTTTCTATAAGAATGATGCTGTGTGTTTGAGTTGACTCCTGGTGTGAGAACCTGAGAGGCCCTAAAGGCATCTGTTGGGACAGTTTCCTTTACTACATGATTAAAAGATTTTCCTAGCTTAGGGGTTCGGACACTGGCTTCTTGATATGAGATACCTTCATTTGACATTGTCATTTTTATACATTTTTGTCTTTCTTGTTCTGGACAGCTTCTATTAGTTGAGAAGTGTCGAGCAGAACAATACAGGCATGAAGAATTAGATTCTTGTATATTACATTCATCCCCATTATGAGGTTGAGCGCAGCGGTAACATCTCGGGACTGAGCGGCACTGTGCTTTAATATTCCCGAAGCGGCAGCAGTTCATACATTGTATGGTAGGGTATTGGTAAGTTTAAACTAATAACGAGAAATAGTACGAGAACACACGTTGAGGTCATTCTTGACCTCAAAAAGTCAAGACCACCGTTTGCGATTTTATTTGTTGGTTAAGTGGGTAGGCGATTTGCCTGACACAAGATCGAGTCCGTGTTATTTAATTACGAAAAAATGTTTACAGGAGTGTTTTGTGATAAAATGTGTTGTGTATCGCGCCAATAACATCAAAAAACTACGTGTAATTGTAGATGTGATAAAACATCAAAGAGAAAATGACATTTAATTCAGTGAATTAATACATTACCAAAAACCGCTATTTCATCTATGGTATAAATTTAGTTAGCTAATCATTTATGGTATAAATTTAGTTCACAAAACAATAGAAGTGTTATAATAAAACAAAAAAAGACTCAAATTAACCCGAAATTGTGTAAATAACAGCAAAAATACGAAACAAGGTGTCATTTGGACATTAAAATATTTGGTGAACAGTGCAGTGAGACAGTTAACAAGGTGCGATGACGCATTGTAGTTAAACTGCTAAACAATCAAGTAAAATCAAACTTACGACCTGTACTATATTTACTTTTCGGCAGCACAGTCATAGCAAGTTTGGTGTAGTGGTAACAGATAAGACTTCCAATCAGCACCCTACGGTTCAAATCTCCTGAGTACAGTACATCTTTTTGCATTTTGTTTTATATTTTGTTTTTGTACTCAGTTATTTTATTTTATATTATTCTACAAATAGAAAATGGCTTCGAAATCAAAAACTGTATCTGCATGCAAAAAGGATGTAGACAATACCATGGATAAACTTAAATGTTTTACTTGCCAAAAAACATGTGACTTCGAATGTGCAAATTTGAGCTGTAAACAGTCGAATAAAGCAAAACGAAAATGCACAAGATGCGTCGAAATATCGATGGAAATAAACAATTGTAAGGAAAATGTAGAACAAGACAAATTACCATCACCATCGTCTTCGTTAACATTGACATCACCAAATATAAATATAACACTAAGGAAAAAACCACAGGCAGAACCTCTGGAAAATATACTTATAGACAGTGATAATATAGATACTACTTTTTTAGATGAGAGCTCAAATATGCAATCAAACACTGTCATTACGGAAAATTCACAAATAATAAATCAGAAATTAAAAATAGAAAAACTCACTACGGACTTATACAATGCAAGCTACGAAATAAACAAGCTCAACTCAGAAAACACAGACCTTAAAATGAAAATAACAGTACTGCAAAGGGCCTTGGATACCTACAAAAATATACTTAACAGGATAGATTCGGCAAACCACAGTCAAAACATTGATACTAATATTAATTCAACAAATAGCTCTAATACTCTTAAATCAACAAAGGAAACAAAAAAGTGCAATCAACTTATTATCCAAGAAGAGCCTATTCCAATGAATTCACAAGTAAAAAACAAAAATACGGAAGAACCGCAACAACATAAAACCAAACAAAGAGCACGGTTGTTAAGGACCCATGAAAAATACAGCAACACACAAGAACTACAAAAAGAATTAACTAATACTATCGGTAATGAACATCTTATGATAAATAATACCGAAAAAAGTCCGGACACCAAAAAAATTTTTATAATAGGAGGTAACCAGTGTCGAAATCTCGGCTCAAACTTGATATTAAGTCGCAGAAACAATATATATGAACAATATACTATTCAGGCGTTATTGAAGCCAGGAGCAAAAGCAGTTGACCTCCTAGAAATTTGCAAGACCGTAAAGTTTAGCGATGAAGATAAATTAGTTTTATGCTTAGGAGAAGAAGATACGGACCCAGTAAAGCTTCAACTTGACATTTATGCTACTTTAAAAACGTTAAATGTTTCTAATATATATTTGTTAAGCGTTTTAAAAAATAAATATTTAAATGAGAACAAGTTAAATGTAGTTCTGAAAAATGTTGCCTCTAAACTACCGAAGTGTAGTTTCATAGATTTAGATACAAATGTTAATAATGTAATGAGGGACATGTGCAAAAAAATTAATTATTGGATAGACATGCATAATTATAACAATAACTATTTACCAATGTGTATCATGAAAATGAATAATATTTTTAAAGATCTACTAGACTCCAACAATAAACTAAAAAATTCAGTAAAAGAAATATTACCCAAAAAAGGAACTATACCATATTATTTTAAGAAAATAAATTCTAAGAGCTCAGTTGTAAATAATAAAGTATGTAAACAAAATAAAAATATCAGAGATTACTTTCCTATTGTTACAAAAAAGAAAGTTGTCACTAATTGTGATCCACAATTAGGGAAACAATCTTCATTAAATTATAAACATTCGGGTGAAAGGTTTTTTCGTGTATAACTATATTTATGTAATGCATCAAAACATAGCCGGTCTTATCAGTAAACAAAATGTATTAGAAGTAAGCTTGGAAGAATTAAGTAGTTTGGACAAACAAGTTGATGTAATATGCTTGACGGAACACAACATGAAACCAGGTGACGAAAAAGTGCTTAATATACAAAATTACAAGCTGGCCTCTACTTGTTCTAGAAGTCAAAGAAAAGGTGGAGCCTGTATTATAGTCAAAGATCATCACGAATACAAGCAAATCTTAAATGTCGATAATTTATCAGCGATTAATGCTGTGGAATGCTGTGCCATCGAATTAATAAAACATAAAATTGTTATTGTTGCTTTATATAGAGTTCCCATAAACCGTAATTTACCACAGTTTTTTGACATTTTAGAAAAATTTTTAAAATTGCTAACAAAAAATTTAAGTACAAAAATTATTCTCTGCGGTGATTTTAATATCAACATTTTGAAAAATAATAAACTGACATGTGATTTTGAAAAACTATTACTATCTTATAATATGAAATGTTCAGTAAGAGAACTAACCAGACCAAGTAGTAAAACTTGTTTGGACAATATTATCAGTAACATCCACGGTGCACGTTGTGAAGTTATTGAAATAGCTATTTCTGACCATCGATCTCAATTATTCAGATGTCCCGTAAAAAAGACATGCAAACTGAACTCGTGGACAGTACAAAAACGTGAGTTAGGCAATGAAAACCTAAACATATTCAAAAGTAGTTTGAGTAACTTGACTTTTAATGATGTCTATAGTTCGAATGAACCTAATCATGCATATCAAATGTTTTTGGAAACTTTCATGCTATTTTACAATTTATGTTTTCCTTGGTTAAAAGTAACAATAAAAAATCATAAACAGAAGAAATGGATATCTAAGGGTATCAGAAAATGTAGCAAGAAAAAAAGAAAACTTTTGTGGCAATATCGTTTACAGCCAACTGCGCATAACCAAGCAATATTCAAAAAATATTCAACAACCTACAAAAAAGTTATTAGACTCACAAAACTATCCCAGGACAACTATTATATTAAATCATCGGCTAACAAAACAAAAGCAACATGGCAAGTCATTAATAAATATAAAAACAATTTTAATGAGTATATTTTCAAAATTAATCATAATAGTAAAACTATCACTAACCCTGTTGATATAGCAAATGCATTTAATACATATTTTATCAATCATGGCCAGAATTCAATACACAAAACAATAGAAACATATTTAAAATCGAAGAATACAAAACTGCTACCTAATACAATGTCATCGATGTTTCTAGCTCCAGTTACTCCTGAAGATGTAGCAAAGAAAATATTTCTCTTAAAAAATACAAACAGTGTCGGCTACGATGGCATATCCACTAAAGTAATTAAGAATGTTGGAGAAATAGTATGTTTTCCTCTTTGCTATATATTCAATATGTGTATAGAGCAAGGCATATTTCCCGAAAGTTTAAAAACTTCAGTTATCAAGCCACTGTTTAAGAAAGGAGAAAGGGATATTTTATCTAATTATCGACCGGTGGCCCTGATACCAATTATTTCTAAAATTTTTGAAAGGATTATTTACGATGGCATTTATGATTATCTAGAGCAGAACAAAATATTAGCTAACGAACAAAACGGTTTTAGAAAAGGAAAATGTATTAATTTGGCAATTTATGACTTTGTACAAAGGATCATTACAAATGTTGATCAAAGAGTCCCAGTATGTGCCATTTATATGGACATGACAAAGGCGTTTGACTGCGTAGACCATAACATCTTGTGTTACAAATTGGAGCGTTATGGAATACGAGGCAATGTATTAGATCTATTAAAATCATATTTAAGTAATAGAATTCAAGTAACTGAAATAGTAAGAATAAATTTACGTCATAAAATTGAAGAAAAATTTAAGTCACATAATGATAAAGTTTTGTACGGCATACCACAAGGAAGTGTTTTAGGACCGCTTCTTTTCCTTTGTTATATAAACGATATTCCTAAGTGTACTAAACACCCCATGGTATTGTTTGCTGATGACAGCACAGTGATGATACAAAAAGAGAATGAAAATTATCCAGATGAAATTAATAAAGCTGTGAATGATATCATTAACTGGTTGGAACAAAACAATTTGAAAATAAATTACAACAAAACAAAAGTAATGCATTTTAGCCAGAGGTTGAACAAGGAAAATGTTGATGTAAAATTTAGAAACCATGTTATAGATGAAACACAAATGACTAAATTCTTAGGGTTACACATAGATAGGCAATTGACGTGGAAACATCATACAGATACATTAATTAGAAGGATACATAGCTTGGCATATGCTCTGTATCATCTTTCAAAAGAAGTTAATCGCGAGACCGCAGTAACAGCATACAATGGGTGTATAGCCTCACTATTGAGATATGGGGTAATTTTTTGGGCTAATTCTACTAATAAAGACCAAGTGTTTCTGGCCCAAAAAAAGTGCATCAGAGCTATATGTCACATACATAGTACTGATAGTTGCAAACCGTATTTTCAGTCTCTAAGCATACTGACGTTGCCATGTCTCTATATTTATGAAGTAGCGTTGTTTGTGAGGATCCACATCAGATACTTCCCTACGTTCAATGATATGTATAACTTCAAAATGCGATATAAAAATAATTTATGTGCAATGCCGGCTAATACTACACTTATGAGTAAAAGTATATTTCGTATGGCCCCTAAAATATATAATAAACTGCCAAAGTACTTAAAAGAATGCAATATGTCTACTTTTAAACATAATTTAAAAAAGCTTCTAGTCAGAAAATGTTATTACAGTATTGTGGAATTTTTAGAGGACAATAATTTAAGACAACAATAGTAATATGTATTATGAATTAATTTGTTATATGCGTTATTAATTATTATTGTATTATTTATTTTTTTTGACAACCTATTATGCCTAATTGAATATATTTATGAATATAATTTAACTTAATGTGATTGTATTTGGTTATGTAATTTTATTGGTACCTAATGACAACTAAATGGCTTATATTGATGTAACTAGAACTATTAATTTTGGACTTAAAAAATTTGCATGCCTATATGGTAAGAATGTCTGAGAACTATTTTGTAATTTTTACCATCTTGTACACTACATTCTACAAATAAACTTATTTGATTTGATTTGATTTGATTTGCGTAGGTTCCCAAACAACATTACCGTCAACTTTATTCTTCCTGTTTAACCGCCTAGCTTTAAGTATTTGAGTGCAGTGTCCAGGAATTGTCAAAGATTCAACAAATTCGTCCATGGACCAATCCACCGGAACTCCGCGGACTACGCCCATCCTGGTAACATTATACGTTGGTATAAATGCCTCATATTTGTATAGCTTAAGCATTGGATTTTCTAAGAATTTGTTAGCAGTTTTAAATTCGATTGCAATTTTGTTGCGTCCAACCCACTTAACTCCGTCGCGACATATATTTTCTATCTTATTGGAATATAAAAATTGGCCGAATTTGATTGGTTTTAAAGTCGTACCTGCGGCCAGGTCCGGCTCGGTGCGAGACACGTGTACAATTAAAGGGCCTGAATCCGTTTGTTCATATGCCCGGATACCTAAAATGGTCATTGTTGGATGAGTGTAGACAGACTGTACAGAAGCTGTTGCTAACTCTTTGTTCACTATGGTTTTCTTGGCAGGAGCTTTTATATCGTCTTCTAATCTACGCTTGGTAGCGCTAGGAAGATGCGTCACCTGCATCGGTGATGGTGAACGACTTGGTAGGTCAAGGGGGTCCGGCGGAACCGGCACCAGCACCGGTGCCGGTCCCATAATAATAGGTTATTTACTCTTACCACAACCAAATAAATAATATAATAGTTATCCTGGGGCTAAAATTAATGTTAAAACACGAAAAAAATATTTTATCAAATCTCAGTACGTGTGTCACCTTTCACACCGAAAATCGACCCTCCTAGTCCTCTTCTTTCTTTTGTCATTGCGTTGGATACGATTCACTTTCACACTTCACGTCATGTCGATTGTCATGACAGTGATTGTTTGATTTGATTGATCACACACAGTAGACACCAATGTTGCGTGTGTCATGTCGTCTCGTCGCGTCGGTAACCGAAAAATCGATTACATCTGACGAACTTGCTAATAGTGCCGTACAATGTGGTGAATTGAACTCATAAAAAATGTATAGTGTAGACCTCGCCGCTCTTTCCAATATTTATTTGCAGCACTACAAGCAATCGTGTTAGCAAGTACCCTGTTCTTATTATAATCTATTTACGACTTGCCAAAATCTATAAATTCAATGTGTATCTTGTTTGCAGACGATATATCGCTCCTGTTTCAAAGACCAGAAAAAATAATTTTACAGAAGTAGAAAAATCATTACCTCTATGAAACAAAACAATGGCTCAACGATCATAATCTTGAAATAAATTTAAACAAAACAAAAACGGTTCAAACCTATTAACGTCCACCGCTTAACCTCTCACCGTTCTGTTCCAAAAACGGCATTGATGAAATGTTTAAAACTTTAGCCTTGCGCTTGACACAAACTTAAATTGAAAAAAACATATAGAAATAGTAAAATCTATAATAATTTAATTTACATAATATATGCCTTAGGTGTCTTAAAAATATATACACAGCACTAACAGCATATTACGCATCTGCATATTCGTGGCTCAATTACGGCATCATAATAAGGGAGAAAACTTAGATCTCGAAGATTTATACATATTACAAAAAAATGCATCAGAATTTTAGTTAAGTAATATAAAACAGCCACATAGCTGCAAGCCTCACTTTATACAACGTCAAATAATCACGCTTCCTTCAATTTACATTTTGCAGATAGCTTTATTTGTACGCAATAATAGAAATCTATATACCTATGTCGAATATTGAAATGAATGAAAATTACATGCGTTGAATTAATATAGATTGCATAGTTCAATCAAAACGAAACTTCAAAACAGCAGATAACAGCCCGTGTACTGTAGATCAATATGTATTTATAATAAAATACCAAGTAGTATTAAGCAAGAGGAAAAATATCATGTAATTCAAAGATAATTATTAAAATCGTTACTCTTAAAAAAGCATACTAAGTACTCAATAGTAATAATTTATTGTTTGTTTTGTTTAATTATTATTATTTCTAAATTCAATTTAATAGTAGTAGTAATTTTAGTGGCAATAATTTACAACAATTTATATATTTTCATGGATACAAATCTGAAAAAAAACAATTTCATTTTCAATAGACGAATATTATAATGATAAAGATTAAAATAAAAGATTGTTTTATAGCACCTCTTAGTAATTCTTTACACTCTTTTGCAAAAAAAAAACGGGCACCTAAGGACATTTACGTTCTAAGGTCGATTTTAGTTAATTAAATGAAATTTATTTATTTGACGTAGTCTGTATACTTATAATCGTGTAAATTAATGCGCGTTAAGTGAATTCGAGCAATTAAAAGAAAAAAAAACGATGGATTCTTTAAAATCGATGTAGTTACACGCCCAAACAATAAGAAGTGGTCGGCAATAAAGACAAGTTTTTTTTTACTTTTTTTTAATTAAATAAAGTTACAAATGTAAAAACCTAATAACGAGTGTGACCTCCTCTTGCCAAAATCACAGCTTGAATCCTTCTGGGCATGCTTTCCACGATGTTTTTAATAACGTTTTGAGGAATACGTTCCCACTCTTCTGCAATTCCACTCTTTTTAGCTCCCTGATGTTTTGTGGAGCTGGTTGCACTGATCTTACCCGTCTCTTTAGAACATCCCACACATGCTCAACTGGATTGAGGTCAGGACTTCGAGCTGGCCAATCTAAACGACGGATCCCAACTTCTTGCATGTACGCTTCCACGTCGCCCGAACGGTGCGGGCGAGCATTATCGTCCATAAAAATGGAATCTTCCCCAAGTGCAGTCAATGTGGGTTGTGCATTTGAAATTAGGACTTCCATTATGTAGCGGTGTTCATTTAATGTTCCATTTTCTATGAAAACTAACTCTGTACGCTCCGTCAAATTAATTGCTGCCCAAAACATAACGGAGCCTCCGCCATAGGGAGTGATTTCTTCGAAACACACTTCCGCATAGTGTTCCCGTGGTCTTCGCAGCACTGGCCGGCGTCGGTCCTCTCCACACAAAGAGATTCTAGCTTCATCAGAAAACAATACTTTATTCCAGTCCTCTAGAGTCCATGAAGCACAGTCCCGAGCAAACTGAAGTCGAGCAACACGGTGCTCACGGAGTAATTTAGGGCCCCGAGCTGGGCGGTAACTCTAGATATTGGCAGCCAAAAGCCTTCTCCTGACCATCCACAAGCTAACTTCTACTCCTCTTACTTCTTCAAGGCTATTCTTCAGGTCCACACTTGACACCTTACGATTACGCAACGCCTGACTCACCAAAGAGCGGTCATCTCTTGGTTCTGTGCATCGTTTTCTTCCCGAACCGGGTCTTCTTTTGACCGAACCAGTCTCTTGATGCCGTTGCCAAGTCCTCTGGACAGTTGAACGACCCACATTTAGCCGCTGAGACACGTAAGTTTGCGAACAACCTTCTTCAAGTAGGGCTATAATTTTACCGGCCCCTATCGCTTTATCACTCATATCAAAAAGTGGTATTTAATGTAAAAAGAAAGATTAAATTGTTTAATTTGCAGAAAATATCCAAAAAGTTTTAAAATATCGTAATCAGTTAAAAATCGTTTCAGCCATTCGCGCCATTAGTAAAGCAATTTTAGAATAATCCACAATAATCATTATTTATCTTTTAATAATTTCAAATTTTAAATTTGGAACGTAAAGAATCATGCCAGGATGCTTCAAAAACATGCCAATACATCGTCAAATTAACAAAACCTATTTCTTGTTCTTCTTCATTGAACTAGAGAAAAAATCTAAAGTGCCCGTTTTTTTTTTGCAAAACAGTTTATATGTGTTTAAGATGATAAAGATAAATGAAATAATAATAATGTAATTTTAAAATTATGGTAAATTTGAATTTTAAATGTATGAGATATTATATTTATAGACATAATAAAAGATAATTATTTAGACACGTAGAAATGATATTTTATAATAATACCAACTTTGGTAACTGTTTAGATACGACCTATAGTTGAGGTAAAGCGACATCTACTCGTTCAATGGTAATTAAACCTAGTCAGCTAGTTCACTAATAATCGACTAGATGTCGCTGACCCTTGCTAAAACATGCAAACGTTTGTAGCACCATATTGCACGTAATTTATCGTAATATTTTTTACTATAGAACTAAGAGAGCACTATTGAATGTTTATCAATGATAACGTAATACAAAGTCTAGTACAAGGAGAATTAGCGGTTTTATTTAAAATCCCAAGCTTCCCCTCAACTAAAGTTCACGCTTTAACATTTGGTCCTATCTAGTATTGTTCAAATCCGCTATACAGCACCAACGCACTAGAGACTATAAACTATATTCGAATAGCGCGCTTTATTATACGCTATCGTTATAACGAAACAAGGCGCTCGCGCTAGATGCATAATATGCATTGCATATGCTAGTTGTCGTCACAATAGCGTCAGGCGCAACAGTATAACGCGGATATGCGCAAAGCGTGTTAAGGCGACCGAAAGCGCGCGATGACTGAAGCTTGGCGCTATGCCGCTATCCGCTATACTGTTATAGTGACAGTATAGCGGATAGCGGCATAGCGCCAAGCTTCAGTCATCGCGCGGTTTCGGTCGCCTTAACACGCTTTGCGCATATCCGCGTTATAGGCCTACCCAGCCACGTTAGTGGACGCTTGATGCTAAACGTTATATTAATAGCGCGAAGAGAATAATATACAAAGCGCGCTGTATACGCTACAAGGCAATAACACGCTTTGCTATGGCGCTAGATGCTATATTATCCACCACTAGTCCTATCGACCCGGGATAACGACCTATTTTGGAGGAGAACCCGTTTTCGCATTGGATTGCTGCTTCGGTCAGAGTACGGCTGCGCAGCAGGCGCATTAGCGAGGACACTGAACTACTATATACCTCAGAACCGACGACGTTGAATTGGAGTGTACCGAGAGGAGAGGGCAAACAAAATCTATTGGCTGGTGATTTATGGAAGTAACGGTTGGCACGACAATCGCTAAGGTCAAAAACAGTATAAGTGTATAGTGCAAAACCGTGAGTAATTTGAACTTTATATCGTCGACGAAAATAAAATAGACTGAATTTAATTTAAGAATTTTCGAAGAACAATTTATTTAAGGCGAGGCTTTCCACAGACTTTAGGTATTTTATGCGAGCGCGACGTATTCATTTACGCGACACAGAGTTGTGTGCGATGCGCCGCGCGCACGCTTTTAGCTCTCCAGGTAAGGTACAGTACGCTACCTACGTAGCGGAGATCACGTCAGTATGACATTTTAGAATGGAATTAACATTTGTCGTGTATTGGCATTTGGCACATACGCCGGAAAAATAATCGGGTCCTGTAGGGGTTCGGTCAGTACAGTAGTGTTTATATATCTATACAGGATGTTAGGGTCATTGTGTACCTACGGTTATTTTAGATGGGTAAATTATCATTCTTAAGAAAAACATTTTTATTTGTGAGAACTACATTCACTACATACTCTCAAACTATTTCCATACCAAATTTCATTCAAATCGGTCCAGTATTTTTGGCGTGAAAGCCTAATAGACAGACAGACAGACAGACAGAGTTACTTTCGCATTTATAATATTAGTACTGATTATAGAGAAAGCCGTTTAATGTACCTATTCATAAATGGTAATTTGGTAATATTAATATATTTTAAATAAATAAATATATATATACATAAACTTCATTAAAAGAACACATTAAATGTCACAACCATGTCATGTGAGATTCCCAGAATTCAGTAACACGTCTGTCTGTCACAGTTGTCCTAATAACTAATGACGTCGAGTGATAAAGCTGCGTAAAAATAAGTTTGATATTAGTTATTTTGTAAAACGAGTACCCTTTTGCTGTCAAGACCGTGGCTCTTAAAATATGTATTTATGAATATGTCTTCGCAGATTTTTATTAATACGGTGTGTTTAATAACAATTAATCTAGTGATTGTTTAAAGATGGCTACTTTTGTTTAATCTTTGTGGTTATAGCATGGTGCGAATATTTCACATCCATGGACGTCACAACCGTGGTTTTCATAGAACCACGGTTGTGGCGAGTGGCCCATGGTCGAGACAGAATCGTTTAGTTTTAGTTAAGTTTTTTTAAATTATTATTTTCAGACCATGTATTCAACATAATAACAAATCTCAAAGAATTATATCGTGCGTTTAAAATATAACCAAATTTCACAATATTTTTGATATAATTTAGGCTCATTCCAATTAACTGTTTTGCAAGTTTAATATAAAAGATATTATCCAAAACGATACTTGTTAAGTTGAACGCTTATAGAGAGCATTTTTGAAACTAAAAATATGTATCAACTGTCTTGGTTATGACAGGAGCCCCATTGTAATAAATTTCATAAAGCTGTCCTTTACAGAGTGCTCAATTCAAAGTCAATGAGTACAAATCTTTCTTCATAATCATCGCTCATCAAGGCAACCATCTTCAGGTAGATATGTGCCTTCTAGCAAAATTGGCCAGAAATAAAAATAAAATTTGCCAGATAGTGTCTATTATTGAAGATACAGTAGAACCATATCCCGTAAAACTAAAAAAAATTAAGTCATAAAACAGATATTTAGATATAATGTGTCTATACGCGCACTATTATAAATCAAAATGTTATTTGGAATTAAAAATTGATAAATGAATTTTAAGTTATTATATAAAAGTAGTTTATGAAAATTGTAAGGTAAGGTTTTTAACATATTTCTAATAAATTCAGTTAGTTAGTATGTGTGTTAGCTTCTGAACTGACTTCAAAAAGTAGGAAGTTCGCAATTCGTCTATATTTTTTATTACGTGTGTTATTACAGAACTTTTGACTGGGTGAACGATTTTGAAAATTCTTTTTTTATTTAAAGCTGATACTTGTCGTTTGATTTCTAAGTGAAATTGAACGACAAGTATCAATTTCTTTAAAATCAGTCAAGTCATTTTTGAATTACACTCCAATAACTGAAAAATGTTTTCCTATCTTGATGATATAGTCTTTGACAGTGAATGACAATCGATCCAGTAAGTAGCAAAAATCACTAAAAAGAGTTTAATTTTTTTTTAACAAAAAATGGAACCAACTTCAACACTTAAAAGTGTGAAATAACTTGTCGACGTCGGTTTCATGCGCAAAATATTGTTATACTAGGTACTTTTGAACTATTATGGAACCGACTTCAACAAGTTATTTCACACTTTTGAGTGTTGATGTCGGTTTCATTTTTCGGTAAATATTTTTTTATATTGAGACATTGCATTAGTATTGGATTTGTTAGTAAATTTAAGTAGTATTTTTTATTATTATAGAAGTAATATGTAACATTAAGTGATTTTTAATACTGGATGGATATAAATTGAATTATAAGTAAAAACGTAAATCTGGCTGTATGGAAACTCATGTTACGTCACGACTATGGTACTCAATGTCACCTTGCGAAAATGTAAAGAGTTTTTATGTGTGATGATGATATACATAAAAAAATCTAAATATATATTTTATTACAGTTCAGTTGAGGATTACCCAGATAACAAGTATAAAGAGTTGGCCTCAAAATCAATCCTTCTAAGACTCAGGCAATAGTCGTAGGCAGTTCCAGAATGGTTTCGCGAGTAGATTTCTCAACTTTGCCAAAACTAGTATTTGCGAACGTTTGTATTCCATATAGCTCGCAAGTAAAAAACCTTGGAATCATAATAGATAGTTGTCTATCATGGGAACCTCAGCTACAATCGCTAAGGCAAAAAATATTTGCTTCAGGGTCATCTCTTAATCGAATACGTAACTTCCTGCCCACTGCTACCAAAACTGCTCTTGTACAATCTCTCCTTCTTCCAACACTTGACTATGCTGACGCCAGCTATCCTGATCTCTCCGAGGACCAGCTTAACAGACTTGAGCGACTTCAAAACTATTGTATTCGTTTTAATTTCGGCCTCCGAAAATATGACCATGTTTCCCAATTTCGATCTAAGCTCAAGTGGCTGCCCATTCGTCTTCGTCGGAATACTCGTATACTTACTCTTCTGTATAACATATTATTTAATCCGTCTACCCCTCTTTATTTAAAGGCTTGTTTTAAGTTTCTGCATTCTACCCATTCTCTTTCTCTTAGGTCATCACATAACCTTCTCCTTCACTCACCGGCTCATAATACAGTCTTCTATAAATCGTCTTTTTCCGCACAGGCTGTGCGCCTATGGAACGCACTCCCTGTCACAATCAGACGTGCCCAATCACTCAATGTTTTCAGATCACAGGTTACCAATTTCTACCTCTCCACTCTTAATTAATACTGTTCTCTGACGTTTCTACTTTTTTAAATTATTTTTTTTCTCTTTATTTTGTTTAATATTTATATATTTATTGTGTATGTATTATACTATATATCATATCTGTAAGATAGTTAATATATATTTTATGAATATATATATATATATATATATATATATATGGGAAGCAAGTAACCAAAATTAATAAGATTGAATAATTAATATATAGTCAAATTAAATTAATAGTCAATAAAAGGAAACAAAAACATAATTCTTAAAACTAACCAAATAACCCTCCCCTGATCGCACCGGGTGCAAATGTACCCATAACGCTGGCGCCATTGCCACGTTGTATGGCAATGGACAATCTTTGCACCAGATACGATCCGGAGCGGGAGTCACCCGTCTTCTCCCTCAATCTGCGCCCTATTTCGCCTATCAGAGCCCTGGCCTCAGTCCCCCAACACCCCATGGTCTCCACAGCGATGGGCACAAACAAGTAATGGGGCTCCATCGCTGCGTATTTCTGACGCTTCATGTTAGCGGCGTGTTCTGCAGCAGCCGCCGGCAAGTGGACGGTACCACCAAGGTGACTGGCGGCAACAGTGCAGACGCACGTGGCGTCCCACACCAGGCTCCTGCCATTTTTCCAGGGCACCAAGGTCAGCCCGTCCGGCCTCTTGCCGTCCGACCTGGACAAACCAGGCGGCTCCAGTACGCACGGGACGTTTGCTGACACTAAGGCTCTCCGCACTATGTCATTTAAGGCGTGGTGGCGTGAAAACCTTCCTGTGCAACGACGACAACTCAATGCGTGGTGGCCGTCGCTCTCCACCATCGAGCCGCAGGTGCATACGTGGGGTTCACACACCCTGCAGCCCAGACGGAGAGCCACTGCCACACGCAGAGAGTCATCGTCAAGTAAAGTGCCCAGGTGAGGCGACGGCAACGCGTGTAACCACGCCCCGGATTCTGACTGTGACACAGCACGGAGTCTGGCCAAGTCCGCCCCCGAAGCGCTGTTCAATGTCTGCTGGTGGACTCGTCTCGTTGCAATGTCATCCCATGCTCGCTGTATTTGGGGAGTCGTAGGGAGAGGCACACCCGGGTTAAGAGCCGACCAAGCTGATACAGCCTCAGGCACGAAAGGTATGCTCGCCTCGGCACCATTCGGGTTAAGAATAATGGCGACAAGGTCCGCCACTCCGTGCACCGACGCAAGAAAAGCCGGCAAGCCCAAATCCCCAGCACGTCTCACCCCGAGACCTCCGTAGCGGATTGGAAGAGCCGCTTGAGTCCACTGCAAATCATTCAGGGATACATTGAGAATCAACTCAACAACAGACTTTAATGAGTCATCAAAAGAAGAGACCTCATTGTTGCAAATCCAGGTAGGGGCAGTTCGTAGTAGATATGTTATCCTGGGAAGTGCAAAACACATTCGCAGCAGCACTAATGCCACATGTGCGGAAAGATGCTTTAGACGACCCTGGGCGGCCAGGAGGAGCTGTGTTCGCGAAACAATAGCGTTTGGTACAGCTTCCAAAAAAATAGGAGAACCCAGGAGGGTGAAAGTGTTGGAAGAAATCTCTTTCAGGCCTGGTAATAGAGCACTAAAACGTGCGAATTGTGAACAAGCCGCAGCGCTGCAGGGGAAGAACTCGCATTTCGATGAATTCACTTCCAGACCCAGTTCTTTTAGACGAGGAACAAGAACCTGCAGATCCTGGTAAACATCTCCCGGTGAACCCCCAATGGTGCCATCGTCCAGATACCACAAATTCAGACTACCTTTGGATTCTGATATAACCTTGTGGATAGCTAGGCTGAAAACGAGTGGCCCCAGCGGATCCCCTTGCTGCGCTCCGACCTGTGAAGAAATAAGCTTGTTGCCAAAGAATAGATTCGAAGGGGAAGAATACAATTGATGAAGAAAGGGATAGACGTTTGGAATTTTCTCTCTGGCCTCACTCAAGAGGACGTCCCGCTCTATGGTGTTGAAGGCATTGCGTACATCCAGCTTGACAACCACACAGTGGGAGTTTGATGGATCCATCACGAAAGCACGCGTCGCATGAATGGCAGCCTCGCACCCTCGTTGCGTCCCAAACCCCAGCTGGTGTGGCTGTAGATATTTTAATTAGTACTATATACTATATATATATATATATATACTATATAGTACTATATAGTATCATATATTATGGTGATATTTATGTAGTTATTTTATACTGTTATACAGCAATCTATATTTATATTACGTATGTATATGAGACTTGCACCAGCCTCCCTGGTCAAAAAAAAAAAATATTCTCTGTCCATCCAAAGGTTGTCTGGAAGAGATCGCTTTTAGCGATAAGACCGCCCATTGTACCTTACTATTTTTCATTGTTTCTGTGTATTTTCCTGCTTTTTGGTGTCAATAAAGAGTTATCGTATCGTATCGTAAAGAGATACAACAGAATAAATTGAACTCATATTTTTTGGCATTGGACCTAGCAATAGTGATAAAAATTTAATAACCTTAATTTAACCATTGTGTACATATTAATAGTACATGGTTCGCAAATTGCGTTAAAAACTACACGAGTTAGATATAGTTTCAAACAATCAATTACAACATATCTAGATTCCATTCATCAAAATTGGTTTTCCTGATCCTTCAGGAACCGTTTGGAAAATCGAGATAAAGAGTAGAATACGTTATATCATCTAAATCCATTCAGCGGTGTTGGAGGTAAGAGGTTAAACAATTTTTTTGTAGAAAAATGGGCTTGACTTCATCCCTCAAAGGTGCGAAATAACTTGTTGAAGTCGGTACCATGATAGTTCAAAAGTACATATTATTACAATATAGTGCGCATGGTCCCGACTTCAACAAGTTATTTCACACCCTTGAGTGTTAAAGTCGGTTCAATTTTCGGGGTAAAAAAAAATTGCCATATTTTAGTGTCCCTTGCTACTTGCGGAATCGATTGTCATTCATTGGCAATAACTTTACTATCAAGATAGGAAAATACCTTTCAGTTATTGGAGTGTAACTAAAAAACAGATAAGAGTACAACTACACCGCGGTTTCCACAGACGAGTGAAACTAATTCTTCACGGTCGTGAACTACAAATATTTGTTAAAGAAGTTGGACTTGGTTACCCCTCACTACGCTTAAGTTGGCGGGGTGGGCACCTAAAACGTATTCGCTAAAATAGAGCAAAATTTTTGAGTTCGTCTGATATGTACCTTACTAATAGGCGTGCGCCTAGAGCGCTTGTAATGACTAGTCCTATCCTAATAGATGCAGTGTTCATTATGGCAGACTAAGGGCTCTCGTTTGTGACTGAGGTTGATTAATTATCAGTAATACATAATTAATGATCGATTAAGTGGCTTCTACGGGCTTGCCACAAAGGTGATAAATTGAATGTTGATGATTTCATTTAATCATAGTCACTGACAACTTTGTGTATCATTCTACTACGAGTATTAATAAATGCATGTTTTGTTTTATAATTATTGATAGGCTAGCCTTGGGCCACTATCTCACTTGATGGTTATTAAAGATGTGGTCTGGGATATTGTTCAGGGTACCCTAGAATTACTAATAGAACTCTCAAGGACAGCTGCCGGAACACACCGTTAGGTGCTTGGTGACAGATTTTCTTCTTAAGGGTGGTAGCTAGCCAGGCGGGCATTCAAAATGTAAAACGCCCTACTACCATGCTGATACTACTGCCATCGTGAGACAACAACCGGGGCGACGACGGCTTAAAAAACGGCTTGAGCAATTTTGATGAAATTTAAATAGAACCATACGACAAACATTAAAATATAAAAAGAATCATATAAATCGGTTTATCAGTAAAAAGTTCTGAGGTAACAAACATTTAAAATAAATAGACGAATTGAAAACCTCCTCCTTTTTTGAAGTCGGTTAAGAAGCTAACACACATACTAACTTTTGAATTTATAATATATATTATTGTTATCATATAATAATTAAACAAGGGTGGAGTAAATCTATACTAAAAATAATAAAGTACAGATTTGATTATCAGTAATGAAGTTAATACTCAAAGCCCAGTGTATACCCATACACTGGGCTTTGATTATTAACTTCATTATCTTAGACCCTGGGTACGAAATACTAGGCATTCGGCTAAAACTAGATATAAAAACAATAATTTCAATGCATTTTAGCAAGCTTATTGAACCTAGAAATTTATCAAAAAACTAGTTCAAATCACGGGTGTGACATCGCATATCATGGTCGTGACGTGACATGAGCTTCCATACAGCCAGATTTATGTTCTTACTTATAATTTAATTTATATCCATCCAGTTTTAAAAATCGCTTAATGTCACTTATTATTTCTATAATCATAAAAAAGACGAGTCAAATTTACTAACAAATTCAATACTAATGTAATGTCGCATATATTTTTTTTACCGAAAAATGTGCTTGACTTCAACACTCAAAAGTGCGAAATAACATGTTGAAGTCGGTACTGTGATAGTTCAAAAGTACCTATTATCACAATATTGTGCGCATGGTCCCGACTTCGAAGAGTTATTTCACACTTTTGGGTGTTGAAGTAGGTTTGATAAATAAAAATACTCACCCGTTTCAGTGTCCGTTGCTACTTGCGGGACCGATTGTCATTCATTGGCAATGACTATATCATCAAGATAGGAAAAAACCTTTCAGTTATTAGAGTGTAACTCAAAAAACGGCTAGATCGATTTTGATGAAATTTAAATAAAATCACACGACAAGCATCAACATTCAAATCAAATAAATCATCAAAATCGGTTCGGTAAAAAAAACTGACAAATTGAGAACCTCCCCTTTTTTAACTGACTTCCATAAAAGGAGGAGGTTCTCAATTCGTCTGTTTTTTTTACGTTTGTTACCTCCGCAACTCTTGACTGGGGGAACCGATTTCAAAAATTCTTTTTTGTTTGAAAGCTGATGCTTGTCGTCTAGTCTCATTTAAATTTTATCAAAATTTGTCAAATCGTTTTTGAGTTACACTCCAATAACTAAAACATATTGACCTATCTTGATGATATAGTCGTTGACAATGAATGACAATCGATCCCGTTAGTAGCAAGGGTCACTAAAAATATTCAAAAATGTTTTTTATTTACCAAAAAATGGAACCAACTTCAACACCCAAAAGTACAAAATAACTTGTCGAAGTCGGTACCATGCGCAGAATATTGTGATAATAGGTACTTTGGAACTATCACGGTACCGAGTTCGACAAGGTATTTCAAAGTTTTCATTGTTGAACTCGGTTCCATTTATTTGTAAAAAAAACAGCCCTTTTCTTAATATTAACACACATACTAACTTTCACTACTTACGAAATCTATTGTCATTCACCGTCAATCAGGAAGTCATCAAGATAAGCGTAACGAGTCGATTTTCTAAAAGTTAGCCCAGCGCATGTTTTATTTTGTTGTGTTTGATATTCATTTTGATCTTGTTCTGTGTGGCGCTGCGTAGGTCGAAAAAATTGACACACGTCCTACGTCGACGAGCTCTGCGAGCGCACTGGTGGTCAAGTAAGCGAGCTCTGATACCATGAATTCATGTTAAAAAATCATATAAAATTAACATGATAACTTTTTAACATTTTTATTTATGATTTAATTACTTTTATTGATTAGTAATGCATTAAAAAATAATTTAAAATTAAAGATTGGTAAAAAGGGCGTCAAAAATCGTTTTTCAATTCGAAATAGAGGTAAGTTACCTCTATTTCGAATTAGGTATATATTAGGTAATATAAGATTTTTTTCTATCGAGTGAAGTTATTTATTATGTGTATCAGATTTATGATTTACCTCAAGAATATGCTTAAAAATAACATATATTTTTTTCAGTTTAATAACCGAGTTTTTTCTTTGAGAAAAGTTAATTCTTGTATGGCGTTTTTTGGCCAGGATCGCCTTAAGACTTGTAATTTATTTGTGTTTTATGACTTTTATGTGTTAGATTATAACATAGAATAATTTGCATGCTTCCTAGACTTAGAATAATTTTAGAAAAAACGAAGGAACGGGGACTCTGTGTCCAAATAAGATCAAGCTGTAAAGGTGCTTTAAAACACTTGTAAAATCTAAAAAAAAAGTAATTACCTAACTTGTATTTTATAAATTCGCAAAATTTTAAAAAACAGTAATTACCTTACTTGTATTTTATTTTGAGGTTTCTGTTTCTCTTTTATAAATTTCGACACTTGGAAACACTTCCGTCTTAGTTAGATATTATTTAAGTTCCTTGTATATTGTAATTAAATTATTTTGTGCAATTATTAGGATAAAGCAAACATGGAAGGAATTATTAACATACAAATTGATTTGCAAAGTAAAATTCAAAAAGGATTAGCTAATTTTAAGAAAAGTCCAACCGACAGAATAACTTTAGAGTCTGTAGAAGCTAGATTAGAAAATTTAGAAAGTTATTGGGATAGGTTCCTATCTAACAACACTAAATTGTGTGAGATATCCAAACCAGAGGAATTAGAAAAATCACTATATGCTGCTAAAGAAGTATATGACATTGCTGAGGATAATTATCTAATGTATAAATCTGTGCTGAAGTTAGCTCTAAAGAAATTCGTTAGTGCTGATTCAGAATTTAATCAGCGCTCAAGAACGACGTTGATAGGTCTAATCAGTTAGTGAGATTGCCTAAAATATCCATCCCGACCTTTTCAAGTCTATAATATGATGAATGGACTTCGTTCCGAGATTTATTTATTTATTTAGTAGATCGGAACTTAACATTAGATAACGTGCAAAAGCTGCATTACCTGAAAACGCATTTAACGGGTGAGGCAGCGCAACTGATAAGATATACACCTATAACGGACGTTAATTACAGCCAGTGTTGGAATCTTTTAGAGAAGCGATACAATAACAAAAAGCATTTATCGGATTGTATACTGAAACGATTATTTGGACAAAGACATTTGAGCGTAGAGTCAGCCGCAGGTTTGAAAGACTTGTTAGATACAACAATGGATTGTATGAATGGTCTTACGAATCTTGAAATTGATGTGAGTACATGGGATATCATTATCATACATATCGTGACATTAAGACTCGATCCCGAAACGCGAAAACAATGGGAGCTCCACATTGCGAACATTTTAGATCAGAATAAATTGCCATCTTTATATCAACTTAAGGGATTTTTAGAAAACCGCTTTCATGCGTTAGAATTCGTGGATACAAGAAGGCAAACGGGGCAGTATAACAGCGGTACTCAGGCTAAGCCTAAAGTTTTATTAGCAACTAATAGCTTAGTTTCCAGTTCTATTGCATGTGAATTCTGTTCTGATAATCACAAATTGTGTTTTTGTAATAAATTCGCTCAACTAGACTGTGTCAGCAGCCGTGATTTTGTAGCCAAGAATTCGATATGCTTCAACTGCTTAGGCAGTAACCATACCGCGTACGAATGCTTAAAACCGACTACTTGTAGAATTTGTAAAAAAAAGGCACCACACTCTTTTACACCTGGCACGCTCAGATAGTAACCATCCTACCACTAGTTCTACCACTGAAACGCAAGTTGAAGGTACTAGCTCTTCCGCTAGTACTGAACCAATAGTAACCTGTTTGTCAACTAGGGAGGTATCTGCAACGGTACGTTCGCGAAAGTTATCTGGACAGGTCTTACTAGCCACGGCGCTAGTAAATGCTGAGTCTAGGTCTGGCGAAAATCATGTAATCAGGGCTCTATTGGATCAAGGTTCACAAGCTTGTTTCATTACCGAGGCCGCAGTACAGCTCTTGCGTCTGAAAAAGAACTTAGTGAGTGGAACGATTATTGGTCTAGGCGGTGGTGAAGTTTTAGGTCCAAAATATGTAGTTACCATAAATATCTCGTCACGAATTGATCCTAAATTCAATATTCAGGTAGATGCTTACGTGCTTAAAAATATAACTACTTACCTGCCGGTAAAATCTGTTGCACCCATCGACTGGATAGAACTACAAGACCTTTGTTTGGCAGACCCGCATTTCAATGTGTGTAACAAAATCGATATTTTATTAGGAGCCAACATGTATAGCACAATTTTGAAAGAAGGTATAAAAAAAAGTCCAGATGGAGCGCTTGTTGCTCAAAGAACGACCTTAGGTTGGATAATATCAGGAACAGTCCACAGCGCTACATCTGAAAGCAGAAAAATGATAGTTATGCATGCGCAAATAAATGATAATGATGTATTGAGAAAATTTTGGGAGTTAGAAGAACAACAGAGCAGTACAAAAAATATATTGACAGAAGAAGAACAAAAGTGCGAAGAAATATTCGCTAGTACAACTAAAAGGACAGCCGAAGGACGATATATTGTTACATTGCCATTTCGTGACGATCATCCTCGTTGCTTAGGTGGTAACTCTAGGCAGATAGCTGTGAAAAAGTTCGAGTCCTTGGAGAGACGGCTGTCGAAAGACTTTTACTTAAAGAAATGTTATACAGAAGTGATTAACGACTACTTACAATTAGGACATATGCGACCTGTAAAGTCAAATGATGAAATGAAGACTGAAGCTGTATATCTGCCACACCATGCAGTAGTAAGAGACGATAAAACAACCACAAAAGTTAGGGTTGTATTTAACGCTTCTAGTCAGAACAGTCATCATGTATCACTTAATGACACACTACTTATAGGACCTAAGCTGCAAGCAGATTTACGGCATTTAGTGTTGCGCTGTAGAGTTCATCCTACTGTAGTTGTGGCTGATATAATAAAAATGTATCGACAGGTCCGTGTTTCAGAAAAGACACTATCTTTCAACGAATTGTGTGGCGAGAAGATCCTGGAACTGAGCTAAAGGAGAGCTAATGACTGTTACATTCGGAACCGCCTCGGCACCTTACCTGGCAGTCAAAGCATTACACCAGGTCAGTGTTGACGAAGGAAGCAACTTCCCGTTGGTTTCGATACAGGTATTGCAGTCATTTTATATGGATGACTTAATGACGGGATGTGCCATGATGAAGGACTAGAAATATACAGACAAATAACTGCATTATTATCTAAAGCAGGATTTGTTCTGCAAAAATGGAACAGTAACAGTAAAGAATTGTTATCGAAAATATATAAAGAGGAAAGTCAAAGCGAACAAGTTAATAACAACCAAATGAAAGCAATGCAAGGGAAGGGTAACAACCCAACACCGGACATTCAACCCATTGAAGCAACTAATACAATACAGGACATAGCACACAATATGCAGGAACCGCAAATGGGTAAGAAGATTGAGGTAAAATCAAAGAACACAACAAAGATTTTGGGTCTTACCTGGGACCACGATGAAGATAATTTTCGATATACGGTCAACCTTCCGACGATGACCTCTGCATCTGAAACTAAACGATCAGTCATATCTATTATTGCAAGATTATATGACCCGTTATGCTGGATTGCACCCACTATAGTTGTAGCTAAAATGTTCATCCAAAAGTTATGGTTGGCAGGCATAGATTGGGATCAACCTCTATCGGCTGAATTACAAATGGAATGGGATAATTACCGTAATGAATTACCGTTACTCATAGCAATTAAGGTGCCACGGTGGTTAAGCACTTCTTTCGATGATGTCAGCAGGGAATTGCATGGAATTTCAGACGCTTCCAAGTTGGCTTACTCAGCTGCAATATACATCAGAACTGTCGATAAGTCTGGCGGTATACATGTATGCTTAGTAGCAGCACGAACTAAAGTTGCGCCGATTAAACAAATAAGCATTCCCCGCCTTGAGCTTTGTATAGATATAATACAATAATAAAATGTCAAAAATAAAAAATAATTATAAACAGATGTCAAAAATATTTAAATGAAAAATTATAAAAAATAAATAATCAACTGAGAATACACACAAGTTATAAGTTTAAAGATCTTTTTAATTTACAAAATTAAAAATATACGGGGGGAAATATTAAAGACATGTGCGGTCCCGCGTCATCCACCCCGTTAGTCGGGGTATGCTCTGATCTGACAGTCATGTTAGCTCAGTCGGTCAGCATACCCCGGCTAAAGGGGTGAATGACGCGGGTTGGAATCCCCCACATGATTATAATTTTTCCTTTCGTAGGTATATTTGTAATACTTATTGGAATGTAATCCGCAAAGCATGCGTTATTGCAAACATATTAATTTAAAATCTTTTTATATATTACGGTATTTTTATGATGTTGAAATTTTAGGGGGCGTCGCGTTGGTAGATCTAATTGTGATTTCGTATGCGGGGGTTTTTAGAGGTGCCCTTTCTTGAGAACCCCACATTTAGGGGTCTAGCGGCCCTATTTGCGACACCTCCCATACAACGTTTTGGAATTTTCATGGTTTTTGATAAGTAGTAGAAAAAAAATGCAGCAAATTTTTTCAGAAAACCTCTTTATTTGAGAAAAAAATGGATTCCCCGTCGATTGACACCAGCTTTATAAGGGTTGTTCCCAGACCTCCAAAATTTTAGTACCACCACATCCACAGCTTTTATTTAGGTAAACAATTTCATTCTCAGGACATCCAAAAAATATACAGTACAGTCAACATAAACAAAGTTTTTAGGATTCGATGATAAAATCGTGTTTTTGATTTTAAGTAAGTACTTACTTACTAATAATATCATAGTATAATGGTTTTTTAGTTCAATAGCTTGCGTATATTGAAAAACAACTTTTCATTCAAGTGTTTTCATTCTTCAACTCAGTCAAGCAAAACCTGCCAGGCTGGCAACCACGTAAGGCCATTTTAGACTTCGAGCAAGGCGCAATTAACGCCATTCAAAAATGCTTGCCTGAAACTATAATAAAAGGTTGCAACTTCATTTCAAGCAAGCGTTGACGAAAAAATCAAAAGACCTTGGTAATGTTAAGTTCGATAGTTATTTTTTTAATAAATTCATGTGAAATCTCTCGTCTGTGGCGTGAAACTGTGAATCAATATTTTTTGTGTTTTACAGCTGACAGTTTTAGCATTTGACCATCATGTCAACTGTTGGTAAGTGCGAATACTCGCCTGGCTAGCTACCGCCATCTCTGGCTTTCCTTAAGACGAGGCTGCGGAAAAAATACTCTCATTCGACTAGTTTTTTTAAGCAACTGAAATATGCAATCAACACGAAAACTTAAATATTTGATATTTCAAACCTTTTTCTATCAGTTGTACAGTCAGAAACACATTTGAAAGAAATTTACTCGATAGTTTTAATTTTTCAAAATGAAGCCTTTTCTTTAAATTATTGGAGTTTTCTTGGAAACTACATCAGTTACATATTAATAATAAACACACATAGAAAGGAAATGTAGTTTATTATCCGCTGTATAAGTAAAATTTACCTAGAGTAATTAGTATTGTCATAATAAATTAAATAGTGTTTTAGACTTACGACCTTTAGTTCTGTGCAGGATTACGGTCAATCGGAAGATTCGATATTCAACCTTATTAGCTTAGGATTACGAAATAAAATCAATGCGTAAGAGCTGTCCTTCAGTGCCGCGCTGTGCGCCGTTGGACGTGGACCTATCGCTCGCGCGCTATCACCTGTGCTGTGCAGTATAAATACGTATCTTGGTAGGTATATCAATCAATATGGGAAATAAAGATAACTAAAAAATAAAAAACGAAGCAGAAGAGTCGATACAAAGACTTTGCAAGAATTATGAGAGAGCGTATAATATTTCAGTTTATTTTTACCTATGCAAATTTAATATTCGTTTGTATTTCGGTGTTTATTCTATTCATGAAACATATTATCTCTATCGAACTAAGAGATTCTATACCTACTAGGTTACTAGGTTCCTATAGTACTGTAATGGAGCTATAAAATAACAAAATGTCGTACTAATCTAAGTACGATTAGTTGGATACTATAATAATATCTGGTAATGTATAGTTATGGTCTCACCTGATGGTAAGTGATGTGGTAGAAGGTACCAAACAGGTGATAACTAAAATTATCTGGCTCTAAAGTACAGCTGACGTTCAACCGTAAATGGAGTTGAGTGTTGCTAAATAATAATAACACAAGCGTAGCAAATCAAAGCATTTGGTTTGGTGGGTATATCGCAATAAAACATCGAACATTGTTCATGTCCCTCAAGACTAAATGTAGATTTATATAAATGAAAGAATATTCAGAATCAGGCAAGTAGGTATATATTCAAGAGATTATCTACAAAGTCACCTGCATAGGTACTTTTAAATATACATTTTATCACTTAGACATGTACATATAAGTAACGATTTATACAAATATAATAGAGTGGAATAAATAGATTCTGTACATATATATAATAAAATAGACTGTGCTCATAAAATGCACCTTCTTTCTCAGGAAAAAAAATAATAAATCAGTCAAAGTCCGAGATCACTCGGAACAGGGAGAACTGTCGGAGTCGCCATCTCATATAATAAATTTAGACTGTGTTCTTCCACTATATGAAAATAAGTGAGTAATCTTTGAATAAAGTATTATTAAATTTGCACATTTTATTCACAGGAAATTTCGTAAACGAAATATATTAAATATTATTTCGTTTACGAAATAATATTAAATATATTATTTAAATATTATAATACCTATATTAGGCAAAAAAATATTTTGACCTATCCATAGCAGAGCAGCAGGTAAACTTAAATAACAAAAACGTATAAATGTGTATATACATTTTTTTTTTATTGCTGATAGGTAAGCCTTTAACCACAATCTCACCTGATGGTAAGTGATGATATGGTCGAAGGTGTTAACAGGCTTAACCTAGAATTACTGGCTCTCAAGGACAGCTGCCGGAACACACCGTTAGGTGCTTGGCGACAGATTTTCCACTTGAGGGTGGTCGCTAGCCAGGCGGGCATTCGCTAAAATGCCCTTCCACCATGCGGTGAAGCTCAAGCCAGCGGCGGGATTCGAACCATGGACCTGCTGCGCGGCAGTCCATAGCCAAAAAAAAAACTTTACATTATTATCGCCCTGCACTTGTCACACCTCTGTAGGGTCGGTATAAACAATATATTTTTTCTGAGTACCTTCACAAAAGACAACGCATTGACATAGTTGTGCGGAGTAAGACTTAAATTTTATGGCCGGCCTCCTATCTGAAGCAATATGCCTTTGCGTATGCCATCGTTGATATGTATTATACTCGCCTTTGCCCCCTTTTCGGTTATTAGTTAGGGTATTAGATAGATGGTAAAGAGCGATGTTTTACTCTTGACGTGCAAAAAATCTGACGTGAAATTATCTGAATTTATGTATTTAAATTCATTTATTCATATTCACTACACCCCCTTTCTGAAGGCCGAGCTTCAGCAGGGGCGGAGCAGTTTGTATGGTGGCCGTCTTGAAATCGCCATTTTGGATTTTTGACAGGTGTCATTCGACTGCTCTCCCGACATTTATCCTTACTTCTACCTTTTAACAAATTCTATCTACACATTCTAACAAATTGTGCGAAATTGATTGTCGCACAAACAGAAATGTACAGTTGCTTTTCTGAAGGCTTCAGGTAACGGATTGTCTGTAAAATGTATTTTGCAGGTATATATATCAATAAAAAATTTGATTGATATTATCAAACTGAAGGCTAAATGCACATTTGTAATATAACTAAATGCTTAGGCCTTGTACGTGGCGATGGTAAAAGGCCGGACGGCATGACTTTGGTTCCGTGGAGGATGGGAAGGCCTCTGGTATGGGACGCTACCTGTGTCGATACCTTAGCACCTTCTCATATTCCTGCTACCCAAAAAGTGGCCGGTGCGGCGGCTGAACTAGCAGAAGGCCTCGAAAGGCGCAAATATAGTAATCTCAGTATTTGTTACATGTTTGTGCCTTTTAGGGTCGAAACGCTGGGACCGTGGGGACCGAGCGCCAAACTATTATTCAAAGACGTCTCAAAACGTCTGGTCGACGCTACTTGTGACCAAAATGCTGGCATATACTTTGGACAAAGGATAAGCATTGCCATACAACGTGGCAATGCGGCACAAAAACACGTATTTTGCAATATCTCAGAAACTGTGCGTTTTATAAAAAAATTGTATGAACATAATTTGTAGCAAATTGTGTTGCCCACAAACATATTAATATAATTTTTTGCCCTAAATTAAATATTAAAGAAGTTATAAGCAATAATAAATTTTTTTGCTCTATAACTTTTTTATACATTTTACAAAAAAAATACCCTAGAACAATGTCGTAGATGATCTGCTCAGGATTTTTTTATGAAACTCGCAGGTTAATTGATAAAACTGAAAATAATATCCACAATTTTCAATACGTTTACACGTTGCAAAAAATGTAGCACAACTAAGAGAATAAAATGAGATAGAAGAAACAGCTAAGCCTACGTATAATAATAATAGTCGTAGCAGGCAGATGTTCCTTTGAACCCAAACGGTTACTCAGACCTTTTCTACCTGCTTATCCTTCCGTAAGTTAAATTTAGTAAGTTCTATGGTAAGGAAAACAGGAATGAAGAAGTAAAGTTGTACGAATTCAACAATTTTTTTTAAGAATATATTTACAATAAAAAATATAATAAGTTAAACATTTCTTTTTGACCGGATTCTCATGAGCATTGACGAACCTGGTCAACTTTGGAGCGCTGTAACAGTGTGTTAAATGAATTAAAATAAAATAAAAAAATCGTCAAAAGATAATCAAAAATGTTGGTCTGAGGTATTATTTTGTAAAATAAGAAAAAAAAGTTATAGAGCAAGAAAAAAATATGAAAATTTTCTCACTTTTTTGCTTATAACTTCTTAAATTTTTAATTTAGGGCAAAAAGTTATAATAACATATTTGTAGGAAAAATAATTTGCTACAAATTATGTGCAGTGGAATTTTTTGTAGGACACATCGTTTCCGAGATATCGCGAAATAAGTGTTTTCACCCCTTTTATCAAGATGGTGGCCGGGGCACAAGGGTGGCGACCCCACAAACTTAGATTTGTCTCAAAAGTAAAATTGCGCCCTCTAGGAATTGCAATATTCGGTCCTTAAATTGTAACATTTAAATGGACTACTATGTAGGTATCTATATTTGATTATGTCCTTCTAACCATAATTGTATACATATAGGCAAATAACTTAGTTTTGTAGTTTGTATACCTGCTTTGTGCATGCATACCTTGGTTCATTATATTTGTATAACTGCCCTGTTGGCGGAACGGCTGTAGATAGATAGATACATATCAAACAAATTATTGGAGTACAAAATTTTATGCCCAAGGCGGGAATCGAACCCGCGTCCTCCGATATCGCGTCGGATGCTTAACACCATCTCAGCCACGTGGACATTGGCATTTCTGCCGAAACTTTGTGCTCCAATTGTATTACTTTAACCATCATAGGGGACGGTGCGCGGCCATCAACCAGACTACAAGACTTCATCTGATCGAAAGAAGTGTTTTTTCAAACACTTAACTCTCGGTATGATGTTGCTACCCTTCTATATTTCTAAATATGATTACAAGCACTATCGCGTGCTAAGCGAAATCATATCAAACAAATTATTGGAGTACAAAATTTTATGTCCAAGGCGGAAATCGAACGCGATATCGGAGGACGCGGGTTCGATTCCCGCCTTGGGCATATAATTTTGTACTCCAATAATTTGTTTGATATGATTTCGCTTAGCACGCGATAGTGCTTGTAAACATATTTAGAAATATAGAAGGGTAGCGATATCATACCGAGAGATTGTTTTGGCTAATGCACTCAATTACAAAAACAATAAACTTTCTTCCTGCATCATTTAAAAAACAAAAACTTTTATACTTTAGCCGCACCAGCCTTGAGAAAAGGGCTGTAAAATGGCTTTGCTGGAATAAGGGCTCTTAACTTAATGTTGTCTTAGGTTTTCGCGATTGTTACACATAGTAATTAAACAACATTAAACGGTTTAAATCTCGTATATTTATCATTATTTTTGTCCTGACGTTTCAAACACTTTGCAGTGATCGTGGTCACGGGGACTGCAAACTTGAAAAAAAACTTGACTTTCCGTTTCCGATACTCGTTATTTCTCACGCACACTTTTGCATATCATTAAAACTGTATAAATTGAAAACAATATATTTTTTATTTTATAAATGATTTTTTGTTAATTTATATACATCTTAACTTAATTTGTCGATAACCTCTGTAGACTATACCACTTACTAACAATCTAAGAATCCACTATTTTTATTTTAAAGTCTAATTTAGTCACCTGTTCCAGTACCTCTCACTTGTCTGCCATGTTTCATTAAAAAAGCCTGTATAACATGTTCCCTACAATGTTTCTGCAGCTGTGTGTTTTTTTCATAAAATATCCCAAAGTTTAAGGCCCTTACAATTGCGTATGTAGACTCTTCTGCAAGTTTGGTAAAAAAAAATCTTATCCTGCTGTTTAGAAGTGGCTAGATATATATCTGGTTGGTCTAATTTTTACCATAGTTGGTATATGAAAGCAGAGTGGTAGTAAAATAACACCTTTCTGTTAACCACTGTAACTGAAAAATTAAACGAAATAGGATGTATACGAATTACGAACATATTTTCAACATAAGTAATTAATAGTCAAAAATTATATGATAGCAATAAAAAAAACAACCTGCATTATATTATTATGGGAACGTGTACAGTAGCACAGTTATGAAAAACTATAATTCATATTTGTATGACGAGTCGTGGTAAAATATATTGCCCACAAGTAACATTTAATGAAATCAAATCAAATCCATTTATTTCAGGTCAATTGTACCCATATTCACCGAATATAATATAATATTTTGCTCATTCAATTTGATGGTATTTTACTTTATTCAAATGATGTGTAACATGTAATCTGATTAATCACATTCCAAGATACTGAGAACAATGTTGATTCATTCATAAATTATCGTCCACGCGGATGCCAAGTAACATTACTTTCGTTACTACGGAGAATTTAAAAACACCCCATTTATCAATATATATCGTGCCGTTTGGGCTGTTATGTACCACCATCATATTCCGACCCTTGTCTCACTTATGTTGGTTTAGTGCAGTATGTTTTTTTTTATAAACACGGAGACTGCGACGCAACAACATAGCAAAGAAACTTTAAAAAAAAAAGACATGAAAACAATTTTTTAAATTAAACAGTCTGAAATAACTGGTTGATATCGGTTCAATATGATCTCAAATTTGTGTTTTTATCAATATTGAACAATAACTTTCATCTATATTCATAGTTGCCACTTACATTAGTTGCTAGAAGCACTGCGATCGTCAAGGCATTTTGGCAAATTACTTTTAGTAAGTTGACTGTAACTGGCAAACCGTTCGCCGGTGTAGATGAAATTAAAATGAAACCAATAAAGAGTTAAACTGTACTAGCAAACAAATAATCTTCTATATTGTAAGGTTCAGTAAAAAAGTTATGTGTGGTCAAACATAAAATAAATAATAGACAAGTCAATTTAAGAACCCTCTTTCTATTGGGAAGTCAGTTAAATATGTATAATATGATATACCAATAATATATACCAATAAAGTCGAGCAGACATGAACATAATATGGTAATAAGTAATAAGTCTGTCGACCGTAAGAATAATTTTGAAAAGTAAATCAAATAATCAATTTCTTACTAAGAAATATTAGTAATGTTGATAAAAATAAAAACGTGACATCAATTGCAGTATATACAAAGTTACTTTATATATCTTTTTTTTTTTTTATTCTAAATTTTTTTTTTTTGAGACTTTTGGTCGCTTAGCGACTACTTTATATATCGACATTCGTCACGTGAATAAGATTATAAAAAAAGTTGAAATCGTCTCAATGGTATCTGTGTTCGCGAATCTAATATCAAGTATACAAATATGTTTATAAGCGAGACGCGTGCGCCGCTGCTGCACATCGCCTCGTTCGGTGCAGCGGGGATCGTTGCGCCGCATGGGCGGAGCTAGCGTGGGAATTATTTTTGACTGCCCCCACTTAATAGTCAGTTTGCATTCTAAGTTAAACTGTTCTCGAGACCACATTTAAGTATATGTGTTGGGGCTCGCATTTTGACACCCTAAATTTTAAAATATAATAAAATCAAAATTTTATAGTTATATAATATAATTTTTTCCATACACATTTTTTATTTTATATGTTTTTCAATTCAGACTGAGCTGGAATAGATCTATTCCAAATCTGAGTTGAAGGACAGTAAAACTTTTGTTTCCACATGAGAACCAACAGATGGAGCTGTTCAAACGCTAACATATCAACTGTACAAAATAGTACTCAGCGCAGGTAAAAAAAAAAAAATTATTGAATTAACCGCCACAGACGGAAGCATTCACCTTAATTTAGTTAAAGGCAACGCAAACATATCGCCTCGGCACTGATACGTCGCCATGCCTCATTCGAGCTTGACTCGAGTCGAGCCGATGTCGATACGGTGTTGTACTGTGTGCGTTATAATAAAGATACATACAAAGAATACTGAACGGCGAAAGTTGAGGCGATGTGATTGTGTTCCGATTAGTGTGCGCCATCCACGAAGACGAACGCATTTTTCCGCGCTGCGCCTTCTGATATACAGAATATTAGTGAAACCTGGTTAATTGGGATCTCAAGCTCAAGGGACCAAGACATATGTACCAATTATTGAAGGTTTCCATTAACGGAGGCCCCTGCTTACTGAGGTTGAAATGTGGCGTAATTCCATTTTTACAGGTGGAAATATTTACGTTTGGACATTTTGTACCGTTTTATTCCCTTGTTTTTAGGTCAAAAACTGGACAAACAAAGTATGCGCGAAATTTTAAAATTGTATCACAGGTAATTGAGCTACAGAGTCTTAATTATAGAAGTAAACATCGAAAAAGTCTAAGAATTCAAATATCATGTAAGCAGGTTCAAAAAATTCCATTAATAGAGGTAATTTAATTAAAAAGAACCGGGACCTCATTGCAACTCTCAATAATAGAGGTTTCTCACTTATCTAGGTCCCAATTAACCACGTTTCACTGTAGTAGTAAATATTATATACTATATTTTCCAGTGATTTTGCGCGAGTAATACGAAACTTTCGTATAATTTTGTTCACAGTGTTTATATTTGATTTTGGCGCGGTAAAAGTGCGCGTTGACTCTTAGATCAATGTTACAACATAATATTATATAAATGTAGTACAATGAATGTGCTTTAATAGTTATTAGCTTAGGTAAAACGTTTTTAGTTGTTTTGTAAAGTCGAGTACAAAAATGTATGTCTCGCCACAAAAAAAATCTGCCTGTATGCGCAGAATAGAATTTCAATCATCACAAACGTCCTCTAACCTATTTCTAGGATAATCAACATTGTAACAAGGCATGTATTGCACACTGGTTTAGTCTAATATACTACTACGTAGTTCCACAAATTCTATAGATGGCGCTAATACATATTTGCGAAACCGAAGCCCACTTTTACCATATATTGTTAAAGGCAGACGCCAGATGGCACTATTTCACAAAACACGAAGGTCTAATTTGAAAATGCATTGCTTTCTTATTTTGTACGAAAACTTGTATGACCATAAAATTGAAATATTAAATTGTAATGCAAGAAATGCTATCTATGGTAATGGAACAAAACAATTTTATCCCCAGAGCTAATATTACTTTGGATCAAATCTTAATTTTTCACAGTGGTATTTAAATTTTGGTAATTTGACGGACATTTGGACAAAAGATACAATAGTTTGTTGTTAACCTAGGGTGGTAAGTAATCTATTGTACCGAGCTCTGATAACTTAATAAGTACAGTACACGAGATTTAGAAACGCTGAAGTACAACTTCCACATGATAACTCGTTGCGTTATTTCGGGTGCAATTGATTAGTTACCACCCTTGGTTGACAATATAGTATTTCGCCATCAAACAATGCATAAATAACTCTTCACATTTGGTATGTGAGAGAGGAGTCGTACAAATAGCTAGACTAGCTACCTCAGATATCTAGTTATTGACATATCCGTATTTGTGGCCACTATATCGGCACGTTACACTTTGTAACTTACTTTAATTAGATAAGGGCCTGTTTCAGAATGTTCGAGTACGTTTCGGTTATACTACCCAGAACATATTTATTAAACAAAACACTATCTTTGCGTTTCACAGTCATCGATTTAGCCTATCCATCGGTTAAAGCTTGAAACGCGCTGCATGTTAACTGTCATTTTTATTATTCAGTTATTTTATGTGTTGCATAGCAACCCGAAACTGTATTAGGACGTTCTGAAACGGACCCTAAGTAAATCTCTCATATAACTTTGGTGCACGTATGAAATAAATATTTAGAAAATGAAACTGTTGTTTTATTTTACTTTGTGTAGAACGTTTTTTTTTAATTCATCTTTTAACCCATATTCTACTACAATAATCAGTGGGCCCAGTGTGAGTTTTTCTCATGGAACGCTGCGCGCAAGTAATACATTTTCTGTTTATCTAGTCAACCGATTTTGATGAAATTGAATAAATATTTTTTTGTAGTTGCAGTCGTTCCATTTTTTTTTGGTTAAAATTTTTTTTCATCCTTTTAGTGACCCTTGCTGCTTACGTGATCGACTGTAATTAATTGTCAACGACGACTATATCATAAAGATAGGTAAATGTTTTTCAGTTATTGAAGTGTAACTCAAAAACGGCATGTGTATGTCTCCAGCTTACTCAATTCAAGGTTAAAATATGAAGTCTAATGTGGTATAGCTAATGGTACGGAACCCTCCGTGCGCGAGTCCGACTCGCACTTGGCCGATTAGTTTTGTTTGAATAGTGGTTCTTTAAAATTTATCCCGTAAATATTTCAAAGTCATCGGGTTTGAAGTTCAGAAATACATCACAACCTAAATATTACGTTCCAAATAACTTGACACCCAGAATGTACAGGAACCTTTGAACGTACGGCTCATCTTAAGCTGGCGTTTGCACTTTATCGTATAGGTATAATAGGTCTGTAGTCGGACCACTCCAAAAGATTCTGATTTTTCAAACAATAAAACACAGTTTTTTTTATTACGATAAGCACAATTTCCCTACGTATATTTTTCATAACATGCAATGCTCTAATCAGTCTAATCTATACTTTGCCGGATACATTTCGGAGACTGCGCAATGGTAGTGCACAATGTTGTCTTAGGTTTTCGCGATTGTTACACTTAGTAATTAAACAACTTTAAACGGTTGAAATCACGTATATTTATCATTATTTTTGTACCGATGTTTCAAACACTTTGTAGTGATCGTGATCAGTGATCACGGAGTGACTGTCGGGACAAAAGTAATCTATACCTATAATAAAACTGTAACAGGTCCAATTCAGTACATGTCAGATATTTTGAAAAAAAAAAAATTTCAGTGCTCTGTAGCTGATACTAATGCCGAAACTGTATTTTTTTAGTTTTGTCTGTCTGTCTGTCTGTATCCCGGTCGCGCATCACTCCAAAACTACTGAATGGTTTTCAATGAAGCTTAGCATGATTTGAGTTCATACTACGAGGTAGGATAATTTGTGCTTTTTATCCCGAAATTCAGTATGTTTCCCTTGGGAGAGGGGATGAAAGTCAAAATATACACTTAGTTGTAATTTATTAACGCGTGGTCTGATTTCATACGTTCTTTTTAGGGTTCCGTACCGAAAATGTAAAAACGGGACCCTATTACTGAGATTTCGCTGTCCGTCTGTCCATCCGTCCGTCCGTCTGTCATCAGGCTGTATCTCAAGAACGGTGATAGCTAGACAGTTGAAATTTTCACAGATGATGTATTTATGTTGCCGCTATAACAAAAAATACTAAAAATAAAATAAATATTTAAGGGGGGCCCCCATAATACAACCTTGATTTTTTTACCGTTTCTTGCTCGATACTAATAACGGTGACTGGTAGACGCTTTAACTATTCACAGAATATTTAGTTTTATGTTTTCTTTAAATATAATTAATAAAATTAGAATAAATAATACACAATCAGTTTTTTTTAACTACATATTTTTCTTTTACCGGATACATTTCGGAGACTGCGCAATGGAAGTGCACAATGTTGTCTTAGGTTTTCGCGATTGTTACACTTAGTAATTAAACAACTTTAAACGGTTTAAATCACTTATATTTATCATTATTTTTGTCCCGACGTTTCAAACACTTTGTAGTGATCGTGGTCACGGGGTGACTGTCGGGACAAAAATAATGATAAATATACGTGATTTAATCCGTTGGAAATGCACAACTTTAGTAGATTGTTATACAAGGGTCGAAAGGAATTGATAACTTTCACCCGCGTTCAGCTCTCTACTTTTCATTTCGTATTTAAAGAAAGTAAAAAAAGTAGCTTTTCCAAAAATTATTCATTGAAAAAATAACATAGGGTGAATGCGCCATTTAGCCGACCAGTGCGTCTTCGACCATTTGATGGTTCATTGTTGTAAAATTACGCTAAATAGATTAACCGAGACACATACACCGATAAACGTAGTTCTTACAGAAACTAGAATATCATATGAACATATGCACACATAAACTAAGTGACTTGTGTGGGTCATATATTTAAGAAAGCCAAATCAGTCTATGGTTTACAACGACCGAGTGTGGATGCGTCAAATTGTGTAAAAATAATAGCAGAGTGTGCAACTTTCACGGTATGTTTTAAGTTGTCGTATTGTAAATTTAATGTCGTTTGTTGATTTCCCATGTCATTTATGGTACATAAAATGAGAATACTTATACTTTACTATATTTTTTTATTGTTTTACCAATTTAATTAAGTGGACGAGAATTGGTCCGTCTTTTTTCAAATACGCACAGTTATCGACCAGGTGGTCGAGATCTGTGTAAGACATGTCCAGTTTGGATTACTTAAGTATCTAACGATCTTTAAAAATAAATAAATAAATGTCATTTAGCAATTTGAATCCTATACCCGTGAATATTTTCATAGCCAATTCGCGTCCACATAATTTATATTGTAAAAAATACAATCGTTAAAAATCACTTGAGGACGAAAACTGGAAATAGACTAGATGACATTCTAGTTTTCGACCAGTTTTTTGTTAATTAAAAAAATACCTCAAAAATTTATAAAATATTTATTATTTAAAGGTAAAGTTATATTTTCCTAAATTATATTTAGCGATGCACAATATTTACAATAAAAAAATAGTGGTCGAATATTGTCGAGTTGGAACGGTTTTCGACCAATTCTTTATGATAATGTTTTATACAGAAAGTGTTTCTAAGTTTGTGTTATTTTAATACAGCTTTAAAAAATAAAAGTGATTGAACTAGTAATAATAAATACAAAGGTTTACTGCCCTGAAACTGAATTTATTGTTGGTCGAAAACTACTCCGCATGTGGACGAAAACTAGATTTTTTGGTAGAAAACTAGGGAAAATGGTAATTTGAGTTTCTTAATTTTATTAAAAAAAAAACTTTGTTGGAATTTTAAATTCTTGACAATTACTGAAAATAGAGTATATAGGTACAAAGTACACTCAAAATTTTTCAAATAATAAATAACACTAAATCCCTTACTTTTTGCTTGCCGAATTTGGCAACTCCACTAATTGGTCGAAAACTGGCGAACTGACCCTATTTACTAAAAAATTATTGAGAGGTTAGAACTATTTGTAAAATTTTACGTAAAATTATGTTTGGAATATTTACGGGCGGCTATAGCCCGAAAAGGAATTTCTCTGCTTTTCACTACTAATATAAGGAATAAAAATAGTATGTATTTTTATATTATTTATTTTGGTTTTAATAACATGAACAGTACCTATTTAAAATTAATGCGGCTATAGTCCAAGTAGGAATCGATGACTTACATACGTGTTAAACACTCTACTTTTCATTCAAAATATGAGGAGGGTAAAAAAATTTAGTTTTTCTAAATATTAACTAAAAATAATAAACATGAGTAGAAGATACAAAGATACACTAGGAGTTAGAACAATTAAATTTATGGAAATTTTTAGTGAGTTTTTTTTAAACCTACACTTTTTACATTATATTTAGTTACTACCCTGCCAAACATAGTTGTTATTCATTGTTTTATAACAACAGAGTATTTTACAATGAAAAATATTAGACATAGAACTTTTTTTACACCGATGGTTACCATGGTTACAAGTCATTCCGGCCCAAGAGAAGGAAGCATTTACTATGAGTTTTTCCCGACCTAATTTATTTATTTATTTAATTATTTTATTTATTTATTTATTGAGATAAAAACGACACAGGTTCAATTACATTTATCTCACAATACAAAAACAAAAGAACAAGGTAATAAATAGGTACATTACAAATTATGTCCATCAACATTATTATTGAGTTTCGAAATTCATTATCTGTTTACTATGACATTTTAAAATTTATGCCAATTAAAAGATATAATTAATATGTTGATACAATACCAAACAATTAAAATGTTCATAAAAATTAAATAAGCAATAATTCAAATTAAACAATGTCAATACAATGAAATAATCAAAGCATAAATAATAATTATTATAATTTATATCAAATCGTCAATGTCAATAGAGCTGTCAAGCTTTTTGTTTCTATCCCATTGATCAATTAAATTTTCACAGTATGTCATAGAAACAGCCACAATAGTTTTCCAGTTATCAAACATAATATCACAATCAGTGTTGGCGGCAAGGAGCTCATTGAGATGGCGGCGGGCACGGATTAGCGGTGACATGGCTCGCGCCACAGTGCGATGTTTACCTACGTAGAATAGATCGTGTGGCCGACCACGCCTATTTGCCGGGACTCCGGGTTCGTCTGGGATAAACAGGGTGCATACCAGATCATGCAGTTGTAGGCAGTCCACTGAGCCTCTAAGTATCTTATAACAGACAGTTAGCTGATCAAGTATCCTTCTTACCTCCAGTGAATGGTAGCCCAGCTGACCGAGCAAAAACTTGGTCGGGTAAAGGAACGGATAGTACCCATACAGTCTTTTGTATAGCGACCTCAAGAATGCCTTTTGGACCTTCTCAAGCATACGCGTGTAGGTGACGTGGTGCGGGTTCCAGACGCATGCGCTGGATTCAAGCTTGCTTCTAACCAATGTGTTGTATAGAGTTCTAATAACTTGCGGATTTTCAAAACTCCTCGAAGTTCTTAATACAAAGCCCAGTCGCAAGCCCAGACACATGGTCATAAAAGGTCAGTGAGTGATCAAAAGTTACCCCAAGGTCCCTAATACAATTTACCCGGTTTATAGGCAGATCGTCTAAGTGATAATTAAAAAGAAATCGGTCTTTTTTCCGGTCTAAGCTCATAACATTACATTTACTTATATTAAAATTAATTTTATTTGTCACGCTCCAATCAAAAATTTTATTTATGTCATTTTGTAAGCCGAGGCAGTCAGAAGGAGATTGAATTTCAAGAAATACCTTAAGATCGTCAGCGTACAGGAGACACTTCACGCTACTCAATACATTAGGGAGGTCATGCATCATGACCAAGAACAGAAGAGGACCAAGCACTGAACCTTGGCTGACTCCTGACCTGGTGTTGTACGGCTTAGATACATAAGAGCCACACTGAGAAAAATGCCTTTGGACCTTAAATCGAATTTAACCTTTTACCGTTGAAATGTAACTACGCAAGATGAATTCACAACACTTACGATGATTTTCACCACGCAAAGCGAATTCAATAAAAATATACCATGTATTATCATAAAAACCACCGGCAAAAAATGCCTTCCGTAAAGTATTTTCAGAATTGAACGTAATACGATAATAATTGCAGTATTGACTATAAAATAAGCGTTACGTTTACGGCGGTTTATATACGGTGATTATCACTATAACGTACGGCTTAATCGGCCTCATTGAAAAGTCAAAACTTAAGAAAGACCACAAAATACACCTTCAATTAAGACGAAATAAAACATACACGAAAGTTTACAATCAACGCACTTACGCGATTTTTTCCGAAACATACGGAATTATTCGCCTTACTATAAAGTCAATATTTAAGTAATGCCACAAAATTTGCCTTAAATTAAAACGAAAAGAAACCAACACGAATGTTTTCAAACGACACACGTACGCGAATATCACTGAAACGTGCGGCATAATTCGCCTTACCATAAAGTCAATAGCTAAATATTACCACAACGTACACCCTAAATTACGACGAAAATATACAAATACAAAAGTTATTGAACGACGCACGTACGCGAATATTACCGAAACGTTCTGATAAATCGGCCTCATCGTAAAGTCTATATTTAAGTAATACTACCAAATTCGCCTGAAATTAAAACAAAAAGAAACCAACACGAAAATTTTCAAACGACACACGTACGCCAATATCACTGAAACGTGCGGCATCGGCCTTACCATAAAGTCAATAGTTAAATATTACCACAACGTACACCCTAAATTACAACGAAAATATACAGATATGAAAGTTATTGAACGACACACGTACGCAAATATCACCGAAACGTACTGATAAATCGGTCTCATCGTAAAGTCTATATTTAAGTAATACCACAAAATACGCCTTAATTTAAAACGAAAAGAAACAAACACGAAAGCTTTAAATCGTCGCACGTACACGAATTTTGCCAAAATATACGGATTTATTCGCCTGAATATAATGTCAATAAATAAGTAATACCACAAAATACACCTTAAATGAAGACGAAAATATACAAATACGAAAGTTTACAATTGAAGCACGTACGTGAATTTCGCCGAAACATACGCAATTATTCACCTTATCATAAAGTCTATAGATAAATAATAATAAAAAACACACCTTTATTAAAACAAAAAAAAATACAATCAAGAAAACTTTCTAACAAGGCACATACGCGAATATAATCCAAACATACGGCATTATTCACCTTATTATAAAGTCAATAGTAAAATATTACCATAATATACACCCCAAGTTATAATGAAAACAAACAAATACGAAAGTTTGTAGACGACGCACGTACGCAAGTATCATTGAAACATACGGATTAATCGCCCTCATTGAAAAGTCAATATTTAAGTAATACAACAAAATACGCCTTCAATTAAAACGAAAAGAAACAAACACAAAAGTTTTCAATCGACCCTCGTACACGAATATTACCGATAAGTTTGGCTTTATTCGCCTTATCATTAAGTCAGTAGTTAAATACTACGACAAAACACACCTTAAATTAAAACGAAAAAAAACTAACACGAAAATTTTAGTAGGCGAATGTCACCGAAACGTTCGGAAATCGTTGAATATTGTCCCAACATACACCAAAAATTACAAGAAAATAATGCAAATATGAAAGTTTTTAAACGCCGCATATCCGCATAAATATTCGAAACATTCGGCATTACTCGCCTTTTCATAAAGTCAATATAACTTAAAATTGATCAAAGACTACAATGTAAACAAAAAAAAACATTTTAATTATCTTTGCGAGCAAATTAATTTATTATTTTAAAGATTATGATTGTACTAGTTATTAATTATAATACGAAATTAAGTGTAGTGGTAGGGATACTATTTAAAAATTATTTGCGTATATTTTGTATAGTTATTGTTTGTATAGTTAGGTATGGCTTGTATCTTCTCCTAAGTTTGATAGGAACGGTTCTTCCTTAATGGTATATCTATGGACGGAGGGACTTTGTGACGCCAGACAGTTGGTTAATGAACCTACGTTGTATGACAACCAGTTTAAGAATATTAAGATCATTGGTGACAGCCCTGAACTTTTGTCTAGATAATATATACCTACTCTGACGTGAACGTGAAGGGAGTTCGCTCTAGTGTACGTGGCAGTTGTGATTAGAATGAATGCATTGATTGTACCTACAATGCTAAAATTACATTTATCAGAACACAACCTACGTTTCTCCTAAATCCTAGACCTGATAGATTTCCATTGTCTACACTTATCTGCAGCAATAATTTTCAATTAAGTATACATTTTTAAGTTAAGCTTAGGTGTGTGGCATAGGCTCTTAATTAGCCATTCCCTTACCGGATTAATATATAAAAATGGTAGCCGAATCTTCCAGAGGTTCCGTATGCATCTATATAAGCACAGATTAGATAAGTACATCACTTCTTTTATCTTGAGGGAATGTCGCCATTTTTATACCTGGTAGTTTATAGATATATACGGAAAAGAAGCGGTATATAACATCTCGGCAGTGTCCTTGAAATAATTACCTACGCCCGCTTGGTAGACAAACGCGCGATAGAGCTGCCTACTAATTGTCACTCTTTAGATAGGTAGGCCCTATTTGTTTGATATAATTTTACTTATTGCATTGTGTACAATTACACCAAGTCACTAAACCAATAAATAAGTAACATTACGAATAAAAAATGTTTTGTCCGGTTGCAGAGTGCTCTAGGTGCTTACATATCGTGTTAGGTATAGGCGAGAGAAACACACGGAGGTACATACTGAAGCCAACCTAACATAATTCGGCCAAATCACTATCGTATTCTCTAAACAACACCTTGCAATCAAAAATTGTTCAGCCAGACGTTTAGATACAGGTCATACAATCGATCAGTGATCACTGATCACGTAGAAATACGAAAACTATTGTAGGTAGGCACTAGAAAAACATTTCACTTGCTCTTGTGCAATCAGGAGTACTGTAGGTAAAGTTAACTATAAACTTTCTGTAGGTACCTACAGAATATTATAGGAACCTACACTACTTACACCTAAATTAGCCATTGAAAGCATTATCTACCTACCTACTTTTATCATGAGGATTTAAAGACGAAGTAAGTCGTAATGAAGATGTGATGATCACAATGGGTGGTTATCTATAACGATAAAAATGCCTTCAGTAAGGCGAAATTTGTGATAGTGGCACGGGTAATACCGTCATAGAATTTCGTTGGATAAAACAATGTTGCCCGCTGATAACAATCTTAGCCATTTATGACACAAATAATATAATTTAATAAATTTTATTGCCGCAAATTTGTCTATTATTAGTTATAAATTTAAATTAAGTTAAACCATTGTAAACATATTATTGACACTTAGACCACTCACAGCGGACGCGAACTGATTTTAATAATCTTTCTTCGGCTTATATTTTGAATTTTTATGGGGGTTTATCAAAAATCACGCAATATCACAAGGGGGAGGGGGGTGTAGTAAGATATCACGTGTATTTATTTTTTCATCCGTTCATGTACTAGTACAATATATGTTTTTTGCATAATTACACCATTCCTTTAATATTATTTTTAAGCCTGTCAAAATTAACCTGCAACCTTCCTATCTAGATATTTTAGTCAAGGTCCTTAATTTCAGAATAAAATAAAATTATACTTTATTATAGTATTTAAAGATAATATTCTAAAAATTAAGCGAAGTTACATGTGATTAAAAGTTAGTATAATTATCTATTTTTGAATACCGATTTTAACAAAAAGGATATAATTAATATTGATATCCTTTTTTACAATTTATTTTATTTTTTTCAATCATTATTTGAATTGCTTTGTCGACCATCGCTTGTAATATTGTTAATTTCAAATCGACAGAATTTTTGGCGACCAATGCGACTCGGATTTTTGGGAGTTCGCATTGGCAACACTGCTATCTAGTTTATTTTTCTCGTCGTTTCGTGTCCGTGCGTGCACGCAGCCACGCATATCACAGTTCGAGTGCATGTTTCGTCCCTATTAATAAAGTAAGATATGGACTAATACGCGCTGGATTTGTTATCAAAATGGGGCTACGCCCAATATATACGTTCCGGGGTGAGTAATCGTATGTTACTGCAAAGGTTATGTTAGTGCTTGCTTGTGTTGACGTTTGCAAAATTGCTAATGCAAATGAGGTTGGTTTTGATAAAGCCACATTATTACACTGACGGACAATATACTGCATCAATGTTCAGGATTATTGTCCGTCGACATGGTGCATCAAAATGGTAACAGCGGGGGTTTGACGGCACATCACAACTTAATCACAGATTTTAGAAGCCCATGTGGTACCTTACATGGGATTCATGGACGAAAATTTTACTCAAATGCAAGATAGTGCTCAATCACACGTCACTGCACAATGGGTGCCGGTGAAATTACAGGCACATGAGACTTAACAACTTTATGTCTCACTGGGTGATGGGCGCAGTGCAGTTTGTCACTTGTGATGAAATGCATCTGTTATAGGCAGAGGTACTTCTTAATACTAGGTGGGCCTCGTGCTTGTTCCATCACAAAAAATACTATCAAGTCCGTAAAGTCTGCATCACATAAGAAAATTTAACTGTACCTACATGCTACATGCTATGTTTATTTAATTGTGGTCTATTCTATGTATTGAAAATTGAATTTTCCAACAGGCAGGACCAATTCAATCCAAAGGAATGCTTCGGGAATTTTATACTATACTACGATAAAAAGTTACAAAAGCTTTTAGAAAGAGGCAAGCTACGAGCGATTCCAGTGACTTTTCATATCTGGACCCCCAAACGCCGTGTCCTATGGACTTATCAATAATTGATGAATGTAAGTATCTCACGTATGATATGTTTTTTATTGTTAATGAATCTGTTGATTACGCTTAAAATATACATACAGTAGAACATTTCACCTCCTCCTTTTTTAAGTCACTTTATAAATTGTATTTTTTAAGATCAGTCCATTAATTCAAATTTTTAATCAACTTCCAAAAAAGAGGAGGTTTTCAATTCGTCGATATTTTTTGTTTTCATAGCTCATAACTTCATCATGTATAAAGTGATTTGGAAAATTATTTTCTTATTTGAAAAGGTCTCATTCAAATTCATGAAAATCGGTTTGGTTTCAGTTGGTTGTTCTAATTTTTTTTTAATTATAATATTTTGACAAAATTGAACCAACCCATTTTTTTAAGATTGTCATTGATACCATAAAGTTACTGAACCATTTTTGATAAGGTTTTAATAAAAGCAAAAGAATATTTAAAATCAGTAAACAAATGACAGAGACATAATGTAACAAAGATTACAAATCTACAACAATATTACAAAATTGAGATTGATTGAGATCATCCACCTTTCGGAAGAAGTCGGTTGAAAATATCTTGTATTCGAATAGTATTAACAGCACATATAGGTATATGACATTTGTTATGTAGGTATCTCAATTTTATTTTTTGGCCATACTACCTCATATACTAAACAAGATAAACCCGTCAAGCTTGGCCTCAATTCATTTGTGTTGGTAAAAAAAAACCAACAGAGTAAGGTTCAACCTAAAATATATAGTAAAAGCTGGTTTTAGAAGAACTTTTTTTAATATTTTACTTATTTATGTTTGTTTGATTTATAATTTTTTCCAGTAAAATTTTACTACCAATAACTTTTTAATTTCAGTTGAGGCAAACATGTAGAAGAAAATTTGCAATAACTATTGCCGTACAGGGTGCAACACCATGGACCGAACTAATTACATTGGGCTACTACATCAAAAATCCAGCTTCAAATACTGTATGATGAAAAAGGAACTATATGTCTACCTCAATGAGTATCGTCATATTTTTTATGTATGTGTGCATGACTGTTTCCCAATCGTTGACATAGATACAATTAATTGACCTAAATGCCATGTTGATACTGATTTCCATATCAATAATTGATCCTAATAATGTTCAACCACTATAAGATTATACATACTACCATATACATACCGCTAATAATATCAGCGATAATATCTCGATTGAGTGACGTAATATTAGAATTTCTTACACCTCCGATTATCATATTCGTGAAATTATAATTTGTATTTATTTCTCATTGACCATATTTTATTACTTTAAGATTTTAGAAACTGTTACATTATAAGTGTTAATTATTAAAATCTGTCAATTTTTTAAAAATTTGTAATAATACTGAAAAGGATCATTATAGAAATGAACAACCTTTGCTATGGATATTATGCTACCCTGAAATTGCAAAAAAGTATCAGATATTCATACAATAACTTGATTTACCCTCGCCCAAACTTATGGAACAGCTAATATTTTGCAATTTCAAGGTTGGTGTCGTAGCAAAACTTATTCATAAAGATAAATACAATTAGTAATACTCGATACCCAAAAGACAATAATAAAACAATATAATGCGTAAAATTTGTTTTATTCTATCTTATATCATAGGTTCGTACGGTTTGTTTTTCTGTATGTATTTGATGTAACAAACAACTTAATTAATATTGATATCCTTTTACAGCATCATGCGAGTCTGGGCAACAACATTTTAAAGTCAGGCAATATAATTCTCTAAGGCGTGATTAGCTGCTTTGATTTCACATCATCAAGTTCATGTAAGTGACGTTGAGCCGCTACGCTACTGATGCAATTTTCGTGTGACTACTCATGCAAGTTATGAAATATATCAATAATTACAAATTACTGCAGTTCTTTTCAAACTTTCGTAGCGGCCGATTGCTCTATTATGTGAACTTTATGATGGTAAAGCAAGTTAATCACACCTTTTATGAACTGCGTTACCTGCCGTCACATAGATTGGTTCTCGTTATTAACAAAACGTTATAATTAGTAAAGAAAACTCAATATACCTTACAAAACTTTTAATAGATCTATCTGTACCGTTACTTTCGACTTACTTTAAGATAAAAGATCGCTTTAGTATATAATAATATACTGTATTTACAAAACGTTATGGTTAGTAAATAAAGCTAGAAGTACCTTACAAAACGTTTAACAGAGCCAATCCGTACCGTTTCTGTCGCCTTACTAAAAGGTAAAGATCGCTTTAGTATAGAATAATATGCTGTATTTACAAAACGTTATGGTTAGTAAATATAGCTTGAAGTACCTTACAAAACCTTTAATTGAGCCAATCCGTACCGTTCCTTTCACCTTACTAAAAGGTAAAGATCGTTTTAGTATAGAATAATATGCCGTATTAACAAAACCTTATTGTTCGTAAAGAAAACGCAAAAAGTATTTCCCAACCTTTAAAAGAGCCGCCATACCGTTTCGTTTGCGTAACTAAAGGGTGAATATTACTTTAGTGAATAGCATATAAAAAGGTAAATAAGGACAAAGCAGCCCTAAATTAAGGTAAAACTATTAAAATGAACAGGTATTTCATTTTATACTAAGACAGAAAACGTGTTACGAATAGATTTAAATCGCTTAGTGGACAGGTTTAAGCACAGTTACTAGAGATGCAAATTTCCTCAAGACAAAGTGGATTAAGCCTTATTCGAGTCAAATATTGCTGCACAACGTTTGACAGGTATGCTCTTGTTTACCATTATAATCGCCTTACGGAAATCGAATCTCACGTTCATACACCTACATTGTTTTATTACTTACCACGTTTAGTACTATACATTTAAGCTAATCTGTACATTTCGTAAGATTGAAAATGTCATATTAGAGCTGTAATCGTGGTATCGCAGCTTGTTGAATTCGCCTTCACTGTACCTCGTTTAACGGCTTCTACGTTGGAAGGCGTTTTTGTCCGTATTTACGTTTGGTCGGTTTTTCGTCTTCATACCATACAAAATGGCCGTTATTAGGGCGCTTTTGACTTAACATTTTTCTCAGTGCATGTCTAACGTATTGACACCGATCCTTCGTATAGTCAGTGAAGAAATTGAGGAGGCCTGGGGTGAAACCTATGGCTGAAAGCTTGCTCAACAATATATTATTATCTATTTTATCAAATGCTTTTTGAAAATCAAAATAAATAACATCGTTTTGGAGCCCGCGATCCATTGCACTAGATACGTAATCCACTAAGCATAACAGGTTTGTGTTTACGGAGCGGCCTGGTCGAAACCGTGCTGCTCGTCACCCAACAGTTGTTTAACCTGTCTATATATATGTTTGTGTAAGATATACTCGAAGACTTTTGCAGGCGCACATAAGATGGCTATAGGACGATGTTCATCAACAAGTGTTCTGTTACTAGTCTTGGGAATAGGGGTCACTCTGGATAATTTCCATTGTTTGGGGTACTTTCCAGTCAAAAGTGATAAATTTAAGATGTAGCAAAGTGGCAAAATTATAGACTTTGTACAAATCTTGAGGACAGAACTAGGAACATTGTCTGGTCCAGGTGAACTAAGTATTTGGTTTCAACTTATTAAGACCGCGCTCAACGTCATCGGGTGTCAGAGTTGGAACACTAATGTAGCCACCCTTCATACCATCTACATTGAAATTATTGCAATTAACTAATGGTAAATTGTCCAAAAACACACTAGAAAAATAGCTGGCAAACGCTTCAGCAGCTTCCACGCCCACAAAAGACTTCCCCTCGTAGGTAACACAGGGTTCGAACCCACCCTTGGACCTAAGGTTGTGTACATGACCCCAAAAACGCTGTGGACACTCTAGTATTTTTTCCTCAATCTTAGTTATATGTGTATTTGTAAGCCTGAGAAATGCGTATTTTTAAACTAGAACGAAGGTCAGAAAATATTTTGTAAGATTCAATGCTTTTAGAAATAAGTCAGTCTTTGTGCATTCTGGTTTTCTGACGAATTTCCCCAATAATCTTCGCATCGAACCATACTGGATATCTATTGCAGTCAGCAACCTGTCTTTTCTTTTTCGGTATCGACTTATCAAATAATTGGTAAATTATACTGTAAAAAGCGTCAGTGGCATCAGAAACATCATTAGATTCGAATACAGGTGCCCACGATGTTTCCACGAGCAGAGAAAGAAAAAGTTCGAAATTCATTTTAGTGAAATTCCAATCGCGTGAGTTATCAATGTTACTAGGTTGCAAACTGCCGGGATTAGTGTTACGCAATCGAAGACTCACGACTATCTCAAGCCCGGGATGGTACAGCTGATCTATTGGTACAAAACCTTCACCTCACACACGTATACCTGCTTCGACTGCGACTCAGTGCACTCCCGCGCCAACACTACGTCCAGAATACTTCCATGAGAATTAACTATGTCATTATGATCAATTAAATGACAAAACTCTAAGAAATAACAATAATAATTTTTAATACAGGCAGAGGCACTATTTAAGTTTAAGTCACCAAAAATAAAAAAATTACTATTTGAATTAGTCAAAAACGATTCAATGTTGCATAAAACGTTCATGTAAGTAGCGTCACCAGCTTTGGGTTTAATATACACGACACATACATAAAAAGAGGTACCGCCATGAGTCACACAGGCCCATAAATCTTCTCCGAGATCCGACTCGAGTTCAGGATGACGTCGCATGGTGATCCCAGGTCTCGCGAAAGCAAGACACCTCCGTGGAAAGTAGCGCGGTCCCGACGTAGCAGGGTCCATCCATCAAATACAAATACAAATACAAATTATTTATTGATGACACCAATGTCATAAGTCAACAGTGTAGATAAAGTATGTAATATACATCCTCTCATATGTCAAGTTTTATTTTACATTAAGTGAGACAGGATCTCTTTAACGGAAAATAAAAAAATATAAATATTGAACAAATAAAATAAGTAAGCAATAATAATTTTATACATTGAAATAATTAAATTCTGATAATTTGATCATTACATTAAATAAAATAATAAAATTAAAAGTCAGGTAATTTTAAGTAATCATTAATATTATAAAATAAATTATGTAGAAGCCAGGACTTTAACTTGTCTTTAAAGGCTGCGATAGAAGGTGCATCTCTCACGCTTTGGGGCACTCTATTATAAATGGCTGGCCCTCCGACGTAGACTGACCTCTCGGACCTAGCCAGGCCGTGAGCCGGTGTCACAAGTTGTTTCTTTTTGACGTTGCTTCTAAGACTATATGCGGTACATATGCCTCTCTGTCGGAACAAGTCCAGATTACAGTGTACGAACACGGCTAACTTATAGATCAACTCGCACGGTAGCGGAAGTATACAGAGCTCCCTAAAGAAGTCCACACACGAAACATCGTCAGAGACTCCGTACATTGCGCGCAGGGCTCGTTTCTGCATTACGAACACTCTGTAATAGTCTGCAGCGCGGCCCCACAGCTCTAGGCCATACGTCACGTGACTGTGGACGGTGGCGAAGTAGCAGGAGCGCACGACGTCACGAGTGGCGGTGCTGGCGAGCCGCCGGAGCGCGAAGCACGCGCGGCTCAGCTTCCCGCACAGCTCGTCAATGTGCGTCTCCCACGTGAGCGCACCATCCACATGGAAACCTAGTAGTTTCGTACTGCGTACCTGTTGGAGCGCGCTGTTTCCGTTTGCCACAGAGTATTGTATGGGTGATTTGCCATTCAGGTTGAACGTTAAGAAGCAGGTTTTCTCTTTATTTAGGGCTAATCCGTTCGACCTAAACCACTCGTCGAGTTTATGTGCCACCGAGTTCAGTTCTAGTTCCAGTTTAGCACTCGTCGGAGCTGTGATCACGGCGGCAACGTCGTCGGCGTACATGTAGATCTCGGCATTCTCGACGGCTCCTGGTAGGTCGTTCAAGAGTAAGCTGAATAACGTGTTAGAGAGGCAGGAACCCTGCGGGACACCCATCACGTTCATCAGCTCAGAGGAGAGGGCACGGCCTCTGTCTCCCACCACAATTTGCGTTCTATTGGCCATGAATGACGTGAGTAATGCCTGGGCTGGCCCGCGGATTCCGTGGTAGTTTAATTTATTGGCTATTAAAGCGTGATCCGCAGTGTCGAACGCGCACTAATCGCACTAATTCAGCATCATTCACGGAATCGTCTAGGAATGTCTCCGTCGCAGCGACTAGTAGATGATCAGAGACTAGAATGCTAGGGTACCATAGGTGCAGTTTAGTTTTCAACCCGCGGACATTTTGGTAAAAAACATTTACCTGCCTCGATGCGGTACACGGCTCATTGAGGGCCGACTCCAGGCTGTTTATTTGAAGTGGATGCACGCCTTTTGTAATTGACCCACTGCTTGACGCGTGCATTTTCAGGTCACACATTTATAGAAAAACATTTTTCGTAGCAGTCTTCGGGAACTCCTATCTTATAGGAATTATACTGATTCTTCGTTTTCAGTTGTTCTACGGTGACAGACCTCTGGGGGCAAAGCTGATTTAAGTAAGCTTTAATTTCGTCTGTGCTGGATAGCATATTCCATAAGTGGAAATATTTACGAAACTCAGCCGCCTTCAATGACGTCACAGTAGGTCCGGCAACGCAGCGCATCGATACCTCGCGCCGTTTTTTGTACCTCCTTCCATTCGTCGTGGATCGGTTGAGATTTTGGTGGATCTGAGTCTTGGATTTTAAGTACCTACCTTTGGTGGTGCAACTTCTACCGTGTTCATAGTCGTTAAGGCAGTTTCGGTGGAGACATTGGGCGAGTAGATAAGCACGTCATTTCTCCGACTACAACACTAAAAAGATTTTTTAACAAAAAAATTGAACCGACTTCAACACTCAAAAGTGTGAAATAACTTGTTGAATTTGGTACCATGATAGTTCAAAAGTACCTATTATATATGGTACCTATCACAATATGGTACTTACCGACTTCGACAAGTTATTTAACACATATTTTGGGTGTTGAAGTCAGTAGCTACCATATTTTGTTTTAAATTTTATTTCTATCATTTTAGTGACCCTTGCTACTTACGGGATCGATTGTCATTCATTGTCACGACTATATCATCAAGATAGTTATTTTTTTTCCTGTTATTGGAGTGAAACTCAAAAACGGCTTGACCGATTTTGATAAAATTTAAATAGGATCAAACGACCAGCATCAGCTTGCGAACAAAATAATAATTTTCAAAATTAGTTCATCCAGTCTAAAGTTCAGAGGTAAGTAACCAAAAAATAATTTAAATAATATCCAGTAGAATTGAGAACCTCCTCCTTTTTTGGAAGTCGGTTCAAAAACTTCATACGTCGACGTGAGTGACTAATTATAGTACCTACCTATTATACAAAACATTGAATAACTAGATTTTACATTAAGAAAACTAAATCGTTTTGCATTGTGGTAGGGCATTTTGCGAATGCCGCCAACTACTAAGTACTACCCACAGGTAGAAAATCTGTTGCCAAGCACATAACGGTATGTTCCGGCAGGTATCTTTGAGAGACATTATTTGTATATCCAGGTTAGACTGAACGTCATCTTAGACCGCATCATCACCTATCAACAGGTGACTTTGTGGCCTATCAGCTTTAAAAACAACTTAAATCATAGTTACATTAATAATATATGAATGTTATAAATGACCTAATAGGAACTACTACTAACTAGAATAATAATTTTCTACGGAACCCATTCTATATTTACAGGGCGGAGCTACATTCGGTTTCGGAGTGCCAACTAAAAAAAATATTTCCTGTGTGGATATACACGTATCTCATTGGTCGAATGCTTGGTTCATTGGGCGACCGTGAGCGCTACAGCCAATGGCAGCCGTCGTCGGCCGGCCGCTTTGTCGGCGCCATTTATCATATCACAGGCCGTCTGAGAGTTGCCATACGTATCGAATTTACCTCTTTTGATGGTAAAATAGAAATATAATATGGGTATGAATACCATATGGTGTGGCATATATATCTGTGATCTTATGTTTTATTTGAATAAATTTAGGTACTTATTGTTTGAGATAAAGTGTGTAATACATAAAAATAATTACAGGTTTATAGTCGAAATACGAGCAATAGGAAATGTATGTTGATAGTTATTTTTCTAAATGTGATGCCAAGTAACAAGTAATACAGCATGCTAAGCGTCAGCCAATTCAGCCGGTCTTGGGGTTCGAATCCCGCTTGAAGGAAATTATTGTTAACATAAAAGTATATTTATAGTATGTTCTTGCTGTTATAAAAAACTTTACACATCTTTACTGTTTTGATATAAATATAATTAATAAACAAAGATAAAAGAAAAGTTTGCAGTAGCGGGATATGAGAGGTGCGAGGGGCGTAGGGCGGGTCCTTTGTATTTGCCGCGAAGCGACTTCCTGTTTATGTTTTATTTGAAATTACTTTCTTTCCGTTAGGTGCGTTCAATTGAACCGCACGTGCCGCTATGTGCTACTGCTGCCGCGACGTCCGCGTCGGCGCCACGCCACGCCATTTGGCGCCTCGATTATTATCGTTCAAAACACGCGTAGTAGTTTTGTTGTGGTTTGTGAGTGAAAGGAACCAGAGAATAACGCGTCTTGAATCTTCATGATTGGGGTAAGTCCGATGTAATAATTACAACATATGCATCACCATTCATTTGATTAACGTACTTACAGTTTTCTCTGATTGTTTTCTAATTGTTAATGATTCCTATTCTATATTGCAGTAGGTACTGATAATGTAAGTCGGTTTCTACGTGCGGATGGCTTTCAACTAGTTATTGTCATTGTTTCTGTGTTAGGTATACTTACCTATTTCTACGATAAATGCGACGTTTAGGTGTGTGGTTATATGTGATAACAAGGCATATGTATGATACACCTGTGTACGCTTAGTCTTATATTTTCTCTACTTATTTGAAAAAGTCGTTAGTGCTAGGCGCCATTAAGTCTGCCGCTGTGCCGCGACGCCATGTAGCGCCGGGCGGGCGGCGGTCGCGGCGCCGCGCGCCTGCGGCGCGGTCGCTATTTTTTTTTTGTTAACTCAGTCGTTTGACTGGGTGAACCGATTTTTATAATTATTTTTTTATATGAAAGCTGATGCTTGTCGTTCAGTCCCATTTAAATTTTATCAAAATCGGTCAAGCCGTTTTTGATTTGATTTATCTTGATGATATAGTGTCGTTGACAGTGAATGACAATCGATCCCTTATGTAGCAACGGTCACTAAAAAGAGGTACCTACTTAGAGGTACATACTAGGCACTTACCGTGCGCACAATATTGTGGTAATAATGGCACCAACTTCAACAAGTTATTTCGCACTTTTGAAGTCGGGTTAAAATTTGTTTTAATTTAAATATAATGGTACCGCCGCGCCGCGCCGCCACCACGCGTTGGCGATACAGCGGGCATAGTTTAACTTGCCTGATTTTTAAAGCAAACATAGATAGATGTTTAGGTTTACTATATTATCTACATGTACATAATATATGATGTTCTGTATCTGTACATGATGTTGGTTTTGCATGTACCTAGGTACCTACTATAGAAGCAGTATCGGACATTATTGCTGATTCTATCCATGATGGTATAATAGCTTCTAATAAATCCACTGTAATTTTGAAACCAAATCAGTCAATTACTGTCGCGTGTAAAAATTTAGTGCCTACATAGGTACTAACTATATTATGTATATTTTTACTCAAGGTAGGTACACAGACTCAATTACATGCAATGTTGTTCATATCCGAATGTATGAGGAGCGGTATACCTACTATACTTACAAGTATTGGTACTACTCCACACCCCTTACATTTGGGAGAGTGGTACCTATATTACCTAAGATGAATTTTATTAATCCAGTAACTTACTAATATTTCAAAAACTACATATTAAAACCAATAAGATTCTTATTAGGTGGGTAACCTACCCAACTAGAATCTTATTGGTTCGCTATACCCATCTTCCTTCTGCGGTTGATTTGACGACGCGGCGCGACCGCGCCTCTTGTAAGAGCTACAAAACTATTCAGTGGATGCATTGAAATACCTACGATAGCTTGTGTGATTCTTTTTAATAGCTGATAGGCTAGCCTTTGACCACTATTTCACGTGATGGTAAGCGATGATGTGGCCGAAGATAGAATTAGTAGCTCTCGAGGACAGCTGCGGTTAGAGTGGTTGGCGACAGATTTTCTTCTTGAGGTGGAACCTTCCTCCCTCCCTCCAGGCGGGCATTCGCAAAATGCTTTAACACCATGAAATGCTCTACGCCACCATGCGTCACTACACACTACCTGAGGTAATTTGGTGCCGACTTATAGGTAGGTACACAAATATCTACATGCCTGTACTTCCCAAAGGGGTAGGCAGAAGTGTTATTTACGTTATACATGCGCCGCACAGTATTTAAATAGCAAGTATTCAAATTCAAACAGTGCAGTACCTACATGTAACGAAAATACGTTGGTATGCACTCGCTCCGTGCACTCCACGGACACGCTTCCCTCGCGCTTCGTCTATTAATGGTGAACTGGCAGGTCAGTTTTCTATACAAACGTCGTAGGATGCGAACCCTTATTTGAGGATTTAGGTCCAAAACAAAGCGAGCCTCGAAACATTTTCATATGTTTTCGAGGATGACGAGATTAAACGGTATTATGCTTAATTCTGGACCTGAAGTCTCAAACAAGGGAGTGATCACCCCACGACGTTTGTATGGAGAAGTGACCGGCAGGCTTATAAATGCAGTCGTTTTAAATTCTTCTCGGATTAACTATAATGAGTAGTGTCTTCAGTATTGCAGTGGTATGGTTGTTTTTTGCATTTTGTGTTGAATGGTTTGTACATACGGTATTGGCTTTCCTTTCCAGTAAACGTCTCCATGGCAACGGCATGTGGCTGGACCGTGGCCTGGGCGAGAAGCAGCTCTACGCTCGGCGGGTGGCAGCGCCGCCGACGGGTCAAGGAAACCTGCACAAACCTACGTCGAGAGACAGGTGTGATTTAGTCATATTTCTTTACAATCATCTTTGTACCCAACGCGCATGCCCACTGTTCAATATAAGTTTACCAAAATGGATGATCCATGTATCATCATCAACAGCCATGACGTCCACCACTGAACGAAGGCCTGCTCCGTTAAGTGTTTGCTACAATCCACACGCTTGGCAGACGTCGTGGGGGTCCCAGTTTTTCAAAAAGCGCTGCTGCCGTCCTGGTATTTTACCCTTCGTCGTCCTTACGACTCCCACAGTATTTAACACTTTAAAAGCTGGTGCTTCCCGTGTGGTCCAATTCAAATCTCATCAAAATTGGTCAAGCCGTTTTTGAGTTACACTCCATTAATTTAAAAGATTATTTTATTTATTTATTACTCATTGACAGTGAATGACAATCGATTGTGACAGCCGGACGGACAGCAAAGTCTCTGTAATAGGGACCCGTTTTTACCCTTTGGGTACGGAACCCTAAAAAAGGGGTGTGGCTGTGTTATAGACACGGCCATTTGTTGTACCTGAATCATACATCTCAGAATGGCGGGCTCTCCCCTCCGCCGCGCGCTATGTTTCTTTAGCTATTCAATGGTGTCATTGAAATTTGGATGCGAATGATAGATATGTAGCTGCAACGCTAAACTGTATCCCCCGATTTTGTATCATTCGTTTTCTTTTTAATTGTGTCTCTATGGAAGTAATTTTAAAGCATCGAGATACTACGTTACAGGTCAATGTTTTAAAGACGTATTCACGTCAAAATATATGCAGCAGATCAAAGCACTTTCTTGACCCGTAGGTTGTAGGTGGGTCTGTAATTCTGTATTCTCCCTGTTTCTCTTATAAGTTCCTTAATTATTCCGTAGATGGCGTCAAAATCAAATCGTTTGTAATTCGAGCAAATATTCTTATAGTGTAGGCCTAAAAATATGCACTTACCTAAAACCAAATTAAAGCTAATTACCATTCGGTATATTTATAGGGTTTATCGTACATTTTATCGGCGTTATTGTCAGAACGGCCTTTCGTTGTATTTATTTTGGCCAATTGTATTTATTTCTTGTGTTAATGTTCAAGTAAGCGGTAACGGCGAGTGGGTGGGCCGGAAGGAGAGCTACCATCGGCAGGAGACGGCGAGTGGGTGAGCCGGAAGGAGAGCTACCATCGGCAGGAGACGGCGAGTGGGTGGGCAGGAGCTATCATCAGCAGGAGACTGCGAGCCAGTGGGCCGGAAGGACAGCTATCACCGGCAGGAGATGGCGACTCAACTCTTAAGGGAAACCTGCATACACTGACAAGCTTTACTACAAAGGTGAAATTGATTTATAATAGATATCTCTGCATACACTGATAAGCTTTGCTACAAAGGTGAAATTGATTTATAATAGATATCTTCGCCTGTCTTCCGCTATTCTAACCATCTAGGGTCAGTAAAACTAACTTTTGAAGAGCTCGTAGCGAAGTTCGCTTAGCTGATCTGAACCGATCAGCGCCTACGTCCGTCGCGGTCATGAGTTGAACGGGTGACCGCTGATGACGTTAGTACTGAGCGTGCACGTGTTTCGGAGGGCACGTTAAGCCATCGGTCCCGTTTGTTGTCTTAGGATGGCATTCGTTATGGTGGTAGGGCATTTTGCGAATGCCCGCCTTGCTAGCTACCACCCTCAACTAGAAAAATCTGTCGCCAAACACCAAACGGTGTGTTCCGGCAGCTGTCCTTGAGATCCAGTAATTCTAGGTAAGACTGAACAACATCTTTGACCACATAATTACTTACCATCAGATGAGACAGTGATGAAAGAATAACCTATAAAAACACATGCGGGGAGGCCAGCATATTTTTTGTTTGATACAGTGAAGGTGCACCTAGATATGAGGGTAGTGCATGTAGCTTGTGCCTGTCTAGCTAGATACCACCGTCAATATGAAATCTGTCGCCTAACACTTAACGGTGTTTGAGGCAGCTGTTCTGGAGAGCCTGAACAACCTCTTCTATCATAACATAATTTACTCTTCGACCATGATATAATTATTATGTAGGTGAAATAGACGTCAAAAGCTTGTCTATCAGCTGAAAATAAAAATAAAATAAGGATGCTCAGCAGGAGATACACAATTCGACTTAATTGTAATGCTATTGTGTTGGAGCAATCACAATCCCATCTGGTATTAAGCGGTAATCTCTGCCTATAACAGATGCAGTTTGACACAATTAGAGAACTTCGCTACGCCTATCACACTGAGACGACTGAAGTCGTGTCCCATGTGCCTATAATTTCACCGGAACCTAGGTACGGGTTCCCTTCAAACCGGAACACAGTAATGTGAACATTACTTGGCGGTAGATATAGGTATGGTGGCGTTACTATCGTGGACGAACTCGCAAAAAGATTCTATTGAATGGAACCGAGTTCGAATTCATTCAGAAATGATAGGTTTATAATATATACCTATAGCGATTAATTAATTCGGTGAGTGCGGCGCGTGTAGCTCCTGCGGCGCTTCTAGATTTGGGTTAAGGATATATTTTTCAGTTTATTGGGTATAGTTTATAGAAAGAACTTAGAAACCTATATATATATATATATTTTAAGAAATTATTGAGACAAAACTGCCTGAAAGTGTCACGCCCATAAAATTCCACTTGCATTGTGTCGATGGCGGTTAATTCAAAACTAGGTTTAGAGTGTAACAGAGTTTTCTATAAATCGAGTAGTAAAAAACAGTTTGAATGCTCATGCCAAGACGTAATACTGAAATCTAATAATTAGTTATCCAAAAGGCGCTAAATGTTTATTAAAAAGAGTAGTGGGCATAGCACAGACCGGAGACATATCTCCCCAGGAGATGATAAAAATCTTCTCCCTCAAAAGGGAGTCTCCATTTTTTATCTGTCTCTTTGTCCGTCTGTCTGTACGATTCCAGTCTCTAGCTCGCAAATGTAATGGAGTTAGGTACAATTGGTATTAGGTTACACATAAAAATTATGTGTAGGCACCAATATCGAAAAAATATTGCTTCTATTTCCTATGCTTTCTATATTCTATTAGCCTGGCTAACCGCGGGTAGAATGCAGAAAATTTGTCGCCAAGCGCCAAATGGTATGTTCCGGCGGCTGTCCTTAAGAGTCAGTAATTCTAGATTAGTTTGATATCATCTTTGACCGTATCCTAACTTACTATTAGGTGAGATAGTGGTGAAAGGTTAGCTTTCAACAGTAAATAATGGTTAGTTGGTTTTGTTGACACAATATTTATGTTTGAGTTAGGGTAACGGCAAGTGGCTGCCCCGTGGAGGCGTGAGACCGCGACTCTCGATGGGAGCTGCACACACACTGCGAGCGAGAGCGTCTATTCAAAAGTGAGATTCCATTTTTATTTACTTTTCCATCTAGATAATGTCATCTGTCTACCTTTATTTGGATTGTGTAGAAATTGGTAACTAAAAACCGTCATCTTAAGTACTTCATCAGCACACTTATTAAATTTAAAGCAAAGTGTACCACCCCATCAGCACACCCCTTCATTAGGTGGACGGGGATACAGCTCAAGAAGAAAGAATGTCACATTTTATATTCATTAAAAATTTGTTATTATCCTCTATAGATTTTTATCGGTCAAAATGTCAGGGACGAGTCCATGCCACGCCAACAGGACACCTTGTGGGACTAGCTGCTAAGAAGCGTTTCATACTTTGACATTACCTACACTTAAGTTTTCCCATGGATAGATTTTATAGATCCATCCATGGGTTTGCCATAGAAACCACATTGGCTCCATAGGTATGTGTATAACACATTTTCGGATATTTTTATTTAAAATAATATTGAAAATGTGATATTTCAGGTGCCAAATTGTCAATAGATCAGGTTTATACATATAAAACAGATTTATGAAAATATCTTCAGCTTATTTCATAAAAAATATGTATCCTAATATTGTTTTCTCGGATGGTTATCATGCAGCAACCATAAAAACAGCTTGCTCCATTTAAAATAAAAATGCCCAAATATATTGGACCTATCTGGACGACAGTAATTTTATTTCTACTCTCGCGTCTCTTGCCGATGTGGCGATCAATGTGCGCGAGTGATGCAATCGATCTCATAATTACTAAAGCAATTATTTAAATGGAACTTCAATATTCCAATTCTGCTGAGATACACTGTACATAACGCTTAAGTCAAACCACACTTTATCTCATTGACAATTATACAACACACGCATTTTTATACATAAAACACTTATTAACAATAGCGTCCACATTGACATATAAACTTCCCGCTGTCTGTCTGTCCCTATATATGCTTAGATCTTTAAAACTAAGCAACAAATTTTGATGTGTTTTTTTTAGTAGATAGTGTGATTCAAGCGAAAGGTTTATATGTATAGTACATGCACAATATAACAGAGAAACACTGATATTTTAGAGGTTTCTAATGTGATGTCGTAAATAAACACTTTTTTGCGATTACGTTGCAAACGCTGTCTGAACACTACGAGATAGATAAAAATAAAGTGCTATAGTATTGTACAACTTGAAAAGGGCTACAAAAATGTCCGCAATGGTATATGTAGGTATATCTCTGAGGAATAACCCACAATGACCATTTTTTATCCTTTACTTTTTACTAGAAAAAATGGCTTATTTATGAAGCGATTTTTAGCAATACAGCACCAATCCTCTTCCAATTAAATACCTTAAATACATGGTGCATTTAAAATGGATCAATATGGGCCTTTACGACATGTTATTTCAACGAATATTTTCGAAGATATTACAGATTATTTAGTATTTCATTCATAAAATCAAAACAAATTAAAAAACGTAGCAGTGCTTGTTTTGTTATCTTATCAAAAACAAGAACAAACTACGGTAAAAAAATTATAAGTATTGAAGGAGCACAAGTTTACTACTAATTACCTATGAATTTAAAAAGTGAGGTCTCATTTTCTTAATTTAAGACTAAAGTAAACGAATATGTTACCTCAGATTGTTTGTTAGTCCAATAATGAACTAATGAGTACTCACATTACCTCATGAAAAAAGTAAACGACGCGACGGGACGTGAAAATTTGTACTGTCTACAAAAACATGGTAAATAAATAATTGATTATACGAGAGAGTGAGAGACACAGCATATCACGTTTGGGCAACTGACGACGTGCGCATCAGGTCATTGCCATTAAATTAAGCGCAGGCGTCCATACTTTCAACACCTTATAATGTATATGTCCGTCATTTTGAAAAAATTCCAAAAACTGAATTGATTAAAAAAATTTATAGACATCAAACCTGCTCACAAAATTTCGTGAGAAATGCGACCTGTAGAGGAGAACTACCGGACATACGAAAGCATTTTTGTCTTAATTGAAGCAGAGCCGCTTCGCTTGAACTAAGTTCTCGCTCGGTCAATGGGAATAAATAACTTAATTCCAACACTGTAAATAATGAATGCCCATGGGGTGCCAGGCTAGAATAACACACACATTCTTTTCTGTGTTTGAACAAATTCGTTAAGTTCTTTTTATTTTGTATACATTTGTATGTTTTAATTTAATTTCATAATCTGATTCTTTCCAGTAAGTGTCTCTGCGGTAACGACACGACGAGTGGCTGGACCACGTGGAGGAGACCCGCCCCTCGGCAGGAGACCGCGACTCTCGAGGGAAGCTGCACACACTGCAGTGGGAGCGTTGATTCAAAGGTGAGAATCACGGATTTAGGAAGGGAGGGGATATGGCACGAGGCATTTATTCTACTGATCCGCATGTCGCAGTTTTTCAAATATCTATCCCCACTGCGCTTCACACCTACAAATGAAACAATAAACTCTTAAAGTAATACACTGAACGCAGGGCTCCCATTAGCTACTCACACCAACTAATTACAATGCACACTGACAAATCAATCAATCAAAGCAAAGCGCTCGGACATCACAGTAACAATAAAAATTACTCCTCCATGCATACATTTACACGTACGCTAGGGCTTGATACTATCGGTAAAGTGGTATCGAAATAAAAACTACATAGTTTACCTGAATAAGTAATTGAGTATAAAATAACATTTCATGCTACATATATTCAAAATTCATGTTTTATTTATTTTCATGTCACCTAAAATTTTATGAAAATGTAAGTAAATAATATGAAAAAATAATTGAATATAAAATAAAACAGCTTGCACTTGGTTTGAACCGTTGTAGGTTATTATTTATTGAATAAATGATACTTGACAACACATTGTATGTATGTAACTTTATTAGTTTTTATATTGTTTTAATTAATTTCACACGTACTTCTGTCAAAGCAGTCGTGGTTTGGGGTCAATTCGCATTCTTGGGGATTATGTAGCTCCAAAAACAAGATGCCTGTGAGTGGACTTTCTCCGATTCCTAAAAGTTATGAATGCAATTGAAAACGCAGTAACTGTAGTCGGCATACTATAGTCACTACCTGCAGGATGCGATCGGCAAGGAGGGTAAGCGACGCGCTGCGCTGGACGCAGTAAATATAATCTTGTAGATAAGATTTCGTCACCAGATTTCAAGAAGTTCTCGATTGCCCTCTTCACCGCTCGCATACCGCAGGTGGTGCCTAGCATTAGTGCGCGGACTATAATAACAAAGATAATATATTTTTATATTTCATATCATGCATTATTCGTATAAAAAATAAAAGGTATGTACCGAAAATATATGACAAACTTTTATTTTTGGGACTGCCCAATCCAAAAGTCTGCGACTTTTATTCAAGGGTTGAAACATCTCTTCCCAAAAATGGGCTGAACATATTCTGCTATTTTTAAATGGTAGCCAGGTAGATCCCCTGCCTGTCGCTTCAATCCATTTTTCATTAATATTTGGATCTTTTGGGAAACTGAAAGGAAATGTATGTTCTGTTTTAAAAATATCTTCCACTTTACAACAGTCAATTATTATAAGTAGTCTCTTTCCAAATAACGCTTGCAACATTGCTTTAAAGTTTATTAACAACATTTAGCAGGCTCGTAAAAGTATCGATTGATATAAGTATTTCTATAATGTATCTACCACATCACTAACTCTCGGCCAATAGCAACGGCCGTACTACGCGACGATGCGCGCTTTCAAAATATCGCTAACGCAATTCTACATTGCGGCATTTGCTTGTTGAGTTGTAAACAATTTTATAACATTAGGAGCAATGGATTTCGATAATGAATATGCTATACTTTTGTCACTGTTTGAACATTTTCAACGGCTCTGTTAACTTCGTTTGGGATTATGATGGATTTTAAATAATAACATATGAATTCTTGTATTTACATGTCAAATGATATTCCATTTATGCTATAATTCACCTTGTCACTTTTGTTCTTGCACGTAATGACAGCACAACTGGCATTTGGTGGTAATTACACGATGTTTGCACGACCGTGGACAAAGTGCGACTGGCGCGCCGATATTTACGATTTTAACTAACAAGTTCTCTGGAACATAGAACGTATATAGAACGAACGGCGTGTCAGCAAATGAGTTTTTTCCCTATTTCGAGGCGTTGGTTGATAAGATTGGAATGCTTGAAATACAGTGTATTATTGTAGGTGATTTTAACATTGACTGTCTCGTTGAAGTTAGTGCTGATAAGAAAAGATTGTGTGATATTCTGTCGGCTCATGATTTGATCAACCTTGTAGACTTTCCCACTAGGATAACGTCACACAGTGCTACCTCTCTGGACCACTTGTATACGAATATACCATCAGAGTTAATATTAGTCTCACCAGTTTCAGCTAAACTTAGTGATCACTTAGCTGTTCGAGGGGAAGTAACGCTCCCTATTCGCGAACATGCTTCACATACTAAGCTAAGTAGAAGCTATTCCCATATAAATAAGTGCAACTTTATCAGCTCCCTCGACAGTGTAGATTGGAATGAGATTGTTAAATGTAATCCGTCAACGAAGGAGTTGACAATGGCTGTGATAAATATAATACATAATAAACACGAAATTAGTTTCCCACAACGACGAGGTCCAGTAAGAAAAAAGTCTTCCTGGATAACGGCGGACATAAAAAATATAAAATCTTTATTATTTGACATAATTGAATTACATAATAAAACTGGTAATGACATTATAACTGAATTGATTGACAATTTAAATATTAAATATGACGAATTGCTGCGCAACGAAAAATCTTATTTTTATTCCACTCAGATGTGTCAAAGTACTAATCCCACAAAAACGATGTGGAGTATCGTTAATGAACAAAGGGGGAAATTTAATTCTTGTTATCTCGACTTCACAGACATTGTAAAAAACTCCGTTGGTGAGTCATTCCGGAATAAACATGAGGCTGTAAACGCGATGAATGCTGGGTTTGTAGGAGCTGCGGTGGCGTGCGGCGCGCCGCCTGCCGACCCCGTGCGCGTGCGCCGTGTGCTCGCAAACACCTGTCTGCCCGCCGATCGCTCGCTGCGGTTGATTTCATTCACTACAAACGAAGTGCATCGCATAATAACCTCACAAATTCCGCCAAAAACGTCGAAAGATGCATACGGGATATCCATGCAGTTATTAAATATAGCAGCCAGTTCTCTCGCACCCATTCTAGCTTTGTTGTTCAACAGATGCCTTAAAAATGGTATTTTTCCTGAGCCGCTTAAGATAAGCAAAGTTACTCCTATATTCAAGGGAAAAGGGAAACGCTCAAATATTGATGGTTACCGTCCAGTGTCAATTATACCAGCCATAGCAAAAGTGTTTGAAAATGGATTAAGTTCTCGGTTGTTATCGTATCTGTCTTCGATAGATGCGCTGTCTGATCGACAATATGCATATCGCAAAGGTCGTTCGACAACCGATCTGACCCGAGAGCTAATCCGTCGTGTTATAGACGCCCGCGAACGGAAGCTGCAAGTAGCAGTACTATGCTGTGATCTTTCAAAGGCGTTTGACGTGGCGGATCATAACATCCTTGCAGTAAAGATGCAACACTACGGCATTAACCACAAACCACTTGAAATGCTAAAAAGTCTTCTAAAAGATCGGTCTCAAGTGGTAGTGGGAGATGGCGGACAAGTGAGGTCGGACCCTCTAACATCAAATATGGGAGTCGCTCAGGGTTCTTCAGTGTCCAATATACTTTTTACATTGCTGCTCAATGACCTGCCAAATGCTATATTGAATGCTGACATACTTATGTACGCAGACGATGTAGCTGCAATCGTGACGGCGACATCGGTGGACTCCTTAGAAGCAAGGTTGAATGACACTGCTACTCAACTTACAGTATGGTTTCGTAATAACGGTTTAATACTCAACGCAGCAAAAACACATTTCGTTCATATAAATTTATCAGGACACTTTGTGCGTCGTTTAAATGTTATAGCAGACAATACAAAAATTGAGCAAACATATAGCACCACTTTTTTAGGTTTTGAGATGGACAGTGGCCTGACCTGGGAGCTGCATATGCACAAAGTTTGTGGCAAGTTGGGAGGGGCGAGCTTTGCACTCGGTCGACTCTCTCGTTTGCTACCCATAGACGTAGTAAGGTCCTGCTACTTCGCAACTATACACTCAGTACTGCAATACGGTGCAGAGTTGTGGGCCAGAGGCGCAGACCGAGAAAGAGTCTTTCGATATCAAAAACGTGCCATAAGAGCTATCGTGCGAATCACCAGCGACACGCCAGCTAGACCGTATTTTAAGTCTCTTAAGATCTTAACTCTACCCTCTGTAGTAATATATCAAGTAGCAGTATTTGCTCGGGTAAACATTGACAACTATCCAAAAGTAGGTGATTCACACACATATCCAACACGCACCAGAGGTCAGCTGGCCGCTGTGAGCCGTTCCCTCACCAAATCTACAAGGTTGACTCACGTTATGGGACCGACAGTCTATAACAAACTACCTAAACACATTATAGAATCAAGAAATCTTGCTGTATTTAAATCAAGATTAAAGCGCTGGCTTATTGACCAAACTTTCTACTCAATTGAAGAATTTTTTGACATGAAATGATTATAAAATTGATTTTAATTTTTATTATTATTATTATTATTTACCATTTTTGACATTATTTATCGTAATTTAATTAATTATTTCTTTAATTTTTAAATATACCTAGGTATATTTTAATAATCTACTTTGTTAATGAAACCTGAAACTTTTTATATCACGTAACTTTTATTTAATTAGTATGTATCCATGTAGTAAGTACCTATAACTTACAACTTCAACAACAAATCTTTATGTATAATTGAAATTATTATTAAGTGGACCTGTATATAATTATACCAATAAATACTATGAACTATGAACTATGAACTATGAACTTGTTGCTGCGACACGTGTCACGCCTCCTCGGCACATCCCCTCCCTTCCTAAATCCGTGGTGAGAATTGATGCTAAAATAGTCAGTAAAAATATAAACTCACTCACACAACAAATAGTTGCCTCAAGTTTGTGTTTCAGTTTAATAACGATACTGCTGTATTTGAATGTGTACTACTCAATCTACGAATAAATATTATTCGTAGTTCTCGATATAGTTTTTGCTCAAATGAGGTCGGTATACCGTAAAATTCCTCTATCGCTCTATAGAGTAACCGTTATATATAATTATATAGGGCCTAATAGCTTGCAGCAGTTCGGTTTTTAATAATAATAATAACTTCATTTCAATCAACTAGGATCAAAGGACTTAAAACATGTTTCTACTAAATTACAAATTTTACATATAAGTACCCCTAAACATCGACCGTGAATACATGCACAACAATTTTGTACAACAGTTTTCTATTATAGTAGGTAGTTATATAGGATAATAAACTAGAACAAAGTTTCAAATAGATAGATAGATAGATAGATAACTCTTTATTGTACACCAAAATAACAAAATCATCATAAACAATAACATAAACTTAAGTAATGTTGTACAATTGGCGGTCTTATCGCTAAAAAGCGATCTCTTCCAGACAACCTTTGGATGGAGAGAAATTTAGCCATGATAAATGACGGTGGTGTATAATACAAGATTAAAAATAATTAACTTAAATAGGTACTTTATGTAACCTACACTTTATGGTAATAACATTACATAAACATTAATCACACATACAATATACATAATAATATCTACATAATACATACAATAATATATACATAAATATTCATATATAAATAATAACAATATATATATATATAAACTAATAATGAATGAGACAAACAAAATAAGTATCAACTAATCAACTTTAGAGACGGATTATTAAGCGAGAAGTACCATTCTCTTACTTGATTTTTAAAAATAGTGAGAGACTGTGCTTGCCTTATGGAAACTGGCAATGCATTCCATAAGCGAACTGCTTGGACTGTAAACGATTTATCATAAAAAGAGCTGCTATGCTGAGGCATCTGCAGGCAGAGATTTTCTGATGACCTGAGTGTAAGCGTCCCAGAATGTTCAAAGAATTTAAACCGTTCTTTAAGATAGTGTGGACTGTTGGGGTTAAATAAAACGGTGTACAAAAGGGAAAGAATGTGAGTATTTCGGCGAAGTCGTATAGGAAGCCACTTGAGTTTATTACGAAATTCAGAGACATGATCATATTTGCGAAGACCAAATATGAATCGTATACAAAAGTTTTGAAGTCGCTCAAGTTTATCTAGCTGGTCCTCCGCGAGGTCAAGATAGCAGGCATCGGCGTAATCTAAAACAGGAAGCAAAAGAGATTGCGCAAGCGCAACTTTAGTAGCAGTAGGCAGAAAATTACGCAGTCTTTTAAGAGAACCACCAGACGAAAATAACTTGCAGCTGACGGCTTCAATCTGAGGACCCCACTGAAGACATTCATCCATAGTGATGCCCAAGTTCTTGACACTTTTACTGTAGGGGATAGTGACTCCATTAAATTCTACCCCAGGTAACATTGCCGAATCGACTTTGGCTAACGTTCGTGAGCTCCCGACAATCATGACCTGAGTTTTACTCGGATTCACTTGTAATCCAAAGGCTTTACTCCACTTAGTAATTTGGCGTAAATTATAATTAGTGACGTCTATAGCAGTATTAAGATCGCTAAGTGAAGCTTGAGTGTAAAATTGGAGATCATCGGCATACAAGTGATAGGGAGAAGTAATATGGTTTGATATAGAATTAATGAAGATTGCAAACAAGAGAGGTGATAACACACCACCTTGAGGAACTCCGGCTGAAGTGTTACACCAAGAAGAAAAGGATTCTTCGAGGCGCACTCTCTGTCGGCGACCATATAAATAACTACGAAACAAATCAACCACTGTTGGAGATATGTTAATGGAGCTTAGTATTGCGAGAAGAATGTCAAAGTTGACATTGTTAAACGCGTTGCTGAAATCCAGCAAAGTCAAGACAGTAAGTTTGCCGTTTTCCATGCCAAAACGTATATCGTCGGTGATTTTAAGTAGCGCAGTAACCGTACTGTGACCTGGGCGGAAACCGGACTGAAAAGGATTGAGCAGATTATGTCTGGAAAGGAAATTGCTTATTTGTTTGTGGATAAGCCGCTCAAAGACTTTAGAAAGAAAAGGAAGTATAGAAATAGGGCGATACTCTGAAATGGATGTAGGATTAGCTTTTTTAGGTAATGGGATAATTTGAGCTTCTTTCCATAAGGAAGGAAACAAACTATTTGATACACAAGTATTTAAAATATGACAAAGGATAGGTAGAATTATATCAAGTATAGGGATCAACATGTTTCGACTAATACCGTCTTCTCCGACAGCATTTGATGTAATCGACAAAACGCTCTTCCTAACATCACAAGCAGTGAATTGACTAAAAACAAATGGATCAAGGTCAGGAGTTGAAACTTTAGACAGATGTTGAAGTGTAGAAATTTTGTTTGAATCATCTATACAAAACGATGATGAGAAATGTTTGTTTAGGGCATTTATGTCTAAATTATTTGAAAAAGATTCCTGACGTGATTTGCCAACTCCTAGAGACTTCAGAAACTTCCAAATTTTACATGGATCTCCGTTTTCAACGGATTTATGTATATGGCGCCGTTGAGCATCCCTAAGCACTGTATTGCAACGATTCCTAGCTTGTACGTATTTAGTTTTATTGAAATCATTAGGGTTCAATTTATATTTACTTTTTGCCATGACTTTTTTATGCATCATTGTTTTATGGCCTTCAGTGAGCCAGGGTGCAGGAAGATGTTTAATTTTGACGGCTCGTAAAGGGGCATGAACGTCATATAACGTGGTTATTATGGAGTTGAAAATTGCAACTTGATCGTCCACCAATTTAGCATCAAAGACAGGCGTCCAATCTATATTCTGTGCATCTTTCTGAAATAGATCTTGATTCATGCCACTAAAGTTACGCTGAAGAATTATTTTAGGTTTTACTTTTGGAGGACGAATTTTGTAAGATAAAAAGAGTAAGTCATGATAAGAAAAGGCATCAGCAGAAAACTGGCCATGCTTAGCAACATGCTGTGATGAAGAAACAATGATAAGGTCAAGAAGAGAAGGATTCGAATGAGGAGCATGATGTAAATGCAAATACCTACTCTCGTGGCAATGACTTACCAGAACCTGTATGATCGCATTCCTCGATCTTACCAATGACATGGATGGGGGGCACGCGGGCCGTCGCAAACATTTATTAATTTTAATCTGTTAAATTGTAATTTATTAGATATACTTCAAATATGAAAAAAAACTTTTTTTTATTATAACATGTATAACCATTATATAGATTTAATAAAAAAAAAATACTTATGTACTGCGCCATCTACTGCTATTTACGTGAACTATATACCATTAGGGATTTGCTGAACATTTCCGTATGTTGCATAATTGGAAAATCCGGGCCTAAAAAGTGCCATCTTTATTCTGAAGATGGCGTGGAATTCAAACCTAGCTGTTACCTATGAAATTACAGCAAAACTTGAATCCGCTGTTTTATACACTTAAATTATTCCGTGCAAGATAAATTTAAATAAATAACTTGTTATAATAAGCTTTCTAACCATAGTTTTTAAGTTTTCTTTTTTCCGACCGATTAGAATGAAATTGGGTATGGAAATAGTTTGAGACCCGTGAAAAAACATAGGATATTTTTTATTTATTATAGAGAAGAGGTTAACGTTTTTATACGCGATAACCGACATACGCGCGGGCGGAGCCGCGCCCGGAAAGCTAGTAGGAATAATGTTAAAATAGCATTTATTAAATAATGCTAAAATAGCATTTATTGACCGAGCGAATGGCGAACTGTTAGCGATGCGCCTCGCGTTTCAGATTGAGCAATAGTTCATTCGTATGTTTGTCCAGTTTTTTTTAATGTTGAAAGATGGAACAAGTAAGGGGCTTAAGCGAAAACCTGTGCCTATAACAATGGACTTTGTTTTGGGATCCGTACCTACCAAAAGGGCTAGAAGTGCGTCTCCGCTGTATGTCTGTTTGTCCGTGCGTCCGTATGTCGCGAGCTCGTTAATGGAATGAGTGATAATTGTTTTTATGCAGCAATCATATAATGTAGGTCCCAATACCGAGAGAATATTGAATTTACCTGTATTTTCTGTGATAAATCATCACAGAATGCGGCCTGGCTAACCGCGGGTAGAAAGCAGAAAAATTGTCGCCAAGCGCCGACTGGTATGTTCCGGCGGTTTTTCTCAAGAGTCAGTTCATCTATAGGTATTAGTCTGAACAACATCTGTTGACCGTATTCATTTTACCATTAGGTAAGATAGTGGAGAAAGGCTAGCTTTCAGTTATTAAATAATGGTTAGTTGGTTTTGTTGACACAATATTTATGTTTGAGTTAGGGTAACGGCAAGTGGCTGCCCCGTGGGGGGGGGGGGGGAGGCCGGAGCCCTCGACTCTCGATGGGAGCTGCACACACACTGCGGGCGGGAGCGTCGATCCACCTCCTGGACTTTACGGGAGACCTAAGTACAGAAGGTAAACAGCATACCTATTTTTGGTTTATTGTTTTTCACTACTTGTTGTTACGCGCTGAAACTAAAACTTGCTAAAACATTGAACCTACCCTAATGTACGAGCACTACGAGTAATGCACTGAAACTTTGTTAGAAGAGAGCATTAATGAAAGAGCTGAGAGATTTTGTAGTACATGTTGTATACTTACTTTATAGTATTAGTTACTAGCGGCCTGCCCTGGCTTCGCACGGGTAATAATAATAATATAAGCTTTTATTTTCTTACACTCTACTTAAATAACATATTCCTAACTTTTCTTAATTCTATAATACATTTTCTAATAATGAATACCTTCGTCTATTCTAAATATTTTTAGTGTCAGTACCGCTTTGAGCGGTGAAAGCCTCCTCCATCTGCTTCCAGCTCTCCCTATCTCTCGCTGCCCGGCTCCAAGTAACACCTGGTGTATTGGCGATGTCATCGCACCACCGATTGCACGGTCTTCCTGTCCGTCTCTTTTTATCCATGGGATACCAGTTAGTTGTTGTTTTCGACCACCTTTCGTCTGTTACTCGTTGTAAGTGTCCCGCCCATTTCCATTTTAGCTGAAGAACTTTTTCCACAGCGTCTTTTGCCTTCGTCTTCTTCCTTATAGTGCTGTTTTTTATTTTATCTTTCAGCTTGTGGCCCGTGTAGCTTCTTTCGATTCCTCTATGGCACACTCTTATTTGATCGAGTGTCTTCTTCGTGAGTGGGCATGTCTGGCATGCGTACGTGAGGCATGGTAACAAACACATTTCCATTGCTTTAGTTTTTAATTTTACTGCTAAGTTATTTTTGAAAATATCTTTCATACTCCAGTACTTATTCCACGTATTTTTTGTTCTTCGCATAATCTCTTTTTCAGTGCAGACTTTGAAAGTGATCAGATGTCCTAAGTATATGTAGTCCTCTACGTATTCTAGATATGTGTTTTGAATTTCTATGGGTACCTTTTGTAGGTTGGTCATTATTTTTGTCTTCAAAACCACAAGTTTTCGAAACCAGTAACGTTTTAAAGCGACCATTCGTAAGTAGTGATGGCTTCAATACCTTTGAAATCCGGAAAGCATGCATAGTATAAAATATTTGTCACATTATATTTAAACCTTCATGCTCCTAGCCTATGTCTCAACGGCGTTTATTTTGTATGAAAGCGATAATAGGTTCCAAGTCTATAGAAATAAGGTTCAGGACGATTGTAACTACAATCATCGGAACGGCAACGCACTCAGAAATATTTTTGCACAAATATTTGAATATTTAGGTGGGAAGAAATGTTTTTGCTTATTACGCAAAAACTATGAGGCCCATTGTTTTGAAAATTTTGGTGCCGATGGCACAAGCTATTAAACAGTAGTCTAGCCTTTCCCGTTTGAGCTGTACAGCATGTGCTAGCTGGGGACATGTGTCTCCAGCTTACACGTTTATTTGAGCTTGTAGCTCCAAAACCTTAATAGCCACAGACTTGAAAATTTTAGTGCCGATGGCACAAATTTGGCTCTAAATTTTGACATATTAAACAAAGTCGTAGGCCCATTCGTTCAGAAGATACAGATGAGCAGCTGTAGACACGTGGTCTCCAGCTTACACGTTGTAATCGGGTCAATACTACTACAGCTTTCAAGTAGGGCGTTTAAATTTTTTTGTGCCACTTGCACAAATTATGCTCTAAATCCCTGGCTATAGTATATAATCATATCTTCAGCCGTTTCGTATATACAGCATGTGTCAGCTGGAGACCATAACGCCAGCTAACACATTAATTGTCACATGTAGCATCGAAGTTTGTTTGGCACCTAAATTTTGAGTTGGTATTCATAATTTGCACTAAATCTGCTCTAAATATTGGCATATTCAGAATTAAGAAATTTCAATTGAGTAAGCTGGAGACATACACATAAGCGATGGGCCTGGGACTTGCAACCCAGGAGCAGGGTTACGAGGCCTCTTTATGATATACCAATGCTCCCCTTCCCGCTCGAGCCTCCTCCTCTACCTAACCAAATTTGGTAAGATCCTACTAATGCCGCCTTAGATGCACGTTCTAGGATGGAAGTTACGGTTGGTCTTGGCAGGCAAAGGTCTTTAAGTAGGTTATATAGGGATTTCGCTGGTATACCCCTTGCTCCAACTTCTACAGCATATAAATTAACCACATAACCGTTTTTGGTTAATTCATTTGTTAGGTCATAATATTTGTTTGTTTTTATTGTGTGGTCTATAAGTATGTTCGTTTCCCACGGTGTGTGCCCTCTGGTATCGATTTCGTGTACTAGGGTTTAGAATATTTGGTTGCTACAGCCTATGACCTCTACTGGCGATTACACGTACTTGAACTTCTAGTTGAGTTCTTGAGTGTTGTCGCTACTCGCCGCTAGGTGGCTCGTGCAGCACCCTCTAGTTAAATTCAGCTGAACTAAATATCGAACCAAATATTAGTTTGACCTCTCCCCCACAGATGGCGCTATACCAATTATTGATATTTCGAACAATTTGATCGTTGATAATAAAACGGTTTTTGAGGTAATGTTTTCGAAAAAATAACACTGATCTTTCACTGAATTACTTGTGTTGTTGGTTGTGTATTTAGCGCACTTGCACAGTCTGGGGAGTTAAGTATCTACTTCGCTTTGTCCACTCAATTCACTATGTTTTTCGACAAGTTCTTTAGGTTTTGTTCGCTTTATCTCACTTCACAGAACGGTTTTTCAACACTGTCTACACTATTACACCAGTAAAGCGAGTTCTTCTTCCTGGTTCTTCTGTTTTTTTGCTTGAAATATGTTATTCGCACGGGTATTGAACTTAAACTATATACTGAAATACATTAAAAGTAGTTATTGTAATATTACTGTAATAGTTAGACATTGTATTGCGTTTTTTTTGTAGATATTGATGTCCTCTATAAAATTGTAGTACATCACTTTGCTCTATTGTCAACAATATCCGATATACAATTTTTTGGTATTTTGTTCACACGTAATACATCGAAGTTTTCAAACGGATCCCAATTTTTTTGAAAATATTCTGAAGCCTATGTTAAGTAGTAAATATTTTAGTTTATTCTATACATACCAAAATACAAATCTTTCCTTCTTATAATATTAGTTTAGACGTTTATTATCTTGAGGATTACTTTGAATTGATCAATTTTGTTAAATTTTTATCACTTACCATTGCACGATGTTCGTGGAGGCTGACAATAAAAAAATAATTATAACCGTTAAATTATTTATTTTTTACATATATGCTTGTATACAGCGCCACCTATCAAGGTATTAATGTACTACATAAATGTACATACATACCTACTGTTACAGTCTAGGATACATACCACGCGAACCGACCGCAGACCACTTCATTATCTACTTGACAATTTCACTCATATTTTATCATACATATATATTTCACACTTTTAACGTATTTATTTTATATATTTATTATTTTCTTTCATTTACATATATTTTTTTATTTAACCGACTTCTATAAATCTATCCTTTTTTTATTCGATTAGGCGACTCAATTTTGACATTTTTTATTTGAAATATGGTTTCTCGCATGTGGTCCCATTTAAATTTCATCAAAATCGCTCAAGCCGTTTTGGAGTTACACTCCAGTAACTGGTTATTTTTTTCCCTATCTTGATGATATACTTACATAATAGGTACTTTTGAACTATCGTAGTATAGACTTAAACAAGTTATTTGTCACTAAATTAAAGTCAATTTATTTTTTTATGTAATATTTTTTTTCTTCTATTTCAGATAACAGCATGATGTCTGCATGAAAAAAATTTTGTGAAATCAAACCTAACAAGTGAGTAATTAATCTTGACGTACCTAGTTCAGTTAGTCTACAAACTTGTTAAATGTCACTTTTCAAATCACTTATGTTAACTAACCTAAGTTTTAAAACGAAAAATCTTGGCTAATTATTCTTCAAATTCAAATTCAAATATATTTATTGCATGAACATGGGTGATATAAAAGTTTTTAATTGTGCAAAGTTCTCCATATTCCACCTTTATGGTATGCAAAAGTTAGTAAAATTTAAGTTATTTTAGACATATTATTACAATACCAACATACATCATTATACATACAAATAAGATTCAGGTAAATGAAATTTCTATTAAATTATTTATAATAAATGTCAATTCACAGTGTCAAATGTCAATGATAGTTTTACATAGCAATAAGTATAGATTAAAAGATATATGTCAATTTGAATTACAGTTCTCACACTAATTATAACGGTCATTTAAATATTCGTTAACTGTGTAATAACTTTTATTAACTAGAAAAGTAAAAAGTCTTTTCTTAAAGGTAATAACGCAATCAGAATCCAGTATCGATTTTGGTATGTGGTTAAATAGCTTCGGAGCCATACCAAGAACGCTTTTACCAAACAATGCAGATGTATGTGGGAACTCGGCGACTTTGTTTTTATAGCGATCGCTTTTGAAAGCCTGAAACAAATTCCTATTTACATAGGTAAACAAGCTTACTTCATATATGTATAGACATGGAAGTGTTAATATCTTGAGTTGCTTAAAATGTGGTTTACAAGAGTCTGTTGTTTGTAAATGACACACGGATCTCAAACACTTCTTTTGTGCCTTAAATATTTTTTCCCTATTCGTACAGTTACCCCAAAATATAATCCCGTAACGTAGGGTAGAAGTTACATACGCGTGATAGGATGTGAGTACTGCTGATGGGCATACTACTTTTGAAAGCATGTACAGCGCGTAAGAATAACTGCTTAATTTAGCGCAAACTACTTCAGCATGTGTATTCCAGCTGAGGCATGAGTCTATATAGAGTCCTAAAAATTTCGTTTCTGAAATGTCATTTATGGATTTATTAGAATGATTAATGTTAAATGTCAATTGCTTATAGTTATTAAATATCATTATATTAGTTTTGTCAAGGTTTATTAAAAGATTGTTGCATGTCAGCCAATTAATTAAATTATTCAATGTAGTATTTATCTCTGGCTCCAGAGATTTTTCTTTGTCTCCAATGAAAACAACTGTACTGTCATCAGCAAAGAGCACCATGGGATGATTTATGATGCTGGGCATGTCATTTATGTATGTAATGAAAAGTAATGGCCCAAGAACGCTTCCCTGTGGCACACCGTATTTGACTAGTATTTTATCAGATGAATATGTCTTTTCAGTTTTAGTAAGTGGACACAATTTAGTAATTTGTGTTACTTGGTACCTATTTTCGAGGTAAGATTTAATTAAACGTAAAACATTTCCACGTACCCCATAGGCTTCAAGCTTATCGACTAGTAAGTTATGATCAACGTAGTCGAAAGCTTTAGTTAAATCCATATACATACAACACACAGGCAATCTTTGATTACAGCCGGTAATTATTTTCTTCAATAGATTAAAAATCGCTAAATTTACGGATTTGTTTTTTCTAAAACCGACCTGCTCGTCCAAAAGTATACTGTATTTATCAAAATAATTGTATAAACTGGTATGAATAAATTTTTCAAATATTTTTGAAAATACTGGGACTAGAGCAATTGGTCTATAATTATTAATTACTTGTGGGTCCTATTTTTTGAAAAGTGGCTTTATAATCGTAATCTTCAATTTGTCTGGGAATACGCCACTTTCTATACATAAATTTATAATATGGCTTAGTAAAGGTGAAATTATATCAACAATAAATTTTATAACTTTCGTATTAATTTCATCGTATCCCGTACTGTTAGTATTTTTAAGCGATCGTATAATGTGAAAGATATTTTCTGGAGTTGAAAGGCTCATATACATAGAATTTGGTCGCGTCATTCTGAGCGTATGTGCATTTTTATTGTCAACGTTACGCGGCTTTACTTGATTACTAAAAAAAATGTTAAAAGCTTGTACTATATCATTTGGATTTGTCAAAAGTTTATTGTTTACATTAATTTGGTCAATATCACATCTAGGAAGCCTATTCTTGGATCCATTTATTATGTTCCAAGTGGCTTTTGATTTGTTGGAAGCAGTTTCAATAGCATGGTTATTACGTGATCTTTGAGTCAATTTAACTATATGCTTTAATCGTTTAGTATATGACTTAAAAGATGTGTAATTTGCAAAGTTAGGATATCGTCTAAACGTCCATAACATTTGCCTTTTCCGTTTGGTACACAGTTTTATACCTTTTGTTATCCATTTAGACTTCTTATAAACTATATTTTTTATTCATGTCAGGGGAAAACAAAGATCATATAATAACTTAAAAATTTCATAAAAGTATTTAAATGCTTCATTTGGGTCAACACTTGAGCGCACTTCACTAAAACTCAAACTGCTTAAATAATTTTTAAATTTAATACAATTTTCCATGCTGCAATTACGTTGAAATCTATACCAATACTTTAATGAATAGAAGTTCTTGACAGGACATCTGAAATACTGAGCTGTATGATCAGACAAACCTAGCTCAACGACTTCACAAGACGATCCACGCAAGTTATGTAAAAAGTTGTCAATACAAGTTTTACGCGCAAGTCGAGTCGGCTCATTTACTGATATTTTAAGGTTGCAACTTCTGACTATATCTTTAAATGTACGGGTATTTTTGTTGTTTTTTAATATGTCAATATTAAAATCACCACATACTAAGAGTTTCTTGTTTTTAAAACAAAATTTTGTCAAAATTAATTCAAAATTTTCAAAAAATATGTCAAATGCTATCTTATGTTTTATAGGTGGTCTATAGATGCAAATAACTATTAATTTATGTTCAATAATTTCTACAGCACTACATTCAATAATATTGTCTCGAGCAAATTCATTAACTTCAGTTATTTGTCTGTACCTGTGAGCATTATTTATTAATATGCACGACCCACCATTACGTTTTTTCCTATGATAACTAGCGACTATGGTAAAGTTGGGGATATTAATTAATGGAATATCGCTTTCCTTCATATTATGTTCAGTTATACATATGACATCTACTATTTTCTTTTCTTGTTTTAGTTCTTCTAGTTGTATAGTAAGTAAGTCTGATTTATTAATTAGTCCGTCAATATTTTGGTGTAATACATTTATGTTTTTACGAACGAAAAAACTGCTGTGTATTTTGGTGGCTCCCACTAGCAACTGCATCATTTTTAAAGACCGATTCAGTTTGCGTACCTTTATTCACTTTAACTGCATTAGCGTAATTTACCTTGTGCCTCATTTTAGTCTCTTGTAATTTTAACTTGTAAGATATATTCAACATTACATTCATAACAGATTTACAGATTGAACTACAAATGATGTATTTGTTTGGAATATACCTGCTATAATCCATATCGATATAAGTGACATGATTGTATTCAGAAGATATGAATCTCAATTCATAATTTAGTCTCTTTTCATTTAGAAACTAATTATTAAATGGAATTTCAGTCACGATCACATTTGTAAATCTGTAATAATTAAAAAAACTACTTAATATGAACTTAAAAGAACATGGGTTGTAATCATTCATACCACCTAAGATAATAATATAATCTTTTTTTGTTAGTGACAACAGTTCATTTTTGTCTGAATTTAAAATATCTCCTAAAGTAGCGTCTTGTTTCCAAAACGACTTTACAATATATTCTGATCCTACAAGGCGCTGTAATGTTTCCCTCAATATAAATCCACGTTGGTCAGCTAATATAATAATTTTCCCCTTTTCTACCTCTTTATTTTTCAAGTGCGAGTCACTCAAATTTATACCCTTGCAATAATTTTCATTTGACTCCAATAGACATGCGTCATTTCTTCTTTCATAAGACATATCTTTGCCCAAGGAGACACGTTGTTGGTGTTCTTCTTGATTACTTCGAATTCCTTTTTGTGAAGCTGCATCGGGAGTTTTTCTACTCGCCATTTTATTTTTATGATTTTTTGCAAAGGACGTAGTGGTACTGGATCCCTGATGTAAGTTTGTACTGGTTTTTCTATTTTGTTCGTCCTCCGTTGATTTTATTGGAGAAGATGTTAAACTTTTATTGCCTTTCTTCTTCTTTTTCGATTTTGGTGACTTTATCCGACTAGAAGTTTGCTCTTCTAACTCTACAATTGATTCAGATACCTCTGTTTTATCTTTTTTTTGTAATTCCAATGTCAGTAGTTGATTTTGTTGTCTTAAATTTTTTATTTCCTCATTTGCACCAAGCAGATCTTCAGTTAATTTGTCAATTTTATTATTTAATTCGTGAATAATATCATTTTCATTTAAAGAAGTATTAGGCAAGCTCATAGTTGTCGAATTGAATACTGATGAATCCGTAGACAATTCTGACACAGAACTGCACTTACGCAGTGGTTCTCTCTTATTTATTTATTTTATTTATTTATTTATTTATTTATTTATTTGATCCCCAACATAATGCACACCGTTTCAAAGTACAAGTAAAGAACAATATAGAATATGTTAAGTGCCATTACAATTATAGAGGAAGACTACATGCGAAAAATGAGCGAAATACAATTTTGATTATGATTTTACATATATAAATTAATAATAACAGCGGGATTATAAATTCAATTACAATTTAGTGTTATAAATGAACAAAAAAAAAGGAAAACAGAATTATAAAATTTACAAAACAGAATTGTCACAAAGATTAATTAAGGATAACTGCTTTAAACTTGCAAATGCTTCCATTGAAAAGGTCCACGGAATCATTCTTCGAAATGTCATTGTACTGTTTAATCATTCTATTCAGTGGCGCATTATGGCCTAAATTTGTTTTTTTTTTAGTACCTACGAGTAAATTGAAACTTGATGCCCTCTTTGATCTTAATGGTACAGAAAAAGTTAACAAAGACAACAAATCAGGTGTGTCCAACAAACCATTTGCAAGCTTAAAAAGAAATGAGAGGTCAAGCATTTGTCTTCGATCCGCTAAAGATTTCATTTTAAAATGATTCAATCTTTCAGGATAACTCGGAATGGTTTTAGCTAAATTGCAAGAATATGCAAGATGCCGCAAAAAACGTTTTTGTACACTCTCTAGGCGCTCGATATAAACTTTGTATAAAGGATTCCAGATCACACTGCAATATTCCAAACCGCTACGAACTAAGGCGTTATAAAGTAGTATTTTAGTTCTAGGATACTTGAAATTCTTGCAGTTCCGCAATAAAAAGCCAAGACACTTGAATGCATTAGAACAGATGTTGTCTATATGCATGTTAAATCTAAGATTATTATCCAGCACGACGCCTAAATCTTTTACACTATCTACTTTTGCCAATGTAACATTATTGATTTTATATGTATTATGGATTTGTTTCTTTTTTCTTGTAAATTGTATCGAGTAACATTTTGATGTATTTAAGTTCATGCCATTGTAGTGACACCATGTAGTGAGGCGATTGAGGTCAGCCTGTAAAAGTTTTGCATCAGAAGGGTCATTAATGATTTTAAAAATTTTCAAATCGTCAGCAAACAGAAAATATTTGCAATGATGAAAACAGTCACCGATATCATTAATAAAAACGTTGAAAAACAGTGGCCCTAGATGAGATCCTTGTGGTACTCCAGAAACAACTGAAAATGGTTCAGACGAGTAGCCATTAGCCACAACAACACATTTTCTACTTGATAAGTAGGATTTACACCAACTCAACACTGGCTCGGCTATACCATAAGCAGAGAGTTTTCGGAGAAGTAATATATGACTCACTCGATCAAATGCCTTGCTGAAATCAGTGTATACAGCATCAACAGATGCGCGCCCGTCTATTTCAAGAGAAATATTATCAACAAAGGAGACTAAGTTTGTAGCCGTTGACCTAAGTTTCATGAAACCATGCTGGTGGATACTTATAATTTGCTTAAAATGCCACGTTAAAATAGAATACAAAAGTTTTTCAAAAATTTTGGCAAAGACAGGAAGTATAGAAATGGGCCTGTAATTCTGGACCATATCTATACTACCATTCTTTAACAATGGAATAACTAATGCAACTTTCCAGTCTGAAGGGAAAATGCCAGTTTCCAATGATTTGTTAAAAATAAGTCGCAGAGGATGTGCTAGTGCTGGAGCACATCTAGCAACAAATATCGACGGAAGACCATCAGAACCAGCACCTTTATGAAGATCAAGTCTTTTTAAAATTTTTAATACTTGATCATCTTTAAACTTAATAGAAGTTATGTAGTTATTTGTCAGTACCTCCGCACAATCTTGAGAGCTGGGTGAAGGTATAAAGTTATTATATACTGCAGAAAAATGATTGGCAAATAGATTACAAATATCCTTACCATTGGTAGCAATGTTATGACCTAGAGACATTTGAGCCGGATAATGACTAGAGTTTTTCTTTTTGTTTTTGATAAAGGACCAGAAAAGCTTAGGATTTGAACGTAGGTTTGATTCGAGACGAGTGATATAGTCTGTGTAACATGTAGTCATGAGATGTTCCGAACGATTTTTAGCTAATTCATATGCTAATGAGTCTAAAGGATTATTATTAAATTTACGCAATTTATTTCTGTATTTTAGCTTTTCACGCAATAGCTTTATTAAATTACGAGAAAACCAAACAGGATATTTTTTCGATTTAGGTGTGACTCTAGGTACATGTTTATTAATAGCCTCCCGAACGTATCTATAAAAAATTATGAGCATTTCATCCACAACTATACAATTTTCAAATACTTTTTCCCAGCATATTGCATTAAGATCTTTAATTATATTTGCATAATCAGCCCTATAAAAGCAAAAACGATTACTATTAATGGGAGTTAGTCGAGAGTTGGTGCAAAAAGATATACAGAATTCTACAGGGGGGTGGAACTTATCAACATTGGAAAGAGGACTGTTACAAATGTCAACATTAATTATGTGTAGGTCACTTAATATGAGATCTAATATTTTACCTTGAAAATTCCGCGTATTATTATATTGTTTTAAATTATGAAGCCTAGCGAAGTCTAGGAGCTGATTTTCAAAATCGCAATTCTTCACTGCGGTAGTCAATGACTGAGCATTATCAGTAAAGTTCCAAGCTATAGATCCCATATTGAAGTCTCCAAGTAGCATAACATAATTTAGAGTACCACATTCAATGACTTGGCTAGAGTTGTATAAGAATTCTTCCAAATTTTTACGCTTCAGAGGTGAAGGTAGGTAAACTGCGCAGAAGTGCAAGCGCTCTATACCGCCTTTATCGTTAAGACATTCAATCTGAATCCATAAATCTTCACAGTGTGACTCAAGACTCATTAAGCGCTTAGATTTTAAGCATTTAGTTACTGCAATAACTGTACCGCCTCCGTCTTTTTTCTTGGAAGAACTACAAGATTCTCTATCTCTCCTATAAACCACATAGCGGTCGTCAAAAAGTTCCGAATCGAAGACGCTGCCATTTAACCATGTTTCGGTAAGAACAATCACATCATAGTTACTACACACAATATTATTAAAGAATTTAGTAGTTTTGGTTTTTAAACCTCTAACATTTTGATAATATAGCTGAAGCATATAAAATGTAAACAAAAAATAAAATAGGTACAAGATTATCAGATAAATGAAATAGAAAACGAAAATTAACAATAAACTTTTCTAAAAAACAACAATAATACTAATACAATCAATGAAAGAAAAAAAAAACGGGTTTACAGGATAAGCAAATGATTAAATATTTAGAATTATGATCTAACTAGTTTATCTAAAGTCTCCAAGTTCTTTATCAAAATGTAATTAGAGTGTTCAGACTTTCTTATAAACACCTTCCCGTCGCGAACCCAGACGAATCTATAACTTAGCTCCTTGGCTTTTCTGCGAGCAGCGGCGTGCAGCGCTTTAGTCTCCGAAGTGAGGTGCTCTGAGACGTACACTGCGCTTTTCTTGCCCCCGTAGCCCAGGTGACTGGAGTTTAACTTGTCACTTCGGTTATTTCTATTGAACCTTATCACTCCGGCCAGGAATGTATCGCGTAGCCGGCGACTGCTAAACTTCACTAAAACAGAACGCGGGCGCGGACTAGCAGCGTTTATCTTAGCAATTCGGCTACAATAATGCAAATCGGATTCGGCAACGGGAGTCTCAATGGTATTGCCGAGTTGCTGTACAATGTTATATAGATTTTCGCTAGAGTGCTCAGGCAAGCACTGTATTTCCAAATTGTTCGAGCGGGAGTGCTGCTCCACCAAGTGTAATCGTTGCGTGAGCTGACAACTAGAAGTACGTAGTTCTTCGATTTCCTTTTGTTGACGAAAAATTAGGTCCTTATGTAATTTACACTCACGATTAAGAACTTCTTGATCAGAAGAGAATAACGCTAGTGCCTCATCAAATTTGTCCAATTTATTATGAATATCACGAATAGTCGAGTCGAACTTCCTGTCCAGCTCGTCTCTTATAATATCACGTATGATGTCTGCTGATAAGCAGCCGCAGTTCCCAGAACTGCGAGGCTTAGTGCGCAGTGTGACGTTATCAATTAGTAGCTGTTCCGTCGAGGTGTCAATGTGTTTAAGTGCAGAGCAGGCGGCAGGTGAACGTACAGGCGTATTAGTGTTGTCACCTCGTTTCGGCACTTTACAGCGACAGGCCAGGCATATCCATGAGTCTTTGAAATCCTTTGTAAATCCGTCAAAATCTTCCTTACTAAAGTTCATACAAGTGTAATGGTACTTTCCTTGACAACGACAACAGAGCAATACCGATACGTCGTTTAAAGGATTGCAACAACCAGAACACTTAAAAGCACTCATTGCATAAATCAAGATCTTACGATTTACAGTTATGGATGTAAATAAATCACGCAGTAAGCAGCCGATCCGGTTGACTGACGGGTCGCGCACAAAAGAGCCTATGTGCCGCAAAATTACGCTGCACTTACGCGTTTCTATAGAACGTTAAAGAAATAGGGAATAGGGACAAATACACTTTTTTCACAGATAACAAACAATACACTAGTTAGAACACTGAATAAACTGAAAGTTAAACTAAAAATACAGATGAAAAAACTGTTTTATACACTAGTTTTAGATTTAAATATATGCAGCGAAGTTGAAAAGCTGTCGCTCGCTTGACGTTGAGGGTACCTGAGCTTGCCTAATACTTCTTAGTTACATAACTGTACTCCATTCTATATATTCAAATGCTCATGAATTACGAAACATAAAATTCAGTAATGACCAAAATTTATGAGTTTTATAAGATTTTCTAGTTTGTTATTCTGGCAACATTGATCAACGTGGTTATGTCAAAGCTTATCATGCAATAATATTGTCTATACTTTATCTATTTGTCAAAGTCCCCTTCTCCCCCGGACCTCAGCTCAGAGCAGACGTGTTTAACGAGTCCCTATTTTAATTTTTAGTAAATATTTTAACAAATTTTGTGGCACGCTATTTTGTGCAAAATAATAGGAGTGCATAAGCTGTGAGGTGCACAAGACATTGGTGAGTGGATCCACACACACCTGACTAGATTACCTGCACACACTGAACGTAACAGTGACTATCTATTGTGCACAGCACACATACGCAAGTTGTATCTGTGCTGCCTGTGGTGCTACGGATTGTCTACGTGCGAGTACTGCACACAAACGCAAATTGCATCTGTGCTACGGACTGCCTACGCGCACGAGGACTGCCAACCTACCTACGGGGCGTTCTGTTCGCCTGGTATTTGCTGCAGTTGTTGTCTGGCCGTGCTCGCTCTCCTCACTTCTCTACTGAGATGCCACTCAAGCGCACCCCACCTACTTCCCCGGCCCCGCTGACGCATTGTAAGTCGGACTCGGATATAAATGCACTACCGGTGCCGCCGGCTGTCGATACAATCGCAGTGCCTATGATCTCGCGTGAGTATGCATCAAGCGACCCTAACATAACGGTGCGTAAACGTAAGAGGGAAGACGAGATCGGTAAGGCAGAAATTCTGGAGATGTTTTCTGAGCTCCAGAAAAAACAGGAAGAAAAGTTTAACGCCCTAATGAAAAAGGTTCAAGGCGGCATCAACGCGCACACGGCACAAAATAAAGATATTGCCACATCAATTGATTTCCTTGCTAAAAAATACGATGAAATGGTTTCAAGAATCAGCTATTTAGAACAAGAAAAATCTGCGGACCGCAAGTACATACAGACACTGGAGGCCAGATTGGAGCAAATTGACCGAGGCCTCCGTGGTTCGAGTATAGAAATTCGCAATGTTCCTAAAAAGTCAGGAGAAACCAAATTAGACCTGATAAACATCGTTAACAGCGTCGGATCCGCGCTTAGTATACCAGTCCAGCCGACTGAGCTTCGCGATGTATATCGTATTAACACAAAAAATGAAAGCAACCAGCCCATAGTTGCGGAGTTCACAAGCGTATTTCTGAGAGACAAAATGGTTGGAACTGTTAAGGCCTATAATAAAAAATACACGACCAGTAAGTTCAACACTTCGAATCTGAAACTCGATGGCCCGCCTAAGCCAATATTTGTGTCTGAGTGCCTAACCATGCAGGTAAAGAAATTGTTCTACCAAGCCAGGGAGTTTGCCAAAGGTCAAGCTTACAAATATTGCTGGGCTTCGCGGGGCCGAATATATCTGAGAAGAGCGGACGGAGCACCACTTATAAGAGTAAACCATGAGAGTGACCTAGAAAACATAAACAGCAAATGACTAGCTACAAATAGATATATTGTTTACTTATTGATATTAATTATGTTTAGCCTATTTTTACAATCTGTTCTAACATTGTGTTCAATGAAATACTATGCCTCGGTAAAATCAAAACAAAATCTCACATCACATTTACATATCTATTCACACAAACACATCACCACAATACACAATTTCACAGTCGCACATTCACACAACTTTCACACTTATGCAATAACTTATTTATACAATAACTCATACATTTGCATATATACGCACAGATTTCAATATAAACATTTTTCATTTGAAAATTACGTTTTTGGGAAAATTCTTTTAGAAATATATTTTAAGCCGAAGGATGCATTCATTGGCGGGACTTATACATATAAATATATAATGCACCTAGTTACTACGTCCCTCAAAAATGGATGATAATTCTTATATTACTACAGAAGTCGACAACTCGGATAATATAGAATGTTTTTCAATTATTGGTTCGACTGGCTGTCGTAATCTTCTACGAGTAAGAGCTGATACAAATAAAAATTATTCACTAACAATTATAACAGTGAATATTCGTAGTATAAATTGCAACTTTGACCTATTTGTTGCTTTTGTTTCTAGTCTGGACATATCGGTAGATGTTTTTGTTTTGACGGAATGCTGGACCAAAGGACATGTACCTCCACCAGAACTAAATAATTTTAACATGTTTTGGACTAGAAACAGTTTAAATCAGAACGATGGAGTGGTAGCTTACGTTCGTAAAGAACTTACCACTACTTCAAGTGAACCAATTTTTTATGAAGGTAACTGCCTAATTCTAACAATAGCACCGGATTATACAATTGTGTGCTCGTACCGCCCACCGTGTTTTAGAAAAGCGACTACATACTTAGACTCTGTCAATAATATACTAGGAAGTATTTGTACAAATAATATAATATTCACTGGAGATGTTAACCTAGATATTTTGGCTAGTAACTTATCTGCCTATTCACAAGATTACCTAAATATAATGGCCACACACGGACTTAGACAAGGAATTAATCGCCCTACTAGAATATCCACTTGCCTGGATCATTTTATGGTAAAAACTCGCGGAATATGGAAAACTGTTGTCTTCGAACAACAATTAACAGACCATTCTCCTATTCTGCTTTACATTAATAATGCCAGGGCAACTAAAAATCTCTCATCGCATAATAAAGTATTTATTAACTATGATAATATAAAAGAACTTCTTAAAAAGGAAAGTTGGCAGGAATTTTATGATACTAGTAACGTAAACATTGCAGCTAATTTGTTTTCGACTAAAATCCTTAGCATCGTTAATAGTAATACACAAATAAAAACAATCTCGAAGAGAAATCAACCGCTTAAACCGTGGATAACTAGAGGAGTAGTAAAATGCATTCGAAAAAGAGATAGATTACATATGAAGGTTAAAAAATCACCGGATAATGATAAATTAAATGAGAAATATATGAACTATCGGAAGATTTGTAATAAAATTTTAAAAAACCTAAAAGTAGAATATTATAGAAGTAAATTATTGCAAAATAGAGGAAATGTAAGAGAAACTTGGAAAATTATAAAAGAAGTGTGTAATTTTAAACAATCTAAAGTGCCTTCTAGAGAATTACTAAAAATTGCTGATACCCCGACTGAGGCACTTAATAAAGTTAACACATACTTTACATCTATTGGAGGTGCACTTGCAAATGAAACACTAAACATGATAGGTGCTACTGAAGGTCAACTCGCATCACTTGCTAAAATAACAAGTTCCCCAGTCAACTCAATGTCATTTTTTCCAACTGACCCTACAGAAGTTAAGAGTGTAATATTTGGACTGAAATCACATAGTGCCCCTGGATGGGATAAAATAACAGCAAAAATTTTAAAAGAGTTAATTGTTTTCATTGTTGAACCTATCACTTACATATGTAATCTAAGCCTTGAGACTGGCGTTTTCCCATCAATTTTTAAAAAAGCAGTAATTTGTCCAGTATTCAAAAGTGGTGATAAGGAAAATGCTTCCAACTACAGACCCATTTCCCTTCTTTCGACTCTTTCTAAAGTCTTGGAAAAGCTTGTCAAAAAAAGAGTGATGCGGTACTTGGAGAAAAATAGTTTGTTACATAAAAACCAGTATGGCTTCAGAGAAGGAAGGTCAACTGAGGACGCCGTTCTGACGCTTACTTCTTTAGTTACATCTTACCTGGATAATGGAGACAAGTGTATAGGGATCTTTTTGGACCTTCAAAAAGCTTTTGACACCGTCTCCATACCCATTCTACTGAAGAGACTGAAGAATGTCGGTATAAGAGGTGTAGCGCTAGACTGGTTTGCAGATTATTAAAGTGAAAGAACACAAAAGGTTAAAGTAGAAAGTCATGAAAGTGATAGCGCGGTGTGCACGTACGGCGTGCCGCAAGGTAGTACATTAGGACCAACACTATTTTTAATTTATATAAATGATCTATGTAGCACTACCTTGCAGGGCTTGGATCTCGTAATGTTTGCAGATGACACCGTGTTACTCCTACATGATAGGACATGGCAAAGCGTTACTGCGTTAGCTGAGAATTGTCTCTGCAAAGTGACGCTTTGGCTGGAAAATAACCTTCTTTCACTTAACACTAGCAAAACAAAATATATGTGTTTCAGTATGACTCATGCAGGTGATCCTGGACCAAGTATAAACTTAAAAATGCATACCTTTCCCTGCAATAGGAGTAACAAAAGACCTAATCAATGTAACTGTGCAACTTTGACACGAGCTAGCATCATTAGGTATCTGGGCGTCATAATAGATGACAAACTAAATTGGACCTCTCACATAGCTTCATTGGCATCTAGGACAAGGAAACTTATTTATGTTTTTAAAAATCTTAGGCACGTTGCAGATCAAAAACTTGTAGTACAGACATATAGAGCACTTAGTGAGTGCCTCTTTAGGTATTGCATTTGCGCATGGGGCAGTGCAGCAAAAACTCACCTCATAACAGCGGAACGTGCCCAACGTGCTATTCTGAAAGTGCTCTTGCATCTCCCCTACAGACACCCAACTACGGATGTATATGAAAAAGCTAATGTCCTAAGCGTCAGAAAACTATTTATTTGGGAAGGCATACGGCGCTATCATAAAAAAGTCATACCCACATTGCCAGAATTAAATAAACGAATTAATAGATGCCCTGTACCTCGTGCAAAGAGTACGTTTGCAAAAAAGCAATATAAAGTAGTTGTTCCTCATTTATATAATAAATTTAATTAAACATATAAAGTTAAAAAGTTAAGTAACAATGATATTAAGAAGAAACTACTTACCTGGATCTACCAATTTGAATATGAAGGCATAGAAGTGATGCTTAATAGTTTTCACCTATGATATTATGTGGTGCTGTAAATTATCGTATCATTAATAGACACACATACACCCTTACACACAAACACACACACTCTAACACACACACACACACTCACACACACACACACACACACACACACACACACACACTCACACACCAAAAAAACGCACACGCTAAACTGATGTATATCTTTTTAGTTATATATTTTAATGTAGGTATATATATATACATATATATATATATATATATTTTCTCTCTCTCCTTGTTGTATAAACTTATCTTATTTTTAGTTTTTGTAAGTTAGGCATAACAACTAAACAAGTAAATCTAGATGGGAGAAGCCACTGGCACTCGAAACACAGTTTTTATTAACTAGTTCGGGAGCCAATGGATTCAACAAGTAATAATTGTAACATTCTTTTATGCCAAATAAAAATTATTATAAAAATTATTATTATAATTATAATTATAAAATTATTATAATTAAGTCAAAACTAAATGTCAGCTGGATAGTATTTGTGTTCCGTAATGCTTCTGTTCGATGTTATTGGTTTTTAAAATAAGTAAAAACGGATTTATTCAAAATGCTTATATGTGTGAGTGACAAATTTGAAAAACATGTGTTTACAATAATCTTTTTCAAGTGATTCAGGCTTCAAAATACCTTAATATCCAGTTTTGATGTACGAGTAATATGTATTAGCCATAACAAGGTATTACACAGTTTTTACCACTAATAACTATTTATTTTCTGGAGAAACTTTTAATACGTTATTCACACAACTACACCCACACACACAAGTATTCTTGATTTGTCAGGTAAAATGAAATCTCTTTAATTATTAGTATTAAGAAACAAACAAAATAAATATCCGAACTAATCTAATTAAATTCGCTAACCAAACCTACAAATTGTACATAGTAATGTCTAATAAGCAATCCTGTTATTTGCTTTTTTGTCAAATTGTCTTTTTATTTGTCAAAACCAAGCTAATTATGTTTATAAATTAATAATTTTACCTAACATACATAGTTAGTCATATCTACCCAGTAAAAATATTGACCTAAAAGAAGACTAGATTTGTCAAATTCAACTGAAAACATTGAATATTTTATCCAACCTAACCTTCCAAAACTTAATTAGGTCTGGATAAATACATGTCAAAATACCGTAACTCACGATTTTCACTATTTTTGAAATATTCTATTTATATATAAAAGACATTAAGAAGGAACATAAAAGTAATCTATATTTATAATGTAAATACAACTTATAAATCATTGTAAATTTCGTTGACAGTCCTAGATCTGTTAATGTATAAAGTAAGGCAAAGTAAATCACTGTATTTATATATCAATAACGTGAGCGATTTGTCAACTATTACACATAATAATTTGACCAATAACGGTTAAATTGCGCGTCTTTTATGAACGAATAATGAATGAAGTTGTCACTATTATTTGACTATTACCCAGCAAAGTAATAGGTTAGATATCATAATATTGGCTGAGCGTGATATTCGATAATAGGAATACGAAAATACGATCCTAATATAACACCTCTACTGTACGAAATTCTCCGTAGCACGGTAGCAATGTGGCCTCGCAGCGGCGGCCCAGCCTTTTTCATTTCATCCAAGATGGCGTGCACGTTGCGAAGTCATTACATACTTACTTATTTAATCACAAATAAAAAGTTATATTAACTGAAGTAACAAACAATGTTTTGTTAATTCGTTTTACCATTTTAAACACCCAATTTTAATATTCACTGAATTTATTGTCGCTGAAAACATTTAATCATTTATTAAACACGCTACACGCTTTCTGCTTGACAAATAGTCAATCAATCAATTGTCTCTTTTAAACCAAACATTACCAAATATCAATTTATGCTAACGCATATCGCTTATTAATCAAGAAATGAATTTAACAATAGATAACTTGTTTCTAAACCTAATTAAGAATAAACTTTTAGTTATAGTTTGTTGTTATGATCTGCCGCAAATCGTATCATGGCTTTTTACATTGAAATATGGAGAACTGATTACGAAAATCGAATCTAAACTAATTGAAAAATTACTCCGTCATATTTAAATGTTTAAATTTAAATTAAATATTAAACTTATTTAAATATTTTGAACGTTGAAATTAGCCTTGCGTCGACATATACATATTACTACACAATACTAGGTATTAGATACCACATATTTATAATGAAAGACCTACGATAAAATACAAAAGAACATTCGCAATTGGAAACAATTTTACACAAGAATAGCCTACAATTATTGTATGTTTGCGTAGTGCAGTAGGACAATAACAATAGTAGGTTAGGCATGAACAATGATAACATAATACAATGTAGGTAAGTAGTGCATACTAGTAACTCACAAAACTGGTCCGGTTAGTTTTATGTTATTAGTTGACTCCTTCATATTGTGTCCAACTTGTACTTAACCCACCCAACATGAAATCTCGTAAAGACAGAGACGAATTGAGCCAATAAATAACCTAATTTTTTGGAAGTCTGTTAAAGAGGTATTTAATCCTTTGGCATCCGCGATATGACAGTTGTCTGGAAAGATACTTTAATAAAATAGTGTATAAAATGTACTACATATTCATATGTGTAAAAACATTGAAGATTTTATTTGTTTATTATACCTATTGTCATATATTTAGGGCTTGAAATGACACAATTGTCAATATTAAAGAGTATATGCAGTTTGTAATGACAAGGAAAGAACGTTCAAATATTATGCGTCATATCTGTTGTTAGAAAGAGATAAATAAGCAATTTGTGTTACCACCGAACCGCCACGAGACGTTCCGATCACCATTATGCTGCGATCTCTTTCACTCTTTCACACCAAACGATACACATATCTCGCTTATCCATTTCATTGAAATTAGTTCCTAAGATAAAACAAAATGACGATATTTTCCATTTCAAGTTTCAACAATAAAAGCAATAATTACGCGTGAAATGAAACAGTTTTCTTATCTCTCACAGTGCCTGCATAATTGGTGCAAAGTCTAAAGACACAAGGAAGGCATATTGTCCACAGATTATTCATAAAAAACACGATTAGCGGCGATGTATTCACCGGACGCTCGGAAGTGCAAGACTGGTAGTGACTCTGGTAATTACCCAGAATTCGTCTAGTAAATATGGAGGCCATACAACTCATCTACAGGTAAAAAAATCTTAGTATAGAGCGCGTCAATTATTATTGTTTAGTAGTACATCGCTAGCGGAGACGCAAAATTAACTTCAAAGGTTGGTAAATACTGTATAATACGTAGTAGATTTGACTTTGGTGAAGTTAAAACAATAGTTTATTGTTCTCTATTGAAAAGTGATTTCGGACAGTTGAATATTGAATAAAGCGTCTGTTTATGTAAATGGTGACTTTTACACACTTAGGAAACGTCGCCGTTAGATAGTGCATACTTGCCAGCACCCGGGAAGTGAACAAGACTCAGGGTATCCTACCGTGTGGACTAGAACTTGACTCTATTCATCTACTGTTATTACTACTACATATAAAACTAATATAATAGTTAGTGGTACCCCCCGGCAGCGTTGTTGATAATATATTATAAAAAGTATTGCAGGACACGGCGCGGGCGGCGGCGGTTGTGGTGAGACAGGCGCTTTCATCGCTGACACTCGGCAGTGGCGGGGGTGGCGGTGGCGGTGAGACAGGCGCTTTCATCGCTGACACTCGGCAGTGGCGGGGGTGGCGGTGGCGGTGAGACAGGCGCTTTCATCGCTGACACTCGGCAGTGGCGGGGGTGGCGGTGGCGGTGAGACAGGCGCTTTCATCGCTGACACTCGGCAGTGGCGGGGGTGGCGGTGGCGGTGAGACAGGCGCTTTCATCGCTGACACTCGGCAGTGGCGGGGGTGGCGGTGGCGGTGAGACAGGCGCTTTCATCGCTGACACTCGGCAGTGGCGGGGGTGGCGGTGGCGGTGAGACAGGCGCTTTCATTGCTGACACTCGGCAGTGGCGGGGGTGGCGGTGGCGGTGAGACAGGCGCTTTCATCGCTGACACTAAGCAGTGGCGGGGGTGGCGGTGGCGGTGAGACAGGCGCTTTCATCGCTGACACTCGGCAGTGGCGGGGGTGGCGGTGGCGGTGAGACAGGCGCTTTCATCGCTGACACTCGGCAGTGGCGGGGGTGGCGGTGGCGGTGAGACAGGCGCTTTCATCGCTGACACTCGGCAGTGGCGGGGGTGGCGGTGGCGGTGAGACAGGCGCTTTCATCGCTGACACTCGGCAGTGGCGGGGGTGGCGGTGGCGGTGAGACAGGCGCTTTCATCGCTGACACTCGGCAGTGGCGGGGGTGGCGGTGGCGGTGAGACAGGCGCTTTCATCGCTGACACTCGGCAGTGGCGGGGGTGGCGGTGGCGGTGAGACAGGCGCTTTCATCGCTGACACTCGGCAGTGGCGGGGGTGGCGGTGGCGGTGAGACAGGCGCTTTCATCACTGACACTCGGCAGTGGCGGGGGTGGCGGTGGCGGTGAGACAGGCGCTTTCATCGCTGACACTCGGCAGTGGCGGGGGTGGCGGTGGCGGTGAGACAGGCGCTTTCATCGCTGACACTCGGCAGTGGCGGGGGTGGCGGTGGCGGTGAGACAGGCGCTTTCATCACTGACACTCGGCAGTGGCGGGGGTGGCGGTGGCGGTGAGACAGGCGCTTTCATCGCTGACACTCGGCAGTGGCGGGGGTGGCGGTGGCGGTGAGACAGGCGCTTTCATCGCTGACACTCGGCAGTGGCGGGGGTGGCGGTGGCGGTGGTGCTGGTGCTGGTGCTGCTGGTGGTACAGTGGAGGGGGCGGTTGGGTTTCCAAGCGTGCGTAGGTGAAGATACGAAAAAAAGAAACGAGGTAAATAAGCATATATCATGTTATAATTGTTTATAATATGACCACAATCTCAAATGATGTATAAGCGATTATGCGGTAGTATGGATGGTTTTTTTTTTGGAACGGGTGCTGGTTCCTATCGAGTACCACACAGCCGGAACACACAGTTCGAGCTGATGATGAGATGTGGCGCTAATTTCAATTAATTTTTCTTATTCACTGAATTGAGTGTCAAAGTTGTTTTTGAGCTAGGCTGTATTGCTTAATAACAAGGAATGCAAAGGTTATTTATTTAAAGTTTTTTTTTCCTGTCGTGATGTCAATTAGGACTGTTTTTTTCTAAAACACAACTATATAAGAGCGTAAGTTTTACATAAATTAATACCATGATGCTGTCCCAGTCGATACAACTGTGGCGTCTGAAGATGACATTTTTTGTTGAACTCCGCACTGATATATTGTTATTGACGCAATCAATATTACATATATCATAGAATATGTACAAGTAACACAGTCAAATAGAAATGCAGCCGTGGAATTGGTCTCAATAAAAATTACAGCTGACGCATATATAGGCGCTAGTGACCTATCAATATAACTGGTTCAAAATATATAGATAACACAAGAACACATTTACTTGTCCCCTTGAACAAACGACAATTTTATTATATGATATGTGTGACCAATATACGCGGTGTTATTGTTCATATATTCACTCAGATAAAAACCACTGAACTGACTTCGATCGAATCTTCACATTGTTATAGCTGATGTGTAGGTAATAACTGTGGTTTAATTTTGATAAGCCAAAAATGTAAAATCGATTGCTATAATTCCTTTATAAAACAAATTTAAAATTTATATGGAATAACGATAAATTGATCACATCATCGTGTAGAAAAACACATTTCAATCTCGTGTCAAGGTATTTTAGACAGTATTTTAACGTTACTATTTATTTAAAAGGTGTTCAATTGATGGAACTGTTTGAACTCGCATTTTGTTTATTTCATATGAAAGTAAGTAATTTGATTTCCACAAAGAATACTATACGAAGTTAAAATGAACGATCAATTGATCACATCATTATGTAGAAAAACACATTTAATTCTCGTGTCAAGGATTTAATTATTTTAACGATAATATTTATTTAAAATGTGTTCAATTGATGGAACTGTTTGGAATGGCATTTTGAATATTTCATTTAAAAGTAATTCATTTGATTTCCACAAAGAAGGATGACATTCGAAAGTGGAGGCTCGTTCGGTGCAGAGCTCTGGTTCAGTCGATTGTTTTCCCTGTACTGTTGACGTCATAACGTCATTTTTTAACTTCAGTGCAGTGATGAAGTGTTTAATTCGTAAAATGTTAACTGATCTTGCTCCGCCAAAACAATTTGAGGCGTCGACCGAACGGAATGTTGCGCTCGTGTCGCCACGGTCGTCGGTTACAGCGCAGCGCAGCGCCGCCCGCGGAACCTGAATATCTACCCACTAATCACATTTTAAACTAAAAGGTTGGTAAAAATATAATATTATCTGCTAAGGTGTAATTATTGTTATTTAGAACACGTGTAATCTTTGATTAAATACAATGCAATATCTATTCGATTCGTGACATTAGGGGGTTATTATTAGTGGGTGTAGTAGGCCGACACCATTCGACCTATAATTCGCGGTCAGGAATAGTATTTTGAATCCATAACGCTATGCATAATTGACAGTGCAATATAAGCCTTGCTTACATCGTCACGCTAACAATGCTAGCCGTACATTCTATGACATATTTTGTTATCTTGTGGACTGTGGATGGACAGATCTTTAGATGAAACACACCAAGCTAGGGTGAAACTATCTAAATATATATTGTTACGAGCTGGGGGTTCGGGATAAATAATGCAATACGTTTTCGGCAAACTGACACCTTTATTCAACAGTTCTACAGTCACTTCCAACAACACTACAACACTGAACTGTTCGCACTTCACAGAACACTATTCACAAACTTCACTGTACTTCACTATTCGCGGTTGGAGCACTTGGTCCAAAGATAATCGCACTGTTGATCGTTTCGAACTCAAAGTAAGACTGACTGGACGGCCCGGAACCGTCCCTATTTATACTCAAAAGTCATGGTTTCCAGAATGTTCACAAATGGTCTAGATAGAAAAACAATGAGGGCCATAAATGATCCTTTTAACGTAAACAACTTTTGAATGGAATTCCACGAACTAACTACTATTTATACTGTGGTTGTTTACTAGTTGCCTGAGAACAAAGGCGACCCTTTTTTTATATAGCCTTTTGTTTGAAGAGTAAGTACATTCTTGATTTCTTTTACTTGTTTACTGACGTTGGATTTTTCTAGATTGTTCGAGCCCTTGCGCCGTAACACTGCCCCCTCCTAAGACATGCTCGTCGCGAGCATAGTTGGAACCACTGTATGGCGCTAATCGATCCACATGAACCAACTTAGAAACTCCTCGTTGACCCTTCCGTATCCGGTACGTAATGTCGTTGATTTTGGTCACAACCAGGTATGGTCCGTCCCATTTAGGATGAAGTTTCAGTGACTTCCCTTTACTGCGTATAGGGTTTTGTAGCCAAACTTGTGAACCTTCTTGGAATCCGGGTTTTACCAGTTCCCCACTGTACCGGGTTTTCTTCGTATCGGAAAATCCATTTCTGTATTGATCTTGACGGTCACAGGTATTCTTCTGTTTGCAATTGTCACTCACAAAACCCTTTACACTGCTAATTTGAGATGCTCTTCTAGTAGCACAAATTCTGCATTTGTTACACCTGTCTACAACATCACTCCGACAATGGATCCAATAAAACTGCTCTCGTATCTTTAACAGTGTCTTTCTCACTCCAGGGTGACATGTTGAACATTCGTCGTGACATCGCCGTAGAATCTCACGAACTTTCGCTTCCGGAACAACCACTTGCAGGTGATAGTTATCTCCACGAACATTCTCCCATTTGCGGCACAGCACACCACCATGGATCACCAAGCTGTCCCACTGCGCCCAATAAACCCTTGTTGCCATACCCATTCCAGCAACATCATTCCACTTGGGCCTCCCAGTGCCAGCTTCCATCCATGTCAGAATAGGCCTGATGTTCGCATCATCCTCCTGTGCACGTCGCATGGATTTCTTCCAGTCGTCGGTTATAACTGTTCTCACCATCCTTACTGGTATGACTTCCTTCACTTTGCCGTCGTGAGTTTCTCTAATGAAGCTGCGTTCAATATGTAACGAACCCCCCCTCTATCTGTTTTATAAATCTCATGTACTCTACGCTACCTTATATGAAAATGTTTAATAAAATGAAATTTAATTGTGATATCCTATTTGTGTGATAACTTCTACCATTCTGAGATACCGTATCCAAACATAACACAAAACCTAATATTGAGTGTGTCTTGACTGAGATCATTATAAGGCCATGTGATCGTCTAGTATAGTGGTCAGGATCCTATATTGTGCCCATAAGTAGCAACTCAGTTTCTTTTCCAAAGGCTTGAGACGTGACCTACTCTACCTATGTACTCTCCAAGTGGTGTAATTTAGAACTGGCTCTCTAACATAATACAGTAAAAGTGTTAAGTTGCAACAACAAAATTTACTATTACCACTTTCTTACTATCAAAACCAAACTACCTATTTCATGACTAAATGTTGTGAGTCTATTAAAACCTCAGCATATTGCCATAAGTATTATGCAGTGATAGATTCTATCTATAGTGACTAATGTGATGTTCTAATAAAGTTGAATAAGAATTACTGCGTAGATATGTAACTATCTGCTTTATATTAATATGGTAGAGTGAAAAGAAGATTATGTTGCTAAGATGTTCTAAGTAGGTATGAAATAAGTAAGATTTACATAAGAACCTTTAAAGTAGGTAAGTATGCAAATAAAATTAAGAATGATATTTAATTGATTGCGGCTAAGGATAACAGCCCCTCCCCGCTGCCATCTGTAGATTTCGACTTGTCCAAACTGGTCATCTTCCACCGCATAGGTCTGTTATATTCCTTACTAATTACCCAACATAATTAGTAACCATATAATCACCCATTGTAAGAGGACTTTATAAAGTTATTATTCTTTCTTTTTTTTTTTTGTTTTCTATTATTTACAAATGTACTAAAAGTCAGTAAGTATGTGTATTGCAATTGATTCAGTATTCATATATACTACATGGGCATGAGGACATATTCTTTTGGCAAAAGGGAATGTCGTATGATATTGTCATCGACACTGTAAGTATGTAAGTTTGTATCTTGTCTGCACATTCAAGGACCTTTTTAATTTACTTCTATGAAAATGAGAGACATCATTATTCATAGCTATACAAAACAAACCATTCATTCTACCCAAACGAGTATCTACCATAACACCGAGACGCTGGCCATCTCTGGAGCTGCCTAGCCTCAGTAAGGGCATACATCCAATCATATCTCGGTTCTTAGCGGGACTTCCTTTTACTTATTATGGTAAAAGGGAGTTCCTAATATTACGCTGGTATGTACTAAATATGTCCTAAAACCTGATTGGATTGGGACTACAAGTAACCCTATACAATCTACAGCCTATCATATCTCTGTTTGAGTAGACATATCTAGTTAAATAATATCTTTGAACCTATTCCACCACTTTGTTTAGATGTCATATCCTGTTAGATGATATCATTGGTCCAATATATATTATTTTGAGAGTGGAGAGTAATTATACAGCTTTACTTGATTTTATTATATCTAGTAATTTTAATAGTGAACAAATAAGTTTAGTATATTTTCAAGGTATTCTTGAGTATTTGTTGTTAGATATTCTTTCTTTGTTTCTGCAAACTTTTGACTTCAAAATGAAACAATTTATATTCTTTCCATGTTGTTTGAGGAATAATGCACCTAGACTATATGTCTGATAGAAAAGGTTAATCATAATGAAACAGCTTTGCTTGTCCATTAATTACATGAAAATTTCAAGATATTGCATAGTTATTTTTTTATTTTAGGATATTCTAATTCCTTGTTTTATTTATTTGATATATCCTATTACTTTGATTTTAACAGATACTAATAGCGACATAATAAATTGTAATATATCCTTCCTCATGCTGTCGAAGAGTAGTCAACCATTCTACGTCTCTCATTAGATGGTCTCCCACAATGGAACTGCACAGCTTGTCCATTAGCATCAAAAACGATACCTTACATTTACTACCGTCTTAATTTGAAACTAATTTGAGTGGATGATAATTATAAATATGAACCTAAAACTGATTTTTATTTTATTTATTGTAACAAAATAATTCTAGTTTGTAACCTACATGGCTATTAAAGTATTTCCTGGACACTTGATAGAATATTAAATGTTTTAATAATTCAGCGAACCCAAGGATACTAGTCTACCTCCTGTAATCCGGGAAGTTGCCAGTACACCTATCTTATGAGTTAGATAGAAAAATGTATTGCATCATATCGTGAGTCTACCCCCGAATTATTACTAAGTGCTATTTCCCAAACAATTTCCTATGTTCCCTATTCCTACTCAAATGTACCTAGTTACCTAATTCCTATTCTTCTAGATGTAGTATTCAGCCTAGAGATCCATGTCTCACATTTACTTTAATCATGTGGTGTGTAATGTAGCCCCCTTTCCATAGCAATGGTAGGTAGGACAGCTTCCCCTCGGTGTAAAGAGGAAACTCCTGCTAACAGAAGCTAGCTGAAAGTGGAATGGCAAATTCCAATGTATACTAAATGCCGGTGTAATACGTTCACATACATATGAGGCCGAAGCTTGGGATTGTATTGAACGAGGATTTGATACCTATGGTGTAAAATATATATAATATAGACTTCATTGCAATAACACCCATTATGGTTATTAGGGAACCCCACTTGCTAGGAGCACCTAAGCCACACTAGGATATACGACACTGAAGGGAACTGTAACTGTTTCCCGAAGGATACAGCCGCCGGCTCGTTCCAAGCGCGGGCACATCCCGAGGGACGTTGTCTAAATCTGGGAGCTTGCACTCCCAGACCACGGCTACACGTGAAGACTATAATACCTAAGAAAATGAGGAATCATAATGTAGGGTAGGATACGGGAACGCTTGGAGGTAAACGCTACGTCGTAACCTTTCTTCTGCGTATGCTGAATACTCGGATTACTAATAAATAAGCATTTTGTCAGCCATGCTAACTACTTTGCTCCGGGTTTCCCTTTTTATAGGTACTAACCCTGCCAGTTTAACACTGGGCGTGCCTACTCCCTACCTAAAAATCGACCGAAATCCCCACGTGTTGCCACGTGTTGGGAATCGTACAGACTTTTCATCGGCCATGCCAATTACTAAGTCCCATGTCCTTTGTCAGCATTTAGCCAACTCCAGACTCCCTAACCCCTAACCGGTGTAACACTTCTCAATACACAATTCACTTTTAAATTTTTACCAATAATTCACTTCACGGACTTTAAGAATCTCACCGAAGACCGTCTTCGGAGTACCTCCTGAGAGCGACCTCGGAGGCTTAATGCCTCAATCCCCCCATCTTTTTTATTTCCTCACTTTATCCCGCCTAAACTGCACCTCTATCCCCACCCCTGTCTTGCCATTTCTTTTTTTTTCTTTTCCCATACTAAAACTGCCCAATATATTTCATTTAATTCTTCAATAATCATACTTCAACCGATTCCTATTGTCAAAAGTCCCCGATTTATGTGCCGTTCATGCGTTTGGCAACATAAAAAGCATCCAGAACAGCACACTTCTCCGCTCTCTTTCTTTCTTATGGAAAGATAGCACGAGTAAAAGGGTTAATACGATTTCGTTCTAAAACATTCAAAATGCAGCAAACTGATATTTGTAAATAGGTTTATTTATGAACGTGGCGGGACAGAGAAGGGCCTGTACCGTCACAAATATTAGAGTGAAGTCGGTCGCGCTGATGATTCCATCCCTGTCGAAGTCTGTCTTCTGATGTCAACTTCCATCTGGGGCAACTGGATCTCAAATGCCCTTTTTCTCCACAGCCGTAGCATCTCGGGCTGAATCTTCGAAAACTTGTATCAGATAGTGTATCTCCTTTCCTGGTCCATTGCATATTGACACCCGTATTCCACGTTCTGTCGTTTCTTCTATCGCTCTGCTGCGGGCAGTTATACCGCAAGTGACCCCTTTCTCCACATTCAAAACATCGAGGGCTGAATCTTTGCTGATTGTCCCGAGTAGGTCGTGTGGTGACCTCTCGAATACGATGTGATCGATGATCCTGCCGTACAGCTTCTACCTCCAAAGCATGGGCTAGTGCATCTTTCAAAGATTCGTGATGCCCCAGCCTTACTGCAGCCCTCACTTCTATATCACGAATCCCGTCGATGAACGCTTGGAGTAGATTTCCATCGATGAGCGCCGGTGATGTCTGGTACGCCTTCCGTACGAGCTTCTCCACTTCCAGGGCCCATTGTTGCAGATTCTCACTGCTTCGCTGGGTTCTATCTTTGAGCTGGGCTCGGAACACATGCTCTAGATGAGCATCACCGAAGCGAGATTCCAATGCCTCTAGAAGCTGGTCATATTCTATGTCTTTTCCTAGAGCCTCAAGTACTGTAAGGGCTTGGTCACGAAGGCCCATAGTGAGCGCTGTCATAGCTTGATCTTTATTCCAACCATTCGCCTTCACAACGGCCTCGAATTGGATTTTATAGGCCGACCACGAAGAGGATCCGTCGAATGGTGGTACTTTAAATCCTCGTGGTGACGGTACAGATGCAGGTGCTGACGCAGGTAATCCGGCTCCAGTTTTTAAAACGCACAGCGTTTTCTGCATGTCATACATTTTGGATTCCATTTTCTCAAAGCGGTCTTCATGTTGGTGAACTTGCTCTTCCACCACTTGGAGTTTCTTTCCGAACGTTGCGTGCAGGTCTTTCATCAGAAGGGTCTGCTCCTCTTGGCGACGGTTCGGTCACTCTTGTCCACGGGTCTGTTCTTCCCTGTCCTGTCGTAGTTGTTCCTCAAGGCGGCGGGCCTGCTCCTCCTGGCGGCGGGCCTGCTCCTCCTGGCGGCGGGCCTGCTCTTCCTGGTGGCGGGCCTGCTCTTCCTTGTCTTGCTGGCGCTGCTCTTCCTGGCGGCGGGCTTGCTCTTGAAGCATTGCCATTAGCGCAGCAAAGTCAGGAGCAGCCGGAGCAGCCATAGTCGAAGGGGTTCCTGGTGTAGCGGCGACGGTTGTTTCTGTAGTTGGTTGTTCTTCGGAGAGTACTGGTGGTGTAGCTCCTCCAAACCTTCGTTGATCAATATCCTGTTGTCGCTGACTCCTCGTTCGGATGCCCTCAACGTCTTCCTTTGGGAGTACAGGCATTATTTATCCCACTTCTGACACCAATTTGTTACGAGCTGGGGGTTCGGGATAAATAATGCAATACGTTTTCGGCAAACTGACACCTTTATTCAACAGTTCTACAGTCACTTCCAACAACACTACAACACTGAACTGTTCGCACTTCACAGAACACTATTCACAAACTTCACTGTACTTCACTATTCGCGGTTGGAGCACTTGGTCCAAAGATAATCGCACTGTTGATCGTTTCGAACTCAAAGTAAGACTGACTGGACGGCCCGGAACCGTCCCTATTTATACTCAAAAGTCATGGTTTCCAGAATTTTCACAAATGGTCTAGATAGAAAAACAATGAGGGCCATAAATGATCCTTTTAACGTAAACAACTTTTGAATGGAATTCCACGAACTAACTACTATTTATACTGTGGTTGTTTACTAGTTGCCTGAGAACAAAGGCGACCCTTTTTTTATAGCCTTTTGTTTGAAGAGTAAGTACATTCTTGATTTCTTTTACTTGTTTACTGACGTTGGATTTTTCTAGATTGTTCGAGCCCTTGCGCCGTAACAATATTATAACTCAAAGGTGACTGGCTGATATAGTGATCTATCAACGCACAGCCCAAACCACTGGACGGATCGGGCTGAAATTTGGCACGCAGGTAGATGTTATGACGTAGGCATTCGCTAAGAAAGGGTTTTGATTAATTCTACCCCCAAGGGGTATCGATAAAATAGGGGATGAAAGTTTGTATGAAACTTTGTCAATTTTAAACCGCTCGGGCTGAGACTTTGCATGCATAGGCGTGTAGGCACTATGACGTGTAGGCATCCCCTAAGAAAGGATTTTGAGGTGCAGGCTATATGAGATAAGTAACTTTTCAGCTTAATATATACGAATTTCTTTATGCTAGCGCCATCTACATTGAGTTATTTTGGAGAGAACTTTGAATTAACCATTTTTGTGCATAGTGCATAGATAATATATATCTAGCGGATTATAATAATAATACTTGTTAACGCGAGCGAAGCTAAAAGCTAGTTATAATATATAATAAGATAATATTATTGATAGATCTTTGTCACCATACATAGACTCGCGATGATGTTGCGGAATTTTAAATTTGCCATGGTTTTTGTAATACTTTGATGAAATTTTACATCATGCAAACGGGTGTATCAAAGGATATAATCTTACCAACAGTTTTTTTTTTATAATTATAATTGGGCCTAATTGTGGTCATGTTTAACGCATAATATATACTACATTGTAGGCAACTAATTTGGTGCCCTTTAAACCTATTAATAGAACAATCGTGTACTTTACAATTGCCATTTTAAGTTTTACATGTAATTTTAATTTGTTTTACTTTAACTGGATAAAAATATTTGCCAATATGCCTATACCTACCTGTATGAGATTGTAATTGCAACTCTTGTTGATTGTGACCAGTTTTTATATGTAGGTACATACATACATAACTGTGTGTCTACCATATCAGGGTAACATTAAGGATATTGGCTATAGTCTAAATTATAACAAGTTGACAATGATCACTAACCCTCTCAGGCAATTATTTATATTCTGCTCCGTTGACATTTCAGGTTTGGATACATACTGGATGTATGATGCTGCCGCTCAAAAGCTGTTATGTTTGCCCGCCCGCCGCTGATTACTTACGTCTATTTTAACATGGTAAGTGTCAAAAGCAAATTTTATATATAGTATAATATATTCATAGTCTTCTTTGGCCAAACAAAAATCCATTTACCAGTGGAACAATCGATTTTATTTGTTCCATAATAGAAATAGGGGACCACCGTGTCTGTCTGTCTGTCTGACCTTTGAAGGGCAGCCATGTTTGGAACTGTAATGTGTAGCCGTAAATTTTCACAAAAGTCTCACCAAGTGTCTGAAACGAAAATAAGCGATAAATTACCTACGTTAATAGATTGCTAATACATTTCAAACGCAGATTGGTGGGTTGCTGTAACCTTTAAAAAACTGACTGTTTGTCAACACTGTTATCAAGTTAATTAACATTAACTAGCTAATAAATTGCCACATGTCCATGTGATATTATTTATCAAATTCATATTATTGAGAACAACTAAATATTAAGTTATGTATAAGTGTTACATAATATTTTGATGTATGACTGTGTGTGTGTTTAATCTGTAAACTCCATAGAAATGGTAAACATTCTACATTTACATAATATTAACTTTTTCATAAATTACACTGCCATCAGGGTGGAACTAAATTAACAGTTACAATTTTGTAAATTGCATAAGGATCGCATTGAAATATTTGATTGTTGAAAGGCTATTTGTTTTTCAATAATTATAATATGCACTGATCAATACACTATACAATAATATATAACTTGATCCATCTTCCGCTCTTGTATTTATTCGCTTACAAATTATTTATTATAACCGTCATCTCGATATTCGAAACGTTCGAAACGTAGCTCGTCGTGTGTGGCCCGTAAATGTAAACAAGAAGCGTGTGCGATATCATTATAAATGCATAGTTATACGTAACCATAACAATAGTTAAAAATTACCTCCACGGCGGTGGAAGTGACAATTACAATTTGAATCACCGCGACCTGTAAATTTGTAGCACATCAGAGATCAGCGTTGAAATGGTCAATCGGCGTTAGAAAGCAGCGGCTAAATTGTACAAGTGAAATTAATAGGTATGCCATATATAACAGGCAACTGTTTAATTTTCACATTAATTAAAAACCAACGGACAATATTTTTTTTTCCATAATTACACTGAAAAACAGGCAATTGTTTGATTTTCAAATGAATTTAACACCGACCGACAAAAAATTTGATTTCTTTCAATTTTTTTTTCTGAATTTCACTCAAAAACAAGGCAATTGTTTGATTTTTTTTTTCTCTTAATTTCACTCAAAAACAAGGCAATTGTTTGATTTTCACATGAATTTAACACCGACCGACAAAAAGTTTGATTTCTTTCATTTTTTTTCCAAATTTCACTCAATAACCAGGCAATTGTTTGATTTTTTTTTTCTCTTAATTTCACTCAAAAACAAGGCAATTGTTTGATTTTCACATGAATTTATTACCGACCGACAAAAAGTTTGATTTCTTTCAATTTTTTTTTTCTGAATTTCACTCAAAAACAAGGCAATTGTTTGTTTTTTTTTCTCTTAATTTCACTCAAAAACAAGGCAATTGTTTGATTTTCACATGAATTTAACACCGAACGACAAAAAGTTTGATTTCTTTCAATATTTTTTTTTTTCTGAATTTCACTCAAAAACAAGGCAATTGTTTGATTTTTTTTTTCTCTTAATTTCACTCAAAAACAAGGCAATTGTTTGATTTTCACATGAATTTAACACCGACCGACAAAAAGTTTGATTTCTTTCAAATTTTTTTTCTTCTGAATTTCAATCAAAAACAAGGCAATTGTTTGATTTTCACATGAATTTAACACCGACCGACAAAAAGTTTGATTTCTTTCAATATTTTTTTTTCTGAATTTCACTCAAAAACAAGGCAATTGTTTTTTTTTTCTCTTAATTTCACTCAATAACAAGGCAATTGTTTGATTTTCACATGAATTTAACACTGACCGACAAAAAGTTTGATTTCTTTCAATTTTTTTTTTCTAAATTTCACTCAATAACCAGGCAATTGTTTGATTTTTTTTTTCTCTTAATTTCACTCAAAAATAAGGCAATTGTTTGATTTTCACATGAATTTAACACCGACCGACAAAAAGATTGATTTCTTTCATTTTTTTTTTCTAAATTTCACTCAATAACCAGGCAATTGTTTGATTTTTTTTTTCTCTTAATTTTACTCAAAAACAAGGCAATTGTTTGATTTTCACATGAATTTAACACCGACCGACAAAAAGTTTGATTTCTTTCAATATTTTTTTTCTGAATTTCACTCAAAAACAAGGCAATTGTGTGATTTTTTTTTTCTCTTAATTTCACTCAAAAACAAGGCAATTGTTTGATTTTCACATGAATTTAACACCTACCTACAAAAAGTTTGATTTCTTTCAATATTTTTTTTTTCTGAATTTCACTCAAAAACAAAGCAATTGTTCGATTTTTTTTTCTATTAATTTCACTCAAAAACAAGGCAATTGTTTGATTTTCACATGAATTTAACATCGACCGACAAAAAGTTTGATTTCTTTCATTTATTTTTTCTTAATTTCACTCAATAACCTGGCAATTGTTTGATTTTTTTCTCTCTTAATTTCACTCAAAAACAAGGCAATTGTTTGATTTTCACATGAATTTAACACCGACCGACAAAAAGTTTGATTTCTTTCAATATTTTTTTTTTCTGAATTTCACTCAAAAACAAGGCAATTAAGGATATTGGCTATAGTCTAAATTATAACAAGTTGGCAATGATCACTAACCCTCTCAGGCAATTATTTATATTCTGCTCCGTTGACATTTCAGGTTTGGATACATACTGGATGTATGATGCTGCCGCTCAAAAGCTGTTATGTTTGCCCGCCCGCCGCTGATTGCTTTCGTCTATTTTAACATGGTAAGTGTCAAAAGCAAATTTTATATATAGTATAATATATTCATAGTCTTCTTTGGCCAAACAAAAATCCATTTACCAGTGGAACAATCGATTTTATTTGTTCCATAATAGAAATAGGGGACCACCGTGTCTGTCTGTCTGTCTGACCTTTGAAGGGCAGCCATGTTTGGAACTGTAATCTGCCGCTCAAAAGCTGTTATGTTTGCCCGCCCGCCGCTGATTGCTTTCGTCTATTTTAACATGGTAAGTGTCAAAAGCAAATTTTATATATAGTATAATATATTCATAGTCTTCTTTGGCCAAACAAAAATCCATTTACCAGTGGAACAATCGATTTTATTTGTTCCATAATAGAAATAGGGGACCACCGTGTCTGTCTGTCTGTCTGACCTTTGAAGGGCAGCCATGTTTGGAACTGTTATGTGTAGCCGAAGTGAAATTTTCACAAAAGTCTCACCAAGTGTCTGAAACGAAAATTAGCGATAAATTACCTACGTTAATAGATTGCTAATACATTTTCAAACGCAGATTGGTGGGTTGCTGAAACCTTCAAAAACTGACTGTTTGTCAACACTGTTACCAAGTTAATTAACATTAACTAGCTAATAAATTGCCACATGTCCATGTGATATTATTAATCAAATTCATATTATTGAGAACAACTAATTATTAACACTTATACATAACATTTTGATATATGACTGTGTGTGTGTTTAATCTGTAAACTCCATAGAAATGGTAAATATTCTACATTTACATAATATTAACTTTTTCATAAATTACACTGCCATCAGGGTGGAACTAAATTAACAGTTACAATTTTGTAAATTGCATAAGGATCGCATTGAAATATTTGATTGTTGAAAGGCTATTTGTTTTTCAATAATTATAATATGCACTGATCAATACACTATACAATAATATATAACTTGATCCATCCTCCGCTCTTGTATTTATTCGCTTACAAATTATTTATTATAACCGTCATCTCGATATTCGAAACGTTCGAAACGTAGCTCGTCGTGTGTGGCCCGTAAATGTAAATAAGAAGCGTGTGCGATATCATTATTAATGCATAGTTATACGTAACCATAACAATAGTTAAAAATTACCTCCACGGCGGTGGAAGTGACAATTACAATTTGAATCACCGCGACATGTAAATTTGTAGCACATCAGAGATCAGCGTTGAAATGGTCAATCGGCGTTAGAAAGCAGCGGCTAAATTGTACAAGTGAAATTAATAGGTATGCCATATATAACAGGCAACTGTTTAATTTTCACATTAATTAAAAACCAACGGACAATATTTTTTTTTCCATAATTACACTGAAAAACAGGCAATTGTTTGATTTTCAAATGAATTTAACACCAACCGACAGAAAATTTGATTTCTTTCAATTTTTTTTTTCTGAATTTCACTCATAAACAAGGCAATTGTTTGATTTTTTTTTTCTCTTAATTTTACTCAAAAACAAGGTTTGATTTTCACATGAATTTAACACCGACCGACAAAAAGTTTGATTTCTTTCATTTTTTTTTTCCAAATTTCACTCAATAACCAGGCAATTGTTTGTTTTTTTTTTTTCTCTTAATTTCACTCAAAAACAAGGCAATTGTTTGATTTTCACATGAATTTATTACCGACTGACAAAAAGTTTGATTTCATTCAATTTTTTTTTTCTGAATTTCACTCAAAAACAAGGCAATGGTTTGTTATTTTTTTTCTCTTAATTTCACTCAAAAACAAGGCAATTGTTTGATTTTCACATGAATTTAACACCGAACGACAAAAAGTTTGATTTCTTTCAATTTTTTTTTCTGAATTTCACTCAAAAACAAGGCAATTGTTTGATTTTTTTTTTCTCTTAATTTTACTCAAAAACAAGGTTTGATTTTCACATGAATTTAACACCGACCGACAAAAAGTTTGATTTCTTTCATTTTTTTTTTCCAAATTTCACTCAATAACCAGGCAATTGTTTGATTTTCACATGAATTTATTACCGACTGACAAAAAGTTTGATTTCTTTCAATTTTTTTTTTCTGAATTTCACTCATAAACAAGGCAATGGTTTGTTATTTTTTTTCTCTTAATTTCACTCAAAAACAAGGCAATTGTTTGATTTTCACATGAATTTAACACCGAACGACAAAAAGTTTGATTTCTTTCAATTTTTTTTTCTGAATTTCACTCAAAAACAAGGCAATTGTTTGATTTTTTTTTTCTCTTAATTTTACTCAAAAACAAGGTTTGATTATCACATGAATTTAACACCGACCGACAAAAAGTTTGATTTCTTTCATTTTTTTTTCCAAATTTCACTCAATAACCAGGCAATTGTTTGTTTTTTTTTTTCTCTTAATTTCACTCAAAAACAAGGCAATTGTTTGATTTTCACATGAATTTATTACCGACTGACAAAAAGTTTGGTTTCTTTCAATTTTTTTTTTCTGAATTTCACTCAAAAACAAGGCAATGGTTTGTTATTTTTTTTCTCTTAATTTCACTCAAAAACAAGGCAATTGTTTGATTTTCACATGAATTTAACACCGAACGACAAAAAGTTTGATTTCTTTCAATATTTTTTTTTCTGAATTTCACTCAAAAACAAGGCAATTGTTTGATTTTTTTTTCTCTTAATTTCACTCAAAAACAAGGCAATTGTTTGATTTTCACATGAATTTAACACCGACCGACAAAAAGTTTGATTTCTTTCAAATTTTTTTTTTTCTGAATTTCACTCAAAAACAAGGCAATTGTTTGATTTTTTTTTTCTCTTTATTTCACTCAAAAACAAGGCAATTGTTTGATTTTCACATGAATTTAACACCGACCGACAAAAAGTTTGATTTCTTTCAATATTTTTTTTTTCTGAATTTCACAACAAGGCAATTGTTTGATTTTTTTTTTCTCTTAATTTCACTCAAAAACAAGGCAATTGTTTGATTTTCACATGAATTTAACACCGACCGACAAAAAGATTGATTTCTTTCATTTTTTTTTCTTCTAAATTTCACTTAATAACCAGGCAATTGTTTGATTTTTTGTCTCTTTATTTCACTCAAAAACAAGGCAATTGTTTGATTTTCACATGCATTTAACACCGACCGACAAAAAGTTTGATTTCTTTCATTTTTTTTTCTTAATTTCACTCAATAACCTGGCAATTGTTTGATTTTTTTTTTCTCTTAATTTCACTCAAAAACAAGGCAATTGTTTGATTTTCACATGAATTTAACACCGACCGACAAAAAGTTTGATTTCTTTCAATATTTTTTTTTTCTGAATTTCACTCAAAAACAAGGCAATTAAGGATATTGGCTATAGTCTTAATTATAACAAGTTGGCAATGATCGAGCAGAATGAGCAGAATATAAATAATTGCCTGAGAGGGTTAGTGCCCTCTCAGGCAATTATTTATATTCTGCTCCGTTGACATTTCAGGTTTGGATACATACTGGATGTATGATGCTGCCGCTCAAAAGCTGTTATGTTTGCCCGCCCGCCGCTGATTGCTTTCGTCTATTTACATGGTAAGTGTCAAAAGCAAATTTTATATATAGTATAATATATTCATAGTCTTCTTTGGCCAAACAAAAATCCATTTACCAGTGGAACAATCGATTTTATTTGTTCCATAATAGAAATAGGGGACCACCGTGTCTGTCTGTCTGTCTGACCTTTGAAGGGCAGCCATGTTTGGAACTGTTATGTGTAGCCGAAGTGAAATTTTCACAAAAGTCTCACCAAGTGTCTGAAACGAAAATAAGCGATAAATTACCTACGTTAATAGATTGCTAATACATTTTCAAACGCAGATTGGTGGGTTGCTGAAACCTTCAAAAACTGACTGTTTGTCAACACTGTTACCAAGTTAATTAACATTAACTAGCTAATAAATTGCCACATGTCCATGTGATATTATTAATCAAATTCATATTATTGAGAAGAACTAATTATTAAGTTATGTATAAGTGTTACATAATATTTTGATATATGACTGTGTGTGTGTTTAATCTGTAAACTCCATAGAAATGGTAAACATTCTACATTTACATAATATTAACTTTTTCATAAATTACACTGCCATCAGGGTGGAACTAAATTAACAGTTACAATTTTGTAAATTGCATAAGGATCGCATTGAAATATTTGATTGTTGAAAGGCTATTTGTTTTTCAATAATTATAATATGCACTGATCAATACACTATACAATAATATATAACTTGATCCATCCTCCGCTCTTGTATTTATTCGCTTACAAATTATTTATTATAACCGTCATCTCGATATTCGAAACGTTCGAAACGTAGCTCGTCGTGTGTGGCCCGTAAATGTAAACAAGAAGCGTGTGCGATATCATTATTAATGCATAGTTATACGTAACCATAACAATAGTTAAAAATTACCTCCGCGGCGGTGGAAGTGACAATTACAATTTGAATCACCGCGACATGTAAATTTGTAGCACATCAGAGATCAGCGTTGAAATGGTCAATCGGCGTTAGTAAGCAGCGGCTTAATTGTACAAGTGAAATTAATAGGTATGCCATATATAACAGGCAACTGTTTAATTTTCACATTAATTAAAAACCAACTGACAATATTTTTTTTTCCATAATTTCACTCAAAAACAAGGCAATTGTTTGATTTTCACATGAATTTAACACCGACCAACAAAAAATTTGATTTCTTTCAATTTTTTTTTTCTGAATTTCACTCAAAAACAAGGCAATTGTTTGTTTTTTTTTCTCTTAATTTCACTCAAAAACAAGGCAATTGTTTGATTTTCACATGAATTTAACACCGACCGACAAAAAGTTTGATTTCTTTCAAATTTTTTTTTTTCTGAATTTCACTCAAAAACAAAGCAATTGTTCGATTTTTTTTCTCTTTATTTCACTCAAAAACAAGGCAATTGTTTGATTTTCACATGCATTTAACACCGACCGACAAAAAGTTTGATTTCTTTCATTTTTTTTTTTTAATTTCACTCAATAACCTGGCAATTGTTTGATTTTTTTTTTCTCTTAATTTCACTCAAAAACAAGGCAATTGTTTGATTTTCACATGAATTTAACACCGACCGACAAAAAGTTTGATTTCTTTCAATATTTTTTTTTTCTGAATTTCACTCAAAAACAAGGCAATTAAGGATATTGGCTATAGTCTAAATTATTACAAGTTGGCAATGATCGAGCAGAATGAGCAGAATATAAATAATTGCCTGAGAGGTTTAGTGCCCTCTCAGGCAATTATTTATATTCTGCTCCGTTGACATTTCAGGTTTGGATACATACTGGATGTATGATGCTGCCGCTCAAAAGCTGTTATGTTTGCCCGCCCGCCGCTGATTGCTTTCGTCTATTTTAACATGGTAAGTGTCAAAAGCAAATTTTATATATAGTATAATATATTCATAGTCTTCTTTGGCCAAACAAAAATCCATTTACCAGTGGAACAATCGATTTTATTTGTTCCATAATAGAAATAGGGGACCACCGTGTCTGTCTGTCTGTCTGACCTTTGAAGGGCAGCCATGTTTGGAACTGTTATGTGTAGCCGAAGTGAAATTTTCACAAAAGTCTCACCAAGTGTCTGAAACGAAAATTAGCGATAAATTACCTACGTTAATAGATTGCTAATACATTTTCAAACGCAGATTGGTGGGTTGCTGAAACCTTCAAAAACTGACTGTTTGTCAACACTGTTACCAAGTTAATTAACATTAACTAGCTAATAAATTGCCACATGTCCATGTGATATTATTAATCCAATTCATATTATTGAGAAGAACTAATTATTAAGTTATGTATAAGTGTTACATAATATTTTGATATATGACTGTGTGTGTAATTAATCTGTAAACTCCATAGAAATGGTAAACATTCTACATTTACATAATATTAACTTTTTCATAAATTACACTGCCATCAGGGTGGAACTAAATTAACAGTTACAATTTTGTAAATTGCATAAGGATCGCATTGAAATATTTGTTTGTTGAAAGGCTATTTGTTTTTCAATAATTATAATATGCACTGATCAATACACTATACAATAATATATAACTTGATCCATCCTCCGCTCTTGTATTTATTCGCTTACAAATTATTTATTATAACCGTCATCTCGATATTCGAAACGTTCGAAACGTAGCTCGTCGTGTGTGGCCCGTAAATGTAAACAAGAAGCGTGTGCGATATCATTATTAATGCATAGTTATACGTAACCATAACAATAGTTAAAAATTACCTCCACGGCGGTGGAAGTGACAATTACAATTTGAATCACCGCGACATGTAAATTTGTAGCACATCAGAGATCAGCGTTGAAATGGTCAATCGGCGTTAGTAAGCAGCGGCTTAATTGTACAAGTGAAATTAATAGGTATGCCATATATAACAGGCAACTGTTTAATTTTCACATTAATTAAAAACCAACTGACAATATTTTTTTTTCCATAATTTCACTCAAAAACAAGGCAATTGTTTGATTTTCACATGAATTTAACACCGACCAACAAAAAATTTGATTTCTTTCAATTTTTTTTTTCTGAATTTCACTCAAAAACAAGGCAATTGTTTGTTTTTTTTTTCTCTTAATTTCACTCAAAAACAAGGCAATTGTTTGATTTTCACATGAATTTAACACCGACCGACAAAAAGTTTGATTTCTTTCAAATTTTTTTTTTTCTGAATTTCACTCAAAAACAAAGCAATTGTTCGATTTTTTTTCTCTTTATTTCACTCAAAAACAAGGCAATTGTTTGATTTTCACATGCATTTAACACCGACCGACAAAAAGTTTGATTTCTTTCATTTTTTTTTCTTAATTTCACTCAATAACCTGGCAATTGTTTGATTTTTTTTTTCTCTTAATTTCACTCAAAAACAAGGCAATTGTTTGATTTTCACATGAATTTAACACCGACCGACAAAAAATTTGATTTCTTTCAATATTTTTTTTTCTGTATTTCACTCAAAAACAAGGCAATTGTGTGATTTTTTTTTTCTCTTAATTTCACTCAAAAACAAGGCAATTGTTTATTTCACATGAATTTAACACCGACCGACAAAAAGTTTGATTTCTTTCAATATTTTTTTTTTCTGAATTTCACTCAAAAACAAGGCAATTAAGGATATTGGCTATAGTCTAAATTATAACAAGTTGGCAATGATCACTAACCCTCTCAGGCAATTATTTATATTCTGCTCCGTTGACATTTCAGGTTTGGATACATACTGGATGTATGATGCTGCCGCTCAAAAGCTGTTATGTTTGCCCGCCCGCCGCTGATTGCTTTCGTCTATTTTAACATGGTAAGTGTCAAAAGCAAATTTTATATATAGTATAATATATTCATAGTCTTCTTTGGCCAAACAAAAATCCATTTACCAGTGGGACAATCGATTTTATTTGTTCCATAATAGAAATAGGGGACCACCGTGTCTGTCTGTCTGTCTGACATTTGAAGGGCAGCCATGTTTGGAACTGTAATGTGTAGCCGAAGTGAAATTTTCACAAAAGTCTCACCAAGTGTCTGAAACGAAAATTAGCGATAAATTACCTACGTTAATAGATTGCTAATACATTTTCAAACGCAGATTGGTGGGTTGCTGAAACCTTCAAAAACTGACTGTTTGTCAACACTGTTACCAAGTTAATTAACATTAACTACCTAATAAATTGCCACATGTCCATGTGATATTATTAATCAAATTCATATTATTGAGAACAACTAATTATTAAGTTATGTATAAGTGTTACATAATATTTTGATATATGACTGTGTGTGTGTTTAATCTGTAAACTCCATAGAAATGGTAAACATTCTACATTTACATAATATTAACTTTTTCATAAATTACACTGCCATCAGGGTGGAACTAAATTAACAGTTACAATTTTGTAAATTGCATAAGGATCGCATTGAAATATTTGATTGTTGAAAGGCTATTTGTTTTTCAATAATTATAATATGCACTGATCAATACACTATACAATAATATTGTAACGGGCAACAAAGCAGCGAGCGGCGTGCATGCCGCATTCCAAGACACAGAATAAAGAACAGTAGCCGAGTGGACACCGCGCCCGCGCCGCAGCCCCCGCACCGGCCGCCTCTGCGTCATCACGTACGCCGGCCGCGCCCCACTGCAAGCGACAGTATAAAAGCGAGCGGAGCTCAGTCAACGGCAGCCACTCGTCGCGGGCTCCCAAGCAATACGGACGTGCGGACTGGGGTTCTCCGATTCGTACCTGTATTGTGGAAGGAACCCAAAGGCTAGAGGCTCACTCCCAGAACTCTGCCCTGTGCGGCTCGGGGATCTCCGAGTAGCACGGTGGAGGCACTGGCTCTAGGCAGGGACGTAGGATCACCAAGTGCGGCCTGGGGCTCTCCGGGCAGTACGGTATCCTACGAAACCAGACGCCCAGTGCGGCTTGGGGTTATCCGAGTCGTACGGTGTCTTCGCACCCCCCTTCAGGGATCCCAAGTAGGGTAGAATAGGGTCGCGATAGGTAGATCATATGCACGAGAAACTATCTCGCGTCGGCATAGAATAGCTTAACACATGTCTCTCCCCCGTCAATGTAACTAGTTAAGCTTTACAAGATAATATATTTACAGTACCGAGTTATCCTTGTTTCACTTCTAAAGTCCTCACGCTAGGGAAGCTAGCAGGCCAACCCCTTCTAAACTACGCACCCCGTTGCGTAGAATGTCAAATGGACGGACGAGGTTCGAACCCTCCAGCCCGCTCCATTACATTTGGCGCCCAATAACAGGTCTGACAAGTACATGGTAGACGCCATTTTTTTTAAAAGCGCCTTGTAATATCCGATACGTTTTACCACGACACCCATTACATTTGACGCCATTTTATTAAAAAGCACCAATACTTTGTCAGACGACGCCGACTCGGTCAGCGTCCAAAAAACCCACTTTTGCCTGAAAAATAAATTAAACCGACTGACAACCAGAGACGATTCCACATATATCGCAAGCAGGCCAAATGTCCTGGATATATGGAATAAAGAAACCCACTCTGATACAGGAATCACTAGCCAGAGGACTCCCCATTGAGGGTAAAACAGTAGAACAAATGAGGAAAAATCTCGCGAAGATAATTAAAGAACAAGAAATGCACGAACCAGGGGAAGAGAAACAAGGAACAAGCTCAGGGGACGTTGGGGAAAGTCCAAACATGAGAAATTTTGAAAATAGGGAAAACAGGGGAAAAATTGAATTTTCCAATAACAATGATAATCAAATGTCAGGGACAATGACGAATGCCATCTGCGGATGGAATATAAAATTCAACACGTCAGACGACCCCATAGAATTCATAGAGAGACTGGAGGAACTTACCATAGCCCATGATATAATACCTGATAAATTGTTACATATGTTACCACGCTTTCTTGAAGGAAAAGCACTATCATGGCACAGAAATAATTCAAGCATGTGGGAATCATGGTCAGATTTTGTTGAAGATTTTAAATCTCATTTTTTTCCAAGAAATTACGAATCTAATCTATTAGAACTAATCATTGCAAAAAAACAACATCACAAGCAAAAGTTCATAGATTACTTGACTGACTTACAAACTTTAATGCGCAGATACGGGAAAATGTCACAAACAGATAAAACAGATAGGATTTATGAAAACATGAACGCGAAATATAAATTATATATAAAAAAGCATGAATTTAAAAATATCCGGGAATTAATAGAATTAACTAGATAATTTGAGGCTATATCTGAACAAAAATATCTAAATGAATTTGAAAATAGTCAAGTAACAACAAGATTCGATAACCAATTAAATTTAAATTTTAAAAACAAATCCTTGGTACCAGGAGTAGATCACAGTCAACAAGAACAACCATCAGAAAATAGATACATGAAAAACTACAACCCACAAACATGCTGTTGGAGCTGCGGTAAGCAAGGGCATTCTTACCGCCAGTGTAGGGGTAATTGGACGCTATTTTGTTGCGTCTGTGGAAAGACAGGAAAAAGAAGCAAAGATTGCTGTCAACAAGCAGATAATATACCCCAAAGAGCTTTCACAGTAACTGAGGAATCAGATCATGATAATCGAATATTTATGAACATAATTATACTAGGCAAAACATATCAAGCGTTATTAGATACAGGGTCATCAAGGTCATTCATAAATAATGAAATATTTCAAGCATGCTCAAACGAAACGACAAGAAACGTCAAGAAACACGTGGTGTTGGCAGATGGCACAAAAATAGATATCACAAAGTCCATAGATTTAGATCTAGACATAAACGGTACTATAATCAACCATGAACTGCTCGTAATCCCAACAACACCCAATGTAATCTTAGGGGCAGACCTATTACAAAGAATAGGAGTCAAGTTAATATGGCCAGACAATAGGAGAACCCCCCTACCTGGCATTCAAGAACACGGAAATAGCAAGCACGTCAAGAAAAATACAGGCCCAAGTCAGACTCGACACATGAACAAAGGTAGCATGCAAAACAAAGTCACAAATGAATTATCAAGGAGCTTATCAGTGTGTGTAATAGATCGCAAAATCGATGACTGGCACGAGAAAAAGTTACAGGAAATAAAACAAAATCCAGACAAATATCCCGACTTCCGCACCCAAGAAAGGAAACTATATAAAAAAATTACAAACTCAGCCTATGGTAATAAAATAAAATCAGGGTCGGAATGGAAGCTATGTGTCACCGCAAGTGAGAAAAACAACATAATAAAACAAAGCCATGACTCACCATGCGCAGGACATTTTGGGACTTCAAAAACACTTAGTAGGGTTGCACAAAGATATTACTGGCCCGGGATGTTCCGTGACGTAGCAAAATATGTGAAAAAGTGTATTCCATGCCAGATGCATTCGCCATCCCAGGACAAGAAAGCAGGACACATGCACATCAAACACCCCGTGAAACCATGGCAAGCGGTAACCAATAATATGATTGGCCCACTACCGAGATCTTCAAAAGTAGACCAGGGGATCGTTGGATCCCAAAAAAAATTAACCAAACGAACTAGTCAATATACAGGACTCCACGACTCGGCCAAATTGGTTTGCGGGAAGAAAAAGCCGACGACAGCTCAAATAGAAAAACAACAATCCGCAAACGACAAGGTAGAAATAGAAACAGAAACCGAGTGTATACAATTAATGATAGAAAGCGATGAAGAAAAGGAGCTGAGGGGCAAATCACCTGACAAAACAAAGAAAAAACGACCAGGAAAGAAAAGATCTGGACGTAAACGCAACGGGGATAGCAGGATAGGGTCAGGCCAGCTTCCCCAGTACAAAAGTAGGATCAAGTTATTAGCATAGGTAATACAAGTAGGCAAGTCATAAGAAAGAGTCATTAAAATAAAGTAATTAGCATAGGTAATACAAGTAGGCAAGTCATAAGTAATAGTAATTTACAGCATACATGCAGGTTTGAACAAGGATGATACATGTTTTTTTTCAAGTAGTAGGTATACAAAAGTAAATATAGGGTGTGTATACAGTAAATTCAGGCATACCATTTCCAAGGATATAAAACCTAGTTGAGGGAGACATGGGTAGATTTTGTTTCTAAATAATAAAATGTTATTTCACGAATTATAAATGAAGCCTCTAGCGACAAGATATATTTCAAGAGACATGGTATCTATATAAAACAACGATTCACGAAGATGACGTTCTTTAGTCAGGACAAGGGTTAGGCAGGACATATAACCTAGCAATGGGCTTGTACATGCGATTTTTACAGGTAAAAATCTTCCGAAGTGGAGGGAGAATGTAACGGGCAACAAAGCAGCGAGCGGCGTGCATGCCGCATTCCAAGACACAGAATAAAGAACAGTAGCCGAGTGGACACCGCGCCCGCGCCGCAGCCCCCGCACCGGCCGCCTCTGCGTCATCACGTACGCCGGCCGCGCCCCACTGCAAGCGACAGTATAAAAGCGAGCGGAGCTCAGTCAACGGCAGCCACTCGTCGCGGGCTCCCAAGCAATACGAACGTGCGGACTGGGGTTCTCCGATTCGTACCTGTATTGTGGAAGGAACCCAAAGGCTAGAGGCTCACTCCCAGAACTCTGCCCTGTGCGGCTCGGGGATCTCCGAGTAGCACGGTGGAGGCACTGGCTCTAGGCAGGGACGTAGGATCACCAAGTGCGGCCTGGGGCTCTCCGGGCAGTACGGTATCCTACGAAACCAGACGCCCAGTGCGGCTTGGGGTTATCCGAGTCGTACGGTGTCTTCGCACCCCCCTTCAGGGATCCCAAGTAGGGTAGAATAGGGTCGCGATAGGTAGATCATATGCACGAGAAACTATCTCGCGTCGGCATAGAATAGCTTAACACATGTCTCTCCCCCGTCAATGTAACTAGTTAAGCTTTACAAGATAATATATTTACAGTACCGAGTTATCCTTGTTTCACTTCTAAAGTCCTCACGCTAGGGAAGCTAGCAGGCCAACCCCTTCTAAACTACGCACCCCGTTGCGTAGAATGTCAAATGGACGGACGAGGTTCGAACCCTCCAGCCCGCTCCATTACAATATATAACTTGATCCATCCTCCGCTCTTGTATTTATTCGCTTACAAATTATTTATTATAACCGTCATCTCGATATTCGAAACGTTCGAAACGTAGCTCGTCGTGTGTGGCCCGTAAATGTAAACAAGAAGCGTGTGCGATATCATTATTAATGCATAGTTATACGTAACCATAACAATAGTTAAAAATTACCTCCACGGCGGTGGAAGTGACAATTACAATTTGAATCACCGCGACATGTAAATTTGTAGAACATCAGAGATCAGCGTTGAAATGGTCAATCGGCGTTAGAAAGCAGCGGCTAAATTGTACAAGTGAAATTAATAGGTATGCCATATATAACAGGCAACTGTTTAATTTTCACATTAATTAAAAACCAACGGACAATATTTTTTTTTTCCATAATTACACTGAAAAACAGGCAATTGTTTGATTTTCAAATGAATATAACACCGACCGACAGAAAATTTGATTTCTTTCAATTTTTTTTTTCTGAATTTCACTCAAAAACAAGGCAATTGTTTGATTTTTTTTTTCTCTTAATTTTACTCAAAAACAAGGTTTGATTTTCACATGAATTTAACACCGACCGACAAAAAGTTTGATTTCTTTCATTTTTTTTTCCAAATTTCACTCAATAACCAGGCAATTGTTTGTTTTTTTTTTCTCTTAATTTCACTCAAAAACAAGGCAATTGTTTGATTTTCACATGAATTTATTACCGACTGACAAAAAGTTTGATTTCTTTCAATTTTTTTTTTTCTGAATTTCACTCAAAAACAAGGCAATTGTTTGATTTTTTTTTCTCTTTATTTCACTCAAAAACAAGGCAATTGTTTGATTTTCACATGAATTTAACACCGACCGACAAAAAGTTTGATTTCTTTCAATTTTTTTTTTCTGAATTTCACTTAAAAACAAGGCAATTGTGTGATTTTTTTTTCTCTTAATTTCACTCAAAAACAAGGCAATTGTTTGATTTTCACATGAATTTAACACCGACCGACAAATGTTTGATTTCTTTCAATATTTTTTTTTTTCTGAATTTCACTCAAAAACAAAGCAATTGTTCGATTTTTTTTCTCTTAATTTCACTCAAAAACAAGGCAATTGTTTGATTTTCACATGTATTTTACACCGACCGACAAAAAGTTTGATTTCTTTCATTTTTTTTTTCTTAATTTCACTCAATAACCTGGCAATTGTTTGATTTTTTTTTCTCTTAATTTCACTCAAAAACAAGGCAATTGTTTGATTTTCACATGAATTTAACACCGACCGACAAAAAGTTTGATTTCTTTCAATATATTTTTTTTCTGAATTTCACTCAAAAACAAGGCAATTAAGGATATTGGCTATAGTCTAAATTATAACAAGTTGGCAACGATCGAGCAGAATGAGCAGAATATAAATAATTGCCTGAGAGGGTTAGTGCCCTCTCAGGCAATTATTTATATTCTGCTCCGTTGACATTTCAGGTTTGGATACACACTGGATGTATGATGCTGCCGCTCAAAAGCTGTTATGTTTGCCCGCCCGCCGCTGATTGCTTTCGTCTATTTTAACATGGTAAGTGTCAAAAGCAAATTTTATATATAGTATAATATATTCATAGTCTTCTTTGGCCAAACAAAAATCCATTTACCAGTGGAACAATCGATTTTATTTGTTCCATAATAGAAATAGGGGACCACCGTGTCTGTCTGTCTGTCTGACCTTTGAAGGGCAGCCATGTTTGGAACTGTTATGTGTAGCCGAAGTGAAATTTTCACAAAAGTCTCACCAAGTGTCTGAAACGAAAATTAGCGATAAATTACCTACGTTAATAGATTGCTAATACATTTTCAAACGCAGATTGGTGGGTTACTGAAACCTTCAAAAACTGACTGTTTGTCAACACTGTTACCAAGTTAATTAACATTAACTAACTAATAAATTGCCACAAGTCCATGTGATATTATTAATCAAATTCATATTATTGAGAAGAACTAATTATTAAGTTATGTATAAGTGTTACATAATATTTTGATATATGACTGTGTGTGTGTTTAATCTGTTAACTCCATAGAAATGGTAAACATTCTACATTTACATAATATTAACTTTTTCATAAATTACACTGCCATCAGGGTGGAACTAAATTAACAGTTACAATTTAGTGAATTGCATAAGGATCGCATTGAAATATTTGATTGTTGAAAGGCTATTTGTTTTTCAATAATTATAATATGCACTGATCAATACACTATACAATAATATATAACTTGATCCATCCTCCGCTCTTGTATTTATTCGCTTACAAATTATTTATTATAACCGTCATCTCGATATTAGAAACGTTCGAAACGTAGCTCGTCGTGTGTGGCCCGTAAATGTAAACAAGAAGCGTGTGCGATATCATTATTAATGCATAGTCATACGTAACCATAACAATAGTTAAAAATTACCTCCACGGCGGTGGAAGTGACAATTACAATTTGAATCACCGCGACATGTAAATTTGTAGCACATCAGAGATCAGCGTTGAAATGGTCAATCGGCGTTAGTAAGCAGCGGCTAAATAATTGTACAAGTGAAATTAATAGGTATGCCATATATAACAGGCAACTGTTTAATTTTCACATTAATTAAAAACCAACTGACAATATTTTTTTTTCCATAATTTCACTCAAAAACAAGGCAATTGTTTGATTTTCACATGAATTTAACACCGACCGACAAAAAGTTTGATTTCTTTCAATATTTTTTTTTTCTGAATTTCACTCAAAAACAAGGCAATTGTTTGATTTTTTTTTTCTCTTAATATCACTCAAAACCAAGGCAATTGTTTGATTTTCACATGAATTTAACACCGACCGACAAAAAGTTTGATTTCTTTCAATTTTTTTTTTCTGAATTTCACTCAAAAACAAGGCAATTGTTTGATTTTTTTTTCTCTTAATTTCACTCAAAAACAAGGCAATTGTTTGATTTGCACATGAATTTAACACCGACCGACAAAAAGTTTGATTTCTTTCAATATTTTTTTTTTCTGAATTTCACTCAAAAACAAGGCAATTGTTTGTTTTTTTTTTTCTCTTAATTTCACTCAAAAACAAGGCAATTGTTTGATTTTCACATGTATTTTACACCGACCGACAAAAAGTTTGATTTCTTTCATTTTTTTTTTCTTAATTTCACTCAATAACCTGGCAATTGTTTGATTTTTTTTTCTCTTAATTTCACTCAAAAACAAGGCAATTGTTTGATTTTCACATGAATTTAACACCGACCGACAAAAAGTTTGATTTCTTTCAATATATTTTTTTTCTGAATTTCACTCAAAAACAAGGCAATTAAGGATATTGGCTATAGTCTAAATTATAACAAGTTGGCAACGATCGAGCAGAATGAGCAGAATATAAATAATTGCCTGAGAGGGTTAGTGCCCTCTCAGGCAATTATTTATATTCTGCTCCGTTGACATTTCAGGTTTGGATACACACTGGATGTATGATGCTGCCGCTCAAAAGCTGTTATGTTTGCCCGCCCGCCGCTGATTGCTTTCGTCTATTTTAACATGGTAAGTGTCAAAAGCAAATTTTATATATAGTATAATATATTCATAGTCTTCTTTGGCCAAACAAAAATCCATTTACCAGTGGAACAATCGATTTTATTTGTTCCATAATAGAAATAGGGGACCACCGTGTCTGTCTGTCTGTCTGACCTTTGAAGGGCAGCCATGTTTGGAACTGTTATGTGTAGCCGAAGTGAAATTTTCACAAAAGTCTCACCAAGTGTCTGAAACGAAAATTAGCGATAAATTACCTACGTTAATAGATTGCTAATACATTTTCAAACGCAGATTGGTGGGTTGCTGAAACCTTCAAAAACTGACTGTTTGTCAACACTGTTACCAAGTTAATTAACATTAACTAACTAATAAATTGCCACATGTCCATGTGATATTATTAATCAAATTCATATTATTGAGAAGAACTAATTATTAAGTTATGTATAAGTGTTACATAATATTTTGATATATGACTGTGTGTGTGTTTAATCTGTTAACTCCATAGAAATGGTAAACATTCTACATTTACATAATATTAACTTTTTCATAAATTACACTGCCATCAGGGTGGAACTAAATTAACAGTTACAATTTAGTAAATTGCATAAGGATCGCATTGAAATATTTGATTGTTGAAAGGCTATTTGTTTTTCAATAATTATAATATGCACTGATCAATACACTATACAATAATATATAACTTGATCCATCCTCCGCTCTTGTATTTATTCGCTTACAAATTATTTATTATAACCGTCATCTCGATATTAGAAACGTTCGAAACGTAGCTCGTCGTGTGTGGCCCGTAAATGTAAACAAGAAGCGTGTGCGATATCATTATTAATGCATAGTCATACGTAACCATAACAATAGTTAAAAATTACCTCCACGGCGGTGGAAGTGACAATTACAATTTGAATCACCGCGACATGTAAATTTGTAGCACATCAGAGATCAGCGTTGAAATGGTCAATCGGCGTTAGTAAGCAGCGGCTAAATTGTACAAGTGAAATTAATAGGTATGCCATATATAACAGGCAACTGTTTAATTTTCACATTAATTAAAAACCAACTGACAATATTTTTTTTTCCATAATTTCACTCAAAAACAAGGCAATTGTTTGATTTTCACATGAATTTAACACCGACCGACAAAAAGTTTGATTTCTTTCAATATTTTTTTTTTCTGAATTTCACTCAAAAACAAGGCAATTGTTTGATTTTTTTTTTCTCTTAATATCACTCAAAACCAAGGCAATTGTTTGATTTTCACATGAATTTAACACCGACCGACAAAAAGTTTGATTTCTTTCAATTTTTTTTTTCTGAATTTCACTCAAAAACAAGGCAATTGTTTGATTTTTTTTTCTCTTAATTTCACTCAAAAACAAGGCAATTGTTTGATTTGCACATGAATTTAACACCGACCGACAAAAAGTTTGATTTCTTTCAATATTTTTTTTTTCTGAATTTCACTCAAAAACAAGGCAATTGTTTGTTTTTTTTTTTCTCTTAATTTCACTCAAAAACAAGGCAATTGTTTGATTTTCACATGTATTTTACACCGACCGACAAAAAGTTTGATTTCTTTCAATTTTTTTTTTCTGAATTTCACTCAAAAACAAGGCAATTGTTTGATTTTTTTTTCTCTTAATTTCACTCAAAAACAAGGCAATTGTTTGATTTGCACATGAATTTAACACCGACCGACAAAAAGTTTGATTTCTTTCAATATTTTTTTTTTCTGAATTTCACTCAAAAACAAGGCAATTGTTTGTTTTTTTTTTTCTCTTAATTTCACTCAAAAACAAGGCAATTGTTTGATTTTCACATGAATTTAACACCGACCGACAAAAAGTTTGATTTCTTTCAATTTTTTTTTTTCTGAATTTCACTCAAAAACATGGCAATTGTTTGATTTTTTTTTCTCTTTATTTCACTCAAAAACAAGGCAATTGTTTGATTTTCACATGAATTTAACACCGACCGACAAAAAGTTTGATTTCTTTCAATTTTTTTTTCTGAATTTCACTCAAAAACAAGGCAATTGTTTGATTTTTTTTTTCTCTTAATTTCACTCAAAAACAAGGCAATTGTTTGATTTTCACATGAATTTAACACCGACCGACAGAAAGTTTGATTTCTTTCAATATTTTTTTTTTCTGAATTTCACTCAAATACAAGGCAATTGTTTGATTTTTTTTGTCTTAATTACACTCAAAAACAAGGCAATTGTTTGATTTTCACATGAATTTAACACCGACCGACAAAAAGTTTGATTTCTTTCAATTTTTTTTTTCTGAATTTCACTCAAAAACAAGGCAATTGTTTGATTTTTTTTTTCTCTTCATTTCACTCAAAAACAAGGCAATTGTTTGATTTTCACATGAATTTAACACCGACCGACAAAAAGTTTGATTTCTTTAAATTTTTTTTTTTCTGAATTTCACTCAAAAACAAGGCAATTAAGGATATTGGCTATAGTCTAAATTATAACAAGTTGGCAATGATCACTAACCCTCTCAGGCAATTATTTATATTCTGCTCCGTTGACATTTCAGGTTTGGATACATACTGGATGTATGATGCTGCCGCTCAAAAGCTGTTATGTTTGCCCACCCGCCGCTGATTGCTTTCGTCTATTTTAACATGGTAAGTGTCAAAAGCAAATTTTATATATAGTATAATATATTCATAGTCTTCTTTGGCCAAACAAAAATCCATTTACCAGTGGAACAATCGATTTTATTTGTTCCATAATAGAAATAGGTGACCACCGTGTCTGATTGTCTGTCTGACCTTTGAAGGGCAGCCATGTTTGGAACTGTAATGTGTAGCCGAAGTGAAATTTTCACAAAAGTCTCACCAAGTGTCTGAAACGAAAATTAGCGATAAATTACCTACGTTAATAGATTGCTAATACATTTTCAAACGCAGATTGGTGGGTTGCTGAAACCTTCAAAAACTGACTGTTTGTCAACACTGTTACCAAGTTAATTAACATTAACTAACTAATAAATTGCCACATGTCCATGTGATATTATTAATCAAATTCATATTATTGAGAAGAACTTATTATTAAGTTATGTATAAGTGTTACATAATATTTTGATATATGACTGTGTGTGTGTTTAATCTGTTAACTCCATAGAAATGGTAAACATTCTACATTTAAATAATATTAACTTTTTCATAAATTACACTGCCATCAGGGTGGAACTAAATTAACAGTTACAATTTAGTAAATTGCATAAGGATCGCATTGAAATATTTGATTGTTGAAAGGCTATTTGTTTTTCAATAATTATAATATGCACTGATCAATACACTATACAATAATATATAACTTGATCCATCCTCCGCTCTTGTATTTATTCGCTTACAAATTATTTATTATAACCGTCATCTCGATATTAGAAACGTTCGAAACGTAGCTCGTCGTGTGTGGCCCGTAAATGTAAACAAGAAGCGTGTGCGATATCATTATTAATGCATAGTCATACGTAACCATAACAATAGTTAAAAATTACCCCCACGGCGGTGGAAGTGACAATTACAATTTGAATCACCGCGACATGTAAATTTGTAGCACATCAGAGATCAGCGTTGAAATGGTCAATCGGCGTTAGTAAGCAGCGGCTAAATTGTACAAGTGAAATTAATAGGTATGCCATATATAACAGGCAACTGTTTAATTTTCACATTAATTAAAAACCAACTGACAATATTTTTTTTTCCATAATTTCACTCAAAAACTAGGCAATTGTTTGATTTTCACATGAATTTAACACCGACCGACAAAAAGTTTGATTTCTTTCAATTTTTTTTTTCTGAATTTCACTCAAAATCAAGGCAATTGTTTGATTTTTTTTTCTCTTAATTTCACTCAAAAACAAGGCAATTGTTTGATTTGCACATGAATTTAACACCGACCGACAAAAAGTTTGATTTCTTTCAATATTTTTTTTTTCTGAATTTCACTCAAAAACAAGGCAATTGTTTGTTTTTTTTTTTCTCTTAATTTCACTCAAAAACAAGGCAATTGTTTGATTTTCACATGAATTTAACACCGACCGACAAAAAGTTTGATTTCTTTCAATTTTTTTTTTCTGAATTTCACTCAAAAACAAGGCAATTGTTTGATTTTTTTTTCTCTTTATTTCACTCAAAAACAAGGCAATTGTTTGATTTTCACATGAATTTAACACTGACCGACAAAAAGTTTGATTTCTTTCAAAATTTTTTTTTTCTGAATTTCACTCAATAACAAGACAATCGTTTGATTTTTTTTTTCTCTTAATTTCACTTAAAAACAAAGCAATTGTTTGATTTTCACATGAATTTAACACCGACCGACAAAAAGTTTGATTTCTTTCATTTTTTTTTTCTAAATTTCACTCAAAAACAAGGCAATTGTTTGATTTTTTTTTCTCTTAATTTCACTCAAAAACAAGGCAATTGTTTGATTTTCACATGAATTTAACACCGACCGACAAAAAGTTTGATTTCTTTCAATTTTTTTTTTCTGAATTTCACTCAAAAACAAGGCAATTGTTTGATTTTTTTTTTCTCTTCATTTCACTCAAAAACAAGGCAATTGTTTGATTTTCACATGAATTTAACACCGACCGACAAAAAGTTTGATTTCTTTAAATTTTTTTTTTTTCTGAATTTCACTCAAAAACAAGGCAATTAAGGATATTGGCTATAGTCTAAATTATAACAAGTTGGCAATGATCACTAACCCTCTCAGGCAATTATTTATATTCTGCTCCGTTGACATTTCAGGTTTGGATACATACTGGATGTATGATGCTGCCGCTCAAAAGCTGTTATGTTTGCCCACCCGCCGCTGATTGCTTTCGTCTATTTTAACATGGTAAGTGTCAAAAGCAAATTTTATATATAGTATAATATATTCATAGTCTTCTTTGGCCAAACAAAAATCCATTTACCAGTGGAACAATCGATTTTATTTGTTCCATAATAGAAATAGGTGACCACAGGTGGCAGCCATGTTTGGAACTGTAATGTGTAGCCGAAGTGAAATTTTCACAAAAGTCTCACCAAGTGTCTGAAACGAAAATTAGCGATAAATTACCTACGTTAATAGATTGCTAATACATTTTCAAACGCAGATTGGTGGGTTGCTGAAACCTTCAAAAACTGACTGTTTGTCAACACTGTTACCAAGTTAATTAACATTAACTAGCTAATAAATTGCCACATGTCCATGTGATATTATTAATCAAATTCATATTATTGAGAACAACTAATTATTAAGTTATGTATAAGTGTTACATAATATTTTGATATATGACTGTGTGTGTGTTTAATCTGTAAACTCCATAGAAATGGTAAACATTCTACATTTACATAATATTAACTTTTTCATAAATTACACTGCCATCAGGGTGGAACTAAATTAACAGTTACAATTTTGTAAATTGCATAAGGATCGCATTGAAATATTTGATTGTTGAAAGGCTATTTGTTTTTCAATAATTATAATATGCACTGATCAATACACTATACAATAATATATAACTTGATCCATCCTCCGCTCTTGTATTTATTCGCTTACAAATTATTTATTATAACCGTCATCTCGATATTCGAAACGTTCGAAACGTAGCTCGTCGTGTGTGGCCCGTAAATGTAAACAAGAAGCGTGTGCGATATCATTATTAATTTATACGTAACCATAACAATAGTTAAAAATTACCTACACGGCGGTGGAAGTGACAATTACAATTTGAATAACCGCGACATGTAAATTTGTAGCACATCAGAGATTAGCGTTGAAATGGTCAATCGGCGTTAGTAAGCAGCGGCTAAATTGTACAAGTGAAATTAATAGGTATGCCATATATAACAGGCAACTGTTTAATTTTCACATTAATTAAAAACCAACTGACAATATTTTTTTTCCATAATTTCACTCAAAAACAAGGCAATTGTTTGATTTTCACATGAATTTAACACCGACCGACAAAAAGTTTAATTTCTTTCAATTTTTTTTTTCTGAATTTCACTCAAAAACAAGGCAATTGTTTGATTTTTTTTTCTCTTAATTTCACTCAAAAACAAGGCAATTGTTTGATTTTCACATGAATTTAACACCGACCGACAAAAAGTTTGATTTCTTTCAATATTTTTTTTTCTGAATTTCACTCAAAATCAAGGCAATTGTTTGATTTTTTTTTCTCTTAATTTCACTCAAAAGCAAGGCAATTGTTTGATTTTTTTTTCTCTTAATTTCACTCAAAAACAAGGCAATTGTTTGATTTTCACATGAATTTAACACCGACCGACAAAAAGTTTGATTTCTTTCAATATTTTTTTTTTCTGAATTTCACTCAAAAACAAGGCAATTAAGGATATTGGCTATAGTCTAAATTATAACAAGTTGGCAATGATCACTAACCATCTCACGCAATTATTTATATTCTGCTCCGTTGACATTTCAGGTTTGGATAGATACTGGATGTATGATGCTGCCGATCAAAAGCTGTTTTCCCGCCCGCCGCTGATTGCTTTCGTCTATTTTAACATGGTAAGTGTCAAAAGCAAATTTTATATATAGTATAATATATTCATAGTCTTCTTTGGCCAAACAAAAATCCATTTACCAGTGGAACAATCGATTTTATTTGTTCCATAATAGAAATAGGGGACCACCGTGTCTGTCTGTCTGTCTGACCTTTGAAGGGCAGCCATGTTTGGAACTGTAATGTGTAGCCGAAGTGAAATTTTCACAAAAGTCTCACCAAGTGTCTGAAACGAATATTAGCGATAAATTACCTACGTTAATAGATTGCTAATACATTTTCAAACGCAGATTGGTGGGTTGCTGAAACCTTCAAAAACTGACTGTTTGTCAACACTGTTATCAAGTTAATTAACATTAACTAGCTAATAAATTGCCACATGTCCATGTGATATTATTAATCAAATTCATATTATTGAGAACAACTAATTATCAAGTTATGTATAAGTGTTACATAATATTTTGATATATGACTGTGTGTGTGTTTAATCTGTAAACTCCATAGAAATGGTAAACATTCTACATTTACATAATATTAACTTTTTCATAAATTACACTGCCATCAGTGTGGAACTAAATTAACAGTTACAATTTTGTAAATTGCATAAGGATCGCATTGAAATATTTGATTGTTGAGAGGCTATTTGTTTTTCAATAATTATAATATGCACTGATCAATACACTATACAATAATATATAACTTGATCCATCCTCCGCTCTTGTATTTATTCGCTTACAAATTATCTATTATAACCGTCATCTCGATATTCGAAACGTTCGAAACGTAGCTCGTCGTGTGTGGCCCGTAAATGTAAACAAGAAGCGTGTGCGATATCATTATTAATGCATAGTTATACGTAACCATAACAATAGTTAAAAATTACCTACACGGCGGTGGAAGTGACAATTACAATTTGAATCACCGCGACATGTAAATTTCTAGCACATCAGAGATCAGCGTTGAAATGGTCAATCGGCGTTAGTAAGCAGCGGCTAAATTGTACAAGTGAAATTAAAAGGTATGCCATATATAACAGGCAACTGTTTAATTTTCACATTAATTAAAAACCAACGGACAAAATATTTTTTTTTCCATAATTACACTGAAAAACAGGCAATTGTTTGATTTTCACATGAATTTAACACCGACCGACAAAAAATTTAATTTCTTTCAATATTATTTTTTTTCTGAATTTCACTCAAAAACGAGGCAATTGTTTGATTTTCTTTTTCTCCTTATTTCACTCAAAAACAAGGCAATTGTTTGATTTTCACATGAATTTAACACCGACCGACAAAAAGTTTGATTTCTTTCATTTTTTTTTCCAAATTTCACTCAATAACCAGGCAATTGTTTGATTTTTTTTCTCTTAATTTCACTCAAAAACAAGGCAATTGTTTGATTTTCACATGAATTTAACACCGACCGACAAAAAGTTTGATTTCTTTCAATTTTTTTTTTTCTGATTTTCACTCAAAAACAAGGCAATTGTTTGATTTTCACATGAATTTAACACCGACCGACAAAAAGTTTGATTTCTTTCAATATTTTTTTTTCTGAATTTCACTCAAAAACAAGGCAATTGTTTGATTTTTTTTTCTCTTAATTTCACTCAAAAACAAGGCAATTGTTTGATTTTCACATGAATTTAACACCGACCGACAAAAAGTTTGTTTTCTTCCAATATTTTTTTTCTGAATTTCACTCAAAAACAAGGCAATTGTTTGATTTTTTTTTTCTCTTAATTTCACTCAAAAACAAGGCAATCGTTTGATTTTCACATGAATTTAACACCGACCGACAAAAAGTTTGATTTCTTTCAATTTTTTTTTTCTGAATTTCACTCAAAAACAAGGCAATTGTGTGATTTTTTTTTTCTCTTAATTTCACTCAAAAACAAGGCAATTGTTTGATTTTCACATGAATTTAACACCGACCGACAAAAAGTTTGATTTCTTTCAATATTTTTTTTTTCTGAATTTCACTCAAAAACAAGGCAATTGTTTGATTTTCACATGAATTTAACACCGACCGACAAAAAGTTTGATTTCTTTCAATTTTTTTTTCTGAATTTCACTCAAAAACAAGGCAATTGTTTGATTTTTTTTTTCTCTTCATTTCACTCAAAAACAAGGCAATTGTTTGATTTTCACATGAATTTAACACCGACCGACAAAAAATTTGATTTCTTTCAATATTTTTTTTTTCTGAATTTCACTCAAAAACAAGGCAATTGTTTGATTTTTTTTTCTCTTAATTTCACTCAAAAACAAGGCAATTGTTTGATTTTCACATGAATTTAACACCGACCGACAAAAAGTTTGTTTTCTTTCAATATTTTTTTTCTGAATTTCACTCAAAAACAAGGCAATTGTTTGATTTTTTTTTTCTCTTAATTTCACTCCAAAACAAGGCAATTGTTTGATTTTCACATGAATTTAACACCGACCGACAAAAAGTTTGATTTCTTTCAATTTTTTTTTTCTGAATTTCACTCAAAAACAAGGCAATTGTTTGATTTTCACATGAATTTAACACCGACCGACAAAAAGTTTGTTTTCTTTCAATATTTTTTTTTTCTGAATTTCACTCAAAAACAAGTCAATTGTTTGTTTTTTTTTTCTCTTAATTTCACTCAAAAACAAGGCAATTGTTTGATTTTCACATGAATTTAACACCGACCGACAAAAAGTTTGATTTCTTTCAATTTTTTTTTTTTCTGAATTTCATTCAGAAACAAGGCAATTGTGTGATTTTTTTTTTCTCTTAATTTCACTCAAAAACAAGGCATTTATTTGATTTTCACATGAATTTAACACCGACTGACAAAAAGTTTGATTTCTTTCAATATTTTTTTTTTCTGAATTTCACTCAAAATCAAGGCAATTGTTTGATTTTTTTTTTCTCTTAATTTCACTCAAAAACAAGGCAATTGTTTGATTTTTTTTTTCTCTTAATTTCACTCAAAAACAAGGCAATTGTTTGATTTTCACATGAATTTAACACCGACCGATAAAAAGTTTGATTTCTTTCAATTTTTTTTTCTGAATTTCACTCAAAATCAAGGCAATTGTTTGATTTTTTTTTCTCTTAATTTCACTCAAAAACAAGGCAATTGTTTGATTTTCACATGAATTTAACACCGACCGACAAAAAGTTTGATTTCTTTCAATATTTTTTTTTTCTGAATTTCACTCAAAAACAAGGCAATTGTTTGATTTTTTTTTCTTTTAATTTCACTTTAAAACAAAGCAATTGTTTGATTTTCACATGAATTTAACACCGACCGACAAAAAGTTTGATTTCTTTAATTTTTTTTTTCTGAATTTCACTCAAAAACAATGCAATTGTTTGATTTTTTTTTCTCTTAATTTCACTCAAAAACAAGGCAATCGTTTGATTTTCACATAAATTTAACACCGACCGACAAAAAGTTTGATTTCTTTCAATATTTTTTTTTTCTGAATTTCACTCAAAATCAAGGCAATTGTTTGATTTTTTTTTTCTCTTAATTTCACTCAAAAACAAGGCAATTGTTTGATTTTTTTTTCACTTAATTTCACTCAAAAACAAGGCAATTGTTTGATTTTCACATGAATTTAACACCGACCGACAAAAAGTTTGATTTCTTTAAAATTTTTTTTTTTCTGAATTTCACTCAAAAACAAGGCAATTAAGGATATTGGCTATATAGTCTAAATTATAACAAGTTGGCAATGATCACTAACCATCTCACGCAATTATTTATATTCTGCTCCGTTGACATTTCAGGTTTGGATAGATACTGGATGTATGATGCTGCCGATCAAAAGCTGTTTTGTTTGCCCGCCCGCCGCTGATTGCTTTCGTCTATTTTAACATGGTAAGTGTCAAAAGCAAATTTTATATATAGTATAATATATTCATAGTCTTCTTTGGCCAAACAAAAATCCATTTACCAGTGGAACAATCGATTTTATTTGTTCCATAATAGAAATAGGGGACCACCGTGTCTGTCTGTCTGTCTGACCTTTGAAGGGCAGCCATGTTTGGAACTGTAATGTATAGCTGAAGTGAAATTTTCACAAAAGTCTCACCAAGTGTCTGAAACGAAAATTAGCGATAAATTACCTACGTTAATAGATTGCTACTACATTTTCAAACGCAGATTGGTGGGTTGCTGAAACCTTCAAAAACTGACTGTTTGTCAACACTGTTATCAAGTTAATTAACATTAACTAGCTAATAAATTGCCACATGTCCATGTGCTATTATTAATCAAATTCATATTATTGAGAACAACTAATTATCAAGTTATGTATAAGTGTTACATAATATTTTGATATATGACTGTGTGTGTGTTTAATCTGTAAACTCCATAGAAATGGTAAACATTCTACATTTACATAATATTAACTTTTTCATAAATTACACTGCCATCAGGGTGGAACTAAATTAACAGTTACAATTTAGTAAATTGCATAAGGATCGCATTGAAATATTTGATTGTTGAGAGGCTATTTGTTTTTCAATAATTATAATATGCACTGATCAATACACTATACAATAATATATAACTTGATCCATCCTCCGCTCTTGTATTTATTCGCTTACAAATTATTTATTATAACCGTCATCTCGATATTCGAAACGTTCGAAACGTAGCTCGTCGTGTGTGGCCCGTAAATGTAAACAAGAAGCGTGTGCGATATCATTATTAATGCATAGTTATACGTACAAAAACAAGGCAATTGTTTGATTTTTTTTTCTCTTAATTTCACTCAAAAACAAGGCAATTGTTTGATTTTCACATGAATTTAACACCGACCGACAAAAAGTTTGTTTTCTTTCAATATTTTTTTTTTCTGAATTTCACTCAAAAACAAGGCAATTGTTTGATTTTTTTTTTCTCTTAATTTCACTCAAAAACAAGGCAATTGTTTGATTTTCACATGAATTTAACACCGACCGACAAAAAGTTTGATTTCTTTCAATTTTTTTTTTTTGAATTTCACTCAAAAACAAGGCAATTGTGTGATTTTTTTTTCTCTTAATTTCACTCAAAAACAAGGAATTGTTTGATTTTCACATGAATTGAACACCGACCGACAAAAAGTTTGATTTCTTTCAATATTTTTTTTTTCTGAATTTCACTCAAAAACAAGGCAATTGTTTGATTTTTTTTTCTCTTAATTTCACTCAAAAACAAGGCAATTGTTTGATTTTCACATGAATTTAACACCGACCGACAAAAAGTTTGTTTTCTTTCAATATTTTTTTTCTGAATTTCACTCAAAAACAAGGCAATTGTTTGATTTTTTTTTTCTCTTAATTTCACTCAAAAACAAGGCAATTGTTTGATTTTCACATGAATTTAACACCGACCGACAAAAAGTTTGATTTCTTTCAATTTTTTTTTCTGAATTTCACTCAAAAACAAGGCAATTGTGTGATTTTTTTTTTCTCTTAATTTTACTCAAAAACAAGGCAAGTGTTTGATTTTCACATGAATTTAACACCGACCGACAAAAAGTTTGATTTCTTTCAATTTTTTTTTTCTGAATTTCACTCAAAAACAAGGCATTTGTTTGATTTTCACATGAATTTAACACCGACCGACAAGACGTTTGATTTCTTTCAATTTTTTTTTCTGAATTTCACTCAAAAACAAGGCAATTGTTTGATTTTTTTTTCTCTTCATTTCACTCAAAAACAAGGCAATTGTTTGATTTTCACATGAATTTAACACCGACCGACAAAAAATTTGATTTCTTTCAATATTATTTTTTTCTGAATTTCACTCAAAAACAAGGCAATTGTTTGATTTTTTTTTCTCTTAATTTCACTCAAAAACAAGGCAATTGTTTGATTTTCACATGAATTTAACAACGACCGACAAAAAGTTTGATTTCTTTCATTTTTTTTTTCCGAATTTCACTCAAAAACAAGGCAATTAAGGATATTGGCTATAGTCTAAATTATAACAAGTTGGCAATGATCACTAACCCTCTCAGGCAATTATTTATATTCTGCTCCGTTGACATTTCGGGTTTGGATACATACTGGATGTATGATGCTGCCGCTCAAAAGCTGTTATGTTTGCCCGCCCGCCGCTGATTGCTTTCGTCTATTTTAACATGGTAAGTGTCAAAAGCAAATTTTATATATAGTATAATATATTCATAGTCTTCTTTGGCCAAACAAAAATCCATTTACCAGTGGAACAATCGATTTTATTTGTTCCATAATAGAAATAGGGGACCACCGTGTCTGTCTGTCTGTCTGACCTTTGAAGGGCAGCCATGTTTGGAACTGTAATGTGTAGCCGTAAATTTTCACAAAAGTCTCACCAAGTGTCTGAAACGAAAATAAGCGATAAATTACCTACGTTAATAGATTGCTAATACATTTCAAACGCAGATTGGTGGGTTGCTGAAACCTTTAAAAAACTGACTGTTTGTCAACACTGTTATCAAGTTAATTAACATTAACTAGCTAATAAATTGCCACATGTCCATGTGATATTATTTATCAAATTCATATTATTGAGAACAACTAAATATTAAGTTATGTATAAGTGTTACATAATATTTTGATGTATGACTGTGTGTGTGTTTAATCTGTAAACTCCATAGAAATGGTAAACATTCTACATTTACATAATATTAACTTTTTCATAAATTACACTGCCATCAGGGTGGAACTAAATTAACAGTTACAATTTTGTAAATTGCATAAGGATCGCATTGAAATATTTGATTGTTGAGAGGCTATTTGTTTTTCAATAATTATAATATGCACTGATCAATACACTATACAATAATATATAACTTGATCCATCCTCCGCTCTTGTATTTATTCGCTTACAAATTATTTATTATAACCGTCATCTCGATATTCGAAATGTTCGAAACGTAGCTCGTCGTGTGTGGCCCGTAAATGTAAACGAGAAGCGTGTGCGATATAATTATTAACGCATAGTTATACGTACAAAAACAAGGCAATTGTTTGATTTTTTTTCTCTTAATTTCACTCAAAAACAAGGCAATTGTTTGATTTTCACATGAATTTAACACCGACCGACAAAAAGTTTGTTTTCTTTCAATATTTTTTTTTTCTGAATTTCACTCAAAAACAAGGCAATTGTTTGTTTTTTTTTTTCTCTTAATTTCACTCAAAACCAAGGCAATTGTTTGATTTTCACATGAATTTAACACCGACCGACAAAAAGTTTGATTTCTTTCAATTTTTTTTTCTGAATTTCACTCAAAAACAAGGCAATTGTGTGATTTTTTTGTCTCTTAATTTCACTCAAAAACAAGGCAATTGTTTGATTTTCACATGAATTTAACACTGACCGACAAAAAGTTTGATTTCTTTCAAAATTTTTTTTTTCTGAATTTCACTCAATAACAAGGCAATCGTTTGATTTTTTTTTTCTCTTAATTTCACTTAAAAACAAAGCAATTGTTTGATTTTCACATGAATTTAACACCGACCGACAAAAAGTTTGATTTCTTTCATTTTTTTTTTCTAAATTTCACTCAAAAACAAGGCAATTGTTTGATTTTTTTTTCTCTTAATTTCACTCAAAAACAAGGCAATTGTTTGATTTTCACATGAATTTAACACCGACCGACAAAAAGTTTGATTTCTTTCAATATTTTTTTTTCTGAATTTCACTCAAAATCAAGGCAATTGTTTGATTTTTTTTTTCTCTTACTTTCACTCAAAAACAAGGCAAATGTTTGATTTTTTTTTTCTCTTAATTTCACTCAAAAACAAGGCAATTGTTTGATTTTCACATGAATTTAACACCGACCGACAAAAAGTTTGATTTCTTTAATTTTTTTTTTTTTCTGAATTTCACTCAAAAACAAGGCAATTAAGGATATTGGCTATAGTCTAAATTATAACAAGTTGGCAATGATCACTAACCATCTCACGCAATTATTTATATTCTGCTCCGTTGACATTTCAGGTTTGGATAGATACTGGATGTATGATGCTGCCGATCAAAAGCTGTTATGTTTGCCCGCCCGCCGCTGATTGCTTTCGTCTATTTTAACATGGTAAGTGTCAAAAGCAAATTTTATATATAGTATAATATATTCATAGTCTTCTTTGGCCAAACAAAAATCCATTTACCAGTGGAACAATCGATTTTATTTGTTCCATAATAGAAATAGGGGACCACCGTGTCTGTCTGTCTGTCTGACCTTTGAAGGGCAGCCATGTTTGGAACTGTAATGTGTAGCCGTAAATTTTCACAAAAGTCTCACCAAGTGTCTGAAACGAAAATAAGCGATAAATTACCTACGTTAATAGATTGCTAATACATTTCAAACGCAGATTGGTGGGTTGCTGAAACCTTTAAAAAACTGACTGTTTGTCAACACTGTTATCAAGTTAATTAACATTAACTAGCTAATAAATTGCCACATGTCAATGTGATATTATTTATCAAATTCATATTATTGAGAACAACTAAATATTAAGTTATGTATAAGTGTTACATAATATTTTGATGTATGACTGTGTGTGTGTTAAATCTGTAAACTCCATAGAAATGGTAAACATTCTACATTTACATAATATTAACTTTTTCATAAATTACACTGCCATCAGGGTTGAACTAAATTAACAGTTACAATTTTGTAAATTGCATAAGGATCGCATTGAAATATTTGATTGTTGAGAGGCTATTTGTTTTTCAATAATTATAATATGCACTGATCAATACACTATACAATAATATATAACTTGATCCATCCTCCGCTCTTGTATTTATTCGCTTACAAATTATTTATTATAACCGTCATCTCGATATTCGAAACGTTCGAAACGTAGCTCGTCGTGTGTGGCCCGTAAATGTAAACAAGAAGCGTGTGCGATATCATTATTAATGCATAGTTATACGTACAAAAACAAGGCAATTATTTGATTTTTTTTTCTCTTAATTTCACTCAAAAACTAGGCAATTATTTGATTTTCACATGAATTTAACACCGACCGACAAAAAGTTTGTTTTCTTTCAATATTTTTTTTTTCTGAATTTCACTCAAAAACAAGGCAATTGTTTGTTTTTTTCTTTTTCTCTTAATTTCACTCAAAATCAAGGCAATTGTTTGATTTTTTTTTTCTCTTAATTTCACTCAAAAACAAGGCAAATGTTTGATTTTTTTTTTCTCTTAATTTCACTCAAAAACAAGGCAATTGTTTGATTTTCACATGAATTTAACACCGACCGACAAAAAGTTTGATTTCTTTAAATTTTTTTTTTTCTGAATTTCACTCAAAAACAAGGCAATTAAGGATATTGGCTATAGTCTAAATTATAACAAGTTGGCAATGATCACTAACCATCTCACGCAATTATTTATATTCTGCTCCGTTGACATTTCAGGTTTGGATAGATACTGAATGTATGATGCTGCCGATCAAAAGCTGTTATGTTTGCCCGCCCGCCGCTGATTGCTTTCGTCTATTTTAACATGGTAAGTGTCAAAAGCAAATTTTATATATAGTATAATATATTATATATAATATATTCATATAGTATAATATATTCATAGTCTTCTTTGGCCAAACAAAAATCCATTTACCAGTGGAACAATCGATTTTATTTGTTCCATAATAGAAATAGGGGACCACCGTGTCTGTCTGTCTGTCTGACCTTTAAAGGGCAGCCATGTTTGGAACTGTAATGTGTAGCCGTAAATTTTCACAAAAGTCTCACCAAGTGTCTGAAACGAAAATAAGCGATAAATTACCTACGTTAATAGATTGCTAATACATTTCAAACGCAGATTGGTGGGTTGCTGAAACCTTTAAAAAACTGACTGTTTGTCAACACTGTTATCAAGTTAATTAACATTAACTAGCTAATAAATTGCCACATGTCCATGTGATATTATTTATCAAATTCATATTATTGAGAACAACTAAATATTAAGTTATGTATAAGTGTTACATAATATTTTGATGTATGACTGTGTGTGTGTTTAATCTGTAAACTCCATAGAAATGGTAAACATTCTACATTTACATAATATTAACTTTTTCATAAATTACACTGCCATCAGGGTGGAACTAAATTAACAGTTACAATTTTGTAAATTGCATAAGGATCGCATTGAAATATTTGATTGTTGAGAGGCTATTTGTTTTTCAATAATTATAATATGCACTGATCAATACACTATACAATAATATATAACTTGATCCATCCTCCGCTCTTGTATTTATTCGCTTACAAATTATTTATTATAACCGTCATCTCGATATTCGAAACGTTCGAAACGTAGCTCGTCGTGTGTGGCCCGTAAATGTAAACAAGAAGCGTGTGCGATATCATTATTAATGCATAGTTATACGTACAAAAACAAGGCAATTGTTTGATTTTTTTTTCTCTTAATTTCACTCAAAAACAAGGCAATTATTTGATTTTCACATGAATTTAAAACCGACCGACAAAAAGTTTGTTTTCTTTCAATATTTTTTTTTTCTGAATTTCACTCAAAAACAAGGCAATTGTTTGTTTTTTTTTTTCTCTTAATTTCACTCAAAAACAAGGCAATTGTTTGATTTTCACATGAATTTAACACCGACCGACAAAAAGTTTGATTTCTTTCAATTTTTTTTTTTCTGAATTTCACTCAAAAACAAGGCAATTAAGGATATTGGCTATAGTCTAAATTATAACAAGTTGGCAATGATCACTAACCATCTCACGCAATTATTTATATTCTGCTCCGTTGACATTTCAGGTTTGGATAGATACTGAATGTATGATGCTGCCGATCAAAAGCTGTTATGTTTGCCCGCCCGCCGCTGATTGCTTTCGTCTATTTTAACATGGTAAGTGTCAAAAGCAAATTTTATATATAGTATAATATATTCATAGTCTTCTTTGGCCAAACAAAAATCCATTTACCAGTGGAACAATCGATTTTATTTGTTCCATAATAGAAATAGGGGACCACCGTGTCTGTCTGTCTGTCTGACCTTTGAAGGGCAGCCATGTTTGGAACTGTAATGTGTAGCCGAAGTGAAATTTTCACAAAAGTCTCACCAAGTGTCTGAAACGAAAATTAGCGATAAATTACCTACGTTAATAGATTGCTAATACATTTTCAAACGCAGATTGGTTGGTTGCTGAAACCTTCAAAAACTGACTGTTTGTCAACACTGTTATCAAGTTAATTAACATTAACTAGCTAATAAATTGCCACATGTCCATGTGATATTATTTATCAAATTCATATTATTGAGAACAACTAATTATTAAGTTATGTATAAGTGTTACATAATATTTTGATGTATGACTGTGTGTGTGTTTAATCTGTAAACTCCATAGAAATGGTAAACATTCTACATTTACATAATATTAACTTTTTCATAAATTACACTGCTATCAGGGTGGAACTAAATTAACAGTTACAATTTTGTAAATTGCATAAGGATCGCATTGAAATATTTGATTGTTGAGAGGCTATTTGTTTTTCAATAATTATAATATGCACTGATCAATACACTATACAATAATATATAACTTGATCCATCCTCCGCTCTTGTATTTATTCGCTTACAAATTATTTATTATAACCGTCATCTCGATATTCGAAACGTTCGAAACGTAGCTCGTCGTGTGTGGCCCGTAAATGTAAACAAGAAGCGTGTGCGTTATCATTATTAATGCATAGTTATACGTACAAAAACAAGGCAATTGTTTGATTTTTTTTTCTCTTAATTTCACTCAAAAACAAGGCAATTGTTTGATTTTCACATGAATTTAACACCGACCGACAAAAAGTTTGTTTCTTTCAATATTTTTTTTTTTCTGAATTTCACTCAAAAACAAGGCAATTGTTTGATTTTTTTTTTTCTCTTAATTTCACTCAAAAACAAGGCAATTGTTTGATTTTCACATGAATTTAACACCGACCGACAAAAAGTTTGATTTCTTTCAATTTTTTTTTCTGAATTTCACTCAAAAACAAGGCAATTGTGTGATTTTTTTTTCTCTTAATTTCACTCAAAAACAAGGCAATTGTTTGATTTTTTTTTTCTCTTAATTTCACTTAAAAACAAAGCAATTGTTTGATTTTCACATGAATTTAACACCGACCGACAAAAAGTTTGTTTTCCTTCAATATTTTTTTTTTCTGAATTTCACTCAAAAACAAGGCAATTGTTTGATTTTTTTTTCTCTTAATTTCACTCAAAAACAAGGCAATTGTTTGATTTTCACATGAATTTAACACCGACCGACAAAAAGTTTGATTTCTTTCAATATTTTTTTTTCTGAATTTCACTCAAAATCAAGGCCATTGTTTGATTTTTTTTTCTCTTAATTTCACTCAAAAACAAGGCAAATGTTTGATTTTTTTGTTCTCTTAATTTCACTCAAAAACAAGGCAATTGTTTGATTTTCACATGAATTTAACACCGACCGACAAAAAGTTTGATTTCTTTAAATTTTTTTTTTTCTGAATTTCACTCAAAAACAAGGCAATTAAGGATATTGGCTATAGTCTAAATTATAACAAGTTGGCAATGATCACTAACCATCTCACGCAATTATTTATATTCTGCTCCGTTGACATTTCAGGTTTGGATAGATACTGGATGTATGATGCTGCCGATCAAAAGCTGTTATGTTTGCCCGCCCGCCGCTGATTGCTTTCGTCTATTTTAACATGGTAAGTTTCAAAAGCAAATTTTATATATAGTATAATATATTCATAGTCTTCTTTGGCCAAACAAAAATCCATTTACCAGTGGAACAATCGATTTTATTTGTTCCATAATAGAAATAGGGGACCACCGTGTCTGTCTGTCTGTCTGACCTTTGAAGGGCAGCCATGTTTGGAACTGTAATGTGTAGCCGTAAATTTTCACAAAAGTCTCACCAAGTGTCTGAAACGAAAATAAGCGATAAATTACCTACGTTAATAGATTGCTAATACATTTCAAACGCAGATTGGTGGGTTGCTGAAACCTTTAAAAAACTGACTGTTTGTCAACACTGTTATCAAGTTAATTAACATTAACTAGCTAATAAATTGCCACATGTCCATGTGATATTATTTATCAAATTCATATTATTGAGAACAACTAAATATTAAGTTATGTATAAGTGTTACATAATATTTTGATGTATGACTGTGTGTGTGTTTAATCTGTAAACTCCATAGAAATGGTAAACATTCTACATTTACATAATATTAACTTTTTCATAAATTACACTGCTATCAGGGTGGAACTAAATTAACAGTTACAATTTTGTAAATTGCATAAGGATCGCATTGAAATATTTGATTGTTGAGAGGCTATTTGTTTTTCAATAATTATAATATGCACTGATCAATACACTATACAATAATATATAACTTGATCCATCCTCCGCTCTTGTATTTATTCGCTTACAAATTATTTATTATAACCGTCATCTCGATATTCGAAACGTTCGAAACGTAGCTCGTCGTGTGTGGCCCGTAAATGTAAACAAGAAGCGTGTGCGATATCATTATTAATGCATAGTTATACGTACAAAAACAAGGCAATTGTTTGATTTTTTTTTCTCTTAATTTCACTCAAAAACAAGGCAATTGTTTGATTTTCACATGAATTTAACACCGACCGACAAAAAGTTTGTTTTCTTTCAATATTTTTTTTTTCTGAATTTCACTCAAAAACAAGGCAATTGTTTGTTTTTTTTTTTCTCTTAATTTCACTCAAAAACAAGGCAATTGTTTGATTTTCACATGAATTTAACACCGACCGACAAAAAGTTTGATTTCTTTCAATTTTTTTTTTGAATTTCACTCAAAAACAAGGCAATTGTGTGATTTTTTTTTCTCTTAATTTCACTCAAAAACAAGGCAATTGTTTGATTTTCACATGAATTTAACACCGACCGACAAAAAGTTTGATTTCTTTCAATATTTTTTTTTTCTGAATTTCACTCAAAAACAAGGCAATTGTTTGATTTTTTTTTCTCTTAATTTCACTCAAAAACAAGGCAATTGTTTGATTTTCACATGAATTTAACACCGACCGACAAAAAGTTTGTTTTCTTTCAATATTTTTTTTCTGAATTTCACTCAAAGACAAGGCAATTGTTTGATTTTTTTTTTCTCTTAATTTCACTCAAAAACAAGGCAATTGTTTGATTTTCACATTAATTTAACACCGACCGACAAAAAGTTTGATTTCTTTCAATTTTTTTTTCTGAATTTCACTCAAAAACAAGGCAATTGTGTGATTTTTTTTTTCTCTTAATTTTACTCAAAAACAAGGCAAGTGTTTGATTTTCACATGAATTTAACACCGACCGACAAAAAGTTTGATTTCTTTCAATTTTTTTTTTCTGAATTTCACTCAAAAACAAGGCATTTGTTTGATTTTCACATGAATTTAACACCGACCGACAAAACATTTGATTTCTTTCAATTTTTTTTTCTGAATTTCACTCAAAAACAAGGCAATTGTTTGATTTTTTTTTCTCTTCATTTCACTCAAAAACAAGGCAATTGTTTGATTTTCACATGAATTTAACACCGACCGACAAAAAATTTGATTTCTTTCAATATTATTTTTTTCTGAATTTCACTCAAAAACAAGGCAATTGTTTGATTTTTTTTTCTCTTAATTTCACTCAAAAACAAGGCAATTGTTTGATTTTCACATGAATTTAACAACGACCGACAAAAAGTTTGATTTCTTTCATTTTTTTTTTCCGAATTTCACTCAAAAACAAGGCAATTAAGGATATTGGCTATAGTCTAAATTATAACAAGTTGGCAATGATCACTAACCCTCTCAGGCAATTATTTATATTCTGCTCCGTTGACATTTCGGGTTTGGATACATACTGGATGTATGATGCTGCCGCTCAAAAGCTGTTATGTTTGCCCGCCCGCCGCTGATTGCTTTCGTCTATTTTAACATGGTAAGTGTCAAAAGCAAATTTTATATATAGTATAATATATTCATAGTCTTCTTTGGCCAAACAAAAATCCATTTACCAGTGGAACAATCGATTTTATTTGTTCCATAATAGAAATAGGGGACCACCGTGTCTGTCTGTCTGTCTGACCTTTGAAGGGCAGCCATGTTTGGAACTGTAATGTGTAGCCGTAAATTTTCACAAAAGTCTCACCAAGTGTCTGAAACGAAAATAAGCGATAAATTACCTACGTTAATAGATTGCTAATACATTTCAAACGCAGATTGGTGGGTTGCTGAAACCTTTAAAAAACTGACTGTTTGTCAACACTGTTATCAAGTTAATTAACATTAACTAGCTAATAAATTGCCACATGTCCATGTGATATTATTTATCAAATTCATATTATTGAGAACAACTAAATATTAAGTTATGTATAAGTGTTACATAATATTTTGATGTATGACTGTGTGTGTGTTTAATCTGTAAACTCCATAGAAATGGTAAACATTCTACATTTACATAATATTAACTTTTTCATAAATTACACTGCCATCAGGGTGGAACTAAATTAACAGTTACAATTTTATAAATTGCATAAGGATCGCATTGAAATATTTGATTGTTGAGAGGCTATTTGTTTTTCAATAATTATAATATGCACTGATCAATACACTATACAATAATATATAACTTGATCCATCCTCCGCTCTTGTATTTATTCGCTTACAAATTATTTATTATAACCGTCATCTCGATATTCGAAACGTTCGAAACGTAGCTCGTCGTGTGTGGCCCGTAAATGTAAACAAGAAGCGTGTGCGATATAATTATTAACGCATAGTTATACGTACAAAAACAAGGCAATTGTTTGATTTTTTTTCTCTTAATTTCACTCAAAAACAAGGCAATTGTTTGATTTTCACATGAATTTAACACCGACCGACAAAAAGTTTGTTTTCTTTCAATATTTTTTTTTTCTGAATTTCACTCAAAAACAAGGCAATTGTTTGATTTTTTTTTTCTCTTAATTTCACTCAAAAACAAGGCAATTGTTTGATTTTCACATGAATTTAACACCGACCGACAAAAAGTTTGATTTCTTTCAATTTTTTTTTTCTGAATTTCACTCAAAAACAAGGCAATTGTGTGATTTTTTTGTCTCTTAATTTCACTCAAAAACAAGGCAATTGTTTGATTTTCACATGAATTTAACACCGACCGACAAAAAGTTTGATTTCTTTCAAAATTTTTTTTTTCTGAATTTCACTCAATAATAAGGCAATCGTTTGATTTTTTTTCTTCTCTTAATTTCACTTAAAAACAAAGCAATTGTTTGATTTTCACATGAATTTAACACCGACCGACAAAAAGTTTGATTTCTTTCATTTTTTTTTTCTAAATTTCACTCAAAAACAAGGCAATTGTTTGATTTTTTTTTCTCTTAATTTCACTCAAAAACAAGGCAATTGTTTGATTTTCACATGAATTTAACACCGACCGACAAAAAGTTTGATTTCTTTCAATATTTTTTTTTCTGAATTTCACTCAAAATCAAGGCAATTGTTTGATTTTTTTTTTCTCTTACTTTCACTCAAAAACAAGGCAAATGTTTGATTTTTTTTTTCTCTTAATTTCACTCAAAAACAAGGCAATTGTTTGATTTTCACATGAATTTAACACCGACCGACAAAAAGTTTGATTTCTTTAATTTTTTTTTTTTCTGAATTTCACTCAAAAACAAGGCAATTAAGGATATTGGCTATAGTCTAAATTATAACAAGTTGGCAATGATCACTAACCATCTCACGCAATTATTTATATTCTGCTCCGTTGACATTTCAGGTTTGGATAGATACTGGATGTATGATGCTGCCGATCAAAAGCTGTTATGTTTGCCCGCCCGCCGCTGATTGCTTTCGTCTATTTTAACATGGTAAGTGTCAAAAGCAAATTTTATATATAGTATAATATATTCATAGTCTTCTTTGGCCAAACAAAAATCCATTTACCAGTGGAACAATCGATTTTATTTGTTCCATAATAGAAATAGGGGACCACCGTGTCTGTCTGTCTGTCTGACCTTTGAAGGGCAGCCATGTTTGGAACTGTAATGTGTAGCCGTAAATTTTCACAAAAGTCTCACCAAGTGTCTGAAACGAAAATAAGCGATAAATTACCTACGTTAATAGATTGCTAATACATTTCAAACGCAGATTGGTGGGTTGCTGAAACCTTTAAAAAACTGACTGTTTGTCAACACTGTTATCAAGTTAATTAACATTAACTAGCTAATAAATTGCCACATGTCAATGTGATATTATTTATCAAATTCATATTATTGAGAACAACTAAATATTAAGTTATGTATAAGTGTTACATAATATTTTGATGTATGACTGTGTGTGTGTTTAATCTGTAAACTCCATAGAAATGGTAAACATTCTACATTTACATAATATTAACTTTTTCATAAATTACACTGCCATCAGGGTTGAACTAAATTAACAGTTACAATTTTGTAAATTGCATAAGGATCGCATTGAAATATTTGATTGTTGAGAGGCTATTTGTTTTTCAATAATTATAATATGCACTGATCAATACACTATACAATAATATATAACTTGATCCATCCTCCGCTCTTGTATTTATTCGCTTACAAATTATTTATTATAACCGTCATCTCGATATTCGAAACGTTCGAAACGTAGCTCGTCGTGTGTGGCCCGTAAATGTAAACAAGAAGCGTGTGCGATATCATTATTAATGCATAGTTATACGTACAAAAACAAGGCAATTGTTTGATTTTTTTTTCTCTTAATTTCACTCAAAAACTAGGCAATTATTTGATTTTCACATGAATTTAACACCGACCGACAAAAAGTTTGTTTTCTTTCAATATTTTTTTTTCTGAATTTCACTCAAAAACAAGGCAATTGTTTGTTTTTTTTTTTCTCTTAATTTCACTCAAAATCAAGGCAATTGTTTGATTTTTTTTTTTCTCTTAATTTCACTCAAAAACAAGGCAAATGTTTGATTTTTTTTTTCTCTTAATTTCACTCAAAAACAAGGCAATTGTTTGATTTTCACATGAATTTAACACCGACCGACAAAAAGTTTGATTTCTTTAAATTTTTTTTTTTCTGAATTTCACTCAAAAACAAGGCAATTAAGGATATTGGCTATAGTCTAAATTATAACAAGTTGGCAATGATCACTAACCATCTCACGCAATTATTTATATTCTGCTCCGTTGACATTTCAGGTTTGGATAGATACTGAATGTATGATGCTGCCGATCAAAAGCTGTTATGTTTGCCCGCCCGCCGCTGATTGCTTTCGTCTATTTTAACATGGTAAGTGTCAAAAGCAAATTTTATATATAGTATAATATATTCATAGTCTTCTTTGGCTAAACAAAATCGATTTACCAGTGGAAAATCGATTTTATTTGTTCCATAATAGAAATAGGGGACCACCGTGTCTGTCTGTCTGTCTGACCTTTGAAGGGCAGCCATGTTTGGAACTCTAATGTGTAGCCGAAGTGAAATTTTCACAAAAGTCTCACCAAGTGTCTGAAACGAAAATTAGCGATAAATTACCTACGTTAATAGATTGCTAATACATTTTCAAACGCAGATTGGTTGGTTGCTGAAACCTTCAAAAACTGACTGTTTGTCAACACTGTTATCAAGTTAATTAACATTAACTAGCTAATAAATTGCCACATGTCCATGTGATATTATTAATCAAATTCATATTATTGAGAACAACTAATTATCAAGTTATGTATAAGTGTTACATAATATTTTGATATATGACTGTGTGTGTGTTTAATCTGTAAACTCCATAGAAATGGTAAACATTCTACATTTACATAATATTAACTTTTTCATAAATTACACTGCCATCAGGGTGGAATTAAATTAACAGTTACAATTTTGTAAATTGCATAAGGATCGCATTGAAATATTTGATTGTTGAGAGGCTATTTGTTTTTCAATAATTATAATATGCACTGATCAATACACTATACAATAATATATAACTTGATCCATCCTCCGCTCTTGTATTTATTCGCTTACAAATTATTTATTATAACCGTCATCTCGATATTCGAAACGTTCGAAACGTAGCTCGTCGTGTGTGGCCCGTAAATGTAAACAAGAAGCGTGTGCGATATCATTATTAATGCATAGTTATACGTACAAAAACAAGGCAATTGTTTGATTTTCACATGAATTTAACACCGACCGACAAAAAGTTTGTTTTCTTTCAATATTTTTTTTTTCTGAATTTCACTCAAAAACAAGGCAATTGTTCGATTTTTTTTTTCTTTTAATTTCACTCTTAAACAAGGCAATTGTTTGATTTTCACATGAATTTAACACCGACCGACAAAAAGTTTGATTTCCTTAAATTTTTTTTTTTCTGAATTTCACTCAATAACAAGGCAATTGTTTGATTTTTTTTTCTCTTAATTTCACTTAAAAACAAAGCAATTGTTTGATTTTCACATGAATTTAACACCGACCGACAAAAAGTTTGATTTCTTTCATTTTTTTTTTCTAAATTTCACTCAAAAACAAGGCAATTGTTTGATTTTTTTTTCTCTTAATTTCACTCAAAAACAAGGCAATTGTTTGATTTTCACATGAATTTAACACCGACCGACAAAAAGTTTGATTTCTTTCAATATTTTTTTTTCTGAATTTCACTCAAAATCAAGGCAATTGTTTGTTTTTTTTTTTCTCTTAATTTAACTCAAAAACAAGGCAAATGTTTGATTTTTTTTTTCTCTTAATTTCACTCAAAAACAAGGCAATTGTTTGATTTTCACATGAATTTAACACCGACCGACAAAAAGTTTGATTTCTTTAAATTTTTTTTTTTTCTGAATTTCACTCAAAAACAAGGCAATTAAGGATATTGGCTATAGTCTAAATTATAACAAGTTGGCAATGATCACTAACCATCTCACGCAATTATTTATATTCTGCTCCGTTGACATTTCAGGTTTGGATAGATACTGGATGTATGATGCTGCCGATCAAAAGCTGTTATGTTTGCCCGCCCGCCGCTGATTGCTTTCGTCTATTTTAACATGGTAAGTGTCAAAAGCAAATTTTATATATAGTATAATATATTCATAGTCTTCTTTGGCCAAACAAAAATCCATTTACCAGTGGAACAATCGATTTTATTTGTTCCATAATAGAAATAGGGGACCACCGTGTCTGTCTGTCTGTCTGACCTTTAAAGGGCAGCCATGTTTGGAACTGTAATGTGTAGCCGTAAATTTTCACAAAAGTCTCACCAAGTGTCTGAAACGAAAATAAGCGATAAATTACCTACGTTAATAGATTGCTAATACATTTCAAACGCAGATTGGTGGGTTGCTGAAACCTTTAAAAAACTGACTGTTTGTCAACACTGTTATCAAGTTAATTAACATTAACTAGCTAATAAATTGCCACATGTCCATGTGATATTATTTATCAAATTCATATTATTGAGAACAACTAAATATTAAGTTATGTATAAGTGTTACATAATATTTTGATGTATGACTGTGTGTGTGTTTAATCTGTAAACTCCATAGAAATGGTAAACATTCTACATTTACATAATATTAACTTTTTCATAAATTACACTGCCATCAGGGTGGAACTAAATTAACAGTTACAATTTTGTAAATTGCATAAGGATCGCATTGAAATATTTGATTGTTGAGAGGCTATTTGTTTTTCAATAATTATAATATGCACTGATCAATACACTATACAATAATATATAACTTGATCCATCCTCCGCTCTTGTATTTATTCGCTTACAAATTATTTATTATAACCGTCATCTCGATATTCGAAACGTTCGAAACGTAGCTCGTCGTGTGTGGCCCGTAAATGTAAACAAGAAGCGTGTGCGATATCATTATAAATGCATAGTTATACGTACAAAAACAAGGCAATTGTTTAATTTTTTTTTCTCTTAATTTCACTCAAAAACAAGGCTATTATTATATTTTCACATGAATTTAACACCGACCGACAAAAAGTTTGTTTTCTTTCAATATTTTTTTTTTCTGAATTTCACTCAAAAACAAGGCAATTGTTTGTTTTTTTTTTTCTCTTAATTTCACTCAAAAACAAGGCAATTGTTTGATTTTCACATGAATTTAACACCGACCGACAAAAAGTTTGATTTCTTTCAATTTTTTTTTTTCTGAATTTCACTCAAAAACAAGGCAATTAAGGATATTGGCTATAGTCTAAATTATAACAAGTTGGCAATGATCACTAACCATCTCACGCAATTATTTATATTCTGCTCCGTTGACATTTCAGGTTTGGATAGATACTGAATGTATGATGCTGCCGATCAAAAGCTGTTATGTTTGCCCGCCCGCCGCTGATTGCTTTCGTCTATTTTAACATGGTAAGTGTCAAAAGCAAATTTTATATATAGTATAATATATTCATAGTCTTCTTTGGCCAAACAAAAATCCATTTACCAGTGGAACAATCGATTTTATTTGTTCCATAATAGAAATAGGGGACCACCGTGTCTGTCTGTCTGTCTGACCTTTGAAGGGCAGCCATGTTTGGCACTGTAATGTGTAGCCGAAGTGAAATTTTCACAAAAGTCTCACCAAGTGTCTGAAACGAAAATTAGCGATAAATTACCTACGTTAATAGATTGCTAATACATTTTCAAACGCAGATTGGTTGGTTGCTGAAACCTTCAAAAACTGACTGTTTGTCAACACTGTTATCAAGTTAATTAACATTAACTAGCTAATAAATTGCCACATGTCCATGTGATATTATTAATCAAATTCATATTATTGAGAACAACTAATTATCAAGTTATGTATAAGTGTTACATAATATTTTGATATATGACTGTGTGTCTGTTTAATCTGTAAACTCCATAGAAATGGTAAACATTCTACATTTACATAATATTAACTTTTCCATAAATTACACTGCCATCAGGGTGGAACTAAATTAACAGTTACAATTTTGTAAATTGCATAAGGATCGCATTGAAATATTTGATTGTTGAGAGGCTATTTGTTTTTCAATAATTATAATATGCACTGATCAATACACTATACAATAATATATAACTTGATCCATCCTCCGCTCTTGTATTTATTCGCTTACAAATTATTTATTATAACCGTCATCTTGATATTCGAAACGTTCGAAACGTAGCTCGTCGTGTGTGGCCCGTAAATGTAAACAAGAAGCGTGTGCGATATCATTATTAATGCATAGTTATACGTACAAAAACAAGGCAATTGTTTGATTTTCACATGAATTTAACACCGACCGACAAAAAGTTTGTTTTCTTTCAATATTTTTTTTTTCTGAATTTCACTCAAAAACAAGGCAATTGTTCGATTTTTTTTTCTCTTAATTTCACTCCAAAACAAGGCAATTGTTTGATTTTCACATGAATTTAACACCGACCGACAAAAAGTTTGATTTCTTTCAATTTTTTTTTTCTGAATTTCACTCAAAAACAAGGCAATTGTGTGATTTTTTTTTTCTTTTAATTTCACTCAAAAACAAGGCAATTGTTTGATTTTCACATGAATTTAACACCGACCGACAAAAAGTTTGATTTCTTTCAATATTTTTTTTTTCTGAACTTCACTCAAAAACAAGGCAATTGTTTGATTTTTTTTTCTCTTAATTTCACTCAAAAACAAGGCAATTGTTTGATTTTCACATGAATTTAACACTGACCGACAAAAAGTTTGTTTTCTTCCAATATTTTTTTTCTGAATTTCACTCAAAAACAAGGCAATTGTTCGTTTTTTTTTTTCTCTTAATTTCACTCCAAAACAAGGCAATTGTTTGATTTTCACATGAATTTAACACCGACCGACAAAAAGTTTGATTTCCTTAATTTTTTTTTTTTCTGACTTTCACTCAAAAACAAGGCAATTGTGTGACTTTTTTTTTGTCTTAATTTCACTCAAAAACAAGGCAATTGTTTGATTTTCACATGAATTTAACACCGACCGACAAAAAGTTTGATTTCTTTCAATTTTTTTTTTCTGAATTTCACTCAAAAACAAGGCAATTGTGTGATTTTATTTTTCTCTTAATTTCACTCAAAAACAAGGCAATTGTTTGATTTTCACATGAATTTAACACCGACCGACAAAAAGTTTGATTTCTTTCAATTTTTTTTTTCTGAATTTCACTCAAAAACAAGGCAATTGTTTGATTTTCACATGAATTTAACACCGACCGACAAAAAGTTTGATTTCTTTCAATATTTTTTTTTCTGAATTTCACTCAAAAACAAGGCAATTGTTCGATTTTTTTTTCTCTTAATTTCACTCCAAAACAAGGCAATTGTTTGATTTTCACATGAATTTAACACCGACCGACAAAAAGTTTGATTTCTTTCAATTTTTTTTTTCTGAATTTCACTCAAAAACAAGGCAATTGTGTGATTTTTTTTTTCTTTTAATTTCACTCAAAAACAAGGCAATTGTTTGATTTTCACATGAATTTAACACCGACCGACAAAAAGTTTGATTTCTTTCAATATTTTTTTTTTCTGAACTTCACTCAAAAACAAGGCAATTGTTTGATTTTTTTTTCTCTTAATTTCACTCAAAAACAAGGCAATTGTTTGATTTTCACATGAATTTAACACTGACCGACAAAAAGTTTGTTTTCTTCCAATATTTTTTTTCTGAATTTCACTCAAAAACAAGGCAATTGTTCGTTTTTTTTTTTCTCTTAATTTCACTCCAAAACAAGGCAATTGTTTGATTTTCACATGAATTTAACACCGACCGACAAAAAGTTTGATTTCCTTAATTTTTTTTTTTTCTGACTTTCACTCAAAAACAAGGCAATTGTGTGACTTTTTTTTTGTCTTAATTTCACTCAAAAACAAGGCAATTGTTTGATTTTCACATGAATTTAACACCGACCGACAAAAAGTTTGATTTCTTTCAATTTTTTTTTTCTGAATTTCACTCAAAAACAAGGCAATTGTGTGATTTTATTTTTCTCTTAATTTCACTCAAAAACAAGGCAATTGTTTGATTTTCACATGAATTTAACACCGACCGACAAAAAGTTTGATTTCTTTCAATTTTTTTTTTCTGAATTTCACTCAAAAACAAGGCAATTGTTTGATTTTCACATGAATTTAACACCGACCGACAAAAAGTTTGATTTCTTTCAATATTTTTTTTTTCTGAATTTCACTCAAAAACAAGGCAATTGTTTGATTTTTTTTTCTCTTCATTTCACTCAAAAACAAGGCAATTGTTTGATTTTCACATGAATTTAACACCGACCGACAAAAAAATTGATTTCTTTAAATTTTTTTTTTTTCTGAATTTCACTCAAAAACAAGGCAATTAAGGATATTGGCTATAGTCTAAATTATAACAAGTTGGCAATGATCACTAACCATCTCACGCAATTATTTATATTCTGCTCCGTTGACATTTCAGGTTTGGATAGATACTGGATGTATGATGCTGCCGATCAAAAGCTGTTATGTTTGCCCGCCCGCCGCTGATTGTTTTCGTCTATTTTAACATGGTAAGTGTCAAAAGCAAATTTTATATATAGTATAATATATTCATAGTCTTCTTTGGCCAAACAAAAATCCATTTACCAGTGGAACAATCGATTTTATTTGTTCCATAATAGAAATAGGGGACCACCGTGTCTGTCTGTCTGTCTGACCTTTGAAGGGCAGCCATGTTGGGAACTGTAATGTGTAGCCGAAGTGAAATTTTCACAAAAGTCTCACCAAGTGTCTGAAACGAAAATTAGCGATAAATTACCTACGTTAATAGATTGCTACTACATTTTCAAACGCAGATTGGTGGGTTGCTGAAACCTTCAAAAACTGACTGTTTGTCAACACTGTTATCAAGTTAATTAACATTAACTAGCTAATAAATTGCCACATGTCCATGTGATATTATTAATCAAATTCATATTATTGAGAACAACTAATTATCAAGTTATGTATAAGTGTTACATAATATTTTGATATATGACTGTGTGTGTGTTTAATCTGTAAACTCCATAGAAATGGTAAACATTCTACATTTACATAATATTAACTTTTTCATAAATTACACTGCCATCAGGGTGGAACTAAATTAACAGTTACAATTTAGTAAATTGCATAAGGATCGCATTGAAATATTTGATTGTTGAGAGGCTATTTGTTTTTCAATAATTATAATATGCACTGATCAATACACTATACAATAATATATAACTTGATCCATCCTCCGCTCTTGTATTTATTCGCTTACAAATTATTTATTATAACCGTCATCTCGATATTCGAAACGTTCGAAACGTAGCTCGTCGTGTGTGGCCCGTAAATGTAAACAAGAAGCGTGTGCGATATCATTATAAATGCATAGTTATACGTACAAAAACAAGGCAATTGTTTGATTTTCACATGAATTTAACACCGACCGACAAAAAGTTTGTTTTCTTTCAATATTTTTTTTTCTGAATTTCACTCAAAAACAAGGCAATTGTTCGATTTTTTTTTTCTCTTAATTTCACTCCAAAACAAGGAATTTGTTTGATTTTCACATGAATTTAACACCGACCGACAAAAAGTTTGATTTCTTTCAATTTTTTTTTTATGAATTTCACTCAAAAACAAGGCAATTGTTTGATTTTCACATGAATTTAACACCGACCGACAAAAAGTTTGATTTCTTTCAATTTTTTTTTCTGAATTTCACTCAAAAACAAGGCAATTGTTTGATTTTTTTTTCTCTTCATTTCACTCAAAAACAAGGCAATTGTTTGATTTTCACATGAATTTAACACCGACCGACAAAAAAATTGATTTCTTTAAATTTTTTTTTTTTTCTGAATTTCACTCAAAAACAAGGCAATTAAGGATATTGGCTATAGTCTAAATTATAACAAGTTGGCAATGATCACTAACCATCTCACGCAATTATTTATATTCTGCTCCGTTGACATTTCAGGTTTGGATAGATACTGGATGTATGATGCTGCCGATCAAAAGCTGTTATGTTTGCCCGCCCGCCGCTGATTGTTTTCGTCTATTTTAACATGGTAAGTGTCAAAAGCAAATTTTATATATAGTATAATATATTCATAGTCTTCTTTGGCCAAACAAAAATCCATTTACCAGTGGAACAATCGATTTTATTTGTTCCATAATAGAAATAGGGGACCACCGTGTCTGTCTGTCTGTCTGACCTTTGAAGGGCAGCCATGTTGGGAACTGTAATGTGTAGCCGAAGTGAAATTTTCACAAAAGTCTCACCAAAAGTCTGAAACGAAAATTAGCGATAAATTACCTACGTTAATAGATTGCTAATACATTTTCAAACGCAGATTGGTGGGTTGCTGAAACCTTCAAAAACTGACTGTTTGTCAACACTGTTATCAAGTTAATTAACATTAACTAGCTAATAAATTGCCACATGTCCATGTGATATTATTAATCAAATTCATATTATTGAGAACAACTAATTATCAAGTAATGTATAAGTGTTACATAATATTTTGATATATGACTGTGTGTGTGTTTAATCTGTAAACTCCATAGAAATGGTAAACATTCTACATTTACATAATATTAACTTTTTCATAAATTACACTGCCATCAGGGTGGAACTAAATTAACAGTTACAATTTTGTAAATTGCATAAGGATCGCATTGAAATATTTGATTGTTGAGAGGCTATTTGTTTTTCAATAATTATAATATGCACTGATCAATACACTATACAATAATATATAACTTGATCCATCCTCCGCTCTTGTATTTATTCGCTTACAAATTATTTATTATAACCGTCATCTCGATATTCGAAACGTTCGAAACGTAGCTCGTCGTGTGTGGCCCGTAAATGTAAACAAGAAGCGTGTGCGTTATCATTATTAATGCATAGTTATACGTACAAAAACAAGGCAATTGTTTGATTTTTTTTTCTCTTAATTTCACTCAAAAACAAGGCAATTGTTTGATTTTCACATGAATTTAACACCGACCGACAAAAAGTTTGTTTCTTTCAATATTTTTTTTTTTCTGAATTTCACTCAAAAACAAGGCAATTGTTTGATTTTTTTTTTTCTCTTAATTTCACTCAAAAACAAGGCAATTGTTTGATTTTCACATGAATTTAACACCGACCGACAAAAAGTTTGATTTCTTTCAATTTTTTTTTCTGAATTTCACTCAAAAACAAGGCAATTGTGTGATTTTTTTTTCTCTTAATTTCACTCAAAAACAAGGCAATTGTTTGATTTTTTTTTTCTCTTAATTTCACTTAAAAACAAAGCAATTGTTTGATTTTCACATGAATTTAACACCGACCGACAAAAAGTTTGTTTTCCTTCAATATTTTTTTTTTCTGAATTTCACTCAAAAACAAGGCAATTGTTTGATTTTTTTTTCTCTTAATTTCACTCAAAAACAAGGCAATTGTTTGATTTTCACATGAATTTAACACCGACCGACAAAAAGTTTGATTTCTTTCAATATTTTTTTTTCTGAATTTCACTCAAAATCAAGGCCATTGTTTGATTTTTTTTTCTCTTAATTTCACTCAAAAACAAGGCAAATGTTTGATTTTTTTGTTCTCTTAATTTCACTCAAAAACAAGGCAATTGTTTGATTTTCACATGAATTTAACACCGACCGACAAAAAGTTTGATTTCTTTAAATTTTTTTTTTTTCTGAATTTCACTCAAAAACAAGGCAATTAAGGATATTGGCTATAGTCTAAATTATAACAAGTTGGCAATGATCACTAACCATCTCACGCAATTATTTATATTCTGCTCCGTTGACATTTCAGGTTTGGATAGATACTGGATGTATGATGCTGCCGATCAAAAGCTGTTATGTTTGCCCGCCCGCCGCTGATTGCTTTCGTCTATTTTAACATGGTAAGTTTCAAAAGCAAATTTTATATATAGTATAATATATTCATAGTCTTCTTTGGCCAAACAAAAATCCATTTACCAGTGGAACAATCGATTTTATTTGTTCCATAATAGAAATAGGGGACCACCGTGTCTGTCTGTCTGTCTGACCTTTGAAGGGCAGCCATGTTTGGAACTGTAATGTGTAGCCGTAAATTTTCACAAAAGTCTCACCAAGTGTCTGAAACGAAAATAAGCGATAAATTACCTACGTTAATAGATTGCTAATACATTTCAAACGCAGATTGGTGGGTTGCTGAAACCTTTAAAAAACTGACTGTTTGTCAACACTGTTATCAAGTTAATTAACATTAACTAGCTAATAAATTGCCACATGTCCATGTGATATTATTTATCAAATTCATATTATTGAGAACAACTAAATATTAAGTTATGTATAAGTGTTACATAATATTTTGATGTATGACTGTGTGTGTGTTTAATCTGTAAACTCCATAGAAATGGTAAACATTCTACATTTACATAATATTAACTTTTTCATAAATTACACTGCTATCAGGGTGGAACTAAATTAACAGTTACAATTTTGTAAATTGCATAAGGATCGCATTGAAATATTTGATTGTTGAGAGGCTATTTGTTTTTCAATAATTATAATATGCACTGATCAATACACTATACAATAATATATAACTTGATCCATCCTCCGCTCTTGTATTTATTCGCTTACAAATTATTTATTATAACCGTCATCTCGATATTCGAAACGTTCGAAACGTAGCTCGTCGTGTGTGGCCCGTAAATGTAAACAAGAAGCGTGTGCGATATCATTATTAATGCATAGTTATACGTACAAAAACAAGGCAATTGTTTGATTTTTTTTTCTCTTAATTTCACTCAAAAACAAGGCAATTGTTTGATTTTCACATGAATTTAACACCGACCGACAAAAAGTTTGTTTTCTTTCAATATTTTTTTTTTCTGAATTTCACTCAGAAACAAGGCAAGTGTTTGTTTTTTTTTTTTCTCTTAATTTCACTCAAAAACAAGGCAATTGTTTGATTTTCACATGAATTTACCACCGACCGACAAAAAGTTTGATTTCTTTCAATATTTTTTTTTTCTGAATTTCACTCAATAACAAGGCAATTGTTTGATTTTTTTTTTCTCTTAATTTCACTTAAAAACAAAGCAATTGTTTGATTTTCACATGAATTTAACACCGACCGACAAAAAGTTTGATTTCTTTCATTTTTTTTTCTGAATTTCACTCAAAAACAAGGCAATTGTTTGATTTTTTTTTCTCTTAATTTCACTCAAAAACAAGGCAATTGTTTGATTTTCACATGAATTTAACACCGACTGACAAAAAGTTTGATTTCTTTCAATATTTTTTTTTCTGAATTTCACTCAAAATCAAGGCAATTGTTTGATTTTTTTTTCTCTTAATTTCACTCAAAAACAAGGCAAATGTTTGATTTTTTTTTTCTCTTAATTTCACTCAAAAACAAGGCATTTGTTTGATGTTCACATGAATTTAACACCGACCGACAAAAAGTTTGATTTCTTTCAATTTTTTTTTCTGAATTTCACTCAAAAACAAGGCAATTGTTTGATTTTTTTTTTCTCTTAATTTCACTCAAAAACAAGGCAATTGTTTGATTTTTTTTTCTCCTAATTTCACTCAAAAACAAGGCAATTGTTTGATTTTCACATGAATTTAACACCGACCGACAAAAAGTTTGATTTCTTTCAATTTTTTTTTTCTGAATTTCACTCAAAAACAAGGCAATTGTGTGATTTTTTTTTCTCTTAATTTCACTCAAAAACAAGGCAATTGTTTGATTTTCACATGAATTTAACACCGACCGACAAAAAGTTTGATTTCTTTCAATATTTTTTTTTTCTAAATTTCACTCAATAACAAGGCAATTGTTTGATTTTTTTTTTCTCTTAATTTCACTTAAAAACAAAGCAATTGTTTGATTTTCACATGAATTTAACACCGACCGACAAAAAGTTTGTTTTCTTTCAATATTTTTTTTTTCAGAATTTCACTCAAAAACAAGGCAATTGTTTGATTTTTTTTTCTCTTAATTTCACTCAAAAACAAGGCAATTGTTTGATTTTCACATGAATTTAACACCGACCGACAAAAAGTTTGATTTCTTTCAATATTTTTTTTTCTGAATTTCACTCAAAATCAAGGCAATTGTTTGATTTTTTTTTTCTCTTAATTTCACTCAAAAACAAGGCAAATGTTTGATTTTTTTTTTCTCTTAATTTCACTCAAAAACAAGGCATTTGTTTGATTTTCACATGAATTTAACACCGACCGACAAAACGTTTGATTTCTTTCAATTTTTTTTTCTTAATTTCACTCAAAAACAAGGCAATTGTTTGATTTTCACATGAATTTAACACCGACCGACAAAAAGTTTGATTTCTTTCAAAATTTTTTTTTTCTGAATTTCACTCAATAACAAGGCAATTGTTTGATTTTTTTTTCTCTTAATTTCACTTAAAAACAAAGCAATTGTTTGATTTTCACATGAATTTAACACCGACCGACAAAAAGTTTGATTTCTTTCAATATTTTTTTTTCTGAATTTCACTCAAAATCAAGGCAATTGTTTGATTTTTTTTTTTTCTTAATTTCACTCAAAAACAAGGCAAATGTTTGATTTTTTTTTTCTCTTAATTTCACTCAAAAACAAGGCAATTGTTTGATTTTCACATGAATTTAACACCGACCGACAAAAAGTTTGATTTCTTTAAAATTTTTTTTTTTTCTGAATTTCACTCAAAAACAAGGCAATTAAGGATATTGGCTATAGTCTAAATTATAACAAGTTGGCAATGATCACTAACCATCTCACGCAATTATTTATATTCTGCTCCGTTGACATTTCAGGTTTGGATAGATACTGGATGTATGATGCTGCCGATCAAAAGCTGTTATGTTTGCCAGCCCGCCGCTGATTGCTTTCGTCTATTTTAACATGGTAAGTGTCAAAAGCAAATTTTATATATAGTATAATATATTCATAGTCTTCTTTGGCCAAACAAAAATCCATTTACCAGTGGAACAATCGATTTTATTTGTTCCATAATAGAAATAGGGGACCACCGTGTCTGTCTGTCTGTCTGACCTTTGAAGGGCAGCCATGTTTGGAACTGTAATGTGTAGCCGTAAATTTTCACAAAAGTCTCACCAAGTGTCTGAAACGAAAATAAGCGATAAATTACCTACGTTAATAGATTGCTAATACATTTCAAACGCAGATTGGTGGGTTGCTGAAACCTTTAAAAAACTGACTGTTTGTCAACACTGTTATCAAGTTAATTAACATTAACTAGCTAATAAATTGCCACATGTCCATGTGATATTATTTATCAAATTCATATTATTGAGAACAACTAAATATTAAGTTATGTATAAGTGTTACATAATATTTTGATGTTTGACTGTGTGTGTGTTTAATCTGTCAACTCCATAGAAATGGTAAACATTCTACATTTACATAATATTAACTTTTTCATAAATTACACTGCCATCAGGGTGGAACTAACTTAACAGTTACAATTTTGTAAATTGCATAAGGATCGCATTGAAATATTTGATTGTTGAGAGGCTATTTGTTTTTCAATAATTATAATATGCACTGATCAATACACTATACAATAATATATAACTTGATCCATCCTCCGCTCTTGTATTTATTCGCTTACAAATTATTTATTATAACCGTCATCTCGATATTCGAAACGTTCGAAACGTAGCTCGTCGTGTGTGGCCCGTAAATGTAAACAAGAAGCGTGTGCGATATCATTATTAATGCATAGTTATACGTACAAAAACAAGGCAATTGTTTGATTTTTTTTTCTCTTAATTTCACTCAAAAACAAGGCAATTGTTTGATTTTCACATGAATTTAACACCGACCGACAAAAAGTTTGTTTTCTTTCAATATTTTTTTTTTCTGAATTTCACTCAGAAACAAGGCAAGTGTTTGTTTTTTTTTTTTCTCTTAATTTCACTCAAAAACAAGGCAATTGTTTGATTTTCACATGAATTTACCACCGACCGACAAAAAGTTTGATTTCTTTCAATATTTTTTTTTTCTGAATTTCACTCAATAACAAGGCAATTGTTTGATTTTTTTTTTCTCTTAATTTCACTTAAAAACAAAGCAATTGTTTGATTTTCACATGAATTTAACACCGACCGACAAAAAGTTTGATTTCTTTCATTTTTTTTTCTGAATTTCACTCAAAAACAAGGCAATTGTTTGATTTTTTTTTCTCTTAATTTCACTCAAAAACAAGGCAATTGTTTGATTTTCACATGAATTTAACACCGACTGACAAAAAGTTTGATTTCTTTCAATATTTTTTTTTCTGAATTTCACTCAAAATCAAGGCAATTGTTTGATTTTTTTTTCTCTTAATTTCACTCAAAAACAAGGCAAATGTTTGATTTTTTTTTTCTCTTAATTTCACTCAAAAACAAGGCATTTGTTTGATGTTCACATGAATTTAACACCGACCGACAAAAAGTTTGATTTCTTTCAATTTTTTTTTCTGAATTTCACTCAAAAACAAGGCAATTGTTTGATTTTTTTTTTCTCTTAATTTCACTCAAAAACAAGGCAATTGTTTGATTTTCACATGAATTTAACACCGACCGACAAAAAGTTTGATTTCTTTCAATATTTTTTTTTTCTAAATTTCACTCAATAACAAGGCAATTGTTTGATTTTTTTTTTCTCTTAATTTCACTTAAAAACAAAGCAATTGTTTGATTTTCACATGAATTTAACACCGACCGACAAAAAGTTTGTTTTCTTTCAATATTTTTTTTTTCAGAATTTCACTCAAAAACAAGGCAATTGTTTGATTTTTTTTTCTCTTAATTTCACTCAAAAACAAGGCAATTGTTTGATTTTCACATGAATTTAACACCGACCGACAAAAAGTTTGATTTCTTTCAATATTTTTTTTTCTGAATTTCACTCAAAATCAAGGCAATTGTTTGATTTTTTTTTTCTCTTAATTTCACTCAAAAACAAGGCAAATGTTTGATTTTTTTTTTCTCTTAATTTCACTCAAAAACAAGGCATTTGTTTGATTTTCACATGAATTTAACACCGACCGACAAAACGTTTGATTTCTTTCAATTTTTTTTTCTTAATTTCACTCAAAAACAAGGCAATTGTTTGATTTTCACATGAATTTAACACCGACCGACAAAAAGTTTGATTTCTTTCAAAATTTTTTTTTTCTGAATTTCACTCAATAACAAGGCAATTGTTTGATTTTTTTTTCTCTTAATTTCACTTAAAAACAAAGCAATTGTTTGATTTTCACATGAATTTAACACCGACCGACAAAAAGTTTGATTTCTTTCAATATTTTTTTTTCTGAATTTCACTCAAAATCAAGGCAATTGTTTGATTTTTTTTTTCTCTTAATTTCACTCAAAAACAAGGCAATTGTTTGATTTTCACATGAATTTAACACCGACCGACAAAAAGTTTGATTTCTTTCAATATTTTTTTTTTCTGAATTTCACTCAATAACAAGGCAATTGTTTGATTTTTTTTTTCTCTTAATTTCACTCAAAAACAAGGCAATTGTTTGATTTTCACATGAATTTAACACCGACCGACAAAAAGTTTGATTTCTTTCAATATTTTTTTTTTCTGAACTTCACTCAAAAACAAGGCAATTGTTTGATTTTCACATGAATTTAACACCGACCGACAAAAAGTTTGATTTCTTTCAATATTTTTTTTTTCTGAATTTCACTCAATAACAAGGCAATTGTTTGATTTTCACATGAATTTAACACCGACCGACAAAAAGTTTGATTTCTTTCAATATTTTTTTTTTCTGGATTTCACTCAATAACAAGGCAATTGTTTGATTTTTTTTTTCTCTTAATTTCACTCAAAAACAAGGCAATTGTTTGATTTTCACATGAATTTAACACCGACCGACAAAAAGTTTGATTTCTTTCAATATTTTTTTTTTCTGAATTTCACTCAATAACAAGGCAATTGTTTGATTTTTTTTTTCTCTTAATTTCACTCAAAAACAAGGCAATTGTTTGATTTTCACATGAATTTAACACCGACCGACAAAAAGTTTGATTTCTTTCAATATTTTTTTTTTCTGAACTTCACTCAAAAACAAGGCAATTGTTTGATTTTTTTTTCTCTTAATTTCACTCAAAAACAAGGCAATTGTTTGATTTTCACATGAATTTAACACTGACCGACAAAAAGTTTGTTTTCTTCCAATATTTTTTTTCTGAATTTCACTCAAAAACAAGGCAATTGTTCGTTTTTTTTTTTCTCTTAATTTCACTCCAAAACAAGGCAATTGTTTGATTTTCACATGAATTTAACACCGACCGACAAAAAATTTGATTTCTTTCGATATTATTTTTTTCTGAATTTCACTCAAAAACAAGGCAATTGTTTGATTTTTTTTTCTCTTAATTTCACTCAAAAACAAGGCAATTGTTTGATTTTCACATGAATTTAACACCGACCGACAAAAAGTTTGATTTCTTTCATTTTTTTTTTCCGAATTTCACTCAAAAACAAGGCAATTAAGGATATTGGCTATAGTCTAAATTATAACAAGTTGGCAATGATCACTAACCCTCTCAGGCAATTATTTATATTCTGCTCCGTTGACATTTCAGGTTTGGATACATACTGGATGTATGATGCTGCCGCTCAAAAGCTGTTATGTTTGCCCGCCCGCCGCTGATTGCTTTCGTCTATTTTAACATGGTAAGTGTCAAAAGCAAATTTTATATATACTATAATATATTCATAGTCTTCTTTGGCCAAACAAAAATCCATTTACCAGTGGAACAATCGATTTTATTTGTTCCATAATAGAAATAGGGGACCACCGTGTCTGTCTGTCTGTCTGACCTTTGAAGGGCAGCCATGTTTGGAACTGTAATGTGTAGCCGTAAATTTTCACAAAAGTCTCACCAAGTGTCTGAAACGAAAATAAGCGATAAATTACCTACGTTAATAGATTGCTACTACATTTTCAAACGCAGATTGGTGGGTTGCTGAAACCTTCAAAAACTGACTGTTTGTCAACACTGTTATCAAGTTAATTAACATTAACTAGCTAATAAATTGCCACATGTCCATGTGATATTATTAATCAAATTCATATTATTGAGAACAACTAATTATCAAGTTATGTATAAGTGTTACATAATATTTTGATATATGACTGTGTGTGTGTTTAATCTGTAAACTCCATAGAAATGGTAAACATTCTACATTTACATAATATTAACTTTTTCATAAATTACACTGCCATCAGGGTGGAACTAAATTAACAGTTACAATTTTGTAAATTGCATAAGGATCGCATTGAAATATTTGATTGTTGAGAGGCTATTTGTTTTTCAATAATTATAATATGCACTGATCAATACACTATACAATAATATATAACTTGATCCATCCTCCGCTCTTGTATTTATTCGCTTACAAATTATCTATTATAACCGTCATCTCGATATTCGAAACGTTCGAAACGTAGCTCGTCGTGTGTGGCCCGTAAATGTAAACAAGAAGCGTGTGCGATATCATTATTAATGCATAGTTATACGTAACCATAACAATAGTTAAAAATTACCTACACGGCGGTGGAAGTGACAATTACAATTTGAATCACCGCGACATGTAAATTTCTAGCACATCAGAGATCAGCGTTGAAATGGTCAATCGGCGTTTGTAAGCAGCGGCTAAATTGTACAAGTGAAATTAAAAGGTATGCCATATATAACAGGCAACTGTTTAATTTTCACATTAATTAAAAACCAACGGACAAAATATTTTTTTTTCCATAATTACACTGAAAAACAGGCAATTGTTTGATTTTCACATGAATTTAACACCGACCGACAAAAAATTTAATTTCTTTCAATATTATTTTTTTTCTGAATTTCACTCAAAAACGAGGCAATTGTTTGATTTTCTTTTTCTCCTTATTTCACTCAAAAACAAGGCAATTGTTTGATTTTCACATGAATTTAACACCGACCGACAAAAAGTTTGATTTCTTTCATTTTTTTTTCCAAATTTCACTCAATAACCAGGCAATTGTTTGATTTTTTTTCTCTTAATTTCACTCAAAAACAAGGCAATTGTTTGATTTTCACATGAATTTAACACCGACCGACAAAAAGTTTGATTTCTTTCAATTTTTTTTTTTCTGATTTTCACTCAAAAACAAGGCAATTGTTTGATTTTCACATGAATTTAACACCGACCGACAAAAAGTTTGATTTCTTTCAATATTTTTTTTTCTGAATTTCACTCAAAAACAAGGCAATTGTTTGATTTTTTTTTCTCTTAATTTCACTCAAAAACAAGGCAATTGTTTGATTTTCACATGAATTTAACACCGACCGACAAAAAGTTTGTTTTCTTCCAATATTTTTTTTCTGAATTTCACTCAAAAACAAGGCAATTGTTTGATTTTTTTTTTCTCTTAATTTCACTCAAAAACAAGGCAATCGTTTGATTTTCACATGAATTTAACACCGACCGACAAAAAGTTTGATTTCTTTCAATTTTTTTTTTCTGAATTTCACTCAAAAACAAGGCAATTGTGTGATTTTTTTTTTCTCTTAATTTCACTCAAAAACAAGGCAATTGTTTGATTTTCACATGAATTTAACACCGACCGACAAAAAGTTTGATTTCTTTCAATATTTTTTTTTTCTGAATTTCACTCAAAAACAAGGCAATTGTTTGATTTTCACATGAATTTAACACCGACCGACAAAAAGTTTGATTTCTTTCAATTTTTTTTTCTGAATTTCACTCAAAAACAAGGCAATTGTTTGATTTTTTTTTTCTCTTCATTTCACTCAAAAACAAGGCAATTGTTTGATTTTCACATGAATTTAACACCGACCGACAAAAAATTTGATTTCTTTCAATATTATTTTTTTCTGAATTTCACTCAAAAACAAGGCAATTGTTTGATTTTTTTCTCTCTTAATTTCACTCAAAAACAAGGCAATTGTTTGATTTTCACATGAATTTAACACCGACCGACAAAAAGTTTGATTTCTTTAAATTTTTTTTTTTTCTGAATTTCACTCAAAAACAAGGCAATTAAGGATATTGGCTATAGTCTAAATTATAACAAGTTGGCAATGATCACTAACCATCTCACGCAATTATTTATATTCTGCTCCGTTGACATTTCAGGTTTGGATAGATACTGGATGTATGATGCTGCCGATCAAAAGCTGTTATGTTTGCCCGCCCGCCGCTGATTGCTTTCGTCTATTTTAACATGGTAAGTGTCAAAAGCAAATTTTATATATAGTATAATATATTCATAGTCTTCTTTGGCCAAACAAAAATCCATTTACCAGTGGAACAATCGATTTTATTTGTTCCATAATAGAAATAGGGGACCACCGTGTCTGTCTGTCTGTCTGACCTTTGAAGGGCAGCCATGTTTGGAACTGTAATGTGTAGCCGAAGTGAAATTTTCACAAAAGTCTCACCAAGTGTCTGAAACGAAAATAAGCGATAAATTACCTACGTTAATAGATTGCTAATACATTTTCAAACGCAGATTGGTGGGTTGCTGAATCCTTCAAAAACTGACTGTTTGTCAACACTGTTATCAAGTTAATTAACATTAACTAGCTAATAAATTGCCACATGTCCATGTGATATTATTAATCAAATTCATATTATTGAGAACAACTAATTATCAAGTTATGTATAAGTGTTACATAATATTTTGATATATGACTGTGTGTGTGTTTAATCTGTAAACTCCATAGAAATGGTAAACATTCTACATTTACATAATATTAACTTTTTCATAAATTAACCTGCCATCAGGGTGGAACTAAATTAACAGTTACAATTTTGTAAATTGCATAAGGATCGCATTGAAATATTTGATTGTTGAGAGGCTATTTGTTTTTCAATAATTATAATATGCACTGATCAATACACTATACAATAATATATAACTTGATCCATCCTCCGCTCTTGTATTTATTCGCTTACAAATTATTTATTATAACCGTCATCTCGATATTCGAAACGTTCGAAACGTAGCTCGTCGTGTGTGGCCCGTAAAGGTAAACAAGAAGCGTGTGCGATATCATTATTAATGCATAGTTATACGTACAAAAACAAGGCAATTGTTTGATTTTCACATGAATTTAACACCGACCGACAAAAAGTTTGTTTTCTTTCAATATTTTTTTTTCTGAATTTCACTCAAAAACAAGGCAATTGTTCGTTTTTTTTTTTCTCTTAATTTCACTCCAAAACAAGGCAATTGTTTGATTTTCACATGAATTTAACACCGACCGACAAAAAGTTTGATTTCTTTCTATTTTTTTTTTCTGAATTTCACTCAAAAACAAGGCAATTGTGTGACTTTTTTTTTCTCTTAATTTCACTCAAAAACAAGGCAATTGTTTGATTTTCACATGATTTTAACACCGACCGACAAAAAGTTTGATTTCTTCCAATATTTTTTTTTTCTGAATTTCACTCAAAAACAAGGCAATTGTTTGATTTTTTTGTTCTCTTAATTTCACTCAAAAACAAGGCAATTGTTTGATTTTCACATGAATTTAACACCGACCGACAAAAAGTTTGTTTTCTTTCAATATTTTTTTTTTCTGAATTTCACTCAAAAACAAGTCAATTGTTTGTTTTTTTTTTTCTCTTAATTTCACTCAAAAACAAGGCAATTGTTTGATTTTCACATGAATTTAACACCGACCGACAAAAAGTTTGATTTCTTTCAATTTTTTTTTTTTCTGAATTTCATTCAGAAACAAGGCAATTGTGTGATTTTTTTTTTCTCTTAATTTCACTCAAAAACAAGGCATTTGTTTGATTTTCACATGAATTTAACACCGACTGACAAAAAGTTTGATTTCTTTCAATATTTTTTTTTTCTGAATTTCACTCAAAATCAAGGCAATTGTTTGATTTTTTTTTTCTCTTAATTTCACTCAAAAACAAGGCAATTGTTTGATTTTTTTTTTCTCTTAATTTCACTCAAAAACAAGGCAATTGTTTGATTTTCACATGAATTTAACACCGACCGATAAAAAGTTTGATTTCTTTCAATTTTTTTTTCTGAATTTCACTCAAAATCAAGGCAATTGTTTGATTTTTTTTTCTCTTAATTTCACTCAAAAACAAGGCAATTGTTTGATTTTCACATGAATTTAACACCGACCGACAAAAAGTTTGATTTCTTTCAATATTTTTTTTTTCTGAATTTCACTCAAAAACAAGGCAATTGTTTGATTTTTTTTTCTTTTAATTTCACTTTAAAACAAAGCAATTGTTTGATTTTCACATGAATTTAACACCGACCGACAAAAAGTTTGATTTCTTTAATTTTTTTTTTTCTGAATTTCACTCAAAAACAATGCAATTGTTTGATTTTTTTTTCTCTTAATTTCACTCAAAAACAAGGCAATCGTTTGATTTTCACATAAATTTAACACCGACCGACAAAAAGTTTGATTTCTTTCAATATTTTTTTTTTCTGAATTTCACTCAAAATCAAGGCAATTGTTTGATTTTTTTTTTCTCTTAATTTCACTCAAAAACAAGGCAATTGTTTGATTTTTTTTTCACTTAATTTCACTCAAAAACAAGGCAATTGTTTGATTTTCACATGAATTTAACACCGACCGACAAAAAGTTTGATTTCTTTAAAAATTTTTTTTTTCTGAATTTCACTCAAAAACAAGGCAATTAAGGATATTGGCTATATAGTCTAAATTATAACAAGTTGGCAATGATCACTACCCATCTCACGCAATTATTTATATTCTGCTCCGTTGACATTTCAGGTTTGGATAGATACTGGATGTATGATGCTGCCGATCAAAAGCTGTTTTGTTTGCCCGCCCGCCGCTGATTGCTTTCGTCTATTTTAACATGGTAAGTGTCAAAAGCAAATTTTATATATAGTATAATATATTCATAGTCTTCTTTGGCCAAACAAAAATCCATTTACCAGTGGAACAATCGATTTTATTTGTTCCATAATAGAAATAGGGGACCACCGTGTCTTTCTGTCTGTCTGACCTTTGAAGGGCAGCCATGTTTGGAACTGTAATGTATAGCTGAAGTGAAATTTTCACAAAAGTCTCACCAAGTGTCTGAAACGAAAATTAGCGATAAATTACCTACGTTAATAGATTGCTACTACATTTTCAAACGCAGATTGGTGGGTTGCTGAAACCTTCAAAAACTGACTGTTTGTCAACACTGTTATCAAGTTAATTAACATAAACTAGCTAATAAATTGCCACATGTCCATGTGATATTATTAATCAAATTCATATTATTGAGAACAACTAATTATCAAGTTATGTATAAGTGTTACATAATATTTTGATATATGACTGTGTGTGTGTTTAATCTGTAAACTCCATAGAAATGGTAAACATTCTACATTTACATAATATTAACTTTTTCATAAATTACACTGCCATCAGGGTGGAACTAAATTAACAGTTACAATTTAGTAAATTGCATAAGGATCGCATTGAAATATTTGATTGTTGAGAGGCTATTTGTTTTTCAATAATTATAATATGCACTGATCAATACACTATACAATAATATATAACTTGATCCATCCTCCGCTCTTGTATTTATTCGCTTACAAATTATTTATTATAACCGTCATCTCGATATTCGAAACGTTCGAAACGTAGCTCGTCGTGTGTGGCCCGTAAATGTAAACAAGAAGCGTGTGCGATATCATTATTAATGCATAGTTATACGTACAAAAACAAGGCAATTGTTTGATTTTTTTTTCTCTTAATTTCACTCAAAAACAAGGCAATTGTTTGATTTTCACATGAATTTAACACCGACCGACAAAAAGTTTGTTTTCTTTCAATATTTTTTTTTTCTGAATTTCACTCAAAAACAAGGCAATTGTTTGATTTTTTTTTTCTCTTAATTTCACTCAAAAACAAGGCAATTGTTTGATTTTCACATGAATTTAACACCGACCGACAAAAAGTTTGATTTCTTTCAATTTTTTTTTTCTGAATTTCACTCAAAAACAAGGCAATTGTGTGATTTTTTTTTCTCTTAATTTCACTCAAAAACAAGGAATTGTTTGATTTTCACATGAATTTAACACCGACCGACAAAAAGTTTGATTTCTTTCAATATTTTTTTTTTCTGAATTTCACTCAAAAACAAGGCAATTGTTTGATTTTTTTTTCTCTTAATTTCACTCAAAAACAAGGCAATTGTTTGATTTTCACATGAATTTAACACCGACCGACAAAAAGTTTGTTTTCTTTCAATATTTTTTTTCTGAATTTCACTCAAAAACAAGGCAATTGTTTGATTTTTTTTTTCTCTTAATTTCACTCAAAAACAAGGCAATTGTTTGATTTTCACATGAATTTAACACCGACCGACAAAAAGTTTGATTTCTTTCAATTTTTTTTTCTGAATTTCACTCAAAAACAAGGCAATTGTTTGATTTTCACATGAATTTAACACCGACCGACAAAAAATTTGATTTCTTTCAATATTATTTTTTTCTGAATTTCACTCAAAAACAAGGCAATTGTTTGATTTTTTTTTCTCTTAATTTCACTCAAAAACAAGGCAATTGTTTGATTTTCACATGAATTTAACAACGACCGACAAAAAGTTTGATTTCTTTCATTTTTTTTTTCCGAATTTCACTCAAAAACAAGGCAATTAAGGATATTGGCTATAGTCTAAATTATAACAAGTTGGCAATGATCACTAACCCTCTCAGGCAATTATTTATATTCTGCTCCGTTGACATTTCGGGTTTGGATACATACTGGATGTATGATGCTGCCGCTCAAAAGCTGTTATGTTTGCCCGCCCGCCGCTGATTGCTTTCGTCTATTTTAACATGGTAAGTGTCAAAAGCAAATTTTATATATAGTATAATATATTCATAGTCTTCTTTGGCCAAACAAAAATCCATTTACCAGTGGAACAATCGATTTTATTTGTTCCATAATAGAAATAGGGGACCACCGTGTCTGTCTGTCTGTCTGACCTTTGAAGGGCAGCCATGTTTGGAACTGTAATGTGTAGCCGTAAATTTTCACAAAAGTCTCACCAAGTGTCTGAAACGAAAATAAGCGATAAATTACCTACGTTAATAGATTGCTAATACATTTCAAACGCAGATTGGTGGGTTGCTGAAACCTTTAAAAAACTGACTGTTTGTCAACACTGTTATCAAGTTAATTAACATTAACTAGCTAATAAATTGCCACATGTCCATGTGATATTATTTATCAAATTCATATTATTGAGAACAACTAAATATTAAGTTATGTATAAGTGTTACATAATATTTTGATGTATGACTGTGTGTGTGTTTAATCTGTAAACTCCATAGAAATGGTAAACATTCTACATTTACATAATATTAACTTTTTCATAAATTACACTGCCATCAGGGTGGAACTAAATTAACAGTTACAATTTTGTAAATTGCATAAGGATCGCATTGAAATATTTGATTGTTGAGAGGCTATTTGTTTTTCAATAATTATAATATGCACTGATCAATACACTATACAATAATATATAACTTGATCCATCCTCCGCTCTTGTATTTATTCGCTTACAAATTATTTATTATAACCGTCATCTCGATATTCGAAATGTTCGAAACGTAGCTCGTCGTGTGTGGCCCGTAAATGTAAACGAGAAGCGTGTGCGATATAATTATTAACGCATAGTTATACGTACAAAAACAAGGCAATTGTTTGATTTTTTCTCTCTTAATTTCACTCAAAAACAAGGCAATTGTTTGATTTTCACATGAATTTAACACCGACCGACAAAAAGTTTGTTTTCTTTCAATATTTTTTTTTTCTGAATTTCACTCAAAAACAAGGCAATTGTTTGATTTTTTTTTTCTCTTAATTTCACTCAAAACCAAGGCAATTGTTTGATTTTCACATGAATTTAACACCGACCGACAAAAAGTTTGATTTCTTTCAATTTTTTTTTCTGAATTTCACTCAAAAACAAGGCAATTGTGTGATTTTTTTGTCTCTTAATTTCACTCAAAAACAAGGCAATTGTTTGATTTTCACATGAATTTAACACCGACCGACAAAAAGTTTGATTTCTTTCAAAATTTTTTTTTTCTGAATTTCACTCAATAACAAGGCAATCGTTTGATTTTTTTTTTCTCTTAATTTCACTTAAAAACAAAGCAATTGTTTGATTTTCACATGAATTTAACACCGACCGACAAAAAGTTTGATTTCTTTCATTTTTTTTTTCTAAATTTCACTCAAAAACAAGGCAATTGTTTGATTTTTTTTTCTCTTAATTTCACTCAAAAACAAGGCAATTGTTTGATTTTCACATGAATTTAACACCGACCGACAAAAAGTTTGATTTCTTTCAATATTTTTTTTTCTGAATTTCACTCAAAATCAAGGCAATTGTTTGATTTTTTTTTTCTCTTACTTTCACTCAATAACAAGGCAAATGTTTGATTTTTTTTTTCTCTTAATTTCACTCAAAAACAAGGCAATTGTTTGATTTTCACATGAATTTAACACCGACCGACAAAAAGTTTGATTTCTTTAATTTTTTTTTTTTCTGAATTTCACTCAAAAACAAGGCAATTAAGGATATTGGCTATAGTCTAAATTATAACAAGTTGGCAATGATCACTAACCATCTCACGCAATTATTTATATTCTGCTCCGTTGACATTTCAGGTTTGGATAGATACTGGATGTATGATGCTGCCGATCAAAAGCTGTTATGTTTGCCCGCCCGCCGCTGATTGCTTTCGTCTATTTTAACATGGTAAGTGTCAAAAGCAAATTTTATATATAGTATAATATATTCATAGTCTTCTTTGGCCAAACAAAAATCCATTTACCAGTGGAACAATCGATTTTATTTGTTCCATAATAGAAATAGGGGACCACCGTGTCTGTCTGTCTGTCTGACCTTTGAAGGGCAGCCATGTTTGGAACTGTAATGTGTAGCCGTAAATTTTCACAAAAGTCTCACCAAGTGTCTGAAACGAAAATAAGCGATAAATTACCTACGTTAATAGATTGCTAATACATTTCAAACGCAGATTGGTGGGTTGCTGAAACCTTTAAAAAACTGACTGTTTGTCAACACTGTTATCAAGTTAATTAACATTAACTAGCTAATAAATTGCCACATGTCAATGTGATATTATTTATCAAATTCATATTATTGAGAACAACTAAATATTAAGTTATGTATAAGTGTTACATAATATTTTGATGTATGACTGTGTGTGTGTTTAATCTGTAAACTCCATAGAAATGGTAAACATTCTACATTTACATAATATTAACTTTTTCATAAATTACACTGCCATCAGGGTTGAACTAAATTAACAGTTACAATTTTGTAAATTGCATAAGGATCGCATTGAAATATTTGATTGTTGAGAGGCTATTTGTTTTTCAATAATTATAATATGCACTGATCAATACACTATACAATAATATATAACTTGATCCATCCTCCGCTCTTGTATTTATTCGCTTACAAATTATTTATTATAACCGTCATCTCGATATTCGAAACGTTCGAAACGTAGCTCGTCGTGTGTGGCCCGTAAATGTAAACAAGAAGCGTGTGCGATATCATTATTAATGCATAGTTATACGTACAAAAACAAGGCAATTATTTGATTTTTTTTTCTCTTAATTTCACTCAAAAACTAGGCAATTATTTGATTTTCACATGAATTTAACACCGACCGACAAAAAGTTTGTTTTCTTTCAATATTTTTTTTTTCTGAATTTCACTCAAAAACAAGGCAATTGTTTGTTTTTTTCTTTTTCTCTTAATTTCACTCAAAATCAAGGCAATTGTTTGATTTTTTTTTTCTCTTAATTTCACTCAAAAACAAGGCAAATGTTTGATTTTTTTTTTCTCTTAATTTCACTCAAAAACAAGGCAATTGTTTGATTTTCACATGAATTTAACACCGACCGACAAAAAGTTTGATTTCTTTAAATTTTTTTTTTTCTGAATTTCACTCAAAAACAAGGCAATTAAGGATATTGGCTATAGTCTAAATTATAACAAGTTGGCAATGATCACTAACCATCTCACGCAATTATTTATATTCTGCTCCGTTGACATTTCAGGTTTGGATAGATACTGAATGTATGATGCTGCCGATCAAAAGCTGTTATGTTTGCCCGCCCGCCGCTGATTGCTTTCGTCTATTTTAACATGGTAAGTGTCAAAAGCAAATTTTATATATAATATAATATATTATATATAATATATTCATATAGTATAATATATTCATAGTCTTCTTTGGCCAAACAAAAATCCATTTACCAGTGGAACAATCGATTTTATTTGTTCCATAATAGAAATAGGGGACCACCGTGTCTGTCTGTCTGTCTGACCTTTAAAGGGCAGCCATGTTTGGAACTGTAATGTGTAGCCGTAAATTTTCACAAAAGTCTCACCAAGTGTCTGAAACGAAAATAAGCGATAAATTACCTACGTTAATAGATTGCTAATACATTTCAAACGCAGATTGGTGGGTTGCTGAAACCTTTAAAAAACTGACTGTTTGTCAACACTGTTATCAAGTTAATTAACATTAACTAGCTAATAAATTGCCACATGTCCATGTGATATTATTTATCAAATTCATATTATTGAGAACAACTAAATATTAAGTTATGTATAAGTGTTACATAATATTTTGATGTATGACTGTGTGTGTGTTTAATCTGTAAACTCCATAGAAATGGTAAACATTCTACATTTACATAATATTAACTTTTTCATAAATTACACTGCCATCAGGGTGGAACTAAATTAACAGTTACAATTTTGTAAATTGCATAAGGATCGCATTGAAATATTTGATTGTTGAGAGGCTATTTGTTTTTCAATAATTATAATATGCACTGATCAATACACTATACAATAATATATAACTTGATCCATCCTCCGCTCTTGTATTTATTCGCTTACAAATTATTTATTATAACCGTCATCTCGATATTCGAAACGTTCGAAACGTAGCTCGTCGTGTGTGGCCCGTAAATGTAAACAAGAAGCGTGTGCGATATCATTATTAATGCATAGTTATACGTACAAAAACAAGGCAATTGTTTGATTTTTTTTTCTCTTAATTTCACTCAAAAACAAGGCAATTATTTGATTTTCACATGAATTTAAAACCGACCGACAAAAAGTTTGTTTTCTTTCAATATTTTTTTTTTCTGAATTTCACTCAAAAACAAGGCAATTGTTTGTTTTTTTTTTTCTCTTAATTTCACTCAAAAACAAGGCAATTGTTTGATTTTCACATGAATTTAACACCGACCGACAAAAAGTTTGATTTCTTTCAATTTTTTTTTTTCTGAATTTCACTCAAAAACAAGGCAATTAAGGATATTGGCTATAGTCTAAATTATAACAAGTTGGCAATGATCACTAACCATCTCACGCAATTATTTATATTCTGCTCCGTTGACATTTCAGGTTTGGATAGATACTGAATGTATGATGCTGCCGATCAAAAGCTGTTATGTTTGCCCGCCCGCCGCTGATTGCTTTCGTCTATTTTAACATGGTAAGTGTCAAAAGCAAATTTTATATATAGTATAATATATTCATAGTCTTCTTTGGCCAAACAAAAATCCATTTACCAGTGGAACAATCGATTTTATTTGTTCCATAATAGAAATAGGGGACCACCGTGTCTGTCTGTCTGTCTGACCTTTGAAGGGCAGCCATGTTTGGAACTGTAATGTGTAGCCGAAGTGAAATTTTCACAAAAGTCTCACCAAGTGTCTGAAACGAAAATTAGCGATAAATTACCTACGTTAATAGATTGCTAATACATTTTCAAACGCAGATTGGTTGGTTGCTGAAACCTTCAAAAACTGACTGTTTGTCAACACTGTTATCAAGTTAATTAACATTAACTAGCTAATAAATTGCCACATGTCCATGTGATATTATTTATCAAATTCATATTATTGAGAACAACTAAATATTAAGTTATGTATAAGTGTTACATAATATTTTGATGTATGACTGTGTGTGTGTTTAATCTGTAAACTCCATAGAAATGGTAAACATTCTACATTTACATAATATTAACTTTTTCATAAATTACACTGCCATCAGGGTGGAACTAAATTAACAGTTACAATTTTGTAAATTGCATAAGGATCGCATTGAAATATTTGATTGTTGAGAGGCTATTTGTTTTTCAATAATTATAATATGCACTGATCAATACACTATACAATAATATATAACTTGATCCATCCTCCGCTCTTGTATTTATTCGCTTACAAATTATTTATTATAACCGTCATCTCGATATTCGAAACGTTCGAAACGTAGCTCGTCGTGTGTGGCCCGTAAATGTAAACAAGAAGCGTGTGCGATATCATTATTAATGCATAGTTATACGTACAAAAACAAGGCAATTGTTTGATTTTTTTTTCTCTTAATTTCACTCAAAAACAAGGCAATTGTTTGATTTTCACATGAATTTAACACCGACCGACAAAAAGTTTGTTTTCTTTCAATATTTTTTTTTTCTGAATTTCACTCAAAAACAAGGCAATTGTTTGATTTTTTTTTTCTCTTAATTTCACTCAAAAACAAGGCAATTGTTTGATTTTCACATGAATTTAACACCGACCGACAAAAAGTTTGATTTCTTTCAATTTTTTTTTTGAATTTCACTCAAAAACAAGGCAATTGTGTGATTTTTTTTTCTCTTAATTTCACTCAAAAACAAGGCAATTGTTTGATTTTCACATGAATTTAACACCGACCGACAAAAAGTTTGATTTCTTTCAATATTTTTTTTTTCTGAATTTCACTCAAAAACAAGGCAATTGTTTGATTTTTTTTTCTCTTAATTTCACTCAAAAACAAGGCAATTGTTTGATTTTCACATGAATTTAACACCGACCGACAAAAAGTTTGTTTTCTTTCAATATTTTTTTTCTGAATTTCACTCAAAGACAAGGCAATTGTTTGATTTTTTTTTTCTCTTAATTTCACTCAAAAACAAGGCAATTGTTTGATTTTCACATTAATTTAACACCGACCGACAAAAAGTTTGATTTCTTTCAATTTTTTTTTCTGAATTTCACTCAAAAACAAGGCAATTGTGTGATTTTTTTTTTCTCTTAATTTTACTCAAAAACAAGGCAAGTGTTTGATTTTCACATGAATTTAACACCGACCGACAAAAAGTTTGATTTCTTTCAATTTTTTTTTTCTGAATTTCACTCAAAAACAAGGCATTTGTTTGATTTTCACATGAATTTAACACCGACCGACAAAACATTTGATTTCTTTCAATTTTTTTTTCTGAATTTCACTCAAAAACAAGGCAATTGTTTGATTTTTTTTTCTCTTCATTTCACTCAAAAACAAGGCAATTGTTTGATTTTCACATGAATTTAACACCGACCGACAAAAAATTTGATTTCTTTCAATATTATTTTTTTCTGAATTTCACTCAAAAACAAGGCAATTGTTTGATTTTTTTTTCTCTTAATTTCACTCAAAAACAAGGCAATTGTTTGATTTTCACATGAATTTAACAACGACCGACAAAAAGTTTGATTTCTTTCATTTTTTTTTTCCGAATTTCACTCAAAAACAAGGCAATTAAGGATATTGGCTATAGTCTAAATTATAACAAGTTGGCAATGATCACTAACCCTCTCAGGCAATTATTTATATTCTGCTCCGTTGACATTTCGGGTTTGGATACATACTGGATGTATGATGCTGCCGCTCAAAAGCTGTTATGTTTGCCCGCCCGCCGCTGATTGCTTTCGTCTATTTTAACATGGTAAGTGTCAAAAGCAAATTTTATATATAGTATAATATATTCATAGTCTTCTTTGGCCAAACAAAAATCCATTTACCAGTGGAACAATCGATTTTATTTGTTCCATAATAGAAATAGGGGACCACCGTGTCTGTCTGTCTGTCTGACCTTTGAAGGGCAGCCATGTTTGGAACTGTAATGTGTAGCCGTAAATTTTCACAAAAGTCTCACCAAGTGTCTGAAACGAAAATAAGCGATAAATTACCTACGTTAATAGATTGCTAATACATTTCAAACGCAGATTGGTGGGTTGCTGAAACCTTTAAAAAACTGACTGTTTGTCAACACTGTTATCAAGTTAATTAACATTAACTAGCTAATAAATTGCCACATGTCCATGTGATATTATTTATCAAATTCATATTATTGAGAACAACTAAATATTAAGTTATGTATAAGTGTTACATAATATTTTGATGTATGACTGTGTGTGTGTTTAATCTGTAAACTCCATAGAAATGGTAAACATTCTACATTTACATAATATTAACTTTTTCATAAATTACACTGCCATCAGGGTGGAACTAAATTAACAGTTACAATTTTATAAATTGCATAAGGATCGCATTGAAATATTTGATTGTTGAGAGGCTATTTGTTTTTCAATAATTATAATATGCACTGATCAATACACTATACAATAATATATAACTTGATCCATCCTCCGCTCTTGTATTTATTCGCTTACAAATTATTTATTATAACCGTCATCTCGATATTCGAAACGTTCGAAACGTAGCTCGTCGTGTGTGGCCCGTAAATGTAAACAAGAAGCGTGTGCGATATAATTATTAACGCATAGTTATACGTACAAAAACAAGGCAATTGTTTGATTTTTTTTCTCTTAATTTCACTCAAAAACAAGGCAATTGTTTGATTTTCACATGAATTTAACACCGACCGACAAAAAGTTTGTTTTCTTTCAATATTTTTTTTTTCTGAATTTCACTCAAAAACAAGGCAATTGTTTGATTTTTTTTTTCTCTTAATTTCACTCAAAAACAAGGCAATTGTTTGATTTTCACATGAATTTAACACCGACCGACAAAAAGTTTGATTTCTTTCAATTTTTTTTTTCTGAATTTCACTCAAAAACAAGGCAATTGTGTGATTTTTTTGTCTCTTAATTTCACTCAAAAACAAGGCAATTGTTTGATTTTCACATGAATTTAACACCGACCGACAAAAAGTTTGATTTCTTTCAAAATTTTTTTTTTCTGAATTTCACTCAATAATAAGGCAATCGTTTGATTTTTTTTCTTCTCTTAATTTCACTTAAAAACAAAGCAATTGTTTGATTTTCACATGAATTTAACACCGACCGACAAAAAGTTTGATTTCTTTCATTTTTTTTTTCTAAATTTCACTCAAAAACAAGGCAATTGTTTGATTTTTTTTTCTCTTAATTTCACTCAAAAACAAGGCAATTGTTTGATTTTCACATGAATTTAACACCGACCGACAAAAAGTTTGATTTCTTTCAATATTTTTTTTTCTGAATTTCACTCAAAATCAAGGCAATTGTTTGTTTTTTTTTTTCTCTTACTTTCACTCAAAAACAAGGCAAATGTTTGATTTTTTTTTTCTCTTAATTTCACTCAAAAACAAGGCAATTGTTTGATTTTCACATGAATTTAACACCGACCGACAAAAAGTTTGATTTCTTTAATTTTTTTTTTTTCTGAATTTCACTCAAAAACAAGGCAATTAAGGATATTGGCTATAGTCTAAATTATAACAAGTTGGCAATGATCACTAACCATCTCACGCAATTATTTATATTCTGCTCCGTTGACATTTCAGGTTTGGATAGATACTGGATGTATGATGCTGCCGATCAAAAGCTGTTATGTTTGCCCGCCCGCCGCTGATTGCTTTCGTCTATTTTAACATGGTAAGTGTCAAAAGCAAATTTTATATATAGTATAATATATTCATAGTCTTCTTTGGCCAAACAAAAATCCATTTACCAGTGGAACAATCGATTTTATTTGTTCCATAATAGAAATAGGGGACCACCGTGTCTGTCTGTCTGTCTGACCTTTGAAGGGCAGCCATGTTTGGAACTGTAATGTGTAGCCGTAAATTTTCACAAAAGTCTCACCAAGTGTCTGAAACGAAAATAAGCGATAAATTACCTACGTTAATAGATTGCTAATACATTTCAAACGCAGATTGGTGGGTTGCTGAAACCTTTAAAAAACTGACTGTTTGTCAACACTGTTAATATTATTGAGAACAACTAATTATCAAGTTATGTATAAGTGTTACATAATATTTTGATATATGACTGTGTGTGTGTTTAATCTGTAAACTCCATAGAAATGGTAAACATTCTACATTTACATAATATTAACTTTTTCATAAATTACACTGCCATCAGGGTGGAATTAAATTAACAGTTACAATTTTGTAAATTGCATAAGGATCGCATTGAAATATTTGATTGTTGAGAGGCTATTTGTTTTTCAATAATTATAATATGCACTGATCAATACACTATACAATAATATATAACTTGATCCATCCTCCGCTCTTGTATTTATTCGCTTACAAATTATTTATTATAACCGTCATCTCGATATTCGAAACGTTCGAAACGTAGCTCGTCGTGTGTGGCCCGTAAATGTAAACAAGAAGCGTGTGCGATATCATTATTAATGCATAGTTATACGTACAAAAACAAGGCAATTGTTTGATTTTCACATGAATTTAACACCGACCGACAAAAAGTTTGTTTTCTTTCAATATTTTTTTTTTCTGAATTTCACTCAAAAACAAGGCAATTGTTCGATTTTTTTTTTCTTTTAATTTCACTCTTAAACAAGGCAATTGTTTGATTTTCACATGAATTTAACACCGACCGACAAAAAGTTTGATTTCCTTAAATTTTTTTTTTTCTGAATTTCACTCAATAACAAGGCAATTGTTTGATTTTTTTTTCTCTTAATTTCACTTAAAAACAAAGCAATTGTTTGATTTTCACATGAATTTAACACCGACCGACAAAAAGTTTGATTTCTTTCATTTTTTTTTTCTAAATTTCACTCAAAAACAAGGCAATTGTTTGATTTTTTTTTCTCTTAATTTCACTCAAAAACAAGGCAATTGTTTGATTTTCACATGAATTTAACACCGACCGACAAAAAGTTTGATTTCTTTCAATATTTTTTTTTCTGAATTTCACTCAAAATCAAGGCAATTGTTTGTTTTTTTTTTTCTCTTAATTTAACTCAAAAACAAGGCAAATGTTTGATTTTTTTTTTCTCTTAATTTCACTCAAAAACAAGGCAATTGTTTGATTTTCACATGAATTTAACACCGACCGACAAAAAGTTTGATTTCTTTAAATTTTTTTTTTTTCTGAATTTCACTCAAAAACAAGGCAATTAAGGATATAGGCTATAGTCTAAATTATAACAAGTTGGCAATGATCACTAACCATCTCACGCAATTATTTATATTCTGCTCCGTTGACATTTCAGGTTTGGATAGATACTGGATGTATGATGCTGCCGATCAAAAGCTGTTATGTTTGCCCGCCCGCCGCTGATTGCTTTCGTCTATTTTAACATGGTAAGTGTCAAAAGCAAATTTTATATATAGTATAATATATTCATAGTCTTCTTTGGCCAAACAAAAATCCATTTACCAGTGGAACAATCGATTTTATTTGTTCCATAATAGAAATAGGGGACCACCGTGTCTGTCTGTCTGTCTGACCTTTAAAGGGCAGCCATGTTTGGAACTGTAATGTGTAGCCGTAAATTTTCACAAAAGTCTCACCAAGTGTCTGAAACGAAAATAAGCGATAAATTACCTACGTTAATAGATTGCTAATACATTTCAAACGCAGATTGGTGGGTTGCTGAAACCTTTAAAAAACTGACTGTTTGTCAACACTGTTATCAAGTTAATTAACATTAACTAGCTAATAAATTGCCACATGTCCATGTGATATTATTTATCAAATTCATATTATTGAGAACAACTAAATATTAAGTTATGTATAAGTGTTACATAATATTTTGATGTATGACTGTGTGTGTGTTTAATCTGTAAACTCCATAGAAATGGTAAACATTCTACATTTACATAATATTAACTTTTTCATAAATTACACTGCCATCAGGGTGGAACTAAATTAACAGTTACAATTTTGTAAATTGCATAAGGATCGCATTGAAATATTTGATTGTTGAGAGGCTATTTGTTTTTCAATAATTATAATATGCACTGATCAATACACTATACAATAATATATAACTTGATCCATCCTCCGCTCTTGTATTTATTCGCTTACAAATTATTTATTATAACCGTCATCTCGATATTCGAAACGTTCGAAACGTAGCTCGTCGTGTGTGGCCCGTAAATGTAAACAAGAAGCGTGTGCGATATCATTATTAATGCATAGTTATACGTACAAAAACAAGGCAATTGTTTGATTTTTTTTTCTCTTAATTTCACTCAAAAACAAGGCTATTATTATATTTTCACATGAATTTAACACCGACCGACAAAAAGTTTGTTTTCTTTCAATATTTTTTTTTTCTGAATTTCACTCAAAAACAAGGCAATTGTTTGTTTTTTTTTTTCTCTTAATTTCACTCAAAAACAAGGCAATTGTTTGATTTTCACATGAATTTAACACCGACCGACAAAAAGTTTGATTTCTTTCAATTTTTTTTTTTCTGAATTTCACTCAAAAACAAGGCAATTAAGGATATTGGCTATAGTCTAAATTATAACAAGTTGGCAATGATCACTAACCATCTCACGCAATTATTTATATTCTGCTCCGTTGACATTTCAGGTTTGGATAGATACTGAATGTATGATGCTGCCGATCAAAAGCTGTTATGTTTGCCCGCCCGCCGCTGATTGCTTTCGTCTATTTTAACATGGTAAGTGTCAAAAGCAAATTTTATATATAGTATAATATATTCATAGTCTTCTTTGGCCAAACAAAAATCCATTTACCAGTGGAACAATCGATTTTATTTGTTCCATAATAGAAATAGGGGACCACCGTGTCTGTCTGTCTGTCTGACCTTTGAAGGGCAGCCATGTTTGGCACTGTAATGTGTAGCCGAAGTGAAATTTTCACAAAAGTCTCACCAAGTGTCTGAAACGAAAATTAGCGATAAATTACCTACGTTAATAGATTGCTAATACATTTTCAAACGCAGATTGGTTGGTTGCTGAAACCTTCAAAAACTGACTGTTTGTCAACACTGTTATCAAGTTAATTAACATTAACTAGCTAATAAATTGCCACATGTCCATGTGATATTATTAATCAAATTCATATTATTGAGAACAACTAATTATCAAGTTATGTATAAGTGTTACATAATATTTTGATATATGACTGTGTGTCTGTTTAATCTGTAAACTCCATAGAAATGGTAAACATTCTACATTTACATAATATTAACTTTTCCATAAATTACACTGCCATCAGGGTGGAACTAAATTAACAGTTACAATTTTGTAAATTGCATAAGGATCGCATTGAAATATTTGATTGTTGAGAGGCTATTTGTTTTTCAATAATTATAATATGCACTGATCAATACACTATACAATAATATATAACTTGATCCATCCTCCGCTCTTGTATTTATTCGCTTACAAATTATTTATTATAACCGTCATCTCGATATTCGAAACGTTCGAAACGTAGCTCGTCGTGTGTGGCCCGTAAATGTAAACAAGAAGCGTGTGCGATATCATTATTAATGCATAGTTATACGTACAAAAACAAGGCAATTGTTTGATTTTCACATGAATTTAACACCGACCGACAAAAAGTTTGTTTTCTTTCAATATTTTTTTTTTCTGAATTTCACTCAAAAACAAGGCAATTGTTCGATTTTTTTTTTCTCTTAATTTCACTCCAAAACAAGGCAATTGTTTGATTTTCACATGAATTTAACACCGACCGACAAAAAGTTTGATTTCTTTCAATTTTTTTTTTCTGAATTTCACTCAAAAACAAGGCAATTGTGTGATTTTTTTTTTCATTTAATTTCACTCAAAAACAAGGCAATTGTTTGATTTTCACATGAATTTAACACCGACCGACAAAAAGTTTGATTTCTTTCAATATTTTTTTTTTCTGAACTTCACTCAAAAACAAGGCAATTGTTTGATTTTTTTTTCTCTTAATTTCACTCAAAAACAAGGCAATTGTTTGATTTTCACATGAATTTAACACTGACCGACAAAAAGTTTGTTTTCTTCCAATATTTTTTTTCTGAATTTCACTCAAAAACAAGGCAATTGTTCGTTTTTTTTTTTCTCTTAATTTCACTCCAAAACAAGGCAATTGTTTGATTTTCACATGAATTTAACACCGACCGACAAAAAGTTTGATTTCCTTAATTTTTTTTTTTTTCTGACTTTCACTCAAAAACAAGGCAATTGTGTGACTTTTTTTTTGTCTTAATTTCACTCAAAAACAAGGCAATTGTTTGATTTTCACATGAATTTAACACCGACCGACAAAAAGTTTGATTTCTTTCAATTTTTTTTTTCTGAATTTCACTCAAAAACAAGGCAATGGTGTGATTTTTTTTTTCTCTTAATTTCACTCAAAAACAAGGCAATTGTTTGATTTTCACATGAATTTAACACCGACCGACAAAAAGTTTGATTTCTTTCAATTTTTTTTTTCTGAATTTCACTCAAAAACAAGGCAATTGTTTGATTTTCACATGAATTTAACACCGACCGACAAAAAGTTTGATTTCTTTCAATATTTTTTTTTTCTGAATTTCACTCAAAAACAAGGCAATTGTTTGATTTTTTTTTCTCTTCATTTCACTCAAAAACAAGGCAATTGTTTGATTTTCACATGAATTTAACACCGACCGACAAAAAAATTGATTTCTTTAAATTTTTTTTTTTTCTGAATTTCACTCAAAAACAAGGCAATTAAGGATATTGGCTATAGTCTAAATTATAACAAGTTGGCAATGATCACTAACCATCTCACGCAATTATTTATATTCTGCTCCGTTGACATTTCAGGTTTGGATAGATACTGGATGTATGATGCTGCCGATCAAAAGCTGTTATGTTTGCCCGCCCGCCGCTGATTGTTTTCGTCTATTTTAACATGGTAAGTGTCAAAAGCAAATTTTATATATAGTATAATATATTCATAGTCTTCTTTGGCCAAACAAAAATCCATTTACCAGTGGAACAATCGATTTTATTTGTTCCATAATAGAAATAGGGGACCACCGTGTCTGTCTGTCTGTCTGACCTTTGAAGGGCAGCCATGTTGGGAACTGTAATGTGTAGCCGAAGTGAAATTTTCACAAAAGTCTCACCAAGTGTCTGAAACGAAAATTAGCGATAAATTACCTACGTTAATAGATTGCTACTACATTTTCAAACGCAGATTGGTGGGTTGCTGAAACCTTCAAAAACTGACTGTTTGTCAACACTGTTATCAAGTTAATTAACATTAACTAGCTAATAAATTGCCACATGTCCATGTGATATTATTAATCAAATTCATATTATTGAGAACAACTAATTATCAAGTTATGTATAAGTGTTACATAATATTTTGATATATGACTGTGTGTGTGTTTAATCTGTAAACTCCATAGAAATGGTAAACATTCTACATTTACATAATATTAACTTTTTCATAAATTACACTGCCATCAGGGTGGAACTAAATTAACAGTTACAATTTAGTAAATTGCATAAGGATCGCATTGAAATATTTGATTGTTGAGAGGCTATTTGTTTTTCAATAATTATAATATGCACTGATCAATACACTATACAATAATATATAACTTGATCCATCCTCCGCTCTTGTATTTATTCGCTTACAAATTATTTATTATAACCGTCATCTCGATATTCGAAACGTTCGAAACGTAGCTCGTCGTGTGTGGCCCGTAAATGTAAACAAGAAGCGTGTGCGATATCATTATTAATGCATAGTTATACGTACAAAAACAAGGCAATTGTTTGATTTTCACATGAATTTAACACCGACCGACAAAAAGTTTGTTTTCTTTCAATATTTTTTTTTCTGAATTTCACTCAAAAACAAGGCAATTGTTCGATTTTTTTTTTCTCTTAATTTCACTCCAAAACAAGGCAATTGTTTGATTTTCACATGAATTTAACACCGACCGACAAAAAGTTTGATTTCTTTCAATTTTTTTTTTCTGAATTTCACTCAAAAACAAGGCAATTGTTTGATTTTCACATGAATTTAACACCGACCGACAAAAAGTTTGATTTCTTTCAATTTTTTTTTCTGAATTTCACTCAAAAACAAGGCAATTGTTTGATTTTTTTTTCTCTTCATTTCACTCAAAAACAAGGCAATTGTTTGATTTTCACATGAATTTAACACCGACCGACAAAAAAATTGATTTCTTTAAATTTTTTTTTTTTTCTGAATTTCACTCAAAAACAAGGCAATTAAGGATATTGGCTATAGTCTAAATTATAACAAGTTGGCAATGATCACTAACCATCTCACGCAATTATTTATATTCTGCTCCGTTGACATTTCAGGTTTGGATAGATACTGGATGTATGATGCTGCCGATCAAAAGCTGTTATGTTTGCCCGCCCGCCGCTGATTGTTTTCGTCTATTTTAACATGGTAAGTGTCAAAAGCAAATTTTATATATAGTATAATATATTCATAGTCTTCTTTGGCCAAACAAAAATCCATTTACCAGTGGAACAATCGATTTTATTTGTTCCATAATAGAAATAGGGGACCACCGTGTCTGTCTGTCTGTCTGACCTTTGAAGGGCAGCCATGTTGGGAACTGTAATGTGTAGCCGAAGTGAAATTTTCACAAAAGTCTCACCAAAAGTCTGAAACGAAAATTAGCGATAAATTACCTACGTTAATAGATTGCTAATACATTTTCAAACGCAGATTGGTGGGTTGCTGAAACCTTCAAAAACTGACTGTTTGTCAACACTGTTATCAAGTTAATTAACATTAACTAGCTAATAAATTGCCACATGTCCATGTGATATTATTAATCAAATTCATATTATTGAGAACAACTAATTATCAAGTAATGTTTAAGTGTTACATAATATTTTGATATATGACTGTGTGTGTGTTTAATCTGTAAACTCCATAGAAATGGTAAACATTCTACATTTACATAATATTAACTTTTTCATAAATTACACTGCCATCAGGGTGGAACTAAATTAACAGTTACAATTTTGTAAATTGCATAAGGATCGCATTGAAATATTTGATTGTTGAGAGGCTATTTGTTTTTCAATAATTATAATATGCACTGATCAATACACTATACAATAATATATAACTTGATCCATCCTCCGCTCTTGTATTTATTCGCTTACAAATTATTTATTATAACCGTCATCTCGATATTCGAAACGTTCGAAACGTAGCTCGTCGTGTGTGGCCCGTAAATGTAAACAAGAAGCGTGTGCGATATCATTATTAATGCATAGTTATACGTACAAAAACAAGGCAATTGTTTGATTTTTTTTTCTCTTAATTTCACTCAAAAACAAGGCAATTGTTTGATTTTCACATGAATTTAACACCGACCGACAAAAAGTTTGTTTCTTTCAATATTTTTTTTTTTCTGAATTTCACTCAAAAACAAGGCAATTGTTTGATTTTTTTTTTTCTCTTAATTTCACTCAAAAACAAGGCAATTGTTTGATTTTCACATGAATTTAACACCGACCGACAAAAAGTTTGATTTCTTTCAATTTTTTTTTCTGAATTTCATTCAAAAACAAGGCAATTGTGTGATTTTTTTTTCTCTTAATTTCACTCAAAAACAAGGCAATTGTTTGATTTTTTTTTTCTCTTAATTTCACTTAAAAACAAAGCAATTGTTTGATTTTCACATGAATTTAACACCGACCGACAAAAAGTTTGTTTTCCTTCAATATTTTTTTTTTCTGAATTTCACTCAAAAACAAGGCAATTGTTTGATTTTTTTTTCTCTTAATTTCACTCAAAAACAAGGCAATTGTTTGATTTTCACATGAATTTAACACCGACCGACAAAAAGTTTGATTTCTTTCAATATTTTTTTTTCTGAATTTCACTCAAAATCAAGGCCATTGTTTGATTTTTTTTTCTCTTAATTTCACTCAAAAACAAGGCAAATGTTTGATTTTTTTGTTCTCTTAATTTCACTCAAAAACAAGGCAATTGTTTGATTTTCACATGAATTTAACACCGACCGACAAAAAGTTTGATTTCTTTAAATTTTTTTTTTTTCTGAATTTCACTCAAAAACAAGGCAATTAAGGATATTGGCTATAGTCTAAATTATAACAAGTTGGCAATGATCACTAACCATCTCACGCAATTATTTATATTCTGCTCCGTTGACATTTCAGGTTTGGATAGATACTGGATGTATGATGCTGCCGATCAAAAGCTGTTATGTTTGCCCGCCCGCCGCTGATTGCTTTCGTCTATTTTAACATGGTAAGTTTCAAAAGCAAATTTTATATATAGTATAATATATTCATAGTCTTCTTTGGCCAAACAAAAATCCATTTACCAGTGGAACAATCGATTTTATTTGTTCCATAATAGAAATAGGGGACCACCGTGTCTGTCTGTCTGTCTGACCTTTGAAGGGCAGCCATGTTTGGAACTGTAATGTGTAGCCGTAAATTTTCACAAAAGTCTCACCAAGTGTCTGAAACGAAAATAAGCGATAAATTACCTACGTTAATAGATTGCTAATACATTTCAAACGCAGATTGGTGGGTTGCTGAAACCTTTAAAAAACTGACTGTTTGTCAACACTGTTATCAAGTTAATTAACATTAACTAGCTAATAAATTGCCACATGTCCATGTGATATTATTTATCAAATTCATATTATTGAGAACAACTAAATATTAAGTTATGTATAAGTGTTACATAATATTTTGATGTATGACTGTGTGTGTGTTTAATCTGTAAACTCCATAGAAATGGTAAACATTCTACATTTACATAATATTAACTTTTCCATAAATTACACTGCCATCAGGGTGGAACTAAATTAACAGTTACAATTTTGTAAATTGCATAAGGATCGCATTGAAATATTTGATTGTTGAGAGGCTATTTGTTTTTCAATAATTATAATATGCACTGATCAATACACTATACAATAATATATAACTTGATCCATCCTCCGCTCTTGTATTTATTCGCTTACAAATTATTTATTATAACCGTCATCTCGATATTCGAAACGTTCGAAACGTAGCTCGTCGTGTGTGGCCCGTAAATGTAAACAAGAAGCGTGTGCGATATCATTATTAATGCATAGTTATACGTACAAAAACAAGGCAATTGTTTGATTTTCACATGAATTTAACACCGACCGACAAAAAGTTTGTTTTCTTTCAATATTTTTTTTTTCTGAATTTCACTCAAAAACAAGGCAATTGTTCGATTTTTTTTTTCTCTTAATTTCACTCCAAAACAAGGCAATTGTTTGATTTTCACATGAATTTAACACCGACCGACAAAAAGTTTGATTTCTTTCAATTTTTTTTTTCTGAATTTCACTCAAAAACAAGGCAATTGTGTGATTTTTTTTTTCATTTAATTTCACTCAAAAACAAGGCAATTGTTTGATTTTCACATGAATTTAACACCGACCGACAAAAAGTTTGATTTCTTTCAATATTTTTTTTTTCTGAACTTCACTCAAAAACAAGGCAATTGTTTGATTTTTTTTTCTCTTAATTTCACTCAAAAACAAGGCAATTGTTTGATTTTCACATGAATTTAACACTGACCGACAAAAAGTTTGTTTTCTTCCAATATTTTTTTTCTGAATTTCACTCAAAAACAAGGCAATTGTTCGTTTTTTTTTTCTCTTAATTTCACTCCAAAACAAGGCAATTGTTTGATTTTCACATGAATTTAACACCGACCGACAAAAAGTTTGATTTCCTTAATTTTTTTTTTTTCTGACTTTCACTCAAAAACAAGGCAATTGTGTGACTTTTTTTTTGTCTTAATTTCACTCAAAAACAAGGCAATTGTTTGATTTTCACATGAATTTAACACCGACCGACAAAAAGTTTGATTTCTTTCAATTTTTTTTTTCTGAATTTCACTCAAAAACAAGGCAATTGTGTGATTTTTTTTTTCTCTTAATTTCACTCAAAAACAAGGCAATTGTTTGATTTTCACATGAATTTAACACCGACCGACAAAAAGTTTGATTTCTTTCAATTTTTTTTTTCTGAATTTCACTCAAAAACAAGGCAATTGTTTGATTTTCACATGAATTTAACACCGACCGACAAAAAGTTTGATTTCTTTCAATATTTTTTTTTTCTGAATTTCACTCAAAAACAAGGCAATTGTTTGATTTTTTTTTCTCTTCATTTCACTCAAAAACAAGGCAATTGTTTGATTTTCACATGAATTTAACACCGACCGACAAAAAAATTGATTTCTTTAAATTTTTTTTTTTCTGAATTTCACTCAAAAACAAGGCAATTAAGGATATTGGCTATAGTCTAAATTATAACAAGTTGGCAATGATCACTAACCATCTCACGCAATTATTTATATTCTGCTCCGTTGACATTTCAGGTTTGGATAGATACTGGATGTATGATGCTGCCGATCAAAAGCTGTTATGTTTGCCCGCCCGCCGCTGATTGTTTTCGTCTATTTTAACATGGTAAGTGTCAAAAGCAAATTTTATATATAGTATAATATATTCATAGTCTTCTTTGGCCAAACAAAAATCCATTTACCAGTGGAACAATCGATTTTATTTGTTCCATAATAGAAATAGGGGACCACCGTGTCTGTCTGTCTGTCTGACCTTTGAAGGGCAGCCATGTTGGGAACTGTAATGTGTAGCCGAAGTGAAATTTTCACAAAAGTCTCACCAAGTGTCTGAAACGAAAATTAGCGATAAATTACCTACGTTAATAGATTGCTACTACATTTTCAAACGCAGATTGGTGGGTTGCTGAAACCTTCAAAAACTGACTGTTTGTCAACACTGTTATCAAGTTAATTAACATTAACTAGCTAATAAATTGCCACATGTCCATGTGATATTATTAATCAAATTCATATTATTGAGAACAACTAATTATCAAGTTATGTATAAGTGTTACATAATATTTTGATATATGACTGTGTGTGTGTTTAATCTGTAAACTCCATAGAAATGGTAAACATTCTACATTTACATAATATTAACTTTTTCATAAATTACACTGCCATCAGGGTGGAACTAAATTAACAGTTACAATTTAGTAAATTGCATAAGGATCGCATTGAAATATTTGATTGTTGAGAGGCTATTTGTTTTTCAATAATTATAATATGCACTGATCAATACACTATACAATAATATATAACTTGATCCATCCTCCGCTCTTGTATTTATTCGCTTACAAATTATTTATTATAACCGTCATCTCGATATTCGAAACGTTCGAAACGTAGCTCGTCGTGTGTGGCCCGTAAATGTAAACAAGAAGCGTGTGCGATATCATTATTAATGCATAGTTATACGTACAAAAACAAGGCAATTGTTTGATTTTCACATGAATTTAACACCGACCGACAAAAAGTTTGTTTTCTTTCAATATTTTTTTTTCTGAATTTCACTCAAAAACAAGGCAATTGTTCGATTTTTTTTTTCTCTTAATTTCACTCCAAAACAAGGCAATTGTTTGATTTTCACATGAATTTAACACCGACCGACAAAAAGTTTGATTTCTTTCAATTTTTTTTTTCTGAATTTCACTCAAAAACAAGGCAATTGTTTGATTTTCACATGAATTTAACACCGACCGACAAAAAGTTTGATTTCTTTCAATTTTTTTTTCTGAATTTCACTCAAAAACAAGGCAATTGTTTGATTTTTTTTTCTCTTCATTTCACTCAAAAACAAGGCAATTGTTTGATTTTCACATGAATTTAACACCGACCGACAAAAAAATTGATTTCTTTAAATTTTTTTTTTTTTCTGAATTTCACTCAAAAACAAGGCAATTAAGGATATTGGCTATAGTCTAAATTATAACAAGTTGGCAATGATCACTAACCATCTCACGCAATTATTTATATTCTGCTCCGTTGACATTTCAGGTTTGGATAGATACTGGATGTATGATGCTGCCGATCAAAAGCTGTTATGTTTGCCCGCCCGCCGCTGATTGTTTTCGTCTATTTTAACATGGTAAGTGTCAAAAGCAAATTTTATATATAGTATAATATATTCATAGTCTTCTTTGGCCAAACAAAAATCCATTTACCAGTGGAACAATCGATTTTATTTGTTCCATAATAGAAATAGGGGACCACCGTGTCTGTCTGTCTGTCTGACCTTTGAAGGGCAGCCATGTTGGGAACTGTAATGTGTAGCCGAAGTGAAATTTTCACAAAAGTCTCACCAAAAGTCTGAAACGAAAATTAGCGATAAATTACCTACGTTAATAGATTGCTAATACATTTTCAAACGCAGATTGGTGGGTTGCTGAAACCTTCAAAAACTGACTGTTTGTCAACACTGTTATCAGGTTAATTAACATTAACTAGCTAATAAATTGCCACATGTCCATGTGATATTATTAATCAAATTCATATTATTGAGAACAACTAATTATCAAGTAATGTATAAGTGTTACATAATATTTTGATATATGACTGTGTGTGTGTTTAATCTGTAAACTCCATAGAAATGGTAAACATTCTACATTTACATAATATTAACTTTTTCATAAATTACACTGCCATCAGGGTGGAACTAAATTAACAGTTACAATTTTGTAAATTGCATAAGGATCGCATTGAAATATTTGATTGTTGAGAGGCTATTTGTTTTTCAATAATTATAATATGCACTGATCAATACACTATACAATAATATATAACTTGATCCATCCTCCGCTCTTGTATTTATTCGCTTACAAATTATTTATTATAACCGTCATCTCGATATTCGAAACGTTCGAAACGTAGCTCGTCGTGTGTGGCCCGTAAATGTAAACAAGAAGCGTGTGCGATATCATTATTAATGCATAGTTATACGTACAAAAACAAGGCAATTGTTTGATTTTTTTTTCTCTTAATTTCACTCAAAAACAAGGCAATTGTTTGATTTTCACATGAATTTAACACCGACCGACAAAAAGTTTGTTTCTTTCAATATTTTTTTTTTCTGAATTTCACTCAAAAACAAGGCAATTGTTTGATTTTTTTTTTTCTCTTAATTTCACTCAAAAACAAGGCAATTGTTTATTTTCACATGAATTTAACACCGACCGACAAAAAGTTTGATTTCTTTCAATTTTTTTTTCTGAATTTCACTAAAAAACAAGGCAATTGTGTGATTTTTTTTTCTCTTAATTTCACTCAAAAACAAGGCAATTGTTTGATTTTTTTTTTCTCTTAATTTCACTTAAAAACAAAGCAATTGTTTGATTTTCACATGAATTTAACACCGACCGACAAAAAGTTTGTTTTCCTTCAATATTTTTTTTTTCTGAATTTCACTCAAAAACAAGGCAATTGTTTGATTTTTTTTTCTCTTAATTTCACTCAAAAACAAGGCAATTGTTTGATTTTCACATGAATTTAACACCGACCGACAAAAAGTTTGATTTCTTTCAATATTTTTTTTTCTGAATTTCACTCAAAATCAAGGCCATTGTTTGATTTTTTTTTCTCTTAATTTCACTCAAAAACAAGGCAAATGTTTGATTTTTTTGTTCTCTTAATTTCACTCAAAAACAAGGCAATTGTTTGATTTTCACATGAATTTAACACCGACCGACAAAAAGTTTGATTTCTTTAAATTTTTTTTTTTTCTGAATTTCACTCAAAAACAAGGCAATTAAGGATATTGGCTATAGTCTAAATTATAACAAGTTGGCAATGATCACTAACCATCTCACGCAATTATTTATATTCTGCTCCGTTGACATTTCAGGTTTGGATAGATACTGGATGTATGATGCTGCCGATCAAAAGCTGTTATGTTTGCCCGCCCGCCGCTGATTGCTTTCGTCTATTTTAACATGGTAAGTTTCAAAAGCAAATTTTATATATAGTATAATATATTCATAGTCTTCTTTGGCCAAACAAAAATCCATTTACCAGTGGAACAATCGATTTTATTTGTTCCATAATAGAAATAGGGGACCACCGTGTCTGTCTGTCTGTCTGACCTTTGAAGGGCAGCCATGTTTGGAACTGTAATGTGTAGCCGTAAATTTTCACAAAAGTCTCACCAAGTGTCTGAAACGAAAATAAGCGATAAATTACCTACGTTAATAGATTGCTAATACATTTCAAACGCAGATTGGTGGGTTGCTGAAACCTTTAAAAAACTGACTGTTTGTCAACACTGTTATCAAGTTAATTAACATTAACTAGCTAATAAATTGCCACATGTCCATGTGATATTATTTATCAAATTCATATTATTGAGAACAACTAAATATTAAGTTATGTATAAGTGTTACATAATATTTTGATGTATGACTGTGTGTGTGTTTAATCTGTAAACTCCATAGAAATGGTAAACATTCTACATTTACATAATATTAACTTTTTCATAAATTACACTGCCATCAGGGTGGAACTAAATTAACAGTTACAATTTTGTAAATTGCATAAGGATCGCATTGAAATATTTGATTGTTGAGAGGCTATTTGTTTTTCAATAATTATAATATGCACTGATCAATACACTATACAATAATATATAACTTGATCCATCCTCCGCTCTTGTATTTATTCGCTTACAAATTATTTATTATAACCGTCATCTCGATATTCGAAACGTTCGAAACGTAGCTCGTCGTGTGTGGCCCGTAAATGTAAACAAGAAGCGTGTGCGATATCATTATTAATGCATAGTTATACGTACAAAAACAAGGCAATTGTTTGATTTTTTTTTCTCTTAATTTCACTCAAAAACAAGGCAATTGTTTGATTTTCACATGAATTTAACACCGACCGACAAAAAGTTTGTTTTCTTTCAATATTTTTTTTTTCTGAATTTCACTCAGAAACAAGGCAAGTGTTTGTTTTTTTTTTTTCTCTTAATTTCACTCAAAAACAAGGCAATTGTTTGATTTTCACATGAATTTACCACCGACCGACAAAAAGTTTGATTTCTTTCAATTTTTTTTTTCTGAATTTCACTCAAAAACAAGGCAATTGTGTGATTTTTTTTTCTCTTAATTTCACTCAAAAACAAGGCAATTGTTTGATTTTCACATGAATTTAACACCGACCGACAAAAAGTTTGATTTCTTTCAATATTTTTTTTTTCTGAATTTCACTCAATAACAAGGCAATTGTTTGATTTTTTTTTTCTCTTAATTTCACTTAAAAACAAAGCAATTGTTTGATTTTCACATGAATTTAACACCGACCGACAAAAAGTTTGATTTCTTTAATTTTTTTTTCTGAATTTCACTCAAAAACAAGGCAATTGTTTGATTTTTTTTTCTCTTAATTTCACTCAAAAACAAGGCAATTGTTTGATTTTCACATGAATTTAACACCGACCGACAAAAAGTTTGATTTCTTTCAATATTTTTTTTTCTGAATTTCACTCAAAATCAAGGCAATTGTTTGATTTTTTTTTCTCTTAATTTCACTCAAAAACAAGGCAAATGTTTGATTTTTTTTTTCTCTTAATTTCACTCAAAAACAAGGCATTTGTTTGATGTTCACATGAATTTAACACCGACCGACAAAAAGTTTGATTTCTTTCAATTTTTTTTTCTGAATTTCACTCAAAAACAAGGCAATTGTTTGATTTTTTTTTTCTCTTAATTTCACTCAAAAACAAGGCAATTGTTTGATTTTTTTTTCTCCTAATTTCACTCAAAAACAAGGCAATTGTTTGATTTTCACATGAATTTAACACCGACCGACAAAAAGTTTGATTTCTTTCAATTTTTTTTTTCTGAATTTCACTCAAAAACAAGGCAATTGTGTGATTTTTTTTTCTCTTAATTTCACTCAAAAACAAGGCAATTGTTTGATTTTCACATGAATTTAACACCGACCGACAAAAAGTTTGATTTCTTTCAATATTTTTTTTTTCTGAATTTCACTCAATAACAAGGCAATTGTTTGATTTTTTTTTTCTCTTAATTTCACTTAAAAACAAAGCAATTGTTTGATTTTCACATGAATTTAACACCGACCGACAAAAAGTTTGTTTTCTTTCAATATTTTTTTTTTCAGAATTTCACTCAAAAACAAGGCAATTGTTTGATTTTTTTTTCTCTTAATTTCACTCAAAAACAAGGCAATTGTTTGATTTTCACATGAATTTAACACCGACCGACAAAAAGTTTGATTTCTTTCAATATTTTTTTTTCTGAATTTCACTCAAAATCAAGGCAATTGTTTGATTTTTTTTTTCTCTTAATTTCACTCAAAAACAAGGCAAATGTTTGATTTTTTTTTTCTCTTAATTTCACTCAAAAACAAGGCATTTGTTTGATTTTCACATGAATTTAACACCGACCGACAAAACGTTTGATTTCTTTCAATTTTTTTTTCTTAATTTCACTCAAAAACAAGGCAATTGTTTGATTTTCACATGAATTTAACACCGACCGACAAAAAGTTTGATTTCTTTCAAAATTTTTTTTTTCTGAATTTCACTCAATAACAAGGCAATTGTTTGATTTTTTTTTCTCTTAATTTCACTTAAAAACAAAGCAATTGTTTGATTTTCACATGAATTTAACACCGACCGACAAAAAGTTTGATTTCTTTCAATATTTTTTTTTCTGAATTTCACTCAAAATCAAGGCAATTGTTTGATTTTTTTTTTTTCTTAATTTCACTCAAAAACAAGGCAAATGTTTGATTTTTTTTTTCTCTTAATTTCACTCAAAAACAAGGCAATTGTTTGATTTTCACATGAATTTAACACCGACCGACAAAAAGTTTGATTTCTTTAAAAATTTTTTTTTTTCTGAATTTCACTCAAAAACAAGGCAATTAAGGATATTGGCTATAGTCTAAATTATAACAAGTTGGCAATGATCACTAACCATCTCACGCAATTATTTATATTCTGCTCCGTTGACATTTCAGGTTTGGATAGATACTGGATGTATGATGCTGCCGATCAAAAGCTGTTATGTTTGCCAGCCCGCCGCTGATTGCTTTCGTCTATTTTAACATGGTAAGTGTCAAAAGCAAATTTTATATATAGTATAATATATTCATAGTCTTCTTTGGCCAAACAAAAATCCATTTACCAGTGGAACAATCGATTTTATTTGTTCCATAATAGAAATAGGGGACCACCGTGTCTGTCTGTCTGTCTGACCTTTGAAGGGCAGCCATGTTTGGAACTGTAATGTGTAGCCGTAAATTTTCACAAAAGTCTCACCAAGTGTCTGAAACGAAAATAAGCGATAAATTACCTACGTTAATAGATTGCTAATACATTTCAAACGCAGATTGGTGGGTTGCTGAAACCTTTAAAAAACTGACTGTTTGTCAACACTGTTATCAAGTTAATTAACATTAACTAGCTAATAAATTGCCACATGTCCATGTGATATTATTTATCAAATTCATATTATTGAGAACAACTAAATATTAAGTTATGTATAAGTGTTACATAATATTTTGATGTTTGACTGTGTGTGTGTTTAATCTGTCAACTCCATAGAAATGGTAAACATTCTACATTTACATAATATTAACTTTTTCATAAATTACACTGCCATCAGGGTGGAACTAACTTAACAGTTACAATTTTGTAAATTGCATAAGGATCGCATTGAAATATTTGATTGTTGAGAGGCTATTTGTTTTTCAATAATTATAATATGCACTGATCAATACACTATACAATAATATATAACTTGATCCATCCTCCGCTCTTGTATTTATTCGCTTACAAATTATTTATTATAACCGTCATCTCGATATTCGAAACGTTCGAAACGTAGCTCGTCGTGTGTGGCCCGTAAATGTAAACAAGAAGCGTATGCGATATCATTATTAATGCATAGTTATACGTACAAAAACAAGGCAATTGTTTGATTTTTTTTTCTCTTAATTTCACTCAAAAACAAGGCAATTGTTTGATTTTCACATGAATTTAACACCGACCGACAAAAAGTTTGTTTTCTTTCAATATTTTTTTTTTCTGAATTTCACTCATAAACAAGGCAATTGTTTGATTTTTTTTTTTCTCTTAATTTCACTCAAAAACAAGGCAATTGTTTGATTTTCACATGAATTTAACACCGACCGACAAAAAGTTTGATTTCTTTCAATTTTTTTTTTTTCAGAATTTCACTCAAAAACAAGGCAATTGTTTGATTTTCACATGAATTTAACACCGACCGACAAAAAGTTTGATTTCTTTCAATATTTTTTTTTTCTGAATTTCACTCAATAACAAGGCAATTGTTTGATTTTTTTTTTCTCTTAATTTCACTCAAAAACAAGGCAATTGTTTGATTTTCACATGAATTTAACACCGACCGACAAAAAGTTTGATTTCTTTCAATATTTTTTTTTTCTGAATTTCACTCAATAACAAGGCAATTGTTTGATTTTTTTTTTCTCTTAATTTCACTCAAAAACAAGGCAATTGTTTGATTTTCACATGAATTTAACACCGACCGACAAAAAGTTTGATTTCTTTCAATATTTTTTTTTTCTGAATTTCACTCAAAAACAAGGCAATTGTGTTAATTTTTTTTTCTCTTAATTTCACTCAAAAACAAGGCAATTGTTTGATTTTCACATGAATTTAACACCGACCGACAAAAAGTTTGATTTCTTTCAATTTTTTTTTCTTAATTTCACTCAAAAACAAGGCAATTGTTTGATTTTCACATGAATTTAACACCGACCGACAAAAAGTTTGATTTCTTTCAAAATTTTTTTTTTCTGAATTTCACTCAATAACAAGGCAATTGTTTGATTTTTTTTTCTCTTAATTTCACTTAAAAACAAAGCAATTGTTTGATTTTCACATGAATTTAACACCGACCGACAAAAAGTTTGATTTCTTTCATTTTTTTTTTCTGAATTTCACTCAAAAACAAGGCAATTGTTTGATTTTTTTTTCTCTTAATTTCACTCAAAAACAAGGCAATTGTTTGATTTTCACATGAATTTAACACCGACCGACAAAAAGTTTGATTTCTTTCAATATTTTTTTTTCTGAATTTCACTCAAAAACAAGGCAATTGTGTGATTTTTTTTTCTCTTAATTTCACTCAAAAACAAGGCAATTGTTTGATTTTCACATGAATTTAACACCGACCGACAAAAAGTTTGATTTCTTTCAATATTTTTTTTTTCTGAATTTCACTCAATAACAAGGCAATTGTTTGATTTTTTTTTTCTCTTAATTTCACTTAAAAACAAAGCAATTGTTTGATTTTCACATGAATTTAACACCGACCGACAAAAAGTTTGTTTTCTTTCAATATTTTTTTTTTCAGAATTTCACTCAAAAACAAGGCAATTGTTTGATTTTCACATGAATTTAACACCGACCGACAAAAAGTTTGATTTCTTTCAATTTTTTTTTCTTAATTTCACTCAAAAACAAGGCAATTGTTTGATTTTCACATGAATTTAACACCGACCGACAAAAAGTTTGATTTCTTTCAAAATTTTTTTTTTCTGAATTTCACTCAATAACAAGGCAATTGTTTGATTTTTTTTTCTCTTAATTTCACTTAAAAACAAAGCAATTGTTTGATTTTCACATGAATTTAACACCGACCGACAAAAAGTTTGATTTCTTTCATTTTTTTTTTTCTGAATTTCACTCAAAAACAAGGCAATTGTTTGATTTTTTTTTCTCTTAATTTCACTCAAAAACAAGGCAATTGTTTGATTTTCACATGAATTTAACACCGACCGACAAAAAGTTTGATTTCTTTCAATATTTTTTTTTCTGAATTTCACTCAAAATCAAGGCAATTGTTTGATTTTTTTTTTCTCTTAATTTCACTCAAAAACAAGGCAAATGTTTGATTTTTTTTTTCTCTTAATTTCACTCAAAAACAAGGCAATTGTTTGATTTTCACATGAATTTAACACCGACCGACAAAAAGTTTGATTTCTTTAAAATTTTTTTTTTTTCTGAATTTCACTCAAAAACAAGGCAATTAAGGATATTGGCTATAGTCTAAATTATAACAAGTTGGCAATGATCACTAACCATCTCACGCAATTATTTATATTCTGCTCCGTTGACATTTCAGGTTTGGATAGATACTGGATGTATGATGCTGCCGATCAAAAGCTGTTATGTTTGCCAGCCCGCCGCTGATTGCTTTCGTCTATTTTAACATGGTAAGTGTCAAAAGCAAATTTTATATATAGTATAATATATTCATAGTCTTCTTTGGCCAAACAAAAATCCATTTACCAGTGGAACAATCGATTTTATTTGTTCCATAATAGAAATAGGGGACCACCGTGTCTGTCTGTCTGTCTGACCTTTGAAGGGCAGCCATGTTTGGAACTGTAATGTGTAGCCGTAAATTTTCACAAAAGTCTCACTAAGTGTCTGAAACGAAAATAAGCGATAAATTACCTACGTTAATAGATTGCTAATACATTTCAAACGCAGATTGGTGGGTTGCTGAAACCTTTAAAAAACTGACTGTTTGTCAACACTGTTATCAAGTTAATTAACATTAACTAGCTAATAAATTGCCACATGTCCATGTGATATTATTTATCAAATTCATATTATTGAGAACAACTAAATATTAAGTTATGTATAAGTGTTACATAATATTTTGATGTTTGACTGTGTGTGTGTTTAATCTGTCAACTCCATAGAAATGGTAAACATTCTACATTTACATAATATTAACTTTTTCATAAATTACACTGCCATCAGGGTGGAACTAACTTAACAGTTACAATTTTGTAAATTGCATAAGGATCGCATTGAAATATTTGATTGTTGAGAGGCTATTTGTTTTTCAATAATTATAATATGCACTGATCAATACACTATACAATAATATATAACTTGATCCATCCTCCGCTCTTGTATTTATTCGCTTACAAATTATTTATTATAACCGTCATCTCGATATTCGAAACGTTCGAAACGTAGCTCGTCGTGTGTGGCCCGTAAATGTAAACAAGAAGCGTGTGCGAAATCATTATTAATGCATAGTTATACGTACAAAAACAAGGCAATTGTTTGATTTTTTTTTCTCTTAATTTCACTCAAAAACAAGGCAATTGTTTGATTTTCACATGAATTTAACACCGACCGACAAAAAGTTTGTTTTCTTTCAATATTTTTTTTTTCTGAATTTCACTCATAAACAAGGCAATTGTTTGATTTTTTTTTTCTCTTAATTTCACTCAAAAACAAGGCAATTGTTTGATTTTCACATGAATTTAACACCGACCGACAAAAAGTTTGATTTCTTTCAATTTTTTTTTCTGAATTTCACTCAAAAACAAGGCAATTGTTTGATTTTCACATGAATTTAACACCGACCGACAAAAAGTTTGATTTCTTTCAATATTTTTTTTTTCTGAATTTCACTCAATAACAAGGCAATTGTTTGATTTTCACATGAATTTAACACCGACCGACAAAAAGTTTGATTTCTTTCAATATTTTTTTTTTCTGAATTTCACTCAATAACAAGGCAATTGTTTGATTTTTTTTTTCTCTTAATTTCACTCAAAAACAAGGCAATTGTTTGATTTTCACATGAATTTAACACCGACCGACAAAAAGTTTGATTTCTTTCAATATTTTTTTTTTCTGAATTTCACTCAATAACAAGGCAATTGTTTGATTTTTTTTTTCTCTTAATTTCACTCAAAAACAAGGCAATTGTTTGATTTTCACATGAATTTAACACCGACCGACAAAAAGTTTGATTTCTTTCAATATTTTTTTTTTCTGAATTTCACTCAAAAACAAGGCAATTGTGTTAATTTTTTTTTCTCTTAATTTCACTCAAAAACAAGGCAATTGTTTGATTTTCACATGAATTTAACACCGACCGACAAAAAGTTTGATTTCTTTCAATATTTTTTTTTCTGAATTTCACTCAAAATCAAGGCAATTGTTTGATTTTTTTTTCTCTTAATTTCACTCAAAAACAAGGCAAATGTTTGATTTTTTTTTTCTCTTAATTTCACTCAAAAACAAGGCATTTGTTTGATTTTCACATGAATTTAACACCGACCGACAAAACGTTTGATTTCTTTCAATTTTTTTTTCTGAATTTCACTCAAAAACAAGGCAATTGTTTGATTTTTTTTTTTTCTTAATTTCACTCAAAAACAAGGCAATTGTTTGATTTTTTTTTCTCCTAATTTCACTCAAAAACAAGGCAATTGTTTGATTTTCACATGAATTTAACACCGACCGACAAAAAATTTGATTTCTTTCAATATTATTTTTTTCTGAATTTCACTCAAAAACAAGGCAATTGGTTGATTTTTTTTTTCTCTTTATTTCACTCAAAAACAAGGCAATTGTTTGATTTTCACATGAATTTAACACCGACCGACAAAAAGTTTGATTTCTTTCATTTTTTTTTCTCCGAATTTCACTCAAAAACAAGGCAATTAAGGATATTGGCTATAGTCTAAATTATAACAAGTTGGCAATGATCACTAACCCTCTCAGGCAATTATTTATATTCTGCTCCGTTGACATTTCAGGTTTGGATACATACTGGATGTATGATGCTGCCGCTCAAAAGCTGTTATGTTTGCCCGCCCGCCGCTGATTGCTTTCGTCTATTTTAACATGGTAAGTGTCAAAAGCAAATTTTATATATAGTATAATATATTCATAGTCTTCTTTGGCCAAACAAAAATCCATTTACCAGTGGAACAATCGATTTTATTTGTTCCATAATAGAAAAAGGGGACCACCGTGTCTGTCTGTCTGTCTGACCTTTGAAGGACAGCCATGTTTGGAACTGTAATGTGTAGCCGTAAATTTTCACAAAAGTCTCACCAAGTGTCTGAAACGAAAATAAGCGATAAATTACCTACGTTAATAGATTGCTAATACATTTCAAACGCAGATTGGTGGGTTGCTGAAACCTTTTAAAAACTGACTGTTTGTCAACACTGTTATCAAGTTAATTAACATTAACTAGCTAATAAATTGCCACATGTCCATGTGATATTATTTATCAAATTCATATTATTGAGAACAACTAAATATTAAGTTATGTATAAGTGTTACATAATATTTTGATATATGACTGTGTGTGTGTTTAATCTGTAAACTCCATAGAAATGGTAAACATTCTACATTTACATAATATTAACTTTTTCATAAATTACACTGCCATCAGGGTGGAATTAAATTAACAGTTACAATTTTGTAAATTGCATAAGGATCGCATTGAAATATTTGATTGTTGAGAGGCTATTTGTTTTTCAATAATTATAATATGCACTGATCAATACACTATACAATAATATATAACTTGATCCATCCTCCGCTCTTGTATTTATTCGCTTACAAATTATTTATTATAACCGTCATCTCGATATTCGAAACGTTCGAAACGTAGCTCGTCGTGTGTGGCCCGTAAATGTAAACAAGAAGCGTGTGCGATATCATTATTAATGCATAGTTATACGTACAAAAACAAGGCAATTGTTTGATTTTTTTTTCTCTTAATTTCACTCAAAAACAAGGCAATTGTTTGATTTTCACATGAATTTAACACCGACCGACAAAAAGTTTGTTTTCTTTCAATATTTTTTTTTTCTGAATTTCACTCAAAAACAAGGCAATTGTTTGATTTTTTTTTTCTCTTAATTTCACTCAAAAACAAGGCAATTGTTTGATTTTCACATGAATTTAACACCGACCGACAAAAAGTTTGATTTCTTTCAATTTTTTTTTTCTGAATTTCACTCAAAAACAAGGCAATTGTGTGATTTTTTTTTCTCTTAATTTCACTCAAAAACCAGGCAATTGTTTGATTTTCACATGAATTTAACACCGACCGACAAAAAGTTTGATTTCTTTCAATATTTTTTTTTTCTGAATTTCATTTATAACAAGGCAATTGTTTGATTTTTTTTTTCTCTTAATTTCACTTAAAAACAAAGCAATTGTTTGATTTTCACATGAATTTAACACCGACCGACAAAAAGTTTGATTTCTTTCATTTTTTTTTTCTGGATTTCACTCAAAAACAAGGCAATTGTTTGATTTTTTTTTCTCTTAATTTCACTCAAAAACCAGGCAATTGTTTGATTTTCACATGAATTTAACACCGACCGACAAAAAGTTTGATTTCTTTCAATATTTTTTTTTTCTGAATTTCATTTATAACAAGGCAATTGTTTGATTTTTTTTTTCTCTTAATTTCACTTAAAAACAAAGCAATTGTTTGATTTTCACATGAATTTAACACCGACCGACAAAAAGTTTGATTTCTTTCATTTTTTTTTTCTGGATTTCACTCAAAAACAAGGCAATTGTTTGATTTTTTTTTCTCTTAATTTCACTCAAAAACAAGGCAATTGTTTGATTTTCACATGAATTTAACACCGACCGACAAAAAGTTTGATTTCTTTCAATATTTTTTTTTCTGAATTTCACTCAAAATCAAGGCAATTGTTTGATTTTTTTTTTCTCTTAATTTCACTCAAAAACAAGGCAAATGTTTGATTTTTTTTGTCTCTTAATTTCACTCAAAAACAAGGCATTTGTTTGATTTTCACATGAATTTAACACCGACCGACAAAACGTTTGATTTCTTTCAATTTTTTTTTCTGAATTTCACTCAAAAACAAGGCAATTGTTTGATTTTTTTTTCTCTTAATTTCACTCAAAAACAAGGCAATTGTTTGATTTTCACATGAATTTAACACCGACCGACAAAAAGTTTGTTTTCTTTCAATATTTTTTTTTTCTGAATTTCACTCAAAAACAAGGCAATTGTTTGATTTTTTTTGTCTCTTAATTTCACTCAAAAACAAGGCAATTGTTTGATTTTCACATGAATTTAACACCGACCGACAAAAAGTTTGATTTCTTTCAATTTTTTTTTTCTGAATTTCACTCAAAAACAAGGCAATTGTGTGATTTTTTTTTCTCTTAATTTCACTCAAAAACAAGGCAATTGTTTGATTTTCACATGAATTTAACACCGACCGACAAAAAGTTTGATTTCTTTCAATATTTTTTTTTTCTGAATTTCATTTATAACAAGGCAATTGTTTGATTTTTTTTTTCTCTTAATTTCACTTAAAAACAAAGCAATTGTTTGATTTTCACATGAATTTAACACCGACCGACAAAAAGTTTGATTTCTTTCATTTTTTTTTTCTGGATTTCACTCAAAAACAAGGCAATTGTTTGATTTTTTTTTCTCTTAATTTCACTCAAAAACAAGGCAATTGTTTGATTTTCACATGAATTTAACACCGACCGACAAAAAGTTTGATTTCTTTCAATATTTTTTTTTCTGAATTTCACTCAAAATCAAGGCAATTGTTTGATTTTTTTTTTTCTCTTAATTTCACTCAAAAACAAGGCAAATGTTTGATTTTTTTTGTCTCTTAATTTCACTCAAAAACAAGGCATTTGTTTGATTTTCACATGAATTTAACACCGACCGACAAAACGTTTGATTTCTTTCAATTTTTTTTTCTGAATTTCACTCAAAAACAAGGCAATTGTTTGATTTTTTTTTCTCTTCATTTCACTCAAAAACAAGGCAATTGTTTGATTTTCACATGAATTTAACACCGACCGACAAAAAATTTGATTTCTTTCGATATTATTTTTTTCTGAATTTCACTCAAAAACAAGGCAATTGTTTGATTTTTTTTTCTCTTAATTTCACTCAAAAACAAGGCAATTGTTTGATTTTCACATGAATTTAACACCGACCGACAAAAAGTTTGATTTCTTTCATTTATTTTTCCGAATTTCACTCAAAAACAAGGCAATTAAGGATATTGGCTATAGTCTAAATTATAACAAGTTGGCAATGATCACTAACCCTCTCAGGCAATTATTTATATTCTGCTCCGTTGACATTTCAGGTTTGGATACATACTGGATGTATGATGCTGCCGCTCAAAAGCTGTTATGTTTGCCCGCCCGCCGCTGATTGCTTTCGTCTATTTTAACATGGTAAGTGTCAAAAGCAAATTTTATATATACTATAATATATTCATAGTCTTCTTTGGCCAAACAAAAATCCATTTACCAGTGGAACAATCGATTTTATTTGTTCCATAATAGAAATAGGGGACCACCGTGTCTGTCTGTCTGTCTGACCTTTGAAGGGCAGCCATGTTTGGAACTGTAATGTGTAGCCGTAAATTTTCACAAAAGTCTCACCAAGTGTCTGAAACGAAAATAAGCGATAAATTACCTACGTTAATAGATAGCTAATACATTTCAAACGCAGATTGGTGGGTTGCTGAAACCTTTAAAAAACTGACAGTTGGTCAACACTGTTATCAAGTTAATTAACATTAACTAGCTAATAAATTGCCACATGTCCATGTGATATTATTTATCAAATTCATATTATTGAGAACAACTAAATATTAAGTTATGTATAAGTGTTACATAATATTTTGATGTATGACTGTGTGTGTGTTTAATCTGTAAACTCCATAGAAATGGTAAACATTCTACATTTACATAATATTAACTTTTTCATAAATTACACTGCCATCAGGGTGGAACTAAATTAACAGTTACAATTTTGTAAATTGCATAAGGATCGCATTGAAATATTTGATTGTTGAGAGGCTTTTTGTTTTTCAATAATTATAATATGCACTGATCAATACACTATACAATAATATATAACTTGATCCATCCTCCGCTCTTGTATTTATTCGCTTACAAATTATTTATTATAACCGTCATCTCGATATTCGAAACGTTCGAAACGTAGCTCGTCGTGTGTGGCCCGTAAATGTAAACAAGAAGCGTGTGCGATATCATTATTAATGCATAGTTATACGTACAAAAACAAGGCAATTGTTTGATTTTTTTTTCTCTTAATTTCACTCAAAAACAAGGCAATTGTTTGATTTTCACATGAATTTAACACCGACCGACAAAAAGTTTGTTTTCTTTCAATATTTTTTTTTCTGAATTTCACTCAAAAACAAGGCAATTGTTTGATTTTTTTTTCTCTTCATTTCACTCAAAAACAAGGCAATTGTTTGATTTTCACATGAATTTAACACCGACCGACAAAAAGTTTGATTTCTTTCATTTTTTTTTTCCGAATTTCACTCAAAAACTAGGCAATTAAGGATATTGGCTATAGTCTAAATTATAACAAGTTGGCAATGATCACTAACCCTCTCAGGCAATTATTTATATTCTGGTCCGTTGACATTTCAGGTTTGGATACATACTGGATGTATGATGCTGCCGCTCAAAAGCTGTTATGTTTGCCCGCCCGCCGCTGATTGCTTTCGTCTATTTTAACATGGTAAGTGTCAAAAGCAAATTTTATATTTAGTATAATATATTCATAGTCTTCTTTGGCCAAACAAAAATCCATTTACCAGTGGAACAATCGATTTTATTTGTTCCATAATAGAAATAGGGGACCACCGTGTCTGTCTGTCTGTCTGACCTTTGAAGGGCAGCCATGTTTGGAACTGTAATGTGTAGCCGTAAATTTTCACAAAAGTCTCACCAAGTGTCTGAAACGAAAATAAGCGATAAATTACCTACGTTAATAGATTGCTAATACATTTCAAACGCAGATTGGTGGGTTGCTGAAACCTTCAAAAAGCTGACTGTTTGTCAACACTGTTATCAAGTTAATTAACATTAACTAGCTAATAAATTGCCACATGTCCATGTGATTTTATTTATCAAATTCATATTATTGAGAACAACTAAATATTAAGTTATGTATAAGTGTTACATAATATTTTGATATATGACTGTGTGTGTGTTTAATCTGTAAACTCCATAGAAATGGTAAACATTCTACATTTACATAATATTAACTCTTTCATAAATTACACTGCCATCAGGGTGGAACTAAATTAACAGTTACAATTTTGTAAATTGCATAAGGATCGCATTGAAATATTTGATTGTTGAGAGGCTATTTGTTTTTCAATAATTATAATATGCACTGATCAATACACTATACAATAATATATAACTTGATCCATCCTCCGCTCTTGTATTTATTCGCTTACAAATTATTTATTATAACCGTCATCTCGATATTCTAAACGTTCGAAACGTAGCTCGTCGTGTGTGGCCCGTAAATGTAAACAAGAAGCGTATCATTATTAATGCATAGTTATACGTACCAAAACAAGGTAATTGTTTGATTTTTTTTTCTCTTAATTTCACTCAAAAACAAGGCAATTGTTTGATTTTCACATGAATTTAACACCGACCGACAAAAAGTTTGATTTCTTAAAATTTTTTTTTATTCTGAATTTCACTCAAAAACAAGGCAATTAAGGATATTGGCTATAGTCTAAATTATAACAAGTTGGCAATGATCACTAACCATCTCACGCAATTATTTATATTCTGCTCCGTTGACATTTCAGGTTTGGATAGATACTGGATGTTTGATGCTGCCGATCAAAAGCTGTTATGTTTGCCCGCCCGCCGCTGATTGCTTTCGTCTATTTTAACATGGTAAGTGTCAAAAGCAAATTTTATATATAGTATAATATATTCATAGTCTTCTTTGGCCAAACAAAAATCCATTTACCAGTGGAACAATCGATTTTATTTGTTCCATAATAGAAATAGGGGACCACCGTGTCTGTCTGTCTGTCTGACCTTTGAAGGGCAGCCATGTTTGGAACTGTAATGTGTAGCCGAAGTGAAATTTTCACAAAAGTCTCACCAAGTGTCTGAAACGAAAATTAGCGATAAATTACCTACGTTAATAGATTGCTAATACATTTTCAAACGCAGATTGGTGGGTTGCTGAAACCTTCAAAAACTGACTGTTTGTCAACACTGTTATCAAGTTAATTAACATTAACTAGCTAATAAATTGCCACATGTCCATGTGATATTATTAATCAAATTCATATTATTGAGAACAACTAATTATCAAGTTATGTATAAGTGTTACATAATATTTTGATATATGACTGTGTGTGTGTTTAATCTGTAAACTCCATAGAAATGGTAAACATTCTACATTTACATAATATTAACTTTTTCATAAATTACACTGCCATCAGGGTGGAGCTAAATTAACAGTTACAATTTTGTAAATTGCATAAGGATCGCATTGAAATATTTGATTGTTGAGAGGCTATTTGTTTTTCAATAATTATAATATGCACTGATCAATACACTATACAATAATATATAACTTGATCCATCCTCCGCTCTTGTATTTATTCGCTTACAAATTATTTATTATAACCGTCATCTCGATATTCGAAACGTTCGAAACGTAGCTCGTCGTGTGTGGCCCGTAAATGTAAACAAGAAGCGTGTGCGATATCATTATAAATGCATAGTTATACGTACAAAAACAAGGCAATTGTTTGATTTTCACATGAATTTAACACCGACCGACAAAAAGTTTGTTTTCTTTCAATATTTTTTTTTCTGAATTTCACTCAAAAACAAGGCAATTGTTCGATTTTTTTTTTCTCTTAATTTCACTCCAAAACAAGGCAATTGTTTGATTTTCACATGAATTTAACACCGACCGACAAAAAGTTTGATTTCTTTCAATTTTTTTTTCTGAATTTCACTCAAAAACAAAGCAATTGTGTGATTTTTTTTCTCTTAATTTCACTAAAAAACAAGGCAATTGTTTGATTTTCACATGAATTTAACACTGACCGACAAAAAGTTTGATTTCATTCAATATTTTTTTTTTCTGAATTTCACTCAAAAACAAGGCAATTGTTTGATTTTATTTTTCTCTTAATTTCACTCAAAAACAAGGCAATTGTTTGATTTTCACATGAATTTAACACCGACCGACAAAAAGTTTGTTTTCTTTCAATATTTTTTTTTTCTGAATTTCACTCAAAAACAAGGCAATTGTTTGATTTTTTTTGTCTCTTAATTTCACTCATAAACAAGGCAATTGTTTGATTTTCACATGAATTTAACACCGACCGACAAAAAGATTGATTTCTTTCAATTTTTTTTTTCTGAATTTCACTCAAAAACAAGGCAATTGTTTGATTTTCACATGAATTTAACACCGACCGACAAAAAGTTTGATATCTTTCAATTTTTTTTTTCTGAATTTCACTCAAAAACAAGGCAATTGTTTGATTTTCACATGAATTTAACACCGACCGACAAAAAGTTTGATTTCTTTCAATTTTTTTTTCTGAATTTCACTCAAAAACAAGGCAATTGTTTGATTTTTTTTTCTCTTCATTTCACTCAAAAACAAGGCAATTGTTTGATTTTCACATGAATTTAACACCGACCGACAAAAAATTTGATTTCTTTCAATATTATTTTTTTCCGAATTTCACTCAAAAACAAGGCAATTAAGGATATTGGCTATAGTCTAAATTATAACAAGTTGGCAATGATCACTAACCCTCTCAGGCAATTATTTATATTCTGCTCCGTTGACATTTCAGGTTTGGATACATACTGGATGTATGATGCTGCCGCTCAAAAGCTGTTATGTTTGCCCGCCCGCCGCTGATTGCTTTCGTCTATTTTAACATGGTAAGTGTCAAAAGCAAATTTTATATATAGTATAATATATTCATAGTCTTCTTTGGCCAAACAAAAATCCATTTACCAGTGGAACAATCGATTTTATTTGTTCCATAATAGAAATAGGGGACCACCGTGTCTGTCTGTCTGTCTGACCTTTGAAGGGCAGCCATGTTTGGAACTGTAATGTGTAGCCGTAAATTTTCACAAAAGTCTCACCAAGTGTCTGAAACGAAAATAAGCGATAAATTACCTACGTTAATAGATTGCTAATACATTTCAAACGCAGATTGGTGGGTTGCTGAAACCTTTTAAAAGCTGACTGTTTGTCAACACTGTTATCAAGTTAATTAACATTAACTAGCTAATAAATTGCCAAATGTCCATGTGATTTTATTTATCAAATTCATATTATTGAGAACAACTAAATATTTAGTTATGTATAAGTGTTACATAATATTTTGATATATGACTGTGTGTGTGTTTAATCTGTAAACTCCATAGAAATGGTAAACATTCTACATTTACATAATATTAACTCTTTCATAAATTACACTGCCATCAGGGTGGAACTAAATTAACAGTTACAATTTTGTAAATTGCATAAGGATCGCATTGAAATATTTGATTGTTGAGAGGCTATTTGTTTTTCAATAATTATAATATGCACTGATCAATACACTATACAATAATATATAACTTGATCCATCCTCCGCTCTTGTATTTATTCGCTTACAAATTATTTATTATAACCGTCATCTCGATATTCTAAACGTTCGAAACGTAGCTCGTCGTGTGTGGCCCGTAAATGTAAACAAGAAGCGTATCATTATTAATGCATAGTTATACGTACCAAAACAAGGTAATTGTTTGATTTTTTTTTCTCTTAATTTCACTCAAAAACAAGGCAATTGTTTGATTTTCACATGAATTTAACACCGACCGACAAAAAGATTGATTTCTTTCAATTTTTTTTTTCTGGATTTCACTCAAAAACAAGGCAATTGTGTGATTTTTTTTTCTCTTAATTTCACTCAAAAACAAGGCAATTGTTTGATTTTCACATGAATTTAACACCGACCGACAAAAAGTTTGATTTCTTTCAATATTTTTTTTTTCTGAATTTCATTTATAACAAGGCAATTGTTTGATTTTTTTTTTCTCTTAATTTCACTTAAAAACAAAGCAATTGTTTGATTTTCACATGAATTTAACACCGACCGACAAAAAGTTTGATTTCTTTCATTTTTTTTTTCTGGATTTCACTCAAAAACAAGGCAATTGTTTGATTTTTTTTTCTCTTAATTTCACTCAAAAACAAGGCAATTGTTTGATTTTCACATGAATTTAACACCGACCGACAAAAAGTTTGATTTCTTTCAATATTTTTTTTTCTGAATTTCACTCAAAATCAAGGCAATTGTTTGATTTTTTTTTTCTCTTAATTTCACTCAAAAACAAGGCAAATGTTTGATTTTTTTTGTCTCTTAATTTCACTCAAAAACAAGGCATTTGTTTGATTTTCACATGAATTTAACACCGACTGACAAAACGTTTGATTTCTTTCAATTTTTTTTTCTGAATTTCACTCAAAAACAAGGCAATTGTTTGATTTTTTTTTCTCTTAATTTCACTCAAAAACAAGGCAATTGTTTGATTTTCACATGAATTTAACACCGACCGACAAAAAGTTTGTTTTCTTTCAATATTTTTTTTTTCTGAATTTCACTCAAAAACAAGGCAATTGTTTGATTTTTTTTTTCTCTTAATTTCACTCAAAAACAAGGCAATTGTTTGATTTTCACATGAATTTAACACCGACCGACAAAAAGTTTGATTTCTTTCAATTTTTTTTTTCTGAATTTCACTCAAAAACAAGGCAATTGTGTGATTTTTTTTTCTCTTAATTTCACTCAAAAACAAGGCAATTGTTTGATTTTCACATGAATTTAACACCGACCGACAAAAAGTTTGATTTCTTTCAATATTTTTTTTTTCTGAATTTCATTTATAACAAGGCAATTGTTTGATTTTTTTTTTCTCTTAATTTCACTTAAAAACAAAGCAATTGTTTGATTTTCACATGAATTTAACACCGACCGACAAAAAGTTTGATTTCTTTCATTTTTTTTTTCTGGATTTCACTCAAAAACTAGGCAATTGTTTGATTTTTTTTTCTCTTAATTTCACTCAAAAACAAGGCAATTGTTTGATTTTCACATGAATTTAACACCGACCGACAAAAAGTTTGATTTCTTAAAAATTTTTTTTATTCTGAATTTCACTCAAAAACAAGGCAATTAAGGATATTGGCTATAGTCTAAATTATAACAAGTTGGCAATGATCACTAACCATCTCACGCAATTATTTATATTCTGCTCCGTTGACATTTCAGGTTTGGATAGATACTGGATGTTTGATGCTGCCGATCAAAAGCTGTTATGTTTGCCCGCCCGCCGCTGATTGCTTTCGTCTATTTTAACATGGTAAGTGTCAAAAGCAAATTTTATATATAGTATAATATATTCATAGTCTTCTTTGGCCAAACAAAAATCCATTTACCAGTGGAACAATCGATTTTATTTGTTCCATAATAGAAATAGGGGACCACCGTGTCTGTCTGTCTGTCTGACCTTTGAAGGGCAGCCATGTTTGGAACTGTAATGTGTAGCCGAAGTGAAATTTTCACAAAAGTCTCACCAAGTGTCTGAAACGAAAATTAGCGATAAATTACCTACGTTAATAGATTGCTAATACATTTTCAAACGCAGATTGGTGGGTTGCTGAAACCTTCAAAAACTGACTGTTTGTCAACACTGTTATCAAGTTAATTAACATTAACTAGCTAATAAATTGCCACATGTCCATGTGATATTATTAATCAAATTCATATTATTGAGAACAACTAATTATCAAGTTATGTATAAGTGTTACATAATATTTTGATATATGACTGTGTGTGTGTTTAATCTGTAAACTCCATAGAAATGGTAAACATTCTACATTTACATAATATTAACTTTTTCATAAATTACACTGCCATCAGGGTGGAGCTAAATTAACAGTTACAATTTTGTAAATTGCATAAGGATCGCATTGAAATATTTGATTGTTGAGAGGCTATTTGTTTTTCAATAATTATAATATGCACTGATCAATACACTATACAATAATATATAACTTGATCCATCCTCCGCTCTTGTATTTATTCGCTTACAAATTATTTATTATAACCGTCATCTCGATATTCGAAACGTTCGAAACGTAGCTCGTCGTGTGTGGCCCGTAAATGTAAACAAGAAGCGTGTGCGATATCATTATAAATGCATAGTTATACGTACAAAAACAAGGCAATTGTTTGATTTTCACATGAATTTAACACCGACCGACAAAAAGTTTGTTTTCTTTCAATATTTTTTTTTCTGAATTTCACTCAAAAACAAGGCAATTGTTCGATTTTTTTTTCTCTTAATTTCACTCCAAAACAAGGCAATTGTTTGATTTTCACATGAATTTAACACCGACCGACAAAAAGTTTGATTTCTTTCAATTATTTTTTCTGAATTTCACTCAAAAACAAAGCAATTGTGTGATTTTTTTTCTCTTAATTTCACTAAAAAACAAGGCAATTGTTTGATTTTCACATGAATTTAACACTGACCGACAAAAAGTTTGATTTCATTCAATATTTTTTTTTTCTGAATTTCACTCAAAAACAAGGCAATTGTTTGATTTTATTTTTCTCTTAATTTCACTCAAAAACAAGGCAATTGTTTGATTTTCACATGAATTTAACACCGACCGACAAAAAGTTTGTTTTCTTTCAATATTTTTTTTTTCTGAATTTCACTCAAAAACAAGGCAATTGTTTGATTTTTTTTGTCTCTTAATTTCACTCATAAACAAGGCAATTGTTTGATTTTCACATGAATTTAACACCGACCGACAAAAAGATTGATTTCTTTCAATTTTTTTTTTCTGAATTTCACTCAAAAACAAGGCAATTGTTTGATTTTCACATGAATTTAACACCGACCGACAAAAAGTTTGATATCTTTCAATTTTTTTTTTCTGAATTTCACTCAAAAACAAGGCAATTGTTTGATTTTCACATGAATTTAACACCGACCGACAAAAAGTTTGATTTCTTTCAATTTTTTTTTCTGAATTTCACTCAAAAACAAGGCAATTGTTTGATTTTTTTTTCTCTTCATTTCACTCAAAAACAAGGCAATTGTTTGATTTTCACATGAATTTAACACCGACCGACAAAAAATTTGATTTCTTTCAATATTATTTTTTTCCGAATTTCACTCAAAAACAAGGCAATTAAGGATATTGGCTATAGTCTAAATTATAACAAGTTGGCAATGATCACTAACCCTCTCAGGCAATTATTTATATTCTGCTCCGTTGACATTTCAGGTTTGGATACATACTGGATGTATGATGCTGCCGCTCAAAAGCTGTTATGTTTGCCCGCCCGCCGCTGATTGCTTTCGTCTATTTTAACATGGTAAGTGTCAAAAGCAAATTTTATATATAGTATAATATATTCATAGTCTTCTTTGGCCAAACAAAAATCCATTTACCAGTGGAACAATCGATTTTATTTGTTCCATAATAGAAATAGGGGACCACCGTGTCTGTCTGTCTGTCTGACCTTTGAAGGGCAGCCATGTTTGGAACTGTAATGTGTAGCCGTAAATTTTCACAAAAGTCTCACCAAGTGTCTGAAACGAAAATAAGCGATAAATTACCTACGTTAATAGATTGCTAATACATTTCAAACGCAGATTGGTGGGTTGCTGAAACCTTTAAAAAGCTGACTGTTTGTCAACACTGTTATCAAGTTAATTAACATTAACTAGCTAATAAATTGCCAAATGTCCATGTGATTTTATTTATCAAATTCATATTATTGAGAACAACTAAATATTTAGTTATGTATAAGTGTTACATAATATTTTGATATATGACTGTGTGTGTGTTTAATCTGTAAACTCCATAGAAATGGTAAACATTCTACATTTACATAATATTAACTCTTTCATAAATTACACTGCCATCAGGGTGGAACTAAATTAACAGTTACAATTTTGTAAATTGCATAAGGATCGCATTGAAATATTTGATTGTTGAGAGGCTATTTGTTTTTCAATAATTATAATATGCACTGATCAATACACTATACAATAATATATAACTTGATCCATCCTCCGCTCTTGTATTTATTCGCTTACAAATTATTTATTATAACCGTCATCTCGATATTCTAAACGTTCGAAACGTAGCTCGTCGTGTGTGGCCCGTAAATGTAAACAAGAAGCGTATCATTATTAATGCATAGTTATACGTACCAAAACAAGGTAATTGTTTGATTTTTTTTTCTCTTAATTTCACTCAAAAACAAGGCAATTGTTTGATTTTCACATGAATTTAACACCGACCGACAAAAAGTTTGATTTCTTTCATTTTTTTTTTTCCGAATTTCATTCAAAAACAAGGCAATTAAGGATATTGGCTATAGTCTAAATTATAACAAGTTGGCAATGATCACTAACCCTCTCAGGCAATTATTTATATTCTGCTCCGTTGACATTTCAGGTTTGGATACATACTGGATGTATGATGCTGCCGCTCAAAAGCTGTTATGTTTGCCCGCCCGCCGCTGATTGCTTTCGTCTATTTTAACATGGTAAGTGTCAAAAGCAAATTTTATATATAGTATAATATATTCATAGTCTTCTTTGGCCAAACAAAAATCCATTTACCAGTGGAACAATCGATTTTATTTGTTCCATAATAGAAATAGGGGACCACCGTGTCTGTCTGTCTGTCTGACCTTTGAAGGGCAGCCATGTTTGGAACTGTAATGTGTAGCCGTAAATTTTCACAAAAGTCTCACCAAGTGTCTGAAACGAAAATAAGCGATAAATTACCTACGTTAATAGATTGCTAATACATTTCAAACGCAGATTGGTGGGTTGCTGAAACCTTTAAAAAGCTGACTATTTGTCAACACTGTTATCAAGTTAATTAACATTAACTAGCTAATAAATTGCCACATGTCCATGTGATTTTATTTATCAAATTCATATTATTGAGAACAACTAAATATTAAGTTATGTATAAGTGTTACATAATATTTTGATATATGACTGTGTGTGTGTTTAATCTGTAAACTCCATAGAAATGGTAAACATTCTACATTTACATAATATTAACTTTTTCATAAATTACACTGCCATCAGGGTGGAATTAAATTAACAGTAACAATTTTGTAAATTGCATAAGGATCGCATTGAAATATTTGATTGTTGAGAGGCTATTTGTTTTTCAATAATTATAATATGCACTGATCAATACACTATACAATAATATATAACTTGATCCATCCTCCGCTCTTGTATTTATTCGCTTACAAATTATTTATTATAACCGTCATCTCGATATTCGAAACGTTCGAAACGTAGCTCGTCGTGTGTGGCCCGTAAATGTAAACAAGAAGCGTGTGCGATATCATTATTAATGCATAGTTATACGTACAAAAACAAGGCAATTGTTTGATTTTTTTTTCTCTTAATTTCACTCAAAAACAAGGCAATTGTTTGATTTTCACATGAATTTAACACCGACCGACAAAAAGTTTGTTTTCTTTCAATATTTTTTTTTTCTGAATTTCCCTCAAAAACAAGGCAATTGTTTGATTTTTTTTTTTCTCTTAATTTCACTCAAAAACAAGGCAATTGTTTGATTTTCACATGAATTTAACACCGACCGACAAAAAGATTGATTTCTTTCAATTTTTTTTTTCTGAATTTCACTCAAAAACAAGGCAATTGTGTGATTTTTTTTTCTCTTAATTTCACTCAAAAACAAGGCAATTGTTTGATTTTCACATGAATTTAACACCGACCGACAAAAAGTTTGATTTCTTTCAATATTTTTTTTTTCTGAATTTCATTTATAACAAGGCAATTGTTTGATTTTTTTTTTCTCTTAATTTCACTTAAAAACAAAGCAATTGTTTGATTTTCACATGAATTTAACACCGACCGACAAAAAGTTTGATTTCTTTCATTTTTTTTTTCTGGATTTCACTCAAAAACAAGGCAATTGTTTGATTTTTTTTTCTCTTAATTTCACTCAAAAACAAGGCAATTGTTTGATTTTCACATGAATTTAACACCGACCGACAAAAAGTTTGATTTCTTTCAATATTTTTTTTTCTGAATTTCACTCAAAATCAAGGCAATTGTTTGATTTTTTTTTTCTCTTAATTTCACTCAAAAACAAGGCAAATGTTTGATTTTTTTTGTCTCTTAATTTCACTCAAAAACAAGGCATTTGTTTGATTTTCACATGAATTTAACACCGACCGACAAAACGTTTGATTTCTTTCAATTTTTTTTTCTGAATTTCACTCAAAAACAAGGCAATTGTTTGATTTTTTTTTCTCTTAATTTCACTCAAAAACAAGGCAATTGTTTGATTTTCACATGAATTTAACACCGACCGACAAAAAGTTTGTTTTCTTTCAATATTTTTTTTTTCTGAATTTCACTCAAAAACAAGGCAATTGTTTGATTTTTTTTTTCTCTTAATTTCACTCAAAAACAAGGCAATTGTTTGATTTTCACATGAATTTAACACCGACCGACAAAAAGTTTGATTTCTTTCAATTTTTTTTTTCTGAATTTCACTCAAAAACAAGGCAATTGTGTGATTTTTTTTTCTCTTAATTTCACTCAAAAACAAGGCAATTGTTTGATTTTCACATGAATTTAACACCGACCGACAAAAAGTTTGATTTCTTTCAATATTTTTTTTTTCTGAATTTCATTTATAACAAGGCAATTGTTTGATTTTTTTTTTCTCTTAATTTCACTTAAAAACAAAGCAATTGTTTGATTTTCACATGAATTTAACACCGACCGACAAAAAGTTTGATTTCTTTCATTTTTTTTTTCTGGATTTCACTCAAAAACAAGGCAATTGTTTGATTTTTTTTTCTCTTAATTTCACTCAAAAACAAGGCAATTGTTTGATTTTCACATGAATTTAACACCGACCGACAAAAAGTTTGATTTCTTTCAATATTTTTTTTTCTGAATTTCACTCAAAATCAAGGCAATTGTTTGATTTTTTTTTTCTCTTAATTTCACTCAAAAACAAGGCAAATGTTTGATTTTTTTTGTCTCTTAATTTCACTCAAAAACAAGGCATTTGTTTGATTTTCACATGAATTTAACACCGACCGACAAAACGTTTGATTTCTTTCAATTTTTTTTTCTGAATTTCACTCAAAAACAAGGCAATTGTTTGATTTTTTTTTCTCTTCATTTCACTCAAAAACAAGGCAATTGTTTGATTTTCACATGAATTTAACACCGACCGACAAAAAATTTGATTTCTTTCGATATTATTTTTTTCTGAATTTCACTCAAAAACAAGGCAATTGTTTGATTTTTTTTTCTCTTAATTTCACTCAAAAACAAGGCAATTGTTTGATTTTCACATGAATTTAACACCGACCGACAAAAAGTTTGATTTCTTTCATTTTTTTTTTCCGAATTTCACTCAAAAACAAGGCAATTAAGGATATTGGCTATAGTCTAAATTATAACAAGTTGGCAATGATCACTAACCCTCTCAGGCAATTATTTATATTCTGCTCCGTTGACATTTCAGGTTTGGATACATACTGGATGTATGATGCTGCCGCTCAAAAGCTGTTATGTTTGCCCGCCCGCCGCTGATTGCTTTCGTCTATTTTAACATGGTAAGTGTCAAAAGCAAATTTTATATATACTATAATATATTCATAGTCTTCTTTGGCCAAACAAAAATCCATTTACCAGTGGAACAATCGATTTTATTTGTTCCATAATAGAAATAGGGGACCACCGTGTCTGTCTGTCTGTCTGACCTTTGAAGGGCAGCCATGTTTGGAACTGTAATGTGTAGCCGTAAATTTTCACAAAAGTCTCACCAAGTGTCTGAAACGAAAATAAGCGATAAATTACCTACGTTAATAGATAGCTAATACATTTCAAACGCAGATTGGTGGGTTGCTGAAACCTTTAAAAAACTGACAGTTTGTCAACACTGTTATCAAGTTAATTAACATTAACTAGCTAATAAATTGCCACATGTCCATGTGATATTATTTATCAAATTCATATTATTGAGAACAACTAAATATTAAGTTATGTATAAGTGTTACATAATATTTTGATGTATGACTGTGTGTGTGTTTAATCTGTAAACTCCATAGAAATGGTAAACATTCTACATTTACATAATATTAACTTTTTCATAAATTACACTGCCATCAGGGTGGAACTAAATTAACAGTTACAATTTTGTAAATTGCATAAGGATCGCATTGAAATATTTGATTGTTGAGAGGCTTTTTGTTTTTCAATAATTATAATATGCACTGATCAATACACTATACAATAATATATAACTTGATCCATCCTCCGCTCTTGTATTTATTCGCTTACAAATTATTTATTATAACCGTCATCTCGATATTCGAAACGTTCGAAACGTAGCTCGTCGTGTGTGGCCCGTAAATGTAAACAAGAAGCGTGTGCGATATCATTATTAATGCATAGTTATACGTACAAAAACAAGGCAATTGTTTGATTTTTTTTTCTCTTAATTTCACTCAAAAACAAGGCAATTGTTTGATTTTCACATGAATTTAACACCGACCGACAAAAAGTTTGTTTTCTTTCAATATTTTTTTTTCTGAATTTCACTCAAAAACAAGGCAATTGTTTGATTTTTTTTTCTCTTCATTTCACTCAAAAACAAGGCAATTGTTTGATTTTCACATGAATTTAACACCGACCGACAAAAAGTTTGATTTCTTTCATTTTTTTTTTTCCGAATTTCACTCAAAAACTAGGCAATTAAGGATATTGGCTATAGTCTAAATTATAACAAGTTGGCAATGATCACTAACCCTCTCAGGCAATTATTTATATTCTGGTCCGTTGACATTTCAGGTTTGGATACATACTGGATGTATGATGCTGCCGCTCAAAAGCTGTTATGTTTGCCCGCCCGCCGCTGATTGCTTTCGTCTATTTTAACATGGTAAGTGTCAAAAGCAAATTTTATATTTAGTATAATATATTCATAGTCTTCTTTGGCCAAACAAAAATCCATTTACCAGTGGAACAATCGATTTTATTTGTTCCATAATAGAAATAGGGGACCACCGTGTCTGTCTGTCTGTCTGACCTTTGAAGGGCAGCCATGTTTGGAACTGTAATGTGTAGCCGTAAATTTTCACAAAAGTCTCACCAAGTGTCTGAAACGAAAATAAGCGATAAATTACCTACGTTAATAGATTGCTAATACATTTCAAACGCAGATTGGTGGGTTGCTGAAACCTTCAAAAAGCTGACTGTTTGTCAACACTGTTATCAAGTTAACTAACATTAACTAGCTAATAAATTGCCACATGTCCATGTGATTTTATTTATCAAATTCATATTATTGAGAACAACTAAATATTAAGTTATGTATAAGTGTTACATAATATTTTGATATATGACTGTGTGTGTGTTTAATCTGTAAACTCCATAGAAATGGTAAACATTCTACATTTACATAATATTAACTCTTTCATAAATTACACTGCCATCAGGGTGGAACTAAATTAACAGTTACAATTTTGTAAATTGCATAAGGATCGCATTGAAATATTTGATTGTTGAGAGGCTATTTGTTTTTCAATAATTATAATATGCACTGATCAATACACTATACAATAATATATAACTTGATCCATCCTCCGCTCTTGTATTTATTCGCTTACAAATTATTTATTATAACCGTCATCTCGATATTCTAAACGTTCGAAACGTAGCTCGTCGTGTGTGGCCCGTAAATGTAAACAAGAAGCGTATCATTATTAATGCATAGTTATACGTACCAAAACAAGGTAATTGTTTGATTTTTTTTTCTCTTAATTTCACTCAAAAACAAGGCAATTGTTTGATTTTCACATGAATTTAACACCGACCGACAAAAAGTTTGATTTCTTAAAATTTTTTTTTATTCTGAATTTCACTCAAAAACAAGGCAATTAAGGATATTGGCTATAGTCTAAATTATAACAAGTTGGCAATGATCACTAACCATCTCACGCAATTATTTATATTCTGCTCCGTTGACATTTCAGGTTTGGATAGATACTGGATGTTTGATGCTGCCGATCAAAAGCTGTTATGTTTGCCCGCCCGCCGCTGATTGCTTTCGTCTATTTTAACATGGTAAGTGTCAAAAGCAAATTTTATATATAGTATAATATATTCATAGTCTTCTTTGGCCAAACAAAAATCCATTTACCAGTGGAACAATCGATTTTATTTGTTCCATAATAGAAATAGGGGACCACCGTGTCTGTCTGTCTGTCTGACCTTTGAAGGGCAGCCATGTTTGGAACTGTAATGTGTAGCCGAAGTGAAATTTTCACAAAAGTCTCACCAAGTGTCTGAAACGAAAATTAGCGATAAATTACCTACGTTAATAGATTGCTAATACATTTTCAAACGCAGATTGGTGGGTTGCTGAAACCTTCAAAAACTGACTGTTTGTCAACACTGTTATCAAGTTAATTAACATTAACTAGCTAATAAATTGCCACATGTCCATGTGATATTATTAATCAAATTCATATTATTGAGAACAACTAATTATCAAGTTATGTATAAGTGTTACATAATATTTTGATATATGACTGTGTGTGTGTTTAATCTGTAAACTCCATAGAAATGGTAAACATTCTACATTTACATAATATTAACTTTTTCATAAATTACACTGCCATCAGGGTGGAGCTAAATTAACAGTTACAATTTTGTAAATTGCATAAGGATCGCATTGAAATATTTGATTGTTGAGAGGCTATTTGTTTTTCAATAATTATAATATGCACTGATCAATACACTATACAATAATATATAACTTGATCCATCCTCCGCTCTTGTATTTATTCGCTTACAAATTATTTATTATAACCGTCATCTCGATATTCGAAACGTTCGAAACGTAGCTCGTCGTGTGTGGCCCGTAAATGTAAACAAGAAGCGTGTGCGATATCATTATAAATGCATAGTTATACGTACAAAAACAAGGCAATTGTTTGATTTTCACATGAATTTAACACCGACCGACAAAAAGTTTGTTTTCTTTCAATATTTTTTTTTCTGAATTTCACTCAAAAACAAGGCAATTGTTCGATTTTTTTTTCTCTTAATTTCACTCCAAAACAAGGCAATTGTTTGATTTTCACATGAATTTAACACCGACCGACAAAAAGTTTGATTTCTTTCAATTTTTTTTTCTGAATTTCACTCAAAAACAAAGCAATTGTGTGATTTTTTTCTCTTAATTTCACTAAAAAACAAGGCAATTGTTTGATTTTCACATGAATTTAACACTGACCGACAAAAAGTATGATTTCATTCAATATTTTTTTTTTCTGAATTTCACTCAAAAACAAGGCAATTGTTTGATTTTATTTTTCTCTTAATTTCACTCAAAAACAAGGCAATTGTTTGATTTTCACATGAATTTAACACCGACCGACAAAAAGTTTGTTTTCTTTCAATATTTTTTTTTTCTGAATTTCACTCAAAAACAAGGCAATTGTTTGATTTTTTTTGTCTCTTAATTTCACTCATAAACAAGGCAATTGTTTGATTTTCACATGAATTTAACACCGACCGACAAAAAGATTGATTTCTTTCAATTTTTTTTTTCTGAATTTCACTCAAAAACAAGGCAATTGTTTGATTTTCACATGAATTTAACACCGACCGACAAAAAGTTTGATATCTTTCAATTTTTTTTTTCTGAATTTCACTCAAAAACAAGGCAATTGTTTGATTTTCACATGAATTTAACACCGACCGACAAAAAGTTTGATTTCTTTCAATTTTTTTTTCTGAATTTCACTCAAAAACAAGGCAATTGTTTGATTTTTTTTTCTCTTCATTTCACTCAAAAACAAGGCAATTGTTTGATTTTCACATGAATTTAACACCGACCGACAAAAAATTTGATTTCTTTCAATATTATTTTTTTCCGAATTTCACTCAAAAACAAGGCAATTAAGGATATTGGCTATAGTCTAAATTATAACAAGTTGGCAATGATCACTAACCCTCTCAGGCAATTATTTATATTCTGCTCCGTTGACATTTCAGGTTTGGATACATACTGGATGTATGATGCTGCCGCTCAAAAGCTGTTATGTTTGCCCGCCCGCCGCTGATTGCTTTCGTCTATTTTAACATGGTAAGTGTCAAAAGCAAATTTTATATATAGTATAATATATTCATAGTCTTCTTTGGCCAAACAAAAATCCATTTACCAGTGGAACAATCGATTTTATTTGTTCCATAATAGAAATAGGGGACCACCGTGTCTGTCTGTCTGTCTGACCTTTGAAGGGCAGCCATGTTTGGAACTGTAATGTGTAGCCGTAAATTTTCACAAAAGTCTCACCAAGTGTCTGAAACGAAAATAAGCGATAAATTACCTACGTTAATAGATTGCTAATACATTTCAAACGCAGATTGGTGGGTTGCTGAAACCTTTAAAAAGCTGACTGTTTGTCAACACTGTTATCAAGTTAATTAACATTAACTAGCTAATAAATTGCCAAATGTCCATGTGATTTTATTTATCAAATTCATATTATTGAGAACAACTAAATATTTAGTTATGTATAAGTGTTACATAATATTTTGATATATGACTGTGTGTGTGTTTAATCTGTAAACTCCATAGAAATGGTAAACATTCTACATTTACATAATATTAACTCTTTCATAAATAACACTGCCATCAGGGTGGAACTAAATTAACAGTTACAATTTTGTAAATTGCATAAGGATCGCATTGAAATATTTGATTGTTGAGAGGCTATTTGTTTTTCAATAATTATAATATGCACTGATCAATACACTATACAATAATATATAACTTGATCCATCCTCCGCTCTTGTATTTATTCGCTTACAAATTATTTATTATAACCGTCATCTCGATATTCTAAACGTTCGAAACGTAGCTCGTCGTGTGTGGCCCGTAAATGTAAACAAGAAGCGTATCATTATTAATGCATAGTTATACGTACCAAAACAAGGTAATTGTTTGATTTTTTTTTCTCTTAATTTCACTCAAAAACAAGGCAATTGTTTGATTTTCACATGAATTTAACACCGACCGACAAAAAGTTTGATTTCTTTCATTTTTTTTTTTCCGAATTTCATTCAAAAACAAGGCAATTAAGGATATTGGCTATAGTCTAAATTATAACAAGTTGGCAATGATCACTAACCCTCTCAGGCAATTATTTATATTCTGCTCCGTTGACATTTCAGGTTTGGATACATACTGGATGTATGATGCTGCCGCTCAAAAGCTGTTATGTTTGCCCGCCCGCCGCTGATTGCTTTCGTCTATTTTAACATGGTAAGTGTCAAAAGCAAATTTTATATATAGTATAATATATTCATAGTCTTCTTTGGCCAAACAAAAATCCATTTACCAGTGGAACAATCGATTTTATTTGTTCCATAATAGAAATAGGGGACCACCGTGTCTGTCTGTCTGTCTGACCTTTGAAGGGCAGCCATGTTTGGAACTGTAATGTGTAGCCGTAAATTTTCACAAAAGTCTCACCAAGTGTCTGAAACGAAAATAAGCGATAAATTACCTACGTTAATAGATTGCTAATACATTTCAAACGCAGATTGGTGGGTTGCTGAAACCTTTAAAAAGCTGACTATTTGTCAACACTGTTATCAAGTTAATTAACATTAACTAGCTAATAAATTGCCACATGTCCATGTGATTTTATTTATCAAATTCATATTATTGAGAACAACTAAATATTAAGTTATGTATAAGTGTTACATAATATTTTGATATATGACTTTGTGTGTGTTTAATCTGTAAACTCCATAGAAATGGTAAACATTCTACATTTACATAATATTAACTCTTTCATAAATTACACTGCCATCAGGGTGGAACTAAATTAACAGTTACAATTTTGTAAATTGCATAAGGATCGCATTGAAATATTTGATTGTTGAGAGGCTATTTGTTTTTCAATAATTATAATATGCACTGATCAATACACTATACAATAATATATAACTTGATCCATCCTCCGCTCTTGTATTTATTCGCTTACAAATTATTTATTATAACCGTCATCTCGATATTCTAAACGTTCGAAACGTAGCTCGTCGTGTGTGGCCCGTAAATGTAAACAAGAAGCGTATCATTATTAATGCATAGTTATACGTACCAAAACAAGGTAATTGTTTGATTTTTTTTTCTCTTAATTTCACTCAAAAACAAGGCAATTAAGGATATTGGCTATAGTCTAAATTATAACAAGTTGGCAATGATCACTAACCATCTCACGCAATTATTTATATTCTGCTCCGTTGACATTTCAGGTTTGGATAGATACTGGATGTTTGATGCTGCCGATCAAAAGCTGTTATGTTTGCCCGCCCGCCGCTGATTGCTTTCGTCTATTTTAACATGGTAAGTGTCAAAAGCAAATTTTATATATAGTATAATATATTCATAGTCTTCTTTGGCCAAACAAAAATCCATTTACCAGTGGAACAATCGATTTTATTTGTTCCATAATAGAAATAGGGGACCACCGTGTCTGTCTGTCTGTCTGACCTTTGAAGGGCAGCCATGTTCGGAACTGTAATGTGTAGCCGAAGTGAAATTTTCACAAAAGTCTCACCAAGTGTCTGAAACGAAAATTAGCGATAAATTACCTACGTTAATAGATTGCTAATACATTTTCAAACGCAGATTGGTGGGTTGCTGAAACCTTCAAAAACTGACTGTTTGTCAACACTGTTATCAAGTTAATTAACATTAACTAGCTAATAAATTGCCACATGTCCATGTGATATTATTAATCAAATTCATAATATTGAGAACAACTAATTATCAAGTTATGTATAAGTGTTACATAATATTTTGATATATGACTGTGTGTGTGTTTAATCTGTAAACTCCATAGAAATGGTAAACATTCTACATTTACATAATATTAACTTTTCATAAATTACACTGCCATCAGGGTGGAGCTAAATTAACAGTTACAATTTTGTAAATTGCATAAGGATCGCATTGAAATATTTGATTGTTGAGAGGCTATTTGTTTTTCAATAATTATAATATGCACTGATCAATACACTATACAATAATATATAACTTGATCCATCCTCCGCTCTTGTATTTATTCGCTTACAAATTATTTATTATAACCGTCATCTCGATATTCGAAACGTTCGAAACGTAGCTCGTCGTGTGTGGCCCGTAAATGTAAACAAGAAGCGTCTGCGATATCATTATAAATGCATAGTTATACGTACAAGAACAAGGCAATTGTTTGATTTTCACATGAATTTAACACCGACCGACAAAAAGTTTGTTTTCTTTCAATATTTTTTTTTCTGAATTTCACTCAAAAACAAGGCAATTGTTCGATTTTTTTGTTCTCTTAATTTCACTCCAAAACAAGGCAATTGTTTGATTTTCACATGAATTTAACACCGACCGACAAAAAGATTGATTTCTTTCAATTTTTTTTTTCTGAATTTCACTCAAAAACAAGGCAATTGTGTGATTTTTTTTCTCTTAATTTCACTAAAAAACAAGGCAATTGTTTGATTTTCACATGAATTTAACACTGACCGACAAAAAGTTTGATTTCATTCAATATTTTTTTTTTCTGAATTTCACTCAAAAACAAGGCAATTGTTTGATTTTATTTTTCTCTTAATTTCACTCAAAAACAAGGCAATTGTTTGATTTTCACATGAATTTAACACCGACCGACAAAAAGTTTGTTTTCTTTCAATATTTTTTTTTTCTGAATTTCACTCAAAAACAAGGCAATTGTTTGATTTTTTTTGTCTCTTAATTTCACTCATAAACAAGGCAATTGTTTGATTTTCACATGAATTTAACACCGACCGACAAAAAGATTGATTTCTTTCAATTTTTTTTTTCTGAATTTCACTCAAAAACAAGGCAATTATTTGATTTTCACATGAATTTAACACCGACCGACAAAAAGTTTGATATCTTTCAATTTTTTTTTTTCTGAATTTCACTCAAAAACAAGGCAATTGTTTGATTTTCACATGAATTTAACACCGACCGACAAAAGGTTTGATTTCTTTCAATTTTTTTTTCTGAATTTCACTCAAAAACAAGGCAATTGTTTGATTTTTTTTTCTCTTCATTTCACTCAAAAACAAGGCAATTGTTTGATTTTCACATGAATTTAACACCGACCGACAAAAAATTTGATTTCTTTCAATATTATTTTTTTCCGAATTTCACTCAAAAACAAGGCAATTAAGGATATTGGCTATAGTCTAAATTATAACAAGTTGGCAATGATCACTAACCCTCTCAGGCAATTATTTATATTCTGCTCCGTTGACATTTCAGGTTTGGATACATACTGGATGTATGATGCTGCCGCTCAAAAGCTGTTATGTTTGCCCGCCCGCCGCTGATTGCTTTCGTCTATTTTAACATGGTAAGTGTCAAAAGCAAATTTTATATATAGTATAATATATTCATAGTCTTCTTTGGCCAAACAAAAATCCATTTACCAGTGGAACAATCGATTTTATTTGTTCCATAATAGAAATAGGGGACCACCGTGTCTGTCTGTCTGTCTGACCTTTGAAGGGCAGCCATGTTTGGAACTGTAATGTGTAGCCGTAAATTTTCACAAAAGTCTCACCAAGTGTCTGAAACGAAAATAAGCGATAAATTACCTACGTTAATAGATTGCTAATACATTTCAAACGCAGATTGGTGGGTTGCTGAAACCTTTAAAAAACTGACTGTTTGTCAAAACTGTTATCAAGTTAATTAACATTAACTAGCTAATAAATTGCCACATGTCCATGTGATATTATTTATCAAATTCATATTATTGAGAACAACTAAATATTAAGTTATGTATAAGTGTTACATAATATTTTGATGTATGACTGTGTGTGTGTTTAATCTGTAAACTCCATAGAAATGGTAAACATTCTACATTTACATAATATTAACTTTTTCATAAATTACACTGCCATCAGGGTTGAACTAAATTAACAGTTACAATTTTGTAAATTGCATAAGGATCGCATTGAAATATTTGATTGTTGAGAGGCTATTTGTTTTTCAATAATTATAATATGCACTGATCAATACACTATACAATAATAAATAACTTGATCCATCCTCCGCTCTTGTATTTATTCGCTTACAAATTATTTATTATAACCGTCATCTCGATATTCGAAACGTTCGAAACGAAGCTCGTCGTGTGTGGCCCGTAAATGTAAACAAGAAGCGTGTGCGATATCATAATTAATGCATAGTTATACGTACAAAAACAAGGCGATTGTTTGATTTTTTTTTCTCTTAATTTCACTCAAAAACAAGGCAATTATTTGATTTTCACATGAATTTAACACCGACCGACAAAAAGTTTGTTTTCATTCAATATTTTTTTGTTCTGAATTTCACTCAAAAACAAGGCAATTGTTTGTTTTTTTTTCTCTTAATTTCACTCAAAAACAAGGCAATTGTTTGATTTTTTTTTTCTCTTAATTTCACTCAAAAACAAGGCAATTGTTTGATTTTCACATGAATTTAACACCGACCGACAAAAAGTTTGATTTCTTTCAATTTTTTTTTTTCTGAATTTCACTCAAAAACAAGGCAATTAAGGATATTGGCTATAGTCTAAATTATAACAAGTTGGCAATGATCACTAACCATCTCACGCAATTATTTATATTCTGCTCCGTTGACATTTCCGGTTTGGATAGATACTGAATGTATGATGCTGCCGATCAAAAGCTGTTATGTTTGCCCGCCCGCCGCTGATTGCTTTCGTCTATTTTAACATGGTAAGTGTCAAAAGCAAATTTTATATATAGTATAATATATTCATAGTCTTCTTTGGCCAAACAAAAATCGATTTACCAGTAGAACAATCGATTTTATTTGTTCCATAATAGAAATAGGGGACCACCGTGTCTGTCTGTCTGTCTGACCTTTGAAGGGCAGCCATGTTTGGAACTGTAATGTGTAGCCGTAAATTTTCACAAAAGTCTCACCAAGTGTCTGAAACGAAAATTAGCGATAAATTACCTACGTTAATAGATTGCTAATACATTTTCAAACGCAGATTGGTGGGTTGCTGAAACCTTCAAAAACTGACTGTTTGTCAACACTGTTATCAAGTTAATTAACATTAACTAGCTAATAAATTGCCACATGTCCATGTGATATTATTAATCAAATTCATATTATTGAGAACAACTAATTATCAAGTTATGTATAAGTGTTACATAATATTTTGATATATGACTGTGTGTGTGTTTAATCTGTAAACTCCATAGAAATGGTAAACATTCTACATTTACATAATATTAACTTTTTCATAAATTACACTGCCATCAGGGTGGAACTAAATTAACAGTTACAATTTTGTAAATTGCATAAGGATCGCATTCAAATATTTGATTGTTGAGAGGCTATTTGTTTTTCAATAATTATAATATGCACTGATCAATACACTATACAATAATATATAACTTGATCCATCCTCCGCTCTTGTATTTATTCGCTTACAAATTATTTATTATAACCGTCATCTCGATATTCGAAACGTTCGAAACGTAGCTCGTCGTGTGTGGCCCGTAAATGTAAACAAGAAGCGTGTGCGATATCATTATTAATGCATAGTTATACGTACAAAAACAAGGCAATTGTTTGATTTTCACATGAATTTAACACCGACCGACAAAAAGTTTGTTTTCTTTCAATATTTTTTTTTTCTGCATTTCACTCAAAAACAAGGCAATTGTTCGATTTTTTTTTCTCTTAATTTCACTCCAAAACAAGGCAATTGTTTGATTTTCACATGAATTTAACACCGACCGACAAAAAGTTTGATTTCTTTCAATTTTTTTTTTTCTGAATTTCACTCAAAAACAAGGCAATTGTGTGACTTTTTTTTTCTCTTAATTTCACTCAAAAACAAGGCAATTGTTTGATTTTCACATGAATTTAACACCGACCGACAAAAAGTTTGATTTCTTCCAATTTTTTTTTTCTCTTAATTTCACTCAAAAACAAGGCAATTGTTTGATTTTCACATGAATTTAACACCGACCGACAAAAAGTTTGATTTCTTTCAATTTTTTTTTTTCTGAATTTCACTCAAAAACAAGGCAATTGTTTGATTTTCACATGAATTTAACACCGACCGACAAAAAGTTTGATTTCTTTCAATTTTTTTTTCTGAATTTCACTCAAAAACAAGGCAATTGTTTGATTTTTTTTTCTCTTCATTTCACTCAAAAACAAGGCAATTGTTTGATTTTCACATGAATTTAACACTGACCGACAAAAAGTTTGATTTCATTCAATATTTTTTTTTTCTGAATTTCACTCAAAAACAAGGCAATTGTTTGATTTTATTTTTCTCTTAATTTCACTCAAAAACAAGGCAATTGTTTGATTTTCACATGAATTTAACACCGACCGACAAAAAGTTTGTTTTCTTTCAATATTTTTTTTTTCTGAATTTCACTCAAAAACAAGGCAATTGTTTGATTTTTTTTGTCTCTTAATTTCACTCATAAACAAGGCAATTGTTTGATTTTCACATGAATTTAACACCGACCGACAAAAAGATTGATTTCTTTCAATTTTTTTTTTCTGAATTTCACTCAAAAACAAGGCAATTGTTTGATTTTCACATGAATTTAACACCGACCGACAAAAAGTTTGATTTCTTTCAATTTTTTTTTTTCTGAATTTCACTCAAAAACAAGGCAATTGTTTGATTTTCACATGAATTTAACACCGACCGACAAAAAGTTTGATTTCTTTCAATTTTTTTTTCTGAATTTCACTCAAAAACAAGGCAATTGTTTGATTTTTTTTTCTCTTCATTTCACTCAAAAACAAGGCAATTGTTTGATTTTCACATGAATTTAACACCGACCGACAAAAAATTTGATTTCTTTCAATATTATTTTTTTCCGAATTTCACTCAAAAACAAGGCAATTAAGGATATTGGCTATAGTCTAAATTATAACAAGTTGGCAATGATCACTAACCATCTCACGCAATTATTTATATTCTGCTCCGTTGACATTTCAGGTTTGGATAGATACTGGATGTTTGATGCTGCCGATCAAAAGCTGTTATGTTTGCCCGCCCGCCGCTGATTGCTTTCGTCTATTTTAACATGGTAAGTGTCAAAAGCAAATTTTATATATAGTATAATATATTCATAGTCTTCTTTGGCCAAACAAAAATCCATTTACCAGTGGAACAATCGATTTTATTTGTTCCATAATAGAAATAGGGGACCACCGTGTCTGTCTGTCTGTCTGACCTTTGAAGGGCAGCCATGTTTGGAACTGTAATGTGTAGCCGTAAATTTTCACAAAAGTCTCACCAAGTGTCTGAAACGAAAATAAGCGATAAATTACCTACGTTAATAGATTGCTAATACATTTCAAACGCAGATTGGTGGGTTGCTGAAACCTTTAAAAAACTGACTGTTTGTCAAAACTGTTATCAAGTTAATTAACATTAACTAGCTAATAAATTGCCACATGTCCATGTGATATTATTTATCAAATTCATATTATTGAGAACAACTAAATATTAAGTTATGTATAAGTGTTACATAATATTTTGATGTATGACTGTGTGTGTGTTTAATCTGTAAACTCCATAGAAATGGTAAACATTCTACATTTACATAATATTAACTTTTTCATAAATTACACTGCCATCAGGGTTGAACTAAATTAACAGTTACAATTTTGTAAATTGCATAAGGATCGCATTGAAATATTTGATTGTTGAGAGGCTATTTGTTTTTCAATAATTATAATATGCACTGATCAATACACTATACAATAATAAATAACTTGATCCATCCTCCGCTCTTGTATTTATTCGCTTACAAATTATTTATTATAACCGTCATCTCGATATTCGAAACGTTCGAAACGAAGCTCGTCGTGTGTGGCCCGTAAATGTAAACAAGAAGCGTGTGCGATATCATAATTAATGCATAGTTATACGTACAAAAACAAGGCGATTGTTTGATTTTTTTTTCTCTTAATTTCACTCAAAAACAAGGCAATTATTTGATTTTCACATGAATTTAACACCGACCGACAAAAAGTTTGTTTTCATTCAATATTTTTTTGTTCTGAATTTCACTCAAAAACAAGGCAATTGTTTGTTTTTTTTTCTCTTAATTTCACTCAAAAACAAGGCAATTGTTTGATTTTTTTTTTCTCTTAATTTCACTCAAAAACAAGGCAATTGTTTGATTTTCACATGAATTTAACACCGACCGACAAAAAGTTTGATTTCTTTCAATTTTTTTCTTTCTGAATTTCACTCAAAAACAAGGCAATTAAGGATATTGGCTATAGTCTAAATTATAACAAGTTGGCAATGATCACTAACCACCTCACGCAATTATTTATATTCTGCTCCGTTGACATTTCCGGTTTGGATAGATACTGAATGTATGATGCTGCCGATCAAAAGCTGTTATGTTTGCCCGCCCGCCGCTGATTGCTTTCGTCTATTTTAACATGGTAAGTGTCAAAAGCAAATTTTATATATAGTATAATATATTCATAGTCTTCTTTGGCCAAACAAAAATCGATTTACCAGTAGAACAATCGATTTTATTTGTTCCATAATAGAAATAGGGGACCACCGTGTCTGTCTGTCTGTCTGACCTTTGAAGGGCAGCCATGTTTGGAACTGTAATGTGTAGCCGTAAATTTTCACAAAAGTCTCACCAAGTGTCTGAAACGAAAATTAGCGATAAATTACCTACGTTAATAGATTGCTAATACATTTTCAAACGCAGATTGGTGGGTTGCTGAAACCTTCAAAAACTGACTGTTTGTCAACACTGTTATCAAGTTAATTAACATTAACTAGCTAATAAATTGCCACATGTCCATGTGATATTATTAATCAAATTCATATTATTGAGAACAACTAATTATCAAGTTATGTATAAGTGTTACATAATATTTTGATATATGACTGTGTGTGTGTTTAATCTGTAAACTCCATAGAAATGGTAAACATTCTACATTTACATAATATTAACTTTTTCATAAATTACACTGCCATCAGGGTGGAACTAAATTAACAGTTACAATTTTGTAAATTGCATAAGGATCGCATTCAAATATTTGATTGTTGAGAGGCTATTTGTTTTTCAATAATTATAATATGCACTGATCAATACACTATACAATAATATATAACTTGATCCATCCTCCGCTCTTGTATTTATTCGCTTACAAATTATTTATTATAACCGTCATCTCGATATTCGAAACGTTCGAAACGTAGCTCGTCGTGTGTGGCCCGTAAATGTAAACAAGAAGCGTGTGCGATATCATTATTAATGCATAGTTATACGTACAAAAACAAGGCAATTGTTTGATTTTCACATGAATTTAACACCGACCGACAAAAAGTTTGTTTTCTTTCAATATTTTTTTTTTCTGCATTTCACTCAAAAACAAGGCAATTGATCGATTTTTTTTTCTCTTAATTTCACTCCAAAACAAGGCAATTGTTTGATTTTCACATGAATTTAACACCGACCGACAAAAAGTTTGATTTCTTTCAATTTTTTTTTTTCTGAATTTCACTCAAAAACAAGGCAATTGTGTGACTTTTTTTTTCTCTTAATTTCACTCAAAAACAAGGCAATTGTTTGATTTTCACATGAATTTAACACCGACCGACAAAAAGTTTGATTTCTTCCAATTTTTTTTTTCTCTTAATTTCACTCAAAAACAAGGCAATTGTTTGATTTTCACATGAATTTAACACCGACCGACAAAAAGTTTGATTTCTTTCAATTTTTTTTTTTCTGAATTTCACTCAAAAACAAGGCAATTGTTTGATTTTCACATGAATTTAACACCGACCGACAAAAAGTTTGATTTCTTTCAATTTTTTTTTCTGAATTTCACTCAAAAACAAGGCAATTGTTTGATTTTTTTTTCTCTTCATTTCACTCAAAAACAAGGCAATTGTTTGATTTTCACATGAATTTAACACTGACCGACAAAAAGTTTGATTTCATTCAATATTTTTTTTTTCTGAATTTCACTCAAAAACAAGGCAATTGTTTGATTTTATTTTTCTCTTAATTTCACTCAAAAACAAGGCAATTGTTTGATTTTCACATGAATTTAACACCGACCGACAAAAAGTTTGTTTTCTTTCAATATTTTTTTTTTCTGAATTTCACTCAAAAACAAGGCAATTGTTTGATTTTTTTTGTCTCTTAATTTCACTCATAAACAAGGCAATTGTTTGATTTTCACATGAATTTAACACCGACCGACAAAAAGATTGATTTCTTTCAATTTTTTTTTTCTGAATTTCACTCAAAAACAAGGCAATTGTTTGATTTTCACATGAATTTAACACCGACCGACAAAAAGTTTGATTTCTTTCAATTTTTTTTTTTCTGAATTTCACTCAAAAACAAGGCAATTGTTTGATTTTCACATGAATTTAACACCGACCGACAAAAAGTTTGATTTCTTTCAATTTTTTTTTCTGAATTTCACTCAAAAACAAGGCAATTGTTTGATTTTTTTTTCTCTTCATTTCACTCAAAAACAAGGCAATTGTTTGATTTTCACATGAATTTAACACCGACCGACAAAAAATTTGATTTCTTTCAATATTATTTTTTTCCGAATTTCACTCAAAAACAAGGCAATTAAGGATATTGGCTATAGTCTAAATTATAACAAGTTGGCAATGATCACTAACCATCTCACGCAATTATTTATATTCTGCTCCGTTGACATTTCAGGTTTGGATAGATACTGGATGTTTGATGCTGCCGATCAAAAGCTGTTATGTTTGCCCGCCCGCCGCTGATTGCTTTCGTCTATTTTAACATGGTAAGTGTCAAAAGCAAATTTTATATATAGTATAATATATTCATAGTCTTCTTTGGCCAAACAAAAATCCATTTACCAGTGGAACAATCGATTTTATTTGTTCCATAATAGAAATAGGGGACCACCGTGTCTGTCTGTCTGTCTGACCTTTGAAGGGCAGCCATGTTTGGAACTGTAATGTGTAGCCGAAGTGAAATTTTCACAAAAGTCTCACCAAGTGTCTGAAACGAAAATTAGCGATAAATTACCTACGTTAATAGATTGCTAATACATTTTCAAACGCAGATTGGTGGGTTGCTGAAACCTTCAAAAACTGACTGTTTGTCAACACTGTTATCAAGTTAATTAACATTAACTAGCTAATAAATTGCCACATGTCCATGTGATATTATTAATCAAATTCATATTATTGAGAACAACTAATTATCAAGTTATGTATAAGTGTTACATAATATTTTGATATATGACTGTGTGTGTGTTTAATCTGTAAACTCCATAGAAATGGTAAACATTCTACATTTACATAATATTAACTTTTTCATAAATTACACTGCCATCAGGGTGGAGCTAAATTAACAGTTACAATTTTGTAAATTGCATAAGGATCGCATTGAAATATTTGATTGTTGAGAGGCTATTTGTTTTTCAATAATTATAATATGCACTGATCAATACACTATACAATAATATATAACTTGATCCATCCTCCGCTCTTGTATTTATTCGCTTACAAATTATTTATTATAACCGTCATCTCGATATTCGAAACGTTCGAAACGTAGCTCGTCGTGTGTGGCCCGTAAATGTAAACAAGAAGCGTGTGCGATATCATTATAAATGCATAGTTATACGTACAAAAACAAGGCAATTGTTTGATTTTCACATGAATTTAACACCGACCGACAAAAAGTTTGTTTTCTTTCAATATTTTTTTTTCTGAATTTCACTCAAAAACAAGGCAATTGTTCGATTTTTTTTTTCTCTTAATTTCACTCCAAAACAAGGCAATTGTTTGATTTTCACATGAATTTAACACTGACCGACAAAAAGTTTGATTTCATTCAATATTTTTTTTTTCTGAATTTCACTCAAAAACAAGGCAATTGTTTGATTTTATTTTTCTCTTAATTTCACTCAAAAACAAGGCAATTGTTTGATTTTCACATGAATTTAACACCGACCGACAAAAAGTTTGTTTTCTTTCAATATTTTTTTTTTCTGAATTTCACTCAAAAACAAGGCAATTGTTTGATTTTTTTTGTCTCTTAATTTCACTCATAAACAAGGCAATTGTTTGATTTTCACATGAATTTAACACCGACCGACAAAAAGATTGATTTCTTTCAATTTTTTTTTTCTGAATTTCACTCAAAAACAAGGCAATTGTTTGATTTTCACATGAATTTAACACCGACCGACAAAAAGTTTGATATCTTTCAATTTTTTTTTTCTGAATTTCACTCAAAAACAAGGCAATTGTTTGATTTTCACATGAATTTAACACCGACCGACAAAAAGTTTGATTTCTTTCAATTTTTTTTTCTGAATTTCACTCAAAAACAAGGCAATTGTTTGATTTTTTTTTCTCTTCATTTCACTCAAAAACAAGGCAATTGTTTGATTTTCACATGAATTTAACACCGACCGACAAAAAATTTGATTTCTTTCAATATTATTTTTTTCCGAATTTCACTCAAAAACAAGGCAATTAAGGATATTGGCTATAGTCTAAATTATAACAAGTTGGCAATGATCACTAACCCTCTCAGGCAATTATTTATATTCTGCTCCGTTGACATTTCAGGTTTGGATACATACTGGATGTATGATGCTGCCGCTCAAAAGCTGTTATGTTTGCCCGCCCGCCGCTGATTGCTTTCGTCTATTTTAACATGGTAAGTGTCAAAAGCAAATTTTATATATAGTATAATATATTCATAGTCTTCTTTGGCCAAACAAAAATCCATTTACCAGTGGAACAATCGATTTTATTTGTTCCATAATAGAAATAGGGGACCACCGTGTCTGTCTGTCTGTCTGACCTTTGAAGGGCAGCCATGTTTGGAACTGTAATGTGTAGCCGTAAATTTTCACAAAAGTCTCACCAAGTGTCTGAAACGAAAATAAGCGATAAATTACCTACGTTAATAGATTGCTAATACATTTCAAACGCAGATTGGTGGGTTGCTGAAACCTTTAAAAAGCTGACTGTTTGTCAACACTGTTATCAAGTTAATTAACATTAACTAGCTAATAAATTGCCAAATGTCCATGTGATTTTATTTATCAAATTCATATTATTGAGAACAACTAAATATTTAGTTATGTATAAGTGTTACATAATATTTTGATATATGACTGTGTGTGTGTTTAATCTGTAAACTCCATAGAAATGGTAAACATTCTACATTTACATAATATTAACTCTTTCATAAATTACACTGCCATCAGGGTGGAACTAAATTAACAGTTACAATTTTGTAAATTGCATAAGGATCGCATTGAAATATTTGATTGTTGAGAGGCTATTTGTTTTTCAATAATTATAATATGCACTGATCAATACACTATACAATAATATATAACTTGATCCATCCTCCGCTCTTGTATTTATTCGCTTACAAATTATTTATTATAACCGTCATCTCGATATTCTAAACGTTCGAAACGTAGCTCGTCGTGTGTGGCCCGTAAATGTAAACAAGAAGCGTATCATTATTAATGCATAGTTATACGTACCAAAACAAGGTAATTGTTTGATTTTTTTTTCTCTTAATTTCACTCAAAAACAAGGCAATTGTTTGATTTTCACATGAATTTAACACCGACCGACAAAAAGTTTGATTTCTTTCATTTTTTTTTTTCCGAATTTCATTCAAAAACAAGGCAATTAAGGATATTGGCTATAGTCTAAATTATAACAAGTTGGCAATGATCACTAACCCTCTCAGGCAATTATTTATATTCTGCTCCGTTGACATTTCAGGTTTGGATACATACTGGATGTATGATGCTGCCGCTCAAAAGCTGTTATGTTTGCCCGCCCGCCGCTGATTGCTTTCGTCTATTTTAACATGGTAAGTGTCAAAAGCAAATTTTATATATAGTATAATATATTCATAGTCTTCTTTGGCCAAACAAAAATCCATTTACCAGTGGAACAATCGATTTTATTTGTTCCATAATAGAAATAGGGGACCACCGTGTCTGTCTGTCTGTCTGACCTTTGAAGGGCAGCCATGTTTGGAACTGTAATGTGTAGCCGTAAATTTTCACAAAAGTCTCACCAAGTGTCTGAAACGAAAATAAGCGATAAATTACCTACGTTAATAGATTGCTAATACATTTCAAACGCAGATTGGTGGGTTGCTGAAACCTTTAAAAAGCTGACTATTTGTCAACACTGTTATCAAGTTAATTCACATTAACTAGCTAATAAATTGCCACATGTCCATGTGATTTTATTTATCAAATTCATATTATTGAGAACAACTAAATATTAAGTTATGTATAAGTGTTACATAATATTTTGATATATGACTGTGTGTGTGTTTAATCTGTAAACTCCATAGAAATGGTAAACATTCTACATTTACATAATATTAACTTTTTCATAAATTACACTGCCATCAGGGTGGAATTAAATTAACAGTTACAATTTTGTAAATTGCATAAGGATCGCATTGAAATATTTGATTGTTGAGAGGCTATTTGTTTTTCAATAATTATAATATGCACTGATCAATACACTATACAATAATATATAACTTGATCCATCCTCCGCTCTTGTATTTATTCGCTTACAAATTATTTATTATAACCGTCATCTCGATATTCGAAACGTTCGAAACGTAGCTCGTCGTGTGTGGCCCGTAAATGTAAACAAGAAGCGTGTGCGATATCATTATTAATGCATAGTTATACGTACAAAAACAAGGCAATTGTTTGATTTTTTTTTCTCTTAATTTCACTCAAAAACAAGGCAATTGTTTGATTTTCACATGAATTTAACACCGACCGACAAAAAGTTTGTTTTCTTTCAATATTTTTTTTTTCTGAATTTCCCTCAAAAACAAGGCAATTGTTTGATTTTTTTTTTCTCTTAATTTCACTCAAAAACAAGGCAATTGTTTGATTTTCACATGAATTTAACACCGACCGACAAAAAGATTGATTTCTTTCAATTTTTTTTTTCTGAATTTCACTCAAAAACAAGGCAATTGTGTGATTTTTTTTTCTCTTAATTTCACTCAAAAACAAGGCAATTGTTTGATTTTCACATGAATTTAACACCGACCGACAAAAAGTTTGATTTCTTTCAATATTTTTTTTTTCTGAATTTCATTTATAACAAGGCAATTGTTTGATTTTTTTTTTCTCTTAATTTCACTTAAAAACAAAGCAATTGTTTGATTTTCACATGAATTTAACACCGACCGACAAAAAGTTTGATTTCTTTCATTTTTTTTTTCTGGATTTCACTCAAAAACAAGGCAATTGTTTGATTTTTTTTTCTCTTAATTTCACTCAAAAACAAGGCAATTGTTTGATTTTCACATGAATTTAACACCGACCGACAAAAAGTTTGATTTCTTTCAATATTTTTTTTTCTGAATTTCACTCAAAATCAAGGCAATTGTTTGATTTTTTTTTTCTCTTAATTTCACTCAAAAACAAGGCAAATGTTTGATTTTTTTTGTCTCTTAATTTCACTCAAAAACAAGGCATTTGTTTGATTTTCACATGAATTTAACACCGACCGACAAAACGTTTGATTTCTTTCAATTTTTTTTTCTGAATTTCACTCAAAAACAAGGCAATTGTTTGATTTTTTTTTCTCTTAATTTCACTCAAAAACAAGGCAATTGTTTGATTTTCACATGAATTTAACACCGACCGACAAAAAGTTTGTTTTCTTTCAATATTTTTTTTTTCTGAATTTCACTCAAAAACAAGGCAATTTGTTTGATTTTTTTTTTCTCTTAATTTCACTCAAAAACAAGGCAATTGTTTGATTTTCACATGAATTTAACACCGACCGACAAAAAGTTTGATTTCTTTCAATTTTTTTTTTCTGAATTTCACTCAAAAACAAGGCAATTGTGTGATTTTTTTTTCTCTTAATTTCACTCAAAAACAAGGCAATTGTTTGATTTTCACATGAATTTAACACCGACCGACAAAAAGTTTGATTTCTTTCAATATTTTTTTTTTCTGAATTTCATTTATAACAAGGCAATTGTTTGATTTTTTTTTTCTCTTAATTTCACTTAAAAACAAAGCAATTGTTTGATTTTCACATGAATTTAACACCGACCGACAAAAAGTTTGATTTCTTTCATTTTTTTTTTCTGGATTTCACTCAAAAACAAGGCAATTGTTTGATTTTTTTTTCTCTTAATTTCACTCAAAAACAAGGCAATTGTTTGATTTTCACATGAATTTAACACCGACCGACAAAAAGTTTGATTTCTTTCAATATTTTTTTTTCTGAATTTCACTCAAAATCAAGGCAATTGTTTGATTTTTTTTTTCTCTTAATTTCACTCAAAAACAAGGCAAATGTTTGATTTTTTTTTGTCTCTTAATTTCACTCAAAAACAAGGCATTTGTTTGATTTTCACATGAATTTAACACCGACCGACAAAACGTTTGATTTCTTTCAATTTTTTTTTCTGAATTTCACTCAAAAACAAGGCAATTGTTTGATTTTTTTTTCTCTTCATTTCACTCAAAAACAAGGCAATTGTTTGATTTTCACATGAATTTAACACCGACCGACAAAAAATTTGATTTCTTTCGATATTATTTTTTTCTGAATTTCACTCAAAAACAAGGCAATTGTTTGATTTTTTTTTCTCTTAATTTCACTCAAAAACAAGGCAATTGTTTGATTTTCACATGAATTTAACACCGACCGACAAAAAGTTTGATTTCTTTCATTTTTTTTTTCCGAATTTCACTCAAAAACAAGGCAATTAAGGATATTGGCTATAGTCTAAATTATAACAAGTTGGCAATGATCACTAACCCTCTCAGGCAATTATTTATATTCTGCTCCGTTGACATTTCAGGTTTGGATACATACTGGATGTATGATGCTGCCGCTCAAAAGCTGTTATGTTTGCCCGCCCGCCGCTGATTGCTTTCGTCTATTTTAACATGGTAAGTGTCAAAAGCAAATTTTATATATACTATAATATATTCATAGTCTTCTTTGGCCAAACAAAAATCCATTTACCAGTGGAACAATCGATTTTATTTGTTCCATAATAGAAATAGGGGACCACCGTGTCTGTCTGTCTGTCTGACCTTTGAAGGGCAGCCATGTTTGGAACTGTAATGTGTAGCCGTAAATTTTCACAAAAGTCTCACCAAGTGTCTGAAACGAAAATAAGCGATAAATTACCTACGTTAATAGATATCTAATACATTTCAAACGCAGATTGGTGGGTTGCTGAAACCTTTAAAAAACTGACAGTTTGTCAACACTGTTATCAAGTTAATTAACATTAACTAGCTAATAAATTGCCACATGTCCATGTGATATTATTTATCAAATTCATATTATTGAGAACAACTAAATATTAAGTTATGTATAAGTGTTACATAATATTTTGATGTATGAATTGTGTGTGTTTAATCTGTAAACTCCATAGAAATGGTAAACATTCTACATTTACATAATATTAACTTTTTCATAAATTACACTGCCATCAGGGTGGAACTAAATTAACAGTTACAATTTTGTAAATTGCATAAGGATCGCATTGAAATATTTGATTGTTGAGAGGCTTTTTGTTTTTCAATAATTATAATATGCACTGATCAATACACTATACAATAATATATAACTTGATCCATCCTCCGCTCTTGTATTTATTCGCTTACAAATTATTTATTATAACCGTCATCTCGATATTCGAAACGTTCGAAACGTAGCTCGTCGTGTGTGGCCCGTAAATGTAAACAAGAAGCGTGTGCGATATCATTATTAATGCATAGTTATACGTACAAAAACAAGGCAATTGTTTGATTTTTTTTTCTCTTAATTTCACTCAAAAACAAGGCAATTGTTTGATTTTCACATGAATTTAACACCGACCGACAAAAAGTTTGTTTTCTTTCAATATTTTTTTTTCTGAATTTCACTCAAAAACAAGGCAATTGTTTGATTTTTTTTTCTCTTCATTTCACTCAAAAACAAGGCAATTGTTTGATTTTCACATGAATTTAACACCGACCGACAAAAAGTTTGATTTCTTTCATTTTTTTTTTTCCGAATTTCACTCAAAAACTAGGCAATTAAGGATATTGGCTATAGTCTAAATTATAACAAGTTGGCAATGATCACTAACCCTCTCAGGCAATTATTTATATTCTGGTCCGTTGACATTTCAGGTTTGGATACATACTGGATGTATGATGCTGCCGCTCAAAAGCTGTTATGTTTGCCCGCCCGCCGCTGATTGCTTTCGTCTATTTTAACATGGTAAGTGTCAAAAGCAAATTTTATATTTAGTATAATATATTCATAGTCTTCTTTGGCCAAACAAAAATCCATTTACCAGTGGAACAATCGATTTTATTTGTTCCATAATAGAAATAGGGGACCACCGTGTCTGTCTGTCTGTCTGACCTTTGAAGGGCAGCCATGTTTGGAACTGTAATGTGTAGCCGTAAATTTTCACAAAAGTCTCACCAAGTGTCTGAAACGAAAATAAGCGATAAATTACCTACGTTAATAGATTGCTAATACATTTCAAACGCAGATTGGTGGGTTGCTGAAACCTTCAAAAAGCTGACTGTTTGTCAACACTGTTATCAAGTTAATTAACATTAACTAGCTAATAAATTGCCACATGTCCATGTGATTTTATTTATCAAATTCATATTATTGAGAACAACTAAATATTAAGTTATGTATAAGTGTTACATAATATTTTGATATATGACTGTGTGTGTGTTTAATCTGTAAACTCCATAGAAATGGTAAACATTCTACATTTACATAATATTAACTCTTTCATAAATTACACTGCCATCAGGGTGGAACTAAATTAACAGTTACAATTTTGTAAATTGCATAAGGATCGCATTGAAATATTTGATTGTTGAGAGGCTATTTGTTTTTCAATAATTATAATATGCACTGATCAATACACTATACAATAATATATAACTTGATCCATCCTCCGCTCTTGTATTTATTCGCTTACAAATTATTTATTATAACCGTCATCTCGATATTCTAAACGTTCGAAACGTAGCTCGTCGTGTGTGGCCCGTAAATGTAAACAAGAAGCGTATCATTATTAATGCATAGTTATACGTACCAAAACAAGGTAATTGTTTGATTTTTTTTTCTCTTAATTTCACTCAAAAACAAGGCAATTGTTTGATTTTCACATGAATTTAACACCGACCGACAAAAAGTTTGATTTCTTAAAATTTTTTTTTATTCTGAATTTCACTCAAAAACAAGGCAATTAAGGATATTGGCTATAGTCTAAATTATAACAAGTTGGCAATGATCACTAACCATCTCACGCAATTATTTATATTCTGCTCCGTTGACATTTCAGGTTTGGATAGATACTGGATGTTTGATGCTGCCGATCAAAAGCTGTTATGTTTGCCCGCCCGCCGCTGATTGCTTTCGTCTATTTTAACATGGTAAGTGTCAAAAGCAAATTTTATATATAGTATAATATATTCATAGTCTTCTTTGGCCAAACAAAAATCCATTTACCAGTGGAACAATCGATTTTATTTGTTCCATAATAGAAATAGGGGACCACCGTGTCTGTCTGTCTGTCTGACCTTTGAAGGGCAGCCATGTTTGGAACTGTAATGTGTAGCCGAAGTGAAATTTTCACAAAAGTCTCACCAAGTGTCTGAAACGAAAATTAGCGATAAATTACCTACGTTAATAGATTGCTAATACATTTTCAAACGCAGATTGGTGGGTTGCTGAAACCTTCAAAAACTGACTGTTTGTCAACACTGTTATCAAGTTAATTAACATTAACTAGCTAATAAATTGCCACATGTCCATGTGATATTATTAATCAAATTCATATTATTGAGAACAACTAATTATCAAGTTATGTATAAGTGTTACATAATATTTTGATATATGACTGTGTGTGTGTTTAATCTGTAAACTCCATAGAAATGGTAAACATTCTACATTTACATAATATTAACTTTTTCATAAATTACACTGCCATCAGGGTGGAGCTAAATTAACAGTTACAATTTTGTAAATTGCATAAGGATCGCATTGAAATATTTGATTGTTGAGAGGCTATTTGTTTTTCAATAATTATAATATGCACTGATCAATACACTATACAATAATATATAACTTGATCCATCCTCCGCTCTTGTATTTATTCGCTTACAAATTATTTATTATAACCGTCATCTCGATATTCGAAACGTTCGAAACGTAGCTCGTCGTGTGTGGCCCGTAAATGTAAACAAGAAGCGTGTGCGATATCATTATAAATGCATAGTTATACGTACAAAAACAAGGCAATTGTTTGATTTTCACATGAATTTAACACCGACCGACAAAAAGTTTGTTTTCTTTCAATATTTTTTTTTCTGAATTTCACTCAAAAACAAGGCAATTGTTCGATTTTTTTTTTCTCTTAATTTCACTCCAAAACAAGGCAATTGTTTGATTTTCACATGAATTTAACACCGACCGACAAAAAGTTTGATTTCTTTCAATTTTTTTTTTCTGAATTTCACTCAAAAACAAGGCAATTGTGTGATTTTTTTTCTCTTAATTTCACTAAAAAACAAGGCAATTGTTTGATTTTCACATGAATTTAACACTGACCGACAAAAAGTTTGATTTCATTCAATATTTTTTTTTTCTGAATTTCACTCAAAAACAAGGCAATTGTTTGATTTTATTTTTCTCTTAATTTCACTCAAAAACAAGGCAATTGTTTGATTTTCACATGAATTTAACACCGACCGACAAAAAGTTTGTTTTCTTTCAATATTTTTTTTTTCTGAATTTCACTCAAAAACAAGGCAATTGTTTGATTTTTTTTGTCTCTTAATTTCACTCATAAACAAGGCAATTGTTTGATTTTCACATGAATTTAACACCGACCGACAAAAAGATTGATTTCTTTCAATTTTTTTTTTCTGAATTTCACTCAAAAACAAGGCAATTGTTTGATTTTCACATGAATTTAACACCGACCGACAAAAAGTTTGATATCTTTCAATTTTTTTTTTCTGAATTTCACTCAAAAACAAGGCAATTGTTTGATTTTCACATGAATTTAACACCGACCGACAAAAAGTTTGATTTCTTTCAATTTTTTTTTCTGAATTTCACTCAAAAACAAGGCAATTGTTTGATTTTTTTTTCTCTTCATTTCACTCAAAAACAAGGCAATTGTTTGATTTTCACATGAATTTAACACCGACCGACAAAAAATTTGATTTCTTTCAATATTATTTTTTTCCGAATTTCACTCAAAAACAAGGCAATTAAGGATATTGGCTATAGTCTAAATTATAACAAGTTGGCAATGATCACTAACCCTCTCAGGCAATTATTTATATTCTGCTCCGTTGACATTTCAGGTTTGGATACATACTGGATGTATGATGCTGCCGCTCAAAAGCTGTTATGTTTGCCCGCCCGCCGCTGATTGCTTTCGTCTATTTTAACATGGTAAGTGTCAAAAGCAAATTTTATATATAGTATAATATATTCATAGTCTTCTTTGGCCAAACAAAAATCCATTTACCAGTGGAACAATCGATTTTATTTGTTCCATAATAGAAATAGGGGACCACCGTGTCTGTCTGTCTGTCTGACCTTTGAAGGGCAGCCATGTTTGGAACTGTAATGTGTAGCCGTAAATTTTCACAAAAGTCTCACCAAGTGTCTGAAACGAAAATAAGCGATAAATTACCTACGTTAATAGATTGCTAATACATTTCAAACGCAGATTGGTGGGTTGCTGAAACCTTTAAAAAGCTGACTGTTTGTCAACACTGTTATCAAGTTAATTAACATTAACTAGCTAATAAATTGCCAAATGTCCATGTGATTTTATTTATCAAATTCATATTATTGAGAACAACTAAATATTTAGTTATGTATAAGTGTTACATAATATTTTGATATATGACTGTGTGTGTGTTTAATCTGTAAACTCCATAGAAATGGTAAACATTCTACATTTACATAATATTAACTCTTTCATAAATAACACTGCCATCAGGGTGGAACTAAATTAACAGTTACAATTTTGTAAATTGCATAAGGATCGCATTGAAATATTTGATTGTTGAGAGGCTATTTGTTTTTCAATAATTATAATATGCACTGATCAATACACTATACAATAATATATAACTTGATCCATCCTCCGCTCTTGTATTTATTCGCTTACAAATTATTTATTATAACCGTCATCTCGATATTCTAAACGTTCGAAACGTAGCTCGTCGTGTGTGGCCCGTAAATGTAAACAAGAAGCGTATCATTATTAATGCATAGTTATACGTACCAAAACAAGGTAATTGTTTGATTTTTTTTTCTCTTAATTTCACTCAAAAACAAGGCAATTGTTTGATTTTCACATGAATTTAACACCGACCGACAAAAAGTTTGATTTCTTTCATTTTTTTTTTTCCGAATTTCATTCAAAAACAAGGCAATTAAGGATATTGGCTATAGTCTAAATTATAACAAGTTGGCAATGATCACTAACCCTCTCAGGCAATTATTTATATTCTGCTCCGTTGACATTTCAGGTTTGGATACATACTGGATGTATGATGCTGCCGCTCAAAAGCTGTTATGTTTGCCCGCCCGCCGCTGATTGCTTTCGTCTATTTTAACATGGTAAGTGTCAAAAGCAAATTTTATATATAGTATAATATATTCATAGTCTTCTTTGGCCAAACAAAAATCCATTTACCAGTGGAACAATCGATTTTATTTGTTCCATAATAGAAATAGGGGACCACCGTGTCTGTCTGTCTGTCTGACCTTTGAAGGGCAGCCATGTTTGGAACTGTAATGTGTAGCCGTAAATTTTCACAAAAGTCTCACCAAGTGTCTGAAACGAAAATAAGCGATAAATTACCTACGTTAATAGATTGCTAATACATTTCAAACGCAGATTGGTGGGTTGCTGAAACCTTTAAAAAGCTGACTATTTGTCAACACTGTTATCAAGTTAATTAACATTAACTAGCTAATAAATTGCCACATGTCCATGTGATTTTATTTATCAAATTCATATTATTGAGAACAACTAAATATTAAGTTATGTATAAGTGTTACATAATATTTTGATATATGACTTTGTGTGTGTTTAATCTGTAAACTCCATAGAAATGGTAAACATTCTACATTTACATAATATTAACTCTTTCATAAATTACACTGCCATCAGGGTGGAACTAAATTAACAGTTACAATTTTGTAAATTGCATAAGGATCGCATTGAAATATTTGATTGTTGAGAGGCTATTTGTTTTTCAATAATTATAATATGCACTGATCAATACACTATACAATAATATATAACTTGATCCATCCTCCGCTCTTGTATTTATTCGCTTACAAATTATTTATTATAACCGTCATCTCGATATTCTAAACGTTCGAAACGTAGCTCGTCGTGTGTGGCCCGTAAATGTAAACAAGAAGCGTATCATTATTAATGCATAGTTATACGTACCAAAACAAGGTAATTGTTTGATTTTTTTTTCTCTTAATTTCACTCAAAAACAAGGCAATTAAGGATATTGGCTATAGTCTAAATTATAACAAGTTGGCAATGATCACTAACCATCTCACGCAATTATTTATATTCTGCTCCGTTGACATTTCAGGTTTGGATAGATACTGGATGTTTGATGCTGCCGATCAAAAGCTGTTATGTTTGCCCGCCCGCCGCTGATTGCTTTCGTCTATTTTAACATGGTAAGTGTCAAAAGCAAATTTTATATATAGTATAATATATTCATAGTCTTCTTTGGCCAAACAAAAATCCATTTACCAGTGGAACAATCGATTTTATTTGTTCCATAATAGAAATAGGGGACCACCGTGTCTGTCTGTCTGTCTGACCTTTGAAGGGCAGCCATGTTCGGAACTGTAATGTGTAGCCGAAGTGAAATTTTCACAAAAGTCTCACCAAGTGTCTGAAACGAAAATTAGCGATAAATTACCTACGTTAATAGATTGCTAATACATTTTCAAACGCAGATTGGTGGGTTGCTGAAACCTTCAAAAACTGACTGTTTGTCAACACTGTTATCAAGTTAATTAACATTAACTAGCTAATAAATTGCCACATGTCCATGTGATATTATTAATCAAATTCATATTATTGAGAACAACTAATTATCAAGTTATGTATAAGTGTTACATAATATTTTGATATATGACTGTGTGTGTGTTTAATCTGTAAACTCCATAGAAATGGTAAACATTCTACATTTACATAATATTAACTTTTCATAAATTACACTGCCATCAGGGTGGAGCTAAATTAACAGTTACAATTTTGTAAATTGCATAAGGATCGCATTGAAATATTTGATTGTTGAGAGGCTATTTGTTTTTCAATAATTATAATATGCACTGATCAATACACTATACAATAATATATAACTTGATCCATCCTCCGCTCTTGTATTTATTCGCTTACAAATTATTTATTATAACCGTCATCTCGATATTCGAAACGTTCGAAACGTAGCTCGTCGTGTGTGGCCCGTAAATGTAAACAAGAAGCGTGTGCGATATCATTATTAATGCATAGTTATACGTACAAGAACAAGGCAATTGTTTGATTTTCACATGAATTTAACACCGACCGACAAAAAGTTTGTTTTCTTTCAATATTTTTTTTTCTGAATTTCACTCAAAAACAAGGCAATTGTTCGATTTTTTTTTTCTCTTAATTTCACTCCAAAACAAGGCAATTGTTTGATTTTCACATGAATTTAACACCGACCGACAAAAAGTTTGATTTCTTTCAATTTTTTTTTTCTGAATTTCACTCAAAAACAAGGCAATTGTGTGATTTTTTTTCTCTTAATTTCACTAAAAAACAAGGCAATTGTTTGATTTTCACATGAATTTAACACTGACCGACAAAAAGTTTGATTTCATTCAATATTTTTTTTTTCTGAATTTCACTCAAAAACAAGGCAATTGTTTGATTTTATTTTTCTCTTAATTTCACTCAAAAACAAGGCAATTGTTTGATTTTCACATGAATTTAACACCGACCGACAAAAAGTTTGTTTTCTTTCAATATTTTTTTTTTCTGAATTTCACTCAAAAACAAGGCAATTGTTTGATTTTTTTTGTCTCTTAATTTCACTCATAAACAAGGCAATTGTTTGATTTTCACATGAATTTAACACCGACCGACAAAAAGATTGATTTCTTTCAATTTTTTTTTTCTGAATTTCACTCAAAAACAAGGCAATTATTTGATTTTCACATGAATTTAACACCGACCGACAAAAAGTTTGATATCTTTCAATTTTTTTTTTTCTGAATTTCACTCAAAAACAAGGCAATTGTTTGATTTTCACATGAATTTAACACCGACCGACAAAAGGTTTGATTTCTTTCAATTTTTTTTTCTGAATTTCACTCAAAAACAAGGCAATTGTTTGATTTTTTTTTCTCTTCATTTCACTCAAAAACAAGGCAATTGTTTGATTTTCACATGAATTTAACACCGACCGACAAAAAATTTGATTTCTTTCAATATTATTTTTTTCCGAATTTCACTCAAAAACAAGGCAATTAAGGATATTGGCTATAGTCTAAATTATAACAAGTTGGCAATGATCACTAACCCTCTCAGGCAATTATTTATATTCTGCTCCGTTGACATTTCAGGTTTGGATACATACTGGATGTATGATGCTGCCGCTCAAAAGCTGTTATGTTTGCCCGCCCGCCGCTGATTGCTTTCGTCTATTTTAACATGGTAAGTGTCAAAAGCAAATTTTATATATAGTATAATATATTCATAGTCTTCTTTGGCCAAACAAAAATCCATTTACCAGTGGAACAATCGATTTTATTTGTTCCATAATAGAAATAGGGGACCACCGTGTCTGTCTGTCTGTCTGACCTTTGAAGGGCAGCCATGTTTGGAACTGTAATGTGTAGCCGTAAATTTTCACAAAAGTCGCACCAAGTGTCTGAAACGAAAATAAGCGATAAATTACCTACGTTAATAGATTGCTAATACATTTCAAACGCAGATTGGTGGGTTGCTGAAACCTTTAAAAAACTGACTGTTTGTCAAAACTGTTATCAAGTTAATTAACATTAACTAGCTAATAAATTGCCACATGTCCATGTGATATTATTTATCAAATTCATATTATTGAGAACAACTAAATATTAAGTTATGTATAAGTGTTACATAATATTTTGATGTATGACTGTGTGTGTGTTTAATCTGTAAACTCCATAGAAATGGTAAACATTCTACATTTACATAATATTAACTTTTTCATAAATTACACTGCCATCAGGGTGGAATTAAATTAACAGTTACAATTTTGTAAATTGCATAAGGATCGCATTGAAATATTTGATTGTTGAGAGGCTATTTGTTTTTCAATAATTATAATATGCACTGATCAATACACTATACAATAATAAATAACTTGATCCATCCTCCGCTCTTGTATTTATTCGCTTACAAATTATTTATTATAACCGTCATCTCGATATTCGAAACGTTCGAAACGAAGCTCGTCGTGTGTGGCCCGTAAATGTAAACAAGAAGCGTGTGCGATATCATAATTAATGCATAGTTATACGTACAAAAACAAGGCGATTGTTTGATTTTTTTTTCTCTTAATTTCACTCAAAAACAAGGCAATTATTTGATTTTCACATGAATTTAACACCGACCGACAAAAAGTTTGTTTTCATTCAATATTTTTTTTTTCTGAATTTCACTCAAAAACAAGGCAATTGTTTGTTTTTTTTTCTCTTAATTTCACTCAAAAACAAGGCAATTGTTTGATTTTTTTTTTCTCTTAATTTCACTCAAAAACAAGGCAATTGTTTGATTTTCACATGAATTTAACACCGACCGACAAAAAGTTTGATTTCTTTCAATTTTTTTTTTTCTGAATTTCACTCAAAAACAAGGCAATTAAGGATATTGGCTATAGTCTAAATTATAACAAGTTGGCAATGATCACTAACCATCTCACGCAATTATTTATATTCTGCTCCGTTGACATTTCCGGTTTGGATAGATACTGAATGTATGATGCTGCCGATCAAAAGCTGTTATGTTTGCCCGCCCGCCGCTGATTGCTTTCGTCTATTTTAACATGGTAAGTGTCAAAAGCAAATTTTATATATAGTATAATATATTCATAGTCTTCTTTGGCCAAACAAAAATCGATTTACCAGTAGAACAATCGATTTTATTTGTTCCATAATAGAAATAGGGGACCACCGTGTCTGTCTGTCTGTCTGACCTTTGAAGGGCAGCCATGTTTGGAACTGTAATGTGTAGCCGTAAATTTTCACAAAAGTCTCACCAAGTGTCTGAAACGAAAATTAGCGATAAATTACCTACGTTAATAGATTGCTAATACATTTTCAAACGCAGATTGGTGGGTTGCTGAAACCTTCAAAAACTGACTGTTTGTCAACACTGTTATCAAGTTAATTAACATTAACTAGCTAATAAATTGCCACATGTCCATGTGATATTATTAATCAAATTCATATTATTGAGAACAACTAATTATCAAGTTATGTATAAGTGTTACATAATATTTTGATATATGACTGTGTGTGTGTTTAATCTGTAAACTCCATAGAAATGGTAAACATTCTACATTTACATAATATTAACTTTTTCATAAATTACACTGCCATCAGGGTGGAACTAAATTAACAGTTACAATTTTGTAAATTGCATAAGGATCGCATTCAAATATTTGATTGTTGAGAGGCTATTTGTTTTTCAATAATTATAATATGCACTGATCAATACACTATACAATAATATATAACTTGATCCATCCTCCGCTCTTGTATTTATTCGCTTACAAATTATTTATTATAACCGTCATCTCGATATTCGAAACGTTCGAAACGTAGCTCGTCGTGTGTGGCCCGTAAATGTAAACAAGAAGCATGTGCGATATCATTATTAATGCATAGTTATACGTACAAAAACAAGGCAATTGTTTGATTTTCACATGAATTTAACACCGACCGACAAAAAGTTTGTTTTCTTTCAATATTTTTTTTTTCTGCATTTCACTCAAAAACAAGGCAATTGTTCGATTTTTTTTTCTCTTAATTTCACTCCAAAACAAGGCAATTGTTTGATTTTCACATGAATTTAACACCGACCGACAAAAAGTTTGATTTCTTTCAATTTTTTTTTTTCTGAATTTCACTCAAAAACAAGGCAATTGTGTGACTTTTTTTTTCTCTTAATTTCACTCAAAAACAAGGCAATTGTTTGATTTTCACATGAATTTAACACCGACCGACAAAAAGTTTGATTTCTTCCAATTTTTTTTTTCTCTTAATTTCACTCAAAAACAAGGCAATTGTTTGATTTTCACATGAATTTAACACCGACCGACAAAAAGTTTGATTTCTTTCAATTTTTTTTTTCTGAATTTCACTCAAAAACAAGGCAATTGTTTGATTTTCACATGAATTTAACACCGACCGACAAAAAGTTTGATTTCTTTCAATTTTTTTTTCTGAATTTCACTCAAAAACAAGGCAATTGTTTGATTTTTTTTTCTCTTCATTTCACTCAAAAACAAGGCAATTGTTTGATTTTCACATGAATTTAACACTGACCGACAAAAAGTTTGATTTCATTCAATATTTTTTTTTTCTGAATTTCACTCAAAAACAAGGCAATTGTTTGATTTTATTTTTCTCTTAATTTCACTCAAAAACAAGGCAATTGTTTGATTTTCACATGAATTTAACACCGACCGACAAAAAGTTTGTTTTCTTTCAATATTTTTTTTTTCTGAATTTCACTCAAAAACAAGGCAATTGTTTGATTTTTTTTGTCTCTTAATTTCACTCATAAACAAGGCAATTGTTTGATTTTCACATGAATTTAACACCGACCGACAAAAAGATTGATTTCTTTCAATTTTTTTTTTCTGAATTTCACTCAAAAACAAGGCAATTGTTTGATTTTCACATGAATTTAACACCGACCGACAAAAAGTTTGATTTCTTTCAATTTTTTTTTTTCTGAATTTCACTCAAAAACAAGGCAATTGTTTGATTTTCACATGAATTTAACACCGACCGACAAAAAGTTTGATTTCTTTCAATTTTTTTTTCTGAATTTCACTCAAAAACAAGGCAATTGTTTGATTTTTTTTTCTCTTCATTTCACTCAAAAACAAGGCAATTGTTTGATTTTCACATGAATTTAACACCGACCGACAAAAAATTTGATTTCTTTCAATATTATTTTTTTCCGAATTTCACTCAAAAACAAGGCAATTAAGGATATTGGCTATAGTCTAAATTATAACAAGTTGGCAATGATCACTAACCCTCTCAGGCAATTATTTATATTCTGCTCCGTTGACATTTCAGGTTTGGATACATACTGGATGTATGATGCTGCCGATCAAAAGCTGTTATGTTTGCCCGCCCGCCGCTGATTGCTTTCGTCTATTTTAACATGGTAAGTGTCAAAAGCAAATTTTATATATAGTATAATATATTCATAGTCTTCTTTGGCCAAACAAAAATCGATTTACCAGTGGAACAATCGATTTTAATTGTTCCATAATAGAAATAGGGGACCACCGTGTCTGTCTGTCTGTCTGACCTTTGAAGGGCAGCCATGTTTGGAACTGTAATGTGTAGCCGAAGTGAAATTTTCACAAAAGTCTCACCAAGTGTCTGAAACGTAAATAAGCGATAAATTACCTACGTTAATAGATTGCTAACACATTTCAAACGCAGATTGGTGGGTTGCTGAAACCTTTAAAAAACTGACTGTTTGTCAACACTGTTATCAAGTTAATTAACATTAACTAGCTAATAAATTGCCACATGTCCATGTGATATTATTTATCAAATTCATATTATTGAGAACAACTAAATATTAAGTTATGTATAAGTGTTACATAATATTTTGATGTATGACTGTGTGTGTGTTTAATCTGTAAACTCCATAGAAATGGTAAACATTCTACATTTACATAATATTAACTTTTTCATAAATTACACTGCCATCAGGGTGGAATTAAATTAACAGTTACAATTTTGTAAATTGCATAAGGATCGCATTAAAATATTTGATTGTTGCGAGGCTATTTGTTTTTCAATAATTATAATATGCACTGATCAATACACTATACAATAATATATAACTTGATCCATCCTCCGCTCTTGTATTTATTCGCTTACAAATTATTTATTATAACCGTCATCTCGATATTCGAAACGTTCGAAACGTAGCTCGTCGTGTGTGGCCCGTAAATGTAAACAAGAAGCGTGTGCGATATCATAATTAATGCATAGTTATACGTACAAAAACAAGGCGATTGTTTGATTTTTTTTTCTCTTAATTTCACTCAAAAACAAGGCAATTATTTGATTTTCACATGAATTTAACACCGACCGACAAAAAGTTTGTTTTCATTCAATATTTTTTTTTTCTGAATTTCACTCAAAAACAAGGCAATTGTTTGTTTTTTTTTCTCTTAATTTCACTCAAAAACAAGGCAATTGTTTGATTTTTTTTTGCTCTTAATTTCACTCAAAAACAATGCAATTGTTTGATTTTCACATGAATTTAACACCGACCGACAAAAAGTTTGATTTCTTTCAATTTTTTTTTTCTGAATTTCACTCAAAAACAAGGCAATTAAGGATATTGGCTATAGTCTAAATTATAACAAGTTGGCAATGATCACTAACCATCTCACGCAATTATTTATATTCTGCTCCGTTGACATTTCAGGTTTGGATAGATACTGAATGTATGATGCTGCCGATCAAAAGCTGTTATGTTTGCCCGCCCGCCGCTGATTGCTTTCGTCTATTTTAACATGGTAAGTGTCAAAAGCAAATTTTATATATAGTATAATATATTCATAGTCTTCTTTGGCCAAACAAAAATCGATTTACCAGTGGAACAATCGATTTTAATTGTTCCATAATAGAAATAGGGGACCACCGTGTCTGTCTGTCTGTCTGACCTTTGAAGGGCAGCCATGTTTGGAACTGTAATGTGTAGCCGAAGTGAAATTTTCACAAAAGTCTCACCAAGTGTCTGAAACGAAAATTAGCGATAAATTACCTACGTTAATAGATTGCTAATACATTTTCAAACGCAGATTGGTGGGTTGCTGAAACCTTCAAAAACTGACTGTTTGTCAACACTGTTATCAAGTTAATTAACATTAACTAGCTAATAAATTGCCACATGTCCATGTGATATTATTAATCAAATTCATATTATTGAGAACAACTAATTATCAAGTTATGTATAAGTGTTACATAATATTTTGATATATGACTGTGTGTGTGTTTAATCTGTAAACTCCATAGAAATGGTAAACATTCTACATTTACATAATATTAACTTTTTCATAAATTACACTGCCATCAGGGTGGAACTAAATTAACAGTTACAATTTTGTAAATTGCATAAGGATCGCATTGAAATATTTGATTGTTGAGAGGCTATTTGTTTTTCAATAATTATAATATGCACTGATCAATACACTATACAATAATATATAACTTGATCCATCCTCCGCTCTTGTATTTATTCGCTTACAAATTATTTATTATAACCGTCATCTCGATATTCGAAACGTTCGAAACGTAGCTCGTCGTGTGTGGCCCGTAAATGTAAACAAGAAGCGTGTGCGATATCATAATTAATGCATAGTTATACGTACAAAAACAAGGCAATTGTTTGATTTTCACATGAATTTAACACCGACCGACAAAAAGTTTGTTTTCTTTCAATATTTTTTTTTCTGAATTTCACTCAAAAACAAGGCAATTGTTCGATTTTTTTTTCTCTTAATTTCACTCCAAAACAAGGCAATTGTTTGATTTTCACATGAATTTAACACCGACCGACAAAAAGTTTGATTTCTTTCAATTTTTTTTTTCTGAATTTCACTCAAAAACAAGGCAATTGTTTGATTTTCACATGAATTTAACACCGACCGACAAAAAGTTTGATTTCTTCCAATATTTTTTTTTTCTGAATTTCACTCAAAAACAAGGCAATTGTGTGATTTTTTTTTTCTCTTAATTTCACTCAAAAACAAGGCAATTGTTTGATTTTCACATGAATTTAACACCGACCGACAAAAAGTTTGTTTTCTTTCAATATTTTTTTTTTCAGAATTTCACTCAAAAACAAGGCAATTGTTTGATTTTTTTTTCTCTTAATTTCACTCAAAAACAAGGCAATTGTTTGATTTTCACATGAATTTAACACCGACCGACAAAAAGTTTGATTTCTTTCAATTTTTTTTTTTCTGAATTTCACTCAAAAACAAGGCAATTGTGTGATTTTTTTTTTCTCTTAATTTCACTCAAAAACAAGGCAATTGTTTGATTTTCACATGAATTTAACACCGACCGACAAAAAGTTTGATTTCTTTCAATATTTTTTTTTTCTGAATTTCACTCAAAATCAAGGCAATTGTTTGATTTTTTTTTCTCTTAATTTCACTCAAAAACAAGGCAATTGTTTGATTTTTTTTTTCTGAATTTCACTCAAAAACAAGGCAATTGTTTGATTTTCACATGAATTTAACACCGACCGACAAAAAGTTTGATTTCTTTCAATTTTTTTTTCTGAATTTCACTCAAAAACAAGGCAATTGTTTGATTTTTTTTTCTCTTCATTTCACTCAAAAACAAGGCAATTGTTTGATTTTCACATGAATTTAACACCGACCGACAAAAAGTTTGATTTCTTTCATTTTTTTTTTCCGAATTTTTACTCAAAAACAAGGCAATTAAGGATATTGGCTATAGTCTAAATTATAACAAGTTGGCAATGATCACTAACCCTCTCAGGCAATTATTTATATTCTGCTCCGTTGACATTTCAGGTTTGGATACATACTGGATGTATGATGCTGCCGCTCAAAAGCTGTTATGTTTGCCCGCCCGCCGCTGATTGCTTTCGTCTATTTTAACATGGTAAGTGTCAAAAGCAAATTTTATATATAGTATAATATATTCATAGTCTTCTTTGGCCAAACAAAAATCCATTTACCAGTGGAACAATCGATTTTATTTGTTCCATAATAGAAATAGGGGACCACCGTGTCTGTCTGTCTGTCTGACCTTTGAAGGGCAGCCATGTTTGGAACTGTAATGTGTAGCCGTAAATTTTCACAAAAGTCTCACCAAGTGTCTGAAACGAAAATAAGCGATAAATTACTTACGTTAATAGATTGCTAATACATTTCAAACGCAGATTGGTGGGTTGCTGAAACCTTTAAAAAGCTGACTGTTTGTCAACACTGTTATCAAGTTAATTAACATTAACTAGCTAATAAATTGCCAAATGTCCATGTGATTTTATTTATCAAATTCATATTATTGAGAACAACTAAATATTTAGTTATGTATAAGTGTTACATAATATTTTGATATATGACTGTGTGTGTGTTTAATCTGTAAACTCCATAGAAATGGTAAACATTCTACATTTACATAATATTAACTCTTTCATAAATTACACTGCCATCAGGGTGGAACTAAATTAACAGTTACAATTTTGTAAATTGCATAAGGATCGCATTGAAATATTTGATTGTTGAGAGGCTATTTGTTTTTCAATAATTATAATATGCACTGATCAATACACTATACAATAATATATAACTTGATCCATCCTCCGCTCTTGTATTTATTCGCTTACAAATTATTTATTATAACCGTCATCTCGATATTCTAAACGTTCGAAACGTAGCTCGTCGTGTGTGGCCCGTAAATGTAAACAAGAAGCGTATCATTATTAATGCATAGTTATACGTACCAAAACAAGGTAATTGTTTGATTTTTTTTTCGCTTAATTTCACTCAAAAACAAGGCAATTGTTTGATTTTCACATGAATTTAACACCGACCGACAAAAAGTTTGATTTCTTTCAATATTTTTTTTTTCTGAATTTCACTCAAAATCAAGGCAATTGTTTGATTTTTTTTTTCTCTTAATTTCACTCAAAAACAAGGCAAATGTTTGATTTTTTTTTTCTCTTAATTTCACTCAAAAACAAGGCAATTGTTTGATTTTCACATGAATTTAACACCGACCGACAAAAAGTTTGATTTCTTTAAATTTTTTTTTTATTCTGAATTTCACTCAAAAACAAGGCAATTAAGGATATTGGCTATAGTCTAAATTATAACAAGTTGGCAATGATCACTAACCATCTCACGCAATTATTTATATTCTGCTCCGTTGACATTTCAGGTTTGGATAGATACTGGATGTATGATGCTGCCGATCAAAAGCTGTTATGTTTGCCCGCCCGCCGCTGATTGCTTTCGTCTATTTTAACATGGTAAGTGTCAAAAGCAAATTTTATATATAGTATAATATATTCATAGTCTTCTTTGGCCAAACAAAAATCCATTTACCAGTGGAACAATCGATTTTATTTGTTCCATAATAGAAATAGGGGACCACCGTGTCTGTCTGTCTGTCTGACCTTTGAAGGGCAGCCATGTTTGGAACTGTAATGTGTAGCCGAAGTGAAATTTTCACAAAAGTCTCACCAAGTGTCTGAAACGAAAATTAGCGATAAATTACCTACGTTAATAGATTGCTAATACATTTTCAAACGCAGATTGGTGGGTTGCTGAAACCTTCAAAAACTGACTGTTTGTCAACACTGTTATCAAGTTAATTAACATTAACTAGCTAATAAATTGCCACATGTCCATGTGATATTATTAATCAAATTCATATTATTGAGAACAACTAATTATCAAGTTATGTATAAGTGTTACATAATATTTTGATATATGACTGTGTGTGTGTTTAATCTGTAAACTCCATAGAAATGGTAAACATTCTACATTTACATAATATTAACTTTTTCATAAATTACACTGCCATCAGGGTGGAGCTAAATTAACAGTTACAATTTTGTAAATTGCATAAGGATCGCATTGAAATATTTGATTGTTGAGAGGCTATTTGTTTTTCAATAATTATAATATGCACTGATCAATACACTATACAATAATATATAACTTGATCCATCCTCCGCTCTTGTATTTATTCGCTTACAAATTATTTATTATAACCGTCATCTCGATATTCGAAACGTTCGAAACGTAGCTCGTCGTGTGTGGCCCGTAAATGTAAACAAGAAGCGTGTGCGATATCATAATTAATGCATAGTTATACGTACAAAAACAAGGCAATTGTTTGATTTTCACATGAATTTAACACCGACCGACAAAAAGTTTGTTTTCTGAATTTCACTCAAAAACAAGGCAATTGTTCGATTTTTTTTTCTCTTAATTTCACTCCAAAACAAGGCAATTGTTTGATTTTCACATGAATTTAACACCGACCGACAAAAAGTTTGATTTCTTTCAATTTTTTTTTTCTGAATTTCACTCAAAAACAAGGCAATTGTGTGATTTTTTTTCTCTTAATTTCACTCAAAAACAAGGCAATTGTTTGATTTTCACATGAATTTAACACTGACCGACAAAAAGTTTGATTTCATTCAATATTTTTTTTTTCTGAATTTCACTCAAAAACAAGGCAATTGTTTGATTTTATTTTTCTCTTAATTTCACTCAAAAACAAGGCAATTGTTTGATTTTCACATGAATTTAACACCGACCGACAAAAAGTTTGTTTTCTTTCAATATTTTTTTTTTCTGAATTTCACTCAAAAACAAGGCAATTGTTTGATTTTTTTTGTCTCTTAATTTCACTCATAAACAAGGCAATTGTTTGATTTTCACATGAATTTAACACCGACCGACAAAAAGATTGATTTCTTTCAATTTTTTTTTTCTGAATTTCACTCAAAAACAAGGCAATTGTTTGATTTTCACATGAATTTAACACCGACCGACAAAAAGTTTGATATCTTTCAATTTTTTTTTTTCTGAATTTCACTCAAAAACAAGGCAATTGTTTGATTTTCACATGAATTTAACACCGACCGACAAAAAGTTTGATTTCTTTCAATTTTTTTTTCTGAATTTCACTCAAAAACAAGGCAATTGTTTGATTTTTTTTTCTCTTCATTTCACTCAAAAACAAGGCAATTGTTTGATTTTCACATGAATTTAACACCGACCGACAAAAAATTTGATTTCTTTCAATATTATTTTTTTCCGAATTTCACTCAAAAACAAGGCAAGGATATTGGCTATAGTCTAAATTATAACAAGTTGGCAATGATCACTAACCCTCTCAGGCAATTATTTATATTCTGCTCCGTTGACATTTCAGGTTTGGATACATACTGGATTTATGATGCTGCCGCTCAAAAGCTGTTATGTTTGCCCGCCCGCCGCTGATTGCTTTCGTCTATTTTAACATGGTAAGTGTCAAAAGCAAATTTTATATATAGTATAATATATTTGTTTGATAGTTGCTTTGTGTTGAATAAAATCCAGTTACTTTCTCCAAATAATGTAATATTTCCATAAAACTTGGTAATTAACAAAATATATGCGTGAGATGTACACTAGACATTGAATGGCGATTGAATGGCATGTCAACGCAGCTACCCTGCATGGTTCTTTAAATATAAACGCCTGAGGAAAATAAATAACTTGACGGCTTGATGAGAAGATGCTCGACGATAGCGTAGGCGTGAACATCTTCCCCCTCGTTGAAAGAGAAACTTTCAACCTTGAAGATCTAGGGTTGGTAGCGGGCAAAGACGAACCAAAGGACGACGCACGGAACCTCGTGTAGTGTTTAATTCTGCGACTCGGGAAATTCCATCTGGTCCGGGAAAAAGACGAATCATACGCCCAAGACGCCACGATAGTGGTGGTGTATGGTCTTCTTGAAGCAGAACCAAGTCTCCAATATTAAGTTTTGTAAAGTTAGCCTTCCATTTTGTTCGCTGTTGTAGCTCAGATATATAGTCTCGTTGCCACCTTTGCCAAAAATGTTGACGAATTTGTTCAAGACGGGCGTAGCGTTGTAGAGTAATTGGTTTATAGTTTTGTACATCTGGTGCAGGCAGTGCTGTTAGGGGTCTCCCTATAAGAAAGTGCCCAGGGGATAGAGATAAAAAATCGTCTGGGGAGCAGGATAAAGGACACAATGGACGGCTATTCAGGACAGATTCTACTTGCGCAAATAAGGTCGAAATTTCCTCAAATGTGAGGTGGGTGTTACCCATCACGCGTTTTAATAGCGATTTTGATGACTTTATTCCGGCCTCCCATATACCGCCAAAATGAGAAGCGTATGCTGGTGAAAATGAAAATTTTATCTTCTCCTTAATTGCAAAGTCAGATAGAGGGTCAGTTTTTATAAAATCTCCTAATTCCTTAGTTGCAGCAACGAAATTCCTACCGTTATCGCAGAATATTTCGGCTGGCTTTCCGCGGCGAGCTACGAACCTTCGCAATGTCATGACGAAGGCATCCTTAGTTAAGTCACTTACTGCCTCTAGATGTAGACATTTATAACGTAGGCAAACGAACAAACACAAATAACATTTAATGAGCTTCGCACCGCGACCCTTACGATTGAGAATAAGAAAGGGGCCGCCAAAGTCGATTCCTACGGAAATAAAGGGAAAATCTGGAGTGATCCTTTGAGATGGAAGTTGACCCATTTTAGGACACAAAGTTTTACCTTGAATACGTCTACACCGAGCGCAATTAAATACTGTACGACGAGCAAGATGCCTGCCATTGATTGGCCATATGGATTCTCTAACCGTGGCAAGCAACAATTGTGGACCTGCATGTAAATTTTGTAAATGCTCGTGTTCAAATATAAGTTTGGTTAGATGGTGTGAAGAATCTAAAAGAATTGGATGTTTCTTTTCATATGGATAATTACTAGCACCTATTCTTCCACCAACTCTAATTAAGTTGTACTCTCCTAAAAATGGAGACAGAGATAATATTTTTGATTTTGGGTTTAAAGGCTTTCCACTCAATAATGTTTTTAGTTCCGTGTAAAAAGATTGTCTTTGTGCAATGGAGCACAGATAAACAAATGCACTATCTAATTCATCTATTGTTAAAATTCCGCACCGTTTATTACTAGGGTTTTTTAAATTGTATATAAAACGCTTAACATAAGCTACTGCTCTTTGCAGTCTATTTAATTTCGAAAAATTTTGCAAATGCAATATAGGCTCTGTAACAGTAGCTGGAGTAGTTATTATGGATGATGACTGGACATTACCTTTCAATTCTGGCAAAATTTTGCATTTAGACTTAGGATCTAATACAGGCCAGTTTGATTCGTTTTTAAGTAGGTATTTAGGGCCAGACCACCATAGAGTATGGTTTATGAGTTGATTAGCATTAATGCTTCTAGTAATTATATCGGCGCTATTCATTTCGCTAGGTACGTAGGACCACGCTGAAGGCTGCGTTAATTCAAGTATCTCTACAACTCTATTTGCGACAAATGTTTTAAGTTTGCTGGGATGAATTTTAAGCCACCCTAGAACAACCGTAGAGTCGCACCAATGAACGCAACGAGAAGGCTTGTATCGTAATGAATCGATTACATTTTTACATAACCTAGCGGCAAGTAACGCCGCGCATAACTCCAGGCGTGGAATGGTAACGGGTTTCAAAGGTGTAACCTTGGATTTAGCACATAATAATTTAACTGTGATAACATTATTGCAATCTATAGATCTTAAATAGACACATGCTCCCAGACCCCCTAGTGCAGCATCACTAAATGAATGCAGCTCTACTTCCTTTGGTGAGTCACATAAGACTCTTCTGGGAATCTGTATATTTGATATAAAGGCTATGTTGTTCACAAAGGAACCCCAATCCTTTTGTATGTCTTGAGGTACAGGTTGGTCCCAATCAAGTTTTAATTGCCATAGCCTTTGCAAAATCATTTTGGACTGTATAGTGAAGGGACTTAGAAGTCCTAATGGGTCAAATATTTTTAATGAGTTTGACATGATAGTCCGTTTTGTGACTGTCGAAGATTGAGATGGGGTTTTAGCGGGAAAATGTAAGCAATCGTTTAATGGACTCCAACCAATACCAAGAGTACTTGATGATTCACTTAAAGTCAAATTCTCTTGTGTAATGATGGAGGGATTTTCAAATATTATAGGTAAATTAGATTTGTACTTGCGTAAATTGAAACAAGCTGAATTTAAGGCATTTGAAACTGAATGTAAAATATGCCGTAACGAGAGTTCATCATCAGCTCCAGTTATGAGATCGTCCACATAAAAGTCTTTTTGTATAATTGTTTTAATCATTTCATCTTCACATTCTTCTCCAACTTGCCAAAGACATCGTGTGCTCAAATAACTTGCACTTGCGGTACCGTAAGTGACAGTATTTAATCGCATAATTTCGATAGGTGCAGACTCATCTTCTCTCCATAGAATCAATTGAAGGTTACGATCATTCTCGTGAATTAAGACCTGACGATACATTTTTTCGATATCGCCAGTTATCAAATACTTATGTTGTCGTGCTCTTACTAATATGGAGAAAAGAGAGTCTTGAATTGATGGACCTACCATGAGAATATCGTTGACAGCGTATCCGGAAGCAGTAGGGGTTGATCCATCAAACACGACGCGGATACGAGAGCTTTCACTAGCATCTTTGAAAACAGCATGATGACATAAGAAGTATGATGGATAAGGCATGTGTACATTTGATTTGGATAGATGACCTAAATCAGAATACTCACGTACAAAATTGACATATTGAGTTTTTAAATCAGAATTCCTACGAAACCTTTTTTCTAGATTTAAAAAACGTTTTTTTGCAGTATTATAGGAGTCACCCAGGCAATCTGGGGAGTCTATAAGTGGTAATTTTACGCAAAAACGACCTGTATCTGTACGAATTGTATTTTCTTGAAAGTGATCTTCACACGTTTTCTCGTCTTTACTCATAATCCGTTTTTGAGGGATATCTTCTATCTCCCAAAATCTTGTAAGCATAGCATCAATATTGGAAGACGTGTCAGATGAATTTGATATAATAGAATGATTGCAGTGAATGTTAGAACGATTGTTAGTTTGATTTTGGTTTTTATTGTTATAGCGTACGTTAGCTATTTTACATGTCGGACCTCCGACCAACCATCCCAATTTAGATTTAATTAATTTCGGGTTATTCGGTCCTAAAGACTGTTTCTCGTTTTCAACTATATCCCAGAAAATATCACAGCCAATTAATATATCGACTTCACCTGGTTGATGGAAGTTGGGGTCTGCCAACTTTATATTTTTAGGTAAATTTAAGTTATTCAAGTTGATAGGCATACTAGGTAATTTACCTGTTAGTTCGTTCAGTACAAAGAAGGATAATTTAGAATTGAATGAATTGTGCATTGATTCAATTCTTGCAATACAACTCTCTTTAATCGTATCGGCCGATTTGTTACTGATACCAATGACGCTTAGATCAACTGGGTTGGATTGAAGCGATAGTTTATGCATTAACGACTTACTTATAAAAGACCATTGACTGCCGCAGTCTAAAAAGGCGCGAACTGTAATTCTTTCATTAGAATTAGGATTGGAAACTACAACCAAAGCTGTGGACAAGAGAACATCGTTAGAAGCCAAGTAACTCATAGCTGAGTTGCTTAAAATTTCAGTGTCAGATTCGTGAAGCATAGTGTTATGTTTTTTCTTGCATTGACGGCAAGGGCCTAAGTTACATTGACTCAATATGTGGCCTCGCCTTAAGCAGTTAGAACACAAGTTTAACCTTTCAACTTCAGCTAATCGTTCCTTTATAGTCTTAGCTTTAAAGACAGGACAATCGTAAATTCGGTGATGATCTTTGCAAACAACACATTGAGAAATATTTGAAGTATTTTGAGTAGTACTTGAAAATGAGTTTAAAGTTCGCGTTTGTTTATAGCAGTTGTTGTTATGGTTACGGTAAGTATTGTTTTTTGTTACGTTGTTATTACTATTATTTGATTGAAACCGCGGAGTATTGGAAAGTGATACTTGTGATTTATTGCGATTAATCGACTCGAGCACGTCTGCACGATCGATTAAAAATTTATTAAATTGTTCTAGTGTAGGTACTTCATCGAAAGAGTTACGCATTTCTTCCCACTTCATTAGAGTAGTGCTATCCAATTTATGTGACAGCATAAAAATTAATAATATGTCCCAATGGCCAGTTGGTTGTTCTAGGCTAGATAAAGCACGTAGGTTAGTCGTGACGTGGTCTACCAAAAATCGTAACGAGCCCTCTGACTCACGAGCGATCGGTTGAATGTTGAATAATGATTTTAGGTGATGATTGATAAGAAGCCTTTTATTATTATAACGGGAACATAATAAGTCCCATGCGATTTTATAATTAACAGAAGATACCTCGAGATTTGATATAATACGTGATGCATCTCCTTCTAAATATGAAATAAGGTAATGGAATTTGTGAATGTTCGTTATTTGCTCGTTATTGTGCACTAGGTTTAAAAATGTGTCACGGAACTCCAGCCAGCGGAAATAGGCGCCATTAAATTTTGATATTTGTATTTGTGCTAATTTTACACCAGTATTACGACAATCGTGACTACATTGAGTTTCTTGAATAATAGATTCACGTCTTACTTCATCTCTCATAGTATTATATTTTTCAATAATTGATTTGGCAATGACAATGTTGGATATAATCTCTTGCTCAATATAGTCTCTCTCGTCGATCTCAACATCAAGATTTGGTGAATTTAATACCTCGATTTCACTTTGCAATATATCAAACTTTGTTGACATTCCTTCAAATTTACCAAGCTTAAGCGAAAGTTCAGCCATCTCAGTAGCTGATAAACGAGATTGTTGACTAAGTTTATCTAAATAGTTCTTGAACTTGGTAATTTGACCCTTAATTGAGCTTCGTTTTGTAAGAAGCTCCTTTAAGGAAGTTGTGGAGGTAGTAGAACCAAGTCTTTCACTATCCAACGGCATTTTAAACATTAAATTAATATGTGATAAATGTAAATAATTAAGTTAAATGATTTGAAAGTTGAAAGTTAGTTGTAAGCTGTAGATATAATTATCTACTTCAGTAAGGTGCAAAATATATAGGTTATTACTGATTATTACTTAATTATATTGTTGTATGTACTAAGTGTAAAATGCCTTTGTAATAATGTCAAAAAATTTGAACTAATAACTTGAATTCATAGTAGTATAAAGTAGTAATGAAAATTGTATCTCACGCTTCTCAATTTGGTAGGAGTAGGTAGCCGGAGATGGCACGGTACAGTTGAATATCGCTGATGTAAACTTGTTATCATATCCCGACGCTGCGCCGGCAACGTAACGGGACTACGGGCCGTCGCGTGGTAGGTACAGCTCAACGTGCCCTGGAAATTTTCGGCAAAATGGCTTAAAATACACCGTTAAAATGATATATTTCCTTCTTATGGGGGGAAATTAGGTTATACTATATACTAATTATTGTCTGAATTAAGTTATGCCGAATGATTGTTGGTTAAAAGATGCCAGATTTACCTATTGTATGTAGGTAACTGTAAGGTTAACGTTAATTGCGTTTCACAATATGGCAGGATTGTGTTATAAAATTACTTGAAAATATTGATTAATTTGCGCTGTTAATTGATTCAACACTTACATAGACACAAGTAGAATGAAATAGGATGTAATTTGGATGACTGTAATGAAATGATTATTGGTTACGAATGATATTGTGGATTGAAAGGAAGGGTCGAAGGAGGCACTTATCTCATGGAATATGATGCACTGAAGCTGCGGGGGACGCTACTATAGCTGATCACTGCCCGGTTGGCAACATATCCTGGCTTCTGCTTCTTCCTCATCCAAGTCTGCTTGGCTATCACACCGCGTTTCTCAGGAACGTTAGGTCGGCGTGAGGCAGAATGGTAGTCACAATATTGCAATGACTAGGTATTGTTTGAAGTCCCTGTTCGGGCGCCAATTTATGTTTGATAGTTGCTTTGTGTTGAATAAAATCCAGTTACTTTCTCCAAATAATGTAATATTTCCATAAAACTTGGTAATTAACAAAATATATGCGTGAGATGTACACTAGACATTGAATGGCGATTGAATGGCATGTCAACGCAGCTACCCTGCATGGTTCTTTAAATATAAACGCCTGAGGAAAATAAATAACTTGACGGCTTGATGAGAAGATGCTCGACGATAGCGTAGGCGTGAACATATTCATAGTCTTCTTTGGCCAAACAAAAATCCATTTACCAGTGGAACAATCGATTTTATTTGTTCCATAATAGAAATAGGGGACCACCGTGTCTGTCTGTCTGTCTGACCTTTGAAGGGCAGCCATGTTTGGAACTGTAATGTGTAGCCGTAAATTTTCACAAAAGTCTCACCAAGTGTCTGAAACGAAAATAAGCGATAAATTACCTACGTTAATAGATTGCTAATATATTTCAAACGCAGATTGGTGGGTTGCTGAAACCTTTAAAAAACTGACTGTTTGTCAACACTGTTATCAAGTTAATTAACATTAACTAGCTAATAAATTGCCACATGTCCATGTGATATTATTTATCAAATTCATATTATTGAGAACAACTAAATATTAAGTTATGTATAAGTGTTACATAATATTTTGATGTATGACTGTGTGTGTGTTTAATCTGTAAACTCCATAGAAATGGTAAACATTCTACATTTACATAATATTAACTTTTTCATAAATTACACTGCCATCAGGGTGGAATTAAATTAACAGTTACAATTTTGTAAATTGCATAAGGATCGCATTGAAATATTTGATTGTTGAGAGGCTATTTGTTTTTCAATAATTATAATATGCACTGATCAATACACTATACAATAATATATAACTTGATCCATCCTCCGCTCTTGTATTTATTCGCTTACAAATTATTTATTATAACCGTCATCTCGATATTCGAAACGTTCGAAACGTAGCTCGTCGTGTGTGGCCCGTAAATGTAAACAAGAAGCGTGTGCGATATCATAATTAATGCATAGTTATACGTACAAAAACAAGGCGATTGTTTGATTTTTTTTTCTCTTAATTTCACTCAAAAACAAGGCAATTATTTGATTTTCACATGAATTTAACACCGACCGACAAAAAGTTTGTTTTCATTCAATATTTTTTTTCTGAATTTCACTCAAAAACAAGGCAATTGTTTGTTTTTTTTTCTCTTAATTTCACTCAAAAACAAGGCAATTGTTTGATTTTTTTTTTCTCTTAATTTCACTCAAAAACAATGCAATTGTTTGATTTTCACATGAATTTAACACCGACCGACAAAAAGTTTGATTTCTTTCAATTAATTTTTTCTGAATTTCACTCAAAAACAAAGCAATTAAGGATATTGGCTATAGTCTAAATTATAACAAGTTGGCAATGATCACTAACCATCTCACGCAATTATTTATATTCTGCTCCGTTGACATTTCAGGTTTGGATAGATACTGAATGTATGATGCTGCCGATCAAAAGCTGTTATGTTTGCCCGCCCGCCGCTGATTGCTTTCGTCTATTTTAACATGGTAAGTGTCAAAAGCAAATTTTATATATAGTATAATATATTCATAGTCTTCTTTGGCCAAACAAAAATCGATTTACCAGTGGAACAATCGATTTTAATTGTTCCATAATAGAAATAGGGGACCACCGTGTCTGTCTGTCTGTCTGACCTTTGAAGGGCAGCCATGTTTGGAACTGTAATGTGTAGCCGAAGTGAAATTTTCACAAAAGTCTCACCAAGTGTCTGAAACGAAAATAAGCGATAAATTACCTACGTTAATAGATTGCTAATACATTTCAAACGCAGATTGGTGGGTTGCTGAAACCTTTAAAAAACTGACTGTTTGTCAACACTGTTATCAAGTTAATTAACATTAACTAGCTAATAAATTGCCACATGTCCATGTGATATTATTTATCAAATTCATATTATTGAGAACAACTAAATATTAAGTTATGTATAAGTGTTACATAATATTTTGATGTATGACTGTGTGTGTGTTTAATCTGTAAACTCCATAGAAATGGTAAACATTCTACATTTACATAATATTAACTTTTTCATAAATTACACTGCCATCAGGGTGGAACTAAATTAACAGTTACAATTTTGTAAATTGCATAAGGATCGCATTGAAATATTTGATTGTTGAGAGGCTATTTGTTTTTCAATAATTATAATATGCACTGATCAATACACTATACAATAATATATAACTTGATCCATCCTCCGCTCTTGTATTTATTCGCTTACAAATTATTTATTATAACCGTCATCTCGATATTCGAAACGTTCGAAACGTAGCTCGTCGTGTGTGGCCCGTAAATGTAAACAAGAAGCGTGTGCGATATCATAATTAATGCATAGTTATACGTACAAAAACAAGGCGATTGTTTGATTTTTTTTTCTCTTAATTTCACTCAAAAACAAGGCAATTATTTGATTTTCACATGAATTTAACACCGACCGACAAAAAGTTTGTTTTCATTCAATATTTTTTTTTTCCGAATTTCACTCAAAAACAAGGCAATTGTTTGTTTTTTTTCTCTTAATTTCACTCAAAAACAAGGCAATTGTTTGATTTTTTTTTTTCTCTTAATTTCACTCAAAAACAATGCAATTGTTTGATTTTCACATGAATTTAACACCGACCGACAAAAAGTTTGATTTCTTTCAATATTTTTTTTTTTCTGAATTTCACTCAAAAACAAGGCAATTAAGGATATTGGCTATAGTCTAAATTATAACAAGTTGGCAATGATCACTAACCATCTCACGCAATTATTTATATTCTGCTCCGTTGAAATTTCAGGTTTGGATAGATACTGAATGTATGATGCTGCCGATCAAAAGCTGTTATGTTTGCCCGCCCGCCGCTGATTGCTTTCGTCTATTTTAACATGGTAAGTGTCAAAAGCAAATTTTATATATAGTATAATATATTCATAGTCTTCTTTGGCCAAACAAAAATCGATTTACCAGTGGAACAATCGATTTTAATTGTTCCATAATAGAAATAGGGGACCACCGTGTCTGTCTGTCTGTCTGACCTTTGAAGGGCAGCCATGTTTGGAACTGTAATGTGTAGCCGAAGTGAAATTTTCACAAAAATCTCACCAAGTGTCTGAAACGAAAATAAGCGATAAATTACCTACGTTAATAGATTGCTAATACATTTCAAACGCAGATTGGTGGGTTGCTGAAACCTTTAAAAAACTGACTGTTTGTCAACACTGTTATCAAGTTAATTAACATTAACTAGCTAATAAATTGCCACATGTCCATGTGATATTATTTATCAAATTCATATTATTGAGAACAACTAAATATTAAGTTATGTATAAGTGTTACATAATATTTTGATGTATGACTGTGTGTGTGTTTAATCTGTAAACTCCATAGAAATGGTAAACATTCTACATTTACATAATATTAACTTTTTCATAAATTATCTGCCATCAGGGTGGAATTAAATTAACAGTTACAATTTTGTAAATTGCATAAGGATCGCATTGAAATATTTGATTGTTGAGAGGCTATTTGTTTTTCAATAATTATAATATGCACTGATCAATACACTATACAATAATATATAACTTGATCCATCCTCCGCTCTTGTATTTATTCGCTTACAAATTATTTATTATAACCGTCATCTCGATATTCGAAACGTTCGAAACGTAGCTCGTCGTGTGTGGCCCGTAAATGTAAACAAGAAGCGTGTGCGATATCATAATTAATGCATAGTTATACGTACAAAAACAAGGCGATTGTTTGATTTTTTTTTCTCTTAATTTCACTCAAAAACAAGGCAATTATTTGATTTTCACATGAATTTAACACCGACCGACAAAAAGTTTGTTTTCATTCAATATTTTTTTTTTCTGAATTTCACTCAAAAACAAGGCAATTGTTTGTTTTTTTTCTCTTAATTTCACTCAAAAACAAGGCAATTGTTTGATTTTTTTTTTTCTCTTAATTTCACTCAAAAACAATGCAATTGTTTGATTTTCACATGAATTTAACACCGACCGACAAAAAGTTTGATTTCTTTCAATTTTTTTTTTTCTGAATTTCACTCAAAAACAAGGCAATTAAGGATATTGGCTATAGTCTAAATTATAACAAGTTGGCAATGATCACTAACCATCTCACGCAATTATTTATATTCTGCTCCGTTGACATTTCAGGTTTGGATAGATACTGAATGTATGATGCTGCCGATCAAAAGCTGTTATGTTTGCCCGCCCGCCGCTGATTGCTTTCGTCTATTTTAACATGGTAAGTGTCAAAAGCAAATTTTATATATAGTATAATATATTCATAGTCTTCTTTGGCCAAACAAAAATCGATTTACCAGTGGAACAATCGATTTTAATTGTTCCATAATAGAAATAGGGGACCACCGTGTCTGTCTGTCTGTCTGACCTTTGAAGGGCAGCCATGTTTGGAACTGTAATGTGTAGCCGAAGTGAAATTTTCACAAAAGTCTCACCAAGTGTCTGAAACGAAAATAAGCGATAAATTACCTACGTTAATAGATTGCTAATACATTTCAAACGCAGATTGGTGGGTTGCTGAAACCTTTAAAAAACTGACTGTTTGTCAACACTGTTATCAAGTTAATTAACATTAACTAGCTAATAAATTGCCACATGTCCATGTGATATTATTTATCAAATTCATATTATTGAGAACAACTAAATATTAAGTTATGTATAAGTGTTACATAATATTTTGATGTATGACTGTGTGTGTGTTTAATCTGTAAACTCCATAGAAATGGTAAACATTCTACATTTACATAATATTAACTTTTTCATAAATTACACTGCCATCAGGGTGGAACTAAATTAACAGTTACAATTTTGTAAATTGCATAAGGATCGCATTGAAATATTTGATTGTTGAGAGGCTATTTGTTTTTCAATAATTATAATATGCACTGATCAATACACTATACAATAATATATAACTTGATCCATCCTCCGCTCTTGTATTTATTCGCTTACAAATTATTTATTATAACCGTCATCTCGATATTCGAAACGTTCGAAACGTATCTCGTCGTGTGTGGCCCGTAAATGTAAACAAGAAGCGTGTGCGATATCATAATTAATGCATAGTTATACGTACAAAAACAAGGCGATTGTTTGATTTTTTTTTCTCTTAATTTCACTCAAAAACAAGGCAATTATTTGATTTTCACATGAATTTAACACCGACCGACAAAAAGTTTGTTTTCATTCAATTTTTTTTTTTTCTGAATTTCACTCAAAAACAAGGCAATTGTTTGTTTTTTTTCTCTTAATTTCACTCAAAAACAAGGCAATTGTTTGATTTTTTTTTTTCTCTTAATTTCACTCAAAAACAATGCAATTGTTTGATTTTCACATTAATTTAACACCGACCGACAAAAAGTTTGATTTCTTTCAATTTTTTTTTTTCTGAATTTCACTCAAAAACAAGGCAATTAAGGATATTGGCTATAGTCTAAATTATAACAAGTTGGCAATGATCACTAACCATCTCACGCAATTATTTATATTCTGCTCCGTTGACATTTCAGGTTTGGATAGATACTGAATGTATGATGCTGCCGATCAAAAGCTGTTATGTTTGCCCGCCCGCCGCTGATTGCTTTCGTCTATTTTAACATGGTAAGTGTCAAAAGCAAATTTTATATATAGTATAATATATTCATAGTCTTCTTTGGCCAAACAAAAATCGATTTACCAGTGGAACAATCGATTTTAATTGTTCCATAATAGAAATAGGGGACCACCGTGTCTGTCTGTCTGTCTGACCTTTGAAGGGCAGCCATGTTTGGAACTGTAATGTGTAGCCGAAGTGAAATTTTCACAAAAGTCTCACCAAGTGTCTGAAACGAAAATAAGCGATAAATTACCTACGTTAATAGATTGCTAATACATTTCAAACGCAGATTGGTGGGTTGCTGAAACCTTTAAAAAACTGACTGTTTGTCAACACTGTTATCAAGTTAATTAACATTAACTAGCTAATAAATTGCCACATGTCCATGTGATATTATTTATCAAATTCATATTATTGAGAACAACTAAATATTAAGTTATGTATAAGTGTTACATAATATTTTGATGTATGACTGTGTGTGTGTTTACTCTGTAAACTCCATAGAAATGGTAAACATTCTACATTTACATAATATTAACTTTTTCATAAATTACACTGCCATCAGGGTGGAATTAAATTAACAGTTACAATTTTGTAAATTGCATAAGGATCGCATTGAAATATTTGATTGTTGAGAGGCTATTTGTTTTTCAATAATTATAATATGCACTGATCAATACACTATACAATAATATATAACTTGATCCATCCTCCGCTCTTGTATTTATTCGCTTACAAATTATTTATTATAACCGTCATCTCGATATTCGAAACGTTCGAAACGTAGCTCGTCGTGTGTGGCCCGTAAATGTAAACAAGAAGCGTGTGCGATATCATAATTAATGCATAGTTATACGTACAAAAACAAGGCGATTGTTTGATTTTTTTTTCTCTTAATTTCACTCAAAAACAAGGCAATTATTTGATTTTCACATGAATTTAACACCGACCGACAAAAAGTTTGTTTTCATTCAATATTTTTTTTTTCTGAATTTCACTCAAAAACAAGGCAATTGTTTGTTTTTTTCTCTTAATTTCACTCAAAAACAAGGCAATTGTTTGATTTTTTTTTTTCTCTTAATTTCACTCAAAAACAATGCAATTGTTTGATTTTCACATGAATTTAACACCGACCGACAAAAAGTTTGATTTCTTTCAATATTTTTTTTTTTCTGAATTTCACTCAAAAACAAGGCAATTAAGGATATTGGCTATAGTCTAAATTATAACAAGTTGGCAATGATCACTAACCATCTCACGCAATTATTTATATTCTGCTCCGTTGACATTTCAGGTTTGGATAGATACTGAATGTATGATGCTGCCGATCAAAAGCTGTTATGTTTGCCCGCCCGCCGCTGATTGCTTTCGTCTATTTTAACATGGTAAGTGTCAAAAGCAAATTTTATATATAGTATAATATATTCATAGTCTTCTTTGGCCAAACAAAAATCGATTTACCAGTGGAACAATCGATTTTAATTGTTCCATAATAGAAATAGGGGACCACCGTGTCTGTCTGTCTGTCTGACCTTTGAAGGGCAGCCATGTTTGGAACTGTAATGTGTAGCCGAAGTGAAATTTTCACAAAAGTCTCACCAAGTGTCTGAAACGAAAATTAGCGATAAATTACCTACGTTAATAGATTGCTAATACATTTTCAAACGCAGATTGGTGGGTTGCTGAAACCTTCAAAAACTGACTGTTTGTCAACACTGTTATCAAGTTAATTAACATTAACTAGCTAATAAATTGCCACATGTCCATGTGATATTATTAATCAAATTCATATTATTGAGAACAACTAATTATCAAGTTATGTATAAGTGTAACATAATATTTTGATATATGACTGTGTGTGTGTTTAATCTGTAAACTCCATAGAAATGGTAAACATTCTACATTTACATAATATTAACTTTTTCATAAATTACACTGCCATCAGGGTGGAACTAAATTAACAGTTACAATTTTGTAAATTGCATAAGGATCGCATTGAAATATTTGATTGTTGAGAGGCTATTTGTTTTTCAATAATTATAATATGCACTGATCAATACACTATACAATAATATATAACTTGATCCATCCTCCGCTCTTGTATTTATTCGCTTACAAATTATTTATTATAACCGTCATCTCGATATTCGAAACGTTCGAAACGTAGCTCGTCGTGTGTGGCCCGTAAATGTAAACAAGAAGCGTGTGCGATATCATTATTAATGCATAGTTATACGTACAAAAACAAGGCAATTGTTTGATTTTCACATGAATTTAACACCGACCGACAAAAAGTTTGTTTTCTTTCAATATTTTTTTTTTCTGAATTTCACTCAAAAACAAGGCAATTGTTCGATTTTTTTTTTCTCTAAATTTCACTCCAAAACAAGGCAATTGTTTGATTTTCACATGAATTTAACACCGACCGACAAAAAGTTTGTTTTCTTTCAATATTTTTTTCTGAATTTCACTCAAAAACAAGGCAATTGTTTGATTTTTTTTCTCTTAATTTCACTCAAAAACAAGGCAATTGTTTGATTTTCACATGAATTTAACACCGACCGACAAAAAGTTTGATTTCTTTCAATATTTTTTTTTTCTGAATTTCACTCAAAAACAAGGCAATTGTTTGATTTTCACATGAAATATACACCGACCGACAAAAAGTTTGATTTCTTTCAATTTTTTTTTTCTGAATTTCACTCAAAAACAAGGCATTTGTTTGATTTTTACAATTTCACTCAAAAACAAGGCAATTGTTTGTTTTTTTTTTTCTCTTAAGTTCACTCAAAAACAAGGCAATTGTTTGATTTTCACATGAATTTAACACCGACCGACAAAAAGTTTGATTTCTTTAAATTTTTTTTTTTTTCTGAATTTCACTCAAAAACAAGGCAATTAAGGATATTGGCTATAGTCTAAATTATAACAAGTTGGCAATGATCACTAACCATCTCACGCAATTATTTATATTCTGCTCCGTTGACATTTCAGGTTTGGATAGATACTGAATGTATGATGCTGCCGATCAAAAGCTGTTATGTTTGCCCGCCCGCCGCTGATTGCTTTCGTCTATTTTAACATGGTAAGTGTCAAAAGCAAATTTTATATATAGTATAATATATTCATAGTCTTCTTTGGCCAAACAAAAATCCATTTACCAGTGGAACAATCGATTTTATTTGTTCCATAATAGAAATAGGGGACCACCGTGTCTGTCTGTCTGTCTGACCTTTGAAGGGCAGCCATGTTTGGAACTGTAATGTGTAGCCGAAGTGAAATTTTCACAAAAGTCTCACCAAGTGTCTGAAACGAAAATTAGCGATAAATTACCTACGTTAATAGATTGCTAATACATTTTCAAACGCAGATTGGTTGGTTGCTGAAACCTTCAAAAACTGACTGTTTGTCAACACTGTTATCAAGTTAATTAACATTAACTAGCTAATAAATTGCCACATGTCCATGTGATATTATTAATCAAATTCATATTATTGAGAACAACTAATTATCAATTTATGTATAAGTGTTACATAATATTTTGATATATGACTGTGTGTGTGTTTAATCTGTAAACTCCATAGAAATGGTAAACATTCTACATTTACATAATATTAACTTTTCCATAAATTACACTGCCATCAGGGTGGAACTAAATTAACAGTTACAATTTTGTAAATTGCATAAGGATCGCATTGAAATATTTGATTGTTGAGAGGCTATTTGTTTTTCAATAATTATAATATGCACTGATCAATACACTATACAATAATATATAACTTGATCCATCCTCCGCTCTTGTATTTATTCGCTTACAAATTATTTATTATAACCGTCATCTCGATATTCGAAACGTTCGAAACGTAGCTCGTCGTGTGTGGCCCGTAAATGTAAACAAGAAGCGTGTGCGATATCATTATTAATGCATAGTTATACGTACAAAAACAAGGCAATTGTTTGATTTTTTTTTCTCTTAATTTCACTCAAAAACAAGGCAATTGTTTGATTTTCACATGAATTTAACACCGACCGACAAAAAGTTTGTTTTCTTTCAATATTTTTTTTCTGAATTTCACTCAAAAACAAGGCAATTGTTTGATTTTTTTTTCTCTTAATTTCACTCAAAAACAAGGCAATTGTTTGATTTTCACATGAATTTAACACCGACCGACAAAAAGTTTGATTTCTTTCAATATTTTTTTTTTCTGAATTTCACTCAAAATCAAGGCAATTGTTTGATTTTTTTTTTCTCTTAATTTCACTCAAAAACAAGGCAATTGTTTGATTTTTTTTTTTCTGAATTTCACTCAAAAACAAGGCAATTGTTTGATTTTCACATGAATTTAACACCGACCGACAAAAAGTTTGATTTCTTTCAATTTTTTTTTCTGAATTTCACTCAAAAACAAGGCAATTGTTTGATTTTTTTTTCTCTTCATTTCACTCAAAAACAAGGCAATTGTTTGATTTTCACATGAATTTAACACCGACCGACAAAAAATTTGATTTCTTTCAATATTATTTTTTTCTGAATTTCACTCAAAAACAAGGCAATTGTTTGATTTTTTTTTCTCTTAATTTCACTCAAAAACAAGGCAATTGTTTGATTTTCACATGAATTTAACACCGACCGACAAAAAGTTTGATTTCTTTAAATTTTTTTTTTTTCTAAATTTCACTCAAAAACAAGGCAATTAAGGATATTGGCTATAGTCTAAATTATAACAAGTTGGCAATGATCACTAACCATCTCACGCAATTATTTATATTCTGCTCCGTTGACATTTCAGGTTTGGATAGATACTGAATGTATGATGCTGCCGATCAAAAGCTGTTATGTTTGCCCGCCCGCCGCTGATTGCTTTCGTCTATTTTAACATGGTAAGTGTCAAAAGCAAATTTTATATATAGTATAATATATTCATAGTCTTCTTTGGCCAAACAAAAATCCATTTACCAGTGGAACAATCGATTTTATTTGTTCCATAATAGAAATAGGGGACCACCGTGTCTGTCTGTCTGTCTGACCTTTGAAGGGCAGCCATGTTTGGAACTGTAATGTGTAGCCGAAGTGAAATTTTCACAAAAGTCTCACCAAGTGTCTGAAACGAAAATTAGCGATAGATTACCTACGTTAATAGATTGCTAGTACATTTTCAAACGCAGATTGGTGGGTTGCTGAAACCTTCAAAAACTGACTGTTTGTCAACACTGTTATCAACACTGTTATCAAGTTAATTAACATTAACTAGCTAATAAATTGCCACATGTCCATGTGATATTATTAATCAAATTCATATTATTGAGAACAACTAATTATCAAGTTATGTATAAGTGTTACATAATATTTTGATATATGACTGTGTGTGTGTTTAATCTGTAAACTCCATAGAAATGGTAAACATTCTACATTTACATAATATTAACTTTTTCATAAATTACACTGCCATCAGGGTGGAACTAAATTAACAGTTACAATTTTGTAAATTGCATAAGGATCGCATTGAAATATTTGATTGTTGAGAGGCTATTTGTTTTTCAATAATTATAATATGCACTGATCAATACACTATACAATAATATATAACTTGATCCATCCTCCGCTCTTGTATTTATTCGCTTACAAATTATTTATTATAACCGTCATCTCGATATTCGAAACGTTCGAAACGTAGCTCGTCGTGTGTGGCCCGTAAATGTAAACAAGAAGCGTGTGCGATATCATTATTAATGCATAGTTATACGTACAAAAACAAGGCAATAGTTTGATTTTTTTTTCTCTTAATTTCACTCAAAAACAAGGCAATTGTTTGATTTTCACATGAATTTAACACCGACCGACAAAAAGTTTGTTTTCTTTCAATATTTTTTTTTTCTGAATTTCACTCAAAAACAAGGCAATTGTGTGATTTTTTTTTCTCTTAATTTCACTCAAAAACAAGGCAATTGTTTGATTTTCACATAAATTTAACACCGACCGACAAAAAGTTTGATTTCTTTCAATATTTTTTTTTTCTGAATTTCACTCAAAAACAAGGCAATTGTTTGATTTTCAAATGAATTATACACCGACCGACAAAAAGTTTGATTTCTTTCAATTTTTTTTTTCTGAATTTCACTCAAAAACAAGGCATTTGTTTGATTTTTACATGAATTTAACACCGACCGACAAAAAGTTTGATTTCTTTCAATTTTTTTTTCTGAATTTCACTCAAAAACAAGGCAATTGTTTGATTTTTTTTCTCTTCATTTCACTCAAAAACAAGGCAATTGTTTGATTTTCACATGAATTTAACACCGACCGACAAAAAATTTGATTTCTTTAAATATTATTTTTTTTTGAATTTCACTTAAAAACAAGGCAATTGTTTGATTTTTTTTTCTCTTAATTTCACTCAAAAACAAGGCAATTGTTTGATTTTCACATGAATTTAACACCGACCGACAAAAAGTTTGATTTCTTTCATTTTTTTTTTCCGAATTTCACTCAAAAACAAGGCAATTAAGGATATTGGCTATAGTCTAAATTATAACAAGTTGGCAATGATCACTAACCCTCTCAGGCAATGATTTATATTCTGCTCCGTTGACATTTCAGGTTTGGATACATACTGGATGTATGATGCTGCCGCTCAAAAGCTGTTATGTTTGCCCGCCCGCCGCTGATTGCTTTCGTCTATTTTAACATGGTAAGTGTCAAAAGCAAATTTTATATATAGTATAATATATTCATAGTCTTCTTTGGCCAAACAAAAATCCATTTACCAGTGGAACAATCGATTTTATTTGTTCCATAATAGAAATAGGGGACCACCGTGTCTGTCTGTCTGTCTGTCTGACCTTTGAAGGCAGCCATGTTTGGAACTGTAATGTGTAGCCGTAAATTTTCACAAAAGTCTCACCAAGTGTCTGAAACGAAAATAAGCGATAAATTACCTACGTTAATAGATTGCTAATACATTTCAAACGCAGATTGGTGGGTTGCTGAAACCTTTAAAAAACTGACTGTTTGTCAACCATGTTATCAAGTTAATTAACATTAACTAGCTAATAAATTGCCACATGTCCATGTGATATTATTTATCAAATTCATATTATTGAGAACAACTAAATATTAAGTTATGTATAAGTGTTACATAATATTTTGATGTATGACTGTGTGTGTGTTTAATCTGTAAACTCCATAGAAATGGTAAACATTCTACATTTACATAATATCAACTTTTTCATAAATTACACTGCCATCAGGGTGGAACTAAATTAACAGTTACAATTTTGTAAATTGCATAAGGATCGCATTGAAATATTTGATTGTTGAGAGGCTATTTGTTTTTCAATAATTATAATATGCACTGATCAATACACTATACAATAATATATAACTTGATCCATCCTCCGCTCTTGTATTTATTCGCTTACAAATTATTTATTATAACCGTCATCTCGATATTCGAAACGTTCGAAACGTAGCTCGTCGTGTGTGGCCCGTAAATGTAAACAAGAAGCGTGTGCGATATCATTATTAATGCATAGTTTTACGTAACCATAACAATAGTTAAAAATTACCTCCACGGCGGTGGAAGTGACAATTACAATTTGAATCACCGCGACATGTAAATTTGTAGCACATCAGAGATCAGCGTTGAAATGGTCAATCGGCGTTAGTAAGCAACGGCTAAATTGTACAAGTGAAATTAATAGGTATGCCATATATAACAGGCAACTGTTTAATTTTCACATTAATTAAAAACCAACGGACAATATTTTTTTTCCATAATTACACTGAAAAACAGGCAATTGTTTGATTTTCAAATGAATTTAACACCGACCGACAAAAAATTTGATTTCTTTCAATTTTTTTTTTCTGAATTTCACTCAAAAACAAGGCAATTGTTTGATTTTTTTTTTCTCTTAATTTCACTCAAAAACAAGGCAATTGTTAGATTTTCACATGAATTTAACACCGACCGACAAAAAGTTTGATTTCTTTCAATTTTTTTTTTCTGATTTTCACTCAAAAACAAGGCAATTGTTTGATTTTTTTTTTCTCTTAATTTCACTCAAAAACAAGGCAATTGTTTGATTTTCACATGAATTTAACACCGACCGACAAAAAGTTTGATTTCTTTCAATATTTTTTTTTCTGAATTTCACTCAAAAACAAGGCAATTGTTTTTTTTTTCTCTTAATTTCACTCAATAACAAGACAATTGTTTGATTTTCACATGAATTTAACACCGACCGACAAAAAGTTTGATTTCTTTCAATTTTTTTTTCTAAATTTCACTCAATAACCAGGCAATTGTTTGATTTTTTTTTTCTCTTAATTTCACTCAAAAACAAGGCAATTGTTTGATTTTCACATGAATTTAACACCGACCGACAAAAAGTTTGATTTCTTTCAATATTTTTTTTTTCTGAATTTCACTCAAAAACACGGCAATTAAGGATATTGGCTATAGTCTAAATTATAACAAGTTGGCAATGATCACTAACCCTCTCAGGCAATGATTTATATTCTGCTCCGTTGACATTTCAGGTTTGGATACATACTGGATGTATGATGCTGCCGCTCAAAAGCTGTTATGTTTGCCCGCCCGCCGCTGATTGCTTTCGTCTATTTTAACATGGTAAGTGTCAAAAGCAAATTTTATATATAGTATAATATATTCATAGTCTTCTTTGGCCAAACAAAAATCCATTTACCAGTGGAACAATCGATTTTATTTGTTCCATAATAGAAATAGGGGACCACCGTGTCTGTCTGTCTGTCTGACCTTTGAAGGGCAGCCATGTTTGGAACTGTAATGTGTAGCCGAAGTGAAATTTTCACAAAAGTCTCACCAAGTGTCTGAAACGAATATTAGCGATAAATTACCTACGTTAATAGATTGCTAATACATTTTCAAACGCAGATTGGTGGGTTGCTGAAACCTTCAAAAACTGACTGTTTGTCAACACTGTTATCAAGTTAATTAACATTAACTAGCTAATAAATTGCCACATGTCCATGTGATATTATTAATCAAATTCATATTATTGAGAACAACTAATTATCAAGTAATGTATAAGTGTTACATAATATTTTGATATATGACTGTGTGTGTGTTTAATCTGTAAACTCCATAGAAATGGTAAACATTCTACATTTACATAATATTAACTTTTTCATAAATTACACTGCCATCAGGGTGGAACTAAATTAACAGTTACAATTTAGTAAATTGCATAAGGATCGCATTGAAATATTTGATTGTTGAGAGGCTATTTGTTTTTCAATAATTATAATATGCACTGATCAATACACTATACAATAATATATAACTTGATCCATCCTCCGCTCTTGTATTTATTCGCTTACAAATTATTTATTATAACCGTCATCTCGATATTCGAAACGTTCGAAACGTAGCTCGTCGTGTGTGGCCCGTAAATGTAAACAAGAAGCGTGTGCGATATCATTATTAATGCATAGTTATACGTACAAAAACAAGGCAATTGTTTGATTTTTTTTTCTCCTAATTTCACTCAAAAACAAGGCAATTGTTTGATTTTCACATGAATTTAACACCGACCGACAAAAAGTTTGTTTTCTTTCAATATTTTTTTTTTCTGAATTTCACTCAAAAACAAGGCAATTGTTTGATTTTTTTTTTCTCTTAATTTCACTCAAAAACAAGGCAATTGTTTGATTTTCACATGAATTTAACACCGACCGACAAAAAGTTTGATTTCTTTCAATTTTTTTTTTCTGAATTTCACTCAAAAACAAGGCAATTGTGTGATTTTTTTTTCTCTTAATTTCACTCAAAAACAAGGCAATTGTTTGATTTTCACATGAATTTAACACCGACCGACAAAAAGTTTGATTTCGTTCAATTTTTTTTTCTGAATTTCACTCAAAAACAAGGCAATTGTTTGATTTTTTTGTCTCTTAATTTCACTCAAAAACAAGGCAATTGTTTGATTTTCACATGAATTTAACACCGACCGACAAAAAGTTTGATTTCTTTTATTTTTTTTTTTCTAAATTTCACTCAATAACCAGGCAATTGTTTGATTTTTTTTTCTCTTAATTTACTCAAAAACAAGGCAATTGTTTGATTTTCACATGAATTTAACACCGACCGACAAAAAGTTTGATTTCGTTCAATTTTTTTTTTCTGAAAATCACTCAAAAACAAGGCAATTGTTTGATTTTTTTGTCTCTTCATTTCACTCAAAAACAAGGCAATTGTTTGATTTTCACATGAATTTAACACCGACCGACAAAAAGTTTGTTTTCTTTCAATATTTTTTTTTTTCTGAATTTCACTCAAAAACAAGGCAATTGTGTGATTTTTTTTTCTCTTAATTTCACTCAAAAACAAGGCAATTGTTTGATTTTCACATGAATTTAACACCGACCGACAAAAAGTTTGATTTCTTTCAATATTTTTTTTTCTGAATTTCACTCAAAAACAAGGCAATTGTTTTTTTTTTCTCTTAATTTCACTCAATAACAAGACAATTGTTTGATTTTCACATGAATTTAACACCGACCGACAAAAAGTTTGATTTCTTTCAATTTTTTTTTCTAAATTTCACTCAATAACCAGGCAATTGTTTGATTTTTTTTTTTCTCTTAATTTCACTCAAAAACAAGGCAATTGTTTGATTTTCACATGAATTTAACACCGACCGACAAAAAGTTTGATTTCTTTCAATATTTTTTTTTTCTGAATTTCACTCAAAAACACGGCAATTAAGGATATTGGCTATAGTCTAAATTATAACAAGTTGGCAATGATCACTAACCCTCTCAGGCAATGATTTATATTCTGCTCCGTTGACATTTCAGGTTTGGATACATACTGGATGTATGATGCTGCCGCTCAAAAGCTGTTATGTTTGCCCGCCCGCCGCTGATTGCTTTCGTCTATTTTAACATGGTAAGTGTCAAAAGCAAATTTTATATATAGTATAATATATTCATAGTCTTCTTTGGCCAAACAAAAATCCATTTACCAGTGGAACAATCGATTTTATTTGTTCCATAATAGAAATAGGGGACCACCGTGTCTGTCTGTCTGTCTGACCTTTGAAGGGCAGCCATGTTTGGAACTGTAATGTGTAGCCGAAGTGAAATTTTCACAAAAGTCTCACCAAGTGTCTGAAACGAATATTAGCGATAAATTACCTACGTTAATAGATTGCTAATACATTTTCAAACGCAGATTGGTGGGTTGCTGAAACCTTCAAAAACTGACTGTTTGTCAACACTGTTATCAAGTTAATTAACATTAACTAGCTAATAAATTGCCACATGTCCATGTGATATTATTAATCAAATTCATATTATTGAGAACAACTAATTATCAAGTAATGTATAAGTGTTACATAATATTTTGATATATGACTGTGTGTGTGTTTAATCTGTAAACTCCATAGAAATGGTAAACATTCTACATTTACATAATATTAACTTTTTCATAAATTACACTGCCATCAGGGTGGAACTAAATTAACAGTTACAATTTAGTAAATTGCATAAGGATCGCATTGAAATATTTGATTGTTGAGAGGCTATTTGTTTTTCAATAATTATAATATGCACTGATCAATACACTATACAATAATATATAACTTGATCCATCCTCCGCTCTTGTATTTATTAGCTTACAAATTATTTATTATAACCGTCATCTCGATATTCGAAACGTTCGAAACGTAGCTCGTCGTGTGTGGCCCGTAAATGTAAACAAGAAGCGTGTGCGATATCATTATTAATGCATAGTTATACGTACAAAAACAAGGCAATTGTTTGATTTTTTTTTCTCCTAATTTCACTCAAAAACAAGGCAATTGTTTGATTTTCACATGAATTTAACACCGACCGACAAAAAGTTTGTTTTCTTTCAATATTTTTTTTTTCTGAATTTCACTCAAAAACAAGGCAATTGTTTGATTTTTTTTTTCTCTTAATTTCACTCAAAAACAAGGCAATTGTTTGATTTTCACATGAATTTAACACCGACCGACAAAAAGTTTGATTTCTTTCAATTTTTTTTTCTAAATTTCACTCAATAACCAGGCAATTGTTTGATTTTTTTTTTTCTCTTAATTTCACTCAAAAACAAGGCAATTGTTTGATTTTCACATGAATTTAACACCGACCGACAAAAAGTTTGATTTCTTTCAATATTTTTTTTTTCTGAATTTCACTCAAAAACACGGCAATTAAGGATATTGGCTATAGTCTAAATTATAACAAGTTGGCAATGATCACTAACCCTCTCAGGCAATGATTTATATTCTGCTCCGTTGACATTTCAGGTTTGGATACATACTGGATGTATGATGCTGCCGCTCAAAAGCTGTTATGTTTGCCCGCCCGCCGCTGATTGCTTTCGTCTATTTTAACATGGTAAGTGTCAAAAGCAAATTTTATATATAGTATAATATATTCATAGTCTTCTTTGGCCAAACAAAAATCCATTTACCAGTGGAACAATCGATTTTATTTGTTCCATAATAGAAATAGGGGACCACCGTGTCTGTCTGTCTGTCTGACCTTTGAAGGGAAGCCATGTTTGGAACTGTAATGTGTAGCCGAAGTGAAATTTTCACAAAAGTCTCACCAAGTGTCTGAAACGAATATTAGCGATAAATTACCTACGTTAATAGATTGCTAATACATTTTCAAACGCAGATTGGTGGGTTGCTGAAACCTTCAAAAACTGACTGTTTGTCAACACTGTTATCAAGTTAATTAACATTAACTAGCTAATAAATTGCCACATGTCCATGTGATATTATTAATCAAATTCATATTATTGAGAACAACTAATTATCAAGTAATGTATAAGTGTTACATAATATTTTGATATATGACTGTGTGTGTGTTTAATCTGTAAACTCCATAGAAATGGTAAACATTCTACATTTACATAATATTAACTTTTTCATAAATTACACTGCCATCAGGGTGGAACTAAATTAACAGTTACAATTTAGTAAATTGCATAAGGATCGCATTGAAATATTTGATTGTTGAGAGGCTATTTGTTTTTCAATAATTATAATATGCACTGATCAATACACTATACAATAATATATAACTTGATCCATCCTCCGCTCTTGTATTTATTCGCTTACAAATTATTTATTATAACCGTCATCTCGATATTCGAAACGTTCGAAACGTAGCTCGTCGTGTGTGGCCCGTAAATGTAAACAAGAAGCGTGTGCGATATCATTATTAATGCATAGTTATACGTACAAAAACAAGGCAATTGTTTGATTTTTTTTTCTCCTAATTTCACTCAAAAACAAGGCAATTGTTTGATTTTCACATGAATTTAACACCGACCGACAAAAAGTTTGTTTTCTTTCAATATTTTTTTTTTCTGAATTTCACTCAAAAACAAGGCAATTGTTTGATTTTTTTTTTCTCTTAATTTCACTCAAAAACAAGGCAATTGTTTGATTTTCACATGAATTTAACACCGACCGACAAAAAGTTTGATTTCTTTCAATTTTTTTTTTCTGAATTTCACTCAAAAACAAGGCAATTGTGTGATTTTTTTTTCTCTTAATTTCACTCAAAAACAAGGCAATTGTTTGATTTTCACATGAATTTAACACCGACCGACAAAAAGTTTGATTTCGTTCAATTTTTTTTTTCTGAATTTCACTCAAAAACAAGGCAATTGTTTGATTTTCACATGAATTTAACACCGACCGACAAAAAGTTTGATTTCTTTTATTTTTTTTTTTTCTAAATTTCACTCAATAACCAGGCAATTGTTTGATTTTTTTTTCTCTTAATTTACTCAAAAACAAGGCAATTGTTTGATTTTCACATGAATTTAACACCGACCGACAAAAAGTTTGATTTCGTTCAATTTTTTTTTTCTGAAAATCACTCAAAAACAAGGCAATTGTTTGATTTTTTTGTCTCTTCATTTCACTCAAAAACAAGGCAATTGTTTGATTTTCACATGAATTTAACACCGACCGACAAATAGAGGGTTTTACCTACCAATAAAACTTACCTATTATTTTTCCAACGATATCCGGAATCCATATTGAGTCAAGCACCTGTCTTTTAGCGTTAGTTCTCCCCAGCGACTTCCTCCCTTCGGCTTCCGGCGCCACTGTCGTATTGGTTTTGGCGGGCAACATGGCGACGACCGGAATGGCGGTAAAGCTTTTTCTTCATTATACTCACGATATATACCAGGTAGATATTACCTGGATTCCGGATATCGTTGGAAAAATAATAGGTAAGTTTTATTGGTAGGTAAAACCCTCTATTATTTGTTCCGTACCGATATCCGGAATCCATATTGAGTGATGTGTTTGTTATCTCCTGGTAGCCAAAATGTAGGTTATGATGACGCTATAATGTGTGACCCAAAATAAAACATCAAATATATAATTGAAAAATTATTATTCAGTAATGAATTAACAATCAGGCAATGTACATAAATTCATTACAACTTCCTACCGCACTGATTTAAAATAGTTGGACAAAGAAACTGAATCAGATAAATTGTTACTTGATTGATTATCAATTTCTCTTTGATAATACTTCCTAAAAGTATGTTCCTGCTTCCAATTGCTTGTTTCAAGTATCTTATCAATTGGGAATTTTTCAAGCCAGTTAACAGACGCTACTGCTAAACGTACCGAACCTGGAGATGCTTCAATGCCAGCTTCTTTGAGTACCGACTTGATCCAGCCACCTATGATAGTCCTGGATGCTGGTTTCGGATTTCCTCTGGCGGTTATAAATAATTCTGATAGAGTACCTGATTTCCGACGATCCTGTGAAGTATTGATTAGCTGACGAATCCAATGTACACAATCCAGGTTTTTCTTCGGATGAGCATTCAGCCTCCAGCCAGATTGCCTGTAGTTACTATCGTCGGTCTTAGATCCAAAAGAAGGCCAAAACACAAGTGCATCACCCTCGTCTATGTATTTATCGGTATCAATTTTCAGTAAGGTAAGGTCATGAACTCTGCATCCCGATGCAAGCAGCAAAAGTATCGCTGAACGTCTGGAAACTTGATACAAATTATTTTCATCAGGTGTCATATTTTCTAAATATTCTAATACATGTTTTGCATTCCAAATAGGTGGTTTTATTTTCTTTTCTTTTGACACCGAAATAGCTTTAATCATATGTTTTATAAAAAAGTTTGATGAAAGATCTGTGTTATTTGATATATTTGTAGACGTAGCTATTACAGACTTGTGAACTAAAATAGTTCTGAAAGCTAAACCTTCGTCGTTGTGTAGGTGTGCTAGGTAACGGGCTACTTGCTCTGGACTTGGATTTTTATACGGAGTGTTTATTGAAGCACACCATGCTTTCCATTTTTTCCATGCTGGCCTGTAAGTATTTAAAGTAGAGTCCCGCCAGCTGGATAGTAAAAGTGACTTTTCTTCTACTGACCAGTCTTTTATGAAATCTGCCCAGCCGAAATCAGCCATGCTTCTAAACATATGTTTTGAATTTCTGGTGGGTGCGTTCCGGTCCTCGTGTCGATCAGTACTTGTGGAAGGTCTGGAATGAGGTACGGGTCCTGGCTGGACCGTGCTTGTAGATCTGCTCTCCAAAATACTTTGTGCCACTTCAGAGCTATCAGAATATACTGACCTTGGGCTGTGTTCAGTTGGGCTAGTACTTGAGGCATGATGTTCGGTGGAGGGAATATCCATGCCAGCTCGTAGTCCCATTGGTGTAGGAATGCGTTGTGAGACAGTGCCTGCATGTCCTGCGTATCTAGAGAGATGTAATCGCTTACCACATGAGCTTTTTTCGACGCAAATAGGTCGACCTGAGGAGTGCCCCACATCGCGAAGATGTTCCTCGTCGCAGCGGAGGTCAGGTGCCACTCGGGACATATCTTGCCTCGCGATAGAGCATCCACCTCGCAGTTAAATCGCCACGGGAAGTACTGAGCTGTCAAATAAATGTTCACATGGTCTAAAATTGTAACCAGTTTGTGAAGTCAGATTGAGAAGTCTCTTTGATTTGGTTCCACCTTCCTTGTTGATATATGCCACAACTGTTCGGTTGTCTGTCTGTAGTAAGATGTGAGCATTGTGAAGATGAATGTGTTGTTGTTGAATCGCTGCGTAGACTGCAAACAGCTCTTTGAGATTCACATGCCAATGTCAGTTGTTGTTTTGTCCATTGCCCTGACATATTCACTTCCCCTAGCTGGGCGCCCCAGCCGAAGTCCGACGCATCTGTGGTAAGAAAGTGAGAGAACTGACCTGTATGTATTGGTAGTGAGCCCTGTGCTGCTTTTAACCACCACTTTATTTCCATAATGACTGGATCTGGCAACTTCATTTGCATGTAAGGGTGCTCTTTGGGAAGGAATCGGCTGTGGTATTGTAGAGTACGACAATGTAACCTTCCTCTGTGTATCACGAACGAGGCGAAGTTTAGTCTCCCCAGAAGTGACTGGGCCTGTCTGAGGGACCAACTGCCTTTGGACATCTGGGTTGCAAGTGCTCTGCGTAGCGTATGGCACTTTGGTTCCGACAGGGACTTCGTGTTGAGTTGTGTATCCCAAGTGACGCCCAAAAATTCGAGACGGCGAGTTGGAACCAGCACAGATTTGTCCAAGTTTACAGTTTCCAGCCGAGTTGACGTATTAGGTTCACTGTGAATGCTATGTGATCGAGTAGAACCTGTCGGGACTGATTCACAAGCAGAAAATCGTCTAAATACACCACGCACCTTATATTTCGGTCTCTCAGAAATTCCGCTATCCAGTTCGTCAACGATGTAAATGTTCGCGGTGCTGACGATAGACCGAATGGGAGACAGGTCATCTGCAGGAGCTGGCCATTGTAACTCTGTCGTAGAAACCTTCTGTGCTTCTTGGTTATGGGCAGGTGAAAGTATGCCTGGTTCAGGTCTATCTTCACCATCCAGTCCTGGCTCTGTAAGAAACTTGGAATTCGGAAGTGACTGAAGAGTTGAAAACCTTTTAGCTCCACAAAATTGTTCAAACGTTTCAAATTGAAGATTGGGCGGAACGATCCATCTGTTTTCTTTACAAGAAAAAATGTCGATAGATAACTGGCGTTCATCTCGGCCTTTTCTATAACATGTGTGTCTAGCATCTTCTTGATCTGTTTTGTCATATTGTAACTTGGCTTGGTCGCGAAATTTTTTATAATTGATTGGTTTGGATATATAAGGGGTGGCTTCAGAACTAATGGGATGCGTACTCCTCTCAATAGTTTGCATATATGGTCGGGGGCTCCTAGATTTTTCCATACATGTAAATATTGTTTTAGACAGCCCCCCCGAAATTGTTTCGAGTCATAAGCGATAGTTTCTATTCTGCGAGTTAGATTGAATTCGCTTACCTTTGGAATATTGTTGCTTGCTCTTTCCATCGTTAGGCTTCTTGTTGTTGTTGTTTGACCCCCTCGCGTTAGCCTTGAACTTGTCCTTGGAACGATTGACTCGAAAATTATTATTCGCCTGCTTGCTCGAAGATGCTTTAGGTTTAACCTCGTAGGCACGCCTTGTACCTGACGTCGAAGCTGCTGCAGAGTGTTGTGCAGGCTGAAAGTAAGTCATTAGTTTGTCGGCCCCCCCAATTTTCTGAAGATAAGAGGCAAGCATGTCGCTATTAAACAGATTCTCAGCACTTGGTGGGATTTTCTGCAGAGCCCCGTAATGATACTCTTCGGGGATTTTTTTAAGAATGACCTCTCTTCGTGAGTTCATACAATCAGTCCGCCTACCGCAAGATATTTGCAAAATATCATCAGTGACTTTTGTGTAGTTCGAATCTTTGGAAAACGTTTGTTCGATTTTATCAAAAAGAGTTTTAGATGAAAGCGTAGTATTCTTATCATTAGACCAATCTACTAAACTCTGTAATGCGGCACGTAATTCATCTTTCTGTGTCAGAACTGCACTTGATAATGCTGCAAAGGTTCTTTCAAGCAAGTATATTCGATCGTCATTGGTACCGGATGCTTGGAACCGTCGTAACTCATCATTCACACTAATTTCTACAAAACCGGGGGTAGTTACATATTTCTTTTGCGCTTCCGAAAAACGAATAGCGTACCAATCGTCACAGTTAAATCTTTGCAGTTGTGTGATTTTATCTACATGTTCATCCTTAGATCTAGGAATAGGAGGGTCTTTTAATGTAGTCGACAGATCGGACAATTTAAGCTGTTGCTGATCAGCTTCACTAGCACTAGGTGGCGGGCGCAGACCTAGATCATCATTAGCCGATTTGGTTGTCTCTTTGGCAGGCCCAGCAACAGGTAAAGTGTTTGGTGGATAGGGCTCGTAATGTTTTTGCGAAATCATATTCGTCAAGAAAGCCACTTGTTGTGACAAAAATTCAAATTTTAAATCACTTACACGTTTTCTCTTTGATTTTCTTGCATCCAAATCCTCATCCGACGTATCACTGTTCGAACTTGGGGAACGACTACTTTTCCGTGACACGTGGTCCTTTTCAAATTCACTACTATGCATTTCCACGTCACTGTTTTTTCCATCGTCCTCCATAATGAAGGGAGGAATGAACTTAATTGAAATTATTAGATAAAATTAATTTCGTTAAATTATTGTAATTTATCGCGGAGATGTTAACGCTACGAAAAACGACGCTATAATGAAGAAAAAGCTTTACCGCCATTCCGGTCGTCGCCATGTTGCCCGCCAAAACCAATACGACAGTGGCGCCGGAAGCCGAAGGGAGGAAGTCGCTGGGGAGAACTAACGCTAAAAGACAGGTGCTTGACTCAATATGGATTCCGGATATCGGTACGGAACAAATAAAAGTTTGTTTTCTTTCAATATTTTTTTTTTTCTGAATTTCACTCAAAAACAAGGCAATTGTTTGATTTTTTTTTCTCTTAATTTCACTCAAAAACAAGGCAATTGTTTGATTTTCACATGAATTTAACACCGACCGACAAAAAGTTTGATTTCTTTCAATATTTTTTTTTTCTGAATTTCACTCAAAAACACGGCAATTAAGGATATTGGCTATAGCCTAAATTATAACAAGTTGGCAATGATCACTAACCCTCTCAGGCAATTATTTATATTCTGCTCCGTTGACATTTCAGGTTTGGATACATACTGGATGTATGATGCTGCCGCTCAAAAGCTGTTATGTTTGCCCGCCCGCCGCTGATTGCTTTCGTCTATTTTAACATGGTCAGTGTCAAAAGCAAATTTTATATATAGTATAATATATTCATAGTCTTCTTTGGCCAAACAAAAATCCATTTACCAGTGGAACAATCGATTTTATTTGTTCCATAATAGAAATAGGGGACCACCGTGTCTGTCGGTCTGTCTGACCTTTGAAGGGCAGCCATGTTTGGAAATGTAATGTGTAGCCGTAAATTTTCACAAAAGTCTCACCAAGTGTCTGAAACGAAAATTAGCGATAAATTACCTACGTTAATAGATTGCTAATACATTTTCAAACGCAGATTGGTGGGTTGCTGAAACCTTCAAAAACTGACTGTTTGTCAACACTGTTACCAAGTTAATTAACATTAACTAGCTAATAAATTGCCACATGTCCATGTGATATTATTTATCAAATTCATATTATTGAGAACAACTAATTATTAAGTTATGTATCAGTGTTACATAATATTTTGATATATGACTGTGTTTGTGTTTAATCTGTAAACTCCATAGAAATTGTAAACATTCTACATTTACATAATATTAACTTTTTCATAAATAACACTGCCAGCAGGGTGGAACTAAATTAACAGTTACAATTTTGTAAATTGCATAGGGATCGCATTGAAATATTTGATTGTTGAGAGGCTATTTGTTTTTCAATAATTATAATATGCACTGATCAATACACTATACAATAATATATAACTTGATCCATCCTCCGCTCTTGTATTTATTAGCTTACAAATTATTTATTATAACCGTCATCTCGATATTCGAAACGTTCGAAACGTAGCTCGTCGTGTGTGGCCCGTAAATGTAAACAAGAAGCGTGTGCGATATCATTATTAATGCATAGTTATACGTACAAAAACAAGGCAATTGTTTGATTTTTTTTTCTCTTAATTTCACTCAAAAACAAGGCAATTGTTTGATTTTCACATGAATTTAACACCGACCGACAAAAAGTTTGTTTTCTTTCTATATTTTTTTTTTTTTGAATTTCACTCAAAAACAAGGCAATTGTTCGATTTTTTTTTCTCTTAATTTCACTCCAAAACAAGGCAATTGTTTGATTTTCACATGAATTTAACACCGACCGACAAAAAGTTTGATTTCTTTCAATTTTTTTTTTCTGAATTTCACTCAAAAACAAGGCTATTGTGTGATTATTTTTTTCTCTTAATTTCACTCAAAAACAAGGCAATTGTTTGATTTTCACATGAATTTACCACCGACCGACAAAAAGTTTGATTTCTTTCATTTTTTTTTTCTGAATTTCACTCAAAAACAAGGCAATTGTTTGATTTTTTTTTCTCTTAATTTCACTCAAAAACAAGGCAATTGTTTGATTTTCACATGAATTTAACACCGAACGACAAAAAGTTTGTTTTCTTTCAATATTTTTTTTTTCTGAATTTCACTCAAAAACAAGGCAATTGTTTGATTTTTTTTTCTCTTAATTTCACTCAAAAACAAGGCAATTGTTTGATTTTCACATGAATTTAACACCGACCGACAAAAAGTTTGATTTCTTTCAATATTTTTTTTTTCTGAATTTCACCCAAAAACAAGGCAATTGTTTGATTTTTTTTCTCTTAATTTCACTCAAAAACAAGGCAATTGTTTGATTTTCACATGAATTTAACACCGACCGACAAAAAGTTTGATTTCTTTCATTTTTTTTTTCTGAATTTCACTCAAAAACAAGGCAATTGTTTGATTTTTTTTTCTCTTAATTTCACTCAAAAACAAGGCAATTGTTTGATTTTTACTTGAATTTAACACCGACCGACAAAAAGTTTGATTTCGTTCAATTTTTTTTTTCTGAATTTCACTCAAAAACAAGGCAATTGTTTGATTTTTTTGTCTCTTAATTTCACTCAAAAACAAGGCAATTGTTTGATTTTCACATGAATTTAACACCGACCGACAAAAAGTTTGATTTCTTTCATTTTTTTTTTTTCTAAATTTCACTCAATAACCAGGCAATTGTTTGATTTTTTTTTTCTCTTAATTTACTCAAAAACAAGGCAATTGTTTGATTTTCACATGAATTTAACACCGACCGACAAAAAGTTTGATTTCGTTCAATTTTTTTTTTCTGAAAATCACTCAAAAACAAGGCAATTGTTTGATTTTTTTGTCTCTTCATTTCACTCAAAAACAAGGCAATTGTTTGATTTTCACATGAATTTAACACCGACCGACAAAAAGTATGTTTTCTTTCAATATTTTTTTTTTTCTGAATTTCACTCAAAAACAAGGCAATTGTTTGATTTTTTTTTCTCTTAATTTCACTCAAAAACAAGTTGGCAATGAATGTTTCATCAATGAAATTTTCACAAAAGTCTCACCAAGTGTCTGAAACGAAAATTAGCGATAAATTACCTACGTTAATAGATTGCTAATACATTTTCAAACGCAGATTGGTGGGTTGCTGAAACCTTCAAAAACTGACTGTTTGTCAACACTGTTACCAAGTTAATTAACATTAACTAGCTAATAAATTGCCACATGTCCATGTGATATTATTTATCAAATTCATATTATTGAGAACAACTAATTATTAAGTTATGTATAAGTGTTACATAATATTTTGATATATGACTGTGTGTGTGTTTAATCTGTAAACTCCATAGAAATGGTACACATTCTACATTTACATAATATTAACTTTTTCATAAATTACACTGCCAGCAGGGTGGAACTAAATTAACAGTTACAATTTTGTAAATTGCATAGGGATCGCATTGAAATATTCGATTGTTGAGAGGCTATTTGTTTTTCAATAATTATAATATGCACTGATCAATACACTATACAATAATATATAACTTGATCCATCCTCCGCTCTTGTATTTATTCGCTTACAAATTATTTATTATAACCGTCATCTCGATATTCGAAACGTTCGAAACGTAGCTCGTCGTGTGCGGCCCGTAAATGTAAACAAGAAGCGTGTGCGATTTCATTATTAATGCATAGTTATACGTACAAAAACAAGGCAATTGTTTGATTTTTTTTCTCTTAATTTCACTCAAAAACAAGGCAATTGTTTGATTTTCACATGAATTTAACACCGACCGACAAAAAGTTTGATTTCTTTCAATTTTTTTTTTCTGAATTTCACTCAAAAACAAGGCAATTGTGTGATTTTTTTTTCTCTTAATTTCACTCAAAAACAAGGCAATTGTTTGATTTTCACATGAATTTAACACCGACCGACAAAAAGTTTGATTTCTTTCAATATTTTTTTTTCTGAATTTCACCCAAAAACAAGGCAATTGTTTGATTTTTTTTCTCTTAATTTCACTCAAAAACAAGACAATTGTTTGATTTTCACATGAATTTAACACCGACCGACAAAAAGTTTGATTTCTTTCATTTTTTTTTTCTGAATTTCACTCAAAAACAAGGCAATTGTTTGATTTTTTTTTCTCTTAATTTCACTCAAAAACAAGGCAATTGTTTGATTTTTACATGAATTTAACACCGACCGACAAAAAGTTTGATTTCTTTCAATATTTTTTTTTTCTGAATTTCACTCAAAATCAAGGCAATTGTTTGATTTTTTTTTTCTCTTAATTTCACTCAAAAACAAGGCAATTGTTTGATTTTCACATGAATTTAACACCGACCGACAAAACGTTTGATTTCTTTCAATTTTATTTTTTTTTCTGAATTTCACTCAAAAACAAGGCAATTAAGGATATTGGCTATAGTCTAAATTATAACAAGTTGGCAATGATCACTAACCATCTCACGCAATTATTTATATTCTGCTCCGTTGACATTTCAGGTTTGGATAGATACTGAATGTATGATGCTGCCGATCAAAAGCTGTTATGTTTGCCCGCCCGCTGCTGATTGCTTTCGTCTTTTTTAACATGGTAAGTGTCAAAAGCAAATTTTATATTTAGTATAATATATTCATAGTCTTCTTTGGCCAAACAAAAATCCATTTACCAGTGGAACAATCGATTTTATTTGTTCCATACTAGAAATAGGGGACCACCGTGTCTGTCTGTCTGTCTGACCTTTGAAGGGCAGCCATGTTTGGAACTGTAATGTGTAGCCGAAGTGAAATTTTCACAAAAGTCTCACCAAGTGTCTGAAACGAAAATTAGCGATAAATTACCTACGTTAATAGATTGCTAATACATTTTCAAACGCAGATTGGTGGGTTGCTGAAACCTTCAAAAACTGACTGTTTGTCAACACTGTTATCAAGTTAATTAACATTAACTAGCTAATAAATTGCCACATGTCCATGTGATTTTATTAATCAAATTCATATTATTGAGAACAACTAATTATCAAGTTATGTATAAGTGTTACATAATATTTTGATATATGACTGTGTGTGTGTTTAATCTGTTAACTCCATAGAAATGGTAAACATTCTACATTTACATAATATTAACTTTTTCATAAATTACACTGCCATCAGGGTGGAACTAAATTAACAGTTACAATTTTGTAAATTGCATAAGGATCGCATTGAAATATTTGATTGTTGAGAGGCTATTTGTTTTTCAATAATTATAATATGCACTGATCAATACACTATACAATAATATATAACTTGATCCATCCTCCGCTCTTGTATTTATTCGCTTACAAATTATTTATTATAACCGTCATCTCGATATTCGAAACGTTCGAAACGTAGCTCGTCGTGTGTGGCCCGTAAATGTAAACAAGAAGCGTGTGCGATATCATTATTAATGCATAGTTATACGTAACCATAACAATAGTTAAAAATTACCTACACGGCGGTGGAAGTGACAATTACAATTTGAATCACCGCGACATGTAAATTTCTAGCACATCAGAGATCAGCGTTGAAATGGTCAATCGGCGTTAGTAAGCAGCGGCTAAATTGTACAAGTGAAATTAATAGGTATGCCATATATAACAGGCAACTGTTTAATTTTCACAGTAATTAAAAACCAACGGACAAAATATTTTTTTTTTCCATAATTACACTGAAAAACAGGCAATTGTTTGATTTTCACATGAATTTAACACCGACCGACAAAAAATTTGATTTCTTTCAATATTATTTTTTTCTGAATTTCACTCAAAAACAAGGCAATTGTTTGATTTATTTTTTCTCTTAATTTCACTCAAAAACAAGGCAATTGTTTGATTTTCACATGAATTTAACACCGACCGAAAAAAGTTTGATTTCTTTCATTTTTTTTTTCCGAATTTCACTCAAAAACAAGGCAATTAAGGATATTGGCTATAGTCTAAATTATAACAAGTTGGCAATGATCACTAACCCTCTCAGGCAATTATTTATATTCTGCTCCGTTGACATTTCAGGTTTGGAAACATACTGGATGTATGATGCTGCCGCTCAAAAGCTGTTATGTTTGCCCGCCCGCCGCTGATTGCTTTCGTCTATTTTAACATGGTAAGTGTCAAAAGCAAATTTTAAATATAGTATAATATATTCATAGTCTTCTTTGGCCAAACAAAAATCCATTTACCAGTGGAACAATCGATTTTATTTTTTCCATAATAGAAATAGGGGACCACCGTGTCTGTCTGTCTGTCTGACCTTTGAAGGGCAGCCATGTTTGGAACTGTAATGTGTAGCCGTAAATTTTCACAAAAGTCTCACCAAGTGTCTGAAACGAAAATAAGCGATAAATTACCTACGTTAATAGATTGCTAATACATTTCAAACGCAGATTGGTGGGTTGCTGAAACCTTTAAAAAGCTGACTGTTTGTCAACACTGTTATCAAGTTAATTAACATTAACTAGCTAATAAATTGCCACATGTCCATGTGATATTATTTATCAAATTCATATTATTGAGAACAACTAAATATTAAGTTATTTATAAGTGTTACATAATATTTTGATGTATGACTGTGTGTGTGTTTAATCTGTAAACTCCATAGAAATGGTAAACATTCTACATTTACATAATATTAACTTTTTCATAAATTACACTGCCATCAGGGTGGAACTAAATTAATAGTTACAATTTTGTAAATTGCATAAGGATCGCATTGAAATATTTGATTGTTGAGAGGCTATTTGTTTTTCAATAATTATAATATGCACTGATCAATACACTATACAATAATATATAACTTGATCCATCCTCCGCTCTTGTATTTATTCGCTTACAAATTATTTATTATAACCGTCATCTCGATATTCGAAACGTTCGAAACGTAGCTCGTCGTGTGTGGCCCGTAAATGTAAACAAGAAGCGTGTGCGATATCATTATTAATGCATAGTTATACGTACAAAAACAAGGCAATTGTTTGATTTTCACATGAATTTAACACCGACCGACAAAAAGTTTGTTTTCTTTCAATATTTTTTTTTTCTGAATTTCACTCAAAAACTAGGCAATTGTTCGATTTTTTTTTTCTCTTTATTTCACTCCAAAACAAGGCAATTGTTTGATTTTCACATGAATTTAACACCGACCGACAAAAAGTTTGATTTCTTTCAATTTTTTATTTCTGAATTTCACTCAAAAACAAGGCAATTGTGTGATTTTTTTTTGTCTCTTAATTTCACTCAAAAACAAGGCAATTGTTTGATTTTCACATGAATTTAACACCGACCGACAAAAAGTTTGATTTCTTTCAATATTTTTTTTTCTGAATTTCACTCAAAAACAAGGCAATTGTTTGATTTTTTTTTTCTCTGAATTTCACTCAAAAACAAGGCAATTGTTTGATTTTCACATGAATTTAACACCGACCGACAAAAAGTTTGTTTTCTTTCAATATTTTTTTTTTCTGAATTTCACTCAAAAACAAGGCAATTGTTTGATTTTTTTTTCTCTTAATTTCACTCAAAAACAAGGCAATTGTTTGATTTTCACATGAATTTAACACCGACCGACAAAAAGTTTGATATCTTTCAATTTTTTTTTTCTGAATTTCACTCAAAAACAAGGCAATTGTGTGATTTTTTTTTTCTCTTAATTTCACTCAAAACAAGGCAATTGTTTGATTTTCACATGAATTTAACACAGACCGACAAAAAGTTTGTTTTCTTTCAATATTTTTTTTTTCTGAATTTCACTCAAAAACAAGGCAATTGTTTGATTTTTTTTTTCTCTTAATTTCACTCAAAAACAAGGCAATTGTTTGATTTTTTTTTTCTTTTAATTTCACTCAAAAACAAGGCAATTGTTTGATTTTCACATGAATTTAACACCAACCGACAAAAAGTTTGATTTCTTTCATTTTTTTTTTTCTGAATTTCACTCAAAAACAAGGCAATTGTTTGATTTTCACATGAATTTAACACCGACCGACAAAAAGTTTGATTTCTTTCAATTTTTTTTTTTCTCAATTTCACTCAAAAACACGGCAATAAAGGATATTGGCTATAGCCTAAATTATAACAAGTTGGCAATGTTCACTAACCCTCTCAGGCAATTATTTATATTCTGCTCCGTTGACATTTCAGGTTTGGATACATACTGGATGTATGATGCTGCCGCTCAAAAGCTGTTATGTTTGCCCGCCCGCCGCTGATTGCTTTCGTCTATTTTAACATGGTAAGTGTCAAAAGCAAATTTTATATATAGTATAATATATTCATAGTCTTCTTTGGCCAAACAAAAATCCATTTACCAGTGGAACAATCGATTTTATTTGTTCCATAATAGAAATAGGGGACCACCGTGTCTGTCTGTCTGTCTGACCTTTGAAGGGCAGCCATGTTTGGAACTGTAATGTGTAGCCGTAAATTTTCACAAAAGTCTCACCAAGTGTCTGAAACGAAAATTAGCGATACATTACCTACGTTAATAGATTGCTAATACATTTCAAACGCAGATTGGTGGGTTGCTGAAACCTTTAAAAAGCTGACTGTTTGTCAACACTGTTATCAAGTTAATTAACATTAACTAGCTAATAAATTGCCACATGTCCATGTGATTTTATTTATCAAATTCATATTATTGAGAACAACTAAATATTAAGTTATGTATAAGTGTTACATAATATTTTGATATATGACTGTGTGTGTGTTTAATCTGTAAACTCCATAGAAATGGTAAACATTCTACATTTACATAATATTAACTTTTTCATAAATTACACTGCCATCAGGGTGGAACTAAATTAACAGTTACAATTTTGTAAATTGCATAAGGATCGCATTGAAATATTTGATTGTTGAGAGGCTATTTGTTTTTCAATAATTATAATATGCACTGATCAATACACTATACAATAATATATAACTTGATCCATCCTCCGCTCTTGTATTTATTCGCTTACAAATTATTTATTATAACCGTCATCTCGATATTCGAAACGTTCGAAACGTAGCTCGTCGTGTGCGGCCCGTAAATGTAAACAAGAAGCGTGTGCGATATCATTATTAATGCATAGTTATACGTACAAAAACAAGGCAATTGTTTGATTTTTTTTTCTCTTAATTTCACTCAAAAACAAGGCAATTGTTTGATTTTCACATGAATTTAACACCGACCGACAAAAAGTTTGTTTTCTTTCAATATTTTTTTTTCTGAATTTCACTCAAAAACAAGGCAATTGTTAGATTTTTTTTTCTCTTAATTTCACTCCAAAACAAGGCAATTGTTTGATTTTCACATGAATTTAACACCGACCGACAAAAAGTTTGATTTCTTTCAATTTTTTTTTTCTGAATTTCACTCAAAAACAAGGCAATTGTGTGATTTTTTTTTTCTCTTAATTTCACTCAAAAACAAGGCAATTGTTTGATTTTCACATGAATTTAACACCGACCGACAAAAAGTTTGATTTCTTTCAATATTTTTTTTTTCTGAATTTCACCCAAAAACAAGGCAATTGTTTGATTTTTTTTCTCTTAATTTCACTCAAAAACAAGGCAATTGTTTGATTTTCACATGAATTTAACACCGACCGACAAAAAGTTTGATTTCTTTCATCTTTTTTTTCTGAATTTCACTCAAAAACAAGGCAATTGTTTGATTTTTTTTTCTCTTAATTTCACTCAAAAACAAGGCAATTGTTTGATTTTCACATGAATTTAACACCGACCGACAAAAAGTTTGATTTCTTTAAATATTTTTTTTTTCTGAATTTCACTCAAAATCAAGGCAATTGTTTGATTTTTTTTTTCTCTATATTTCACTCAAAAACAAGGCAAATGTTTGATTTTCACATGAATTTAACACCGACCGACAAAAAGTTTGATTTCTTTCTTTTTTTTTTTTTCTCAATTTCACTCAAAAACAAGGCAATTAAGGATATTGGCTATAGTCTAAATTATAACAAGTTGGCAATGATCACTAACCATCTCACGCAATTATTTATATTCTGCTCCGTTGACATTTCAGGTTTGGATAGATACTGAATGTATGATGCTGCCGATCAAAAGCTGTTATGTTTGCCCGCCCGCTGCTGATTGCTTTCGTCTTTTTTAACATGGTAAGTGTCAAAAGCAAATTTTATATATAGTATAATATATTCATAGTCTTCTTTGGCCAAACAAAAATCCATTTACCAGTGGAACAATCGATTTTATTTGTTCCATACTAGAAATAGGGGACCACCGTGTCTGTCTGTCTGTCTGACCTTTGAAGGGCAGCCATGTTTGGAACTGTAATGTGTAGCCGAAGTGAAATTTTCACAAAAGTCTCACCAAGTGTCTGAAACGAAAATTAGCGATAAATTACCTACGTTAATAGATTGCTAATACATTTTCAAACGCAGATTGGTGGGTTGCTGAAACCTTCAAAAACTGACTGTTTGTCAACATTGTTATCAAGTTAATTAACATTAACTAGCTAATAAATTGCCACATGTCCATGTGATATTATTAATCAAATTCATATTATTGAGAACAACTAATTATCAAGTTATGTATAAGTGTTACATAATATTTTGATATATGACTGTGTGTGTGTTTAATCTGTAAACTCCATAGAAATGGTAAACATTCTACATTTACATAATATTAACTTTTTCATAAATTACACTGCCATCAGGGTGGAACTAAATTAACAGTTACAATTTTGTAAATTGCATAAGGATCGCATTGAAATATTTGATTGTTGAGAGGCTATTTGTTTTTCAATAATTATAATATGCACTGATCAATACACTATACAATAATATATAACTTGATCCATCCTCCGCTCTTGTATTTATTCGCTTACAAATTATTTATTATAACCGTCATCTCGATATTCGAAACGTTCGAAACGTAGCTCGTCGTGTGTGGCCCGTAGATGTTAACAAGAAGCGTGTGCGATATCATTATTAATGCATAGTTATACGTAACCATAACAATAGTTAAAAATTACCTACACGGCGGTGGAAGTGACAATTACAATTTGAATCACCGCGACATGTAAATTTCTAGCACATCAGAGATCAGCGTTGAAATGGTCAATCGGCGTTAGTAAGCAGCGGCTAAATTGTACAAGTGAAATTAATAGGTATGCCATATATAACAGGCAACTGTTTAATTTTCACATTAATTAAAAACCAACGGACAAAATATTTTTTTTTCCATAATTACACTGAAAAACCGGCAATTGTTTGATTTTCACATGAATTTAACACCGACCGACAAAAAATTTGATTTCTTTCAATATTATTTTTTTCTGAATTTCACTCAAAAACAAGGCAATTGTTTGATTTTTTTTTTCTCTTAATTTCACTCAAAAACAAGGCAATTGTTTGATTTTCACATGAATTTAACACCGACCGACAAAAAGTTTGATTTCTTTCATTTTTTTTTTCCGAATTTCACTCAAAAACAAGGCAATTAAGGATATTGGCTATAGTCTAAATTATAACAAGTTGGCAATGATCACTAACCCTCTCAGGCAATTATTTATATTCTGCTCCGTTGACATTTCAGGTTTGGAAACATACTGGATGTATGATGCTGCCGCTCAAAAGCTGTTATGTTTGCCCGCCCGCCGCTGATTGCTTTCGTCTATTTTAACATGGTAAGTGTCAAAAGCAAATTTTATATATAGTATAATATATTCATAGTCTTCTTTGGCCAAACAAAAATCCATTTACCAGTGGAACAATCGATTTTATTTTTTCCATAATAGAAATAGGGGACCACCGTGTCTGTCTGTCTGTCTGTCTGACCTTTGAAGGGCATCCATGTTTGGAACTGTAATGTGTAGCCGTAAATTTTCACAAAAGTCTCACCAAGCGTCTGAAACGAAAATAAGCGATAAATTACCTACGTTAATAGATTGCTAATACATTTCAAACGCAGATTGGTGGGTTGCTGAAACCTTTAAAAAGCTGACTGTTTGTCAACACTGTTATCAAGTTAATTAACATTAACTAGCTAATAAATTGCCACATGTCCATGTGATATTATTAATCAAATTCATATTATTGAGAACAACTAATTATCAAGTTATGTATAAGTGTTACATAATATTTTGATGTATGACTGTGTGTGTGTTTAATCTGTAAACTCCATAGAAATGGTAAACATTCTACATTTACATAATATTAACTTTTTCATAAATTACACTGCCATCAGGGTGGAACTAAATTAACAGTTATAATTTTGTAAATTGCATAGGGATCGCATTGAAATATTTGATTGTTGAGAGGCTATTTGTTTTTCAATAATTATAATATGCACTGATCAATACACTATACAATAATATATAACTTGATCCATCCTCCGCTCTTGTATTTATTCGCTTACAAATTATTTATTATAACCGTCATCTCGATATTCGAAACGTTCGAAACGTAGCTCGTCGTGTGTGGCCCGTAAATGTAAACAAGAAGCGTGTGCGATATCATTATTAATGCATAGTTATACGTACAAAAACAAGGCAATTGTTTGATTTTCACATGAATTTAACACCGACCGACAAAAAGTTTGTTTTCTTTCAATATTTTTTTTTTCTGAATTTCACTCAAAAACAAGGCAATTGTTCGATTTTTTTTTTCTCTTTATTTCACTCCAAAACAAGGCAATTGTTTGATTTTCACATGAATTTAACACCGACCGACAAAAAGTTTGATTTCTTTCAATTTTTTTTTTTCTGAATTTCACTCAAAAACAAGGCAATTGTGTGATTTTTTTTTCTCTTAATTTCACTCAAAAACAAGGCAATTGTTTGATTTTCACATGAATTTAACACCGACCGACAAAAAGTTTGATTTCTTTCAATATTTTTTTTTTCTGAATTTCACTCAAAAACAAGGCAATTGTTTGATTTTTTTTTTCTGAATTTCACTCAAAAACAAGGCAATTGTTTGATTTTTTTTTCTCTTAATTTCACTCAAAAACAAGGCAATTGTTTGATTTTCACATGAATTTAACACCGACCGACAAAAAGTTTGATTTCTTTCAATTTTTTTTTTCTGAATTTCACTCAAAAACAAGGCAATTGTGTGATTTTTTTTTTCTCTTAATTTCACTCAAAAACAAGGCAATTGTTTGATTTTCACATGAATTTAACACAGACCGACAAAAAGTTTGTTCTCTTTCAATATTTTTTTTTTCTGAATTTCACTCAAAAACAAGGCAATTGTTTGATTTTTTTTTTCTCTTAATTTCACTCAAAAACAAGGCAATTGTTTGATTTTTTTTTTCTCTTAATTTCACTCAAAAACAAGGCAATTGTTTGATTTTCACATGAATTTAACACCAACCGACAAAAAGTTTGATTTCTTTCAATATTTTTTTTTTCTGAATTTCATTCAAAATCAAGGCAATTGTTTGATTTTTTTTTTCTCTTAATTTCACTCAAAAACAAGGCAATTGTTTGATTTTCACATGAATTTAACACCGACCGACAAAAAGTTTGTTTTCTTTCTTTTTTTTTTTTTTCTGAATTTCACTCAAAAACAAGGCAATTAAGGATATTGGCTATAGTCTAAATTATAACAAGTTGGCAATGATCACTAACCATCTCACGCAATTATTTATATTCTGCTCCGTTGACATTTCAGGTTTGGATACATACTGGATGTATGATGCTGCCGATCAAAAGCTGTTATGTTTGCCCGCCCGCCGCTGATTGCTTTCGTCTATTTTAATATGGTAAGTGTCAAAAGCAAATTTTATATATAGTATAATATATTCATAGTCTTCTTTGGCCAAACAAAAATCCATTTACCAGTGGAACAATCGATTTTATTTGTTCCATAATAGTAATAGGGGACCACCGTGTCGGTCTGTCTGTCTGACCTTAGAAGGGCAGCCATGTTTGGAACTGTAATGTGTAGCCGAAGTGAAATTTTCACAAAAGTCTCACCAAGTGTCTGAAACGAAAATTAGCGATAAATTACCTACGTTAATAGATTGCTAATACATTTTCAAACGCAGATTGGTGGGTTGCTGAAACCTTCAAAAACTGACTGTTTGTCAACACTGTTATCAATTTAATTAACATTAACTAGCTAATAAATTGCCACATGTCCATGTGATATTATTAATCAAATTCATATTATTGAGAACAACTAATTATCAAGTTATGTATAAGTGTTACATAATATTTTGATATATGACTGTGTGTGTGTTTAATCTATAAACTCCATAGAAATGGTAAACATTCTACATTTACATAATATTAACTTTTTCATAAATTACACTGCCATCAGGGTGGAACTAAATTAACAGTTACAATTTTGTAAATTGCGTAAGGATCGCATTGAAATATTTGATTGTTGAAAGGCTATTTGTTTTTCAATAATTATAATATGCACTGATCAATACACTATACAATAATATATAACTTGATCCATCCTCCGCTCTTGTATTTATTCGCTTACAAATTATTTATTATAACCGTCATCTCGATATTCGAAACGTTCGAAACGTAGCTCGTCGTGTGTGGCCCGTAAATGTTCACAAGAAGCTTGTGCGATATCATTATTAATGCATAGTTATACGTAACCATAACAATAGTTAAAAATTACCTCCACGGCGGTGGAAGTGACAATTACAATTTGAATCACCGCGACATGTAAATTTGTAGCACATCAGAGATCAGCGTTGAAATGGTCAATCGGCGTTAGTAAGCAACGGCTAAATTGTACAAGTGAAATTAAAAGGTATGCCATATATAACAGGCAACTGTTTAATTTTCACATTAATTAAAAACCAACGGACAATATTTTTTTTTTCCATAATTACACTGAAAAACAGGCAATTGTTTGATTTTCAAATGAATTTAACACCGACCGACAAAAAATTTGATTTCTTTCAATTTTTTTTTCTGAATTTCACTCAAAAACAAGGCAATTGTTTGATTTTTTTTTTCTCTTAATTTCACTCAAAAACAAGGCAATTGTTTGATTTTCACATGAATTTAACACCGACCGACAAAAAGTTTGTTTTCTTTCAATATTTTTTTTTTCCAAATTTCACTCAAAAACAAGGCAATTGTTCGATTTTTTTTTTCTCTTAATTTCACTCCAAAACAAGGCAATTGTTTGATTTTCACATGAATTTAACACCGACCGACAAAAAGTTTGATTTCTTTCAATTTTTTTTTTCTGAATTTCACTCAAAAACAAGGCAATTGTGTGATTTTTTTTTTCTCTTAATTTCACTCAAAAACAAGGCAATTGTTTGATTTTCACATGAATTTAACACTGACTGACAAAAAGTTTGATTTCTTTCAATATATTTTTTTTCTGAATTTCACTCAAAAACAAGGCAATTGTTTGATTTTTTTTTCTCTTAATTTCACTCAAAAACAAGGCATTTGTTTGATTTTCACATGAATTTAACACCGACCGACAAAAAGTTTGTTTTCTTTCAATATTTTTTTTTTCTGAATTTCACTCAAAAACAAGGCAATTGTTTGATTTTTTTTTCTCTTAATTTCACTCAAAAACAAGGCAATTGTTTGATTTTAACATGAATTTAACACCGATCGACAAAAAGTTTGATTTCTTTTATTTTTTTTTTCTGAATTTCACTCAAAAACAAGGCAATTGTGTGATTTTTTTTTTCTCTTAATTTCACTCAAAAACAAGGCAATTGTTTGATTTTCACATGAAATTAACACCGACCGACAAAAAGTTTGATTTCTTTCAATTTTTTTTTCTGAATTTCACTCAAATACAAGGCAATTGTTTGATTTTTTTTTCTCTTACTTTCACTCAAAAACAAGGCAATTGTTTGATTTTTTTTTTCTCTTAATTTCACTCAAAAACAAGGCAATTGTTTGATTTTCACATGAATTTAACACCGACCGACAAAAAGTTTGATTTCTTTCATTTTTTTTTTCTGAATTTCACTCAAAAACAAGGCAATTGTTTGATTTTTTTTCTCTTAATTTCACTCAAAAACAAGGCAATTGTTTGATTTTCACATGAATTTAACACCGACCGACAAAAAGTTTGATTTCTTTCAATATTTTTTTTTTCTGAATTTCACTCAAAAACAAGGCAATTAAGGATATTGGCTATAGTCTAAATTATAACAAGTTGGCAATGATCACTAACCATCTCACGCAATTATTTATATTCTGCTCCGTTGACATTTCAGGTTTGGATAGATACTGGATGTATGATGCTGCCGATCTAAAGCTGTTGCCCGCCCGCCGCTGATTGCTTTCGTCTATTTTAACATGGTAAGTGTCAAAAGCAAATTTTATATATAGTATAATATATTCATAGTCTTCTTTGGCCAAACAAAAATCCATTTACCAGTGGAACAATCGATTTTATTTGTTCCATAATAGAAATAGGGGACCACCGTGTCTGTCTGTCTGTCTGACCTTTGAAGGGCAGCCATGTTTGGAACTGTAATGTGTAGCCGAAGTGAAATTTTCACAAAAGTCTCACCAAGTGTCTGAAACGAAAATTAGCGATAAATTACCTACGTTAATAGATTGCTAATACATTTTCAAACGCAGATTGGTGGGTTGCTGAAACCTTCAAAAACTGACTGTTTGTCAACACTGTTACCAAGTTAATTAACATTAACTAGCTAATAAATTGCCACATGTCCATGTGATATTATTAATCAAATTCATATTATTGAGAACAACTAATTATCAAGTTATGTATAAGTGTTACATAATATTTTGATATATGACTGTGTGTGTGTTTAATCTGTAAACTCCATAGAAATGGTAAACATTCTACATTTACATAATATTAACTTTTTCATAAATTACACTGCCATCAGGGTGGAGCTAAATTAACAGTTACAATTTTGTAAATTGCATAAGGATCGCATTTAAATATTTGATTGTTGAGAGGCTATTTGTTTTTCAATAATTATAATATGCACTGATCAATACACTATACAATAATATATAACTTGATCCATCCTCCGCTCTTGTATTTATTCGCTTACAAATTATTTATTATAACCGTCATCTCGATATTCGAAACGTTCGAAACGTAGCTCGTCGTGTGTGGCCCGTAAATGTAAACAAGAAGCGTGTGCGATATCATTATTAATGCATAGTTATACGTAACCATAACAATAGTTAAAAATTACCTACACGGCGGTGGAAGTGACAATTACAATTTGAATCACCGCGACATGTAAATTTCTAGCACATCAGAGATCAGCGTTGAAATGGTCAATCGGCGTTAGTAAGCAGCGGCTAAATTGTACAAGTGAAATTAATAGGTATGCCATATATAACAGGCAACTGTTTAATTTTCACATTAATTAAAAACCAACGGACAAAATATTTTTTTTTCCATAATTACACTGAAAAACAGGCCATTGTTTGATTTTCACATGAATTTAACACCGACCGACAAAAAGTTTGATTTCTTTCATTTTTTTTTTCCGAATTTCACTCAAAAACAAGGCAATTAAGGATATTGGCTATAGTCTAAATTATAACAAGTTGGCAATGATCACTAACCCTCTCAGGCAATTATTTATATTCTGCTCCGTTGACATTTCAGGTTTGGATACATACTGGATGTATGATGCTGCCGCTCAAAAGCTGTTATGTTTGCCCGCCCGCCGCTGATTGCTTTCGTCTATTTTAACATGGTAAGTGTCAAAAGCAAATTTTATATATAGTATAATATATTCATAGTCTTCTTTGGCCAAACAAAAATCCATTTACCCGTGGAACAATCGATTTTATTTTTTCCATAATAGAAATAGGGGACCACCGTGTCTGTCTGTCTGTCTGACCTTTGAAGGGCAGCCATGTTTGGAACTGTAATGTGTAGCCGTAAATTTTCACAAAAGTCTCACCAAGTGTCTGAAACGAAAATAAGCGATAAATTACCTACGTTAATAGATTGCTAATACATTTCAAACGCAGATTGGTGGGTTGCTGAAACCTTTAAAAAGCTGACTGTTTGTCAACACTGTTATCAAGTTAATTAACATTAACTAGCTAATAAATTGCCACATGTCCATGTGATATTATTAATCAAATTCATATTATTGAGAACAACTAATTATCAAGTTATGTATAAGTGTTACATAATATTTTGATATATGACTGTGTGTGTGTTTAATCTGTAAACTCCATAGAAATGGTAAACATTCTACATTTACATAATATTAACTTTTTCATAAATTACACTGCCATCAGGGTGGAACTAAATTAACAGTTACAATTTTGTAAATTGCATAAGGATCGCATTGAAATATTTGATTGTTGAGAGGCTATTTGTTTTTCAATAATTATAATATGCACTGATCAATACACTATACAATAATATATAACTTGATCCATCCTCCGCTCTTGTATTTATTCGCTTACAAATTATTTATTATAACCGTCATCTCGATATTCGAAACGTTCGAAACGTAGCTCGTCGTGTGTGGCCCGTAAATGTAAACAAGAAGCGTGTGCGATATCATAATTAATGCATAGTTATACGTACAAAAACAAGGCGATTGTTTGATTTTTTTTTCTCTTAATTTCACTCAAAAACAAGGCAATTATTTGATTTTCACATGAATTTAACACCGACCGACAAAAAGTTTGTTTTCATTCAATATTTTTTTTCTGAATTTCACTCAAAAACAAGGCAATTGTTTGTTTTTTTTTCTCTTAATTTCACTCCAAAACAAGGCAATTGTTTGATTTTCACATGAATTTAACACCGACCGACAAAAAGTTTGATTTCTTTCAATTTTTTTTTTCTGAATTTCACTCAAAAACAAGGCAATTGTGTGATTTTTTTTCTCTTAATTTCACTCAAAAACAAGGCAATTGTTTGATTTTCACATGAATTTAACACCGACCGACAAAAAGTTTGATTTCTTTCAATATTTTTTTTTTCTGAATTTCACCCAAAAACAAGGCAATTGTTTGATTTTTTTTCTCTTAATTTCACTCAAAAACAAGGCAATTGTTTGATTTTCACATGAATTTAACACCGACCGACAAAAAGTTTGATTTCTTTCATTTTTTTTTTCTGAATTTCACTCAAAAACAAGGCAATTGTTTGATTTTTTTTTCTCTTAATTTCACTCAAAAACAAGGCAATTGTTTGATTTTCACATGAATTTAACACCGACCGACAAAAAGTTTGATTTCTTTCAATTTTTTTTTTTTTTCTGAATTTCACTCAAAAACAAGGCAATTAAGGATATTGGCTATAGTCTAAATTATAACAAGTTGGCAATGATCACTAACCATCTCACGCAATTATTTATATTCTGCTCCGTTGACATTTCAGGTTTGGATAGATACTGAATGTATGATGCTGCCGATCAAAAGCTGTTATGTTTGCCCGCCCGCTGCTGATTGCTTTCGTCTTTTTTAACATGGTAAGTGTCAAAAGCAAATTTTATATATAGTATAATATATTCATAGTCTTCTTTGGCCAAACAAAAATCCATTTACCAGTGGAACAATCGATTTTATTTGTTCCATAATAGAAATAGGGGACCACCGTGTCTGTCTGTCTGTCTGACCTTTGAAGGGCAGCCATGTTTGGAACTGTAATGTGTAGCCGAAGTGAAATTTTCACAAAAGTCTCACCAAGTGTCTGAAACGAAAATTAGCGATAAATTACCTACGTTAATAGATTGCTAATACATTTTCAAACGCAGATTGGTGGGTTGCTGAAACCTTCAAAAACTGACTGTTTGTCAACACTGTTATCAAGTTAATTAACATTAACTAGCTAATAAATTGCCACATGTCCATGTGATATTATTAATCAAATTCATATTATTGAGAACAACTAATTATCAAGTTATGTATAAGTGTTACATAATATTTTGATATATGACTGTGTGTGTGTTTAATCTGTAAACTCCATAGAAATGGTAAACATTCTACATTTTCATAATATTAACTTTTTCATAAATTACACTGCCATCAGGGTGGAACTAAATTAACAGTTACAATTTTGTAAATTGCATAAGGATCGCATTGAAATATTTGATTGTTGAGAGGCTATTTGTTTTTCAATAATTATAATATGCACTGATCAATACACTATACAATAATATATAACTTGATCCATCCTCCGCTCTTGTATTTATTCGCTTACAAATTATTTATTATAACCGTCATCTCGATATTCGAAACGTTCGAAACGTAGCTCGTCGTGTGTGGCCCGTAAATGTTAACAAGAAGCGTGTACGATATCATTATTAATGCATAGTTATACGTAACCATAACAATAGTTAAAAATTACCTACACGGCGGTGGAAGTGACAATTACAATTTGAATCACCGCGACATGTAAATTTCTAGCACATCAGAGATCAGCGTTGAAATGGTCAATCGGCGTTAGTAAGCAGCGGCTAAATTGTACAAGTGAAATTAATAGGTATGCCATATATAACAGGCAACTGTTTAATTTTCACATTAATTAAAAACCAACGGACAAAATATTTTTTTTTCCATAATTACACTGAAAAACAGGCAATTGTTTGATTTTCACATGAATTTAACACCGACCGACAAAAAATTTGATTTCTTTCAATATTATTTTTTTCTGAATTTCACTCAAAAACAAGGCAATTGTTTGATTTTCACATGAATTTAACACCGACCGACAAAAAGTTTGATTTCTTTCATTTTTTTTTTCCGAATTTCACTCAAAAACAAGGCAATTAAGGATATTGGCTATAGTCTAAATTATAACAAGTTGGCATGGATCACTAACCCTCTCAGGCAATTATTTATATTCTGCTCCGTTGACATTTCAGGTTTGGAAACATACTGGATGTATGATGCTGCCGCTCAAAAGCTGTTATGTTTGCCCGCCCGCCGCTGATTGCTTTCGTCTATTTTAACATGGTAAGTGTCAAAAGCAAATTTTATATATAGTATAATATATTCATAGTCTTCTTTGGCCAAACAAAAATCCATTTACCAGTGGAACAATCGATTTTATTTTTTCCATAATAGAAATAGGGGACCACCGTGTCTGTCTGTCTGTCTGACCTTTGAAGGGCAGCCATGTTTGGAACTGTAATGTGTAGCCGTAAATTTTCACAAAAGTCTCACCAAGTGTCTGAAACGAAAATAAGCGATAAATTACCTACGTTAATAGATTGCTAATACATTTCAAACGCAGATTGGTGGGTTGCTGAAACCTTTAAAAAGCTGACTGTTTGTCAACACTGTTATCAAGTTAATTAACATTAACTAGCTAATAAATTGCCACATGTCCATGTGATTTTATTTATCAAATTCATATTATTGAGAACAACTAAATATTAAGTTATGTATAAGTGTTACATAATATTTTGATATATGACTGTGTGTGTGTTTAATCTGTAAACTCCATAGAAATGGTAAACATTCTACATTTACATAATATTAACTTTTTCATAAATTACACTGCCAGCAGGGTGGAACTAAATTAACAGTTACAATTTTGTAAATTGCATAAGGATCGCATTGAAATATTTGATTGTTGAGAGGCTATTTGTTTTTCAATAATTATAATATGCACTGATCAATACACTATACAATAATATATAACTTGATCCATCCTCCGCTCTTGTATTTATTCGCTTACAAATTATTTATTATAACCGTCATCTCGATATTCGAAACGTTCGAAACGTAGCTCGTCGTGTGCGGCCCGTAAATGTAAACAAGAAGCGTGTGCGATATCATTATTAATGCATAGTTATACGTACAAAAACAAGGCAATTGTTTGATTTTTTTTTCTCTTAATTTCACTCAAAAACAAGGCAATTGTTTGATTTTCACATGAATTTAACACCGACCGACAAAAAGTTTGTTTTCTTTCAATATTTTTTTTTCTGAATTTCACTCAAAAACAAGGCAATTGTTCGGTTTTTTTTTTCTCTTAATTTCACTCCAAAACAAGGCAATTGTTTGATTTTCACATGAATTTAACACCGACCGACAAAAAGTTTGATTTCTTTCAATTTTTTTTTTCTGAATTTCACTCAAAAACAAGGCAATTGTGTGATTTTTTTTTCTCTTAATTTCACTCAAAAACAAGGCAATTGTTTGATTTTCACATGAATTTAACACCGACCGACAAAAAGTTTGATTTCTTTCAATATTTTTTTTTTCTGAATTTCACCCAAAAACAAGGCAATTGTTTGATTTTTTTTCTCTTAATTTCACTCAAAAACAAGGCAATTGTTTGATTTTCACATGAATTTAACACCGACCGACAAAAAGGTTGATTTCTTTCATTTTTTTTTTCTGAATTTCACTCAAAAACAAGGCAATTGTTTGATTTTTTTTTCTCTTAATTTCACTCAAAAACAAGGCAATTGTTTGATTTTCACATGAATTTAACACCGACCGACAAAAAGTTTGATTTCTTTCAATATTTTTTTTTTCTGAATTTCACTCAAAATCAAGGCAATTGTTTGATTTTTTTTTTCTCTATATTTCACTCAAAAACAAGGCAATTGTTTGATTTTCACATGAATTTAACACCGACCGACAAAAAGTTTGATTTCTTTCTTTTTTTTTTTTTCTCAATTTCACTCAAAAACAAGGCAATTAAGGATATTGGCTATAGTCTAAATTATAACAAGTTGGCAATGATCACTAACCATCTCACGCAATTATTTATATTCTGCTCCGTTGACATTTCAGGTTTGGATAGATACTGAATGTATGATGCTGCCGATCAAAAGCTGTTATGTTTGCCCGCCCGCTGCTGATTGCTTTCGTCTTTTTTAACATGGTAAGTGTCAAAAGCAAATTTTATATATAGTATAATATATTCATAGTCTTCTTTGGCCAAACAAAAATCCATTTACCAGTGGAACAATCGATTTTATTTGTTCCATAATAGAAATAGGGGACCACCGTGTCTGTCTGTCTGTCTGACCTTTGAAGGGCAGCCATGTTTGGAACTGTAATGTGTAGCCGTAAATTTTCACAAAAGTCTCACCAAGCGTCTGAAACGAAAATAAGCGATAAATTACCTACGTTAATAGATTGCTAATACATTTCAAACGCAGATTGGTGGGTTGCTGAAACCTTTAAAAAGCTGACTGTTTGTCAACACTGTTATCAAGTTAATTAACATTAACTAGCTAATAAATTGCCACATGTCCATGTGATATTATTAATCAAATTCATATTATTGAGAACAACTAATTATCAAGTTATGTATAAGTGTTACATAATATTTTGATGTATGACTGTGTGTGTGTTTAATCTGTAAACTCCATAGAAATGGTAAACATTCTACATTTACATAATATTAACTTTTTCATAAATTACACTGCCATCAGGGTGGAACTAAATTAACAGTTACAATTTTGTAAATTGCATAGGGATCGCATTGAAATATTTGATTGTTGAGAGGCTATTTGTTTTTCAATAATTATAATATGCACTGATCAATACACTATACAATAATATATAACTTGATCCATCCTCCGCTCTTGTATTTATTCGCTTACAAATTATTTATTATAACCGTCATCTCGATATTCGAAACGTTCGAAACGTAGCTCGTCGTGTGTGGCCCGTAAATGTAAACAAGAAGCGTGTGCGATATCATTATTAATGCATAGTTATACGTACAAAAACAAGGCAATTGTTTGATTTTCACATGAATTTAACACCGACCGACAAAAAGTTTGTTTTCTTTCAATATTTTTTTTTTCTGAATTTCACTCAAAAACAAGGCAATTGTTCGATTTTTTTTTCTCTTTATTTCACTCCAAAACAAGGCAATTGTTTGATTTTCACATGAATTTAACACCGACCGACAAAAAGTTTGATTTCTTTCAATTTTTTTTTCTGAATTTCACTCAAAAACAAGGCAATTGTGTGATTTTTTTTTCTCTTAATTTCACTCAAAAACAAGGCAATTGTTTGATTTTCACATGAATTTAACACCGACCGACAAAAAGTTTGATTTCTTTCAATATTTTTTTTTTTCTGAATTTCACTCAAAAACAAGGCAATTGTTTGATTTTTTTTTTCTGAATTTCACTCAAAAACAAGGCAATTGTTTGATTTTTTTTTCTCTTAATTTCACTCAAAAACAAGGCAATTGTTTGATTTTCACATGAATTTAACACCGACCGACAAAAAGTTTGATTTCTTTCAATTTTTTTTTTCTGAATTTCACTCAAAAACAAGGCAATTGTGTGATTTTTTTTTTCTCTTAATTTCACTCAAAAACAAGGCAATTGTTTGATTTTCACATGAATTTAACACAGACCGACAAAAAGTTTGTTCTCTTTCAATATTTTTTTTTTCTGAATTTCACTCAAAAACAAGGCAATTGTTTGATTTTTTTTTTCTCTTAATTTCACTCAAAAACAAGGCAATTGTTTGATTTTTTTTTTCTCTTAATTTCACTCAAAAACAAGGCAATTGTTTGATTTTCACATGAATTTAACACCAACCGACAAAAAGTTTGATTTCTTTCAATATTTTTTTTTTCTGAATTTCATTCAAAATCAAGGCAATTGTTTGATTTTTTTTTCTCTTAATTTCACTCAAAAACAAGGCAATTGTTTGATTTTCACATGAATTTAACACCGACCGACAAAAAGTTTGTTTTCTTTCTTTTTTTTTTTTTTCTGAATTTCACTCAAAAACAAGGCAATTAAGGATATTGGCTATAGTCTAAATTATAACAAGTTGGCAATGATCACTAACCATCTCACGCAATTATTTATATTCTGCTCCGTTGACATTTCAGGTTTGGATACATACTGGATGTATGATGCTGCCGATCAAAAGCTGTTATGTTTGCCCGCCCGCCGCTGATTGCTTTCGTCTTTTTTAATATGGTAAGTGTCAAAAGCAAATTTTATATATAGTATAATATATTCATAGTCTTCTTTGGCCAAACAAAAATCCATTTACCATTGGAACAATCGATTTTATTTGTTCCATAATAGTAATAGGGGACCACCGTGTCGGTCTGTCTGTCTGACCTTAGAAGGGCAGCCATGTTTGGAACTGTAATGTGTAGCCGAAGTGAAATTTTCACAAAAGTCTCACCAAGTGTCTGAAACGAAAATTAGCGATAAATTACCTACGTTAATAGATTGCTAATACATTTTCAAACGCAGATTGGTGGGTTGCTGAAACCTTCAAAAACTGACTGTTTGTCAACACTGTTATCAATTTAATTAACATTAACTAGCTAATAAATTGCCACATGTCCATGTGATATTATTAATCAAATTCATATTATTGAGAACAACTAATTATCAAGTTATGTATAAGTGTTACATAATATTTTGATATATGACTGTGTGTGTGTTTAATCTGTAAACTCCATAGAAATGGTAAACATTCTACATTTACATAATATTAACTTTTTCATAAATTACACTGCCATCAGGGTGGAACTAAATTAACAGTTACAATTTTGTAAATTGCATAAGGATCGCATTGAAATATTTGATTGTTGAAAGGCTATTTGTTTTTCAATAATTATAATATGCACTGATCAATACACTATACAATAATATATAACTTGATCCATCCTCCGCTCTTGTATTTATTCGCTTACAAATTATTTATTATAACCGTCATCTCGATATTCGAAACGTTCGAAACGTAGCTCGTCGTGTGTGGCCCGTAAATGTAAACAAGAAGCTTGTGCGATATCATTATTAATGCATAGTTATACGTAACCATAACAATAGTTAAAAATTACCTCCACGGCGGTGGAAGTGACAATTACAATTTGAATCACCGCGACATGTAAATTTGTAGCACATCAGAGATCAGCGTTGAAATGGTCAATCGGCGTTAGTAAGCAACGGCTAAATTGTACAAGTGAAATTAAAAGGTATGCCATATATAACAGGCAACTGTTTAATTTTCACATTAATTAAAAACCAACGTACAATATTTTTTTTTTCCATAATTACACTGAAAAACAGGCAATTGTTTGATTTTCAAATGAATTTAACACCGACCGACAAAAAATTTGATTTCTTTCAATTTTTTTTTCTGAATTTCACTCAAAAACAAGGCAATTGTTTGATTTTTTTTTTCTCTTAATTTCACTCAAAAACAAGGCAATTGTTTGATTTTCACATGAATTTAACACCGACCGACAAAAAGTTTGATTTCTTTCAATATATTTTTTTTCTGAATTTCACTCAAAAACAAGGCAATTGTTTGATTTTTTTTTCTCTTAATTTCACTCAAAAACAAGGCAATTGTTTGATTTTCACATGAATTTAACACCGACCGACAAAAAGTTTGTTTTCTTTCAATATTTTTTGTTTCTGAATTTCACTCAAAAACAAGGCAATTGTTTGATTTTTTTTTCTCTTAATTTCACTCAAAAACAAGGCAATTGTTTGATTTTAACATGAATTTAACACCGACCGACAAAAAGTTTGATTTCTTTTATTTTTTTTTTCTGAATTTCACTCAAAAACAAGGCAATTGTGTGATTTTTTTTTTCTCTTAATTTCACTCAAAAACAAGGCAATAGTTTGATTTTCACATGAATTTAACACCGAGCGACAAAAAGTTTGATTTCTTTCAATTTTTTTTTCTGAATTTCACTCAAAAACAAGGCAATTGTTTGATTTTTTTTTCTCTTAATTTCACTCAAAAACAAGGCAATTGTTTGATTTTTTTTTTCTCTTAATTTCACTCAAAAACAAGGCAATTGTTTGATTTTCACATGAATTTAACACCGACCGACAAAAAGTTTGATTTCTTTCATTTTTTTTTTCTGAATTTCACTCAAAAACAAGGCAATTGTTTGATTTTTTTTCTCTTAATTTCACTCAAAAACAAGGCAATTGTTTGATTTTCACATGAATTTAACACCGACCGACAAAAAGTTTGATTTCTTTCAATATTTTTTTTTTCTGAATTTCACTCAAAAACAAGGCAATTAAGGATATTGGCTATAGTCTAAATTATAACAAGTTGGCAATGATCACTAACCATCTCACGCAATTATTTATATTCTGCTCCGTTGACATTTCAGGTTTGGATAGATACTGGATGTATGATGCTGCCGATCTAAAGCTGTTGCCCGCCCGCCGCTGATTGCTTTCGTCTATTTTAACATGGTAAGTGTCAAAAGCAAATTTTATATATAGTATAATATATTCATAGTCTTCTTTGGCCAAACAAAAATCCATTTACTAGTGGAACAATCGATTTTATTTGTTCCATAATAGAAATAGGGGACCACCGTGTCTGTCTGTCTGACCTTTGAAGGGCAGCCATGTTTGGAACTGTAATGTGTAGCCGAAGTGAAATTTTCACAAAAGTCTCACCAAGTGTCTGAAACGAAAATTAGCGATAAATTACCTACGTTAATAGATTGCTAATACATTTTCAAACGCAGATTGGTGGGTTGCTGAAACCTTCAAAAACTGACTGTTTGTCAACACTGTTACCAAGTTAATTAACATTAACTAGCTAATAAATTGCCACATGTCCATGTGATATTATTAATCAAATTCATATTATTGAGAACAACTAATTATCAAGTTATGTATAAGTGTTACATAATATTTTGATATATGACTGTGTGTGTGTTTAATCTGTAAACTCCATAGAAATGGTAAACATTCTACATTTACATAATATTAACTTTTTCATAAATTACACTGCCATCAGGGTGGAGCTAAATTAACAGTTACAATTTTGTAAATTGCATAAGGATCGCATTTAAATATTTGATTGTTGAGAGGCTATTTGTTTTTCAATAATTATAATATGCACTGATCAATACACTATACAATAATATATAACTTGATCCATCCTCCGCTCTTGTATTTATTCGCTTACAAATTATTTATTATAACCGTCATCTCGATATTCGAAACGTTCGAAACGTAGCTCGTCGTGTGTGGCCCGTAAATGTAAACAAGAAGCGTGTGCGATATCATTATTAATGCATAGTTATACGTAACCATAACAATAGTTAAAAATTACCTACACGGCGGTGGAAGTGACAATTACAATTTGAATCACCGCGACATGTAAATTTCTAGCACATCAGAGATCAGCGTTGAAATGGTCAATCGGCGTTAGTAAGCAGCGGCTAAATTGTACAAGTGAAATTAATAGGTATGCCATATATAACAGGCAACTGTTTAATTTTCACATTAATTAAAAACCAACGGACAAAATATTTTTTTTTCCATAATTACACTGAAAAACAGGCCATTGTTTGATTTTCACATGAATTTAACACCGACCGACAAAAAGTTTGATTTCTTTCATTTTTTTTTTCCGAATTTCATTCAAAAACAAGGCAATTAAGGATATTGGCTATAGTCTAAATTATAACAAGTTGGCAATGATCACTAACCCTCTCAGGCAATTATTTATATTCTGCTCCGTTGACATTTCAGGTTTGGATACATACTGGATGTATAATGCTGCCGCTCAAAAGCTGTTATGTTTGCCCGCCCGCCGCTGATTGCTTTCGTCTATTTTAACATGGTAAGTGTCAAAAGCAAATTTTATATATAGTATAATATATTCATAGTCTTCTTTGGCCAAACAAAAATCCATTTACCCGTGGAACAATCGATTTTATTTTTTCCATAATAGAAATAGGGGACCACCGTGTCTGTCTGTCTGTCTGACCTTTGAAGGGCAGCCATGTTTGGAACTGTAATGTGTAGCCGTAAATTTTCACAAAAGTCTCACCAAGTGTCTGAAACGAAAATAAGCGATAAATTACCTACGTTAATAGATTGCTAATACATTTCAAACGCAGATTGGTGGGTTGCTGAAACCTTTAAAAAGCTGACTGTTTGTCAACACTGTTATCAAGTTAATTAACATTAACTAGCTAATAAATTGCCACATGTCCATGTGATATTATTAATCAAATTCATATTATTGAGAACAACTAATTATCAAGTTATGTATAAGTGTTACATAATATTTTGATATATGACTGTGTGTGTGTTTAATCTGTAAACTCCATAGAAATGGTAAACATTCTACATTTACATAATATTAACTTTTTCATAAATTACACTGCCATCAGGGTGGAACTAAATTAACAGTTACAATTTTGTAAATTGCATAAGGATCGCATTGAAATATTTGATTGTTGAGAGGCTATTTGTTTTTCAATAATTATAATATGCACTGATCAATACACTATACAATAATATATAACTTGATCCATCCTCCGCTCTTGTATTTATTCGCTTACAAATTATTTATTATAACCGTCATCTCGATATTCGAAACGTTCGAAACGTAGCTCGTCGTGTGTGGCCCGTAAATGTAAACAAGAAGCGTGTGCGATATCATTATTAATGCATAGTTATACGTACAAAAACAAGGCAATTGTTTGATTTTTTTTTCTCTTAATTTCACTCAAAATCAAGGCAATTGTTTGATTTTCACATGAATTTAACACCGACCGACAAAAAGTTTGTTTTCTTTCAATATTTTTTTTTCTGAATTTCACTCAAACACAAGGCAATTGTTCGGTTTTATTTTTCTCTTAATTTCACTCCAAAACAAGGCAATTGTTTGATTTTCACATGAATTTAACACCGACCGACAAAAAGTTTGATTTCTTTCAATTTTTTTTTTCTGAATTTCACTCAAAAACAAGGCAATTGTGTGATTTTTTTTCTCTTAATTTCACTCAAAAACAAGGCAATTGTTTGATTTTCACATGAATTTAACACCGACCGACAAAAAGTTTGATTTCTTTCAATATTTTTTTTTTCTGAATTTCACCCAAAAACAAGGCAATTGTTTGATTTTTTTTCTCTTAATTTCACTCAAAAACAAGGCAATTGTTTGATTTTCACAAGAATTTAACACCGACCGACAAAAAGTTTGATTTCTTTCATTTTTTTTTTCTGAATTTCACTCAAAAACAAGGCAATTGTTTGATTTTTTTTTCTCTTAATTTCACTCAAAAACAAGGCAATTGTTTGATTTTCACATGAATTTAACACCGACCGACAAAAAGTTTGATTTCTTTCAATATTTTTTTTTTCTGAATTTCACTCAAAATCAAGGCAATTGTTTGATTTTCACATGAATTTAACACCGACCGACAAAAAGTTTGATTTCTTTCAATTTTTTTTTTTTTTCTGAATTTCACTCAAAAACAAGGCAATTAAGGATATTGGCTATAGTCTAAATTATAACAAGTTGGCAATGATCACTAACCATCTCACGCAATTATTTATATTCTGCTCCGTTGACATTTCAGGTTTGGATAGATACTGAATGTATGATGCTGCCGATCAAAAGCTGTTATGTTTGCCCGCCCGCTGCTGATTGCTTTCGTCTTTTTTAACATGGTAAGTGTCAAAAGCAAATTTTATATATAGTATAATATATTCATAGTCTTCTTTGGCCAAACAAAAATCCATTTACCAGTGGAACAATCGATTTTATTTGTTCCATAATAGAAATAGGGGACCACCGTGTCTGTCTGTCTGTCTGACCTTTGAAGGGCAGCCATGTTTGGAACTGTAATGTGTAGCCGAAGTGAAATTTTCACAAAAGTCTCACCAAGTGTCTGAAACGAAAATTAGCGATAAATTACCTACGTTAATAGATTGCTAATACATTTTCAAACGCAGATTGGTGGGTTGCTGAAACCTTCAAAAACTGACTGTTTGTCAACACTGTTATCAAGTTAATTAACATTAACTAGCTAATAAATTGCCACATGTCCATGTGATATTATTAATCAAATTCATATTATTGAGAACAACTAATTATCAAGTTATGTATAAGTGTTACATAATATTTTGATATATGACTGTGTGTGTGTTTAATCTGTAAACTCCATAGAAATGGTAAACATTCTACATTTACATAATATTAACTTTTTCATAAATTACACTGCCATCAGGGTGGAACTAAATTAACAGTTACAATTTTGTAAATTGCATAAGGATCGCATTGAAATATTTGATTGTTGAGAGGCTATTTGTTTTTCAATAATTATAATATGCACTGATCAATACACTATACAATAATATATAACTTGATCCATCCTCCGCTCTTGTATTTATTCGCTTACAAATTATTTATTATAACCGTCATCTCGATATTCGAAACGTTCGAAACGTAGCTCGTCGTGTGTGGCCCGTAAATGTAAACAAGAAGCGTGTGCGATATCATTATTAATGCATAGTTATACGTACAAAAACAAGGCAATTGTTTGATTTTTTTTTCTCCTAATTTCACTCAAAAACAAGGCAATTGTTTGATTTTCACATGAATTTAACACCGACCGACAAAAAGTTTGTTTTCTTTCAATATTTTTTTTTTCTGAATTTCACTCAAAAACAAGGCAATTGTTTGATTTTTTTTTTCTCTTAATTTCACTCAAAAACAAGGCAATTGTTTGATTTTCACATGAATTTAACACCGACCGACAAAAAGTTTGATTTCTTTCAATTTTTTTTTTCTGAATTTCACTCAAAAACAAGGCAATTGTGTGATTTTTTTTTCTCTTAATTTCACTCAAAAACAAGGCAATTATTTGATTTTCACATGAATTTAACACCGACCGACAAAAAGTTTGATTTCGTTCAATTTTTTTTTTCTGAATTTCACTCAAAAACAAGGCAATTGTTTGATTTTTTTGTCTCTTAATTTCACTCAAAAACAAGGCAATTGTTTGATTTTCACATGAATTTAACACCGACCGACAAAAAGTTTGATTTCTTTTATTTTTTTTTTTTCTAAATTTCACTCAATAACCAGGCAATTGTTTGATTTTTTTTTCTCTTAATTTACTCAAAAACAAGGCAATTGTTTGATTTTCACATGAATTTAACACCGACCGACAAAAAGTTTGATTTCGTTCAATTTTTTTTTTCTGAAAATCACTCAAAAACAAGGCAATTGTTTGATTTTTTTGTCTCTTCATTTCACTCAAAAACAAGGCAATTGTTTGATTTTCACATGAATTTAACACCGACCGACAAAAAGTTTGTTTTCTTTCAATATTTTTTTTTTTCTGAATTTCACTCAAAAACAAGGCAATTGTTTGATTTTTTTTTCTCTTAATTTCACTCAAAAACAAGGCAATTGTTTGATTTTCACATGAATTTAACACCGACCGACAAAAAGTTTGATTTCTTTCAATATTTTTTTTTCTGAATTTCACTCAAAAACAAGGCAATTGTTTTTTTTTTCTCTTAATTTCACTCAATAACAAGACAATTGTTTGATTTTCACATGAATTTAACACCGACCGACAAAAAGTTTGATTTCTTTCAATTTTTTTTTCTAAATTTCACTCAATAACCAGGCAATTGTTTGATTTTTTTTTTTCTCTTAATTTCACTCAAAAACAAGGCAATTGTTTGATTTTCACATGAATTTAACACCGACCGACAAAAAGTTTGATTTCTTTCAATATTTTTTTTTTCTGAATTTCACTCAAAAACACGGCAATTAAGGATATTGGCTATAGTCTAAATTATAACAAGTTGGCAATGATCACTAACCCTCTCAGGCAATGATTTATATTCTGCTCCGTTGACATTTCAGGTTTGGATACATACTGGATGTATGATGCTGCCGCTCAAAAGCTGTTATGTTTGCCCGCCCGCCGCTGATTGCTTTCGTCTATTTTAACATGGTAAGTGTCAAAAGCAAATTTTATATATAGTATAATATATTCATAGTCTTCTTTGGCCAAACAAAAATCCATTTACCAGTGGAACAATCGATTTTATTTGTTCCATAATAGAAATAGGGGACCACCGTGTCTGTCTGTCTGTCTGACCTTTGAAGGGCAGCCATGTTTGGAACTGTAATGTGTAGCCGAAGTGAAATTTTCACAAAAGTCTCACCAAGTGTCTGAAACGAATATTAGCGATAAATTACCTACGTTAATAGATTGCTAATACATTTTCAAACGCAGATTGGTGGGTTGCTGAAACCTTCAAAAACTGACTGTTTGTCAACACTGTTATCAAGTTAATTAACATTAACTAGCTAATAAATTGCCACATGTCCATGTGATATTATTAATCAAATTCATATTATTGAGAACAACTAATTATCAAGTAATGTATAAGTGTTACATAATATTTTGATATATGACTGTGTGTGTGTTTAATCTGTAAACTCCATAGAAATGGTAAACATTCTACATTTACATAATATTAACTTTTTCATAAATTACACTGCCATCAGGGTGGAACTAAATTAACAGTTACAATTTAGTAAATTGCATAAGGATCGCATTGAAATATTTGATTGTTGAGAGGCTATTTGTTTTTCAATAATTATAATATGCACTGATCAATACACTATACAATAATATATAACTTGATCCATCCTCCGCTCTTGTATTTATTCGCTTACAAATTATTTATTATAACCGTCATCTCGATATTCGAAACGTTCGAAACGTAGCTCGTCGTGTGTGGCCCGTAAATGTAAACAAGAAGCGTGTGCGATATCATTATTAATGCATAGTTATACGTACAAAAACAAGGCAATTGTTTGATTTTTTTTTCTCCTAATTTCACTCAAAAACAAGGCAATTGTTTGATTTTCACATGAATTTAACACCGACCGACAAAAAGTTTGTTTTCTTTCAATATTTTTTTTTTCTGAATTTCACTCAAAAACAAGGCAATTGTTTGATTTTTTTTTTCTCTTAATTTCACTCAAAAACAAGGCAATTGTTTGATTTTCACATGAATTTAACACCGACCGACAAAAAGTTTGATTTCTTTCAATTTTTTTTTCTAAATTTCACTCAATAACCAGGCAATTGTTTGATTTTTTTTTTTCTCTTAATTTCACTCAAAAACAAGGCAATTGTTTGATTTTCACATGAATTTAACACCGACCGACAAAAAGTTTGATTTCTTTCAATATTTTTTTTTTCTGAATTTCACTCAAAAACACGGCAATTAAGGATATTGGCTATAGTCTAAATTATAACAAGTTGGCAATGATCACTAACCCTCTCAGGCAATGATTTATATTCTGCTCCGTTGACATTTCAGGTTTGGATACATACTGGATGTATGATGCTGCCGCTCAAAAGCTGTTATGTTTGCCCGCCCGCCGCTGATTGCTTTCGTCTATTTGAACATGGTAAGTGTCAAAAGCAAATTTTATATATAGTATAATATATTCATAGTCTTCTTTGGCCAAACAAAAATCCATTTACCAGTGGAACAATCGATTTTATTTGTTCCATAATAGAAATAGGGGACCACCGTGTCTGTCTGTCTGTCTGACCTTTGAAGGGAAGCCATGTTTGGAACTGTAATGTGTAGCCGAAGTGAAATTTTCACAAAAGTCTCACCAAGTGTCTGAAACGAATATTAGCGATAAATTACCTACGTTAATAGATTGCTAATACATTTTCAAACGCAGATTGGTGGGTTGCTGAAACCTTCAAAAACTGACTGTTTGTCAACACTGTTATCAAGTTAATTAACATTAACTAGCTAATAAATTGCCACATGTCCATGTGATATTATTAATCAAATTCATATTATTGAGAACAACTAATTATCAAGTAATGTATAAGTGTTACATAATATTTTGATATATGACTGTGTGTGTGTTTAATCTGTAAACTCCATAGAAATGGTAAACATTCTACATTTACATAATATTAACTTTTTCATAAATTACACTGCCATCAGGGTGGAACTAAATTAACAGTTACAATTTAGTAAATTGCATAAGGATCGCATTGAAATATTTGATTGTTGAGAGGCTATTTGTTTTTCAATAATTATAATATGCACTGATCAATACACTATACAATAATATATAACTTGATCCATCCTCCGCTCTTGTATTTATTCGCTTACAAATTATTTATTATAACCGTCATCTCGATATTCGAAACGTTCGAAACGTAGCTCGTCGTGTGTGGCCCGTAAATGTAAACAAGAAGCGTGTGCGATATCATTATTAATGCATAGTTATACGTACAAAAACAAGGCAATTGTTTGATTTTTTTTTCTCCTAATTTCACTCAAAAACAAGGCAATTGTTTGATTTTCACATGAATTTAACACCGACCGACAAAAAGTTTGTTTTCTTTCAATATTTTTTTTTTCTGAATTTCACTCAAAAACAAGGCAATTGTTTGATTTTTTTTTTCTCTTAATTTCACTCAAAAACAAGGCAATTGTTTGATTTTCACATGAATTTAACACCGACCGACAAAAAGTTTGATTTCTTTCAATTTTTTTTTTCTGAATTTCACTCAAAAACAAGGCAATTGTGTGATTTTTTTTTCTCTTAATTTCACTCAAAAACAAGGCAATTGTTTGATTTTCACATGAATTTAACACCGACCGACAAAAAGTTTGATTTCGTTCAATTTTTTTTTTCTGAATTTCACTCAAAAACAAGGCAATTGTTTGATTTTTTTGTCTCTTAATTTCACTCAAAAACAAGGCAATTGTTTGATTTTCACATGAATTTAACACCGACCGACAAAAAGTTTGATTTCTTTTATTTTTTTTTTTTCTAAATTTCACTCAATAACCAGGCAATTGTTTGATTTTTTTTTCTCTTAATTTACTCAAAAACAAGGCAATTGTTTGATTTTCACATGAATTTAACACCGACCGACAAAAAGTTTGATTTCGTTCAATTTTTTTTTTCTGAAAATCACTCAAAAACAAGGCAATTGTTTGATTTTTTTGTCTCTTCATTTCACTCAAAAACAAGGCAATTGTTTGATTTTCACATGAATTTAACACCGACCGACAAAAAGTTTGTTTTCTTTCAATATTTTTTTTTTTCTGAATTTCACTCAAAAACAAGGCAATTGTTTGATTTTTTTTTCTCTTAATTTCACTCAAAAACAAGGCAATTGTTTGATTTTCACATGAATTTAACACCGACCGACAAAAAGTTTGATTTCTTTCAATATTTTTTTTTTCTGAATTTCACTCAAAAACACGGCAATTAAGGATATTGGCTATAGCCTAAATTATAACAAGTTGGCAATGATCACTAACCCTCTCAGGCAATTATTTATATTCTGCTCCGTTGACATTTCAGGTTTGGATACATACTGGATGTATGATGCTGCCGCTCAAAAGCTGTTATGTTTGCCCGCCCGCCGCTGATTGCTTTCGTCTATTTTAACATGGTAAGTGTCAAAAGCAAATTTTATATATAGTATAATATATTCATAGTCTTCTTTGGCCAAACAAAAATCCATTTACCAGTGGAACAATCGATTTTATTTGTTCCATAATAGAAATAGGGGACCACCGTGTCTGTCGGTCTGTCTGACCTTTGAAGGGCAGCCATGTTTGGAAATGTAATGTGTAGCCGTAAATTTTCACAAAAGTCTCACCAAGTGTCTGAAACGAAAATTAGCGATAAATTACCTACGTTAATAGATTGCTAATACATTTTCAAACGCAGATTGGTGGGTTGCTGAAACCTTCAAAAACTGACTGTTTGTCAACACTGTTACCAAGTTAATTAACATTAACTAGCTAATAAATTGCCACATGTCCATGTGATATTATTTATCAAATTCATATTATTGAGAACAACTAATTATTAAGTTATGTATCAGTGTTACATAATATTTTGATATATGACTGTGTTTGTGTTTAATCTGTAAACTCCATAGAAATTGTAAACATTCTACATTTACATAATATTAACTTTTTCATAAATTACACTGCCAGCAGGGTGGAACTAAATTAACAGTTACAATTTTGTAAATTGCATAGGGATCGCATTGAAATATTTGATTGTTGAGAGGCTATTTGTTTTTCAATAATTATAATATGCACTGATCAATACACTATACAATAATATTTAACTTGATCCATCCTCCGCTCTTGTATTTATTAGCTTACAAATTATTTATTATAACCGTCATCTCGATATTCGAAACGTTCGAAACGTAGCTCGTCGTGTGTGGCCCGTAAATGTAAACAAGAAGCGTGTGCGATATCATTATTAATGCATAGTTATACGTACAAAAACAAGGCAATTGTTTGATTTTTTTTTCTCTTAATTTCACTCAAAAACAAGGCAATTGTTTGATTTTCACATGAATTTAACACCGACCGACAAAAAGTTTGTTTTCTTTCTATATTTTTTTTTTTTTGAATTTCACTCAAAAACAAGGCAATTGTTCGATTTTTTTTTCTCTTAATTTCACTCCAAAACAAGGCAATTGTTTGATTTTCACATGAATTTAACACCGACCGACAAAAAGTTTGATTTCTTTCAATTTTTTTTTTCTGAATTTCACTCAAAAACAAGGCTATTGTGTGATTATTTTTTTCTCTTAATTTCACTCAAAAACAAGGCAATTGTTTGATTTTCACATGAATTTACCACCGACCGACAAAAAGTTTGATTTCTTTCATTTTTTTTTTCTGAATTTCACTCAAAAACAAGGCAATTGTTTGATTTTTTTTTCTCTTAATTTCACTCAAAAACAAGGCAATTGTTTGATTTTCACATGAATTTAACACCGACCGACAAAAAGTTTGTTTTCTTTCAATATTTTTTTTTTCTGAATTTCACTCAAAAACAAGGCAATTGTTTGATTTTTTTTTCTCTTAATTTCACTCAAAAACAAGGCAATTGTTTGATTTTCACATGAATTTAACACCGACCGACAAAAAGTTTGATTTCTTTCAATATTTTTTTTTTCTGAATTTCACCCAAAAACAAGGCAATTGTTTGATTTTTTTTCTCTTAATTTCACTCAAAAACAAGGCAATTGTTTGATTTTCACATGAATTTAACACCGACCGACAAAAAGTTTGATTTCTTTCATTTTTTTTTTCTGAATTTCACTCAAAAACAAGGCAATTGTTTGATTTTTTTTTCTCTTAATTTCACTCAAAAACAAGGCAATTGTTTGATTTTTACTTGAATTTAACACCGACCGACAAAAAGTTTGATTTCGTTCAATTTTTTTTTTCTGAATTTCACTCAAAAACAAGGCAATTGTTTGATTTTTTTGTCTCTTAATTTCACTCAAAAACAAGGCAATTGTTTGATTTTCACATGAATTTAACACCGACCGACAAAAAGTTTGATTTCTTTCATTTTTTTTTTTTCTAAATTTCACTCAATAACCAGGCAATTGTTTGATTTTTTTTTTCTCTTAATTTACTCAAAAACAAGGCAATTGTTTGATTTTCACATGAATTTAACACCGACCGACAAAAAGTTTGATTTCGTTCAATTTTTTTTTTCTGAAAATCACTCAAAAACAAGGCAATTGTTTGATTTTTTTGTCTCTTCATTTCACTCAAAAACAAGGCAATTGTTTGATTTTCACATGAATTTAACACCGACCGACAAAAAGTATGTTTTCTTTCAATATTTTTTTTTTTCTGAATTTCACTCAAAAACAAGGCAATTGTTTGATTTTTTTTTCTCTTAATTTCACTCAAAAACAAGTTGGCAATGAATGTTTCATCAATGAAATTTTCACAAAAGTCTCACCAAGTGTCTGAAACGAAAATTAGCGATAAATTACCTACGTTAATAGATTGCTAATACATTTTCAAACGCAGATTGGTGGGTTGCTGCAACCTTCAAAAACTGACTGTTTGTCAACACTGTTACCAAGTTAATTAACATTAACTAGCTAATAAATTGCCACATGTCCATGTGATATTATTTATCAAATTCATATTATTGAGAACAACTAATTATTAAGTTATGTATAAGTGTTACATAATATTTTGATATATGACTGTGTGTGTGTTTAATCTGTAAACTCCATAGAAATGGTACACATTCTACATTTACATAATATTAACTTTTTCATAAATTACACTGCCAGCAGGGTGGAACTAAATTAACAGTTACAATTTTGTAAATTGCATAGGGATCGCATTGAAATATTCGATTGTTGAGAGGCTATTTGTTTTTCAATAATTATAATATGCACTGATCAATACACTATACAATAATATATAACTTGATCCATCCTCCGCTCTTGTATTTATTCGCTTACAAATTATTTATTATAACCGTCATCTCGATATTCGAAACGTTCGAAACGTAGCTCGTCGTGTGCGGCCCGTAAATGTAAACAAGAAGCGTGTGCGATTTCATTATTAATGCATAGTTATACGTACAAAAACAAGGCAATTGTTTGATTTTTTTTCTCTTAATTTCACTCAAAAACAAGGCAATTGTTTGATTTTCACATGAATTTAACACCGACCGACAAAAAGTTTGATTTCTTTCAATTTTTTTTTTCTGAATTTCACTCAAAAACAAGGCAATTGTGTGATTTTTTTTTCTCTTAATTTCACTCAAAAACAAGGCAATTGTTTGATTTTCACATGAATTTAACACCGACCGACAAAAAGTTTGATTTCTTTCAATATTTTTTTTTCTGAATTTCACCCAAAAACAAGGCAATTGTTTGATTTTTTTTCTCTTAATTTCACTCAAAAACAAGACAATTGTTTGATTTTCACATGAATTTAACACCGACCGACAAAAAGTTTGATTTCTTTCATTTTTTTTTTCTGAATTTCACTCAAAAACAAGGCAATTGTTTGATTTTTTTTTCTCTTAATTTCACTCAAAAACAAGGCAATTGTTTGATTTTTACATGAATTTAACACCGACCGACAAAAAGTTTGATTTCTTTCAATATTTTTTTTTTCTGAATTTCACTCAAAATCAAGGCAATTGTTTGATTTTTTTTTTCTCTTAATTTCACTCAAAAACAAGGCAATTGTTTGATTTTCACATGAATTTAACACCGACCGACAAAACGTTTGATTTCTTTCAATTTTATTTTTTTTTCTGAATTTAACTTAAAAACAAGGCAATTAAGGATATTGGCTATAGTCTAAATTATAACAAGTTGGCAATGATCACTAACCATCTCACGCAATTATTTATATTCTGCTCCGTTGACATTTCAGGTTTGGATAGATACTGAATGTATGATGCTGCCGATCAAAAGCTGTTATGTTTGCCCGCCCGCTGCTGATTGCTTTCGTCTTTTTTAACATGGTAAGTGTCAAAAGCAAATTTTATATTTAGTATAATATATTCATAGTCTTCTTTGGCCAAACAAAAATCCATTTACCAGTGGAACAATCGATTTTATTTGTTCCATAATAGAAATAGGGGACCACCGTGTCTGTCTGTCTGTCTGACCTTTGAAGGGCAGCCATGTTTGGAACTGTAATGTGTAGCCGAAGTGAAATTTTCACAAAAGTCTCACCAAGTGTCTGAAACGAAAATTAGCGATAAATTACCTACGTTAATAGATTGCTAATACATTTTCAAACGCAGATTGGTGGGTTGCTGAAACCTTCAAAAACTGACTGTTTGTCAACACTGTTATCAAGTTAATTAACATTAACTAGCTAATAAATTGCCACATGTCCATGTGATTTTATTAATCAAATTCATATTATTGAGAACAACTAATTATCAAGTTATGTATAAGTGTAACATAATATTTTGATATATGACTGTGTGTGTGTTTAATCTGTTAACTCCATAGAAATGGTAAACATTCTACATTTACATAATATTAACTTTTTCATAAATTACACTGCCATCAGGGTGGAACTAAATTAACAGTTACAATTTTGTAAATTGCATAAGGATCGCATTGAAATATTTGATTGTTGAGAGGCTATTTGTTTTTCAATAATTATAATATGCACTGATCAATACACTATACAATAATATATAACTTGATCCATCCTCCGCTCTTGTATTTATTCGCTTACAAATTATTTATTATAACCGTCATCTCGATATTCGAAACGTTCGAAACGTAGCTCGTCGTGTGTGGCCCGTAAATGTAAACAAGAAGCGTGTGCGATATCATTATTAATGCATAGTTATACGTAACCATAACAATAGTTAAAAATTACCTACACGGCGGTGGAAGTGACAATTACAATTTGAATCACCGCGACATGTAAATTTCTAGCACATCAGAGATCAGCGTTGAAATGGTCAATCGGCGTTAGTAAGCAGCGGCTAAATTGTACAAGTGAAATTAATAGGTATGCCATATATAACAGGCAACTGTTTAATTTTCACAGTAATTAAAAACCAACGGACAAAATATTTTTTTTTTCCATAATTACACTGAAAAACAGGCAATTGTTTGATTTTCACATGAATATAACACCGACCGACAAAAAATTTGATTTCTTTCAATATTATTTTTTTCTGAATTTCACTCAAAAACAAGGCAATTGTTTGATTTATTTTTTCTCTTAATTTCACTCAAAAACAAGGCAATTGTTTGATTTTCACATGAATTTAACACCGACCGAAAAAAGTTTGATTTCTTTCATTTTTTTTTTCCGAATTTCACTCAAAAACAAGGCAATTAAGGATATTGGCTATAGTCTAAATTATAACAAGTTGGCAATGATCACTAACCCTCTCAGGCAATTATTTATATTCTGCTCCGTTGACATTTCAGGTTTGGAAACATACTGGATGTATGATGCTGCCGCTCAAAAGCTGTTATGTTTGCCCGCCCGCCGCTGATTGCTTTCGTCTATTTTAACATGGTAAGTGTCAAAAGCAAATTTTAAATATAGTATAATATATTCATAGTCTTCTTTGGCCAAACAAAAATCCATTTACCAGTGGAACAATCGATTTTATTTTTTCCATAATAGAAATAGGGGACCACCGTGTCTGTCTGTCTGTCTGACCTTTGAAGGGCAGCCATGTTTGGAACTGTAATGTGTAGCCGTAAATTTTCACAAAAGTCTCACCAAGTGTCTGAAACGAAAATAAGCGATAAATTACCTACGTTAATAGATTGCTAATACATTTCAAACGCAGATTGGTGGGTTGCTGAAACCTTTAAAAAGCTGACTGTTTGTCAACACTGTTATCAAGTTAATTAACATTAACTAGCTAATAAATTGCCACATGTCCATGTGATATTATTTATCAAATTCATATTATTGAGAACAACTAAATATTAAGTTATTTATAAGTGTTACATAATATTTTGATGTATGACTGTGTGTGTGTTTAATCTGTAAACTCCATAGAAATGGTAAACATTCTACATTTACATAATATTAACTTTTTCATAAATTACACTGCCATCAGGGTGGAACTAAATTAATAGTTACAATTTTGTAAATTGCATAAGGATCGCATTGAAATATTTGATTGTTGAGAGGCTATTTGTTTTTCAATAATTATAATATGCACTGATCAATACACTATACAATAATATATAACTTGATCCATCCTCCGCTCTTGTATTTATTCGCTTACAAATTATTTATTATAACCGTCATCTCGATATTCGAAACGTTCGAAACGTAGCTCGTCGTGTGTGGCCCGTAAATGTAAACAAGAAGTGTGTGCGATATCATTATTAATGCATAGTTATACGTACAAAAACAAGGCAATTGTTTGATTTTCACATGAATTTAACACCGACCGACAAAAAGTTTGTTTTCTTTCAATATTTTTTTTTTCTGAATTTCACTCAAAAACAAGGCAATTGTTCGATTTTTTTTTTCTCTTTATTTCACTCCAAAACAAGGCAATTGTTTGATTTTCACATGAATTTAACACCGACCGACAAAAAGTTTGATTTCTTTCAATTTTTTATTTCTGAATTTCACTCAAAAACAAGGCAATTGTGTGATTTTTTTTTGTCTCTTAATTTCACTCAAAAACAAGGCAATTGTTTGATTTTCACATGAATTTAACACCGACCGACAAAAAGTTTGATTTCTTTCAATATTTTTTTTTCTGAATTTCACTCAAAAACAAGGCAATTGTTTGATTTTTTTTTTCTCTGAATTTCACTCAAAAACAAGGCAATTGTTTGATTTTCACATGAATTTAACACCGACCGACAAAAAGTTTGTTTTCTTTCAATATTTTTTTTTTCTGAATTTCACTCAAAAACAAGGCAATTGTTTGATTTTTTTTTCTCTTAATTTCACTCAAAAACAAGGCAATTGTTTGATTTTCACATGAATTTAACACCGACCGACAAAAAGTTTGATATCTTTCAATTTTTTTTTTCTGAATTTCACTCAAAAACAAGGCAATTGTGTGATTTTTTTTTTCTCTTAATTTCACTCAAAACAAGGCAATTGTTTGATTTTCACATGAATTTAACACAGACCGACAAAAAGTTTGTTTTCTTTCAATATTTTTTTTTTCTGAATTTCACTCAAAAACAAGGCAATTGTTTGATTTTTTTTTTCTCTTAATTTCACTCAAAAACAAGGCAATTGTTTGATTTTTTTTTTCTTTTAATTTCACTCAAAAACAAGGCAATTGTTTGATTTTCACATGAATTTAACACCAACCGACAAAAAGTTTGATTTCTTTCATTTTTTTTTTCTGAATTTCACTCAAAAACAAGGCAATTGTTTGATTTTCACATGAATTTAACACCGACCGACAAAAAGTTTGATTTCTTTCAATTTTTTTTTTTCTCAATTTCACTCAAAAACACGGCAATTAAGGATATTGGCTATAGCCTAAATTATAACAAGTTGGCAATGTTCACTAACCCTCTCAGGCAATTATTTATATTCTGCTCCGTTGACATTTCAGGTTTGGATACATACTGGATGTATGATGCTGCCGCTCAAAAGCTGTTATGTTTGCCCGCCCGCCGCTGATTGCTTTCGTCTATTTTAACATGGTAAGTGTCAAAAGCAAATTTTATATATAGTATAATATATTCATAGTCTTCTTTGGCCAAACAAAAATCCATTTACCAGTGGAACAATCGATTTTATTTGTTCCATAATAGAAATAGGGGACCACCGTGTCTGTCTGTCTGTCTGACCTTTGAAGGGCAGCCATGTTTGGAACTGTAATGTGTAGCCGTAAATTTTCACAAAAGTCTCACCAAGTGTCTGAAACGAAAATTAGCGATACATTACCTACGTTAATAGATTGCTAATACATTTCAAACGCAGATTGGTGGGTTGCTGAAACCTTTAAAAAGCTGACTGTTTGTCAACACTGTTATCAAGTTAATTAACATTAACTAGCTAATAAATTGCCACATGTCCATGTGATTTTATTTATCAAATTCATATTATTGAGAACAACTAAATATTAAGTTATGTATAAGTGTTACATAATATTTTGATATATGACTGTGTGTGTGTTTAATCTGTAAACTCCATAGAAATGGTAAACATTCTACATTTACATAATATTAACTTTTTCATAAATTACACTGCCATCAGGGTGGAACTAAATTAACAGTTACAATTTTGTAAATTGCATAAGGATCGCATTGAAATATTTGATTGTTGAGAGGCTATTTGTTTTTCAATAATTATAATATGCACTGATCAATACACTATACAATAATATATAACTTGATCCATCCTCCGCTCTTGTATTTATTCGCTTACAAATTATTTATTATAACCGTCATCTCGATATTCGAAACGTTCGAAACGTAGCTCGTCGTGTGCGGCCCGTAAATGTAAACAAGAAGCGTGTGCGATATCATTATTAATGCATAGTTATACGTACAAAAACAAGGCAATTGTTTGATTTTTTTTTCTCTTAATTTCACTCAAAAACAAGGCAATTGTTTGATTTTCACATGAATTTAACACCGACCGACAAAAAGTTTGTTTTCTTTCAATATTTTTTTTTCTGAATTTCACTCAAAAACAAGGCAATTGTTAGATTTTTTTTTCTCTTAATTTCACTCCAAAACAAGGCAATTGTTTGATTTTCACATGAATTTAACACCGACCGACAAAAAGTTTGATTTCTTTCAATTTTTTTTTTCTGAATTTCACTCAAAAACAAGGCAATTGTGTGATTTTTTTTTTCTCTTAATTTCACTCAAAAACAAGGCAATTGTTTGATTTTCACATGAATTTAACACCGACCGACAAAAAGTTTGATTTCTTTCAATATTTTTTTTTTCTGAATTTCACCCAAAAACAAGGCAATTGTTTGATTTTTTTTCTCTTAATTTCACTCAAAAACAAGGCAATTGTTTGATTTTCACATGAATTTAACACCGACCGACAAAAAGTTTGATTTCTTTCATCTTTTTTTTCTGAATTTCACTCAAAAACAAGGCAATTGTTTGATTTTTTTTTCTCTTAATTTCACTCAAAAACAAGGCAATTGTTTGATTTTCACATGAATTTAACACCGACCGACAAAAAGTTTGATTTCTTTAAATATTTTTTTTTTCTGAATTTCACTCAAAATCAAGGCAATTGTTTGATTTTTTTTTTCTCTATATTTCACTCAAAAACAAGGCAATTGTTTGATTTTCACATGAATTTAACACCGACCGACAAAAAGTTTGATTTCTTTCTTTTTTTTTTTTTCTTAATTTCACTCAAAAACAAGGCAATTAAGGATATTGGCTATAGTCTAAATTATAACAAGTTGGCAATGATCACTAACCATCTCACGCAATTATTTATATTCTGCTCCGTTGACATTTCAGGTTTGGATAGATACTGAATGTATGATGCTGCCGATCAAAAGCTGTTATGTTTGCCCGCCCGCTGCTGATTGCTTTCGTCTTTTTTAACATGGTAAGTGTCAAAAGCAAATTTTATATATAGTATAATATATTCATAGTCTTCTTTGGCCAAACAAAAATCCATTTACCAGTGGAACAATCGATTTTATTTGTTCCATACTAGAAATAGGGGACCACCGTGTCTGTCTGTCTGTCTGACCTTTGAAGGGCAGCCATGTTTGGAACTGTAATGTGTAGCCGAAGTGAAATTTTCACAAAAGTCTCACCAAGTGTCTGAAACGAAAATTAGCGATAAATTACCTACGTTAATAGATTGCTAATACATTTTCAAACGCAGATTGGTGGGTTGCTGAAACCTTCAAAAACTGACTGTTTGTCAACATTGTTATCAAGTTAATTATCATTAACTAGCTAATAAATTGCCACATGTCCATGTGATATTATTAATCAAATTCATATTATTGAGAACAACTAATTATCAAGTTATGTATAAGTGTTACATAATATTTTGATATATGACTGTGTGTGTGTTTAATCTGTAAACTCCATAGAAATGGTAAACATTCTACATTTACATAATATTAACTTTTTCATAAATTACACTGCCATCAGGGTGGAACTAAATTAACAGTTACAATTTTGTAAATTGCATAAGGATCGCATTGAAATATTTGATTGTTGAGAGGCTATTTGTTTTTCAATAATTATAATATGCACTGATCAATACACTATACAATAATATATAACTTGATCCATCCTCCGCTCTTGTATTTATTCGCTTACAAATTATTTATTATAACCGTCATCTCGATATTCGAAACGTTCGAAACGTAGCTCGTCGTGTGTGGCCCGTAGATGTTAACAAGAAGCGTGTGCGATATCATTATTAATGCATAGTTATACGTAACCATAACAATAGTTAAAAATTACCTACACGGCGGTGGAAGTGACAATTACAATTTGAATCACCGCGACATGTAAATTTCTAGCACATCAGAGATCAGCGTTGAAATGGTCAATCGGCGTTAGTAAGCAGCGGCTAAATTGTACAAGTGAAATTAATAGGTATGCCATATATAACAGGCAACTGTTTAATTTTCACATTAATTAAAAACCAACGGACAAAATATTTTTTTTTCCATAATTACACTGAAAAACCGGCAATTGTTTGATTTTCACATGAATTTAACACCGACCGACAAAAAATTTGATTTCTTTCAATATTATTTTTTTCTGAATTTCACTCAAAAACAAGGCAATTGTTTGATTTTTTTTTTCTCTTAATTTCACTCAAAAACAAGGCAATTGTTTGATTTTCACATGAATTTAACACCGACCGACAAAAAGTTTGATTTCTTTCATTTTTTTTTTCCGAATTTCACTCAAAAACAAGGCAATTAAGGATATTGGCTATAGTCTAAATTATAACAAGTTGGCAATGATCACTAACCCTCTCAGGCAATTATTTATATTCTGCTCCGTTGACATTTCAGGTTTGGAAACATACTGGATGTATGATGCTGCCGCTCAAAAGCTGTTATGTTTGCCCGCCCGCCGCTGATTGCTTTCGTCTATTTTAACATGGTAAGTGTCAAAAGCAAATTTTATATATAGTATAATATATTCATAGTCTTCTTTGGCCAAACAAAAATCCATTTACCAGTGGAACAATCGATTTTATTTTTTCCATAATAGAAATAGGGGACCACCGTGTCTGTCTGTCTGTCTGTCTGACCTTTGAAGGGCATCCATGTTTGGAACTGTAATGTGTAGCCGTAAATTTTCACAAAAGTCTCACCAAGCGTCTGAAACGAAAATAAGCGATAAATTACCTACGTTAATAGATTGCTAATACATTTCAAACGCAGATTGGTGGGTTGCTGAAACCTTTAAAAAGCTGACTGTTTGTCAACACTATTATCAAGTTAATTAACATTAACTAGCTAATAAATTGCCACATGTCCATGTGATATTATTAATCAAATTCATATTATTGAGAACAACTAATTATCAAGTTATGTATAAGTGTTACATAATATTTTGATGTATGACTGTGTGTGTGTTTAATCTGTAAACTCCATAGAAATGGTAAACATTCTACATTTACATAATATTAACTTTTTCATAAATTACACTGCCATCAGGGTGGAACTAAATTAACAGTTATAATTTTGTAAATTGCATAGGGATCGCATTGAAATATTTGATTGTTGAGAGGCTATTTGTTTTTCAATAATTATAATATGCACTGATCAATACACTATACAATAATATATAACTTGATCCATCCTCCGCTCTTGTATTTATTCGCTTACAAATTATTTATTATAACCGTCATCTCGATATTCGAAACGTTCGAAACGTAGCTCGTCGTGTGTGGCCCGTAGATGTTAACAAGAAGCGTGTGCGATATCATTATTAATGCATAGTTATACGTAACCATAACAATAGTTAAAAATTACCTACACGGCGGTGGAAGTGACAATTACAATTTGAATCACCGCGACATGTAAATTTCTAGCACATCAGAGATCAGCGTTGAAATGGTCAATCGGCGTTAGTAAGCAGCGGCTAAATTGTACAAGTGAAATTAATAGGTATGCCATATATAACAGGCAACTGTTTAATTTTCACATTAATTAAAAACCAACGGACAAAATATTTTTTTTTCCATAATTACACTGAAAAACCGGCAATTGTTTGATTTTCACATGAATTTAACACCGACCGACAAAAAATTTGATTTCTTTCAATATTATTTTTTTCTGAATTTCACTCAAAAACAAGGCAATTGTTTGATTTTTTTTTTCTCTTAATTTCACTCAAAAACAAGGCAATTGTTTGATTTTCACATGAATTTAACACCGACCGACAAAAAGTTTGATTTCTTTCATTTTTTTTTTCCGAATTTCACTCAAAAACAAGGCAATTAAGGATATTGGCTATAGTCTAAATTATAACAAGTTGGCAATGATCACTAACCCTCTCAGGCAATTATTTATATTCTGCTCCGTTGACATTTCAGGTTTGGAAACATACTGGATGTATGATGCTGCCGCTCAAAAGCTGTTATGTTTGCCCGCCCGCCGCTGATTGCTTTCGTCTATTTTAACATGGTAAGTGTCAAAAGCAAATTTTATATATAGTATAATATATTCATAGTCTTCTTTGGCCAAACAAAAATCCATTTACCAGTGGAACAATCGATTTTATTTTTTCCATAATAGAAATAGGGGACCACCGTGTCTGTCTGTCTGTCTGTCTGACCTTTGAAGGGCATCCATGTTTGGAACTGTAATGTGTAGCCGTAAATTTTCACAAAAGTCTCACCAAGCGTCTGAAACGAAAATAAGCGATAAATTACCTACGTTAATAGATTGCTAATACATTTCAAACGCAGATTGGTGGGTTGCTGAAACCTTTAAAAAGCTGACTGTTTGTCAACACTATTATCAAGTTAATTAACATTAACTAGCTAATAAATTGCCACATGTCCATGTGATATTATTAATCAAATTCATATTATTGAGAACAACTAATTATCAAGTTATGTATAAGTGTTACATAATATTTTGATGTATGACTGTGTGTGTGTTTAATCTGTAAACTCCATAGAAATGGTAAACATTCTACATTTACATAATATTAACTTTTTCATAAATTACACTGCCATCAGGGTGGAACTAAATTAACAGTTATAATTTTGTAAATTGCATAGGGATCGCATTGAAATATTTGATTGTTGAGAGGCTATTTGTTTTTCAATAATTATAATATGCACTGATCAATACACTATACAATAATATATAACTTGATCCATCCTCCGCTCTTGTATTTATTCGCTTACAAATTATTTATTATAACCGTCATCTCGATATTCGAAACGTTCGAAACGTAGCTCGTCGTGTGTGGCCCGTAAATGTAAACAAGAAGCGTGTGCGATATCATTATTAATGCATAGTTATACGTACAAAAACAAGGCAATTGTTTGATTTTCACATGAATTTAACACCGACCGACAAAAAGTTTGTTTTCTTTCAATATTTTTTTTTTCTGAATTTCACTCAAAAACAAGGCAATTGTTCGATTTTTTTTTTCTCTTTATTTCACTCCAAAACAAGGCAATTGTTTGATTTTCACATGAATTTAACACCGACCGACAAAAAGTTTGATTTCTTTCAATTTTTTTTTTTCTGAATTTCACTCAAAAACAAGGCAATTGTGTGATTTTTTTTTCTCTTAATTTCACTCAAAAACAAGGCAATTGTTTGATTTTCACATGAATTTAACACCGACCGACAAAAAGTTTGATTTCTTTCAATATTTTTTTTTTTCTGAATTTCACTCAAAAACAAGGCATTTGTTTGATTTTTTTTTTCTGAATTTCACTCAAAAACAAGGCAATTGTTTGATTTTTTTTTCTCTTAATTTCACTCAAAAACAAGGCAATTGTTTGATTTTCACATGAATTTAACACCGACCGACAAAAAGTTTGATTTCTTTCAATTTTTTTTTCTGAATTTCACTCAAAAACAAGGCAATTGTGTGATTTTTTTTTTCTCTTAATTTCACTCAAAAACAAGGCAATTGTTTGATTTTCACATGAATTTAACACAGACCGACAAAAAGTTTGTTCTCTTTCAATATTTTTTTTTTCTGAATTTCACTCAAAAACAAGGCAATTGTTTGATTTTTTTTTTCTCTTAATTTCACTCAAAAACAAGGCAATTGTTTGATTTTTTTTTTTCTCTTAATTTCACTCAAAAACAAGGCAATTGTTTGATTTTCACATGAATTTAACACCAACCGACAAAAAGTTTGATTTCTTTCAATATTTTTTTTTTCTGAATTTCATTCAAAATCAAGGCAATTGTTTGATTTTTTTTTTCTCTTAATTTCACTCAAAAACAAGGCAATTGTTTGATTTTCACATGAATTTAACACCGACCGACAAAAAGTTTGTTTTCTTTCTTTTTTTTTTTTTTCTGAATTTCACTCAAAAACAAGGCAATTAAGGATATTGGCTATAGTCTAAATTATAACAAGTTGGCAATGATCACTAACCATCTCACGCAATTATTTATATTCTGCTCCGTTGACATTTCAGGTTTGGATACATACTGGATGTATGATGCTGCCGATCAAAAGCTGTTATGTTTGCCCGCCTGCCGCTGATTGCTTTCGTCTATTTTAATATGGTAAGTGTCAAAAGCAAATTTTATATATAGTATAATATATTCATAGTCTTCTTTGGCCAAACAAAAATCCATTTACCAGTGGAACAATCGATTTTATTTGTTCCATAATAGTAATAGGGGACCACCGTGTCGGTCTGTCTGTCTGACCTTAGAAGGGCAGCCATGTTTGGAACTGTAATGTGTAGCCGAAGTGAAATTTTCACAAAAGTCTCACCAAGTGTCTGAAACGAAAATTAGCGATAAATTACCTACGTTAATAGATTGCTAATACATTTTCAAACGCAGATTGGTGGGTTGCTGAAACCTTCAAAAACTGACTGTTTGTCAACACTGTTATCAATTTAATTAACATTAACTAGCTAATAAATTGCCACATGTCCATGTGATATTATTAATCAAATTCATATTATTGAGAACAACTAATTATCAAGTTATGTATAAGTGTTACATAATATTTTGATATATGACTGTGTGTGTGTTTAATCTATAAACTCCATAGAAATGGTAAACATTCTACATTTACATAATATTAACTTTTTCATAAATTACACTGCCATCAGGGTGGAACTAAATTAACAGTTACAATTTTGTAAATTGCATAAGGATCGCATTGAAATATTTGATTGTTGAGAGGCTATTTGTTTTTCAATAATTATAATATGCACTGATCAATACACTATACAATAATATATAACTTGATCCATCCTCCGCTCTTGTATTTATTCGCTTACAAATTATTTATTATAACCGTCATCTCGATATTCGAAACGTTCGAAACGTAGCTCGTCGTGTGTGGCCCGTAAATGTAAACAAGAAGCGTGTGCGATATCATTATTAATGCATAGTTATACGTAACCATAACAATAGTTAAAAATTACCTACACGGCGGTGGAAGTGACAATTACAATTTGAATCACCGCGACATGTAAATTTCTAGCACATCAGAGATCAGCGTTGAAATGGTCAATCGGCGTTAGTAAGCAGCGGCTAAATTGTACAAGTGAAATTAATAGGTATGCCATATATAACAGGCAACTGTTTAATTTTCACAGTAATTAAAAACCAACGGACAAAATATTTTTTTTTTCCATAATTACACTGAAAAACAGGCAATTGTTTGATTTTCACATGAATTTAACACCGACCGACAAAAAATTTGATTTCTTTCAATATTATTTTTTTCTGAATTTCACTCAAAAACAAGGCAATTGTTTGATTTATTTTTTCTCTTAATTTCACTCAAAAACAAGGCAATTGTTTGATTTTCACATGAATTTAACACCGACCGACAAAAAGTTTGTTTTCTTTCAATATTTTTTTTTTCCAAATTTCACTCAATAACCCGGCAATTGTTTGATTTTTTTTTCTCTTAATTTCACTCAAAAACAAGGCAATTGTTCGATTTTTTTTTTCTCTTAATTTCACTCCAAAACAAGGCAATTGTTTGATTTTCACATGAATTTAACACCGACCGACAAAAAGTTTGATTTCTTTCAATTTTTTTTTTCTGAATTTCACTCAAAAACAAGGCAATTGTGTGATTTTTTTTTCTCTTAATTTCACTCAAAAACAAGGCAATTGTTTGATTTTCACATGAATTTAACACTGACTGACAAAAAGTTTGATTTCTTTCAATATATTTTTTTTCTGAATTTCACTCAAAAACAAGGCAATTGTTTGATTTTTTTTTCTCTTAATTTCACTCAAAAACAAGGCATTTGTTTGATTTTCACATGAATTTAACACCGACCGACAAAAAGTTTGTTTTCTTTCAATATTTTTTTTTTCTGAATTTCACTCAAAAACAAGGCAATTGTTTGATTTTTTTTTCTCTTAATTTCACTCAAAAACAAGGCAATTGTTTGATTTTAACATGAATTTAACACCGATCGACAAAAAGTTTGATTTCTTTTATTTTTTTTTTCTGAATTTCACTCAAAAACAAGGCAATTGTGTGATTTTTTTTTTCTCTTAATTTCACTCAAAAACAAGGCAATTGTTTGATTTTCACATGAAATTAACACCGACCGACAAAAAGTTTGATTTCTTTCAATTTTTTTTTCTGAATTTCACTCAAATACAAGGCAATTGTTTGATTTTTTTTTCTCTTACTTTCACTCAAAAACAAGGCAATTGTTTGATTTTTTTTTTCTCTTAATTTCACTCAAAAACAAGGCAATTGTTTGATTTTCACATGAATTTAACACCGACCGACAAAAAGTTTGATTTCTTTCATTTTTTTTTTCTGAATTTCACTCAAAAACAAGGCAATTGTTTGATTTTTTTTCTCTTAATTTCACTCAAAAACAAGGCAATTGTTTGATTTTCACATGAATTTAACACCGACCGACAAAAAGTTTGATTTCTTTCAATATTTTTTTTTTCTGAATTTCACTCAAAAACAAGGCAATTAAGGATATTGGCTATAGTCTAAATTATAACAAGTTGGCAATGATCACTAACCATCTCACGCAATTATTTATATTCTGCTCCGTTGACATTTCAGGTTTGGATAGATACTGGATGTATGATGCTGCCGATCTAAAGCTGTTGCCCGCCCGCCGCTGATTGCTTTCGTCTATTTTAACATGGTAAGTGTCAAAAGCAAATTTTATATATAGTATAATATATTCATAGTCTTCTTTGGCCAAACAAAAATCCATTTACCAGTGGAACAATCGATTTTATTTGTTCCATAATAGAAATAGGGGACCACCGTGTCTGTCTGTCTGTCTGACCTTTGAAGGGCAGCCATGTTTGGAACTGTAATGTGTAGCCGAAGTGAAATTTTCACAAAAGTCTCACCAAGTGTCTGAAACGAAAATTAGCGATAAATTACCTACGTTAATAGATTGCTAATACATTTTCAAACGCAGATTGGTGGGTTGCTGAAACCTTCAAAAACTGACTGTTTGTCAACACTGTTACCAAGTTAATTAACATTAACTAGCTAATAAATTGCCACATGTCCATGTGATATTATTAATCAAATTCATATTATTGAGAACAACTAATTATCAAGTTATGTATAAGTGTTACATAATATTTTGATATATGACTGTGTGTGTGTTTAATCTGTAAACTCCATAGAAATGGTAAACATTCTACATTTACATAATATTAACTTTTTCATAAATTACACTGCCATCAGGGTGGAGCTAAATTAACAGTTACAATTTTGTAAATTGCATAAGGATCGCATTTAAATATTTGATTGTTGAGAGGCTATTTGTTTTTCAATAATTATAATATGCACTGATCAATACACTATACAATAATATATAACTTGATCCATCCTCCGCTCTTGTATTTATTCGCTTACAAATTATTTATTATAACCGTCATCTCGATATTCGAAACGTTCGAAACGTAGCTCGTCGTGTGTGGCCCGTAAATGTAAACAAGAAGCGTGTGCGATATCATTATTAATGCATAGTTATACGTAACCATAACAATAGTTAAAAATTACCTACACGGCGGTGGAAGTGACAATTACAATTTGAATCACCGCGACATGTAAATTTCTAGCACATCAGAGATCAGCGTTGAAATGGTCAATCGGCGTTAGTAAGCAGCGGCTAAATTGTACAAGTGAAATTAATAGGTATGCCATATATAACAGGCAACTGTTTAATTTTCACATTAATTAAAAACCAACGGACAAAATATTTTTTTTTCCATAATTACACTGAAAAACAGGCCATTGTTTGATTTTCACATGAATTTAACACCGACCGACAAAAAGTTTGATTTCTTTCATTTTTTTTTTCCGAATTTCACTCAAAAACAAGGCAATTAAGGATATTGGCTATAGTCTAAATTATAACAAGTTGGCAATGATCACTAACCCTCTCAGGCAATTATTTATATTCTGCTCCGTTGACATTTCAGGTTTGGATACATACTGGATGTATGATGCTGCCGCTCAAAAGCTGTTATGTTTGCCCGCCCGCCGCTGATTGCTTTCGTCTATTTTAACATGGTAAGTGTCAAAAGCAAATTTTATATATAGTATAATATATTCATAGTCTTCTTTGGCCAAACAAAAATCCATTTACCCGTGGAACAATCGATTTTATTTTTTCCATAATAGAAATAGGGGACCACCGTGTCTGTCTGTCTGTCTGACCTTTGAAGGGCAGCCATGTTTGGAACTGTAATGTGTAGCCGTAAATTTTCACAAAAGTCTCACCAAGTGTCTGAAACGAAAATAAGCGATAAATTACCTACGTTAATAGATTGCTAATACATTTCAAACGCAGATTGGTGGGTTGCTGAAACCTTTAAAAAGCTGACTGTTTGTCAACACTGTTATCAAGTTAATTAACATTAACTAGCTAATAAATTGCCACATGTCCATGTGATATTATTAATCAAATTCATATTATTGAGAACAACTAATTATCAAGTTATGTATAAGTGTTACATAATATTTTGATATATGACTGTGTGTGTGTTTAATCTGTAAACTCCATAGAAATGGTAAACATTCTACATTTACATAATATTAACTTTTTCATAAATTACACTGCCATCAGGGTGGAACTAAATTAACAGTTACAATTTTGTAAATTGCATAAGGATCGCATTGAAATATTTGATTGTTGAGAGGCTATTTGTTTTTCAATAATTATAATATGCACTGATCAATACACTATACAATAATATATAACTTGATCCATCCTCCGCTCTTGTATTTATTCGCTTACAAATTATTTATTATAACCGTCATCTCGATATTCGAAACGTTCGAAACGTAGCTCGTCGTGTGTGGCCCGTAAATGTAAACAAGAAGCGTGTGCGATATCATTATTAATGCATAGTTATACGTACAAAAACAAGGCAATTGTTTGATTTTTTTTTCTCTTAATTTCACTCAAAATCAAGGCAATTGTTTGATTTTCACATGAATTTAACACCGACCGACAAAAAGTTTGTTTTCTTTCAATATTTTTTTTTCTGAATTTCACTCAAACACAAGGCAATTGTTCGGTTTTATTTTTCTCTTAATTTCACTCCAAAACAAGGCAATTGTTTGATTTTCACATGAATTTAACACCGACCGACAAAAAGTTTGATTTCTTTCAATTTTTTTTTTCTGAATTTCACTCAAAAACAAGGCAATTGTGTGATTTTTTTTCTCTTAATTTCACTCAAAAACAAGGCAATTGTTTGATTTTCACATGAATTTAACACCGACCGACAAAAAGTTTGATTTCTTTCAATATTTTTTTTTTCTGAATTTCACCCAAAAACAAGGCAATTGTTTGATTTTTTTTCTCTTAATTTCACTCAAAAACAAGGCAATTAAGGATATTGGCTATAGTCTAAATTATAACAAGTTGGCAATGATCACTAACCATCTCACGCAATTATTTATATTCTGCTCCGTTGACATTTCAGGTTTGGATACATACTGGATGTATGATGCTGCCGATCAAAAGCTGTTATGTTTGCCCGCCCGCCGCTGATTGCTTTCGTCTATTTTAATATGGTAAGTGTCAAAAGCAAATTTTATATATAGTATAATATATTCATAGTCTTCTTTGGCCAAACAAAAATCCATTTACCAGTGGAACAATCGATTTTATTTGTTCCATAATAGTAATAGGGGACCACCGTGTCGGTCTGTCTGTCTGACCTTAGAAGGGCAGCCATGTTTGGAACTGTAATGTGTAGCCGAAGTGAAATTTTCACAAAAGTCTCACCAAGTGTCTGAAACGAAAATTAGCGATAAATTACCTACGTTAATAGATTGCTAATACATTTTCAAACGCAGATTGGTGGGTTGCTGAAACCTTCAAAAACTGACTGTTTGTCAACACTGTTATCAATTTAATTAACATTAACTAGCTAATAAATTGCCACATGTCCATGTGATATTATTAATCAAATTCATATTATTGAGAACAACTAATTATCAAGTTATGTATAAGTGTTACATAATATTTTGATATATGACTGTGTGTGTGTTTAATCTATAAACTCCATAGAAATGGTAAACATTCTACATTTACATAATATTAACTTTTTCATAAATTACACTGCCATCAGGGTGGAACTAAATTAACAGTTACAATTTTGTAAATTGCGTAAGGATCGCATTGAAATATTTGATTGTTGAAAGGCTATTTGTTTTTCAATAATTATAATATGCACTGATCAATACACTATACAATAATATATAACTTGATCCATCCTCCGCTCTTGTATTTATTCGCTTACAAATTATTTATTATAACCGTCATCTCGATATTCGAAACGTTCGAAACGTAGCTCGTCGTGTGTGGCCCGTAAATGTAAACAAGAAGCTTGTGCGATATCATTATTAATGCATAGTTATACGTAACCATAACAATAGTTAAAAATTACCTCCACGGCGGTGGAAGTGACAATTACAATTTGAATCACCGCGACATGTAAATTTGTAGCACATCAGAGATCAGCGTTGAAATGGTCAATCGGCGTTAGTAAGCAACGGCTAAATTGTACAAGTGAAATTAAAAGGTATGCCATATATAACAGGCAACTGTTTAATTTTCACATTAATTAAAAACCAACGGACAATATTTTTTTTTTCCATAATTACACTGAAAAACAGGCAATTGTTTGATTTTCAAATGAATTTAACACCGACCGACAAAAAATTTGATTTCTTTCAATTTTTTTTTCTGAATTTCACTCAAAAACAAGGCAATTGTTTGATTTTTTTTTTCTCTTAATTTCACTCAAAAACAAGGCAATTGTTTGATTTTCACATGAATTTAACACCGACCGACAAAAAGTTTGTTTTCTTTCAATATTTTTTTTTTCCAAATTTCACTCAATAACCCGGCAATTGTTTGATTTTTTTTTCTCTTAATTTCACTCAAAAACAAGGCAATTGTTCGATTTTTTTTTTCTCTTAATTTCACTCCAAAACAAGGCAATTGTTTGATTTTCACATGAATTTAACACCGACCGACAAAAAGTTTGATTTCTTTCAATTTTTTTTTTCTGAATTTCACTCAAAAACAAGGCAATTGTGTGATTTTTTTTTTCTCTTAATTTCACTCAAAAACAAGGCAATTGTTTGATTTTCACATGAATTTAACACTGACTGACAAAAAGTTTGATTTCTTTCAATATATTTTTTTTCTGAATTTCACTCAAAAACAAGGCAATTGTTTGATTTTTTTTTCTCTTAATTTCACTCAAAAACAAGGCATTTGTTTGATTTTCACATGAATTTAACACCGACCGACAAAAAGTTTGTTTTCTTTCAATATTTTTTTTTTCTGAATTTCACTCAAAAACAAGGCAATTGTTTGATTTTTTTTTCTCTTAATTTCACTCAAAAACAAGGCAATTGTTTGATTTTAACATGAATTTAACACCGATCGACAAAAAGTTTGATTTCTTTTATTTTTTTTTTCTGAATTTCACTCAAAAACAAGGCAATTGTGTGATTTTTTTTTTCTCTTAATTTCACTCAAAAACAAGGCAATTGTTTGATTTTCACATGAAATTAACACCGACCGACAAAAAGTTTGATTTCTTTCAATTTTTTTTTCTGAATTTCACTCAAATACAAGGCAATTGTTTGATTTTTTTTTCTCTTACTTTCACTCAAAAACAAGGCAATTGTTTGATTTTTTTTTTCTCTTAATTTCACTCAAAAACAAGGCAATTGTTTGATTTTCACATGAATTTAACACCGACCGACAAAAAGTTTGATTTCTTTCATTTTTTTTTTCTGAATTTCACTCAAAAACAAGGCAATTGTTTGATTTTTTTTCTCTTAATTTCACTCAAAAACAAGGCAATTGTTTGATTTTCACATGAATTTAACACCGACCGACAAAAAGTTTGATTTCTTTCAATATTTTTTTTTTCTGAATTTCACTCAAAAACAAGGCAATTAAGGATATTGGCTATAGTCTAAATTATAACAAGTTGGCAATGATCACTAACCATCTCACGCAATTATTTATATTCTGCTCCGTTGACATTTCAGGTTTGGATAGATACTGGATGTATGATGCTGCCGATCTAAAGCTGTTGCCCGCCCGCCGCTGATTGCTTTCGTCTATTTTAACATGGTAAGTGTCAAAAGCAAATTTTATATATAGTATAATATATTCATAGTCTTCTTTGGCCAAACAAAAATCCATTTACCAGTGGAACAATCGATTTTATTTGTTCCATAATAGAAATAGGGGACCACCGTGTCTGTCTGTCTGTCTGACCTTTGAAGGGCAGCCATGTTTGGAACTGTAATGTGTAGCCGAAGTGAAATTTTCACAAAAGTCTCACCAAGTGTCTGAAACGAAAATTAGCGATAAATTACCTACGTTAATAGATTGCTAATACATTTTCAAACGCAGATTGGTGGGTTGCTGAAACCTTCAAAAACTGACTGTTTGTCAACACTGTTACCAAGTTAATTAACATTAACTAGCTAATAAATTGCCACATGTCCATGTGATATTATTAATCAAATTCATATTATTGAGAACAACTAATTATCAAGTTATGTATAAGTGTTACATAATATTTTGATATATGACTGTGTGTGTGTTTAATCTGTAAACTCCATAGAAATGGTAAACATTCTACATTTACATAATATTAACTTTTTCATAAATTACACTGCCATCAGGGTGGAACTAAATTAACAGTTACAATTTTGTAAATTGCATAAGGATCGCATTGAAATATTTGATTGTTGAGAGGCTATTTGTTTTTCAATAATTATAATATGCACTGATCAATACACTATACAATAATATATAACTTGATCCATCCTCCGCTCTTGTATTTATTCGCTTACAAATTATTTATTATAACCGTCATCTCGATATTCGAAACGTTCGAAACGTAGCTCGTCGTGTGTGGCCCGTAAATGTAAACAAGAAGCGTGTGCGATATCATTATTAATGCATAGTTATACGTACAAAAACAAGGCAATTGTTTGATTTTTTTTTCTCTTAATTTCACTCAAAATCAAGGCAATTGTTTGATTTTCACATGAATTTAACACCGACCGACAAAAAGTTTGTTTTCTTTCAATATTTTTTTTTCTGAATTTCACTCAAACACAAGGCAATTGTTCGGTTTTATTTTTCTCTTAATTTCACTCCAAAACAAGGCAATTGTTTGATTTTCACATGAATTTAACACCGACCGACAAAAAGTTTGATTTCTTTCAATTTTTTTTTTCTGAATTTCACTCAAAAACAAGGCAATTGTGTGATTTTTTTTCTCTTAATTTCACTCAAAAACAAGGCAATTGTTTGATTTTCACATGAATTTAACACCGACCGACAAAAAGTTTGATTTCTTTCAATATTTTTTTTTTCTGAATTTCACCCAAAAACAAGGCAATTGTTTGATTTTTTTTCTCTTAATTTCACTCAAAAACAAGGCAATTAAGGATATTGGCTATAGTCTAAATTATAACAAGTTGGCAATGATCACTAACCATCTCACGCAATTATTTATATTCTGCTCCGTTGACATTTCAGGTTTGGATACATACTGGATGTATGATGCTGCCGATCAAAAGCTGTTATGTTTGCCCGCCCGCCGCTGATTGCTTTCGTCTATTTTAATATGGTAAGTGTCAAAAGCAAATTTTATATATAGTATAATATATTCATAGTCTTCTTTGGCCAAACAAAAATCCATTTACCAGTGGAACAATCGATTTTATTTGTTCCATAATAGTAATAGGGGACCACCGTGTCGGTCTGTCTGTCTGACCTTAGAAGGGCAGCCATGTTTGGAACTGTAATGTGTAGCCGAAGTGAAATTTTCACAAAAGTCTCACCAAGTGTCTGAAACGAAAATTAGCGATAAATTACCTACGTTAATAGATTGCTAATACATTTTCAAACGCAGATTGGTGGGTTGCTGAAACCTTCAAAAACTGACTGTTTGTCAACACTGTTATCAATTTAATTAACATTAACTAGCTAATAAATTGCCACATGTCCATGTGATATTATTAATCAAATTCATATTATTGAGAACAACTAATTATCAAGTTATGTATAAGTGTTACATAATATTTTGATATATGACTGTGTGTGTGTTTAATCTATAAACTCCATAGAAATGGTAAACATTCTACATTTACATAATATTAACTTTTTCATAAATTACACTGCCATCAGGGTGGAACTAAATTAACAGTTACAATTTTGTAAATTGCGTAAGGATCGCATTGAAATATTTGATTGTTGAAAGGCTATTTGTTTTTCAATAATTATAATATGCACTGATCAATACACTATACAATAATATATAACTTGATCCATCCTCCGCTCTTGTATTTATTCGCTTACAAATTATTTATTATAACCGTCATCTCGATATTCGAAACGTTCGAAACGTAGCTCGTCGTGTGTGGCCCGTAAATGTAAACAAGAAGCTTGTGCGATATCATTATTAATGCATAGTTATACGTAACCATAACAATAGTTAAAAATTACCTCCACGGCGGTGGAAGTGACAATTACAATTTGAATCACCGCGACATGTAAATTTGTAGCACATCAGAGATCAGCGTTGAAATGGTCAATCGGCGTTAGTAAGCAACGGCTAAATTGTACAAGTGAAATTAAAAGGTATGCCATATATAACAGGCAACTGTTTAATTTTCACATTAATTAAAAACCAACGGACAATATTTTTTTTTTCCATAATTACACTGAAAAACAGGCAATTGTTTGATTTTCAAATGAATTTAACACCGACCGACAAAAAATTTGATTTCTTTCAATTTTTTTTTCTGAATTTCACTCAAAAACAAGGCAATTGTTTGATTTTTTTTTTCTCTTAATTTCACTCAAAAACAAGGCAATTGTTTGATTTTCACATGAATTTAACACCGACCGACAAAAAGTTTGTTTTCTTTCAATATTTTTTTTTTCCAAATTTCACTCAATAACCCGGCAATTGTTTGATTTTTTTTTCTCTTAATTTCACTCAAAAACAAGGCAATTGTTCGATTTTTTTTTTCTCTTAATTTCACTCCAAAACAAGGCAATTGTTTGATTTTCACATGAATTTAACACCGACCGACAAAAAGTTTGATTTCTTTCAATTTTTTTTTTCTGAATTTCACTCAAAAACAAGGCAATTGTGTGATTTTTTTTTTCTCTTAATTTCACTCAAAAACAAGGCAATTGTTTGATTTTCACATGAATTTAACACTGACTGACAAAAAGTTTGATTTCTTTCAATATATTTTTTTTCTGAATTTCACTCAAAAACAAGGCAATTGTTTGATTTTTTTTTCTCTTAATTTCACTCAAAAACAAGGCATTTGTTTGATTTTCACATGAATTTAACACCGACCGACAAAAAGTTTGTTTTCTTTCAATATTTTTTTTTTCTGAATTTCACTCAAAAACAAGGCAATTGTTTGATTTCTTTTTCTCTTAATTTCACTCAAAAACAAGGCAATTGTTTGATTTTAACATGAATTTAACACCGATCGACAAAAAGTTTGATTTCTTTTATTTTTTTTTTCTGAATTTCACTCAAAAACAAGGCAATTGTGTGATTTTTTTTTTCTCTTAATTTCACTCAAAAACAAGGCAATTGTTTGATTTTCACATGAAATTAACACCGACCGACAAAAAGTTTGATTTCTTTCAATTTTTTTTTCTGAATTTCACTCAAATACAAGGCAATTGTTTGATTTTTTTTTCTCTTACTTTCACTCAAAAACAAGGCAATTGTTTGATTTTTTTTTTCTCTTAATTTCACTCAAAAACAAGGCAATTGTTTGATTTTCACATGAATTTAACACCGACCGACAAAAAGTTTGATTTCTTTCATTTTTTTTTTCTGAATTTCACTCAAAAACAAGGCAATTGTTTGATTTTTTTTCTCTTAATTTCACTCAAAAACAAGGCAATTGTTTGATTTTCACATGAATTTAACACCGACCGACAAAAAGTTTGATTTCTTTCAATATTTTTTTTTTCTGAATTTCACTCAAAAACAAGGCAATTAAGGATATTGGCTATAGTCTAAATTATAACAAGTTGGCAATGATCACTAACCATCTCACGCAATTATTTATATTCTGCTCCGTTGACATTTCAGGTTTGGATAGATACTGGATGTATGATGCTGCCGATCTAAAGCTGTTGCCCGCCCGCCGCTGATTGCTTTCGTCTATTTTAACATGGTAAGTGTCAAAAGCAAATTTTATATATAGTATAATATATTCATAGTCTTCTTTGGCCAAACAAAAATCCATTTACCAGTGGAACAATCGATTTTATTTGTTCCATAATAGAAATAGGGGACCACCGTGTCTGTCTGTCTGTCTGACCTTTGAAGGGCAGCCATGTTTGGAACTGTAATGTGTAGCCGAAGTGAAATTTTCACAAAAGTCTCACCAAGTGTCTGAAACGAAAATTAGCGATAAATTACCTACGTTAATAGATTGCTAATACATTTTCAAACGCAGATTGGTGGGTTGCTGAAACCTTCAAAAACTGACTGTTTGTCAACACTGTTACCAAGTTAATTAACATTAACTAGCTAATAAATTGCCACATGTCCATGTGATATTATTAATCAAATTCATATTATTGAGAACAACTAATTATCAAGTTATGTATAAGTGTTACATAATATTTTGATATATGACTGTGTGTGTGTTTAATCTGTAAACTCCATAGAAATGGTAAACATTCTACATTTACATAATATTAACTTTTTCATAAATTACACTGCCATCAGGGTGGAGCTAAATTAACAGTTACAATTTTGTAAATTGCATAAGGATCGCATTTAAATATTTGATTGTTGAGAGGCTATTTGTTTTTCAATAATTATAATATGCACTGATCAATACACTATACAATAATATATAACTTGATCCATCCTCCGCTCTTGTATTTATTCGCTTACAAATTATTTATTATAACCGTCATCTCGATATTCGAAACGTTCGAAACGTAGCTCGTCGTGTGTGGCCCGTAAATGTAAACAAGAAGCGTGTGCGATATCATTATTAATGCATAGTTATACGTAACCATAACAATAGTTAAAAATTACCTACACGGCGGTGGAAGTGACAATTACAATTTGAATCACCGCGACATGTAAATTTCTAGCACATCAGAGATCAGCGTTGAAATGGTCAATCGGCGTTAGTAAGCAGCGGCTAAATTGTACAAGTGAAATTAATAGGTATGCCATATATAACAGGCAACTGTTTAATTTTCACATTAATTAAAAACCAACGGACAAAATATTTTTTTTTCCATAATTACACTGAAAAACAGGCCATTGTTTGATTTTCACATGAATTTAACACCGACCGACAAAAAGTTTGATTTCTTTCATTTTTTTTTTCCGAATTTCACTCAAAAACAAGGCAATTAAGGATATTGGCTATAGTCTAAATTATAACAAGTTGGCAATGATCACTAACCCTCTCAGGCAATTATTTATATTCTGCTCCGTTGACATTTCAGGTTTGGATACATACTGGATGTATGATGCTGCCGCTCAAAAGCTGTTATGTTTGCCCGCCCGCCGCTGATTGCTTTCGTCTATTTTAACATGGTAAGTGTCAAAAGCAAATTTTATATATAGTATAATATATTCATAGTCTTCTTTGGCCAAACAAAAATCCATTTACCCGTGGAACAATCGATTTTATTTTTTCCATAATAGAAATAGGGGACCACCGTGTCTGTCTGTCTGTCTGACCTTTGAAGGGCAGCCATGTTTGGAACTGTAATGTGTAGCCGTAAATTTTCACAAAAGTCTCACCAAGTGTCTGAAACGAAAATAAGCGATAAATTACCTACGTTAATAGATTGCTAATACATTTCAAACGCAGATTGGTGGGTTGCTGAAACCTTTAAAAAGCTGACTGTTTGTCAACACTGTTATCAAGTTAATTAACATTAACTAGCTAATAAATTGCCACATGTCCATGTGATATTATTAATCAAATTCATATTATTGAGAACAACTAATTATCAAGTTATGTATAAGTGTTACATAATATTTTGATATATGACTGTGTGTGTGTTTAATCTGTAAACTCCATAGAAATGGTAAACATTCTACATTTACATAATATTAACTTTTTCATAAATTACACTGCCATCAGGGTGGAACTAAATTAACAGTTACAATTTTGTAAATTGCATAAGGATCGCATTGAAATATTTGATTGTTGAGAGGCTATTTGTTTTTCAATAATTATAATATGCACTGATCAATACACTATACAATAATATATAACTTGATCCATCCTCCGCTCTTGTATTTATTCGCTTACAAATTATTTATTATAACCGTCATCTCGATATTCGAAACGTTCGAAACGTAGCTCGTCGTGTGTGGCCCGTAAATGTAAACAAGAAGCGTGTGCGATATCATTATTAATGCATAGTTATACGTACAAAAACAAGGCAATTGTTTGATTTTTTTTTCTCTTAATTTCACTCAAAATCAAGGCAATTGTTTGATTTTCACATGAATTTAACACCGACCGACAAAAAGTTTGTTTTCTTTCAATATTTTTTTTTCTGAATTTCACTCAAACACAAGGCAATTGTTCGGTTTTATTTTTCTCTTAATTTCACTCCAAAACAAGGCAATTGTTTGATTTTCACATGAATTTAACACCGACCGACAAAAAGTTTGATTTCTTTCAATTTTTTTTTTCTGAATTTCACTCAAAAACAAGGCAATTGTGTGATTTTTTTTCTCTTAATTTCACTCAAAAACAAGGCAATTGTTTGATTTTCACATGAATTTAACACCGACCGACAAAAAGTTTGATTTCTTTCAATATTTTTTTTTTCTGAATTTCACCCAAAAACAAGGCAATTGTTTGATTTTTTTTCTCTTAATTTCACTCAAAAACAAGGCAATTGTTTGATTTTCACATGAATTTAACACCGACCGACAAAAAGTTTGATTTCTTTCATTTTTTTTTTCTGAATTTCACTCAAAAACAAGGCAATTGTTTGATTTTTTTTTCTCTTAATTTCACTCAAAAACAAGGCAATTGTTTGATTTTCACATGAATTTAACACCGACCGACAAAAAGTTTGATTTCTTTCAATTTTATTTTTTTTTCTGAATTTCACTCAAAAACAAGGCAATTAAGGATATTGGCTATAGTCTAAATTATAACAAGTTGGCAATGATCACTAACCATCTCACGCAATTATTTATATTCTGCTCCGTTGACATTTCAGGTTTGGATAGATACTGAATGTATGATGCTGCCGATCAAAAGCTGTTATGTTTGCCCGCCCGCTGCTGATTGCTTTCGTCTTTTTTAACATGGTAAGTGTCAAAAGCAAATTTTATATATAGTATAATATATTCATAGTCTTCTTTGGCCAAACAAAAATCCATTTACCAGTGGAACAATCGATTTTATTTGTTCCATAATAGAAATAGGGGACCACCGTGTCTGTCTGTCTGTCTGACCTTTGAAGGGCAGCCATGTTTGGAACTGTAATGTGTAGCCGAAGTGAAATTTTCACAAAAGTCTCACCAAGTGTCTGAAACGAAAATTAGCGATAAATTACCTACGTTAATAGATTGCTAATACATTTTCAAACGCAGATTGGTGGGTTGCTGAAACCTTCAAAAACTGACTGTTTGTCAACACTGTTATCAAGTTAATTAACATTAACTAGCTAATAAATTGCCACATGTCCATGTGATATTATTAATCAAATTCATATTATTGAGAACAACTAATTATCAAGTTATGTATAAGTGTTACATAATATTTTGATATATGACTGTGTGTGTGTTTAATCTGTAAACTCCATAGAAATGGTAAACATTCTACATTTTCATAATATTAACTTTTTCATAAATTACACTGCCATCAGGGTGGAACTAAATTAACAGTTACAATTTTGTAAATTGCATAAGGATCGCATTGAAATATTTGATTGTTGAGAGGCTATTTGTTTTTCAATAATTATAATATGCACTGATCAATACACTATACAATAATATATAACTTGATCCATCCTCCGCTCTTGTATTTATTCGCTTACAAATTATTTATTATAACCGTCATCTCGATATTCGAAACGTTCGAAACGTAGCTCGTCGTGTGTGGCCCGTAAATGTAAACAAGAAGCGTGTACGATATCATTATTAATGCATAGTTATACGTAACCATAACAATAGTTAAAAATTACCTACACGGCGGTGGAAGTGACAATTACAATTTGAATCACCGCGACATGTAAATTTCTAGCACATCAGAGATCAGCGTTGAAATGGTCAATCGGCGTTAGTAAGCAGCGGCTAAATTGTACAAGTGAAATTAATAGGTATGCCATATATAACAGGCAACTGTTTAATTTTCACATTAATTAAAAACCAACGGACAAAATATTTTTTTTTCCATAATTACACTGAAAAACAGGCAATTGTTTGATTTTCACATGAATTTAACACCGACCGACAAAAAATTTGATTTCTTTCAATATTATTTTTTTCTGAATTTCACTCAAAAACAAGGCAATTGTTTGATTTTCACATGAATTTAACACCGACCGACAAAAAGTTTGATTTCTTTCATTTTTTTTTTCCGAATTTCACTCAAAAACAAGGCAATTAAGGATATTGGCTATAGTCTAAATTATAACAAGTTGGCATGGATCACTAACCCTCTCAGGCAATTATTTATATTCTGCTCCGTTGACATTTCAGGTTTGGAAACATACTGGATGTATGATGCTGCCGCTCAAAAGCTGTTATGTTTGCCCGCCCGCCGCTGATTGCTTTCGTCTATTTTAACATGGTAAGTGTCAAAAGCAAATTTTATATATAGTATAATATATTCATAGTCTTCTTTGGCCAAACAAAAATCCATTTACCAGTGGAACAATCGATTTTATTTTTTCCATAATAGAAATAGGGGACCACCGTGTCTGTCTGTCTGTCTGACCTTTGAAGGGCAGCCATGTTTGGAACTGTAATGTGTAGCCGTAAATTTTCACAAAAGTCTCACCAAGTGTCTGAAACGAAAATAAGCGATAAATTACCTACGTTAATAGATTGCTAATACATTTCAAACGCAGATTGGTGGGTTGCTGAAACCTTTAAAAAGCTGACTGTTTGTCAACACTGTTATCAAGTTAATTAACATTAACTAGCTAATAAATTGCCACATGTCCATGTGATTTTATTTATCAAATTCATATTATTGAGAACAACTAAATATTAAGTTATGTATAAGTGTTACATAATATTTTGATATATGACTGTGTGTGTGTTTAATCTGTAAACTCCATAGAAATGGTAAACATTCTACATTTACATAATATTAACTTTTTCATAAATTACACTGCCAGCAGGGTGGAACTAAATTAACAGTTACAATTTTGTAAATTGCATAAGGATCGCATTGAAATATTTGATTGCTGAGAGGCTATTTGTTTTTCAATAATTATAATATGCACTGATCAATACACTATACAATAATATATAACTTGATCCATCCTCCGCTCTTGTATTTATTCGCTTACAAATTATTTATTATAACCGTCATCTCGATATTCGAAACGTTCGAAACGTAGCTCGTCGTGTGCGGCCCGTAAATGTAAACAAGAAGCGTGTGCGATATCATTATTAATGCATAGTTATACGTACAAAAACAAGGCAATTGTTTGATTTTTTTTTCTCTTAATTTCACTCAAAAACAAGGCAATTGTTTGATTTTCACATGAATTTAACACCGACCGACAAAAAGTTTGTTTTCTTTCAATATTTTTTTTTCTGAATTTCACTCAAAAACAAGGCAATTGTTCGGTTTTTTTTTTCTCTTAATTTCACTCCAAAACAAGGCAATTGTTTGATTTTCACATGAATTTAACACCGACCGACAAAAAGTTTGATTTCTTTCAATTTTTTTTTTCTGAATTTCACTCAAAAACAAGGCAATTGTGTGATTTTTTTTTCTCTTAATTTCACTCAAAAACAAGGCAATTGTTTGATTTTCACATGAATTTAACACCGACCGACAAAAAGTTTGATTTCTTTCAATATTTTTTTTTTCTGAATTTCACCCAAAAACAAGGCAATTGTTTGATTTTTTTTCTCTTAATTTCACTCAAAAACAAGGCAATTGTTTGATTTTCACATGAATTTAACACCGACCGACAAAAAGTTTGATTTCTTTCATTTTTTTTTTCTGAATTTTACTCAAAAACAAGGCAATTGTTTGATTTTTTTTTCTCTTAATTTCACTCAAAAACAAGGCAATTGTTTGATTTTCACATGAATTTAACACCGACCGACAAAAAGTTTGATTTCTTTCAATATTTTTTTTTTCTGAATTTCACTCAAAATCAAGGCAATTGTTTGATTTTTTTTTTCTCTATATTTCACTCAAAAACAAGGCAATTGTTTGATTTTCACATGAATTTAACACCGACCGACAAAAAGTTTGATTTCTTTCTTTTTTTTTTTTTCTCAATTTCACTCAAAAACAAGGCAATTAAGGATATTGGCTATAGTCTAAATTATAACAAGTTGGCAATGATCACTAACCATCTCACGCAATTATTTATATTCTGCTCCGTTGACATTTCAGGTTTGGATAGATACTGAATGTATGATGCTGCCGATCAAAAGCTGTTATGTTTGCCCGCCCGCTGCTGATTGCTTTCGTCTTTTTTAACATGGTAAGTGTCAAAAGCAAATTTTATATATAGTATAATATATTCATAGTCTTCTTTGGCCAAACAAAAATCCATTTACCAGTGGAACAATCGATTTTATTTGTTCCATAATAGAAATAGGGGACCACCGTGTCTGTCTGTCTGTCTGACCTTTGAAGGGCAGCCATGTTTGGAACTGTAATGTGTAGCCGAAGTGAAATTTTCACAAAAGTCTCACCAAGTGTCTGAAACGAAAATTAGCGATAAATTACCTACGTTAATAGATTGCTAATACATTTTCAAACGCAGATTGGTGGGTTGCTGAAACCTTCAAAAACTGACTGTTTGTCAACATTGTTATCAAGTTAATTAACATTAACTAGCTAATAAATTGCCACATGTCCATGTGATATTATTAATCAAATTCATATTATTGAGAACAACTAATTATCAAGTTATGTATAAGTGTTACATAATATTTTGATATATGACTGTGTGTGTGTTTAATCTGTAAACTCCATAGAAATGGTAAACATTCTACATTTACATAATATTAACTTTTTCATAAATTACACTGCCATCAGGGTGGAACTAAATTAACAGTTACAATTTTGTAAATTGCATAAGGATCGCATTGAAATATTTGATTGTTGAGAGGCTATTTGTTTTTCAATAATTATAATATGCACTGATCAATACACTATACAATAATATATAACTTGATATATCCTCCGCTCTTGTATTTATTCGCTTACAAATTATTTATTATAACCGTCATCTCGATATTCGAAACGTTCGAAACGTAGCTCGTCGTGTGTGGCCCGTAGATGTTAACAAGAAGCGTGTGCGATATCATTATTAATGCATAGTTATACGTAACCATAACAATAGTTAAAAATTACCTACACGGCGGTGGAAGTGACAATTACAATTTGAATCACCGCGACATGTAAATTTCTAGCACATCAGAGATCAGCGTTGAAATGGTCAATCGGCGTTAGTAAGCAGCGGCTAAATTGTACAAGTGAAATTAATAGGTATGCCATATATAACAGGCAACTGTTTAATTTTCACATTAATTAAAAACCAACGGACAAAATATTTTTTTTTCCATAATTACACTGAAAAACAGGCAATTGTTTGATTTTCACATGAATTTAACACCGACCGACAAAAAATTTGATTTCTTTCAATATTATTTTTTTCTGAATTTCACTCAAAAACAAGGCAATTGTTTGATTTTTTTTTCTCTTAATTTCACTCAAAAACAAGGCAATTGTTTGATTTTCACATGAATTTAACACCGACCGACAAAAAGTTTGATTTCTTTCATTTTTTTTTTCCGAATTTCACTCAAAAACAAGGCAATTAAGGATATTGGCTATAGTCTAAATTATAACAAGTTGGCAATGATCACTAACCCTCTCAGGCAATTATTTATATTCTGCTCCGTTGACATTTCAGGTTTGGAAACATACTGGATGTATGATGCTGCCGCTCAAAAGCTGTTATGTTTGCCCGCCCGCCGCTGATTGCTTTCGTCTATTTTAACATGGTAAGTGTCAAAAGCAAATTTTATATATAGTATAATATATTCATAGTCTTCTTTGGCCAAACAAAAATCCATTTACCAGTGGAACAATCGATTTTATTTGTTCCATAATAGAAATAGGGGACCACCGTGTCTGTCTGTCTGTCTGACCTTTGAAGGGCAGCCATGTTTGGAACTGTAATGTGTAGCCGTAAATTTTCACAAAAGTCTCACCAAGCGTCTGAAACGAAAATAAGCGATAAATTACCTACGTTAATAGATTGCTAATACATTTCAAACGCAGATTGGTGGGTTGCTGAAACCTTTAAAAAGCTGACTGTTTGTCAACACTGTTATCAAGTTAATTAACATTAACTAGCTAATAAATTGCCACATGTCCATGTGATATTATTAATCAAATTCATATTATTGAGAACAACTAATTATCAAGTTATGTATAAGTGTTACATAATATTTTGATGTATGACTGTGTGTGTGTTTAATCTGTAAACTCCATAGAAATGGTAAACATTCTACATTTACATAATATTAACTTTTTCATAAATTACACTGCCATCAGGGTGGAACTAAATTAACAGTTACAATTTTGTAAATTGCATAGGGATCGCATTGAAATATTTGATTGTTGAGAGGCTATTTGTTTTTCAATAATTATAATATGCACTGATCAATACACTATACAATAATATATAACTTGATCCATCCTCCGCTCTTGTATTTATTCGCTTACAAATTATTTATTATAACCGTCATCTCGATATTCGAAACGTTCGAAACGTAGCTCGTCGTGTGTGGCCCGTAAATGTAAACAAGAAGCGTGTGCGATATCATTATTAATGCATAGTTATACGTACAAAAACAAGGCAATTGTTTGATTTTCACATGAATTTAACACCGACCGACAAAAAGTTTGTTTTCTTTCAATATTTTTTTTTTCTGAATTTCACTCAAAAACAAGGCAATTGTTCGATTTTTTTTTCTCTTTATTTCACTCCAAAACAAGGCAATTGTTTGATTTTCACATGAATTTAACACCGACCGACAAAAAGTTTGATTTCTTTCAATTTTTTTTTCTGAATTTCACTCAAAAACAAGGCAATTGTGTGATTTTTTGTTCTCTTAATTTCACTCAAAAACAAGGCAATTGTTTGATTTTCACATGAATTTAACACCGACCGACAAAAAGTTTGATTTCTTTCAATATTTTTTTTTTTCTGAATTTCACTCAAAAACAAGGCAATTGTTTGATTTTTTTTTTCTGAATTTCACTCAAAAACAAGGCAATTGTTTGATTTTTTTTTCTCTTAATTTCACTCAAAAACAAGGCAATTGTTTGATTTTCACATGAATTTAACACCGACCGACAAAAAGTTTGATTTCTTTCAATTTTTTTTTTCTGAATTTCACTCAAAAACAAGGCAATTGTGTGATTTTTTTTTTCTCTTAATTTCACTCAAAAACAAGGCAATTGTTTGATTTTCACATGAATTTAACACAGACCGACAAAAAGTTTGTTCTCTTTCAATATTTTTTTTTTCTGAATTTCACTCAAAAACAAGGCAATTGTTTGATTTTTTTTTTCTCTTAATTTCACTCAAAAACAAGGCAATTGTTTGATTTTTTTTTTCTCTTAATTTCACTCAAAAACAAGGCAATTGTTTGATTTTCACATGAATTTAACACCAACCGACAAAAAGTTTGATTTCTTTCAATATTTTTTTTTTCTGAATTTCATTCAAAATCAAGGCAATTGTTTGATTTTTTTTTCTCTTAATTTCACTCAAAAACAAGGCAATTGTTTGATTTTCACATGAATTTAACACCGACCGACAAAAAGTTTGTTTTCTTTCTTTTTTTTTTTTTCTGAATTTCACTCAAAAACAAGGCAATTAAGGATATTGGCTATAGTCTAAATTATAACAAGTTGGCAATGATCACTAACCATCTCACGCAATTATTTATATTCTGCTCCGTTGACATTTCAGGTTTGGATACATACTGGATGTATGATGCTGCCGATCAAAAGCTGTTATGTTTGCCCGCCCGCCGCTGATTGCTTTCGTCTATTTTAATATGGTAAGTGTCAAAAGCAAATTTTATATATAGTATAATATATTCATAGTCTTCTTTGGCCAAACAAAAATCCATTTACCATTGGAACAATCGATTTTATTTGTTCCATAATAGTAATAGGGGACCACCGTGTCGGTCTGTCTGTCTGACCTTAGAAGGGCAGCCATGTTTGGAACTGTAATGTGTAGCCGAAGTGAAATTTTCACAAAAGTCTCACCAAGTGTCTGAAACGAAAATTAGCGATAAATTACCTACGTTAATAGATTGCTAATACATTTTCAAACGCAGATTGGTGGGTTGCTGAAACCTTCAAAAACTGACTGTTTGTCAACACTGTTATCAATTTAATTAACATTAACTAGCTAATAAATTGCCACATGTCCATGTGATATTATTAATCAAATTCATATTATTGAGAACAACTAATTATCAAGTTATGTATAAGTGTTACATAATATTTTGATATATGACTGTGTGTGTGTTTAATCTGTAAACTCCATAGAAATGGTAAACATTCTACATTTACATAATATTAACTTTTTCATAAATTACACTGCCATCAGGGTGGAACTAAATTAACAGTTACAATTTTGTAAATTGCATAAGGATCGCATTGAAATATTTGATTGTTGAAAGGCTATTTGTTTTTCAATAATTATAATATGCACTGATCAATACACTATACAAAAATATATAACTTGATCCATCCTCCGCTCTTGTATTTATTCGCTTACAAATTATTTATTATAACCGTCATCTCGATATTCGAAACGTTCGAAACGTAGCTCGTCGTGTGTGGCCCGTAAATGTAAACAAGAAGCGTGTACGATATCATTATTAATGCATAGTTATACGTAACCATAACAATAGTTAAAAATTACCTACACGGCGGTGGAAGTGACAATTACAATTTGAATCACCGCGACATGTAAATTTCTAGCACATCAGAGATCAGCGTTGAAATGGTCAATCGGCGTTAGTAAGCAGCGGCTAAATTGTACAAGTGAAATTAATAGGTATGCCATATATAACAGGCAACTGTTTAATTTTCACATTAATTAAAAACCAACGGACAAAATATTTTTTTTTCCATAATTACACTGAAAAACAGGCAATTGTTTGATTTTCACATGAATTTAACACCGACCGACAAAAAATTTGATTTCTTTCAATATTATTTTTTTCTGAATTTCACTCAAAACAAGGCAATTGTTTGATTTATTTTTTCTCTTAATTTCACTCAAAAACAAGGCAATTGTTTGATTTTCACATGAATTTAACACCGACCGACAAAAAGTTTGATTTCTTTCATTTTTTTTTTCCGAATTTCACTCAAAAACAAGGCAATTAAGGATATTGGCTATAGTCTAAATTATAACAAGTTGGCAATGATCACTAACCCTCTCAGGCAATTATTTATATTCTGCTCCGTTGACATTTCAGGTTTGGAAACATACTGGATGTATGATGCTGCCGCTCAAAAGCTGTTATGTTTGCCCGCCCGCCGCTGATTGCTTTCGTCTATTTTAACATGGTAAGTGTCAAAAGCAAATTTTATATATAGTATAATATATTCATAGTCTTCTTTGGCCAAACAAAAATCCATTTACCAGTGGAACAATCGATTTTATTTTTTCCATAATAGAAATAGGGGACCACCGTGTCTGTCTGTCTGTCTGACCTTTGAAGGGCAGCCATGTTTGGAACTGTAATGTGTAGCCGTAAATTTTCACAAAAGTCTCACCAAGTGTCTGAAACGAAAATAAGCGATAAATTACCTACGTTAATAGATTGCTAATACATTTCAAACGCAGATTGGTGGGTTGCTGAAACCTTTAAAAAGCTGACTGTTTGTCAACACTGTTATCAAGTTAATTAACATTAACTAGCTAATAAATTGCCACATGTCCATGTGATTTTATTTATCAAATTCATATTATTGAGAACAACTAAATATTAAGTTATGTATAAGTGTTACATAATATTTTGATATATGACTGTGTGTGTGTTTAATCTGTAAACTCCATAGAAATGGTAAACATTCTACATTTACATAATATTAACTTTTTCATAAATTACACTGCCAGCAGGGTGGAACTAAATTAACAGTTACAATTTTGTAAATTGCATAAAGATCGCATTGAAATATTTGATTGTTGAGAGGCTATTTGTTTTTCAATAATTATAATATGCACTGATCAATACACTATACAATAATATATAACTTGATCCATCCTCCGCTCTTGTATTTATTCGCTTACAAATTATTTATTATAACCGTCATCTCGATATTCGAAACGTTCGAAACGTAGCTCGTCGTGTGCGGCCCGTAAATGTAAACAAGAAGCGTGTGCGATATCATTATTAATGCATAGTTATACGTACAAAAACAAGGCAATTGTTTGATTTTTTTTTCTCTTAATTTCACTCAAAAACAAGGCAATTGTTTGATTTTCACATGAATTTAACACCGACCGACAAAAAGTTTGTTTTCTTTCAATATTTTTTTTTCTGAATTTCACTCAAAAACAAGGCAATTGTTCGGTTTTTTTTTTCTCTTAATTTCACTCCAAAACAAGGCAATTGTTTGATTTTCACATGAATTTAACACCGACCGACAAAAAGTTTGATTTCTTTCAATTTTTTTTTTCTGAATTTCACTCAAAAACAAGGCAATTGTGTGATTTTTTTTCTCTTAATTTCACTCAAAAACAAGGCAATTGTTTGATTTTCACATGAATTTAACACCGACCGACAAAAAGTTTGATTTCTTTCAATATTTTTTTTTTCTGAATTTCACCCAAAAACAAGGCAATTGTTTGATTTTTTTTCTCTTAATTTCACTCAAAAACAAGGCAATTGTTTGATTTTCACATGAATTTAACACCGACCGACAAAAAGTTTGATTTCTTTCATTTTTTTTTTCTGAATTTCACTCAAAAACAAGGCAATTGTTTGATTTTTTTTTCTCTTAATTTCACTCAAAAACAAGGCAATTGTTTGATTTTCACATGAATTTAACACCGACCGACAAAAAGTTTGATTTCTTTCAATATTTTTTTTTTCTGAATTTCACTCAAAATCAAGGCAATTGTTTGATTTTTTTTTTCTCTTAATTGCACTCAAAAACAAGGCAATTGTTTGATTTTCACATGAATTTAACACCGACCGACAAAAAGTTTGATTTCTTTCAATTTTTTTTTTTTCTGAATTTCACTCAAAAACAAGGTAATTAAGGATATTGGCTATAGTCTAAATTATAACAAGTTGGCAATGATCACTAACCATCTCACGCAATTATTTATATTCTGCTCCGTTGACATTTCAGGTTTGGATAGATACTGAATGTATGATGCTGCCGATCAAAAGCTGTTATGTTTGCCCGCCCGCTGCTGATTGCTTTCGTCTTTTTTAACATGGTAAGTGTCAAAAGCAAATTTTATATATAGTATAATATATTCATAGTCTTCTTTGGCCAAACATAAATCCATTTACCAGTGGAACAATCGATTTTATTTGTTCCATAATAGAAATAGGGGACCACCGTGTCTGTCTGTCTGTCTGACCTTTGAAGGGCAGCCATGTTTGGAACTGTAATGTGTAGCCGAAGTGAAATTTTCACAAAAGTCTCACCAAGTGTCTGAAACGAAAATTAGCGATAAATTACCTACGTTAATAGATTGCTAATACATTTTCAAACGCAGATTGGTGGGTTGCTGAAACCTTCAAAAACTGACTGTTTGTCAACACTGTTATCAAGTTAATTAACATTAACTAGCTAATAAATTGCCACATGTCCATGTGATATTATTTATCAAATTCATATTATTGAGAACAACTAAATATTAAGTTATTTATAAGTGTTACATAATATTTTGATGTATGACTGTGTGTGTGTTTAATCTGTAAACTCCATAGAAATGGTAAACATTCTACATTTACATAATATTAACTTTTTCATAAATTACACTGCCATCAGGGTGGAACTAAATTAACAGTTACAATTTTGTAAATTGCATAAGGATCGCATTGAAATATTTGATTGTTGAGAGGCTATTTGTTTTTCAATAATTATAATATGCACTGATCAATACACTATACAATAATATATAACTTGATCCATCCTCCGCTCTTGTATTTATTCGCTTACAAATTATTTATTATAACCGTCATCTCGATATTCGAAACGTTCGAAACGTAGCTCGTCGTGTGTGGCCCGTAAATGTAAACAAGAAGCGTGTGCGATATCATTATTAATGCATAGTTATACGTACAAAAACAAGGCAATTGTTTGATTTTCACATGAATTTAACACCGACCGACAAAAAGTTTGTTTTCTTTCAATATTTTTTTTTTCTGAATTTCACTCAAAAACAAGGCAATTGTTCGATTTTTTTTTTCTCTTTATTTCACTCCAAAACAAGGCAATTGTTTGATTTTCACATGAATTTAACACCGACCGACAAAAAGTTTGATTTCTTTCAATTTTTTTTTTCTGAATTTCACTCAAAAACAAGGCAATTGTTTGATTTTCACATGAATTTAACACCGACCGACAAAAAGTTTGATTTCTTTCAATATTTTTTTTTTCTGAATTTCACTCAAAAACAAGGCAATTGTTTGATTTTTTTTTCTCTTAATTTCAATCAAAAACAAGGCAATTGTTTGATTTTCACATGAATTTAACACCGACCGACAAAAAGTTTGTTTTCTTTCAATATTTTTTTTTCTGAATTTCACTCAAAAACAAGGCAATTGTTTGATTTTTTTTTCTCTTAATTTCACTCAAAAATAAGGCAATTGTTTGATTTTCACATGAATTTAACACCGACCGACAAAAAGTTTGATTTCTTTCAATTTTTTTTTTTCTGAATTTCACTCAAAAACAAGGCAATTGTGTGATTTTTTTTTTCTCTTAATTTCACTCAAAACAAGGCAATTGTTTGATTTTCACATGAATTTAACACAGACCGACAAAAAGTTTGTTTTCTTTCAATATTTTTTTTTTTCTGAATTTCAATCAAAAACAAGGCAATTGTTTGATTTTTTTTTTCTCTTAATTTCACTCAAAAACAAGGCAATTGTTTGATTTTTTTTTTCTCTTAATTTCACTCAAAAACAAGGCAATTGTTTGATTTTCACATGAATTTAACACCAACCGACAAAAAGTTTGATTTCTTTCATTTTTTTTTCTGAATTTCACTCAAAAACAAGGCAATTGTTTGATTTTCACATGAATTTAACACCGACCGACAAAAAGTTTGATTTCTTTCAATATTTTTTTTTTCTGAATTTCACTCAAAAACACGGCAATTAAGGATATTGGCTATAGCCTAAATTATAACAAGTTGGCAATGATCACTAACCCTCTCAGGCAATTATTTATATTCTGCTCCGTTGACATTTCAGGTTTGGATACATACTGGATGTATGATGCTGCCGCTCAAAAGCTGTTATGTTTGCCCGCCCGCCGCTGATTGCTTTCGTCTATTTTAACATGGTAAGTGTCAAAAGCAAATTTTATATATAGTATAATATATTCATAGTCTTCTTTGGCCAAACATAAATCCATTTACCAGTGGAACAATCGATTTTATTTGTTCCATAATAGAAATAGGGGACCACCGTGTCTGTCTGTCTGTCTGACCTTTGAAGGGCAGCCATGTTTGGAACTGTAATGTGTAGCCGTAAATTTTCACAAAAGTCTCACCAAGTGTCTGAAACGAAAATAAGCGATAAATTACCTACGTTAATAGATTGCTAATACATTTCAAACGCAGATTGGTGGGTTGCTGAAACCTTTAAAAAGCTGACTGTTTGTCAACACTGTTATCAAGTTAATTAACATTAACTAGCTAATAAATTGCCACATGTCCATGTGATTTTATTTATCAAATTCATATTATTGAGAACAACTAAATATTAAGTTATTTATAAGTGTTACATAATATTTTGATATATGACTGTGTGTGTGTTTAATCTGTAAACTCCATAGAAATGGTAAACATTCTACATTTACATAATATTAACTTTTTCATAAATTACACTGCCAGCAGGGTGGAACTAAATTAACAGTTACAATTTTGTAAATTGCATAAGGATCGCATTGAAATATTTGATTGTTGAGAGGCTATTTGTTTTTCAATAATTATAATATGCACTGATCAATACACTATACAATAATATATAACTTGATCCATCCTCCGCTCTTGTATTTATTCGCTTACAAATTATTTATTATAACCGTCATCTCGATATTCGAAACGTTCGAAACGTAGCTCGTCGTGTGCGGCCCGTAAATGTAAACAAGAAGCGTGTGCGATATCATTATTAATGCATAGTTATACGTACAAAAACAAGGCAATTGTTTGATTTTTTTTTCTCTTAATTTCACTCAAAAACAAGGCAATTGTTTGATTTTCACATGAATTTAACACCGACCGACAAAAAGTTTGTTTTCTTTCAATATTTTTTTTTCTGAATTTCACTCAAAAACAAGGCAATTGTTCGATTTTTTTTTTCTCTTTATTTCACTCCAAAACAAGGCAATTGTTTGATTTTCACATGAATTTAACACCGACCGACAAAAAGTTTGATTTCTTTCAATTTTTTTTTCTGAATTTCACTCAAAAACAAGGCAATTGTGTGATTTTTTTTTTCTCGACCGACAAAAAGATTGATTTCTTTCAATTTTTTTTTTCTGATTTTCACTCAAAAACAAGGCAATTGTTTGATTTTTTTTTTCTCTTAATTTCACTCAAAAACAAGGCAATTGTTTGATTTTCACATGAATTTAACACCGACCGACAAAAAGTTTGATTTCTTTCATTTTTTTTTTCTGAATTTCACTCAAAAACAAGGCAATTGTTTGATTTTTTTTCTCTTAATTTCACTCAAAAACAAGGCAATTGTTTTATTTTCACATGAATTTAACACCGACCGACAAAAAGTTTGATTTCTTTCAATATTTTTTTTTTCTGAATTTCACTCAAAAACAAGGCAATTGTTCGATTTTTTTTTCTCTTAATTTCACTCCAAAACAAGGCAATTGTTTGATTTTTTTTTCTCTTAATTTCACTCAAAAACAAGGCAATTGTTTGATTTTCACATGAATTTAACACCGACCGACAAAAAGTTTGATTTCTTTCATTTTTTTTTTCTGAATTTCACTCAAAAACAAGGCAATTGTTTGATTTTTTTTCTCTTAATTTCACTCAAAAACAAGGCAATTGTTTGATTTTCACATGAATTTAACACCGATTGACAAAAAGTTTGATTTCTTTCAATATTTTTTTTTTCTGAATTTCACTCAAAAACAAGGCAATTGTTCGACTTTTTTTTTCTCTTAATTTCACTCAAAAACAAGGCAATTGTTTGATTTTCACATGAATTTAACACCGACCGACAAAAAGTTTGATTTCTTTCAATATTTTTTTTTTCTGAATTTCACTCAAAAACAAGGCAATTGTTTGATTTTTTTTTTCTCTTAATTTCACTCAAAAACAAAGCAATTGTTTGGTTTTCACATGAATTTAACACCGACCGAAAAAAAGTTTGATTTCTTTCATTTTTTTTTTTCTGAATTTCACTCAAAAACAAGGCAATTGTTTGATTTTATTTTCTCTTAATTTCACTCAAAAACAAGGCAATTGTTTGATTTTCACATGAATTTAACACCGACCGACAAAAAGTTTGATTTCTTTCAATATTTTTTTTTCTGAATTTCACTCAAAATCAAGGCAATTGTTTGATTTTTTTTTTCTCTTAATTTCACTCAAAAACAAGGCAATTGTTTGATTTTTTTTTTCTCTTAATTTCACTCAAAAACAAGGCAATTAAGGATATTGGCTATAGTCTAAATTATAACAAGTTGGCAATGATCACTAACCATCTCACGCAATTATTTATATTCTGCTCCGTTGACATTTCAGGTTTGGATAGATACTGGATGTATGATGCTGCCGATCTAAAGCTGTTATGTTTGCCCGCCCGCCGCTGATTGCTTTCGTCTATTTTAACATGGTAAGTGTCAAAAGCAAATTTTATATATAGTATAATATATTCATAGTCTTCTTTGGCCAAACAAAAATCCATTTACCAGGGGAACAATCGATTTTATTTGTTCCATAATAGAAATAGGGGACCACCGTGTCTGTCTGTCTGTCTGACCTTTGAAGGGCAGCCATGTTTGGAACTGTAATGTGTAGCCGAAGTGAAATTTTCACAAAAGTCTCACCAAGTGTCTGAAACGAAAATTAGCGATAAATTACCTACGTTAATAGATTGCTAATACATTTTCAAACGCAGATTGGTGGGTTGCTGAAACCTTCAAAAACTGACTGTTTGTCAACACTGTTATCAAGTTAATTAACATTAACTAGCTAATAAATTGCCACATGTCCATGTGATATTATTTATCAAATTCATATTATTGAGAACAACTAAATATTAAGTTATTTATAAGTGTTACATAATATTTTGATGTATGACTGTGTGTGTGTTTAATCTGTAAACTCCATAGAAATGGTAAACATTCTACATTTACATAATATTAACTTTTTCATAAATTACACTGCCATCAGGGTGGAACTAAATTAACAGTAACAATTTTGTAAATTGCATAAGGATCGCATTGAAATATTTGATTGTTGAAAGGCTATTTGTTTTTCAATAATAATAATATGCACTGATCAATACACTATACAATAATATATAACTTGATCCATCCTCCGCTCTTGTATTTATTCGCTTACAAATTATTTATTATAACCGTCATCTCGATATTCGAAACGTTCGAAACGTAGGTCGTCGTGTGTGGCCCGTAAATGTAAACCAGAAGCGTGTGCGATATCATTATTAATGCATAGTTATACGTAACCATAACAATAGTTAAAAATTACCTCCATGGCGGTGGAAGTGACAATTACAATTTGAATCACCGCGACATGTAAATTTGTAGCACATCAGACATCAGCGTTGAAATGGTCAATCGGCGTTAGTAAGCAACGGCTAAATTGTACAAGTGAAATTAATAGGTATGCCATATATAACAGGCAACTGTTTAATTTTCACATTAATTAAAAACCAACGGACAATATTTTTTTTTCCATAATTACACTGAAAAACAGGCAATTGTTTGATTTTCAAATGAATTTAACACCGACCGACAAAAAATTGGATTTCTTTCAATTTTTTTTTCTGAATTTCACTCAAAATCAAGGCAATTGTTTGATTTTTTTTTTCTCTTAATATCACTCAAAAACAAGGCAATTGTTTGATTTTCACATGAATTTAACACCGACCGACAAAAGGTTTGATTTCTTTCAATTTTTTTTTTTCTGAATTTCACTCAAAAACAAGGCAATTAAGGATATTGGCTATAGTCTAAATTATAACAAGTTGGCAATGATCACTAACCATCTCACGCAATTATTTATATTCTGCTCCGTTGACATTTCAGGTTTGGATAGATACTGGATGTATGATGCTGCCGATCAAAAGCTGTTATGTTTGCCCGCCCGCCGCTGATTGCTTTCGTCTATTTTAACATGGTAAGTGTCAAAAGCAAATTTTATATATAGTATAATATATTCATAGTCTTCTTTGGCCAAACAAAAATCCATTTACCAGTGGAACAATCGATTTTATTTGTTCCATAATAGAAATAGGGGACCACCGTGTCTGTCTGTCTGTCTGACCTTTGAAGGGCAGCCATGTTTGGAACTGTAATGTGTAGCCGTAAATTTTCACAAAAGTCTCACCAAGTGTCTGAAACGAAAATAAGCGATAAATTACCTACGTTAATAGATTGCTAATACATTTCAAACGCAGATTGGTGGGTTGCTGAAACCTTTAAAAAGCTGACTGTTTGTCAACACTGTTATCAAGTTAATTAACATTAACTAGCTAATAAATTGCCACACGTCCATGTGATATTATTTATCAAATTCATATTATTGAGAACAACTAATTATAAAGTTATGTATAAGTGTTACATAATATTTTGATATATGACTGTGTGTGTGTTTAATCTGTAAACTCCATAGAAATGGTAAACATTCTACATTTATATAATATTAACTTTTTCATAAATTACACTGCCATCAGGGTGGAACTAAATTAACAGTTACAATTTTGTAAATTGCATAAGGATCGCATTGAAATATTTGATTGTTGAGAGGCTATTTGTTTTTCAATAATTATAATATGCATGATCAATACACTATACAATAATATATAACTTGATCCATCCTCCACTCTTGTATTTATTCGCTTACAAATTATTTATTATAACCGTCATCTCGATATTCGAAACGTTCGAAACGTAGCTCGTCGTGTGTGGCCCGTAAATGTAAACAAGAAGCGTGTAATGCGATATCATTATTAATGCATAGTTATACGTACAAAAACAAGGCAATTGTTTGATTTTTTTTTCTCTTAATTTCACTCAAAAACAAGGCAATTGTTTGATTTTCACATGAATTTAACACCGACCGACAAAAAGTCTGATTTCTTTGAATTTTTTTTTTTCTGAATTTCACTCAAAAACAAGGCAATTGTGTGATTTTTTTTTTCTCTTAATTTCACTCAAAAACAAGGCAATTTTTTGATTTTCACATGAATTTAACACCGACCGACAAAAAGTTTGATTTCTTTCAATTTTTTTTTTCTGAATTTCACTCAAAAACAAGGCAATTGTTTGATTTTTTTTTTCTCTTAATTTCACTCAAAAACAAGGCAATTGTTTGTTTTTTTTTTCTCTTAATTTCACTCAAAAACAAGGCAATTGTTTGATTTTCACATGAATTTAACACCGACCGACAAAAAGTTTGATTTCTTTCAATATTTTTTTTTTCTGAATTTCACTCAAAAACAAGGCAATTGTTTGATTTTTTTTTCTCTTAATTTCACTCAAAAACAAGGCAATTGTTTGATTTTCACATGAATTTAACACCGACCGACAAAAAGTTTGATTTCTTTCAATTTTTTTTTTCTGAATTTCACTCAAAAACAAGGCAATTGTTTGATTTTTTTTTTCTCTTAATTTCACTCAAAAACAAGGCAATTGTTTGATTTTTTTTTCTCTTAATTTCACTCAAAAACAAGGCAATTGTTTGATTTTCACATGAATTTAACACCGACCGACAAAAACTTTGATTTCTTTCATTTTTTTTTTCTGAATTTCACTCAAAAACAAGGCAATTGTTTGATTTTTTTTCTCTTAATTTCACTCAAAAACAAGGCAATTGTTTGATTTTCACATGAATTTAACACCGATTGACAAAAAGTTTGATTTCTTTCAATATTTTTTTTTTCTGAATTTCACTCAAAAACAAGGCAATTGTTCGACTTTTTTTTTCTCTTAATTTCACTCAAAAACAAGGCAATTGTTTGATTTTCACATGAATTTAACACCGACCGACAAAAAGTTTGATTTCTTTCAATATTTTTTTTTTCTGAATTTCACTCAAAAACAAGGCAATAGTTTGTTTTTTTTTTTCTCTTAATTTCACTTAAAAACAAAGCAATTGTTTGGTTTTCACATGAATTTAACACCGACCGACAAAAAGTTTGATTTCTTTCATTTTTTTTTTTCTGAATTTCACTCAAAAACAAGGCAATTGTTTGATTTTTTTTTCTCTTAATTTCACTCAAAAACAAGGCAATTGTTTGATTTTCACATGAATTTAACACCGACCGACAAAAAGTTTGATTTCTTTCAATATTTTTTTTTTCTGAATTTCACTCAAAATCAAGGCAATTGTTTGATTTTTTTTTTCTCTTAATTTCACTCAAAAACAAGGCAATTGTTTGATTTTTTTTTTCTCTTAATTTCACTCAAAAACAAGGCAATTAAGGATATTGGCTATAGTCTAAATTATAACAAGTTGGCAATGATCACTAACCATCTCACGCAATTATTTATATTCTGCTCCGTTGACATTTCAGGTTTGGATAGATACTGGATGTATGATGCTGCCGATCTAAAGCTGTTATGTTTGCCCGCCCGCCGCTGATTGCTTTCGTCTATTTTAACATGGTAAGTGTCAAAAGCAAATTTTATATATAGTATAATATATTCATAGTCTTCTTTGGCCAAACAAAAATCCATTTACCAGTGGAACAATCGATTTTATTTGTTCCATAATAGAAATAGGGGACCACCGTGTCTGTCTGTCTGTCTGACCTTTGAAGGGCAGCCATGTTTGGAACTGTAATGTGTAGCCGAAGTGAAATTTTCACAAAAGTCTCACCAAGTGTCTGAAACGAAAATTAGCGATAAATTACCTACGTTAATAGATTGCTAATACATTTTCAAACGCAGATTGGTGGGTTGCTGAAACCTTCAAAAACTGACTGTTTGTCAACACTGTTATCAAGTTAATTAACATTAACTAGCTAATAAATTGCCAAATGTCCATGTGATATTATTTATCAAATTCATATTATTGAGAACAACTAAATATTAAGTTATTTATAAGTGTTACATAATATTTTGATGTATGACTGTGTGTGTGTTTAATCTGTAAACTCCATAGAAATGGTAAACATTCTACATTTACATAATATTAACTTTTTCATAAATTACACTGCCATCAGGGTGGAACTAAATTAACAGTAACAATTTTGTAAATTGCATAAGGATCGCATTGAAATATTTGATTGTTGAAAGGCTATTTGTTTTTCAATAATAATAATATGCACTGATCAATACACTATACAATAATATATAACTTGATCCATCCTCCGCTCTTGTATTTATTCGCTTACAAATTATTTATTATAACCGTCATCTCGATATTCGAAACGTTCGAAACGTAGGTCGTCGTGTGTGGCCCGTAAATGTAAACCAGAAGCGTGTGCGATATCATTATTAATGCATAGTTATACGTAACCATAACAATAGTTAAAAATTACCTCCATGGCGGTGGAAGTGACAATTACAATTTGAATCACCGCGACATGTAAATTTGTAGCACATCAGACATCAGCGTTGAAATGGTCAATCGGCGTTAGTAAGCAACGGCTAAATTGTACAAGTGAAATTAATAGGTATGCCATATATAACAGGCAACTGTTTAATTTTCACATTAATTAAAAACCAACGAACAATATTTTTTTTTCCATAATTACACTGAAAAACAGGCAATTGTTTGATTTTCAAATGAATTTAACACCGACCGACAAAAAATTGGATTTCTTTCAATTTTTTTTTTCTGAATTTCACTCAAAAACAAGGCAATTGTTTGATTTTTTTTTTCTCTTAATTTCACTCAAAAACAAGGCAATTGTTTGATTTTCACATGAATTTAACACCGACCGACAAAAAGTTTGATTTCTTTCATTTTTTTTTCCAAATTTCACTCAATAACCAGGCAATTGTTTGATTTTTTTTTTCTCTTAATTTCACTCAAAAACAAGGCAATTGTTTGATTTTCACATGAATTTAACACCGACCGACAAAAAAATTGATTTCTTAAAATTTTTTTTTTCTGATTTTCACTCAAAAACAAGGCAATTGTTTGATTTTCACATGAATTTAACACCGACCGACAAAAAGTTTGATTTCTTTCAATATTTTTTTTTTCTGTATTTCACTCAAAAACAAGGCAATTGTTTTTTTTTTCTCTTAATTTCACTCAATAACAAGACAATTGTTTGATTTTCACATGAATTTAACACCGACCGACAAAAAGTTTGATTTCTTTCAATTTTTTTTTCTAAATTTCACTCAATAACCAGGCAATTGTTTGATTTTTTTTTCTGAATTTCACTCAAAAACAAGGCAAATGTTTGATTTTTTTTTCTCATTATTTCACTCAAAAACAAGGCAATTGTTTGATTTTCACATGAATTTAACACCGACTGACAAAAAGTTTGATTTCTTTCAATATTTTTTTTTTCTGAATTTCACTCAAAAACACGGCAATTAAGGATATTGGCTATAGCCTCAATTATAACAAGTTGGCAATGATCACTAACCCTCTCAGGCAATTATTTATATTCTGCTCCGTTGACATTTCAGGTTTGGATACATACTGGATGTATGATGCTGCCGCTCAAAAGCTGTTATGTTTGCCCGCCCGCCGCTGATTGCTTTCGTCTATTTTAACATGGTAAGTGTCAAAAGCAAATTTTATATATAGTATAATATATTCATAGTCTTCTTTGGCCAAACAAAAATCCATTTACCAGTGGAACAATCGATTTTATTTGTTCCATAATAGAAATAGGGGACCACCGTGTCTGTCTGTCTGTCTGACCTTTGAAGGGCAGCCATGTTTGGAACTGTAATGTGTAGCCGTAAATTTTCACAAAAGTCTCACCAAGTGTCTGAAACGAAAATAAGCGATAAATTACCTACGTTAATAGATTGCTAATACATTTCAAACGCAGATTGGTGGGTTGCTGAAACCTTTAAAAAGCTGACTGTTTGTCAACACTGTTATCAAGTTTATTAACATTAACTAGCTAATAAATTGCCACACGTCCATGTGATATTATTTATCAAATTCATATTATTGAGAACAACTAATTATAAAGTTATGTATAAGTGTTACATAATATTTTGATATATGACTGTGTGTGTGTTTAATCTGTTAACTCCATAGAAATGGTAAACATTCTACATTAACATAATATTAACTTTTTCATAAATTACACTGCCATCAGGGTGGAACTAAATTAACAGTTACAATTTTGTAAATTGCATAAGGATCGCATTGAAATATTTGATTGTTGAGAGGCTATTTGTTTTTCAATAATTATAATATGCATGATCAATACACTATACAATAATATATAACTTGATCCATCCTCCGCTCTTGTATTTATTCGCTTACAAATTATTTATTATAACCGTCATCTCGATATTCGAAACGTTCGAAACGTAGCTCGTCGTGTGTGGCCCGTAAATGTAAACAAGAAGCGTGTGCGATATCATTATTAATGCATAGTTATACGTACAAAAACAAGGCAATTGTTTGATTTTTTTTTCTCTTAATTTCACTCAAAAACAAGGCAATTGTTTGATTTTCACATGAATTTAACACCGACCGACAAAAAGTTTGTTTTCTTTCAATATTTTTTTTTTTTTGAATTTCACTCAAAAACAAGGCAATTGTTCGATTTTTTTTTCTCTTAATTTCACTCCAAAACAAGGCAATTGTTTGATTTTCACATGAATTTAACACCGACCGACAAAAAGTTTGATTTCTTTCAATTTTTTTTTTCTGAATTTCACTCAAAAACAAGGCTATTGTGTGATTATTTTTTTCTCTTAATTTCACTCAAAAACAAGGCAATTGTTTGATTTTCACATGAATTTACCACCGACCGACAAAAAGTTTGATTTCTTTCATTTTTTTTTTCTGAATTTCACTCAAAAACAAGGCAATTGTTTGATTTTTTTTTTTCTTAATTTCACTCAAAAACAAGGCAATTGTTTGATTTTCACATGAATTTAACACCGACCGACAAAAAGTTTGATTTCTTTTAATATTTTTTTTTTCTGAATTTCACTCAAATTCAAGGCAATTGTTTGATTATTTTTTTCTCTGAATTTCACTCAAAAACAAGGCAATTGTTTGATTTTTTTTTCTCTTAATTTCACTCAAAAACAAGGCAATTGTTTGATTTTCACATTAATTTAACACCGACCGACAAAAAGTTTGATTTCTTTAAATTTTTTTTTTTCTGAATTTCACTCAAAAACAAGGCATTTAAGGATATTGGCTATAGTCTTAATTATAACAAGTTGGCAATGATCACTAACCATCTCACGCAATAATTTAAATTCTGCTCCGTTGACATTTCAGGTTTGGATAGATACTGAATGTACGATGCTGCCGATCAAAAGCTGTTATGTTTGCCCGCCCGCCGCTGATTGCTTTCGTCTTTTTTAACATGGTAAGTGTCAAAAGCAAATTTTATATATAGTATAATATATTCATAGTCTTCTTTGGCCAAACAAAAATCCATTTACCAGTGGAACAATCGATTTTATTTGTTCCATAATAGAAATAGGGGACCACCGTGTCTGTCTGTCTGTCTGACCTTTGAAGGGCAGCCATGTTTGGAACTGTAATGTGTAGCCGAAGTGAAATTTTCACAAAAGTCTCACCAAGTGTCTGAAACGAAAATTAGCGATAAATTACCTACGTTAATAGATTGCTAATACATTTTCAAACGCAGATTGGTGGGTTGCTGAAACCTTTAAAAAGCTGACTGTTTGTCAACACTGTTATCAAGTTAATTAACATTAACTAGCTAATAAATTGCCACACGTCCATGTGATATTATTTATCAAATTCATATTATTGAGAACAACTAATTATAAAGTTATGTATAAGTGTTACATAATATTTTGATATATGACTGTGTGTGTGTTTAATCTGTAAACTCCATAGAAATGGTAAACATTCTACATTTACATAATATTAACTTTTTCATAAATTACACTGCCATCAGGGTGGAACTAAATTAACAGTTACAATTTTGTAAATTGCATAAGGATCGCATTGAAATATTTGATTGTTGAAAGGCTATTTGTTTTTCAATAATAATAATATGCACTGATCAATACACTATACAATAATATATAACTTGATCCATCCTCCGCTCTTGTATTTATTCGCTTACAAATTATTTATTATAACCGTCATCTCGATATTCGAAACGTTCGAAACGTAGGTCGTCGTGTGTGGCCCGTAAATGTAAACCAGAAGCGTGTGCGATATCATTATTAATGCATAGTTATACGTAACCATAACAATAGTTAAAAATTACCTCCATGGCGGTGGAAGTGACAATTACAATTTGAATCACCGCGACATGTAAATTTGTAGCACATCAGACATCAGCGTTGAAATGGTCAATCGGCGTTAGTAAGCAACGGCTAAATTGTACAAGTGAAATTAATAGGTATGCCATATATAACAGGCAACTGTTTAATTTTCACATTAATTAAAAACCAACGGACAATATTTTTTTTTCCATAATTACACTGAAAAACAGGCAATTGTTTGATTTTCAAATGAATTTAACACCGACCGACAAAAAATTGGATTTCTTTCAATTTTTTTTTTCTGAATTTCACTCAAAAACAAGGCAATTGTTTGATTTTTTTTTTCTCTTAATTTCACTCAAAAACAAGGCAATTGTTTGATTTTCACATGAATTTAACACCGACCGACAAAAAGTTTGTTTTCTTTCAATATTTTTTTTTTCTGAATTTCACTCAAAAACAAGGCAATTGTTTGATTTTTTTTTCTCTTAATTTCACTCAAAAACAAGGCAATTGTTTGATTTTCACATGAATTTAACACCGACCGACAAAAAGTTTGATTTCTTTCAATATTTTTTTTTTTCTGAATGTCACTCAAAAACAAGGCAATTGTTTGATTTTTTTTTCTCTTAATTTCACTCAAAAACAAGGCAATTGTTTGATTTTTTTTTCTCTTAATTTCACTCAAAAACAAGACAATTGTTTGATTTTCACATGAATTTAACACCGACCGACAAAAAGTTTGATTTCTTTGAATTTTTTTTTTTTCTGAATTTCACTCAAAAACAAGGCAATTGTGTGATTTTTTTTTTCTCTTAATTTCACTCAAAAACAAGGCAATTGTTTGATTTTCACATGAATTTAACACCGACCGACAAAAAGTTTGATTTCTTTGAATTTTTTTTTTCTGAATTTCACTCAAAAACAAGGCAATTGTGTGATTTTTTTTTTCTCTTAATTTCACTCAAAAACAAGGCAATTGTTTGATTTTCACATGAATTTAACACCGACCGACAAAAAGTTTGATTTCTTTCAATTTTTTTTTTCTGAATTTCACTCAAAAACAAGGCAATTGTTTGATTTTTTTTATCTCTTAATTTCACTCAAAAACAAGGCAATTGTTTGATTTTTTTTTCTCTTAATTTCACTCAAAAACAAGGCAATTGTTTGATTTTCACATGAATTTAACACCGACCGACAAAAAGTTTGATTTCTTTCATTTTTTTTTTCTGAATTTCACTCAAAAACAAGGCAATTGTTTGATTTTTTTTCTCTTAATTTCACTCAAAAACAAGGCAATTGTTTGATTTTCACATGAATTTAACACCGATTGACAAAAAGTTTGATTTCTTTCAATATTTTTTTTTTCTGAATTTCACTCAAAAACAAGGCAATTGTTCGACTTTTTTTTTCTCTTAATTTCACTCAATAACAAGGCAATTGTTTGATTTTCACATGAATTTAACACCGACCGACAAAAAGTTTGATTTCTTTCAATTTTTTTTTTCTGAATTTCACTCAAAAACAAGGCAATTGTTTGATTTTTTTTATCTCTTAATTTCACTCAAAAACAAGGCAATTGTTTGATTTTTTTTTCTCTTAATTTCACTCAAAAACAAGGCAATTGTTTGATTTTCACATGAATTTAACACCGACCGACAAAAAGTTTGATTTCTTTCATTTTTTTTTTCTGAATTTCACTCAAAAACAAGGCAATTGTTTGATTTTTTTTCTCTTAATTTCACTCAAAAACAAGGCAATTGTTTGATTTTCACATGAATTTAACACCGATTGACAAAAAGTTTGATTTCTTTCAATATTTTTTTTTTCTGAATTTCACTCAAAAACAAGGCAATTGTTCGACTTTTTTTTTCTCTTAATTTCACTCAATAACAAGGCAATTGTTTGATTTTCACATGAATTTAACACCGACCGACAAAAAGTTTGATTTCTTTCAATATTTTTTTTTTCTGAATTTCACTCAAAAACAAGGCAATTGTTTGATTTTTTTTTTCTTTTAATTTCACTCAAAAACAAGGCAATTAAGGATATTGGCTATAGTCTAAATTATAACAAGTTGGCAATGATCACTAACCATCTCACGCAATTATTTATATTCTGCTCCGTTGACATTTCAGGTTTGGATAGATACTGGATGTATGATGCTGCCGATCAAAAGCTGTTATGTTTGCCCGCCCGCCGCTGATTGCTTTCGTCTATTTTAACATGGTAAGTGTCAAAAGCAAATTTTATATATAGTATAATATATTCATAGTCTTCTTTGGCCAAACAAAAATCCATTTACCAGTGGAACAATCGATTTTATTTGTTCCATAATAGAAATAGGGGACCACCGTGTCTGTCTGTCTGTCTGACCTTTGAAGGGCAGCCATGTTTGGAACTGTAATGTGTAGCCGAAGTGAAATTTTCACAAAAGTCTCACCAAGTGTCTGAAACGAAAATTAGCGATAAATTACCTACGTTAATAGATTGCTAATACATTTTCAAACGCAGATTGGTGGGTTGCTGAAACCTTCAAAAACTGACTGTTTGTCAACACTGTTATCAAGTTAATTAACATTAACTAGCTAATAAATTGCCATATGTCCATGTGATATTATTTATCAAATTCATATTATTGAGAACAACTAAATATTAAGTTATTTATAAGTGTTACATAATATTTTGATGTATGACTGTGTGTGTGTTTAATCTGTAAACTCCATAGAAATGGTAAACATTCTACATTTACATAATATTAACTTTTTCATAAATTACACTGCCATCAGGGTGGAACTAAATTAACAGTAACAATTTTGTAAATTGCATAAGGATCGCATTGAAATATTTGATTGTTGAAAGGCTATTTGTTTTTCAATAATAATAATATGCACTGATCAATACACTATACAATAATATATAACTTGATCCATCCTCCGCTCTTGTATTTATTCGCTTACAAATTATTTATTATAACCGTCATCTCGATATTCGAAACGTTCGAAACGTAGGTCGTCGTGTGTGGCCCGTAAATGTAAACCAGAAGCGTGTGCGATATCATTATTAATGCATAGTGTTTAGATGTGAAATTGTCTGTGGTAGGACTATTTCCCCACACTATGAAGTAATGGATTTTTCCCCTCACTAATGTTATGTCAAGTGTCATTCTCTTCCCTTCCTATTGCTGACTGTGTGAACATGTAATTTAATGTTATAATTTTAATAAACCGAAGTTCATAAGAAGACTTGCATTTATCTCTGAAATCTCCATCTCAAAGTTACCAGCTCCGATAGCGCAATGCAAAGCGCCAACATGGTCCTTCGAGCCGGATACATGACGAGATGGGGACGGATTTTCAAGATTAGCCTAGCAGCAAGTGCATCGATGCAATGCATCGCCATGCAATGGCGTCAAGTAAACTAATGTACTAAATCTTCAACATTTAACTTCGGATGTCAGCGAGTACATAATGGGTCAAGAAGCAGAATTCAGTATCCTTTTAGTGTGAGTTAAAACAGTGGTTAGGTAGGTACTCATGTAAGTAAGTTAAATCAAGATAATCGACATGTTAAAATGCCAATAATTTTCAAGTTTTGTTAAAGTTTTTACTAATTATAATGTAAGTACTTACATAACATGTTATATTATAATGCTAGTACCTACCCATGTATTTAACAGTAACAGAATTCAAGTGATTGTGTCAATGTAATTATGCCAGTATGCATCTTATCATCAAGTAGGTATCTAAATGTATTAAGTAACAAAGATTGAAATTCATGTCAGTTTTAGTACAAAATATGTTTTAGAGTAGTACATCTGACATATGTTTGCATGTAATTCAGTGAATTAGATCTAATGTGCATGAAACTTTCAAGATACATACTGGTTATAATAAATTAGTAGATTCTCTATTATGCAATCAAGATGCTGAATTATGTTTGTACTAGGTAATATACATACTAGTTGTATCGAGTTAACAGTGTTCTCCCCATGACCTAGACATGCAAATGTTAGGTAATTTCGACCAATGTCTATTGAAATATACACACTAGTTGTATTGAGTTAACAGATGCCCTCTTTATGACTTAGACATTCAAATGTTTGGTAATTTTAACCGATGTCTATAGAATTATACATACTAGTTTTGTTGAGTTAACAGATGTCCTCTTTATGACTTAGACATTCAAATGTTTGGTAATTTTAACCTATGTCTATGGAATTATACATACTAGTTTTGTTGAGTTAACAGTTGTTCTCTATATGATTGAGACTTTCAAATTCTTGATTTATCTCATGTAAATTGTACCACTTATGAGTGTTATGTAATTAAGTAGGTAGTTTCCTGCAGGACCTAAGTATAGGTATATATACATAATTATTGTATCAATTTCAGGTGATTTCTTGTTTCCCAAGTATTCAAAATGTCTGATGCCAAAGAGGAAAAAGAATTAATTAAGCGACGTGCAAGTTATAAAGGTAGACTTACAGCATTTTCAAATTTCCTCAATGACCTTCATGAACTAGATGGGTCATTGACCCCACTTCAGGTAAGTGAGCTGCAGTTGCGGTTAGGTAAAATTGAAAGTTTATATCAACAATATGATGAAGTTCAATTGAAATTGGAGTGTATTGTCAGTGATGTGGATCTGCAAATCGCTGAACGCAATGAATTTGAATCAACATATTTTAAAATATTTGCTAGTGGTCAAGAGTTGTTGTCACAACACAGCAACTCAAAGAATGCTACTGTTTGTAGTGAAAATGCTTCTCGAACTCATCAATTTGTTAAGTTACCTACAATTTCACTGCCAAAATACAATGGGTCATATGAAAAGTGGCTTGAGTTTCATGATACCTATGTCAGCCTTATACATTCAAACGAGGAAATTGATGATATTAATAAGTTTCATTACTTGCGGGCCTCTCTTGAAGGCACAGCTTTGGTGGTTATCCAATCAATAGAATTTTCTGCGAAGAATTATTTAGTCGCATGGCGGTTATTATGTGAGCGTTTTGATAATAAACGAATGTTAATACAAAACCATGTCACCTCATTGTTCAATATTGATACAATCAAAATGGAAACATCAGCTAGTATTAAGCGCTTGATAGATCAATTTAACAAAAATGTACGAGCTTTAGAATCTCTTGGTGAACCCACTTTTAATTAGGACACGCTTTTGATTCACATTGTCACTCTGAAACTTGATCAGAAGACATTTCGTGAATGGGAAGAGTGTAAGGGTAAGTTAGATAAAAATGAGAAAATAAAATTAAGTTATTTTCTTCAATTCTTGAGAAACAGAGCTGACTTGCTTGAAACTTTGGAAATGTCTCGGTGTGGTAAGAGCAACCAGAATGTAACCTCAAACTTTAAGGTAAAAACAATGGTTTCAGTAGCTAATACTTCATCGGATTCAGAAGTAGGTAATCTGCAATCAGTCAGGTCATGCCCTAAGTGTAATGGTTCACACCCACTGTATAATTGTTCACAATTTCGTGGGCTAAGTGTTAAGGAGAGATATAACTTGCTTGGTCATTTTAAAGTATGTTTCAATTGTCTTTGTCCTGGTCATTATGCCAACCGTTGCAAAAGGTCTGGTTGTAAAATTTGTAAGCGTAAGCACAACACTTTAATTCATGCTTCAAACTTTCAAAAGTCTGCAAATAATGTAGCATGTACTGAAACTAAGCATGTACCTGCTGCTCTTTCTGAGGTACAGGAATCCACAGATGTGACATTGACTTCATGCATGAATGCCCCTTTGGAACCAGAACAGGATGTACTTCTCTCTACTGCTTTAGTTAAGGTACTGGATAGGCACGGAAATGAGCACACTGTTCGTACTTTACTTGATTGTGCTAGCACATCCTGCATAATGTCAGAAAAGCTATGTCAGATTTTAGATTTACCTTTTATAGATGTTGATAAACCAATATATGGTATTAATAAAACAAAGACCAGGACATCAAAGATCTGTCGCATAAAGATGATATCATTGAATGAAAATTATAGGCGTGAGTTATTATGCTATGTTTTACCTGCAATAACAGATGAGATTCCTTGCAGGAGAGTAAATGTAGGTAACCTTGACATACCTTCCGACTTGAAGTTAGCAGATCCTTATTTTTATAAGCCATCTGACGTGGACTTGGTGATAGGTAGCAATGTATTCTGGGATCTTTTAGGATCACAAAAGGTTACACTTGGAGACAGGAAACCCATACTATGGGAAACTCGTTTGGGTTGGTTAGTTTCTGGCCCCATTAACAATGAAAATGTACTGTCTCCGCTGATATGCAATTTTACTCAATGTAACTTAGTCCAAAGTGACCTTGAATTTGACAACAGTCAAAATATGTTGGCCCGGTTTTGGGAAGTTGAGGAAATTAATCCTAAGTCATCTTACTCTAAAGATGAAAAACTATGTGAACAACATTTATTGATAATACCACTCGATTAGAAGATGGACGTTTTTGTGTAAGAATACCTCTCAAGCAAGCACCTGAATTGTTAGGTGACTCATTAACTCGAGCAAAGCGTTGCTTCACCTCTTTAGAACGGAGGTTTAATCGAGAACCTGAATTTCATAAAATGTATGTTAATTTCATGTCAGAATACATTTCACTGGGTCATATGTCTGAGTGTCCAATAAAGTCAACTCTGTCACCATATTTCATACCTCATCATGGAGTCATTCGTGAACAGAGCACAACGACAAAATTAAGAACTGTCTTTAACGCTAGTAGCCCAAGTTCTTCAGGAGTTTCGTTTAATGATTTACAATTGGTAGGCCCAGTAGTTCAAGATGACCTTTTATCGATACTACTAAGGTTTAGGTTACATAAGTATGTTCTTGCCGCAGATGTGGAAAAAATGTATCGACAAGTCATTGTACACCCCGCAGATAGGCACCTTCAACAGATCATTTGGCGTGAGCACCCTTCACAACCCATTAAGTGCTACCAACTGAATACTGTAACCTATGGCACGGCCAGTGCTCCGTTTCTAGCGACCAGATGTGTTAAGCAATTAGGCATTGAGTGCAATGACAGAAAGATATCTGAAATTATTCTACATGACATGTATGTAGATGATCTTCTTACCGGCGATAGTCGTATCTCGGATGCTTTAAGCATTAAAGAAAAGGTTACAAGCGTGTTGGCTTCGGCTGGCATGCCATTACGAAAATGGAAATCAAATTGTTCAGAGTTAGTTTCATCTGATATATTAAAAAATCCTAAGAATTTGTCTGTTGACTTGAATATTGGTAATGAACAAAATAAAACTTTAGGACTAGGCTGGTTAACATCTTCTGATGAGCTCTACTTCTCCATCGATTGTTCGTCTGCCACAGAAAGTACCAAACGTGGAATACTTTCCATGATAGGCAGGATTTTTGACCCAATGGGTTTATTGGCTCCGTGTGTTATATTAATCAAAATTCTGATGCAAAAGTTGTGGCTGTTCAAGTTGTTCTGGGATGATCAGCTACCACCAGACATAGCCAGAACATGGAGTGAAATATTAGTATGCCTTCCCAAGTTAAATAATTTGCGTATTCCTAGGCTCATTCTTTGTGATTCATATAACATTCTGGATTTTCACATATTTTCGGATTCTTCTTTAAGCGCATATGGAGCGTGTTTGTACGTTCGTAGCACTAACTCAAGTGGTGAAATTTCGGTGCGTTTATTCATGGCCAAAAGTAGGGTTGCCCCCATAAAACCCATGACAATTCCGAGGCTTGAATTATGTGGAGCTTTGGTAGGCGTACGTTTATATCAAAAGGTTATAAGCTCTATTCGTGCTATGGTGAGAGAAACCACTTTCTGGACTGACTCAACTATTGTTCTTGGATGGTTAAAAATGCTACCAAATAAACTTCAGCCATTTGTGAGAAACCGTGTTGGAGAGATTTTGGAACAGACAAGCAACTGCAAATTTAGGCACGTACCCACGAATCTCAATCCAGCCGATTTAATATCACGAGGTGTTAGTAGCACTGACATTCATTCTCTTGATTTGTGGTGGTCAGGTCCTCCTTTTCTCAGCCTCGACAAATCACAATGGCCATCTTATCCAGATAAGCCAGAAGTAGACACGTTACCTGAATTACTTAACGAAGTTTCATTACTCATTTCAACAATTGTTACTAGTAATTTAATTGATTTCGACCGGTTTTCGAATTATTTGAGACTACAACGTGCAGTAGCTTACATGTTTAAGTTTGTAAGTCTTTGCAAAAGGCAAAAGGTTAACAAAGATTTTATTACAACTGATGAATTGCAAAATGCTTTAATTTTAATAATTAGACTTTCTCAACAGAGTTCATTTCCTGAATATGATATTTTACTCAATGATAAACATATTCCAAGAAAAAGTTGTCTATCTAAACTGAACGTTTTCTTAGATGAACATAAATTGATCCGTATTGGCGGACGTTTAGGCAATTCATCATTCGATTATGATAAAAAGTTTCCCATTCTAATACAGTCCACTCATAAATTTGCGAAGCTATTGTTTAAGTATGAGCATATTCGGCTTATGCATGCCGGCCCACAATTACTATTGGCCACCATTAGGGAAAGTTATTGGCCAATAGGAGGTCGTAACCTGGCAAAGGTTACCTACCATCAATGTGTCCGTTGTACACGCTTGAAGGGAAAAACTCTACAACCTCTAATGGGAAATTTACCTCAGGCACGCGTGATGCCTGGCGGATATCCGTTTGAATGTGTAGGTGTTGACTATGCAGGTCCTATTTTATGTGCCAGTCGTCAAGGACGTGGCTGTAGGATGACCAAAGTGTATATTGCTATTTTTATTTGCTTTAGTACTAAGTGTATTCACACGGAACTTGTAGGTGACTTAACAAGTAACAATTTCATGTCAGCGTTGCGTAGATTTATATCTCGCAGAGGTAAACCTCGCGATTTATACTCCGATAATGGCACAGCCTTTGTTGGTGCTTCCAACGAACTTGGTAAATTTATAAAGAACAATTGCAGCTCTCTTTCTGATAGTGCGGCCAATGACGGCATTAACTTTCATTTTATACCACCTCATTCACCGCATTTTGGATCTCTTTGGGAAGCAGGAGTCAAGTCAATTAAGTTTCATTTAAATAGGGTATTGGCTAATTGTCATTTAAGTTATGAAGAGCTTAACACTGTTTTGACTCAGATTGAGGGGATACTGAATTCGCGCCCACTCTCTTCACTTTCTTCGGACCCTAACGACTTCCTGCCCCTTACACCCGGACATTTTTTAATTGGACGACCACTAGTCTCTCTACCATCACCAAACCTCCAGAACTCTTCTACCAGTCATTTGAACCGTTACCAAAGGATAGAACAACTAAGACAACATTTCTGGAGGAGATGGAGTAAAGAATATATTGGAGAGTTGCAACAACGTGTGAAATGGCGATCTAATCATGATTCTTTGAAGATTGATACCTTAGTTGTTGTAAAAGAAGATAATTTACCACCACTTAAATGGAGACTGGGTCGTATCGTTGCCGTTTATCCGGGTACTGATGGGATCTCCCGAGTTGCCGATGTCAAGACATCTACTGGAATCATCCGAAGATCTTTCAGCAAGATTTGTCCATTGTTAGAATCTTTGGGTTGAAAGCTTAGCTTCCAACGCCTGGGGGCATGTTTAGATGTGAAATTGTCTGTGGTAGGACTATTTCCCCACACTATGAAGTAATGGATTTTTCCCCTCACTAATGTTATGTCAAGTGTCATTCTCTTCCCTTCCTATTGCTGACTGTGTGAACATGTAATTTAATGTTATAATTTTAATAAACCGAAGTTCATAAGAAGACTTGCATTTATCTCTGAAATCTCCATCTCAAAGTTACCAGCTCCGATAGCGCAATGCAAAGCGCCAACACATAGTTATACGTAACCATAACAATAGTTAAAAATTACCTCCATGGCGGTGGAAGTGACAATTACAATTTGAATCACCGCGACATGTAAATTTGTAGCACATCAGACATCAGCGTTGAAATGGTCAATCGGCGTTAGTAAGCAACGGCTAAATTGTACAAGTGAAATTAATAGGTATGCCATATATAACAGGCAACTGTTTAATTTTCACATTAATTAAAAACCAACGGACAATATTTTTTTTTCCATAATTACACTGAAAAACAGGCAATTGTTTGATTTTCAAATGAATTTAACACCGACCGACAAAAAATTGGATTTCTTTCAATTTTTTTTTTCTGAATTTCACTCAAAAACAAGGCAATTGTTTGATTTTTTTTTTCTCTTAATTTCACTCAAAAACAAGGCAATTGTTTGATTTTCACATGAATTTAACACCGACCGACAAAAAGTTTGATTTCTTTCATTTTTTTTTCCAAATTTCACTCAATAACCAGGCAATTGTTTGATTTTTTTTTCTCTTAATTTCACTCAAAAACAAGGCAATTGTTTGATTTTCACATGAATTTAACACCGACCGACAAAAAAATTGATTTCTTAAAATTTTTTTTTTCTGATTTTCACTCAAAAACAAGGCAATTGTTTGATTTTCACATGAATTTAACACCGACCGACAAAAAGTTTGATTTCTTTCAATATTTTTTTTTTCTGAATTTCACTCAAAAACAAGGCAATTGTTTTTTTTTTCTCTTAATTTCACTCAATACTAGACAATTGTTTGATTTTCTCATGAATTTAACACCGACCGACAAAAAGTTTGATTTCTTTCAATTTTTGTTTCTAAATTTCACTCAATAACCAGGCAATTGTTTGATTTTTTTTTCTGAATTTCACTCAAAAACAAGGCAAATGTTTGATTTTTTTTTTCTCATTATTTCACTCAAAAACAAGGCAATTGTTTGATTTTCACATGAATTTAACACCGACTGACAAAAAGTTTGATTTCTTTCAATATTTTTTTTTTCTGAATTTCACTCAAAAACATGGCAATTAAGGATATTGGCTATAGCCTCAATTATAACAAGTTGGCAATGATCACTAACCCTCTCAGGCAATTATTTATATTCTGCTCCGTTGACATTTCAGGTTTGGATACATACTGGATGTATGATGCTGCCGCTCAAAAGCTGTTATGTTTGCCCGCCCGCCGCTGATTGCTTTCGTCTATTTTAACATGGTAAGTGTCAAAAGCAAATTTTATATATAGTATAATATATTCATAGTCTTCTTTGGCCAAACAAAAATCCATTTACCAGTGGAACAATCGATTTTATTTGTTCCATAATAGAAATAGGGGACCACCGTGTCTGTCTGTCTGTCTGACCTTTGAAGGGCAGCCATGTTTGGAACTGTAATGTGTAGCCGTAAATTTTCACAAAAGTCTCACCAAGTGTCTGAAACGAAAATAAGCGATAAATTACCTACGTTAATAGATTGCTAATACATTTCAAACGCAGATTGGTGGGTTGCTGAAACCTTTAAAAAGCTGACTGTTTGTCAACACTGTTATCAAGTTTATTAACATTAACTAGCTAATAAATTGCCACACGTCCATGTGATATTATTTATCAAATTCATATTATTGAGAACAACTAATTATAAAGTTATGTATAAGTGTTACATAATATTTTGATATATGACTGTGTGTGTGTTTAATCTGTTAACTCCATAGAAATGGTAAACATTCTACATTAACATAATATTAACTTTTTCATAAATTACACTGCCATCAGGGTGGAACTAAATTAACAGTTACAATTTTGTAAATTGCATAAGGATCGCATTGAAATATTTGATTGTTGAGAGGCTATTTGTTTTTCAATAATTATAATATGCATGATCAATACACTATACAATAATATATAACTTGATCCATCCTCCGCTCTTGTATTTATTCGCTTACAAATTATTTATTATAACCGTCATCTCGATATTCGAAACGTTCGAAACGTAGCTCGTCGTGTGTGGCCCGTAAATGTAAACAAGAAGCGTGTGCGATATCATTATTAATGCATAGTTATACGTACAAAAACAAGGCAATTGTTTGATTTTTTTTTCTCTTAATTTCACTCAAAAACAAGGCAATTGTTTGATTTTCACATGAATTTAACACCGACCGACAAAAAGTTTGTTTTCTTTCAATATTTTTTTTTTTTTGAATTTCACTCAAAAACAAGGCAATTGTTCGATTTTTTTTTCTCTTAATTTCACTCCAAAACAAGGCAATTGTTTGATTTTCACATGAATTTAACACCGACCGACAAAAAGTTTGATTTCTTTCAATTTTTTTTTTCTGAATTTCACTCAAAAACAAGGCTATTGTGTGATTATTTTTTTCTCTTAATTTCACTCAAAAACAAGGCAATTGTTTGATTTTCACATGAATTTACCACCGACCGACAAAAAGTTTGATTTCTTTCATTTTTTTTTTTCTGAATTTCACTCAAAAACAAGGCAATTGTTTGATTTTTTTTTCTCTTAATTTCACTCAAAAACAAGGCAATTGTTTGATTTTCACATGAATTTAACACCGACCGACAAAAAGTTTGATTTCTTTCAATATTTTTTTTTTCTGAATTTCACTCAAATTCAAGGCAATTGTTTGATTATTTTTTTCTCTGAATTTCACTCAAAAACAAGGCAATTGTTTGATTTTTTTTTTCTCTTAATTTCACTCAAAAACAAGGCAATTGTTTGATTTTCACATGAATTTAACACCGACCGACAAAAAGTTTGATTTCTTTCAATTTTTTTTTTTTCTGAATTTCACTCAAAAACAAGGCAATTAAGGATATTGGCTATAGTCTTAATAATAACAAGTTGGCAATGATCACTAACCATCTCACGCAATAATTTATATTCTGCTCCGTTGACATTTCAGGTTTGGATAGATACTGAATGTACGATGCTGCCGATCAAAAGCTGTTATGTTTGCCCGCCCGCCGCTGATTGCTTTCGTCTTTTTTAACATGGTAAGTGTCAAAAGCAAATTTTATATATAGTATAATATATTCATAGTCTTCTTTGGCCAAACAAAAATCCATTTACCAGTGGAACAATCGATTTTATTTGTTCCATAATAGAAATAGGGGACCACCGTGTCTGTCTGTCTGTCTGACCTTTGAAGGGCAGCCATGTTTGGAACTGTAATGTGTAGCCGAAGTGAAATTTTCACAAAAGTCTCACCAAGTGTCTGAAACGAAAATTAGCGATAAATTACCTACGTTAATAGATTGCTAATACATTTTCAAACGCAGATTGGTGGGTTGCTGAAACCTTCAAAAACTGACTGTTTGTCAACACTGTTATCAAGTTAATTAACATTAACTAGCTAATAAATTGCCACATGTCCATATGATATTATTAATCAAATTCATATTATTGAGAACAACTAATTATCAAGTTATGTATAAGTGTTACATAATATTTTGATATATGACTGTGTGTGTGTTTAATCTGTAAACTCCATAGAAATGGTAAACATTCTACATTTACATAATATTAACTTTTTCATAAATTACACTGCCATCAGGGTGGAACTAAATTAACAGTTACAATTTTGTAAATTGCATAAGGATCGCATTGAAATATTTGATTGTTGAAAGGCTATTTGTTTTTCAATAATTATAATATGCACTGATCAATACACTATACAATAATATATAACTTGATCCATCCTCCGCTCTTGTATTTATTCGCTTACAAATTATTTATTATAACCGTCATCTCGATATTCGAAACGTTCGAAACGTAGGTCGTCGTGTGTGGCCCGTAAATGTAAACCAGAAGCGTGTGCGATATCATTATTAATGCATAGTTATACGTAACCATAACAATAGTTAAAAATTACCTCCATGGCGGTGGAAGTGACAATTACAATTTGAATCACCGCGACATGTAAATTTGTAGCACATCAGACATCAGCGTTGAAATGGTCAATCGGCGTTAGTAAGCAACGGCTAAATTGTACAAGTGAAATTAATAGGTATGCCATATATAACAGGCAACTGTTTAATTTTCACATTAATTAAAAACCAACGGACAATATTTTTTTTTCCATAATTACACTGAAAAACAGGCAATTGTTTGATTTTCAAATGAATTTAACACCGACCGACAAAAAATTGGATTTCTTTCAATTTTTTTTTCTGAATTTCACTCAAAAACAAGGCAATTGTTTGATTTTTTTTTTCTCTTAATTTCACTCAAAAACAAGGCAATTGTTTGATTTTCACATGAATTTAACACCGACCGACAAAAAGTTTGTTTTCTTTCAATATTTTTTTTTTCTGAATTTCACTCAAAAACAAGGCAATTGTTTGATTTTTTTTTCTCTTAATTTCACTCAAAAACAAGGCAATTGTTTGATTTTCACATGAATTTAACACCGACCGACAAAAAGTTTGATTTCTTTCAATTTTTTTTTTTCTGAATTTCACTCAAAAACAAGGCAATTGTGTGATTTTTTTTTTCTCTTAATTTCACTCAAAACAAGGCAATTGTTTGATTTTCACATGAATTTAACACAGACCGACAAAAAGTTTGTTTTCTTTCAATATTTTTTTTTTCTGAATTTCACTCAAAAACAAGGCAATTGTTTGATTTTTTTTTCTCTTAATTTCACTCAAAAACAAGGCAATTGTTTGATTTTTTTTTTCTCTTAATTTCACTCAAAAACAAGGCAATTGTTTGATTTTCACATGAATTTAACACCAACCGACAAAAAGTTTGATTTCTTTCATTTTTTTTTTCTGAATTTCACTCAAAAACAAGGCAATTGTTTGATTTTCACATGAATTTAACACCGACCGACAAAAAGTTTGATTTCGTTCAATTTTTTTTTTTTCTCAATTTCACTCAAAAACACGGCAATTAAGGATATTGGCTATAGCCTAAATTATAACAAGTTGGCAATGATCACTAACCCTCTCAGGCAATTATTTATATTCTGCTCCGTTGACATTTCAGGTTTGGAAACATACTGGATGTATGATGCTGCCGCTCAAAAGCTGTTATGTTTGCCCGCCCGCCGCTGATTGCTTTCGTCTATTTTAACATGGTAAGTGTCAAAAGCAAATTTTATATATAGTATAATATATTCATAGTCTTCTTTGGCCAAACAAAAATCCATTTACCAGTGGAACAATCGATTTTATTTTTTCCATAATAGAAATAGGGGACCACCGTGTCTGTCTGTCTGTCTGACCTTTGAAGGGCAGCCATGTTTGGAACTGTAATGTGTAGCCGTAAATTTTCACAAAAGTCTCACCAAGTGTCTGAAACGAAAATTAGCGATAAATTACCTACGTTAATAGATTGCTAATACATTTCAAACGCAGATTGGTGGGTTGCTGAAACCTTTAAAAAGCTGACTGTTTGTCAACACTGTTATCAAGTTAATTAACATTAACTAGCTAATAAATTGCCACATGTCCATGTGATTTTATTTATCAAATTCATATTATTGAGAACAACTAAATATTAAGTTATGTATAAGTGTTACATAATATTTTGATATATGACTGTGTGTGTGTTTAATCTGTAAACTCCATAGAAATGGTAAACATTCTACATTTACATAATATTAACTTTTTCATAAATTACACTGCCATCAGGGTGGAACTAAATTAACAGTTACAATTTTGTAAATTGCATAAGGATCGCATTGAAATATTTGATTGTTGAGAGGCTATTTGTTTTTCAATAATTATAATATGCACTGATCAATACACTATACAATAATATATAACTTGATCCATCCTCCGCTCTTGTATTTATTCGCTTACAAATTATTTATTATAACCGTCATCTCGATATTCGAAACGTTCGAAACGTAGCTCGTCGTGTGCGGCCCGTAAATGTAAACAAGAAGCGTGTGCGATATCATTATTAATGCATAGTTATACGTACAAAAACAAGGCAATTGTTTGATTTTTTTTTCTCTTAATTTCACTCAAAAACAAGGCAATTGTTTGATTTTCACATGAATTTAACACCGACCGACAAAAAGTTTGTTTTCTTTCAATATTTTTTTTTCTGAATTTCACTCAAAAACAAGGCAATTGTTAGATTTTTTTTTCTCTTAATTTCACTCCAAAACAAGGCAATTGTTTGATTTTCACATGAATTTAACACCGACCGACAAAAAGTTTGATTTCTTTCAATTTTTTTTTTCTGAATTTCACTCAAAAACAAGGCAATTGTGTGATTTTTTTTTCTCTTAATTTCACTCAAAAACAAGGCAATTGTTTAATTTTCATATGAATTTAACACCGACCGACAAAAAGTTTGATTTCTTTCAATATTTTTTTTTCTGAATTTCACCCAAAAACAAGGCAATTGTTTGATTTTTTTTCTCTTAATTTCACTCAAAAACAAGGCAATTGTTTGATTTTCACATGAATTTAACACCGCCCGACAAAAAGTTTGATTTCTTTCATCTTTTTTTTCTGAATTTCACTCAAAAACAAGGCAATTGTTTGATTTTTTTTTCTCTTAATTTCACTCAAAAACAAGGCAATTGTTTGATTTTCACATGAATTTAACACCGACCGACAAAAAGTTTGATTTCTTTCAATATTTTTTTTTCTGAATTTCACTCAAAATCAAGGCAATTGTTTGATTTTTTTTTTCTCTATATTTCACTCAAAAACAAGGCAATTGTTTGATTTTCACATGAATTTAACACCGACCGACAAAAAGTTTGATTTCTTTCTTATTTTTTTTTTCTCAATTTCACTCAAAAACAAGGCAATTAAGGATATTGGCTATAGTCTAAATTATAACAAGTTGGCAATGATCACTAACCATCTCACGCAATTATTTATATTCTGCTCCGTTGACATTTCAGGTTTGGATAGATACTGAATGTATGATGCTGCCGATCAAAAGCTGTTATGTTTGCCCGCCCGCTGCTGATTGCTTTCGTCTTTTTTAACATGGTAAGTGTCAAAAGCAAATTTTATATATAGTATAATATATTCATAGTCTTCTTTGGCCAAACAAAAATCCATTTACCAGTGGAACAATCGATTTTATTTGTTCCATAATAGAAATAGGGGACCACCGTGTCTGTCTGTCTGTCTGACCTTTGAAGGGCAGCCATGTTTGGAACTGTAATGTGTAGCCGAAGTGAAATTTTCACAAAAGTCTCACCAAGTGTCTGAAACGAAAGTTAGCGATAAATTACCTACGTTAATAGATTGCTTATACATTTTCAAACGCAGATTGGTGGGTTGCTGAAACCTTCAAAAACTGACTGTTTGTCAACATTGTTATCAAGTTAATTAACATTAACTAGCTAATAAATTGCCACATGTCCATGTGATATTATTAATCAAATTCATATTATTGAGAACAACTAATTATCAAGTTATGTATAAGTGTTACATAATATTTTGATATATGACTGTGTGTGTGTTTAATCTGTAAACTCCATAGAAATGGTAAACATTCTACATTTACATAATATTAACTTTTTCATAAATTACACTGCCATCAGGGTGGAACTAAATTAACAGTTACAATTTTGTAAATTGCATAAGGATCGCATTGAAATATTTGATTGTTGAGAGGCTATTTGTTTTTCAATAATTATAATATGCACTGATCAATACACTATACAATAATATATAACTTGATCCATCCTCCGCTCTTGTATTTATTCGCTTACAAATTATTTATTATAACCGTCATCTCGATATTCGAAACGTTCGAAACGTAGCTCGTCGTGTGTGGCCCGTAGATGTTAACAAGAAGCGTGTGCGATATCATTATTAATGCATAGTTATACGTAACCATAACAATAGTTAAAAATTACCTACACGGCGGTGGAAGTGACAATTACAATTTGAATCACCGCGACATGTAAATTTCTAGCACATCAGAGATCAGCGTTGAAATGGTCAATCGATGTTAGTAAGCAGCGGCTAAATTGTACAAGTGAAATTAATAGGTATGCCATATATAACAGGCAACTGTTTAATTTTCACATTAATTAAAAACCAACGGACAAAATATTTTTTTTTCCATAATTACACTGAAAAACAGGCAATTGTTTGATTTTCACATGAATTTAACACCGACCGACAAAAAATTTGATTTCTTTCAATATTATATTTTTCTGAATTTCACTCAAAAACAAGGCAATTGTTTGATTTTTGTTTTCTCTTAATTTCACTCAAAAACAAGGCAATTGTTTGATTTTCACATGAATTTAACACCGACCGACAAAAAGTTTGATTTCTTTCATTTTTTTTTTCCGAATTTCACTCAAAAACAAGGCAATTAAGGATATTGGCTATAGTCTAAATTATAACAAGTTGGCAATGATCACTAACCCTCTCAGGCAATTATTTATATTCTGCTCCGTTGACATTTCAGGTTTGGAAACATACTGGATGTATGATGCTGCCGCTCAAAAGCTGTTATGTTTGCCCGCCCGCCGCTGATTGCTTTCGTCTATTTTAACATGGTAAGTGTCAAAAGCAAATTTTATATATAGTATAATATATTCATAGTCTTCTTTGGCCAAACAAAAATCCATTTACCAGTGGAACAATCGATTTTATTTTTTCCATAATAGAAATAGGGGACCACCGTGTCTGTCTGTCTGTCTGACCTTTGAAGGGCAGCCATGTTTGGAACTATAATGTGTAGCCGTAAATTTTCACAAAAGTCTCACCAAGCGTCTGAAACGAAAATTAGCGATAAATTACCTACGTTAATAGATTGCTAATACATTTCAAACGCAGATTGGTGGGTTGCTGAAACCTTTAAAAAGCTGACTGTTTGTCAACACTGTTATCAAGTTAATTAACATTAACTAGCTAATAAATTGCCACATGTCCATGTGATATTATTTATCAAATTCATATTATTGAGAACAACTAAATATTAAGTTATTTATAAGTGTTACATAATATTTTGATGTATGACTGTGTGTGTGTTTAATCTGTAAACTCCATAGAAATGGTAAACATTCTACATTTACATAATATTAACTTTTTCATAAATTACACTGCCATCAGGGTGGAACTAAATTAACAGTTACAATTTTGTAAATTGCATAGGGATCGCATTGAAATATTTGATTGTTGAGAGGCTATTTGTTTTTCAATAATTATAATATGCACTGATCAATACACTATACAATAATATATAACTTGATCCATCCTCCGCTCTTGTATTTATTCGCTTACAAATTATTTATTATAACCGTCATCTCGATATTCGAAACGTTCGAAACGTAGCTCGTCGTGTGTGGCCCGTAAATGTAAACAAGAAGCGTGTGCGATATCATTATTAATGCATAGTTATACGTACAAAAACAAGGCAATTGTTTGATTTTCACATGAATTTAACACCGACCGACAAAAAGTTTGTTTTCTTTCAATATTTTTTTTTTCTGAATTTCACTCAAAAACAAGGCAATTGTTCGATTTTTTTTTTCTCTTTATTTCACTCCAAAACAAGGCAATTGTTTGATTTTCACATGAATTTAACACCGACCGACAAAAAGTTTGATTTCTTTCAATTTTTTTTTTCTGAATTTCACTCAAAAACAAGGCAATTGTTTGATTTTCACACGAATTTAACACAGACCGACAAAAAGTTTGTTCTCTTTCAATATTTTTTTTTTCTGAATTTCACTCAAAAACAAGGCAATTGTTTGATTTTTTTTTTTCTCTTAATTTCACTCAAAAACAAGGCAATTGTTTGATTTTTTTTTGTCTCTTAATTTCACTCAAAAACAAGGCAATTGTTTGATTTTCACATGAATTTAACACCAACCGACAAAAAGTTTGATTTCTTTCAATATTTTTTTTTTCTGAATTTCATTCAAAATCAAGGCAATTGTTTGATTTTTTTTTCTCTTAATTTCACTCAAAAACAAGGCAATTGTTTGATTTTCACATGAATTTAACACCGACCGACAAAAAGTTTGTTTTCTTTCTTTTTTTTTTTTTTCTGAATTTCACTCAAAAACAAGGCAATTAAGGCTATTGGCTATAGTCTAAATTATAACAAGTTGGCAATGATCACTAACCATCTCACGCAATTATTTATATTCTGCTCCGTTGACATTTCAGGTTTGGATAGATACTGGATGTATGATGCTGCCGATCTAAAGCTGTTGCCCGCCCGCCGCTGATTGCTTTCGTCTATTTTAACATGGTAAGTGTCAAAAGCAAATTTTATATATAGTATAATATATTTGTCGACGCAAGGCTAATTTCAACGTTGAAAATATTTACATAAGTTTTATATTTAAGTTAGATTTTAATAGTTACACATGATTGAGTAATTACTCAATTTGTTTAGATTCGATTGTCGTAATCAGTTCTTTATATTTCAATGTAAAAAGCCATGTTATGATTTGCGGATATCATAACGACAAACTATAACTAAAGGTTTCTTCTAAATTAGGTTTAAAAACAAGTTATCTATTGTTAAATTCATTTCTTGATTAATAAGCGATATGCGTTAGTATAAATTGATATTTGGTAATGTTTGGTTTTACAAAGACCATTGATTGATTGACTATTTGTCAAGCGGAAAGCGTGTCGCGCAGTTAATAAATGTTTAAATGTTTTAAGCGATAATAAATTCAGTGAATATTAAAATAGGGTGTTAAAATTATAAAACGAATTTACAAATCATTACTTCAATCAATATTACTTTTTATTTGTGATAAATAAGTGTAATGACTTCGCAACGTGCACGCCATCTTGGATTTTAAAAAGGCGGGCCGCTGCGAAGCCACATTGCTACGGAGAATTTTGTGCAGACAAGTGGTTTAATATTTTGTGAGTACCATTTTCAATTATTGATTAAGACTAAGATTATTTTAAATTTAAATTGTGTTGTACTGTAGTGATAATAAAACTTGAGTGGATAAGTTGTGTTTTCATTATTCGCAATGAGTGAGCCTAGCGATGGAGATGGTGACGTCAGCTCTGCTGACGTCACTATTTCTAAAAACACGAATGGTCCCGGTGCTTCGTTATCAGAAGTGGGATTAACCCCCACTTCTGCCCGTCCATCTGACTCGAATAATGAAAATTTAATTGCTTCTGTTAATGGGGTACCGACGGAGTTTTTCACTCAGATGTTGCGAATGATGAACCACATATCCGATCGCATTACTACTCAACCAGATACGCCCAAAGTCAAAATAAATGATGTATTTTTGCCATCATACGATCCAGACGCCAATATTGCGGTTAGAGAGTGGTGTCAACATGTCACTACAGCCATGGAAACTTATGGCCTGAGCGATTATGAAGTAAGAATGAAAGCTGGTAGCTTACTTAAAGGTCGCGCAAGGTTATGGGTTGACAATTGGCTTGTGTCTACCACCACATGGCAAGAATTGCGGGATGTTTTAATAATGACTTTTGAACCGGAAAATAGATATTCTCGGGACATTGTACGCTTTAGGGAACATAATTATGATAATACCAAAGATATCGCGCAATTCTTGTCACAAGCTTGGGTACTTTGGAGACGTATTACTAAAGATAAATTATCAAATGATGACGCAGTTGAGGCGGTTATTGGTTGTATTGGAGATGAGCGGTTGAGAATCGAACTGTTGAATGCCAGGGCCACTTCAGTACCAGAACTTATTTCGGTTGCATCTTCTATACGTAGCGTTAAGCGCCCTCAGCTGGGTACATCAAGTACACATCCGGGTCCCACTAAGCGACCACGGTTTGATAAGCCCTCTCTCTTTTGTCAAATTTGCAAGAAGTCCGGTCATGATGCACGTGACTGCCGTTACCGTGACAAAACTGAAAATCCTCAACCGCGTCAACAAGATAATAAAAATGTAGGTAGACCTATTTGCACGTTCTGTTCAATGGCTGGTCACACCTATGAAACGTGTTACAGGCGAGAACGCGCAGTAGTTTCTAACATCAACTGTGTAGGAACATCTAAATTGAATTCAATGCCAGTGGTGGTTGGAAACTTGAATATACTCGCGATTTTTGATAGCGGAGCCGAATGCTCAGTAATACGTGAGTCTGTAGCTGCGAAACTACCCGGGAAACGAGTTGACCGAGTAAGCTACTTGAAGGGGTTAGGTCAATTTATAGTGATATCGCTTTCAACATTGACAACGATTTGTGTTATCGATAGTTTACGTGTAGAGCTTGTATTTCACGTGGTGCCGGACTACGAAGTGTGCTCAGACATTCTAATAGGCATGAATCTTGTAAAAGAAAATAACTTAAGTGTGCTAGTGAACTCTCAGGGTGCAACTTTGGTTCATCAACCGGTTATTTACCACGTGCGATCCCAAAGTGAAAAGTTTGACAACCTTAACTGTGACTTGACTAATGACGATCAAATCAACGAATTGAAAATCTTGTTGAACAAGTTCGAACACTTGTTTATTCAGGGCTACCCCCACTCACGCGTCAATACCGGTGAGCTCGAAATACGCTTAAAGGATGATAGTAAGTGTGTCGAACGCAGACCTTACCGATTGAGCCCAATTGAACGCGAAAAGGTTCGGGATATAATCAATGAGTTACTCGAGCATAAAATTATCCGCGAAAGTAAATCACCTTTTTCCAGCCCAATAATATTGGTTAAAAAGAAAAATGGAAAGGACCGCATGTGTGTGGACTATCGCGAACTAAACAGGAACACTCTGAGGGACCACTATCCTTTACCGATCATTTCAGATCAAATAGATCAACTAGCGGGAGGTCATTATTTCTCTACAATAGATATGGCAGCTGGGTTTCATCAGATACCGATTTCGGAGGGTTCTATTGAGCTAACTGCTTTTGTTACGCCGGACGCTCAATATGAATATCTGACTATGCCATTTGGGCTCAGTAACTCAGTGTCAGTTTATCAGCGTTGTATAAATAGGGCCCTAGCTCACCTCCTGAACTCGCCAGACCAGGTTTGTCAGGTGTATGTTGACGATGTTTTATCCAAATGTAGGGTATTCGCTGAGGGCCTATCCCATATCGAACGCATATTGATTGCCCTCCAAGAGGCCGGTTTTTCGATCAATGTTGATAAAACTGCCTTCTTTAAACACTCCATCGAGTATTTGGGCAATATTATTGCTAACGGACAAGTCAGTCCTAGCCCCAGAAAGGTGGAGGCTTTAACGAAGGCTCCTATTCCGAAAACAGTCAAACAAGTAAGACAGTTTAACGGATTAGCTGGATATTTCAGACGCTTCATTCCCAATTTCTCGCGTTTGATGGTTCCGCTCTATGAACTTACCAAGAACGACGCGAAGTGGGAATGGAATGAAAGGCATGATGAAGCTCGAAACTGTGTCGTACAACACTTGTCTACTGCGCCTACCCTTATGCTATTTCAGGAAGACGCGCCAATCGAGCTCTACACGGACGCCAGTAGCATCGGCTACGGGGCAGTGCTCGTGCAGACCGTCGGCGGCCGCCAGCATCCAGTCGCGTATATGAGTCAGCGCACCACCGACGCCGAGAGCCGCTACCACTCGTACGAGCTCGAGACCTTGGCGGTAGTAAGGGCCGTCAAGCATTTTCGGCATTACTTATACGGGCGAAAATTCAAGGTAATAACTGACTGTAATGCCTTGAAAGCATCCAAAAACAAAAGGGATCTCCTTCCTCGTATCCATAGATGGTGGGCCTTCCTGCAGAATTACGAGTTCGAGGTAGAGTATAGAAAAGGTGAGCGACTACAACACGCGGATTTTTTCAGTAGAAATCCATCCACTGAATTATCTATCAACATCTTGACCAGAGACACCGAGTGGCTGCAGATCGAGCAGCGCCGTGACGATGTGCTTCGCCCACTTATAGACACTATGAGTGGCGACAGTCCGGCTGAAGGCTACGTCTTGGAAGAAGGCGTGCTTAAGAAAACTCTTACGGATTCTATACGAGGTATATATAAACCAATCGTAGTCCCTAGATCATTCCAGTGGAGCCTGATAAACTCTTTCCATGCCGCTCTACAACACCCCGGATGGGAGAAAACTTTACAAAAGCTAAGAGAAACGTACTGGTTTGATAAAATGAACACAATCGTCAGGAGGTTTGTAGACAATTGTGTTGTATGTAAGACCTCCAAAGGGCCGTCGGGTGCTGTCCAAGCTCAACTTCATCCGATTCAGAAGCCCACTGCAGCGTTTCAGGTCGTCCACATGGATATCACTGGCAAGCTGGGTACGAGAAATGCTGAAGGACGAGATGAGTATGTAATAGTAACGATTGACGCATACACCAAGTACATTCTGCTTAACTACTCAAACGACAAAAGCCCAAGCAGCAGCCTTGCAGCTTTGAAACGTGTCGTGCACCTGTTTGGAACCCCCGCGCAAGTCGTGGTGGACGGCGGTCGAGAATTTCTTGGTGAGTTTAAAGTCTATTCGGATCGTTTCGGGATTGACATACATTCTATTGCGCCAGGAATCAGCCGAGCAAACGGACAGGTAGAAAAAGTAATGGGTACTTTGAAAAATGCATTAACCATTATAAAAAACTACAACACTGAAGAATGGCAGACAGCGCTAGAAGCTTTACAACTCGCATTTAACTGCACTCCACATAGAGTAACGGGGGTTGCACCGCTCACGCTACTCACCCGTCGCCAACACAGTGTACCACCAGAACTATTGAGGTTGGTGAATATCGATAACGAATGTATAGACTTTGACTTGCTTGAGCAGCACGTGCAAGAGAAAATGACAGCTGCGGCACAATATGAGAAGCAGCGATTTGATAGGAGTAAGGCGAAAATGCGTCCGTTTCAGCGAGGAGATTACGTACTCATCAAAAACAATCCCCGTAACCAGACGTCCCTAGACTTGAAATACAGCGAGCCGTACGAGGTGTACAGGATCCTTGACAATGACAGATACATGGTGAAGCGTGTGACCGGCAGAGGGCGTCCACGTAAGGTTGCTCACGATCAGCTCCGTCGAGCTCCACAACCAGGCGAGCAGGAAACCGTGTCGACGTATAATGAAGACGCTGATGACTCCTCAAAGAACTTCGTTGATGTCACACTACAGCAAAATACATCTCAAGACATCAGTACTCCGCAGTCAGAGGAGCCACAACCATCCACCTCCCAAGCTGCCCAGCTGCTGGACTCTTAAACAATGGTTAGTATCTTCTTTGTTACTGCTATCTTGATGATAATAACTGTGAATTTGAATGATTTATAAAACAGTTAGCAATAACAGTAAAGAGATCCTTTATTGGAATTTTGTTGATGAGGTATCAACTACCGTAAACTGCATATTGGTAAGACTGTACAATCCATATTCCCTGCTTCCTTCATACACTCTTTTCAGAGCCTCTGTGGACCACGGTCAAAATAAGGCCTAGTCCACAGCATCGTCCTTCTCAAATCCTTTAGGGCCCCTGTGGACCACGGCGTACGAGACCGCTCAGCACCACAGCATCATTCCCGTGAGTTTTTATTTACAAAGCCACAATAAAAGTTTTCAGAGCCTCTGTGGACCACGGTCAAAATAAGGCCTAGGCCACAGCATCGTCCTTCCCAAATCCTTTAGAGCCCCTGTGGACCACGGCGTACGAGACCGCTTAGCACCACAGCATCAACCCCTAACAAACTGTACAAACAGTTATGTAAAAACTATTTATATTTTCTTTTAGAGCCTCTGGGGACCACGGTCATAAATATAAGGCCTAGGCCTCAGCATCACCCTAGTTCCCTTTTCCTTTAGAGCCCCTGTGGACCACGGCGTACAAGACCGCCTAGCACCACAGCATCATCCCTGTCTACGAGAAATCAAATCAACTATTTTCTTTTAGAGCCTCTGGGGACCACGGTCATAAATATAAGGCCTAGGCCTCAGCATCACCCTAGTTCCCTTTTCCTTTAGAGCCCCTGTGGACCACGGCGTACAGGACCGCCTAGCACCACAGCATCATCCCTGTCTACGAGAAATCAAATCATGCATGTATGCGTGGAGCATTTGCATTGACATAACTAAATAAACGTGTGAGTATGCGTGTAGCATTACAAGCACTTCAATATCTTCACTCACTTTCCTATGTACAGCACATCTTACTTGTTTACTACTTGTATGAACTGAATTGTTTCCATATTTATTTTTATATCTAACAAAATAATGAATGTTCTAGACTAGTAAATGTAATTGCTGATAACTCAAATTGTTGGTATCGTTATCATTAAACACTTACATAATCTTTTTTTAAATCGTGCATCTCAGACCACAAACGAGTTATCAGCTAGTGTACCTGTGAACGGATACCTAGCTCAGAGAAATTAATTTTCATTTTCTGAACCGCGACTGGTGCAGAGCACGCACACTGTCCCGCAGAATGGCCGTGTCGACGCAAGGCTAATTTCAACGTTGAAAATATTTACATAAGTTTTATATTTAAGTTAGATTTTAATAGTTACACATGATTGAGTAATTACTCAATTTGTTTAGATTCGATTGTCGTAATCAGTTCTTTATATTTCAATGTAAAAAGCCATGTTATGATTTGCGGATATCATAACGACAAACTATAACTAAAGGTTTCTTCTAAATTAGGTTTAAAAACAAGTTATCTATTGTTAAATTCATTTCTTGATTAATAAGCGATATGCGTTAGTATAAATTGATATTTGGTAATGTTTGGTTTTACAAAGACCATTGATTGATTGACTATTTGTCAAGCGGAAAGCGTGTCGCGCAGTTAATAAATGTTTAAATGTTTTAAGCGATAATAAATTCAGTGAATATTAAAATAGGGTGTTAAAATTATAAAACGAATTTACAAATCATTACTTCAATCAATATTACTTTTTATTTGTGATAAATAAGTGTAATGACTTCGCAACGTGCACGCCATCTTGGATTTTAAAAAGGCGGGCCGCTGCGAAGCCACATTGCTACGGAGAATTTTGTGCAGACAAGTGGTTTAATATTTTGTGAGTACCATTTTCAATTATTGATTAAGACTAAGATTATTTTAAATTTAAATTGTGTTGTACTGTAGTGATAATAAAACTTGAGTGGATAAGTTGTGTTTTCATTATTCGCAATGAGTGAGCCTAGCGATGGAGATGGTGACGTCAGCTCTGCTGACGTCACTATTTCTAAAAACACGAATGGTCCCGGTGCTTCGTTATATTCATAGTCTTCTTTGGCCAAACAAAAATCCATTTACCAGTGGAACAATCGATTTTATTTGTTCCATAATAGAAATAGGGGACCACCGTGTCTGTCTGTCTGTCTGACCTTTGAAGGGCAGCCATGTTTGGAACTGTAATGTGTAGCCGAAGTGAAATTTTCACAAAAGTCTCAACGACTGTCTCACCAAGTGTCTGAAACGAAAATTAGCGATAAATTACCTACGTTAATAGATTGCTAATACATTTTCAAACGCAGATTGGTGGGTTGCTGAAACCTTCAAAAACTGACTGTTTGTCAACACTGTTACCAAGTTAATTAACATTAACTAGCTAATAAATTGCCACATGTCCATGTGATATTATTAATCAAATTCATATTATTGAGAACAACTAATTATCAAGTTATGTATAAGTGTTACATAATATTTTGATATATGACTGTGTGTGTGTTTAATCTGTAAACTCCATAGAAATGGTAAACATTCTACATTTACATAATATTAACTTTTTCATAAATTACACTGCCATCAGGGTGGAGCTAAATTAACAGTTACAATTTTGTAAATTGCATAAGGATCGCATTGAAATATTTGATTGTTGAGAGGCTATTTGTTTTTCAATAATTATAATATGCACTGATCAATACACTATACAATAATATATAACTTGATCCATCCTCCGCTCTTGTATTTATTCGCTTACAAATTATTTATTATAACCGTCATCTCGATATTCGAAACGTTCGAAACGTAGCTCGTCGTGTGTGGCCCGTAAATGTAAACAAGAAGCGTGTGCGATATCATTATTAATGCATAGTTATACGTAACCATAACAATAGTTAAAAATTACCTACACGGCGGTGGAAGTGACAATTACAATTTGAATCACCGCGACATGTAAATTTCTAGCACATCAGAGATCAGCGTTGAAATGGTCAATCGGCGTTAGTAAGCAGCGGCTAAATTGTACAAGTGAAATTAATAGGTATGCCATATATAACAGGCAACTGTTTAATTTTCACATTAATTAAAAACCAACGGACAAAATATTTTTTTTTCCATAATTACACTGAAAAACAGGCCATTGTTTGATTTTCACATGAATTTAACACCGACCGACAAAAAGTTTGATTTCTTTCATTTTTTTTTTTTCCGAATTTCACTCAAAAACAAGGCAATTAAGGATATTGGCTATAGTCTAAATTATAACAAGTTGGCAATGATCACTAACCCTCTCAGGCAATTATTTATATTCTGCTCCGTTGACATTTCAGGTTTGGATACATACCTGATGTATGATGCTGCCGCTCAAAAGCTGTTATGTTTGCCCGCCCGCCGCTGATTGCTTTCGTCTATTTTAACATGGTAAGTGTCAAAAGCAAATTTTATATATAGTATAATATATTCATAGTCTTCTTTGGCCAAACAAAAATCCATTTACCCGTGGAACAATCGATTTTATTTTTTCCATAATAGAAATAGGGGACCACCGTGTCTGTCTGTCTGTCTGACCTTTGAAGGGCAGCCATGTTTGGAACTGTAATGTGTAGCCGTAAATTTTCACAAAAGTCTCACCAAGTGTCTGAAACGAAAATAAGCGATAAATTACCTACGTTAATAGATTGCTAATACATTTCAAACGCAGATTGGTGGGTTGCTGAAACCTTTAAAAAGCTGACTGTTTGTCAACACTGTTATCAAGTTAATTAACATTAACTAGCTAATAAATTGCCACATGTCCATGTGATATTATTAATCAAATTCATATTATTGAGAACAACTAATTATCAAGTTATGTATAAGTGTTACATAATATTTTGATATATGACTGTGTGTGTGTTTAATCTGTAAACTCCATAGAAATGGTAAACATTCTACATTTACATAATATTAACTTTTTCATAAATTACACTGCCATCAGGGTGGAACTAAATTAACAGTTACAATTTTGTAAATTGCATAAGGATCGCATTGAAATATTTGATTGTTGAGAGGCTATTTGTTTTTCAATAATTATAATATGCACTGATCAATACACTATACAATAATATATAACTTGATCCATCCTCCGCTCTTGTATTTATTCGCTTACAAATTATTTATTATAACCGTCATCTCGATATTCGAAACGTTCGAAACGTAGCTCGTCGTGTGTGGCCCGTAAATGTAAACAAGAAGCGTGTGCGATATCATTATTAATGCATAGTTATACGTACAAAAACAAGGCAATTGTTTGATTTTTTTTCTCTTAATTTCACTCAAAATCAAGGCAATTGTTTGATTTTCACATAAATTTAACACCGACCGACAAAAAGTTTGTTTTCTTTCAATATTTTTTCTGTCTGAATTTCACTCAAAAACAAGGCAATTGTTTGATTTTTTATTTCTCTTAATTTCACTCAAAAACAAGGCAATTGTTTGATTTTCACATGAATTTAACACCGACCGACAAAAAGTTTGATTTCTTTCAATATTTTTTTTTCTGAATTTCACTCAAAAACAAGGCAATTGTTTGATTTTTTTTTTCTCTTAATTTCACTCAAAAACAAGGCAATTGTTTGATTTTCACATGAATTTAACACCGACCGACAAAAAGTTTGATTTCTTTCGATTTTTTTTTTCTGAATTTCACTCAAAAACAAGGCAATTGTTTGATTTTTTTTTCTCTTAATTTCACTCAAAAACAAGGCAATTGTTTGATTTTCACATGAATTTAACACCGACCGACAAAAAGTTTGTTTTCTTTCAATATTTTTTTTTTCTGAATTTCACTCAAAAACAAGGCAATTGTTTGATATTTTTTTCTCTTCATTTCACTCAAAAACAAGGCAATTGTGTGATTTTTTTATTTCTCTTAATTTCACTCAAAAACAAGGCAATTGTTTGATTTTCACATGAATTTAACACTGACCGACAAAAAGTTTGATTTCTTTCAATATTTTTTTTTTCTGAATTTCACTCAAAAACAAGGCAATGGTTTGATTTTTTTTTTCTCTTTATTTCACTCAAAAACAAGGCAATTATTTGATTTTCACATGAATTTAACACCGACCGACAAAAAGTTTGTTTTCTTTCAATATTTTTTTTTTCTGAATTTCACTCAAAAACAAGGCAATTGTGTGATTTTTTTTGTCTCTGAATTTCACTCAAAAACAAGACAATTGTTTGATTTTCACATGAATTTAACACCGACCGACAAAAAGTTTGATTTCTTTCATTTTTTTTTTTCTGAATTTCACTCAAAAACAAGGCAATTGTTTGATTTTTTTTTCTCTTAATTTCACTCAAAAACAAGGCAATTGTTTGATTTTCACATGAATTTAACACCGACCGACAAAAAGTTTGATTTCTTTCAATATTTTTTTTTTCTGAATTTCACTCAAAATCAAGGCAATTGTTTGATTTTTTTTTTCTCTTAATTTCACTCAAAAACAAGGCAATTGTTTGATTTTTTTTTTCTCTTAATTTCACTCAAAAACAAGGCAATTAAGGATATTGGCTATAGTCTAAATTATAACAAGTTGGCAATGATCACTAACCATCTCACGCAATTATTTATATTCTGCTCCGTTGACATTTCAGGTTTGGATAGATACTGGATGTATGATGCTGCCGATCTAAAGCTGTTATGTTTGCCCGCCCGCCGCTGATTGCTTTCGTCTATTTTAACATGGTAAGTGTCAAAAGCAAATTTTATATATAGTATAATATATTCATAGTCTTCTTTGGCCAAACAAAAATCCATTTACCAGTGGAACAATCGATTTTATTTGTTCCATAATAGAAATAGGGGACCACCGTGTCTGTCTGTCTGTCTGACCTTTGAAGGGCAGCCATGTTTGGAACTGTAATGTGTAGCCGAAGTGAAATTTTCTCAAAAGTCTCACCAAGTGTCTGAAACGAAAATTAGCGATAAATTACCTACGTTAATAGATTGCTAATACATTTTCAAACGCAGATTGGTGGGTTGCTGAAACCTTCAAAAACTGACTGTTTGTCAACACTGTTATCAAGTTAATTAACATTAACTAGCTAATAAATTGCCACATGTCCATGTGATATTATTAATCAAATTCATATTATTGAGAACAACTAATTATCAAGTTATGTATAAGTGTTACATAATATTTTGATATATGACTGTGTGTGTGTTTAATCTGTAAACTCCATAGAAATGGTAAACATTCTACATTTACATAATATTAACTTTTTCATAAATTACACTGCCATCAGGGTGGAACTAAATTAACAGTAACAATTTTGTAAATTGCATAAGGATCGCATTGAAATATTTGATTGTTGAAAGGCTATTTGTTTTTCAATAATTATAATATGCACTGATCAATACACTATACAATAATATATAACTTGATCCATCCTCCGCTCGTATTTATTCGCTTACAAATTATTTATTATAACCGTCATCTTGATATTCGAAACGTTCGAAACGTAGGTCGTCGTGTGTGGCCCGTAAATGTAAACCAGAAGCGTGTGCGATATCATTATTAATGCATAGTTATACGTAACCATAACAATAGTTAAAAATTACCTCCATGGCGGTGGAAGTGACAATTACAATTTGAATCACCGCGACATGTAAATTTGTAGCACATCAGACATCAGCGTTGAAATGGTCAATCGGCGTTAGTAAGCAACGGCTAAATTGTACAAGTGAAATTAATAGGTATGCCATATATAACAGGCAACTGTTTAATTTTCACATTAATTAAAAACCAACGGACAATATTTTTTTTTCCATAATTACACTGAAAAACAGGCAATTGTTTGATTTTCAAATGAATTTAACACCGACCGACAAAAAATTGGATTTCTTTCAATTTTTTTTTTCTGAATTTCACTCAAAAACAAGGCAATTGTTTGATTTTTTTTTTCTCTTAATTTCACTCAAAAACAAGGCAATTGTTTGATTTTCACATGAATTTAACACCGACCGACAAAAAGTTTGATTTCTTTCATTTTTTTTTCCAAATTTCACTCAATAACCAGGCAATTGTTTGATTTTTTTTTTCTCTTAATTTCACTCAAAAACAAGGCAATTGTTTGATTTTCACATGAATTTAACACCGACCGACAAAACAATTGATTTCTTTAAATTTTTTTTTTTCTGATTTTCACTCAAAAACAAGGCAATTGTTTGATTTTTTTTTTCTCTTAATTTCACTCAATAACAAGACAATTGTTTGATTTTCACATGAATTTAACACCGACCGACAAAAAGTTTGATTTCTTTCAATTTTTTTTTCTAAATTTCACTCAATAACCAGGCAATTGTTTGATTTTTTTTTTCTGAATTTCACTCAAAAACAAGGCAAATGTTTGATTTTTTTTTTCTCATAATTTCACTCAAAAACAAGGCAATTGTTTGATTTTCACATGAATTTAACACCGACTGACAAAAAGTTTGATTTCTTTCAATATTTTTTTTTTCTGAATTTCACTCAAAAACACGGCAATTAAGGATATTGGCTATAGCCTAAATTATAACAAGTTGGCAATGATCACTAACCCTCTCAGGCAATTATTTATATTCTGCTCCGTTGACATTTCAGGTTTGGATACATACTGGATGTATGATGCTGCCGCTCAAAAGCTGTTATGTTTGCCCGCCCGCCGCTGATTGCTTTCGTCTATTTTAACATGGTAAGTGTCAAAAGCAAATTTTATATATAGTATTATATATTCATAGTCTTCTTTGGCCAAACAAAAATCCATTTACCAGTGGAACAATCGATTTTATTTGTTCCATAATAGAAATAGGGGACCACCGTGTCTGTCTGTCTGTCTGACCTTTGAAGGGCAGCCATGTTTGGAACTGTAATGTGTAGCCGAAGTGAAATTTTCACAAAAGTCTCACCAAGTGTCTGAAACGAAAATTAGCGATAAATTACCTACGTTAATAGATTGCTAATACATTTTCAAACGCAGATTGGTGGGTTGCTGAAACCTTCAAAAACTGACTGTTTGTCAACACTGTTATCAAGTTAATTAACATTAACTAGCTAATAAATTGCCACATGTCCATGTGATATTATTAATCAAATTCATATTATTGAGAACAACTAATTATCAAGTTATGTATAAGTGTTACATAATATTTTGATATATGACTGTGTGTGTTTAATCTGTAAACTCCATAGAAATGGTAAACATTCTACATTTACATAATATTAACTTTTTCATAAATTACACTGCCATCAGGGTGGAACTAAATTAACAGTTACAATTTTGTAAATTGCATAAGGATCGCATTGAAATATTTGATTGTTGAGAGGCTATTTGTTTTTCAATAATTATAATATGCACTGATCAATACACTATACAATAATATATAACTTGATCCATCCTCCGCTCTTGTATTTATTCGCTTACAAATTATTTATTATAACCGTCATCTCGATATTCGAAACGTTCGAAACGTAGCTCGTCGTGTGTGGCCCGTAAATGTAAACAAGAAGCGTGTGCGATATCATTATTAATGCATAGTTATACGTAACCATAACAATAGTTAAAAATTACCTACACGGCGGTGGAAGTGACAATTACAATTTGAATCACCGCGACATGTAAATTTCTAGCACATCAGAGATCAGCGTTGAAATGGTCAATCGGCGTTAGTAAGCAGCGGCTAAATTGTACAAGTGAAATTAATAGGTATGCCATATATAACAGGCAACTGTTTAATTTTCACATTAATTAAAAACCAACGGACAAAATATTTTTTTTTCCATAATTACACTGAAAAACAGGCAATTGTTTGATTTTCACATGAATTTAACACCGACCGACAAAAAATTTGATTTCTTTCAATATTATTTTTTTCTGAATTTCACTCAAAAACAAGGCAATTGTTTGATTTATTTTTTCTCTTAATTTCACTCAAAAACAAGGCAATTGTTTGATTTTCACATGAATTTAACACCGACCGACAAAAAGTTTGATTTCTTTCATTTTTTTTTTCCGAATTTCACTCAAAAACAAGGCAATTAAGGATATTGGCTATAGTCTTAATTATAACAAGTTGGCAATGATCACTAACCCTCTCAGGCAATTATTTATATTCTGCTCCGTTGACATTTCAGGTTTGGAAACATACTGGATGTATGATGCTGCTGCTCAAAAGCTGTTATGTTTGCCCGCCCGCCGCTGATTGCTTTCGTCTATTTTAACATGGTAAGTGTCAAAAGCAAATTTTATATATAGTATAATATATTCATAGTCTTCTTTGGCCAAACAAAAATCCATTTACCAGTGGAACAATCGATTTTATTTTTTCCATAATAGAAATAGGGGACCACCGTGTCTGTCTGTCTGTCTGACCTTTGAAGGGCAGCCATGTTTGGAACTGTAATGTGTAGCCGTAAATTTTCACAAAAGTCTCACCAAGTGTCTGAAACGAAAATAAGCGATAAATTACCTACGTTAATAGATTGCTAATACATTTCAAACGCAGATTGGTGGGTTGCTGAAACCTTTAAAAAGCTGACTGTTTGTCAACACTGTTATCAAGTTAATTAACATTAACTAGCTAATAAATTGCCACATGTCCATGTGATTTTATTTATCAAATTCATATTATTGAGAACAACTAAATATTAAGTTATGTATAAGTGTTACATAATATTTTGATATATGACTGTGTGTGTGTTTAATCTGTAAACTCCATAGAAATGGTAAACATTCTACATTTACATAATATTAACTTTTTCATAAATTACACTGCCAGCAGGGTGGAACTAAATTAACAGTTACAATTTTGTAAATTGCATAAGGATCGCATTGAAATATTTGATTGTTGAGAGGCTATTTGTTTTTCAATAATTATAATATGCACTGATCAATACACTATACAATAATATATAACTTGATCCATCCTCCGCTCTTGTATTTATTCGCTTACAAATTATTTATTATAACCGTCATCTCGATATTCGAAACGTTCGAAACGTAGCTCGTCGTGTGCGGCCCGTAAATGTAAACAAGAAGCGTGTGCGATATCATTATTAATGCATAGTTATACGTACAAAAACAAGGCAATTGTTTGATTTTTTTTTCTCTTAATTTCACTCAAAAACAAGGCAATTGTTTGATTTTCACATGAATTTAACACCGACCGACAAAAAGTTTGTTTTCTTTCAATATTTTTTTTTCTGAATTTCACTCAAAAACAAGGCAATTGTTCGGTTTTTTTTTTCTCTTAATTTCACTCCAAAACAAGGCAATTGTTTGATTTTCACATGAATTTAACACCGACCGACAAAAAGTTTGATTTCTTTCAATTTTTTTTTTCTGAATTTCACTCAAAAACAAGGCAATTGTGTGATTTTTTTTTCTCTTAATTTCACTCAAAAACAAGGCAATTGTTTGATTTTCACATGAATTTAACACCGACCGACAAAAAGTTTGATTTCTTTCAATATTTTTTTTTTCTGAATTTCACCCAAAAACAAGGCAATTGTTTGATTTTTTTTCTCTTAATTTCACTCAAAAACAAGGCAATTGTTTGATTTTCACATGAATTTAACACCGACCGACAAAAAGTTTGATTTCTTTCATTTTTTTTTTCTGAATTTCACTCAAAAACAAGGCAATTGTTTGATTTTTTTTTCTCTTAATTTCACTCAAAAACAAGGCAATTGTTTGATTTTCACATGAATTTAACACCGACCGACAAAAAGTTTGATTTCTTTCAATATTTTTTTTTTCTGAATTTCACTCAAAATCAAGGCAATTGTTTGATTTTTTTTTTCTCTTAATTTCACTCAAAAACAAGGCAATTGTTTGATTTTCACATGAATTTAACACCGACCGACAAAAAGTTTGATTTCTTTCAATTTTTTTTTTTTTCTGAATTTCACTCAAAAACAAGGCAATTAAGGATATTGGCTACAGTCTAAATTATAACAAGTTGGCAATGATCACTAACCATCTCACGCAATTATTTATATTCTGCTCCGTTGACATTTCAGGTTTGGATAGATACTGAATGTATGATGCTGCCGATCAAAAGCTGTTATGTTTGCCCGCCCGCTGCTGATTGCTTTCGTGTTTTTTAACATGGTAAGTGTCAAAAGCAAATTTTATATATAGTATAATATATTCATAGTCTTCTTTGGCCAAACAAAAATCCATTTACCAGTGGAACAATCGATTTTATTTGTTCCATAATAGAAATAGGGGACCACCGTGTCTGTCTGTCTGTCTGACCTTTGAAGGGCAGCCATGTTTGGAACTGTAATGTGTAGCCGAAGTGAAATTTTCACAAAAGTCTCACCAAGTGTCTGAAACGAAAATTAGCGATAAATTACCTACGTTAATAGATTGCTAATACATTTTCAAACGCAGATTGGCGGGTTGCTGAAACCTTCAAAAACTGACTGTTTGTCAACACTGTTATCAAGTTAATTAACATTAACTAGCTAATAAATTGCCACATGTCCATGTGATATTATTAATCAAATTCATATTATTGAGAACAACTAATTATCAAGTTATGTATAAGTGTTACATAATATTTTGATATATGACTGTGTGTGTGTTTAATCTGTAAACTCCATAGAAATGGTAAACATTCTACATTTACATAATATTAACTTTTTCATAAATTACACTGCCATCAGGGTGGAACTAAATTAACAGTTACAATTTTGTAAATTGCATAAGGATCGCATTGAAATATTTGATTGTTGAGAGGCTATTTGTTTTTCAATAATTATAATATGCACTGATCAATACACTATACAATAATATATAACTTGATCCATCCTCCGCTCTTGTATTTATTCGCTTACAAATTATTTATTATAACCGTCATCTCGATATTCGAAACGTTCGAAACGTAGCTCGTCGTGTGTGGCCCGTAGATGTTAACAAGAAGCGTGTGCGATATCATTATTAATGCATAGTTATACGTAACCATAACAATAGTTAAAAATTACCTACACGGCGGTGGAAGTGACAATTACAATTTGAATCACCGCGACATGTAAATTTCTAGCACATCAGAGATCAGCGTTGAAATGGTCAATCGGCGTTAGTAAGCAGCGGCTAAATTGTACAAGTGAAATTAATAGGTATGCCATATATAACAGGCAACTGTTTAATTTTCACATTAATTAAAAACCAACGGACAAAATATTTTTTTTTCCACAATTACACTGAAAAACAGGCAATTGTTTGATTTTCACATGAATTTAACACCGACCGACAAAAAATTTGATTTCTTTCAATATTTTTTTTTTCTGAATTTCACTCAAAAACAAGGCAATTGTTTGATTTATTTTTTCTCTTAATTTCACTCAAAAACAAGGCAATTGTTTGATTTTCACATGAATTTAACACCGACCGACAAAAAGTTTGATTTCTTTCATTTTTTTTTCCGAATTTCACTCAAAAACAAGGCAATTAAGGATATTGGCTATAGTCTAAATTATAACAAGTTGGCAATGATCACTAACCCTCTCAGGCAATTATTTATATTCTGCTCCGTTGACATTTCAGGTTTGGAAACATACTGGATGTATGATGCTGCCGCTCAAAAGCTGTTATGTTTGCCCGCCCGCCGCTGATTGCTTTCGTCTATTTTAACATGGTAAGTGTCAAAAGCAAATTTTATATATAGTATAATATATTCATAGTCTTCTTTGGCCAAACAAAAATCCATTTACCAGTGGAACAATCGATTTTATTTTTTCCATAATAGAAATAGGGGACCACCGTGTCTGTCTGTCTGTCTGACCTTTGAAGGGCAGCCATGTTTGGAACTGTAATGTGTAGCCGTAAATTTTCACAAAAGTCTCACCAAGCGTCTGAAACGAAAATAAGAGATAAATTACCTACGTTAATAGATTGCTAATACATTTCAAACGCAGATTGGTGGGTTGCTATAACCTTTAAAAAGCTGACTGTTTGTCAACACTGTTATCAAGTTAATTAACATTAACTAGCTAATAAATTGCCACATGTCCATGTGATATTATTTATCAAATTCATATTATTGAGAACAACTAAATATTAAGTTATTTATAAGTGTTACATAATATTTTGATGTATGACTGTGTGTGTGTTTAATCTGTAAACTCCATAGAAATGGTAAACATTCTACATTTACATAATATTAACTTTTTCATAAATTACACTGCCATCAGGGTGGAACTAAATTAACAGTTACAATTTTGTAAATTGCATAAGGATCGCATTGAAATATTTGATTGTTGAGAGGCTATTTGTTTTTCAATAATTATAATATGCACTGATCAATACACTATACAATAATATATAACTTGATCCATCCTCCGCTCTTGTATTTATTCGCTTACAAATTATTTATTATAACCGTCATCTCGATATTCGAAACGTTCGAAACGTAGCTCGTCGTGTGTGGCCCGTAGATGTTAACAAGAAGCGTGTGCGATATCATTATTAATGCATAGTTATACGTAACCATAACAATAGTTAAAAATTACCTACACGGCGGTGGAAGTGACAATTACAATTTGAATCACCGCGACATGTAAATTTCTAGCACATCAGAGATCAGCGTTGAAATGGTCAATCGGCGTTAGTAAGCAGCGGCTAAATTGTACAAGTGAAATTAATAGGTATGCCATATATAACAGGCAACTGTTTAATTTTCACATTAATTAAAAACCAACGGAAAAATATTTTTTTTTCCACAATTACACTGAAAAACAGGCAATTGTTTGATTTTCACATGAATTTAACACCGACCGACAAAAAATTTGATTTCTTTCAATATTATTTTTTTCTGAATTTCACTCAAAAACAAGGCAATTGTTTGATTTATTTTTTCTCTTAATTTCACTCAAAAACAAGGCAATTGTTTGATTTTCACATGAATTTAACACCGACCGACAAAAAGTTTGATTTCTTTCATTTTTTTTTTCCGAATTTCACTCAAAAACAAGGCAATTAAGGATATTGGCTATAGTCTAAATTATAACAAGTTGGCAATGATCACTAACCCTCTCAGGCAATTATTTATATTCTGCTCCGTTGACATTTCAGGTTTGGAAACATACTGGATGTATGATGCTGCCGCTCAAAAGCTGTTATGTTTGCCCGCCCGCCGCTGATTGCTTTCGTCTATTTTAACATGGTAAGTGTCAAAAGCAAATTTTATATATAGTATAATATATTCATAGTCTTCTTTGGCCAAACAAAAATCCATTTACCAGTGGAACAATCGATTTTATTTTTTCCATAATAGAAATAGGGGACCACCGTGTCTGTCTGTCTGTCTGACCTTTGAAGGGCAGCCATGTTTGGAACTGTAATGTGTAGCCGTAAATTTTCACAAAAGTCTCACCAAGCGTCTGAAACGAAAATAAGAGATAAATTACCTACGTTAATAGATTGCTAATACATTTCAAACGCAGATTGGTGGGTTGCTGAAACCTTTAAAAAGCTGACTGTTTGTCAACACTGTTATCAAGTTAATTAACATTAACTAGCTAATAAATTGCCACATGTCCATGTGATATTATTTATCAAATTCATATTATTGAGAACAACTAAATATTAAGTTATTTATAAGTGTTACATAATATTTTGATGTATGACTGTGTGTGTGTTTAATCTGTAAACTCCATAGAAATGGTAAACATTCTACATTTACATAATATTAACTTTTTCATAAATTACACTGCCATCAGGGTGGAACTAAATTAACAGTTACAATTTTGTAAATTGCATAAGGATCGCATTGAAATATTTGATTGTTGAGAGGCTATTTGTTTTTCAATAATTATAATATGCACTGATCAATACACTATACAATAATATATAACTTGATCCATCCTCCGCTCTTGTATTTATTCGCTTACAAATTATTTATTATAACCGTCATCTCGATATTCGAAACGTTCGAAACGTAGCTCGTCGTGTGTGGCCCGTAAATGTAAACAAGAAGCGTGTGCGATATCATTATTAATGCATAGTTATACGTACAAAAACAAGGCAATTGTTTGATTTTCACATGAATTTAACACCGACCGACAAAAAGTTTGTTTTCTTTCAATATTTTTTTTTTCTGAATTTCACTCAAAAACAAGGCAATTGTTCGATTTTTTTTTTCTCTTTATTTCACTCCAAAACAAGGCAACTGTTTGATTTTCACATGAATTTAACACCGACCGACAAAAAGTTTGATTTCTTTCAATTTTTTTTTTCTGAATTTCACTCAAAAACAAGGCAATTGTGTGATTTTTTTTTTCTCTTAATTTCACTCAAAAACAAGGCAATTGTTTGATTTTCACATGAATTTAACACCGACCGACAAAAAGTTTGATTTCTTTCAATATTTTTTTTTTCTGAATTTCACTCAAAAACAAGGCAATTGTTTGATTTTTTTTTTCTCTTAATTTAACTCAAAAACAAGGCAATTGTTTGATTTTCACATGAATTTAACACCGACCGACAAAAAGTTTGTTATCTTTCAATATTTTTTTTTTCTGAATTTGACTCAAAAACAAGGCAATTGTTTGATTTTTTTTTCTCTTAATTTCACTCAAAAACAAGGCAATTGTTTGATTTTCACATGAATTTAACACCGACCGACAAAAAGTTTGATTTCTTTCAATTTTTTTTTTTCTGAATTTCACTCAAAAACAAGGCAATTGTGTGATTTTTTTTTCTCTTAATTTCACTCAAAACAAGGCAATTGTTTGATTTTCACATGAATTTAACACAGACCGACAAAAAGTTTGTTTTCTTTCAATATTTTTTTTTTTCTGAATTTCACTCAAAAACAAGGCAATTGTTTGATTTTTTTTTTCTCTTAATTTCACTCAAAAACAAGGCAATTGTTTGATTTTTTTTTCTCTTAATTTCACTCAAAAACAAGGCAATTGTTTGATTTTCACATGAATTTAACACCAACCGACAAAAAGTTTGATTTCTTTCATTTTTTTTTTTCTGAATTTCACTCAAAAACAAGGCAATTGTTTGATTTTCACATGAATTTAACACCGACCGACAAAAAGTTTGATTTCTTTCAATATTTTTTTTTTCTGAATTTCACTCAAAAACACGGCAATTAAGGATATTGGCTATAGCCTAAATTATAACAAGTTGGCAATGATCACTAACCCTCTCAGGCAATTATTTATATTCTGCTCCGTTGACATTTCAGGTTTGGATACATACTGGATGTATGATGCTGCCGCTCAAAAGCTGTTATGTTTGCCCGCCCGCCGCTGATTGCTTTCGTCTATTTTAACATGGTAAGTGTCAAAAGCAAATTTTATATATAGTATAATATATTCATAGTCTTCTTTGGCCAAACATAAATCCATTTACCAGTGGAACAATCGATTTTATTTGTTCCATAATAGAAATAGGGGACCACCGTGTCTGTCTGTCTGTCTGACCTTTGAAGGGCAGCCATGTTTGGAACTGTAATGTGTAGCCGTAAATTTTCACAAAAGTCTCACCAAGTGTCTGAAACGAAAATAAGCGATAAATTACCTACGTTAATAGATTGCTAATACATTTCAAACGCAGATTGGTGGGTTGCTGAAACCTTTAAAAAGCTGACTGTTTGTCAACACTGTTATCAAGTTAATTAACATTAACTAGCTAATAAATTGCCACATGTCCATGTGATTTTATTTATCAAATTCATATTATTGAGAACAACTAAATATTAAGTTATGTATAAGTGTAACATAATATTTTGATATATGACTGTGTGTGTGTTTAATCTGTAAACTCCATAGAAATGGTAAACATTCTACATTTACATAATATTAACTTTTTCATAAATTACACTGCCATCAGGGTGGAACTAAATTAACAGTTACAATTTTGTAAATTGCATAAGGATCGCATTGAAATATTTGATTGTTGAGAGGCTATTTGTTTTTCAATAATTATAATATGCACTGATCAATACACTATACAATAATATATAACTTGATCCATCCTCCGCTCTTGTATTTATTCGCTTACAAATTATTTATTATAACCGTCATCTCGATATTCGAAACGTTCGAAACGTAGCTCGTCGTGTGCGGCCCGTAAATGTAAACAAGAAGCGTGTGCGATATCATTATTAATGCATAGTTATACGTACAAAAACAAGGCAATTGTTTGATTTTTTTTTCTCTTAATTTCACTCAAAAACAAGGCAATTGTTTGATTTTCACATGAATTTAACACCGACCGACAAAAAGTTTGTTTTCTTTCAATATTTTTTTTTCTGAATTTCACTCAAAAACAAGGCAATTGTTCGATTTTTTTTTTCTCTTAATTTCACTCCAAAACAAGGCAATTGTTTGATTTTCACATGAATTTAACACCGACCGACAAAATGTTTGATTTCTTTCAATTTTTTTTTTCTGAATTTCACTCAAAAACAAGGCAATTGTTTGATTTTTTTTCTCTTAATTTCACTCAAAAACAAGGCAATTGTTTGATTTTCACATGAATTTAACACCGATTGACAAAAAGTTTGATTTCTTTCAATATTTTTTTTTTCTGAATTTCACTCAAAAACAAGGCAATTGTTCGACTTTTTTTTTCTCTTAATTTCACTCAAAAACAAGGCAATTGTTTGATTTTCACATGAATTTAACACCGACCGACAAAAAGTTTGATTTCTTTCAATATTTTTTTTTTCTGAATTTCACTCAAAAACAAGGCAATTGTTTGATTTTTTTTTTCTCTTAATTTCACTTAAAAACAAAGCAATTGTTTGATTTTCACATGAATTTAACACCGACCGACAAAAAGTTTGATTTCTTTCATTTTTTTTTTTCTGAATTTCACTCAAAAACAAGGCAATTGTTTGATTTTTTTTTCTCTTAATTTCACTCAAAAACAAGGCAATTGTTTGATTTTCACATGAATTTAACACCGACCGACAAAAAGTTTGATTTCTTTCAATATTTTTTTTTTCTGAATTTCACTCAAAATCAAGGCAATTGTTTGATTTTTTTTTTCTCTTAATTTCACTCAAAAACAAGGCAATTGTTTGATTTTTTTTTTCTCTTAATTTCACTCAAAAACAAGGCAATTAAGGATATTGGCTATAGTCTAAATTATAACAAGTTGGCAATGATCACTAACCATCTCACGCAATTATTTATATTCTGCTCCGTTGACATTTCAGGTTTGGATAGATACTGGATGTATGATGCTGCCGATCTAAAGCTGTTATGTTTGCCCGCCCGCCGCTGATTGCTTTCGTCTATTTTAACATGGTAAGTGTCAAAAGCAAATTTTATATATAGTATAATATATTCATAGTCTTCTTTGGCCAAACAAAAATCCATTTACCAGTGGAACAATCGATTTTATTTGTTCCATAATAGAAATAGGGGACCACCGTGTCTGTCTGTCTGTCTGACCTTTGAAGGGCAGCCATGTTTGGAACTGTAATGTGTAGCCGAAGTGAAATTTTCACAAAAGTCTCACCAAGTGTCTGAAACGAAAATTAGCGATAAATTACCTACGTTAATAGATTGCTAATACATTTTCAAACGCAGATTGGTGGGTTGCTGAAACCTTCAAAAACTGACTGTTTGTCAACACTGTTATCAAGTTAATTAACATTAACTAGCTAATAAATTGCCACATGTCCATGTGATATTATTAATCAAATTCATATTATTGAGAACAACTAATTATCAAGTTATGTATAAGTGTTACATAATATTTTGATAAATGACTGTGTGTGTGTTTAATCTGTAAACTCCATAGAAATGGTAAACATTCTACATTTACATAATATTAACTTTTTCATAAATTACACTGCCATCAGTGTGGAACTAAATTAACAGTTACAATTTTGTAAATTGCATAAGGATCGCATTGAAATATTTGATTGTTGAGAGGCTATTTGTTTTTCAATAATTATAATATGCACTGATCAATACACTATACAATAATATATAACTTGATCCATCCTCCGCTCTTGTATTTATTCGCTTACAAATTATTTATTATAACCGTCATCTCGATATTCGAAACGTTCGAAACGTAGCTCGTCGTGTGTGGCCCGTAAATGTAAACAAGAAGCGTGTGCGATATCATTATTAATGCATAGTTATACGTACAAAAACAAGGCAATTGTTTGATTTTTTTTTCTCTTAATTTCACTCAAAAACAAGGCAATTGTTTGATTTTCACATGAATTTAACACCGACCGACAAAAAGTTTGTTTTCTTTCAATATTTTTTTTTTCTGAATTTCACTCAAAAACAAGGCAATTGTTTTGTGAGTCGATGTAATTAAACAAAATACTATGAACTATATACAACACTACAGCTACTACAATAAAAGCATTTAGACACCTATAGGCAATTGTTTGATTTTTTTTCTCTTAATTTCACTCAAAAACAAGGCAATTGTTTGATTTTCACATGAATTTAACACCGATTGACAAAAAGTTTGATTTCTTTCAATATTTTTTTTTTCTGAATTTCACTCAAAAACAAGGCAATTGTTCGACTTTTTTTTTCTCTTAATTCCACTCAAAAACAAGGCAATTGTTTGATTTTCACATGAATTTAACACCGACCGACAAAAAGTTTGATTTCTTTCAATATTTTTTTTTTCGGAATTTCACTCAAAAACAAGGCAATTGTTTGATTTTTTTTTTCTCTTAATTTCACTTAAAAACAAAGCAATTGTTTGGTTTTCACATGAATTTAACACCGACCGACAAAAAGTTTGATTTCTTTCATTTTTTTTTTTCTGAATTTCACTCAAAAACAAGGCAATTGTTTGATTTTCACATGAATTTAACACCGACCGACAAAAAGTTTGATTTCTTTCAATATTTTTTTTTTCTGAATTTCACTCAAAATCAAGGCAATTGTTTGATTTTTTTTTCCTCTTAATTTCACTCAAAAACAAGGCAATTGTTTGATTTTTTTTTTCTCTTAATTTCACTCAAAAACAAGGCAAATAGGGATATTGGCTATAGTCTAAATTATAACAAGTTGGCAATGATCACTAACCATCTCACGCAATTATTTATATTCTGCTCCGTTGACATTTCAGGTTTGGATAGATACTGGATGTATGATGCTGCCGATCTAAAGCTGTTATGTTTGCCCGCCCGCCGCTGATTGCTTTCGTCTATTTTAACATGGTAAGTGTCAAAAGCAAATTTTATATATAGTATAATATATTCATAGTCTTCTTTGGCCAAACAAAAATCCATTTACCAGTGGAACAATCGATTTTATTTGTTCCATAATATAAATAGGGGACCACCGTGTCTGTCTGTCTGTCTGACCTTTGAAGGGCAGCCATGTTTGGAACTGTAATGTGTAGCCGAAGTGAAATTTTCACAAAAGTCTCACCAAGTGTCTGAAACGAAAATTAGCGATAAATTACCTACGTTAATAGATTGCTAATACATTTTCAAACGCAGATTGGTGGGTTGCTGAAACCTTCAAAAACTGACTGTTTGTCAACACTGTTATCAAGTTAATTAACATTAACTAGCTAATAAATTGCCACATGTCCATGTGATATTATTAATCAAATTCATATTATTGAGAACAACTAATTATCAAGTTATGTATAAGTGTTACATAATATTTTGATAAATGACTGTGTGTGTGTTTAATCTGTAAACTCCATAGAAATGGTAAACATTCTACATTTACATAATATTAACTTTTTCATAAATTACACTGCCATCAGTGTGGAACTAAATTAACAGTTACAATTTTGTAAATTGCATAAGGATCGCATTGAAATATTTGATTGTTGAGAGGCTATTTGTTTTTCAATAATTATAATATGCACTGATCAATACACTATACAATAATATATAACTTGATCCATCCTCCGCTCTTGTATTTATTCGCTTACAAATTATTTATTATAACCGTCATCTCGATATTCGAAACGTTCGAAACGTAGCTCGTCGTGTGTGGCCCGTAAATGTAAACAAGAAGCGTGTGCGATATCATTATTAATGCATAGTTATACGTACAAAAACAAGGCAATTGTTTGATTTTTTTTTCTCTTAATTTCACTCAAAAACAAGGCAATTGTTTGATTTTCACATGAATTTAACACCGACCGACAAAAAGTTTGTTTTCTTTCAATATTTTTTTTTTCTGAATTTCACTCAAAAACAAGGCAATTGTTTGATTTTTTTTCTCTTAATTTCACTCAAAAACAAGGCAATTGTTTGATTTTCACATGAATTTAACACCGATTGACAAAAAGTTTGATTTCTTTCAATATTTTTTTTTTCTGAATTTCACTCAAAAACAAGGCAATTGTTCGACTTTTTTTTTCTCTTAATTCCACTCAAAAACAAGGCAATTGTTTGATTTTCACATGAATTTAACACCGACCGACAAAAAGTTTGATTTCTTTCAATATTTTTTTTTTCTGAATTTCACTCAAAAACAAGGCAATTGTTTGATTTTTTTTTTCTCTTAATTTCACTTAAAAACAAAGCAATTGTTTGGTTTTCACATGAATTTAACACCGACCGACAAAAAGTTTGATTTCTTTCATTTTTTTTTTTCTGAATTTCACTCAAAAACAAGGCAATTGTTTGATTTTCACATGAATTTAACACCGACCGACAAAAAGTTTGATTTCTTTCAATATTTTTTTTTTCTGAATTTCACTCAAAATCAAGGCAATTGTTTGATTTTTTTTTCTCTTAATTTCACTCAAAAACAAGGCAATTGTTTGATTTTTTTTTTCTCTTAATTTCACTCAAAAACAAGGCAATTAAGGATATTGGCTATAGTCTAAATTATAACAAGTTGGCAATGATCACTAACCATCTCACGCAATTATTTATATTCTGCTCCGTTGACATTTCAGGTTTGGATAGATACTGGATGTATGATGCTGCCGATCTAAAGCTGTTATGTTTGCCCGCCCGCCGCTGATTGCTTTCGTCTATTTTAACATGGTAAGTGTCAAAAGCAAATTTTATATATAGTATAATATATTCATAGTCTTCTTTGGCCAAACAAAAATCCATTTACCAGTGGAACAATCGATTTTATTTGTTCCATAATAGAAATAGGGGACCACCGTGTCTGTCTGTCTGTCTGACCTTTGAAGGGCAGCCATGTTTGGAACTGTAATGTGTAGCCGAAGTGAAATTTTCACAAAAGTCTCACCAAGTGTCTGAAACGAAAATTAGCGATAAATTACCTACGTTAATAGATTGCTAATACATTTTCAAACGCAGATTGGTGGGTTGCTGAAACCTTCAAAAACTGACTGTTTGTCAACACTGTTATCAAGTTAATTAACATTAACTAGCTAATAAATTGCCATATGTCCATGTGATATTATTTATCAAATTCATATTATTGAGAACAACTAAATATTAAGTTATTTATAAGTGTTACATAATATTTTGATGTATGACTGTGTGTGTGTTTAATCTGTAAACTCCATAGAAATGGTAAACATTCTACATTTACATAATATTAACTTTTTCATAAATTACACTGCCATCAGGGTGGAACTAAATTAACAGTAACAATTTTGTAAATTGCATAAGGATCGCATTGAAATATTTGATTGTTGAAAGGCTATTTGTTTTTCAATAATAATAATATGCACTGATCAATACACTATACAATAATATATAACTTGATCCATCCTCCGCTCTTGTATTTATTCGCTTACAAATTATTTATTATAACCGTCATCTCGATATTCGAAACGTTCGAAACGTAGGTCGTCGTGTGTGGCCCGTAAATGTAAACCAGAAGCGTGTGCGATATCATTATTAATGCATAGTTATACGTAACCATAACAATAGTTAAAAATTACCTCCATGGCGGTGGAAGTGACAATTACAATTTGAATCACCGCGACATGTAAATTTGTAGCACATCAGACATCAGCGTTGAAATGGTCAATCGGCGTTAGTAAGCAACGGCTAAATTGTACAAGTGAAATTAATAGGTATGCCATATATAACAGGCAACTGTTTAATTTTCACATTAATTAAAAACCAACGGACAATATTTTTTTTTCCATAATTACACTGAAAAACAGGCAATTGTTTGATTTTCAAATGAATTTAACACCGACCGACAAAAAATTGGATTACTTTCAATTTTTTTTTTCTGAATTTCACTCAAAAACAAGGCAATTGTTTGATTTTTTTTTCTCTTAATTTCACTCATAAACAAGGCAATTGTTTGATTTTCACATGAATTTAACACCGACCGACAAAAAGTTTGATTTCTTTCATTTTTTTTTCCAAATTTCACTCAATAACCAGGCAATTGTTTGATTTTTTTTTCTCTTAATTTCACTCAAAAACAAGGCAATTGTTTGATTTTCACATGAATTTAACACCGACCGACAAAAAAATTGATTTCTTTAAATTTTTTTTTTTCTGATTTTCACTCAAAAACAAGGCAATTGTTTGATTTTCACATGAATTTAACACCGACCGACAAAAAGTTTGATTTCTTTCAATATTTTTTTTTCTGAATTTCACTCAAAAACAAGGCAATTGTTTTTTTTTTCTCATAATTTCACTCAATAACAAGACAATTGTATGATTTTCACATGAATTTAACACCGACCGACAAAAAGTTTGATTTCTTTCAATTTTTTTTTCTAAATTTCACTCAATAACCAGGCAATTGTTTCATTTTTTTTTCTGAATTTCACTCAAAAACAAGGCAAATGTTTGATTTTTTTTTTCTCATTATTTCACTCAAAAACAAGGCAATTGTTTGATTTTCACATGAATTTAACACCGACTGACAAAAAGTTTGATTTCTTTCAATATTTTTTTTTTCTGAATTTCACTCAAAAACACGGCAATTAAGGATATTGGCTATAGCCTCAATTATAACAAGTTGGCAATGATCACTAACCCTCTCAGGCAATTATTTATATTCTGCTCCGTTGACATTTCAGGTTTGGATACATACTGGATGTATGATGCTGCCGCTCAAAAGCTGTTATGTTTGCCCGCCCGCCGCTGATTGCTTTCGTCTATTTTAACATGGTAAGTGTCAAAAGCAAATTTTATATATAGTATAATATATTCATAGTCTTCTTTGGCCAAACAAAAATCCATTTACCAGTGGAACAATCGATTTTATTTGTTCCATAATAGAAATAGGGGACCACCGTGTCTGTCTGTCTGTCTGACCTTTGAAGGGCAGCCATGTTTGGAACTGTAATGTGTAGCCGTAAATTTTCACAAAAGTCTCACCAAGTGTCTGAAACGAAAATAAGCGATAAATTACCTACGTTAATAGATTGCTAATACATTTCAAACGCAGATTGGTGGATTGCTGAAACCTTTAAAAAGCTGACTGTTTGTCAACACTGTTATCAAGTTAATTAACATTAACTAGCTAATAAATTGCCACACGTCCATGTGATATTATTTATCAAATTCATATTATTGAGAACAACTAATTATAAAGTTATGTATAAGTGTTACATAATATTTTGATATATGACTGTGTGTGTGTTTAATCGGTTAACTCCATAGAAATGGTAAACATTCTACATTTACATAATATTAACTTTTTCATAAATTACACTGCCATCAGGGTGGAACTAAATTAACAGTTACAATTTTGTAAATTGCATAAGGATCGCATTGAAATATTTGATTGTTGAGAGGCTATTTGTTTTTCAATAATTATAATATGCATGATCAATACACTATACAATAATATATAACTTGATCCATCCTTCGCTCTTGTATTTATTCGCTTACAAATTATTTATTATAACCGTCATCTCGATATTCGAAACGTTCGAAACGTAGCTCGTCGTGTGTGGCCCGTAAATGTAAACAAGAAGCGTGTGCGATATCATTATTAATGCATAGTTATACGTACAAAAACAAGGCAATTGTTTGATTTTTTTTTCTCTTAATTTCACTCAAAAACAAGGCAATTGTTTGATTTTCACATGAATTTAACACCGACCGACAAAAAGTGTGTTTTCTTTCAATATTTTTTTTTTTTTTAATTTCACTCAAAAACAAGGCAATTGTTCGATTTTTTTTTCTCTTAATTTCACTCCAAAACAAGGCAATTGTTTGATTTTCACATGAATTTAACACCGACCGACAAAAAGTTTGATTTCTTTCAATTTTTTTTTTCTGATTTTCACTCAAAAACAAGGCAATTGTTTGATTTTTTTTTTCTCTTAATTTCACTCAATAACAAGGCAATTGTTTGATTTTCACATGAATTTAACACCGACCGACAAAAAGTTTGATTTCTTTCAATATTTTTTTTTTCTGAATTTCACTCAAAAACAAGGCAATTGTTTATTTTTTCTCTTAATTTCACTCAATAACAAGATTGTTTGATTTTCACATGAATTTAACACCGACCGACAAAAAGTTTGATTTCTTTCAATTTTTTTTTCTAAATTTCACTCAATAACCAGGCAATTGTTTGATTTTTTTTTTTTCTGAATTTCACTCAAAAACAAGGCAAATGTTTGATTTTTTTTTTCTCTTAATTTCACTCAAAAACAAGGCAATTGTTTGATTTTCACATGAATTTAACACCGACCGACAAAAAGTTTGATTTCTTTCAATATTTTTTTTTTCTGAATTTCACTCAAAAACAAGGCAATAGTTTGTTTTTTTTTTTTCTCTTAATTTCACTTAAAAACAAAGCAATTGTTTGGTTTTCACATGAATTTAACACCGACCGACAAAAAGTTTGATTTCTTTCATTTTTTTTTTTCTGAATTTCACTCAAATTCAAGGCAATTGTTTGATTTTTTTTTCTCTTACTTTCACTCAATAACCAGGCAATTGTTTGATTTTTTTTTTCTCTTAATTTCACTCAAAAACAAGGCAATTGTTTGATTTTCACATGAATTTAACACCGACCGACAAAAAAATTGATTTCTTTAAATTTTTTTTTTTCTGATTTTCACTCAAAAACAAGGCAATTGTTTGATTTTTTTTTCTCTTAATTTCACTCAAAAACAAGGCAATTGTTTGATTTTCACATGAATTTAACACCGACCGACAAAAAGTTTGATTTCTTTCAATTATTTTTTTTTTCTGAATTTCACTCAAAAACAAGGCAATTGTTTTTTTTTTCTCTTAATTTCACTCAATAACAAGACAATTGTTTGATTTTCACATGAATTTAACACCGACCGACAAAAAGTTTGATTTCTTTCAATTTTTTTTTCTAAATTTCACTCAATAACCAGGCAATTGTTTGATTTTTTTTTTCTGAATTTCACTCAAAAACAAGGCAAATGTTTGATTTTTTTTTTCTCATTACTTCACTCAAAAACAAGGCAATTGTTTGATTTTCACATGAATTTAACACCGACTGACAAAAAGTTTGATTTCTTTCAATATTTTTTTTTTCTGAATTTCACTCAAAAACACGGCAATTAAGGATATTGGCTATAGCCTAAATTATAACAAGTTGGCAATGATCACTAACCCTCTCAGGCAATTATTTATATTCTGCTCCGTTGACATTTCAGGTTTGGATACATACTGGATGTATGATGCTGCCGCTCAAAAGCTGTTATGTTTGCCCGCCCGCCGCTGATTGCTTTCGTCTATTTTAACATGGTAAGTGTCAAAAGCAAATTTTATATATAGTATAATATATTCATAGTCTTCTTTGGCCAAACAAAAATCCATTTACCAGTGGAACAATCGATTTTATTTGTTCCATAATAGAAATAGGGGACCACCGTGTCTGTCTGTCTGTCTGACCTTTGAAGGGCAGCCATGTTTGGAACTGTAATGTGTAGCCGTAAATTTTCACAAAAGTCTCACCAAGTGTCTGAAACGAAAATAAGCGATAAATTACCTACGTTAATAGATTGCTAATACATTTCAAACGCAGATTGGTGGGTTGCTGAAACCTTTAAAAAGCTGACTGTTTGTCAACACTGTTATCAAGTTAATTAACATTAACTAGCTAATAAATTGCCACACGTCCATGTGATATTATTTATCAAATTCATATTATTGAGAACAACTAATTATAAAGTTATGTATAAGTGTTACATAATATTTTGATATATGACTGTGTGTGTGTTTAATCTGTTAACTCCATAGAAATGGTAAACATTCTACATTTACATAATATTAACTTTTTCATAAATTACACTGCCATCAGGGTGGAACTAAATTAACAGTTACAATTTTGTAAATTGCATAAGGATCGCATTGAAATATTTGATTGTTGAGAGGCTATTTGTTTTTCAATAATTATAATATGCATGATCAATACACTATACAATAATATATAACTTGATCCATCCTCCGCTCTTGTATTTATTCGCTTACAAATTATTTATTATAACCGTCATCTCGATATTCGAAACGTTCGAAACGTAGCTCGTCGTGTGTGGCCCGTAAATGTAAACAAGAAGCGTGTGCGATATCATTATTAATGCATAGTTATACGTACAAAAACAAGGCAATTGTTTGATTTTCACATGAATTTAACACCGACCGACAAAAAGTTTGTTTTCTTTCAATATTTTTTTTTTTTTGAATTTCACTCAAAAACAAGGCAATTGTTCGATTTTTTTTTCTCTTAATTTCACTCCAAAACAAGGCAATTGTTTGATTTTTACATGAATTTAACACCGACCGACAAAAAGTTTGATTTCTTTCAATTTTTTTTTTCTGAATTTCACTCAAAAACAAGGCTATTGTGTGATTATTTTTTTCTCTTAATTTCACTCAAAAACAAGGCAATTGTTTGATTTTCACATGAATTTACCACCGACCGACAAAAAGTTTGATTTCTTTAATTTTTTTTTTTCTGAATTTCACTCAAAAACAAGGCAATTGTTTGATTTTTTTTTCTCTTAATTTCACTCAAAAACAAGGCAATTGTTTGATTTTCACATGAATTTAACACCGACCGACAAAAAGTTTGATTTCTTTCAATATTTTTTTTTTCTGAATTTCACTCAAATTCAAGGCAATTGTTTGATTATTTTTTTCTCTGAATTTCACTCAAAAACAAGGCAATTGTTTGATTTTTTTTTTCTCTTAATTTCACTCAAAAACAAGGCAATTGTTTGATTTTCACATGAATTTAACACCGACCGACAAAAAGTTTGATTTCTTTCAATTTTTTTTTTTTTCTGAATTTCACTCAAAAACAAGGCAATTAAGGATATTGGCTATAGTCTTAATTATAACAAGTTGGCAATGATCACTAACCATCTCACGCAATAATTTATATTCTGCTCCGTTGACATTTTAGGTTTGGATAGATACTGAATGTACGATGCTGCCGATCAAAAGCTGTTATGTTTGCCCGCCCGCCGCTGATTGCTTTCGTCTTTTTTAACATGGTAAGTGTCAAAAGCAAATTTTATATATAGTATAATATATTCATAGTCTTCTTTGGCCAAACAAAAATCCATTTACCAGTGGAACAATCGATTTTATTTGTTCCATAATAGAAATAGGGGACCACCGTGTCTGTCTGTCTGTCTGACCTTTGAAGGGCAGCCATGTTTGGAACTGTAATGTGTAGCCGAAGTGAAATTTTCACAAAAGTCTCACCAAGTGTCTGAAACGAAAATTAGCGATAAATTACCTACGTTAATAGATTGCTAATACATTTTCAAACGCAGATTGGTGGGTTGCTGAAACCTTCAAAAACTGACTGTTTGTCAACACTGTTATCAAGTTAATTAACATTAACTAGCTAATAAATTGCCACATGTCCATGTGATATTATTAATCAAATTCATATTATTGAGAACAACTAATTATCAAGTTATGTATAAGTGTTACATAATATTTTGATATATGACTGTGTGTGTGTTTAATCTGTAAACTCCATAGAAATGGTAAACATTCTACATTTACATAATATTAACTTTTTCATAAATTACACTGCCATCAGGGTGGAACTAAATTAACAGTTACAATTTTGTAAATTGCATAAGGATCGCATTGAAATATTTGATTGTTGAAAGGCTATTTGTTTTTCAATAATTATAATATGCACTGATCAATACACTATACAATAATATATAACTTGATCCATCCTCCGCTCTTGTATTTATTCGCTTACAAATTATTTATTATAACCGTCATCTCGATATTCGAAACGTTCGAAACGTAGGTCGTCGTGTGTGGCCCGTAAATGTAAACCAGAAGCGTGTTCGATATCATTATTAATGCATAGTTATACGTAACCATAACAATAGTTAAAAATTACCTCCACGGCGGTGGAAGTGACAATTACAATTTGAATCACCGCGACATGTAAATTTGTAGCACATCAGAGATCAGCGTTGAAATGGTCAATCGGCGTTAGTAAGCAACGGCTAAATTGTACAAGTGAAATTAATAGGTATGCCATATATAACAAGCAACTGTTTAATTTTCACATTAATTAAAAACCAACGGACAATATATTTTTTTCCATAATTACACTGAAAAACAGGCAATTGTTTGAATTTCAAATGAATTTAACACCGACCGACAAAAAATTTGATTTCTTTTAATTTTTTTTTTCTGAATTTCACTCAAAAATAAGGCAATTGTTTGATTTTTTTTTTCTCTTAATTTCACTCAAAAACAAGGCAATTGTTTGATTTTCACATGAATTTAACACCGACCGACAAAAAGTTTGATTTCTTTCATTTTTTTTCCAAATTTCACTCAATAACCAGGCAATTGTTTGATTTTTTTTTTCTCTTAATTTCACTCAAAAACAAGGCAATTGTTTGATTTTCACATGAATTTAACACCGACCGACAAAAAGATTGATTTCTTTCAATTTTTTTTTTCTGATTTTCACTCAAAAACAAGGCAATTGTTTGATTTTTTTTTTCTCTTAATTTCACTCAATAACAAGGCAATTGTTTGATTTTCACATGAATTTAACACCGACCGACAAAAAGTTTGATTTCTTTCAATATTTTTTTTTTCTGAATTTCACTCAAAAACAAGGCAATTGTTTTTTTTTTCTCTTAATTTCACTCAATAACAAGACAATTGTTTGATTTTCACATGAATTTAACACCGACCGACAAAAAGTTTGATTTCTTTCAATTTTTTTTTCTAAATTTCACTCAATAACCAGGCAATTGTTTGATTTTTTTTTTTTCTGAATTTCACTCAAAAACAAGGCAAATGTTTGATTTTTTTTTTCTCATAATTTCACTCAAAAACAAGGCAATTGTTTGATTTTCACATGAATTTAACACCGACCGACAAAAAGTTTGATTTCTTTCAATATTTTTTTTTTCTGAATTTCACTCAAAAACACGGCAATTAAGGATATTGGCTATAGCCTAAATTATAACAAGTTGGCAATGATCACTAACCCTCTCAGGCAATTATTTATATTCTGCTCCGTTGACATTTCAGGTTTGGATACATACTGGATGTATGATGCTGCCGCTCAACAGCTGTTATGTTTGCCCGCCCGCCGCTGATTGCTTTCGTCTATTTTAACATGGTAAGTGTCAAAAGCAAATTTTATATATAGTATAATATATTCATAGTCTTCTTTGGCCAAACAAAAATCCATTTACCAGTGGAACAATCGATTTTATTTGTTCCATAATAGTAATAGGGGACCACCGTGTCTGTCTGTCTGTCTGACCTTTAAAGGGCAGCCATGTTTGGAACTGTAATGTGTAGCCGAAGTGAAATTTTCACAAAAGTCTCACCAAGTGTCTGAAACGAAAATTAGCGATAAATTACCTACGTTAATAGATTGCTAATACATTTTCAAACGCAGATTGGTGGGTTGCTGAAACCTTCAAAAACTGACTGTTTGTCAACACTGTTACCAAGTTAATTAACATTAACTAGCTAATAAATTGTTTCTTTTTTCTTTTTCGGCGGTAGGTGTGAAAAAAGTAACAACTGTTTTAAAAAGCTCATTTATATTTTATTAATTAAAATTAGATACATCTGAATTTTACATGAAAGTGTGTAATTGTTAGACACCTCACCTGCCAGTTTGTGTTATCCTGCATAAGTAACTACAACAGCTCACCCCAATCCAACAGCAAGGATTTATCACCTCAACTCCACTTATAACCTACAATATGGAAAACATTCCCACAGAATTATCGATAAGTGAGCTCACTGCAACTTTTCTACACAGAATGGAAAGTTTTGAGGGAAAACTTGCAAAGAAAACACCAAATACTTCTCCCAGCAATGAAGAATTGGCTTCTGAATTTGCTTCCTTCAAATCGTTCATCTTGAAGTCGTTAAGAGCAATACAAACTCAGATGCAATGTATTGCTTCCAACGTGGATCAGCTTGAGATGCGAAATAGGCGAAAGTTTTTACTGATCCACGGTGTCCCTGAAGATCCTCGGGAGAATACGGCTGAAGTGGTAGTCAAGGCTATGATGGAACGGCTTAAGCAGATTCCGCTTGTAATTGAAGACGTTAGCCGATGTCACAGGTTGGGTCGTGCACTAATCGCCGGTAAGCCACGGCCAATTTTATGCAAATTTAAAGATGTTAGTATGCGCGATAAGCTGTGGTCCGCTAAAGCTGGCTTGAAGGGATCTGGCGTCACACTATCCGAGTTCCTAACAAAGGTGCGACACGACGTCTTCATGGCGGCCCGACAGCGCTTTGGTATGTCAAAGTGTTGGACGCGCCAAGGCTTTGTTTTTGTCATCGGACCGAACGGGGTTCGCCACCGTGTGAGTAGCATTGGAGATCTTGACGCGCTTCAGCCAAAGGAGGCTCCAAAACCCGCTGTTGTGCTGGAACCAGCCACGTCGAAAACACGGCGAGCAGCAGCTTCAAAAAAGTAGTTTGATTAATTTAATTTACTGGTATTTATTTCTGTCTATGTTAGTTGTAAACAATGAAGTTACCTTCTTTTAAGCAATCGATGCAATGAATACCGGTCGGATTGGATGTATTACTTTTCTATATGAATGAATCATAAAGAGAAGTAATACACCAGAAAGAATGAATGCATTGTAATGGCCATAGATTAATACCTTTTGTGTTGATTGTGTTGCGTTCCGTTTTCAATACTTTAAGCATGTTGTATATAATACTTTTTCCTGTTATTGGATTCGTCGGGTTTGTCCATTTTGTATGAGTTTAATGAGTAACGTCGTATTGTATTGATACTTGATTTGATACCATGCTTCCATTTACTGATGGTTTTTGTTTGGTAAACCTATAACTGATGAATATTTATTTTTGATTATTTTTTGTTGTTTTCTTGTTTTATCTACAGTTTCATTATGTTTATTCTGTTGAAGACATGTAAATATTAAGTTGATTGTAAATACTGCTGTTATATATAACACAACTGGCAGGTGGATAATTCACTTGGTAGTAAATTGTTTTTTTTTATTAACTATATTTAACGTTTTTTTTTTTTTATTTTTATATAATTCTTTATTTATTTATTTAAATATTTATATATACTTATATATAATACATACTATTTTATCAGATAATGTCTAATGTCAGCAGCGACACTGAATATGTATCACTTTCTTCTTCCTCAGACGATAGTTTCAGCAGTATCCCCAATCTTTCAACCACATTAGAGTCACTTTTCTGCACAGTACCTAAAAATTTTAATGTTTTACACATAAATGCACAAAGTGTTCCAGCTCATTACTCCGATATGCTAGCGTCATTTGAGCATAAAAATATACACGCCATTCTAGTGTCAGAATCTTGGTTAAAACCATGTCTCGCTACGTCACTGTATACATTACCTGGCTTCAAATTAATTCGCAATGACCGCATTGGCAGCAGAGGTGGTGGTGTTGCAATTTATCTGCGTGCACACTATCCGTTTACCATTGTTGACATGTCAGCGCAACCACCTGCTGCTGATGCCGGTGAGCATATGTTCATAGAAGTTTCCCTCTCCCATACTAAGCTACTCCTCGGAGTTTATTACAGTCACTCTTCTGATGTTGATTACTTTACCTCATTTGAGACGCTTCTTGAAGCTAACTGTCCGTCTTATGAGCACACCATAATCATGGGTGACTTTAATACATGCCTCCTAAAGAAAGACTCCCGTTCTTCTAAATTAGAATCTATCATTGTGGCTAGCAATCTGACCATCCTTCCCACAAATGCCACGCATTACTTTCCTAATTCAACACCGTCACTTCTTGACATAATGATTGTTTCTTCTTCAGATTACGTTGGCAAGCACGGTCAATGTGCGGCGGATGCTTTCTCTTTCCATGATCTGTTATATCTCTCTTATAAAATCCGTCCGCCCAAAGCTAAGCCCAAAATTCTTCTACAACGTAGTTTTGGTGGTATTGATCTTAATTGCTTACGTAACGATGCCCTTCAAATTGACTGGTCAGATGTAGTCAACGCAATCAGTATTGACGACAAAATAAAAAGCTTCAATAATACTTTGCTAAATTTGTATGACGTGCACGCTCCTCTCAGACCAGTCAAAATAAAACATCTACCTGCACCTTGGCTCACTAATGATATAAGATCGTTGATGCACAAAAAAGTTTTAGCCAAGGCACGGTACAAAATGAACTCAAGCGATGCAAACAAAATAAAATATGTAGAAAACCGTAATCTCTGCAATAGGTCTTGTAGGAATGCCTTACGCCAGCACATTCATAAATCAGTAGAAAATGAAGATCCATCCAAGGTATGGAAGTTTCTTAAAACTTTGGGAGTCGGAAAGCAACGCCATGATACGTTGCCTAATAGCATTGATATCAATAATCTCAACCAATATTTTTCAACATCTTCATCTTTTGATGCAAATACGAAAGCATCTACATTAAGCTGTCTTTCTACAGTTCCAACTCCTAGATATTCACCATTTGTTTTCCGTCAATTTACTGATAGTGATATTAAGAAGAGTATATTATCCATCTCGTCGAATGCAGTTGGTAACGATAGCATCAGTCGTAATATGATAATGCTTGTACTTGACGAAATTCTTCCTATTATTCAACATATATTGAATAAATCCATTGACAGCTGTACCTTCCCATCTATATGGAAAGAATCACAAATTATTCCTCTTCCAAAAAAGTCAAATCCCTCTTCTTACTCCGATTATCGTCCAATTTCCATCCTACCTTTCCTTTCCAAAGTTTTAGAGCGCCTCATATACCAACAACTTAGTTCTTTCCTAAATAGCAATAATCTCATGAATCCTTATCAATCCGGATTTCGTCCTGGCCACAGTACAGTATCAGCCCTAATTAAAGTCACAGACGATATTAGGTTCGGCATAGCTGATAGACAGGTGACCATTCTATCGCTACTTGACTTCAGTAATGCTTTTAATAATGTTGACTACGACTTACTACTTGGAATCCTTACCTCTCTTAATATATCTCCTACAGTAATTGAGTGGTTTCATAGTTACCTGTACGGACGCCGGCAACGTATTCGGATTGATGATACTTTTTCATCATGGCAGGTTACGACAGCAGGTGTTCCTCAGGGCGGCGTTTTATCTCCTCTACTTTTTGCCATTTTCATTAACACTATCTCTGATCAACTTACTTCTTCCTACCACTTATATGCAGATGATCTTCAAATCTATAGACATGTACACATAGACGAACTACCTGAGGCAATACGTTCCACAAACTCCGATCTTCAAAACATACTTCAGTGGAGTAAGTCTTATGGAATTAGTGTGAATCCTTTGAAGACTCAGGTTATAGTTGTCGGAAGCTCACGGATGATCTCCAAAATCGACTGGTTTTGCCTGCCACAAGTCCTATTCGATGGTGTACATTTGAAATTTAATGAACATGTAAAAAATCTTGGGATAGTCATTGATAATCAACTATCATGGGATCCTCAATTGGCAGAAACCAGTCGAAAACTATTTGCCTCAGCAGGCTCTCTTCGTAGGTTACGTAATTTTCTTCCAATCACCACAAAAACTGCGCTTGTACAATCTCTCTTACTCCCGATACTTGATTATGCTGACGCTAGCTATCTGGATCTTACCGAAGAGCAGCTTAACAAACTAGAACGTTTGCAAAATTTCTGTATTCGTTTCATATTTGGTTTACGAAAGTATGACCATGTGTCTGAATTTCGCAATAAGCTTAAGTGGTTACCCATTCGCCTTCGCCGGAACATGCATATACTATCCATTCTTTATACTATTCTTTTTTTCCCTAACACCCCTTTGTACCTCAAAAAACGTTTTGAATTTCTTTCTGACACATCTTCTAGACCCATACGTTCCACCAAATCTCTAGTTCTCAAGTTTTCTTTACCCCCTGAACAGTTTTCGGAAAAATCATTTACGGTGCAAGCTTCTCGTTTGTGGAATGCTTTGCCTTTGCCAGTTCGGCAGGCAGAATCCCTCAACTTATTTAAAAAAATGGTTAAGGAACATTACTTGTCCAGCTTGTTCACAAACTGCTAAAACCGTTGTTATATTATCTGTTAATAATAATGTTTGAATTATTTATGTAATAGGTATTATTTTAGAAAATATATATTATGTATGTTTAGTTATAACATAGATGTTTATGTTTTATAATATGTATATACTGTATTTATGTATGTATATGTATTTTATGTTTATTATATTTGATATATACAATACATATATATATATATATATATATATTATTAATTTTTGATTTCTTTGTTGCACACTACCGTTCACAAGTTTTCGTTGTCCTATCCATCCAAAGGTTGTCTGTAAGAGATTGCTTTAGCGATAAGACCGCCGATTGTATAGCCACTGTACATATTTAATTATATCTGTTTGTAAATTTACACTAACTAATTCTGTTTGTTTTATAACTTTTATAAGTTATTCATTGTGTTTGTAAATGTACTTATTTATTTTTGTTGGTATGCAATAAAGAGTATTCGTATCGTATCGTATCGTAAATTGCCACATGTCCATGTGATATTATTTATCAAATTCATATTATTGAGAACAACTAATTATTAAGTTATGTATAAGTGTTACATAATATTTTGATATATGACTGTGTGTGTGTTTAATCTGTAAACTCCATAGAAATGGTAAACATTCTACATTTACATAATATTAACTTTTTCATAAATTACACTGCCATCAGGGTGGAACTAAATTAACAGTTACAATTTTGTAAATTGCATAAGGATCGCATTGAAATATTTGATTGTTGAGAGGCTATTTGTTTTTCAATAATTATAATATGCACTGATCAATACACTATACAATAATATATAACTTGATCCATCCTCCGCTCTTGTATTTATTCGCTTACAAATTATTTATTATAACCGTCATCTCGATATTCGAAACGTTCGAAACGTAGCTCGTCGTGTGTGGCCCGTAAATGTAAACAAGAAGCGTGTGCGATATCATTATTAATGCATAGTTATACGTACAAAAACAAGGCAATTGTTTGATTTTTTTTTCTCTTAATTTCACTCAAAAACAAGGCAATTGTTTGATTTTCACATGAATTTAACACCGACCGACAAAAAGTTTGTTTTCTTTCAATATTTTTTTTTTTCTGAATTTCACTCAAAAACAAGGCAATTGTTCGATTTTTTTTTCTCTTAATTTCACTCCAAAACAAGGCAATTGTTTGATTTTCACATGAATTTAACACCGACCGACAAAAAGTTTGATTTCTTTCAATTTTTTTTTTCTGAATTTCTCTCAAAAACAAGGCAATTGTGTGATTATTTTTTTCTCTTAATTTCACTCAAAAACAAGGCAATTGTTTGATTTTCACATGAATTTACCACCGACCGACAAAAAGTTTGATTTCTTTCATTTTTTTTTTCTGAATTTCACTCAAAAACAAGGCAATTGTTTGATTTTTTTTTCTCTTAATTTCACTCAAAAACAAGGCAATTGTTTGATTTTCACATGAATTTAACACCGACCGACAAAAAGTTTGATTTCTTTCAATATTTTTTTTTTCTGAATTTCACTCAAAATCAAGGCAATTCTTTGATTATTTTTTTCTCTGAATTTCACTCAAAAACAAGGCAATTGTTTGATTTTTTTTTCTCTTAATTTCACTCAAAAACAAGGCAATTGTTTGATTTTCACATGAATTTAACACCGACCGACAAAAAGTTTGATTTCTTTCAATATTTTTTTTTTCTGAATTTCACTCAAAAACACGGCAATTAAGGATATTGGCTATAGCCTAAATTATAACAAGTTGGCAATGATCACTAACCCTCTCAGGCAATTATTTATATTCTGCTCCGTTGACATTTCAGGTTTGGATACATACTGGATGTATGATGCTGCCGCTCAACAGCTGTTATGTTTGCCCGCCCGCCGCTGATTGCTTTCGTCTATTTTAACATGGTAAGTGTCAAAAGCAAATTTTATATATAGTATAATATATTCATAGTCTTCTTTGGCCAAACAAAAATCCATTTACCAGTGGAACAATCGATTTTATTTGTTCCATAATAGTAATAGGGGACCACCGTGTCTGTCTGTCTGTCTGACCTTTAAAGGGCAGCCATGTTTGGAACTGTAATGTGTAGCCGAAGTGAAATTTTCACAAAAGTCTCACCAAGTGTCTGAAACGAAAATTAGCGATAAATTACCTACGTTAATAGATTGCTAATACATTTTCAAACGCAGATTGGTGGGTTGCTGAAACCTTCAAAAACTGACTGTTTGTCAACACTGTTACCAAGTTAATTAACATTAACTAGCTAATAAATTGTTTCTTTTTTCTTTTTCGGCGGTAGGTGTGAAAAAAGTAACAACTGTTTTAAAAAGCTCATTTATATTTTATTAATTAAAATTAGATACATCTGAATTTTACATGAAAGTGTGTAATTGTTAGACACCTCACCTGCCAGTTTGTGTTATCCTGCATAAGTAACTACAACAGCTCACCCCAATCCAACAGCAAGGATTTATCACCTCAACTCCACTTATAACCTACAATATGGAAAACATTCCCACAGAATTATCGATAAGTGAGCTCACTGCAACTTTTCTACACAGAATGGAAAGTTTTGAGGGAAAACTTGCAAAGAAAACACCAAATACTTCTCCCAGCAATGAAGAATTGGCTTCTGAATTTGCTTCCTTCAAATCGTTCATCTTGAAGTCGTTAAGAGCAATACAAACTCAGATGCAATGTATTGCTTCCAACGTGGATCAGCTTGAGATGCGAAATAGGCGAAAGTTTTTACTGATCCACGGTGTCCCTGAAGATCCTCGGGAGAATACGGCTGAAGTGGTAGTCAAGGCTATGATGGAACGGCTTAAGCAGATTCCGCTTGTAATTGAAGACGTTAGCCGATGTCACAGGTTGGGTCGTGCACTAATCGCCGGTAAGCCACGGCCAATTTTATGCAAATTTAAAGATGTTAGTATGCGCGATAAGCTGTGGTCCGCTAAAGCTGGCTTGAAGGGATCTGGCGTCACACTATCCGAGTTCCTAACAAAGGTGCGACACGACGTCTTCATGGCGGCCCGACAGCGCTTTGGTATGTCAAAGTGTTGGACGCGCCAAGGCTTTGTTTTTGTCATCGGACCGAACGGGGTTCGCCACCGTGTGAGTAGCATTGGAGATCTTGACGCGCTTCAGCCAAAGGAGGCTCCAAAACCCGCTGTTGTGCTGGAACCAGCCACGTCGAAAACACGGCGAGCAGCAGCTTCAAAAAAGTAGTTTGATTAATTTAATTTACTGGTATTTATTTCTGTCTATGTTAGTTGTAAACAATGAAGTTACCTTCTTTTAAGCAATCGATGCAATGAATACCGGTCGGATTGGATGTATTACTTTTCTATATGAATGAATCATAAAGAGAAGTAATACACCAGAAAGAATGAATGCATTGTAATGGCCATAGATTAATACCTTTTGTGTTGATTGTGTTGCGTTCCGTTTTCAATACTTTAAGCATGTTGTATATAATACTTTTTCCTGTTATTGGATTCGTCGGGTTTGTCCATTTTGTATGAGTTTAATGAGTAACGTCGTATTGTATTGATACTTGATTTGATACCATGCTTCCATTTACTGATGGTTTTTGTTTGGTAAACCTATAACTGATGAATATTTATTTTTGATTATTTTTTGTTGTTTTCTTGTTTTATCTACAGTTTCATTATGTTTATTCTGTTGAAGACATGTAAATATTAAGTTGATTGTAAATACTGCTGTTATATATAACACAACTGGCAGGTGGATAATTCACTTGGTAGTAAATTGTTTTTTTTTATTAACTATATTTAACGTTTTTTTTTTTTTATTTTTATATAATTCTTTATTTATTTATTTAAATATTTATATATACTTATATATAATACATACTATTTTATCAGATAATGTCTAATGTCAGCAGCGACACTGAATATGTATCACTTTCTTCTTCCTCAGACGATAGTTTCAGCAGTATCCCCAATCTTTCAACCACATTAGAGTCACTTTTCTGCACAGTACCTAAAAATTTTAATGTTTTACACATAAATGCACAAAGTGTTCCAGCTCATTACTCCGATATGCTAGCGTCATTTGAGCATAAAAATATACACGCCATTCTAGTGTCAGAATCTTGGTTAAAACCATGTCTCGCTACGTCACTGTATACATTACCTGGCTTCAAATTAATTCGCAATGACCGCATTGGCAGCAGAGGTGGTGGTGTTGCAATTTATCTGCGTGCACACTATCCGTTTACCATTGTTGACATGTCAGCGCAACCACCTGCTGCTGATGCCGGTGAGCATATGTTCATAGAAGTTTCCCTCTCCCATACTAAGCTACTCCTCGGAGTTTATTACAGTCACTCTTCTGATGTTGATTACTTTACCTCATTTGAGACGCTTCTTGAAGCTAACTGTCCGTCTTATGAGCACACCATAATCATGGGTGACTTTAATACATGCCTCCTAAAGAAAGACTCCCGTTCTTCTAAATTAGAATCTATCATTGTGGCTAGCAATCTGACCATCCTTCCCACAAATGCCACGCATTACTTTCCTAATTCAACACCGTCACTTCTTGACATAATGATTGTTTCTTCTTCAGATTACGTTGGCAAGCACGGTCAATGTGCGGCGGATGCTTTCTCTTTCCATGATCTGTTATATCTCTCTTATAAAATCCGTCCGCCCAAAGCTAAGCCCAAAATTCTTCTACAACGTAGTTTTGGTGGTATTGATCTTAATTGCTTACGTAACGATGCCCTTCAAATTGACTGGTCAGATGTAGTCAACGCAATCAGTATTGACGACAAAATAAAAAGCTTCAATAATACTTTGCTAAATTTGTATGACGTGCACGCTCCTCTCAGACCAGTCAAAATAAAACATCTACCTGCACCTTGGCTCACTAATGATATAAGATCGTTGATGCACAAAAAAGTTTTAGCCAAGGCACGGTACAAAATGAACTCAAGCGATGCAAACAAAATAAAATATGTAGAAAACCGTAATCTCTGCAATAGGTCTTGTAGGAATGCCTTACGCCAGCACATTCATAAATCAGTAGAAAATGAAGATCCATCCAAGGTATGGAAGTTTCTTAAAACTTTGGGAGTCGGAAAGCAACGCCATGATACGTTGCCTAATAGCATTGATATCAATAATCTCAACCAATATTTTTCAACATCTTCATCTTTTGATGCAAATACGAAAGCATCTACATTAAGCTGTCTTTCTACAGTTCCAACTCCTAGATATTCACCATTTGTTTTCCGTCAATTTACTGATAGTGATATTAAGAAGAGTATATTATCCATCTCGTCGAATGCAGTTGGTAACGATAGCATCAGTCGTAATATGATAATGCTTGTACTTGACGAAATTCTTCCTATTATTCAACATATATTGAATAAATCCATTGACAGCTGTACCTTCCCATCTAAATGGAAAGAATCACAAATTATTCCTCTTCCAAAAAAGTCAAATCCCTCTTCTTACTCCGATTATCGTCCAATTTCCATCCTACCTTTCCTTTCCAAAGTTTTAGAGCGCCTCATATACCAACAACTTAGTTCTTTCCTAAATAGCAATAATCTCATGAATCCTTATCAATCCGGATTTCGTCCTGGCCACAGTACAGTATCAGCCCTAATTAAAGTCACAGACGATATTAGGTTCGGCATAGCTGATAGACAGGTGACCATTCTATCGCTACTTGACTTCAGTAATGCTTTTAATAATGTTGACTACGACTTACTACTTGGAATCCTTACCTCTCTTAATATATCTCCTACAGTAATTGAGTGGTTTCATAGTTACCTGTACGGACGCCGGCAACGTATTCGGATTGATGATACTTTTTCATCATGGCAGGTTACGACAGCAGGTGTTCCTCAGGGCGGCGTTTTATCTCCTCTACTTTTTGCCATTTTCATTAACACTATCTCTGATCAACTTACTTCTTCCTACCACTTATATGCAGATGATCTTCAAATCTATAGACATGTACACATAGACGAACTACCTGAGGCAATACGTTCCACAAACTCCGATCTTCAAAACATACTTCAGTGGAGTAAGTCTTATGGAATTAGTGTGAATCCTTTGAAGACTCAGGTTATAGTTGTCGGAAGCTCACGGATGATCTCCAAAATCGACTGGTTTTGCCTGCCACAAGTCCTATTCGATGGTGTACATTTGAAATTTAATGAACATGTAAAAAATCTTGGGATAGTCATTGATAATCAACTATCATGGGATCCTCAATTGGCAGAAACCAGTCGAAAACTATTTGCCTCAGCAGGCTCTCTTCGTAGGTTACGTAATTTTCTTCCAATCACCACAAAAACTGCGCTTGTACAATCTCTCTTACTCCCGATACTTGATTATGCTGACGCTAGCTATCTGGATCTTACCGAAGAGCAGCTTAACAAACTAGAACGTTTGCAAAATTTCTGTATTCGTTTCATATTTGGTTTACGAAAGTATGACCATGTGTCTGAATTTCGCAATAAGCTTAAGTGGTTACCCATTCGCCTTCGCCGGAACATGCATATACTATCCATTCTTTATACTATTCTTTTTTTCCCTAACACCCCTTTGTACCTCAAAAAACGTTTTGAATTTCTTTCTGACACATCTTCTAGACCCATACGTTCCACCAAATCTCTAGTTCTCAAGTTTTCTTTACCCCCTGAACAGTTTTCGGAAAAATCATTTACGGTGCAAGCTTCTCGTTTGTGGAATGCTTTGCCTTTGCCAGTTCGGCAGGCAGAATCCCTCAACTTATTTAAAAAAATGGTTAAGGAACATTACTTGTCCAGCTTGTTCACAAACTGCTAAAACCGTTGTTATATTATCTGTTAATAATAATGTTTGAATTATTTATGTAATAGGTATTATTTTAGAAAATATATATTATGTATGTTTAGTTATAACATAGATGTTTATGTTTTATAATATGTATATACTGTATTTATGTATGTATATGTATTTTATGTTTATTATATTTGATATATACAATACATATATATATATATATATATATATTATTAATTTTTGATTTCTTTGTTGCACACTACCGTTCACAAGTTTTCGTTGTCCTATCCATCCAAAGGTTGTCTGTAAGAGATTGCTTTAGCGATAAGACCGCCGATTGTATAGCCACTGTACATATTTAATTATATCTGTTTGTAAATTTACACTAACTAATTCTGTTTGTTTTATAACTTTTATAAGTTATTCATTGTGTTTGTAAATGTACTTATTTATTTTTGTTGGTATGCAATAAAGAGTATTCGTATCGTATCGTATCGTAAATTGCCACATGTCCATGTGATATTATTTATCAAATTCATATTATTGAGAACAACTAATTATTAAGTTATGTATAAGTGTTACATAATATTTTGATATATGACTGTGTGTGTGTTTAATCTGTAAACTCCATAGAAATGGTAAACATTCTACATTTACATAATATTAACTTTTTCATAAATTACACTGCCATCAGGGTGGAACTAAATTAACAGTTACAATTTTGTAAATTGCATAAGGATCGCATTGAAATATTTGATTGTTGAGAGGCTATTTGTTTTTCAATAATTATAATATGCACTGATCAATACACTATACAATAATATATAACTTGATCCATCCTCCGCTCTTGTATTTATTCGCTTACAAATTATTTATTATAACCGTCATCTCGATATTCGAAACGTTCGAAACGTAGCTCGTCGTGTGTGGCCCGTAAATGTAAACAAGAAGCGTGTGCGATATCATTATTAATGCATAGTTATACGTACAAAAACAAGGCAATTGTTTGATTTTTTTTTCTCTTAATTTCACTCAAAAACAAGGCAATTGTTTGATTTTCACATGAATTTAACACCGACCGACAAAAAGTTTGTTTTCTTTCAATATTTTTTTTTTTTCTGAATTTCACTCAAAAACAAGGCAATTGTTCGATTTTTTTTTCTCTTAATTTCACTCCAAAACAAGGCAATTGTTTGATTTTCACATGAATTTAACACCGACCGACAAAAAGTTTGATTTCTTTCAATTTTTTTTTTCTGAATTTCTCTCAAAAACAAGGCAATTGTGTGATTATTTTTTTCTCTTAATTTCACTCAAAAACAAGGCAATTGTTTGATTTTCACATGAATTTACCACCGACCGACAAAAAGTTTGATTTCTTTCATTTTTTTTTTCTGAATTTCACTCAAAAACAAGGCAATTGTTTGATTTTTTTTTCTCTTAATTTCACTCAAAAACAAGGCAATTGTTTGATTTTCACATGAATTTAACACCGACCGACAAAAAGTTTGATTTCTTTCAATATTTTTTTTTTCTGAATTTCACTCAAAATCAAGGCAATTCTTTGATTATTTTTTTCTCTGAATTTCACTCAAAAACAAGGCAATTGTTTGATTTTTTTTTCTCTTAATTTCACTCAAAAACAAGGCAATTGTTTGATTTTCACATGAATTTAACACCGACCGACAAAAAGTTTGATTTCTTTCAATTTTTTTTTTTCTGAATTCTTTCAATTTATTTTTTTCTGAATTTCACTCAAAAACAAGGCAATTAAGGATATTGGCTATAGTCTAAATTATAACAAGTTGGCAATGATCACTAACCATCTCACGCAATAATTTATATTCTGCTCCGTTGACATTTCAGGTTTGGATAGATACTGAATGTATGATGCTGCCGATCAAAAGCTGTTATGTTTGCCCGCCCGCCGCTGATTGCTTTCGTCTATTTTAACATGGTAAGTGTCAAAAGCAAATTTTATATATAGTATAATATATTCATAGTCTTCTTTGGCCAAACAAAAATCCATTTACCAGTGGAACAATCGATTTTATTTGTTCCATAATAGAAATAGGGGACCACCGTGTCTGTCTGTCTGTCTGACCTTTGAAGGGCAGCCATGTTTGGAACTGTAATGTGTAGCCGAAGTGAAATTTTCACAAAAGTCTCACCAAGTGTCTGAAACGAAAATTAGCGATAAATTACCTACGTTAATAGATTGCTAATACATTTTCAAACGCAGATTGGTGGGTTGCTGAAACCTTCAAAAACTGACTGTTTGTCAACACTGTTACCAAGTTAATTAACATTAACTAGCTAATAAATTGCCACATGTCCATGTGATATTATTAATCAAATTCATATTATTGAGAACAACTAATTATCAAGTTATGTATAAGTGTTACATAATATTTTGATATATGACTGTGTGTGTGTTTAATCTGTAAACTCCATAGAAATGGTAAACATTCTACATTTACATAATATTAACTTTTTCATAAATTACACTGCCATCAGGGTGGAACTAAATTAACAGTTACAATTTTGTAAATTGCATAAGGATCGCATTGAAATATTTGATTGTTGAGAGGCTATTTGTTTTTCAATAATTATAATATGCACTGATCAATACACTATACAATAATATATAACTTGATCCATCCTCCGCTCTTGTATTTATTCGCTTACAAATTATTTATTATAACCGTCATCTCGATATTCGAAACGTTCGAAACGTAGCTCGTCGTGTGTGGCCCGTAAATGTTAACAAGAAGCGTGTGCGATATCATTATTAATGCATAGTTATACGTACAAAAACAAGGCAATTGTTTGATTTTCACTTGAATTTAACACCGACCGACAAAAAGTTTGTTTTCTTTCAATATTTTTTTTTTCTGAATTTCACTCAAAAACAAGGCAATTGTTCGATTTTTTTTTCTCTTAATTTCACTCCAAAACAAGGCAATTGTTTGATTTTCACATGAATTTAACACCGACCGACAAAAAGTTTGATTTCTTTCAATTTTTTTTTTGTGTATTTCACTCAAAAACAAGGCAATTGTGTGATTTTTTTTTCTCTAAATTTCACTCAAAAACAAGGCAATTGTTTGATTTTCACATGAATTTAACACTGACCCACAAAAAGTTTGATTTCTTTCAATATTTTTTTTTTCTGAATTTCACTCAAAAACAAGGCAATTGTTTGATTTTTTTTTTCTCTTAATTTCACTCAAATACAAGGCAATTGTTTGATTTTCACATGAATTTAACACCGACCGACAAAAAGTTTGTTTTCTTTCAATATTTTTTTTTCTGAATTTCACTCAAAAACAAAGCAATTGTTTGATTTTTTTTTTCTCTTAATTTCACTCAAAAACAAGGCAATTGTTTGATTTTCACATGAATTTAACACCGACCGACAAAAAGTTTGATTTCTTTTAATTTTTTTTTTCTGAATTTCACTCAAAAACAAGGCAATTGTGTGATATTTTTTTTCTCTTAATTTCACTCAAAAACAAGGCAATTGTTTGATTTTTTTTTCTCTTAATTTCACTCAAAAACAAGGCAATTGTTTGATTTTTTTTTCTCTTAATTTCACTCAAAAACAAGGCAATTGTTTGATTTTTTTTTCTCTTAATTTCACTCAAAAACAAGGCAATTGTTTGATTTTTTTTTCTCTTAATTTCACTCAAAAACAAGGCAATTGTTTGATTTTCACATGAATTTAACACCGACCGACAAAAAGTTTGATTTCTTTCATTTTTTTTTCTGAATTTCACTCAAAAACAAGGCAATTGTTCGATTTTTTTTTCTCTTAATTTCACTCCAAAACAAGGCAATTGTTTGATTTTCACATGAATTTAACACCGACCGACAAAAAGTTTGATTTCTTTCAATTTTTTTTTTCTGAATTTCACTCAAAAACAAGGCAATTGTGTGATTTTTTTTTTCTCTTAATTTTACTAAAAAACAAGGCAATTGTTTGATTTTCGCATGAATTTAACACTGACCGACAAAAAGTTTGATTTCTTTCAATATTTTTTTTTTCTGAATTTCACTCAAAAACAAGGCAATTGTTTGATTTTTTTTTCTCTTAATTTCACTCAAAAACAAGGCAATTGTTTGATTTTCACATGAATTTAACACCGACCGACAAAAAGTTTGATTTCTTTCAATTTTTTTTTTTCTGAATTTCACTCAAAAACAAGGCAATTGTGTGATTTTTTTTTTCTCTTAATTTCACTCAAAAACAAGGCAATTGTTTGATTTTCACATGAATTTAACACCGACCGACAAAAAGTTTGATTTCTTTCAATTTTTTTTTTCTGAATTTCACTCAAAAACAAGGCAATTGTTTGATTTTTTTTTTCTCTTAATTTCACCCAAAAACAAGGCAATTGTTTGATTTTTTTTTTCTCTTAATTTCACTCAAAAACAAGGCAATTGTTTGATTTTCACATGAATTTAACACCGACCGACACAAAGTTTGATTTCTTTCATTTTTTTTTTTCTGAATTTCACTCAAAAACAAGGCAATTGTTTGATTTTTTTTCTCTTAATTTCACTCAAAAACAAGGCAATTGTTTGATTTTCACATGAATTTAACACCGACCGACAAAAAGTTTGATTTCTTTCAATATTTTTTTTTTCTGAATTTCACTCAAAAACAAGGCAATTAAGGATATTGGCTATAGCCTAAATTATAACAAGTTGGCAATGATCACTAACCCTCTCAGGCAATTATTTATATTCTGCTCCGTTGACATTTCAGGTTTGGATACATACTGGATGTATGATGCTGCCGCTCAAAAGCTGTTATGTTTGCCCGCCCGCCGCTGATTGCTTTCGTCTATTTTAACATGGTTAGTGTCAAAAGCAAATTTTATATATAGTATAATATATTCATAGTCTTCTTTGGCCAAACAAAAATCCATTTACCAGTGGAACAATCGATTTTATTTGTTCCATAATAGAAATAGGGGACCACCGTGTCTGTCTGTCTGTCTGTCTGACCTTTGAAGGGCAGCCATGTTTGGAACTGTAATGTGTAGCCGAAGTGAAATTTTCACAAAAGTCTCACCAAGTGTCTGAAACGAAAATTAGCGATAAATTACCTACGTTAATAGATTGCTAATACATTTTCAAACGCAGATTGGTGGGTTGCTGAAACCTTCAAAAACTGACTGTTTGTCAACACTGTTATCAAGTTAATTAACATTAACTAGCTAATAAATTGCCACATGTCCATGTGATATTATTAATCAAATTCATATTATTGAGAACAACTAATTATCAAGTTATGTATAAGTGTTACATAATATTTTGATATATGACTGTGTGTGTGTGTTTAATCTGTAAACTCCATAGAAATGGTAAACATTCTACATTTACATAATATTAACTTTTTCATAAATTACACTGCCATCAGGGTGGAGCTAAATTAACAGTTACAATTTTGTAAATTGCATAAGGATCGCATTGAAATATTTGATTGTTGAGAGGCGATTTGTTTTTCAATAATTATAATATGCACTGATCAATACACTATACAATAATATATAACTTGATCCATCCTCCGCTCTTGTATTTATTCGCTTACAAATTATTTATTATAACCGTCATCTCGATATTCGAAACGTTCGAAACGTAGCTCGTCGTGTGTGGCCCGTAAATGTAAACAAGAAGCGTGTGCGATATCATTATTAATGCATAGTTATACGTAACCATAACAATAGTTAAAAATTACCTACACGGCGGTGGAAGTGACAATTACAATTTGAATCACCGCGACATGTAAATTTCTAGCACATCAGAGATCAGCGTTGAAATGGTCAATCGGCGTTAGTAAGCAGCGGCTAAATTCTACAAGTGAAATTAATAGGTATGCCATATATAACAGGCAACTGTTTAATTTTCACATTAATTAAAAACCAACGGACAAAATATTTTTTTTTCCATAATTACACTGAAAAACAGGCAATTGTTTGATTTTCACATGAATTTAACACCGACCGACAAAAAATTTGATTTCTTTCAATATTATTTTTTTCTGAATTTCACTCAAAAACAAGGCAATTGTTTGATATATTTTTTCTCTTAATTTCACTCAAAAACAAGGCAATTGTTTGATTTTCACATGAATTTAACACCGACCGACAAAAAGTTTGATTTTTTTCATTTTTTTTTCCGAATTTCACTCAAAAACAAGGCAATTAAGGATATTGGCTATAGTCTAAATTATAACAAGTTGGCAATGATCACTAACCCTCTCAGGCAATTATTTATATTCTGCTCCGTTGACATTTCAGGTTTGGATACATACTGGATGTATGATGCTGCCGCTCAAAAGCTGTTATGTTTGCCCGCCCGCCGCTGTTTGCTTTCGTCTATTTTAACATGGTAAGTGTCAAAAGCAAATTTTATATATAGTATTGTGGCGGCGTACGTTTAACCTTTTTAGTTGGTATATAATCTCGTTTGTATAGATTGTCAGGAGTTGTCAATTTAAATATTTTAGAATAGATAAAAAGTTTGTTTATAAGACGTCAGACTGAAAAAGTCGAAAATTATATTCAGGAATTATATTAGTTTGATACAACAAGAAAAGTGTATCATTACTTCTACGACCTTAATCTCTCATATTGGTGACCCTATCAACGTGCAGCATGTAATTTCCGTACCTGTTTAATGGTCAGCATAGTTGCCTTCCAAGCAGCTGATTCGGGTGCGCTACGCTGGTTTGTTTGCGAAGCCCCCGTGCTTCGTGCCCATCTCCGTGAGCAGTTTTTTACTCCAACACAAATAATTGGAATGCCACTGCTGCTTACGACAACGGGGGACTGTATCGTCGAGTGCAAGTGGCTCGACTTGTATTCTGCTGTTATCTACGCAACGTACTACATTGAGGAATAAGGTCAGATCTATCCTGATATACCGAACCAAGTGAAATTTAACTTTTGAAATTGTTCGTCACATTTTGATATACAGGGTGAATTTAAATGAAAGTGCAATATTTTCATAATTGATGCAGCTAATTAAGACGATCGCGACCGTGCAAAAAAAAAAAAATTTTGGACAATTACAGACATTTTTTTATAATATTTTTATTATTATTTGTCAATATTTTTAGGAAGTGTTTCATGTATTTTTATAACGTCCTAAAATAACATAGGTGATTTAAGTGTGACATTGTACCTACCCAAAATTTTAAATTAATAAGTTTTATATTATTTTAATTGAAGCTGTTGTTTAGTAAGTCGAGGTACATCGTACGTTGCCACTGCATTCCTTCGCACCTTGACATTTATACATATTATTATTATTATTTTATTTTTTTTACCATCGCATTTTATTAATTAAATTGACAATATGAGTGAAAGTGAACCAGAGCAATTTGTAGAGGCGTCGGCAGGCAAAGTTGTTGTGAATCGGGTTTCAATTAAAACTCCACCATTTTCGAGCGATCGCCCGGCGTTGTGGTTCGCTAGCTTGGAAGCGCAATTTAATATTAACAATGTCACTCAACAATTGACCAAATTTTATTATGCGATAGCTCATTTAGACACAGAATGTACGCATGAGGTTGAGGATATTATCCTACAACCACCGGAGCAGGATCCCTACAATAAATTGCGCGACACTATTATTTCGCGTTTTTCGGTATCCCGTGAAGAAAAGATTAGGTGCCTTCTTGAGAAGGAACAATTGGGTGATTGTAAACCATCGTCATTCTACAGACATCTTATGTCTTTAGCAGGGCCGTTATTTCCGGAGCAAGTACTGAAAACAATTTGGATGAGTCGCTTGCCATTGTATTTACAATCAGTTCTTACCGCCCAGCAATTACACAAGTTATCCGACCTAGGTGACTTGGCCGATAAGCTGATGGAAATCAACTGCCAGCCAAGTCTGTTTGCGAACAACGCTATTGCTACATCTTCATCTGCGGCACCTCTTAAGCCAGTAAATCAGATAGAAGAATTAAATAAGAAAATAGATGAATTAACTCGGGTTGTTGCATCTTTGTCAGCTAGGGATGACAACCAAAGGGCTCGTTCTCGGGAGCGCTATGACAATCGTCGTCAAGGTCGATCAAAGTCGCGTGATCCTACATTATGTTTTTACCACGATCGATTTGCTACCAAAGCACGCAAATGCGTTGCTCCCTGCAGTTGGTCTGGTTCTGCGCCAACCGGTGGTACCAACGCGCCGGAAAACCAAAAGAGCGTTCGTTAATGGCGACGACCGACCGCTCCGTTAACAGTCGCCGACTGTTTGTTACCGACAAGTATTCTAGTAGGAAATTTCTTATAGATACTGGTTCGGATCTCTGTTGCATACCCGTTAAGCATGTCAAAAATTTTGAAATTAGGCCAGCATCTTTTGAATTGGTGGCCGCAAACGGGACTCAAATTAAAACTTTCGGTTTGATACAGCTCAAATTGAATTTAGGACTTAGGCGCGACTTTCAATGGAATTTTATTATTGCTGACGTAGAAAGCGGTATTATAGGTTCGGATTTCTTATCACATTTTCATTTATTGCTCGACTGCAATCAAGGAAAGCTTTGCGATGGGAAGACGGGTTTGTCTTCATTCGCGGAACTTTCTGCAGCGTATCAGCCCAGTGTTAAGGTTATATCGCTTCCTGATTCAGAGTATTCTACACTCCTTAGTAAATTTCCTAGTATTACGCGTCCTCCTGGTCCTCCGCAAGAGCCTAAACACTCGACCGTGCATTTTATTAATACTACGGAGGGTCCTCCCGTAAATGCGCGACCACGCCGTCTTGCGCCTTTGAAACTTCGAGCAGCTCAAAAAGAATTCGAAGACATGGTGCGCGCGGGAACTGCTCGTCCATCGAGTAGCCCATGGCCCTCTGCTTTGCATCTTGTAGAGAAAAAGGATGCGACCTGGCGTCCATGCGGTGATTATCGCGCGTTGAACGCCCGCACTATTCCCGATCGTTACCCAGTCAAGCACATTGGAGATTTTTCTCAAAATTTGGCTGGATCGACTATTTTTAGTACAATCGATCTTGTTAAAGCGTATCAACAAATTCCAGTAAATCCAAGCGACGTTTGCAAGACCGCTATTATAACAACTTTTGGTTTATACGAATTTCCATACATGAGTTTTGGTTTGCGCAACGCAGGACAAACCTTTCAGCGCTTCATAGACGAAGTCGTGCGTGGATTAGATTTCTGTTTTTCGTATGTCGATGACATTTTGGTTCACTCCTGTGATGCAGCTCAGCATGCGTTTCACCTTGAAACTCTTTTTAAGAGGCTGCACGATTTTGGAGTCGTAATTAATACTACCAAAAGTGTTTTTGGCGCAAAGGAGGTCACATTTTTAGGATACAGAATCAGTTCAGAAGGTACTCGACCTCCAAGTGAAAGAATTCAATCCTTAGTAGATTTTCCGCCTCCCAAGACAGTTCAAGGTATGAGACGTTTTCTTGGCATGGCCAATTTTTATCGTCGTTTTCTCCCCGACGCTGCCAAGTATCAAGCACCGCTAATTGATGCTGTTGCTGCTATTCAAGGTAAGGGCGCTAAGCCATTTATTTGGACTCCCGTTTTAGAGGAGTGTTTCGAGGCCTGCAAAAAGAGTTTGACTTCTGCCACACTTCTGGCTCACCCAAGCTGCAATGCAACACTTGGTCTTTTTACAGACGCTTCTGCCTCGCATATTGGTGCGTGTTTACAGCAACGGATTTCTAACAACGATGACTGGCAACCTCTTGCTTATTTTAGTAAAAAGCTTACTGCTAAGCAGGTGGAATGGCCAGCTTATTATCGAGAATTGCTTGCCGTTTACGAAAGCGTCCAACATTTTCGGCATTATCTCGAGGTCCAGCACACAACTATTTATACGGATCACAAGCCGCTTATTTACGCTTTCGCACAGCGCCGTGAGAAACTACCGCCCATTCAATTAAATCAGCTGTCGTTTATAAGTCAGTTTACTACTGATATCGTCCATATTAAAGGTATCGATAATATAGTTGCAGATACTTTGTCTCGCGTCGAATCAATTTCACTCGAAGAGGATTTCTCTGCGCTTTCTCTCTCTCAGAGTACAGATGAAGAGTTGGCTGAGGCTCGCAAGAACTCCTCGCTTAAATTAGAGAATATAGTTATACCTGGGACAAATGTCTCTATTGTTTGCGATACTTCAACTGGTCGTCCTCGTCCATTCCTCACTCAACATTTTCGTAGAGCCGCTTTCAACAGATGCCATAACCTTAGCCATCCTGGTGCGCGAGCAACCGCACGCCTGGTGACTGAGCGGTATGTCTGGCCAAATGTGAATGCGGATTGTCGCAATTGGGCGCGTTCTTGCGCTGACTGCCAACGCTGTAAGGTGACGAGACATTGCATGTCTCCCCTTGGTTATTTTAATAGTCCATCTGGCCGTTTTAGGCATGTTCATCTGGACATTGTTGGTCCGTTGCCGCATTCCAACGGGTTCAACTATCTCTTAACCGCTATCGATAGATTCACTCGTTGGCCGGAAGCTTGGCCAATGAACTCAATAACAGCTGAAGAGGTTGCTGATACCTTTATTAACGGGTGGGTGTCTCGTTTTGGCGTTCCCAGTTTTTTAACAACAGACCGCGGACGTCAATTTGAATCCGCTCTTTTTCAACGTCTGATGAATGTATGCGCCACCAAAAGAATTCGCACCACTAGCTATCATCCTTGTGCTAACGGTATGGTAGAGCGATTACATCGCCAGTTAAAGGCATCTTTAATGTGCCAATCAACGACTTGGACAAAAGCAGTACCGCTTGTACTTCTCGGTATGAGGACAGCGTTTAAGGAAGACATCAAATCTTCCTCCGCTGAACTTGTTTATGGAGAAGCTCTTCGTTTGCCTGGGGAATTCTTGGTAACACCAGACATTCCTAGGAACCCAAACGACGTTTCAGATTTTGTCTCTGATCTTAGAAGCTATATGGAGGTATTGCGTCCTGTTCCCGCTTCCCGTCATACGCAACAATCGTCTTTTGTTTTTAAGGACCTGGCGACTGCAACACATATATGGTTACGTGACGATACCGTACGTCGTCCCTTACAACCTCCGTACACTGGCCCGTATCGAGTCATTAGGAGAGGGGACAAAACTTTCACTATTGACCTTAAAGGCAAGGAATCAACGGTTAGCATAGATAGAATTAAGCCAGCTCATGTTGAGTCACACATTTCGTCCGCTCCAACATTTAGTGAACCATCAACGACGGGCAATCTTTCGTTATGTCCGCGTTTTACTGGTCCAGCGGAGTTGACAGCTAGTGGATCACCACCACTTGCAGCCTCGCCACCTCCGGTTGTTACAAGATCTGGTAGAAGGGTTAGGTTTAAAAATATTTTGGATCTGTAATATATAAGTAATATAAATTTTATTATTTTTATTTTACCCTTGGTTTTCTTTTCTTCGTAGGGGGGTGATGTGGCGGCGTACGTTTAACCTTTTTAGTTGGTATACAATCTCGTTTGTATAGATTGTCAGGAGTTGTCAATTTAAATATTTTAGAATAGATAAAAAGTTTGTTTATAAGACGTCAGACTGAAAAAGTCGAAAATTATATTCAGGAATTATATTAGTTTGATACAACAAGAAAAGTGTATCATTACTTCTACGACCTTAATCTCTTCAGTATAATATATTCATAGTCTTCTTTGGCCAAACAAAAATCGATTTACCAGTGGAACAATCGATTTTATTTTTTCCATAATAGAAATAGGGGACCACCGTGTCTGTCTGTCTGTCTGACCTTTGAAGGGCAGCCATGTTTGGAACTGTAATGTGTAGCCGAAGTGAAATTTTCACAAAAGTCTCACCAAGTGTCTGAAACGAAAATAAGCGATAAATTACCTACGTTAATAGATTGCTAATACATTTAAAACGCAGATTGGTGGGTTGCTGAAACGTTTAAAAAGCTGACTGTTTGTCAACACTGTTATCAAGTTAATTAACATTAACTAGCTAATAAATTGCCACATGTCCATGTGATATTATTTATCAAATTCATATTATTGAGAACAACTAAATATTAAGTTATTTATAAGTGTTACATAATATTTTGATGTATGACTGTGTGTGTGTTTAATCTGTAAACTCCATAGAAATGGTAAACATTCTACATTTACATAATATTAACTTTTTCATAAATTACACTGCCATCAGGGTGGAACTAAATTAACAGTTACAATTTTGTAAATTGCATAAGGATCGCATTGAAATATTTAATTGTTGAGAGGCTATTTGTTTTTCAATAATTATAATATGCACTGATCAATACACTATACAATAATATATAACTTGATCCATCCTCCGCTCTTGTATTTATTCGCTTACAAATTATTTATTATAACCGTTATCTCGATATTCGAAACGTTCGAAACGTAGCTCGTCGTGTGTGGCCCGTAAATGTAAACAAGAAGCGTGTGCGATATCATTATAAATGCATAGTTATACGTACAAAAACAAGGCAATTGTTTGATTTTTTTGTCTCTTAATTTCAATTAAAAAACAAGGCAATTGTTTGATTTTCACATAAATTTAACACCGACCGACAAAAAGTTTGTTTTCTTTCAATATTTTTTTTTTTCTGAATTTCACTCAAAAACAAGGCAATTGTTTGATTTTTTTTTTTCTCTTAAATCACTCAAATACAAGGCAATTGTTTGATTTTCACATGAATTTAACACCGACCGACAAAAAGTTTGATTTCTTTCAATTTTTTTTTTTTCTGAATTTCACTCAAAAACAAGGCAATTGTTTGATTTTTTTTTCTCTTAATTTCACTCAAAAACAAGGCAATGTTTGATTTTCACATGAATTTAACACCAACCGACAAAAAGTTTGTTTTCTTTCAATATTTTTTTTTTCTGAATGTCACTCAAAAACAAGGCAATTGTTTGATTTTTTTTTCTCTTAATTTCACTCAAAAACAAGGCAATTGTGTGTTTTTTTTTTCTCTTAATTTCACTCAAAAACAAGGCAATTGTTTGATTTTCACATGAATTTAACACTGACCGACAAAAAGTCTGATTTCTTTCAATATTTTTTTTTCTGAATTTCACTCAAAAACAAGGCAATTGTTTGATTTTTTTTTTCTCTTAATTTCACTCAAAAACAAGACAATTGTTTGATTTTCACATGAATTTAACACCGACCGACAAAAAGTTTGATTTCTTTAAATTTTTTTTTTCTGAATTTCACTCAAAAACAAGGCAATTGTGTGATTTTTTTTTTTCTCTTAATTTCACTCAAAAACAAGGCAATTGTTTGATTTTCACATGAATTTAACACCGACCGACAAAAAGTTTGATTTCTTTCAATTTTTTTTTTCTGAATTTCACTCAAAAACAAGGCAATTGTTTGATTTTTTTTGTCTCTTAATTTCACTCAAAAACAAGGCAATTGTTTGTTTTTTTTTTTCTCTTAATTTCACTCAAAAACAAGGCAATTGTTTGATTTTCACATGAATTTAACACCGACCGACAAAAAGTTTGATTTCTTTCATTTTTTTTCTCTTAATTTCACTCAAAAACAAGGCAATTGTTTGATTTTCACATGAATTTAACACTGACCGACAAAAAGTCTGATTTCTTTCAATATTTTTTTTTCTGAATTTCACTCAAAAACAAGGCAATTGTTTGATTTTTTTTTTTCTCTTAATTTCACTCAAAAACAAGACAATTGTTTGATTTTCACATGAATTTAACACCGACCGACAAAAAGTTTGATTTCTTTCAATTTTTTTTTTCTGAATTTCACTCAAAAACAAGGCAATTGTGTGATTTTTTTTTTCTCTTAATTTCACTCAAAAACAAGGCAATTGTTTGATTTTCACATGAATTTAACACCGACCGACAAAAAGTTTGATTTCTTTCAATTTTTTTTTTCTGAATTTCACTCAAAAACAAGGCAATTGTTTGATTTTCACATGAATTTAACACCGACCGACAAAAAGTTTGATTTCTTTGAATTTTTTTTTTTCTGAATTTCACTCAAAAACAAGGCAATTAAGGATATTGGCTATAGTCTAAATTATAACAAGTTGGCAATGATCACTAACCATCTCACGCAATTATTTATATTCTGCTCCGTTGACATTTCAGGTTTGGATAGATACTGGATGTATGATGCTGCCGATCTAAAGCTGTTATGTTTGCCCGCCCGGCGCTGATTGCTTTCGTCTATTTTAACATGGTAAGTGTCAAAAGCAAATTTTATATATAGTATAATATATTCATAGTCTTCTTTGGCCAAACAAAAATCCATTTACCAGTGGAACAATCGATTTTATTTGTTCCATAATAGAAAAAGGGGACCACCGTGTCTGTCTGTCTGTCTGACCTTTGAAGGGCAGCCATGTTTGGAACTGTTATGTGTAGCCGAAGTGAAATTTTCACAAAAGTCTCACCAAGTGTCTGAAACGAAAATTAGCGATAAATTACCTACGTTAATAGATTGCTAATACATTTTCAAACGCAGATTGGTGGGTTGCTGAAACCTTCAAAAACTGACTGTTTGTCAACACTGTTATCAAGTTAATTAACATTAACTAGCTAATAAATTGCCACATGTCCATGTGATATTATTAATCAAATTCATATTATTGAGAACAACTAATTATCAAGTTATGTATAAGTGTTACATAATATTTTGATATATGACTGTGTGTGTGTTTAATCTGTAAACTCCATAGAAATGGTAATCATTCTACATTTACATAATATTAACTTTTTCATAAATTACACTGCCATCAGGGTGGAACTAAATTAACAGTAACAATTTTGTAAATTGCATAAGGATCGCATTGAAATATTTGATTGTTGAAAGGCTATTTGTTTTTCAATAATTATAATATGCACTGATCAATACACTATACAATAATATATAACTTGATCCATCCTCCGCTCTTGTATTTATTCGCTTACAAATTATTTATTATAACCGTCATCTAGATATTCGAAACGTTCGAAACGTAGGTCGTCGTGTGTGGCCCGTAAATGTAAACCAGAAGCGTGTGCGATATCATTATTAATGCATAGTTATACGTAACCATAACAATAGTTAAAAATTACCTCCACGGCGGTGGAAGTGACAATTACAATTTGAATCACCGCGACATGTGAATTTGTAGCACATCAGAGATCAGCGTTGAAATGGTCAATCGGCGTTTGTAAGCAGCGGCTAAATTGTACAAGTGAAATTAATAGGTATGCCATATATAACAGGCAACTGTTTAATTTTCACATTAATTAAAAACCAACGGACAAAATATTTTTTTTTTACATAATTACACTGAAAAACAGGCAATTGTTTGATTTTCACATGAATTTAACACCGACCGACAAAAAATTTGATTTCTTTCAATATTTTTTTTTCTGAATTTCACTCAAAAACAAGGCAATTGTTTGATTTTTTTTTTCTCTTTATTTCACTCAAAATCAAGACAATTGTTTGATTTTCACATGAATTTAACACCGACCGACAAAAAGTTTGATTTCTTTCATTTTTTTTATCTAAATTTCACTCAATAACCAGGCAATTGTTTGATTTTTTTTTCTCTTAATTTCACTCAAAAACAAGGCAATTGTTTGATTTTCACATGAATTTAACACCGACCGACAAAAAGTTTGATTTCTTTCAATTTTTTTTTTCTGAATTTCACTCAAAAACAAGGCAATTGTTTGATTTTTTTTCTCTTAATTTCACTCAAAAACAAGGCAATTGTTTGATTTTCACATCAATTTAACACCGACCGACAAAAAGTTTGATTTCTTTCAATTTTTTTTTTTCTAAATGTCACTCAATAACCAGGCAATTGTTTGATTTTTTTTTCTATTAATTTCACTCTAAAACAAGGCAATTGTTTGATTTTCACATGAATTTAACACCGACCGACAAAAAGTTTGATTTATTTCAATTTTTTTTTTCTGAATTTCACTCAAAAACAAGGCAATTGTTTGATATTCTTTTTTCTCTTAATTTCACTCAAAAACAAGGCAATTGTTTGATTTTCACATGAATTTAACACCGACCGACAAAAAGTTTGATTTCTTTCAATATATTTTTTTTCTGAATTTCACTCAAAAACAAGGCAATTGTTTGATTTTATTTTTCTCTTAATTTCACTCAAAAACAAGGCAATTGTTTGATTTTCACATGAAGTTAACACCGACCGACAAAAAGTTTGATTTCTTTCATTTTTTTTTTCTAAATTTCAATCAATAACCAGGCAATTGTTTGTTTTTTTTTCTCTTAATTTCACTCAAAAACAAGGCAATTGTTTGATTTTCACATGAATTTAACACCGACCAACAAAAAGTTTGATTTCTTTCAATTTTTTTTTTCTGTATTTCACTCAAAAACAAGGCAATTGTTTGATTTTTTTTCTCATAATTTCACTCAAAAACAAGGCAATTGTTTGATTTTCACATGAATTTAACACCGACCGACAAAAAGTTTGATTTCTTTCAATTTTTTTTTTCTGAATTTCATTCAAAAACAAGGCAATTGTTTGATTTTTTTTTTCTCTTTAAATCACTCAAAAACAAGGCAATTGTTTGATTTTCACATGAATTTAACACCGACCGACAAAAAGTTTGATTTCTTTCAATTTTTTTTTTCTGTATTTCACTCAAAAACAAGGCAATTGTTTGATTTTTTTTCTCTTAATTTCACTCAAAAACAAGGCAATTGTTTGATTTTCACATGAATTTAACACCGACCGACAAAAAGTTTGATTTCTTTCAATTTTTTTTTTCTGAATTTCATTCAAAAACAAGGCAATTGTTTGATTTTTTTGTTTCTCCTAAAATCACTCAAAAAAACAAGGCAATTGTTTGATTTTCACATGAATTTAACACCGACCGACAAAAAGTTTGATTTCTTTCAATTTTTTTTTTCTGAATTTCACTCAAATTCAAGGCAATTGTTTGATTTTTTTTTTCTCTTAATTTCACTCAAAAACAAGGCAATTGTTTGATTTTCACATCTATTTAACACCGACCGACAAAAAGTTTGATTTCTTTCAATTATTTTTTTTTCTTAATGTCACTCAATAACCAGGCAATTGTTTGATTTTCTTTTTCTCTTAATTTCACTCAAAAACAAGGCAATTGTTTGATTTTCACATGAATTTAACACCTACCGACAAAAAGTTTGATTTCTTTCATTTTTTTTTTCTAAATTTCACTCAATAACCAGGCAATTGTTTGATTTTTTTTTCTATTAATTTCACTCTAAAACAAGGCAATTGTTTGATTTTCACATGAATTTAACACCGACCGACAAAAAGATTGATTTATTTCAATTTTTTTTTTTCTGAATTTCACTCAAAAACAAGGCAATTGTTTGATATTCTTTTTTCTCTTAATTTCACTCAAAAACAAGGCAATTGTTTGATTTTCACATGAATTTAACACCGACCGACAAAAAGTTTGATTTCTTTCAATATTTTTTTTTTTTGAATTTCACTCAAAAACAAGGCAATTGTTTGATTTTTTTCTTCTCTTAATTTCACTCAAAAACAAGGCAATTGTTTGATTTTCACATGAATTTAACACCTACCGACAAAAAGTTTGATTTCTTTCATTTTTTTTTTTCTGAATTTCATTCAAAAACAAGGCAATTGTTTGATTTTTTTTTTCTCTTAAAATCACTCAAAAACAAAGCAATTGTTTGATTTTTTTTTTCTCTTAAAATCACTCAAAAACAAGGCAATTGTTTGATTTTCACATGAATTTAACACCGACCGACAAAAAGTTTGATTTCTTTCAATTTTTTTTTTCTGAATTTCACTCAAGTTCAAGGCAATTGTTTGATTTTTTTTTTTTCAAAAAGTTTGATTTCTTTCAATTTTTTTTTTTTCTAAATGTCACTCAATAACCAGGCAATTGTTTGATTTTTTTTTCTCTGAATTTCATTCAAAAACAAGGCAATTGTTTGATTTTTTTTTCTCTTAAAATCACTCAAAAACAAGGCAATTGTTTGATTTTCACATGAATTTAACACCGACCGACAAAAAGTTTGATTTCTTTCAATTTTTTTTTTCTGAATTTCATTCAAAAACAAGGCAATTGTTTGATTTTTTTTTTTCTCTTAAAATCACTCAAAAAACAAGGCAATTGTTTGATTTTCACATGAATTTAACACCGACCGACAAAAAGTTTGATTTCTTTCAATTTTTTTTTTCTGAATTTCACTCAAATTCAAGGCAATTGTTTGATTTTTTTTTCTCTTAATTTCACTCAAAAACAAGGCAATTGTTTGATTTTCACATCTATTTAACACCGACCGACAAAAAGTTTGATTTCTTTCAATTTTTTTTTTTTCTAAATGTCACTCAATAACCAGGCAATTGTTTGATTTTTTTTTTCTCTTAATTTCACTCAAAAACAAGGCAATTGTTTGATTTTCACATGAATTTAACACCTACCGACAAAAAGTTTGATTTCTTTCATTTTTTTTTTCTAAATTTCACTCAATAACCAGGCAATTGTTTGATTTTTTTTTCTATTAATTTCACTCTAAAACAAGGCAATTGTTTGATTTTCACATGAATTTAACACCGACCGACAAAAAGTTTGATTTATTTCAATTTTTTTTTTTCTGAATTTCACTCAAAAACAAGGCAATTGTTTGATTTTTTTTTCTCTTAATTTCACTCAAAAACAAGGCAATTGTTTGATTTTCACATGAATTTAACACCGACCGACAAAAAGTTTGATTTCTTTCATTTTTTTTTTCTGAATTTCACTCAAAAACAAGGCAATTGTTTGATTTTTTTTTTCTCTTAATTTCACTCAAAAACAAGGCAATTGTTTGATTTTCTTTAAATTTTTTTTTCTGAATTTCACTCAAAAACAAGGCAATTGTTTGATTTTCACATGAATTTAACACCGACCGACAAAAAGTTTGATTTCTTTCAATATTTTTTTTTCTGAATTTCACTCAAAAACAAAGCAATTGTTTGATTTTTTTTTCTCTTTATTTCACTCAAAAACAAGGCAATTGTTTGATTTTCACATGAAGTTAACACCGACCGACAAAAAGTTTGATTTCTTTCATTTTTTTTTTTTCTAAATTTCACTCAATAACCAGGCAATTGTTTGTTTTTTTTTTCTCTTAATTTCACTCAAAAACAAGGCAATTGTTTTATTTTCACATGAATTTAACACCGACCGACAAAAAGTTTGATTTCTCTCAATTTTTTTTATCTGAATTTCACTCAAAAACAAGGCAATTGTTTGATTTTTTTTTTCTCTTAATTTCACTCAAAAACAAGGCAATTGTTTGATTTTCACATGAATTTAACACCGACCGACAAAAAGTGTGATTTCTTTAAATTTTTTTTTTCTGAATTTCATTCAAAAACAAGGCAATTGTTTGATTTTCACATGAATTTAACACCGACCGACAAAAAGTTTGATTTCTTTCAATTTTTTTTTTCTGAATTTCACTCAAAAACAAGGCAATTAAGGATATTGGCTATAGTCTAAATTATAACAAGTTGGCAATGATTACTAACCCTCTCAGGCAATTATTTATATTCTGCTCCGTTGACATTTCAGGTTTGGATACATACTGGATGTATGATGCTGCCGCTCAAAAGCTGTTATGTTTGCCCGCCCGCCGCTGATTGCTTTCGTCTATTTTAACATGGTAAGTGTCAAAAGCAAATTTTATATATAGTATAATATATTCATAGTCTTCTTTGGCCAAACAAAAATCCATTTACCAGTGGAACAATCGATTTTATTTGTTCCATAATAGAAATAGGTGACCACCGTGTCTGTCTGTCTTTCTGACCTTTGAAGGGCAGCCATGTTTGGAACTGTGATGTGTAGCCGAAGTGAAATTTTCACAAAAGTCTCACCAAGTGTCTGAAACGAAAATAAGCGATAAATTACCTACGTTAATAGATTGCTAATACATTTTCAAACGCAGATTGGTGGGTTGCTGAAACCTTCAAAAACTGACTGTTTGTCAACACTGTTACCAAGTTAATTAACATTAACTAGCTAATAAATTGCCACATGTCCATGTGATATTTTTAATCAAATTCATATTATTGAGAACAACTAATTATTAAGTTATGTATAAGTGTTACATAATATTTTGATATATGACTGTGTGTGTGTTTAATCTGTAAACTCCATAGAAATGGTAAACATTCTACATTTACATAATATTAACTTTTTCATAAATAACACTGCCATCAGGGTGGAACTAAATTAACAGTTACAATTTTGTGAATTGCATAAGGATCGCATTGAAATATTTGATTGTTGAAAGGCTATTTGTTTTTCAATAATTATAATATGCACTGATCAATACACTATACAATAATATATAACTTGATCCATCCTCCGCTCTTGTATTTATTCGCTTACAAATTATTTATTATAACCGTCATCTCGATATTCGAAACGTTCGAAACGTAGCTCGTCGTGTGTGGCCCGTAAATGTAAACAAGAAGCGTGTGCGATATCATTATTAATGCATAGTTATACGTAACCATAACAATAGTTAAAAATTACCTACACGGCGGTGGAAGTGACAATTACAATTTGAATCACCGCGACATGTAAATTTGTAGCACATCAGAGATCAGCGTTGAAATGGTCAATCGGCGTTAGTAAGCAGCGGCTAAATTGTACAAGTGAAATTAATAGGTATGCCATATATAACAGGCAACTGTTTATTTTTTTTTCTCTTAATTTCACTCAAAAACAAGACAATTGTTTGATTTTCACATGAATTTAACACCGACCGACAAAAAGTTTGATTTCTTTCATTTTTTTTTTCTAAATTTCACTCAATAACCAGGCAATTGTTTGATTTTTTTTCTCTTAATTTCACTCAAAAACAAGGCAATTGTTTGATTTTCACATGAATTTAACACCGACCGACAAAAAGTTTGATTTCTTTCAATTTTTTTTTTCTGAATTTCACTCAAAAACAAGGCAATAGTTTGATTTTTTTTTTCTCTTAATTTTACTCAAAAACAAGGCAATTGTTTGATTTTTACATGAATTTAACACCGACCGACAAAAAGTTTGATTTCTTTCAATTTTTTTTTTCTGAATTTCACTCAAAAACAAGGCAATTGTTTGATTTTTTTTTTCTCTTAATTTCACACAAAAACAAGGCAATTGTTTTATTTTCACATGAATTTAACACCGACCGACCAAAAGTTTGATTTCTTTCAATATTTTTTTTTTCTGAATTTCACTCAAAAACAAGGCAATTGTTTGATTTTTTTTTCTCTTAATTTCACTCAAAAACAAGGCAATTGTTTGATTTTCACATGAATTTAACACCGACCGACAAAAAGTTTGATTTCTTTCAATTTTTTTTGCTGAATTTCACTCAATAACCAGGCAATTGTTTGTTTTTTTTTTCTCTTAATTTCACTCAAAAACAAGGCAATTGTTTGATTTTCACATGAATTTAACACCGACCGACAAAAAGTTTGATTTCTTTCATTTTTTTTTTCTGAATTTCACTTAATAACCAGGCAATTGTTTGATTTTTTTTCTCTTAATTTCACTCAAAAACAAGGCAATTGTTTGATTTTCACATGAATTTAACACCGACCGACAAAAATTTGATTTCTTTCATTTTTTTTTTCTGAATTTCACTTAATAACCAGGCAATTGTTTGATTTTTTTTCTCTTAATTTCACTCAAAAACAAGGCAATTGTTTGATTTTCACATGAATTTAACACCGACCGACAAAAAGTGTGATTTCTTTCAATTTTTTTTTGCTGAATTTCACTCAATAACCAGGCAATTGTTTGATTTTTTTTTTCTCTTAATTTCACTCAAAAACAAGGCAATTGTTTGATTTTCACATGAATTTAACACCGACCGACAAAAAGTTTGATTTCTTTCATTTTTTTTTTCTAAATTTCACTCAATAACCAGGCAATTGTTTGTTTTTTTTTCTCTTAATTTCACTCAAAAACAAGGCAATTGTTTGATTTTCACATGAATTTAACACCGACCGACAAAAAGTTTGATTTCTTTCAATTTTTTTTTGCTGAATTTCACTCAATAACCAGGCAATTGTTTGATTTTTTTTTTCTCTTAATTTCACTCAAAAACAAGGCAATTGTTTGATTTTCACATGAATTTAACACCGACCGACAAAAATTTGATTTCTTTCATTTTTTTTTTCTGAATTTCACTTAATAACCAGGCAATTGTTTGATTTTTTTTCTCTTAATTTCACTCAAAAACAAGGCAATTGTTTTATTTTCACATGAATTTAACACCGACCGACAAAAAGTTTGATTTCTTTCAATATTTTTTTTTTCTGAATTTCACTCAACAACAAGGCAATTGTTTGATTTTTTTTTCTCTTAATTTCACTCAAAAACAAGGCTATTGTTTGATTTTCACATGAATTTAACACCGACCGACAAAAAGTTTGATTTATTTCAATTTTTTTTTGCTGAATTTCACTCAATAACCAGGCAATTGTTTGATTTTTTTTTTCTCTTAATTTCACTCAAAAACAAGGCAATTGTTTGATTTTCACATGAATTTAACACCGACCGACAAAAAGTTTGATTTCTTTCATTTTTTTTTTTCTAAATTTCACTCAATTCAAATTCAAATTCATTTATTTCAGGTAAATTAACCCATAAGTTCATTCAACATGCAGCACAATAAATAAATAATTAAATAGTAATCAATGTCATCAGTATAAATGTCATAATCAAAATAATAATAAAATAAAATGAAATAATAATAAAATACAGTATAAATGTCACAATATAAAAATAATATAATAGTCTTGTCCCTACAGATAGATCAGTTTAATACCTTCGCTTCGGCATTGCTACAGCAACATGTCGGTTGCAGCAATGCCGAAGGAAAGGGCAATCGAGCCTGGCCGCAATCATCGCCAGGACGGTGTTGGAGCTGGCCCGCACGCGACGTACCAATGAAATCGCCCGTTTGCGCATAGTCGCATGAAAACAATCCGTTCGCGCCTCCGCAAACATTCCTGAGGCACTGCAGTACCGGGGCAAACCCAACACCGCCCTGAACGCATTATTATATTGGACGCGGAGGGCACCGTAGCTTTTTTCAGTGTAATTAGCCCACAGGCTGCACGTGTAGAGTGATGTACAGTAGGCTCTAAAAAGAGTTACCTTGACCTCATTTGAGCATCGTGCAAACCTGCGGGCTATCATATTCGCTCTTACGGACAGGGCCCTCCGCTCCCGGTCAATATCTGCGTGGTCCTTGAGTTCACTCGTCACTATGTGTCCCAAGTATTTAAATTGTTCGACTCTTTCAAGGGGAACACCATTCAAAAGAACTGGCGGAACGTTCTGAGGGCATCTCGCCTTTTTGGTCTCAAAGACCATGTATTGGCTCTTAGTGACATTGTATATTAACCCATGGCCACTTGCGTACTCCTCACAGGTCCGTACCAGCTTTCTTATGCCACAGACCGAAGCGCTAAGCAGCACCATGTCGTCCGCGTAGCTTAAGTTGTTAACGCATGTTCCATCTATATGACAACCAACGTCTTGACTGCTTAGCGCGACGATGAGGTCGTTTATGTACAGATTAAACAGCGTTGGGGAAGACAATCCACCCTGCCGGACACCACACTCAAGCCTATATGGTTCCGACATTGTCCCCGCCCATCGGACACTGTTTGACTGGTGTGCATACCAATATTGGAACACGCTGACGATATCCTGGGGCAAATCAGTGCTCCTCAGCTTGTTCCAAAGAAGGTCGTACGACACCAAGTCAAACGCCTTAGACAAATCGAGGAAGCATGCATAAATGGGAGTCTTACGTTCAGTATAGTATTTGACGGTGTGCTTAAGGCACAGTATGGCACTTTCAGTCGACAGCCTAGGACGAAACCCGAACTGATTATCGTGCAATAATATGTGCTTATTCAACTGTGCGTTAAGCAGACCGTCAAATACTTTAGCCGTTACCGTAGCGAGAGATATGGGCCTGTAGTTACTTTTGTCAGTGAGATCACTAGTTTTATTTTTAACAACAGGCACCACCACTGTTTTCATAATATCGTGTGGTAAGTATGAATGGCTAACGCATAACGAGTAAAACATAGCCAATACCCTAGAGATGTGCGTCCAGGCACGTCATGGTACTCGTGCGAGAGCCCCATTGGGCCACTGTCTAAGCATGCACCTCTTCTTTTATTTACCTTGAAAGACGACGTTGGTGACAATGAGTCATGCTTTAATCCTAGTATTTCTGTCTTTAGTTCCTCCACAGCGTCGCGTGTCGCATATGTTGACTTTATACATGCAATCTCGCTTTTTATGATAAGCATATCCTTCAACAGCTTGGAGCAGTCAAGGTTCTCCATCAAAATCGGGGGCAATTTGTCCAACTGATGGCTTACAAATACTGGTAGAACGGTAGGCTCCGTAGACTTAAACTGGTTAATTATATCCGCCATATCACGTTCTTCCTTACCCTTGTTTTTGCGACTAATGTTACGTTTGTCAGACGGAACTGCATCAAAAAGTAACGACTTCGATTTTTTAATCTCTTCACTCGTAAATGCAGACACACAAATTCGCACTAGTGATTCCTCATCCACCACAGACACTTTGTTTTGAATATAACAAAGCATCTCATCGATCACTATATTACACATGTTACATTTCACAACGTTCGTCATTTTATAAATCGCAATTTACTTTACGTTCACGCACTTAGTAGTACACACGCCCGTCGTGGCTGAGTGTGCGCGCGCGACTGGGCCACAATAACCAGGCAATTGTTTGTTTTTTTTTCTCTTAATTTCACTCAAAAACAAGGCAATTGTTTTATTTTCACATGAATTTAACACCGACCGACAAAAAGTTTGATTTCTCTCAATTTTTTTTATCTGAATTTCACTCAAAAACAAGGCAATTGTTTGATTTTTTTTTTCTCTTAATTTCACTCAAAAACAAGGCAATTGTTTGATTTTCACATGAATTTAACACCGACCGACAAAAAGTGTGATTTCTTAAAATTTTTTTTTTCTGAATTTCATTCAAAAACAAGGCAATTGTTTGATTTTCACATGAATTTAACACCGACCGACAAAAAGTTTGATTTCTTTCAATTTTTTTTTTCTGAATTTCACTCAAAAACAAGGCAATTAAGGATATTGGCTATAGTCTAAATTATAACAAGTTGGCAATGATTACTAACCCTCTCAGGCAATTATTTATATTCTGCTCCGTTGACATTTCAGGTTTGGATACATACTGGATGTATGATGCTGCCGCTCAAAAGCTGTTATGTTTGCCCGCCCGCCGCTGATTGCTTTCGTCTATTTTAACATGGTAAGTGTCAAAAGCAAATTTTATATATAGTATAATATATTCATAGTCTTCTTTGGCCAAACAAAAATCCATTTACCAGTGGAACAATCGATTTTATTTGTTCCATAATAGAAATAGGTGACCACCGTGTCTGTCTGTCTTTCTGACCTTTGAAGGGCAGCCATGTTTGGAACTGTAATGTGTAGCCGAAGTGAAATTTTCACAAAAGTCTCACCAAGTGTCTGAAACGAAAATTAGCGATAAATTACCTACGTTCATAGATTGCTAATACATTTTCAAACGCAGATTGGTGGGTTGCTGAAACCTTCAAAAACTGACTGTTTGTCAACACTGTTACCAAGTTAATTAACATTAACTAGCTAATAAATTGCCACATGTCCATGTGATATTATTAATCAAATTCATATTATTGAGAACAACTAATTATTAAGTTATGTATAAGTGTTACATTATATTTTGATATATGACTGTGTGTGTGTTTAATCTGTAAACTCCATAGAAATGGTAAACATTCTACATTTACATAATATTAACTTTTTCATAAATTACACTACCATCAGGGTGGAACTAAATTAACAGTTACAATTTTGTTAATTGCATAAGGATCGCATTGAAATATTTGATTGTTGAAAGGCTATTTGTTTTTCAATAATTATAATATGCACTGATCAATACACTATACAATAATATATAACTTGATCCATCCTCCGCTCTTGTATTTATTCGCTTACAAATTATTTATTATAACCGTCATCTCGATATTCGAAACGTTCGAAACGTAGCTCGTCGTGTGTGGCCCGTAAATGTAAACAAGAAGCGTGTGCGGTATCATTATTAATGCATAGTTATACGTAACCATAACAATAGTTAAAAATTACCTACACGGCGGTGGAAGTGACAATTACAATTTGAATCACCGCGACATGTAAATCTGTAGCACATCAGAGATCAGTGTTGAAATGGTCAATCGGCGTTAGGAAGCAGCGGCTAAATTGTACAAGTGAAATTAATAGGTATGCCATATATAACAGGCAACTGTTTAATTTTCACATTAATTAAAAACCAACGAACAAAATATTTTTTTTTTCCATATTTACACTGAAAAACAGGCAATTGTTTGATTTTCACATGAATTTAACACCGACCGACAAAAAATTTGATTTCTTTCAATTTTTTTTTTCTGAATTTCACTCAAAAACAAGGCAATGGTTTGTTTTTTTTTTTCTCTTAATTTCACTCAAAAACAAGACAATTGTTTGATTTTCACATGAATTTAACACCGACCGACAAAAAGTTTGATTTCTTTCATTTTTTTTTTCTAAATTTCACTCAATAACCAGGCAATTGTTTGATTTTTTTTTCTCTTAATTTCACTCAAAAACAAGGCAATTGTTTGATTTTCACATGAATTTAACACCGACCGACAAAAAGTTTGATTTCTTTCAATTTTTTTTTTTCTGAATTTCACTCAAAAACAAGGCAATTGTTTGATTTTTTTTTCTATTAATTTCACTCAAAAACAAGGCAATTGTTTGTTTTTCACATCAATTTAACACCGACCGACAAAAAGTTTGATTTCTTTCAATTTTTTTTTTCTAAATGTCACTCAATAACCAGGCAATTGTTTGATTTTTTTTTCTCTTAATTTCACTCAAAAACAAGGCAATTGTTTGATTTTCACATGAATTTAACACCTACCGACAAAAAGTTTGATTTCTTTCATTTTTTTTTTTCTAAATTTCACTAAATAACCAGGCAATTGTTTAATTTTCACATGAATTTAACACCGACCGACAAAAAGTTTGATTTATTTCAATTTTTTTTTCTGAATTTCACTCAAAAACTAGGCAATTGTTTGATATTCTTTTTTCTCTTAATTTCACTCAAAAACAAGGCAATTGTTTGATTTTCACATGAATTTAACACCGACCGACAAAAAGTTTGATTTCTTTCAATATTTTTTTTTTCTGAATTTCACTCAAAAACAAGGCAATTGTTTGATTTTCACATGAAGTTAACACCGACCGACAAAAAGTTTGATTTCTTTCATTTTTTTTTTTCTAAATTTCACTCAATAACCAGGCAATTGTTTGTTTTTTTTTCTCATAATTTCACTCAAAAACAAGGCAATTGTTTGATTTTCACATGAATTTAACACCGACCGACAAAAAGTTTGATTTCTTTCAATTTTTTTTTTCTGAATTTCACTCAAAAACAAGGCAATTGTTTGATTTTTTTTCTCTTAATTTCACTCAAAAACAAGGCAATTGTTTGATTTTCACATGAATTTAACACCGACCGACAAAAAGTTTGATTTCTTTCAATTTTTTTTTTCTGAATTTCATTCAAAAACAAGGCAATTGTTTGATTTTTTTTTTCTCTTAAAATCACTCATAAACAAGGCAATTGTTTGATTTTCACATGAATTTAACACCGACCGACAAAAAGTTTGATTTCTTTCAATTTTTTTTTCTGAATTTCACTCAAATTCAAGGCAATTGTTTGATTTTTTTTTCTCTTAATTTCACTCAAAAACAAGGCAATTGTTTGATTTTCACATCAATTTAACACCGACCGACAAAAAGTTTGATTTCTTTCAATTTTTTTTTTTTCTAAATGTCACTCAATAACCAGGCAATTGTTTGATTTTTTTTTTCTCTTAATTTCACTCAAAAACAAGGCAATTGTTTGATTTTCACATGAATTTAACACCGACCGACAAACAGTTTGATTTCTTTCATTTTTTTTTTTCTAAATTTCACTCAATAACTAGGCAATTGTTTGATTTTTTTTTCTCTTAATTTCACTCTAAAACAAGGCAATTGTTTGATTTTTACAAGAATTTAACACCGACCGACAAAAAGTTTGATTTATTTCAATTTTTTTTTTCTGAATTTCACTCAAAAACAAGGCAATTGTTTGATATTCATTTTTCTCTTAATTTCACTCAAAAACAAGGCAATTGTTTGATGATCACATGAATTTAACACCGACCGACAAAAAGTTTGATTTCTTTCAATATTTTTTTTTTCTGAATTTCACTCAAAAACAAGGCAATTGTTTGATTTTATTTTTCTCTTAATTTCACTCAAAAACAAGGCAATTGTTTGATTTTCACATGAAGTTAACACCGACCGACAAAAATTTTGATTTCTTTCATTTTTTTTTTCTAAATTTCACTCAATAACCAGGCAATTGTTTGTTTTTTTTTCTCTTAATTTCACTCAAAAACAAGGCAATTGTTTGATTTTCACATGAATTTAACACCGACCGACAAAAAGTTTGATTTCTTTCAATTTATTTTTTTCTGAATTTCACTCAAAAACAAGGCAATTGTTTGATTTTTTTTTCTCTTAATTTCACTCTAAAACAAGGCAATTGTTTGATTTTCACATGAATTTAACACCGACCGACAAAAAGTTTGATATCTTTCAATTTTTTTTTTTTCTGAATTTCACTCAAAAACAAGGCAATTGTTTGATATTCTTTTTTCTCTTAATTTCACTCAAAAACAAGGCAATTGTTTGATTTTCACATGAATTTAACACCGACCGACAAAAAGTTTGATTTCTTTCATTTTTTTTTTTTCTAAATTTCACTCAATAACCAGGAAAAACAGGCAATTGTTTGATTTTCACATGAATTTAACACCGACCGACAAAAAATTTGATTTCTTTCAATTTTTTTTTTCTGAATTTCACTCAAAAACAAGGCAATGGTTTGTTTTTTTTTTTCTCTTAATTTCACTCAAAAACAAGACAATTGTTTGATTTTCACATGAATTTAACACCGACCGACAAAAAGTTTGATTTCTTTCATTTTTTTTTTCTAAATTTCACTCAATAACCAGGCAATTGTTTGATTTTTTTTTTCTCTTAATTTCACTCAAAAACAAGGCAATTGTTTGATTTTCACATGAATTTAACACCGACCGACAAACAGTTTGATTTCTTTCATTTTTTTTTTTCTAAATTTCACTCAATAACTAGGCAATTGTTTGATTTTTTTTTCTCTTAATTTCACTCTTAAACAAGGCAATTGTTTGATTTTTACAAGAATTTAACACCGACCGACAAAAAGTTTGATTTATTTCAATTTTTTTTTTCTGAATTTCACTCAAAAACAAGGCAATTGTTTGATATTCATTTTTCTCTTAATTTCACTCAAAAACAAGGCAATTGTTTGATGATCACATGAATTTAACACCGACCGACAAAAAGTTTGATTTCTTTCAATATTTTTTTTTCTGAATTTCACTCAAAAACAAGGCAATTGTTTGATTTTATTTTTCTCTTAATTTCACTCAAAAACAAGGCAATTGTTTGATTTTCACATGAAGTTAACACCGACCGACAAAAATTTTGATTTCTTTCATTTTTTTTTTCTAAATTTCACTCAATAACCAGGCAATTGTTTGTTTTTTTTTCTCTTAATTTCACTCAAAAACAAGGCAATTGTTTGATTTTCACATGAATTTAACACCGACCGACAAAAAGTTTGATTTCTTTCAATTAATTTTTTTCTGAATTTCACTCAAAAACAAGGCAATTGTTTGATTTTTTTTTCTCTTAATTTCACTCTAAAACAAGGCAATTGTTTGATTTTCACATGAATTTAACACCGACCGACAAAAAGTTTGATATCTTTCAATTTTTTTTTTTTCTGAATTTCACTCAAAAACAAGGCAATTGTTTGATATTCTTTTTTCTCTTAATTTCACTCAAAAACAAGGCAATTGTTTGATTTTCACATGAATTTAACACCGACCGACAAAAAGTTTGATTTCTTGCAATATTTTTTTTTTCTGAATTTCACTCAAAAACAAGGCCATTGTTTGATTTTTTTGTCTCTTAATTTCACTCAAAAACAAGGCAATTGTTTGATTTTCACATGAATTTAACACCGACCGACAAAAAGTTTGATTTCTTTCATTTTTTTTTTTTCTAAATTTCACTCAATAACCAGGCAATTGTTTGATTTTTTTTCTCTTAATTTCACTCAAAAACAAGGAAATTGTTTGATTTTCACATGAATTTAACACCGACCGACAAAAAATTTGATGTCTTTAAATTTTTTTTTTTTCTGAATTTCATTTAAAAAACAAGGCAATTGTTTGATTTTTTTTTCTCTTAATTTCACTCAAAAACAAGGCAATTGTTTGTGTTTCACATGAATTTAACACCGACCGACAAAAAGTTTGATTTCTTTCAATTTTTTTTTCTGAATTTCACACAAAAACAAGGCAATTGTTTGATTTTTTTTTCTCTTCATTTCACTCAAAAACAAGGCAATTGTTTGATTTTCACATGAATTTAACACCGACCGACAAAAAGTTTGATTTCTTTAAATTTTTTTTTTCTGAATTTCATTCAAAAACAAGGCAATTGTTTGATTTTTTTTTCTCTTAAAATTACTTTAAAAACAAGGCAATTGTTTGATTTTCACATGAATTTAACATCGACCGACAAAAAGTTTGATTTCTTTCAATTTTTTTTTTCTGAATTTCACTCAAAAACAAGGCAATTGTTTGATATTCTTTTTTCTCTTAAAATCACTCAAAAACAAGGCAATTGTTTGATTCTCACATGAATTTAACACCGACCGACAAAAAGTTTGATTTCTTTCAATATTTTTTTTTTCTGAATTTCACTCAAAAACAAGGCAATTGTTTGATATTTTTTTTCTCTTAATTTCACTCAAAAACAAGGCAATTGTTTGATTTTCACATGAATTTAACACCGACCGACAAAAAGTTTGATTTCATTCATTTTTTTTTTTCTGAATTTCACTCAAAAACAAGGCAATTGTTTGATATTCTTTTTTCTCTTAATTTCACTCAAAAACAAGGCAATTGTTTGATTTTCACATGAATTTAACACCGACCGACAAAAAGTTTGATATCTTTCAATATTATTTTTTTCTGAATTTCACTCAAAAACAAGGCAATTGTTTGATTTTTTTTCTCTTAATTTCACTCAAAAACAAGGCAATTGTTTGATTTTTTTTTCTCTTAATTTCACTCAAAAACAAGGCAATTGTTTGATTTTCACATGAATTTAACACCGACCGACAAAAAGTTTGATTTCTTTAAATTTTTTTTTTCTAAATTTCACTCAAATTCAAGGCAATTGTTTGATTTTTTTTTCTCTTAATTTCACTCTAAAACAAGGCAATTGTTTGATTTTCACATGAATTTAACACCGACCGACAAAAAGTTTGATTTATTTCAATTTTTTTTTTCTGAATTTCACTCAAAAACAAGGCAATTGTTTGATATTCTTTTTTCTCTTAATTTCACTCAAAAACAGGGCAATTGTTTGATTTTCACATGAATTTAACACCGACCGACAAAAAGTTTGATTTCTTTCAATATTTTTTTTTTCTGAATTTCACTCAAAAACAAGGCAATTGTTTGATTTTATTTTTCTCTGAATTTCACTCAAAAACAAGGCAATTGTTTGATTTTATTTTTCTCTTAATTTCACTCAAAAACAAGGCAATTGTTTGATTTTCACATGAAGTTAACACCGACCGACAAAAAGTTTGATTTCTTTCATTTTTTTTTTTCTAAATTTCACTCAATAACCAGGCAATTGTTTGTTTTTTTTTCTCTTAATTTCACTCAAAAACAAGGCAATTGTTTGATTTTCACATGAATTTAACACCGACCGACAAAAAGTTTGATTTCTTTCAATTTTTTTTTTCTGAATTTCACTCAAAAACAAGGCAATTGTTTGATTTTTTTTTTCTCTTAATTTCACTCAAAAACAAGGCAATTGTTTGATTTTCACATGAATTTAACACCGACCGACAAAAAGTTTGATTTCTTTCAATGTTTTTTTTTCTGAATTTCACTCAAAAACAAGGCAATTGTTTGATTTTTTTTTCTTTTAATTTCACTCAAAAACAAGGCAATTGTTTGATTTTCACATGAATTTAACACCGACCGACAAAAAGTTTGATATCTTTCAATATTTTTTTTTTATGAATTTCACTCAAAAACAAAGCAATTAAGGATATTGGCTATAGTCTAAATTATAACAAGTTGGCAATGATCACTAACCCTCTTAGGCAATTATTTATATTCTGCTCCGTTGACATTTCAGGTTTGGATACATACTGGATGTATGATGCTGCCGCTCAAAAGCTGTTATGTTTGCCCGCCCGCCGCTGATTGCTTTCGTCTATTTTAACATGGTAAGTGTCAAAAGCAAATTTTATATATAGTATAATATATTCATAGTCTTCTTTGGCCAAACGAAAATCCATTTACCAGTGGAACAATCGATTTTATTTGTTCCATAATAGAAATAGGTGACCACCGTGTCTGTCTGTCTTTCTGACCTTTGAAGGGCATGTTTGGAACTGTAATGTGTAGCCGAAGTGAAATTTTCACAAAAGTCTCACCAAGTGTCTGAAACGAAAATTAGCGATAAATTACCTACGTTAATAGATTGCTAATACATTTTCAAACGCAGATTGGTGGGTTGCTGAAACCTTCAAAAACTGACTGTTTGTCAACACTGTTACCAAGTTAATTAACATTAACTAGCTAATAAATTGCCACATGTCCATGTGATATTATTAATCAAATTCATATTATTGAGAACAACTAATTATTAAGTTATGTATAAGTGTTACATAATATTTTGATATATGACTGTGTGTGTGTTTAATCTGTAAACTCCATAGAAATGGTAAACATTCTACATTTACATAATATTAACTTTTTCATAAATTACACTGCCATCAGGGTGGAACTAAATTAACAGTTACAATTTTGTAAATTGCATAAGGATCGCATTGAAATATTTGATTGTTGAAAGGCTATTTGTTTTTCAATAATTATAATATGCACTGATCAATACACTATACAATAATATATAACTTGATCCATCCTCCGCTCTTGTATTTATTCGCTTACAAATTATTTATTATAACCGTCATCTCGATATTCGAAACGTTCGAAACGTAGCTCGTCGTGTGTGGTCCGTAAATGTAAACAAGAAGCGTGTGCGATATCATTATTAATGCATAGTTATACGTAACCATAACAATAGTTAAAAATTACCGACACGGCGGTGGAAGTGACAATTACAATTTTAATCACCGCGACATGTAAATTTGTAGCACATCAGAGATCAGCGTTGAAATGGACAATCGGCGTTATTAAGCAGCGGCTTAATTGTACAAGTGAAATTAATAGGTATGCCATATATAACAGGCAACTGTTTAATTTTCACATTAATTAAAAACCAACGGACAATATATTTTTTTTTCCATAATTACACTGAAAAACAGGCAATTGTTTGATTTTCAAATGAATTTAACACCGACTAACAAAAAATTTGATTTCTTTCAATTTTTTTTTTTCTGAATTTCACTCAAAAACAAGGCAATTGTTTGATTTTTTTTTTCTCTTAATTTCACTCAAAAACAAGGCAATTGTTTGATTTTCACATGAATATAACACCGACCGACAAAAAGTTTGATTTCTTTCATTTTTTTTTTCCAAATTTCACTCAATAACCAGGCAATTGTTTGATTTTTTTTTTCTCTTAATTTCACTCAAAAACAAGGCAATTGTTTGATTTTCACATGAATTTATTACCGACCGACAAAAAGTTTGATTTCTTTCAATATAATTTTTTTCTGAATTTCACTCAAAAACAAGGCAATTGTTTGATTTTTTTTTCTCTTAATTTCACTCAAAAACAAGGCAATTGTTTGATTTTCACATGAATTTAACACAAACCGACAAAAAAATTGATTTCTTTCAATTTTTTTTTTTCTGACTTTCACTCAAAAACAAGGCAATTGTTTGATTTTTTTTTCTCTTAATTTCACTCAAAAACAAGGCAATTGTTTGATTTTCACATGAATTTAACACCGACCGACAAAAAGTTTGATTTCTTTCAATTTTTTTTTTTCTGAATTTCACTCAAAATCAAGGCAATTGTTTGATTTTTTTTTCTCTTAATTTCACTCAAAAACAAGGCAATTGTTTGATTTTCACATGAATTTAACACCGACCGACAAAAAGTTTGATTTCTTTCAATGTTTTTTTTTCTGAATTTCACTCATAAACAAGGCAATTGTTTGATTTTTTTTTCTTTTAATTTCACTCAAAAACAAGGCAATTGTTTGATTTTCACATGAATTTAACACCGACCGACAAAAAGTTTGATATCTTTCAATATTTTTTTTTTATGAATTTCACTCAAAAACAAAGCAATTAAGGATATTGGCTATAGTCTAAATTATAACAAGTTGGCAATGATCACTAACCCTCTTAGGCAATTATTTATATTCTGCTCCGTTGACATTTCAGGTTTGGATACATACTGGATGTATGATGCTGCCGCTCAAAAGCTGTTATGTTTGCCCGCCCGCCGCTGATTGCTTTCGTCTATTTTAACATGGTAAGTGTCAAAAGCAAATTTTATATATAGTATAATATATTCATAGTCTTCTTTGGCCAAACAAAAATCCATTTACCAGTGGAACAATCGATTTTATTTGTTCCATAATAGAAATAGGGGACCACCGTGTCTGTCTGTCTTTCTGACCTTTGAAGGGCAGCCATGTTTGGAACTGTAATGTGTAGCCGAAGTGAAATTTTCACAAAAGTCTCACCAAGTGTCTGAAACGAAAATTAGCGATAAATTACCTACGTTAATAGATTGCTAATACATTTTCAAACGCAGATTGGTGGGTTGCTGAAACCTTCAAAAACTGACTGTTTGTCAACACTGTTACCAAGTTAATTAACATTAACTAGCTAATAAATTGCCACATGTCCATGTGATATTATTAATCAAATTCATATTATTGAGAACAACTAATTATTAAGTTATGTATAAGTGTTACATAATATTTTGATATATGACTGTGTGTGTGTTTAATCTGTAAACTCCATAGAAATGGTAATCATTCTACATTTACATAATATTAACTTTTTCATAAATTACACTGCCATCAGGGTGGAACTAAATTAACAGTTACAATTTTGTAAATTGCATAAAGATCGCATTGAAATATTTGATTGTTGAAAGGCTATTTGATTTTCAATAATTATAATATGCACTGATCAATACACTATACAATAATATATAACTTGATCCATCCTCCGCTCTTGTATTTATTCGCTTACAAATTATTTATAATAACCGTCATCTCGATATTTTTTTTTGATTTTCACATGAATTTAACACTGACCGACAAAAAGTTTGATTTCTTTCAATATTTTTTTTCTGAATTTCACTCAAAAACAAGGCAATTGTTTGATTTTTTTTCTCTTAATTTCACTCAAAAACAAGGCAATTGTTTGATTTTCACATGAATTTAACACCGACCGACAAAAAGTTTGATTTCTTTCAATTTTTTTTTTCTGAATTTCATTCAAAAACAAGGCAATTGTTTGATTTTTTTTTTCTCTTAAAATCACTCAAAAACAAGGCAATTGTTTGATTTTCACATGAATTTAACACCGACCGACAAAAAGTTTGATTTCTTTCAATTTTTTTTTTCTGAATTTCACTCAAATTCAAGGCAATTGTTTGATTTTTTTTTCTCTTAATTTCACTCAAAAACAAGGCAATTGTTTGATTTTCACATCTATTTAACACCGACCGACAAAAAGTTTGATTTCTTTCAATTTTTTTTTTTCTAAATGTCACTCAAAAACAAGGCAATTGTTTGATTTTCACATGAATTTAACACCTACCGACAAAAAGTTTGATTTCTTTCATTTTTTTTTTTCTAAATGTCACTCAATAACCAGGCAATTGTTTGATTTTTTTTTTCTCTTAATTTCACTCAAAAACAAGGCAATTGTTTGATTTTCACATGAATTTAACACCTACCGACAAAAAGTTTGATTTCTTTCATTTTTTTTTTTCTAAATTTCACTCAATATCCAGGCAATTGTTAGATTTTTTTTTCTATTAATTTCACTCTAAAACAAGGCAATTGTTTGATTTTCACATGAATTTAACACCGACCGACAAAAAGTTTGATTTCTTTCAATTTTTTTTTTTCTGAATTTCACTCAAAAACAAGGCAATTAAGGATATTGGCTATAGTCTAAATTATAACAAGTTGGCAATGATCACTAACCCTCTCAGGCAATTATTTATATTCTGCTCCGTTGACATTTCAGGTTTGGATACATACTGGATGTATGATGCTGCCGCTCAAAAGCTGTTATGTTTGCCCGCCCGCCGCTGATTGCTTTCGTCTATTTTAACATGGTAAGTGTCAAAAGCAAATTTTATATATAGTATAATATATTCATAGTCTTCTTTGGCCAAACAAAAATCCATTTACCAGTGGAACAATCGATTTTATTTGTTCCATAAAAGAAATAGGTGACCACCGTGTCTGTCTGTCTTTCTGACCTTTGAAGGGCAGCCATGTTTGGAACTGTAATGTGTAGCCGAAGTGAAATTTTCACAAAAGTCTCACCAAGTGTCTGAAACGAAAATTAGCGATAAATTACCTACGTTAATAGATTGCTAATACATTTTCAAACGCAGATTGGTGGGTTGCTGAAACCTTCAAAAACTGACTGTTTGTCAACACTGTTACCAAGTTAATTAACATTAACTAGCTAATAAATTGCGACATGTCCATGTGATATTATTAATCAAATTCATATTATTGAGAACAACTAATTATCAAGTTATGTATAAGTGTTACATAATATTTTGATATATGACTGTATGTGTGTTTAATTTGTAAACTCCATAGAAATGGTAAACATTCTACATTTACATAATATTAACTTTTTCATAAATTACACTGCCATCAGGGTGGAACTAAATTAACAGTTACAATTTTGTAAATTGCATATGGATCGCATTGAAATATTTGATTGTTGAAAGGCTATTTGTTTTTCAATAATTATAATATGCACTGATCAATACACTATACAATAATATATAACTTGATCCACCCTCCGCTCTTGTATTTATTCGCTTACAAATTATTTATTATAACCGTCATCTCGATATTCGAAACGTTCGAAACGTAGCTCGTCGTGTGTGGCCCGTAAATGTAAACAAGAAGCGTGTGCGATATCATTATTAATGCATAGTTATACGTAACCATAACAATAGTTAAAAATTACCGACACGGCGGTGGAAGTGACAATTACAATTTTAATCACCGCGACATGTAAATTTGTAGCACATCAGAGATCAGCGTTGAAATGGATAATCGGCGTTATTAAGCAGCGGCTTAATTGTACAAGTGAAATTAATAGGTATGCCATATATAACAGGCAACTGTTTAATTTTCACATTAATTAAAAACCAACGGACAATATATTTTTTTTTCCATAATTACACTGAAAAACAGGCAATTGTTTGATTTTCAAATGAATTTAACACCGACTAACAAAAAATTTGATTTCTTTCAATTTTTTTTTTCTGAATTTCACTCAAAAACAAGGCAATTGTTTGATTTTTTTTTTCTCTTAATTTCACTCAAAAACAAGGCAATTGTTTGATTTTCACATGAATATAACACCGACCGACAAAAAGTTTGATTTCTTTCATTTTTTTTTTTCCAAATTTCACTCAATAACCAGGCAATTGTTTGATTTTTTTTTTCTCTTAATTTCACTCAAAAACAAGGCAATTGTTTGATTTTCACATGAATTTATTACCGACCGACAAAAAGTTTGATTTCTTTCAATATAATTTTTTTCTGAATTTCACTCAAAAACAAGGCAATTGTTTGATTTTTTTTTCTCTTAATTTCACTCAAAAACAAGGCAATTGTTTGATTTTCACATGAATTTAACACAAACCGACAAAAAGTTTGATTTCTTTCAATTTTTTTTTTCCGAATTTCACTCAAAAACAAGGCAATTGTTTGATTTTCACATGAATTTAACACCGACCGACAAAAAGTTTGATTTCTTTCAATTTGTTTTTTTTTCTGAATTTCACTCAAAAACAAGGCAATTGTTTGATTTTTTTTTCTCTTAATTTCACTCAAAAACAAGGCAATTGTTTGATTTTCACATGAATATAAAACCGACCGACAAAAAGTTTGATTTCTTTCAATGTTTTTTTTTCTGAATTTCACTCAAAAACAAGGCAATTGTTTGATTTTTTTTTTCTCTTAATTTCACTCAAAAACAAGGCAATTGTTTGATTTTCACATGAATTTAACACCGACCGACAAAAAGTTTGATATCTTTCAATATTTTTTTTTTATGAATTTCACTCAAAAACGAGGCAATTAAGGATATTGGCTATAGTCTAAATTATAACAAGTTGGCAATGATCACTAACCCTCTTAGGCAATTATTTATATTCTGCTCCGTTGACATTTCAGGTTTGGATACATACTGGATGTATGATGCTGCCGCTCAAAAGCTGTTATGTTTGCCCGCCCGCCGCTGATTGCTTTCGTCTATTTTAACATGGTTAGTGTCAAAAGCAAATTTTATATATAGTATAATATATTCATAGTCTTCTTTGGCCAAACAAAAATCCATTTACCAGTGGAACAATCGATTTTATTTGTTCCATAATAGAAATAGGTGACCACCGTGTCTGTCTATCTTTCTGACCTTTGAAGGGCAGCCATGTTTGGAACTGTAATGTGTAGCCGAAGTGAAATTTTCACAAAAGTCTCACCAAGTGTCTGAAACGAAAATTAGCGATAAATTACCTACGTTAATAGATTGCTAATACATTTTCAAACGCAGATTGGTGGGTTGCTGAAACCTTCAAAAACTGACTGTTTGTCAACACTGTTACCAAGTTAATTAACATTAACTAGCTAATAAATTGCGACATGTCCATGTGATATTATTAATCAAATTCATATTATTGAGAACAACTTATTATCAAGTTATGTATAAGTGTTACATAATATTTTGATATATGACTGTGTGTGTGTTTAATCTGTAAACTCCATAGAAATGGTAAACATTCTACATTTACATAATATTAACTTTTTCATAAATTACACTGCCATCAGGGTGGAACTAAATTAACAGTTACAATTTTGTGAATTGCATAAGGATCGCATTGAAATATTTGATTGTTGAAAGGCTATTTGTTTTTCAATAATTATAATATGCACTGATCAATACACTATACAATAATATATAACTTGATCCATCCTCCGCTCTTGTATTTATTCGCTTACAAATTATTTATTATAACCGTCATCTCGATATTCGAAACGTTCGAAACGTAGCTCGTCGTGTGTGGCCCGTAAATGTAAACAAGAAGCGTGTGCGATATCATTATTAATGCATAGTTATACGTAACCATAACAATAGTTAAAAATTACCTACACGGCGGTGGAAGTGACAATTACAATTTGTATCACCGCGACATGTAAATTTGTAGCACATCAGAGATCAGCGTTGAAATGGTCAATCGGCGTTAGGAAGCAGCGGCTAAATTGTACAAGTGAAATTAATAGGTATGCCATATATAACAGGCAACTGTTTAATTTTCACATTAATTAAAAACCAACGGACAAAATATTTTATTTTTCCATATTTACACTGAAAAACAGGCAATTGTTTGATTTTCACATGAATTTAACACCGACCGACAAAAAATTTGATTTCTTTCACTTTTTTTTTTCTTAATTTCACTCAAAAACAAGGGAATTGTTTGATTTTTTTTTTCTGTTAATTTCACTCAAAGCAAGACAATTGTTTGATTTTCACATGAATTTAACACCGACCGACAAAAAGTTTGATTTCTTTCAATTTTTTTTTTCTGAATTTCACTCAAAAACAAGGCAATTGTTTGATTTTCACATGAATTTAACACCGACCGACCAAAAGTTTGATTTCTTTCAATATTTTTTTTTTCTAAATTTCACTCAATAACCAGGCAATTGTTTGATTTTTTTCTCTCTTAATTTCACTCTAAAACAAGGCAATTGTTTGATTTTCACATGAATTTAACACCGACCGACAAAAAGTTTGATTTCTTTAAATTTTTTTTTTCTGAATTTCACTCAAAAACAAGGCAATTGTTTGATATTCTTTTTTCTCTTAAAATCACTCAAAAACAAGGCAATTGTTTGATTCTCACATGAATTTAACACCGACCGACAAAAAGTTTGATTTCTTTCAATATTTTTTTTTTCTGAATTTCACTCAAAAACAAGGCAATTGTTTGATATTTTTTTTCTCTTAATTTCACTCAAAAACAAGGCAATTGTTTGATTTTCACATGAATTTAACACCGACCGACAAAAAGTTTGATTTCTTTCATTTTTTTTTTTCTGAATTTCACTCAAAAACAAGGTAATTGTTTGATATTCTTTTTTCTCTTAATTTCACTCAAAAACAAGGCAATTGTTTGATTTTCACATGAATTTAACACCGACCGACAAAAAGTTTGATATCTTTCAATATTATTTTTTTCTGAATTTCACTCAAAAACAAGGCAATTGTTTGATTTTTTTTCTCTTAATTTCACTCAAAAACAAGGCAATTGTTTGATTTTTTTTTCTCTTAATTTCACTCAAAAACAAGGCAATTGTTTGATTTTCACATGAATTTAACACCGACCGACAAAAAGTTTGATTTCTTTAAATTTTTTTTTTCTGAATTTCACTCAAATTCAAGGCAATTGTTTGATTTTTTTTTCTCTTAATTTCACTCTAAAACAAGGCAATTGTTTGATTTTCACATGAATTTAACACCGACCGACAAAAAGTTTGATTTATTTCAATTTTTTTTTTCTGAATTTCACTCAAAAACAAGGCAATTGTTTGATATTCTTTTTTCTCTTAATTTCACTCAAAAACAGGGCAATTGTTTGATTTTCACATGAATTTAACACCGACCGACAAAAAGTTTGATTTCTTTCAATTTTTTTTTTTCTGAATTTCACTCAAAAACAAGGCAATTGTTTGATTTTATTTTTCTCTGAATTTCACTCAAAAACAAGGCAATTGTTTGATTTTATTTTTCTCTTAATTTCACTCAAAAACAAGGCAATTGTTTGATTTTCACATGAAGTTAACACCGACCGACAAAAAGTTTGATTTCTTTCATTTTTTTTTTCTAAATTTCACTCAATAACCAGGCAATTGTTTGTTTTTTTTTCTCTTAATTTCACTCAAAAACAAGGCAATTGTTTGATTTTCACATGAATTTAACACGGACCGACAAAAAGTTTGATTTCTTTCAATTTTTTTTTTCTGAATTTCACTCAAAAACAAGGCAATTGTTTGATTTTTTTTTTTTCTTAATTTCACTCAAAAACAAGGCAATTGTTTGATTTTCACATGAATTTAACACCGACCGACAAAAAGTTTGATTTATTTCAATTTTTTTTTTCTGAATTTCATTCAAAAACAAGGCAATTGTTTGATTTTTTTTTTCTCTTAAAATAACTCAAAAACAAGGCAATTGTTTGATTTTCACATGAATTTAACACCGACCGACAAAAAGTTTGATTTCTTTCAATTTTTTTTTTTCTGAATTTCACTCAAAAACAAGGCAATTAAGGATATTGGCTATAGTCTAAATTATAACAAGTTGGCAATGATCACTAACCCTCTCAGGCAATTATTTATATTCTGCTCCGTTGACATTTCAGGTTTGGATACATACTGGATGTATGATGCTGCCGCTCAAAAGCTGTTATGTTTGCCCGCCCGCCGCTGATTGCTTTCGTCTATTTTAACATGGTAAGTGTCAAAAGCAAATTTTATATATAGTATAATATATTCATAGTCTTCTTTGGCCAAACAAAAATCCATTTACCAGTGGAACAATCGATTTTATTTGTTCCATAAAAGAAATAGGTGACCACCGTGTCTGTCTGTCTTTCTGACCTTTGAAGGGCAGCCATGTTTGGAACTGTAATGTGTAGCCGAAGTGAAATTTTCACAAAAGTCTCACCAAGTGTCTGAAACGAAAATTAGCGATAAATTACCTACGTTAATAGATTGCTAATACATTTTCAAACGCAGATTGGTGGGTTGCTGAAACCTTCAAAAACTGACTGTTTGTCAACACTGTTACCAAGTTAATTAACATTAACTAGCTAATAAATTGCCACATGTCCATGTGATATTATTAATCAAATTCATATTATTGAGAACAACTAATTATTAAGTTATGTATAAGTGTTACATAATATTTTGATATATGACTGTGTGTGTGTTTAATCTGTAAACTCCATAGAAATGGTAAACATTCTACATTTACATAATATTAACTTTTTCATAAATTACACTGCCATCAGGGTGGAACTAAATTAACAGTTACAATTTTGTAAATTGCATAAGGATCGCATTGAAATATTTGATTGTTGAAAGGCTATTTGTTTTTCAATAATTATAATATGCACTGATCAATACACTATACAATAATATATAACTTGATCCATCCTCCGCTCTTGTATTTATTCGCTTACAAATTATTTATTATAACCGTCATCTCGATATTCGAAACGTTCGAAACGTAGCTCGTCGTGTGTGGCCCGTAAATGTAAACAATAAGCGTGTGCGATATCATTATTAATGCATAGTTATACGTAACCATAACAATAGTTAAAAATTACCGACACGGCGGTGGAAGTGACAATTACAATTTTAATCACCGCGACATGTAAATTTGTAGCACATCAGAGATCAGCGTTGAAATGGACAATCGGCGTTATTAAGCAGCGGCTTAATTGTACAAGTGAAATTAATAGGTATGCCATATATAACAGGCAACTGTTTAATTTTCACATTAATTAAAAACCAACGGACAATATATTTTTTTTTCCATAATTACACTGAAAAACAGGCAATTGTTTGATTTTCAAATGAATTTAACACCGACTAACAAAAAATTTGATTTCTTTCAATTTTTTTTTTTCTGAATTTCACTCAAAAACAAGGCAATTGTTTGATTTTTTTTTTCTCTTAATTTCACTCAAAAACAAGGCAATTGTTTGATTTTCACATGAATATAACACCGACCGACAAAAAGTTTGATTTCTTTCATTTTTTTTTTCCAAATTTCACTCAATAACCAGGCAATTGTTTGATTTTTTTTTCTCTTAATTTCACTCAAAAACAAGGCAATTGTTTGATTTTCACATGAATTTATTACCGACCGACAAAAAGTTTGATATCTTTCAATATAATTTTTTTCTGAATTTCACTCAAAAACAAGGCAATTGTTTGATTTTTTTTTCTCTTAATTTCACTCAAAAACAAGGCAATTGTTTGATTTTCACATGAATTTAACACAAACCGACAAAAAGTTTGATTTCTTTCAATTTTTTTTTTCTGACTTTCACTCAAAAACAAGGCAATGGTTTGATTTTTTTTTCTCTTAATTTCACTCAAAAACAAGGCAATTGTTTGATTTTCACATGAATTAAACACCGACCGACAAAAAGTTTGATTTCTTTCAATTTTTTTTTTTTCTGAATTTCACTCAAAATCAAGGCAATTGTTTGATTTTTTTTTCTCTTAATTTCACTCAAAAACAAGGCAATTGTTTGATTTTCACATGAATTTAACACCGACCGACAAAAAGTTTGATTTCTTTCAATGTTTTTTTTTCTGAATTTCACTCAAAAACAAGGCAATTGTTTGATTTTTTTTTTCTTTTAATTTCACTCAAAAACAAGGCAATTGTTTGATTTTCACATGAATTTAACACCGACCGACAAAAAGTTTGATATCTTTCAATATTTTTTTTTTATGAATTTCACTCAAAAACAAAGCAATTAAGGTAAATGGAATATCCACCATATAGCGGTGGCGCTTCTGAGTATCCCTGGATGTCCGGTTATAGAATGGGGATGGCGGAATCAGATCATGTAGTTCTGTGGCACACTCCCCGAAATGTATCCGATAAAAAACCGATAAGCAAGCGACTTTGCGGCGATGCTCGAGACTTTGGAGTCTCTTGCTTACAAGTTGGTCGTCGTTTATGAGTCTCTTGGCTCTCCTCTCAATAGCTTCCAGTGTCTCCAGCTGGTATTTGGCAGAACCATCCCAAAGGTGAGAACAGTACTCCATACACGACCGGACTTGCGCTTGATAAAGATTGAGCAGCTGTCCCGGTGTGAAGTATTGTCTCACCTTCGCCAAAACACCAAGCTTTTTTGAGGCTAGCTGGGCTTTAGACTCAATATAGGAGCCGAAATTGAGAGTCGGTGTTAATGAGATGCCAAGAAGCTCGAGATGGTTACTTATCGGCACGGACACATCTCTGAAAGTAGGAGCCAGCTGAAAAGGGCTCCGTTTGGCGGAGAAAAGACACGCCTGGGTTTTAGCAGCATTGAACTTAACCAGGTTGGCATCGCCCCAATCGGAGACTGCCTTCAGAGAAAAGTTCAAGCGCTGGACCATCGCTTCCCTATGAGACTGGATTTGTAATGCACCGGTTCGTGCGTTAGATGTATAGCTCTCCACAACGGTGCTGTCGTCTGCGTACCCAAAAATACCGGGCTTAAGCAGATCATTAATATGCAGCAGAAAAAGCGTTGCGGAGAGTACTGATCCTTGAGGGACTCCGGCGTTAATAGCCAATTGGTCAGAAGAACAGCCATCGATGACTACTCGAATCGACCGATCCCTCAAGAAATCTGAAATCCAAACACATAAACCAGTGGGAAGGCCGTATGAAGGAAGCTTGCTAATAAGGCTATCGTGCCAAACCCTGTCAAAAGCCTTCGAGATATCGAGAGAAACAGCAAGCGCCTCTCCGTGGTTCTCGATGGCTTCGCTCCAGATGTGAGTGGCATACACAAGAAGATCCCCAGTAGACCGGTTTCGGCGAAACCCGTATTGTCGGTCACTGAGGAGATCATTAACTTCTAGGTATGCCAGGAGCCTGTGGTTCAGTACACGTTCCATCGTTTTACACAGTATGGAAGTGACTGAAATAGGCCTGTAATTGGCAGGGTCTGCGCGACTACCCTTTTTGGGCACGGGCTGCACGTTTGCAAGCTTCCAGGACTTAGGCACTTGACCAGTCGTCATAGACAAGCGAAAGAGGCGAGTCAATGTTGGAGTCAACTCAGGCGCACACATCCTCAAGACTACAGCTGGTATACCGTCTGGACCACTAGCTTTGTTCACGTCCAGATTGCGCAACGCTTTGCGTACTTCAGATTGTCGAATGCGGATTTCTGACATTAACGTCCCGCAGTTTGGCAGACTTGAAGGTACAGCATTGCCAGCATCTAAACGTGAAGATTCTGCAAACAGAGAGGCAAATAAATTTGCTTTCTCTTCAGCAGTGTGCGCTAGGGAGCCGTTGGGTTTCAGCAGTGGAGGCAGTGAGGGACGGCAGAAGTTCTCTTCGATCGATTTCGCCAGGGACCAAAACGCTTTGCTACCCGAGGGGTAAGAAGCAAGTTTGTTCCCTGTTCGGCGTATATGATCGAAGCGAGCCTTCTTAAGGGCTTTTTTGCAGGACTTGGCAGCCAGGTTAAATGCTTTCTTCTTTTCACGTACATCTCTAGATTTGCGGGTTCGAGCATCAGCCCAGGCTAAGTAGGCCTCATGCTTTAACGCTTCTGCATCTTCACATTTAGCATTAAACCATGGGCGAGCTTTGCTGGACAGCGGGACGTCAGAAAATGGTATGAAATATTCCATACCTTGACGTAATACTTCTGTCACAGCATCCGCGCAAATTGAGGGATCGCTAGAAGAAAAACAAACCCGGCTCCAAGGGTAAGACGCGAAAAAACAACGCATCTCATCCCAATCTGCTGACCTGTATCGCCACACTCGCCGCGTGCCTTTTGGGCTGGGATCGGGCGGGGAGTAGACTGATACAGACTTCACCAGACAGTGGTCGGAACTACCTAAAGGTGATGAAACCGACACTGAGTAGCGGTCTGGATCTGTTGTCAGCAGAAGGTCCAAGCAATTGGCTGTGTGGCCATCAACGTCCGGTATCCTTGTAGCTCCTTGGACCAGCTGTGTGAGGTCTAGCGTCAAGGCAAGCTTGCGCATCTCTCGACCAGCGTGGTCTGTGCTCTGGTATGGGTATAGCCAGTCTTGATGGTGGGCGTTGAAATCCCCCAGAAGCACTAATTGAGCAGAAGGATATCTCTGTTGGGCCACATCCGCCGCCTCACTGAGGTAATTTGTGAGCCTGGTCATCTCCTCATCTCCGCTGTGTGATCGGTAGACACTAGCATAAAGAATTTTCTCCATGCCAATGTCCACCAGAACCCACATGACTGAAAATTTGGGGTCTTCAAGGTTGCGGAGACGCCGATAGCAAATGTCATCGCGGGCATACATACAAACTCCCGCCCTGGCTTTGAAGCTATGTTCTAGCATATAACCAGGGTAGGCAAGGTATGCCGCGTCAGCTGCAGTTTCATGATTATGTTAGGAACTATTCAAAAATTTTTAAGTCTGTTTGCTTGTGTGCTAAATCTCTTTTTATTAGAGACAAAATTAGCAAGTCTAAAAATAAAATAAAAACCATTTGGAAGACTATAAATACTGAGACTGGTAAGAATAAACCTAGAGATTCAACATATGTCTTAACTATTAATAAACATCAAATCTCTGATCCAATACAAGTGGCGAATATATTTGAAAATTTTTTTTCTAACTTACCCCTAGAAGCCACTAAATCATTGGATTCTTGTCCCAATGTAGCAGAAGCCCTATTAAAACATAATTTTCCCTGCAAAACACCGGACTTCTCTTTCAGATACACGTCAAACTTTGAAATTATAAAGACATTCAAAAGTTTAAACATAAAGAGTACTGAAGACTTGTGGGGTATGTCAGTTAAAGTGGCAGAGTCCATTATTTGCATTATTGCACCATACTTAGTAACAATATTCAATCTTTGTGTTGATAGAGGAAGTTTCCCCGACTTAATGAAACTAAGTAAAATCACTCCAATTTTGAAGTCGGGGGCTGCATCTGACCCTTGCAATTATAGACCTATTTCCATCTTACCCGTTCTGAGTAAAGTATTCGAAAAAATTATGCTCAAACAACTTTTATCTCATTTTAATGAGCATAATATATTGAATGAGAATCAGTTTGGTTTCACTAAGAGCAGATCGACAACAGATGCAGGTGTTCAATTGATGTCACATATACTTGAAGCCTGGGAGAGTTCACATGATGCTATTGGCGTATTTTGTGATCTTTCCAAGGCATTCGACTGTGTAGAACACTGCACTCTGATTCGTAAGCTTTCACACTATGGTGTTCGTGGAAAAGCTTTGAATCTAATAGAGTCATATCTGTCTGACAGGCTACAGATGGTTGGAATAAATGGCAATACTTCTTCCGGGTCTTTCGTAAAAATAGGTGTACCGCAGGGATCAATTTTGGGACCTTTTCTGTTCCTAGCGTATATTAATGATCTGCCTTGCATGGTCAAAGATTTCTGCAATATTGTTTTATTCGCCGATGATACCTCTCTGATTTTTAAAGTAGATAGGAAAGATAGTGAACTCATTCATGTAAATAATGTGTTATCTATGATCTCTGGATGGTTCGCCGCTAATAATCTTCTGTTAAATTCAAAAAAGACCAAATGTTTAAAGTTTTCATTACCAAATGTTCCTTATGTTGAACCAAACATTAAGCTTGGCCTAGATAAACTCTCTATTGACAAAGCGACAGTCTTTCTGGGAATCAAAATGGATTCAACTTTACAGTGGGATCTACATATACATGATCTAGCCGGAAGACTTAGTTCTGCTGCATATGCAGTTTGTAAGATAAGACAGTTAACAGATGTAGCTACTGCACGGCTAGTTTATTTCGCATACTTCCACAGTATTATGTCGTATGGTGTATTGCTGTGGGGAGCTGCTGCTGAGATAGAGACAATCTTTATCTTACAAAAGCGTGCAATTCGAGCCATATATGAAATGGATCCTAGGGAATCTCTAAGGGATCTTTTTAAAGAAATTGATATATTAACTTTACCGAGTCTGTATATATTTGAAAATATTATGTATGTTCGGAAAAATTTGAGTAAATTTAAATTAAACAGTGACAACCATCATTACAACACTAGGAACAAATATAAATTAACGGTACCATGTTTTAGATTAGCAAAGACAAATAAAAGGTCCTTTTTAGGTAATTGTGTGCGGTTTTATAATAAAATTCCCGAACATATTACAATGCTCACAGAAGGAAAATTCAAATTGCACGTGAAAAATATTTTGATGAAGAAATCCTACTACACAGTTTGTGATTACTTAAACGACAAAAATGCTTGGAAAATTCCACCTCTGCCAAGCCATCACATGTCTCCTACGTAATTTAAACAAATATTGTAATAATTGTATAATATTGTTTATAACACATTGTAAAAAGACGTTTAAAAGAATGGCCCCGAGTTTCTTGCCCGTTCTTCTCGCAGTGGCTCTATAAACTTTTTTTGCTGAACGTGGCAGTACAATGTAGAATATTTCAATATTAAAATTTGTAATTGACCTTCATAAGAGCGTCGTAGACGCCTAAATTGAATAAATGATTTTGAATTTGAATTTGAATTTGAGCTGGACATTTGATCTGCGTCTCCGTGAGGAACAGAATATTCGGTTTAGCGGTCTCGAGATGGTGGTGGACCGAGTTGATATTTGAGTGCAAGCCTCGAATGTTTGAGAGGTGCACTAGGAGGGAGAGGACGTGCTTCCGCTGTTGAACCTCAATTCTGTTTTTTCCTTTCATTTTTTCGGGGAGTGAAAATAGGTAAAGGGAAACGGAAGTGGAAACGAGGCGCATACTACCAACCCGTGACACAAATTAAGCCTTTTCACCCTATGGGAACCAATCCTGGAGACCGCGGGGACGCCCGAGCCCCCCCAGAGGTGTCCATCGGGTCCTCTCATCTGGTCGCCAACCAGCACGATGGCGCACCTCCGGGATTTTTCGCGAGATGGCGGGGCAGCCTTTCATGAGTGGCTGGCTCACTACTTGGGCCCCCAACTATCTGCGGTCGGCCAGCGGAAAACCGTGCCTCGGATCCCGCTGCTCTCCAAGATTGGCTGCCAGGTAAATTGACCTTCGATGTATCACGACTAGCTATAGCAATAAGCGCAACTGTTTCCGACCCGTTCCCCATAATGGCTTCACCAAACATCATGCCGAAACGCGACGGCACACGCGACGCCGCTTGACGGCATGGCTTTGTCTGGTGGGTGGTAACACGCCGCGGCATAAGCCTACCACCTGAAAAGTACTGCTCTTTTGGCGCCACCCAGGGGACACGTGTAGGACATCGAGAGCTAAATCCTACGGACGCGAGCAGTATAGTCCCCCAAACTAATTACTCCCCCAAAGAATTTAACACCTACCGACAAAAAGTTTGATTTCTTTCATTTTTTTTTTTCTAAATGTCACTCAATAACCAGGCAATTGTTTGATTTTTTTTTTCTCTTAATTTCACTCAAAAACAAGGCAATTGTTTGATTTTCACATGAATTTAACACCTACCGACAAAAAGTTTGATTTCTTTCATTTTTTTTTTCTAAATTTCACTCAATAACCAGGCAATTGTTAGATTTTTTTTCTATTAATTTCACTCTAAAACAAGGCAATTGTTTGATTTTCACATGAATTTAACACCGACCGACAAAAAGTTTGATTTATTTCAATTTTTTTTTTCTGAATTTCACTCAAAAACAAGGCAATTGTTTGATATTCTTTTTTCTCTTAATTTCACTCAAAAACAAGGCAATTGTTTGATTTTCACATCAATTTAACACCGACCGACAAAAAGTTTGATTTCTTTCAATTTTTTTTTTCTAAATGTCACTCAATAACCAGGCAATTGTTTGATTTTTTTTTCTCTTAATTTCACTCAAAAACAAGGCAATTGTTTGATTTTCACATGAATTTAACACCGACCGACAAAAAGTTTGATTTCTTTCAATTTTTTTTTTCTGAATTTCATTCAAAAACAAGGCAATTGTTTGATTTTTTTTTCTCTTAAAATCACTCAAAAACAAGGCAATTGTTTGATTTTCACATGAATTTAACACCGACCGACAAAAAGTTTGATTTCTTTCAATTTTTTTTTTCTGAATTTCACTCAAATTCAAGGCAATTGTTTGATTTTTTTTTTCTCTTTATTTCACTCAAAAACAAGGCAATTGTTTGATTTTCACATCAATTTAACACCGACCGACAAAAAGTTTGATTTCTTTCAATTTTTTTTTTTCTAAATGTCACTCAATAACCAGGCAATTGTTTGATTTTTTTTTTCTGAATTTCACTCAAAAACAAGGCAATTGTTTGATTTTCACATGAATTTAACACCGACCGACAAAAAGTTTGATTTCTTTCAATTTTTTTTTTCTGAATTTCACTCAAATACAAGGCAATTGTTTGATTTTTTTTTTCTCTTAATTTCACACAAAAACAAGGCAATTGTTTTATTTTCACATGAATTTAACACCGACCGACCAAAAGTTTGATTTATTTCAATATTTTTTTTTTCTGAATTTCACTCAAAAACAAGGCAATTGTTTGATTTTTTTTTCTCTTAATTTCACTCAAAAACAAGGCAATTGTTTGATTTTCACATGAATTTAACACCGACCGACAAAAAGTTTGATTTCTTTCAATTTTTTTTTGCTGAGTTTCACTCAATAACCAGGCAATTGTTTGATTTTTTTTTCTCTTAATTTCACTCAAAAACAAGGCAATTGTTTGATTTTCACATGAATTTAACACCGACCGACAAAAAGTTTGATTTCTTTCAATATTTTTTTTTTCTGAATTTCACTCATAAACAAGGCAATTGTTTGATTTTATTTTTCTCTTAATTTCACTCAAAAACAAGGCAATTGTTTGATTTTCACATGAAGTTAACATCGACCGACAAAAAGTTTGATTTCTTTCATTTTTTTTTTTCTAAATTTCAATCAATAACCAGGCAATTGTTTGTTTTTTTTTCTCTTAATTTCACTCAAAAACAAGACAATTGTTTGAATTTCACATGAATTTAACTCCGACCGACAAAAAGTTTGATTTCTTTCAATTTTTTTTTTCTGAATTTCACTCAAAAACAAGGCAATTGTTTGATTTTTTTTTCTCTTAATTTCACTCAAAAACAAGGCAATTGTTTGATTTTCACATGAATTTAACACCGACCGACAAAAAGTTTGATTTCTTTCAATTTTTTTTTTCTGAATTTCATTCAAAAACAAGGCAATTGTTTGATTTTTTTTTTCTCATAAAATCACTCAAAAACAAGGCAATTGTTTGATTTTCACATGCATTTAACACCGACCGACAAAAAGTTTGATTTCTTTCAATTTTTTTTTTTCTGAATTTCACTCAAATTCAAGGCTATTGTTTGATTTTTTTTTCTCTTAATTTCACTCAAAAACAAGGCAATTGTTTGATTTTCACATCAATTTAACACCGACCGACAAAAAGTTTGATTTCTCTCAATTTTTTTTATCTGAATTTCACTCAAAAACAAGGCAATTGTTTGATTTTTTTTTTCTCTTAATTTCACTCAAAAACAAGGCAATTGTTTGATTTTCACATGAATTTAACACCGACCGACAAAAAGTGTGATTTCTTTAAATTTTTTTTTTCTGAATTTCATTCAAAAACAAGGCAATTGTTCTATTTTCACATGAATTTAACACCGACCGACAAAAAGTTTGATTTCTTTCAATTTTTTTTTTCTGAATTTCACTCAAAAACAAGGCAATTAAGGATATTGGCTATAGTCTAAATTATAACAAGTTGGCAATGATTACTAACCCTCTCAGGCAATTATTTATATTCTGCTCCGTTGACATTTCAGGTTTGGATACATACTGGATGTATGATGCTGCCGCTCAAAAGCTGTTATGTTTGCCCGCCCGCCGCTGATTGCTTTCGTCTATTTTAACATGGTAAGTGTCAAAAGCAAATTTTATATATAGTATAATATATTCATAGTCTTCTTTGGCCAAACAAAAATCCATTTACCAGTGGAACAATCGATTTTATTTGTTCCATAATAGAAATAGGTGACCACCGTGTCTGTCTGTCTTTCTGACCTTTGAAGGGCAGCCATGTTAGGAACTGTAATGTATAGCCGAAGTGAAATTTTCACAAAAGTCTTACCAAGTGTCTGAAACGAAAATTAGCGATAAATTACCTACGTTAATAGATTGCTAATACATTTTCAAACGCAGATTGGTGGGTTGCTGAAACCTTCAAAAACTGACTGTTTGTCAACACTGTTACCAAGTTAATTAACATTAACTAGCTAATAAATTGCCACATGTCCATGTGATATTATTAATCAAGTTCATATTATTGAGAACAACTAATTATTCAGTTATGTATAAGTGTTACATAATATTTTGATATATGACAGTGTGTGTGTTTAATTTGTAAACTCCATAGAAATGGTAAACATTCTACATTTACATAATATTAACTTTTTCATAAATTACACTGCCATCAGGGTGGAACTAAATTAACAGTTACAATTTTGTGAATTGCATAAGGATCGCATTGAAATATTTGATTGTTGAAAGGCTATTTGTTTTTCAATAATTATAATATGCACTGATCAATACACTATACAATAATATATAACTTGATCCATCCTCCGCTCTTGTATTTATTCGCTTACAAATTATTTATTATAACCGTCATCTCGATATTCGAAACGTTCGAAACGTAGCTCGTCGTGTGTGGCCCGTAAATGTAAACAAGAAGCGTGTGCGATATCATTATTAATGTATAGTTATACGTAACCATAACAATAGTTAAAAATTACCTACACGGCGGTGGAAGTGACAATTATAATTTGAATCACCGCGACATGTAAATTTGTAGCACATCAGAGATCAGCGTTGAAATGGTCAATCGGCGTTAGTAAGCAGCGGCTAAATTGTACAAGTGAAATTAATAGGTATGCCATATATAACAGGCAACTGTTTATTTTTTTTTCTCTAAATTTCACTCAAAAACAAGACAATTGTTTGATTTTCACATGAATTTAACACCGACCGACAAAAAGTTTGATTTCTTTCATTTTTTTTTTCTAAATTTCACTCAATAACCAGGCAATTGTTTGATTTTTTTTTCTCTTAATTTCACTCAAAAACAAGGCAATTGTTTGATTTTCACATGAATTTAACACCGACCGACAAAAAGTTTGATTTCTTTCAATTATTTTTTTTCTGAATTTCACTCAAAAACAAGACAATTGTTTGATTTTTTTTTTCTCTTAATTTTACTCAAAAACAAGGCAATTGTTTGATTTTCACATGAATTTAACACCGACCGACAAAAAGTTTGATTTCTTTCAATTTTTTTTTTCTGAATTTCACTCAAATACAAGGCAATTGTTTGATTTTTTTTTTCTCTTAATTTCACACAAAAACAAGGCAATTGTTTTATTTTCACATGAATTTAACACCGACCGACCAAAAGTTTGATTTCTTTCAATATTTTTTTTTTCTGAATTTCACTCAAAAACAAGGCAATTGTTTGATTTTTTTTTCTCTTAATTTCACTCAAAAACAAGGCAATTGTTTGATTTTCACATGAATTTAACACCGACCGACAAAAAGTTTGATTTCTTTCAATTTTTTTTTTTCTAAATGTCACTCAATAACCAGGCAATTGTTTGATTTTTTTTTTCTCTTAATTTCACTCAAAAACAAGGCAATTGTTTGATTTTCACATGAATTTAACACCTACCGACAAAAAGTTTGATTTCTTTCATTTTTTTTTTCTAAATTTCACTCAATAACCAGGCAATTGTTTGATTTTTTTTTTCTCTTAATTTCACTCAAAAACAAGGCAATTGTTTTATTTTCACATGAATTTAACACCGACCGACAAAAAGTTTGATTTCTCTCAATTTTTTTTATCTGAATTTCACTCAAAAACAAGGCCATTGTTTGATTTTTTTTTTCTCTTAATTTCACTCAAAAACAAGGCAATTGTTTGATTTTCACATGAATTTAACACCGACCGACAAAAAGTGTGATTTCTTTAAATTTTTTTTTTCTGCATTTCATTCAAAAACAAGGCAATTGTTTGATTTTCACATGAATTTAACACCGACCGACAAAAAGTTTGATTTCTTTCAATTTTTTTTTTCTGAATTTCATTCAAAAACAAGGCAATTGTTTGATTTTTTTTTTCTCATAAAATCACTCAAAAACAAGGCAATTGTTTGATTTTCACATGAATTTAACACCGACCGACAAAAAGTTTGATTTCTTTCAATTTTTTTTTTTTCTGAATTTCACTCAAATTCAAGGCAATTGTTTGATTTTTTTTTCTCTTAATTTCACTCAAAAACAAGGCAATTGTTTGATTTTCACATGAATTTAACACCGACCGACAAAAAGTTTGATTTCTTTCAATTTTTTTTTGCTGAATTTCACTCAATAACCAGGCAATTGTTTGATTTTTTTTTCTCTTAATTTCACTCAAAAACAAGGCAATTGTTTGATTTTCACATGAATTTAACACCGACCGACAAAAAGTTTGATTTCTTTCAATATTTTTTTTTTCTGAATTTCACTCAAAAACAAGGCAATTGTTTGATTTTATTTTTCTCTTAATTTCACTCAAAAACAAGGCAATTGTTTGATTTTCACATGAAGTTAACACCGACCGACAAAAAGTTTGATTTCTTTCATTTTTTTTTTTCTAAATTTCAATCAATAACCAGGCAATTGTTTGTTTTTTTTTCTCTTAATTTCACTCAAAAACAAGACAATTGTTTGAATTTCACATGAATTTAACTCCGACCGACAAAAAGTTTGATTTCTTTCAATTTTTTTTTTCTGAATTTCACTCAAAAACAAGGCAATTGTTTGATTTTTTTCTCTCTTAATTTCACTCAAAAACAAGGCAATTGTTTGATTTTCACATGAATTTAACACCGACCGACAAAAAGTTTGATTTCTTTCAATTTTTTTTTTCTGAATTTCATTCAAAAACAAGGCAATTGTTTGATTTTTTTTTTCTCATAAAATCACTCAAAAACAAGGCAATTGTTTGATTTTCACATGAATTTAACACCGACCGACAAAAAGTTTGATTTCTTTCAATTTTTTTTTTTTCTGAATTTCACTCAAATTCAAGGCAATTGTTTGATTTTTTTTTCTCTTAATTTCACTCAAAAACAAGGCAATTGTTTGATTTTCACATCAATTTAACACCGACCGACAAAAAGTTTGATTTCTTTCAATTTTTTTTTTTTCTAAATGTCACTGAATAACCAGGCAATTGTTTGATTTTTTTTTTCTCTTAATTTCACTCAAAAACAAGGCAATTGTTTTATTTTCACATGAATTTAACACCGACCGACAAAAAAATTGATTTCTCTCAATTTTTTTTATCTGAATTTCACTCAAAAACAAGGCAATTGTTTGATTTTTTTTTTCTCTTAATTTCACTCAAAAACAAGGCAATTGTTTGATTTTCACATGAATTTAACACCGACCGACAAAAAGTGTGATTTCTTTAAATTTTTTTTTTCTGAATTTCATTCAAAAACAAGGCAATTGTTCTATTTTCACATGAATTTAACACCGACCGACAAAAAGTTTGATTTCTTTCAATTTTTTTTTTCTGAATTTCACTCAAAAACAAGGCAATTAAGGATATTGGCTATAGTCTAAATTATAACAAGTTGGCAATGATTACTAACCCTCTCAGGCAATTATTTATATTCTGCTCCGTTGACATTACAGGTTTGGATACATACTGGATGTATGATGCTGCCGCTCAAAAGCTGTTATGTTTGCCCGCCCGCCGCTGATTGCTTTCGTCTATTTTAACATGGTAAGTGTCAAAAGCAAATTTTATATATAGTATAATATATTCATAGTCTTCTTTGGCCAAACAAAAATCCATTTACCAGTGGAACAATCGATTTTATTTGTTCCATAATAGAAATAGGTGACCACCGTGTCTGTCTGTCTTTCTGACCTTTGAAGGGCAGCCATGTTTGGAACTGTAATGTGTAGCCGAAGTGAAATTTTCACAAAAGTCTCACCAAGTGTCTGAAACGAAAATTAGCGATAAATTACCTACGTTAATAGATTGCTAATACATTTTCAAACGCAGATTGGTGGGTTGCTGAAACCTTCAAAAACTGACTGTTTGTCAACACTGTTACCAAGTTAATTAACATTAACTAGCTAATAAATTGCCACATGTCCATGTGATATTATTAATCAAATTCATATTATTGAGAACAACTAATTATTAAGTTATGTATAAGTGTTACATAATATTTTGATATATGACAGTGTGTGTGTTTAATTTGTAAACTCCATAGAAATGGTAAACATTCTACATTTACATAATATTAACTTTTTCATAAATTACACTGCCATCAGGGTGGAACTAAATTAACAGTTACAATTTTGTGAATTGCATAAGGATCGCATTGAAATATTTGATTGTTGAAAGGCTATTTGTTTTTCAATAATTATAATATGCACTGATCAATACACTATACAATAATATATAACTTGATCCATCCTCCGCTCTTGTATTTATTCGCTTACAAATTATTTATTATAACCGTCATCTCGATATTCGAAACGTTCGAAACGTAGCTCGTCGTGTGTGGCCCGTAAATGTAAACAAGAAGCGTGTGCGATATCATTATTAATGTATAGTTATACGTAACCATAACAATAGTTAAAAATTACCTACACGGCGGTGGAAGTGACAATTACAATTTGAATCACCGCGACATGTAAATTTGTAGCACATCAGAGATCAGCGTTGAAATGGTCAATCGGCGTTAGTAAGCAGCGGCTAAATTGTACAAGTGAAATTAATAGGTATGCCATATATAACAGGCAACTGTTTATTTTTTTTTCTCTTAATTTCACTCAAAAACAAGACAATTGTTTGATTTTCACATGAATTTAACACCGACCGACAAAAAGTTTGATTTCTTTCAATTTTTTTTTTTCTGAATTTCACTCTAAAACAAGGCAATTGTTTGATTTTTTTTTTCTCTTAATTTTACTCAAAAACAAGGCAATTGTTTGATTTTCACATGAATTTAACACCGACCGACAAAAAGTTTGATTTCTTTCAATTTTTTTTTTCTGAATTTCACTCAAATACAAGGCAATTGTTTGATTTTTTTTTTCTCTTAATTTCACACAAAAACAAGGCAATTGTTTTATTTTCACATGAATTTAACACCGACCGACCAAAAGTTTGATTTCTTTCAATATTTTTTTTTTCTGAATTTCACTCAAAAACAAGGCAATTGTTTGATTTTTTTTTCTCTTAATTTCACTCAAAAACAAGGCAATTGTTTGATTTTCACATGAATTTAACACCGACCGACAAAAAGTTAGATTTCTTTCAATTTTTTTTTGCTGAATTTCACTCAATAACCAGGCAATTGTTTGATTTTTTTTCTCTTAATTTCACTCAAAAACAAGGCAATTGTTTGATTTTCACATGAATTTAACACCGACCGACAAAAAGTTTGATTTCTTTCAATATTTTTTTTTTCTGAATTTCACTCAAAAACAAGGCAATTGTTTGATTTTATTTTTCTCTAAATTTCACTCAAAAACAAGGCAATTGTTTGATTTTCACATGAAGTTAACACCGACCGACAAAAAGTTTGATTTCTTTCATTTTTTTTTTTCTAAATTTCAATCAATAACCAGGCAATTGTTTGTTTTTTTTTCTCTTAATTTCACTCAAAAACAAGACAATTGTTTGAATTTCATAATATATAACTTGATCCATCCTCCGCTCTTGTATTTATTCGCTTACAAATTATTTATTATAACCGTCATCTCGATATTCGAAACGTTCGAAACGTAGCTCGTCGTGTGTGGCCCGTAAATGTAAACAAGAAGCGTGTGCGATATCATTATTAATGTATAGTTATACGTAACCATAACAATAGTTAAAAATTACCTACACGGCGGTGGAAGTGACAATTACAATTTGAATCACCGCGACATGTAAATTTGTAGCACATCAGAGATCAGCGTTGAAATGGTCAATCGGCGTTAGTAAGCAGCGGCTAAATTGTACAAGTGAAATTAATAGGTATGCCATATATAACAGGCAACTGTTTATTTTTTTTTCTCTTAATTTCACTCAAAAACAAGACAATTGTTTGATTTTCACATGAATTTAACACCGACCGACAAAAAGTTTGATTTCTTTCATTTTTTTTTTCTAAATTTCACTCAATAACCAGGCAATTGTTTGATTTTTTTTTCTCTTAATTTCACTCAAAAACAAGGCAATTGTTTGATTTTCACATGAATTTAACACCGACCGACAAAAAGTTTGATTTCTTTCAATTTTTTTTTTCTGAATTTCACTCAAAAACAAGGCAATTGTTTGATTTTTTTTTTCTCTTAATTTTACTCAAAAACAAGGCAATTGTTTGATTTTCACATGAATTTAACACCGACCGACAAAAAGTTTGATTTCTTTCAATTTTTTTTTTCTGAATTTCACTCAAATACAAGGCAATTGTTTGATTTTTTTTTCTCTTAATTTCACACAAAAACAAGGCAATTGTTTTATTTTCACATGAATTTAACACCGACCGACCAAAAGTTTGATTTCTTTCAATATTTTTTTTTTCTGAATTTCACTCAAAAACAAGGCAATTGTTTGATTTTTTTTTCTCTTAATTTCACTCAAAAACAAGGCAATTGTTTGATTTTCACATGAATTTAACACCGACCGACAAAAAGTTTGATTTCTTTCAATTTTTTTTTGCTGAATTTCACTCAATAACCAGGCAATTGTTTGATTTTTTTTCTCTGAATTTCACTCAAAAACAAGGCAATTGTTTGATTTTCACATGAATTTAACACCGACCGACAAAAAGTTTGATTTCTTTCAATATTTTATTTTTCTGAATTTCACTCAAAAACAAGGCAATTGTTTGATTTTATTTTTCTCTTAATTTCACTCAAAAACAAGGCAATTGTTTGATTTTCACATGAAGTTAACACCGACCGACAAAAAGTTTGATTTCTTTCATTTTTTTTTTTCTAAATTTCAATCAATAACCAGGCAATTGTTTGTTTTTTTTTCTCTTAATTTCACTCAAAAACAAGACAATTGTTTGAATTTCACATGAATTTAACTCCGACCGACAAAAAGTTTGATTTCTTTCAATTTTTTTTTTCTGAATTTCACTCAAAAACAAGGCAATTGTTTGATTTTTTTTTCTCTTAATTTCACTCAAAAACAAGGCAATTGTTTGATTTTCACATGAATTTAACACCGACCGACAAAAAGTTTGATTTCTTTCAATTTTTTTTTTCTGAATTTCATTCAAAAACAAGGCAATTGTTTGAATTTCACATGAATTTAACTCCGACCGACAAAAAGTTTGATTTCTTTCAATTTTTTTTTTCTGAATTTCACTCAAAAACAAGGCAATTGTTTGATTTTTTTTTCTCTTAATTTCACTCAAAAACAAGGCAATTGTTTGATTTTCACATGAATTTAACACCGACCGACAAAAAGTTTGATTTCTTTCAATTTTTTTTTTCTGAATTTCATTCAAAAACAAGGCAATTGTTTGATTTTTTTTTTCTCTTAAAATCACTCAAAAACAAGGCAATTGTTTGATTTTCACATGAATTTAACACCGACCGACAAAAAGTTTGATTTCTTTCAATTTTTTTTTTCTGAATTTCATTCAAAAACAAGGCAATTGTTTGATTTTTTTTTTCTCTTAAAATCACTCAAAAACAAGGCAATTGTTTGATTTTCACATGAATTTAACACCGACCGACAAAAAGTTTGATTTCTTTCAATTTTTTTTTCTCTTAATTTCACTCAAAAACAAGGCAATTGTTTGATTTTCACATCAATTTAACACCGACCGACAAAAAGTTTGATTTCTTTCAATTTTTTTTTTTCTAAATGTCACTCAATAACCAGGCAATTGTTTGATTTTTTTTTTCTCTTAATTTCACTCAAAAACAAGGCAATTGTTTGATTTTTTTTTTCTCTTAATTTCACACAAAAACAAGGCAATTGTTTTATTTTCACATGAATTTAACACCGACCGACCAAAAGTTTGATTTCTTTCAATATTTTTTTTTTCTGAATTTCACTCAAAAACAAGGCAATGGTTTGATTTTTTTTTCTCTTAATTTCACTCAAAAACAAGGCAATTGTTTGATTTTCACATGAATTTAACACCGACCGACAAAAAGTTTGATTTCTTTCAATTTTTTTTTGCTGAATTTCACTCAATAACCAGGCAATTGTTTGATTTTTTTTCTCTTAATTTCACTCAAAAACAAGGCAATTGTTTGATTTTCACATGAATTTAACACCGACCGACAAAAAGTTTGATTTCTTTCAATATTTTTTTTTTCTGAATTTCACTCAAAAACAAGGCAATTGTTTGATTTTATTTTTCTCTTCATTTCACTCAAAAACAAGGCAATTGTTTGATTTTCACATGAAGTTAACACCGACCGACAAAAAGTTTGATTTCTTTCATTTTTTTTTTTCTAAATTTCAATCAATAACCAGGCAATTGTTTGTTTTTTTTTCTCTTAATTTCACTCAAAAACAAGACAATTGTTTGAATTTCACATGAATTTAACTCTGACCGACCAAAAGTTTGATTTCTTTCAATATTTTTTTTTTCTGAATTTCACTCAAAAACAAGGCAATTGTTTGATTTTTTTTTCTCTTAATTTCACTCAAAAACAAGGCAATTGTTTGATTTTCACATGAATTTAACACCGACCGACAAAAAGTTTGATTTCTTTCAATTTTTTTTTGCTGAATTTCACTCAATAACCAGGCAATTGTTTGATTTTTTTTCTCTTAATTTCACTCAAAAACAAGGCAATTGTTTGATTTTCACATGAATTTAACACCGACCGACAAAAAGTTTGATTTCTTTCAATATTTTTTTTTTCTGAATTTCACTCAAAAACAAGGCAATTGTTTGATTTTATTTTTCTCTTAATTTCACTCAAAAACAAGGCAATTGTTTGATTTTCACATGAAGTTAACACCGACCGACAAAAAGTTTGATTCCTTTCAATTTTTTTTTGCTGAATTTCACTCAATAACCAGGCAATTGTTTGATTTTTTTTTCTCTTAATTTCACTCAAAAACAAGGCAATTGTTTGATTTTCACATGAATTTAACACCGACCGACAAAAAGTTTGATTTCTTTCAATATTTTTTTTTCTGAATTTCACTCAAAAACAAGGCAATTGTTTGATTTTATTTTTCTCTTAATTTCACTCAAAAACAAGGCAATTGTTTGATTTTCACATGAAGTTAACACCGACCGACAAAAAGTTTGATTTCTTTCATTTTTTTTTTCTAAATTTCAATCAATAACCAGGCAATTGTTTGTTTTTTTTTCTCTTAATTTCACTCAAAAACAAGACAATTGTTTGAATTTCACATGAATTTAACTCCGACCGACAAAAAGTTTGATTTCTTTCAATTTTTTTTTTCTGAATTTCACTCAAAAACAAGGCAATTGTTTGATTTTTTTTTCTCTTAATTTCACTCAAAAACAAGGCAATTGTTTGATTTTCACATGAATTTAACACCGACCGACAAAAAGTTTGATTTCTTTCAATTTTTTTTTTCTGAATTTCATTCAAAAACAAGGCAATTGTTTGATTTTTTTTTTCTCTTAAAATCACTCAAAAACAAGGCAATTGTTTGATTTTTACATGAATTTAACACCGACCGACAAAAAGTTTGATTTCTTTCAATTTTTTTTTTCTGAATTTCACTCAAATTCAAGGCAATTGTTTGATTTTTTTTTCTCTTAATTTCACTCAAAAACAAGGCAATTGTTTGATTTTCACATGAATTTAACACCTACCGACAAAAAGTTTGATTTCTTTCATTTTTTTTTTCTAAATTTCACTCAATAACCAGGCAATTGTTTGATTTTTTTTTTCTCTTAATTTCACTCAAAAACAAGGCAATTGTTTTATTTTCACATGAATTTAACACCGACCGACAAAAAGTTTGATTTCTCTCAATTTTTTTTATCTGAATTTCACTCAAAAACAAGGCAATTGTTTGATTTTTTTTTTCTCTTAATTTCACTCAAAAACAAGGCAATTGTTTGATTTTCACATGAATTTAACACCGACCGACAAAAAGTGTGATTTCTTTAAAATTTTTTTTTTCTGAATTTCATTCAAAAACAAGGCAATTGTTTGATTTTCACATGAATTTAAAACCGACTGACAAAAAGTTTGATTGCTTTCAATTTTTTTTTTCTGAATTTCACTCAAAAACAAGGCAATTAAGGATATTGGCTATAGTCTAAATTATAACAAGTTGGCAATGATTACTAACCCTCTCAGGCAATTATTTATATTCTGCTCCGTTGACATTTCAGGTTTGGATACATACTGGATGTATGATGCTGCCGCTCAAAAGCTGTTATGTTTGCCCGCCCGCCGCTGATTGCTTTCGTCTATTTTAACATGGTAAGTGTCAAAAGCAAATTTTATATATAGTATAATATATTCATAGTCTTCTTTGGCCAAACAAAAATCCATTTACCAGTGGAACAATCGATTTTATTTGTTCCATAATAGAAATAGGTGACCACCGTGTCTGTCTGTCTTTCTGACCTTTGAAGGGCAGCCATGTTTGGAACTGTAATGTGTAGCCGAAGTGAAATTTTCACAAAAGTCTCACCAAGTGTCTGAAACGAAAATTAGCGATAAATTACCTACGTTAATAGATTGCTAATACATTTTCAAACGCAGATTGGTGGGTTGCTGAAACCTTCAAAAACTGACTGTTTGTCAACACTGTTACCAAGTTAATTAACATTAACTAGCTAATAAATTGCCACATGTCCATGTGATATTATTAATCAAATTCATATTATTGAGAACAACTAATTATTAAGTTATGTATAAGTGTTACATAATATTTTGATATATGACTGTGTGTGTGTTTAATTTGTAAACTCCATAGAAATGGTAAACATTCTACATTTACATAATATTAACTTTTTCATAAATTACACTGCCATCAGGGTGGAACTAAATTAACAGTTACAATTTTGTGAATTGCATAAGGATCGCATTGAAATATTTGATTGTTGAAAGGCTATTTGTTTTTCAATAATTATAATATGCACTGATCAATACACTATACAATAATATATAACTTGATCCATCCTCCGCTCTTGTATTTATTCGCTTACAAATTATTTATTATAACCGTCATCTCGATATTCGAAACGTTCGAAACGTAGCTCGTCGTGTGTGGCCCGTAAATGTAAACAAGAAGCGTGTGCGATATCATTATTAATGTATAGTTATACGTAACCATAACAATAGTTAAAAATTACCTACACGGCGGTGGAAGTGACAATTACAATTTGAATCACCGCGACATGTAAATTTGTAGCACATCAGAGATCAGCGTTGAAATGGTCAATCGGCGTTAGTAAGCAGCGGCTAAATTGTACAAGTGAAATTAATAGGTATGCCATATATAACAGGCAACTGTTTATTTTTTTTCTCTTAATTTCACTCAAAAACAAGACAATTGTTTGATTTTCACATGAATTTAACACCGACCGACAAAAAGTTTGATTTCTTTCATTTTTTTTTTCTAAATTTCACTCAATAACCAGGCAATTGTTTGATTTTTTTTTCTCTTAATTTCACTCAAAAACAAGGCAATTGTTTGATTTTCACATGAATTTAACACCGACCGACAAAAAGTTTGATTTCTTTCAATTTTTTTTTTTCTGAATTTCACTCAAAAACAAGGCAATTGTTTGATTTTTTTTTTCTCTTAATTTTACTCAAAAACAAGGCAATTGTTTGATTTTCACATGAATTTAACACCGACCGACAAAAAGTTTGATTTCTTTCAATTTTTTTTTTCTGAATTTCACTCAAATACAAGGCAATTGTTTGATTTTTTTTTTCTCTTAATTTCACACAAAAACAAGGCAATTGTTTTATTTTCACATGAATTTAACACCGACCGACCAAAAGTTTGATTTCTTTCAATATTTTTTTTTTCTGAATTTCACTCAAAAACAAGGCAATTGTTTGATTTTTTTTTCTCTTAATTTCACTCAAAAACAAGGCAGTTGTTTGATTTTCACATGAATTTAACACCGACCGACAAAAAGTTTGATTTCTTTCAATTTTTTTTTGCTGAATTTCACTCAATAACCAGGCAATTGTTTGATTTTTTTCCTCTTAATTTCACTCAAAAACAAGGCAATTGTTTGATTTTCACATGAATTTAACACCGACCGACAAAAAGTTTGATTTCTTTCAATATTTTTTTTTTCTGAATTTCACTCAAAAACAAGGCAATTGTTTGATTTTATTTTTCTCTTAATTTCACTCAAAAACAAGGCAATTGTTTGATTTTCACATGAAGTTAACACCGACCGACAAAAAGTTTGATTTCTTTCATTTTTTTTTTTCTAAATTTCAATCAATAACCAGGCAATTGTTTGTTTTTTTTTCTCTTAATTTCACTCAAAAACAAGACAATTGTTTGAATTTCACATGAATTTAACACCGACCGACAAAAAGTTTGATTTCTTTCAATATTTTTTTTTTCTGAATTTCTCTCAAAAACAAGGCAATTGTTTGATTTTATTTTTCTCTTAATTTCACTCAAAAACAAGGCAATTGTTTGATTTTCACATGAAATTAACACCGACCGACAAAAAGTTTGATTCCTTTCATTTTTTTTTTTCTAAATTTCAATCAATAACCAGGCAATTGTTTGTTTTTTTTTCTCTTAATTTCACTCAAAAACAAGACAATTGTTTGAATTTCACATGAATTTAACTCCGACCGACAAAAAGTTTGATTTCTTTGAATTTTTTTTTTTTCTGAATTTCACTCAAAAACAAGGCAATTGTGTGATTTTTTTTTCTCTTAATTTCACTCAAAAACAAGGCAATTGTTTGATTTTCACATGAATTTAACTCCGACCGACAAAAAGTTTGATTTCTTTCAATTTTTTTTTTCTGAATTTCACTCAAAAACAAGGCAATTGTTTGATTTTTTTTCTCTTAATTTCACTCAAAAACAAGGCAATTGTTTGATTTTCACATGAATTTAACACCGACCGACAAAAAGTTTGATTTCTTTCAATTTTTTTTTTCTGAATTTCATTCAAAAACAAGGCAATTGTTTGATTTTTTTTTTCTCTTAAAATCACTCAAAAACAAGGCAATTGTTTGATTTTCACATGAATTTAACACCGACCGACAAAAAGTTTGATTTCTTTCAATTTTTTTTTTTCTGAATTTCACTCAAATTCAAGGCAATTGTTTGATTTTTTTTTCTCTTAATTTCACTCAAAAACAAGGCAATTGTTTGATTTTCACATGAATTTAACACCTACCGACAAAAAGTTTGATTTCTCTCAATTTTTTTTATCTGAATTTCACTCAAAAACAAGGCAATTGTTTGATTTTTTTTTTCTCTTAATTTCACTCAAAAACAAGGCAATTGTTTGATTTTCACATGAATTTAACACCGACCGACAAAAAGTGTGATTTCTTTAAATTTTTTTTTTCTGAATTTCATTCAAAAACAAGGCAATTGTTTGATTTTCACATGAATTTAACACCGACTGACAAAATGTTTGATTTCTTTCAATTTTTTTTTTCTGAATTTCACTCAAAAACAAGGCAATTAAGGATATTGGCTATAGTCTAAATTATAACAAGTTGGCAATGATTACTAACCCTCTCAGGCAATTATTTATATTCTGCTCCGTTGACATTTCAGGTTTGGATACATACTGGATGTATGATGCTGCCGCTCAAAAGCTGTTATGTTTGCCCGCCCGCCGCTGATTGCTTTCGTCTATTTTAACATGGTAAGTGTCAAAAGCAAATTTTATATATAGTATAATATATTCATAGTCTTCTTTGGCCAAACAAAAATCCATTTACCAGTGGAACAATCGATTTTATTTGTTCCATAATAGAAATAGGTGACCACCGTGTCTGTCTGTCTTTCTGACCTTTGAAGGGCAGCCATGTTTGGAACTGTAATGTGTAGCCGAAGTGAAATTTTCACAAAAGTCTCACCAAGTGTCTGAAACGAAAATTAGCGATAAATTACCTACGTTAATAGATTGCTAATACATTTTCAAACGCAGATTGGTGGGTTGCTGAAACCTTCAAAAACTGACTGTTTGTCAACACTGTTACCAAGTTAATTAACATTAACTAGCTAATAAATTGCCACATGTCCATGTGATATTATTAATCAAATTCATATTATTGAGAACAACTAATTATTAAGTTATGTATAAGTGTTACATAATATTTTGATATATGACTGTGTGTGTGTTTAATTTGTTAACTCCATAGAAATGGTAAACATTCTACATTTACATAATATTAACTTTTTCATAAATTACACTGCCATCAGGGTGGAACTAAATTAACAGTTACAATTTTGTGAATTGCATAAGGATCGCATTGAAATATTTGATTGTTGAAAGGCTATTTGTTTTTCAATAATTATAATATGCACTGATCAATACACTATACAATAATATATAACTTGATCCATCCTCCGCTCTTGTATTTATTCGCTTACAAATTATTTATTATAACCGTCATCTCGATATTCGAAACGTTCGAAACGTAGCTCGTCGTGTGTGGCCCGTAAATGTAAACAAGAAGCGTGTGCGATATCATTATTAATGTATAGTTATACGTAACCATAACAATAGTTAAAAATTACCTACACGGCGGTGGAAGTGACAATTACAATTTGAATCACCGCGACATGTAAATTTGTAGCACATCAGAGATCAGCGTTGAAATGGTCAATCGGCGTTAGTAAGCAGCGGCTAAATTGTACAAGTGAAATTAATAGGTATGCCATATATAACAGGCAACTGTTTATTTTTTTTTCTCTTAATTTCACTCAAAAACAAGACAATTGTTTGATTTTCACATGAATTTAACACCGACCGACAAAAAGTTTGATTTCTTTCAATTTTTTTTTTTCTGAATTTCACTCTAAAACAAGGCAATTGTTTGATTTTTTTTTTCTCTTAATTTTACTCAAAAACAAGGCAATTGTTTGATTTTCACATGAATTTAACACCGACCGACAAAAAGTTTGATTTCTTTCAATTTTTTTTTTCTGAATTTCACTCAAATACAAGGCAATTGTTTGATTTTTTTTTTCTCTTAATTTCACACAAAAACAAGGCAATTGTTTTATTTTCACATGAATTTAACACCGACCGACCAAAAGTTTGATTTCTTTCAATATTTTTTTTTTCTGAATTTCACTCAAAAACAAGGCAATTGTTTGATTTTTTTTTCTCTTAATTTCACTCAAAAACAAGGCAATTGTTTGATTTTCACATGAATTTAACACCGACCGACAAAAAGTTTGATTTCTTTCAATTTTTTTTTGCTGAATTTCACTCAATAACCAGGCAATTGTTTGATTTTTTTTCTCTTAATTTCACTCAAAAACAAGGCAATTGTTTGATTTTCACATGAATTTAACACCGACCGACAAAAAGTTTGATTTCTTTCAATATTTTTTTTTTCTGAATTTCACTCAAAAACAAGGCAATTGTTTGATTTTATTTTTCTCTAAATTTCACTCAAAAACAAGGCAATTGTTTGATTTTCACATGAAGTTAACACCGACCGACAAAAAGTTTGATTTCTTTCATTTTTTTTTTTCTAAATTTCAATCAATAACCAGGCAATTGTTTGTTTTTTTTTCTCTTAATTTCACTCAAAAACAAGACAATTGTTTGAATTTCACATGAATTTAACTCCGACCGACAAAAAGTTTGATTTCTTTCAATTTTTTTTTTCTGAATTTCACTCAAAAACAAGGCAATTGTTTGATTTTTTTTTCTCTTAATTTCACTCAAAAACAAGGCAATTGTTTGATTTTCACATGAATTTAACACCGACCGACAAAAAGTTTGATTTCTTTCAATTTTTTTTTTCTGAATTTCACTCAATAACCAGGCAATTGTTTGATTTTTTTTTCTCTTAATTTCACTCAAAAACAAGGCAATTGTTTGATTTTCACATGAATTTAACACCGACCGACAAAAAGTTTGATTTCTTTCAATATTTTTTTTTTCTGAATTTCACTCAAAAACAAGGCAATTGTTTGATTTTATTTTTCTCTTAATTTCACTCAAAAACAAGGCAATTGTTTGATTTTCACATGAAGTTAACACCGACCGACAAAAAGTTTGATTTCTTTCATTTTTTTTTTTCTAAATTTCAATCAATAACCAGGCAATTGTTTGTTTTTTTTTCTCTAAATTTCACTCAAAAACAAGACAATTGTTTGAATTTCACATGAATTTAACTCCGACCGACAAAAAGTTTGATTTCTTTCAATTTTTTTTTTCTGAATTTCACTCAAAAACAAGGCAATTGTTTGATTTTTTTTTCTCTTAATTTCACTCAAAAACAAGGCAATTGTTTGATTTTCACATGAATTTAACACCGACCGACAAAAAGTTTGATTTCTTTCAATTTTTTTTTTCTGAATTTCATTCAAAAACAAGGCAATTGTTTGATTTTTTTTTTCTCTTAAAATCACTCAAAAACAAGGCAATTGTTTGATTTTCACATGAATTTAACACCGACCGACAAAAAGTTTGATTTCTTTCAATTTTTTTTTTTCTGAATTTCACTCAAATTCAAGGCAATTGTTTGATTTTTTTTTCTCTTAATTTCACTCAAAAACAAGGCAATTGTTTGATTTTCACATCAATTTAACACCGACCGACAAAAAGTTTGATTTCTTTAAATTTTTTTTTTTCTAAATGTCACTCAATAACCAGGCAATTGTTTGATTTTTTTTTTCTCTTAATTTCACTCAAAAACAAGGCAATTGTTTGATTTTCACATGAATTTAACACCTACCGACAAAAAGTTTGATTTCTTTCATTTTTTTTTTCTAAATTTCACTCAATAACCAGGCAATTGTTTGATTTTTTTTTTCTCTTAATTTCACTCAAAAACAAGGCAATTGTTTGATTTTCACATGAATTTAACACCGACCGACAAAAAGTTTGATTTCTTTCAATATTTTTTTTTTCTGAATTTCACTCAAAAACAAGGCAATTGTTTGATTTTATTTTTCTCTTAATTTCACTCAAAAACAAGGCAATTGTTTGATTTTCACATGAATTTAACACCGACCGACAAAAAGTTTGATTTCTCTCAATTTTTTTTATCTGAATTTCACTCAAAAACAAGGCAATTGTTTGATTTTTTTTTTCTCTTAATTTCGCTCAAAAACAAGGCAATTGTTTGATTTTCACATGAATTTAACACCGACCGACAAAAAGTGTGATTTCTTTAAATTTTTTTTTTCTGAATTTCATTCAAAAACAAGGCAATTGTTTGATTTTCACATGAATTTAACACCGACCGACAAAAAGTTTGATTTCTTTCAATATTTTTTTTTTCTGAATTTCACTCAAAAACAAGGCAATTAAGGATATTGGCTATAGTCTAAATTATAACAAGTTGGCAATGATTACTAACCCTCTCAGGCAATTATTTATATTCTGCTCCGTTGACATGTCAGGTTTGGATACATACTGGATGTATGATGCTGCCGCTCAAAAGCTGTTATGTTTGCCCGCCCGCCGCTGATTGCTTTCGTCTATTTTAACATGGTAAGTGTCAAAAGCAAATTTTATATATAGTATAATATATTCATAGTCTTCTTTGGCCAAACAAAAATCCATTTACCAGTGGAACAATCGATTTTATTTGTTCCATAATAGAAATAGGTGACCACCGTGTCTGTCTGTCTTTCTGACCTTTGAAGGGCAGCCATGTTTGGAACTGTAATGTGTAGCCGAAGTGAAATTTTCACAAAAGTCTCACCAAGTGTCTGAAACGAAAATTAGCGATAAATTACCTACGTTAATAGATTGCTAATACATTTTCAAACGCAGATTGGTGGGTTGCTGAAACCTTCAAAAACTGACTGTTTGTCAACACTGTTACCAAGTTAATTAACATTAACTAGCTAATAAATTGCCACATGTCCATGTGATATTATTAATCAAATTCATATTATTGAGAACAACTAATTATTAAGTTATGTATAAGTGTTACATAATATTTTGATATATGACTGTGTGTGTGTTTAATTTGTAAACTCCATAGAAATGGTAAACATTCTACATTTACATAATATTAACTTTTTCATAAATTACACTGCCATCAGGGTGGAACTAAATTAACAGTTACAATTTTGTGAATTGCATAAGGATCGCATTGAAATATTTGATTGTTGAAAGGCTATTTGTTTTTCAATAATTATAATATGCACTGATCAATACACTATACAATAATATATAACTTGATCCATCCTCCGCTCTTGTATTTATTCGCTTACAAATTATTTATTATAACCGTCATCTCGATATTCGAAACGTTCGAAACGTAGCTCGTCGTGTGTGGCCCGTAAATGTAAACAAGAAGCGTGTGCGATATCATTATTAATGTATAGTTATACGTAACCACACCAATAGTTAAAAATTACCTACACGGCGGTGGAAGTGACAATTACAATTTGAATCACCGCGACATGTAAATTTGTAGCACATCAGAGATCAGCGTTGAAATGGTCAATCGGCGTTAGTAAGCAGCGGCTAAATTGTACAAGTGAAATTAATAGGTATGCCATATATAACAGGCAACTGTTTTTTTTTTTTTCTCTTAATTTCACTCAAAAACAAGACAATTGTTTGATTTTCACATGAATTTAACACCGACCGACAAAAAGTTTGATTTCTTTCATTTTTTTTTTCTAAATTTCACTCAATAACCAGGCAATTGTTTGATTTTTTTTTCTCTTAATTTCACTCAAAAACAAGGCAATTGTTTGATTTTCACATGAATTTAACACCGACCGACAAAAAGTTTGATTTCTTTCAATTTTTTTTTTTCTGAATTTCACTTAAAAACAAGGCAATTGTTTGATTTTTTTTTTCTCTTAATTTTACTCAAAAACAAGGCAATTGTTTGATTTTCACATGAATTTAACACCGACCGACAAAAAGTTTGATTTCTTTCAATTTTTTTTTTCTGAATTTCACTCAAATACAAGGCAATTGTTTGATTTTTTTTTTCTCTTAATTTCACACAAAAACAAGGCAATTGTTTTATTTTCACTTGAATTTAACACCGACCGACCAAAAGTTTGATTTCTTTCAATATTTTTTTTTTCTGAATTTCACTCAAAAACAAGGCAATTGTTTGATATTTTTTTCTCTTAATTTCACTCAAAAACAAGGCAATTGTTTGATTTTCACATGAATTTAACACCGACCGACAAAAAGTTTGATTTCTTTCAATTTTTTTTTGCTGAATTTCACTCAATAACCAGGCAATTGTTTGATTTTTTTTTCTCTTAATTTCACTCAAAAACAAGGCAATTGTTTGATTTTCACATGAATTTAACACCGACCGACAAAAAGTTTGATTTCTTTCAATATTTTTTTTTCTGAATTTCACTCAAAAACAAGGCAATTGTTTGATTTTATTTTTCTCTTAATTTCACTCAAAAACAAGGCAATTGTTTGATTTTCACATGAAGTTAACACCGACCGACAAAAAGTTTGATTTCTTTCATTTTTTTTTTCTAAATTTCAATCAATAACCAGGCAATAGTTTGTTTTTTTTTCTCTTAATTTCACTCAAAAACAAGACAATTGTTTGAATTTCACATGAATTTAACTCCGACCGACAAAAAGTTTGATTTCTTTCAATTTTTTTTTTCTGAATTTCACTCAAAAACAAGGCAATTGTTTGATTTTTTTTTCTCTTAATTTCACTCAAAAACAAGGCAATTGTTTGATTTTCACATGAATTTAACACCGACCGACAAAAAGTTTGATTTCTTTCAATTTTTTTTTTCTGAATTTCACTTTAAAAAACAAGGCAATTGTTTGATTTTTTTTTTCTCTTAAAATCACTCAAAAACAAGGCAATTGTTTGATTTTCACATGAATTTAACACCGACCGACAAAAAGTTTGATTTCTTTCAATTTTTTTTTTCTGAATTTCACTCAAATTCAAGGCAATTGTTTGATTTTTTTTTCTCTTAATTTCACTCAAAAACAAGGCAATTGTTTGATTTTCACATCAATTTAACACCGACCGACAAAAAGTTTGATTTCTTTCAATTTTTTTTTTTCTAAATGTCACTCAATAACCAGGCAATTGTTTGATTTTTTTTTTCTCTTAATTTCACTCAAAAACAAGGCAATTGTTTGATTTTCACATGAATTTAACACCTACCGACAAAAAGTTTGATTTCTTTCATTTTTTTTTTCTAAATTTCACTCAATAACCAGGCAATTGTTTGATTTTTTTTTTCTCTTAATTTCACTCAAAAACAAGGCAATTGTTTTATTTTCACATGAATTTAACACCGACCGACAAAAAGTTTGATTTCTCTCAATTTTTTTTATCTGAATTTCACTCAAAAACAAGGCCATTGTTTGATTTTTTTTTTCTCTTAATTTCACTCAAAAACAAGGCAATTGTTTGATTTTCACATGAATTTAACACCGACCGACAAAAAGTGTGATTTCTTTAAATTTTTTTTTTCTGAATTTCATTCAAAAACAAGGCAATTGTTTGATTTTCACATGAATTTAACACCGACCGACAAAAAGTTTGATTTCTTTCAATTTTTTTTTTCTGAATTTCACTCAAAAACAAGGCAATTAAGGATATTGGCTATAGTCTAAATTATAACAAGTTGGCAATGATTACTAACCCTCTCAGGCAATTATTTATATTCTGCTCCGTTGACATTTCAGGTTTGGATACATACTGGATGTATGATGCTGCCGCTCAAAAGCTGTTATGTTTGCCCGCCCACCGCTGATTGCTTTCGTCTATTTTAACATGGTAAGTGTCAAAAGCAAATTTTATATATAGTATAATATATTCATAGTCTTCTTTGGCCAAACAAAAATCCATTTACCAGTGGAACAATCGATTTTATTTGTTCCATAATAGAAATAGGTGACCACCGTGTCTGTCTGTCTTTCTGACCTTTGAAGGGCAGCCATGTTTGGAACTGTAATGTGTAGCCGAAGTGAAATTTTCACAAAAGTCTCACCAAGTGTCTGAAACGAAAATTAGCGATAAATTACCTACGTTAATAGATTGCTAATACATTTTCAAACGCAGATTGGTGGGTTGCTGAAACCTTCAAAAACTGACTTTTTGTCAACACTGTTACCAAGTTAATTAACATTAACTAGCTAATAAATTGCCATATGTCCATGTGATATTATTAATCAAATTCATATTATTGAGAACAACTAATTATTAAGTTATGTATAAGTGTTACATAATATTTTGATATATGACTGTGTGTGTGTTTAATTTGTAAACTCCATAGAAATGGTAAACATTCTACATTTACATAATATTAACTTTTTCATAAATTACACTGCCATCAGGGTGGAACTAAATTAACAGTTACAATTTTGTGAATTGCATAAGGATCGCATTGAAATATTTGATTGTTGAAAGGCTATTTGTTTTTCAATAATTATAATATGCACTGATCAATACACTATACAATAATATATAACTTGATCCATCCTCCGCTCTTGTATTTATTCGCTTACAAATTATTTATTATAACCGTCATCTCGATATTCGAAACGTTCGAAACGTAGCTCGTCGTGTGTGGCCCGTAAATGTAAACAAGAAGCGTGTGCGATATCATTATTAATGTATAGTTATACGTAACCATAACAATAGTTAAAAATTACCTACACGGCGGTGGAAGTGACAATTACAATTTGAATCACCGCGACATGTAAATTTGTAGCACATCAGAGATCAGCGTTGAAATGGTCAATCGGCGTTAGTAAGCAGCGGCTAAATTGTACAAGTGAAATTAATAGGTATGCCATATATAACAGGCAACTGTTTATTTTTTTTTCTCTTAATTTCACTCAAAAACAACACAATTGTTTGATTTTCACATGAATTTAACACCGACCGACAAAAAGTTTGATTTCTTTCATTTTTTTTATCTAAATTTCACTCAATAACCAGGCAATTGTTTGATTTTTTTTTCTCTTAATTTCACTCAAAAACAAGGCAATTGTTTGATTTTCACATGAATTTAACACCGACCGACAAAAAGTTTGATTTCTTTCAATTTTTTTTTTTCTGAATTTCACTCAAAAACAAGGCAATTGTTTGATTTTTTTTTTCTCTTAATTTTACTCAAAAACAAGGCAATTGTTTGATTTTCACATGAATTTAACACCGACCGACAAAAAGTTTGATTTCTTTCAATTTTTTTTTTCTGAATTTCACTCAAATACAAGGCAATTGTTTGATTTTTTTTTTCTCTTAATTTCACACAAAAACAAGGCAATTGTTTTATTTTCACATGAATTTAACACCGACCGACCAAAAGTTTGATTTCTTTCAATATTTTTTTTTTCTGAATTTCACTCAAAAACAAGGCAATTGTTTGATTTTTTTTTCTCTTAATTTCACTCAAAAACAAGGCAATTGTTTGATTTTCACATGAATTTAACACCGACCGACAAAAAGTTTGATTTCTTTCAATTTTTTTTTGCTGAATTTCACTCAATAACCAGGCAATTGTTTGATTTTTTTTTCTCTTAATTTCACTCAAAAACAAGGCAATTGTTTGATTTTCACATGAATTTAACACCGACCGACAAAAAGTTTGATTTCTTTCAATATTTTTTTTTTCTGAATTTCACTCAAAAACAAGGCAATTGTTTGATTTTATTTTTCTCTTAATTTCACTCAAAAACAAGGCAATTGTTTGATTTTCACATGAAGTTAACACCGACCGACAAAAAGTTTGATTTCTTTCATTTTTTTTTTTCTAAATTTCAATCAATAACCAGGCAATTGTTTGTTTTTTTTTCTCTTAATTTCACTCAAAAACAAGACAATTGTTTGAATTTCACATGAATTTAACTCCGACCGACAAAAAGTTTGATTTCTTTCAATTTTTTTTTTCTGAATTTCACTCAAAAACAAGGCAATTGTTTGATTTTTTTTTCTCTTAATTTCACTCAAAAACAAGGCAATTGTTTGATTTTCACATGAATTTAACACCGACCGACAAAAAGTTTGATTTCTTTCAATTTTTTTTTCTGAATTTCATTCAAAAACAAGGCAATTGTTTGATTTTTTTTTTCTCTTAAAATCACTCAAAAACCAGGCAATTGTTTGATTTTCACATGAATTTAACACCGACCGACAAAAAGTTTGATTTCTTTCAATTTTTTTTTTCTGAATTTCACTCAAATTCAAGGCAATTGTTTGATTTTTTTTCTCTTAATTTCACTCAAAAACAAGGCAATTGTTTGATTTTCACATGAATTTAACACCGACCGACAAAAAGTTTGATTTCTTTCATTTTTTTTTTCTAAATTTCACTCAATAACCAGGCAATTGTTTGATTTTTTTTTCTCTTAATTTCACTCAAAAACAAGGCAATTGTTTGATTTTCACATGAATTTAACACCGACCGACAAAAAGTTTGATTTCTTTAAATTTTTTTTTTTCTGAATTTCACTCAAAAACAAGACAATTGTTTGATTTTTTTTTTCTCTTAATTTTACTCAAAAACAAGGCAATTGTTTGATTTTCACATGAATTTAACACCGACCGACAAAAAGTTTGATTTCTTTCAATTTTTTTTTTCTGAATTTCACTCAAATACAAGGCAATTGTTTGATTTTTTTTTTCTCTTAATTTCACACAAAAACAAGGCAATTGTTTTATTTTCACATGAATTTAACACCGACCGACCAAAAGTTTGATTTCTTTCAATATTTTTTTTTTCTGAATTTCACTCAAAAACAAGGCAATTGTTTGATTTTTTTTTCTCTTAATTTCACTCAAAAACAAGGCAATTGTTTGATTTTCACATGAATTTAACACCGACCGACAAAAAGTTTGATTTCTTTCAATTTTTTTTTTTCTAAATGTCACTCAATAACCAGGCAATTGTTTGATTTTTTTTTTCTCTTAATTTCACTCAAAAACAAGGCAATTGTTTGATTTTCACATGAATTTAACACCTACCGACAAAAAGTTTGATTTCTTTCATTTTTTTTTTCTAAATTTCACTCAATAACCAGGCAATTGTTTGATTTTTTTTTTCTCTTAATTTCACTCAAAAACAAGGCAATTGTTTGATTTTCACATGAATTTAACACCGACCGACAAAAAGTTTGATTTCTCTCAATTTTTTTTATCTGAATTTCACTCAAAAACAAGGCCATTGTTTGATTTTTTTTTTCTCTTAATTTCACTCAAAAACAAGGCAATTGTTTGATTTTCACATGAATTTAACACCGACCGACAAAAAGTGTGATTTCTTTAAATTTTTTTTTTCTGCATTTCATTCAAAAACAAGGCAATTGTTTGATTTTCACATGAATTTAACACCGACCGACAAAAAGTTTGATTTCTTTCAATTTTTTTTTTCTGAATTTCACTCAAAAACAAGGCAATTAAGGATATTGGCTATAGTCTAAATTATAACAAGTTGGCAATGATTACTAACCCTCTCAGGCAATTATTTATATTCTGCTCCGTTGACATTTCAGGTTTGGATACATACTGGATGTATGATGCTGCCGCTCAAAAGCTGTTATGTTTGCCCGCCCGCCGCTGATTGCTTTCGTCTATTTTAACATGGTAAGTGTCAAAAGCAAATTTTATATATAGTATAATATATTCATAGTCTTCTTTGGCCAAACAAAAATCCATTTACCAGTGGAACAATCGATTTTATTTGTTCCATAATAGAAATAGGTGACCACCGTGTCTGTCTGTCTTTCTGACCTTTGAAGGGCAGCCATGTTTGGAACTGTAATGTGTAGCCGAAGTGAAATTTTCACAAAAGTCTCACCAAGTGTCTGAAACGAAAATTAGCGATAAATTACCTACGTTAATAGATTGCTAATACATTTTCAAACGCAGATTGGTGGGTTGCTGAAACCTTCAAAAACTGACTGTTTGTCAACACTGTTACCAAGTTAATTAACATTAACTAGCTAATAAATTGCCACATGTCCATGTGATATTATTAATCAAATTCATATTATTGAGAACAACTAATTATTAAGTTATGTATAAGTGTTACATAATATTTTGATATATGACTGTGTGTGTGTTTAATTTGTAAACTCCATAGAAATGGTAAACATTCTACATTTACATAATATTAACTTTTTCATAAATTACACTGCCATCAGGGTGGAACTAAATTAACAGTTACAATTTTGTGAATTGCATAAGGATCGCATTGAAATATTTGATTGTTGAAAGGCTATTTGTTTTTCAATAATTATAATATGCACTGATCAATACACTATACAATAATATATAACTTGATCCATCCTCCGCTCTTGTATTTATTCGCTTACAAATTATTTATTATAACCGTCATCTCGATATTCGAAACGTTCGAAACGTAGCTCGTCGTGTGTGGCCCGTAAATGTAAACAAGAAGCGTGTGCGATATCATTATTAATGTAAAGTTATACGTAACCATAACAATAGTTAAAAATTACCTACACGGCGGTGGAAGTGACAATTACAATTTGAATCACCGCGACATGTAAATTTGTAGCACATCAGAGATCAGCGTTGAAATGGTCAATCGGCGTTAGTAAGCAGCGGCTAAATTGTACAAGTGAAATTAATAGGTATGCCATATATAACAGGCAACTGTTTATTTTTTTTTCTCTTAATTTCACTCAAAAACAAGACAATTGTTTGATTTTCACATGAATTTAACACCGACCGACAAAAAGTTTGATTTCTTTCATTTTTTTTTTTCTAAATTTCAATCAATAACCAGGCAATAGTTTGTTTTTTTTTCTCTTAATTTCACTCAAAAACAAGACAATTGTTTGAATTTCACATGAATTTAACTCCGACCGACAAAAAGTTTGATTTCTTTCAATTTTTTTTTTCTGAATTTCACTCAAAAACAAGGCAATTGTTTGATTTTTTTTTCTCTTAATTTCACTCAAAAACAAGGCAATTGTTTGATTTTCACATGAATTTAACACCGACCGACAAAAAGTTTGATTTCTTTCAATTTTTTTTTTCTGAATTTCATTCAAAAACAAGGCAATTGTTTGATTTTTTTTTTCTCTTAAAATCACTCAAAAACAAGGCAATTGTTTGATTTTCACATGAATTTAACACCGACCGACAAAAAGTTTGATTTCTTTAAATTTTTTTTTTTCTGAATTTCACTCAAATTCAAGGCAATTGTTTGATTTTTTTTTCTCTTAATTTCACTCAAAAACAAGGCAATTGTTTGATTTTCACATCAATTTAACACCGACCGACAAAAAGTTTGATTTCTTTCAATTTTTTTTTTTCTAAATGTCACTCAATAACCAGGCAATTGTTTGATTTTTTTTTTCTCTTAATTTCACTCAAAAACAAGGCAATTGTTTGATTTTCACATGAATTTAACACCTACCGACAAAAAGTTTGATTTCTTTCATTTTTTTTTTCTAAATTTCACTCAATAACCAGGCAATTGTTTGATTTTTTTTTTCTCTTAATTTCACTCAAAAACAAGGCAATTGTTTTATTTTCACATGAATTTAACACCGACCGACAAAAAGTTTGATTTCTCTCAATTTTTTTTATCTGAATTTCACTCAAAAACAAGGCCATTGTTTGATTTTTTTTTTCTCTTAATTTCACTCAAAAACAAGGCAATTGTTTGATTTTCACATGAATTTAACACCGACCGACAAAAAGTGTGATTTCTTTAAATTTTTTTTTTCTGAATTTCATTCAAAAACAAGGCAATTGTTTGATTTTCACATGAATTTAACACCGACCGACAAAAAGTTTGATTTCTTTCAATTTTTTTTTTCTGAATTTCACTCAAAAACAAGGCAATTAAGGATATTGGCTATAGTCTAAATTATAACAAGTTGGCAATGATTACTAACCCTCTCAGGCAATTATTTATATTCTGCTCCGTTGACATTTCAGGTTTGGATACATACTGGATGTATGATGCTGCCGCTCAAAAGCTGTTATGTTTGCCCGCCCGCCGCTGATTGCTTTCGTCTATTTTAACATGGTAAGTGTCAAAAGCAAATTTTATATATAGTATAATATATTCATAGTCTTCTTTGGCCAAACAAAAATCCATTTACCAGTGGAACAATCGATTTTATTTGTTCCATAATAGAAATAGGTGACCACCGTGTCTGTCTGTCTTTCTGACCTTTGAAGGGCAGCCATGTTTGGACTTGTAATGTGTAGCCGAAGTGAAATTTTCACAAAAGTCTCACCAAGTGTCTGAAACGAAAATTAGCGATAAATTACCTACGTTAATAGATTGCTAATACATTTTCAAACGCAGATTGGTGGGTTGCTGAAACCTTCAAAAACTGACTGTTTGTCAACACTGTTACCAAGTTAATTAACATTAACTAGCTAATAAATTGCCACATGTCCATGTGATATTATTAATCAAATTCATATTATTGAGAACAACTAATTATTAAGTTATGTATAAGTGTTACATAATATTTTGATATATGACTGTGTGTGTGTTTAATTTGTAAACTCCATAGAAATGGTAAACATTCTACATTTACATAATATTAACTTTTTCATAAATTACACTGCCATCAGGGTGGAACTAAATTAACAGTTACAATTTTGTGAATTGCATAAGGATCGCATTGAAATATTTGATTGTTGAAAGGCTATTTGTTTTTCAATAATTATAATATGCACTGATCAATACACTATACAATAATATATAACTTGATCCATCCTCCGCTCTTGTATTTATTCGCTTACAAATTATTTATTATAACCGTCATCTCGATATTCGAAACGTTCGAAACGTAGCTCGTCGTGTGTGGCCCGTAAATGTAAACAAGAAGCGTGTGCGATATCATTATTAATGTATAGTTATACGTAACCATAACAATAGTTAAAAATTACCTACACGGCGGTGGAAGTGACAATTACAATTTGAATCACCGCGACATGTAAATTTGTAGCACATCAGAGATCAGCGTTGAAATGGTCAATCGGCGTTAGTAAGCAGCGGCTAAATTGTACAAGTGAAATTAATAGGTATGCCATATATAACAGGCAACTGTTTATTTTTTTTTCTCTTAATTTCACTCAAAAACAAGACAATTGTTTGATTTTCACATGAATTTAACACCGACCGACAAAAAGTTTGATTTCTTTCATTTTTTTTTTTCTAAATTTCAATCAATAACCAGGCAATAGTTTGTTTTTTTTTCTCTTAATTTCACTCAAAAACAAGACAATTGTTTGAATTTCACATGAATTTAACTCCGACCGACAAAAAGTTTGATTTCTTTCATTTTTTTTTTTCTGAATTTCACTCAAAAACAAGGCAATTGTTTGATTTTTTTTTCTCTTAATTTCACTCAAAAACAAGGCAATTGTTTGATTTTCACATGAATTTAACACCGACCGACAAAAAGTTTGATTTCTTTCAATTTTTTTTTTCTGAATTTCATTCAAAAACAAGGCAATTGTTTGATTTTTTTTTTTCTCTTAAAATCACTCAAAAACAAGGCAATTGTTTGATTTTCACATGAATTTAACACCGACCGACAAAAAGTTTGATTTCTTTCAATTTTATTTTTTCTGAATTTCACTCAAATTCAAGGCAATTGTTTGATTTTTTTTTCTCTTAATTTCACTCAAAAACAAGGCAATTGTTTGATTTTCACATCAATTTAACACCGACCGACAAAAAGTTTGATTTCTTTCAATTTTTTTTTTTCTAAATGTCACTCAATAACCAGGCAATTGTTTGATTTTTTTTTTCTCTTAATTTCACTCAAAAACAAGGCAATTGTTTGATTTTCACATGAATTTAACACCTACCGACAAAAAGTTTGATTTCTTTCATTTTTTTTTTCTAAATTTCACTCAATAACCAGGCAATTGTTTGATTTTTTTTTTCTCTTAATTTCACTCAAAAACAAGGCAATTGTTTTATTTTCACATGAATTTAACACCGACCGACAAAAAGTTTGATTTCTCTCAATTTTTTTATCTGAATTTCACTCAAAAACAAGGCCATTGTTTGATTTTTTTTTTCTCTTAATTTCACTCAAAAACAAGGCAATTGTTTGATTTTCACATGAATTTAACACCGACCGACAAAAAGTGTGATTTCTTTAAATTTTTTTTTTCTGAATTTCATTCAAAAACAAGGCAATTGTTTGATTTTCACATGAATTTAACACCGACCGACAAAAAGTTTGATTTCTTTCAATTTTTTTTTTCTGAATTTCACTCAAAAACAAGGCAATTAAGGATATTGGCTATAGTCTAAATTATAACAAGTTGGCAATGATTACTAACCCTCTCAGGCAATTATTTATATTCTGCTCCGTTGACATTTCAGGTTTGGATACATACTGGATGTATGATGCTGCCGCTCAAAAGCTGTTATGTTTGCCCGCCCGCCGCTGATTGCTTTCGTCTATTTTAACATGGTAAGTGTCAAAAGCAAATTTTATATATAGTATAATATATTCATAGTCTTCTTTGGCCAAACAAAAATCCATTTACCAGTGGAACAATCGATTTTATTTGTTCCATAATAGAAATAGGTGACCACCGTGTCTGTCTGTCTTTCTGACCTTTGAAGGGCAGCCATGTTTGGAACTGTAATGTGTAGCCGAAGTGAAATTTTCACAAAAGTCTCACCAAGTGTCTGAAACGAAAATTAGCGATAAATTACCTACGTTAATAGATTGCTAATACATTTTCAAACGCAGATTGGTGGGTTGCTGAAACCTTCAAAAACTGACTGTTTGTCAACACTGTTACCAAGTTAATTAACATTAACTAGCTAATAAATTGCCACATGTCCATGTGATATTATTAATCAAATTCATATTATTGAGAACAACTAATTATTAAGTTATGTATAAGTGTTACATAATATTTTGATATATGACTGTGTGTGTGTTTAATTTGTAAACTCCATAGAAATGGTAAACATTCTACATTTACATAATATTAACTTTTTCATAAATTACACTGCCATCAGGGTGGAACTAAATTAACAGTTACAATTTTGTGAATTGCATAAGGATCGCATTGAAATATTTGATTGTTGAAAGGCTATTTGTTTTTCAATAATTATAATATGCACTGATCAATACACTATACAATAATATATAACTTGATCCATCCTCCGCTCTTGTATTTATTCGCTTACAAATTATTTATTATAACCGTCATCTCGATATTCGAAACGTTCGAAACGTAGCTCGTTGTGTGTGGCCCGTAAATGTAAACAAGAAGCGTGTGCGATATCATTATTAATGTATAGTTATACGTAACCATAACAATAGTTAAAAATTACCTACACGGCGGTGGAAGTGACAATTACAATTTGAATCACCGCGACATGTAAATTTGTAGCACATCAGAGATCAGCGTTGAAATGGTCAATCGGCGTTAGTAAGCAGCGGCTAAATTGTACAAGTGAAATTAATAGGTATGCCATATATAACAGGCAACTGTTTATTTTTTTTTCTCTTAATTTCACTCAAAAACAACACAATTGTTTGATTTTCACATGAATTTAACACCGACCGACAAAAAGTTTGATTTCTTTCATTTTTTTTTTCTAAATTTCACTCAATAACCAGGCAATTGTTTGATTTTTTTTTCTCTTAATTTCACTCAAAAACAAGGCAATTGTTTGATTTTCACATGAATTTAACACCGACCGACAAAAAGTTTGATTTCTTTCAATTTTTTTTTTTCTGAATTTCACTCAAAAACAAGGCAATTGTTTGATTTTTTTTTTCTCTTAATTTTACTCAAAAACAAGGCAATTGTTTGATTTTCACATGAATTTAACACCGACCGACAAAAAGTTTGATTTCTTTCAATTTTTTTTTTCTGAATTTCACTCAAATACAAGGCAATTGTTTGATTTTTTTTTTCTCTAAATTTCACACAAAAACAAGGCAATTGTTTTATTTTCACATGAATTTAACACCGACCGACCAAAAGTTTGATTTCTTTCAATATTTTTTTTTTCTGAATTTCACTCAAAAACAAGGCAATTGTTTGATTTTTTTTTCTCTTAATTTCACTCAAAAACAAGGCAATTGTTTGATTTTCACATGAATTTAACACCGACCGACAAAAAGTTTGATTTCTTTCAATTTTTTTTTGCTGAATTTCACTCAATAACCAGGCAATTGTTTGATTTTTTTTTCTCTTAATTTCACTCAAAAACAAGGCAATTGTTTGATTTTCACATGAATTTAACACCGACCGACAAAAAGTTTGATTTCTTTCAATATTTTTTTTTTCTGAATTTCACTCAAAAACAAGGCAATTGTTTGATTTTATTTTTCTCTTAATTTCACTCAAAAACAAGGCAATTGTTTGATTTTCACATGAAGTTAACACCGACCGACAAAAAGTTTGATTTCTTTCATTTTTTTTTTTCTAAATTTCAATCAATAACCAGGCAATTGTTTGTTTTTTTTTCTCTTAATTTCACTCAAAAACAAGACAATTGTTTGAATTTCACATGAATTTAACTCCGACCGACAAAAAGTTTGATTTCTTTCAATTTTTTTTTTCTGAATTTCACTCAAAAACAAGGCAATTGTTTGATTTTTTTTTCTCTTAATTTCACTCAAAAACAAGGCAATTGTTTGATTTTCACATGAATTTAACACCGACCGACAAAAAGTTTGATTTCTTTCAATTTTTTTTTCTGAATTTCATTCAAAAACAAGGCAATTGTTTGATTTTTTTTTTCTCTTAAAATCACTCAAAAACAAGGCAATTGTTTGATTTTCACATGAATTTAACACCGACCGACAAAAAGTTTGATTTCTTTCAATTTTTTTTTTCTGAATTTCACTCAAATTCAAGGCAATTGTTTGATTTTTTTTCTCTTAATTTCACTCAAAAACAAGGCAATTGTTTGATTTTCACATCAATTTAACACCGACCGACAAAAAGTTTGATTTCTTTCAATTTTTTTTTTTCTAAATGTCACTCAATAACCAGGCAATTGTTTGATTTTTTTTTCCTCTTAATTTCACTCAAAAACAAGGCAATTGTTTGATTTTCACATGAATTTAACACCTACCGACAAAAAGTTTGATTTCTTTCATTTTTTTTTTCTAAATTTCACTCAATAACCAGGCAATTGTTTGATTTTTTTTTTCTCTTAATTTCACTCAAATACAAGGCAATTGTTTGATTTTCACATGAATTTAACACCGACCGACAAAAAGTGTGATTTCTTTAAATTTTTTTTTTCTGAATTTCATTCAAAAACAAGGCAATTGTTTGATTTTCACATGAATTTTACACCGACCGACAAAAAGTTTGATTTCTGTCAATATTTTTTTTTTCTGAATTTCACTCAAAAACAAGGCAATTAAGGATATTGGCTATAGTCTAAATTATAACAAGTTGGCAATGATTACTAACCCTCTCAGGCAATTATTTATATTCTGCTCCGTTGACATTTCAGGTTTGGATACATACTGGATGTATGATGCTGCCGCTCAAAAGCTGTTATGTTTGCCCGCCCACCGCTGATTGCTTTCGTCTATTTTAACATGGTAAGTGTCAAAAGCAAATTTTATATATAGTATAATATATTCATAGTCTTCTTTGGCCAAACAAAAATCCATTTACCAGTGGAACAATCGATTTTATTTGTTCCATAATAGAAATAGGTGACCACCGTGTCTGTCTGTCTCTCTGACCTTTGAAGGGCAGCCATGTTTGGAACTGTAATGTGTAGCCGAAGTGAAATTTTCACAAAAGTCTCACCAAGTGTCTGAAACGAAAATTAGCGATAAATTACCTACGTTAATAGATTGCTAATACATTTTCAAACGCAGATTGGTGGGTTGCTGAAACCTTCAAAAACTGACTGTTTGTCAACACTGTTACCAAGTTAATTAACATTAACTAGCTAATAAATTGCCATATGTCCATGTGATATTATTAATCAAATTCATATTATTGAGAACAACTAATTATTAAGTTATGTATAAGTGTTACATAATATTTTGATATATGACTGTGTGTGTGTTTAATTTGTAAACTCCATAGAAATGGTAAACATTCTACATTTACATAATATTAACTTTTTCATAAATTACACTGCCATCAGGGTGGAACTAAATTAACAGTTACAATTTTGTGAATTGCATAAGGATCGCATTGAAATATTTGATTGTTGAAAGGCTATTTGTTTTTCAATAATTATAATATGCACTGATCAATACACTATACAATAATATATAACTTGATCCATCCTCCGCTCTTGTATTTATTCGCTTACAAATTATTTATTATAACCGTCATCTCGATATTCGAAACGTTCGAAACGTAGCTCGTCGTGTGTGGCCCGTAAATGTAAACAAGAAGCGTGTGCGATATCATTATTAATGTATAGTTATACGTAACCATAACAATAGTTAAAAATTACCTACACGGCGGTGGAAGTGACAATTACAATTTGAATCACCGCGACATGTAAATTTGTAGCACATCAGAGATCAGCGTTGAAATGGTCAATCGGCGTAAGTAAGCAGCGGCTAAATTGTACAAGTGAAATTAATAGGTATGCCATATATAACAGGCAACTGTTTATTTTTTTTTCTCTTAATTTCACTCAAAAACAAGACAATTGTTTGATTTTCACATGAATTTAACACCGACCGACAAAAAGTTTGATTTCTTTCATTTTTTTTTTCTAAATTTCACTCAATAACCAGGCAATTGTTTGATTTTTTTTTCTCTTAATTTCACTCAAAAACAAGGCAATTGTTTGATTTTCACATGAATTTAACACCGACCGACAAAAAGTTTGATTTCTTTCAATTTTTTTGTTTTTCTGAATTTCACTCAAAAACAAGACAATTGTTTGATTTTTTTTTTCTCTTAATTTTACTCAAAAACAAGGCAATTGTTTGATTTTCACATGAATTTAACACCGACCGACAAAAAGTTTGATTTCTTTCAATTTTTTTTTTCTGAATTTCACTCAAATACAAGGCAATTGTTTGATTTTTTTTTTCTCTTAATTTCACACAAAAACAAGGCAATTGTTTTATTTTCACATGAATTTAACACCGACCGACCAAAAGTTTGATTTCTTTCAATATTTTTTTTTTCTGAATTTCACTCAAAAACAAGGCAATTGTTTGATTTTTTTTTCTCTTAATTTCACTCAAAAACAAGGCAATTGTTTGATTTTCACATGAATTTAACACCGACCGACAAAAAGTTTGATTTCTTTCAATTTTTTTTTTTCTAAATGTCACTCAATAACCAGGCAATTGTTTGATTTTTTTTTTCTCTTAATTTCACTCAAAAACAAGGCAATTGTTTGATTTTCACATGAATTTAACACCTACCGACAAAAAGTTTGATTTCTTTCATTTTTTTTTCTAAATTTCACTCAATAACCAGGCAATTGTTTGATTTTTTTTTTCTCTTAATTTCACTCAAAAACAAGGCAATTGTTTTATTTTCACATGAATTTAACACCGACCGACAAAAAGTTTGATTTCTCTCAATTTTTTTTATCTGAATTTCACTCAAAAACAAGGCCATTGTTTGATTTTTTTTTCCTCTTAATTTCACTCAAAAACAAGGCAATTGTTTGATTTTCACATGAATTTAACACCGACCGACAAAAAGTGTGATTTCTTTAAATTTTTTTTTTCTGAATTTCATTCAAAAACAAGGCAATTGTTTGATTTTCACATGAATTTAACACCGACCGACAAAAAGTTTGATTTCTTTCAATTTTTTTTTTCTGAATTTCACTCAAAAACAAGGCAATTAAGGATATTGGCTATAGTCTAAATTATAACAAGTTGGCAATGATTACTAACCCTCTCAGGCAATTATTTATATTCTGCTCCGTTGACATTTCAGGTTTGGATACATACTGGATGTATGATGCTGCCGCTCAAAAGCTGTTATGTTTGCCCGCCCGCCGCTGATTGCTTTCGTCTATTTTAACATGGTAAGTGTCAAAAGCAAATTTTATATATAGTATAATATATTCATAGTCTTCTTTGGCCAAACAAAAATCCATTTACCAGTGGAACAATCGATTTTATTTGTTCCATAATAGAAATAGGTGACCACCGTGTCTGTCTGTCTTTCTGACCTTTGAAGGGCAGCCATGTTTGGAACTGTAATGTGTAGCCGAAGTGAAATTTTCACAAAAGTCTCACCAAGTGTCTGAAACGAAAATTAGCGATAAATTACCTACGTTAATAGATTGCTAATACATTTTCAAACGCAGATTGGTGGGTTGCTGAAACCTTCAAAAACTGACTGTTTGTCAACACTGTTACCAAGTTAATTAACATTAACTAGCTAATAAATTGCCACATGTCCATGTGATATTATTAATCAAATTCATATTATTGAGAACAACTAATTATTAAGTTATGTATAAGTGTTACATAATATTTTGATATATGACTGTGTGTGTGTTTAATTTGTAAACTCCATAGAAATGGTAAACATTCTACATTTACATAATATTAACTTTTTCATAAATTACACTGCCATCAGGGTGGAACTAAATTAACAGTTACAATTTTGTGAATTGCATAAGGATCGCATTGAAATATTTGATTGTTGAAAGGCTATTTGTTTTTCAATAATTATAATATGCACTGATCAATACACTATACAATAATATATAACTTGATCCATCCTCCGCTCTTGTATTTATTCGCTTACAAATTATTTATTATAACCGTCATCTCGATATTCGAAACGTTCGAAACGTAGCTCGTCGTGTGTGGCCCGTAAATGTAAACAAGAAGCGTGTGCGATATCATTATTAATGTATAGTTATACGTAACCATAACAATAGTTAAAAATTACCTACACGGCGGTGGAAGTGACAATTACAATTTGAATCACCGCGACATGTAAATTTGTAGCACATCAGAGATCAGCGTTGAAATGGTCAATCGGCGTTAGTAAGCAGCGGCTAAATTGTACAAGTGAAATTAATAGGTATGCCATATATAACAGGCAACTGTTTATTTTTTTTTCTCTTAATTTCACTCAAAAACAAGACAATTGTTTGATTTTCACATGAATTTAACACCGACCGACAAAAAGTTTGATTTCTTTCATTTTTTTTTTTCTAAATTTCAATCAATAACCAGGCAATAGTTTGTTTTTTTTTCTCTTAATTTCACTCAAAAACAAGACAATTGTTTGAATTTCACATGAATTTAACTCCGACCGACAAAAAGTTTGATTTCTTTCAATTTTTTTTTTCTGCATTTCACTCAAAAACAAGGCAATTGTTTGATTTTTTTTTCTCTTAATTTCACTCAAAAACAAGGCAATTGTTTGATTTTCACATGAATTTAACACCGACCGACAAAAAGTTTGATTTCTTTCAATTTTTTTTTTCTGAATTTCATTCAAAAACAAGGCAATTGTTTGATTTTTTTTTTCTCTTAAAATCACTCAAAAACAAGGCAATTGTTTGATTTTCACATGAATTTAACACCGACCGACAAAAAGTTTGATTTCTTTCAATTTTTTTTTTTCTGAATTTCACTCAAATTCAAGGCAATTGTTTGATTTTTTTTTCTCTTAATTTCACTCAAAAACAAGGCAATTGTTTGATTTTCACATCAATTTAACACCGACCGACAAAAAGTTTGATTTCTTTCAATTTTTTTTTTTCTAAATGTCACTCAATAACCAGGCAATTGTTTGATTTTTTTTTTCTCTTAATTTCACTCAAAAACAAGGCAATTGTTTGATTTTCACATGAATTTAACACCTACCGACAAAAAGTTTGATTTCTTTCATTTTTTTTTTCTAAATTTCACTCAATAACCAGGCAATTGTTTGATTTTTTTTTTCTCTTAATTTCACTCAAAAACAAGGCAATTGTTTTATTTTCACATGAATTTAACACCGACCGACAAAAAGTTTGATTTCTCTCAATTTTTTTTATCTGAATTTCACTCAAAAACAAGGCCATTGTTTGATTTTTTTTTTCTCTTAATTTCACTCAAAAACAAGGCAATTGTTTGATTTTCACATGAATTTAACACCGACCGACAAAAAGGTTGATTTCTTTAAATTTTTTTTTTCTGAATTTCATTCAAAAACAAGGCAATTGTTTGATTTTCACATGAATTTAACACCGACCGACAAAAAGTTTGATTTCTTTCAATTTTTTTTTTCTGAATTTCACTCAAATACAAGGCAATTGTTTGATTTCATTTTCTCTTAATTTCACACAAAAACAAGGCAATTGTTTTATTTTCACATGAATTTAACACCGACCGACCAAAAGTTTGATTTCTTTCAATATTTTTTTTTTCTGAATTTCACTCAAAAACAAGGCAATTGTTTGATTTTTTTTTCTCTTAATTTCACTCAAAAACAAGGCAATTGTTTGATTTTCACATGAATTTAACACCGACCGACAAAAAGTTTGATTTCTTTCAATTTTTTTTTGCTGAATTTCACTCAATAACCAGGCAATTGTTTGATTTTTTTTTCTCTTAATTTCACTCAAAAACAAGGCAATTGTTTGATTTTCACATGAATTTAACACCGACCGACAAAAAGTTTGATTTCTTTCAATATTTTTTTTTTCTGAATTTCACTCAAAAACAAGGCAATTGTTTGATTTTATTTTTCTCTTAATTTCACTCAAAAACAAGGCAATTGTTTGATTTTCACATGAAGTTAACACCGACCGACAAAAAGTTTGATTTCTTTCATTTTTTTTTTTCTAAATTTCAATCAATAACCAGGCAATTGTTTGTTTTTTTTTCTCTTAATTTCACTCAAAAACAAGACAATTGTTTGAATTTCACATGAATTTAACTCCGACCGACAAAAAGTTTGATTTCTTTCAATTTTTTTTTTCTGAATTTCACTCAAAAACAAGGCAATTGTTTGATTTTTTTTTCTCTTAATTTCACTCAAAAACAAGGCAATTGTTTGATTTTCACATGAATTTAACACCGACCGACAAAAAGTTTGATTTCTTTCAATTTTTTTTTCTGAATTTCATTCAAAAACAAGGCAATTGTTTGATATTTTTTTCTCTTAAAATCACTCAAAAACAAGGCAATTGTTTGATTTTCACATGAATTTAACACCGACCGACAAAAAGTTTGATTTCTTTCAATTTTTTTTTTTCTGAATTTCACTCAAATTCAAGGCAATTGTTTGATTTTTTTTTCTCTTAATTTCACTCAAAAACAAGGCAATTGTTTGATTTTCACATCAATTTAACACCGACCGACAAAAAGTTTGATTTCTTTCAATTTTTTTTTTTCTAAATGTCACTCAATAACCAGGCAATTGTTTGATTTTTTTTTCTCTTAATTTCACTCAAAAACAAGGCAATTGTTTGATTTTCACATGAATTTAACACCTACCGACAAAAAGTTTGATTTCTTTCATTTTTTTTTTCTAAATTTCACTCAATAACCAGGCAATTGTTTGATTTTTTTTTTCTCTTAATTTCACTCAAAAACAAGGCAATTGTTTTATTTTCACATGAATTTAACACCGACCGACAAAAAGTTTGATTTCTCTCAATTTTTTTTATCTGAATTTCACTCAAAAACAAGGCCATTGTTTGATTTTTTTTTTCTCTTAATTTCACTCAAAAACAAGGCAATTGTTTGATTTTCACATGAATTTAACACCGACCGACAAAAAGGTTGATTTCTTTAAATTTTTTTTTTCTGAATTTCATTCAAAAACAAGGCAATTGTTTGATTTTCACATGAATTTAACACCGACCGACAAAAAGTTTGATTTCTTTCAATTTTTTTTTTCTGAATTTCACTCAAAAACAAGGCAATTAAGGATATTGGCTATAGTCTAAATTATAACAAGTTGGCAATGATTACTAACCCTCTCAGGCAATTATTTATATTCTGCTCCGTTGACATTTCAGGTTTGGATACATACTGGATGTATGATGCTGCCGCTCAAAAGCTGTTATGTTTGCCCGCCCGCCGCTGATTGCTTTCGTCTATTTTAACATGGTAAGTGTCAAAAGCAAATTTTATATATAGTATAATATATTCATAGTCTTCTTTGGCCAAACAAAAATCCAACTACCAGTGGAACAATCGATTTTATTTGTTCCATAATAGAAATAGGTGACCACCGTGTCTGTCTGTCTTTCTGACCTTTGAAGGGCAGCCATGTTTGGAACTGTAATGTGTAGCCGAAGTGAAATTTTCACAAAAGTCTCACCAAGTGTCTGAAACGAAAATTAGCGATAAATTACCTACGTTAATAGATTGCTAATACATTTTCAAACGCAGATTGGTGGGTTGCTGAAACCTTCAAAAACTGACTGTTTGTCAACACTGTTACCAAGTTAATTAACATTAACTAGCTAATAAATTGCCACATGTCCATGTGATATTATTAATCAAATTCATATTATTGAGAACAACTAATTATTAAGTTATGTATAAGTGTTACATAATATTTTGATATATGACTGTGTGTGTGTTTAATTTGTAAACTCCATAGAAATGGTAAACATTCTACATTTACATAATATTAACTTTTTCATAAATTACACTGCCATCAGGGTGGAACTAAATTAACAGTTACAATTTTGTGAATTGCATAAGGATCGCATTGAAATATTTGATTGTTGAAAGGCTATTTGTTTTTCAATAATTATAATATGCACTGATCAATACACTATACAATAATATATAACTTGATCCATCCTCCGCTCTTGTATTTATTCGCTTACAAATTATTTATTATAACCGTCATCTCGATATTCGAAACGTTCGAAACGTAGCTCGTCGTGTGTGGCCCGTAAATGTAAACAAGAAGCGTGTGCGATATCATTATTAATGTATAGTTATACGTAACCATAACAATAGTTAAAAATTACCTACACGGCGGTGGAAGTGACAATTACAATTTGAATCACCGCGACATGTAAATTTGTAGCACATCAGAGATCAGCGTTGAAATGGTCAATCGGCGTTAGTAAGCAGCGGCTAAATTGTACAAGTGAAATTAATAGGTATGCCATATATAACAGGCAACTGTTTATTTTTTTTTCTCTTAATTTCACTCAAAAACAACACAATTGTTTGATTTTCACATGAATTTAACACCGACCGACAAAAAGTTTGATTTCTTTCATTTTTTTTTTCTAAATTTCACTCAATAACCAGGCAATTGTTTGATTTTTTTTTCTCTTAATTTCACTCAAAAACAAGGCAATTGTTTGATTTTCACATGAATTTAACACCGACCGACAAAAAGTTTGATTTCTTTCAATTTTTTTTTTTCTGAATTTCACTCAAAAACAAGGCAATTGTTTGATTTTTTTTTTCTCTTAATTTTACTCAAAAACAAGGCAATTGTTTGATTTTCACATGAATTTAACACCGACCGACAAAAAGTTTGATTTCTTTCAATTTTTTTTTTCTGAATTTCACTCAAATACAAGGCAATTGTTTGATTTCATTTTCTCTTAATTTCACACAAAAACAAGGCAATTGTTTTATTTTCACATGAATTTAACACCGACCGACCAAAAGTTTGATTTCTTTCAATATTTTTTTTTTCTGAATTTCACTCAAAAACAAGGCAATTGTTTGATTTTTTTTTCTCTTAATTTCACTCAAAAACAAGGCAATTGTTTGATTTTCACATGAATTTAACACCGACCGACAAAAAGTTTGATTTCTTTCAATTTTTTTTTGCTGAATTTCACTCAATAACCAGGCAATTGTTTGATTTTTTTTTCTCTTAATTTCACTCAAAAACAAGGCAATTGTTTGATTTTCACATGAATTTAACACCGACCGACAAAAAGTTTGATTTCTTTCAATATTTTTTTTTTCTGAATTTCACTCAAAAACAAGGCAATTGTTTGATTTTATTTTTCTCTTAATTTCACTCAAAAACAAGGCAATTGTTTGATTTTCACATGAAGTTAACACCGACCGACAAAAAGTTTGATTTCTTTCATTTTTTTTTTCTAAATTTCAATCAATAACCAGGCAATTGTTTGTTTTTTTTTCTCTTAATTTCACTCAAAAACAAGACAATTGTTTGAATTTCACATGAATTTAACTCCGACCGACAAAAAGTTTGATTTCTTTCAATTTTTTTTTTCTGAATTTCACTCAAAAACAAGGCAATTGTTTGATTTTTTTTTCTCTTAATTTCACTCAAAAACAAGGCAATTGTTTGATTTTCACATGAATTTAACACCGACCGACAAAAAGTTTGATTTCTTTCAATTTTTTTTTCTGAATTTCATTCAAAAACAAGGCAATTGTTTGATTTTTTTTTTCTCTTAAAATCACTCAAAAACAAGGCAATTGTTTGATTTTCACATGAATTTAACACCGACCGACAAAAAGTTTGATTTCTTTCAATTTTTTTTTTCTGAATTTCACTCAAATTCAAGGCAATTGTTTGATTTTTTTTCTCTTAATTTCACTCAAAAACAAGGCAATTGTTTGATTTTCACATCAATTTAACACCGACCGACAAAAAGTTTGATTTCTTTCAATATTTTTTTTTTCTAAATGTCACTCAATAACCAGGCAATTGTTTGATTTTTTTTTCCTCTTAATTTCACTCAAAAACAAGGCAATTGTTTGATTTTCACATGAATTTAACACCTACCGACAAAAAGTTTGATTTCTTTCATTTTTTTTTTCTAAATTTCACTCAATAACCAGGCAATTGTTTGATTTTTTTTTTCTCTTAATTTCACTCAAAAACAAGGCAATTGTTTGATTTTCACATGAATTTAACACCGACCGACAAAAAGTGTGATTTCTTTAAATTTTTTTTTTCTGAATTTCATTCAAAAACAAGGCAATTGTTTGATTTTCACATGAATTTTACACCGACCGACAAAAAGTTTGATTTCTTTCAATATTTTTTTTTTCTGAATTTCACTCAAAAACAAGGCAATTAAGGATATTGGCTATAGTCTAAATTATAACAAGTTGGCAATGATTACTAACCCTCTCAGGCAATTATTTATATTCTGCTCCGTTGACATTTCAGGTTTGGATACATACTGGATGTATGATGCTGCCGCTCAAAAGCTGTTATGTTTGCCCGCCCACCGCTGATTGCTTTCGTCTATTTTAACATGGTAAGTGTCAAAAGCAAATTTTATATATAGTATAATATATTCATAGTCTTCTTTGGCCAAACAAAAATCCATTTACCAGTGGAACAATCGATTTTATTTGTTCCATAATAGAAATAGGTGACCACCGTGTCTGTCTGTCTTTCTGACCTTTGAAGGGCAGCCATGTTTGGAACTGTAATGTGTAGCCGAAGTGAAATTTTCACAAAAGTCTCACCAAGTGTCTGAAACGAAAATTAGCGATAAATTACCTACGTTAATAGATTGCTAATACATTTTCAAACGCAGATTGGTGGGTTGCTGAAACCTTCAAAAACTGACTTTTTGTCAACACTGTTACCAAGTTAATTAACATTAACTAGCTAATAAATTGCCATATGTCCATGTGATATTATTAATCAAATTCATATTATTGAGAACAACTAATTATTAAGTTATGTATAAGTGTTACATAATATTTTGATATATGACTGTGTGTGTGTTTAATTTGTAAACTCCATAGAAATGGTAAACATTCTACATTTACATAATATTAACTTTTTCATAAATTACACTGCCATCAGGGTGGAACTAAATTAACAGTTACAATTTTGTGAATTGCATAAGGATCGCATTGAAATATTTGATTGTTGAAAGGCTATTTGTTTTTCAATAATTATAATATGCACTGATCAATACACTATACAATAATATATAACTTGATCCATCCTCCGCTCTTGTATTTATTCGCTTACAAATTATTTATTATAACCGTCATCTCGATATTCGAAACGTTCGAAACGTAGCTCGTCGTGTGTGGCCCGTAAATGTAAACAAGAAGCGTGTGCGATATCATTATTAATGTATAGTTATACGTAACCATAACAATAGTTAAAAATTACCTACACGGCGGTGGAAGTGACAATTACAATTTGAATCACCGCGACATGTAAATTTGTAGCACATCAGAGATCAGCGTTGAAATGGTCAATCGGCGTTAGTAAGCAGCGGCTAAATTGTACAAGTGAAATTAATAGGTATGCCATATATAACAGGCAACTGTTTATTTTTTTTTCTCTTAATTTCACTCAAAAACAAGACAATTGTTTGATTTTCACATGAATTTAACACTGACCGACAAAAAGTTTGATTTCTTTCATTTTTTTTTTCTAAATTTCACTCAATAACCAGGCAATTGTTTGATTTTTTTTTCTCTTAATTTCACTCAAAAACAAGGCAATTGTTTGATATTCACATGAATTTAACACCGACCGACAAAAAGTTTGATTTCTTTCAATTTTTTTTTTTCTGAATTTCACTCAAAAACAAGACAATTGTTTGATTTTTTTTTTCTCTTAATTTTACTCAAAAACAAGGCAATTGTTTGATTTTCACATGAATTTAACACCGACCGACAAAAAGTTTGATTTCTTTCAATTTTTTTTTTCTGAATTTCACTCAAATACAAGGCAATTGTTTGATTTTTTTTTTCTCTTAATTTCACACAAAAACAAGGCAATTGTTTTATTTTCACATGAATTTAACACCGACCGACCAAAAGTTTGATTTCTTTCAATATTTTTTTTTTCTGAATTTCACTCAAAAACAAGGCAATTGTTTGATTTTTTTTTCTCTTAATTTCACTCAAAAACAAGGCAATTGTTTGATTTTCACATGAATTTAACACCGACCGACAAAAAGTTTGATTTCTTTCAATTTTTTTTTGCTGAATTTCACTCAAATACAAGGCAATTGTTTGATTTTTTTTTTCTCTTAATTTCACACAAAAACAAGGCAATTGTTTTATTTTCACATGAATTTAACACCGACCGACCAAAAGTTTGATTTCTTTCAATATTTTTTTTTTCTGAATTTCACTCAAAAACAAGGCAATTGTTTGATTTTTTTTTCTCTTAATTTCACTCAAAAACAAGGCAATTGTTTGATTTTCACATGAAGTTAACACCGACCGACAAAAAGTTTGATTTCTTTCATTTTTTTTTTTCTAAATTTCAATCAATAACCAGGCAATTGTTTGTTTTTTTTGCTGAATTTCACTCAAATACAAGGCAATTGTTTGATTTTTTTTTTCTCTTAATTTCACACAAAAACAAGGCAATTGTTTTATTTTCACATGAATTTAACACCGACCGACCAAAAGTTTGATTTCTTTCAATATTTTTTTTTTCTGAATTTCACTCAAAAACAAGGCAATTGTTTGATTTTTTTTTCTCTTAATTTCACTCAAAAACAAGACAATTGTTTGATTTTCACATGAATTTAACACCAACCGACAAAAAGCTTGATTTCTTTCATTTTTTTTTTCTAAATTTCACTCAATAACCAGGCAATTGTTTGATTTTTTTTTCTCTTAATTTCACTCAAAAACAAGGCAATTGTTTGATTTTCACATGAATTTAACACCGACCGACAAAAAGTTTGATTTCTTTCAATTTTTTTTTTCTGAATTTCACTCAAAAACAAGACAATTGTTTGATTTTTTTTTTCTCTTAATTTTACTCAAAAACAAGGCAATTGTTTGATTTTCACATGAATTTAACACCGACCGGCAAAAAGTTTGATTTCTTTCATTTTTTTTTTCTAAATTTCACTCAATAACCAGGCAATTGTTTGATTTTTTTTTCTCTTAATTTCACTCAAAAACAAGGCAATTGTTTGATTTTCACATGAATTTAACACCGACCGACAAAAAGTTTGATTTCTTTCAATTTTTTTTTTTCTGAATTTCACTCAAAAACAAGGCAATTGTTTGATTTTTTTTTTTCTCTTAATTTTACTCAAAAACAAGGCAATTGTTTGATTTTCACATGAATTTAACACCGACCGACAAAAAGTTTGATTTCTTTCAATTTTTTTTTTCTGAATTTCATTCAAAAACAAGGCAATTGTTTGATTTTTTTTTTCTCTTAAAATCACTCAAAAACAAGGCAATTGTTTGATTTTCACATCAATTTAACACCGACCGACAAAAAGTTTGATTTCTTTCAATTTTTTTTTTTTCTAAATGTCACTCAATAACCAGGCAATTGTTTGATTTTTTTTTTCTTTTAATTTCACTCAAAAACAAGGCAATTGTTTGATTTTCACATGAATTTAACACCTACCGACAAAAAGTTTGATTTCTTTCATTTTTTTTTTCTAAATTTCACTCAATAACCAGGCAATTGTTTGATTTTTTTTTTCTCTTAATTTCACTCAAAAACAAGGCAATTGTTTTATTTTCACATGAATTTAACACCGACCGACAAAAAGTTTGATTTCTCTCAATTTTTTTTATCTGAATTTCACTCAAAAACAAGGCAATTGTTTGATTTTTTTTTTCTCTTAATTTCACTCAAAAACAAGGCAATTGTTTGATTTTCACATGAATTTAACACCGACCGACAAAAAGTGTGATTTCTTTAAATTTTTTTTTTCTGAATTTCATTCAAAAACAAGGCAATTGTTTGATTTTCACATGAATTTAACACCGACCGACAAAAAGTTTGATTTCTTTCAATTTTTTTTTTCTGAATTTCACTCAAAAACAAGGCAATTAAGGATATTGGCTATAGTCTAAATTATAACAAGTTGGCAATGATTACTAACCCTCTCAGGCAATTATTTATATTCTGCTCCGTTGACATTTCAGGTTTGGATACATACTGGATGTATGATGCTGCCGCTCAAAAGCTGTTATGTTTGCCCGCCCGCCGCTGATTGCTTTCGTCTATTTTAACATGGTAAGTGTCAAAAGCAAATTTTATATATAGTATAATATATTCATAGTCTTCTTTGGCCAAACAAAAATCCATTTACCAGTGGAACAATCGATTTTATTTGTTCCATAATAGAAATAGGTGACCACCGTGTCTGTCTGTCTTTCTGACCTTTGAAGGGCAGCCATGTTTGGAACTGTAATGTGTAGCCGAAGTGAAATTTTCACAAAAGTCTCACCAAGTGTCTGAAACGAAAATTAGCGATAAATTACCTACGTTAATAGATTGCTAATACATTTTCAAACGCAGATTGGTGGGTTGCTGAAACCTTCAAAAACTGACTGTTTGTCAACACTGTTACTAAGTTAATTAACATTAACTAGCTAATAAATTGCCACATGTCCATGTGATATTATTAATCAAATTCATATTATTGAGAACAACTAATTATTAAGTTATGTATAAGTGTTACATAATATTTTGATATATGACTGTGTGTGTGTTTAATTTGTAAACTCCATAGAAATGGTAAACATTCTACATTTACATAATATTAACTTTTTCATAAATTACACTGCCATCAGGGTGGAACTAAATTAACAGTTACAATTTTGTGAATTGCATAAGGATCGCATTGAAATATTTGATTGTTGAAAGGCTATTTGTTTTTCAATAATTATAATATGCACTGATCAATACACTATACAATAATATATAACTTGATCCATCCTCCGCTCTTGTATTTATTCGCTTACAAATTATTTATTATAACCGTCATCTCGATATTCGAAACGTTCGAAACGTAGCTCGTCGTGTGTGGCCCGTAAATGTAAACAAGAAGCCTGTGCGATATCATTATTAATGTATAGTTATACGTAACCATAACAATAGTTAAAAATTACCTACACGGCGGTGGAAGTGACAATTACAATTTGAATCACCGCGACATGTAAATTTGTAGCACATCAGAGATCAGCGTTGAAATGGTCAATCGGCGTTAGTAAGCAGCGGCTAAATTGTACAAGTGAAATTAATAGGTATGCCATATATAACAGGCAACTGTTTATTTTTTTTTCTCTTAATTTCACTCAAAAACAAGATAATTGTTTGATTTTCACATGAATTTAACACCGACCGACAAAAAGTTTGATTTCTTTCATTTTTTTTTTCTAAATTTCACTCAATAACCAGGCAATTGTTTGATTTTTTTTTCTCTTAATTTCACTCAAAAACAAGGCAATTGTTTGATTTTCACATGAATTTAACACCGACCGACAAAAAGTTTGATTTCTTTCAATTTTTTTTTTTCTGAATTTCACTCAAAAACAAGGCAATTGTTTGATTTTTTTTTTCTCTTAATTTTACTCAAAAACAAGGCAATTGTTTGATTTTCACATGAATTTAACACCGACCGACAAAAAGTTTGATTTCTTTCAATTTTTTTTTTCTGAATTTCACTCAAATACAAGGCAATTGTTTTATTTTCACATGAATTTAACACCGACCGACCAAAAGTTTGATTTCTTTCAATATTTTTTTTTTCTGAATTTCACTCAAAAACAAGGCAATTGTTTGATTTTTTTTTCTCTTAATTTCACTCAAAAACAAGGCAATTGTTTGATTTTCACATGAATTTAACACCGACCGACAAAAAGTTTGATTTCTTTCAATTTTTTTTTGCTGAATTTCACTCAATAACCAGGCAATTGTTTGATTTTTTTTTCTCTTAATTTCACTCAAAAACAAGGCAATTGTTTGATTTTCACATGAATTTAACACCGACCGACAAAAAGTTTGATTTCTTTCAATATTTTTTTTTCTGAATTTCACTCAAAAACAAGGCAATTGTTTGATTTTATTTTTCTCTTAATTTCACTCAAAAACAAGGCAATTGTTTGATTTTCACATGAAGTTAACACCGACCGACAAAAAGTTTGATTTCTTTCATTTTTTTTTTTCTAAATTTCAATCAATAACCAGGCAATTGTTTGTTTTTTTTTCTCTTAATTTCACTCAAAAACAAGACAATTGTTTGAATTTCACATGAATTTAACTCCGACCGACAAAAAGTTTGATTTCTTTCAATTTTTTTTTTCTGAATTTCACTCAAAAACAAGGCAATTGTTTGATTTTTTTTTCTCTTAATTTCACTCAAAAACAAGGCAATTGTTTGATTTTCACATGAATTTAACACCGACCGACAAAAAGTTTGATTTCTTTCAATTTTTTTTTTCTGAATTTCATTCAAAAACAAGGCAATTGTTTGATTTTTTTTTTCTCTTAAAATCACTCAAAAACAAGGCAATTGTTTGATTTTCACATGAATTTAACACCGACCGACAAAAAGTTTGATTTCTTTCAATTTTTTTTTTTCTGAATTTCACTCAAATTCAAGGCAATTGTTTGATTTTTTTTTCTCTTAATTTCACTAAAAAACAAGGCAATTGTTTGATTTTCACATCAATTTAACACCGACCGACAAAAAGTTTGATTTCTTTCAATTTTTTTTTTTTCTAAATGTCACTCAATAACCAGGCAATTGTTTGATTTTTTTTTTCTCTTAATTTCACTCAAAAACAAGGCAATTGTTTGATTTTCACATGAATTTAACACCTACCGACAAAAAGTTTGATTTCTTTCATTTTTTTTTTCTAAATTTCACTCAATAACCAGGCAATTGTTTGATTTTTTTTTTCTCTTAATTTCACTCAAAAACAAGGCAATTGTTTTATTTTCACATGAATTTAACACCGACCGACAAAAAGTTTGATTTCTCTCAATTTTTTTTATCTGAATTTCACTCAAAAACAAGGCAATTGTTTGATTTTTTTTTTCTCTTAATTTCACTCAAAAACAAGGCAATTGTTTGATTTTCACATGAATTTAACACCGACCGACAAAAAGTGTGATTTCTTTAAATTTTTTTTTTCTGAATTTCATTCAAAAACAAGGCAATTGTTTGATTTTCACATGAATTTAACACCGACCGACAAAAAGTTTGATTTCTTTCAATTTTTTTTTTCTGAATTTCACTCAAAAACAAGGCAATTAAGGATATTGGCTATAGTCTAAATTATAACAAGTTGGCAATGATTACTAACCCTCTCAGGCAATTATTTATATTCTGCTCCGTTGACATTTCAGGTTTGGATACATACTGGATGTATGATGCTGCCGCTCAAAAGCTGTTATGTTTGCCCGCCCGCCGCTGATTGCTTTCGTCTATTTTAACATGGTAAGTGTCAAAAGCAAATTTTATATATAGTATAATATATTCATAGTCTTCTTTGGCCAAACAAAAATCCATTTACCAGTGGAACAATCGATTTTATTTGTTCCATAATAGAAATAGGTGACCACCGTGTCTGTCTGTCTTTCTGACCTTTGAAGGGCAGCCATGTTTGGAACTGTAATGTGTAGCCGAAGTGAAATTTTCACAAAAGTCTCACCAAGTGTCTGAAACAAAAATTAGCGATAAATTACCTACGTTAATAGATTGCTAATACATTTTCAAACGCAGATTGGTGGGTTGCTGAAACCTTCAAAAACTGACTGTTTGTCAACACTGTTATCAAGTTAATTAACATTAACTAGCTAATAAATTGCCACATGTCCATGTGATATTATTAATCAAATTCATATTATTGAGAACAACTAATTATCAAGTAATGTATAAGTGTTACATAATATTTTGATATATGACTGTGTGTGTGTTTAATCTGTAAACTCCATAGAAATGGTAAACATTCTACATTTACATAATATTAACTTTTTCATAAATTACACTGCCATCAGGGTGGAACTAAATTAACAGTTACAATTTTGTGAATTGCATAAGGATCGCATTGAAATATTTGATTGTTGAAAGGCTATTTGTTTTTCAATAATTATAATATGCACTGATCAATACACTATACAATAATATATAACTTGATCCATCCTCCGCTCTTGTATTTATTCGCTTACAAATTATTTATTATAACCGTCATCTCGATATTCGAAACGTTCGAAACGTAGCTCGTCGTGTGTGGCCCGTAAATGTAAACAAGAAGCGTGTGCGATATCATTATTAATGTATAGTTATACGTAACCATAACAATAGTTAAAAATTACCTACACGGCGGTGGAAGTGACAATTACAATTTGAATCACCGCGACATGTAAATTTGTAGCACATCAGAGATCAGCGTTGAAATGGTCAATCGGCGTTAGTAAGCAGCGGCTAAATTGTACAAGTGAAATTAATAGGTATGCCATATATAACAGGCAACTGTTTATTTTTTTTTCTCTTAATTTCACTCAAAAACAAGACAATTGTTTGATTTTCACATGAATTTAACACCGACCGACAAAAAGTTTGATTTCTTTCATTTTTTTTTTCTAAATTTCACTCAATAACCAGGCAATTGTTTGATTTTTTTTTCTCTTAATTTCACTCAAAAACAAGGCAATTGTTTGATTTTCACATGAATTTAACACCGACCGACAAAAAGTTTGATTTCTTTAAATTTTTTTTTTCTGAATTTCACTCAAAAACAAGGCAATTGTTTGATTTTTTTTTTTCTCTTAATTTTACTCAAAAACAAGGCAATTGTTTGATTTTCACATGAATTTAACACCGACCGACAAAAAGTTTGATTTCTTTCAATTTTTTTTTTCTGAATTTCACTCAAATACAAGGCAATTGTTTGATTTTTTTTTTCTCTTAATTTCACACAAAAACAAGGCAATTGTTTTATTTTCACATGAATTTAACACCGACCGACCAAAAGTTTGATTTCTTTCAATATTTTTTTTTTCTGAATTTCACTCAAAAACAAGGCAATTGTTTGATTTTTTTTTCTCTTAATTTCACTCAAAAACAAGGCAATTGTTTGATTTTTTTTTTCTCTTAATTTCACTCAAAAACAAGGCAATTGTTTGATTTTCACATGAATTTAACACCGACCGACAAAAAGTTTGATTTCTTTCAATTTTTTTTTTTCTGAATTTCACTCAAAAACAAGGCAATTGTTTGATTTTTTTTTTCTCTTAATTTCACTCAAAAACAAGGCAATTGTTTGATTTTCACATTTATTTAACACCGACCGACAAAAAGTTTGATTTCTTTCAATGTTTTTTTTTCTGAATTTCACTCAAAAACAAGGCAATTGTTTGATTTTTTTTTTCTCTTAATTTCACTCAAAAACAAGGCAATTGTTTGATTTTCACATGAATTTAACACCGACCGACAAAAAGTTTGATTTCTTTCAATATTTTTTTTTTATGAATTTCACTCAAAAACAAGGCAATTAAGGATATTGGCTATAGTCTAAATTATAACAAGTTGGCAATGATCACTAACCCTCTTAGGCAATTATTTATATTCTGCTCCGTTGACATTTCAGGTTTGGATACATACTGGATGTATGATGCTGCCACTCAAAAGCTGTTATGTTTGCCCGACCGCCGCTGATTGCTTTCGTCTATTTTAACATGGTAAGTGTCAAAAGCAAATTTTATATATAGTATAATATATTCATAGTCTTCTTTGGCCAAACAAAAATCCATTTACCAGTGGAACAATCGATTTTATTTGTTCCATAATAGAAATAGGTGACCACCGTGTCTGTCTGTCTTTCTGACCTTTGAAGGGCAGCCATGTTTGGAACTGTAATGTGTAGCCGAAGTGAAATTTTCACAAAAGTCTCACCAAGTGTCTGAAACGAAAATTAGCGATAAATTACCTACGTTAATAGATTGCTAATACAGTTTCAAACGCAGATTGGTGGGTTGCTGAAACCTTCAAAAACTGACTGTTTGTCAACACTGTTACCAAGTTAATTAACATTAACTAGCTAATAAATTGCCACATGTCCATGTGATATTATTAATCAAATTCATATTATTGAGAACAACTAATTATTAAGTTATGTATAAGTGTTACATAATATTTTGATATATGACTGTGTGTGTGTTTAATCTGTAAACTCCATAGAAATGGTAAACATTCTACATTTACATAATATTAACTTTATCATAAATTACACTGCCATCAGGGTGGAACTAAATTAACAGTTACAATTTTGTAAATTGCATAAAGATCGCATTGAAATATTTGATTGTTGAAAGGCTATTTGTTTTTCAATAATTATAATATGCACTGATCAATACACTATACAATAATATATAACTTGATCCATCCTCCGCTCTTGTATTTATTCGCTTACAAATTATTTATTATAACCGTCATCTCGATATTCGAAACGTTCGAAACGTAGCTCGTCGTGTGTGGCCCGTAAATGTAAACAAGAAGCGTGTGCGATATCATTATTAATGCATAGTTATACGTAACCAACCGACAAAAAGTTTGATTTCTTTCATTTTTTTTTTCCGAATTTCACTCAAAAACAAGGAATTTAAGGATATTGGCTATAGTCTAAATTATAACAAGTTGGCAATGATCACTAACCCTTTCAGGCAATTATTTATATTCTGCTCCGTTGACATTTCAGGTTTGGATACATACTGGATGTATGATGCTGCCGCTCAAAAGCTGTTATGTTTGCCCGCCCGCCGCTGATTGCTTTCGTTTATTTTAACATGGTAAGTGTCAAAAGCAAATTTTATATATAGTATAATATATTCATAGTCTTCTTTGGCCAAACAAAAATCCATTGACCAGTGGAACAATCGATTTTATTTGTTCCATAATAGAAATAGGGGACCACCGTGTCTGTCTGTCTGTCTGACCTTTGAAGGGCAGCCATGTTTGGAACTGTAATGTGAAGCTGAAGTGAAATTTTCACAAAAGTCTCACCAAGTGTCTGAAACGAAAATAAGCGATAAATTACCTACCTTAATAGATTGCTAATACATTTTCAAACGCAGATTGGTGGGTTGCTGAAACCTTCAAAAACTGACTGTTTGTCAACACTGTTATCAAGTTAATTAACATTAACTAGCTAATAAATTGCCACATGTCCATGTGATATTATTTATCAAATTCATATTATTGAGAACAACTAATTATTAAGTTATGTATAAGTGTTACATAATATTTTGATATATGACTGTGTGTGTGTTTAATCTGTAAACTCCATAGAAATGGTAAACATTCTACATTTACATAATATTAACTTTATCATAAATTACACTGCCATCAGGGTGGAACTAAATTAACAGTTACAATTTTGTAAATTGCATAAGGATCGCATTGAAATATTTGATTGTTGAAAGGCTATTTGTTTTTCAATAATTATAATATGCACTGATCAATACACTATACAATAATATATAACTTGATCCATCCTCCGCTCTTGTATTTATTCGCTTACAAATTATTTATTATAACCGTCATCTCGTTATTCGAAACGTTCGAAACGTAGCTCGTCGTGTGTGGCCCGTAAATGTAAAAATTACCTACACGGCGGTGGAAGTGACAATTACAATTTGAATCACCGCGACATGTAAATTTGTAGCACATCAGAGATCAGCGTTGAAATGGTCAATCGGCGTTAGTAAGCAGCGGCTAAATTGTACAAGTGAAATTAATAGGAATGCCATATATAACAGGCAACTGTTTAATTTTCACATTAATTGAAAACCAACGGACAATATTTTTTTTTTTCCATAATTACACTGAAAAACAGGCAATTGTTTGATTTTCACATGAATTTAACACCGACCGACTTAAAGTTTGATTTCTTCAATATATTTTTTTTTTGAATTTCACTCAAAAACAAGGCAATTGTTTGATTTTTTTTTCTCTTAATTTCACTCAAAAACAAGGCAATTGTTTGATTTTCACATGAATTTAACACCGACCGACAAAAAGTTTGATTTCTTTCATTTTTTTTTCTAAATTTCACTCAATAACCAGGCAATTGTTTGTTTTTTTTGCTCATAATTTCACTCAAAAACAAGGCAATTGTTTGATTTTCACATGAATTTAACACCGACCGACAAAAAGTTTGATTTCTTTCATTTTTTTTTTCTAAATTTCACTCAATAACCAGGCAATTGTTTGATTTTTTTTTCTCTTAATTTCACTCTAAAACAAGGCAATTGTTTGATTTTCACATGAATTTAACACCGACCGACAAAAAGTTTGATTTCTTTCAATTTTTTTTTTTTCTGAATTTCACTCAAAAACAAGGCAATTGTTTGATATTCTTTTTTCTCTTAATTTCACTCAAAAACAAGGCAATTGTTTGATTTTCACATGAATTTAACACCGACCGACAAAAAGTTTGATTTCTTTCAATATTTTTTTTTTTCTGAATTTCACTCAAAAACAAGGCAATTGTTTGATTTTTTTTTCTCTTAATTTCACTCTAAAACAAGGCAAGTGTTTGATTTTCACATGAATTTAACACCGACCGACAAAAAGTTTGATTTCTTTCAATTTTTTTTTTTCTAAATTTCACTCAATAACCAGGCAATTGTTTGATTTTTTTTTCTCTTAATTTCACTCTAAAACAAGGCAATTGTTTGATTTTCACATGAATTTAACACCGACCGACAAAAAGTTTGATTTCTTTCAATTTTTTTTTTTCTGAATTTCACTCAAAAACAAGGCAATTGTTTGATATTCTTTTTTCTCTTAATTTCACTCAAAAACAAGGCAATTGTTTGATTTTCACATGAATTTAACACCGACCGACAAAAAGTTTGATTTCTTTCATTTTTTTTTTCTAAATTTCACTCAATAACCAGGCAATTGTTTGATTTTTTTTTCTCTTAATTTCACTCTAAAACAAGGCAATTGTTTGATTTTCACATGAATTTAACACCGACCGACAAAAAGTTTGATTTCTTTCAATTTTTTTTTTTCTGAATTTCACTCAAAAACAAGGCAATTGTTTGAATTTCTTTTTTCTCTTAATTTCACTCAAAAACAAGGCAATTGTTTGATTTTCACATGAATTTAACACCGACCGACAAAAAGTTTGATTTCTTTCAATATTTTTTTTTTCTGAATTTCACTCAAAAACAAGGCAATTGTTTGATTTTTTTTTCTCTTAATTTCACTCAAAAACAAGACAATTGTTTGATTTGCACATGAATTTAACACCGACCGACAAAAAGTTTGATTTCTTTCATTTTTTTTTTTTCTAAATTTCACTCAATAACCAGGCAATTGTTTGATTTTTTGTCTCTTAATTTCACTCAAAAACAAGGCAATTGTTTGATTTTCACATGAATTTAACACCGACCGACAAAAAATTTGATGTCTTTAAATTTTTTTTTTTTTTTCTGAATTTCACTCAAAAACAAGGCAATTGTTTGATTTTTTTTTCTCTTAATTTCACTCAAAACCAAGGCAATTGTTTGAGTTTCACATGAATTTAACACCGACCGACAAAAAGTTTGATTTCTTTCAATTTTTTTTTTCTGAATTTCACTCAAAAACAAGGCAATTGTTTGATTTTCACATGAATTTAACACCGACCGACAAAAAGTTTGATTTCTTTACATGTTTTTTTTTCTGAATTTCATTCAAAAACAAGGCAATTGTTTGATTTTCTTTTTTCTCTTAATTTCACTCAAAAACAAGGAAATTGTTTGATTTTCACATGAATTTAACACCGACCGACAAAAAGTTTGATTTCTTTCATATTTTTTTTTCTGAATTTCACTCAATAACCAGGCAATTGTTTGATTTTTTTTTCTCTTAATTTCACTCAAAAACAAGGCAATTGTTTGATTTTCACATGAATTTTACACCGACCGACAAAAAGTTTGATTTCTTTCAATATTTTTTTTTCTGAATTTCACTCAAAAACAAGGCAATTGTTTGATTTTCACATGAATTTAACACCGACCGACAAAAAGTTTGATTTCTTTCAATTTTTTTTTCTGAATTTCACTCAAAAACAAGGCAATTGTTTGATTTTTTTTCTCTTAATTTCACTCAAAAACAAGGCAATTGTTTGATATTCACATGAATTTAACACCGACCGACAAAAAGTTTGATTTCTTTCAATTTTTTTTTTCTGAATTTCATTCAAAAACAAGGCAATTGTTTGATTTTTTTTTTCTCTTTAAATCACTCAAAAACAAGGCAATTGTTTGATTTTCACATGAATTTAACACCGACAGACAAAAAGTTTGATTTCTTTCAATTTTTTTTATCTGAATTTCACTCAAATTTAAGGCAATTGTTTGATTTTTTTTTCTCTTAATTTCACTCAAAAACAAGGCAATTGTTTGATTTTCACATCAATTTAACACCGACCGACAAAAAGTTTGATTTCTCTCAATTTTTTTTTTTCTAAATGTCACTCAATAACCAGGCAATTGTTTGATTTTTTTTTTTCTCTTAATTTCACTCAAAAACAAGGCAATTGTTTGATTTTCACATGAATTTAACACCGACCGACAAAAAGTTTGATTTCTTTCATTTTTTTTTTTCTAAATTTCACTCAATAACCAGGCAATTGTTTGTTTTTTTTTTCTCTTAATTTCACTCTAAAACAAGGCAATTGTTTGATTTTCACATGAATTTAACACCGACCGACAAAAAGTTTGATTTATTTCAATTTTTTTTTCTGAATTTCACTCAAAAACAAGGCAATTGTTTGATATTAATTTTTCTCTTACTTTCACTCAAAAACAAGGCAATTGTTTGATTTTCACATGAATTTAACACCGACAGACAAAAAGTTTGATTTCTTTCAATTTTTTTTATCTGAATTTCACTCAAATTTAAGGCAATTGTTTGATTTTTTTTTCTCTTAATTTCACTCAAAAACAAGGCAATTGTTTGATTTTCACATCAATTTAACACCGACCGACAAAAAGTTTGATTTCTCTCAATTTTTTTTTTTCTAAATGTCACTCAATAACCAGGCAATTGTTTGATTTTTTTTTTTCTCTTAATTTCACTCAAAAACAAGGCAATTGTTTGATTTTCACATGAATTTAACACCGACCGACAAAAAGTTTGATTTCTTTCATTTTTTTTTTTCTAAATTTCACTCAATAACCAGGCAATTGTTTGTTTTTTTTTTCTCTTAATTTCACTCTAAAACAAGGCAATTGTTTGATTTTCACATGAATTTAACACCGACCGACAAAAAGTTTGATTTCTTTCAATATTTTTTTTTTCTGAATTTCACTCAAAAACAAGGCAATTGTTTGATTTTATTTTTCTCTTAATTTCACTCAAAAACAAGGCAATTGTTTGATTTTCACATGAAGTTAACACCGACCGACAAAAATTTTGATTTCTTTCATTTTTTTTTTCTAAATTTCACTCAATAACCAGGCAATTTTTTGTTTTTTTTTTCTCTTAATTTCACTCAAAAACAAGGCAATAGTTTGATTTTCACATGAATTTAACACCGACCGACAAAAAGTTTGATTTCTTTCAATTTATTTTTTTCTGAATTTCACTCACAAACAAGGCAATTGTTTGATTTTTTTTTCTCTTAATTTCACTCTAAAACAAGGCAATTGTTTGATTTTCACATGAATTTAACACCGACCGACAAAAAGTATGATTTCTTTCAATTTTTTTTCTAAATTTCACTCAATAACCAGGCAATTTTTTGTTTTTTTTTTCTCTTAATTTCACTCAAAAACAAGGCAATAGTTTGATTTTCACATGAATTTAACACCGACCGACAAAAAGTTTGATTTCTTTCAATTTTTTTTTTGCTGAATTTCACTCAATAACCAGGCAATTGTTTGATTTTTTTTTCTCTTAATTTCACTCAAAAACAAGGCAATTGTTTGATTTTCACATGAATTTAACACCGACCGACAAAAAGTTTGATTTCTTTCAATATTTTTTTTTCTGAATTTCACTCAAAAACAAGGCAATTGTTTGATTTTATTTTTCTCTTAATTTCACTCAAAAACAAGGCAATTGTTTGATTTTCACATGAAGTTAACACCGACCGACAAAAAGTTTGATTTCTTTCATTTTTTTTTTTCTAAATTTCAATCAATAACCAGGCAATTGTTTGTTTTTTTTTCTCTTAATTTCACTCAAAAACAAGACAATTGTTTGAATTTCACATGAATTTAACTCCGACCGACAAAAAGTTTGATTTCTTTCAATTTTTTTTTTCTGAATTTCACTCAAAAACAAGGCAATTGTTTGATTTTTTTTTCTCTTAATTTCACTCAAAAACAAGGCAATTGTTTGATTTTCACATGAATTTAACACCGACCGACAAAAAGTTTGATTTCTTTCAATTTTTTTTTTCTGAATTTCATTCAAAAACAAGGCAATTGTTTGATTTTTTTTTTCTCTTAAAATCACTCAAAAACAAGGCAATTGTTTGATTTTCACATGAATTTAACACCGACCGACAAAAAGTTTGATTTCTTTCAATTTTTTTTTTTCTGAATTTCACTCAAATTCAAGGCAATTGTTTGATTTTTTTTTCTCTTAATTTCACTAAAAAACAAGGCAATTGTTTGATTTTCACATCAATTTAACACCGACCGACAAAAAGTTTGATTTCTTTCAATTTTTTTTTTTTCTAAATGTCACTCAATAACCAGGCAATTGTTTGATTTTTTTTTTCTCTTAATTTCACTCAAAAACAAGGCAATTGTTTGATTTTCACATGAATTTAACACCTACCGACAAAAAGTTTGATTTCTTTCATTTTTTTTTTCTAAATTTCACTCAATAACCAGGCAATTGTTTGATTTTTTTTTTCTCTTAATTTCACTCAAAAACAAGGCAATTGTTTTATTTTCACATGAATTTAACACCGACCGACAAAAAGTTTGATTTCTCTCAATTTTTTTTATCTGAATTTCACTCAAAAACAAGGCAATTGTTTGATTTTTTTTTTCTCTTAATTTCACTCAAAAACAAGGCAATTGTTTGATTTTCACATGAATTTAACACCGACCGACAAAAAGTGTGATTTCTTTAAATTTTTTTTTTCTGAATTTCATTCAAAAACAAGGCAATTGTTTGATTTTCACATGAATTTAACACCGACCGACAAAAAGTTTGATTTCTTTCAATTTTTTTTTTCTGAATTTCACTCAAAAACAAGGCAATTAAGGATATTGGCTATAGTCTAAATTATAACAAGTTGGCAATGATTACTAACCCTCTCAGGCAATTATTTATATTCTGCTCCGTTGACATTTCAGGTTTGGATACATACTGGATGTATGATGCTGCCGCTCAAAAGCTGTTATGTTTGCCCGCCCGCCGCTGATTGCTTTCGTCTATTTTAACATGGTAAGTGTCAAAAGCAAATTTTATATATAGTATAATATATTCATAGTCTTCTTTGGCCAAACAAAAATCCATTTACCAGTGGAACAATCGATTTTATTTGTTCCATAATAGAAATAGGTGACCACCGTGTCTGTCTGTCTTTCTGACCTTTGAAGGGCAGCCATGTTTGGAACTGTAATGTGTAGCCGAAGTGAAATTTTCACAAAAGTCTCACCAAGTGTCTGAAACAAAAATTAGCGATAAATTACCTACGTTAATAGATTGCTAATACATTTTCAAACGCAGATTGGTGGGTTGCTGAAACCTTCAAAAACTGACTGTTTGTCAACACTGTTATCAAGTTAATTAACATTAACTAGCTAATAAATTGCCACATGTCCATGTGATATTATTAATCAAATTCATATTATTGAGAACAACTAATTATCAAGTAATGTATAAGTGTTACATAATATTTTGATATATGACTGTGTGTGTGTTTAATCTGTAAACTCCATAGAAATGGTAAACATTCTACATTTACATAATATTAACTTTTTCATAAATTACACTGCCATCAGGGTGGAACTAAATTAACAGTTACAATTTTGTGAATTGCATAAGGATCGCATTGAAATATTTGATTGTTGAAAGGCTATTTGTTTTTCAATAATTATAATATGCACTGATCAATACACTATACAATAATATATAACTTGATCCATCCTCCGCTCTTGTATTTATTCGCTTACAAATTATTTATTATAACCGTCATCTCGATATTCGAAACGTTCGAAACGTAGCTCGTCGTGTGTGGCCCGTAAATGTAAACAAGAAGCGTGTGCGATATCATTATTAATGTATAGTTATACGTAACCATAACAATAGTTAAAAATTACCTACACGGCGGTGGAAGTGACAATTACAATTTGAATCACCGCGACATGTAAATTTGTAGCACATCAGAGATCAGCGTTGAAATGGTCAATCGGCGTTAGTAAGCAGCGGCTAAATTGTACAAGTGAAATTAATAGGTATGCCATATATAACAGGCAACTGTTTATTTTTTTTTCTCTTAATTTCACTCAAAAACAAGACAATTGTTTGATTTTCACATGAATTTAACACCGACCGACAAAAAGTTTGATTTCTTTCATTTTTTTTTTCTAAATTTCACTCAATAACCAGGCAATTGTTTGATTTTTTTTTCTCTTAATTTCACTCAAAAACAAGGCAATTGTTTGATTTTCACATGAATTTAACACCGACCGACAAAAAGTTTGATTTCTTTAAATTTTTTTTTTCTGAATTTCACTCAAAAACAAGGCAATTGTTTGATTTTTTTTTTTCTCTTAATTTTACTCAAAAACAAGGCAATTGTTTGATTTTCACATGAATTTAACACCGACCGACAAAAAGTTTGATTTCTTTCAATTTTTTTTTTCTGAATTTCACTCAAATACAAGGCAATTGTTTGATTTTTTTTTTCTCTTAATTTCACACAAAAACAAGGCAATTGTTTTATTTTCACATGAATTTAACACCGACCGACCAAAAGTTTGATTTCTTTCAATATTTTTTTTTTCTGAATTTCACTCAAAAACAAGGCAATTGTTTGATTTTTTTTTCTCTTAATTTCACTCAAAAACAAGGCAATTGTTTGATTTTTTTTTTCTCTTAATTTCACTCAAAAACAAGGCAATTGTTTGATTTTCACATGAATTTAACACCGACCGACAAAAAGTTTGATTTCTTTCAATTTTTTTTTTTCTGAATTTCACTCAAAAACAAGGCAATTGTTTGATTTTTTTTTTCTCTTAATTTCACTCAAAAACAAGGCAATTGTTTGATTTTCACATTTATTTAACACCGACCGACAAAAAGTTTGATTTCTTTCAATGTTTTTTTTTCTGAATTTCACTCAAAAACAAGGCAATTGTTTGATTTTTTTTTTCTCTTAATTTCACTCAAAAACAAGGCAATTGTTTGATTTTCACATGAATTTAACACCGACCGACAAAAAGTTTGATTTCTTTCAATATTTTTTTTTTATGAATTTCACTCAAAAACAAGGCAATTAAGGATATTGGCTATAGTCTAAATTATAACAAGTTGGCAATGATCACTAACCCTCTTAGGCAATTATTTATATTCTGCTCCGTTGACATTTCAGGTTTGGATACATACTGGATGTATGATGCTGCCACTCAAAAGCTGTTATGTTTGCCCGACCGCCGCTGATTGCTTTCGTCTATTTTAACATGGTAAGTGTCAAAAGCAAATTTTATATATAGTATAATATATTCATAGTCTTCTTTGGCCAAACAAAAATCCATTTACCAGTGGAACAATCGATTTTATTTGTTCCATAATAGAAATAGGTGACCACCGTGTCTGTCTGTCTTTCTGACCTTTGAAGGGCAGCCATGTTTGGAACTGTAATGTGTAGCCGAAGTGAAATTTTCACAAAAGTCTCACCAAGTGTCTGAAACGAAAATTAGCGATAAATTACCTACGTTAATAGATTGCTAATACAGTTTCAAACGCAGATTGGTGGGTTGCTGAAACCTTCAAAAACTGACTGTTTGTCAACACTGTTACCAAGTTAATTAACATTAACTAGCTAATAAATTGCCACATGTCCATGTGATATTATTAATCAAATTCATATTATTGAGAACAACTAATTATTAAGTTATGTATAAGTGTTACATAATATTTTGATATATGACTGTGTGTGTGTTTAATCTGTAAACTCCATAGAAATGGTAAACATTCTACATTTACATAATATTAACTTTATCATAAATTACACTGCCATCAGGGTGGAACTAAATTAACAGTTACAATTTTGTAAATTGCATAAAGATCGCATTGAAATATTTGATTGTTGAAAGGCTATTTGTTTTTCAATAATTATAATATGCACTGATCAATACACTATACAATAATATATAACTTGATCCATCCTCCGCTCTTGTATTTATTCGCTTACAAATTATTTATTATAACCGTCATCTCGATATTCGAAACGTTCGAAACGTAGCTCGTCGTGTGTGGCCCGTAAATGTAAACAAGAAGCGTGTGCGATATCATTATTAATGCATAGTTATACGTAACCAACCGACAAAAAGTTTGATTTCTTTCATTTTTTTTTTCCGAATTTCACTCAAAAACAAGGAATTTAAGGATATTGGCTATAGTCTAAATTATAACAAGTTGGCAATGATCACTAACCCTTTCAGGCAATTATTTATATTCTGCTCCGTTGACATTTCAGGTTTGGATACATACTGGATGTATGATGCTGCCGCTCAAAAGCTGTTATGTTTGCCCGCCCGCCGCTGATTGCTTTCGTTTATTTTAACATGGTAAGTGTCAAAAGCAAATTTTATATATAGTATAATATATTCATAGTCTTCTTTGGCCAAACAAAAATCCATTGACCAGTGGAACAATCGATTTTATTTGTTCCATAATAGAAATAGGGGACCACCGTGTCTGTCTGTCTGTCTGACCTTTGAAGGGCAGCCATGTTTGGAACTGTAATGTGAAGCTGAAGTGAAATTTTCACAAAAGTCTCACCAAGTGTCTGAAACGAAAATAAGCGATAAATTACCTACCTTAATAGATTGCTAATACATTTTCAAACGCAGATTGGTGGGTTGCTGAAACCTTCAAAAACTGACTGTTTGTCAACACTGTTATCAAGTTAATTAACATTAACTAGCTAATAAATTGCCACATGTCCATGTGATATTATTTATCAAATTCATATTATTGAGAACAACTAATTATTAAGTTATGTATAAGTGTTACATAATATTTTGATATATGACTGTGTGTGTGTTTAATCTGTAAACTCCATAGAAATGGTAAACATTCTACATTTACATAATATTAACTTTATCATAAATTACACTGCCATCAGGGTGGAACTAAATTAACAGTTACAATTTTGTAAATTGCATAAGGATCGCATTGAAATATTTGATTGTTGAAAGGCTATTTGTTTTTCAATAATTATAATATGCACTGATCAATACACTATACAATAATATATAACTTGATCCATCCTCCGCTCTTGTATTTATTCGCTTACAAATTATTTATTATAACCGTCATCTCGTTATTCGAAACGTTCGAAACGTAGCTCGTCGTGTGTGGCCCGTAAATGTAAAAATTACCTACACGGCGGTGGAAGTGACAATTACAATTTGAATCACCGCGACATGTAAATTTGTAGCACATCAGAGATCAGCGTTGAAATGGTCAATCGGCGTTAGTAAGCAGCGGCTAAATTGTACAAGTGAAATTAATAGGAATGCCATATATAACAGGCAACTGTTTAATTTTCACATTAATTGAAAACCAACGGACAATATTTTTTTTTTTCCATAATTACACTGAAAAACAGGCAATTGTTTGATTTTCACATGAATTTAACACCGACCGACTTAAAGTTTGATTTCTTCAATATATTTTTTTTTTGAATTTCACTCAAAAACAAGGCAATTGTTTGATTTTTTTTTCTCTTAATTTCACTCAAAAACAAGGCAATTGTTTGATTTTCACATGAATTTAACACCGACCGACAAAAAGTTTGATTTCTTTCATTTTTTTTTCTAAATTTCACTCAATAACCAGGCAATTGTTTGTTTTTTTTGCTCATAATTTCACTCAAAAACAAGGCAATTGTTTGATTTTCACATGAATTTAACACCGACCGACAAAAAGTTTGATTTCTTTCATTTTTTTTTTCTAAATTTCACTCAATAACCAGGCAATTGTTTGATTTTTTTTTCTCTTAATTTCACTCTAAAACAAGGCAATTGTTTGATTTTCACATGAATTTAACACCGACCGACAAAAAGTTTGATTTCTTTCAATTTTTTTTTTTTCTGAATTTCACTCAAAAACAAGGCAATTGTTTGATATTCTTTTTTCTCTTAATTTCACTCAAAAACAAGGCAATTGTTTGATTTTCACATGAATTTAACACCGACCGACAAAAAGTTTGATTTCTTTCAATATTTTTTTTTTTCTGAATTTCACTCAAAAACAAGGCAATTGTTTGATTTTTTTTTCTCTTAATTTCACTCTAAAACAAGGCAAGTGTTTGATTTTCACATGAATTTAACACCGACCGACAAAAAGTTTGATTTCTTTCAATTTTTTTTTTTCTAAATTTCACTCAATAACCAGGCAATTGTTTGATTTTTTTTTCTCTTAATTTCACTCTAAAACAAGGCAATTGTTTGATTTTCACATGAATTTAACACCGACCGACAAAAAGTTTGATTTCTTTCAATTTTTTTTTTTCTGAATTTCACTCAAAAACAAGGCAATTGTTTGATATTCTTTTTTCTCTTAATTTCACTCAAAAACAAGGCAATTGTTTGATTTTCACATGAATTTAACACCGACCGACAAAAAGTTTGATTTCTTTCATTTTTTTTTTCTAAATTTCACTCAATAACCAGGCAATTGTTTGATTTTTTTTTCTCTTAATTTCACTCTAAAACAAGGCAATTGTTTGATTTTCACATGAATTTAACACCGACCGACAAAAAGTTTGATTTCTTTCAATTTTTTTTTTTCTGAATTTCACTCAAAAACAAGGCAATTGTTTGAATTTCTTTTTTCTCTTAATTTCACTCAAAAACAAGGCAATTGTTTGATTTTCACATGAATTTAACACCGACCGACAAAAAGTTTGATTTCTTTCAATATTTTTTTTTTCTGAATTTCACTCAAAAACAAGGCAATTGTTTGATTTTTTTTTCTCTTAATTTCACTCAAAAACAAGACAATTGTTTGATTTGCACATGAATTTAACACCGACCGACAAAAAGTTTGATTTCTTTCATTTTTTTTTTTTCTAAATTTCACTCAATAACCAGGCAATTGTTTGATTTTTTGTCTCTTAATTTCACTCAAAAACAAGGCAATTGTTTGATTTTCACATGAATTTAACACCGACCGACAAAAAATTTGATGTCTTTAAATTTTTTTTTTTTTTTCTGAATTTCACTCAAAAACAAGGCAATTGTTTGATTTTTTTTTCTCTTAATTTCACTCAAAACCAAGGCAATTGTTTGAGTTTCACATGAATTTAACACCGACCGACAAAAAGTTTGATTTCTTTCAATTTTTTTTTTCTGAATTTCACTCAAAAACAAGGCAATTGTTTGATTTTCACATGAATTTAACACCGACCGACAAAAAGTTTGATTTCTTTACATGTTTTTTTTTCTGAATTTCATTCAAAAACAAGGCAATTGTTTGATTTTCTTTTTTCTCTTAATTTCACTCAAAAACAAGGAAATTGTTTGATTTTCACATGAATTTAACACCGACCGACAAAAAGTTTGATTTCTTTCATATTTTTTTTTCTGAATTTCACTCAATAACCAGGCAATTGTTTGATTTTTTTTTCTCTTAATTTCACTCAAAAACAAGGCAATTGTTTGATTTTCACATGAATTTTACACCGACCGACAAAAAGTTTGATTTCTTTCAATATTTTTTTTTCTGAATTTCACTCAAAAACAAGGCAATTGTTTGATTTTCACATGAATTTAACACCGACCGACAAAAAGTTTGATTTCTTTCAATTTTTTTTTCTGAATTTCACTCAAAAACAAGGCAATTGTTTGATTTTTTTTCTCTTAATTTCACTCAAAAACAAGGCAATTGTTTGATATTCACATGAATTTAACACCGACCGACAAAAAGTTTGATTTCTTTCAATTTTTTTTTTCTGAATTTCATTCAAAAACAAGGCAATTGTTTGATTTTTTTTTTCTCTTTAAATCACTCAAAAACAAGGCAATTGTTTGATTTTCACATGAATTTAACACCGACAGACAAAAAGTTTGATTTCTTTCAATTTTTTTTATCTGAATTTCACTCAAATTTAAGGCAATTGTTTGATTTTTTTTTCTCTTAATTTCACTCAAAAACAAGGCAATTGTTTGATTTTCACATCAATTTAACACCGACCGACAAAAAGTTTGATTTCTCTCAATTTTTTTTTTTCTAAATGTCACTCAATAACCAGGCAATTGTTTGATTTTTTTTTTTCTCTTAATTTCACTCAAAAACAAGGCAATTGTTTGATTTTCACATGAATTTAACACCGACCGACAAAAAGTTTGATTTCTTTCATTTTTTTTTTTCTAAATTTCACTCAATAACCAGGCAATTGTTTGTTTTTTTTTTCTCTTAATTTCACTCTAAAACAAGGCAATTGTTTGATTTTCACATGAATTTAACACCGACCGACAAAAAGTTTGATTTATTTCAATTTTTTTTTCTGAATTTCACTCAAAAACAAGGCAATTGTTTGATATTAATTTTTCTCTTACTTTCACTCAAAAACAAGGCAATTGTTTGATTTTCACATGAATTTAACACCGACAGACAAAAAGTTTGATTTCTTTCAATTTTTTTTATCTGAATTTCACTCAAATTTAAGGCAATTGTTTGATTTTTTTTTCTCTTAATTTCACTCAAAAACAAGGCAATTGTTTGATTTTCACATCAATTTAACACCGACCGACAAAAAGTTTGATTTCTCTCAATTTTTTTTTTTCTAAATGTCACTCAATAACCAGGCAATTGTTTGATTTTTTTTTTTCTCTTAATTTCACTCAAAAACAAGGCAATTGTTTGATTTTCACATGAATTTAACACCGACCGACAAAAAGTTTGATTTCTTTCATTTTTTTTTTTCTAAATTTCACTCAATAACCAGGCAATTGTTTGTTTTTTTTTTCTCTTAATTTCACTCTAAAACAAGGCAATTGTTTGATTTTCACATGAATTTAACACCGACCGACAAAAAGTTTGATTTCTTTCAATATTTTTTTTTTCTGAATTTCACTCAAAAACAAGGCAATTGTTTGATTTTATTTTTCTCTTAATTTCACTCAAAAACAAGGCAATTGTTTGATTTTCACATGAAGTTAACACCGACCGACAAAAATTTTGATTTCTTTCATTTTTTTTTTCTAAATTTCACTCAATAACCAGGCAATTTTTTGTTTTTTTTTTCTCTTAATTTCACTCAAAAACAAGGCAATAGTTTGATTTTCACATGAATTTAACACCGACCGACAAAAAGTTTGATTTCTTTCAATTTATTTTTTTCTGAATTTCACTCACAAACAAGGCAATTGTTTGATTTTTTTTTCTCTTAATTTCACTCTAAAACAAGGCAATTGTTTGATTTTCACATGAATTTAACACCGACCGACAAAAAGTATGATTTCTTTCAATTTTTTTTCTTTCTGAATTTCACTCAAAAACAAGGCAATTGTTTGATATTCTTTTTTCTCTTAATTTCACTCAAAAACAAGGCAATTGTTTGATTTTCACATGAATTTAACACCGACCGACAAAAAGTTTGATTTCTTTCAATATTTTTTTTTTCTGAATTTCACTCAAAAACAAGGCAATTGTTTGATTTTTTTTTCTCTTAATTTCACTCAAAAACAAGGCAATTGTTTGATTTTCACATGAATTTAACACCGACCGACAAAAAGTTTGATTTCTTTCATTTTTTTTTTTTCTAAATTTCACTCAATAACCAGGCAATTGTTTGATTTTTTTTCTCTTAATTTCACTCAAAAACAAGGCAATTGTTTGATTTTCACATGAATTTAACACCGACCGACAAAAAATTTGATGTCTTTAAATTTTTTTTTTTCTGAATTTCACTCAAAAACAAGGCAATTGTTTGATTTTTTTCTCTCTTAATTTCACTCAAAAACAAGGCAATTGTTTGTGTTTCACATGAATTTAACACCGACCGACAAAAAGTTTGATTTCTTTCAATTTTTTTTTTCTGAATTTCACTAAAAAACAAGGCAATTGTTTGATTTTTTTTTTCTCTTCATTTCACTCAAAAACAAGGCAATTGTTTGATTTTCACATGAATTTAACACCGACCGACAAAAAGTTTGATTTCTTTAAATTTTTTTTTTTCTGAATTTCATTCAAAAACAAGGCAATTGTTTGATTTTTTTTTCTCTTAAAATCACTCAAAAACAAGGCAATTGTTTGATTTTCACATGAATTTAACATCGACCGACAAAAAGTTTGATTTCTTTCAATTTTTTTTTTCTGAATTGCACTCAAAAACAAGGTAATTAAGGATATTGGCTATAGTCTAAATTATAACAAGTTGGCAATGATCACTAACCCTCTCAGGCAATTATTTATATTCTGCTCCGTTGACATTTCAGGTTTGGATACATACTGGATGTATGATGCTGCCGCTCAAAAGCTGTTATGTTTGCCCGCCCGCCGCTGATTGCTTTCGTCTATTTTAACATGGTAAGTGTCAAAAGCAAATTTTATATATAGTATAATATATTCATAGTCTTCTTTGGCCAAACAAAAATCCATTTACCAGTGGAACAATCGATTTTATTTGTTCCATAATAGAAATAGGTGACCACCGTGTCTGTCTGTCTTTCTGACCTTTGAAGGGCAGCCATGTTTGGAACTGTAATGTGTAGCCGAAGTGAAATTTTCACAAAAGTCTCACCAAGTGTCTGAAACGAAAATTAGCGATAAATTACCTACGTTAATAGATTGCTAATATATTTTCAAACGCAGATTGGTGGGTTGCTGAAACCTTCAAAAACTGACTGTTTGTCAACACTGTTACCAAGTTAATTAACATTAACTAGCTAATAAATTGTCACATGTCCATGTGATATTATTTATCAAATTCATATTATTGAGAACAACTAATTATTAAGTTATGTATAAGTGTTACATAATATTTTGATATATGACTGTGTGGGTGTTTAATCTGTAAACTCCATAGAAATGGTAAACATTCTACATTTACATAATATTAACTTTTTCATAAATTACACTGCCATCAGGGTGGAACTAAATTAACAGTTACAATTTTGTAAATTGCATAAGGATCGCATTGAAATATTTGATTGTTGAAAGGATATTTGTTTTTCAATAATTATAATATGCACTGATCAATACACTATACAATAATATATAACTTGATCCATCCTCCGCTCTTGTATTTATTCGCTTACAAATTATTTATTATAACCGTCATCTCGATATTCGAAACGTTCGAAACGTAGCTCGTCGTGTGTGGCCCGTAAATGTAAACAAGAAGCGTGTGCGATATCATTATTAATGCATAGTTATACGTAACCATAACAATAGTTAAAAATTACCTACACGGCGGTGGAAGTGACAATTACAATTTGTATCACCGCGACATGTAAATTTGTAGCACATCAGAGATCAGCGTTGAAATGGTCAATCGGCGTTAGGAAGCAGCGGCTAAATTGTACAAGTGAAATTAATAGGTATGCCATATATAACAGGCAACTGTTTAATTTTCACATTAATTAAAAACCAACGGACAAAATATTTTTTTTTTCCATATTTACACTGAAAAACAGGCAATTGTTTGATTTTCACATGAATTTAACACCGACCGACAAAAAGTTTGATTTCTTTCAATTTTTTTTTTTCTGAATTTCACTCAAAAACAAGGCAATTGTTTGATTTTTTTTTTCTCTTAATTTCACTCAAAAACAAGACAATTGTTTGATTTTCACATGAATTTAACACCGACCGACAAAAAGTTTGATTTCTTTCAATTTTTTTTTTTCTGAATTTCACTCAAAAACAAGGCAATTGTTTGATATTCTTTTTTCTCTTAATTTCACTCAAAAACAAGGCAATTGTTTGATTCTCACATGAATTTAACACCGACCGACAAAAAGTTTGATTTCTTTCAATATTTTTTTTTTCTGAATTTCACTCAAAAACAAGGCAATTGTTTGATTTTCACATGAATTTAACACCGACCGACAAAAAGTTTGATTTCTTTCATTTTTTTTTTTCTGAATATCACTCAAAAACAAGGCAATTGTTTGATATTCTTTTTTCTCTTAATTTCACTCAAAAACAAGGCAATTGTTTGATTTTCACATGAATTTAACACCGACCGACAAAAAGTTTGATAGCTTTCAATATTATTTTTTTCTGAATTTCACTCAAAAACAAGGCAATTGTTTGATTTTTTTTTTCTCTTAATTTCACTCAAAAACAAGGCAATTGTTTGATTTTTTTTTCTCTTAATTTTACTCAAAAACAAGGCAATTGTTTGATTTTCACATGAATTTAACACCGACCGACAAAAAGTTTGATTTCTTAAAATTTTTTTTTTTTCTGAATTTCACTCAAAAACAAGGCAATTAAGGATATTGGCTATAGTCTAAATTATAACAAGTTGGCAATGATCACTAACCCTCTCAGGCAATTATTTATATTCTGCTCCGTTGACATTTCAGGTTTGGATACATACTGGATGTATGATGCTGCCGCTCAAAAGCTGTTATGTTTGCCCGCCCGCCGCTGATTGCTTTCGTCTATTTTAACATGGTAAGTGTCAAAAGCAAATTTTATATATAGTATAATATATTCATAGTCTTCTTTGGCCAAACGAAAATCCATTTACCAGTGGAACAATCGATTTTATTTGTTCCATAATAGAAATAGGTGACCACCGTGTCTGTCTGTCTTTCTGACCTTTGAAGGGCAGCCATGTTTGGAACTGTAATGTGTAGCCGAAGTGAAATTTTCACAAAAGTCTCACCAAGTGTCTGAAACGAAAATTAGCGATAAATTACCTACGTTAATAGATTGCTAATACAGTTTCAAACGCAGATTGGTGGGTTGCTGAAACCTTCAAAAACTGACTGTTTGTCGACACTGTTACCAAGTTAATTAACATTAACTAGCTAATAAATTGCCACATGTCCATGTGATATTATTAATCAAATTCATATTATTGAGAACAACTAATTATTAAGTTATGTATAAGTGTTACATAATATTTTGATATATGACTGTGTGTGTGTTTAATCTGTAAACTCCATAGAAATGGTAAACATTCTACATTTACATAATATTAACTTTTTCATAAATTACACTGCCATCAGGGTGGAACTAAATTAACAGTTACAATTTTGTAAATTGCATAAAGATCGCATTGAAATATTTGATTGTTGAAAGGCTATTTGTTTTTCAATAATTATAATATGCACTGATCAATACACTATACAATAATATATAACTTGATCCATCCTCCGCTCTTGTATTTATTCGCTTACAAATTATTTATTATAACCGTCATCTCGATATTCGAAACGTTCGAAACGTAGCTCGTCGTGTGTGGCCCGTAAATGTAAACAAGAAGTGTGTGCGATATCATTATTAATGCATAGTTATACGTAACCATAACAATAGTTAAAAATTACCGACACGGCGGTGGAAGTGACAATTACAATTTTAATCACCGCGACATGTAAATTTGTAGCACATCAGAGATCAGCGTTGAAATGGACAATCAGCGTTATTAAGCAGCGGCTTAATTGTACAAGTGAATTTAATAGGTATGCCATATATAACAGGCAACTGTTTAATTTTCACATTAATTAAAAACCAACGGACAATATATTTTTTTTTCCATAATTACACTGAAAAACAGGCAATTGTTTGATTTTCAAATGAATTTAACACCGACTGACAAAAAATTAGATTTCTTTCAATTTTTTTTTCTGAATTTCACTCAAAAACAAGGCAATTGTTTGATATTTTTTTTCTCTTAATTTCACTCAAAAACAAGGCAATTGTTTGATTTTCACATGAATATAACACCGACCGACAAAAAGTTTGATTTCTTTCATTTTTTTTTTCCAAATTTCACTCAATAACCAGGCAATTGTTTGATTTTTTTTTTCTCTTAATTTCACTCAAAAACAAGGCAATTGTTTGATTTTCACATGAATTTATTACCGACCGACAAAAAGTTTGATTTCTTTCAATATTATTTTTTTCTGAATTTCACTCAAAAACAAGGCAATTGTTTGATTTTTTTTTCTCTTAATTTCACTCAAAAACAAGGCAATTGTTTGATTTTCACATGAATTTAACACCGACCGACAAAAAGTTTGATTTCTTTCATTTTTTTTTTTCTAAATTTCACTTAATAACTAGGCAATTGTTTGATTTTTTTTCTCTTAATTTTACTCAAAAACAAGGCAATTGTTTGATTTTCACATGAATTTAACACCGACCGACAAAAAGTTTGATTTCTTTAAATTTTTTTTTTTTCTGAATTTCACTCAAAAACAAGGCAATTAAGGATATTGGCTATAGTCTAAATTATAACAAGTTGGCAATGATCACTAACCCTCTCAGGCAATTATTTATATTCTGCTCCGTTGACATTTCAGGTTTGGATACATACTGGATGTATGATGCTGCCGCTCAAAAGCTGTTATGTTTGCCCGCCCGCCGCTGATTGCTTTCGTCTATTTTAACATGGTAAGTGTCAAAAGCAAATTTTTTATATAGTATAATATATTCATAGTCTTCTTTGGCCAAACAAAAATCCATTTACCAGTGGAACAATCGATTTTATTTGTTCCATAATAGAAATAGGTGACCACCGTGTCTGTCTGTCTTTCTGACCTTTGAAGGGCAGCCATGTTTGGAACTGTAATGTGTAGCCGAAGTGAAATTTTCACAAAAGTCTCACCAAGTGTCTGAAACGAAAATTAGCGATAAATTACCTACGTTAATAGATTGCTAATACAGTTTCAAACGCAGATTGGTGGGTTGCTGAAACCTTCAAAAACTGACTGTTTGTCAACACTGTTACCAAGTTAATTAACATTAACTAGCTAATAAATTGCCACATGTCCATGTGATATTATTAATCAAATTCATATTATTGAGAACAACTAATTATTAAGTTATGTATAAGTGTTACATAATATTTTGATATATGACTGTGTGTGTGTTTAATCTGTAAACTCCATAGAAATGGTAAACATTCTACATTTACATAATATTAACTTTATCATAAATTACACTGCCATCAGGGTGGAACTAAATTAACAGTTACAATTTTGTAAATTGCATAAAGATCGCATTGAAATATTTGATTGTTGAAAGGCTATTTGTTTTTCAATAATTATAATATGCACTGATCAATACACTATACAATAATATATAACTTGATCCATCCTCCGCTCTTGTATTTATTCGCTTACAAATTATTTATTATAACCGTCATCTCGATATTCGAAACGTTCGAAACGTAGCTCGTCGTGTGTGGCCCGTAAATGTAAACAAGAAGCGTGTGCGATATCATTATTAATGTATAGTTATACGTAACCATAACAATAGTTAAAAATTACCTACACGGCGGTGGAAGTGACAATTACAATTTGTATCACCGCGACATGTAAATTTGTAGCACATCAGAGATCAGCGTTGAAATGGACAATCGGCGTTAGGAAGCAGCGGCTAAATTGTACAAGTGAAATTAATAGGTATGCCATATATAACAGGCAACTGTTTAATTTTCACATTAATTAAAAACCAACGGACAAAATATTTTTTTTTCCATATTTACACTGAAAAACAGGCAATTGTTTGATTTTCACATGAATTTAACACCGACCGACAAAAAATTTGATTTCTTTCACTTTTTTTTTCTGAATTTCACTCAAAAACAAGGCAATTGTTTGATTTTTTTTTTCTCTTAATTTCACTCAAAAACAAGACAATTGTTTGATTTTCACATGAATTTAACACCGACCGACAAAAAGTTTGATTTCTTTCAATTTTTTTTTTTCTGAATTTCACTCAAAAACAAGGCATTTGTTTGTTTTTTTTTTTTCTCTTAATTTCACTCAAAAACAAGGCAATTGTTTGATTTTCACATGAATTTAACACCGACCGACCAAAAGTTTGATTTCTTTCAATATTTTTTTTTTCTAAATTTCACTCAATAACCAGGCAATTGTTTGATTTTTTTCTCTCTTAATTTCACTCTAAAACAAGGCAATTGTTTGATTTTCACATGAATTTAACACCGACCGACAAAAAGTTTGATTTCTTTCATTTTTTTTTTTTTCTAAATTTCACTAAATAACCAGGCAATTGTTTGATTTTTTTTTCTCTTAATTTCATTCAAAAACAAGGCAATTGTTTGATTTTCACATGAATTTAACACCGACCGACAAAAAGTTTGATTTCTTTCATTTTTTTTTTTCCGAATTTCACTCAAAAACAAGGAATTTAAGGATATTGGCTATAGTCTAAATTATAACAAGTTGGCAATGATCACTAACCCTCTCAGGTAATTATTTATATTCTGCTCCGTTGACATTTCAGGTTTGGATACATACTGGATGTATGATGCTGCCGCTCAAAAGCTGTTATGTTTGCCCGCCCGCCGCTGATTGCTTTCGTTTATTTTAACATGGTAAGTGTCAAAAGCAAATTTTATATATAGTATAATATATTCATAGTCTTCTTTGGCCAAACAAAAATCCATTTACCAGTGGAACAATCGATTTTATTTGTTCCATAATAGAAATAGGGGACCACCGTGTCTGTCTGTCTGTCTGACCTTTGAAGGGCAGCCATGTTTGGAACTGTAATGTGAAGCTGAAGTGAAATTTTCACAAAAGTCTCACCAAGTGTCTGAAACGAAAATAAGCGATAAATTACCTACCTTAATAGATTGTCAATACATTTTCAAACGCAGATTGGTGGGTTGCTGAAACCTTCAAAAACTGACTGTTTGTCAACACTGTTATCAAGTTTATTAACATTAACTAGCTAATAAATTGCCACATGTCCATGTGATATTATTAATCAAATTCATATTATTGAGAACAACTAATTATTAAGTTATGTATAAGTGTTACATAATATTTTGATATATGACTGTGTGTGTGTTTAATCTGTAAACTCCATAGAAATGGTAAACATTCTACATTTACATAATATTAACTTTTTCATAAATTACACTGCCATCAGGGTGGAACTAAATTAACAGTTACAATTTTGTAAATTGCATAAGGATCGCATTGAAATATTTGATTGTTGAAAGGCTATTTGTTTTTCAATAATTATAATATGCACTGATCAATACACTATACAATAATATATAACTTGATCCATCCTCCGCTCTTGTATTTATTCGCTTACAAATTATTTATTATAACCGTCATCTCGATATTCGAAACGTTCGAAACGTAGCTCGTCGTGTGTGGCCCGTAAATGTAAACAAGAAGCGTGTGCGATATCATTATTAATGCATAGTTATACGTAACCATAACAATAGTTAAAAATTACCTACACGGCGGTGGAAGTGACAATTACAATTTGAATCACCGCGACATGTAAATTTGTAGCACATCAGAGATCAGCGTTGAAATGGTCAATCGGCGTTAGGAAGCAGCGGCTAAATTGTACAAGTGAAATTAATAGGTATGCCATATATAACAGGCAACTGTTTAATTTTCACATTAATTGAAAACCAACGGACAATATTTTTTTTTTCCATAATTACACTGAAAAACAGGCAATTGTTTGATTTTCACATGAATTTAACACCGACCGACATAAAGTTTGATTTCTTCAATATTTTTTTTTCTGAATTTCACTCAAAAACAAGGCAATTGTTTGATTTTTTTTTCTCTTAATTTCACTCAAAAACAAGGCAATTGTTTGATTTTCACATGAATTTAACACAGACCGACAAAAAGTTTGATTTCTTTAATTTTTTTTATTTTTCTAATTTTCACTCAATAACCAGGCAATTGTTTGATTTTTTTCTCTTAATTTCACTCAAAAACAAGGCAATTGTTTGATTTTCACATGAATTTAACACCGACCGACAAAAAGTTTGATTTCTTTCAATTTTTTTTTTCTGAATTTCACTCAAAAACGAGGCAATTGTTTGATTTTTTTTTTCTCTTAATTTCACTCAAAAACAAGGCAATTGTTTGATTTTCACATGAATTTAACACCGACCGACAAAAAGTTTGATTTCTTAAAATTTTTTTTTTTTCTGAATTTCACTCAAAAACAAGGCAATTAAGGATATTGGCTATAGTCTAAATTATAACAAGTTGGCAATGATCACTAACCCTCTCAGGCAATTATTTATATTCTGCTCCGTTGACATTTCAGGTTTGGATACATACTGGATGTATGATGCTGCCGCTCAAAAGCTGTTATGTTTGCCCGCCCGCCGCTGATTGCTTTCGTCTATTTTAACATGGTAAGTGTCAAAAGCAAATTTTATATATAGTATAATATATTCATAGTCTTCTTTGGCCAAACAAAAATCCATTTACCAGTGGAACAATCGATTTTATTTATTCCATAATAAAAATAGGGGACCACCGTGTCTGTCTGTCTGTCTGACCTTTGAAGGGCAGCCATGTTTGGAACTGTAATGTGTAGCCGAAGTGAAATTTTTACAAAAGTCTCACCAAGTGTCTGAAACGAAAATTAGCGATAAATTACCTACGTTAATAGATTGCTAATACATTTTCAAACGCAGATTGGTGGGTTGCTGAAACCTTCAAAAACTGACTGTTTTTCAACACTGTTACCAAGTTAATTAACATCTGGAAGCGCTCGTAGCCAAGTTTGCTTAGCCATTCTGATTCGATCAGCAAAGTTAAGCAACGTCCGCCGCGGTCATGACTTGGATGGGTGACCGCTGGTGACATTACTACTGAGCGCTTCCGTGCTTCGGAGGGCACGTTAAGCCGTCGGTCCCGGTTGTTGTCTTAGGATAGCAGTCGTTACAGCATGGTGGTAGGGCACTTTGCAAATGCCCGCCTGGCTAGCTACCACCCTCAAGTTGAAAATCTGTCGCCAAGCACCTAACGGTGTGTTCCGGCAGCTGTCCTTGAGAGCCAGTAACTCTAGGTTAGTCTGAACAACATCCTCGACCACATCATCACTTACCATCAGGTGAGATAGTGGTCAAAGGCTAACCTATCAAGCATAAAAAAAAAAAAAAAAAAAAAAAAAAAAACATTAACTAGCTAATAAATTACCACATGTCCATGTGATATTATTAATCAAATTCATATTATTGAGAACAACTAATTATTAAGTTATGTATAAGTGTTACATAATATTTTGATATATGACTGTGTGTGTGTGTTTAATCTGTAAACTCCATAGAAATGGTAAACATTCTACATTTACATAATATTAACTTTTTCATAAATTACACTGCCATCAGGGTGGTACTAAATTAACAGTTACAATTTTGTAAATTGCATAAGGATCGCATTGAAATATTTGATTGTTGAAAGGCTATTTGTTTTTCAATAATTATAATATGCACTGATCAATACACTATACAATAATATATAACTTGATCCATCCTCCGCTCTTGTATTTATTCGCTTACAAATTATTTATTATAACCGTCATCTCGATATTCGAAACGTTCGAAACGTAGCTCGTCGTGTGTGGCCCGTAAATGTAAACAAGAAGCGTGTGCGATATCATTATTAATGCATAGTTATACGTAACCATAACAATAGTTAAAAATTACCGACACGGCGGTGGAAGTGACAATTACAATTTGAATCACCGCGACATGTAAATTTGTAGCACATCAGAGATCAGCGTTGAAATGGACAATCAGCGTTAGTAAGCAGCGGCTAAATTGTACAAGTGAAATTAATAGGTATGCCATATATAACAGGCAACTGTTTAATTTTCACATTAATTAAAAACCAACGGACTATATTTTTTTTTCCATCATCACACTGAAAAACAGGCAATTGTTTGATTTTCACATGAATTTAACACCGACCGACAAAAAATTTGATTTCTTTCAATTTTTTTTTTTCTGAATTTCACTCAAAAACAAGGCAATTGTTTGATTTTTTTTTCTCTTAATTTCACTCAAAAACAAGGCAATTGTTTGATTTTCACATGAATTTAACACCGACCGACAAAAAGTTTGATTTCTTTCAATTTTTTTTTTTCTAAATTTCACTCAATAACCAGGCAATTGTTTGATTTTTTTTTTCTCTTAATTTCACTCAAAAACAAGGCAATTGTTTGATTTTCACATGAATTTGACACCGACCGACAAAAAGTTTGATATCTTTAAATTTTTTTTTTCTGAATTTCATTCAAAAACAAGGCAATTGTTTGATTTTTTTTTTTTTCTCTTAATTTCACTCAAAAACAAGGAAATTGTTTGATTTTCACATGAATTTAACACCGACCGACAAAAAGTTTGATTTCTTTCATATTTTTTTTTCTGAATTTCACTCAATAACCAGGCAATTGTTTGATTTTTTTTTCTCTTAATTTCACTCAAAAACAAGGCAATTGTTTGATTTTCACATGAATTTTACACCGACCGACAAAAAGTTTGATTTCTTTCAATATTTTTTTTTCTGAATTTCACTCAAAAACAAGGCAATTGTTTGATTTTTTTTTTCTCTTAATTTCACTCAAAACCAAGGCAATTGTTTGATTTTCACATGAATTTAACACCGACCGACAAAAAGTTTGATTTCTTTCATTCATTTTTTCACTCAATAACCAGGCAATTGTTTGTTTTTTTTTTCTCTTAATTTCACTCTTAAACAAGGCAATTGTTTGATTTTCACATGAATTTAACACCGACCGACAAAAAGTTTGATTTATTTCAATTTTTTTTTTTCTGAATTTCACTCAAAAACAAGGCAATTGTTTGATATTCATTTTTCTCTTAATTTCACTCAAAAACAAGGCAATTGTTTGATTTTCACATGAATTTAACACCGACCGACAAAGTTTGATTTCTTTAAATATTTTTTTTTCTGAATTTCACTCAAAAACAAGGCAATTGTTTGATTTTTTTTTCTCTTAATTTCACTCAAAAACAAGGCAATTGTTTGATTTTCACATCAATTTAACACCGACCGACAAAAAGTTTGATTTCTTTCAATTTTTTTTTTTTCTAAATGTCACTCAATAACCAGGCAATTGTTTGATTTTTTTTTTCTCTTAATTTCACTCAAAAACAAGGCAATTGTTTGATTTACACATGAATTTAACACCGACCGACAAAAAGTTTGATTTCTTTCATTTTTTTTTCTAAATTTCACTCAATAACCAGGCAATTGTTTGATTTTTTTTTCTCTTAATTTCACTCTAAAACAAGGCAATTGTTTGATTTTCACATGAATTTAACACCGACCGACAAAAAGTTTGATTTATTTCAATTTTTTTTTTCTGAATTTCACTCAAAAACAAGGCAATTGTTTGATATTCATTTTTCTCTTAATTTCACTCAAAAACAAGGCAATTGTTTGATTTTCACATGAATTTAACACCGACCGACAAAAAGTTTGATTTCTTTAAATATTTTTTTTTCTGAATTTCATTCAAAAACAAGGCAATTCTTTGATTTTTTTTTTCTCTTAAAATCACTCAAAAACAAGGCAATTGTTTGATTTTCACATGAATTTAACACCGACCGACAAAAAGTTTGATTTCATTCAATTTTTTTTTTCTGAATTTCACTCAAAAACAAGGTAATTAAGGATATTGGCTATAGTCTAAATTATAACAAGTTGGCAATGATCACTAACCCTCTCAGGCAATTATTTATATTCTGCTCCGTTGACATTTCAGGTTTGGATACATACTGGATGTATGATGCTGCCGCTCAAAAGCTGTTATGTTTGCCCGCCCGCCGCTGATTGCTTTCGTCTATATTAACATGGTAAGTGTCAAAAGCAAATTTTATATATAGTATAATATATTCATAGTCTTCTTTGGCCAAACAAAAATCCATTTACCAGTGGAACAATCGATTTTATTTATTCCATAATAAAAATAGGGGACCACCGTGTCTGTCTGTCTGTCTGACCTTTGAAGGGCAGCCATGTTTGGAACTGTAATGTGTAGCCGAAGTGAAATTTTTACAAAAGTCTCACCAAGTGTCTGAAACGAAAATTAGCGATAAATTACCTACGTCAATAGATTGCTAATACATTTTCAAACGCAGATTGGTGGGTTGCTGAAACCTTCAAAAACTGACTGTTTTTCAACACTGTTACCAAGTTAATTAACATCTGGAAGCGCTCGTAGCCAAGTTTGCTTAGCCATTCTGATTCGATCAGCAAAGTTAAGCAACGTCCGCCGCGGTCATGACTTGGATGGGTGACCGCTGGTGACATTACTACTGAGCGCTTCCGTGCTTCGGAGGGCACGTTAAGCCGTCGGTCCCGGTTGTTGTCTTAGGATAGCAGTCGTTACAGCATGGTGGTAGGGCACTTTGCAAATGCCCGCCTGGCTAGCTACCACCCTCAAGTTGAAAATCTGTCGCCAAGCACCTAACGGTGTGTTCCGGCAGCTGTCCTTGAGAGCCAGTAACTCTAGGTTAGTCTGAACAACATCCTCGACCACATCATCACTTACCATCAGGTGAGATAGTGGTCAAAGGCTAACCTATCAAGCATAAAAAAAAAAAAAAAAAAAAAAAAAAAAACATTAACTAGCTAATAAATTACCACATGTCCATGTGATATTATTAATCAAATTCATATTATTGAGAACAACTAATTATTAAGTTATGTATAAGTGTTACATAATATTTTGATATATGACTGTGTGTGTGTGTTTAATCTGTAAACTCCATAGAAATGGTAAACATTCTACATTTACATAATATTAACTTTTTCATAAATTACACTGCCATCAGGGTGGTACTAAATTAACAGTTACAATTTTGTAAATTGCATAAGGATCGCATTGAAATATTTGATTGTTGAAAGGCTATTTGTTTTTCAATAATTATAATATGCACTGATCAATACACTATACAATAATATATAACTTGATCCATCCTCCGCTCTTGTATTTATTCGCTTACAAATTATTTATTATAACCGTCATCTCGATATTCGAAACGTTCGAAACGTAGCTCGTCGTGTGTGGCCCGTAAATGTAAACAAGAAGCGTGTGCGATATCATTATTAATGCATAGTTATACGTAACCATAACAATAGTTAAAAATTACCGACACGGCGGTGGAAGTGACAATTACAATTTGAATCACCGCGACATGTAAATTTGTAGCACATCAGAGATCAGCGTTGAAATGGACAATCGGCGTTAGTAAGCAGCGGCTAAATTGTACAAGTGAAATTAATAGGTATGCCATATATAACAGGCAACTGTTTAATTTTCACATTAATTAAAAACCAACGGACTATATTTTTTTTTCCATCATCACACTGAAAAACAGGCAATTGTTTGATTTTCACATGAATTTAACACCGACCGACAAAAAATTTGATTTCTTTCAATTTTTTTTTTTCTGAATTTCACTCAAAAACAAGGCAATTGTTTGATTTTTTTTTCTCTTAATTTCACTCAAAAACAAGGCAATTGTTTGATTTTCACATGAATTTAACACCGACCGACAAAAAGTTTGATTTCTTTCAATTTTTTTTTTTCTAAATTTCACTCAATAACCAGGCAATTGTTTGATTTTTTTTTTCTCTTAATTTCACTCAAAAACAAGGCAATTGTTTGATTTTCACATGAATTTGACACCGACCGACAAAAAGTTTGATATCTTTAAATTTTTTTTTTCTGAATTTCATTCAAAAACAAGGCAATTGTTTGATTTTTTTTTTTTCTCTTAATTTCACTCAAAAACAAGGAAATTGTTTGATTTTCACATGAATTTAACACCGACCGACAAAAAGTTTGATTTCTTTCATATTTTTTTTTCTGAATTTCACTCAATAACCAGGCAATTGTTTGATTTTTTTTTCTCTTAATTTCACTCAAAAACAAGGCAATTGTTTGATTTTCACATGAATTTTACACCGACCGACAAAAAGTTTGATTTCTTTCAATATTTTTTTTTCTGAATTTCACTCAAAAACAAGGCAATTGTTTGATTTTTTTTTTCTCTTAATTTCACTCAAAACCAAGGCAATTGTTTGATTTTCACATGAATTTAACACCGACCGACAAAAAGTTTGATTTCTTTCATTCATTTTTTCACTCAATAACCAGGCAATTGTTTGTTTTTTTTTTCTCTTAATTTCACTCTTAAACAAGGCAATTGTTTGATTTTCACATGAATTTAACACCGACCGACAAAAAGTTTGATTTATTTCAATTTTTTTTTTTCTGAATTTCACTCAAAAACAAGGCAATTGTTTGATATTCATTTTTCTCTTAATTTCACTCAAAAACAAGGCAATTGTTTGATTTTCACATGAATTTAACACCGACCGACAAAGTTTGATTTCTTTAAATATTTTTTTTTCTGAATTTCACTCAAAAACAAGGCAATTGTTTGATTTTTTTTTCTCTTAATTTCACTCAAAAACAAGGCAATTGTTTGATTTTCACATCAATTTAACACCGACCGACAAAAAGTTTGATTTCTTTCAATTTTTTTTTTTTCTAAATGTCACTCAATAACCAGGCAATTGTTTGATTTTTTTTTTCTCTTAATTTCACTCAAAAACAAGGCAATTGTTTGATTTACACATGAATTTAACACCGACCGACAAAAAGTTTGATTTCTTTCATTTTTTTTTCTAAATTTCACTCAATAACCAGGCAATTGTTTGATTTTTTTTTCTCTTAATTTCACTCTAAAACAAGGCAATTGTTTGATTTTCACATGAATTTAACACCGACCGACAAAAAGTTTGATTTATTTCAATTTTTTTTTTCTGAATTTCACTCAAAAACAAGGCAATTGTTTGATATTCATTTTTCTCTTAATTTCACTCAAAAACAAGGCAATTGTTTGATTTTCACATGAATTTAACACCGACCGACAAAAAGTTTGATTTCTTTAAATATTTTTTTTTCTGAATTTCATTCAAAAACAAGGCAATTCTTTGATTTTTTTTTTCTCTTAAAATCACTCAAAAACAAGGCAATTGTTTGATTTTCACATGAATTTAACACCGACCGACAAAAAGTTTGATTTCATTCAATTTTTTTTTTCTGAATTTCACTCAAAAACAAGGTAATTAAGGATATTGGCTATAGTCTAAATTATAACAAGTTGGCAATGATCACTAACCCTCTCAGGCAATTATTTATATTCTGCTCCGTTGACATTTCAGGTTTGGATACATACTGGATGTATGATGCTGCCGCTCAAAAGCTGTTATGTTTGCCCGCCCGCCGCTGATTGCTTTCGTCTATATTAACATGGTAAGTGTCAAAAGCAAATTTTATATATAGTATAATATATTCATAGTCTTCTTTGGCCAAACAAAAATCCATTTACCAGTGGAACAATCGATTTTATTTGTTCCATAATAGAAATAGGGGACCACCGTGTCTGTCTGTCTGTCTGACCTTTGAAGGGCAGCCATGTTTGGAACTGTAATGTGTAGCCGAAGTGAAATTTTCACAAAAGTCTCACCAAGTGTCTGAAACGAAAGTTAGCGATAAATTACCTACGTTAATAGATTGCTAATACATTTTCAAACGCAGATTGGTGGGTTGCTGAAACCTTCAAAAACTGACTGTTTGTCAACACTGTTACCAAGTTAATTAACATTAACTAGCTAATAAATTGCCACATGTCCATGTGATATTATTAATCAAATTCATATTATTGAGAACAACTAATTATTAAGTTATGTATAAGTCTTACATAATATTTTGATATATGACTGTGTGTGTGTTTAATCTGTAAACTCCATAGAAATGGTAAACATTCTACATTTACATAATATTAACTTTTTCATAAATTACACTGCCATCAGGGTGGAACTAAATTAACAGTTACAATTTTGTAAATTGCATAAAGATCGCATTGAAATATTTGATTGTTGAAAGGCTATTTGTTTTTCAATAATTATAATATGCACTGATCAATACACTATACAATAATATATAACTTGATCCATCCTCCGCTCTTGTATTTATTCGCTTACAAATTATTTATTATAACCGTCATCTCGATATTCGAAACGTTCGAAACGTAGCTCGTCGTGTGTGGCCCGTAAATGTAAACAAGAAGCGTGTGCGATATCATTATTAATGCATAGTTATACGTAACCATAACAATAGTTAAAAATTACCTACACGGCGGTGGAAGTGACAATTACAATTTGAATCACCGCGACATGTAAATTTGTAGCACATCAGAGATCAGCGTTGAAATGGTCAATCGGCGTTAGGAAGCAGCGGCTAAATTGTACAAGTGAAATTAATAGGTATGCCATATATAACAGGCAACTGTTTAATTTTCACATTAATTAAAAACCAACGGAGAAAATATTTTTTTTTCCATATTTACACTGAAAAACAGGCAATTGTTTGATTTTCACATGAATTTAACACCGACCGACAAAAAATTTGATTTCTTTCAAATTTTTTTTTCTGAATTTCACTCAAAAACAAGGCAATTGTTTGTTTTTTTTTTTCTCTTAATTTCACTCAAAAACAAGGCAATTGTTTGATTTTCACATGAATTTAACACCGACCGACAAAAAGTTTGATTTCTTTCATTTTTTTTTTCTGAATTTCACTCAAAAACAAGGCAATTGTTTGATATTCTTTTTTCTCTTAATTTCACTCAAAAACAAGGCAATTGTTTGATTTTCACATGAATTTAACACCGACCGACAAAAAGTTTGATATCTTTCAATATTATTTTTTTCTGAATTTCACTCAAAAACAAGGCAATTGTTTGATTTTTTTCTCTCTTAATTTCACTCAAAAACAAGGCAATTGTTTGATTTTCACATGAATTTAACACCGACCGACAAAAAGTTTGATTTCTTTCAATGTTTTTTTGCTTCTGAATTTCACTCAAAAACAAGGCAATTTTTTGATTTTTTTTTTCTCTTCATTTCACTCAAAAACAAGGCAATTGTTTGATTTTCACATGAATTTAACACAGACCGACAAAAAGTTTGATTTCTTTCATTTTTTTTATTTTTCTAATTTTCACTCAATAACCAGGCAATTGTTTGATTTTTTTCTCTTAATTTCACTCAAAAACAAGGCAATTGTTTGATTTTCACATGAATTTAACACCGACCGACAAAAAGTTTGATTTCTTTCAATTTTTTTTTTCTGAATTTCACTCAAAAACAAGGCAATTGTTTGATGTTTTTTTTCTCTGAATTTCACTCAAAAACAAGGCAATTAAGGATATTGGCTATAGTCTAAATTATAACAAGTTGGCAATGATCACTAACCCTCTCAGGCAATTATTTATATTCTGCTCCGTTGACATTTCAGGTTTGGATACATACTGGATGTATGATGCTGCCGCTCAAAAGCTGTTATGTTTGCCCGCCCGCCGCTGATTGCTTTCGTCTATTTTAACATGGTAAGTGTCAAAAGCAAATTTTATATATAGTATAATATATTCATAGTCTTCTTTGGCCAAACAAAAATCCATTTACCAGTGGAACAATCGATTTTATTTGTGCCATAATAGAAATAGGTGACCACCGTGTCTGTCTGTCTTTCTGACCTTTGAAGGGCAGCCATGTTTGGAACTGTAATGTGTAGCCGAAGTGAAATTTTCACAAAAGTCTCACCAAGTGTCTGAAACGAAAATTAGCGATAAATTACCTACGTTAATAGATTGCTAATACATTTTCAAACGCAGATTGGTGGGTTGCTGAAACCTTCAAAAACTGACTGTCAACACTGTTACCAAGTTAATTAACATTAACTAGCTAATAAATTGCGACATGTCCATGTGATATTATTAATCAAATTCATATTATTGAGAACAACTAATTATTAAGTTATGTATAAGTGTTACATAATATTTTGATATATGACTGTGTGTGTGTTTAATCTGTAAACTCCATAGAAATGGTTAACATTCTACATTTACATAATATTAACTTTTTCATAAATTACACTGCCATCAGGGTGGAACTAAATTAACAATTACAATTTTGTAAATTGCATAAGGATCGCATTGAAATATTTGATTGTTGAAAGGCTATTTGTTTTTCAATAATTATAATATGCACTGATCAATACACTATACAATAATATATAACTTGATCCATCCTCCGCTCTTGTATTTATTCGCTTACAAATTATTTATTATAACCGTCATCTCGATATTCGAAACGTTCGAAACGTAGCTCGTCGTGTGTGGCCCGTAAATGTAAACAAGAAGCGTGTGCGATATCATTATTAATGCATAGTTATACGTAACCATAACAATAGTTAAAAATTACCTACACGGCGGTGGAAGTGACAATTACAATTTGAATCACCGCGACATGTAAATTTGTAGCACATCAGAGATCAGCGTTGAAATTGTCAATCGGCGTTAGTAAGCAGCAGCTAAATTGTACAAGTGAAATAAATAGGCATGCCATATTATATAACAGGCAACTGTTTAATTTTCACATTAATTAAAAACCAACGGACAATATTTTTTTTTCCATAATTACACTGAAAAACAGGCAATTGTTTGATTTTCACATGAATTTAACACCGACCGACAAAAAATTTGATTTCTTTCAATTTATTTTTTCTGAAATTCACTCAAAACAAGGCAATTGTTTGATTTTCACATGAATTTAACACCGACTATTTTTTTTTCTGTATTTTACTTAAAAACAAGGCAATTGTTTGATTTTCACATGAATTTAACACCGACCGACAAAAAGTTTGATTTCTTTCAATTTTTTTTTTTCTCTTAATTTCACTCAAAAACAAGGAAATTGTTTGATTTTCACATGAATTTAACACCGACCGACAAAAAGTTTGATTTCTTTCATTTTTTTTTTTCTGAATTTCACTCAATAACCAGGCAATTGTTTGATTTTTTTTTCTCTTAATTTCACTCAAAAACAAGGCAATTGTTTGATTTTCACATGAATTTAACACCGACCGACAAAAAGTTTGATTTCTTTCAATTTTTTTTTTCTGAATTTCACTCAAAAACAAGGCAATTGTTTGATTTTTTTTTTCTCTTCATTTCACTCAAAAACAAGGCAATTGTTTGATTTTCACATGAATTTAACACCGACCGACAAAAAGTTTGATTTCTTTAAATTTTTTTTTTTTTCTGAATTTCACTCAAAAACAAGGCAATTAAGGATATTGGCTATAGTCTAAATTATAACAAGTTGGCAATGATCACTAACCCTCTCAGGCAATTATTTATATTCTGCTCCGTTGACATTTCAGGTTTGGATACATACTGGATGTATGATGCTGCCGCTCAAAAGCTGTTATGTTTGCCCGCCCGCCGCTGATTGCTTTCGTCTATTTTAACATGGTAAGTGTCAAAAGCAAATTTTATATATAGTATAATATATTCATAGTCTTCTTTGGCCAAACAAAAATCCATTTACCAGTGGAACAATCGATTTTATTTGTTCCATAATAGAAATAGGTGACCACCGTGTCTGTCTGTCTTTCTGACCTTTGAAGGGCAGCCATGTTTGGAACTGTAATGTGTAGCCGAAGTGAAATTTTCACAAAAGTCTCACCAAGTGTCTGAAACGAAAATTAGCGATAAATTACCTACGTTAATAGATTGCTAATACATTTTCAAACGCAGATTGGTGGGTTGCTGAAACCTTCAAAAACTGACTGTTTGTCAACACTGTTACCAAGTTAATTAACATAAACTAGCTAATAAATTGCGACATGTCCATGTGATATTATTAATCAAATTCATATTATTGAGAACAACTAATTATTAAGTTATGTATAAGTGTTACATAATATTTTGATATATGATGTGTGTGTGTTTAATCTGTAAACTCCATAGAAATGGTAAACATTCTACATTTACATAATATTAACTTTTTCATAAATTACACTGCCATCAGGGTGGAACTAAATTAACAGTTACAATTTTGTAAATTGCATAAGGATCGCATTGAAATATTTGATTGTTGAAAGGCTATTTGTTTTTCAATACTAATAATATGCACTGATCAATACACTATACAATAATATATAACTTGATCCATCCTCCGCTCTTGTATTTATTCGCTTACAAATTATTTATTATAACCGTCATCTCGATATTCGAAACGTTCGAAACGTAGCTCGTCGTGTGTGGCCCGTAAATGTAAACAAGAAGCGTGTGCGATATCATTATTAATGCATAGTTATACGTAACCATAACAATAGTTAAAAATTACCTACACGGCGGTGGAAGTGACAATTACAATTTGAATCACCGCGACATGTAAATTTGTAGCACATCAGAGATCAGCGTTGAAATGGTCAATCGGCGTTAGTAAGCAGCGGCTAAATTGTACAAGTGAAATTAATAGGTATGCCATATATAACAGGCAACTGTTTAATTTTCACATTAATTGAAAACCAACGGACAATATTTTTTTTTCCATAATTACACTGAAAAACAGGCAATTGTTTGATTTTCACATGAATTTAACACCGACCGACATAAAGTTTGATTTCTTCAATATTTTTTTTTCTGAATTTCACTCAAAAACAAGGCAATTGTTTGATTTTTTTTTCTCTTAATTTCACTCAAAAACAAGGCAATTGTTTGATTTTCACATGAATTTAACACAGACCGACAAAAAGTTTGATTTCTTTCATTTTTTTTATTTTTCTAATTTTCACTCAATAACCAGGCAATTGTTTGATTTTTTTCTCTTAATTTCACTCAAAAACAAGGCAATTGTTTGATTTTCACATGAATTTAACACCGACCGACAAAAAGTTTGATTTCTTTCAATTTTTTTTTTCTGAATTTCACTCAAAAACAAGGCAATTGTTTGATGTTTTTTTTCTCTTAATTTCACTCAAAAACAAGGCAATTGTTTGATTTTCACATGAATTTAACACCGACCGACAAAAAGTTTGATTTCTTTAAATTTTTTTTTTTTCTGAATTTCACTCAAAAACAAGGCAATTAAGGATATTGGCTATAGTCTAAATTATAACAAGTTGGCAATGATCACTAACCCTCTCAGGCAATTATTTATATTCTGCTCCGTTGACATTTCAGGTTTGGATACATACTGGATGTATGATGCTGCCGCTCAAAAGCTAAATATTATGTAACACTTATACATAACTTAATAATTAGTTGTTCTCAATAATATGAATTTGATTAATAATATCACATGGACATGTGGCAATTTATTAGCTAGTTAATGTTAATTAACTTGGTAACAGTGTTGACAAACAGTCAGTTTTTATTTACATACAATGGGATACAATAATATCGTGCGCTGTTTGGGTGTGGGGAATCGTACTCTATTTCTCTTATTTAATTTATAGAACTCATTTACCTATAATTTATATCATTTGTTTTTATATTTTCATTATTTATTTGTTTCTTGCCTGAACTTATTTACCTATGTTTACATATATATCATTGTTTCTATGCTGTTTATATATATTATCAAAATATATATACACCATAATTTATAATACCTATTTGTTTCTACTTCCTACTTTTTTGACAATTTCAGTACAGAAACTTAAAAATGTGTATCTTGTCTCTTTATTTAGCATCATTTTGTTACAATTTTCTGCGACAATCTCAATGTTTAATAATATGCTGGTTTCATATCTTTTCAGAGCAAAGACGGGGCACTCGAATAACACATGGACAACCGATTCGCTTTTATCCGGATCACAGATGCACGATGGGCTCTCCTTACACTTGAACCGATTCAAGTATTCGGAGAACCCACCGTGCCCTGTGAGAGCTTGTGTTGTTTGGCTGGTGGGAACGAATTGGCGAACGACTTTGTAGGCTTCGATGGCGTCTGGGAAGAAGATTTTTGTGACTCCAGCTGTGGTTCCGGCCTTGTACCGCTGGTTCCATTCTTCGAGCGCTCCGAGACATATCAGCCGCTTTGCGTAGGAGACCGGGAAGCTATCATAGTCGGGCCGTCTTTTGGTGTTCAGGGCGGCCTCCTTCGCAAGCTCATCTGCACGCTCATTACCCTGCAGTCCCGCATGGGCTTTGATCCAAAATAAGGAGGTTAGGTTAGGTTAGGTTAGGTTAGGTTAGGTTAGGTTAGGTTAGGTTGGGCGGGTCTGGGTTTATTCATTAATAGTTGCTTTGCCTAGCTTGCATGCTTTGCGCTGCTTGTTTTGGATAAACTCAGGCCTTCCTTACTCATCCCAGATGGGTAAGGAGGCAACGGTCTTAGGGGAGAGCGCAAGTCGTGATGATCCCTAAGGCAAGTCTGACGGATACCTTCTCGTGGTGCTGCCTGTTATTGGTTTATTTCCTTCCGAAATAAACGCAACAGAACACCGTCAGGCGCCGCGTGTATTGTTATCTATATGTGTATGTATATTTATATATTCTTTCTGTATATATTTGTATTATATGTGTATATTATGTAGTTCACAGGGCTATTTAACCCCTTATTAGTAACAAAATTGAAAATGCTCGGTACAGACCGGGGCCGTATTTAACTGTCTGTCATCTGTATTATACGTGCTAAGGTGCTTAGCACCTCTTTAAGACAAATGACAGAATAGACTTACGGTGTATAAATTGTAGTTTTAAGGCAAGGCTACAGATAATTTGTCATGTTTATGAGTAGATGAAAAACAGTTTGGCGGTGTGTGTGTTAAAATAGGGACCCCTCTAACTGGCAAACACCAGCGCCTACTACTGTCAAACGTATTGTTACATAATCGAAAATAACCGCTGTCTTTTATTTGGTAGTGACCCCTGTTCCGATAACTCACGTTCTTGGAGGCGGGGACAAACTGGCTGGACTAGTTCCAAAACCCCGATGATAAGTGTATCCTTAGACTTCGGGAAAATACCTCCAAGGTATTGTCAGTCTTCTGAACTCTAAACTTCCGGAGGCTTGAGTAGAAAGATTGAAGCCTGTCCATTTCCCAAAAAATGTTTCTTATGGTCACGAGTTATAATTATATTGTATAATTATTTTGTTTTATCTTGCCTGTATATCGTGATTATGTCGAAAACTAACAGAGACGCGAAAGGGAAATTTGTGAAAGGCCCTTCTCAGGGCCAACCTATTGTTTCGACTGAGGACCGCTCGAGCGGCACCAATGAGAGCCGGAAAAACGGCCCTTCAAGAGATCCATCGGAGGTCTCCATGGGGGACGAAGTGAGGTCGGACGTAGAGTCCGTATTTGAGGAGTTTTGCGACGTGGGTGACAGCCGGAGGAAGCGGCCTTACTCTTCGTTTTACGTGCCCGGCTACCTAGAGTCGGACACTGAGACCGAGGAGACGTTGGCCGCTAAGGTCAATACGGCGCGGAGGGGAAGGGCGAAGGGCACTAAAACAGGCCCCACGCGTGAGGAATTTGTGAAGCCCAAGCCCATTCCACTAGTGGAGGAGCTGGCGGAGGTCCTGCAAAGCAGGAAATACAAAAAGGGGCCGGCCGCTGTGGCAGCCGGAAGTCTTCTCGACATCGGAAGCGATTCTGATGTCCTTGCCGGGGTCGGTGACCTAAGCGGGCTCAACGCCCAGGAGCTGAGGGCTCAAGCAGGAGGGATGCTCGCCTGCATCTTAGAGGTTGCCAAAAAATCTGGCAACCTAAAGGGCGAGTTTGTTGGTCGCCTAAAACGGTCCGCGTCGACTCTGAGGGAAGTAGTCGACACACTGGCGAGCAGGAGTGAGGCGGAAGAGACGCGGCGGCTGAGAGCCGAAAACAGTCGCGTGCGCCTCGAGTTGGAGGCCTGCAAGGCAGAGGTCAAGGCGCTGCGTCGCGGCTTCACCGAGGCCAAGACCCAGGCGGCTGCCGCCACGTCTGCTGCTTCAGTAGCAGCAGCAGCCGCTGCCGCCGAGACGCTGGCCCCCCCTGCCGTTGTACTGGGGGCAGAGTTAGTGGAGGAGATGACGCGCTCCTTGACTACCACGTTCGGGCAAATGCTCAATGCCCGACTCGCTGGTATCGAGGATCGCCTCCTGCCAGCGCCGGTTCTTCGCCCGCCTCTCAGAGCGGACGCGAAGAAGGCTGCAGCAACGGTTGCACCCCCACCCCCGAAACCAACCCCTCGTAAACGGGTTGGTCAGGCCTCGCAGGCTGCTGCCACGCCCACGCCCTCGACTGCGGCTCCCATTGCCCCAAAAACTACTGTGCCAACTGCTGTGGCCCAGGCGGACACCTGGGTCGCGGTAGTAAAAAAGGGGAAAGGCAAAGGGAAGGGCAAGTCGTCCTCCTCAGCCACGCCCGCTCCCGCTCCTGTCCCAGCAGCTCGTGCCCCCCCCTCCGCCGAGAAGCCTAAAACGAAAAAGGCTTCCGCTGCCGCCGGGTCCAAGAAGAAGAAGA